>CM059574.1:55508218-58178195 GCA_030386875.1 Morinoia aosen | reverse complement strand
GGAATCGGCTAAATATGCACTTTCCGCATATGTCACCACGGGAAACAGCAAACGACGTGATTTTCACCGCATTCGGCATAGGAATGGCCCAAAACACGCATTTTAGCTCTGTCGACCTTGGAATCGGCTAAATATGCACTTTCCGCTTATGTCGCCACGGGAAACAGCAAACAACGTGATTTTCACCGCATTCGGCATAGGAATGGCCCAAAACACGCATTTTAGCTCTGTCGACCGTGGAATCGGCTATATATGCACTTTCCGCCTATGTCGCCACGGGAAACAGCAAACGACGTGATTTTCACTGCATTCGGCATAGAATGGCCCAAAACACGCATTTTAGCTCTGTCGACCTTGGAATCGGCTAAATATGCACTTTCCGCTTATGTCGCAACGGGAAACAGCAAACAACGTGATTTTCACCGAATCGGCATAGGAATGGCCCAAAACACGCGTTTAGCTCTGTCGACCGTGGAATCGGCTAAATATGCACTTTTCGCCTATGTCGCCACGGGAAATAGCAAACGCACGTGATTTTCACCGCATTCGGCCTAGGAATGGCCCAAAACACGCATTTTAGCTCTGTCGACCGTGGAATCGGCTAAATATGCACTTTCCCGCCTATATCGCTACGGGAAACAGCAAACGACGTGAATTTCATCACCGCATTCAGCATAGGAATGGCCCAAAACACGCATCTTAGCTCTGTCGACCGTGGAATCGGCTAAATATGCACTTCCTCCGTCCCCTATGTCGCCACGGGAAACAGCAAACGACGTGATTTTCACCGCATTCGGCATAGGAATGGCCCAAAACACGCATTTTAGCTCTGTCGACCGGTGGAATCGGCTAAATATGCACTTTCCGCCTATGTCGCCACCGGAAACAGCAAACGACTTGATTTTCACTGCATTCGGCATAGGAATGGCCCAAAACACGCATTTTAGCTCTGTCGACCTTGGATCGGCTAAATATGCACTCTCCGCTTATGTCGCCACGAGAAACAGCAACAACGTGATTTTAACCGCATTCGGCCTAGGAATGGCCCAAAACACGCATTTTAGCTCTGTCGACCGTGGAATCGGCTAAATATGCACTTTCCGCCTATGTCGCCACGGGAAACAGCAAACGACGTGATTTTCACCGCATTCAGCCTAGGAATGGCCCAAAACACGCATTTTAGCTCTGTCGACCGTGGAATCGGCTAAATATGCACTTTTCCGCCTAGGTCGCACGGGAAACAGCAAACGACGTGATTTTCACCGCATTCGGCCTAGGAATGGCCCAAAACACGCATTTTAGCTCTGTCGACCGTGGAATCGGCTAAATATGCACTTTCCTGCCTATGTCGCACGGGAAACAGCAAACGACGTGATTTTCAACCGCATTCGGCCTAGGAATGGCCCAAAACACGCATTTTAGCTCTGTCGACCGTGGAATCGCTAAATATGCACTTTCCGCCTATGTCGCCACGGGAAACAGCAAACGACGTGATTTTCACGTATTCGGCATAGGAATGGTGCAAAACACGCATTTTAGCTCATGTGGACCGTGGAATCGGCTAAATATGCACTTTCCGCCTATGTCGCCACGGGAAACAGCAAACGACGTAATTTTTCACCGCATTCGGCATAGGAATGGCCCAAAACACGCATTTTAGCTCTGTCGACCGTGAATCGGCTAAATATGCACTTTCCGCCTATGTCCGCCACGGGAAACAGCAAACGACGTGATTTTCCACCGCATTCGGCCTAGGAATGGCCCAAAACACGCATTTTAGCTCCGTCGACCGTGGAATCGGCTAAATATGCACTTTTCGCCTATGTCGCCACGGGAAACAGCAAACGACGTGATTTTCACCGCATTCGGCATAGGAATGGCCCAAAACACGCATTTTAGCTCTGTCGACCGTGGATCCGGCTAAATATGCACTTTCCGCCTATGTCGCCACGGGAAACAGCATACGACGTGATTTTCACGCATTCGGCATAGGAATGGCCCCAAAACACGCATTTAGCTTTGTCGACCGTGGAATCGGCTAAGTATTTACTTTCCGCATATGTCGCCACGGGAAACAGCAAACGACGTGATTTTCACCGCATTCGGCCTAGGAATGGCCCAAAACACGCATTTTAGCTCTGTCGACCGTGGAATCGGCTAAATATGCACTTTCCGCCTATGTCGCCACGGGAACAGCAAACGACGTATTTTCACAGCATTCGGCCTAGTAATGGCCAAAACACGCATTGTAGCTCTGTCGACCGTGGGATCGGCTAAATATGCCATTTCCGCTATGTCGCCACGGGAAACAGCAAACGACGTGATTTCCACCGCATTCGGCCTAGGAATGGCCCAAAACACGCATTTTAGCTCTGTCGACCGTGGAATCGGCTAAATATGCACTTTCCGCCTATGTCGCCACGGGAAACAGCAAACGACGTGATTTTCACCCGCATTCGGCCTAGGAATGGCCCAAAACACGCATTTAGCTCTGTCGACCGTGGAATCGGCTAAATATGCACTTTCCGCCTATGTCTCCACGGGAAACAGCAAACGACGTGATTTTCACAGCATTCGGCCTAGGAATGCCAAAACACGCATTTTAGCTCTGTCGACCGAGGAATCGGCTAAATATGCACTTGCCCGCCTATGTCGCCATGGAAACACCAAACGACGTGATTTTCACCGCATTCGGCATAGGAATGGCCCAAAATACGCATTTTATCTCTGTCGACCGTGGAACCGGCTATATATGCACTTTCCGCCTATGTCGTCACGGGAAACAGCAAACGACGTGATTTTCACCGCATTCGGCCTAGGAATGGCCCAAAACACGCATTTTAGCTTTGTCGACCGTGGAATCGGCTATATATGCACTTTCCGCCTATGTCGCCACGGGAAACAGCAAACGACGTGATTTTCACACGCATTCGGCATTGGAATGGCCCAAAACACGCATTTTTAGCTCTGTCGACCGTGGAATCGGCTAAATATGCACTTTCCGCATATGTCGCCACGGGAAACAGCAAACGACGTGATTTTCACCGCATTCGGCATAGGAATGGCCCAAAACACGCATTTTAGCTCTGTCGACCTTGGAATCGGCTAAATATGCACTTTCCGCCTATGTCGCCACGGGAAACAGCAAACGGACGTGATTTTCACACCGCATTCGGCCTAGGAATGGCCCAAAACACGCATTTTAGCTCTGTCGACCGTGGAATCGGCTAAATATGCACTTTCCGCCTATGTCGCCACGGGAAACAGCAAACGACGTGATTTTCACCGCATTCGGCATAGGAATGGCCCAAAACACGCATTTTAGCTTTGTCGACCGTGGAATAGGCCAAGTATTCACTTTCCGCATATGTCGCAACGGGAAACAGCAAACGACTTGATTTCACACTGCATTCGGCATAGGAATGGCCCAAAACAACGCATTTTAGCTCTGTCGGACCTTGGAATCGGCTAAATATGCACTTTCCGCTTATGTCGCCACGAGAAACAGCAAACAACGTGATTTTACCGCATTCGGCCTAGGAATGGCCCAAAACACGCATTTTAGCTCTGTCGACCGTGGAATCGGCTAAATATGCACTTTCCCGCATATGTCACAACGGGAAACAGCAAACGACGTGATTTTCACCGCATTCGGCATAGGAATGGCCCAAAACACGCATTTTAGCTCTGTCGACCTTGGAATCGGCTAAATATGCACTTTCCGCTTATGTCGCCACGGGAAACAGCAAACAACGTGATTTTCAACCGCATTCGGCATAGGAATGGCCCAAAACACGCATTTTAGCTCTGTCGACCGTGGAATCGGCTATATATGCACTTTCCGCCTATGTCGCCACGGAAACAGCAAACGACGTGATTTTCACTGCATTCGCATAGGAATGGCCCAAAACACGCATTTTTAGCTCTGTCGACCTTGGAATCGGCTAATATGCACTTTCCGCTTATGTCGCCACGGGAAACAGCAAACAACGTGATTTTTCACCGCATTCGGCATAGGAATGGCCCAAAACACGCATTTTAGCTCTGTCGACCGTGGAATCGGCTAAATATGCACTTTCCGCCTAAGTCGCCACGGGAAACAGCAAACGAAGTGATTTCTCACCGCATTCGGCATAGAAATGGCCCAAAACACGCATTTTAGCTTTGTCGACCGTGGAATCGGCCAAGTATTCACTTTCCGCATATGTCGCCACGGGAAACAGCAAACGACGTGATTTTCACCGCATTCGGCCTAGGAATGGCCCAAAACACGCATTTTAGCTTTGTCGACCGTGGAATCAGCTAAATATGCACTTTCCGCATATGTCACCACGGGAAACAGCAAACAACGTGATTTTCACCTCATTCGGCATAAGAATGACCCAAAACATCCATTTTAGCTCTGTCGACCACGGAATCGGCTAAATATGCACTTGTCGCCTATGTCGCCACGGGAAACAGCAAACGACGTGATTTTCACCGCATTCGGCCTAGTAATGGCCCAAAACACGCATTTTAGCTCTGTCGACCGAGGAATCGGCTAAATATGCACTTGCCGCCTATGTCGCCACGGGAAACAGCAAACGACGTGATTTTCACCGCATTCGGCATAGGAATGGCCCAAAACACGCATTCTAGCTCTGTCGACCGTGGAATCGGCTATATATTCACTTTCCGCCTATGTCGCCACGGGAAACAGCAAACGACGTGATTTTCACCGCATTCGGCCTAGGAATGGCCCAAAACACGCATTTTAGCTTTGGCGACCGTGGAATCGGCTATATATGCACTTTCCGCCTATGTCGCCACGGGAAACAGCAAACGACGTGATTTTCACCGCATTCGGCATAGGAATGGCCCGAAACACGCATTTTAGCTCTGTCGACCGTGGAATCGGGTAAATATGCACTTTCCGCATATGTCGCCACGGGAAACAGCAAACGACGTGATTTTCACCGCATTCGGCATAGGAATGGCCCAAAACACGCATTTTAGCTCTGTCGACATTTGAATCGGCTAAATATGCACTTTCCGCCTATGTCGCCACGGAAAAGAGCAAACAACGTGATTTTCACCGCATTCGGCATAGGAATGGCCCAAAACACGCATTTTAGCTCTGTCGACCGTGGAATCGGCTAAATATGCACTTTCCGCCTATGTCGCCACGGGAAACAGCAAACAACGTGATTTTCACCGCCTTCGGCATAGGAATGGCCCAAAACACGCATTTCAGCTTTGACGACCGTGGAATCGGCTAAGTATTCACTTTCCGCATATGTCGCCACGGGAAACAGCAAACGACGTGATTTTCACCGCATTCGGCCTAGGAATGGCCCAAAACACGCATTTTAGCTCTGTCGACCGTGGAATCGGCTAAATATGCACTTTCCGCCTATGTCGCCACGGGAAACAGCAAACGACGTGATTTTCACCGCATTCGGCCTAGGAATGGCCCAAAACACGCATTTTAGCTCTGTCGACCGTGGAATCGGCTAAATATGCACTTTCCGCCTATGTCTCCACGGGAAACAGCAAACGACGTGATTTTCACCGCATTCGGCCTAGGAATGGCCCAAAACACGCATTTTACCTCTGTCGACCGTGGAATCGGCTAAATATGCACTTTCCGCCTATGTCGCCACGGGAAACAGCAAACGACGTTATTTCCACCGCATTCGGCCTAGGAATGGCCCAAAACACGCATTTTAGCTTTGTCGACCGTGGAATCGGCTAAATATGCACTTTCCGCATATGTCACCCCGGGAAACAGCAAACAATGTGATTTTCACCGAATTCGGCATAGGAATGGCCCAAAACACGCGTTTTAGCTCTGTCGACCGTGGAATCGGCTAAATATGCACTTTTCGCCTATGTCGCCACGGGAAATAGCAAACGATGTGATTTTCACCGCATTCGGCCTAGGAATGGCCCAAAACACGCATTTTAGCTCTGTCGACCGTGGAATCGGCTAAATATGCACTTTCCGCCTATATCGCCACGGGAAACAGCAAACGACGTGAATTTCACCGCATTCGGCATAGGAATGGCCCAAAACACGCATCTTAGCTCTGTCGACCGTGGAATCGGCTAAATATGCACTTTCCGCATATGTCGCCACGGGAAACAGCAAACGACGTGATTTTCACCGCATTCGGCATAGGAATGACCCAAAACACGCATTTTTGCTCTGTCGACCGTGGAATCGGCTAAATATGCACTTTCCGCCTATGTCGCCACCGGAAACAGCAAACGACGTGATTTTCACCGCATTCGGCCTAGGAATGGCCCAAAACACGCATTTTAGCTCTGTCGACCGTGGAATCGGCTAAATATGCACTTTCCGCCGATATCGCCACGGGAAACAGCAAACGACGAGATTTTCACCGCATTCGGCCTAGGAATGGCCCAAAACACGCATTTTAGCTCTGTCGACCGTGGAATCGGCTAAATATGCACTTTCCGCCTATGTCGCCATGGGAAACAGCAAACGACGTGATTTTCACCGCATTCGGCCTAGGAATGGCCCAAAACACGCATTTTAGCTCTGTAGACCGTGGAATCGGCTAAATATGCACTTTCCGCCTATGTCGCCACGGGAAACAGCAAACGACGTGATTTTCACTGCATTCGGCATAGGAATGGCCCAAAACACGCATTTTAGCTCTGTCGACCTTGGAATCGGCTAAATATGCACTTTCCGCTTATGTCGCCACGGGAAACAGCAAACAACGTGATTTTCACCGCATTCGGCATAGGAATGGCCCAAAACACGCATTTTAGCTCTGTCGACCGTGGAATCGGCTAAATATGCACTTTCCGCCTAAGTCGCCACGGGAAACAGCAAACGAAGTGATTTTCACCGCATTCGGCATAGAAATGGCCCAAAACACGCATTTTAGCTTTGTCGACCGTGGAATCGGCCAAGTATTCACTTTCCGCATATGTCGCCACGGGAAACAGCAAACGACGTGATTTTCACCGCATTCGGCCTAGGAATGGCCCAAAACACGCATTTTAGCTTTGTCGACCGTGGAATCAGCTAAATATGCACTTTCCGCATATGTCACCACGGGAAACAGCAAACAACGTGATTTTCACCTCATTCGGCATAAGAATGACCCAAAACATCCATTTTAGCTCTGTCGACCACGGAATCGGCTAAATATGCACTTGTCGCCTATGTCGCCACGGGAAACAGCAAACGACGTGATTTTCACCGCATTCGGCCTAGTAATGGCCCAAAACACGCATTTTAGCTCTGTCGACCGAGGAATCGGCTAAATATGCACTTGCCGCCTATGTCGCCACGGGAAACAGCAAACGACGTGATTTTCACCGCATTCGGCATAGGAATGGCCCAAAACACGCATTCTAGCTCTGTCGACCGTGGAATCGGCTATATATTCACTTTCCGCCTATGTCGCCACGGGAAACAGCAAACGACGTGATTTTCACCGCATTCGGCCTAGGAATGGCCCAAAACACGCATTTTAGCTTTGGCGACCGTGGAATCGGCTATATATGCACTTTCCGCCTATGTCGCCACGGGAAACAGCAAACGACGTGATTTTCACCGCATTCGGCATAGGAATGGCCCGAAACACGCATTTTAGCTCTGTCGACCGTGGAATCGGGTAAATATGCACTTTCCGCATATGTCGCCACGGGAAACAGCAAACGACGTGATTTTCACCGCATTCGGCATAGGAATGGCCCAAAACACGCATTTTAGCTCTGTCGACATTTGAATCGGCTAAATATGCACTTTCCGCCTATGTCGCCACGGAAAAGAGCAAACAACGTGATTTTCACCGCATTCGGCATAGGAATGGCCCAAAACACGCATTTTAGCTCTGTCGACCGTGGAATCGGCTAAATATGCACTTTCCGCCTATGTCGCCACGGGAAACAGCAAACAACGTGATTTTCACCGCCTTCGGCATAGGAATGGCCCAAAACACGCATTTCAGCTTTGACGACCGTGGAATCGGCTAAGTATTCACTTTCCGCATATGTCGCCACGGGAAACAGCAAACGACGTGATTTTCACCGCATTCGGCCTAGGAATGGCCCAAAACACGCATTTTAGCTCTGTCGACCGTGGAATCGGCTAAATATGCACTTTCCGCCTATGTCGCCACGGGAAACAGCAAACGACGTGATTTTCACCGCATTCGGCCTAGGAATGGCCCAAAACACGCATTTTAGCTCTGTCGACCGTGGAATCGGCTAAATATGCACTTTCCGCCTATGTCTCCACGGGAAACAGCAAACGACGTGATTTTCACCGCATTCGGCCTAGGAATGGCCCAAAACACGCATTTTACCTCTGTCGACCGTGGAATCGGCTAAATATGCACTTTCCGCCTATGTCGCCACGGGAAACAGCAAACGACGTTATTTCCACCGCATTCGGCCTAGGAATGGCCCAAAACACGCATTTTAGCTTTGTCGACCGTGGAATCGGCTAAATATGCACTTTCCGCATATGTCACCCCGGGAAACAGCAAACAATGTGATTTTCACCGAATTCGGCATAGGAATGGCCCAAAACACGCGTTTTAGCTCTGTCGACCGTGGAATCGGCTAAATATGCACTTTTCGCCTATGTCGCCACGGGAAATAGCAAACGATGTGATTTTCACCGCATTCGGCCTAGGAATGGCCCAAAACACGCATTTTAGCTCTGTCGACCGTGGAATCGGCTAAATATGCACTTTCCGCCTATATCGCCACGGGAAACAGCAAACGACGTGAATTTCACCGCATTCGGCATAGGAATGGCCCAAAACACGCATCTTAGCTCTGTCGACCGTGGAATCGGCTAAATATGCACTTTCCGCATATGTCGCCACGGGAAACAGCAAACGACGTGATTTTCACCGCATTCGGCATAGGAATGACCCAAAACACGCATTTTTGCTCTGTCGACCGTGGAATCGGCTAAATATGCACTTTCCGCCTATGTCGCCACCGGAAACAGCAAACGACGTGATTTTCACCGCATTCGGCCTAGGAATGGCCCAAAACACGCATTTTAGCTCTGTCGACCGTGGAATCGGCTAAATATGCACTTTCCGCCGATATCGCCACGGGAAACAGCAAACGACGTGATTTTCACCGCATTCGGCCTAGGAATGGCCCAAAACACGCATTTTAGCTCTGTCGACCGTGGAATCGGCTAAATATGCACTTTCCGCCTATGTCGCCATGGGAAACAGCAAACGACGTGATTTTCACCGCATTCGGCCTAGGAATGGCCCAAAACACGCATTTTAGCTCTGTAGACCGTGGAATCGGCTAAATATGCACTTTCCGCCTATGTCGCCACGGGAAACAGCAAACGACGTGATTTTCACCGCATTTGGCATAGGAATGGCCCAAAACACGCATTTTAGCTCTGTCGACCGTGGAATCGGCTAAATATGCACTTTCCGCCTATGTCGCCACGGGAAACAGCAAACGACGTGATTTTCACCGCATTCGGCCTAGGAATGGCCCAAAACACGCATTTTAGCTCTGTCGACCGTGGAATCGGCTAAATATGCACTTTCCGCCTATGTCGCCACGGGAAACAGCAAACGACGTGATTTTCACCGCATTCGGCCTAGGAATGGCCCAAAACACGCATTTTAGCTCTGTCGACCGTGGAATCGGCTAAATATGCACTTTCCGCCAATGTCGCCACGGGAAACAGCAAACGACGTGATTTTCACCGCATTCGGCCTAGAAATAGCCCAAAACACGCATTTTAGCTCTGTCGACCGTGGAATCGGCTAAATATGCACTTTCCGCCTATGTCGCCACGGGAAACAGCAAACGACGTGATTTTCACCGTATTCGGCATAGGAATGGTGCAAAACACGCATTTTAGCTCTTTGGACCGTGGAATCGGCTGAATATGCACTTTCCGCCTATGTCGCCACGGGAAACAGCAAACGACGTAATTTTCACCGCATTCGGCATAGGAATGGCCCAAAACACGCATTTTAGCTCTGTCGACCGTGGAATCGGCTAAATATGCACTTTCCGCATATGTCGCCACGGGAAACAGCAAACGACGTGATTTCCACCGCATTCGGCATAGGAATGGCCCAAAACACGCATTTTAGCTCTGTCGACCGTGGAATCGGCTAAATATGCACTTTCCGCCTATGTCGCCACGGGAAACAGCAAACGACGTGATTTTCACCGCATTCGGCCTAGGAATGGCCCAAAACACGCATTTTAGCTCTGTCGACCGTGGAATCGGCTAAATATGCACTTTTCGCCTATGTCGCCACGGGAAACAGCAAACGACGTGATTTTCACAGCATTCGGCCTAGGAATGGCCAAAACACGCATTTTAGCTCTGTCGACCGAGGAATCGGCTAAATATGCACTTGCCGCCTATGTCGCCACGGGAAACAGCAAACGACGTGATTTTCAACGCATTCGGCATAGGAATGGCCCAAAACACGCATTTTAGCTCTGTCGACCGTGGAACCGGCTATATATGCACTTTCCGCCTATGTCGCCACGGGAAACAGCAAACGACGTGATTTTCACCGCATTCGGCCTAGGAATGGCCCAAAACACGCATTTTAGCTTTGTCGACCGTGGAATCGGCTATATATGCACTTTCCGCCTATGTCGCCACGGGAAACAGCAAACGACGTGATTTTCACCGCATTCGGCATAGGAATGGCCCAAAACACGCATTTTAGCTCTGTCGACCGTGGAATCGGCTAAATATGCACTTTCCGCATATGTCGCCACGGGAAACAGCAAACGACGTGATTTTCACCGCATTCGGCATAGGAATGGCCCAAAACACGCATTTTAGCTCTGTCGACCTTGGAATCGGCTAAATATGCACTTTCCGCCTAAGTCGCCACGGAAAACAGCAAACAACGTGATTTTCACCGCATTCGGCATAGGAATGGCCCAAAACACGCATTTTAGCTCTGTCGACCGTGGAATCGGCTAAATATGCACTTTCCGCCTATGTCGCCACGGGAAACAGCATACGACGTGATTTTCACCGCATTCGGCATAGGAATGGCCCAAAACACGCATTTTAGCTTTGTCGACCGTGGAATCGGCTAAGTATTTACTTTCCGCATATGTCGCCACGGGAAACAGCAAACGACGTGATTTTCACCGCATTCGGCCTAGGAATGGCCCAAAACACGCATTTTAGCTCTGTCGACCGTGGAATCGGCTAAATATGCACTTTCCGCCTATGTCGCCACGGGAAACAGCAAACGACGTGATTTTCACCGCATTCGGCCTAGGAATGGCCCAAAACACGCATTTTAGCTCTGTCGACCGTGGAATCGGCTAAATATGCACTTTTCGCCTATGTCGCCACGGGAAACAGCAAACGACGTGATTTTCACCGCATTCGGCCTTTTAAAAATGATCAAATAAAACAGAACGTTTCGAACTAACACTTCATCGTTAGCAAAATCTCTGTGAAACATAAGCAAAAGATGAAGAATTAATTCAATAATGAAGTATTTATAAAAAGCTTCAACTTTGAAAAAACACGAGCATCAACGGGAATAAAATAAAAGGAAAAACTGAACGATGAGTGGCCAACTCGAAGAGGAAAAGCACTTTGGGTGTCATTCAGAGGTTTCATTATTTAAATATGCAAAGATTCGAGAATCCACAGATCTGTTCTGTGAGAGATACCGGCCAAGATTTTAAAGTCGTTTAGGGAGACCGGAACAATGCACTCTTCTGCGGGAGATCTAACAGAGACAGTGTGGGGGGACCCAAGAGGAAGACCAGTTTTGCAACTTCGCCCAGCATGCTCGAAAACTCTAGTCATCAGGGTAAGGCAGGTAGAACCAACGTACCGCACTTCACAACGTGAACAACTGTATTGGTACACCAGAGACGAGCATAGTGAGGGTGGCAGTTTCTCATTTAAATTGAATAGAGAACCAATTGTAAAATTATTCACTAGAATTACTTGAATTTTGCGTAGAGGGAAACACCTATTAATAAGGGATTTAACATCCTAGCTTCGTTTCAATGACTGATGGCCAAGAAACCAGTTCACTCGTGGTGAGCACCGAATGAAAACTAGCCCAAACAAATAATTACTTTTTCTTCCCTTGTGGAAATAGAAAACCCCATAGGCGTGAAGTTGTGGAGATAGCCTATGTGTTTCCCAGAAGTAAAGCTTATTACTTTTCTGATAAATTACAATCTTTATAAATCTAAAATTCCTTTTGCCCATCCGCAATATTTCACCCCAACATTCGGTGATGCCCACATCCTGTAATTCCGCGACATTTGGTTACGCCTCACATTTATTTATTCATGCCCCACATCCGGTCCTTCATTCCTATATAAGTGTTATGACATACTATGCGGTTGCGGCAGCGGTAAACCTTTACCGCGATCGCGCGCGGTAAAAACGCATTTGTAGGTAGATGACACATTGGCGCGGAAACCGTGAAGGTTGTCGCGCGTTTTTTCGTACAGTGCAGTTTGGAACTCTGAACCGAATGGAGGTTTCGCATTTCACAAATGTTACAACTGTGTGCGCAGCTGAAAGCGAAGGATTATTGGATATGCCTCGTGTACGAGGATATTCCGTTCACCCATACAACGTGGCTGAGACAAGCTTCCTGGTTTTTATGAAAATGTTAGAGAGCACATTCATAAATGAAATAATAATAGCTATTACAAATCAGAAGTAATAATAGATAATGGATAAAATAATAGTAATAAATAATATATGATGAAAATATCTGGATATCTTCCTAACATTCTATGGGAAACTAGAAATGAATTGCATTTACTGCAGCGCTGTGAGCGGCTAATGCGTCATTAGCCATATACTTTCTGTGTTGACTGCTCTAAACCGCGCCGCGGTAAATTTCCTTCCGCCGCCATGCGCGGTAGAAAAAATACCCCGCGCGTTTTCCGCGCCGCGGTTTCCCTAGTATGTCAGGCCTCGTAAGACAACACGTGCTGGCGGATTTGCGGCTACCGCAGCTTTGCGCGGAAGCGCGTTATAACGCGTAGTATGTCACTACACTAAGGCGTCCCTATAACACCTGCAGCTACCCAACCACAGCTCCCTCCAACAAAAACATTCTTATTAGTGTCCTACGCCGAAGATTGCCTGGGTTTCACCCGGATTTCACCTCTCGGAACCTCTTGTTCCTCCTCTCGAAACCAATACCTTCGTACACCTATGAACTCCCAAAAATACGTATGTTGATGCACAAACGCCAGTCATTTACTTCAGTGTCAGAACTATTGCAAATTGGAGGAAGGAGACGAAAACACCCTCCATTTCAGTAAAACACCAAATATATTCCGTCGTCGCCTCCTCCTTCCTCCTCACTCACACTGATAAGGGTAAAAACAGCCTTTTTTCAGACCCGTAGCACTATATATTGTGTTTCTTTTCATTTCCTACTACTGTATTAGTTGGGATTCATAAGCCTTGATGTAGAAGAGAGCAAAGAGCACTGTTGAAAGGCAACTCAGACCCAATCCTAGCACAAGTCAAGCTGCATGAGGGGCTTGCTATGCATGAGTTACAAAAACATCTACGAAAAAATAATATAAACATTTATATCTTGGTTATTTTGAAACAAATATTGTCTCTGCAAGCAGAAGCCTCTGAAATGCTTGTACAGAGGCAAGGAATGTATATTTGTACTAATCAAAAAAAGAAATTTGTATTATATAATTTCCCTACATGGCAACAGGAGTCAATGACTAAAGTCATTGCCTGTGTATATGAGAAAAATGTTTGCACTGCTATTGAAGAAATTTGAAAATTCGAAATAGATCTTCCCTGACGTTCCTCACTAGCAAAATGCTCTCTGCCTTACCAAACACGAGTTTTAAAGAACTATTAATAATATAATTCACTAAAAGATATAAAGTGCAAGAACCTGCGCCATCTTTTACCATCATTGCTCAGGAAGCAAGCACTCAACATTTAAATGACCTAATATTCAGCATCCTGCAAGCCTGTCATGTTGTGTTTAGGCTGACGGCTGCTCATTTAAATGGTCCTACAAAAGAAAAGAATGACGCAATGCCTATGCCCTGTAAAATAAGTTCAACATTAATACATGTATGAGGACAACATTAATAATTATTTGGCTCTGCAGTCTGCACCCATGAAGAATTAAGAGGTTGCAACCCGTACTTTGCAAAATCTACTCACCTGAAATTGTTTCCACTGCCGTTTCTAAGCTTGCAAATTTGAACTGGCTTGAGGATTGGACGATGGATTTTATTTAACGAGACACGAGCTGTGTGTTCTGTCCATGCGAGCTTTAGTAAACACCATAAATTACGTTCTTCCTCACAAGAAAGAAAACTAAAGAACTTTCAATATCCACATCAGATACCAGCACCCCGAGATTGTTATCAAGGATCAATATGTCATGAGTCATTGTGTGCTTCAGTCAAAACCAGAAAATGCCTGGTTCATGCAAACGTCCTATGAATATTTTTGAATGAATTCAAGTTATTCATATTAAAATTTATCTTCAGCATCTGTGTCAAGCGAGTATCTTGAATTTGCATCAATAGAAAATGGTTCACACGACCTTATTTCTATTGAAAAATACTGGCTTGATTTTTTAAAAGCGCAAAGCAGTTCATAGCAATCATTAAGGCTTAATTAAATTTTCCAAAAATTTTGCGATAATGCATAAATTTCAAATTTTTTTAGTCATAATGTTTAATACACAAAGTCCAAGGGTGAATTATTGTGTCCATGGTTATGGGGAGTTTTGAATTAAATTGTAGGCAGGGCTAAGAGAATACAGTTTAGAAAACAACCATCTGTGCTCTAAAAGAAACTTTATTCTGTTTCTGATAGTTTCAAGACCTTAATCATTTTAATAACCCTTTGCACACTAGCAAGTACAAAACTCTGTTAACATTTTTGATGCTCTAGAATATCTAATGTTTTGAAGGTATTTTAAATTGCCTGGTTTTTCCTTCTTATATGTTCAGTCATAAAGTTAAACTAGGCTAAATGCTTCAACAGGGGGACTCATTCTGCAAGTACAAGGCAATTAACTAAGATGACTAAGTAAGTAAACTAAGATAAGATACTTTCGATGTCAAAATAGTAAAATGTGTTCACTTCTAATTCACTTGATTAGGAGAGTGTTGAATGATTATTTTATTCAATATTGATTTTACTGTTCCTGGGATTCCTGGGACGTAGTTCGAGCCTTCAAGGCCCGGGCCATGCTGATGGACCGCCCTCAGAAGACGACTCGTCTACATTTCCTGCACTCGCAGTTGCGCCAACTGCTGAAGAAGGCTGTTCCCCTCTGCAGGCTGGTAGTAGTGCGGCATCGTAGGCTGATCAGGAACAGCCGCCAGGAACTTGTCCAGCTTCAACTTGAACGCACCCAGTTCCCCGTGGAACTCTCTCAGTTCAATTGGGAGGCAGTTAAAGAGTCTCGGTCCGACAACAGAGAAGGACCTCTCGTGGCGTGTCCTCACGCTGGCCAAGGCCCTGTTGCTGAACGGCGGGACGACGCACAGCCTACCCAGTCGGGGATGCATTCTCGTCCTCAACGCTAGGTTCCGGTCCACAAAGTTCGGCACTAATCCCTCCATCATCGTCCAGGTATAGATTATTAGGTACCGCTCTCTTCGTCGCTGCAGGGAGAACAGCGACAGCCTCTGGAGCCTCTCCCAGTAATTTAGCTGCTCCAGCCCAACAATTTTTGACGTAAACGTCCTCTGGATCGCTTCGATCTTCTGGATTTCTCCCGTCGCAATAGGGCTCCACAGCTGGCAGCAGTACTCGGCTAGGTGTAGAATCAGTGCCCTATATAGCGTCACCATGGCCGCTGCTTCCCGGGTCCGGAACGTCCTGAGGACCCAACCGAGTACCGCTCGACACTTTTTGGATACCGTGTCTATGTGCTTGGCAAAGCTTCCTCCGTCCTCAACGACTACGCCCAGGTCTCTTATCGACGAACTTCTCTCAATAACCACCCCACCAACAGTCGTGTATATTAATGTTTCATCTGGATGGTGGCCGCACCGAAGGAGTTCAAATTTGCTCTCATTGAAACACATATTATTGGTGACTGCCCATTCGATAGATTTTTCTAGGTCCCGCTGTAGTGCCCCACAGTCCTGCTTGATAGCCACCTCTTTAAAGACTCTCGTATCATCTGCAAAGGATGATGCGCAGGAGTGGAGCAGTCCGGCGTCAATATCAGCAACATGGACTAGGAACAAGAGCGGTCCGAGCACCGAGCCCTGGGGTACTCCACTAACCACTCGTGATTCGGCCGAACGACACCCATCCACGGTCACCACCTGCTTCCGGCCATTTAGGAAGCACCTGATCCAACTCCCCAGTTAAAAAAATAAGACGTTTTCAAGTCGATTATGTGCCGCGGCAGGAAAGACTTCTAGCCGTGTTTTATTCGGAAAAGCAGCCGATTTTTGGTCGCCATGTCCCCTTATTATGGCAGGAAAAAACGGCTACGAAACCATTGAATTCCCTTTGTAGCTGTTCGGAAATTCCCACCTTTATCGACTACATATCGACTTTTCGCGGCCCCAATTCGACCTTCCGCGGCTTCTCCATTCTATGTATCGGCTCTCTGCCGACCTTACTCGACTTTGTACCGGCCTCCCGCGGCAGCAGATCGACCTTGCCCGAACTTAGCTACACCGGCTATTTATATACACCCCCCCCGCCCCCCCCACACACATACCCCTCCCCCCGCACCCACACACCCATAACCCCCCCTCACACACAGACACACACACACACCCGCCCTCCCACACACACACCCGCCCTCCCACACACACAAATATGTATCTGAACACATCGTTGATCACCTTCAAGGACGTCCTTCAATTCAGAGGTTGCTGAAGACTGACGAGGGAGAATTCAGGCTTGGTTTCCATATTTTGTTGTGTTTACGTTGCTCACTTTGCCGTCTCTACCAGCCCCACCACAAAGATAAATCGTGATAAATACCAATTGACCGATGTGGTGAAGCTAATAGTTGGGCCCTTGCTCTTGAAATGGTGCCTCTGCAGACCAGCATTCTACATTTCTTCCATCTCTTGTTTCTTCTGAAGAATCGCCATCTTCACCAGAAGTTACGGGTCCAAACTCAACTCCATGCGAAATAGAAGAAAACGACTCATTGTGAGTTTCAGCGTCATTTTTTTATGAAGCTTCAGCCAGAGTAGCCAATACGGCCAACAGTCTTTTTTTTGGCCGTGGCACAGAAATAAAAATTGTTTTCTTTTTTTATTTGAAATTCAGATCGAAACGTTGACAAATATTTATAAAATCCTGTCATAAAATTATTCGTGTACCGATTTATCGGTATCGGTCATTTTACTGGCATTGGTAAAACCCGGCCGATACTTTCCAATAATACGTATTTTATCATATAAATGAAGGTCATAAATCATGAGAGTAAAAGCATGATCAAATAAAGAGGCTATTCATACCTAGCAAATTAGTTAGCTAACTGTTGAATTACGGAGTTAAATCAGGCCCGCTAACTGAATTTAATACTTTGACTTCCCGATGAGGCACGTACGTTCAGTAAGTGAAAGCATGTAGCATGAATAATTGAAAACAGAAGCGACCTAAAATGATTATACTTTTACAACCAAACAGGCTAACAAAAATCCAACCAATTATGTAAATAAAGTTGATGGTGTATTTTGAAGTTTTTGAAATTTATTGTAGAAAAAGCTGGAAATTCGATCTTAATTTATCTAGTAAATCTTCAATAAAAATTTAGAGACGAAGAATTCAGCACGGATAGGTATCATATTTAATACAATTTAACGATCCTAAATTTAAAATATGAGAAGTAGTCAATTTTAAACGTTTCGGAGACCAGCTCCATCTTCAGTATGTATGAAAACATAAAAACCAAAATTGGTTAGTTCATGACAACAATGAGAAAAGTGACAAAGTGATCGGTAAAAAAAATCTATGAAAAATTTCTATCGGATATGAACTATCAGCATTATTTAAAGGTGGCTTCTCTTTGGCAATGTGAAGGGATTCTAAAATGCGCAAATCTAACTCGTTAGGTGCAGAGCATAAAATAGAAAAATTGTCCTCGGAAATAAGGCTGCTACACTGTTCGGTATGAAGGCCGATTGATGAATGAGGAGGTTGACCTAAAGGTCTCCTGGTTCGAAAGCTTACTCCGCGGTGCTGGACGATCTTGACGTAAAAAGGCAGTGTCGTCATGCCGACATTGCCAGACGTACACTACGCAACTAGATTTATATACCAGGGATGCCCGCATCCGCTTAGGAATCCTATCTTTGTACCGAAAGAACCAACTCGTAGCAGATTCACAGTAATTACATTCAATTTTACCCCAGGAAAGTGGGGTTCAAAAAGGTTTTCAATATCCCGGCACATCTTGCTCGTAAAATCACCAAAATATGGAAATACACAGTAGAGCTATTTCACTGAATCGGCGACATCGTTAATATCTGAATATTTCTTGGCTAAAAATTTTTTAATATGAGCATGAACAATTGAGGAAGGAAATCCGTTTTTACAAAAAAAATGAGACTAAAAAATTAAATTCAGCATGCAGATCCACAAAACTAGAGCAAATGTTGTAGGCACGATTCAATAAGGTTTTAATCGCATTAATTTTAAATATATAGCTACAGTTACTGTAGAAACTTATGCCCAATCCAGTAAAAGTAACCTTACGAAAAACTGAAGAAGTGAAAGCTTTACCTACTCGAGTAATTTTTCAGTCCAAAAAAGATAACGAGCCATTATTCTCAATTTCGATTGTAAATTCTATTGATGAATGTTTCTCATTTAAATAGTCCCTGAACATTTGAGCATGACTTGGATCACGAAACAACAAAAACGTGTCATCAATGTAACGGCGATAAAATTCTGGTTTAAATTCCACAGGACAATCGGCCAGCCATTTTTGTTTCGAGTGACACATGAAATTTTTTGCAAATGTGGGTCATAATGGAAGACCCATGCCTTTGAAGTCCCCAGGCCTTCGATTTGTTTATACAAATTGCCTGCAAACACAAATATAGAGTTCATAACAAACAGTTCGAGAAGCGTCTTAGAATATGATTTGCCTAGACCTAAAACTGTATCAGTAGGCAAAGCAAACAAGGAATTTATAATTATTTCGATGGTTTCTGCAAGTGGAATATTTTTTAATAAACTTTCAATATCAAATGAAGCCATAGTAACTTTATCAGCATTTTGACACGATATGATCTTAACAAATTGAGTTGAGTTACCAAGAGTATATTCATTTACAGTCAAAGGATTTAACGCAGGAAATAGAAATCGTGCTAAGTTAAAATTAGGCATATTCACTGCAGAAAAAATAGGACGAAATTGAAATTTAGATGGAAAGTCTAACTTATGGATTTTTCGCAAACCATACAGGACACCCGGTCGTGAACCTGACAGATGCAGCTACAACTTCGAGTACAGTTCAGGAGAGAAAACCTTCAGATAATGTAAATGTTCTGTGGCTCAACCTCCTCATTCATCAATCCGCCTTCATACCGAACAGTGTAGCAGCCGTATTTCCGAGGACAACTTTTCTATTTTATGCTCTGCACCTAACGAGTTAGGTTTGCGCATTTTAGAATCCATTCACATTGCCAAATAGAAGCCATCTTTAAATGATGCCAATAGTTCATATCCGTTAGAAATTTTTGTATTGATTTGTTTTCTTACCGACCACTTTGTCACTTTTCTCATTGTTGTCATGAACTAACCAATTTTGGTTGTTATGTTTTCAGACTTACTGAAGATGGAGCTGGTCTCCGAA
The DNA here is from genome assembly GCA_030386875.1 of Morinoia aosen. Classification (NCBI taxonomy): domain Eukaryota; kingdom Metazoa; phylum Arthropoda; class Malacostraca; order Amphipoda; family Talitridae; genus Morinoia; species Morinoia aosen. The sequence continues at coordinate 58,158,372 of CM059574.1, read as the reverse complement.
ACGTTTATAACTGACTATTTTAAATAGTTTAAATTTAGCTTCGTTAAATTGTATTAAATATGATACCTATCCGTGCTTATTCTTCTTCTTTAAATTTTTTAATGATAGTCCGACTAAGGAGTGTTAATTTTTCGTAAATCTTTATATACTACAAAGCTAATAATTTTATTTGAATTTAGCATGTGAATCACCGTACTTCAGGAATATTGCATTTTTCTTCTATTTTAAGACGTTTGAAAAATTCACGAACAATCTTATAAGATTGTTCATGAACCAAAACAATTATTTCTCCACAAAATAGTTATCATTTTCATGTTTTTCACACCAAAATAAATACTTTGACGAAAAGAAAACATTAAAATTCGATAGGATCCGAAACACGAAAGATGCGCAAACGCGACAAATTGTAAGATTGTTCATGAATTTTTCAAACATATTAAAATGAAGAAAAATGCTAGATTCGTAATGAACGGCGATTTAAATGCTTAATTAAAATAAAATAATTAGCTTTGTAATACTTTACGATCTACAAGCTTAATGAAAATAGAATTTCCAGTTATTTCTATGTTAAATTTATGAAAACTTTAAAATACACCTTCAACTATATTTAATTGGTTTGATTTTTGTTAGCCTGTCACATACTTTAAGAAATGGAAATTGGTTCAAACTATATAGGTTTCAGTTGTAAAAGTATACTAATTTTACGTCACCTCTGTGTTTAACTATTTATGCTACAAAGCTTTCACTTACAGACCGTCCGTGACATCGGGAATTCAACGTAGTAGATTCACTTAGCGGGCCTGATTAAACTCTGTAATTTAACAGTTAGCGAACTAATTTACTATGAATGAATAGGCTCTTTATTCAATTTTACTTTCATGATTTATGACCTTCATTTTCACGATAAAATACGTATTATTGAAAAGTATCCATGAAATATCGGCCAGATTTTGCCGCTACCGATATATCTGTACATCACTAGCCTACGATCACGCAACGTTTGCTGGTAGGACGCTCCTCAATTTAAAGCATAATTCAACCCTAACTCATCGATAATGCTGAGGTTCATCAGGTGATTAAGGATTTTTCTTCGGTCAGTATTTACTTTAATGTGCTTACGGAAATCACGACCTCTGTTTTAAAGAATCACTAAAAGAGCACGAATGACATTTTGCTCGCTGATACGTAATTTTCAAGCTATAACATGAATTACGTTCAGGTAAAAATAACGTCATATAACCGTCTAAATCGTAGCTGCATTCTTGAAACACGCCCAGTATTTTGGCGGTAACCATCAGTGTCAGTACGGCTAAGTTAAGTTATTTTAGGTTAGTTTATTCAGCTAATCTAACGTTACCTAACCTAATTTAACCTAGCATCATGTTATGCCGTATTACATCATATTTACGCGTCCGTTTCTTCATTTTCATATATTAAGTTCCTATAACTTCACAGATTAAAAACTCAAAAATTACGCATCAGCGAGCAAAATGTCATTCATTTGAAACGTTCTTAAATGTGTTCCTTTAGAGATTTTTTGAAACAGAATTCTTAGTTTCCGCGAACGAATTTAAGTAAATTATTGACATATACTTCTCTCATCATTGTTATTCCTTAATTTTATAATGCAGCTCGTCAGATATTTCTGAAGTTTACTTTTCTTACAAAAAATTGAAAACTAGTGATGTACTGATAATAGAAAAAGGCCGATACCGATACTATCCGTACATCTAAATTGAAAACATTGCACATTGTTGCTTGTCAAAGGTTTCTCAAGTGGAATTATACTGCAACTTGAAAGTTTGAAGCTAAATTGTGTTAACACTTACTGTAAAATAAGAATGAAATTAATAGTGAATAAACATACACTATTATATTTTGCTTTTATTGCTTCTTTAAAATGCAGTTCAAATTTGAAAGTATATACAATTGTGCACTCCCACATATGAAATCAACATTGGCCGCACAGTAGTGCAATCCTGATTCCTGATTGACCTAAATGGGGAATTGTTCTTTCTCATTAATATATGCATATTACTATTCATTCACACTCAAAAATTATTGAGACGACAAGGTCAATCCCTCATCAGGCACTTGACAACATGCCATACCGGCTTAACGTCTTCAATGGAATAAGAAACTGGAGTGAGAGCGAACACCTCATTCCTTTTTAGAGCAGAATTTTTTTCAGAAATAAGAGACACTTCAACGTACTACACACTCGCACTGAAATACATTCTGACATTGCGTGAAAAAACTTATTGCATAATGAGAAGCCACCACTACACCTGTGACGCACAAAACCATTCGAATAACTGCCGCGAAAAGGCTTGCTTGAGCAGCTTGAGTCAGACTTGTCACATGTGCGAGCAGTGTTGCCATCTCTAACTCGAATGGAAATAAAAATTTGTCTCAGATGAACATCAGGATAATGTTATTTAATGTACACTATACAAAATGTAAATTGACGTTTAAATACCTTATACCATCATAACTATCCGTAAGGTAAAGTTTTAGGTAAATGTACCATTTTTTAGTTGACAGCTTTGACTAGCAAGTTTTCCTCGGCAGCTACCGACTGTAATTTTCATGGCAAATGAATTTTGCTGTGTGAGAGTGCTCAAGAATGTTGATATGTACGATTTTCCCTTACGAATGTTTTTATATTTCATTTGAGAGTAATTTGAACTCAACAGGTGAATTATTTCAAAAGTTACGAGTGTTAGACTAAAATCTAAAGTTGCACTTAAGATATTCTAAAGAATTTTCTGTAGCTTCCAGAAAACCGTTGCTCGACTGTTAATCAAATAGGTCGAACGCAAGCGACATTCTCCTCTTGAATCCGCCTTTGGGCAAGGGCTCGATTTTTCCGGCTTGTTTCCGTCTAAATGAGACTAGCGGATAGCCGTCGAACGGCAAATTTTGGCCGAGAGCGGCCGACAGAAGAACGTTCAGACCTTCAACGGCCATCTTTCACTGTGCTCTGCTACCTGTCGACCTAAAAACGGCATGAATTTTTAACTGGGTCAACAAGTTACCACCAACACCGGCACCTCTCAGCTTTCTAAGTAGGATCCCATGGTCCACTTTATCGAAGACCTTGGCAAAGTCCAGATATACTGTATCCATCGCGTGGCCACGACCAAGGGCCTCCGTGGTATGCCGATAGGATATCAGCGTCCTCCAGATATCCTACCAGCCTCTTCACCACTATCTTCTCAAAGATTTTTATAATGTGGGAGGTTAGCATGATCGGCCTATAGTTCCGAGGTAGGTGCTTCTCGCCACCTTTATATACTGAGGCTATCACTCCCAACTTGAGTTTGGAAGGTATGACCCCCGCACTCAGTGATGCCCTCCAGAGCAGGGACAGAGGCCGGCTGATAGCAGCCCTGCAATTTCGCAAGAGGACAGAGGGGACACAGTCTGGACCCGGCGCCGACGAGGCTGAGAGCTCACCAATGCTCTCCTCAATGTCTCGCTTACCGAACTCGAGGTCCACTAGGTTGGTCGGTGCTGTACCAGGCCATTCGTCCGAGCCCCAGCCAGCATCGTTTTCTCCGAATTTTGGCCTACTGAACACCGCCTCGTACTGGGCACACATCACAGTGCACTTCTCCTCAGGGGTGCATACACTCCGTACATCGACTCGGAACGGTCCAACAGTCGACTTGGTGTGAAGTTTTCCCCTGGCGTGCGAATAGAAGTACTTTGGGTTAGTTTGTCAACGATTTTGAAAATTTCGTTATCACATCTAGGTCATTGGAGACATTTTAAGACGTTTTACATGAATGATATTGTGCTCGCAAATGCCTAGTTTTCGAGACATAGCATAAATAACGTTCAGATAAGAATAGCATTAACGGCAGTTTCGATATGGCTCTTCCGGCGTTTCGCGGACGTGGGACAAGCGAAGTTTCTTGGCGGGAGACATCGGCCCCGGGATGGCTAAGTTTAGTTAAGTTTAGTTATTTTAGGTTTACTTAGGTTAATTTAATTAACTAACCTAACTTTGAATAACCTAACCTCACCTATCATCACGTCAAAACAGTATTTCAGCTTATTTACGTGTCCGTTTGTTCAATGTTATATACGACGTTCCTATAACTTCACAGTTAAATATCTCGAAAACTACGCACTTTCGAGCATAATATCATTCCATGTAAAACGTCTCAAAATGTACAATATTACTTAAATATGGCAACAAAGTTTTCAAAATCGCTTACAACAGTAAAATCAAAATTGACCATTATTTTATACATTCAGGTATTCTTCACAGGTCCTGTGATTCACCTTTGTTTTTGGTAACATCAAAAAATAAAAAATAAACCAAATACACTAAAAAAAGAGAGCTACCCAGAAACCTGTTACACCGGGCTTTTGCACAGATTTGTGATTGCTCGTTAAGTTAATACTTGTTTAATTAAATTTATTAAATGATCGAATTTATTCAACAATAATGAAGGGTAAAAAGCACAAGTAGGACAAGCGCAAGATTCTCGATTTATTCGGAAACAGCCAACAACTATGCTAAGCCTCAGAACCTACTTTAAAACGAAAGGTTATGTTCTTTAAATAGGCGTGAAGCGTAGTAGGGCAAGCGCATCGTTTGCTATTTTCTACTCGCCGCCACTTGAATAGAAAACGAGTTTTACATGGCATCCTCAATTAAATCATTTAGCTAGCATATGAGCTCAAATAGATCTGAGTACATAATGTGAAAAGTTTTCATTCTTGTTACTTCACTACTGCCGCTTACGTATGAAAATCAATGATTATGTATTCCATAATTTTGAACATTAATTGATAAAGTTGATGGAACCTCATTTTGTGGCTTGCATTATCAATCATGTGTGATACATCGGGTAAAATTCTAAAATCAATATTCATAACTTACTGCTCTTGCGTCTAAAGTTCACACTGACGAACATATAAACACTCGTACTCCTAAAATCTGTTATTCAAACTAGCTCTTCCAGCGCAACTTTCCCCCACGACCGAATTTCTCCGTCTTCTATTACCACAGCAATTTTTACTTTAACAACAAAAAGTACAAAACATTTATTGACCCATGCAACAAATTAACTTTGCATTTCTAAAGCATAGTGTCATATTTTCTCAACAACTTTCAAACTATCACGAACAATACAATTAATAATTATTCTCAGCGCAATAATATTGCCATGATACTACGACCCGCAGTAAAGCACGTGTGACAAGTGGTGTGCGACATGATCACTGTTGTCGCACATAGCGGTCAATGTGTTGAACTCAATCAAAGGCTTAACGTTGTTAGAGAGACCTAATGGTTTGCTTGAGGCTTGAAAACAATTTGTTATTTGTTTTATGATGTTCCTCAAATGGTGGAGGGATGGAGAAATAAATTCAATATTTTAAATGCTCTGAGTTTTGAAGCATTCTATACACAAAAAAAATACATTAGATCGCACTGAATTTTCTTCCTGATAGTAAAACATATTTGAGTGATATAGGTAAAATCATGGCTAGACATCGATGCGTAGTCAAGCTGCTCAAGCGATCTCTTTGCAACGTGACGGTGTAGCACCGTGTCCGTACATGATCTCATCAGTCGGGTTCGGAACGTCGTGAGTGATGGATGTCAGCCCAAATTCTCCTGGTGTTACAAAGTACTAATTAATTTTGGAAAAGCGTTTTAAATGTAGACGTCGGTTGTTTGGAAATTGGAGGTAAGTAACAAATTTGTCTGTGTTAAAATAGAATACATGCATTGTATCACTTTTTTTGTGCACATCGACATCATTAAAATCAGACATGTACGCACGAACGCGCCGCAGAGTTATGAAGTTTGTTAGCGTAGTAATTTGTAGTCAATATTTGTGATGAAATCCATAACATTTATTGTTTGGTGTGTTGGCGTCGAGCTTTATCACCAATGTGAGCATAGAGGTTCCTTTATTTCGTACTTTGCGACCAAAATAGTAATATATTAAACGAGAGAGAAGTAACATTTAAATATACGAGGCCTGTCGAAAAAGTATCCGACCTTTGGCCAGAAAAAATACTTCAACAACCTGACGGGGTTGGGACCCTAATCCCCTTCAAAGTAGGCTCCTTGTGCTTCCACACACTTAGCCCACCGATCCTTCCACTGCCGGAAACACCTCTGGAAGTCTTCTTTTGGAATGGTGTTCAGCTCTGTCGTCGCGTTCCGCATTATCTCTTCTCTACTCTCAAAACGGGATCCTTTCAGTGGTGTCTTCAATTTTGGAAACAACCAGAAGTCGCAAGGAGCCAGGTCTGGAGAGTAGGGAGGTTGGCGAACGGTCGTAATTCCATGTTTGGCCAAGAAATTGCGGATCAAATGGGATGAATGTGCGGGCGCGTTGTCGTGATGCAAGTGCCAGTTGTTCGCAGTCCACATGTCTGGTCTTTTGCGCCGAACTGCATCACGAAGTCGCCGGAGAACATCCTGATAGTACTCCTTTGTCACTGTTTGTCCTTCCAGTGCGTATTCGTGACACACAATTCCACGGACATCAAAGAAAACAGTCAGCATCGACGGAGTCAAACAGGCAATGCGACGATGGAGCTGAACACCATTCTAAAAAAAGACTACCAGAGGTGTTTCCAGCAGTGGAAGGATCGGTGGGCTAAGTGTGTGCAAGCACAAGGGGCATACTTTGAAGGGGATTAGGGTCCCAACTCCGACAGGTATTCGAAATATTTTTTCTGGCAAAAGGTCGGATACTTTTTAGACAGGCCTCGTACTGTTATGAGCACATAAAATTTGTTGGAAATATTTCTAAGTAAAGTAATCGAATTCATTTGGCGTAAATATGCATAAAAAGCAACTTACAAAACGCTTCAGCTTCAGAATATTTTTATTTAATTGATGTCATAAAACAATTGGTAATTGCTCGAATTAGCCAATTTATATTAGATATTAAATGAGATCTGCATTGTTAACAATACATTGTGACAACGAAGAATATATTTTGACGTAAGTAGTATCGCAGTAACTGCTGTTATTTTGCATATTTATTTATTTATATATGTGTCGTTTAAAACGGCTGTAACTTTTATGAATAAAATGAAACATAGAGTATTTTATTCAATTATTAAATGATACTTATATTGCCTAGCTATACAATATTAAATGTTCGCACTAGAGTTCTGTAACACAGCGACGAGAGGCAGCTGTTAAAGTGCGCATGGTAGTGATTCTTGGTGGTGGTGACTAGCCGTACACGTACACGGCGTCGCTCACGCACACAGAATGTGCGAGGTTGACGAGGGTGTTTGCCCGAGTGGCCAAAGAAGTACTTATGAACCCCTGCTCAAGATTGGAAGCTAGACTACCAGCGGCAGTACACAGGAGTAGTGCTACTGTACTCAAAATTTATGTACCTATTCTTCTCGAAACGTTCGGTATGCCGTTACGATTGAAATAATGCAGGGACACACTCGTTGTGCATTAGGTATTGCGCCCGCAATTTTTGCCTTATTTTTTTGCAGTGCCCTCTGCACGCTCGCTCAAACATTTTAAGACAATCTAATTAAGAAATAAGCACATTCCGATTCCTTCGGAACAAATCCCAAATGCACTTGTTACCATATTTTTTCTTCTTCTTTAAGGAGACCGTCTGGGTAAAAAAAAAGTCCGTTATTTATGGATAGATTTCTCTGAAATTTTCACAGTAGATGTGAAATGATGCATAGATCATTTGTTATTTCGACGAAATTTTTGTAGCTGCACCTTTTTTTTTGAAAAATATGAAAAAATATGATTTGTAAAATCTATCTCCTTCTACAATTTTGAAGTTACAGAACCTGTACTTCGTTTTTAGATTGCTTATATGTCTATATAACCATAAGCAATAGGGAATTTCGATAACTTCTTTTTGTGGATTTTGGGAATTAAAAAAAAATAACATTTTTCTAATTTTTCTTTTTTCATGTGGTGTAATTTTTAAAATAATAAATTAATCAAAAAATGCTATTGCTTATGGATACACCTTGCTCAGCCCTATCGAATGGTATATAAACCATTCTTGTAGCTCTAAAATTGTGGAAGAAGATACATTTGAGAAACCAATTACCAAGTTTCCAGAAAAACGTGTTTTTTCACAAAAAAAAATTTTTTCTTTTTATCTTTTGAACTACAGGGTTTTCTACAATGAACTCTTGAGCGTTTGTAGCTCTTTTCAAGTCATTTCGATTGATATAATTTACATTGCTGTAGCTCTGTAACTCTGAGAAAAAATATACAACATAAGAGAATAGGTGTAATTCTTGAAAACAATTAATTTTTGAATTTTTCATTTTTTTTCGACTAAAATACGTTTTTTTGTGAAGTCAACTCCTATGTTTTATAGCTCTTTTCAAGCCCTTTGGATTGGTGTGCTCGCCATAGCTGTAGCTATGATACTGCAGCTGTCATCGCGCTATGAATGAAAGCTGCGGTATCATAGATACGGCAGAACAGCTAAATTCTGAAATTGTCAAAATTTCATAAAAAAATATTTATTCAGCCTTAGAATGTTTCGTTTGAATAATGGAAGCACTTTGAGTAGCCCATGAACGAACTATATTGCCATTGCCGCAGAGAAACACGCTCAATTGACTCCCAGTAATGAGGGGGGAGGGGTCAAGGTCACGCCACCCCCCATCGCTTTCCCCCCTCTGGTGGGCGCACTATTTGGAGTAGACGAAAACGGGAAGTACCAATGAAAGCGCAAGAAAATCCTCTATAAGATGCATATAAAAACAGAAAATCAACACATATCCTAATTTCTACCCAGACGGTCTCCTTAATGACAGCACTAGATATTGATATTTTCTATTTTTCACATTACCAATTGTCTTCGTACTAGAATGATGTTATCTTAATAGACTACATAGCTTTCTATATTATATAGTTATTTACATTTATCACGTGGGACTTAAAACCCCACACCGTTGTGTCATGAGGTTGATGAAATACAATGAAATAATACGAAGTTAACTCAGTGTATATTTTTAGGTTTGTTTTATAATGTCATCGTTTGATTGGTGAAGTAGAGGGTTTATGCATTAGGATGTCACTTTAATCCGTTCGTTCATTTGAGTGAACTATCCTACAGATTTTATTTATTTAGTTGACTCCGTGATGCTTGGCATGTCTATTTCCTTTAATTTCCTTACATTATTTGGTATTTTTCTTTTTTAATTTTGAACAATTAATTACGGATTGTTTGTTCCATACATAGGTGGATTATTTTTTAATCATTTCATTCCTGGTTGCCAGTTTCCTACTTTGTCGCGTCGTTTTTTTAAGTTATCAGATTTCTTTATTCATCTGGACGAAGTTTTGATTTTAGGTTTCGATTTGATTTTAGGTTATGAGAAGGATGTCTTCAATAATATTAAATTTTTTAAACAATTTTTATAACTGAATTTTTTCATTATTTTTTCGCGTTTCTCGCTGATTGTTTCGATTTCTGCATTCAATTCACTATTTTTTTTCTTTTTCAACTGCTTTGTTTCTTCATCTATTATTTTCAGTAATCAGCTTCATTATATCTGCTTCGTTATTTCGTATTCTCGTTCGATTGTATATACTGCTGTTTTCAAATGAAAGATGTTTCTTTGACGTGCAGTTTTGTTTCGACAATCCTAATTTAACACAGTGTGAGCAAACACTAAGTTGATATACTTATTTAATTTTTAAGTTGATATAATTTGTTGTTATAGATTGTTGCACATCTCTTTTCATTGCTTCTTCAGAATTACGGCTTGTTTCGGTCTGGTTACCGAAACATGATTAGTCAAGGCAGAGAGGTTACATTTACCGGTCGATTCACTATTTTACTTCATTTATCTCGGTCGCAACACCTTTGCATTCCCTCAATGTTCATGTAAGACTGGAAATATGAGTTCGTTTATTTGTTAACGTGAAAACAGCAATGAACAGTTTACAACAGTGATGCGGCAACCCGTTGCGATGCCCTTAATAATCAACAATAACAAGTACGAACACAAAATTCGCTTCATTGGTTGATTGGGCAAAACTAAAGAAGCACCTCGTTGAGAGAAGTTATCACTTAAACCCGATTTCGTCAGAATGTTAGAAGACTGTTTAGCCAGTGGCACATAAAATTATGGTAACTTTCTGGCCCATCGAATTATGAATCATTATTTGCTTCGTTTATTTAGTGAAATTTAAATGTTCGATACAAAGAAAATATGTCGAGAATTTGTCCGCGACACAATCTTTTAAGGTGACTTATAGTCAGGTTTAAGTCAAAATTTTATTTAATCTTAACGTATAAGGAATAAAGGTTCTCGATACGAGCAACAAAGAACTACAACGCGAACACACGAACGACAAGCAACGCGAACACACGAACGACTAAAACATCAACGAATAAATTTATCTTGACGAACTAGAAGGTTACGCATAATTAGGAATATACATTAAAGTTAAGGAGCAGCATAAGCGACTCCTTCAAATAAATTGACGAACGGTCGCCCGGTTCGAGGAAAGGCAACAACAGACGTCGCCAGGCTCCAGGTAAGGCAACAACAGACGTCGCCAGGCTCCAGGTAAGGCAACAACAGACGTCGCCAGGCTCCAGGTAAGGCAACAACAGACGTCGCCAGGCTCCAGGTAAGGCAACAACAGACGTCGCCAGGCTCCAGGTAAGGCAACAACAGACGTCGCCAGGCTCCAGGTAAGGCAACAACAGACGTCGCCAGGCTCCAGGTAAGGCAACAACAGACGTCGCCAGGCTCCAGGTAAGGCAACAACAGACGTCGCCAGGCTCCAGGTAAGGCAACAACAGACGTCGCCAGGCTCCAGGTAAGGCAACAACAGACGTCGCCAGGCTCCAGGTAAGGCAACAACAGACGTCGCCAGGCTCCAGGTAAGGCAACAACAGACGTCGCCAGGCTCCAGGTAAGGCAACAACAGACGTCGCCAGGCTCCAGGTAAGGCAACAACAGACGTCGCCAGGCTCCAGGTAAGGCAACAACAGACGTCGCCAGGCTCCAGGTAAGGCAACAACAGACGTCGCCAGGCTCCAGGTAAGGCAACAACAGACGTCGCCAGGCTCCAGGTAAGGCAACAACAGACGTCGCCAGGCTCCAGGTAAGGCAACAACAGACGTCGCCAGGCTCCAGGTAAGGCAACAACAGACGTCGCCAGGCTCCAGGTAAGGCAACAACAAACGTCGCCAGGCTCCAGGTAAGGCAACAACAGACGTCGCCAGGCTCCAGGTAAGGCAACAACAGACGTCGCCAGGCTCCAGGTAAGGCAACAATAGACGTCGCCAGGCTCCAGGTAAGGCAACAATCGACGTCGCCAGGCTCCAGGTAAGGCAACAACAGACGTCGCCAGGCTCCAAGTAAGGCAACAACAGACGTCGCCAGGCTCCAAGTAAGGCAACAACAGACGTCGCCAGGCTCCCGGTATGGCAACAACCGACGTCGCCAGGCTACTGTTCGTGTTAAAAAGAGCGACGTGGAACGATCAAAATGGAAACCAGATAATAATTAATATACAAATAAGTATGCGACAAGGTGGCAATGTAGCAATTGTTCACAGTATAAAAAAGTTGACAACCGTAAGAAATTCATCATTCACCTTCAATAAAAAGACGCCGTTAGACATTGCTTGGAAGAACCGCAGTTACAGACAAGGAAGACAAGAAGGCGCGCGCTGGCTCGGTTAATACTGTAGAGGGGACAAAATATTGAACATGAGCATAATTCTTCACAACGACTGGTGTTAAGTTTCAAGTGGGTATCACAGCAGTAATAAAGCGGCAAAATAGCAAAAATTAGCGCACCTGAACTTATTAGGTCGTCCAGTGTGCTTCTCACTTTAAGGCGCGAAGTTAATTAAGAGAGGCACCGGAAGAACCGGTAAGTGCAAGAAAAGTAAGTGAAAAGGAAGGCTACGTGGGGAGGAATTCAACCCACTAGTAGAAGGCCCCTTTTCCAGGTTAAGTTAGAAGCATGCAATTTTTTTAAGGTTAATTCAAGGTTAATTTAAAGGTTTCAAAGAAAATGGAAAGACCAGCTCAAAGTTTAGTAGAGACTGGTTTAAGAATTCATTAAGCACACACATTCAACCATTCATTCATGAAAATTTAAGATAAACATAAGGAGAAGAACTTAGGTGAGCTAAGCGCCGAAAAATTGAGCCAGCACGGTTTGTCTCCACGCAACGACGTCCAGCTCCGCCCCCGTCAAGGGTAGCGTTGACCGGAAACTGCGGCTTACGACAGGTAGCAGAGCGCAATAAAGGACTGCACGGTAGCAAGTCTAAGGCAATTCTGACCTCTCAGCTCCACCGCTCTCGGACTAGCTTGCGAATAGGTCACTATAGGTTGCTACTTCATGTGATTAGCAGACGTGCACCAATTTTGTGAGGAAATCCTCACAAATATTACGCCATACACTGTGATTAAGGGGCATGTTCAAAACTCCTCTAAAATGTTTCTTCTTCGCCTATGCTCTGAAAGTCAGGATGACATAAATCAAATATATTCATGCAGATATAGAATGTAATGAGCAGCATACTGCCTGCTTATTTGATGTAGCGTTTGGTTCTGCGAAAGAGTTTATTCATTGAACAACCGTCACTGAAAATATCTTAGTCCATTCTCATTTGATTCAATGATTTAATTTCTTTTTAGATGACAACGCAGAGGATGGACAACTTACTCTCATCATGGAAAACTGCAGTCTTGCTGTGGAAGAAAATTCAACATTTCTAAATGCCACAGCGTCCTCGCCACCTGGCACTCTCGTTCCTCATTTCATCAAGAGTTCTCCATGAAATAGGTATGCCTTTATACGAATATTTTTGTATTGCAAGGGAACGATTTGGTTCACGTTTGTCATACTTTGCGAAAAAATTTGGATGGTGTTGAGTGAAAAGATATTTTAGATCTTGTGATCTGCAGCGTAAGGAAGCTCATATCGGAAATTTGAAACTGTGGTTGGTAAAAAACATAACATCATCTGATACATTGTAATTACCTGAAGTGAAACTGTGAATACCTTTGGTTCTCAGAATGGCTTGAAATATACTTTTGATAGAAGCTCCCAAGTCTCGTAAAGTTCTCTAAGAGAGTAACATTCTTTCTTTGGAGCAGCTGCACAAAGTTTTCTCCACCTATAACCTCATAGGCTCAATGATTTATTCAGGCGTCGCGACTGTGGAGACTATTGGAGATGTGGCAGTCCTAGCCCCGGGGCGATTTGAATAGTTTCACTACGGTTTCAGTAATTTGAAACAGGGCATTAGCCACTCCAGAGAAACATGAGATGATGACGCATTCCTTCGCAGTAATGTTGATGAATGCTGTTTATGGGTCAGGAAAAATACCAGGATATGGCTGACCCAGCCCTCATTAACGGTAGAAATGTATCACTATTGTGCTGGCGATGTTATAATAATCTGTATCAGAAACGCGTGCTGGCGTTTTCCACACCGAAATGCGGCAGGGAGTAACAAATTTAATGTCAAGTCATCAGTGGCTCTAAACTTCCTGCACTGCCGAAATACGAGCTGCATCTGAGGCTCACCTTATATCGGCTGATGTTCAGTTCGTACAGTTCCGTTCGGCCAGTGTTTCTTAGTCGAACAGATAAAGCTTGGGTTGTTGTGGGTTGTTTTGTGTCATCTGCTTACAGAGTAACGCTTCCTCATTGAATTTATGTTGTGTAAGATTGCATTGGACCTATAATATCTAGAAACCAGTAGGTGTGACCCCATTCATATTTACCATTGATCACCCTTAGAATCATATTCCGCTCTCGAAATATCGATCTCAAATATTATCGCATTTTGTGTTGAAAAGTTGTATATTCGGCCTACATAAGCCACATGACCTTGTTCCTCAGATTACACTTCGAGCTCTAGCAACGATCATCTATCTACACATGTATTTTCACTTGAAATTCTGTCGCATAAAAATCTCTCCACGCATTGAAGCTCTGGAGTACTCCTTCGCCATTCTTTCCTTCAGTTCTCTTTTTGTTCGATCCGTTTGCAAAACGTATACCAGTTAACTTCTGTTGTCTTAATTGTTTAAGATAAATTGTCGTTCTTCATATATTTATTCTGTAAGCCACATGTTTTTGCATCATTTCACCTCAAGAATATATGAATGCATTGGTTAATCATTTTTCATGGTCCCCACTCTGGTTTTATTACTACCGGCAAAACTTCATGCAAATAATTTTTAAACCCATTTTACACACTTCATTACATAGCTTTTCGTCCTCCCGCCGCAGGATGTGCTTTTGTCACAAATGTCTCCACTAAATACATTATTTCATCATTAGTACTTGGGCTATAGATATCGATACGATTAGATCCTGAAATTTTTCATATCCTTCCCAAGTAATATATATTATATTATATATTTTTCATATCCTTCCCTTCCCATTTTTCATATCCTTCATATCCTTCCCAAGTAAACTCTTCGCAGCTAATCATTACTTTTGGAATCAGATATTAACGCTTCGACGATCGTAAAAAAATGGCATATCGGTAAGCTTTGAGTGAGTTTTTTGATTGCTCATTTGAACAATCACGTTACTATTACCTGCAAGCAAAACTCCATCCATGCCATCATAGCAAATCGGAGCAAATCATGCAGGTTTATGCACTGCTGATCTCATGTTAATTTGCTCTGAATTTCGCGCATAACCTTTGCAACCTTTAAAATAATGAGCTTGCGCTTCATCATTGGTATTTTTTAGTATGACATGTCATAGAAAAACTGTTTCGCCAACCTTAGTTACTGCTGTAAGGAATTAATCACATTGGATTTCTATGTTACTCAACTGTTTTGTTTTTTCATCAGACTTCATTGAGTGGCTGCCTAAGCAGTTCACGTTAAACTTTTCAAATGAATTTTCGATGTATTCTACATTACTGAGTTATTAAAGATCAATCATTTTTTGGTCCGCTGCTGAGATTTTGCCTCATTTGTTTATTATATATATTAGGCTTACAGAATAAGCACCTTATAAACAAGTTGAGTAAATTTCGTTCAACCAAGCCCGTTTTAATTTACTATCCCTTTTTCAGACCCCACGTGCGTGTTAATTAAATATACTACGGTAACTCTGTGTGAATGATGCAGTGAGCAACAAAGTTCATTATTTTATATGGTTCATGGTACAGACTGTGTAACATTGATACTCGAACGCAGAACTAGCGTCGATGATGGTAGTTCCCAAAAATAACATCAATTTAAATAGACACATGCACCATCAATAGCCAATATACTCTACGTCTTGCTATCTAGCAAGTTATTATTGTCATACTGTACTCCTTGTTCTGAGAGAACAAGGTACCAGGTATATTTTCGACAACCACAAAATAGTCAAGGACAATCGTTGATTTAGTTCTCTGCTGACTCTTCAGGTGCATTTTTGGCATTGGCTGATTTTTTCGGACGCCGAGTAAAATAAGATTTTATCCTGTTCATTTGCTTCGTATAAAGAAATTTTTCTTAGAGAGCGCGACGAGCGAAATTAGCAACTAAGACAGTGAATCTATTAATCTCATTTTGACAAGTGGCTTTCAATTTCATATATCATATCTCCAAGCCAGAAGCACGTACAAGCGAATAATTATAAAATGATGTATAATATATAGCGAAAGAGTTTATTTAACACAGGCTCGATGACGATTGCTGTAATATGGGTCGCAAATGCCTGGAAATTATAGTGCTGAGACTTATTCAAAGTGAGGATCTGTTCATTAAAGCAATACGTAGAGACTGACTGCAGGGAACTTTCCGCTTTATGATGAAGTTCATGAACAACCTTTATGATTGGTTGTTATGTACTTTGGTACAAAACCGCGAACTACAGAGTCTCACCACGAAGAAGAGTGAAGAATGGTTGGACCGCATGCCCTGAATCGCAATACATCCGATAACAAATCAGCGAGTTCAGCAAAACCTGAGCAGAATGCTGTGTTGTATCAAGGGGAATGGCTCTGCGACCGTTGGAAACCTTAACTGCTTCCCAGCGACCGAGGCAGAGGTGGCGACGAGGGCTCAGCAGCAGCGGCAAAGGCGATTACTCATAGGCTCGCTACCAATTTCTTTCGGGTAGCTGCGGTAATAGCTTCTACATAAGCTCGTACCGAGAGTTAGGAGTATTGATTCTTGTATCAGAATTATCTCAGAAGGGTCTCTTCAGTGCCACCTATTCTTTAACTCTAATTTGAACTCAGTTGGGCACACTGAGGTTGTTATTGTATAATTTACCATTGTGACATCAAACCTCAGACCGACAAATCCAATATAACGTAAAACAAGAAACCTTTTATATTATTTATCGACATCATCACCGCTGCTTTCACCGCATATTTGTAATTAAATGTATTTGTAGTAGCAACTGACCATCGACCTTTTACGTTTATCTGTGCTAATAAAACAGGTAATCATCGCATTTTCCGATGGGCATTGCTTTTGCAAGAATATAACTTCTCTGTAAGGTATAAGCCAGGTTCCCAGCATCACTTGCCAGACTTCCACTCCCGATCTGAATGGACTGTCAATGCCGTGGTTGATGCTGACGAGCCAAACAGTAGAGATAAAAGTAATCCTAAAGATAGTGCTAATGTTCCTGTTAGAGTTACGCCTTGTTCTAGTAATGCGACAGGTGTTTCTGTCAACGACGTGCGCCCACGACCCGTGTCCAGTGAGCATGAGAGAGATGTTGCTGCTGAGGCAGAGAAATTAAGCTTAGATGATGTTGTCTCCGAACAAGAGAATGATCCTTATTGGTCTAGCGTTAGGAACATAGTGAACGATAATGATCAAGGTAATTGTTAGATTTCAAACAATGACGAGTATTACATAGATAATATTAATGTCCTGTGTGGGTTATCTAGAAATAAACGTGGAAACGGGGGGACTAATGTTCAAATTGTGATTCCAAAATCCTTAGTTAAGGTAGCTTTAAAGTTAAGTCACGACAGGGACAAATCTGCACACATGGGCTTCTTGAGAACTCTTGAACGTGCTAGAGACAAGTTCTTTTGGACTAATCAGATCCGCGGTGTAAAATATTGCGTGAGAAAATGTCTCTCATGTCAACGAAGACGATGGCAAGGCCAATTTAAAGTTCCCCTAGGAAAATTCCCTGAAACCTCTTATCCCCTTGAAAGAGTTGCCGTTGTTCTTGTAGAGTTACCCGTTAGTTATAATGGTAACAAATACCTTGTAACGATTGTCGACCATTTCACGTGATTTGTAGATGCGTATCCTCTTCAAGACAAGTCTGCCGATTCTGTTACTAGAGCTTTCGTTCAGTACGTCAGGAAATTTTCTACCCCGAATACTATCGCCAGTGACCGAGGTAGCGAGTTCACGAACAAACTATTCCAAGACGTGTGCAAAAAATTGAACACCAAATCCCAGACTATCACTGCTTATCATGCGATGGTAAACGGTTGCTGTGAAAGAATTAATGGCATCCTAAAAACTGCGATCTCTCATCTGGCCGCTGAAGATAGATTCAATTGGGATCAAACTGTGCCATTTGTGACTCTTGCCGTTAATACCTCCTACCACGAAATTTTCAAAGAACAACCTATCAATTATGCGTGTGATCAGGACTACGCAGTTGAAGTGTCACTTAGACTTTCAAAAGCATTCTCAGCAGTCCGTAAGAATTCTGAGGCAGCAAGAAAAGCATCAGCGTAAATGTACAATCGAACGGCAAAGGAGTGTGATATCCAACCAGGTGAACTAGTAATGCTTCGGAATGAGTCAGGTCGTGCTGATGCTGACAGAGCTTGGCCCACCAGGTTTCGGGGTCCGTAACGTATCATTAGTCGTCGCGAAAACAATGTCCTCATCAAAGGACTATATTCGGATCGCAAAGAACAAAATGCTCACCTTAACCACGTTAAGCGAGCTTATTTGGATGATGCTTTGGCTTTTCCTTCCAACAATGATAAAGAAGAAGATGATCCCCAAAAATCGGAAATAAATGATGTTCCGATCATGCCAAATGAGAGTCGTGAAGAAGAAACTGTCCCTAGATATCCTATAAGGAGCAAGAATAAGCGACAAATCTATGTATAATTATGTTTGCCTGCAGAAATGTTTCTCGGAACTCCGACTGATTACCTCATTTCATTGTCAAAATGCTATGTATAATATTTAGGATGCTTACTAATTATTTCCCCTGTGTTTGATTTCTTCCATGTTTTGTATTTAGGATAAATGCATTGACTTAGGATTAATTAAACTCCTCAGCGAAATGCGATTAGGATGTTTTGCTCTCATGTATGTCTTATTTAGTGTAATGTCGTATTTGATATCCCAATTAATGTCTTAGTCTTGATAATGCTGATTAGAGATGTAGAAATTTACTCGATGCCAAATTTGTAACCCGTTCTTATGTCCTTTCATAATCCCTTCACTGGAATGTGTATGTCACGAGAAATCGTCCCGCCTCCTTGTTAACATTTAATTAACAAGATCAGGTTCTCGGAATTGAGGGAATGGCAAACCTCCATGACATTACACAATACACAAAAATGTGAGGATGTATCAAGAACACAGTCACTAAGGACAGGGAAAAACAATGATTGTATACTAAAATTAGAGCTGTACTCACCGATTAGCAGAGACGCGACTTACACAACGCATTTTCCGAGCGCGCTCCGTGGTGTTATGAACGATCGCTTCTAATATTGTGGGGCATGATACACAGGGTGAAAAATGCTTAACATTTATGATTTCCAGCTATACGTCATACAAACATCAATGAACGTACACACAATGAATGGTACTAGGAATGATGCAAATTAAGTAATGGAATCAAAACAGCATACGCCAAATGACTTACATCACATAACTATACTGTATGTTTCGGCTGGCCAGCCTTTCCCCGCATGTTGCTTACACACCCAAACATAACACAAATAAGGCCTACAATATCTTAGCGCTTCCAGCAGCACGGGATGTGTTCATTACTTCGACCCTCACGTTCATGAGCAAACACAGCTTCAGTTCAAATAACTGTCCCATACACAGTTCAAAGAAGGTCTGTTGCCAATCGCTAACTTCGGAGCTCCCGCTTCAGTATCTTCGCACGTTAATTCCCTTTCCTCCGAGCAGATCAATTCTTCAATTAAATCCTTCCCACCTGTCGAGACAAAATTTTAACTTGTTACTTTTTAACGAGTGTCAATGACGTTTCCTCACAATATCTCGATTTTTACATGACTGAATGACAATGAATTGTCGCAATGTTTATTTCAACACTATTTTTTTTTAAGAAACTGTATCTCTTACCCTCCCCTCTAGTGTGGCATCTCCATGTTCCCTCAAATGACTCCCACAAGGGAACACGTAAAATTTCCTCTCTGCAAGTGAAACGAGAAAATGTATGAATTTCTGGATTACATTATAGCGTAAACTTTACTATAAATTTTCAATATAACCACTTTTTCATAATTTCTTTAAGCACGTTTGTTACTGCTAGCACACCCGCGTTTCTTTCTTACACTTCGCGTCACGGCGTCGACTGTAGAACTGCATTTTGTTCGTTACGATGCCTAGCCTATTTCCTGAGGGTTGTCCTCTGCTCTCGTTTCGCCCAATCAGATCCTTCCACCTTCGAAAGCGACCGCCTACCCCTTTCCTGTGCTATGTCTTGGTACACTTGCTTCCCGCGCCCAAGCTCCTTCCAACCGTCGCTCGGCCACCTCTCTAGGCTTAAGTGTCGCGCTCTCTTATCGACAACAATGCGGCTTTGTTTTGCGAATGGGTAGGCATTTTTCCGAACGTCTAAAGTTTCCAAGGGCTCGCCCGAATGCCTCCCGAAAAATTGCTAACACCACAAAATAGACTTCTCCAGAAACAACACAGCTTATGGTCCAACTGTACACAAAGCCTTTCTCACTACACCTATATTTGTTGGCTTTGCATTAGGGCGATTTTCCTCTGTTCCAAGCAGAAGGATCGCGTCGTTCTCGGGTTTCGAAGGGACAAGTC
Organism: Morinoia aosen; assembly: GCA_030386875.1. Taxonomy (NCBI): domain Eukaryota; kingdom Metazoa; phylum Arthropoda; class Malacostraca; order Amphipoda; family Talitridae; genus Morinoia; species Morinoia aosen. The sequence continues at coordinate 58,138,363 of CM059574.1, read as the reverse complement.
GGTCTATAAAATCTGTCGCGCTCACACAAGCTGACACACACACAAACATGCAGGCATGTTACAATATGTTGCAGCGACCCAACCGTGCTGCTGGAATTTACTGAGACATTTCAACGGTATTTCAACGGACAAATTTTTTTAAGTAAGCACAACATTTATTACACACAATTGAAAGATTCATTACACATGATTAAAATTTTTCACTTAAATCCTCATTTTTAATGCGCAAAAATTGATTATTCTTAACAGATTCTTGACATGTATTAATGCATAGAACATTTCATGAAATTAAAGTTCCCTTACTTTTCACATGTTATCTGAAGTAGTATGCTGTTTTGCGTATGAATTTCATTTTACATTGCATTTATTCATTTATGTGTTAGTTATAATATTTTCTTAGTGGATTTCTTTGAGCTTATTGCGCGTTAGATTACTTTGATCTTAGATATGTATCGTAGCATGATGATGCACCAAATGTAAATGGCGAGGGGGAGATTGGGATAAGAAAATGGGTGATAAATAATTGCAATCTCAAAGAAATCCATGGGAAAAAATTTTACCATGTTCTGAAAATAACGCTGAACGGTTGTTACAGCGATCCAAAATCTACCGTGGCGGCAGTGGCACTCTAAAGCATGGCGGCAGACGACTACACGACTACAGCAACCCATAGTCTGCTGTGGCCGCAGACGGCATAGTATGAAGGCTGGCTGAGACCCGTGTGCTGCGTTTTGCGGCTGCAAAAAGGCAACACTGCGCTCCTCACTCTACCAGCTGTTCGACGGCGATACGGCGGGGACACTACTTGCGTACTACGACCTTGAGCTCAAAAGTCTACCCTCGGCTGTCCTTGATTGTTCCGCGACCGCGGAGCGTGACGCAATCTACGGACGACTAAGCTTCAATCTGGAAGATGGTGCGTCTCCTCGACGGGAATGAAATTCCCTCTCCTGATCAAATTCGCCTGACATGGATTCGACGATGGCGAAAGAAAAATAAGAAGATACCGATGAACACAAATATGTTCGTGATAACTACATGCAGGTGGAGGTAATGGCAAATCAAGTAAATACTCATATTTATATTAGGGTGGTCTTAACCCCCAGATGTCTTCGGATAGGCCTCCGAAAGAACATCAATAGTCACGAGAGAAGATCTTCGGCGGTAGAGCAGGATAGGGCGTCCCGACGACGACTGCACACTACTGTGTATTTAAGGTCTTCGATTCAGCGTGCGTCAGAAGCAAAAATCTCGTCGGCTTGTCTGAATTCTCCCTTGCAATGAAGTACGATATTTTGCGAAACTTCAAGTAAAAGGAAACTTCCAATTTAACACCTAGGAGGATGTTAATGAACACGAGATGGGGGGATGTGTTATGTACTTTGGTACAAAACCACGAACTACGGAGTCTCACCACGAAGAAGAGTGAAGAACGGTTGCACCGCATGCCCTGAATTGCAATACATCCGATAACAAATCAGCGAGTTCAGCAAAACCTCAGCAGAAAGCTGTGCTTTATCAAGGGGAATGGCTCTGCGACCGTTGGAAACCTTAACTGCTTCCCAGCGACCGAGGCAGAGGTGGCGACGAGAGCTCAGCAGCAGCGGCAAAGGCGATTACTCATAGGCTCGCTACCAATTTCTTTCGGGTAGCTGCGGTAATAGCTTCTACATAAGCTCGTACCGAGAGGTAGGAGTATTCATTCTTGTATCAGAATTAGTTTCAGAAGGGTCTCTTCGGTGCCACTTATTCTTTAACTCTAATTTGAACTCAGTTAGGTACACTGAGGTTGTTATTGTATAATTTACAATTGTGACTTCAAACCTCAGACCGACAAATCCAATATAACGTAAAACAAGAGACCTTTTATATTATTTATCGACATCATCACCGCTGCTTTTTCCACTTTCTTCAAAGGTACGTGGACGGTATTGTAAATTAATTTATCTCATTAGCATTTGCTGGTTATAATCTATCTTACGTCATGTATGGTGTTCATCATTCATTATAACAGTAAATGTATGGCCATGCATAATAAGTGTTTCAAAACCTGCTATAGATAAATCTTTATTTGAAGGTCGATCATGAAAATTATCCATAAAATAGGACAATCAATATATTCGATCAGAAAAGAAACGACGACCATAACAGGTAAATGAACACTTGTTTGTTTCGATGTTATAATTAGTAAGAAGCAAAATTTTTTAAGTGGACGTTCGAAAATTGACTCAAACTTATTGCGCATTGGATTTCTAAATTGCTGATCTTTCTAACGTGAATGCAAATCTTACAAAATTATTTTACACAACAAAATAGTTGGACCTTTTTTAAAGAAACAAAAGTGTTTTCAAAAAATCATAAACGGACTCTAAAATACAAGTACATGCAGGGGGAATTTACGCACATTTATGCTTCCGTGCGCAGGATTTAATGTGTACAAAAACCGGAAGTCAGGAAATAAAATGAAGAAAATAGTTCATGAAGAGATTTTGGAGCCGTACAATAAATGACGCCATTGAAGCGAAAAAATAGCATAATTACCATGTATATCACCTCAACAAAAACGGCATACCCGACCTTTACCTAGAACCCGTGCGCTTTCTACTTTGGAGTTCTACTTCCCGTAAAGATGACAGTCGTTTCGGTGCCGGTATAGTATGATATATACCGTGTAATTTGACATCTACAAACCTCTTTATCCTATGTATTTCTTGGCCTCAATTCCTTTTTCAATACTAATTGCAAAGTATCTACGATATGATGTTATTGGGCATAAGATTGAAATTATATTTCCTAAAAGAAAGTTTCAAAAAGAAAATAACACAGTACTTGCAGGAGAAAGAGATTTTTTACACCGTAATTTTCAGTGAGAATTCAGTTGTCTCTTATCAAGAGAACAAAATCTTGCAAATGTGCCTCCATTACTGTTTGAAAGTTATGAGAAAACACGAGGGTCAACTTACTGCTTTCTTAAACGATGTGAGATTTGATAACAGAGTAACGAAATAATAACAGAATAACCTTTTGTAACAAATGTTATCTAATAAATGTTTTATTTATTCCCTACCAAATAATCTTCATCTCTAATAATTGATTTCAATTTACGGGAAATTTCATACTATACCATAAAACCGACGGTAGATCTTATGATATACCGCCACCGTCGTTTCCTACTAAGAGAAAATTGAGCAATTACAGCTGCTCAAAATGAGGCTTTTATTAAGCATTTCCAATAACAAGAACAGTAGAGTACGATAGTTTTAATTTAATGCCCCTGAACGTGTAAACATTTGATTCACTGAGGCTCATTTTATAGGTATTTTTCATAAATTACTTTGAAACTGACGTGCTCAATTCAGTATCTATATATATCGCCACTGTTGCAGACTTGAATAATATCTATGTCGATATGGAAATCAAAATAGAGATTCTTATGCAACCGTAGAAACACCTTTCATTGCTCATAATTGCATAAAGTTACGTTTTGTTAAGCAGGGAACACGTCATAGGTGATGAGTGAGAATCATCCAATAGGGAGAAGCCACGCACTTTCAAAGGCCTCCACTCTGCCGGTACGTAGCCATAATGCGGCGTGGGTATAAAAAGGGTAGAAGGGCGTAGAACCGGTCTATTTTTGCTTGGTGCTGTGAAGGATGTGGGCTGCCTGAGAGGAGAGGAGAGGCGGGTGGGAAGCTGGCCTACGAGGCTGCTGAGTCATCTCGGTGACTTGCGTCTGTGCCTCTGCGACGGGAGATTCTTTGCAGCTAGCAGCACGCAGACCTCTTGACAGAGAAATGTAGCTGAGCGGTCCATCTGAGGGAGAACTTGCACTTGGTTGGACGAGGAAAGACGATCTTTTTGGTGAACGAACCAGGGGATCCGGCTGCCGCCGTGATTCCCATTGGGACTGCAGCTCGTGAAATTTCGGTGGCATAGAAGATTTTGAACCAGAGGTAAAAGTGGGATGCGTGAAATCAAAGTGGCATACTGAACAATGCTTTCCGAGTGGCGCGCAATCAAATTTGACTTGTGAGATGTGGGTATTCAGCTCATATTCTGAATCTGTGCTTTGTATAATGTGAAGCACTCTATATTTGACACCTTACTGTGAGTCAAGGTTCTATCTTTTGACATATCCATTTTATTTCATGTGTGCGCTAGTCAGGGTTGTTCATTTTATGTTTCTAATGTTATTTTTGTACGTAAAATCCCTGTTTGACGGTTGACAAGAAATGCTGGGTTACGTTAAATCATGTAATCGTTCGCTGGCGTTCATTAATTTTTAGCCTGAATCTCTCATTTCATGTGTCATTTTTGGGCCACGTGTTCTTAGTAAAATAAAACACCTTTTAATCTTTATCTCTTTCATTTTCCATGCTTATTATGTGGGTAGCTTGCGAGTAAAAAGGTGTACACTATTGTTTATTTGTGGGGGTTGCAATTCATCCAGCGTTACGTGCTTAACCAGCATTGTTTTTGCGACACAAGTGAGGCAAGATCTATCATCGTTCGAAGTGTGCCGTAGTGCCGCTTAGCCTACTTGAGCTTCGATGTTTGAATACGAGAACTTCTAAGCTTAGTGTGCTCAGCCGCAGAGCATACTATGCAGCAAAATTGCGCTTAGCCTACTTGTGCTTTTTGCCCTTCAATTGAACTTCTTAAAATTGCTTGGATCAGAGTCGATGATTCTTAAGCTTGTGGTGGTGAAAACCATGCTACTTCAGAGACTCTGGAACTATTAACCCTTGAACTATTAATCTTGTCGAGCAATTTCAACCCATCTTTTTTAAAATCTGTTCTTGAAAACTGAAACATGTTCTACTTCCTAGCACCAATTGTTTTGGGTGAGTCTTGGAAGTAGTGTTCTAGTGTTTAGTTCATAATCAGTGTAATTTGACCTTATTTTAATTATTCAAAGTTTACATCTTCTTGCCTTAGATTCGTTCGTGAATAGTACAATCCTCATCTGTTCTGCTTGCAGTATACCTCGAACTTCCAGCCCTACCTAATTTTTCTTTAAACTGCCGCGACCTCACCCGTAGTCCGTCCAGAGCTCTGCCCTTCTGTAGGCCATCCTATCAACGGCATGGAGTGTGTGAAGGTTGGGAGCTTGAGATGCACAGGTTTAGTTATACCAACTTTTGCGATAGGCGTTGAGATATTTTAAATCCATAAAAGTTAGGCTTTAACGCCCTTGTTACTATGAACGCCTAGGGCTTGACTGTCACAAACTGATCTTGTTCGCTCATTCTTTTGGTGGTTATTACCACGGCTTTTTATCTTTAGTTAAGAGTTGAGACCTCACTGTGGACTGCCGTGCTTCCTGGGAGCAGCTGATGACTCTTGGCGCCCAGCTTTTTTCTTTGGTTCCACCAATGCTTTAAACATCACTACTTCTGCCAACGTGAGGTTCAAGTTAGGAATTGCCTCGTCCATTGTTTTCCGTGTCAGATTGCTGCCGCGAGAGCATGCAAAATCGAATGTAACTTTTTATGATCTTCACGGACATTTTATTCGCTGGGCAGAGTACGTTCAATTGAGAAGATTAGATTATTAGTTAGTTTAAGCCTCCTAATCCGTAACAAAGGAGATCCAAAGAGAAGAAGAAGAAGGAAGGCCCCTTTAGTATGGAGTTAAGGGAACGTGGAATCTATGCAGAGAGGGCATAGAAACAGTTAGCTGAAAAAGAATAATATGAAACAAGATCAAAGTTGAAGAAGAAATTAGTAGGTATTGAAAAACAGGACAGCAGTGAACCGAAAAAAGGTGGTCCTTAACATTACAAAAACACTTCATTTTAACAAAAAGAAGGCCTACCTAATTTAATTCATTTTTCCCTCTAGGAGTGTCACTTCCCATAGATACAATAGTTGTATCCTCCTGAGGGGGGTTCAATTGAGAATTGATTAATAAACAGTCAGTGACAAATTTTACCATTGAAAATTGAAATCTAAACTGTAAGCTTCAGTTCTGCTGAAGTCTTTGCTGAACCTTTAATTGTCACATCCGGCTCATTGAGACGCCGTGCGTTGTTCCCGAAAGGTAAGACTATGTTCGCTGCGTTCTGACCATTGTATTGTAGCTACTCTAGTTTAATAATTAACGCCCTGCTGATGTTTCGCCAGAAGCGTTGCTTATTCAGTATTGCTAAGAGCGTTGATGTAGCCGTGCGTTGTTCCCGAAAGGTAAGACTATGTTCGCTGCGTTCTGACCATTGTATTGTAGCTACTCTAGTTTAATAATTAACGCCCTGCTGATGTTTCGCCACTTAAAAGGACTGGCATTCCTACGAGAATTAATATATGAATAGCCATCTCTCTTTTGATTTACTTGTGTGAATATCAGAGTACTAGGACCTTATATTAGGAACTTGTGATTGCAGTTTAAGAAAATAATTCACCATATATACGTTTTTGGCATGCGTTTTTCTTGCGTTAAGGAAATTATCAATAACGGCAGTATAATAACTGAACGCAAAGAAACTAAAAATTAAAGAAAGGAGTACGATATGTGGTATGTTATTGTGATGAAGTAAAAATAACAAACAGTGCAATAGAGAGAACTACCTGTTTCGATGAATGAACATTAATTAAATAACAACCAAATGGAACAAGAAACTAAAATAAATCACGAACAGGGCGAGAAAACTGTGCAGAAATAACAAGTAACCTGATAAGTTTAAATAGAATGTGCGTAAAATAACATAATAGGTTTTAAAATTAAGAAAGAACGCACATAAAATAACAAAATAACCTAAAAAGATAAAGGAAGGTACAAAAATAACAGGACAAGCGTAAATGGAAAGAAAAACGTCTGAAAAACACAAACAAAATAAGCTTGAATTTTTAGAAGAAACTCATGAAATATTACAGAATGAACTTGAAAGGTAAGAAAAACAGGGAAAATAACTAAGCACGGGAATCCAAGAAAAAGACCGCATAAATTAAAAAAACAAGAAAATGAGCATGAGAGCTAGCACGAGTAAGGACTTACATGCACAGTGGTGAGGATCATACGCCTGCCCTGGAAGTCGCTCCTGATTGGCTGGCCGAAGGAGGCAATCATATTCAGTCCAGAATGTTTCGTCCAGACGGCGGCTGTTCTGAATTGCTTCGTGCCACCTGCGTACGACTTTAGGGAGCGAACGGTCCATCGTGAAACGTCCGGTTCATTGCCGTTTTGTTTGCAATTTGTGTTGTTTTCGTGGTAAGTTTTACTGCTTGTGTTGTCATTTGTGGCATTTTTGATGGAAATTATGAAAGTCATGTTGTGATTAACCCTAACTTTGTGGAGATTTTCGGATGTTCTATCGAAATTTGACCTGTTTCTGTAGGTAAATGTAGCAGTTTGGTTGTGATTTGAACTGTTACTATCTGAGCCACGTGCTTTCTGAAGACAAAAAAATTAAAAATTAGGAAAAAATAAGAAAAAAGAGATCAGACCCCCACACCGGTGCACCAGACCCTACACACATGCACCAGACCCCACACACGTGCACAAGACCCCACACACGTGCACCAGACCACACACGCGTGCCAGACCCCATACACGTGCACCAGACCCTACACACGTGCACCAGACCCCAAACCCATGCACCAGACCCCACACACGTGCACCACACTTCACACACTCGCACCAGACCCCACACACGTGCACTATAACCCACACGTGTGCGCCAGACCCAACACACGTGCACCAGACTTCACACACGTGCACCAGACCCCACACACGTGCACCATAAACTTAACGCGTGTGTCAGACACCACACACCTGCACCAGACCCCACACACGAACCAGACCCCACAGACGTGCACCAGACCCCACACACGTGCACCAGACCCCACATACGTGCACCAGACACCACACACGTGCACCAGACCCCACACACGTGCACCAGACTCCACACACGTGCACCAGGCCCAAAACACATGCAACAGGCCCAAAACACGTGCACCAGACCCCACACACGTGTACCAGACCCCACGCACGTGCACCGGATCCTACACACGTGCACTAGACCCCACACCCGTCATCAGACCCCACACACGTGCACCAGACCCCACACACGTGCACCAGACCCCACACTCGTGCACCAGACCCCACATACGTGCACCAGACACCACACACGTGCACCAGACCCCACACACGTGCACCAGACTCCACACACGTGCACCAGGCCCAAAACACGTGCAACAGGCCCAAAACACGTGCACCAGACCCCACACACGTGTACCAGACCCCACGCACGTGCACCGGATCCTACACACGTGCACTAGACCCCACACTCGTCATCAGACCCCACACACGTGCACCAGACCCCACACACGTGCACCAGACCCCACCCACGTGCACCATACCCAACACACGTGCACCAGACCTCCACCACGTGCAGGTAGAACAGCTCAGGCACAAGTTCCACAAGTTGGAGCCGCCATTGCGTCGCGTCGTGCGAGTGTTGCTCGTTGTCTACTGGCAGCAGCAGCACGTGGGTCTTCTGGGGGAGGGGAGGCTTTATTACCCCCGCTTCATTACCCCATGCTTCATTACCCCCTGCTGAATTACCCCTACTTTGTAACCCCACGCTTGATTATCCCCTTCTTCATTACCCTCGCTTTATTACCTCACGCTTCATTACCCCCTGCTTCATTACCCCTTGTTTCATTACCCCTGCTTAATTACCACTGCTTTATTATCTTACGCTTTATTACCCCTGTTTCATTACCCCCGATTTTTTACCACACGCTTCATTACCCCATGCTTCATTACCCCCCGTTTCATTACCTCCGCTTCATTAGCCCCGCATCATAAATCCCCGCTTTAATAACGCCCGCTTTATTAACCTAATTCACACCTAAATTAATGGATCCCATATGTTCGTGGGATGTGTGTACAGTGGAGCAAAATAATAGAGAAAATCCTCAGATTTTAAATATCTAGACCACGTACAATAACGAAATTTGAACTATATGTAAACAATAGTAAAATAAGGTAAAAACCCACTAATATTTATACAGAAAAAAGCGGGAAGATGGATAATACATCCGTGACCAAAAGTTTATAACATATTTCAAGATTACCTACATCAATACTTCGTTGCATAGCCGTCATTATTAATTATGACTTCGAGATGTTCAGAGTAGTTCAGCGTTTCACAAGTTTCGGGTGTAATCTTACTCCATTCTTCAATGCAAATTTCTTTGAGTTGAGTGATGTTATTGGGACCTCTCTTCAGAATCTTAAATTTCAATTCCCTCTCAAGTTTTCGATCGAATTCATGTCCGGGATTGACATGGTTATTCTAAAATGTTTATTTCCTTCATCCTCAAACATTCCTTGGTTTCGTTTGCCATATGCTATGGAGCGTTGTCTTGTTGGGAGGTCAACTAATGTGTCAATTTTAATAAACGGGCTGAAGGTAAGAGTCGCTCATCCAATAGTTAGCATTATTTCCTGCTATTCATGGTTCCTTCAATGATGTGAAGCTTACCTACCCCTGATAAGCTAAAACATCCCCACATCATGATTGAGCCACCTCCAAACTTAACAGTGGAATGGTGCACATAGGTTTGTACTATTCCTTTTGTTACCTCCAAACATGGTTTGGCTGTTTCGCTCGAATTATTTGATTTTAATTTCATCTGATCACAATACTGAGTTTCAAAACGCTGATGGCTTGTTCTAATGGTCGTTTGCATACTTCAGTCTAGCTTTAACGTGACGTTTCTCGAGAAGATGCGGAAGTAAAGACCTGCAAGGCGCAGTGCCCTGCTTATCATGTGTTTGCTGGCTTCAATACCTGATGTCCTGAGATCATTTTTCAACTCTTCACGAGTAGTTTTTGGCCTTTGCACTACTGCTCCGACCAATTTTCGATCAGCACTGTCGTTAATGTTCTGCGTACGTCCAGCTCGAGGTTTTCTGAGAATCGTATTCAGGCATTTCCATTTACGTATTATGCTTCCAACCTAAGCTACAGTAACACAGTTGTGCACATTTCTTCCGATATTCCAAACCTTTATTATAAAGCTCCAAAATACGTTCGCGCAAGTCTAGGCTGATGTCCATATTCCTACCCCTGCACGCGACCTTCCAGAACGAGAGGTGCTGTACCAACGTCACGTTACTGGAGATGAATGCTGACAAAACTTCTGTTGCCATATTGTAGAATGTATTAGAACAGTCTCGAATAATCATTTAACAATCTTAACGTCTGATATCGTGAAAACATCAAGTGTCAACCGTTACTCCGTGAAGTGAGGATGTTCTTTGTCTTTGCTCCGAAACAAAATACGCAATTGGTAATGATCATGCATTTCTAACCAAAAAGTGTGTCCACTCAACCCATGAGGACTCAAGGAGTAAATTTCATCTAACAAAAATCCAAAATATTGAACAAAAAGTGTGATATTCCCCCAAAAACCCTCAACCCTTGTTTCTTCTTCTAACGAGGGTCTCCCTTCTCACAATATAATGGCAAGAAGCCCCAGCAAGAACAACAGTGAGGGTACGCTGGAGCTTGACTATCCAGAAGTACAAAAACTGTCAAAACAGAGTAAGCAAGTAGTCTCTATCCTAATTGATCACTTCAACTCAGTAATGAAGAAATTTCAAAGCGAAATTAGTGACTTGAAAACGATGATTGAAACTCTAACGGAGAAAGAATCAAATCAAAAGGCAATGATAGACGAGTAAAATAAGATGATAGATAGCATAGTCTCTCGTCTAGAGCGATTCGAAAGGAAAGAAGAACGTGAAGAGTTGGAAAACAAAAACGCACTCTAGTTATCTCAGGGGAAATACCGTAATTACATTCTGGAGAAGATTGTGGAGAAATTGTGTACAAGCTCCTGATGGACCAAATCATCATCAACCTAAGCAACTCCAACGTCGCTACAGCGAATAGGTTGGGGAAAAAACCTGCACCTGGAAACGTCGATAGGAGAAACATTTCTTTTGAGTTACGACAACTCGAAAAGAAGCGAGAAGTTTTGACGGCCTGCCGTGTGACTAAACCGAAATTCTGCATAAATGAATATCTCATACCTTCGCGAACAAACATAATGTACACTCTGAGATTGGCCAAACGAAAATTTCCGGAACAAAGAGGACTCGCAAGAAGTCTGGATGGCAATATCAACGTCTACTCTCCGAAGATACCTGGACACGCAACTCCGAGACCTCTAACCATCAACACGCCTGAAGCACTTGATCAGTACTTGTTGCAACATGTCGGCAAGTCTTCGGAAGAAATTATTAGTAATTAGTATTTTTATGGACTGACCTACTTGATTTCATATTATTTTGATCTCTGTTCACATTATTTATTCCTGTTTTCTGATAGAATCGCCTTTGTCCCCTCAAGGCCTCCACGTCTAACTTGCAGCTTTGTTTTGCTGCTCTCTAAATTGTTTTTAATTTCTTTCATTTACTCATTTTTTCATCGAATGCTCATACAGAATTTGCAGCTCAGACTTAAATTATGTGTTCCCACATAGGTTTCTAAACCTGGAAATGATTTTGACACTCAAGATCTTTATATTAATCAAATAACTTCGGTGTCACTTCGATTCAAATTCATTTCGTACTTTGCTACATCTTATGTGTTATATACGGATACCACTGGTATGACAGTCTTGTTAACACATTATTCGCAATTTATAAGGAAATTAAGGAAATATTTATAAGGAATCCTAAAGCTCCCGCTCATGGACTGAGTTTGCGCTATCCTCTTGAAATCTTACTAGATTTTAGACAATTTAGACTAGTAATCTCTGTGTGTTTTAGTTTCTCTTAACTTTTAAATTTAATTATAAGTAGGAATGTCTTTATTTTTATCATGACCCAGTAGTGTGTATAATTTTTTGTTTTTATACGTCACATTTTACTTACTGTTTACTAATTTTAATGACTGACTTTGTTGATATATTCGATAATATTGATCCAGATCTCAATCATTCGAATAGACTGCATCCAAACCTAAATGAAACTGGAAATTGTAAATACCTAAATATTAAAAAAACAATGAATTGATGAGAAAAACCTGCAACGATTTTTCCCTATTGTGTTGGAACTGTAGGTCATTTATCCAAAAATAGATGAAATATTTTGTATACTATCACATAGCTGAGCAGCAAATTTGATGTTTTTAGTTTCACCGAAAGTTGGCTAGATGACTCATCTAAAGACCTAATCCAAACTCAAAACTATTATAGCCATCATTCACTCCGTAATAACAAACGTGGCGGAGGCGTCAGTACGTACATATGTAAACGCATATTTTCGAAAATCATTTCAAGTGCAACTATGAATCGTGAAGATATTGAGACTTTATTTATAGAACTAACTAAAAATAGCAAATGGATTATAGTTGGGACTGTATATAGGCCCCCAACAGCTTGTAACGTCTCTTTCCTGAACGAGCTTCATAGCATAATATCTCAGTCAAGTCTCTATACAATGACATAATAATCTGCGGGGATTTCAACTACGATCTTCTACATTATGGAAGCTGTGAGCAAATCTCAAACTTCATAAATGTTTTTCAGTCCAAATCCTTCCTTCAATCATCACGAAACCAACATGTGTTTCATCAGAATCTGCTGCGCTGCTCGATAATATTTTTATGTTAGATCCGATTGATTTTCTTACCGGAATAACCCTAGTAGAAGAAGGGGTAAGGGGGCCCATATGGGGCCCACATGGGAAAATGGGAATCAGGTGGGAAATGGTGATATATATATAAACATATGGGCAAAAGGTGGGTAAAATATGGTTAGGTCTCTAAACCTAATAATGTGGGCTGCACGTGGTTTTTCAACATGACTGCGTAGTGGCCAGCCCAAATTTAGACTTTGTACCATAGTGAGTACATTTACGCAAATAAAATTTATTCTCCTAATTGAGTTGCTATGTACCAAAAAATATATAATATTCGATTATATTATACATGAAAAAAAGCGCTCAGCAATATTATTCAAAGAAGTGGCTGTCTTATGGGATTCTTACTTTCAGAGAATGAAAAGCAAGAAAATGTAAAAGAATACCATTTCAATGTTGTGTTTTTATTTACTTAACTGTGGTTATTTCATATATTTCGATATTATGGCAGTTCTTCCCATTGATTCAAGCACTAAATAATGCCCGTAGAATTCCCCAAAAAACTAAATATGTGATCCATATTCATGTCTAAATTTCATGAGTTCATTCCCAGCAATTGTTTTTTGATATTTATCAGCTTGGAATTCAAGAAATTATTCTAATGTTCCTAGTTTTGTCCCTCTTTTTTCAATGGTAGGACGCACTTTTTTGCAGCAAATTGGTTTCTACCATTTATGTAAGAAGCTGTAAACTTTGATTTCCTAGTGGTACGAATAAATTAATGAAGCACAATAACATATAAACATGAAAATAACATATAACAATGAAACAAAAACATATAAACATTAGCGTTAATAACGTCGCTGACATGACCATATGATGACTAGCGGCAGAATGTGCATCTGGCAACCATCTGAAGCTGCTGTCGTCCCTGTCGAGCTCATCATCATCGCATTTGTCAGTCACCCTTTCTTCTTTACGAGGTGCGGTTGTGCATGTGCTTCCTCTCCCGGTTAGGTTCTATCCCTTCAATATGGCGAAAAGAAAGTTTCTAACAGAAAATGAACTTCAAGATGCCTTACAGGAAGTACTAAGTGACGTCAAATCAGATGTTAGTATGAACAGTGATTCGGACAATAAAGCAGTCTCTTCATTCAAAAGTGTATGAAGCAGGTTCTAAGAAAGTGATGCGATATCATTTTAATTTTGAAACAAATATTTCGTTCTTTATTACTACCAATAAAATATGTATGTATTGCATACTATATTGTATGAAACATGCTCACTACGAGTGCATGAAACTCGGTGCGGTAAACTCGGAAACCAAGTCGCAAGTATTTCCCGCTTGCAAGTGACTCTGAGCTCGTACTGCTCGACCGGTGACCTCATGCATGGCCCCGCTCGGGTGAGCGCCGACCGTTAAAGATTAACTCGGAGTGTTCGTGAATGAAATTGTTGTAACTTTGTGTATTCAATATTAATCAATATTGATTCAAAGGAGATTCTATTGGATATTGACAATTTAGTCAGCTCAACGTGAATAAAGTGCATTGTAAACGCTAGAACGGCTTCTACCGACGTTCTCATCCCTTTATTGGACATATTTAGTTCCCTATTTGTTGACGCATGTGTGCTGTGTGTTGAAAAAATATTAAATAAATTTGTTTTCAGTATTAATAAATAGTAAATTAAATATTTTTCTATTTAGTTTCGATAATTTAGGCTAGTTAGTCTAATGCGCGAAGAAATTGCATTGTGGTTTCTCGCCCTGCTTGATGTGAAATGCTCCAGTGTAGCATATTATATTTAGTTGTGGATCTACGCATAGAAATTGCATCTGAGGTAAAGTCTAACTTTTTAATCCCGATTTTGTTCAATTACATTTTCTATTGATGATGATCATAATTATCATCAACAAATTTAAATCATGAATGCCATGTTTGGAAGGAAATTGAAATGAAAGTATACCTAGTAAGCACATAATAATTGTTTTTTGTGCAAAGGATTTGTTTCCCATTTTGTGGTATGCAAGTAGTAGGCTTGTTGCAAGTAGGGGACCATCCGGATTTTTGAACTTTTTTCGTTCGATTCGTTCAAAAATTGGCCAGTATACGAATTTTTTGGGAGTAAACATTTTTACTCGTGTTACTTTTTCGAATTATGCCTTATTATTTGTACAAAAAAATTAGTTTCTTGGTAAATTTTTATGTTTATTTCAAGACGTATCAACTCATTGAGTTTTGATGCTAAAACAAAACCAAAGACAGTTTTAGAATCCTCGAAGCATTTCTAACAAAAGCATGCTGTACAATTTTAACATTTTGAAAAAAATTGAGATGCAACGTTTTATCATTACATCAAAGAAAATTATTTTTGGGTTTCGAGCTATATAACTTTTTTATTCTAACATTTGGAAGGAAGTCAACATACTTTTGTTGGAAATGTTACAGGGATTCTAAGACTGTTTTTGGTTTTGTTCTAGCAACAGAACTCCATGAGTTGATAGGTTTTGATTGATGAAAGTTGGGTATAAGCCATGAACAAAATTTTTTCTTGAAGTGTAATATAATGAAAAATTTATGTAATTGAATGTTGATTTCATTTTTTTTTCGATAATCTCCATGCATAAATTCATATTCACACTGTGAATTGTAATTTCCCTAAATAAATTAAATGAAATAAAATTCATTTTATCAAATAGAAGTTATGAAATTTTTTGTTTTCAGTCTGATTCTTATGAAATTTGACTGGCATATGCAAATTTTGAAAAGAAACACAATTTCATTCATTCATTTTTTTTATTCAGGCCGTAGTTTTTGAAAAAATTGGACGTATTGGTTTTTTCGTTCATTTGTATTGATATCTATGAGGTATCTCCTCATTGAGTTTTCATGCTAGAACAAAATCAAAGACAGTTTTAGAATCCTTGTGACATTTCTAACAAAAGTACATTGTTAAATTATCAATTTCCCGTTTTTTTCTTTATATATGGGGTGGAAACGGGGTAGTGGGTAATGGGGTAGAAAATCACCCAGCTGACTTTGTTCATTTGAATGCTAAAACATTGCTTAAAACGAAATGCAATTTTTCCTTAGAATCAGTTGGAGAAGGTTCTGACTTGCAATTTCACTGTCATCACGAAAAAGTTTGCGCTTCTTTATGATTGTTTCTTCGTCCTCGTTTTCAGACGCTGTTGTCACCGCACCATGGGATGTTACCTTTGTTACCGCACGCTCGTAGTCATCTTGAAAACGAAAGCGTAGATAAATAGTTGTATTGCTCGTATATTACTCAACTTTAACACAAATTCTTAAGACCTTATTCGAACAATATTTTCAAAATATAAGCATTACTGGTGCATACCTGTAGAGTGTTTCATTTTCAAACTCACCAGATGCAGCAAGAACCGATTTGACTTTCCATTCCCTCCAAGATTCCATAGGACTCACTTTGTACTTAACCAGGGTAGGTATATCACCAGAATCGGGCCAAAAGCTCCACAGCTTGCCGTTTTTTCCCCGCATCCATGTTTTAGGAACTACCGCCCACTTTCCTCCAGAAAAGCAAATGCAAACGAACGACTTCGTGCATTTATCCATATTACCTGAATCGAGATATAATATTATCTTTTAATTATTTATAAATATTGTTTTCAATAAAAATCTTTGGTTATGCATTAATTTAATTTCTTGTTTAAAATTATAACGCTATACAGTGCTGATAAAGCTAGAAAACCAACTTTATCTTCGACTGCGAATTTTATGAATGATGTAGAATTTTTACTGCTAGCCGACAAAGAAATATTCTGGCCTTCTGCAGCCATGTTTCACTATGTTCGGCTACCTGTCGCTCTAAAAACGGCATGAATTTTTAACTGGGTTAGACAGTATCAGTGCCTTCAAGTTTGAAAACTATTTGTCAGTGCTTAAGCGTTGCATTAAAAGATTTGAGATGATTTGAGTGAAAGTAGAAATAAGTTGCGTGTGTTTGCTATTTGTATATATGTGAGGAGTTGTTTTCACTAGTTGACTAAAATGTTAGGTACATCAATGAATGCATGCATATTTTGTATTTTTCTGTTTGAGGTTATTTGTAACGACGGATCTATGACGCATCTGTAATATTCTTGAATATACGAATCAAATATATTATCTCTGTTCTGGTATCTATAATAGAATTTTTTGATTTCAGATGGTATCAACATTTTATATTTGCGCTCTCTTTATTCACTGGTTATAGCACTTACAAAAGGAAAGTGAGCAAAGATGCTTTTCGCTCAATAAAACGGAATATGTTAGCACTTGGCCTACTCTTATGTAATTTTTCATGGTGCTTCTTTGATTCTGTGAGTGTTTTTCAATTCCGTTATGATTTTTTCAAGTAGTTTTAGTTTTTTTGCGGAGTTCTTTGTGAAATTCTCAACGTGAAAAAAGTTTATTATTTAGCTCTGCTACAAATTCTCTTTCTGGAGATTTATGCCCTTTTTATCCAGTATATATCCTCATATTCTCCCAAAAATCCAGTATAAATAGAAATATTGCATCACTCATATGAGAAAACATCCCAATTTTATGTACATTTTGATTACTACCCCTTTTTCAGTTACTTTATTTCATGAGAAAGCGTTTCTGTCATGTATGATTTCATTTCATACATATTTTGCAACGGACTTTTTTCCTACCCCTAAAATTAATATCTCCTACTCATCTTGCATTTCAGCAACCTATGGCATCTTGATAGCTAGTCAATTTTTTAGTGCTAGGTTGCCCCAAAACTTCTGTTACCGAAAACAGTATATGATATTCACATGAATTGCTTTTACATTTTAGCACTCAACTGAGCTTATGAAATATTAAAATGCTCATACGAACATCATTTAAAGGTTTTCTTTGTAACAGAATTTAAGAGGCAGCCTAATGCTAGGACTATAAATACTTGGACTACAGCATATCAACACATAAAGAATTGTGTATAAATACTTTTGGGAAAAGTTAGTAGATCATTACTTAAAAAATATTAACTCATACATCGAGTGGTTTCACCAGAGTTCAGTGTTCTTATGACATAGCTTTACTGTAATGAATTTATAAAATCTAAGTCTTCACTATGATCACCTAAATCTTCTTTTTCTGGAAAGCAAAAAATACAAAATAGACCTCAGATGGCCGTTTGGCTGCTTATATCAATTAGAACGGTAGCAATTAACGAAAAGAAGATTGGAGAGGATTGCTTTGCTTATCATGGAAGAAGGAATTGCTTTTTCAAGGAAGAAGGAATCGTAGCATATGATTGCGTTGTTTGGTGCCGGCGCCGATCTTGTATTTTGTATAAAACACTTAATTAACTGCACGATCACTAGAATCTGGCTTTAATTATGTTTTTTTGTGCATTCGATGGCTATCACAACATTAGCAATTAGATGAGAATCTTTAAGTTGAAATATAACCCAATAGAATGTTGTCCATGACCATGCAAAAGAGAATTAAGTGATATCGAAAGGGTATTAGTTTTCAACAAGATGTGTGGATATACGAGTGTAAATTACTTACCAGAATAAGTCAAACTTTTTCGAGCTCAAATGAAAAAATCAATTTTAATAAATTCTAATATTGTCTCGTATAATCAGCCTGGAGGTATGTTTATGAATAATTTATTCATAAATATATTCTCTAAAACACGCAACAATGAGCGGTAAAGGCTGCCGTGATACCCTTTAATACTGATAGGCCATAATATGGAATTTACTACTGTTAAAGATAATTCTGTCATTTAAATTGAGTCCGTAATCTTATTGAAAAAATGTAAACAAAATATGGCATCTTGGGGGGACGTGTTTTGCTGTTTCAAGCAGCTTCCACGGCATGCATACCGACGCCAGTCACAAATACAAAGAAGGATACAGGTTCCCATGCAAAATTGATTGCATAGTAAATATCAAAAGTTTACTGATGATTTCCTTAATAAGTGCACTTTGTGACAGCCCTCCTTAAAAAAGGTTTCAACATTTCCCTCGAAGTATTGGGTAATGAGAGATTGATCGTGAAATTGTAAATCTTCTGCTTCAATATCATAGCAATAAACTCAAATTGAGTGGGTATGTATTCACTGTTTAAGTACAACTAGGCCTCCGAATATTAATTTACAATTGGTATTTTCAGAGGACCCTGTGTATGAACATCATGTCCGTGTGAAGTGCGTCTTCATATTTTGCATGGCATCATATCGGACCCCTCAAATTTTTCTGCTCACAGTGTGGACATCTATGCAGTTCAATTCGTTGGATCAACGGTGCCATGACTCTGCATGCGCAATTTCCGCATGATATGCTTGGGTGAGTTGATACTATCAACGCTTTTGCATTTTCATTTATGTTGTTGTTTATTTTTTTGACATTAAAACTTCTGTTCTGTTCCGCTATGCCAGTCATTTGAACGATAATACACTGGAGTTAGAGTACTTAAAGAAAACGCAGAGAATTATTTCACTCTTAGTTTCATATTTTAGAGTTTTTTTCACACTCAGATTCTAGGAATCAGGCCAAAAAATAAATTTCATAGTCGAAGAGCTCCAGTGAAGACTGTCAAATGCTATAGCGATAATCATCATGAATAAAGAGAGAGAAATTAACTCAGAATAGCCGTACAGATCATCTGTTGCTCCAAGTGACTGCCCCCTAAACATATCAAGTAGAAGCCTTTAATGTGACTAGTCGGAAGATTGTATTTCTTCTGAGAGTGAGGGCAAAACCTGACTTAGACAGGGATATGTTGGGTAAAACAGACAGGGGATATATATATATATATATATGTGGGGTTAAATAAACGGGATATGTGTCGTAAAACAGATGGAATATGTGAGGTAAAAATGACAGGAAATGTGAAATTAAACACACAGGACATACAGTATTGAGGTAAAGTAAACTGGGGATATGTGGGGTAAAACAGACGGGGGCATATATGGGCAAAACATATATAGGCATGTGAGAAAGACATATGGAAGACATGTGGGCAAAACACATAGAAAGCATGGGGGCAAAACACATCGAGGACATGTGGGCAAAAACATGGGGAACATACGGGAAAAACACATAGAAAGCATGCGGGCAAATTACATGGAGGGCATGTGGGCAAAACACATTGGGACAAAAATAGACAAAAAACCCTGGATTACTGAAGATATCGTGATCAATATAAAGAAACGTCAAGCGTACCTAGCCTTACTATACGAAGGACGAAAATCTAAAGTAACGTATGATAGATTAAGGAATCATGTGACAAATCATATACGAACATACAAATTTACTTTACGCGAAAATTTACTGAATACAACCTAATATCAAAAAACTTGGCGTTTGCTTAATTGAGCTATATATCGAATAATAATGCTACATAAACAATTGAGTCCATGGTTCGCGAAAATTGAAAATATCACGAGAAAAAAGATATTGCAACAGTGTTTAACAACTTTTTTTGTAAACATAGGGAAAAATATAGCCAATAGTATCTTAGTGAACCCACAGACCACCTGCAATACATGGACCATATCCGTGAACACAACTCTTTCTTTATCACGCCCACTAATCCATCCGATGTAATTACGTACATAAACAATTTGAAAAATAAATCGAGTGAATTAAAAACATTCTCGGCTGAAGTTCTTAAGGCTATAGCTGTATAATAGCACCGTGATTTTCTAATATTATCAACCAATCACTTTTTCAAGGAATCTTCCCCAACTCTCCCAAAATTGCCAGATTGACCCCTATTTATGAAAATGGTGATAAAAATTGCAATAATAATTATAGACCTATCTCTGTACGACCAATTATTAGCAAAATATTCGACAAATTGTGTATAAAAAGTGTATTCTAATTTTGAGCAAAAATATTTCCCCTACGACAAACAATACGGTTTTCGTTCTAAACAATCGACGACACAAGCTGCATTAAATCATGTACAATTCCTTTATTCTGAAATAGATAAAGAAGAGCTTGTAACTTCCGTATTTCTTGACTTTCGAAAAGCATTCGATTGTGTGGACCATAACATATTACTCTCGAAACTACACTGTTGTGGCTTTCGAGGGGTTACCAATGATAGGTTCAGATCATACCTAACATATCGGAAGCAATACGTTGTCATTGACAACGCGAAATCGGACCCACAGACAATTAGCTATGGAGTTTTTTCCATAGCTAATTGTCTGTGGGGCCGATTTTGCGTCGTTGGATTTTTCCTTGGGCTTCCCCTATTTCTGATTTTTATCAATAATAGTATTATATCTACATCATTTTTCAAATTCATACATTTTGCCGATGACAGTCCGCTCTCTGTGGTCCTTCTGAACTAAAATCCCGGTATGATTGCGGAGAGTATGGATAACGAACTCTATAAGGTTGTGGTTGAGAGCTAATAAAATAAGCCTTAATATCGATAAAACAAAATAAATTACAATCTCATACAAGAAATATGTATCTCTCCCATGCATTAAAATTGGCGAAGGTGAAATCGAAGAAACCAACTCATGTAAGTTTCTGGGCATCATAATAGATAAACATCTGACCTTCAAAGAGCACATCACTCATATTAGTTCTAAATTATCAAAATCCATCGGAATCCTAAATAAAGTTAAAAATTACCTGCCTGAAACAGCTTTACAAATGCTCTATCAAACCCTCTTTTCACCATATATGCAATACTGAATAGAAGCATGGCACGGAACTGATATACAAAATATAACCAATATAATTTTTACTCTGCAAAATGAGCTATCGTCGGGGTAAAGATTCTAGAATGTAATGCTCACACAAATGATTCATTCAAAATTTTACAAATACTTGAACTTTCGGATCGCTACAAAATCTCCATTTGTAATTTCATTTACAAAACATTAACAAATGATGGCGACAATACCCTAAAACAATTATTAACTGCGCAAACTGGTCATCGCGACCATTTACCACGAAATAGAAGTAAATTCATGCTTCCTTATTATTCATAGGCTCGGTCTCAACACAGTATCCTCTTCGTTGGAACTAAAAATTGGAACTCAATCCCTGCGGAGATCCGTGAAAGTAATTCTTGCAAGGTATTCAAAAGAAATCTTGAGTCTCACTTCCTATCAGAATACTAGTCGTGTAAGAGCACCAAGTCAAATCTTGTCTCTTACATGACCGGTACTAATTATGTATTTTGCCATGGGTAATATCGCCGATCATCAGTCTGCTCTTAAATCGTTTATCGAATGTACAGATAAATATAGTTCAAATGGCCTATATTGTAAAATGAAGTATCTAATATCGAGTTAATTATCTCATTGATCAGTCTAATGGGAAACTAGGTTAAGTCTATTAGGTTAAACATTATTGTAAACCTTAAAATAACGTTGATTGTAGGATGCCCCAGAAGTCGCTCAACTTATTCGAGCCCACAGGTAGCTTTACTCAAATTTGACCATTGTACTAGACTTGAGAAACATTCTACCTCTGTATTACCTGGGGTAAATAAATTGTTTAAACAATTTAAACCATTTTAAACAATTTATTTACCACAGGTGATATAGAGGTAGAATTTTTCTTAAGTCTAGTACAATGGTCAAATTTGAGTATAGCTACCTGTGGGCCTTCAGCGACTTCTAGGGCATCCTACAATCACGTTATTCTAGGGTGAACAGAAATGTTTAACCTAGTTCACTTAACCTAGTTTCGCACTAGACTGATTATTGAGATAATTAACTCGATGTTTTATGCTGTATTTTACAATACAGGTCGAATCGGCTATATTTAACAGTATGTTTGATAAAACGATTCAAGAGCAGACAAAAGATTGGTTATGGTACCCAAGGCAAGTTACATTATGACATTATCATAGTAGTACTTATAGGGCGATTCTTAGGGAATCTTATTCTCAGAATAAAAAGAAGAACCAACGTAATAGAGAACATTTAATGAGGCAAACGTTTCGGAATACAAGTTATTCCATCATCAGTGCTGGAAGAAATAAAAATAAATTTCAGTCATGCATAAGACGTATAAGGTTTGAATAAAAATACCAAGCAAAAACGCAAAAAATAAAAGTAAATGATTTTTCTAACGACTAAAATACCAAACTAAAGCGTTTAGGCAGTATACACAGTACATACAGACACACATAACTATACATACCCAACATTCTCGTACACCTACACATTGAAATATATATATACACACACACACATATACACGCACGCACTACATACACACGCCAA
The DNA here is from genome assembly GCA_030386875.1 of Morinoia aosen. NCBI lineage: Eukaryota > Metazoa > Arthropoda > Malacostraca > Amphipoda > Talitridae > Morinoia > Morinoia aosen. Next base: position 58,115,521 of record CM059574.1, on the reverse strand, counting down.
GCACACCTCAGCATACCGCAAGTTAGGAAGTATGGGCTACAAATAATTTTGTCGCGCTGAAATCGTTATTAAGTGCAGGTTTATTTGTAAATATATGAAGGGATTCTAGAATACGGAGGTCTTGTTCATTAAATGCTCTGCATAGAATAGAAAAATTAGACATTTTGAAAGGATGATTAGAACTATTGCAATGGTTTCTAATGGCGGACTGAGAAGGACAAGCAAATGGGCGGCCAGTAATATGAGAAAAACCTGAATGTTGACTGTGACGGATAAATAGTTGGAGGGTAGTGCTTCCAACATACGATTGCTGGCAGCAATCACAAACATACACATATACACAGCAACTATCCAGGCACTCATCCTGTCGCTCTTTCCTATTAAAAAATACGATCTCTTAAAAGTATTCTTATAATAAACATGAACGTCAACCGCTGTAAAGAAGGTTCGCACAAGGACTAGAAACTCTCTTTGAAATTCACTGTTCAGGTAACCTAGGAATGGAAGCCCAATAAATATTTTCTTTTTCGGTACGGTCAAGGCTGCAGGAGGGGGGGAAAATTTATTATCTAGAAATTTTCTGACTATTTGATTACCAAGATATTTCGGATAATTATTACGCATAAACATTTTTTGCAGATATTCTAATTCATTAAGAAATATATGATACGTGCTCGAGATGCAATAGGCCCTATGTATTAAAGTTTTCACACACGATTTAATATAACCTCTGTAGACACAGCTAAAATAATTTGTACAAAGACCGGTAAATGTAGGCTTTCTATAAACTGAAGAAATAAACTTAGTGTCAGACTTCCTTATCAGGACATCTAAAAAAGGTATTTCACCATTCTGCTCACATTTCATTGTAAATTTTATGTTGGGGTGAACGGCATTAACATACTCAAAAAATGCATTAGCTTGTTCTCGGGACCTAAACAATAGAAAGGTATCACCCAAGTAACGCCTATAGAAAACAGGTTTATATTCAGTCGAGCAGGAGTCCAGAAAATTTGTTTCTAAATGGGCCAAAAAAATATTAGCAATGACATGAGCCAGGTTAGAGCCCATGGCTAGTCCATCTAGTTGTTGATATATTACCTTATTGAATACAAAATATGAATCTTTAAGAGAAATTTCCAAAAAACGCTTGAATTGCTGTCGGTCATAATTCATAAAATGGCTAGTGTTTACAAAAATTTTATCCAGCAAAATATTGATAGATTCCATTAAAGGGACATTTGTGTACAAAGATTCAACATCAAAGCTACACATGAAAAGATCATTTGTATTGTCGATACAGTATAGTTCACGAAGGAAATGACTAGAGTTTTCCACTGTATAAGGACTGGTACTAAATGGAGTTAGAACGGGGACCCAATTTGCACAAAGCCTGGAGTTCGGCGTACTGCACGCAGACAGAATAGGTCTCATGGTACCTCACGCTTATGTACCTTAGGTAATCCATACAACACTCCCAGTCTAGATCCACTAGCACGGCTGGACTTGTCAAATTCCTCTGATAAAATTCCAGCGTCCTTATCCTTTCTAAGCCTATAGTATATTTTATTTTCTAACTTTACAATAATAGTGTTAGGATCTCTGGTTACCTTGCAAAACTTATCCGGATCAATCAATAGCCTTCCAACTTTGGAAATATACTCATGCTTATCGAGTAGAACAACACCGTTGCCTTTATCTGGTTTTGTGACATGAAGACTAGAATCAGAGCTTAATTTCTTAAGGGTCAAAAAATCTTTACGACTAAACAAAGCACATTGATTACTAATGCCATCAAATTTATTGTAAAATTTGTGAACTAGGGTTTTCAATTTGTTTCTATAAACAATCCTGGCATTATCAATCGCAAGGTTAATTTCTAGTTTAGAAAACCTGTCATATATGCGTTCAAAATGCAAGAAATACCTGTGAAAATTTAATTTTGAAAGTGGTAGGCCAAAATCTAGACCAAAGCTTAAAACACGTTTTTCATCATTAGAAAGTACCTTATTTGAGTTATTAAAAATCACTGAGTCTGGATCTGTAAAATTGCGCAAAGGAGAAATTCCGAGTCTGACTAGCTTATTATTTTGTACTCTTTTTGTTGAGTTTACATATTGCGACTGTTTCCTAGTTAGCCATAATTTTACGCACGCGTAATCAATTGACGAAACATTCGCCTTAAAAACATGCAAACTCGTGTCACATAAACGCTGGGCATTCCTCAGACAGCGCTCCTTAAACTTCAGTTCATTCGCCAGAAGCTTGCGCTGCAAAGATCGCAACAGGCTAGAGTCCTCCAGTTGACGACGGTAGAGACGAACACGGAGAAACTTGGGAATGACACCGTACTGGAAACAGGCGTAGAGAAACTCCACGTCACACTGCAGCTTGTCTTTCTTTCTCCAGGTTTTCTCCAACGAACGGAAGTTACGAAGGGTTATGTCTACATGTCGGTTGGGTCATTATCATTAGTTACATATAGGAGGCACAATTTTGACACGCTGATCTTACACGACTAGTATTCTGATAGGAAGTGAGACTCAAGATGTCTTTTGAATACTTTTTACGAATTACATTCACGGATCTCTGCAGGTATAGAGTTCCAAGTTTTGGTTCCAACGAAGAGGATACTGTGTTGCGACCGGGCCTTTGAATAATAAGGAAGCATGAATTTACTTCTATTTCGGGTTAAATGGTCATGATGACCAGTTTGCGCAGTCAATAGTTGTCTTAGGCTATTGTCGCCATCATTTCTTAATGTTTTGTAAATGAAATTACAGATGGAGATTTTTGTAGAGATCAAAAAGTTTAAGTATTTTTGAATTTCTGAAAGAATCATTTGTGTGAGCATCATTTGTGTTACCGCTCTGACAGCTCTTTTCTGCAGACTAAACATTTTGTTGGTTTTATTTTTATCAGTTCCGTGCCATGCTTCTTTTCCGTATTGCAAGTATGGAGAAATGAGCGTTCGGAAGAGCATTTGTAAAGCTGTTTCAGGCAGAAAATTTTCAACTTTATTTAGGATTCCGATGGATTTTGATAATTTATAACTAACATGAGTGATGTGCTCTTTGAAGGTCAGATGTTTATCTAGTATGATGCCCAGAAACTTACATGAGTTGGTTTCTTCGATTTCACCTTCGACAATTTTAATGTATGGGAGAGATACATCTTTCTTGTATGAGAATGTAATATAATTTGTTTTATCAATATTAAGGCTTATTTTATTAGCTTAGAGCCACGATGAAACCTTGAGAAGTTCAGTATTTATACTCTCCACAATCATAGCAGGATTTTGGTTCGGAAGGACCGCAGAAAGCGTACTGTCATCGGCAAAAACTATGAATTTGAAGAATGATGTAGATTTTACAATATCATTAATAGAAATCAGAAACATGAGAGGCCCAAGAACAGATCCTTGTGGAACTCCATGGCTAATTGTCTCTGGGTCTGATTTTGCGTCGTCAATGACAACGTATTGCTTGCGATCTGTTAGGTATGACCTGAACCAATCATGGGCAATCCCTCGAATGCCATAACAGTGTAGTTTCGAGAGTAGTATTCTATGGTCCACACAATCAAATGCTTTTCGAAAGTCAAGAAATACAGAGAAGACAGGCTTTCCTTCATCTATATTAGAATAGAGGAATTGTAAATGATTTACTATAGCCTGTGTTGTTGATTTTTTAGAGCGAAAGCCGTATTGTTTATCGTAAAGAAATGATTTTTGTTCAAATAAGAGTACAATTTTTTTATACACAACCTTTTCGAATACTTTGCTAATAATTGGTAGTACGGAGATAGGTCGATAATTGTTTACAAATGTTTTTTCAACACTTTGAAGATAGGGGTTACTCTAGCAACTTTTAGAGAGTTCGGGAAAGTGCCTAGTAAGAGAGACTTGTTAATAATATTTGATATCAGCGGTGCTACAATGTCAGCAACAACTTTAAGTACTTTGGTCGGAAACGTTTGTAACACACTCGATTTATTTTTCATGTTGTTTATGCACGTAATTACATCGGAGGAGTTTGTAGGCGTGAAGAAAAAGGAGTTGTGTTCTCGAATGTGAACCATAAATTCCAGGTGATCAGTAGGTTCACTTGGAATACCATCAGCTATAGTTTTCCCTACGTTTACGAAGAAGTTGTTAAAGAAATTAGCAATTTCTTTCTACTCATGGTATTTTACATTATCTTGAATAACAAATTCAATTTTCTTTTTATCGGCATTATTCGGTTTACAGCAAGAGTCAAGGAGATGCCAGGTCTTTTTAACGTCAGTTTTGAATTGAGTAAACTTGAGCGAAAAGTAGTTCTTTTTCGATGTTCTTATCTGGTTTGTTACATAGTTTTTGAATCGGTTATATGTTTCTCTAGATATTCGCCATTCGCAAAGGAGGGCTAGGTACGCTTGACGTTTCTTTATATTTATCACGATTTCTCTAGTAATCGAGGGCTTTTGTTCATTTTTTTGGGTAACTGTACGAGTTACAATTGGGCAACACTGATTGTTTGCGGTCATTATAGTTTCAGTCAACTTTACTACTGCTTCATCAATTCTCGTAGCATTATTGTTTGTTGAGAGATGTGCAATGTATGCATTGATTCTTCTAGAACGGTGCGCATTTCTTCAAGATTTGATTAGTTTATTTTACGATATGAGTAAGTTTTAGCCCGTGCCTTGGTGCAAGCAATATAGACATTTTTCTTAATAAGAAAAACTGGGAGTGATCTGATGAGTCAGAAGCAATTATTCCAACAAGAAAATAACTTGGGTCTGCCATAAAGATATTGTCAAGCAGCGTAGCACACTCTGAGGTTATTCGTGTAGGCTTTGTAATGATCGGTAGGAAGGGTTGAGACTGAAAGGTTGTTAGGAAATTAGAGATTGGTTCATAGCTTTCATGTTTCAGTAGATCATAATTGAAGTCACCGCATGTTATTATGTCATTGTATAAGGGCCTGTTGAACTGAGAAATAATACGATTCAGCTCATTCAGGAAGGATATAGGACAGGCTGTAGGAGGCCTATACACCGTTCCAAGCACAATGCGTTTACCATCTGTAGACAGTTCTACGAAGAGTGATTCTGTATGATCCTGATTCATTGCTGCACTTGCTATGGTTCTCGAGTCTATGTGGTTAGATATATATGTGCTGATGCCTCCGCCCCGCCGGTTTTTTCTTAGCGAATGGTAACTATGATAATTTTCAAATTCAATCATGTCTTTAGTCGAGTCATCTAGCCAGCTTTCGGTGAAGCTAATCACGTCTAGGTTATATTTAAGTTCAGTAATAGTACATTGTATCTCTTCCAATTTTGGATAGAGTGACCTACAGTTCCATCACAGGAGTGAGAAATATCGGTCAATTATTCGTATAGTTTCGTTGAGTTTTGATATATTAGTACACCTAGACTCGTGAGAGTCGTTTAGGTTTGGATATATTCTGTTCAAATGATTGAGATCTGGGTCGATTTCCTCGAATATCTCAGGGTGATCAGTCATTTAAAATTAGTAACAGTAAGAATTATGTACTATAAAACTTAAACGAAATACAGGGTCAAGCTTTAAGGGGTATTCCTGTCTAAAAAAAACTAGCTCATGAAGTATGAGAGATTAGAGTATAAAAAAATCTAGTGCGATTACGTGCGTACACATAAACTCAGTCCATGAGCGAAAAATATTGGAGTTCAATATCACAACATTGGTGTAAACAAATTGCTGCATGAGGGCGTTTTTACAAGTTCACATACAACAGGTAATAAGTTTTAAAGATTATAACGACAATGATATAATCAGCTAATATGGTTTACGCGTAATAATAACTTTAGTGGTTAAAAAAAAAGAAAAATTCACAGTAACATTGGGAGGTAAAACAATTGCTGATTGCGTTGTTTCAAAACTTCACACACAGCTGTCATAAATGTTTACAAACACATCTGTTATACATTTGTATAGATTCAGGTTAAACTAACATCAAGTTGAGGGTAAACTGACATGATACCTAATTGAGGTTAAACTAACACGAAATTGACATATCTAATTTAGGGGATCACCTAGTCTAGTCACACATGATCTGCTTCGATGGCATATTTAGTTGTTGCATCAGGTATTGCTCGAGGTCATCTGGCGTGTTGATCTCGCGGCGTCTTGAATCTGGGTTTCCGGGGGTAGATATGAAGATGTTTCCATCCTGTGTTCTTGGGATTCCAACTTTATCCGGGAATTTCCTTTCGGCCACCCTCAGAATATATATGGCGTTAGCTCGTGAAGGTATGAGGTATTCATTTATGAAGAAGAACTTTGGTTTCTTTTCTCGGCAGGCGTTGAGAATTTCACGTTTTTTGTTATAATGTTTTAGTTCAAATGCAGTGTTTCTTTGATCTACGTTCCCAGTTACTGGTTTTTCTCCATTCTTGTAGCTGACGTGATGCCAGTGTCGGAGAGGTCAATGTTGATCTTGTCCTTCAGGAGATGGCAGACGGTTTCCTTGCAGATTTCGTTCGAGTGTGATTGCGGTAGATCCCTTCCAGAAATAACGAGAGTACATTTTTTATCTTCAATGTCTCGGCGCTGATCACTTTTTTCCAACTGGTCGAGACGGGAGGCTAAGCTATCTATTTTCTCATTCTGTTCTTCGAGAGTTTTCTTGTGTTCTGCTTCTTTTCCCGCCACTGTTTCAACTAGTTTTTTAAGGTGACTTATTTCAATTTTCATATTATCAATATCACTCGTAAAATTTGTCATCACTGAGTCGAAGTATTTTAAAAGGACAGAAACCACTTCTTTGCCATCTTTCGTTAGGCTAGACACATCAGGATATTGACCAAACTTCGGCTGAAACTGATCGCTGTTATTGTTGTCGCAGCTGTTGTTTCGTTGCTTCTTGGGCCCCATCTTCGTTTCCTCGTGTACGCGAGGGATGAGCACTTTTACACTTTTTGAGGGAATATTTTTACACTTAGTTTGATGATTTTTTACTTGTTGTGTGTTTAAGTCACATTCGAATCCTCGTAGCGAGAGTGTGTACCCATTCAGGTTAGGAGTACATTCTTTCTAGCGTTAGGCACTTTTTTTCGGAGCGAGCGCAACGGACGTCCTTACCACACGGAGGCTCTGAGGACACTCATTGTTTAAAATTGTTTTAAATTGTATTGTTTGAAAAAATGTCGGCTATTGTAAGCTTGTTTGCGTATTAATTATACATGAACCTTAATATTTTCTCCATGAAATATTTGTGGGTTTTAGATAGATTATTAGCTTTTATTGTTTATATATAGTTTAATTTTCGTAGGTGTACGTGGTTTACATATGGGGAATTTGGCGATGTAATCAATTCGTTCTATAATTTTGCCCCCCACTGTATATGGCCAAAATTATCCTATGCGTCTGGTGCATCATTGCCCGATGCGCACTTCACAGTCACTGATGCTACTGAAATTTTTTTTTTATTCTATATATATCTAGCAATAACTTACTGCACATACTCTATGTTATTGAAAGTATCCGGATACTTAGCTGAAAATGACTTAGCAGTTCGTGGCGCCCTCCATCGGTAATACTGGAATTCAATAGGGAGTTAGCCCATTCTAACCCTTGACGACAGCTACCACTCTTGCAAGCATACTTTCAACCAGGCGCGTGTAAGTTTCTTGTGGTATGGCAGCTCATTCTTCATGGGGTGCTACGCTGAAGAGAGGTATCGATGTAGGTCGGTGAGTCCTGGCAGGAAGTCGGCCATCCAAAACATCCCAAAGGTCTTCGATGGGATTCAAGTCAGGACTTTGTGCAGGCCAGTTCATTACAGGGATGTTATTGTTGTGTAATCACTCCGCCAGAAGCCGTGCAGTATGAGCAAGTGCTCGATCATGTTGAAAGATGCAATCGCCATTCCCGAATTGCTCTTCAACATTGAGAAGCAAGAAGGTGCTTCAAACATCTATGAAGGCCTGTGCTGTGATAGTGCCCTGCTAAACAACAAGGGGTGCAGCAATCTCCATGAAAAACATGACCACACCATAATACCACCGCCTCCAAATTTTGCTGTTGGCACTACACGCTCTGACGGATGTTGTCACCCCGAGCATTCGCCATACCCACACCCTGCCATCGGATCACTACGTTGTGTACCGTGATTCGTCGCTCCACAGCACTGTTTTCCACTGTTCAATCGACCAACGTTTACGCTCCTTACACCAAGCGAGGCGTCGTTTTCAGCAGCCTTCAGAAACAAGTGATGCACAATCACCTGACCATGTTCGAAGTCATGAATTACGCGGAGCGCACCATTCTGCTCCCTCACGATGTCAAATGACCACTGAGGTCGCAGATATGGAGTACCCTGCAGTAGGGGGCAGCACAATGCACCCAAAATGGAAAACCTATGCTTAGGGAGTGTCCGGATCAAGGAAGTTGGATACATGGAAGCGGCGTCATCGCTTTAAAGTAGAGCCAATTTTACGGTAGCTGTAGGCAGACGGCCCTACCCTATGCCATATGGGTTCTACGTGCCCATGCTATATGGAAACCGCATGGAAAATTCCCAGAAATGAACTTTCCTGATAAGAAGACTGTGTATTTTCTTTCAATTTTCTAACTGTGCGATACACAGTCTTCTTATTAGGAGAGTTCCTTTCTGGGTATTTTTCATTAAATGCTCTTCTAACTTTTTCACAGTTTTGCGTTGCTTCATATTCTAATACGCTGAAAATTATTTGATAGTTAGTGAGCTGCATTTTAGGTGTCTTCAAATGATGAAATACGGAAGTGAATACCCTTTCAGAGGGTTTAAATACTTGGTGGTATGTAGGATACATCATTGTGAAATTATTTTTAACAGTAGGTATTGAAAAATGAAGAACAACACCAGTGTTGTTTTTAAAACTTTTCTTATGAACAATTAGGTTTTCTACCTCTTTCAGTAAATCGATCGCTGTAAAGTGGTTATTCAACGATTTTCATAAACTCAAATTATTCAAAAAGGAAATGAAATCACCAACATTGTGAAAAAAAGGTAGTTCAAGTGTGCTAATTTAAAGCGGTGATATAATCAATTAAAAAGTTGGAGACATTTTTAAGGGACACCGGGAACAGGTATTCCTGGTAAAAGAACGGTTATCATTTTTTTCCGTAGCAGATATCCGCCAAATTGATATGAAATGGAAAAACTGGCTGCCAAGAAGTAATTTTCTGTTTAATTTTGAAACGATTGTCACAAAAAATTAAAATCCACTAATACTATAGCAGCGAACTTCAATATTCAAACTCAAAAAATCATGATACAGATGAATTTTTCAATTTTTAATTGTTATTTTCATGAACGCAAATCAAATTCCTATTATAAAATGGCAGTGCAAACTTCATCATTCAAAATCAAGGAATCGTACTAGCTGAATTGTACATTCTTATGAACATTTCTTAGAAGCAAATTAAATTCCTTCAACATATTAACAGCGCAAACTTCAATACTCAAATTTAAAACATCATGATTCTATGTAAATGAACTATGATGAATGAATTTAACTTTCAAATGCATTAACATTTTTAGCAATTCATTTCCAATACATTCAAATTCATATTTAAGAGTTAATACATGGATATGTATTTGAAGGTCTAAATTTGTTCTTCATACACTTCTATTTTATCAAGGCAAAGCATTGACAGAATTAATTATACTAAAAAACCTCATCCATATTGTGAAGACTGATAAACCCTCAAAATAAAGGTCAACGAAGTAAATTACGAAATGAGAAATAAGAAACAAAATTTTACAAAGTTAATAATTGTACTGATGGATTTCTCAATGAGTATTTCAAATTAAAATACTTACGTACATATATATATGTGTATATATATATTCTAGCTCAAATACCACAGTTAACTTAAGAGAAAAAACGTTCAAAAGTGCTATTTCAATTATGACCAGTTTGGTACAACAATATGAAGCAAAAGCTCTAATATTCTTTCAGCAAAGGTGGAGAAATGGCTTACAGTCATCGAAAGGCTTGCACATGTATACGAATTAAAATTCTGCATATTTATCTTACACGACTTCTAGTAACTTATCACTTCCCATCACAACGGAGAGCGTGTGTGAGAAAATATTGTAATAAAATCAGATGTTTTTAATGACTTGTTAATGACCGAAATTAGCTACAGTTCATCAGAAAGTAGTTTACCTGCTATATCGTCTTAACCAGCAGCGCATAAGAACTAAGCTCAGATTTAATGACTTCAATATTGACAGTGAAAACCTTTTCACATTAATTATCCTTTTCATTCACTAATACTAAGAATTGAATGATATTCCTTGAAATATAGAGGAGCACAATTGACACTGATCACGTCTAGAGATGAACTAAGTAACGGTCTCGAGTGACGGACCACGGGAGTTGCACCATGACGCAAGAGCGTCTGAGAGGAGGGGCAGGGGAGGGGGATCCGTGAAATCAGAGCTGCCAGATGCGCATGCTTTCGAAAGCAAAATTACAAAAGTTATCGAAATAGTTACATGTGTGTGTATCAATTTATTTATTGGTGTGTTCTGTCTTCTAGTATTATTAAACGAAAGCTTTTGAAATGGTACCTCACGCATATAAAGAATTCATTCATCACAATTATTTGTTTAATGAGATTAACAGCATATATTTGCGGGCCATGATAACCTTATTAGTTATTTCAAATGTTTAAAATGAGCATTACAACTGATTAAGACTCAACTAAGTCTTGGAATGTCGAATGTTAGATTTTATAGGACACGGAATTTATTTTATCTTATCTTGATCCTGAATACCACAAAAAATAAAGTATACATTTTTGACCCAGAAGCTAATAGCAGTTAAATGTGAGACTAATCAGACGTGTAAACGGGTAAAGAATTTGTTATAAATGCAGTATTTAATATGTGCCCTGGAAGGTATCTCTGCGATTTTATCAAACACGAATAACAGCAATTTTATTATACAATGTTTTTTTACAGCCGTTCAAAATCAAGTACGTTGCAAACACACGTGCCTTCCATGTGGATAAATTCATTTAAACCCAATGTGGCAGCTAATAGGAAATCCCACGTGGACCCCACGTATCAAATCCAGCGTGCAATGTACTAACATGGCTATGATGAGGATATTCAGTGGCAAATCCATTTTGCCAGCTGAAATCCACGAAACCAGCAACTAACCATGTGGTTTCCATGTGACATCATATGTAGGCAGTGTTTCCACTCCTAGGGTAATTACCCTAGTCTAGGGTAATCAGACCCCTCCTAGGGTACAGTCTAGGGTAAGGGAAAAAAATGAAAAATCTAGGGTAAAACCGGTATTTCAAATCTGGTTTGTAAAAACCAGGAGAAAACATGAAGGTTGTCAATAACTACAGTTGAATAACCCCAATATGAATAAAATGAGCAGAAGGTATTGATTCAAAGATGGATCGTATGTACATTTGATTCGTAAATATAGCACAAGTTAGCGTGTTCCACTGAACAAGTTGGGGTTCTTTTCGCAATGTGCAGCGTGCAGTTTCAACAAGTTTGTTTACGACGATTGCTAGAGCAGTGTGATGCACTCACTCTTTGTTGAGTTGTCGTTTTGCGATATAACTCAGATAAATGAGAAGATAGCCAATGCTTTCAACAACAAGCTAACCTTCGCTTATTTGAAGCTCTTAGATTATAATTTGGAGAAATGAGAACATTTGAATATCCGTTTCAGTCTGACTATTCGAATATCTTTAATCTGGGATCAAAAATTGCTAGCCTTAAGAGCTTTTGTTCGGATTTTATGCTGGTTGCTTATGAGAATAATGCGACCATTTCTTTGCTGAATCCATCACATCCAACATTCACTAGTGCTTTAGTGCCAGTCGGTGGAAAAGGTATACACAACATTTGGGATGACAGCAACTGAAACGATGTCAGAGATAACTGGCACTGTGAACTTCACATGAGAAAGAGCTTTTTCCTAATTGTAGACGCTTCTTGGTTGATACAGTTTCACAAATCTGAAAACGGTTGTCCGTCGAGGATCCTGTACATGATCTCGTACGCTGTCTAAATCCGCTTAATGCTTAACACCGACAGCAAAATCTTTGTCTTATATCTTGGACAAAATTTCCCCAATTGAAAAGCATGTCGATAAGAAATTTCTTGATGAAGAGTGGCGTAAACATTACTTGGATGAACAATCGACACCAGTCGTGTCAGCAGTTGATTACTGGGAAACAGCACTTAGTCGGGAAAATGCCGGTGAGCTACCATGCTATCCGAATCTTACAACTATAATTTGAAAGTTGTTGTCACTCCCATTCTTATATGCATTCGTTAATAAATTGTCGTAACGATCGATTTTTTTCTTTGCTGAAAGAGGACCCTTAAGTAGTGGGCTATTGTGCCCTACACTCAGAGAAATCTTGACACACCTGGATGTGTCATCATGACACACTTAAGTGTGTCACCATGACACCTTCAAGCTGACCGAGAACGTAGACCAGCATCAACCGATAGAACGTTGCCAAGGTTACCGTTGCTGAGTGTTTCCTCGCTAATCTATGACAACTAATATTTTTTTAATAGACACATTTAATTTAAATATAGTAATTATAGGATTTATGTTATTTCTGTGACAGATTGGCTTCTTCCAACTTAGTATTGAGAAAAAGGAAACTTTATTTCACTCCTCAGGGGTATAAAGTCCTTGTATTGATGTGAATTAGGGCTCACAAGGAATGTGTGAGGTCCCGAGCAAAAAGTTAGGTAGACCTTCCTTCTGTTGACGTTAGGATGTTTTTCAATGACACGTGTTTTTTTCGTTTACTACTTTGCTGTTTTTTGGTGCCTATAACTTTCTTCTTTAATTTTTATCTTGTTTTATGAACACCTTCCTCAACTTCCTATTTCCATATGCCTTGTGCATAGATTCTGCATCCCTTTAAGGTCATACTAATTGATGCCTTCCTCCTTCCTCTCTTTGGAAACCCTTTGTTGCGCTAAATAATCTAATCTGATCTATTCTAATCTAGTTTTATCTAATTTTTCCAGATCCGGTCTTTGGTCCGGTCTCTGGTTTCAGCATTTAGTCCTGTCTCTGGTCCTTTCTCTGGTCCAGCGTTTGGTCCGGTCTCTGGTTCGGTCCCTAGTCCGGTCTCTGGTCCGGTCTCTGGTCTGGTCTCTGGTCCGGTCTCTGGTCCGGCTATGGTCCGGTCTCTGGTCCGGTCTCTGGTCCGGCTCTGGTCCGGTCTCTAGTCCGGTCTCTGGTCCGGTCTCTAGTCCGGTCTCTAGTCCGGCCTCTGGTTCGGTCTCTGGTCCGGTCTCTGGTTTGGCCTCTGGTTCGGTCTCTGGTTTGGTCTCTGGCCCGGTCTCTAGTCTAGTCTCTGGTCCGGTCTCTGGTTCGGTTTCTGGTTCGGTCTCTGGTCCGGTCTCTGTTCGGGTTTCTGGTCCGGTTTATGGTCATGGGTCTAGTCCGGTCTCTGGTCTGGTCTCTGGTCCGGCTCTGGTTCGGTCTCTGGTCAGGTCTTTGGTTTGGTCTCTGGTCTGGTTTGCTCATGTCTTGTTTGATCGGGACTCAGAATATTGAAACATCCTGAATCTCTCGGCTTATTAAATGTCATTTTTTTGTTTTTCAAGAGTTATGAAACATTAATTTCAGTAAAATATATCACAAAGAAATCAACACTGCTTGCATAAGATCGCTCACATTTATTTATTTATTTAGCACAGAATCTCTTCGATGGAAACTCGCTCAGAAAGTAGCTACCAAAGATAAGCAAAAATGCTGTAAAAAAAAAAATTTCCGGAATAAAATCCATTAATCGCCATTTCGACTAAAATAACGTTGATCTGCAATACATTTCTATACCTTCTTTCGGTTGGTCACTAAACTTATCGGTAAACACAGAACAGAAAGCTTATAATATGCTGGTAGGTGCTCAAGTATAGGTTATTCTATCACTATTGAGATCGTCTTTTAGTAGACTGCATGATTTAGTCCTCAGATTACTCGTGGAATACAAATATGGCCTCTAAAGATTCTCTTCTTTAAGTCGCGTTTACTTGTTAGAAATGCATTCATCTTGAGTTTTATTGGTATTCATAATAAGGACATTTTCTCTTCATGTCTGTCATTCTAATGCTTTTGATTGCATATAACCATGTATAAATTTTTCTTGTGCAAAAAATAATTGGTGCATCTGTAGGAGGGAGCATATGACAGCCTCGAAACATTGTACTGTCAAGCACTAGATTGAAGACGACTAGATTTGCTGTTTTCATACGTAGTGCTAGCTGCTATGTGATCTTTTTAAGATGCGTTGAGGAGGCTGACTTTCAAAGGCTGGCGCCATCGGAAGATCATTCGGTTGATTAAAGAAGTTTGAGGATACGATGAATTCCTCTTTGATGCAGATTTGTATCGTACATCAGACAGAAACCCAACGTCCGCGGTCCGCCAGCACAGACTGCGCCACTGCGGCGAAAATTGCAAATCGTGCCACCCGGATGTTTTGAAAAAAGTTCAGTAACTCACACGGTGGTTCTTGTGTATCTTGTGTGAGATGATTGTTCTCAATTGTTAAATAAAGACAATTTAATTTGAACTTACAAGCATGTGTTTTTCAGGTGTTGAAAGTGGATAGAGCCCTGAAGCTAACATGAAATTTTGAAGTGATAAAGAATGTTCTGTTGAAAATTTTGAAGGGTTCCTGTGAAGAAAGTTATTTTACCTTTTGTGCTTGAATATTGTAACTGCAAGTTTTATATATGTTATGAAAGCTGTTTGTTAGTGATAATGGGGATGCTGGTGAATTAGTAACAAAATATAATCCAAATGTAATTTAGCTCAGAGCAAACTGATATTTATTGATCATCATAAAATGCTTGCATTGAAATTTTTAATCAAATTTCCTCAAATATTTTCCCCCTTTAGTATTTAAAATAGTTTACATAATTCTGACAGGTGTGATATATGGTTATTTGGATACCTATATTATTGAAATATTATACATGAAGCTAACTATTGTATACAATTACTATTCATGACATAATCTTATCATTTCTTGTTTACTGCATGTAAGTTTAAGTATGTTTTTCATTTAGTTTCCACTAAACCGTGAAAAGAGGTGCATAACTGGAATGATTAGCTAGATTCCATACTCAGCTTAACAAGAGTAGGCTATAAGGATTGTGGATATGCTTCTTAATCATGATCAACAATAATAATTTGTGGCAGATACAAATGAAAAACCTAATCTTTATAGGATATTTTCCAAACTCACAATGCAAAACGCTGCTTTGTTAGGAGTTTTGTACTATTACACTAATGAAAAGTATATTTCTAGTAATAAATTAGTACAACTTGTCTCTTAGTTCTACCACCAGCCTTCTACAACACAAACTTTATCATCCTTTAAGTTGACTTTGCAAAAGTGGTGGCTTAAATTTTCATGATTTCCTAAACTCTTATTGTAAAAAAATAATACTTTCTGAAATATAAATCTAAAGTTGAAAAAGTTTTCCTTTCTGGTATTTTTGTTTCGGTTTCATCTGATAATTTTGAATTAGGGGCTAGTTCTATGATTCATTATAGATTGCCTATAATTTCTTTAAACCTGTTGTTGACTTAATTGGTAGGCTGTGCCAAAAGACTTATTTCAAAGCATTGTGTTAAAATAATTATTATAATTACAATACTTCAGTTGTTCATAGGCCCAAGTTCAAATGTTTCAATATTACAGTGTAGTTTGAAGATATTAGCCAATTATTATGTTTTTAACTTTCAGAATTTTTGAAGCCTTGGTATACTTATATTCCAAATATGATTGTTTTTTTGCAGGGCTGCTCTAAAGATTTTTTGTTAGTATCATAATGGTCTTGAAAATGTTGTGCCATGCACAAAGTGAATGTGCTTTCATTATAAGAATCTACCAGAGAGTCACGTGAGAATGAAGTGGTCTGCACTTTCTGTACCAAGAAACTTCTTTCAGTATATGGTATGTGCATTACCTATTTTTAGTCATGTTGAAATGAGTATATTCATATCAAATGCTGTTCCAAAAAAATTAAAGCACTAAATGAATGAAATATAATGTAACTTTTTTCATCACCTTGCAATTAAGCGCTTCTGTAATGCTGTTTTAATAATTAACAGTATTAATATCAAATTTAGCTTGAAATAATTTTGATGTATTTGTGGTTTTCTTTCAATCTTTTATGAAAACATTGTTATGAACTATTATGATTTCCAAGCGAGTAACTTTATGTTAACATATTTTAAAATAAAATGCTGATTTTGGATTAACTTCATTAGAAATTAAGTGATATATCCATTTCTTAAAAAACAAACCAAAAATATTTCATCACTATCTTCTCTATCATAGCATGCATAGGGATATTTTGGGAAGCCTTTGTTTTTAATTCTTTCCTAATCAAGAATTTTGACAATTTTTAATTAACAACAAAGTTTTATTCTTTCATGTCAATGTATTCTCATTCTCTCCCACTTTTTAGAAATTGTGAAATTCAGGCTGACTACCTAGTCTTGTAATATTCATGATTCTTTCATTGTTACTGAAAACAGAGGGTGGATGGTGATGAGTAAGCTAGCTAACGCATTGCTAACCAAACATGGAAATGCGAACAAACAAAGTTATTAGTGTCTTTAATGATATGTTGTACCATTCTAAACTTTTTGTTTTTTCAGGTACCGTGACCAGTGGTCATCTATGACTGTCATTGGCATGCTGCAAAGAGGTCTGCATCATTGAAAGACTTCTAGAGGGCATGATGGTCTGGCTAACTTGTTTCTGCTGCTTGTCAAACATTTTTTCAAAACCATGCCTACGTTTCTTATTCGAAGAACAACACTTGGTTTGAAACATTTCAAAAAACTCTTTTCAATAAGGTAAGGAACCTTTGGTGGTATTTTGTAAAAAAATAATTCATTTCAAAGGAAAAATAAAACTATATGCAGGCAAAGCTTGAAGTTTTCTAGGAAAAATGTATCAGTTTCAGTGCTTCAGTTATTATGTATTACAGTCTGGCTGTCTCTGTTCAGCAAAGGGATATATGAGCATCATTTATACTTTTCTCTTAGTCGTTACATTGTATCGCTTTTCAACATGAATAACTTCATTTCATGGCAAATCAGATTTCGTCATTTATTTTGGAGTGCTTGAGTTTCACCCAATCATATTGGATATAATCATAATTGGCACAAACCTGGTTCAAAAGATGCTCAGTGAGGCTTTCATAGGGAATTTCATTTTCATTCATGATTAGTTTCCATTTTTTTGAACATGATCCACCCCATACAATATTGAATAAAATTTGAATTCTGGCCTGACATACATTGAATTAAAGAAACAAAGTATTTGAGAAAGTTTATTCTGACAGATCTTTTAGTGTTCTCATCCCACAAGTTCAGTTATTTGTTAAAGTTTCATGCATGCTGGAACAATGAGGCAACTAACATGCTATATATGTACTTGAAAATGAACTTTAACTATTCCATTTTCTTGGTTGCAAGGAGAAGAAGCTGAAGCTGGTCATTTCTTACATTGTTCATTAGTGAAGTGCTACACAAATGTTCGAATGAGCACACGTTTTACTGGGGCTGGTTGATTCACTTTCATCCTTTGTAGCACACCTCTCAGGCGGATACAACTATCGTGTCTATGGGATTTAGCGCTCCAAGGGCCTCATGACTATGACTATGGGAAGGCCTGAGCTAAAGGTTAGGTAGGCTTTCTTTTTGTTAAAATAGCATAGGTTTTTGTTTTGTTACGGACCATCTTTTTTCGGTTCACTGCTGTCCTGTTTTTCAGCACCTTTTACTTTCTTCTTCAATGTTTTCTTGTTTCATGATATTCTTTCTTAGCTGACTGTTCCTATGCACTTTGTGCATAGATTCCGCGTTTCCGCAACCTTATACTAAATGGTGCCTTCATCCTTCCTCTCTTGGAATATCTTTGTCGTGGTAAAGGGAGGCTAAAACTTTCTTGTATAATAAAAATAATAATCCTTTGTAGCACAAAAAAATAGTGGAAGCTAATTCAGCAAACACAAAAGAAGCCGCTGCTGAAATAGCAGCTATGATGTTTCCCCTCGTTCATTATGCATTTTCTTGTGTGTTCATCCAGTTTCGACCCCCAATTTACCGAATATGTTTCACAATTAGTTTCTTCTTCAGGGGGGATCCAGGAGGATATTGAAAGTCGATGGATTTCTTTAGCAGAAGTCCGTGCAACCTGGCAGTTTGTGTTGGAGTGCTTGAGAGCACAAGCAGCTCCGAGAGCTGAGAAAAGTCAGGTAAACATCAAATCACATTTAGTGAGTTCGCAAACTGAAGCTTAGGTAGTCCTGTTTGTACAAATTAAGTAAGATTTTTGTTTTGTTGGATAACATTTTTTTCTGTACACTGGTGATCTTTTTAATTGTAACTCATTACTATCTTCTTCAACTCTTATTTAATTTCAGAAGCTTCTTTCAATTTTACTGGTTTCAATTCAATTAGTATCTTGTTATCATGAGGCACTTCCCAATCGTATGGTTTTCATGCAGGAATTGTTGGGAAACTCCATATGCGTAGATTCCCCGTTCCCTTCATTCCATCCTGAACAGTGCGTTCTTTCATATTTTTTGGAACCTTTTTTCAGTTGTGGGATGCTCAGATCAACTTGTATCCAAATTTACATGTCACGTTTTGCTATGTGCATTGCAGTATCTAAAATATACAGTGGACTGATGAAGTTCGATAGTGTTTAGAAATTCATGGTCACTTGAGGTCTGAAAATTATTCGTAGCCTTATCACACATATAACCGAACATATTAGCAATATTTGGTATTTAATGCTTTGTTTAGATTATGCGTTGGCGAATCAATTTCTTTAGAAAATAATTAGTAAATTCATGGAGGATTTTTAAAATCGTTCATTTGTTTTAAAGTAAAAACAAACATGATATATTCTTAAAGTTAAACTTGGGACTAAGTAGCTTTTCAAACCCAATCCAGGTTACATTGCTATGCAGTTGAGTTAGTAAGTTCAATAAATAGATACTTCTCAAAGCCACTGCTCAATAAAAGTTGTCTAGGTGTACGCGCTTTGAAATTCAGAATGAAAATCATATGCTCATTTGTTTCAGCAAAGCACGCGCAAAAGGCAGCTGAGTGGTCTCAACCAGCAGTTCCGACAACCTCAGCAGCTGCGGTCCCCATCCTACCTCGTACCAATTTGTATCGGAGACTCGCCCCACCAGTGCGTTGATAGCGAAGTCATCCAACGTACTGTGTCTACACATCTTATGTGACAACACAAGACATGTAGAATGCATTGAACCGCGTTCTCGCTTGAGAATCACATCGGTAGTCACTGGATGGATTTTCAAATACTGCTGACCGACCTGCGGTCACTTCCTCAATTTCTATAAATAGTTATTAGGTGGTAAGTAAAGGTAGGATTGAATTAATGTTTGATATTTTCAATGTTTGTTACTGCAATTGGCTTCAATTTGAATTAATTACTGAACTTCAGTTTAACCCGTAGCAGAAAACGTATTGAACGAATTTATCATTTTTATAATACTAGCCAAGAACTTGAGGTGTGTTTGCTTAGGGATTACTATATTCATGTTAATAAAAATGGAATTATTCCTTTATAGGAGTTGGTTATTTATTGAAAATTTTATGCAGCCTTTAGATAGGTATGTCAGCGTAATATGACTGACTAATTTAAATGGCGTCGATTGAATTAGGAATGAAATTTTGGTTAGTTTCTTCCCAAGAATATCCGATGTTTTAAAACCATTAAGGTACAGTTGTTTTAACATGAACTTTTTTAGTGCCGAATTCTGTAATTTTTTTTAGTGCTGAGTTTTGTGGATTTCACATTCAATGTATTATCATAACAAAGCTTTCTAAGGAGACTTGAATTTGTTTATTAGATCCTCGTAAATTCGTTATTGTTGCAAGTCAGAGGATCCTCACCAAATGACTTCGATGTCGCTACCAGTGGCAGTCAACACATCTCGAGTGGTGGTCATTTGACTAAGTGAAACCATGGAACACATAGTTTCATCCTATGTTACGGAATGTGAATCTAGTGTGGAGTTTTATTTTTTTATATAATTCAAAAGGAACATGGTTACTTTCATTTTATGGTAAAAAAAATTTGAGATTCCAAGTTATAATACAAGTTTCAATGCTTTCATTGTATCGCAGCAAAACTTTTTACTTGTGAGATATTGTTAACGTAGGAAGAATTTGAGTGATAATTAAAATTATTTTCATTTGTTTGAACGTTTATTGATGTGTATTACGAGTATAATGTATATCCAAATGATGAATAATTTTATGTCTCACTGCTGAGAAGTGTTCGCGCGTTTTTTGGGGCTGCGTCAAAACAAATAATTTTTTATTATATTGTCTAGACATCCTTCATTTTATGAGCACACGTAGT
This sequence comes from Morinoia aosen, assembly GCA_030386875.1. Taxonomy (NCBI): domain Eukaryota; kingdom Metazoa; phylum Arthropoda; class Malacostraca; order Amphipoda; family Talitridae; genus Morinoia; species Morinoia aosen. The sequence goes on along the minus strand of CM059574.1, from coordinate 58,095,069 downwards.
AAATATGAGATTATAAATGTAAAATTAAATATTATTCATTTGTTTAAACCAGGGTTGCGGAGTCGGTGGAATAAATTTGCGACTCCGACTCCGACTCCGACTCCACCTTTCCAGAATTTGGCGACTCCGACTCCGACTCCGACTCCACCTTTTCAGAATTTGGCGACTCCGACTCCGACTCCGACTCCACCTTTTCAGAATTTGTCGACTCCGACTCCGACTCCGACTCCACCTTTTCAGAATTTGGCGACTCCGACTCCGACTCCATTTCTCCAGAATTTGACGACTCCAACACCGACTCCGCCTATTCACAATTTTGTGGCTCCAACTTCACCTATTCATAATTTATAAGATGAATATTTTATTTCTTAACTAGTGTACACACACCGTCAAAAATGACGAGATTCAATATCTTTCTTCAACAAATTTTCGTTTGAGTGGAGTTTCCATGCTTTCAGCTTTTTCCAAAGGTAACTTAATTTTCTTATAAGAGTAATAAACACTCAGAACACAGCATTTTTGAGCCGCAAGAGAAGTAGTTATAGCCATTCGTGTCGTATCCAAGATACAGAAATTCAGCATTACTGAAAGCAACTGTGAACTTGTGTATGTATATTTTAATATGCAATACAGTACATTGCAATACAGTATATTGTAATATACAATACAGCATATTGTAATATGCAATACCCCGCCGAACTCGGTATTCACGATAAAAACTTGAGTATATAAGGCTATGGATCGCTCTAATTGTGATGAAAGTGACTTATTATAGAGCTATTGCACAACGAAAATGAGTGTATTAATTGACCGTGAACTGGAACCAAGACCGCCAGTGCAAATTTTTTCCTATCAATTATTCTTAACAGCGTGACACAAAACGTATAAATAAACACACGACAGTCATTCTTAGTAGTAAACAGTTGCAGGTGTTGAAACCTGTGCATATATTCATTATATTCATTATTATCGAACGAATTTTATATTGACTACAGATTGTTAATAATCAAGATACTAGTGTACATGATTGGTCAAAAATGACGGGATCCAATGGTTTCGTTTTAAAAAAATCTCAAGATAAAAATGGCAAACAAATATATCCATTGTAAAAGTACCCGCGATTAAAATACAGTATTCTCATACTTGTGACTGGTAAAACTCGTATCACAGATACGGTCATTAAGCATATTTAAAAACGTCACAAACGCACACAACAACTAAGCAAATTGTATAACATAATACCTATCTGAATTGTAATTTAAATTATTGTTCGCAAGAGGTTTTTAAAAAATTTGCCATACCTTTTAAGCATTTAAATGCCTTTGAAATTTAAATGCGATGAGCCGCATTTTCTTGCCAGTTGATTCGATTTTCACGCAATGGTTTTTACTTATAAACATAAGTGAGCAGATGCCTGGTTTTTCATATTTCGATGGTATTTATGATACTGAGTTTGGAGACTGGTCACAGAGTTTGGTAGAGTGTGCGAAAGGCAGAAATTGAGGGTAAATGTGAATAAAAGTAAGGTGATGAGATGTTCAAGAGGTGGAGTGTTTGGAACTTTGGATGTGAGGTTGAATGGGGAAGTTTTAGAGAAGGTAGAGCATTTTAGGTACCTCGGGTCGGATGTGACTGTTAAGGATAGTATGGAAGTAGAAGTGAAGCATCGAGTGAGTAAAGGTTGTAAGACATTGGGTGCAATGAGGAAAGTTTTTGAATGCAGGAGTTTGAGCATGAATGTTAAGAGGGGACTGTATGAAAGTTTGATTGTGCCAGTTTTGTTGTATGGAGCAGAGTCCTGGGGGTTGAGAGCAGCTGAGAGGAGGAAGTTGGATGTGTTTGAGATGAAGTGTTTGAGGAGCATGTATGGAGTAACTAGAAGAGATAGGATCAGGAATGAGTTGGTTAGGGGGCAGACGGGTGTTATCAAAAAGTTGAGCAGGCGAGTGGATGAAAGAGTGCTTGGATGGTTTGGGCATGTTGAAAGAATGAATGTTGAGCGGCTGGTGAAAAAGATATATATGTCGGAAGTGAGTGGTCTTCGAGCGCGAAGTAGACCACGGATGAGTTGGATGGATGGGGTGAGACGTGCTTTGTATGAGAGGGGTCTGACTGTGGACGTGGCGAGAGGGATGGCTGCGGACAGAAGTGAGTGGGGGCAGTGTATAAGGAGGAAATTTTATTTTTGACGCGTTACTGGAAGCTGCCCGCGTGTGATGGGGTTGACCTGTCATGTGCGGTGGGAGGGGCTCCACTCAATGAAGCGGTCGGGGTAAACCAGCTGTGGCTGTCGGGCCTGACTGTGGGAGGTGGTTGTGCTGGGCTGCTGCTGATCCTGGCAGTTCAGGTGCGGCCAGTGCTGCCTCTCTCGCCTCCTAGTGACTAAGTGTGGTGATTGTGGCCTGCTGTCGGCTACCCTCCCATGGGGAGGATAAACCCGGTATATGTATGTATGTATTTATGATACTGTCCAAGCAAGCAGATTCCCATTGTAATGAGATAGGGGAAATTACGCACGAGAACATATGCTTATCATTGACGGACACCTGGTTTTTTATTATATCGGGTGTCCTGTAAAAATGTCCCCGATTTTTAATAAATTATATCTCAGCTTTAAATTAACATATTTGAATTGCCTTTGTTCACAATGTAGTAAATTTTGTTTCCTTTTCGAATAATTTATGTTATTGAAATTCGGTTGAATAACCACTTTATAATGTCCAATTTACTGAAAGGAGTAGAAAAATTAATTGTTCAAATGAAAAGTTTTAAAACAATATTGATATTCTTCCTTATTTTGTAGTTTCCATAAAACTGAACACACAAAAATTTTAAGGAGTAACAAATCATTACCTTATATAACGTTTAAATAAATAAAGTAATTTTAGTATCCAACGACATACCCTCCATTCCTCTCAAGGCAAGTATTACTTCTAGCCACCATTGAACGAAGAGTTTTACCCATTATTCCACCGTTTTCTATCGGTCCTTGAAACACTATTATTGAGAACACTTGAAACTTGAAACCTCTCAAAGGGTTTAAATACTTAGTTGTATGTACGATACATCGTTATGAAATTATTCTCAACAGTAGGTATTGAGGAATGAAGAAGAACACCAGTGTTGTTTTTAAAACTTTCCCTTTGAACAATTTTTCTACCCCTTTCAGTAAATCGATCATCTTGAAGTTTATTCAATTGATTTTCAAAAACTTATATTATTTCAAAAGGAAACAAAATTGAATAAATTGTAAATAAAGACAATTAAAATATGTTAATTTAAGCGGAGATATTACCAATTAAAAAGTCCGGGACATTTTTGTGGGACACGCAGTATAGTGTTGATTGTTCTTATACAATAAATGGTCAAGTGTCTCCTTTGAACAAATACATAAATAGGTTTAGCTATTTCGTGAGCGTAATCTCTCCTATGTTAGTACAATGAAGTTTTAGGATTTAAAACTTAAGAGCAATTGGTCGAACATTTATTTCAAATACAGAAGAACTTCAAGGGAACAACAGCAAGTCGTTTCCCGAGATGCGTAAAATGAGAAACCGTACCCAAGTTAGGCGGATCTTGAGGATTCCAACAGTACGCACAGGAGCGTCCTCTGTGGAATTTTTATTATTGAATTCCTTTAAAATGGAGACCGAAAATCTTCTTTAACGTAAGGTTAGTTTTTAAAACGATACTCGCTAAAAATAGAAGACACCCAATGGACGCGGCCGGTCATCAGCACGGTACTCCGGTAGGAAATTTTAGAGGCGTTCTGAGTAGAGAGATACAGAGTTTAAAGATGTCCGGTCGCCGACTAGGTGAATATCGTATCTTATTGTAAGATTCCATATAGCACTAAGATTTTAACAATTAATTGACAAATAATTACCTTGAATAGTAAGTGCCTATTCAAGAGGCTGCAAAAGCCGGGTCGAGGAGTTCAAGTCGCAGAAAGAGACTGCTTTTTACGCAATAGAAATAAGTTAGAGGTACCAGACCCACTTTTATTAAAAGGACGACATGCTGCCCAAGCAGAGCAAGCTCAAAGATAATTTAATGAGTGAACGCCAAAGCGTCACAAGTAATGTTAATCAAAGCTATTTAAGGTTAATGCAGTCTGCTAGAAGCGCAAACATGCTTATTTATAGAAAGTTAAATTTAAACACAAAAACCGGAAAAAAATATGCAGCTTCAAAACAAAAACAACGAACAAAAAGATCTAATTTCATCAGTTTCAAATTCTTGTCTGTGAACTAAGAGAGGCCAACTGAAGAAAACTTTTTCTTCCACAAAGCCGCCATCAGAAATACGGAAAATATTCAACAGGAAATTTCATTGAACAAACAAAATTGGCTGTTCGTCTTTGTTGGTTGATCTGTCTCCCTTTCACGCTCTTAGAGATACTTAACTACTGTATCTGTGATGCGAGTTTCACCAGTGCACATGTATTAGAATATTTTAATCGCGGGTGCTATTAGGATGGAAATATTTCTTTATGGTCCACATCTGGAAGATTTCTATACAGACAATATCGAATCCCGTCATTTGACGAGTCGTGTACACAATTATGTATACTGAGTGTTTCAGAACACGAGGTACAAAATTGCACATCAAGTAGATAATGGCCAAATAAACACTTTTTGTCCTATGAAATTTTCACCCAAAAAATCGGGGTTGGGAGGCATTAGGTGTTTATTGTTTTTAAGGTTTAAATTTAATGGCACAATTACTCGCGGTATTGATTCTGAATTTACTTTACAAAAATTGTTCAAAATGTGTTCCACCTACATCTATGCACTTTTCGAATGTTAGCCTTAACGGCTGCCGAATATTAGGAAACACGTCTGGCATTAAGGTATCTCACCTGCAGCCACTGCAATTCTGGCCACAAGATCTTCCTCAGACCCAATGGGTGTAGCATAAACAAGACTCTTCACGTGTCCCCAAAAATTGAAATCGAGTGGAGTCATGTCAGGAGATCTAGGAGGTCATGCAACTAGCACATTTCGCCCGATCAACGTAAATTCAAAATAAATATTGCGAGTAGTTTATTCATCAAATTTCACCCTTTAAAACAATAAACTGCTAATATCTCAATGTCTCTTTCTTCGGAAAGTTTTATAGAAGAAAAAGTTTTTATTTGGATATCTTCTACTTGGTGTGCAATTTTTTGCCTCTTATTCTGAATCTAAAACACCCTGTATATTACTGACAAGTGCTTTCTGAGTAGGTAATGTAGGCATTGTCTCTATAGAGAAGCATAGATATGCATCAAAAGTTTTTTATTACTAAGTATGCACTAATTCAGTGAAATTATAGTAGTTAATTCAATGACTATGCTTCAAATCCCCAAAATTATGATATACGTGTAGATAAGGTAGGTAAGATTTGCACACTGCCTTTTCTTCTTTGTATCTACACTATGCAGGGTAACAATGCAGAAAAAGTGTCATATTATTGCTCAACACTATGTTACATTTCGGCTATAATAAGCAAAAGTTGTTCTGCTTTCATTGCAGGGGCCTGACGTTCTCGGAAAGTTTTTTTACGAATAAAAGTCACTTCTAGCTTCTTTGCGTGTAATATGATACTATCTCTTATTTTCGTCTAACTTTTTACGTTGTATTGGACACTTTGTTATTTTAATAAACGCCCAGGTTCTTCTCATTTCCTGTTTTTTGGAGCAATTTGAAACGTTTCCAGCAAGAGAATTTGTACTATCGCATAAATGCAAAAACCATTGCAGCTGAGATAGTGCATTGTTTTAAATTACAATGTGTGTGTGACTGTAAGGGAAGTTTTTGCTGGTGTGTGTAATTATTTTCATTGCAGCTCGTTTACATCGTATTTTTATTTTTTTCGTGTCTCAATGCCGATATAGATAACCTTACAACATTTCCAAATCTTCCCTAACAAGAAGTAATTAATTACATAATGCTACAAAACAAATACTATTTCAGTTTTTTAAAATGTATCAACATAATTATAAAATTCTGCATTTCAGCGTATACTAGCTTAGAAACTGGGGAGTGATACGAAGATAAAAATTAAACATGATGATGATATAGTGAAAAACAATATAACTCTGAAAGAACCAAATTACATTCAAGGAATAACTTGAGAAATGAGAAGAAATTTTTATTATTAATACATGTTAACTTGACTTAAAAACACGGAAGCCATATCAAATTTGATAACATGACTTGAAAACTAGAAGTCTTTGTGCACTAGACCATAGCTTCAGGTTTCGGCAAAGACTACTCATTGGCAATAAATCATAACCAAAAGACTAGAAATGTTTATGATCATTATCAATCAATGCATCATTTTGAGCATACAGAGTTACCACTCTTTATGTGAGTACAATGTATTGCATCAGCTGAAATGTTCTGCAAGTAACTTGCAACACATTTACTACTATTTTCCAGTTCCTATGTATTAATTGAAGGAAAAATGAACAAAACAGAAATATACAGAATGAATTTTCGATGCTTTCAATTACTAATTCCTGCTTTTAACTACAAAATATACATTAATGCTGGGTACAAAAATTATATTTCGCACTCGTAGGTTTCTCATATATATCTGTGCAAACCCTCAATGACTAGATAAGATGACGGTATTAGGTGATAGGAATAAATACGCTGTTTCAAACTTAGAACAAAACAATCAACGAAAACATTGCGTATTTTTTAAATTTTTCAGCAAAGCATTCTAACTCTGTTTTGGTTTACTTCTAGTTTCAAAGAATTATAAATAATTTTTAGCAAAAATTAGAATCGAAGACACCAAAAAATAGCGACTCCAACCACGACTCTACCACATCCGAATGAACGACTCCGACTCCGACTCCGACTCCACCACATTCGAAAAAGCGACTCCGACTCCGACTCCGACTCCATCACACTTCAGAGGAGCGACTCCGACTCCGACTCCGACTCCACCACACTTCAGAGAAGCGACTCCGACTCCGACTCCGACTCCACCCTAAAACATCCGACTCCGGCGACTCCGACTCCCGACTCCGACTCCGACTCCGCAACCCTGGTTTAAACAATTCTGACTTCACGAAGAAATGTGCAAATAAATGTTAAATTATTTTATTTTCCATTTTAATTTTTATATATAATAGTAGCTATTAACTTGAGCTGTGATCTGAATCACAAACAAACAAACCTCTCAGTTCACTACTTTAATGCTAGCCAATAACTTTGACGGTGGGTGCAAATAAATGTTGTTGAATTTTTTCTTGAGTGAAAACGAAACTCGCATTGTAATGGCGTAGTAGTCAATGAAAATGTCATTTTTTAGATAACAAGTGTTGAGAAATTATTATACAGTTTCAGAATAGAGAGAATCTTTCCTAGTGTTGTATGAGACGTTCACGTTTTGTGAACTTGAAGAAAATAAAATTTTAACTATTTCATCTGTTCCAACATTCTCCGATTTATATAGAAATGTGCGTGCAATTGTAAAGAAAATTAATGATTTCTAAAATTATTTGATTTTATAGCATACACTGCCTTAGACTACGATTAGTAATATGTAATGTTCTATTTTGTGCTGAGTAATTAAACTGTACTGCCATAATTATCAATAAAAATTCTTATGTGTGGTAATTATAATATAATTCTTTTGGCTGTTATAACTTCAAAAAATGCTTTCTCTACTGTAGTGTAAGACTTTCTCTAACTTTGCGAGAACTCGTGTTATTTATTTAACTGAAAGTAATGAATAAAATATTTTCTGTTTGTTCGAAAGTTTCTTGATTTATTCGGGAACGTGCAAACAATCCTTTGAATATTTATTCATCACTTTTATTTCATTTCTTGTGTAAAAGTGGATAACTTGACCGGTACAAATATGTATTATTAAATTTTTATTTGAACAAAAAGGAAATTATCTTGTATGATGGAGATGAATCAGCATTTCATTTGTGCGAGATAGGTGTGCGGAATTTTTTTTTTCAAAATGAAATATTTTTTATCATAGTGTAGAACATGCTCAATTTTATGAGAACTTGAATTAATTATGAAACTAATAGCAGAATTTAAATATTTTCGTCAGTTTAAATATTTCTAGATTTTCTTTGAAATATGCTTACAGAGGTAGGTATTTTTTTTCATTTTTATAGAGTTCTTTTATATAATATTATTCGTTAATTGATCTGCGATTGATAGAGGATTTATTCATTTTGTTCGTGTTTAAAATGAGATTTAAATTTTCGTAGGGTATTGTGATAAATTAAAATTTTGTTTGTGCGCAATAACAGGTGTTGAAATTTGTTGTTTCAAAATGGAGAGTTCTTGTACCGGAGCGTGAGACCTTTACGAGTACTTTCCAAATTAAATAAATGTGAAACTGAAAGTGGAAAATAAAATTATTTTTGATTGTTAGAACATTTCTTGTTATGCGGGAATGTGCTCACAAACATTAAATAACTTTGATCACTTCCAGTTTTAAGTAGATGATTATTCAGTGCTGAATTGGTTTTCATCGTTTTAATTGTTTAGAATTAAACTATTAATTTTCCGAGAATTAAATACGAAGAAAATGTGTTATATCAGTGCTGAATAAAATGAGTGAACTGAACTGATGCTGATTTTATTTGAACGGATGAATGTAGGATGTGGTCATGCTGAAGCCTCCTTTTAACGCGCGAAATGTATTTTTTAGTTATCAAGAATGCAATTTAAAATGAAATTGGGGCATTCTTCATTCGATAAACGTATAGGCATTGAAATGGTCACTATTATTCGAGCTCATATACCATGTTGAAATTCATTTAACTCAGTTGTGATGAAGATATTAAAGTCGATATCAATTTATTTGCAGAAATCAACAAATCTGTTCACCCCTGAATAAATTCATGAAGTTTCTCTTCACAACAGCATGGAATATTTAATGCTCTCTGTAAGATTGCAGAATACGGTGACTTTGTAAGAATTGAATTTGGTTGTGTGGAAAAATTGTGTTAATTTAAAATTTATTAATCAAGGGGGTGGTGCAACATATGCCTCGAATAATTCATTGATTCTGTACAACTATATTTCTTGATTCACAGGTAGGTTAGAGGGGTATGGGAGGAGTAAGTTAAATCTATGTTTTATGTTCCGTAGATTTCCCCTGAGTGTGTCATGACTGCCCTAAGTGTGTCATGTTACACACTTAAGTGTGTCATGGCGCCTCCATGACTTACAATTGTGTGCCGGTTTTGTTACAAACGTATGACACATTTAAGCGTGTCAAAATGACCCTATATTTTTTCTCAGTGTAAAATTTCATGGGACTACCGGCACTAAAACTCCTCCCCCCTTTCCCAAGAAAGGTCTAAAAGGGGGGTGATGGGGTCAAAATTATGAATTTTCAACTTCAGTTTCGAAAAAAAACGGAAAAGCTGGCTTCGCGAGTTTGTTAGAAATGTTTCAATCATTCCAAAACTGTCTTTGGTTTTGTTTTGTCATGAAAATTTCTTTACTTAAAATTTTTTGAAATTTCCGAACGAAATAACATCATAAACGAATATTTCCCACTTTCTAAAATCTAAGGCCCAAATCGAAAAAGGTACACGATTGAAACTCAGTTTTTGTTTATTACATACACATGGAAAATTTAAAAACAATGGGTCCACAAATAAAAAAATTTACCGTCTCTGTACAAAAATAATGAGAGATGTATTTCATTCGTGTAATTTATACATGTAATACGTTTTTTACAGTATATATAAGGAATTACGCATGCAAAGTATTTGTAGATGCAATTTAAACAAAGGATTCAAGTAAAAAATAGGAGTTATATCAAATTTCACCACAAAATTCATGTTTTTTTGCCTGCTTCATTTAAATTAAATTTTCCCCTAAAAATGAATAGAAGTCAATGAGTTTTCATACAAGAAAAAGAAAATAGTTGTCGAATCCTTGTGAAATTTCCAACACTCTAACAGATTTATTTGTCAAAAGCTTACATTCAATTTTTTTGTCATTCTACTCAACCGATAATTCTGTATATTTTAGATACTGATAAAAAATCGCATATACAGACAAAAAAGAAAAGAAAATGGAAAATTCTGCTTCGTTACTTTATCAGAAATATTTCAAGGATTCAAAACTGCCCTCAGTTTTGTTCAAGCATGAAAACTCATTGACTTATATTTTTTCGAAATTTCCGATAATATAGCATAAAAAATAATATTACCAATTAACTCTAAAACTATGGCTGAAATCGAAAAAGTCACACAGATGACATGTTTTTCATTTCAAAAGTTACATATTGGTCATATATCGGATCGATCGGTTCATAAACGAAATATCACTCAGAAAAACTTTCCAAAAAATAGTTTGAAGAATGGAACCGTGAGTGGTTTGATGCGTGCAGTGTATTCACTGCGTTTAATGTCTCAAGTAATACTAATATAATTAGGGCTATTCATGAAGTGAAAAAATGTCATGTGCACAAAATCTTCAGTAATGCCAAAAAATTTGAGACATAAAATGCGAAAAAGTGATAACGTTTTTATTACGCTGTAGATTGTAATTTGTACTATATATTTCCAGAACTTTACTTTTTATGTGAGTAATATAGATTCCTGGTGAGTAAAAATTATTTACATAAAGATCTAAGGCTATACCTAACAACGTACGAAGAGTTAATCCATTCTTAATTTGTTTTGGATCGGCCAAAAAACTGAATACAAAAAGCGGGAAAAAATATTACATAGATCTGCAATTTTCTTCCCGAAATTGTTTACTTGGTTTTTTAACAATAATTATTAATGTAGAGTGAACATTATAGTTATGTAAACCTGGACTTCAATTTTGTCGGCCCAAGCGCTCTGTGTGTTTGTTTGAGTGGTTTATCGATCCACATTTGAAAGATACTTTGTAGTTTTCATGGAATGATGTCATTCTATACACATTTCGAAAATAAAGGTGTTCATATAAATAATAAAATAATTAACATATACCAAGGAACTTTGAAATAGCTGTGAATATGCCTTAATTAAACGCAAAGCAAGTACTACTATTACAAACTATACGGTAATTATTAGATTCCCCTCATTTATATTTCCTAGGGTAATCAAGGAACATTCTAGGGTAAAATACATTCCAGCTTAGGGTACAAAGATTTACGAGCGTGGAAGGTGACCGAAGGTCTGTCCATATATCCTAGCTCCATGGATCAGTTGCATGCTGCGGCTCGGAGAGAATGGATGCAGATGAACGCGCGCTCCGCTTAGAAGCTGCGATAGGGAAGAAAAAAGAGAACTACAAGTGACTCACGCTACCTGTCTATTTCCTTCATTTATAAGTAATTTACAGTCAATCAAAGATATATCTACCCAACTATGTTTCAGGCTAATTTCGGGTTAAGCTATTTTTTAACAAGGAACAGGGTTGATTTACTCGAGATGAATGCTATATATTTAAAAAAAATATCCACGGTATTCATTTTTGATTATAGTTTTATTCACTCAGGTACAAATGCCATTGGAGGAATTATTTAACTTGTATATTTTCTATATACAAAAAAATAATGAACATGACTTACCTGAGCGATTACTTGACAAAGCAAATTTGATGTTGACTGCCGTCTCTCTACCCCATCATTAAGAAATGACAACATATCATAGCAAGATTGGGTCAGTCGCTGTTCCTCCTCTGTACCTGCTTCAATTTTTGTTACTGCTGAATATTTTATTCGGCCTGAAAATACTGCGTCTTCAATGTGTGAATTTTATTTTTACTAGTTCAAAATGACAGAGTTGTACCGGCGCAGTTGCGCAGTTGGGCGTACATATGTTCGTTCGTAGGCGAGTTCAACGCCCTGTTGCGGGGTACCGCAATGCGGATGCTTGGTCAGCAGTTTCGAGGTGGTATAAAATAGCGTGCGCGGCTTGTGGAGTCGCATTTGGTCTGTGTTCCTCTCCTGTACAACATCTCTACAAGTAAAACGTCGCAGTTAACCAGCTTTATCTCTACCCTTTGGCTTACACACTGGTGGCCATTTGAGTGTCGGACCCACGACGTGAATATATTGTGCTTGTGAAGTGAAGGAGTTCCAGTGACTTCGGCGAATCAAGACGGCGGAGGTGACGTCAGGCAGTTCAAGATAATTGCGGTGAAAATCGTCTGGTGACGGAAATTATTTGTGCTTTCTGTCAAGGAATGGAAAGGCGTAGGGATTGAAATGGTGTGCGTCGTACTTTTTCTTATTTTATGTCGTCCGGTATTGGAATTCAGCTCTCTTTTTGTTCATCGGTCCTTCTTACTGTAATTTTGCGTCGGAAGAAAACGCGTGCTGAACGCAACATTTTTTCTTATTTAATCAAGGTGATCTAGGGATTCATTCACAGCTTCAGCCGTCACCGCTCGAGGCGGAGGTGCGTTTTCTTTTAGGATACTTTTGTGCTGTATTTATCTGGTATAGCCCTGACAATATTTCCAATATTTTTATTTTCTAGTGTGTAACAGCTTGGTTTTGATTGTTCATCAGTGAGGTCTCCAGTCGTCCCCCACACTGAAATACTCTGACAAGTTCCAGCCACAACCTGACCGGTGCCTGTATGTCTTAAGAAGTTAGCATTTTCCAACGTAACAACACGGAAAACCGAAGTGTGCCAGGGGCAGCCACGGGTGACGGCTTCGGGAATCCAGCTACTAGCCTGGCTTTAATACTCGCCGGTGTTAGTGGACTGCACTTCACATCTCTTTCTGAACTCGATCGATTAGAACTTTACGTTCTCCACTGGCCGCTGCGATCTGGCCGACCCGAAGCAGTCAGATCTAACAACTCAGAGCAGTCTGATCTAAATACACGTTCTGTATTTACTTTACTCTAAATATTGTTGTTAGTCTTAGGCGTGGTGTTTATTGTCATTAATTACCGCTGGATAAGTGTTCGTATTTATTATTCGTTTCTCGTTCTCTATTCAATTTTGTGTTTCATGTGCTCTATTCTAATTTCGTGTAGTGAAGTGTCCCACTCTAGATTTCATTAATTTAAAATGTCGAACTTCAGTAAATTATAAACCCTTATTCTTATTTTTCCACCGGTTCACCCAGTCGAATATCCGTAACCTGAACATTGGCGCTGTAGACCGGATCGACTTTTGTGGTGACCGGTGAAGTTAGTTAGGTTAGCTAGGTATATGTAGTTGTTGACATTTCTTAAGTGTACGTGCCCATTTAATCGTTCTGTTGAGTGCCTCAGCTAAGCAGCGACTGCGGAGCGCTGGTTCAGTGTCTAGTCGTGAGCCTCGTCAGTTTCTGGTTTTCGTATGAGCACGGTTTGTGAGACGGTTGTGGCTGGAGCTGGAGGTGACTTACCGGAGGTAAGAGTGCATCTTCCCGTGATCACACGGTGTCTTCTTGTTTCCTAATTCATAATTAGGAGTAGTGGAAGAGTTGCTATCGGCAAGTTCTTCGGGATAACTTCCCATGAGAGGTCATTAGGAACCTGAATATCTGTCTCTTGGGGGGGAGAAGTATTCTATTTTGTAGCATTTGTGATTTCTGACCTAATAATTTTTAGAAATGTCTGACCTTCAGTCATTGAAAGCTTTCGGTGAAAGCTTAGGTTTGAAGGGCTCTGAGTTAGCTCTGTTTATTGAGAAGCAACAAAAGATTGCTCGAGAGGATAGAAGTAGAGAACGAGAATTAGAGAAAGATAAATTAGTAGCAGATGAGAGAGAGAAAGACAGGGAACACGAGCTTAGATTGGCCGAGCTTCGGGGTTCAAGTGACGACACTCCCGCTGTTTCTTCTCCTTTCCCTAGGTGCCTCTCGTGTAAAGATTCTCCTAAGCCTCCTGTCTTTAATGACGGAGACGATATCTCTGCCTATCTAACTCGCTTCGAGCGCATAGCTTCTTTGTTGTCATGGTCTAGGGAAAATCAGTGGGCAGTTCAGCTGGGATCACTCCTTAGGGACAAAGCCCTTAGTATTTATTCCTCCTTACCCATTTCTACGACCGACAACTATGACTTGCTTAAGGCAGCTCTTTTGAAGGGGTTTAAACAAACGCCCGACCAATATCGTGCAAAATTCCGTGCTGCCAAAATTGGTGTAGACGAAAGTTACGCACAGTTCGGAACAAATTTAGGCAGGTTATTTGACTATTGGCTCGATAGCTCTGGTTGTGAGAAGACTTTTGAGGGAATGAGGGAGTTCGTTCTAATGGATCAGTTTCTCTCCAGTGTATCTGCCGATTTAAGAGTCTTCATTAAGGAGCACGAGTGCAGCTCTGTAGAGCAGATGACAAAGTTGGCAGATAGCTTCGCAACGGCGAGAAATTCTTACCCTAAAGTTGCCAGGAAAAGTGACCATAGTTCTGACTTGCTAGAAACCGAAATTAGTGTGGGTCACAGAAATAATTTTGATCAAAGTAAAGTTAAATGTTTTGCTTGCGGTCTTTCTGGCCATAAGAAAAATAAATGTCCACAAAACCCTGTGGCCTATAAACATCATGCCAATAGTTGCTTTGCCGTCAGTGGGTGCGGGAAATTTGAGCAGGGAACTGTTAATGGGCATTCAGTTTCAAATATTCTCAGAGATACAGGTTGCACCTGCGTTGTTGTGTCCGATGACCTTGTGAAAGAATTAAAAATTGTGCGCTACTGTGTATTAACCGATTTTCTGGGCAGAGTCGATAAATTCCCTGTCGTAAAATGTTACATAATATGTCCATCTTTCGAGGGTTGGACAGAGGCGGCTAAGGCACCTCTGAAAACTTGTTCAGTTCTCATTGGGAACGTGGAGGGAGCCAAAGCTCCCAACAAAAGTAAAATTAGGGCTGTGCATAATGCTATTAATGTAGTTCAAACTAAATCTGTTGAACGGAAAAAAATTCATCCTTTGGTTGTGCCCCAAGTGGACGCTCTAAATTTGTCACCAGACAAGTTTGCTGAAATGCAGCAAAAGTGTCCCACTTTAGAAAACGTCCGGTCGAAGGTAGAGTCGGGACGGGTGGACAGAACTAGAGGGGGAGTTTCTGTAAAATATGTAAAAGAACAGGGATTAATCTTCAGAAAGTGTGTTGCTAGTCCCCGACTTGGTGAGGTCGGTACGAAATTGTTAGTTGTACCTCTTGACGGTAGGTCAGCCGTTTTAAAGTTGGCCCATAATTCACCCTTTTTTTGTCATTTTTCCCATAGGAAAACCGCAATAAGAATTTTCGAGCATTTCTTCTGGCCCGGAGCTAGTGCAGATATTACCCGCTATTGTAAATCTTGCTATGTGTGTCAGAAGGTTTGTTCAAAAGGAAGGGTCAAAGGCCCGTTATCTATTTTTCCAAATTTGTGGGAATCTAATTCCACGGGGGTAAAGGTCTCTAAAATTTACGGCTTTCGCCACTAGTTTGGGTCTCGTGCAGTTTGTGCGTGTGCCATGTGGCTTGTAATGTAAACTGCCTGCGCGTCTTACGTAATGTTCATGCGATTAGTTCGAGACATTAGTTCTTGCCCTTGTCTTACCTGATGAAATTCAGAGATAAAAATCCCGTCTGTTGAGATTGTCGTTAATTCTTCAGGAATACAAATTTCGTGTTGTTCACATTGCTTGTTCCGAGAATGTGGTTGCTGATTTGCTCAGCAGAATTTGAAGTTCTTAATTGTGTTCCGTTGACTGATAAAGTAGATGTTGTTCTGTTGGCTACTTGCCGCTTGTAAGGTTAAGTTAGTGTATTAAGTCATTGAATGAATGAGGTAAAATTAACGATGTAAATTCTACTTTCCATTCCACTTCTGATTCCGGTGGAATCATTTTTTGGTGGGGGCGTATGTCAAGGAATGGAAAGTCGTAGGGATTAAAATGGTGTGCGTCGTACTTTTTCTTATTTTATGTCGTCCGGTATTGGAATTCAGCTCTCTTTTTGTTCATCGGTCCTTCTTACTGTAATTTTGCGTCGGAAGAAAACGCGTGCTGAACGCAACATCTTTTCTTATTTAATCAAGGTGATCTAGGGATTCATTCACAGCTTCAGCCGTCACCGCTCGAGGCGGAGGTGCGTTTTCTTTTAGGATACTTTTGTGCTTTATTTATCCGGTATAGCCCTGACAATATTTCCAATATTTTTATTTTCTAGTGTGTAACAGCTTGGTTTTGATTGTTCATCAGTGAGGTCTCCAGCCGTCCCCCACACTGAGATACTCTGATAAGTTCCAGCCACAACCTGACCGGTGCCTGTATGTCTTAAGAAGTTAGCATTTTCCAACGTAACAACACGGAAAA
Organism: Morinoia aosen; assembly: GCA_030386875.1. NCBI lineage: Eukaryota > Metazoa > Arthropoda > Malacostraca > Amphipoda > Talitridae > Morinoia > Morinoia aosen. Next base: position 58,078,846 of record CM059574.1, on the reverse strand, counting down.
CCGAAGTGTGCCAGGGGCAGCCACGGGTGACGGCTTCGGGAATCCAGCTACTAGCCTGGCTTTAATACTCGCCGGTGTTAGTGGACTGCACTTCACATCTCTTTCTGAACTCGATCGATTAGAACTTTACGTTCTCCACTGGCCGCTGCGATCTGGCCGACCCGAAGCAGTCAGATCTAACAACTCAGAGCAGTCTGATCTAAATACACGTTCTGTATTTACTTTACTCTAAATATTGTTGTTAGTCTTAGGCGTGGTGTTTATTGTCATCAAGTTCCGCTGGATAAGTGTTCGTATTTATTATTCGTTTCTCGTTCTCTATTCAATTTTGTGTTTCATGTGCTCTATTCTAATTTCGTGTAGTGAAGTGTCCCACTCTAGATTTCATTAATTTAAAATGTCGAACTTCAGTTAATTATAAACCCTTATTCTTATTTTTCCACCGGTTCACCCAGTCGAATATCCGTAACCTGAACACTTTCTACGAGAGGGAGTCTGCGCATCACTCCGTGACAAGTGGATCAGTCTGGCAGTAGCGACGAAATAATATGGACAACGGGTCGGTCACAGGAAGAGAAGTCCAAGAAGCATACGATAACGTGTTTCGTATTGTTGTGCGACGTGTTTTGGAAGAAAGGCTGCGAAATACATACGATCTGGAGTTTCACGTACCACTTGGTGAAGCCTACAAGGTGCGTCTGTCTTTGGAAAGAGACGGCGACTTCTGCAACCTGCAACTTTGGGTAAACTTCCACCGAGATCGGCAGTAGGAGTGCCGTGGACGCCTACGAGTTTCACTTCATCCGTGCAATTGTGAATGGACATTCTACAAACGACGAAAGTGTTCAACATCTGCAACGACATAGTGCGTGGTGTCTGTGATACCAGGTTGCATACTGAACAGTGTTAGTATAAGTGTTTTAATAAACTGTGAGCGGTGCTAATAACGTACAGTGAGAGACCTCGAACGCTCTCAAGCAGTACGCGCTCAGTGAAGTGCAAGCGCTGTTGCTCTACCGACTCCAAGCGCTCAGCGCGTGACCTTGGCATCAGCTGGCGCGTCTCGACACCTAGACGGCTGTGGCGGTGCGCACGACAGCGCGTGACCTTGACAACAGCTGCGGCATCAGCTGGGCTGCTGTGGAACCAGTTGAGTACAGCACATTTTCTGGTTTTGTTTTTTTATGTAGCCAGGTCGGATGTTCTGCCGCAGTGCTCTGTGTCATTTTCAATTGTTTAAAGATCGGTACAGTTGTATTCTTGTAGAGAGTTCATAACAGTTCTTTTATTTTTTGATCGAATTTGCTAGTGTTAAATTTTGTATCAATGGGAAGGTATTAGTACTTAATTTCTTACAATTTTTTGATGTGGATTTCTAACGTGTCATTGTTTTTCTTTCGTGAGGGGTGATTTTAGCGATGTAACACTTTTTTTGTCGTGACATACGATGACAGATAGTGATTCCGAACCCGAGTTTATTCGTTCTGTTGCAACCACGACTTGCAGTGGGCGTGTGTCAGTGCCGAATTATAGTACTACGATACCTAATCCTACAACAATGTCAGGACCAGTGCCTACCACAATTGTTTCTAACGTCATGACGACTCAAACTGTAACGTTCAGTACACCGAGTGTAGCTACAATGCCTAGTAGTAGTGGTCATTCTACTAGTAGTGGAGTAACTACGACGTTGCAAAGAGGCAGTACCATACTGTCAAGCGCCGAGCTTCCTTTATTCCGAGGCCGTAAACGTAGTCAAGATCCTGACTTATGTGAGACAAAAACGTTTAGAACTCACGTTGCTAACCTAAAGGCTTATATGTGTTTACTTCCTGCCATCACGTCAGACGAGGCCAGGAAGGAATTGCTCGTAAGAAGCGCACATAAGAGTGTTGGTGACTTCAACGGTGTAGTTACTAAACTAGTACACCCTGATATTACTATTCTTTCGACCAGGTTGTGGAAATTCTGGATGATATTTATGTCTCAAAGGGCGAGCGATCAGTACATGCGCTAGCGTGTGATTTAAATCAGCTCCGGCTTTTGCGTAATGAAGGATTAGCTGCTCACTTAGTGACCGCCATGGCAAAGATCCGAAAAATTGAGTGACCATATTTTAAATAGTCCAGACGTAGCGTTACAAAGACATCCCTTTGTCGTTGCTAGTGCGAATGCTAATGAATTAAAAAGGTTTGCAGGAGATTTGGTTGTTTTCAGTCTAGCTACATCGATTTTAGCTCCATTACTGGAGGAAAATTTTTCCAAAAAAATATTTTCGCGACCATTTTTAACATCTGAGGAGCTATTAGCTCGTATTGTCTCCGCTGTGCGAAATAACCCTGAGAGTAGACAAATAATTGCGCACAAGCCTAGTGTTCAGTACTCGTGCCCGACTAGGGACTCTTATCTAGTGGACGTGCCTGACGAGACTGTGAGTGACGAGCAAGAATCGTTTGCCGACGTTTACTATAACTCACAACAGAACAACCGACGTTTTCAGAGACGGAGACCATTTTTACGACCAGGTTGGAGACCTGCAATGTTTTCTCGAGGAAGACAGCATGCCTATTTTGGTGATAGAGCTCTCGGTTCAATGGAATGTAACGAAGCGTCCGTGGAAGAGATTAGTAGTGAACGGACAAAACAACAACCTTTCTGCTCACTCTGTAATACCCCTGGTCACGTTCAAAAGATGTGTATGAAACAACGAGGTCAGAATAAACCAAGTTTCCGTGGTAATGCTTGCTATAGGTGTGGCAAGGTAGGGCATTTTGCTCGTGAATGTAATTCACGCGGTAGAGGCCGCGGTCGAGGTGAAGCGTATTACGCTGCAGCTCCTGAGAGTGATGATTTTTTAGAGTGAAATCAGACGACTTGGAGAGTGTTGATGTAGAGAGGGAGTGTTTGCCAATGCCCGGGGGTAATTCCACAGCTCTCGTTACCAATGATGTGGTGGTTTTGAAGCCAGATACTATGACTAAGTCGACTGAAGTGTTGGATCCGTTATTCCGGTGTGAAAATAAGTTCGAATTACTAGGTGAACAAGAACTTACTGTAGGTGCAAATTCTGAGTTACCCGTAGAAGTTTGTTTGTCAGCGACGATAATGAAAGAAGGTCGTTTAAGAAAAGAAAGCGATGGTTTATTTTCTTTAAGGAGATCTAAAAAACCTACGATTATTCTGCGTAACGATACACGATTGATGAGCGCTCTGATTGATAGTGGGAGCGATAGGTGTCTAGTCAGTTACCGGAATTTAAAAGGCCTTAACGAGCGAATTAAGCCTAGTGCTTTGAGTATCAGGGGTGTAAATTCGAAAAGCCAGGTGACAGGCGAAGTTGATCTTTGTATTACCCTGCCAAATAATAAAGAAATAAATACTAGCGCTTTGATTTTGAAGGACGGCGAATTTAATTATGATGTAAACCTCGGTAGGGATATTCTGAAAGATGCCGTGATTGATTTTAGAGAAGGATTCATTGTTCTTGACGGAGTTAAAGTGCCGTTCCATGATGTGCAAGAATTACACGGTCAAAGTAAGAGAGAAGTATTTTTCAATACCATAAATAATGCAGTGTCTGATGGCAGACGTGATTGCCCAGAGGAGGCGTAAAAAGAAATACCTGCTGAAGCAGAGGGAACCTAGAAAAATAAGCCTAGTGAATGGCGATAGAGAGAGCCAAGAAAATGGCGACAGGCAACTAAATGGCCTAGAGCTAAATGCTGCGGAGCAGTGGGGTACCCCAGTAAAAAAAGTGGAAAAAACTAAAAGACGAGCGATAGTTGTTCACTGTGGTTGAGTGGAAATGCCGAGTAATTGTTTACGAATAATTAATGGGTATGTCAAGAGGGTTAAACCCGGAAAGTATATAATGAATAAGAGAATTTTTGGTAATGGCATTTATGTGGCCGAATCAGTAGTGAATATAGGGTCGAATGGTTTTGTCCCTGTCATGCTTTTAAACGTCTCGGATGGCGTAGCATACCTGAGTGAAAATAGCATGCTGAGTAATATTGAAGCAGTAGACGATATGGAAATAGATCAAGAAATATATATGTCTACGGTGCACGAAGCTGTGCATGAAGCGAATGTATGTGATGTCAACGGTACGGCGGATCTACCCAAAGTCGACAGTTGTTATGGTCGAAGCTTTAATACCATCACTGGTAAAGACGTTGGGTTGAGGTCTGACCAAGCGGGGCATTGTTGCAACAATACTCGTGTTGACGAAGTAGGTAATAATGCACAGAGAGACGATGTACCAGAAGGAGGTATGAATGAACGACGTCTTCTGACGAGTGACGACGTAGTTTGTGACGACGATGACGTTAAACCCTTACTGATAAAATTATTAAATTAATTTAGAGACGTAATTACTTTAGAAGGCGAAACTATTGCCGTTACGAATGTTATGCGACATAAAATTGAATTGAAACCCAATGCTTCAGTACTTAACATCCCACCCTATAGAATTTCACATAAATATCGAGAAGATTTGGTGCAAGCGAATAAACAGATGCTAGATCAAGGTATTATCGAACCGTCCAATTCTGACTATAACTTTCCCTTGATTATTGCGGAGAAGAAGTCGGGCGAGATTCGTCGAGTAATCGACTTCAGAGAGTTAAATAAAATTGTTATCAAAGAGAGCTATCCGATCCCAAGGATTGACGAGATTCTTTACACTCTTGGGGGAAATAGTGTATTTTCCAGTTTAGACCTACGATCTGCATTCCACCAGATCGAATTAGAAAAAAGTAGTCGCAAATACACTGCGTTCAGTATTGGTTACGAGAAATTCCAGTTTAGGAGAGTCCCCTTTGGTCTCTCTTCTTCTCCCAGTGTGTACCAGCGAATAATATCTTCCGTACTTGCTACTGTTATCGGGAAACTAGCGTTTGTATTTCTCGATGATGTATTAGTTTTTTCTACATCCGTGAACCAACATTTAAAAGATTTAAATAGTGTTTTTGAGAAACTACGTAGTGGGAATCTTTCCCTTGAGCTTGAGAAATGTCAATTCCTAAAGAGTTCGATGGAGTACCTAGGTCACATAGTGTCGGCAGACGGCATTCGTTGCAAGGAATCGGAGAAGCTACAAAAGTTTCCCGTTCCACGAAAGGTGAAGGAATTGCAGAGTTTTTTAGGAGTAGCGAACTATTTCCGGAGTCATATCCCTATGTTCGGCTCGATTTCGTATCCGCTTTATCAGTTATTACGAAAAAACGTTGAGTTTATCTGGAAGCCTGAGTGTCAGGAAGCTTTTGAAAAAAATAAATCTGTTTTGACATCAGATACCGTTCTACGGCATCCTGATTTTAATAAGCCTTTCCATGTATTTACAGATGCTTCTAATTTTGGAATAGGAGCAGTGCTTTTACAGCACGGAAATGATTCAACTAAATCAATGCAACCGATTGCGTATTTCAGTAAAAGTTTAAATGCGACGCAAAAGCGATGTAGCACGACTAAAAAAGAATTCTTCGCTATCGTAAGTGCGCTAAAAGCTTTCAAATATCTTATTCTTGGATATCCAATCTATCTGTATACGGATCATAAGCCGTTGCAGCCCTTGTTTTTCAAGAAGCTTCCCGACGATTCAGCCATGGCACGTTGGTGTTTAACAGTTCAACCTTTTGACCCCAAAGTAAAATATTTCCCCGGTAAACAAAACATCATTGCCGATTGCTTAAGCAGATTGCCTGAGCAATTGACTGTTTCTGAACTCAATGACTGTGCGGAGTTTCAGGAGGTCGACGTGTTCTCTGTGACCACCCGACGTGGAGCACTGAACCCTGGTGTAGACATAACAGACAAGACGCACTCTCAACGACTGGCCCCGGCATCGGCTGCCTCCCCGCAGCTGACTGACTACATTCCTAGACTGCAAGATGTATCTTGGGACCTTGACGAATTCCGGACTGAGCAACAGCAAGACCCATTCTGTTCTGAAGTTAAGGACGCATTACTAAATGTAAGTACATCTACGATTCCTGATTTGCAAAAATATTTGATTTTAAACGACATACTTTACAGACGGAGACAGATAGATTCTAGGACAAGTACTGTTTTGACTTCGGTCATGCCGACATCATTAATGAACAAGGCTGTGCTCAGCATACATTCCTTGTATCATACTGATGCCTTACATACATTGTTTATATTCAAATTACGATATTTTCATTTATTGGAGAAAACTATAATTCGTAAATTCGTGAAAATGTGTGATGTCTGTAAAATTCTCAAAGCTAGTAGCACTGTACCTATTAAAATTTTAGATGCACCAATTGCTAAAGAACCCTTCGAGGTAGTTTCAATGGATTTCCTAGGCCCTTTGCCAACTACGGGGCAGCAGAATAGATACATTCTGGTAGTTATAGATTTATTTTCTCGATATTGCAAACTTTATGCCACCTCAGACAGGTTGGCAGACACCGTTGTTTCTTGTCTAGACGACTGTTTTTCGACGTTCGGCTATCCTAAAACACTTCTTAGTGACCAAGCTCTAGAATTTAAATCTGCGGCAGTTAAAAAATTTGCTCAAATTCACGCAATTGCGAAAAAAGAGGTTCTACCGTGGAGCCCCCATAGTAACGCTATTGTAGAGAGGAACAATAGGAAAATAACCAATTAACTAAAACTTTACATAAATTCATTAGTTCACACAGAATGGGATCAGTGTCTCAACATCACTGAGAATGCTATAACAACGCGCTTAATACAACGTTGGGGGATACACCAGCTTACATTATTTTCAATCATGACACTTGTCCAAATTTTAGTGCTGAAACGTTCGAAACCATTTACAGTTACGATACCGATGTTGAACTAGTAAAATTTCGAGCCAAGGAAGCGGCCCGTATTGTAGAAAACGTTAGAGCTGTGATAATTAATAACACCAGTGACAGAACAATGTACCACAACTTACGTCGTAATAATAAGAACTTTGCCCTTGGTGACCGTGTTTTGTTACGTAATAATTTGAGAAAGCATGAGTTGGAGCTGGCCTGGGTCGGGCCAGGAATCATTACAAAAATTAAACGCAATTACGTAGAGTTGAAAATTGGAAATAGGATTTATAAAAGAAACATGAACCACGTTTTACCTTTACGTAAAACGGTTTAAACAAGTGTACGACCTACGACTGACTGTGTTCCAATGTTCAGCATTTTATTTTCGTGTGTTGATGTATTCCTGTTACAGATTATTGTTTCGATGTTTACTTTTATGTATCAGCTTTTTTACTTGGAAATCTCCTTATATTATTGTGTGTATTTTTCCTTTAATTTTCGGTGTTTTGATGTATCGTAGGATCTAAGTACGCCATTGAGGGTGTAACTCGTTTTTCTTTTACATACAAGGTTTGCATCTGCTAACAGCTATGCGAGATTGAATATTCACCATGTGCTTATGTGGCGCGGTACCTGAACGCAGTGCGTGCAGAGTGCTGACGCCAGAGTTGTTTATGCAGTAGCTCAGCAGCGGGCGTGTCTGTTCGAGACATGAGCAGCGTGGACATGCTGTTTGTTTCTTTCTTTGCGGTTGTCCTTTTCAAATATTTGTCGTTATCACCATTGATTACCTGATTTTTTTTTTGTATGGGCTATGCTAATCGGACTGTCTCTGTTTCGATTTCAGAACGAACACGCTAACGTCCCTGACGTCCACGATGGGAAATCGCATGACTACTGTCAGCGTCGAGGCGCTTACGAACGCCTTGGCACAACACCAAGGAAGGGTGTCGGACGACTGGGTGCGCGCAAACGCCATGATAGACGTCATCCCAGATAGAGTTTCAGACCTAGGTCTTATCTTTCTTTTTCCTTCTTCCTTGGCGTTAGGTGTTTCTCTCTTCTATTTTCGCCGGGAATTAAATCATCTGTCAGAACGCATACGGACTGAGGATTTCATCCTCCGCCGACAGCAGCTGCGTTCGAGCACTGCCGACCAGCAGCTGCGCACAATGCCAGCGCATAACGACCCATAACAAAAAAGTGCCCGAGTGTGTTAGATGCGATGGTACTTCACGGTTTTGGGTGTCGCCTTAAGGGCATTACTCATTTACAAGCGATGTAAGCATATGTTTTACTATTTACTCAGGAATTATTATTAAGTATGTATTTCAACCTTGTGTTTTAAGTGTTTCATTTTACCCTTGTTCGCGAAGATGCTCGAGTCAATGCAATGTTCAGGTATATATTTATGAATTGTTTCGTTTTTGCTTTTCGATAACTCGATTTAGGCGAATATTTTGTTCATTAGATTTTTAAAGGCATTGCGTAATTAATTTCATGCGGGTTTCTAATAATCTTTAACGTGTATATTGTTTTTATTTTAAAGTTATGGCGAGTGTCGATGCAAATGTACGAGGTATCTGCGTGCCGTGTCACAATTTATGTTAGAGTGAACAATTTTTTTTTCTATCATTGTTGTCTCAACGATGCGATTCTTTTTAAATTTTTGTCGCGTTATATTTTCGACTGCCTTCACCATTATTATCCGAGTTTATGGATGTTCATGTTTGATGATAATGTTAGCGGATTTTGTTTTTGATATACCCTCCGTGCTTGGCTGATAAGTAAGTTGAATCCTGGTTGTTGGGACCGTAGAGTTTCTTCAACTTCAAATTTTTCGATGCTTATTTTGGTGTGATTAGCGTTCTATTTGTTTTTTTCTTTACGATGTTTTTAACGATTTCAACTGGACGCGTTTGTTTTTATTTTTAATGGCTTTTGTTTTGCGAAGAGGGGATTATGATTGTTTTTGGTTTTCCTAACTAGGATGCCTTTAGCTTCCTATGCCGATTTCTGGTTTACGATTCTCCCCTTTGTTTCATTTCTGTTGTGGGTGATGTTCAATCATGTAAAGGGGGAGGTGTGTACCGGCGCAGTTGCGCAGTTGGGCGTACATATGTTCGTACGTAGGCGAGTTCAACGCCCTGTTGCGGGGTAACGCAATGCGGATGCTTGGTCAGCAGTTTCGAGGTAGTATAAAATAGCGTGCGCGGCTTGTGGAGTCGCATTTGGTCTGTGTTCCTCCCCTGTACAACATCTCTACAAGTAAAACGTCGCAGTTAACCAGCTTTATCTCTACCCTTTGGCTTACACAGAGTTACACCACAACGAATAAACGTGTCCTCTGCTTAGCAAGCATAAAACTAAGCTTGAAATGTCAATTGAGCCTGAAAAAGCCTGAAAACATTGTCAATTGAGCCTGAAAACATTTCTATCCACGGTGGCCTCTTTCACCGGAATTTTATTCTGAAATGTCGTCTATTATCTCTACAAACCTTTTCTAGAAAATCACAATTTCGAAAACAATAACTCAAGTTCCAAAATCTTGGGCTTTATACTAAGTGTTGCCGGGTTACTGATCAAAAGAATTTGAAACATTTTTTTCGCATTATCAATTAAAATATCAAAGCGACATGATAAATTTCAACAGAGAAAGCTCCAAAGAAAATTTCTGTTCCTAAAAATAGGCTGATTGCGCATACTTAATACCATAATCCAAGTGAAAGGGAATTGAGTCGCCTCAGAAAAGTAGTGCAGTAGAATAATTTCTTGTATTTCTTAAGCTCTATCATTGTTGCTATCAAAGCTATCGATTAAAAGAGGGGGTCACACAGACGGACGGACGCGGCTACTTTTATAATTGTGATTATATTAACTGTCAATGCCTTCTCAGGGTCTAGAGATGTAAATATAGTTTTGTAAGCAAATTCTTATAAATTTAATTCTTAATATGTTGATTTTTTGGCGTTTCAGAGGCATTCCTTTACTTTAAGTTGGTCTCTGAGCTGGAGCACCAGCTCGCGTGGCCAATCACTCATTGTAGAAAGTGCAAGCAATAAACAGAAGTATAATAGAACACTCCATGATAACGTACAACTGCAAAATGGGAGAGCTGTTGGGCGTTGACCGTGAAATGATGTGTAGTTCACTCCTAACTACGCGCCACAGATGCTTGCTTCTCAAGAAGACGCGTCAAAAACCGCACACCGTCGAAGTTCATGCAGCACTCGTGCATCCGACATGCATGCGTCAAATTTGGGCGACTCACGCGTGGGTTGCACAAAGAAACGCATAGTGTAGCCGCGCCTTAAGGAGGGAGAGAGGCAGAGTACAGTCGTGCACCACACACGAAGGCTGGCGTGACACTGACGTGGAGGGAATATATATGGAAGGAGCATAGCCGTCTGTGAAGAGAACCAGTTTTTGAGATTTCTCCTATGTCTGTGGTAACAAATAGCCGTCTCGCAAGTGTGACGTCAGCACGGAAGCCAGTTACCTACTGACTACGCTAGAGTGCGCACACGCTCGCTGAATGGTCTTCCAGCTGTTGAGTTAATCGCATCATCGTTAATGATTAATTTGGGATTCTAAGACTCCGAAAGATAATAAATTGTGTTCCCTCACTTGAGGACACTTAATAATATCAACATTACTAGCAAAGATACATTAAGAGTTGAAAACTATAAAGATTGCAGGCCCTTGATTATAACAAATTAGAGCGCCTTGCACGCACACCTTACCCTTTGACATGTGGTGTGGTACTAATCTTGCTTTGGAAAATGAGAGGAGGGGATGTAGGGAAGGTCGGTGAAGCCAACTTCAGCCAAGCGTCTGTGGTTGGCTCAGAATTGTGACGTGTCAGGCCTTGAGAGTGCCCGAGTCTTTCAGCTTTTGCAGCCAAATTGAGCCCGATCGGAGTGCGCTATGCTACCTCCATATATCCTAGCTCCATGGACACTGACGTGGTGTCAAGGTTTGCAGTCGGTCGCTCCGAAATTATCAAGCATAGCTCATCTGCCTCATACAGTCTGTGCCTACCTGAAATGAGCGTACAAACGCACGAATTCAGCACCAGTTCAGATATGTCTGCAGCTGTGTTTGCGCGTTTGAGGGGGCCTTTAGCCTTAATGAAGATCTGTACTCAAATACAATAATTTTGAATAATGTTGTAAAAAATGAGCATATTCAAACCATAGAAGCACTGCACATGAATGAGCTTAAGCCTAGCCTCAACGAAAATTTAAATTATTTTTTTTGCTTTAAGTTGTTCAGTAGGACTCTGGCTTAGACGTTTGTAACCTCCGTTCGTCCATTTTACCGTCATCTCTTGTGCCGTTACCATGTGAATATCTGATATGCAATAGCAACTAGTCAGCTGTAGTTTCAATCTTGTACTAAATTAGTCTTATCTAATCTTCATGCGATGTGATTACCTACTTTTTTTATACCCAATCTGATGTAGTTCACGTTTTGCACGGTAATAGTTTTACCAATGTGACTAGAGTTTCTTTTCTATTTTACAGCCTGAAGTTGATGTAAGTAACATCGAATCGTTGCCTGTAGAGACTGACAGATTTAGAATTTTAACAATTGAGTGTTCTTTAAGTAACGATGATAAGTGATTAACTTCGTATTTTAACACGTGTTGAACTGGAATAGATTGATATATTGTCCATCGAATGCATGCTACTGCATCAAAAAAACGCTTCATCTGGTCTCACGTCTTGAACACACGGTCATTCCTCAATATATTTTAGCTGCGATGATATTTAGAAAAAGATCTAACTTTCAAAGTTCGGGCACACGCCTATTGGACATCAAATAATAGGCTTGCGTGAGTTAACTTTCTAATCATTGATTGAGCGGAGTGGCGTCCTCAGCTTTGGAGATTGTCAAGTCACCTCGGCTGCTCCTATACTTTGAGGATTTTAATCTGATGGGCCCGTAAGTCTGCTCCTAGGCTTCATATCTTACTCTTTATGCCTTCGTCGTTTATGCCCTCACATTTTATTCATTATCTTTTGATGCTCTGTAGGCATGTTTTATTGAAGTGTAACTTCATTTTCTTTGACAGTGTACTTTTAACAATTTTGTCTCTGGTATAACCTATAAATTGTTCACACCTCCTAATATTAAGATGTGAGTGTTAAATACGGTTAGATCGTTTCGCATTATTTGTGTTCAACACTTTATTTCCTTCGTTTTAGTGAAATTAATGGACTGCACTCCTCATCGTTGCCTGATTCCCAGAAAACGGTGAGATGAGGATTGAGGGCCAATTTCATCTTAAAGAGACCAACGTAGCAAATGACGGTGAGAGTAATAAGTATGCCTATACCTAGAACAATTATTGTTTCTAGGATTGAGCAAGATCAAGCAATAGATCCGCTCGTAAGAAAGTGAAAAAATTACAGTTACAAAATTACGAGTTCTGCTGCCTAGTGTGTGCCTAATCATGTAAATATTTATGAACTGACATATATACTAATCAAGAAAACAGGCTACCAACCGCCTTTTTAATCGCTGATATTTTTTTCTACACGCTCACGACAACACGAAGGAACCAAACTAACCTGAGGTTAGAGGCATCTATGCATTTAAATGTTTTGTGACGCTTTTTGTGCGCCTGGCGTCTGTATTACCACCTCACGTTTATTTACTCGCGTTGAGTTTTTGGTCTCGAGTAACTTTATTTGAACAATTTTAAACAATTTATTTACCACAATAAATACAGAGGTAGAATGTTTCTTTAGTCTAATACAATGGTTAAATTTGAGTATAGCTACATGTGGGCCCGAATAAGTTCAGCGACTTCTAGGGCATCCTACCATCACATTATTCGAAGGTGTACCATAATGTTTAACCTAATTCACTTAACCTAGTTTCGCATTAGACTGATCAACGAGATAATGAACTAGATATTGATGTTTCGTTACATTATAGGTCATATGGTCTATTTTTAACAGTATATTCGATAACGATTTTACGACTGAAAATCTGCGATATTACCCATGGTAAATTACATTATTAGGACCAGACATGTAGGAGGCAGGATTTGATTTGGTGATCTCGCACGACTAGTATTCTGATAAGAAATGAGACTCAAGATTTCGTTTGAATACCTTGTAAGAATTACTTTCACGGATCTCCGCAGGTATAGAGTTCAAAGTTTTAGTTCCAACGAAGAGGATACTGTGTTGCGACAGGGCCTTTGAATAATAGGGAAGCATGAATTTACTTCTATTTCGCGTTAAATGGTCGTGATGACCAGTTGTCGCAGTTAATAATTGCTTTAGGCTATTGTCGCCATCACTAGTTAATGTTTTGCAAATGAAATTGCAGATGGGGATTTTGTAGAGATCCGAGAGTTTAAGAATTTGTAAATTTTTGAATGAATTATTTGTTTGAGCATTATATTCTAGGTTCTTTACTGCTTTGATGGCTCTTTTTTGTAGGGTAAAAATTATATTGGTTTTATTTTTATCAGTTCCGTGCCATGCTTCTATTCCGTATTCCAATTTGCAAGTATGGTGAAATGAGGGTTCGGAAGAGCATTTGCAAAGCTGTTTCAGGCAGGAAAGTTTCAACTTTATTTAGGATTCCGATGGATTTTGATAATTCAGAACTAATATGGGCGATGTGCTCTTTGAAGGTCAGATGTTTATCTATTATGATGCCCAGAAATTTACATGAGTTGGTTTCTTCGATTTCACCTTCGCCAATTTTAATGCGTAAGAGAGATATATTTTTCTTGTATGAGAATGTAATATAATTTGTTTTATCGATAATAAGGCTTATTTTATAAGCTTAAAGCCACAATGAAACCTTATGGATTTCATTATTTATACTCTCTGAAATCGTAGTGGGATTTTGGTTCGGAAGGACCGTAGAAAGCACACTGTCATCGGCAAAAAGTATGAATTTGAAGAATGATGTAGATATAATAATATCATTGATAAAAATCAGAAATAGGGGAGGCCCACTAACAGATCCTTGTGGAACTCCATGGCTAATTGTCAGTGAGTCCGATTTTGCGTTGTCAATGACAACGCAATGCTTCCGATTTGTGAAGTATGATCTGAACCAATCCCGGGCAACCCCACGAATGCCATAACAGTGCAGTTTCGAGAATAATATGTTATGGTCCACAAAATAGAATGCTTTTCGAAAGTCAAGAAATACAGAGAAGACAGGCTTTCCGTTATCTATGTTAGAATAAAGGAATTGTAAATGATTTAATATTGCCTGTGTTGTTGATTTTTTACAGCGAAAGCCGTTCGTTTTACATAGAGAAATGATTTTTGTTTGAAATAAGAGTACACTATTTATACACAACTTTCTCGAATACCTTGCTAATAATTGGTAACGCGGAGATAGGTCGATAATTGTTTACACAGGCTTTTTCACCATTGTCATTAATTGGGGTTACTCTAGCAACTTTGAGGGAGTTCGGGAAAGTGCCTAGTAAGAGAGACTGGTTAATAATATTGCATATCAGCAGAGCTTCAAGGTCAGCAGTAACTTTAAGTACTTTAGTCGGAAACGTTTGTAACCCACCCGATTTATTTTTCATGTTGTCTATGCACGCAATTACATCGGAGGAGTTTGTAGGCGTGAAGAAAAAGGAGTTGTGTTCTCGAATATGATCCATAAATTCCAGGTGATCAGTAGGGTCACTTGGAATACCATCAGCTATAGTTATCCCTACGTTTACGAAGAAGTTGTTGAAGATATTAGCAATTTCTTTCTTCTCATGGTGTTTTACATTATCCTGAATAACATATTCAATTTTCTTTTTATCGGCGGTATTCGGCTTACAGCATGAGTCAAGGAGGCGCAAAGTCTTTTTAACGTCAGTTTTGAATTGAGTAAACTTGAGCGTAAAGTAGTTCTTTTTCGATGTTCTTATCTGGTTTGTTACATAGTTTCTGAATCGGTTATACGTTTCTCTAGATATTTGCCCTTTCCAAAAGAGGGCTATGTACGCTTGACGTTTCTTTATATTTATCACGATGTCTCTAGTAATCTAGGGCTGTTGTTTATTTTTCGGGGTAACTAACGACTTACAATTGGGCAACACTGATTGTATGCGGTCATTATAGTTTCAGTCAACTTTACTACTGCATCATCAATGCTCGTTGCATTATTGTTTTGTTGAGAGATGTGCAATGTCGGCATTGATTCTTCTAGAACGATGCGCATTTCTTCTAGGTTTGATTCGTTTATTTTACGATATGAGTACGTTTCAGCCCGTGCCTTGGTGCAAGCAATATAGACATTTTTCTTGATAAGAGAAACTGGAAAGTGATCTGATAAGTTAGAAATAATTATTTCAACGAGAAAATCCCTTGAGTCTGTCATAAAGATATTGTCAAGCAGCGCAGCACAATCTGAGGTCGTTCGTGTAGGCTTTGTGATGATCGGAAGGAAAGATTTAGAATGAAATGCATTTAGGAAATTAGAGATTGGTTCATAGCTTTCATGTTTCAGTAAATCATAATTGAAGTCACCGCATATTATTATGTCAGTATAGAAGGACCTGTTGAACTGAGAAATAATACGATTAAGTTCGTTAATGAAGGATATAGGACAGGCTGTAGGAGGCCTATACACCGTTTCAAGCACAATTCGTTTGCCATCTCTTGACAGTTCTAGGAATAGTGATTTTATATGATCCTGATTCATTGTTGCACTTGCTGTGATTCTCGAATCTATGTGCTTAGATATGTATGTACTGATGCCCCCGCCTCGCTTGTTTTTTTGTAGCGAATAGAAACTATGTTGATTTTACAATTTTATCATATCTTTGGTCGAGTCATCTAGCTAGCTTTCAGGGAAGCTAATCACGTCTAGGTTATACTTAAGGGGGTCCTCCGGGGCCCCTTTTCTCCCCGATGGGCATTTCTCATTTTATTGTTGGAAAAGAACGCTTAGGTGGTGAACTATTCGGTCCTGAAATTTTATGGCGCTACGGACCCCCCTGGGGCGGGGAAGGGGACCAAAATCCTAAATTTTCGAGGCCAGTTCGACGCCATATATATGTTTATATATGTTATATATGTGTGTTGTTATATGTTTGTTATATATGTTTCAAGGATTCTAAACCTGTCTTGTTTTTTGTTCTAGCATAAAAACTCAATGATTTCTATTCTTTTGAAATATCAATACCAGGGGACTAAAAACCAATATGTCAATTTTTTTTCAAAAACTAAGACCTGAATCAAAAAAATGTATGGATGAAATTGTGTTTCTTTTCAAAAGTTACATATCATAGTCTAATTTCATAAGAATCGACCTGAAAACAAAAAAATTCGTAATTTGTATGAAATAAGTAAAAAAAATAAATTTTTTTCTTTTTTGTAAATTACAATTCACAGTGTGAATATGATGTTATGCATGGAGATTATCGAAATTAAAATGAAAACAGCATTCAATTACAGAAATTTTCCATTATATCACACTAAAACAAAAAATTTAGTTTGTGGCCTATACTGTAAAGTCACTTATTCTAAAAATTCAAAAGAATAGAAGTCATTGAGTTTTTATGCTAGGAAGAAAACAAAGACAGTTTTGGAATCCCTGAAACATTTCTAACAAAGTTATATTCCCACTTTTTTCCATTTTTAGGTTCAATTTTTTTTATAATCGTTCAAATCCAAAAATTTCTGTTTTTTTCTGATATATTGGTAAATTTTCGCATAAGAAAATAAAATCAAAATCCCTGAATATTTCTTTGTTAGAAATGTTACAAGGATTCCAAAACTGTCTTTGAATTTGTTCTAGCATAAAAACTCAATGAATTCTATTCATTTGAAATAAGTATAAAAATGACATAAAAACGGATATTTCAAATTTTTCGGAAAAACTAAGGCCTAAATCAAAAAATTTCGCGAGTTCAAATATGTTTGTCTTGCCTTCCGGAGGACCCCTTTAAGTTCAGTAATAGTACATTGTATGTCTTCCAACTTTGGATAGAGTGACCTACAGTTCCAACATAGCAGCGAAAAATCCTGAAAAAAATTATTCGTATATTTTCGTTAAATTTTGATACATTAGTATATCCGCAGTTTTCAGAGTCGTTTAGGTTTGGAAATATTCTGTTCAAATGATTGAGATCTGGGTCAATTCCATCTAATATATCAGCGTGATCAGTCATTCAAAATTAGTAAACAGTAGGCAGTAAGTACTATTGTATAACCTAAAACGAAATACAGAGTCAAGGTTATAAGATATTTCTATCTAAAAACTAGCTTATAAAGTACAGAAAAGAGTAAAAAATCTAGCGCGATTTCGTGAGTACACACAATACTCAGCCCATGAGCGAACAATATTGGAGTTCAATATACAATATTAATGCGTACAAATTGCTGAAGGCGTTGTTACAAAGTTCACATACAACAGGTAATAAGTTTCGAAAATTTTTGCGACAATGATATATCTAATCAGTTAATATGGTTTACACATAATAATAGTTTTATTGGTAAAAATTACATAAAATTTTTGAGGAAAAGCGAACAAGGTGGATATCAATATTCCATTATAACATTGGTAGGTATAAATTGCTGATGGTGTTGCAAGTTCACATACAGCTGTCATTATTGTTCATATATATCTGTCGTACAATTGTCAAAATTGAGGTGAAGCTGACGGATTTATCTTTTTAAGGTTGGAACTGATTCATGATATTGTAGGGTTTTTTTTAATCGGAACACAGGAAATAACGCACAGAAGAACTCGAACTTTTAATAATTCAAACTTTTACAACACGACAAAATTGTCAACGTTAAACATCTCACTTGGGAGAATTCACAGAATTAAATGGTCTTCATAGTGGTAGGAGACCAAACAAGTTTTACGGCGTATCTTGTTACGTCATGAGGCTTAACAAGGAGAACTGGAGGCCATTATAGTTCCGGCACCTCCCAGCCCAACAAGGAACTGCAATTTAATAAGGTGGAATGAATTAGTGATTTAAATGAGGTACCACAGCGTCAGATAATATAACAATTTGACTTCATTATTAGAAAGTTTCATTTGTATTTACATGCGAACCTAAGCATACCCAGAATCGAAGAAATTAAATTTGGAGATGAAACACACACGCTGGAGAAGAGAAGTTAGGCTTGGTAAACCAAAGAAAGTGGCCTCTTAAAGGAGCATCTCATCCAGATCAGCTCGCCAAAGGATTCTGAGGGGGAACAAAAAACCGCAACAGAAAACTAGAACCTTTTCACGTTTCGCGTTTATAGGAAATCTCATATGACCACCGGCTCACCTTGAAATAGTGCCTAAATCACTTATGATTTCAAGAGGGCACCGTAGAGCCACGGGTAGTATGATAGTGAAAATAGTTTAAGGGTCACAAGGACCAAGTAGTTTAAGAGTCACAAGGACCAAGTAGATGAAGAGTCACAAGGACCAAGTAGTTTAAGAGTCACAAGGACCAAGTAGTTTAAGAGTCACAAGGACCAAGTAGTTTAAGAGTCACAAGGACCAAGTAGTTTAAGAGTCACAAGGACCAAGTAGTTTAAGAGTCACAAGGACCAAGTAGTTTAAGAGTCACAAGGACCAAGTAGTTTAAGAGTCACAAGGACCAAGTAGTTTAAGAGTCACAAGGACCAAGTAGTTTAAGAGTCACAAGGACCAAGTAGTTTAAGAGTCACAAGGACCAAGTAGTTTAAGAGTCACAAGGACCAAGTTGTTTAAGAGTCATAAGGACCAAGTAGTTTAAGAGTCACAAGGACCAAGTAGTTTAAGAGTCACAAGGACCAAGTAGTTTAAGATGGGTAGAAAAGAGGTTGCGAACATGCTAGATAAATAACTGAACAAAAAGAACAGAAAACGCGATTGCAATCACAAATTTAAGTAGTAAAGAAAAGGCGATCACATACTCCATGACAGGTGCTACGCACAAGAGGCCAAGACCCTCCTCACAGCGCTGTTCAATTCAATCTCATTTGACACAGACAAGGCACCTGTCGAGGTTAGTGTTGCCTCAAGCCGCAACTTTAGCGAAATTTCTCTCCAAGAAAATTAGCGACTTTTCCATAAAAAAAAACATTTTAAATTCGAATTCTTACAACATGAAGTTATGCAGTTTGAAGTTTTAGGGTAAAGTTATAGAATTTCGGCGTTATTGACATACGAGTATATAATTTGACAAGTTACATGTTACGATACCTAATTGAGGTGATCATCCAAGACCTCTTTCGATATGTCCAGTTGCAGCATTAGGTATTGGTCGAGATCTTCTGGCGTGTTAATCTGTCGTCTTAAATCCGTTTGTCCAGGGGTAGAAGCGAAGATGTTTCCGTCCTGGGTCCTCGGTATTCCTATTTTCTCCGGGAATTTTTTTCTGACTACCCTCAAGGTGTACATGATCTTGGCTCGTGATGGTATTAGATGTTCATTTATGAAGAACTTTGGTTTATTTACTCGGTAGGCGGAGAGAATTTCGCGTTTTTTGTTATAATGTTTCAGTTCGAAAGCGATGTTTCTTCGATCCTCGTTTCCAGTTAGTGGTTTTCTTCCCATTCTGTTAGCTGAAGTGATGTCAGCATCACTGAGGTCGATGTTGATGCCCTTCAGAATTTTGCAGACTGTTTCTTTGGAATTTTCTTCAGTGTGTGGTTTAGGTGGTTCCCCCCCAGAAATGACGAGAGTACATTTTCTATCTTCCAGGACTCGGCGCTGATTTTTATCCAAGAGATCGAGACGCGACTCTAGGCTATGTATTTTCTCATTCTGTTCTTCAAGAATTTTCTTGTGTTCTGCTTCTTTTCCTGCTATTGTTTCAGATAGTGTTTTGGTGCTGCTTATTTCGGATTGAATTTTTTCTATTCACTATTGAATTTAGACATCACTGAGTCGAAGTATTTTATTAGGACAGAAACCACTTCCTTTCCGTCTTTCGGTAACCTAGACACATCAGGATATGGAGCAAACTTTGGTTGAAACTCACTGCCGTTGTTGCTGCAGTTGTTGGTGCTGCGTCGTTTGTTAGGCGCCATCTTGAAGATTGAAGGGTTCGGTTCCTTGAGTAGATGAGGGTTGAATACTTTAACACTCTTCTTGAGGGTATATTGTACTTTTTGTTTGATAATTGATTTTTGGTGGGTTTAGATCACATTAGAATCCTCATGGCGGGAGTGGGTACTCATTCAGGTTAGGAGTTCATTTTTTCTAGCCAATAGTGGCACTTTGTTTTAGAGCAAGGACAGAACACGTCCACACTGCGCGGAGTCACTGAGGTTAACAGAGGTTATTCGCGAGCGGGTGCCATACAAATTCCGTTGAAGTTTTCGCTAAGCATTTGACGGGTACGTGGAAATTAAAGTAAATATATTGGCCACAGGAAGACCGTAAACAGCGGCCTACCTAATCTTGCGGTCGCTGAAAATTTCGTTTATGATAAAATAAAGGTAAAATTGAATTATTTACGTCGGATCCTCAGCGGAACCGCCATTTTATTCCGATGATATACTACAACAGGTTTTTAGTTATTTATAAAGTTATTTCCATTAGAAAGAGCAATCCACGAATACCCCTTGAGAGAAAGTGAAGCGCCGAATCAGTCGTCTCCATGAGAAAAAATTTTTTCCAAAGGCAGGCGACCTTGTGTAATTTATCAATAAAGATATCTTAGCAACTAATCTTTCTTGCACACTCCTGTACGCTAAAGAGAAGTATAATAAGCCAGTACATTATATGCACATAGCCTATGTACTGGTCTGAACTGTAAAAAATTTAGGTTTTATTTATCATTTGCAGTCGCTTAGCAGCGGTAACACTTTGAATAGTAAAATTTGCCTCTACAAATAAAGCAATTTATCTTATTAATCGATGAGTTTTTTATTAAACCTCCCCTCAAGAGGACACTGTGGTAATAGTATCTTACAACTCTAGAAGGAGCATGTGAGGGTCAAGGCTGAAGGTTTCGGTGGGCCTTCGCCTCGTTGAAATAGTGAAATTTTGTTTCGTTGAAGGTCATGTTGTTCAGTTCACTGTTGCTCTTTTCTAACCACTGACTGTTTTTCCTAAAGGTTATATACTTTTATCAAGAAATTACTTTCTGACTGGTTCTATGTGCAGGGAGCATGCGGGGAAATGCCCGTGTTTATTGAGGGTTAGAAGTTGTCTACAGTCATGAAATTTGGTTAAATATTTGGCTCAAATTTGAACAATAACAAATTTTTAACCAGAAGGCTGTTTTTAGAAACGCTCCTATTATTCCCCACGGCAATTAGCGATTTGATACAACCTGGCACGTGGGCTCTAAGTGCAGTATTCCCGAGACTGGGAAGGGAAATCACTTCTCTGCCAAAGGAGCCCCTGTGCCTTGCAGTATGAGTTCCCATTATGTCCTCTGTGGGTACGCACCGCGTGTGTAGATTCCCCCCATTAAAGTATCTATACTACTACTACAGTACTAATACTACAGTGATAGTAATGACATCGTGTTATGGCTAATTGTATGAGTAAAACATTCACAACCAAAACTGATAATGTGTGGAGAATCCACACAAATAGGTTCAATGGTAAACTGGAAACGACAGCAAAAAAGTTTATTTAAAGCTGCAAGTAGCAGTAAACTCAGATGAAACGAAACATTCAAAAAAGGCCCAACATCAGGATCGTAGGTTCACGAGCCAGGAACAAGAATTAATCTACTAGGACAAATCTTAAGACTAATGCCGTTTAGCGCGTATGGTTAAAAACTACTTTAATTCTAATAAACAACAACAACGTTCAGGAACGAGGGATCTAGGGTTAACCTAGATGAATGAAAGAAAGGTGATCCCTATAAATTAACAAAAATGGCGACTCCTCGCAGGGTGGCTTAAAACGCAGCAACACTGTTTCCACTACGAAGGCGCGAAACCATGCATTCTTCAGAGGCGATCCTAATCAGCTTGCGGCGTGGCCCTCCGGAGGACTGGCCGTTCGCCCAGCAGGCAAAATTCAAGCCGCACGGCCCCGAGAATCCCCTGTAGTTTAAAGGCCTGTTGACACGTGTTTTTCCTGGTCTGTTTTTCCTGGTGGCCTGTTTTTGGCCTGTTTTTCCTGTTTTTCCTGTTTTCCTGTTTTTTCCTGTTTTTTCCACAAAGGCCTGTTTTTCCTGGTGAAGCGCTTGCCCACTGCAGTGGGCAAGTGCTTCACCAGGAAAAAGAAGCTTAAACCACGCCCATTTTCTCTCGTTTCAGACTGAATGGAGCGCTACACAACAGTGTCTCTGGGTTTGGTCTTCATCGAGCTAGGCAATGCTTGCCAGTGCGATTTTAGATGCTGAACGTGTAGGGTGTGTCGTCTCTGCTCCCTGCCTACACGTTCTCTTGGAAAAGTGGCGTTTAGCTGCCAAAAAAGGACTTTTTTAAGGCAACGCTTCGCCCACATTTTCCTCATTCGTTTTTGTTTCTTCTTTATAGCCGCGACAACTGATAGAGATTGAAAGCGCTATTGCCTGTCGCAGAGCCACCTTCGTACGTTCTCTCTCAACCGCTGCTAGGAGCTTACTGAGGATTGTACTTGTAGCAGTCTGCACCTCTGCCATGGTCCGTGTGGATACGCTGAACCGAACAAGTACTATACTGGGCTCGTGATGAAGCGCTCGCCCACTGGCCGTGTCAACAGGCCTTAACGCAGCTCAGTAGCCCGATCAACAGCCAGGGTAGTCAGCACCGCACAACCGAAATGACAGCCTCCTCTGAGATCGCAGCGCAGAATTAAAACCAGCTGCCCCGCATCGTTCCCGGTGGAGCAGCCTCAAGCTGGGCTTTTGGAGCCCGAAGATGCCGATACTAGAAAAATGAAACAAATGAATTAATGCAATGAAGAAATCAATGGAGTAAGAAGTTATTCATAATGATTTTGCAGCAAACAGGAACATTATAGCAGGACTATTTCATAGGCTAACCTGAGTTTAGTTATGCTTCAGTGTGGAAGCCACTCGTAGAGGTGGAAAGATGGTAAACGTGAAGAAAAAGGCTCAAGCAAAGAGCAAGTTTAGGAAATAGAATTAGGTTTATGAGTCAATAGTACTACCCGGAGAGTTAGACAGCTGGTAAGCCGTCTTTCAGTTAGGCTCCAGGTAGGATAATCAAGTTAAGGAAAAAGGTTAAGGGCCCATTCTAAGCAAGATCGAAATAGATTTAGGTTACGAGAATTTAAGATAGCATAGTATTAGGATATCGAAGATATTAAGGTTTAAGGATTTAATAATTCAAGAAATTTTAGGTAGCTTAATAAGCTCACGCACACCCACAGTCATACAATGAACAATGGCAAGGTTATCTATCAGAGCAATAGGACAAAGGTGATTGATTCATAAGAAATAGAAGCAAAGATGGCTTTAGGAAATAGAGAGAATAGGTGAGGAAGCGATCCACCGGGACACGCGCTTGATGACGTGCCACGGCTGAACACCGAGCGTCGGCACCCACTACTGCGGGACGCCTTTACTCTCGGGATTAATAGCCGATGAGATCGCGAATAGAGGTCACCACCATAGCTAGGAAGTAGCAACATAAATAAAGGAACGAAAAAGCAAGAGATACCAAACGGGTATCACTGCAACTAAGGGATCAACCCAAATTATCAAATAGGAATGAAAAGAAGCAAGGTTGAATCGCCGTAAAGCAGCTCCCACCTCACCTGGCCCGAGCCAAGCTGCAAAGATACTAAAGTTTTAACTGCCAAGTATCCCTCAGGGCAATGGGGAATGTCAGAATTCTCCATAAATGACAATGTGTAATTAATAATTGATGTACGTGTGAAATCCATTGGCACTGTATATTTTAATTATTTGCAGCTTTAGCAAGAGACGTTGCAGATGCAGGGATGGAACCATCCAGAGTTCTGCAGTGCCACCTTGTTCCGTCAACTTCAATCTATGGCAAGAAAGTGAATTTATCAAAGTGCGACCCCAGCACTTGCGGGAACTCGGTCACTGATGTGACAACAAATGCTAATCCCTACACAGAGGTACATTAACTGGAAAAATTGAAAGTTTTCTAAGTTTTCCCTTTTGAAAATTGTCTTTACTTGCCCGCGCTTCAAGAAAAAAACACAGCTTTTATTCAGCAGCTTACGAGGAAACTGGACTACTTGACTGGGTATTCTACGTTATGATCGAATTTGCTATACCAAATTCCTAAGATATGTCATTTCCGATATTAGAGCAGGACTTGCATTCGTCATGAATCCTATGAATCATGAACGCTGACCCTGATTAAGTTCATACGCTACTCATAGTAGCTACACATTATTACTTTGAATTATTTACTTCGTTTTTTGTGTCCTCTTGCCCTGAACTAATGACAAGCGTTATATCATTTTCTATCATCGGATAGAGTTGTTGCTGATGTTCTTATCCTAATTGTACGGGGTTGGTTTGTAGTTTGTTAAAATAGTAAATATTCATATTTAATGATTAATAGTAATTTCATTGCCTACGGAGCCCCTGTGGGACTGCGACTGGATTGTCCGCCGGTTATGTGTACACATTAATGTTTTCTCTTTCTTTCCGCACTTCATCATCTGGCTAATGTTGACGCTAAGTCAATTTTTTGTCAAGTACACCTTTTTTCATTAACTGACAGATATAGGCAAGTACTGTCACTGTCAGTATTAATAATGATCTGCTTACTTACCCACAAATCGTAGATTCTATTACTTATCGTAATGATAGAGTGACTGTTTGTGTTCCTGTAGGTACGTGAACCAGGCATTTGATTCTAGTAATGGATTCGTACAGTTGTTGAATATTAAAAAATGGAACCTTTGTTCCATTCTTTTATTTGTTGTGAAAACCAAATTTATCTTTTTATTGTACAACATTCGCTGCGAGGCATCGTACGTTCTCATCGTACGAGAGGCGTCGTACCATAACACACAATGATGGACTACACTTATTTCTCTTTAGTCATGATTGGTTGTTCGTTTCAAATTCAGGCGGGCAGAGTTGAGACTACCGTGAGGCGGTTCCAGTTCCCCAGTTTAACTTTTTGCCTGAGCATGCATGTTTATCGCCGCCCAAGCGATTTTATCGCCGAAGAGGCGGCTATTCTAATTATCGGTTTTTATCGCCGTTCAATGCGAGCATTTTTAAACAAAATTTTGCATGAAAATAAAAAAAAATTCAAACTACAAGTGCGACTGCGCAGCTTAAATTTTTACATTCATTGCACAATATTGCACATACTTGTAATGCTTTTGTAAACGACATTTACAAACTATTTACAAGTTTTACAACCTGTTAATACTCGTAGTTTTCTCATGTAAGAGTTCTGCTGTCCTAATTGAAAAATAAATATCGGAAATACAGTCTGATCATTTTACCGTAAAACATATCGTAATTGAAAATGCTAAAATTGCGACATTGCTATTTTTTCGCTTGTTCAAAAGGTGGAGTACTACACACTTCCAAATTCGAATTTTAACCTTGAGGTATAAGAGTTGAGTGACACTGCATTACATGTTTTTAATCTTCAAATCACGCAAAGTATTGAATCGTTCTATAGAAGCAAGTATACGTAATACTCGATGCTTAGGAATTTACTTCATTATCTGAACATATGTGAGGTGGTAGGTCGTCCGGTGATAACACGGGCCGATTCGATTATCTGAGAAAATTTGCATCTATCTAAAGTTATTCAACTATTAAAAGTGTATATGATTACTATTTGCAGATTGATAGAAAATATATGCATATTTATTTATAAATATATTTGAATATATCCCACTGGAATACGAAAGTGGACGAGTCGTTTTTTGCCAGCTTGCCCATTCAATTGTTATATTTGGAATTATTGTTGAATACCCTGCTTCCAAGTTGAGAAAGAGAAGAAAAATTAAAAAAGGAACACATATGACGAAAGTCTGCCTAAATCATGAACAATAACGTTACAGAGCTCATTCAAGTACTACGTTTTTTAAATTAGGTAACAAAAAAATCTAACTTGGGGTTTTCATTTGAGCTTTGCGCTTACGTATTAACCAATAGTCAAGTTTTCAAAATAATAGTTCACAATGCTCCTCTCGAACTACTTGTTTTGCTGCGCAATTAGAATTGAACTTAAAATCAAGTAAACCTGTATCAATCAGAAAGCTTTGAAGCATGTTGCCAGGTATTAATCATATTTTTGAGGAGCATTTACCATGACTCAGCGTTGTGGAAATTTGTCCAAAAACGTACTTAGTAATATTGTGTGCGAGTAATGTCCAAAATCAAGTTCAATATCACATAAAAATACATTCTTTTAAGTTATTTTACTGTACTCGAGATTCATATATGAAACTACTGGAATTGCAAGCTATCTACTGATTATTCTATTGGCTGCTCTGATTGAGTTTTGTTATATTTTCGAAGGTTGGTATTTGTGAAAATTAGCGCGAAGACGGGTTAAGCTCATTTTACACCTGCGGTGTGGAGCGACAGTGAGTTTGCAACAGCTCCGCCCACGAGAGGATTGAGCGTCAGTGCGCTCCGACTGGCTTTTACATTACCACTCTATACAACGCTCCTTCCCGAGAGATAGCAATCGTCGTCACGCAGGGCTCTTCCTCTGTTATTTTTTCGCCCTGTTCTGTTTTTTTTCGATTCCTCCTGGGTTACTAGGTTCAATTTTTGATATATTGCTATATATGTTTTTTTTTATTCAGACATTAAATTCATTATTCCCTGAAGTTAATTTAATTATGCAGTTAAGAATTATTGTTTCAACACCCCATGCAAATGAATATCTGATTCAAAACCACGCCCTTCGGATGGGGTAGAACGTGTTCAATGTTTCTCGACCTTAAAAACGCATAACGAACATCTTAGAAACTTGCAAGCCCTGCCAAGCCAGGGATAGCCGGCGCTCCACTTGTGTTGCTTCGATTTGCTTGGCACATTGAAGTGACATGACGCGCATTTTGCTCGTAAAACTGGTCGTGCATTCCTTTAAATGAATGTCAAGAAATTAATTATTTTAAACATTCAAATTTTCATATTTTTGCCGCACTAGTATTCAAAATGTCTAGCCCTCCAAAAACGATGTCTGATAAGATGTATACGCAGTCATTCAAAGAAGAATGGTTAATAGGAAGAACGAAAAAGCTGTCACAGTTGGAAACTTAAGCCGAAATTGGTGAGAGATGTCATCAACAGAGTATGTCCCCAGCGTAATGAAAAGCGGCTTGCACAACAGAAAAGACGTCTTAATGTTGAAATTTGCGCTGCAGAAGAGAACTAGGAGAGAAAGGAATAAAATCAGCATTAAAATCATTGTTTCTAATCACGTGTGTTAACTTTTACTTTTTCTTGTTAAAACTACACCTCTACGTTTTTTATTAACGAATCTGTTTTTTTTTTCATGTTCAATCTACGTTCATCTGAAAATTTTCAGTGGGAGCTCAATTTGAATTTGTCAGTTTGCTCCTGCATTTGCAGAGAGGATGTCATCGTCTGATGATAGTGAAGATATTGCTTTGAGCATTGTTATTGCTGAACATCGAAACCGTAGGAAGAGAAAAGAATGGACGAAGGACTGGTTAAAACATCGAGAGGAGAAGGGCAGCTATGGTTTTCTATTCCAAGAATTGAGGCGAGATGAAGATATGTTTTCACGTTACATGCGATTATCGCCTAATATGTTCCCCCGCATTCTAGACAAGGTTTCTCCATACATTCAGAGGGAAAATACTGTATTGAGAAATAGCGTTTCTTCTGGAGCAAGACTTGAAGCTACAATGCTTTACCTCATATATGAATTAAACTATTCGAGACTTCAGTACCAAACCATGATCCACCATTCAACCTTGAGCTTAATTATTTCCAAAACTTGTGACGCCATCTACGATGCCCTCAAGAAAAATTATTTGAAGGTAAGACAACTAGGTAAATGCATGCAATCCAAGAGGCAATTCAAAATTGTGGTGTGGATAATAGGTATATCGAGGAAAATATGACCCCTTTAATACTATTTTGATAAGGAGATATTCATTCTATTAGAACTACATATTTTAATTCAATGAATAGAAAATCTATATAAACTTTCGTTTCATACACAAAAATAAAACTTCGTCACTCACCAGTGATTTTTCCTCGTTCAAAAAAATATTATCAACTATATAAGAAACAGAACATTCCTTTCTGAACAAAAATATGTGTAGTATCGTGGTATTTCATCACGATACGAGGTTTAGTAAAAGGTAGCTTTAACTACCGTATCTGAAGCCTTAACTTCAAGGAGTAGGAGAAGGAAACTCTAAGCTAGGTTCCTATTCTTGTACTCCCTCATCGATACACCGACTCTGCTTATAAGCTATAGCGCTCGGAAGTTAAACAATGCTCTTTCGGTGCATACCAATGCGATGCGCCCCAAGGCACGGTTCCGGCGCCTGCGGTCGGGGCGCTTCCGACCCATCCGAACCCAAGTACGATAAGGACATAGGGCAATGTGCAACAAGCGCTTCCGTCGGCTTCGCCCTGCGGTTAAGACGCTTCCGCCGGTGCCGCGATATCCCAAACCAAATGTGATAAGGACATCCGGCTGCGAGGCCTATATTGAGATACTACAATATGTAATAAATTCATTTTCTTTTTTAAAAATTAAATAAAAAATAATCATTCAGTGTACGTTAACAAAAATAAAAATAATAATTAGTATTCTGTCATTGACAAGATGGGTCTAAAGTTAGCAACTGGAATTATTATTTTGGTAAACTATCCCATCCTCCAGCATCAACAGACTGAACACTCTCTATTTGTGCATTTCTATCTAATTCCTGAAAAT
Source organism: Morinoia aosen (assembly GCA_030386875.1). Classification (NCBI taxonomy): domain Eukaryota; kingdom Metazoa; phylum Arthropoda; class Malacostraca; order Amphipoda; family Talitridae; genus Morinoia; species Morinoia aosen. The sequence continues at coordinate 58,050,276 of CM059574.1, read as the reverse complement.
ATCCCCTTGAAATAATGTCATCAACAGCTTACGAGCAATCAAAAATAGTGTTTTATTTTGCTGATGGATTTCTCGCATATAAACTCCAAAAATTCGACCTAATTGTCTAAATTGGTCATCCTTTTTATCGTTTTCTTCATTTCTCTGGCACAATCTTTTGAGCGCCGACTCATATTAAGGGTCGAAAGCGGCTTTTCGTTTTTTATTTTAAGTTTTTTCAATTCGCACTTCACTTGTAGATGCTTAGAGCACTGTGGTTGATCAGACGGTGCTGGACTTAGAGAGTTCCTGCAAGTTATTGTTGAGCTTTCGGTTGGGTATGGAATATTTCGATGTCCACGGTGGTTGGCGCCAAATTGGTAGATTGTTGCAACTGAGACGGACTTTCTGTTTCTTCACAAGTATCTTCTCTCTGTTGTGAAAAATAATGACATTCAAAAATAGGCATAAATCAAATAAAAATCGAAGTGATTAATTAAATATCATTCCTCCTTATTAAAATTATGCTTTATCATTTTTCCAGATGCCAAATTCTGAAAAAGAATGGAGGGCAGTTTCTGATGCATTTGAAGCAAAATGGAACTTTCCTAATTGTCTTGGAGCCATTGACGGCAAGCACGTCATGATCCAGCCTCCTCCGGACAGCGGATCATTTTACTTCAATTACAAAGGAACACATAGTAGCTATTGTTTTGATGGCAGTCGCTAACTCAAACTACGAGTTCATTTACGTAGACGTCGGTGAAAATGGAAGAACTTCAGATAGATGAGTCTGGAATAAATGCTCTCTTGTTACTCTGCTTAAAAAAAGAAGCTAAATTACCAGCCCCCAGAAAGCCAGTAAACTCTACAAAAAAATTTCCGTTTGTCTTTGTGGGAGACAATGCTTTCTCTCTCAAACCATACCCAATGAAGCCATTTCTATACGGGAACCAGACTAACCAACAGAGAATTTTTTTTACAGACTTTCAAGGGCGAGACGTATTATTGAGAATGCTTTTGGTATCATGGCAAAAAGGTTTAGGATATTACAGGCGCCTATTCTTTTGAGCCCTGACAAAGCAGTGAAGGTAGTCTAACATGTGTGATTCTGCATAATTACCTATGGAGAGAAAATTCTGTGGAATACATCGAGATCGCCGATTTGGACAGAGAACAAGAGGAGCATGGAATAATAGTTCCCGGATCCTGGTGTAATGAAAACAACATGACACCGCTTGAAAGAAACAAAAAGAAGAACTCATCTCAAATCAGCAAGGAAATTCGGAACGCTTTCACTCATTACTTCAATAAAGAAGGCCAGGTTCCATGGCAAAATAGAATGTGCGGGTTACATTAAAATTCAGTGGAGTTTCTGATTTATTTCATTTCTCCATAAAGTCGATACCATTTAATTAAAAAAATTTTAATCGGAAGGAATAAAAATGAAATAGATCGTATTTTCTAAGCAAATCACCGTTATAGTAATGAAAATGGCAAGTTAAAATTAAGTTAGCAATGTTTCTTAAACATATGCACATAAAATACATATCTATCACACAATTACTACCAACTACCCAGAGGAAATGAGGACACTGTTTCGCATATCGCATCATCATTCAAGAAACTTAGTTGATGAAAACACCAAAGACTGGGCTTAAAAACGTCGTCGGACCCTGCTCCTGATTTTTTCGATTTTTTGAAAAGTGACAACTGTTTCCAATATTGGCCTCTCGGAGTTTGAATTTTCGTTTTTACCATTTCAACATCATAACTAGGAAAGGGAGATGCTATATTTTAATAAGCATCTTCTCTGTACACTCTTTTTTGGTACTCAGCCAGCTTAAAATACCATACGCATGGAAATTCTTTATATTTTTCGATAAGCGTTAAAATTTCTTCCTTGCTCCAAAATGTGTAAGCCATTACTACAAGCGCTCACAACTGTCACTCAAATGCAACTGATCGCAGGGCTGAAACTGAGATTTTTCTATTTCCCCCAAATTTGCGGTAGAAACTCCCCAATATTCGGCAAAAATCCCCCAAAATAGAGTAAAAAACGTATTATGACGCATATCAACTAAAACTGACTTTATTTAATGTATATTAAATACATATATAATTTCTTCTTTTTCATTCACAGCTTGTGGGCTATTTTACTGTATGTGTTAAAGTTATTTCACCCACAGGTGAGAAATGATATACACTTGAGGAAAGGTCGTGTTGGTTAAAGTTCGCTACATGAGTAAAGGCTCACAGTTTTGTTCTAATTTTTCAAAAAATATTGCAGCACTTACAATACCTACAGTTGGGATTACTTTTTCATTTCAGGCTAATTTTAATTCGGGTACACCGAGCCGAGCGAATCATTTCTAAATGACTGCGTACAGAACTTTAGTTTTTCAGAAAATGATTCGGGTCAGTAAGCCATTGGGAAAAAATAATCAGCATTCTAAAACAAAAATAATAATTATAAAATAATTAAATCTTCATATGAATAACTGAAGGCGCCACACACCTTCGCTAGGCATCACCGGCCTTGGTTATCTTTTACCACTGGTTTTACTGAACGTAAATCAACAAGAGCACAATCAGGTTTGAAATTAGAGTCTTTAAATTCATAGTTAGTTTTCGGCTGGTCAACACCAACATCACAATAATGGGTAGTTCCGTTGAGAGGAAACAGTGAAGGCTACAGAAGGGCTATAGTGGCTACAATGAACGGCTACGGGCAAGGCTACAGAATAGCAACAGTAGTAATAATGAACGGCTACGGAACGGCTACGGGTTGAAAATAAGAGTATCGTTCTGCAAATGAAGGAAATGTATATGAGTAAACTAAGCATTAACTTTGCTCCTACACTCGTAAAAATCTAACAATAGATCATTATAGAATATTCAAAGTCATGGTTCAAATAAAATATGACGGTGGATGAATTTCTAGAATAATCAAAAAATGTAGGCACAATTGTTACGAGTCGCACCGGCAAAACACGCGATCAAAGAATCCGTGCTTACCACGGACACAGGTATCCTACTTCTTAATCCAAGTCAAAATTAAGAACTGCGGCAACAGCGCCCACAATTTCCTGATTCTGAAAATTTCAAATTACTTCTAAGCAGTACTAACTTTGATACAGGTCGATGTACCAAATTGCAGGAGAAGTCTCTGAGGGAGCCAATAACTCGAGAAACTTTTACATAAGCAGAACGACAAATTCCCTTATCATCTAAACCTATTTTTTCTACTAGGCCCAGCGGCCATCGATTTCTAGGTGAATTAACATTAATTACTAGAACTAAATCACCAGGCTTAAGATTATCTTTTACATCGAACCACTTTTGACGCTGCTGCAACAAAACTACGTATTTTCTTCTCCACCGTGTCCAAAATAAGTTAGCGAGGTACTGAACCTGCCTCCATGTACGATTAACGTAGTTGTCTCGAGGAGAGAAAAGACCCGGGGGAATGTGACACCAGCGTTGAGTAGCAGCAAGTGAATCGGTGTCAACGGACAATTACTATTTAAATCAGAGGTCACAGGAGCTAAAGGTCTGTTATTAAGAACAGATTCAACTTCGCACATGAGCGTATTAAGATTTTAATCGGTAAGTTTAACTTTTTGCTCTGCTAACAAGGCAATTAGCACCTTCCTAATAGATCGAATTTCGACAGTGAAAAATCCTCTGAAATTAGAGGCATAGGGCACATTAAATTTCCATACAATATTTCTTAATTTCAGGTACTTCCGATTTGGTTCACATCCCATTGTTTAATAGCTGCACGAAGTTCGCGCTTACATCCAACAAAATTAGTGTCATTATCACTCGTCACCAACAAAACGTTCCCTCTCCTGCATATAAATCTTCGTAAAGCGTTAATACATGAATCGGTAGTTAATGAGTGGGCTACTTCAATGTGAATGGATCGTGATGCCGCGCACGAAAATACAACGCCGTAGCGCCATGCTTACGCCCTGCACGACTTCAAATGGCCCAAAATAATCAACACCAACATGACTGAATGCAGTAAGGTCACTAGTTAATCGGATTGCAGGTAAATCTGCCATAATCTGGCCGCATGGCTTACCATGATACTTCATACAAATCAAGCAATCTTTCACAACGCTTCGAGCTAGAGAATTGGCAGATAAAATCCAGAATCTACGTCGATGGTTACACAGGATAGATTCTCTGCCTAAATGACCGAGAGTTTCATGCGCATACTTAACTAGCAAGCTTTCAATGAAGGATTTATTTGACAAGATTATCGGGAACTTAGTTTCATATTCAACATCAAGATTACGAAGTCAACCCTGGGACCTTAGGATCTCATCCTTATCAAGAAAGGGGGAAAGTTTTCGCTGTTTCGACGATTTCTTTAGCGCTGTATTATTCTTCAAATTCGATATTTCATCCGAGAAGGTAACACGCTGAACGTAGTTAAGTATTTTATTTTCGGCTGGCTTTAAATCATCAACAAAAATGTTATCATTCTTAACACTAGATTTAGTTAGCAACGAGTGTCTCAGCTAACAACCAAGCGACGCGGACCCTCAACTTTTACCAACTTGAAACGGAATTCATTACCTTATTAAACAGGTGAATCATCCGCCGTACAAGAAAGTGCAAGTTTCACCTTTTTTAGTTCAGTATCTTCCTCCGGAATTGCAAGGTTATAAGTCTGAGGAGGTAGATCAGAACCTTTAAGGAACTTAGGTCCATGGTTCCACAGTTGAGATTGTTGAAGCCGTATTACACTCGCACCGCGCGTTATTACATCAGCGGGATTTTTTTCTAGAGGGCACATAACGCCACTGATCAGAGTCTGAAAAAATGAATAAAATTGATCTTGTTCTCTACAAATCTGTGAAAACGTTTTGATTCATTTTTGACGTATCTGAGTACAGCAACACTATCGGTCCATTAGAAAACATCCTTCGTGGGAAGGTGTAATTCTTTGAAAACCCTCAAGAGAAACTCCACTCCCAGTTTAGCTGCACTCAACTCTATTCGCTGAACAGTTTTCAACGTAGAATTATCGATGGGAGTGAGTCTAGATTCACTAGCTAACAAGGACACATGACAAACAACTTCATTTGAAGATTTTAAATAGATCACAGCACCATATGACATTTCGCATCCATCCGTGAAAACGTGAAATTCATTGGACCGAAAGTTAGAGGAAGTGATACTTCTGGGGATTTTATATGAACCAAGACTATCCATATCGCTTAGCCATTCCACCCAGGCATTTTGAAGCTCTAACGGTAGCGGATCATCTCAACCTGTCGTCCGTCGACAGGCTTCTTGAAAGATTTCACGTCCATCAACAATTAATTACAGGCGAAAAAATCCTATTGGGTCGTAAACTGATGCAACACATTTAAGGACAACTCGTTTCGTTGTACAAGGTGTACCTTTTAAATTAGGTTCATAACATAGTGTCGCATTTAGTATCCCATACGACACCTATCGCAGTTTCCAAATTGTCAGAATTAAGAATAACATCTGAGGTTTCGGTTTTCGATACCTTATTTCGAGGCAAAAGTTTCAAGACTTCTGCATAATTACTGTTGAAGTTTGTCAAATTAAAGCCACCGGACATGAGAGTGGCCTCAATTTCTTTCAGAACTTGAGTTGCAGGAGAAACATCAGAAAACGACACCAATAAGTCATCAACATAAAAATTATTCAGAATAGCAAACTTACATTCCTAACTGACTAGAAGTTCAGTTGCTGTACGCTTCAGAGCATAGTTCGCTTTGCTGGGTGAGCTTTTTGCTCCAAATACATGAACCTTGATACGATATTCGATGACTCGAGTCTTTGAAGGGTCCAGCCAAAAGAATCGCATTATATTTGCGCAGTCTGCCGGCACTTTTACCGGATGAAACAACTTTTCGATGTCGCCAATAACAGCTACTTCATTTAGCCGGAATCTTAAATGAACTCCAAATAAACTGTTGGTCAAGTCAGAGCCTTGCAGAAGCACGTCATCCAATGATATTCTCTTACATTTCAGAGAACAATTAAATATAATTCTAATTTTATTTTTACGCTTTTGATAGACAGCGTGATGGGTCAAATACCACTTCTTTTCTGGACATGAATCCAATTCAGAGGCAGGAACAACTTCCACGAAGTTATTGTCAATCATTTGAGTCATGAATTTATCATAGTCGGAAAAGAGTTGGGAGTCACGATCAAACCTGCGTCTAAGGCTAGAAAATTGATTCAAGGCTTGAGAGCGGTTATCAGGAAATTCAGAATCTTCCTTCAGAGGCAATGCTATTTCATAATTGTTAGAGTCAAGTTTGTTAGTACTCTGTTCTACCTTCTCTAACCATTTTTTGTCATCAACGGACATTGAAATCGAGTTATCTGTGTCAATAAAGTCATGAGAGAAAAACTTCATAATATGACTATCTAGAGCCTGAGAGTTACTTACAACTCTGTTACAAATCCTATTTGAGGAATTTATTTCGACTGGACCATTGAGCGCCAAACCAAGAGTATGAAGCGTCGCGTACTTGGCTCCATCTTCTCCGTCGACCAGGCGAAGAGGTTTAACGAGGTCCGGCTCGTTGAGGCCAATGAGCAGCAAAACTTCTGAGTCTGTGAAGTTGAATGGTACCTCAATTAGGTGAGGTTCATCAGCAATATCCTCGCTTTTGGGTACGTCTGAGCGGTTGAAGGGCCCTTGCTTCGAATTCTTCGTATACACCTAGCCTAACTGGTGACTAAATTTCTCATCAAGACTTGAGACGGTAAGGTTTTGTATGACCCGTGAACAAACCTTTTCGCTTCCACTGGTCATTGTAGAGATACTTATCGTCGATTTTGCCGTTTTGACACTCAAGAGCTCTAACAGTTTCTCGCTGGCCCAACAGTCCGACGAACCGGTATATAAAGCACAGTTTATAATTGTTTCTTTCTCGAAACCAGCCACCCTCACTCTAGCGGTACGATCGGAGGCAACACTTTCGAGTTGTCACTTCTTGCGTTACTCGAACGCATGGACTGAACGGGTGTTCCAACGCAGTCGATTCGTTGTGAAGAATAGTAGTGTGTTTTTTCGTTGCATTTGGCACACGTTGAGCGTTGAGGACAGTTTTGAGAAATATGATTAGGCCTCAAACAATCAAAGCAAAAATTTTAATTTCGATCTATTTTTCGTCGCTCGTACGTGGGGCTAGCTTGCGAGAACTTGCAGGAGGACACGTAATGGTTCATTTTCTTGCAGTAACCACACTGTTTGGTACTGGATTTTCCATACGATGTCAACAAAATTTTACTTTTAGGAGGTTTTTTTCTGGAAAGAATTAGAGATATCTGTTATATCGCCAAATAAAGGCTGCTTGAGAACAGATACTTCCTTTCCTACGAAGTTGACGAGATCTCCATATTTTATTGATTATTCGTTATCCAGAATATGACTGGTATGGCGACGCCAACGGTCTCGCAACTTGTAGGGTAGTTTGGCGACAATATTTTTTATTTGTTTAGGACTTTGAAGCGGGTGACTTGTATCGGAGTTCTCGAGCGAGTGGAGACAATGAAGCAGAAAAATGTGAAGTTCGCGCAAGGCTTCATCGTCTTCGTTATCAATGGTTTTCCAAGAATCGGGTTTCTGAATGTAGGCTTTAGCTTTCTTGAATGCGGTCGATGCATTGTAGTTCAAAGTAGTTCAAATCAAAGTAGTTCAAAGGTTTATCTCTAGTGTATTGCCCTAGATAGATGAGCTTGTCAGCATCGTCGCTGCATTTATTTCGATCACTCTCTCGTATTTCTGAATAAAAAACTTAAATTTCGTTAAATCCTTACAGTCATAGGGCTGAATTTCTTTCTTCGTAAGAATAGAATTTTCTTGACATTGCACCATCGACGCTGAGATGGTATTTTGAGGCTGTAAAATATCGAGGAGGCAAGAGTTTACATTCTCACTCAACATTTGCTGGTCAGGAAGAGCAACAGCATTGGTGGACGCCATCGTCGGGTAGGCCTTGGACGCCATCGTCGGGTAGGCCGTGGACGCCATCGTCGGGTAGGCCGTGGACGCCATCGTCGGGTAGGCGGTGGACGCCATCGTCGGGTAGGCCGTGGACGCCATCGTCGGGTAGGCCGTGGACGCCATCGTCGGGTAGGCCGTGGACGCCATCGTCGGGTCGGGTAAGCCGGGGACGCCATCGTCGGGTCGGGTAAGCCGGGGACGCCATCGTCGGGTAGGCCGTGGACGCCATCGTCGGGTAGGCCGTGGACGCCATCGTCGGGTAGGCCGTGGACGCCATCGTCGGGTAGGCCGTGGACGCCATCGTCGGGTCGGCCGTGGATGCCGTCGTCGGGTAGGCCGTGGACGCCATCGTAGGGAAAACCGTGGACGTTATAGGAGAAAGTCTAGAGTCTCTCGCTGGTGTAAACTGATGAGCTGTCACGGCTAGAGTTGATAGCAAAGGTTGGGACTGTCTTTTAGAAGTAACCTGAAGCTTACCTAACTCGCTTTCTAAGATATTCATACGAAGATCATCTTTGAGAGACTCTGACAATAACTTCTGTTGCTTCAATTCCAAGAGGTCCTTTTCGTGTTGCATCTTCAGTTTGAGCTCTATTTTTTCCAATTCAAATTGTCGAGACAAATATAATCTATTGGCTTTAACCGAAGCTCTGCGTTCGGCTATATCGACAAGTGCTGCTGAATTGGCTTTAGAAGACTCCAAATTTGAAGCTGAGGACCTCGAAGCAGATGTTGACGACCTAGCTTCGGCTCCAAGTATTACTGTGAATGGGTGTATTACTTCAATCGCCTCCTTTGCCGAAAAAATCGTGTAAAAATATCTGAATTAACGTATAAATATATAAGAATAATTATCAAATAATTTTAGTTAATGAGGGGAGACTGTTCACCGTTCAGATTATTATCACCGGCAGCCCTGGTTTACTGGCGGTGCACACCGCAAATATTTAGCATGCAGAATGTTGTCGCTCCTTACCGAGAGCGTGGCAATATGGGTCATTTTGCTCTGCTGTGGGCGGAGCTTATTTGACTCGCGGGATGGAGCGACGGTGTGGAGCGCGAAGACACCGTCAATGTAAAAGGGCTTTGACATTAGATCTTGCGATTGCAGTTGGTACTTGGTAGTGTGTGGCTTGCTCTGTGGTTAAAGACGGTATATTGTGTGGTTGGGCAACATCTGATCGTAAATAATATAAAATATAGAAATGTTACTTTCAGTTGAATAGTTTCATTTATGCTGGGATGACAGGTGCATTGACCGAAAACGACGTGCTTCTGTAAGCAAATCCTTTGTGATACACAGCCTGCCATAAACTTCACGTTTAAAATCATGAGACGGTGGTGTAATAGTACGCAGGCTGAATAATGTACAGCATGTTTTAAATTCTGCGGTCTATAAGCGTCGTTCAGATAAATATTACTTCCTTCACTGCATTTGGAAAAATTTGGCAAAACTAAAATTGAAGTTCTATGGTGTTATTTGTCAATATATGTGGATAAATTATTCCAATTTTAAGATATTTTTGGTGCACAAGTAAGCTTAGTGGTAAATATACGTACCAAACAACATTTCAAACAGCTAAACTCACTCATGTAATACAGGAACTTAAATTTTGCTTGCTTTTTGTGAAATTACGTCTTTAGATTTTATTTTTTATTGCATAAAACAATTTTATACATCTCATTTACATCTATTTGCTTTTTTTTGCCATTTTTGCTCAGTGTGAGCTTCTTTGCCTGGGATCTGAGTAGTATTACGTTAGGTTAACAATGAAGCCGCTTGAGAGGAACAAAACGGGGAAAATCCGTGAAAATGTCAATTAATCTATTGGTTGTTTTTTGAATAGCTTTAATCACACATTTATGACATAGCCCTCCTAATTTTTTTTGTGCCTTACTCTGTCACTTGCGGTTTGAAAATGTTACAACTCCATTAAAAATGTCTGTTTTGTTAGTAATTTTTTTAAACTGTATCATGGTAAAATATTTTTTAAAATTTCGAAACAAGTCTATCTAATAACACAAACAATGGGTGAAAAATATTTTTAATTGCGGGGCAATAATCTTGTTACAAAACTGTTGCTATTTTGTGTTAAACAATAATTGTAAAAAACAATGACTGAAGATCATACCAAAGAAATATTTTATATTTCTTTAATTTGTTGATTCTTTTGGTGCTTGACTTCACTGTTCAGCTTTGGCATTTTTTTTGTACAGGCTCGCAATATAAGTTTTTGTCAAATAATAGTAAGTATTTTCAACAGAAGCTGCCACTTATTACATATCAAAATGTTTTCTAGTTGAATTAGTACCCATAATATAAACATACATTTTTTGGAGAGAAATATGCATGTTAAGTATTTACATGGTTGAGCCATATTTCTTAGTGTGTAGAATCTTTTCAGCACTACACTGTACATGATGTGTGTGATAAATTCTTCTCACAGTGCAGGAGCTCTTAGTCAAAACCAGCTGATTGTTATTGAAAGTTATAAAGTTATATTTTTCTTTAATATTATTTTATCATATTTGTATCATTTTATTTAGAAAAAGTAGGAACTATCTTACACTAAATTGGAAAGTCTTGACTGTGTCCAGTATGCTTCGAAAAACATTCAGTGAATAAAAAAACAAACAAAAAAGAAGGCGAATTGAAGCTCTTCTGAATTCAGAAAATCATAAAGTGGCACTTCCTGAATGTGTTGAATGCACACCGAAAGAAATTATGGCCTCTCGAAGTGTCTCATGGCTCTTCAGGTGTCTCATAGGCAGCCAAAACATAGCAAAAAGAGACCAGATGTCTCGTCGGAAGTGCGACTATTCGATGAGCGCTATGTTTCTCAAAGCAAGGTGTAGTTCGTTCGTTAGAACGCAAACACAAAGTGATAAGTACGATAACAAAAAATTTGCTAAATAGTGTAAAAGTATACTATTGGTACATATGCACAAATTTAATGGCAACTTCTTTGCTAATTGTGCAAATATATAATCGATGCAGAGAACGAGATTACTCTGCGGAAAGCTAGGAACTTTCATACTGTGTTGTATTATTACGCATCGGTCCCGCAAAAAAAGTGATGCATGACCGTGCGTCGCTGCGCTGGAGTTGGATTTGTGTGATGTGTTGTTCAATAACTGATGGATTCTTTTGCATGTAGCCCATTTGTGCTAGACAGGTATTTGTTTAAGTACACATACAAGACTGATAAAAATATGGTGTTTTTTATCGAAAAGTGAGCTTGTAATCTGCGTTGCGCCGGATTGCTTCTGTAACAAGTTGTGATAGTCATAATCGCGATGAAGCATTTTAATGAATAATTCAATGATTTGACTAACAATGAATAATTCAACGTTCATTTGGATTGCAAAGTTTTATTTTTTTTAAGTTCTAATATCAGCAGATATTTTATTACTCTGTAAATTTACCATGCAGAAGTGCTAATATCTGATACTAAATTGCCATTTTAGAAAAAGTGCTCAGCAAACGCAATAGATTAGTAAGCTTGAGCATTGAAGAAAATGTAATGCATAAGGTTACAATAAAAAAGAAGCATCAAGTTATTATATTCTAGAGACTTCAAATTATATGCAGGCAATAGCAGCATGCCACTAGAAGCAAACTTGTGTCTCGAGAAGAGGTCAAGTATATTAATATGCCAAGTTTCATTATACTAAAGTTTCTCAAAATATTCTTGCATTTTTAAAATTTAAGCAGTTGAACTCGTTCAACACTCTACCCTATTTTAGGGCCACCCTTTCTTAAAAGAATATGAGTCATATGCATTAAACCAAGTCATATTGAAATAATGAAATTGTAGATTTATCAGCATATTTTGAATCATCTAATAACTCTCATAACTGTATGCTGAATAAACTAATTAATATGTAAAAGTTTGATATGAGTGCTTGTCAAACATGAATTAATTTAAACTAGCTCTGTTGATTGTGCCTCATTTCGCCGAGGTCACACGGCCATGAAACAGTATTATATTTGTAGGTACTTGTGGGTTATCTTCAACCATTTGTTGAATGAAAAGGATTTTTTCGAAGAGAAAAGGTGAAAAATTTAATTGTTTTTTAAATATTGAATTGATGTTATGGACTGTATGAACGGATTTTTCATGTGAGAAGGTATCCTCCTTGATTAATGTTTCTTTTTCAGGCAATTTATCTTCTTTATATATATATTTTTTTATTTGGAGTGAAACAAACCAAAAATTTGAAATGATAAAAAATTAAAAAAACAATTTAGTTAATTTAACATAACTTAACCTATCCTCAAGATCGAAAGAAAACCATATATTAAAAGTGGTGACATAACCCACAAGTACCTACGAGGGCTGTTTTTTTCAAGTTCTGTTTGTTCCTCTATTCAACCAGCAAACTGGTGGGGTACGGAACTGCGCGTCACGCGAATGCGCAGCTCCCCCACTACAACCTACTCCATTTTCGGCTCTAAGCTGTCAGCCGTTGCCCAGCTACGGCCAAGTAAACATGGCTGCCACGATTAGTACTCCCGCCAGTTGTGAGTTGCGTAGCCTGATACGTTTTCTTCAAGCTGAAGGATGTCGGAGAGCGATCCAAAACAACCAAAACAAAAGAAGAGGCATGCTCTCATCCGGCATGATTTTCATTCACGACAACGCACGACCGCATAGTGCCAATGTGACAATGCAGCTCCTCCAGCAGATCAATTGGAAAGTGTTTGACCATCCACCATATAGCCCACACTTAGCAATCAGCGATTACCATCTGTTTCGAGAAATGAAGGCGTGGTTGTGAGGCCAGCGCTTCACTAAAAACGACGAGCTTTAAGACGCGGTAACGACCTACCTGGGATCACTGTCGGCTGACCTCTTTGAAAAGGGTATAGGAAAACTTGTTTCACGTTATGACAAATGCCTCAACCTTCAGGGTGACTACATAGAAAAATAACTAGGTCATTATGAATCTTTTAGTAATAAAACCATCTTATTATCACAATTTGTGTTTTTATAGGCTATCGGAACTTAAAAAAAACAGCCTTCGTATTTGCATTATTGTGTGTGCTTCAGCTGGTTAATTTGATTAGTAAGTAAATATATATTAGTGTAAAAAAGGTGATCATTAAAAGTATTTTATAAGCTAAAAATATCATTTAAGCTGATGTTCAAGTAAGCCTAATACTATTACTTACCATGTTTATAGTTATGCTATTAGTCCTCTGCCTGTTCCATTAAGAGGTCATATAAAAATTTCCTGCTAATATTTACATTTCTGGTTTGTTGAGCTCTTATACCATTTATAATATGGTGTGCATGGATTGCTATTTTGAATGAAATTTCTGAATATTCTGTACATTTGAGAGAGTTTAATTGCTGAGATCGAGAATGCATTTTGTGGTTATCCTGATCAATGTTTCATGCTGCCTTTGTTTTGTTGGCAATAATAATTAATAATGTTTTTAAAAATTGTATTTCTTCTAGAATTTTGAACAAAAAAAAGAAACTTTTATTAAAATTTGCTTCTATATTGGCGCTAATGAATTTCCTAATTAAAACTCGATTGCTTTAAGTTGCTGCCTTTGTGCATATGAGACACAATTCGTATATCTGTTGTTCAGGCATTATTCCACAGAACATGCTCACCTTCCTAACTTCAATGTCAGATGTGGCATTGACCATTTTCTGAACACCTACTCCAATGTTTCATCATTGAGAAAACATGTATTCAGGAAACATGCCCTAAATGTTAGAAACAGGGCTCAAGCTGCCGAAACTATGGCCACGGGTGATGTTCCTACTACTACTACTACTGGCAGTGAGTTGCCCAGTGGATCGGACAGTGTTCCTGATAATGATCTGGAAGAAAATTCTGAAATTTTTGAAATAAAATTTCTTCTGTATATCAGAGTAAAACAAGGGGTCACTGAAGAAATAGCTGAAGTTATTGTTCAAGAATTCGAAACAATTGTTGAAAACTGCATAAAAAAGTCAAGTGATATCATGGATGCCAAAAATATCCCCGCTGGTGAGAAAGTGAACATACTTCACCCTATATTGCAACTGAAAGCAAACCTTAATGCAAACAATAGTGTACACAAGCAAAGAAAAATGTTCACGAAAAAAGGATTTGTTGCAGCCAATGAGGTTTTGTGGAAAGTTTTCCTTTACTTTGCATCTGCAGATTCTGCACAACCACTAAATAGAAGGCCAAAGTAAGTTTTTTGGAGGATCACTTTGAGAAAAGAACTATTCCCAGTTACAATGAGGCTGTGGCAATTGTTCAAATGTACCTAAGAGCTAATGACCAATATACCCTATTTCTAAAGAATTTCATTCCTCCTCCAAGTGAAGCATAATAGCAGAATCAAAGTATGAGATTGAATTTGAATTTCAAGAGCGAAAGCTTCTCATTCAAGTGAATGAAAAGGAGTTGTTGTCAGCAGCTGTTGAGAAGTTCAAGGAGAAAGGCCTCCTGTCCAGTGATAGTACCTGTCGGCTGGAGATGTTTTGTCCCCAACTCAACCCGCATTTTCAGGTTGACGATGATGAAAAACCTGATGGTGGCATGCTTAAATTAGTACTCAATGAAGACCAAATTTCAACTCGTGAAAAGTGAGTAACTGGATCATGAATTGCAGCAGTTCATTTCTTTGCAGGAATTAATTTTTTGAATGTAGTATAGTCTTTGTTTTGAAATTTGAGCAAGTTTATTTTTGAGCGATTCATATTCCGAATTATTTGTTAAATATTTGTAATACAGCTATTATTTCTCGGGTTCTTAGAAATATCCAAGGTCATCCCAGCCTGTGTTCATATTCTCATGCGGATGAAGATGGCAACCAAGTACCTGGCTCTTGTTCAACGTCTAGTCTCTGTGTGCAACCACCCTCTGTAGACAGTGCTACTTCTCTCGGTGTACCAACATTTTTTACAAACAACAGGGCTACAAGCAACCTTGGTTCATCTGTCAGCTGCTTACATAATGACCCTCTTGCAACTTCCGGGCAAAATTGTTCGGCATCACTTCAGTGACCGAAAACTTTTTAACTGCCGTGTGAAAAATTTCCCCCAAGCTTGAAGGAACTTTTGAATGGCCAAAAGCCATTGGCAAAAAAATCGTGCTGACCTCCTGGATTGTCTTTTACGAGATAATTAAATTTACTTTGCAAATTTATCTCATGAGGCTTGATATATATTGTAAGTTTATCTCATGAGGCTTGATTTACATTGTAAGTTTATCTCATGAGACTTGATATTGCTAAAATGATTAAAAATGATTGGCTATTTCAGCCAAGGTCTTTTTGGTCTAAGGTATAGTTATGAAATTTACTAAGTATTCATGTGTGTTGCAGTTACCCAATCTTCGAGCAACTATGATGCAGTGGCCACAGCACCCCTAGTGAAGTATCCCTATTTACAACAGTGTTTTAGCTTCGGTGATGCTGAGGTTAGTGGATGACAGTACTTGAAATTCATACTCATAACCAACCAAAAATGAATATTTTTTCAATAGATTCCTCATCATTCACAATTTGAGTATCATATATGCAGTGTAACAGCGTGAAGCAGATATTTGTTGTACATATTAGTAAATTGTTTGTCATCAATTAGTGCTTCATAATTCTAGGAAACCTGGAAAGTGAGGATGTCCACAAAAACACGAAATACCAGACATAGAAGAGACAGTTCAGTGTCGTGTGTAGTGGCAAAACATGAAAAGAGGAGGCAGCACGCTGCTAAGGAGAATGCAAGCGAAAGCGATTGTAAGCTTTCAAAAAATGTTCCTTCTATTGGAATGGTAAACTATTTGCCTGAACAATTATCGACCGAAGATGATGTGTCCATTGCGTGACACCAGAGTGGAATGATTAAGGAAGTATGGAAAGTTTTCCCATATCACAGAAAATTGATGAAGCCATGCGCTTAACTTTTCCTCGTCGAAGAAACCTCATCATTAATGAGACTGTTACTGTTGAATTCATTAAAGAATTGCATCCCGCTCTCTTCAATTTCGAACAGATAAAAACTTAAAGTTAAATGATGATAATAAAGTTCGTTACAATATATGTGCTTAAAAACAATTTTACTCAAGCTCTCATTGCAATAACTTAACCATGAATTTCAGATCTGTTTTGAGTTCAACCATTTGACGGAACAAGACATTGCCACACTTCTCCAGAGGCGTAAAATGAATGTGCCACACTGCCCTCCTGAGCTATCACCTGCAGTATTTGAAGGTATCTCGAGTAGTTTGTGTTTTATGTTGAGACGTGGCACGTTTGTCAGCAAATGAAACAGTGCGAGTGATTGTGTTTTACAGATCAAGTGGGTTAGCTTCAGTGATGCGTGCTGACCTTGTGATTAATTGTACATGCATGGTATGGTGAGAGAAATCAATGTGTGTTTCAGGTATAGGTGTACGCTTGAGTGATATACGGGCAGTGCCTTTGGTGTTAATCAATTACTGTTTGCGCACGACACTGCATTGGTTGCTAAGTCGGAAGTTAGGTTGTGCAGATTGGTACAAAAGTTAATACTTGTTTGACAGAATGAGGTTGAGATCACATGCAGGACGAATAATGTTACGAGGTGTTCTAGAAATGAAAATGTTAGTAAAATGAGTGTAGCATTAAATTAGGTTTGAAGAAGTAATTCTAGAAACCTAGAGTTTTGTATTGGTGCGCATAGCGATGTGGAAGAAATGCAAGCATGAGGTGAGGAAAAGATTAAAAGTGTCAAGGGGTCTGAAATAGGTTTATGAAATGAAAGCTTATGCAAAAGTATAAAATGGAATTTGAATGATGAAAGTGAGGTTACATTTTCTGTGTTACATGGAGCTGCGATTTGGTGTATGATATTAGCTATAACAGAATAATTGACTGTACATCAGATGAAACGTCTAAAAAGTATAGCAGTAGTGGCTCTATAGAAGATAGAGTAAGAACTGAAGTGGAGAGTTGTGTTGAAAAGAAGCTGTCAAGAAGAGCAGACTGTTCTCTATTAATATAGTTTTCATGTTTGATCTTATGAAAAAATGAGGAGCATCTAAGTGAATTAAGTAATGTAACCACATACTGTTATGCTGCCATTATTCTTCACTTGGAGGAGGAATGAAATGCTGAAGAAATAGGGTATATTGGCCAATAGCTCTTAGGTACATTTGTGCAGGAAAAGGTGAAATTAAGTTGGATAGTTGGATAAAGCTTTCAGATTGAGCTTTTTATAATACGTAAGCATGGTAGTGGAGTGAAACTTGGCAAACTAACATGTCAGAAACAGCAAACCAAACAGAGCCATTAATGTATAAGATGATTTCTATTACAGAGGATTTTGAGTCATTATTTCCAAATGTTAGTACAACATCTCGTCCCTCATATGTTAATCCTTTGTAAATCACGGACTTAGCTGCTGTTACTGAAGGAATACCTCAAGCAACATTGAAGAATAGTTCACTCACAGTCTCATCCATGTCAGTAATATTCACTTTTTGGATGAAGATAGCCAAGTTTGGGATGATTAAACGGAGTTTAAAAATTATATCTTGACGAATTTGACTATAGAAGAAATAAATTGATATGCCTTGAAGAGTGATAAATGGGAATAGATTGTGAGTGTCTGATTTGAACGCAACCAGAAGGGTAGAGTGAGTGTTCGAAGCAGTGTGGGCGACATCTGTCATATTGTGGGTGGTCGCCAGTGTTAGTCTGGACATTCGTACCCCATACCATGTGGCAGGAGTAGGTTTTGTGTGCTGTAGGCCCCACAAGTGAGGTAAAGCTCGGAGGGTAAACTTGGCTAATGGTGAGCAGAGGAGCGTTAGCGCTTACCCTTTAGTTGCCCCTCTTGACTGAAGGAAAGGCTTGTGTAGAGTTTCAGATTTTTATTATTTACGCGTATGATATTGACTAAGGGATAATTATCTTCCATTAATTTTGTCGGCAGAACGTGTGGTCTGCAGTGCCCTTCTTCAAGTGCCCAGTCTAATGAAGGAATCTGTAAGCTTTACCTCTACCACAGAAGTAAGTTACCATGAATTCTTAATGTGATGTCTCAGTGCTTGATGTTCTGATGTAAGAGAAACTGAGATATAAATTACGAAGTTCTCTATTGCTGTAATTCTTTTGAGTTTGTTGGGAATTAAATTACTGTAATTCTTTTGGGTTGTTTTCTTTGAAAAATTTTGTTTCATCATGGAATTGGATCTACTTATTTTAATTTAAGAGAATTTTTTTCCAATATTCTACTGTTAAATGTATCCGTTTAAATGATTTTCAATTTCCATTACGTTACGGTCAGTTGTCAGGAGAAGCTTATATTTTTAAATGACGAGGGTAGAAAATTAGAACTATTAGATCATGAATATTGGTGTACTAATGAGTGTCTACTGAAGACTAATATCATTAGATGTAATCTGCATGTCAGAGGAGTACGATTTTCCATTCTCCAGGCCCCATGCAATTTGATGTACGCAGACCTACAGTAACTACGTTTTTTCATTATTAGATGTACTTCTTGCTTACTACAAATGTTAACACAAATTATTTGTACATGCACGAACTGTTTCGACTGTATCTGTTTATAATTTTGAAGCATATATAATTTATTCGATTTTATGAATCGAATTTTCGTTCTAACACTGCTAAATGCGTTCCACTAACCAAGTGATATTCATTGCTCGGCTTGCGATGACTCAATTCTTGGCTCTAAAAAATATATGAATTGATTATTATATAATTCATATAATATACGCTCACTTGCAGCAACTAAGGCTCTCTCAATCAATGTGCTTAACTGAAGTGGCTCTCATGCAAAAATTAGTGAATAACACTGCACTAGACTATTTATTCCCTGAATAATTGTGCGGTGAGATTTGCTGTCTACTACATTCAAAGGTTTTCCATTCCCTAGTGAAACGCATGAAAGCCTCCAGTTTTGATGCATGATGATATTTCTTATCGATATGCATTGATGAATTTGTTTTCTTCATGAGCAGTTACCTTCTTACAAAAAGTATAACCAATAGTTCATGCCATAAAATTTTATAAAATTCAGATCACGCTCAAAATAAGATTTGCCTTCTATCTGTTATGTTCATTCTAATTCAAGTTGTTGGTCAAGACATGTGCTGGTTAGAAGGCTAAAATTGTATACTCGCACGTATTTCCTCAAACCCATGTTGAGCAACTTTTGGCATTAATTCAGGAACCTAGTCCCGGATTACACGAAGCACCGAACACTAAGAAATAAGTGGAGTAAATTACACAGTATATTTTACACTTGACGTAGATTTCTTTGGCCTGAAAGTATTGATTTTGTTAACTTGGGTTGGCTCTTGATCATTTTTATGGAAGTGTTCTTAAGATATTCGTTATTTACAGGAAGAGACTGGATCTACTCTCATGCTTCACTTCAGTGACCCTGCCGACCGATCAATTTACTCTGCAGAGCTGATTGCCATTCGTGCCGCACTCCGCATGTTTGAGAAGAGGCTTGCTTCGGGTTCTTACGTGGTTTTCTCCGATTCCAAAGCTGCTCTCCAGTCTCTGAGGTCCTACAACTCCTCACATCCATGAGAATAATGTCAAACTTTAGGCGACTTGCAGGCTCCCCAAAACTTCTATCTCTATTCTGGGTACCTGGCCATGTTGAAGTACGTGTCAACGAGATGGCAGACGTGTTAGCGCGAAGTACTGCAACCTCTACTGCTAACCCAACAAATACCAGAGTACCCGCCCGAGATTACTACCCTATAATTAAAGCCCAACTCTGGCAGCGACAGTGGGAAAACACCCAAAACAACAAGCTGCGCAAGATTGAGAACAGTGTCCGAGCCTGGCCTTCTTCAGCATGCCGGAACCGCCGCGTAGAAGTCCTCCTATATCGACTGAGGATTGGTCACACCCGCATCACTCATGACCATTTAATGGAGCGTCACCCGGCGGCACAGACGCCTATCTCGCCGGATTTGGACGCCGCCCACTCCTCTCCCTCCACCTCCGTGTTGCTACATCAAGTTGCCATTCGCGCCAATTATTTAACTATGTAGTACTATTGAGGTTTATTAACCCATGTGTTCGTTGTTTAGTTATTATTAATCACTGCGTTATAAACACTACAAGTACTTAGTAAGTGGATAGTACAGCGGAATACCAAAGTTAACCTGCATTAAATCATTATAATAAGTTATGACAACGACCGCTGGTGTTTGGCCATTCGACCCTCCATCTCGGCATGCAAGAACAGGCATTTTTAAACTTTTTCAACTTCACCTTGAACCAACTGAACTTGGCCTAACCTAACCTAACTTGTTAACCTAACTTAACTTAACTTAACCTAACCTAAATTAATTTAACCTACCATTTCTGTAGCTGCTCGGAGGTGGAGGGAGAAGGGGTGGGCAGTGTCCAAATCTGGCGAGATTGGCGTCTGTGCCGCGCGGCCCCTCTTTGCGATCGCTGCTTGGTGCCGCTGTCGGTGCGGCATATATTGGTTGAGTGTCTTCGTTTTTCCAATGTTTGTTCCGCTATTACCCTGGTTTACAGGGCGCTGACTCTGATTTCGCCTTCAGGCCTGTTGACACGATCAGAGGGTGAGCGCTTCACCACGAGCTCAGTACCGTACTTGATTGAGTCCGAGTGTCTATACGGTCATGCTGCACTTGGAGCAGTGGCCATAGTGTCAGTGGCGCAGCGCTGCTCTAGTAAAATCCTCAGTCTGCTTCTTGAAGCGGTAGAGATAGGATGTACGATAGTGGCTCGGCGACAAGCAATGGCGTTTGCACTCTCTATAACAGTTGTCGCGGCTGTAAAGGAGAAACAAAAATAAAAGAGGAAAATTTGAGCAAAGTGCAGGTTTAACATAAATAATTTTTAGCCAGTTAAAGGACAATTTTACAAAGGAAGCGTAGGGAAGGAGCAGAAACTATACACCCTTCTCGTACGGCGACTGAAATGGCATTGGCAAGCATTGGAAAGCTCGACGAAGATCAAACCTAGACACACTGTTTTTTAGTGCTCCATTCAATCTGAAACGAGAGAAAATGGGCGGGGCTTGAGCCTCTCTTCAGTGCTGAAGCGCTCACTCACTCATCGTGTCAACAGGCCTTTATGTAAGATGTTGGGAGAACCGAATCGTGTGCGTTTTAATCATTGGCAACTTATTAGTTATCTCTCTGACTCATCTCTTATGAACAAATTATAGTGCCTCTGTACGTTGAGAACTTCGAAAAGATTTATATGTTTAAATTCTTTTTTAGTCGTACAGTTCTTGGTGAGTCCTGAAATATTTGTGTTATTTAGTTTAATTTGCCAAATCTTCGTGGCTGCACGGAGGATGTGTTAGTTGGAATACTCAAGGAAGACAAACGCTCGGGCTTCAACACAGCAGCGTTGCTGCTGTTCCTGGAGAGGTGCAAGCAATATTCTGAAATTTAACAAGAAGCCACGCAGTATTGAACTATAGCCAGGCGTGATACCGTCTTGGATGATTGTAGATGAGGAAACTGCAATATGGCCGGGTGCGCTGCGTTGGTACCTCGGGGGGTTTCAGCGTGGGTAAGGCATCCGGCCACAAATGGGTGGGCAGCTGGAATTCCCTATGGGGTTTGACTGCCCAGTGCGATCGAATGTACTGTTGTATGTAAAAAATTTTGATCGGGAGACAATTATAATCTTGAGTTGTAATTTATAATCTTGGTGTTCATATAATTTTGGTATTCAAATTATATTGATGTTCGTCTCATGTGGTAAATTGTAAAGGTCTGGTACTTATTAAATTATGGGACCTTCGGTGCGATAAAGTTAAGTTAGTGAAGCGCTAGCAAACCCATTTTACTACTACTTCTACTACTACCCTGCCGACACTGATGCAGAGGGTGTACGTTTGCTGAAGGTGTTGAGGTATGCCGAGTGAAGGGTTTATTGCAAGGTGTTACTGTGTGGCCAGCGTGTTACAGTGTATTTAATGTGAGCTACCCCAATTCTTATAGAAAGACGGTGCTATTCATACAAAGAGAACTTCTTGAGTTGAAGGACAAGGGCAAGTCTCCTCTAATCGTACTCAACACAGTTAAGAGCTTACAAACGCTCAGAAATACAAACTAAATTTAAGTCTTCAATTTGAACCCCATATTTACGCCAATCAAGTTATGGAGGGATGAGCTTTCGTTTCAATGGAATAAGTTTATTTTTAAGCTAGAGGCAATTTTCTTTTCGGTTCATTGCTACTCTTTTTTCAGTTCCTCCCGCTTTCTTTAACTTTTTTATTCTTTTCTTTCCTCAATCCTCTCAGGGGGGTACAAATATTGAATCTATTAGAATTACCGCTCTCATTGGAAAATGTGTGAGGCCCGAGCTAAGAGTTAAATTGGTTAGGCCTACTTTTTGTTTTAATAAGATAATGTTTTGTTGTGTCAAGAAACACTTTCTTTCCGGTTCACTGCTGCGCTGTTTTGCAGCACCTACTACTTTCTTCTTTAACTTTTACCATGCTTCACGGACTTCTCAACTTATTGTTTCTATGCTCCTTCTGCATAGGTTTCCCGTTCCATTATCTCTATACTAAATGGGGCCTTCCTCCTTCCTCTCTTCGAAACGTTTATTTTAGCGGTATGAAATTGTTAAACTAACATATAATCTAATTTAATCCTTTCTTTATTTTAACCCTTATTCTTATGGAAAGATTTAAGTTCAAATCGAAGATTATATTATTTATTGGTCAATGGCTTCCATGAACAACATTTAAGTTGTATCAAGAGAGGAAAGAACAAGATCCCGTTTATCATGTATATGTTGGAAAGGGTCTCTCTGCAGAGAGTGGGTTCCCGTATAGCCTATACAGTGCGATAAAACAAAAAGGTAGAATGAAAAAAGGAATGATCGGAGAATCTATTATGGATGTAACTTTTCATTTTATTTTCAATAGTTAACTTGTTTTTCGCACTGTTTCATATAATTTTTCATGGAGGTTTTTATTGTATTATGTGCCGTGAATTATTTTTTCTCATTCGCCCTTCTATCAACTCAGCGAAAACGAGTCCCTTGGTCGGGTTGATACTTTCTGCTTAACTCATTTTTAAAACATGAGTTAAGTTAGTAATACTATTGTTTCTTTGTGCTTCAATTAATTTTTCCCTATTTTATAAGGTATTATGTTTCCTATCTTCATTTGAAACTTACTAAATTCATTAGAATAAAACAAAGAAAGAATGGGGATACTGAGAGCCATTCTAAATTTATTATTTTTATAAAATAAATCCATATATGTTATTGTGTAACAGCTTTTCATTCCCCCCTAATTTCGAGAGCGTTTCTAATTGACAGTGAAACTGCAGGCTATACGAGCGTCAACCATGCAAGGTAATGCAATGCATTGTTAGTAGTAGTAAAGTAGAATTAGTTGTAGTAGTTGTATTGGTATAGTAGTAGCAGCAAGCCCTCTACTACTATTACTACTTCTACTATAACTACTACTACTAATTCTACTCTACTACTACTAGTGAAATGCTACGGTTGATATCCGTAGAGTTTTATTTGAGACACCAGTTAAAAATGCATCAAACTGAAACCTACTTGTCTCATCGATGAGACACTGGAGAGTCTTTAATGAGACACTGGAGCGTCTCTAAATCGGGTCTGGAGACACTGGCATGCATCCAAATATTGAGTGTCTCCTTGATGATGCATCTGCGTGTCTCGGTTGTGGGACAAACGTCAGATGCACCTGGGTGTTTCAAAATAGGGCTATTATTTCTTTCAGTGTAGTGCGCATAATGCTGAAAATGCTGCTAGTGAGTGCTAAGAAAATCTTGACATTAGTGATGCAAGCTCCATGGGTAGGATGTCAATTGCTCCATATGACCCAAATGTTACTTCTGATTCAAACAGCTCTGATGTATGCAAGTCAGATGATTCCAGAAAATCTGATACAAGCAAGTCTGACAGTTCAACTACTAAACCTGAACTAGAGTGCAAAATTTCTGGTTCTACTCAGACTCAGCAGTGTAGACATTCGTGTTCACTGAAGCTGAAAAGGTGCCTTCAAGATTGGGCTAATGATGAAGAAAGCATTCCAAATGATTGCATTACTCGGATCCTCCATAAACTATCAAAAGATTCTCCAGAACTACCTAAAACTAGTAAAGGACTGAAAGAACGTCAGAAATATGAAATAGTAAAAATGGATTCTGGGGCAGTTAGCAGGCAGAACTCTTTCACAAAAATTTTGAAAAAATTCAAGTCCAAAATCCAAATATAGAATGTGTTAACATGGGTGTAAATATTGATGGCATCCCAGTATATGCTAACTCCAGACTTTACTCAACTTATCCCATTCTTTCCAGAATTCTAGAATGCCCAAAACAAATTGTGACAGTGGGGATTTTCACCACAAATTCCTCAAATAAACAATTGCCAGTCCCCAAAGTTTTCCTTGATATCTTCATTGAAGAACTTAAGCAATTAACACAAAATGTAAAAAACAGCATAAGTCTAGATTTGAACATAGGACCATTTGTCTGTGATGGACCCATGCGATCCTTAGCTACCTGAAAAATATAGTGACCCACACAGCTTACAATAGTCGAGGGCGCTGTTCCCAAGCAGGTCAGTACCATGGAGGGCATGTAACGTTACTGGATACCAATGCTCCTCTTGGCTCTGATGTTTCATTAAACGAAAGAACAGATATCAGCCATCATAAAATAGATTCGCTCTCGCCACTGTAGTCAGAATTGCATTTTCCAATGGTGTCAGGCTCTGTGCTTGATTATATGCAAATGTGTACAATTGGTGTCATGAAAAAAATATTAAAAAGGTTATTTTCCAGCAGTGCAAACCAAACAAAAAAAAGAATTGAAGTGTGCACCAAAAAGCATTATTTGAGGAACAGCTGAATTCAATATCAAATTGCATCCCATCTGACTTTTCAAGGAAATTTGAAGGTGGCTTTAAAAATCTTTCAAGGTGGAAAGCCACTGAATTCAGAGCATTTCTTTTGTATGCCGGCATTGTAATTTTCTCTCATGAATCAGTTATACCAAAAGAGAAAATTTACAATTTCTTACTATTATCAGCTTAAATGAGATACCTCTTAACAGATAACATGCAGTGCAACATGAATGAAGTTACAAAAATGCTCAAACTCTTTTTAGAACTAAGTGCTCAGTTGTATGGGGTTGATTTTGTGTCATACAATATTCATAGTCTCATAGATCTTCCTCAAGACTATCTAAAGTATGGAAATCTAGACACAATTTCATGTTTCCCTTGCGAATCATATCTTGGAAGTCATATTAAAAGAAGCGTCAGATCCGGCTACAAGCCTCTGCACCAAATTTCAGAAAGAGTGAGTGTGCTGAATAGTAAGACATGTGAAGAAACTCTTTGTGGAAATTTACCTAGATTTCTTAAAAAAATTGGTGTGGAAGATGATTTTAATTTCTATAAAATCGTACGCGTCAATGATGCAAAATTAAGTCCTGGAGCAGTACCAAGCCGTGATAATTGTGTGATGCTTCAATCTGGTGAAATTGGAATTATTAGGAAGATACTGCAAAAAAATTCCAAGATTTATTTTTCTTTTCAAGCACTTTCTACCAGCCAGAACTTTTTTCAACAACATGTAGAGTCAAATTCATTTAGGTATTTATCGTGTGTCTGGGAGATGAAAAGAAAAAGTTGTGACCCTAGCAGAATTTTCAAAAAAAAGTGATGGTGTTACCGTATACCCTGAAGAAAAATATGCATATTGCTATTTTGCTGCTTTAAATGTCTAATGTGCCACATGAGTGCATTCATTACATGAACTTTGAAAAAAGTAGCCTGATGAAGATTCTTCATATTTAAAAATATAACATCTGTGTCAACCTGTGCCGTGACCTATGTTGCAGATTAAAACAAACGCAGTGATGTCTTGGACTAAAAAGAAATTTTCTATGGTTACATTTACTGACAACTCAAATAGGGCAGTGCCATCAAGCTGGCTTATACGAAAGAAGAAAAAGTTTCTTTGCGATTGGCCTTCGGAAGATTTGGAGTTGAAAATAAAAGACTGTGTAGCACCATCAAAACATTGAAGAACTTACGTGGTCACTAACATTGTTGCAACTTAAAGTAAGTGTAAAGTTACTTTGGCACTCAAAATTATTTGGCAAATAATCTAGCTTATACTCCTCAGAGGATGCCACTATTGTATTTATGGGAAGTAGTTCCCTTTGTGGCAGAATGTAAGGGCTAGAGCTGATGGATTGGTATCCCTTCTTTTTGTTGAAATATGTATTTTTTGTTTTGGTAAAGACAATTTTTTTGTCTCACTGCTATCAGTTTTTTCAGCACTTACTAGTTTCTCCTTGAACTGTTATCTTCTCTGAACTTTCTTCCTGAAAAGCTGATTGTATGTGTGGGGAATGCTTTGAGGGAATATACTGGTGCATAGATTCCCCGTGAACGTGCTCGTGTGTCCATACTCGATGGCCCCTTCACTATACCTCTCATAAGTCATTCAAATTATTATTTTAAATGTTGTGCAATATTCATGATTTGCAGCAGTGTTTCAAATATATATATTTCTTTAGTGAAGAATTTTCCATCTCCATCATGTGTTAGGCATCCTGTAGTTAGTATTAACACTTTGATATGTACAGATGAGTAGTTTGCTCAGGAGTTTTGTTTCCACGAACACTGTTTTCAAACGCGGCAACGGTTCTGAGAGACAGGTGTATTTTTCATTAAGATTGGGTACAAATAATGATACTACACGCATAATAATTATCATTAGCACCTCACCTCGGCCCATGAAAATATATGTTAATTTCTTCTCTCTACTCTGTGTCACTCTGTGAGCTCTTCATCGATTGGCGAAACAATATTTATTATTCTTAACCAATATTTACCGTTTTTCTATTCATCTGTAAGCTTGTAGCAAGGGGAGTTCTGGTGTTCATCTTTACTTAACTCTCTCATTTTTTCTAGTGTATAGCTGAATTTAGATTATAGTTTTGCTATGTTTTTCTCATACATAATGCTTTCACAAACTCCCAGATTGACAAGCCAGATGTGAGGAAAAAGGATGCCTAGGAGCATATCCTTCAGCAACCGAAGATGATTCTGCGCGCGCCACCGACACACAGCTTCCCTCGTTGCAAGTTTCATCACTGCTGCAAAGTTACAATCCTCCCAGTTCATCACGGTGAGATATCCTCTATTAAGCACGATACCATTACCCTGACTTTCCTCATTCACATTAACATTGCATTGTACACTAACTTTCTAATTATCATAACCTTTCTTCAAACTTCATGATATCGGAAGGCTGCATTTGTATCATAGCTTCTTCTCTCGTAGTGTAATTGAATAATTATGTATTTTACTTGCTTAGCCATTATCACTTTGGAATTCAGGGCAGTTAGATATACCATACTGTAGTTGATGAAGTTTTGTTATCTACAGGAACGAGTGCACATTATTAACTGAAGTGATGGGCATGCTGAGGCGTTTTTCCAGTCATAACCCCGAGAGTTTCCCGCGTAACTCTCACCGAAGTAACTCTTAACAAGATTCGAAAACGCCACTGTGAACACGATTTTGCCGTTTTGGGGTTACTTAGGCTTTGTTTGTAAACAAACATTGAATCAGCTGATTAACTTGCTCTCTTATTGAAGTTGATTACGAAAGTTGAGTTTTAGAGTATGATTATAATAATCGTTGTTTTATACTGACGCTTTACCCCGTCAATGATTTCATTTGTAGACAATGCTTCACGCTAGATATTAAGATATTCACCTAATTCTTCATTAGTAGCTTTGTTATATATTGTGTGTTTTTTTGTTGAGAAAGTGATCTTTGATGAGTGAATCTTATTCCAAAGGTTACGAATAATTTAATTCTCATACATTCTGTTATATAATAGGAATAATTTTATCTCAATTGAGTGCTTTATTTATTCAAGTATTTTATTTGTAAAATTTATATTTGAATTTTTACTTAAGGAAATTACATGAACAATGTGAAAAAATCTATTCTCAGCCAATGCTGGTTCTGAGGCAATGTTTAGTAGTGGTCTACAATGCTCAGTTATGAAGCTTTCCACTTGGTTATGAAGTGCTTTTTTACAGCTGATGATGGAGAGATCAAGTAACATAAAATTGACTGACCTATGCAGTTGCTCTCAAGATAATCTAGTGCAATAACTTTACTTAGAGTCAAACTAAGTTTGTCCTTTGTTGAAGCAATTGAGTAGAGTTACTCTACGAGCCTTCATGGAAACTATTAGTTAATCTACTAGTAGTTGGCAACTCGGTAAATGTTGAGGATTAACCGGGAATCGATTATCCACTTATCGAATCCTAGATATAGTTAATTAAATTGAAATAAACCAGATTTGTTCTACGCACTTTCCGTCGTAAATGAGTATTTTACGAATTATAGCGATAGGTTTAGCTTCGTCTTCGAAAACGATGCGCTCGAATGAAAAGCTACTCATTGATTTTCTAATTTTTGTTGGTTGAATCATGGTAATACCATAGAAATGAACAACTTTTCTTCTATACACTTTTTTCGTCAAATGAACATTTTATGAGTTAGCGCGGTAGGTTTAGTTTCGTCTATGATGACGAGCACGCCGGAAGCGAGACCACATTGCAGTGTTGACGTACGCCGGGCTCGATGAATTACATCCCGCTTCAAACACTTGAGTTGCGGTCACTAATTCACCACTATAACTCTTAAAATACTTATTTACGACGGAAAGTGCATAGAAGAAAACGTATTTATTTCGGGTAAATGTAAAGGACTTGACCATAATTGATATTCGAATTTTCGATGCCCTAATAATGTTAATCACATGAAAATAAACAAGTTTTCTTCAATGCACTTTCCAGCGGAAATGAGTATTTTAAAAGTTATGGCGTTCAATGAGTTACCGGAACTCCATTGTGCATCACCCTATTACAAACGTAAAGAGGTTGGGTCGTGAGGGGTAGCCACAGTTCTTTTAGCTTTATAATTTTCACTAAAAGAACTGTTGCTACCCCTCACGACCCAACCTCTTTACGTTTGTAATAGGGGGTTTGCTCTTCGTCGGCTTGGTTGGCGCGCGGGAACGCCTGTTTACTTTCACGTCGGACCGCGCGGTATATTTTTCCCCGCCTCAAACACTGGAGTTACGGTAACTGATTTAATGCCATAACTTTTAAAATACTCGTTTCCACCGGAAAGTCCATTAAAGAAAACTTGTTTATTTTCATGTGATTAACATTATTAAGGCATCGCAAATTCGAATATCAATTATGGTCAAGTCCTTTACATTTACCTTATTTCGATTTAATTAACTATGTCATGGCACCGAAAATTCAAATATCGATTCCCGGTTAATCCTCAACATTTACCGGCAGCTCTCAACTCTATCACAATTTTTTAATTCATCAATGTATATAAATGAAGAATTGCAATTGTGAATTTTTTAGGCAAGTAGTTTATGAGAGAAATAATCATGAATTTTCTTTTTTTTTGCAGGCATGATATATACTTTGATCACTCATTCCTTTATAAATTCCTTCAGATGGATAACTCAGAATTTTCTAAGGACATCAGAATCAGTTAGCAGGCATTTTCCAAGCTCAAAATTACTGGCGATCCTCCTTTTATACGGCATCCTATGGTACGTTCACCCAATTATACGAGAATATATTTGTACCCAAGCATCGCTTCCACGAATTTGAATTCTGATTGTACGGCAACATTCTGCAAAAGTTTACCTGCGGCATCAAGTGCCACGTCACCACTATAACTGTAATGTCAAATGCCACGCAGAAGTGAAGCTGTTTACTAAAATCGAGTAAGTCATGGCCCCTAAAGCAGTGAATTCAAATCGGAAAAAACAGAAACTAAGCATTAATAAGAAGCTAGCTGTGTTGAAGGAATTCAGTGAAGGAAAGAGAGTGATTGATATTGCAGAGCAGTTCAACATGAATGAATGCACTGTAAGGGCTATAAAGAAAAATGAAGAGCGTATAAAGATGTTTGCAAACAATATTTCAACACGGATGGCAGACAAAAATATCCATATATGAAATCCATTGATTCATAAATTTGAAAATCTAATGTATGTGTGGATCACGGAACAACGACAAAGAGGTGTGTCTTTCAGTACCAGTTTAATTCGTCCAATAAGTACTATAATTCAGACGAAGGCAAATTCGTTACACGCCGCCGTGATAGCTACAAGTGGCGAAAGCAGCACAACTTCACCTTTTGCAGCTAGTAGAGGATGGTTTCAGAAGTTTAAGAAGAGATTCAACTTGAGAAATTTGAATATCCATGGTGAGGCTGCTAGCGCCGATCATGCATCTATTGAACCATTTAAAAAGCAGCTTTCTGAAGCAATTAAAGTCGAAAGGTATTGTTCTAATCAAGTATACAATATGGATGAAACAGGCCTATTTTGTGAAAAACTTCCAACGTAAACCTACGTAACTGAAGAAGAATCGTCCCCGTCAGGCTATAAAGCAAGCAAAGATCGTGTTACTCTAATGTTCTGCGGTAATGCTTACGGCGATGCTAAATTGAAGCCACTATTACTTTAATGTCAATACAATAACACTAGAGCTCTCAAGTACTGCGATAAAGAGCAATTACCTGTCGTGTGAAAAAAACAGAAAAAAACAGAATTGTGTTGTCTCTTATAATTATCATTACATGTATTATCAAATGTAGATTAAGCAAGATTAGGAGTACATTGCCCTCAATCATTTATTTTCGACTTGTGACACGAGTTTTACAATACTCGTGTGTGTGTATCATCTAAGTGTATTAATTTTAAGAGATTTTAAAAACCAATGATGGTACTTGTGTACCATCTATATTGGAAATATACTGTTTTTCTGTTTTTCTGTTTTCTGTTTTCACACGGTCGGATTTGAAGGGGTTGCTGTACACGACATTCACGAGCTATTAGAGAGTCACGATGAAGAATTAGGCAATGAAGAATTATTGCAGCTTGAACACCAATCGTTTGTTGAAGAGGTTACTCTACTGGACGAAAGTACTGCTGGCACAAAACATACAAGAACAGAAGAACAATCAGATGATAAGAATAAAAAGGTAGCTGAATTTATTCAAACTGCAAATCGGCTGAAAGAACTTGTTGCTACAGTAGAAACGGATTCAAAGAGAATTAATAGTTCAGGCAAATTATTGACGGAGCTATGTCATATTATACAAACCTGATGACATGAATAACTGATATAAATATATGTTTAGTAATCAAACATATTGTAGTACAGTGTGAATTACTTGCTGATGTAATATTAATAATGCCTTTTACTTCGTTGCATGTAATGTAACATATTAGGTCAGTAATACTAGTTCAAACTTACGTTTGCCCGCGTATATTTATAATGTACTTTATTTTTTGTTCTATTCTAACCCATAAATAATGTGTTATTGAATAAACGTTATTTAACTATTTTCAATTAGCATTTAAACATGCGTTTCTATTCCCTTTAACTGGCTGAAGCCAGAGTATGGCAATAAAAAGACATATTGTGTAGTATGCCTTTGACTGTAGCAGTTTTGTAGCTTTTCTTTCATCATAGAAAATTTTTAGTTTAGGGATGACTAAGCTATTATTGGAACGACACCCAATTGTACGGTGATTCCATTTATACGATCTCTTCTGATCCACGCTTACCGTATAAAACGAGGATCGCCTGTATTCTGTAACCTTCTCCAACAGATGACCATCCCAACAAGCTTTGTCCTATGCATCAAATGAAATTTTCATAAGCTCTCATGGTGTTGTGGTATCTTGCTTCAAAAACAACTTCTAAAGAGACTGTGTTGTTCTTCTGGCCAAGTCAAGAGTGTTTTTTATACAGGATATTGAGTATAATTTACTCCACCCAAGTCTTAAAAATATTCAGGCCCCTGACTTGAATAGAAATGTTATGGACTTCATAGAGTGCAGTATATGACAGTGTCATTCAAGTGGAGTCAATCACTTTCTATGATTCCTAATACTGAATAAAATAATTGCTTATGTTGGTAGGTGGATAATTTTATCCATTTTGACATCAGAAGTGGCCTGTGTGAATTACTGGGATGTTCTGGCCAAATAAATTGTGTGATTTTACAAGTTATGGTAGGTTACTTGTGCAGAGATTGACATTTTGAGTGATTTCAACAAGTTATAGTTTCAGAAAAAATAGTGTTTGTAATATATGGAGAAAATAACAAGCTGCCAAATGTTTGCCCAACTATGACGGTGAAATCAAGAGAACCAATGGAAATTTTCTATCAGAAAAATTAGATGTGCTGGTAAGACTTCATTATAAGCGTATCTAAAATTTTAATGATAGTATGTCATGTTAATGTATTATTAACTTAATATATGTGAACAAGTACTGCTTGGGGGGAGGGGGGGGGGGGAATTATTGCACTGGTTAGATTAGGACTACTACATTTGTCGTAGTGATATCAGATTAGAGTGAGTGGAACAGATGATTTGGTTACAAAATGTCTCTGAATGGTTTTAAAAGTTACCGTTTTGATGCATAATTCAAGCTCAAAAAAATTGGATGCAAAACAGATCAGATGTAAAAGATAGAACTTTATTTTGTATTTGCATAGGTTTTAATATAAGGGAATAAAGCACATGTGCACCTGACTGTTTGATAGGCAACATCGTGCTCATCACGTGTAATACTGTTGATTAGTGAGGGTATGGCAATAAATTGCAGGTTGCAGGGCTGTATAATTAACAGTGAGGTACGCAAAGGCTCTAACGCAGATATTGACAGCTACACACGTTCAGCAGTAAGAGGGTTGTCATTATGCAGTAATAACTCTCTCCTTCTTTCCTAGGTATGGAAGTGAGGGCAGCGCTAGGTTTTAGTCAATTTTTTCCTCTAATTATGCATAAGTTTTCTAGCTATGAAATTGAATGTAAATAATTTTCAATATTTTTGTTGAAGTGTCTTTCCTGTTGTTTTGAATGTAATTCCTCAACAAGATACTCAGCTAGCATCCATGATAATCAGTATGCTAACTTCATTAGGTAGCTTTCATATATTGCTTAGAGTCTAAATACTTTCAAACAAAATAAGTGATACCTCATATTTTCTCATCAATAAAAGAGTTCTTCACTGTGTATTTTGTCTTTATGGTCCAGCTAAAATATAGGTCTTCACCATAGAGATGATTAAGGAAATCAACTTCATGAAGTAATGGGCTGTTCTACGTTCAAATAAATGAAGTAGAAACAAGGAATGAAAGAAAACGTAGTGACGTCATGATTTACTGTAATAATAATTGGATAATTAAAAACGGTAGGTAAAGAGCTATCGATTGAATGATTGAAAATGGAGAAGAAATTGAAACATAGTAAAATCATTGGAGTCTATCTTCAAGTTAAGAATCTCATGAAAACCTCAATTTTAATGAAGAAGATCGGTACAAAATAAAAAGAAGAACTAACGTAATAGAGAACATTTAATGAGGCAAACGTTTCGGAATAAAGGTTATTCCATCATCAGTGCTGGAAGAAATAAAAAATAATTTCAGTCATACATAAGACAGATAAGGTTTGAATGAAAATACTAAGCAAAAACGCAAAAAAATAAAAGTAAATCAATGTTCTAACGACTAAAATACCAAACTTAAGCGTATAGGCAATACACATACAGGGAACCATAACTATACACACTCATACACCTATACATTGAAATATATATATACTCACACACACACACACGCATATACACGCACGCACTACATGCACACACAACAAACACACCTCAGCATACCGCAAGTTAGGAAGTAGGGGCTACAAATAATTTTGTCGCGCTGAAATCGTTATTAAGTGCAGGTTTATTTGTAAATATATAAAGAGATTCTAGAATACAGAGGTCTTGTTCATTAAATGCTTTGCATAGAATAGAAAAATTAGACATTTTGAAAGGATGATTAGAACTATTACAATGGCTTCTAGTGGCAGACTGAGAAGGACAAGCAAATGGGCGGCCAGTAATATGAGAAAAACCTGAATGTTGGCTGTGACGGATAAATAGTTGAAGGGTAGTGCTTCCAACGTACGATTGCTGGCAGCAATCACAAACATACACATCTACACAGTAACTTTCCAGGCACTCATCCTGTCGCTCTTTCCTATTAAAAAAAGACGATATCTTAAAAGTATTCCTATAATAAACATGAACGTCAACCGCTGTAAAGAAGGTTCGCATAAGGACTAGAAACTCTAGTTGAAAATCACTGTTCAGGTAATCTAGGAATGGAAGGCCAATAGATATTTTCTGTTTCGGTACGGTCAAGGTTACAGGAGGGGGGGAGGGAAATTTATTATCTAGAAATTTTGTGACTATTCGATTAACAAGATATTTTTGATAATTATTACACATAAACATTTTTTGCAGATATTCTAATTCATTGTCAAATAATTGATACGTGCTCGAGATGCAATAGGCCCTATGTAATAAAGGTTTCACACACCATTTATTATAACCTCTGTAGACACAGCTAAAATAATTTGTACAAAGACCGGTAAATGTAGGCTTTCTATAAACTGAAGAAATAAACTTAGTGTCGGACTTCCTTATCAGGACATCTAAAAAACGTATTTCACCATTCTGCTCACATTCCATAGTAAATTTAATGTTGGTGTGAACGGCATTAACATACTCAAAAAATTTATTAGCTTGATCTCGTGACCTAAACAAAAGAAAGTTATCATCCAAGTAACGTCTATAGAAAACAGGTTCATGTTCAGTCGAGCAGGAATCCAGAAAATTTGTTTCTAAATTGGCCAAAAACATATCAGCAATGACGGGAGACAGGTTAGAGCCCATGGCTAGTCCATCTAGTTGTTGATATAATACCTTTTTGAATACAAAATAAGAATCTTTAAGAGAAATTTACAAAAATTGCTTGAATTGCTGTCGGTCATAATTCATAAAATGGCAAGTGTTTAAAAAAATTTTATCCAGCAAAATATTGATAGATTCCATTAAAGGCACATTTGTGTACAAAGATTCAACATCAAAGCTGCACATGAAAAGATCATTTGTATTGTCGAAACAGGATAATTCACGAAGGAAATGACTAGAGTTTTCCACTGTATAAGGACTGGTACTAAATGGAGTTAGAACAGGGACCAAATTTGCACAAAGCCTGAAGTTCGGCGTACTGCACGCAGAGAGAATAGGTCTCATGGGTTCTTCAGGCTTATGTACCTTAGGTAATCCATACAACACTCCCAGTCTAGATCCACTAGCACAGCTGGACTTATAAAATTCATCTGATAAAATTCCAGCGTCCTTATCTTTTCT
This sequence comes from Morinoia aosen, assembly GCA_030386875.1. Taxonomy (NCBI): domain Eukaryota; kingdom Metazoa; phylum Arthropoda; class Malacostraca; order Amphipoda; family Talitridae; genus Morinoia; species Morinoia aosen. The sequence continues at coordinate 58,014,962 of CM059574.1, read as the reverse complement.
AAGCCTATAGTTTATTTTATTTTCTAGCTTTACAATAAGAGTCTTTGGATCTGAGGTAATTTTGCAAAACTTATCCGGATCAATCAATAGCCTTTCAACTTAGGAAATATACTCATGCTTATCGAGTAGAACAACACCGTTGCCTTTATCTGGTTTTGTGACATGCAGACTAGAATCAGAGCCTAATTTCTTAAGGGTCAAAAAATCTTTACGATTGAACAAAGCACATTGATTACTAATGCCATCGAATTTACTGTAAAATTTGTGAGCTAGGGTTTTCAATTTGTTTCTAGAAAAAACCCTGGCATTATCAGTCGCAAGGTTAATATCTAATTTAGAAAACCTGCCATATATGCGTTCAAAATGTAAGAAATACCTGTGAAAATTCAATTTTGAAATTGGCAGGCCAAAAACCAGACCTTGTGCGCCCGCCGAGTATATAAATAGAATCGGCAAGAGACATCGCTGTTCACTAGCGGTGGCCTGCCGTAGAGGTAGCACATTAAGAGAGACGTCGCTGTTCATTAGCGGAAGCGCGACTGTCGAGGAAGCACCTGTACAGATCACAGATGCATTATAGAAGTAACATCACTCGTATTAGCCCCTATAATCCGATCTAATAGATTCCTTGCCAATTACTAAGCCTGTGTCAACTCTGAAGTACCATTAAAGGATAACCACGTTACTGCATCTGATTCACTCCCGAACCTCATTCGCGTTAGTTTCGACCGGTATACTGAAAAGGGACGGAACATATTTGGTGGCCCGTGTATGGGGATGCCACATTAAAGATACCCACATTTCCACATTGCCCCATTGAAGAAGAAAGATATCAAGAATTGATCTTCGGTTCTGCTGATCCGTGATTTTAAATGTGAGGAGTGTCACCCTGTTTGGAGTAACGTCGCATAGTTATCACATTACTTCAGAGCATCGAGAAAAGGAAGAAAGACGTCAGCGCAGAAAATCGAAGTTCTTTCCAAGAAACTCTTTGAGAAAGAAACTCTTCGAGAAAGAAACACTTCGAGGGAGAAAAAAAATCGAAAATTTACACGCTACGCAGTCTTCACCAGTCTGGATCATCGCTACTCAAAGGAGAAGATGAAGTGAAGGGGTCCAACCAACAACCTGGTCTGTCGACGAGATCTACGCATTTACGCACCGTCATCTGCAACGAGAAGATCTACGAGATCTACGCATCGCCAAAATATTGTTCAACGTCACTAACTAGCTTCGCATAGCAAGTTAAGTGTACGCCGATAATGTTTGCTTGCGAATTAAAAATAAGCATGCGCTCAAATTAATGATTATACATCATCATTATAAAATTAATGAGTAGGAAGCTGAGCAGCGAGCAGTAAGCAGTAAGCATTGCAAGCGCTGATTCCTGGGAGTGGAAGTTGAGCGGCGAGCAGCATAGGCATTGCAAGCGCAGATTCCTGGTAAGTGGGAGAGAGCGTGTACGCGGAAGCGGTAGTTCATTGTTCTCTAGAACAATTGAAGGAAGTTGTAGCTATTGTTCTCGGGCCCATTGTTCTCTAGCACATAAGAGTAGGCTGGAGCGGCCTGTCTCTGTTCAGTTTGCTGCCGACCTTCACGAGCTTTGACTTTGTGGTGCTGGAATAGCCTGTTTTAAGTCCGCTGAAAATGTGAGTTATCATTTTATTGTATGTAGAATATTTTCATTATATGTGTGTAGAACATTTTTCGCTTAAAGGTAATTAGAGGTCTAAGAATATAGGATTATTTTGTGCTTATGTCGGACAGTGACTCTGACGAATACGAGTACATAAGAACTACCCCGTACGTGACTCGATTAGGAAGAGTATCAGTTCCTATTTTTTCCGCGAAGTCGATTTCTGTACCTATCACGATGACGACCACCACCACAGTCACCCCTGTTACCAGTGCAGTCACTACCACAGTTAGCCCTGTAACTAGTACGGTTACCGCTGTGACGACTTCTATTGTCAGTCCGATACCTAGTGTTGTAATTGCTGGGCAGGATCTGCCGCAGTTCCGAGGTAGAAAACGAAGAAACGACCCTGACTTCATAGAAAATAAGTCACTAGAAACGCATATAAAGAATGTGCGAGCATATTTCAATATGCTGTCAGATAATTCGGAGGAAGCAAAATTAAATCTATTATTGCGAACTGCAGACAAGCGGGTAGGCGACTTCAATACGGTTGTCGCTTCCATAATTAGTGAAGGTTATGAATTAAGTTTCGAAGAAGTCGTACACCTGTTAGAAAATATCTACGTGTCAAAAGGTGAAAGATCTTTGCACGCGGTCGCCTGTGATCTAAATAACGTACGCCTAAAACGTAATGATGCTTTAGCGAGCCAGTTTGTTGCTATACTATCCAAAATCCGTAAGCTAACCCACAGAATAATGACCAGCCCGGAGTGTTCGAACAGAGCCCACCCCTATGTAGTGAATTGTCCCGATCCTGTTGCTCTCGATAAGTATGTCGAGAATACTTTAATTGTTGCGTTAGCTATGGTCATCATCAACCCCCTAGTAACAGAAGATTTTTCCAAAAAACTATTTACCAAACCCTTTAACTCGTCGGAAGAGCTCCTTCAGAGACTCGTGACTGTCATTAGGAATTTTCCCGAGGATAAGCAAATATTAGCGACTCGATCTGAGAGATCTGTGGAAATCTATTGTGCAGAGGATGACCATTCGTCCGAATCAAACTTTGATGCAGCCTATGATGAGGCCGAAGTGCATACAATGACAAGAGGCGGATTTCAAGGTAGAGGTAGGACGCGTAGGCCCTACTGGAGACCAAATTTCCCGAGATCAACTTTCCGTGCTAGACCTCACGTAAAGTCTTTTGTTGAAGATCGTGAATTAGGAACTCTCGAAGTCCAAGCATTAGAGACAGCTGAAGCGAAGCGTTGCTCGAATTGTTACAATCATGTGTGTGTCTGTCAAGGACAAGGTGTGTCGGTACCCACTGTGGCTAGGAAACCGACTGATTGGTACAAACCAGGTTCATATCAGACAGCCACCGAGCGTTCACTGCGTGATGTAGCTTGCTTTCGTTGTAATAAGTTAGGACACTACGCAAGAGACTGTAGGTCCAGACGAGACTATTTCAACAGACCAGGTAGACCTGATCGTGTCTGTGCGCGAGGACAGCATAAAACTAGTGTACCAGAAAAAGGCCAGGTAGAAACTTACCAAACTAACAGTGGCGATAATTTTTTAGCGTAAGCTGCGGAGACGATTTCATTTCCGATAGAAATAACGTCAATGATAAAAATGAAATCGAAATAACTAAGTGTGACTCTACGTCAGTAGCTCCCTGTGAACCCGAGGAGAATTCTGGTGCTGAAGATTCCCTCGTTAAAAATGTCGAAAGAGTTGATGTGTTAAACATGTCTGAAGATTCCCTCGTTAAAAATGTTGAGATAATTGACCCACTAATTAAGTGTCTAAATAGATATGAATCGCTGGGAGAGGCGGAATTAAGCGATGATTTGAATGCTCATGGCACTGAAATTGAAAGCCATGTGACGGCGAACGTTTGTAAATACGAAGAAGATGAAGAAGTTGAAGTTACAGGACAAAATGAATTATTTGTAATACGAAAAAGTCATAAGCCCATGATTGTGCTTAGAAAAGATGCAGACCTGTGGAATGCATTGATTGATTCAGGATCAGAGAAATGCCTAATCAGCTACCACAGAATAAGTGAGATAAGTAATGACGTGAAGCCAAGTTCTCTGACTATAAAAGGCGTTAACGCTAAGAGTAATGTTGAAGGCGAGGTGGAGCTTGTCCTAAAGTTAAAAAACGGTATAAGTTTAAAGACAAATGCTTTAATAATTAAAGATGGTATTTACAATTATGACGTCATTATTGGGCGTGATTTATTAGACAAGAACGCCGTTGTAGACTTAAAACAAAGATGTTTAATTATCAAAGACGAGAAAATCCCCTTTGCAGAGGTAAAACGACGAAAAAAGAGAAAGACAGAGTGTCTCGAGTATTTAATAGAGAATACTGAGTGTCTCATGGCGGACACGATTACGTCCAGAGCTAAGAAAAAAGTCCTAAATAAGCTAAGAGAGAAGAGAGAAAACCTCAGGACGTGTAATGCTGAGAGAGCAGGCGAGGAAGTAAAAAGGGATGGTAAGAGAGAAAATCAGCCTGTTCGAGGCGTAGTTGCAGTTACCAATTCCCACACAGGGCCAAGGCCGTTAAGAGTGCATACTCGACAAGTGGAGATTGCTCCCAATGTAATTTTGAAACATGTTGGACATGTTGGAAAGTGTAAAAATGGAGAATACATAATAAAGAAAGCAACTTTAAAAGAAGGCATTTGTGTCGCAGAAGCGATTGTGAGAGTTAACAATAGGAGAAAGATTCCGTTGTTGTTAATTAATAGCTCCGACAGAGCGATTGTTTTACCAGAGAATGCAATTATAAGTACTTTAGAAAAAGTGGAGAAGGATCACGTTGAATCCGAAGTTTACTTGTCAGATGTACAAGGAGAATTAAAAGGAGGATTGAGTACCTTTGTGCAGGCAGCGAGTGTTGTTCAGGACAGTCATTTAGGTGTCGAGAAGAAAGACACTAATAGTAAATCTGTCGGGATCACAGGAGTTGTCGACAAAGGGTACGTTTCTGATTCCAAAGAAATAGCCCGTGGTCGGCGGAAATTAAATAATGATGATATCAAGTGTAACGATGACGAAATGAAGCCTGAATTGCTGAGTTTGTTGAATGAATTCTAAGACGTTATTACTATAGACAATGAATCGATCTCCGCTGCTGCGATTAAACCATACAAAATACGTTTAAAACCTAACGTGGATGTCGTAAATGTCCCTCCCTATCGTATTGCCCACCGTTACATGGAAGACTTGAAAGTCGTTAACGAAAAAATGCTAGACGACGGAATTATTAGACCATCGATTTCAGCTTTTAATTCACCAATAATTGTAGTTCATAAGAAAGATGGAACCATACGTCCGGTGGTTGACTTTCGCAAAGTAAATGAGGTAATTTATGAAGAATCATTCCCTCTGCCGCGCATGGACGAGATTCTCTATAGTTTAAATGGTCAGAAATACTTTTCGAAATTAGATCTTAGGTCAGGATATCATAATATTACACTGACCGATGAGAGTAAGGAAATAACAGCGTTTACAGTTGGTAGCAGAAAATACGAGTTCAATCGTTTACCCTTTGGTTTAAAAACCTCACCTGCATACTTCCAGTCAGTAATGACGCAAACGCTATCTCCTGTTCTAGGAAAACTATCTTTCGTCTTTATGGACGACGTACTCATCTATTCAAAAGAAAAAAATCAGCATCTTGCCGATATAAAAGTTGTACTTGAACTACTAAGAAACGCTAGATTGTCAATAAAAACGGAAAAATGTGAATTTTTTAGGAACGAGATTGAATATCTAGGACATTCCATTAGTGGAATGGGAACCAGAAGCACCGGTACTGACAAAGTAAAGAATTTAGAAATTCCTAAGAATGTGAAACAGTTACAATCATTCCTAGGTCTAGTAAACTTCTTTCGTAGGTATATAAAAAATTTTGCGAGTATCGCAAGCCCGCTCTATAATCTTCTGAAGAAAAATGTTAAATTCAATTGGTCTAAGGATTGTCAAAACGCTTTTGAAAAATTAAAGGATGAACTGTGTGACAATACAATCTTGAGTCACCCAAACTTCGATCAAAATTTTCATCTATTTTGTGATGCATCAAACGTCGGCATAGGATCTGTTTTACTCCAATCATCTACTGATAAAGTTCGAAACATGAGACCTGTCGCATTTTTTTCTAAAACGTTGAATTCCACCCAACGAAGATACTCAACAACTAAAAAGGAGATGTTTGCTATAGTTGAAGCGTTGAAGTACTTTAAATATCTTGTTTTAGGCTATGATCTGGTCATTTACACCGATCATAAGCCTTTAGTTCCTTTATTTTCAAAGAAATTGCCTGAAGACAACACGCTCGCTAGATGGAGTATTTATGTGCAAGCTTTTGATGCCAAATTAAAGTATTTTTCGGGGAAGGCGAATAGTGCCGCCGATGCATTAAGTAGATTAAATCATGACAAAAATCCTTTAACAGAAAGAGAACTATTAGAGTGTTCTGAAATAACCCCGGATGTAGAGACTTTTCCCGTTGTAACCAGGCTGCAAGCCGCTGCTGCGGGTAACAAATGTAACAAGCCGGTGACTGAGGAAGAGTTCGAGGAGACAATGCCAGGAAGTAAGGACGGAAGAAACAACAACAGTACTGCTGAACAACAGACAGACCCCAGACGTGAACCCAGTGACTTTAATAGCAGACAGAAAACGAGCTTATGCAGACTGGATAAAGTTAACACGACTACAGACCATTCAAGTATTAACGACAACTGGTCGTTAGACGAATTTAAACGTGAACAAGATAGTGATCCCTTTTGTTCTGAAATAAAGGATGCCCTAGAGAATGCAACAAAAGTTACTAATACTGACATGAATGAATTTCTGATTATGAATGACATTTTGTATAAAAGACGAAGAATTGACAACAGACCCAGCACCATTCTGACTATTGTGGTGCCATATACTCTGCTACACAAGACAATTCTATTCATCCACAATTTGTCCCATACAGATTTGAATCATACCTTGTTTAAGTTTAAATTAAAATATTTTCATCCGTACGAACGGACAATTACACGCAAAATTGTTGAATCTTGTGACATCTGTAAGATTCTAAAATCACGAATACCGACGCCGATTAAAATTCTAAATGCTCCAATTGGAACACGATGTTTTCAAACGGTCAGCATGGACTTCTACGGTCCATTAACAATGACAGACAATGGGAACAAATATATTCTTGTCATTATCGACCTATTTTCCCGTTTTGTTAAATTATATTCGACTAGTGACCGATGTACAGAGACTGTTACAGATTGTCTATGGAATTTTTGCTGTTTGTTCGGTACCCCGGACGTATTGTTGTCCGACAACGCCCTAGAATTTAAATCATCTAATGTGAGAAATTTCACAAAAGGACTTTCTATCTTAAAAAGGGAAGTTCTGGCTTATTCCCCTTTTTCTAATGGCATTGTTGAGCGATGTAATGGAAAAATTCGACACCTGCTCAAGTTATATCTAAATTTTCTTACTCATAATGAGTGGGATAGATTATTGGATATTGTGGAGAATTCGATTAACAATAGTTTTAATGAAACTTTAGGCGATACCCCCGCATACACGGTTTTCGGTAGAGATACGTGTGTGTATATTAGTTCTACTAATTTAGAAGACTTCAATGTTGCGACTACATATGAAGATGTTCAAAAACAAAAATTTAAAGAGTCATCTATTGTAGTGAACAATATTAGAAATGCAATCATTAACGCTACAATCGAAAGAACTACCTATAGAAACGTGAAACGTCGCGATAAAAATTTAATAGTGACGGACCGTGTACTAGTGAAAAACCATGCCAAAAAACACAAACTACAGCTAAATTTCTTAGGACCAGGTATCATTGAAAGGCTAGGTAAAAATTACGCAGATATTAAGATCGGTAATAAGATTATCCGAACGAACTTACACCATGTACTGCCTTTAGATAAGTTAAGAAGGTAAAATTGTCAACCAAGTTTGGAACTGTTCATTACTAATATTCCGAAATTGCCATTCCATATATGTATTTAAATGGTATTTAGCTTGTAAGTGCGTTCTATGAGTTTTTAGCTTGTAAGTGCGTTCTATGAGTTTCTTTCTTAAGACTTTATGTATGTCTTGCGTTAGGAAATATTGTGTTGCGCAAACACCTTGTGACGAGATGTTGAGCTTCGGATGTTGTCATACTGTTGTTGCGACATCAAAAGCTGTGTTCGTCAAGCCGTAAGCTAGAGTTGATAAACTTAGGTGCAATCTTGGAAATGTCAACACGAGAGTGCGAGTGCGAAACCCGCGAGAACTGCATCGCATCCGCCGCAACTTGTTTGAAAACAATGTCAGGCATTGTAGTTGGAATGAATGTGTCTCAATGAGAAGGAAGCGTTGCCTTAGTATGTAACGACAGCTGTTTACTTTAAACTCGTGGCCATGCTAATCTCCTGTCTCGGTTCCTTTCAGATTCCTTGGGCGACTCCTGAACAACTATTCGCAGTTCCACCTCAAGTTGGCGCATAACAATACAACGCTAATTTCTACATTCATATTAACATAACAAAACACACGTACCTCAACGCTGAGTTTTCATCTCCGAGGGTGTCCCTCGAAACTTCGAAAAATGGGAACACGCTCACGCACAGAGTCCACGTGCACGTACATACAAGATGGATCTGAATATTTTCAGAATATTTCTTTCAGAAAATATTGTCTTAGAATATTTCTTTTTATACGGAAAATTACGTGTTCTTGGTGTCGTTAATTATATCCTTTGATGTTGTTTTACTCGCATCATGGAAATGTTTTGTTTCAAGATAAGGAGACGAATTATTAGTATTGCGAATAAAAACCAAATTGAACGCTTGTAGATTGGTTGAATTGAATTAGTTCATTTATTGATTATTCTATTTAATTTACTTTCAATATTCAATTTAGCTGAATTGAAATAAGTTAATTTGAATCGTAGAATGATTTGAATCCTGAGGAGAAGCAATCAACTTTTACCTTGCCATTTGTAGTAATGCAATGTATTGTCTTGCGTATATGATTTTATACTCTATATCTTTATATAATATAGATTTATGATGGATTTTTCCTTCTAAATTTTTCATTTGTATAAAAAATTGTGTTTCTCGACTTGACGGTATGTGTCCAGTTTGTTCAAAAATAGTGTACCTTATAGAGGTGATTTATTACGTACGTGATTTGATTTTTGATTTCGATAAGTTAATAAATTTGTGTGGTGTATCCAATAGTGAACATCGGAAGCATTTTGTGTCATACGTTCTGATCTGTTCGAATTAATTAGACGGATTGTAAGATTAATTGATAGTCAAAGGAAAATCGAAGTTAATTGAATACCGTTTTAAAAATTTTTATTGTAATAAACAATTTTTAAAAGGTGGGGGGAGCATTATGTGCGCCCGCCGAGTATATAAATAGAATCGGCAAGAGACATCGCTGTTCACTAGCGGTGGCCTGCCGTAGAGGTAGCACATTAAGAGAGACGTCGCTGTTCATTAGCGGAAGCGCGACTGTCGAGGAAGCACCTGTACAGATCACAGATGCATTATAGAAGTAACATCACTCGTATTAGCCCCTATCATCCGATCTAATAGATTCCTTGCCAATTACTAAGCCTGTGTCAACTCTGAAGTACCATTAAAGGATAACCACGTTACTGCATCTGATTCACTCCCGAACCTCATTCGTTAGTTTCGACCGGTATACTGAAAAGGGACGGAACAACCTAAGCTTAAAACACGTTTTTCATCATTAGGAAGCACCTTATTTGAGTAATTAAAAATCACTGAATCTGGATCTGTAAAATTGCGCAAAGGAGAAATTCCGAGTCTGACTAGCTTATTATTTTGTACTCTTTTTGTTGAGTTTACATATTGCGATTGTTTCCTAGTTAGCCATAATTTTACGCACGCGTAATAAATTGACGAAACATTCGCCTTAAGAACATCCAAACTCGTGTCACATAAACGCTGGGCATTCCTCAGACAGCGCTCCTTAAACTTCAGTTCATTCGCCAGAAGCTTGCGCTGCAAAGATCGCCACAGGCTAGAGTCCTCCAGTTGACGACGGTAGAGACGAACACGGAGAAACTTTGGAATGACACCATGCTGGAAACAGGCGTTGAGAAACTCCACGTCACACTGCAGCTTGTCTTTTTTTTCCAGGTTTTCTCCAACGAACGAAAGTTACGTAGGGTTGGGTCTCCATATCGACGAACTATAGTAGTACTTATAGGGCGGTTCTTAGGGAATCCTATTCTCAAAATAAAAATAAAAAGAAGAACTAACGTAATAGAGAACATTTAATGAGGCAAACGTTTCGGAATAAAGGTTATTTCATCATCAGTGCTTGAAGAAATAAAAAATAATTTCAGTCATACATAAGACAGGTAAGGTTTGAATGAAAATACTAAGCAAAAACGCAAAAAATGAAAGTAAATCAATGTTCTAACGACTAAAATACTAAACTTAAGCGTATAGGCAATATACATACAGGCAACCATAACTATACACACTCATACACCTACACATTGAAATATATATATATATACACACACACACACGCATATACACGCACGCACTACATGCACACACAAGAAACACACCTCAGCATACCGCAAGTTAGGAAGTAGGGGCTAAAAATAATTTTGTCGCGCTGAAATCGTTATTAAGTGCAGGTTTATTTGTAAATAAAAAAAGAAATTCTAGAATACGGAGGTCTTGTTCATTAAATGCTTTGCATAGAATAGAAAAATTAGACATTTTGAAAGGACCTAAGGTACACTACCCTCCAACTATCTATCCGTCACAGCTAACATTCAGGTTTTTCTCATATTACTGGCCGCCCATTTGCTTGTCCTTCTCAGTCCGCCATTAGAAACCAATGAAATAGTTCTAATCATCCTTTCAAAATGTCTAACTTTTCTATTCTATGCAAAGTATTTAATGAACAAGACCTCCGTATTCTAGAATCTCTTTATATATTTACAAATAAACCTGCACTTAATAACGGTTTCAGCGCGACAAAATTATTTGTAGCCCCTACTTCCTAACTTGCGGTATGCTGAGGTGTGTTTGTTGTGTGTGCATGTAGTGCGGGCGTGTATATGCGTGTGTGTGTGTGTGTGTATATATATATATATTTCAATGTGCAGGTGTATGAGTGTGTATAGTTATGGTTGCCTGTATGTATATTGCCTATACGCTTAAGTTTGCTATTTTAGTCATTAGAACATTGATTTACTTTTATTTTTTTTTGCGTTTTTGCTTAGTATTTTCATTCAAACCTTATCTGTCTTATGTATGACTGAAATTATTTTTTATTTCTTCCAGCACTGATGATGGAATAACTTGTATTCCGAAACGTTTCCCTCATTAAATGTTCTCTATTACGTTGGTTCTTCTTTATTTTGAGAATAAGATTCCCTAAGAATCGCCCAATAAGTACTACTATAGATCGGTACAAATTATTTGCATCTTAGAACGAGCATCGCTAGTTGTCCAGCTGAGAAAAATACTTATTCACTTTAGGTCCGCGTAAGACGATACATAACTCGACGATCGACTGTAACAGGCAATGCGATGGAAATCGGTGCAATTTTTGCTTCACATCCTTTTAAGCTCTATAAATTGGATGAAAAACTTATTTGAACAGAATAATTACCGCTCGGCATGACACTGTCAGCATTATTATTAATTCAAAAATTTCTATCCACAATAAACTCAATCTGACGAGATTGAAGAACAAGGAATTTCTAGTATGGACCATAAAACAGTCAACGCACGAAGTGTTCTCTAGTACAGGATACCCTGCGTATTGAAACAGCAATTTTGAAAAAGGGTGAAGAAGAAATTGCTAAGTATGCATCAGAACTGAAAGAAGCAATGGTAACGCAAATGATAGGCCTGAATGAAAGAACTGGACACTTGAGGGTGCTAGTCTATAGCAATGGACGACCAAATCAAAATTAGCTCGTTACCATCCAACACTTGGGTAAGTGTATGTTTATACAGCAGCGCCGCCGAGAGCGGCACAAGGGGTGACAGCATCACGGCACCGGTCCTCTCTTATATGTAATCATAATGCATGATGAATGAAAACAATCACAGCATAGTTCCTCTTAATTTGGCTGATGCGTTGTATACTTTGTTTAAATGATACAAAAAATTTTTCAGTTCAAAATTACAGGTCAATATAACGCATACATTGATTTACAGCCAAGCTGCTAACCTGACGTTAGGATAGGTTAAATTAATTCATAGCTTAAAATGCGATCACACAATTATTCTTCGTTTACGGGTTACTGTAATGAAAGCACACTGAAGGTGATTGTTATTATACATCTCATCGAAATGGAAGAAATATTGCAGTAGGAGCTGTTACTTCTACTTCATGGTGCCTCACAAAAATGTCCCCGACTTTTTAATTGATTATATCTCCGCTTCAAATTAACATGTTTGAATTGTCTTTTTTCACGATGCAGTAAATTTTCTTTTCATTTCGAATAATTCAAGTTTTTGAAAATCGATTGAATAACCACTTTACAATAATTGATTTACTATAAGGAATAGAAAAACTAATTGTTTCAAGGAAAATTTTTTAAAACAATACTGAGGTTCTTCCTTATTTTGTACTTTTCAAGAAACCAAACAAACAAAAATTTAAAAGAGGAACAAATAATTACCTTAAATTACGTTTAAATAAACAAAAATATTAAGAATCCTTCGATATACCATCCATTTCTCTCAAGGCAAACTTAACTTCTAGCCACATTATTGAATGAAAAGTTGCGTGGATTATTTCGCCGTTTCCTTACAGTTCTTGAAACACTTCTTCTACTCTTTGTCAAAGAATTATTAATGATGGAGGTTACGTTTTAAAAACAAAATTTACTACATTGCGAGTGAAAAGACAATTTTTGGAAAGTACAAAACTAAGGGTGAATATTGAAATCGTTTTAAAAACTTTTCCTTTGAACAATTTGTTTTTCTACCTCTTTCAGTAAATCGATCATTGTAAAGTGATTATTCAACAGATTTTCAAATACTTGAATTATTCGAAACGGAGAAAAAATTTACTACATTGTGAAAAAATGATAATTCATGTATGTTAATTTAAAGCGGTGATATAATCAATTAAAAAGTTAGGGGCATTTCTGTGTGACACCCGGTATAATAAATGATAGTAACCACAGCAAATACTTACCTAAAAACTTCCGAGGCAATTAAGGTCTGCTCAAGCCAATTTTCTCCGTCGTCAGCACCTCCACCTCCACCAGCTCCTTGGGAGCAGACGATGGCACTCCTGCTGTGAGCCAAATGCTGAAGACGTCGTTGCCACTGGCATGGCTAAGGTATTGAGATGCGGAGGCTTTTTATCTGGTCTTCCGTCCACGACACGGAAGATTCTGGAATTTTATGTGTGCGCGTGATTATTAAAATTCAAAAAAGCAAACCTATCTTCAAGTTCTTTGGCCTACAATAAAAGAAGCTTGTTTTCACAACATCGGAACAATAAATGCATCTTGCCCCACAACATTTCCTTTTTCTGGACGACCACATTTAAGATGGACTTCATGCAGACACATCTCAAAAGTTTTGATGAAATATTTAGGACAGAAAGACATACATCTACTTAACGTGTGAGACACCAATACAAACACCACCCCATCTCAATTCGTGGTTGACGCAGATATGCTAAGCCGCTATGTAGAAAGAGGCAAAATCTCACTCATAAGAGATTATAAGTACAGCGAAAATTATTTTACATCCAATGATAAGAAGCCATATTATGAATGAACCTGCTTAAATTTCTCAAAAGAAAAAAACTGAGTAAAGAGCAGGAAAAATATCTTCATTTCATCGAAAAAATAATTGTAGGACCACAATGACCCCAGATATGCAATTGAAATGTTACATCAGCAGTAAGTGCATCGCCTTTGAACAAATACAACTCAAAGTATTTTGATGAGTAAGGCTAATAATAGTAGAGGAAGCACAATACGTTCATATAAAGAATGTTGTGTAATTCCATGTACATATTTTAACCACAACTAGAGCTACAAAAAGCACACTCTGTGGTGATTTTGTTGTTCAAAGAATCAAATTTAAAAAAGTTAAATCTCTTCAAAGTTTTTCCCTAGAAATACTTTTGGTTATAAAAATTAAATTTCTTGGCTGATTTGAATAAAATTTAGTTCAGGCTAATACTTTGCCTATTCTTGAAGTTAATTATTTAAAAACATCAAAATATTAACCCAAAAAGTAATTAGAGTGATCTGGAGTCAAAGCCAAATACGTTTATGATCTCGATTGAAAATGTACCAAAAACTCATTCCGTCACAAAGATTACGTCAAGAGCTTTAAAATGATGTAATAAAATTGTTGCTTATCTTCCTATTTTCTACTTTACAATCGATTTTTACAACCAAAACAGCCGCCTGGCTCAGCGTGTAGCCTCACTACAAGGCTGCTATCGTCACGTCACGCCGGCTTGTAACATAAACTAACTTGTTGAACTTGTGAATCGAAGTAACTTAATGTGGCGATTGTACAATGTGTTAGTATTTCAGAATTTGGATAAATAAACAAGTAACTTGTTTATTTAACCAAATTATAGCGCAAGCTTTGTATAAATATGACGGTAATTTACACGGGAACAACATGTGCCCAGAGTACTACAAGTCGCAAACCACTTAATTTACGTTACACGCTGATGCGACGCGACGGTAGCAGCCTTATAGTGAGGCTACACGCAGAACCAGGGGCTGTTTTGGTCGTGAAAATCGATTCTAAAGTAGGAAATAGGAAGATAAGCAGCAATTTTAGTACATCATTTGAAAGTTCTTGACATAAACTTTGTGATGAAATGAGTTTTCTGTAAATTTTTAGTTGAGGACATAGAAGTATTTGGCTTTGACTTTAGACCTGTGTAATTACTTTTTGGGTCCGTGTTTTGCGGTAATTTAAAACATTTACTTTAAAAGTAGGCTAATTATTGTCATAAACTAAATATTCACGAAAATCAGACAAGAAATAAAATTTTTACGACCAAAAGTATTCATGGTAAAAAATTTTTAAGTGATGTAACTTTGTTGAAAATTTGATTTTATAAACAATAAAATCACCAAAGAGGGGGTTTTTCATGGTTCTATCTGTGGTTAAAATACATGCATCGAATACACAACACCCTGTATATCGAAATCAAGTGCATTGCTTTCTACTCCTTGAGTCAAATCTATCGATATCCCTGTGTCTACATTCAATAAAATTGAGTACCAAAAAGTAATTGATACTATTCACAGTGGGACTAATTAGATCACTTTCCCTCAGGCATATAAACAAATAACACACCTTTAAAGGATTGAAGGCTCTGAAGATCACGACCCAACTGCTGGGAATCGACCTCATGCTGTGACTGCAGCTCCTGCAATGTGCTAGAAGATTTTCAAGAGCTCATGTGCTAGAAGATTTTCTTCCAGTAGAACAGCTCCAGGTGGTGTATGTCTTGATAGTCATTTGTGTAAAAAATAAACAATAGAAAGAAGTTAAGTTATATCAATTCCCAATAACATGAAGTTGGCGCGCAAGAAATAAAAAAATTTAGAATGCGACGGTGAAAGTGAATTTGAGGGTACAAAATGCCATGGAAGAGTGTAATACTAAACATCAAAGACCATGTTCTTCTAATTTCGTTAACAAAAACGAGGCATCTAGCCCAAAAAACTAAAGTATCTGAGAAGCATGAATATTTCATTGAAAAAGTACCTGAATAAAAATGTCATAAAACTCAGAATGATAAGTAATTGAACCAACAAGAGGTTTGATTTCAACAGGTTGGACGAGCATGCGTGTTTAGGAAAGGGCTCATAATGATCATTTGAATGCGCAAATTGAACCTAATTCTTGACCATTTGAGACGTCAAGGGGAAAACGCAGTGTGATAGAAAAACATATAGTAGCAGCTTGACCTTATAGAGACTGAGATATAGTGACATGGAAACAGAGATGTGAAAAAGCATGAAGGTTTTCTGTTTCTACCTCAGAGATAGTATGTTGTAAATCATTCAAATATCTGTTACAGCCATATGTATTCATCGAAAGCTATAACACAAGTTGAATGACAATCGGATTTGAACAGTTTTCTTAACAGTGGAAGGGAGCAGCTCAATGAAACGAGAAATTAATGAATGAATTGCAAGATTTAGATCAGTCCCATTGCCAGCAAATGTCAACCACACAGTACAGGTCTTTGGACTGAAAATAACACATTTAATAGAAACAAAAAATACGGTTTACCTCAAGAAACCCACACCAAATCTCTATATTTTGTAACATAAAATCTAGAAGGGCTAAGGTCAAATTAAAAATGATAGGCATCTAGTTATATTGATACTGATCATTACACTCACAACTCACATCCATTCAATCATATAGAAGGAATAGAATCAATCCTGAAAACTTGCTAAATGTATATGATTTTCTGTATGACACTTCCCTCCATCATGGTCATTTTAAAAACACTGCACAACACACCAAGATTAAATGCATGCATTAATGAGGTAAAATCATAATCAGGTTTGAATCTCTAATGGCAAAAAATAAACACAAGCAAATATAAATGAACACTAGAACACATCAATTCTGTGCCCTATCCATGCAACAAACCCCTTGGCTGTACAGCATGTTGGGCTTTTACTCTGCAGTGCTGAGTCTGAAGCTGCCCAGATATTCTCAAACAATTTAAACAATTTATTTACCACAGGGGGTACGGAGGTAGAATGTTTCTTAAGTCTAGTACAATGGTCAAATTTGAGCATAGCTACCTGTGGGCCCGAATAAGTTCAGCGACTTCTACGGCATCCTACCATCACGTTATTCTAGGGTGTACAAAAATGTTTAACCTAGTTCACTTAACCTAGTTTCGCATTAGACTGATCTTTGAGGTAATTAACTCTATATTTTATGCTGTATTTTACAATATAGGTCAAATCGGCTATATTTAACAGTGTATTCGATGAAACGATTCAAGAGCAGACTGAAGACCGGTTATGTTACCCAAGGCAAGTTACATTATCACATTATCATTAGTTACATGTAGGAGGCAAGATTCGACATGGTGATCTTACACGACTAATATTCTGATAGGAAGTGAGACTGAAGATGTCTTTTGAATACTTTGTACGAATTACATTCACGGATCTCCGCAGGTATAGAGTTCCAAGTTTTGGGTCCAACAAAGAGGATACTGTGTTGCGACCGGGCTTTTGAATAATAAGGAAGCATGAATTTATTTCTATTTCGGTTTAAATGGTCGGGATGACCAGTTTGCGCAGTTAATAATTGTCTTAGGCTATTGTCGCCATCATTTCTTAATGTTTTGTAAATGAAATTACAATTGGAGATTTTGTAGAGATTCGAAAGTTTAAGTATCTGTAAATTTTAGAAAGAATCATTTGTGTGAGCATTATATTCTAGGTTCTTTACCGCTCTGATAGCTTTTTTCTGCAGAGTAAAAATTTTGTTGGTTTTGTTTTTATCCGTTCCGTGCCATGCTTCTATTCCGTATTGCAAGTATGGAGAAATGAGCGTTCGGTAGAGCATTTGTAAAGCTGTTTCAGGCGGAAAATTTTCAACTTTATTTAGCATTCCGATGGATTTTGATAATTTAGAACTAATATGAGTGATGTGCTCTTTGAAGATCAGAGGTTTATCTAGTATGATGCCCAGAAACTTACAGGAGTTGGTTTCTTCGATTTCACCTTCGCCAATTTTAATGCATGGGAGAGATACTTTTTTCCTGCATGAGAATTAATATAATTTTTTTATCAATGTTAAGGCTTATTTTATTAGCTTTGAGCCACGATAAAACCTTATGAAGTTTATTATTTATACTCTCCACAATCATAGCGGGATTTTGGTTCGAAAGGACCGCAGAGAGCGTACTGTCATCGGCAAAAAGTATGAATTTGAAGAATGATGCAAATTTTATAATATCATTGATGAAAATCAGAAACAGGAGAGGCCCAAGAACAAATCCTTGTGGAACTCCATGGCTAATTCTCTGTGGGTCTGATTTTGCATTCGTCGATGACAACGTATTGCTTCCGATTTGTTAGGTATGATCTGAACCAATCATGGGCAATCCCTCGAATGCCAAAACAGTGTAGTTTCGAGAGTAGTATTTTATGGTCCACACAATCGAATGCTTTTCGAAAGTCGAGAAATACAGAGAATACAGGCTTTCCTTCACATATTAGAATAGAGGAATTGTAAATGATTTAATATAGCCTGTGTTGTTGATTTTTTGGAGAGAAAGCCGTATTGTTTATCGTAAAGAAATGATTTTTGTTCAAAATAAGAGTACACTTTTTTATACACAATCTTTTCGAATACTTTGCTAACAATTGGTAGCACGGAGATTGGTCGATAATTGTTCACACAGGTTTTTCCACCACTTTTAAAGATAGGGGTTACTCTAGCAACTTTGAGGGAGTTCGAGAAAGTGCCTAGGAAGAGAGATTGGTTAATAAGATTGGATATCAGTGGGGATACAATATCAGCAATAATTTTAAGTACTCATGTCGGAAACGTTTTTAACTCACTCGATTTATTTTTCAGGTTGTTTATGCACGCAATTACACCGGAAGAGTTGGTAGGCGTAAAGAAAAAGGAGTTGTGTTCTCGAATATGATCCATGTATTCCAGGTGATCAGCAGGTTCACTTGGAATACCATCAGCTATAGTTTTCCCTACGTTTACGAAAAAATTGTTAAAGAGATTAGCAATTTCTTTCATCTCATGGTACTTTACATTATCTTGAACACTATGTTTAATTTTCTTTTTATCAGCGTTATTCGGTTTACAGCAAGAGTTAAGGAGGCTCCAAGTCTTTTTAACGTCAGCTTTAAATTGAGTAAACTTGCGCGTGAAGTAGTTCTTTTTTGATGTCCTTTTCTGATTTTTCATATCGTTTCTGAATCGGTTATATGTTTCTCTAGATATTCACCCTTCGCAAAGGAGGGCTTGGTACGCTTGACGTTTCTGTATGTTTATCACGATGTCACCAGTAATCCAGGGCTTTTGTTTATTTTTCGTGGTAACTGTACGAGTTACAATTGGGCAACAGTGATTGTATGCGGCCATTATAGTTTCAGTCAATTTTACTACTGCATCATCAATGCTCGTTGCATTATTGCATTGAGAGATGTGCAGTGTTGGTATTGATTCTTCTAGAACGGTGCGTATTTCCTCTAAATTTGATTCGTTTACTTTACGATATGAGTAAGTTTCAGCCCGTGGCTTGGTGCAAGCAATATAGACATTTTTCTTTAACAAGAAAAATTGAAAAATGATCTGATAAGTGAGAGGCAATGATTCCAGAAAGAAAATCACTTGGGTCTGTCATAAACATATTGTCAAGCAGCGTAGTAGATTCAGAGGTTATTCGTGTAGGCTTTGTAATGATCGGAAGGAAGGATTGAGACTGAAAGGTTGTTAGGAAATTAGAGGTTGGTTCATAGCTTTCATGTTTCAGTAGATCATAATTGAAGTCACCGTATATTATTATGTCATTGTATAAGGGCCTGTTAAACTGAGAAATAATACGATTCAGCTCATTCAGGAAGGATATAGGACAGGCTGTAGGAGGCCTATACACCGTTCCAAGCACATTGCGTTTACCATCTCTAGACAGTTCTACGAAGAGTGATTCTATATGATCCTGATTCATTGTTGCACTTGCTATGGTTCTCGAGTCTATGTGGTTTGATATATATGTGCTTATGCCTCCGCCCCGTTGGTTTTTTCGTAGCGAATGGTAACTATGATAATTTTCAAATCGAATCATCACATTTGTCGAGTCATCTAGCCAGCTTTCGGCGAAGCTAATCACGTTTAGGTTATATTTAAGTTCAGTAATAGTACATTGTATCTCTTCCAATTTTGGGCAGAGTGACCTACAGTTCCAACACAGGAGTGAGAAATCTCGGTCAGTTATTCGTATAGTTTCGTTGAATATAGAAATATTAGTATACCTACACTCATGAGAGTCGTTTAAGTTTGGATATATTCTGTTCAAATGATTGAGATCTGGGTCGATTTCCTCGAATATCTCAGGGTGATCAGTCATTTAAAATTAGTAAACAGTAAAAAGTAGGTACTACACAGCCTAAAAACGAAATACAGAGTCAAGCTTTAAGGGATATTCCTGTTTAAAAAACTAGCTTATGAAGTTCGAGAAAAAAGAGTAAGAAAAATCTAGTGCGATTTCGTGAGTACACACAAACTCAGTCCATGAGCGAATAATATTGGATTTCAATATCACAACATTGGTGTAAACAGATTGCTGCATGAGGGCGTTTTCACAAGTTCACATACAACAGGTAATAAGTTTTAAAGATTATAACGACAATGATATAACCAGCTAATATGGTTTACGCTTAATAATTACTTTAGTGGTAAAAAAGAAAAAAATCACAGTAACATTGGTAGGTAAAAAATTGCTGATTGCGTTGTTTCAAAAGTTCACACACAGCTGTCATAAATGTTTACAAACACATCTGTTATACATTTGTCTAGATTGAGGTTAAGCTGATATTAAGTTGAGGTTAAACTGACATGATACCTAATTGAGGCGAAACTGACACGAAACTGATTGACACGAAAGGGATCACCTAGTCAAGTCACCCATGACCTGTTTCGATGACATACTCAGTTGTTGCATCAGGTATTGCTCGAGGTCATCTGGTGTGTTGATCTCGCGGAATTTAGAATCTGAGTTTCCGGGGTTAAATACGAAGATGTTTCCATCCTGTGTTCTCGGGATTCCAATTTTCTCCGGGAATTTCCTTTTAGCCATCCTCAGAATGTAATGGGCTTGAAAATCTTCAAATTCCTTGAAGTATTCTAAATATGATGCTCCTTGTTCACCTTCGGCATAATTGTAGATCACTTTTAGCCGCACTAATCTCAAATACACTTCACAAGGAACTATATCTAAAAAAAACTTGAGCTAATTCCCGCAAAATTAAAGTAAACTTTTGAAGTAGCTGTAGCAACTTACAATTATTATTGATTTACGAAAAATTTCAATTTACAAAATTGATCCAGTTATTCAAAAAGAATTAAATAAAACTGGATGAAAAAAAGAATATAATTTAAAAGTAATGGGAAGGTTTTACTAGGTTTCAGTTTACTGACACTTACAGTTAATCATGCATGTTCGTCATATTTTATGCTGTTCCGAGGAAAATATGCGATATGCTTACACTGCATGTATACTTGCGGGCATATTTTATGCTATCTAAAATATACTGAAAAGCATATATATGCAATATGTTCAATGTCACATCCCTACTGATGACATGCTGCAGGCTACGGCTCATCGGAAGATGGAGTGATTGACGGGCAGGCGGCGGCAAAGAATGGCTAGGGAGAATGTCCAAGTGAACCTCACTTTGCCCGCCTGCTAGCCCGGCAACAGTGTATGTGCCCGTCGAAGTGACACTCAGAGTGTTGAAAAGAGTGTCAATGTGAACCCACCATTTGTAGTGGAGAGTGTTCAACCCTTTGCTGCACGAGTTTCTTTCAGTTCACTAGATGAAAATGTTGTAGATTCCTCTGGAAATTAAAATAATTGAACTTAGATTGACTGAGATTAAGGAGGAAGAGGAATACTCAGGTCGTTTATTAATCAATACTTCTAGGCTGATGCTGACAAAGACATACTCACTTGCACTACTGTAGAAGAAAGAAGTACATAAGCTCATTTCAATTTATAGTATTTTATAGTATACAAATTTTGAGAAATGAAAAGAAAATATTTGATTTCTCTAATTCTATTATCAATATCCTTCAATGCACATGCATCAAAATTGGACTCCTTCTCAGAAGTTGATGCTAACAATATCAATGAACTCTCAAAATGGTGAAGCACAAAGGATAGGTTTGGAGTGCTTCAAATTATTAATAGAATTACTGAGGTACTGGTAATATACCTATTAATATTATTTAATAATTCTTTTCACTTGGTCTTCAAGAAATATGTTTAACTGAAATAAATGATGACAGCCCAAATGTACCACACCTCAATATCAAGGCCATTGTCTTTATCATGATAAATGATTTGTATCACTTCTGACATTGAATTAACAAGCTTTTTCAATTGGAGTGCAATAGTTTTCCACATACATAATAATGAAATTTTCCTTAATATAGATAAATAACTTACCTAACAAATGAACTTCCAGATATCCACTTGAAACTTATTAAGAATCCTTGTGAAACTCTAAACCGGTGGCATCGGACCTCTTCACTGGACTGTGATATATACTCATAACTTAACACTGATGGTGCCTGAAAAGGAAAGGAGCATAGCTTCAGATACCAAGCTGATTTTATCACAATTTTTACTCACATAAAAAAGCAAATTTATGCAATGAAAGACGCTGCTGCCACTTTCATCAACACTATGATAATGTTGATATCACTGAATAAAAAATTCCTATTCTTTGCTTAAAACACATCTGTTGCAAGATGAATCAAATTAGTTTTCCTGAATAATGATACACTAAGACACAATGTATATCAAGAAGATAAATGGAACATATCTGATGAAAAGAATGCTGCTCACTATAAGTGTTTCTTCATTTTACAATCTTTTACAGGCAACTTGAATATTGTATAGTACTTTCTCAAAAAGGAAGGGATACAAATGTTTTTTCATGGAGGTTTTGCTTACACCTTTCTTTCTTCTGTTTGTCTTTTTCAAATTCTGAGAGTCATTTTGCTCCAGCAAATTTAATATTAAACGTACAATCGACATTGAAGTCTCCTAAAATGAATTTTGATCAGGCTCCTTTGGACAATAATTACTTGTTGTGATAGAATACAGCCTACAATACATAATAAATACGCTCTCCTTTCAAAAACACCATGACCAGTTAACAAATTATGATATGTCCTTTATGGTTTCTTTTTATCTCAATGAAACAAGGAACAAAAATTTTTCTCATAAGTTTTGAACAGAACATGGGAATGAAAGCTTGCACACTAGTTTCACAGGTAGCACAGCTGGTTTTATTAACCCTTCAGCACCCTACTGACTTTTTGGTCCTCTATCAAAAATAGCCTCAATACATTGTAGTTCTGCTTGAATTTCTTTCCTTTTGTGTTATTTAAAGTTCACCATTAAGTAGGAGTTTTAAATCAGACTGATATTAGTGACTACCACATATCAGAACCAGCTTAGTGATGATGGTTGTAATAACAGTAATACGAGTACAAAAATAAGGTGTAAGAAAGAAGAATCAGTAGTAGAAGAAACATCTATGTGAAAAAGTATTCATTTTATATAGGGTTTAACTCGCAACTACTGAATGTCATTGGTTTTTTACAGTTCAGAATAATGCAAAATAGCTATTATTGAATTGAAAATAACTTAGTAAATATCAAGTTAAGAGAATTTATGTTCTGAGTACAGCACAAATACTTTTAATCAACTGAACATACTAGATGCTTTTACCAAACACATTTATAAGTATTTTTGCTATTAGGCAAGGAGATGAGACTCCATCATTATGGCTGAATAGAGTAAAAAGTTTGAGTTAACTTGATAAGGTTATTAAACATACAAGTTATTTGGTTTTTCTGTATTAAAACTCTGTGAGAACAGCTCAGTAGCAACAATAAAATACTTCAATAAATTATTCAACTGGCTTACTATTTGATTAATTTTTGGATACTTATTCCAAAAATGATGTTCTCTTTGAAACATAATTGTAATATTTTCAAGATGTACTTAAAAATTAGCATAAATGCGCAAGGTATCTTATTTTGACAGTTTAACAAAGAAATATGCCAAATTTTTAAAGCCCAGACGATTTTTTCAATTGATGATAATAGTGTCATTTCACACTGAGCATGAATGTTATCATCTACTATTTGATTATATGGAGTACCATATCAGATGAAAGATATTTTAAAACCTTTCCATAAAATTACAAAGCTATGATGAAGTTATCTTTCAAATGGACCATCAAAAAACAGATGAAGAACATAAAACAAAGATGTCCCACACTTAAATGACAAAAAACAGTAAAGGAAGGACTATAATAAATTTTCCACTCTTCAGTGCCTAAACATAGCTAATTAGATTGAAATAAACAACCTTTCTTCTACGCACTTTCTGTCGCAAATTAGTACTAAACGTGTTATAGCGGTAGGTTTAGTTTGGGTAGAGTGCGTTTGGGTACTTCGTAATTTATTATTTACCGGCCCCGCAGAGCCTGAACCCACCTCTAAGATCTTTTAGTTAATAACATAATTGAAATTATCCTCCAAAAATAATGAGTTATAGCGGTACGTTAACTTATGTCTTAGATGGCGAGAATGCGCTTGATCATTCGAGCGCGTCAGAAGGGAGAGTCCATTGTAGTGTTGCCATCTGATGCGCTCGATGAATCACTTTCTGCTTCAAAGACTGGAGTTGCGGTAGGTCATTTACCACTATAACTCGTAAAGTACTCATTTCCGACGGAAAGTGCATAGACGAAAACTTGTTTATTTTGATCTAATTAATTACGATAACGCACCGAAAACTTAAAAATCTATTACTGGCAAACGCTTCACATTTACCAAAAATATTTCTATAAAACTATATTCACAAAACTAGTCAAACTTGTATATTTACATGACATCATTTCAATTGTGTGAGAAAAATGAACTATAAATAATAACAAGACCCTTATATCTAGTACCACAACAAATCAAATCAATAAGATAGTTAGTTCAGCCAGCAATAACTAAGTAAAAAGCAATTTACAAAGTTAATTCATACAAAAAAGTTTAAATGAATTTAAAATTAATTAAAATAATACTATTACTTGCAAAGTTTATGAAAACAGAAAAATACTTGTATTTTGATGACTATTAACTGCCCTAGCCTTACAGCAAATACGCTGCTTGTGTTCAATGTCAATTTCATATAACTTTTCATTTTCATGCTAAAACCTTTACACAATATGCTAAAATACTAAACACTATACACACATCTTACAATTTCATCCTATTTGAAAACTAATTTTTAATTATATACGGACATAGTACCACATTAGCAAAAGCCCGCCTAAAATTTGTTTGTAAACATTTGTGACGTCGTAACCCAACCCGGTCATAATCCTTTTCAAAACTAGGTTACAGAGAAAGTTACTCGGGTGACACTAACCTGTGTTTCTAGAAGCAATCTCGGCAACGGATCATCTTTGGAAACACTGTTTTTGACGGCTCGAGTATGTGGAAATTCTAGCCATTGCTCAAAGCCGAGATCCTCTGCGGGCTTAGTAAGGCATTATTAATGGCCTTCCGCAGTAAGGGGTTTCAGGCTGCTGTTAAATTAATTAACCTAAAAAGGCAGTAAAACAAGTAATTAACGAATAGCAGAGCAGTGGTGGGGGTTCCTCACATCTTCGGTTGCAAGCGTATTTCCAAACTTCTAGAGTACGCCTGCGCCTTTTCTTCCGAGTCTTAAGGGAACCATGCTCAGGGCATCTGCAGTCCAAAAGTCGATTCTCCCGATTTTTTTATTGCTTTAAATGAGTTTGAGATATGTCCCCGAATGTCTATAAAAATATCAGGAACGTATCCCAGAGCTAACGTCCCCCCCCCCTGGGAGGAAGAGAGCATCCCCCTTACGGACCTTTTTTTCATTTTTGAACTTAGAGCAATGAAATTTGGTATACTGATAGGAAATGCAATTTAGAATTATTTATCTTTTATGACAGAATGCGATTTTCTTGAAAAGAAAATGGGAAACCATAGAAAATGACATTTCTGGGGGTTTTTCTAAATGCTTCTTCTCCTACAGTTTTTGAGCTACAGTAATGATTTTGGTATCATTGGATGCAGAACAACGTGGACATTCAAAAAAAATTCTAAAATTTTCAATTTTTTTTTATATATTTCATCATTCATATTCCTCAAGGTAAGCATCCCCCTTCCGAATATTTTTTTTATTATTGAATTTAGAGCAATGAAAGTTGGTATACTGATAGGAAATGCAATTTAGAATCATTTATCATTTATGACAAAATGTGATTTTCTTGAGATGAAAATGGGAAATCATGGCAAAAGACATTTTGGGGGGGGGTTCTAAATGCTTCTTCTCTGATAGTTTTTGAGCTACAGTAATGATTTTGATATCATTGGATGCAGAATAACATGGACATTCCAAAAACTTGAATGCTTTTCCTCAAATTTCCAATATAAAAATTAGAAAAAAAAAATTCTCAAAAAAATTCAAATTTATGACGTCATAACTTTGAAACAAGAATGAATTTTGAAAAACTTCTTAATACATTGGGAAGCCCTTGTTTTTCTGCATCCAATGATACTAAAATCATCACTGAAGCTCAAAAACTGTAGGAGGAGACGCATTTTTTTTCTTACAATAGGTCTTATAAAACAAGTAAGTTTTCAAGACGTTTGTCGTTATGACTCCGACGTTTACAAAGCTAGAGCAATGCGGTTTGCTGCATTTGGAAGTCACATGTGTAATCTACAATTGCTATTGAGTTGATTTTCAAAAAATTCTACGTGAAATTTTTTCCGTAGACTTTTTACCCTAAATTGAAACTCTGACTATGGCTTTTTCAAAAAAAATTCTATAAATTCAAAATGAATTCAAATTCAAAAACCGGTAAACAACATTTTTGGTGCACACTTTGTACTTTCGCATGCAACAAACCGCATTTCTCTAGCTTTCTAAATTTCGGCACCATTATAACGAATGTTACATATATATTTTTTTTATCATGAATAACTCATTTTCTATGTCCCAATGCAAAAAAACTTATAGAAGAAAAGTTGATGGGAATCTAGAAATCTAGTAGTCTGCAAATTTTCATAGACGTAAGTCCGATAGAAAAAAATCTACGGATGGAAAATCAAGTTTTGGCCGACCGCTGAGTTAAGCCAATACAGCGGATCCAGATGAAAGCCGATGTGCGCGGTCTTTACGGGCTACCACGTCAGACAGCTTCCAACCGCGGCCTCGGGTGCACCTAAATCTTTTGCCTCGCTGGTCACCGGTCTTTCCTCGCTACCTTGGACCCCTGGGTTCATGGACAGCCGGCTACATTGAGAAGTGTTCACCTGAACAAATATTTTCGAAGGTGAGAACCCCCTTTTATTGCCATGCTCTGATTGTTTAAATGATTACTTGAAGCGTTACCGACCCCTTTCGGGTGTCAGGCATTTATTTGAATTCTGTGCCCCTTTACCATTGGGGACTTTGTTGCCGCCTTGTAGCCGGGAGGCATCACAAGTAACCCGCGTAACCCCGAGGGTTACTCGATCACTTAGAGGTTACGACTGGAAAACCGTCTCTGGTGTTGGCTTTCCATCCTACTGGAGTTGATAACGCATGTAGAATTTTAGTGTGTAATAGTAATCAACATTGTTTTATACTGACGTTTAACACCGTCGATGATTTGATTTATATCTTGTACATGAATTTTTTTTAATGTATGCTATGCGAAAGTGGTGTTGTTGATGACTTTTCCGATCTTCCACTGAGAGCGTTTGTATACATATAACTCTACCGTGTACTGAGTATTTACTCTGTGAATACCATGTTCTACGTTAAATATTAAAATATACATTTCATCCACCATTAATAGCTTTCGATGAATTTTGTGTGTTTTTGTTGAGAAAGTGAGCTTTGATATGTGAACCTTGTTCCAAAAATTATGAATAATTATATTCATGATCATTCTATTATATAATAGCAATAATTTTATTTCAATTGAGTGCTTTGTTTATCGAATTATTTTATTTGTTAAATTCAAATTGTAATTAGAATTTTTTCTCAAGAAAATGACATGAATAAGACGAAATTTTATTTTCAGCCAATGCTGGTTCTAAGGCAGTGTTTAGTAGTGATCTACTATGCTCAGTTATGAAGTTTTCCTCTGGTTCATGAAATTCTTTTCACAACTGATGATGAAGAGATTAACCAACAGTTCTATGCAGTTGTCAAGATTATTTAGTACAAAAATTTTATTTGGAGTTAACTTAATTTTGTTCTTCTTTAAAGCAATCAAGCCAAATTACTCTACAGGCTTTCATAAAAACTATTTATTAACCTAATTGGCAGCTCTCAATTCTATCATATTTAATTTTAATTGTTTTAATTTAGGAATAATTATTAACAAAGCATTCTAAATGTGAATTTTTTAGGCTTTTAAAGTTATGAGATACATAATCATGGATATTTTTTTGCAGACATGACAGATGCTTTGACTGATAATCCAAACAAGCTTAGTACTGTTCACAAAATGAAATTTTCAGAGGTTCTCCTAATTGTGTTGTATCTTGCTTCAAAAACAACTTTTAGAGAAACTACGTAGTAATCTTCTAGCCCAGTCAACAAGTTTTATTTTACATGATATTGAAAAAAATTAGCACTACTCAAGCCTTGGAAATATCCTGGCAATGAATCGTGAAGAAAAATGTAGTGGACTTTGTGTGAGTGCAGTGTATGACAGTGTTATTCAAGTGGAGTCAAACACTTCCTCTGATTCCACTTCTGAATATAAAAATCGCAAATGTTGTAAGGTGGACAACTTCATCCATTTTGACATTAGAAGTGGTTTGTGTGAACTACTGGAATGATCTGGAAGTTGAAATTTTGTAAGTTAATGAGTTAAGGTAGGGGACTTGTTTAGATATTGATTTTGTGAGTGATATCAACTAGTTATAGTCCTAGAAGAAGATAACTGGAATACATTGGAGAAGATAACAAGCTGCCAAATGTTTGCCCAACTGTGGTGAAGAAATCAAGAAAATCAAAGAATATTTTCTTCTCTCCGAAAATTTCTATGGGCTGTTAAAACGTCATGACTAGGAATATCTGAAATTTAAATGGTAGTCATATCAATATATGTGTATAAGGACTGCTTTGGTGAGAAAATTCTATACACTAAATATAACTACTACATTTGTCTTTGTGGTTTTGGATTAGAGTGAGTGGAAAAGTTGACAATTTAACAAATTGTACGTGAATGGTTTTAAAAATGTAATACTCATTTGTAAAATTAGAGCTTGAAAAAATTGAATGGAATAAGAATCAGTGGTAAGAAAGAGATCTGTTTATTGTATTGTTTGTTTGAATATAAGGGAATAATGTACATGTGCATCAGACCGTTTGATAGGCAAAATTATGGTTTAGCACTTGAAATGTTGTTGATCAGTGTGGGTGAGGAAATAAATTGCATGTTGTGGGCTGTATAATTAACAGTAGAGGTACACAAAGGCTCTGACTTAGATACTGACAGGTATGCACGTTTAGTGTTATCTTGCTGTAGTTACTCCTCTCACTTTTCTTTCCAGGATGGAAGTGAGGGCAGCATTAAGTTTCAGTAAATTTTGCCTAGAATAGTGCATACAAGTTTTCTAGCATGCAAATGGAATCTAGTTTTTAAGGATTTTCGATACCTTTTTTGAAGTGTCTTTTCTGTTTTTGTGAATCTCATTTCTCATCAAGAAGCTCAGCTAGCATCCATGATAATCATTACGCAAACTTCATAAGGTGGCTTTAATAGATTGCTGGAGCCTAAATACTTCCTTACATATTGAGCGATGATTCATATTTTCCTTTTAATAAAAGAGTTCATCACGGTGTATTTTGTCTTTATGATCTAGCTATTAAATAAGTCTTCACTATGGAGATGATAGAGGAAATATGCTTTATGATTTCAAATAGGATAGAATAAATGAAAACGTAGTGACTCATCAATATTTACTGCCCTATTAAAAATTAAGGGAGTAGCATGGTTGATTAAACGAGACAGCGGAGAATTAAAGGAGTATTAAGCGAACCGAGGCCTCTTCCCTTCTGACACTTCCAGGGCACGACTCATAAGCGCGATGCGAGCAAGTTCTCCCATGTTGCTACCAGAGGCCACTTGTGCAGATGGCCTCTTGGTGAGACGCCTGCCATCTTTCTCGAGAGAAATGACGGTTGCCATCTCTCGCCTCAGTTTTGAAGTTGGTGTTGTGCGTGACAGATGTCTGGATCGTGTCTCTATTATTTAAAACGTTTCAAGTAGTGTTAGAGTGTATATCAGTGCGAAAGTGTATTACGTGAGGGTGTATAGTACGTGAGGGTGTCAGAAGAAACAAGAGATGGAAGAGACGTATAATGCTGGTCTGTAGAGGCATTATTTCAAGAGCATGAACGGAGCAAGTCCCCCACTGCTAGTTTCACCACCTCGGTCAATTGATATTTTAGACGATTCATCGTTGTGGTGGGGCTGGTAGTGAAGGCAAAACCTCAATGTGAGCAATGTAAAAACAACAAAATGTGGAAACCAAACCTGAATTTTCCCTCGTCAGTCTTCAGCAACCTTTGAATTGAAGGACGTTCTTGAAGGTGATCAACTATGTGTTCTGATACATATTTGTGTGTGTGTAGGGGGGGGGGGGGGTTGTGTGTGGGTATGGGGGTAGGTGTGTGAGAGGGGGGTGTGGGGAGGGTTTGTATGTGGGGATAGGTGGGGGAGTGTGTGTATATGAATAGCCGGTGTAATTAAGCTCGGGCAAGGTAAAGTCATTTTATTTTCCTTTCTAATTTTAGGAATGAAAGATGAAAAATCTGCTGGACGATAATTGTTTTTGTTATATATATATAGCTACGAGTATATTCTTTCAACGACCCTAGGGTATTGTTGCTATATTCTTTTCAAGATACATCTATATTGTTCCCTGCAGGCTTTCGCCTCCAAGGCTGCGTACAGCTGATTTCCCATTATTGCACATTCAACCGTTGACTCTTCTCAACCAAATATAGCCAGTTGCCCATTAATTACCTTAGTTATTGCGTTGCGAAAACTTCAAGCATAAGTTATACGTCTCAAACATGTCCCATTAATGTCAGCTTAATAATGAACACGCACCCATGAAATTTTCTGCACATTAGTAAGAATGTATTCAATTTACATACTCTGGTTCATTTTTATTGTGCTATAAACCGTGTTTGCTTATGGTGAATTGATTAATCGCGCAAGAACTAAGGTATTCAAGGGCAAACTGGTTATAATCGGTTTGAGCAGTGTGACGGTTGGAAAGAGTGACTAATGGGAAATCAGCTGTGCGCAGCTTTTTTTAAAATCAAATTAAGAGGTGGCCATCCTGGGCCTCTCATGATTCTCCGATGGTAAATAGGAGAAACTGGTCGCGCCTTGGGAGCGCGACGGTAGTGCTCCATGCTGAGCCATGCGTGGCCACCGGTTGGGACAGAGGCGCAGGCGCGCCTATAAAGTGGACACTTCGAAGTTGCCTCATAGGAGACGCATGGATGAAACAACCATGCATATTTGGGAGCGCTCCCAAGAATCACCGATGCCACTCCTATAATTTTTAATAGGGTGTAACAGTAATTAGAAAACTACCAACGGTTGGTAAAGAGCTACTGTTTGAATGAATAAATATAGAGAAGAAATGGAAACTTAATACAATCATGGCAGTCAACCTCAAGTTACGAATCTCATGTAAACCTTTACTTTAATAAACAAAATCAGTCAACGTAATTTACATCTTGAAACGAGCATAGTATGAGTTGTCCAGCTGAGACTAATATTTATTCATTTGAGGTCTGCGTTAGATGATACATAACTCAAGGATGGACTGTAACTCGCAATGCGGACGGAAATTATTATTATTATTTAAGAAAGTTTTAGCCTCCCTTAACCACGGCAAAGGTGTTCCCAGGGAGGAAGGATGACGGCACTATTTAGTATGGAGTTGAGGCAACGCGGAATCTATGCACAAGGTGCACAGATACAGTAAGCTAAGAAAGAATTTTATGAAACAAGAAAAAGGTGAAGAACAAAGTAGTAGGAGCTGAAAAACAGGACAGCAGTGAACCGACAAAAGATGGTCCGCAACAAAGCAAAAACCTATTGTATTTCAACAAAAAGAAAGCCTACCTAACTTTCAGCTCGGGCCCTCACATAGTCCCCCTGGGAGCGTTAATTCCCATAGATACAATTGCATCCCCCTGAGGGAGTGCGGATGGAAATCAATGCAATTTTCATTTCAGATACTTTACGCTCTATGGATTTGTTAAAAAACTTTTATGAACAGAATAATGAGCGTTCGGCATAGTAGCATTATTAATTTAAGAGTCTCTATCCACAATAAAGGCAATCAGACGACATTAAATAAGTGGGATTTTTAGTATGGACTATAAAACATAGTCTACGCATGAAATATTTTCTTACACAAGATACTCTGTGCATTTTAACAACAATTAAGTAAGAACAAAGAAGAAATAATGAGGTATGCAGCAAAACTGAAAGAAGCAATGTGAACAAAAATGATAGGCCTTATGGACTTTCTACCTTCCAATATAAATGGACACTTGAGGGGACCATTCTATAGAATAGGACGATCAAAGTTAGTTCATCACCATCCTACGCTCAAATATGTACATACATCCATATTTAGAAATAATAGGCAGACTTTCTTCTGCGAAATTCTTTGCTCGAAATGCAGTAACGTATTTGAAGTGGTAGTTACCTACAATAATAAAAAATATTTTGTTCTTATAATACAACGAAATATTTACTTATTACTATCTCCGGTTACAGCATCACAGCACTGGTCCTCTCTTATAATGATAACGCATGGTAATGAATTAAAATAACCAGGGCATAGTTCCTTTTACATTTGCTGTGACGCTTTGTATTCGTTGTCCAAATGCTACAGAAAATGATTCTGTTTAAAAGTATGAATCAAAATAACCCGTCCATAAATTTACAGCCAAGCCAATAAGTTGATGATAGATTAACTCATATTTAAAACCGACCTGAGAAAAAAATTTTGAGCAGGAAATTTCTTTATAAACATTTGTACTTAATACAACTTAATTTCTCAACCCATTAATAATACATTTCAGTAAATAATAGGTGTGACAGTGAATTTCTTTATTGCATTGGCGGCGTCGAATGATTAATGCAAAAACTCACAGCACATTTCCCTCTCTCTAAGTCAACACCACGTATCGTTTAACAGATTGAATCACAACAACTTTCCTCTCTAAATGTTTTCAAAATAAGCATTTGCTGCAATACTTCGTCTTTAAACAGCAA
The DNA here is from genome assembly GCA_030386875.1 of Morinoia aosen. NCBI lineage: Eukaryota > Metazoa > Arthropoda > Malacostraca > Amphipoda > Talitridae > Morinoia > Morinoia aosen. The sequence goes on along the minus strand of CM059574.1, from coordinate 57,982,129 downwards.
GCCCGAAGTTAAAGACGCATTGTAATAATTATGCATCTTCAAAGCAAATTGCTGTTCCTAAAATGACTCGCGAAAACGCGATCACACAATTAATCTGCTTTATTTACGGCTAACCATAATGAAAGCAAATTGGCGGTGATTATTTGCATACATTGCAATGAAATGGAAGAAATGTGGCAGTAGCGGTTGTAACTTCTACTATGATACATGCTAGTAATCACGGCGAATGCTCTCTGTTAAAATTAAAATTCAGTTTTGTAAATGCTACTCTCGTAAATTTCTTTCTCTGCAATTGTGATGCATCATAACGGATAGAAAACAACAAATGTGCCAAGTTAAAAAGTTTAATGATGGAAATTTAATCACTGTCCCTCATTCCGTTTTCGTTTCTGAAGTTTACTCGTACCGGACATATGCATCACCATTCGTTCCATTAATAAATAAAATTTGGCTAAATCTTTTACTTGACTCTCAAAAGCCCCATTAAAAATATAGATTACCCGCCTGCTGACGAGCAGCTTGGCCCCCTAAAGTATTTCTGAAAAATTCATTGTGTCCCAAGGGTTACATGAGACTTTTTTCTGAGGCAGTCGACGTCTGTTCAGGCCAATTTTCTCCGTTATCCGCATCAGCCACCTCCACCTCCACCGGCTCCTCGGGAGCAGACGATGGCACTCCTGCTGTGAGCCAAATGCAGATGACGTCGATGCCAATGGCATTGAGGTTTCAGCAGATGACGCAACAGTTAGCGAAGGTATTGAGTTGTAAAGGCTTTTCTTCTGGCCATCCGTTCACGACATTGAAGATTCTGGAATTTTATATGTGCATGTGATTATTAAAATTCAAAGAGGCAAACCTATCTTCAAGGTCTTTGGCTTACCATAAAAGCAGTTTGTTTTTACAACGTCGGAACAAAAACTGATTTATACCATTAATAATTTGATCTTTCTTGACGACCACATATAAGATGGATTTTATGCAGAGACATTTCCAAAGTTTTGATGAAATATTTTGGACAGAAAGACAAACATCTAATTAACATCAGAGACACTAAAACAAACCCCACTCCATCTCAATCCGTGGTTGGCGCTGTTATGCTAAGACACTATGAGGAAAGAAGCAAAATTGCACTCATAAGAAACAATCAACAAGTACACCGAAAATTATTTTACATTCAATAAGAAGCCATAATATGAATGAACCAGCTTAAATTCCTCACAAGAAAAAAATGAGCATAGAGCAAGAATAATATCTTCATTTCATCGAAAAAATAATTATGAAACACAATGACGCCAGATATGCAATTTAAATCTTACATCAGCAGTATTGTACCGCCTTTGAACAAATACAACTTAAATTATATTGATTAGTAAGGTTAATAATAGGAATCAATGTACAATACGTAAATATACAGAATGTTGCGTAATTCGACGCACATATGTATTTTAACCACAGATAGAGGCTACGAAAAGCACACTCTGGGGTGATTTTATTGTTTAAAAAATCAAATTTTAAATAAAGTTACATCACTTCAAAGTTTATTCCTTAAAAATACTTTTGGTGATAAAAATTATATTTCTTGGCTTATTGGGATAAAATTTAATTTAGGGTAAAACTTAGCCTATTCTTTAGGTAAATATTTTGAAAACAACAAAATATTAACCCAAAAAGTAATAACAGTGATCTAAAGTCAAAGCCAAATACGTTTATGATTTCGATTGAAAATGTACAAAAAATTAATCCCGTCACAAAGTTCGCGTCAAGAGCTTTCAAATGATGCAATAAAATTACTCGTTATCTTCCTCTTTCCTACTTTAAAATCGATTTTCACAACCAAAACACCTGCCTGGCTCAGCGTGTAGCCTCACTATAAAGGCCCGGCTACACTATGCGTTTCTTCGTGCAACTCACGCGCGACTCGCCCTAATTTGACGCATGCATGTCGGATGCACGAGTGCTGCATGAACTTCGTCGGTATGCGGTTTTTGACGCGTCTTCTTGTGCAGCAAGCATCTGTGGCGCGTAGTTAGGAGTGAACTACACATCATTTCAGGGTCATCGCCCGACAGCTCTCCCATTTTGCAGTTGTACTTTATCATGGAGTGTTCTATTGTACTTCTGTTTATTGCTTGCGCTTTCTACAACGAGTGATTGGGCACGCGAGCTGGTGCTCCAGCTCAGAGACCAATTTAAAGTAAAGGAATGCCTCTGAAACATCAAAAACTAAACATATAAGATATAAAGTTATAAGAATTTGCTTACAAAACTGTGTTAACATCTCTAGGCACTGAGAAGGCATTGACAGTTGATATAACCACTATTATAAAAGTAGCCGCGTCCATCCGTCTGTGTGACTCCCTCTTCTAATCGATAGCTTTGATAGCAACAAGGATAAAGCTCAAGAAATACAAGAAATTATTCTACTGCATTATTTTTCTGTGGCGATTAAATTCCCTTTCATTTGGATTATGGTATCCAGAATACGCAATCAGCATATTTTTACAAATAGAAATTTTCTTCGAAGCTTTCTCTGTTGAAATTCATCATTTTGCTTTGATGTTTCTAATTGATAATGCGAAAAAATGTTTTAAATTCGTTTGACCAGTAACCTCGCTACCACTTAGTGTAAAGCCCAAGATTTTGGAACTTGAGTTATCGTTTTCGAAATTGTGATTTCCTTGAAAAGCTCGGAAGAGATAATAGACATTTCAGAATAAAATTCTACCAAAAGAGGCCACCACGGAAAGAAATGTTTTCAGGCTCAATTGACATTGTTTTTAGTTTTTTCAGGCTCAATTGACATTTCGAGCTTAGTTTTATGCTTGCTAAACAGAGGACATGTAACTTTTCGTTGTGGTGTAACTCTGTCATTTTGAACTAGCAAAAATAAAATGCACACATTGAAGACACAGTATTTTTAGGCTGAACAAAATGTTCAGCATTTAAAAAAAATCGAAGCAGGTACAGAGGAGGTACAGCGACTGACCCAATCTTGCTATGATATGTTGTCATTTCTTAATGATGGGTAGAGAGACGGCAGTCAACATCAAATTTGCATAGCCAAGTAGTCGCTCAGGTAAGTCATGTGTATTATTTATTTGTATATAGAAAACATACAAGTTAAATAATTCTTCCCATTGCATTTGTACCTGAGCGAATGAAACTAAAATAAAAAATGAATACCGTGTATTTATTTTTGATATATATAGCATTTATTTCGAGTAAATCAACCCTGTTTCTTGTTAATTAGATAGCTTAACCCGAAATTAGAATGAAACATAGTTGGATAGTTATGTCTTTGATTGACTGTAAATTACTTACACATGAAGGAAAGATAGGTAGCGTGAGTCACTTGTCGTTCTTTTTTTCTTCCCTATTGCACATGCGATAGCTACTAACCGGAGCGCACGTTCATCGACATCCGTACTCTCCTAGCCGCAGCATGCAACTGACCCCGCTGCTCCGCGTACTGTAGTGTAGCCGCTCAGGCATGCAGAAGTTAAAAAATGCCTGAGATTCGCGCAGTAAAAAACGCATAGTGTAGCCGGGCCTTAAGGCTGTTATCGTCGCGTCACGCCGGCTTGTAACATAAACTAACTTGTTTAACTGGTGAATTGAAGTAACTTAATGTTGTGATTGTACAATGTGTTCGAATTATAGAATTTGTAAAATTTGTAGGTTAAATAAACATGTTACTTGTCCACTCATTATATTTATTTAAAACAAACATTTTGTACAATCGCCACATTAATTATGAGCGCAAACTTTGTTTAAATTTTACGGTAATTCACACAGACACAAGATGTGCCCATAGTAATTCAATTCGCATACCAGTTAATTAATTTACATTACACGCTGGTGCGACGCGACTATAGCAGCCTCATTATGAGGCTACACGCAGAACCAGGGGCTGTTTCGGTAGTGAAAATCGATTTTAAAGTAGAAAATAGGAAGATAATTAGAAGTTTTATTACACCATTTGAAAGCCCTTATCGTAAACTTTGTGATGGAATGAATTTTTTGTATAATTCCAATTGAAAACATAAACGTATTGGGCTTTGACTTGGACCTCTGTAATTACTTCTTGAGTCAATAGTTTGCAGTTATTTAAAACATTTACTTCAAAAGTAGGCTAATTATTACCCTCAATTAAATTTTAATCAAAATCGGAAATGAAATGAAATTTTCATGACCAAAAGTATTCTTGGTAAAAAATTTTGAAGTGATGTCACTTAGTTGAAAATTTGGTTTTACGAACAATAAAATCACCACATAGAGTATTTTTCATAGCTCTACCTATGGTTAAAATATGTGCATCGAATTACACAACAATCTGTATATCGAAATTAAGTGCATTGCTTTCTACTCCTTGAGTCAAATCTATCGATATCCCTGAATCATATCTATTGATATAAACAAAATCGAGTACCAAAAAGCAGTGATTGCCGCGTGCGATGAAATGAACGATAAACGATAAATGATAATTATCGCTGAGATCAAACCATTTATCGTTTATCGCAAATTTTTCTCAAATAATCGCTCATTCACTTACCGCTAGTCCCAAAAAATGGGGAACGGTAAACGATAAATTCAAAGACGACTTATGTAAAATTGAAAAAAATTGCACGGCGGCGATAGTCACACCAGCCCACCTGACGTCTTCAGACCTGAAAAACCTCATATGAGAGCTGCCAAGTGTGTGTGCGTGTGTGTCTGTGTGTAGCTGGCCAATCACGGCTGCAGTGTGCCAGTCTCGCTGGAGTTATCAAGTTAGGGGGTGTGCGCCGCTCTCTCCCATGCACAGTCTTCTCACTGCGGATTTGTTTTGCCTAAGCTAGACTGTTTGAATTATGATGTAAATTAATTTTCACTGTAGAAAAATAGTTTGTATGCTTTTTTTAATATTTCAACTAAATAAAGGTACGTATCATTTATCGCTTTTGTTATCGCAAGTAAAAAAATTTTATCGCTACCGTTTTACCTTTTATTGCTTACCGCAGGGTGGGTTTTGAAATTTTTTATCTTTTATTGTTTATCGCAGGTTGGGGAAAAAATAATCGTTCTATCGTTACCGCAAGTTGAAAAAAAAATTATCGCGGCAACCACTGCCAAAAAGTAATTGATACCATGCATAGTGGGAGTAATTATATCACTCTTCCTCTAGCTTAACAACAAGTAACACACCTTTAGAAGATTGAAGGCTCTGAAGGTCATGATCTAACTGCTGGGAATCGACCTCATGCTGTGACTGCAGCTCCTGCGATGCTGGCAGGACCTCATGTGCTAGAAGACTTTCTTCCAGTGGAACAGCTCCTGATGGTGTACGGCTTGATAGTCATTTGTGTAAAAAAAAACAATAGAAATGTGCAGTAAGCACACATGAACTCTTGCCCATTGTCTTGACAGGGTCTTGGAAGATCTTGAGATTTCGCAGTCTATAAAACCGCGCCGTGCGTAGCTGATGGCGCTCAGCCATTCAGATTCTCTCCTGTTGTCAACGACCTGGCACTCACCAATAAACACTATCGCTCAATTGTGTTTCACTACCACCGCATATTGGTGGCAGCAGTCTGTGGTGAACTGAACTCACGTATTCGTGTATAATTAATTAAGAGATAAGAAGTGTTCCGAGGCTGACTAATAGAAACTTTATATACGATCTCAAATGATTACCGATAATAATAACCAAGTGTGGCAGCCGCAAGCATCCGTGATTGTATTCGGTTTTAAAATACCAGTGGAGGCGCTGGTGGAAGCTTACACCGAATTCACTATTTGGCTCAACATTGTATCACCATTTCGCACTAGGATACTTGCGTACGAAGCCGGAGAAGACATTGAGATTGTATTCGAAGTCACAATCGCCGCATCCCCAGCAACGAGTAATGAGTAAAGGAACAACTCTGTGAGTGATCAAGAACTTTGTGTGTGATAAATTACTACGAACATTCACCTAAATAAAGTGTCACCTAAATTACAAACTATAGCAGAGTTAAAGGTGTTACGAACTGCGGTAAGAAATCAAAAGTTATCTCATCAGTCGGCGTTTTACCCTGCACCTCGACATCGAAGCATCGAAGCATCGACATCGCAGCACCAGCGACAGCTTACCCTGCAGCTCGACAAGCAACGCACTCTGCAGTCGGCATATTTTTTTGCAGTTGTTTCCCTGATTATTTTTGAGTGCGCCGGCACCGAGAGCTTGCAGTCAGATTTTTTTGTAGCTTTTTTCTGTTGTCAATACCGCACGCAGAGCTCTAATAAGTAGCTTCAGTAACGCTTCAGAGGTTGTGAAAGGCGCCTGGCGTCGCCCCTTTCGTTGGATTAGCAGAGTAACGAAACCCTTTCAGTTTCAATGTCCGAAGTGAGTGCACCCTGGGTTCGTTGTGATTTCATGTTTAGATAAAAGGGGTTGGGAATGATTACGAATTTTTTTGAATACCCCAAAGAGTAGAGGTAAAAAGCTTGCGGTATTTTCTGATTTTTTTTTTGTTAAGGTGTGCTCAAGGTAGTGCGGGAGTGTTTCCAAATTTCATCTGAGCTTTCTCAAGAATTTTTTCGCTGAATTTCTTTCTGTAGGGGTATTTTTCAAGGATTTCCCTTGTCAATACCATTCAGGAAATTGGTGGTGTAATTGTATTGATTGTGTACTTTTTTTTTGAATAGTGTGTATATTATTTGAATTTGGGTGTGTTTTTTTCTCTTTCTGTTTTGCAGAGTGCGACATTATTTTTGCATATCTTTGATTGTGAATAGGAAAATTCTTGAAATAGTTCTGTAGTTAGATTCATGTCTGATTCATCGGATAGCGAATCGGAATTCGTCCGCACAGAACCCACAATAACAAAGAGTGGTAGAATAAGTACTCCTAGGGTTACTGCCACGTAAATTTCGACAATGACTACCCCGACTACTAGTGCCGGCGCCAGTAGCAATGATGATAGGACTATGTTGGCGAGAGAGATTGCAGGGCTCGTACCTAGAGCAGGAACGATAATGACGAACGCTAAAATACCAACGTTTAAAGGACGCCGCCGTGCGCAGGACCCAGACTTCCTTGAGAAAAATCATGGACTACGCATATTAAAACTTAAAAGCCTATATGACCCTTCTTCCGGACGTGACAAGTGACGAACGAAAAAAAGAGTTTCTGGTGAGGTCCGCCAACAAAAATGTAGGAGGTTTTAATGCGGTGGTGACCAAGCTGGTCAACACCGATTTGAATTATACTTTTGATCAAGTGGTAAAAATTCTAGATGACATTTATGTGTGCCGCGGCGAGAAGTCCATACACGCCTTGGCATGTGATTTAAATGAATTGCAATCAATACGAAACAATGCGTTGGCGGCCCAACTAGTAACGGCGTCCTCAAAAATACGCAAATTGACAGAGAACATTCTGACTTCAACCACACTGGGTTGGCAAAGACATCCTTACTATCAGGCTTGCACTACTCAGGCAGAACTAAGACGGTTTGTAGGAGACAGTATGTCTTTCAGTCTCGCGTTAACCATTTTGGGTCCCTTATTGGACGAATCCTTCGCTAGGAAAATTTTTGAAAGTCAATTTAGTTCCGCTGAAGAACTTTTAGCGAAGTTAATCGCTGCTGTCAGGAGTCAGGCCGAAACAAAGAAAATTCTCGCGCGCCAGTACTCAGTCAGAAACGAGCCCGAAAGCTATGTAGCTGATGTAAATATTGGGGTTGATGAATGCGTTGAGGCGCAAGATCGGTTTCCGGAGAGTGAGGTGTTCTATGGGAACTTCGGAAACTACCGTAGGAGTCGTGTAGGACTAAGAAGGACAACCCCTAGACAATTGTTGAGAAATCCTCGTGGAAGAGCGAGGGAGTTCAGTGGTTATGTGGGAGATAGAGCAAATGGCTCGTTGGAATGTAATACTGTGAGAACAGACAGAGGTTCTAGTTCCAGTCAAGCTTCAAGTAAAAAACGAGGTTTTCCATTTTGCAATTCATGTTCAGTGGTTGGCCATTTTGAATGTAGATCTCAGAGAGAGAGAGCTCAGAGTCAGTTTAATACGAGAAGATGCTTCGCGTGTGGCGGAGCACATTTGGTGAAAGATTGTAGAGCTACGGGAACTGAAATACGTGGTTATAAGGCTTCTCTACGCGGAGGCAATGTGATCAGAGGTAGCCGATGGCGCGGAGGGAGTGAAGTCCATTTTGCAGATGCCGAGCCGGATGCTCGGGATATTTTAAGCGAAGAGTAGAAACAGGTAGAGGTAGAAGGAAGAATTTGAGTAATTTGATTGAGCCCGAGGTAGTCAGCACCCTCGTTAGTCTTGAAGCTGTGGTCGATAGTCCAGATACCACCGAGACAAACAAATCCTTCATTGATCCTTTGTTCAAATGTGAAAATAGGTACAATTTATAGCAAGACGAAGAGTTTGCGGATAGACAAAAACGAAGCAAGGAAGTCGAGGCCTATTTCTCCGCTAGTGTCGTAAAAGGAAATTGCAATAAAAAAGGCGCCGGTTTGGTTGCGTTTGAACAATGTAACAAACCTACGATAATGATTAAGAATTATGACCAGTATTTGAGTGCCTTGCTAGATAGCGGCTCAGAAAAATGTCTAATAAGTTACAAGCAGGTGAAGAACTTGAACGAAAAAGTGAAGCCGAGTCGTTTAATGGTGAAAGGCATTAATGGTAAAAGTAACGTTAGCGGAGAAGTAGAGCTGAAGATTTCAATTCCAGGTAATAACAGAGTTCTAAAAACTAGTGCCCTGATAGTGAAAGAAGCGAAATTCAATTATGATTTAGGACGCGATGTTCTGAATGATGCAATAATAAATTTCAAAAATGAAACACTTTTTTGGGAAGGTATTGCAATTCCCTTTTGTGAGTTAAAAATTGAACCGGTTTTAAGCAGAGAAGTTGTGATGAAAAAAATCGTAAACAGTGACTGTCTGATATCCGATGTTGCCATTGCAAGAAGGAGCGACGGGGTCAGTCACCCCGCAAAGAATAGTACCTGCAGAGAAAAAAAAAACGTGGCCGCGGCTGAGGCTAGACAGTACCCAAGGCCGCTGTTGACAGTTCATTGCACTCAGGTAGAAGTGCCCGGTAACTTGATGAAAATAGTGTACGGTTTCGTGAAAAAAGCAACTCCAGGAGAGTATGTAATTTTAAAAAGATGTCTTGGAAATGGAGCTTTGTTGGCTGAATCCATTGTTCGTACAGAAGACGACGGCGTGGTGCCGGTAATGATTCTAAATGCACATGAAGATGCTGTTCACTTAACCGAGAATACGTTGTTGTGCAATATTGAATTAATTGCAGCTGACGAAATTGAGAACGAAATGTACATGACAAGTGTGGAAACAGCACTGAGAGATGCTAATAATGTGGAAATAGATTTTGACGCAGTGTCGGATACAATGCGGTTTGACTCGTCTGGTGGTGGAAATAAGGCCATAGTCGAAGGACAACTTGGGTTGGATGCTGACGCTCGCGGTCGAAAGAAAGTTCTCGCTGATGACGAGAAGTTAGGAGTTAATGCACAAGTAGGTGTGTCATGTGGAGGAAAGCAGGAAGCACGACGTTGCTTAACTAATGATGATGTTTCATGTTGCGAAGAGGACATGCAGTTACCTTTGATAAATTTATTAAATGAATTTCGTGATGTAGTTACCTTAGAAGGAGAGGCTATAGGTGTTACGAATCTTATGACGCACCGGATTCAGTTGAAACCGGATGCACCTGTACTAAATTTAGCTCCATACAGAATCCTCCATAAGTATCAAGAAGAGGTGATGAGAATTACTAATGACATGCTTTCACAGGGTATAATTGAAGAGTCTAGCTCGGATTTCAATTTTCCTGTCATTTTAATTAAAAAGAAGTCAGGGGAGCTACGTCCAGTTATTGATTTTAGGGCTCTGAAAAAAGTAATAGTGAAGGAAGCTTATCCAATACCCCGAATTGACGAAATTTTATCCACTCTGGGCGGAAACGCGTGGTTCACTAACCTGGACCTGCGTTCGGCCTTCCACCAGGTCGAATTAGACCAAGATAGTAGAAAGTTTACAGCTTTTAGTGTAAATTATAGGAAATTCCACTTCGCGCGCGTACCATTTGGTTTGAGTACCAGCCCGAGTGCGTTCCAGAGAGTGATGACCTCTGCCCTTGCACCTATCCTGGGCAAATTAGCATTCGTCTTTTTGGACGATATATTAGTATTTTCCAGAACCAAAAGTCAGCACTTGGCTGACATTGGAAGTGTCCTTAAGATGCTTCGATCAGGCAATTTGTCTTTAAAACTGGAAAAATGTAACTTTTTCAAAAAACAAATTGAACATCTGGGACACATTATTGCCGCAGATGGTATCAGATGTAAAAATTCGGAGAAACTGCAGACTTGCGGGGCTCCTACTCATGTGAAGGAATTACAACAGTACCTAGGTTTAGCCAACTATTTCCGTAATTTTTTACCCAACTTTGCTTAGGTAGCTCACCCTCTGTACAACCTATTAAGAAAAGATGTTGACTATATGTGGACCGACGAATGCCAGAAGAGTTTTGTGTTTATCAAATCTGCTCTGACCTCTGACACTGTCTTAAGACATCGTGATTACGCTAAGGATTTTCATTTATTTACTGACGCTTCTAACTCTGGTATCGGCGCCGTTTTGATGCAGACAGAAGATTCAAGCGATCAAATTTTACGACCTGTGGCTTATTATAGTAAAAGTTTGAACTCTAGTCAGAAGCGATATAGCACGACTAAGAAAGAGTTCTTCGCGATTTATTCAGCTCTAAAGTATTTTAAATGTTTGATTACAGGGTACCCTATCCGTATCTATACGGATCATCGCCCATTGGCACCATTATTTGCAAAAAACCTCCCTGAAGATTCAAACATGGCACGTTGGTGTTTAAACGTTCATTCTTTTGACCCTATTGTGAAGTATTTACCTGGGAAAGAAAATGTCGTAGCGGATTATTTGAGCAGACTTCCCATTAATGATGAAACATTAACCTTTAAAGAAATAGATCGCTGTGATGCTCTGGAATTCGCGCTTGAATCAGACGTCTGTATCATGGAGACGCGTTCGCAGAAAAAAAGAGAGATGGCGAGACATGAGGTACTTGACCCGCCACGTAGCGACAGTGTTGCCGACGCAGAAGCTCGACCGAAGCTTATAGACTATGTACCAAAAGAAAAGGAGATTTCTTGGACTATTAAAGAATTTATTGACGAGCAAGAAAAAGATCCAGTTTGCATGGAAGTTAAGGACGCTTTACTGCATGGTAGTGTTTCGAAAATTCCAGACCTACAGAAATTTTTAATTCTGAACGACATTCTGTATCGACGTAGACAAATTGACAATAGACCTAGCGCAATTTTGACAGCAGTGGTACCTAACTCCTTGATGGGTAAAGCTATATTGGCTATTCACTCGATGTATCATGCTGATGACTTGCATACTCTTTTTAAGTTTAAAATTAATTATTACAATCATTTGGAAAAGACAATTGTGCGAAAATTTGTTCAGGATTGTGAAGTTTGTAAATTAATTAAAGCAAGGCCTTCTGTGCCAAATAAAATTTTAACTGCTCCGATGGCTAAGGAACCGTTTGAGGTTGTATCTATGGACCTTCTTGGCCCACTAAAGGTTACAGATAATGGCAATAAACACCGTTTAGTTATCATTGACCTTTTTTCTAGGTTTTGTAGGTTGTATGCGATTTCTAATCGTCGAACGGAGACAGTAATTTCATGTTTGAGTAACTGTTTCTCCTTGTTAGGTTTCCCTAAAACTCTCATTACCGATAACGCTTTACAATTTAAATCTGTGGCGGTCAAGCAGGTTGCAAATGTGCATGCCATCGCTAAAAAAGAAGTATTGGCATACAGTCCTCATTCCAACGCTATAGTAGAGAGAAACAACAAGAAAATAACTAATCTGCTTAAACTGTATGTAAATTCGCTCCCTCATGCAGAATGGGACCAGATGCTTGAGGTGGTTGAAAATGCACTGAACAACGCATTGAATTCTACTTTAGGCGAAACCCCTAGCTTTGTAATGTTTATTAGAGATACTTGCGCATTCTATCAATCCGAGAGTTTTGATTCTGTGACTTACAGTTATGATGAAGAATTGGATTTGGTTAATTTTCGAGCAAAAGAAGCCGCCCGGACGGTAGAAAATATTAGAAACTTGATTATAAATAACACAGCGGAAAGAAACCTTTACAGAAACATCAAGCGTCGCAATAAAGACATACGGGTTGGAGACCGAGTTTTTTAAAAAATCACCAGAAAAAACATAAGCTCGAATTGACTTGGCTCGGGGCAGCTGTGGTTCTAAAGGTCAAAAGAAATTGGGCTGAGGTTAAAATTGGTTCCAAAATTTACAAAAGTAATCTGAATCGCCTGTTACCCTTGAGGAAGGTTAAACTGTGAGCTGAAATGACTAGTCATTTCTGCTACGTTGATGACTAACGTTTTTGACGTCGCAACGACCCGACGAAGTTACGATTTACTATGTTACGTTGTTTAACAGTTGCGTTAAGGTTAATAATCATAGGTTAAGGAGTTTTTGCTGTGTGATATGCGTTGTGTTTCATAATATTTCCAGTAACCCGTATACTATATTTTATGTGTTAGGTTTACAGCTTTTGTGCTGCGTTGTTTTAGTTTAATTTAGCGTAATACTTGATATTAACCTGAGTGTTAAAAGGAATGTGCAACTATTCATTTTAACCTTGAGGGTTGATAACCCTTGTCTCTAAGACGCTTCATTTGTTTTTCCAATTCGCTTACAACGTTAAATTGATAGTCTGGAGATGTCGCTGAATTGGCATTTTTTTATGGTGAGCGAATTCTTCGGCTGCTAAATGCAATCGCTGAGGTTGCAGTTCATCCTGTGAGATGGGTTGATTTGACGCTGCGGCGTTACTCACAGTGTTATTTTATTTTTAAGCCGGAATATTCGGTGGTCAGCACAATTTAATTAGAACTCATACACTGGTTGGTGGCTACCCGACCAACAAGTTCGATGAACTTTATCATGAAAATTTATCATGAACATTTAAGGAATTTTAAAATTTTATGTTTGCGAGTTAGTTAGTTCTGTTTTTATGATGGTCATGCTAATCGGTTCTGTATCCTTCCTTTTCAGGTGTGCGAGGCGCATCATGGGCAACGCCCAGAGCACCATCGATGTAGATACACTCGTTGCTGCGTTATCTTCGCACAGCAGCAATGTTAACGAGGCCTGGATTAAGGACAACTCCGTGACAAGAACGGACCTGTTGCCTGATAACGTCACCGACATCGTATTGATGTTGCTAATCCTGGTTACCATGGGATTAGCCACTATCCTGTATCATCTAAAAAAGCAAGTGAAGATGATTACAACCGCGCAGCGGGAGGATTTTTTCTCTCGCGGACGCGCGGTAGGCAGGCCGCCAAGGGGCAATCCGGAACAACTGTAATTGTCAACGTGCAAAGAGACTTTGTCATCGTGAAATTGCCTAGCGTTAGGCGGGCCGGACGTCCACGGGAAGCAGGACGCAATGGCCGTCCCTGTCTCTCTGGAAGTGTGCGGCGTGAAATTTAGAAATTTTGAAAAATTAATTATGAAATAGATGGAAAATGCGAAATAAATTAGGTCGATTGTTGAAATTATGAAATTGATTTAGTGCGAATGAAATGAAAATGATAAATGATAAAGTTTCGCCGCGCTATGAAAATTTGGCGCGAGGTGGTGAGAAGTGGAAAATAAATGCGTAATCGCAAGAAAAAAGCGAAAATGTTACCGTTTCAATGTAATCGTTTCAAGGTAATCTTCGCCATGTAATCTTAAGTTTAAGGTTGCTGTATGCTTTTTCTAATATCGACGCGTAATTTTTTGTAAAATTCTAAATATTTCAATTAACAATTTATTTGAATTATTTTAATTTAAAGTTTTTTTGTGTTTTTTGTTGTTTTGCAATACTTTCCATGTTTTTAAATCTGTGATGCTATTTCGGTAATTTCACTATTTTCATAATTTGCAGAGTGCAATTTGCGGAGTTTCTTTTTAAATTATCGGAGTTGATTTTTCTTTAGTTGTGCTGGTATAAGAAAATGTTGCGTTGCTTTTTATTATAAATATCCTTACTTCGGTCGACGTGCTGTTTATATTGCACGGTAAGTTAGTTGTTTGCTTACGCTTGTTGGGATTGCTTTTGCTGATTGCTAAAATTTGCTGGAACTTTAGTGTTCCCGTTTTTTTCACTACGATATTTAACCCATATTAATCCAGTAATCCATATTAATCGCTATTTACCCTTATGTCTGCTATTAATCACTATTTTACATGATTGTGGGGTATGGAAGGTTTTCAAAATGTTTTTCAACAAAATTGGTTTTAACAACGGTTTTAAAAATGTTTCAAATTGTCTCTCAACAGTATTTACGCTCCTAATAATGTGTTTTAATAATTGTGTTTTGAGGTGCTTTAAATTTCTCGGTGTTTTTTTTTAAATTTTCGTATATGTTTTTATTTTTTATTTTGCGCATATGATACGAGATACAGATGTAATTCGGTTGGTTTCAGAACGAGTTTAATTAGTTGTTAGTTTATATTGATTGCGTCTTTATCATTATTTTAATTGGTTGGACGGTATTTAGTTAATTATTTGATTAACTTGATGATTGTGGTTTTGTTAATTGATGATTATTTCGCATAATGTTTTGAGTTCTTCCAAGTTTAATTTCAAACAGGGCATTATATTTTGTTTTGTTTAAGAATTCGTTCGCTTAGCTGCCCTTGTTTTGCTTATGTTGCAACTGTAAACTTGCGATAACTATAATAGTTCAGCTTAAGCTTAAGTGGTGTTGTTGGTGAGTTTTTAAAAAAAAATTTTTTTTGATGCATACATTTCAACTTTTTAATGGGCGTTACTTTTAACCTAGGGCTGTCGCGTTAATTATTGAGTAACTTTTGTTAGGTTCCCTTGCTAACTTCATGTTAAATTGTTTAACGGTTTTGTTCATTCTGCGAATTCTTTTGAGATTTTTGATTACCCGTTTTAAATTGCCTTTGTTAATTTGGTTCGCAGAGATTTTTGTAGTTTACGTTCAACGGGTTCGTTCTATTGAGAGTACTTTTCGAGTTTTTTGATTACCCTGTTTGTATTTAATTTTATTTTTTGATTCAATTGTTTGCATCTAGTTGTTGGGGGGGGGGGACATATGTGCAGTAAGCACACATGAACTCTTGCCCATTGTCTTGACGAGGTCTTGGAAGATCTTGAGATTTCGCAGTCTCTAAAACCGCGCCGTGCGTAGCTGATGGCGCTCAGTCATTCAGATTCTCTCCTGTTGTCAACGACCTGGCACTCACCAATAAACACTATCGCTCAATTGTGTTTCACTACCACCGCATAGAAAGAAGTCAAGTTTATATCAATTCCAATAGGATGAAGTTGGCGCACAAGAAATAAAAAAATGAGAATGCGACTGTGAAAGTGAATTTGAGGGTACAAAGAGCCATGGAAGATCATGTTCTTCCAATTTTTTTACCAAAATGAGGCATCTAGCTCGAAAAACTAAGGTATGTAAAAAACATGAATATTTCATCGAAAAAGTACCTGAATAAAAATGCCCCACAACTCAGAATGATAAGTAATTGGGCCAACGAGAAGTTTGATTGGAACAGGTTGGACGAGCATGTGTTTTCAGGAAAGGGCTCATAATGATCATTTGAATGCGTAAATTGGACCCGATTCTTGACCATTTGGGACGTCAAGGGAAAAACGTAGTGGGATAAAAAAACATACATCAGCAACTTGATCTTATAGAGACTGAGATATGGTGACATGGAAACAGAAATGTGAAAAAACATGAAGTTATTCTGTTTCCACCTCAGAGATAGTACGTTGTAAATCATTCAAATATTATTTACAGCCATAGGTATTCATCCAATGCAACTACACAAGTTGAATGACCAATCGGATTTAAACAGTTTTCTCAACATTGAAAGCGAGCAGCTAAATGAAACAAGAAATTAATGAATGAATTGTAAGATTTAGATCAACCCCATCGCCAGCGAATTTCAATCACACAGTACAGGTCTTCGTACTGAAAAGAAAATATTTAATGGCAACAAAAATACGGTTTACCGCAAGAAACCCATACAAAATCTCTATATTTTGTACCATCAAATCTAGAAGAGCTAAGATGGAATTTAAAATGAGAAGCATCTATTTTTTTCAAGGGGGACTGATCATAACACCCACAATCTGCATACATCCAATCATATAAAAGGGATAGTGTCAATCCTGAAAACTTACTAAATTTATATGATTTTTGGTATGACACTTCCCTCCATCATAGTCATCTTAAAAACAGAGCACAACACACCAAGGTTAAATACATGCATAAATGAGGTAAACTCATAATCAAGTTTGAATCTATGATGGAAAAAAAATGAACACAAGCAAAAACAAATGAACACAAGAATACATCAACTTTGTGCCCTATCCAAACAATAAACCTCTTGGCTGTACAGCATGTTGGGCTTTTACCCTGCATTGCTGAGTCTGAAGCCTCCCAGATATTCCTTGTTTTCAGTAGTGGAGAGTGTGCACCTCTTTGCTGCAGGAGTTTGTTTCAGTTCGCTAGATAAAAATGCGGTAGATTTCTCTGGAAATTGAAATAATTGAACTTAGATTGACTGAGATTTAGGAGGAAGAGGAATAATCAGGCCATATATAAATCAAAACGTTCACGCTGATACTGATAAAGACCTACTCACTTGCACTACTGTAAAAAAGAGTACATAATTTCCTTCAATTTTAATTATTTTATAGTATACAAATTTTGAGAAATTAAAAAATAACATTTGATTTCTCTAATTCTATAATCAAAATACTTCAATGCACATGCATCACAAATTGACTCCTTCTTAGAAGTTGATGCAAATAAAATCAAGGAACACTCAAAATGGTGACACACAAAGGATAGGTTTGAAGCGCTCCAAATTATTATTTTTATCATTGAGCTATTGGTAGCATATCTAATGATATTATTTAATGATATTTTTCATCTGGTCTTCCAGACATATGTTTAACTGAAATAAGTGATGATGACAGCCCAGTTATGCCCAACCTCCTCATATCAAAGCCCTCGTTTTTACCATGATGAATTATTTGTATCACTTCTGACATTAAACAAACAAGCTTCTCAATTGGAGAGCAGTAGTTTTCCACATAAATAATAATGATATTTTCCTTAATTCAGATGAATAACTTATCTAACAAATAAACTTCCAGATATCCACTTGCAACTCGTTGAGAATCCTTACAAACCTCTAAACCTGTTGCATGGGTCCTCTCCACTGGACTGTGATATATACTCATAACTTGAACACTCATGGTGCCTGAAATGGAAAGGAGCATAGCTTTAAATACCGAGCTGATTTATTTACAATTTTTACAGATATCAAAAAGTAAATTCATGCAATGAAAGAAGCTACTGCCACTTTCATCAACACTATAATAATGTTGATATCACTGAATTGAAAATTCTAATTCTTTGTTTAAACACACATCCGTTTCAAGCTGACTCAAATTAGTTTTCCTGAATAATGCTACACTAAGACACAGTGGTTGCCGCGATAACTTTTTTTCAACTTGCGATAACGATAGAACGATAACTTTTCCCCAACCTGCGATAAACAAAAAACGATAAAAAAATACAAAACCGTACCTGCGGTAAGCGATAAAAGGTAAAACGATAGCGATAAATTTTTTCTACTTGCGATAACGAAAGCGATATATGATAAGTACCGTTATTTATTCTAAATATTAAAAAAAACATACAAACTATTTTTCCACAGGGAAAATTAATTAAACTAAACAAAACTGTCACTGGCACCAGTCTATAGCTTAAAAGTTCTATTCCACATAAGTATCTTTCTCTGAGTCAGACTCTCCCTCCTCCTCTCCCTCCTCAAGACAGCATTCAGGAGTTTTTCAGGTCTGAAAACGTCAGGTGGGCTGTTGTGACGATTGCTGCCGTGCAATTTTTTCAATTTTTACAAAAGTCGTCTTTGAATTTATCGTTTATCGTTACTCATTTTTTGGGAATAGCGGTAAGTGAATGAACGGTTATTTTAGAGAACTGAATATTGTGTTTTTTTCTTCCACCTTCTAGATTTATGGCCTTAGAGTTTCAGCCTACTTGAATATACTGGTTGATTTTATTGCTAAGGTTGACGGTAACGTCGCTGCCACCACGAGGTATATAGCCTCGACTAAAAATTAGAGATTTAATACGTTAGTTTCGGACTGTCAATTGAGTACGTTGCTGGGTGGCGTTAGCGCGCAAGCGTTAGCTTTTACGTCCACCCCTATTCCCATACACGACTTTGGTAGCGATGGCCCGAGGGCATAGGCACGCGTTTCAGCCGTGTGGCGAGGTAAGCTAAACGAGAGAGACAAGGTATAGATGACGCCTGAAGATTTAAAATGACCGGCCGGCACTATCACTCACGAGATTCTAAATTGATACACGTTATAGCGAGACTCGTCTTCACCTGTAATTACTCTGCGAAGACCTTACAACCACCGATTCGAACAATCACGCTAGCGTGAACACGTCCTCAGCACATAAGAAAGGCGATCGCCCTTGATTCATGACTCAAATACATACCACAGAATGAGTACCGACAGTAGACAACTAGCCCGATAATGCTCTCATCTGACTGTATCTCAAACCGCCGAACACAAGCCCGACACCAATCCAAAATGAACGTTTAGCCTACGCTCAACACGAACCCGGAGTAAGTAAAGCACAACTATTTGAACCGCCGGTCTCGGCCTGAGAGATTATTAAGTTCGACACCAAAGACACGTACAAGCAAGGACCTACGATACCAAATCGACTCTGACTCTGACCAAATCTCGCTATTGTACTGGAATTGTTCTAAGTATAGGAACGCCGTCTCGACCTCAGCCTCACTATCTCGCACCCGACGCTCCGGTCAGTCCTACCTCACCCGCGGTCCCGCACTCAATGTCCCTTCTAATGGTCATACTCCGTCTGCTCGGACCGCGCCTTCCCCGAAGGGGAGGGTGGTCGGCACACGGGCAGGGTAACAAGGGGGTGGGGAAAGGTTCTGAGCCGTCCTTTCCCACACAACCGGGAGTACAGCTGGGGGAGAGGGGGTAGGGTCTCATGGGCCTTAGCTGCCTCCCTGCCACGGCTAATTAAATAATTGTCTGCTTGATGGTGACCCTGAACTGAGCGCCTGGTGCAGCTAGCCATGGCGTTCCCACAATTTTATGACAATGTGGCTGCATGTGCCAGCGCATCAAATTATCGAATTTAATATGGGGAGGTTTTCTTATGAGAACGTTCCGATCGTCTATTTCCCACCACCAACGCTCGAGAGCCGGCTTACATTTACGACCCGTGTAAATCAGAGATGCTGTCTTCCCGCTCATGCTATTTTTGTTCGCTCGGCAATACTAACGGCTGAAATGCCCCTACATACAAAACTTTGCGATAAACGATAAAAGGTTTGACCTCAGCAATAATTATCATTTATCGTTTATCGCTCATTTTATCGCACGCGGCAACCAATGATAAGAGACATAGTGTATCAAGAAGTTAAATGGAACACATCTGATGAAAAGAACGAGGATCATTATCAGTGATTCTTCATTTTACAATATTTTAGAGGCATCTTGAATGTTTTGTAGTACTTTCTCAAAAAGGAAGGAATAAAAATGTTTTTTTATGGAGGTTTTGCAAATATCTTTTTTGTTTCTGCTTGTCTTTTCTCAATGTTGGGAGTCATTTTGCTTATGCAAATTTAATATTAAACGTACAATCGACATAGAAGTCTCCTGAAATGAATTTTTATCAGGCCTCTTTAGACAATAACTACCTGTTGTAATAGAATACAGTCTACAATACTTACTAAATAGGCTCTCCTTTCAAAAAAATATAACCAGTTGAAAAATTATGACATGTCCTTTATGGTTTCTTTTTATCTCAATGAAACAAGGAACGAAAATTTTTCTTTGTTAAGTTTCGAACAGAACATGGGAATAAAAGCGTGCACACTAATTGCACTAGTAGCACAGCTGGATTTATTAGCCCTTCAGCACCCCACAGGACTTTTTGGTCCTCTATCAAAAATAGCCTCAATTTATTTTAGTTCTGAAGTTCACCATTAAGTGGGAGTTTCTTTCCTATGCCTGATACTAGCGACTACCACATATCAGAGCCAGCTTAGTGATGTTGGTTGTAATAACAGTAATACGAGTACAAAAATAGGGTGCAAGAAAGAAGAATCAGTAGAAGAAGAAACATCTATATGAAAAAGCATTCACTTATATAAGGTTAAACTAGCAACTACAGAAAGCCACTGGTTTTTTACAGTTCAGATTAATCAAAAGTAGCTATTATTGAATTGAAAATTCCTTAGTATATATGATGTTTAGAGAATTTATGTTTTGAGTACAGCACAAATACTTTTAATCAGCTGAACATACAAAATGCCTTTACCAAAGACATTATAAGTATTTTTGCTATTAGGCAAGGATATGACACTGCCTCATTATGGCTGAATAGAGTAAAAAGTTTGAGTTAACTTGATAAGGTTATTAAACATATAAGTTATTTGGTTTTTCTAAATTAAAACTGTGAGAACAGCTCAGTAGCAACAATGAAATACTTCTATAAATGATTCAACTGACTTACTATTTGATTACTTTTGAATACTTATTCCAAAAATGGTGTTCTCTTTGAAACATAATGGTAAAATTTTTTAAGATGTGCTCAGAAATTAACATAAATGCGCAAGGCATCTTATTTTGACATCTTAACAAAGCAATATCCCAAATTTTTAAAGCCAATATGGTTTTTTCAATAGATGATAATAGTGTCAATTCATACTCAGCATTAATGTTATCATCTACTTTTTGATTATATGGAGTAACATATCAGAGAAAAGATATTTTAAAACATTTCCATAAAATTACAAAGCTATGATGAAGTTATCTTTCAAATGGATCATCAGTTTACAGATGAAGAACTAAAACAAAGATGTCGCACACTAAAATGACTGTAAATGTTAAAGAAAGAACCATAATCAATTTTCCACTTTTCGGTGCCTAAACACAACTAATTAGATTTAAATAAACAACTTTTCATCCATGCACTTCCCGTCGCAAATTAGTATTAAACGAGTTATAGCAGTAGGTGTAGGCTAGTTTGGGTAGAGTGCGTTTGGGTACTTCGTAATTTATTATTTGCTGGCCCCGCAGAGCCCGAACACACTTCAAAGATCTTTTAGTTAATAATACAATAGAAATTATCCCCCCCCCCAAAAAACGAGTTATAGCGGTATATTAATTTTTGTCTTAGATGGCGAGAATGCGCTCAATCATTCGAGCGCATCAGAAGGGAGAGTCCATTGTAGTGTTGCCATCCGATGCGCTCGATGAATTACTTTCTGCTTCAAAGACTATACTTGCGGTAAGTCATTTACCGCTACAACTCGTAAAGTACTCATTTCCGACGGAAAGTGCATGGAAGAAAACTTGTTATTTCGATCCAATTAACTATGTTTACGCACCGAAAACTTGAAAATTGATTACTGGCAATCGCTTCACATTTAACCAAAAAATTTTCTATAAAACTTTTTTCACAATTCTAGTCAAACTTGTATATTTACATGACATCATTTTCAATTGTGAGAGAAGAATGAATGATAAATAACAAGACCCTTTTATCTAGTAACACAATAATTCAAATCAATAGGATAGTTCAGCCAGCAATAACTGAGTAAAAAGCAATATACAAACTTAATTCATGCAAAAAAGTTAAATGAATATGAAATTAAATAAAGTAATACTATTAATTGCAAGATAAGTTTATGAATATTACTTTTATTTTGATGACTATTAACTGCCCTAGCCTTACAGCAAATACACTGCTTGTGTTCAACGTCAATTTCATATAACATTTCATTTTCATGCTAAAACCTTCACACAATATCCTAAAATACTAATTACTATACACACATCTTACAATTTCATCCTATTTGAACACTAATTTTAAATTATACACGGACAAAGTAACACATTAGCGAAAGCCCGCCTAAAATTTGTTTGTAAACATTTGTGACGTCATAACCCAACCCGGTCATAATCCTTTTCAAAACGAGGTAACAGAGAAAGTTACTCGGGTGACTCTAACCTGTGTTTCTAGAAGCAATCTCGGCAACGGATCATCTTTGGAAACACTGTTTTTAACGGATCGAGTAAACCGCGTAACCCCGAGGGTTACTCGATCACTTAGAGATTACGACTGGAAAACCGCCTCTGTTCATTTCAGTGCTACATCAGTTCATATTGTGGATAAATCTTTCTGAGCGATGACGTGATACGTTGACTTGAATTGGTGACCTCTTAACTTCTTTTCTTCATCGTTATTTAATTATTCCCACCATCTGCAATATAAGAAATTTTGCTCTACTCACTTCGCTTCACAGCTAAATCTAATCAGCATTTTCTTTTATGTTGAAGAATATATTAATATGTTATATGCAACATCAAATTTTGGCAACGAAGCTTCTGAGCAATTTCTTAGTTGTTTGACTTATTACTCACCCCTTTGCCCAATCAAGAGTAATTTGTGCGTGTTAATTTTTGAATATTGCTCCGGCTGTGTTTTCTTAATTTCTTTATTCGAAATTATTGTCTGAAATAAAAACGAGAATGCCCATTAATTTATAGATTAAATTGTATCGTTAACTTGTATAATCAATATGGCCACTTTTCGTATCAATTCTTTAAACACTTGTTTTTCACAGTGTGATATGATTTTCCAGTTAACGCTTAGTTCCGCTCTACCTTGTCAGACGGCTCGCTAAAAACTTACTGAGTCTTTAGTCCCTTGAGCTGCTTGTCCTGAATTTAGGGACTGCCCATTTTTATCAATCTCCCCCAATTGTGTTCTACAGGCCTCGTGCGTGCACGCTTACACCCTTTCTAATTGGCGAGTAGGAGCTGGTCCTCTCCCCTATTCGCAGTGCTTCACTTCAAAGTTTTCTCATGGGGTTACTCCCCTCGTATTGGCTGTTATCGAACTCCGCCCTATTTTAGGTTCGTCTTGAACCCGTTGCTAGGCAAGGCTAGCTTAAGTGTGGTGATATGTCACTGTCAGCCCACGTGGTTTTTCTTATTACCTAAGACTTCGACGAAGGATGCTTCCCACGGCTCTAGGCACTTGACTGCTCCTTTGGGTTGACGATACATTTTTGCGCATGTGGTCATAACACTGATTTTTTGTTCAGGCTCTCAAACTATTGATTAACAAGTTCCCGTTCAGCAAACATAAGCCCCTCACTCGATACATGGCCAATGTTGGACCCAAAATTCAGGCATACACATACAACATTCTAAAGCGACTAATGTTGGACACAACATTCTGAAGCGACCCTTCTGCACTTGTATTACTAAGGAATAGCCCTACAAAAAAAAAAATCTCTGAAATATTACAAAGCCCTACCATAAGGAATTCCAAAATTCTAAACATTTTCTTAAAATTTAAATGTTTCCTAGTATTCGTTGCGAAACATAGTAAAATTGGGCTATATCACGTAAAGCTGCGACGTATTTAGGAATGTCAAAAAAACCGTTAACTCTGTTATCTTTGAGTGTGTGAACATAGAGAGATGTAGCCCTATGGGGAGAGCTAAACAAACACGCTGGCTCAGGAAACATAAGCATACACGGCTTTACACACAAGCGCCCACACACAATCGTTGAAGCGAAACCTCAACACTTGTTGGAATAGCCCTACACAGAAAAAAAACACCATTTCTGAAATATTACCAAAGTCCCACCCTAAGGAATTCTGAAATTCTGAACATTTTCCTAAAATATAAATGTTTCTTGACATATATCCCCCCCTTTAGCAGAAAAATTGCCTTGGGAATTTTTCCACGTATTAGCCCTGTGCTCTTTCTTCAACAATTATTACTGAAGTATTGGCAGCTAACTTAAGACACACATGGTAACTTCTACTCTGGCACATTTTATTTCTTAATATTAACTTGCAAGAAAAATGCACATTACGATTAGACGTTCTACTCATGACAACCAGCACTTATCTAAATGTATAGTGTTGCAATCGAATAACCAAAATGGTAGTGTTCCGCCGAAGTAAAATACCCTTTGTCGATGCTTGATCACTCCACCATCATTACGCTCACAAATTTTCGCAAGCTAATTTCATACCAAGTTCAGACATCTTGAGTACTGAAGATTACGTTTCAGAGATTCCAACTTCTGTTGTGCACGTTCTATCGTACAATTTCCAAGCTTTCCATTCTTGCGTTAACGACGACTTCGTCCGTGATTTGCTGAGTATTCTTTTTCAGCTCATTTGCTTTTTCCGTAGCATTATCATTGCTTCATACACGCGTTGATGCTCGTTATTTGTTTGCAGGAGGAAGTGTTACAATTCTAATAATTCCAATTTTCTAAACATTTATCCGCCACATTGACCTCACGACTTCGTCTTGTTAGATAGATCGTTGTTTGATCCAAATAACCGTTCGATCATGGGAAATGCAGTGTGTTATAACTTGTATTTTAAACTCTCCTTCGAACTCTATTTTCAACTATCAGATTCTTCATCAAGCTTATGTCGGTGATCAGCCGAATTAGCTTTTCATGAAATCATATAACTCCGTTGATCAAATCGAGTTGATGCGTAAGTCGATCAGATGAAAATCCGGGATAATTGAAGTACTCCATTCAATACTCTATTGAATTCGAGGTGATATTCCGTTGTTTCGTGATCGATCTCTGTTAGATACGAGATTAATTTCAAATCTGCTGGCATTAAATATTCCTTTCTTTTATACGAGGTTCCTCTTTTTATGCGAGTGAATATTCTTCTTTCACACGAGGTAATACTTCTAGTTTTTGCGAGAAATTACGTTGGTTCATAGCTTTTGAATAGTGGCCACCTTCTTCAAATCTATTCAACGTTCTCTCTATTTTACTATTTTTTTCACATGATCATAAAAATGCCGAAAATCTGGCTTCAGTATTTCACTGTGAATATTTGCCTAATTATTATTTCCGCAGGAGAAATGCATTCGAGTTCCAGGAAACACTATTAAGCGTTACTGTCACTATGCAAGTTACAAATCAATGATATATTTCGTGCTCAATCATATATAGAAGCGTTATTGACGCTAGTACATCATGACGATCTACCAGTATTTTTTTGGAATTATTTTCATATCTTCTTCCATCCTAAGGGTAACTCTCAGTTAACTTTGTGCTGCTCACAAACTCTGGCTTGTTAATTACCAAATTCTCGAGAAGCGTTTCTTTTCTTTCATGTTTCTGATTGCCCGGGATGACCGCAAGTTCAAGTGTTTGTTTCGCGGTCCTTTCTCAGCATTCCTTCGCGAAATAATTTCAAACTTTCCGCCATTCGATCTTAGTCACCGTTTTTCCAATGTAACGCTTGGATTTCTCATACTTTCAAATACTTCATATAAAATTCGATCTTTCCCCTGTACTGTATGCTTGTAGTTTCTTCATCGCTGCTGCAAATATCGTCTGCCGTTCATTGTGTTTGCCTATTTCTTTGCGGATGCAATTTCTACACTAATTCACCAAGAAAGATTAATTCCTTTAGCCTGCAGAAAAGAAACGCACAAAATCTACAGAATTAGGTCAGATTTACTCCTGCTGGAACATCGCATTTTACGATGTTCCTTGTGAATGAGAAAAAGGCACAAAGAATCAGAAACATTCAACACTACATCAAGAAATGAAACCGCTATTTTAAATCTAATCGAACACACATTTCCCTTTCGAAGAATAGAACTACATTAAAAGTTTTTATAAAAACAGCATGGTTTTTCAGTCACATCTCTATCAATGACCATAAGTAAAGATATGTTATTATAACACACCATTTTGGGAGTTGAAGGTCATTCACATGTATTGCAAAATAAATGAAATATCAAAGCATGAAACCGCAGAAAATGAAAAATTTCATAAAACCATGGAAAAACATCAATTAAGATGTATGCTGTTTTATTTTGTAATTTGACATGAAAACAAATAATGTAATGTGGTTCGTTTTCTTGCTGAGTTATTTACCGACAAAATATTAAAAAAAAATATATCCACGTTTTTTACCACGGTTTTTTTTTTAAAAATGTTTTTTTTTTTTAAACGGCATGGTTTTTTTTAGTCGCATCTCTATGCAGGACGTAAAACGTAGTAACACAGTTTTACAATTACAAATGAAAAATCAACAGATTTTCTGTATAGCTAATTTTTATTTTATCTTCAATTATAAACTGAGTAATCTCATTCATTGTTGTAACATCATGCTATGTGATTTTAATATTTTGCTCTAAGAATAATAGCCATCTGATGAATGATTAACACATGCATTTCATGTCCAAGGTTGTAAAAAATTTGTTAAATTAGGTTTTAGCTACCCACAATTTGAAAATCAACTTTAATGGTTGAAAATATTCTGATCTTTGTTGATAGAAATGAAAAATATAATTCTATGAAACATTTCACATAGTATAATAACCATTACTTCAAATAGACATTGTGAATTAGAAAAGAAGAGCAATTCCATTCATTTTGACATATAAATAAATGAAAAATTCACCTACTACTACAATGAGAAACTATCAATACCATAATTTTGCTATTCAGTATGAACAAATAATAAATTAATTATACCCCACTGGAAAAATATATATTGTTCAAAATAATAGTGCAACTTATTCTGATATAAATGCATGAACTGAACCTAAAAATTTTTGCAGGTTTTGTTAACCTTGGGCAAATTCCATGACTCATCAACGATGGACCGCAACAGTCGGCGATACAGAAAATCTCGGCGTGTACAAGAAGATCATGAGGTGCTCGTCGATTCGCCATGCATCACAGTTAAGCACAGTAAAGGTAACGTGTAATTAACATAAGTTACAATGTACTGACCTGTTCAATATTTCTTCAAATGAGCCCTTCATTAATATTTACTATGTATCTTCAAATGTAGGGCAAATTTCCAGCGTCCTAACCCACAAAACATAGAATTTTAAGAAACTGAAGTTAGAGACGTATTGTTCATCGTAGGGTTGCCAAATTGGCTTCACTAGCTAAGTTTCTAACTAGGAACTGAACTAGGAACTATGCCACTCTGCACCTGAAAGACATCTACGCCACTATGAGGTGAAATTATCACTAAATCCACTCTCCAGTTTTGACCTCTGATGGGTTAGGACACTGCATATTTGACCTCCAAATATTTTCACTTAGCCATTATGGCAATGAAATCTTAAATCAACAAAGTTACCCCTCAGGGGATGTAACTATTGTATCTATGGGAAGTAGCACTCCCAGGGGGAAAAGATGTGAGGGCCCGAGCTGAGAGATAGGCCTTTTTTGTTGAAATAGGATAGGCTTATATTTTGTTACGGACCATCTTTTTTCGGTTCACTGCTGTCTGTTTTCAACACCTACTACTTTCTTCCACTTTTTTCTTGCTTCTTGAACTTTTACCTTACTGTTCCTGTGCACCTTGTGCATAGATTCTGCGTTCCCTTAACTCCCCACTAAATGGTGCTTTCCTCCTTCCTTTCTTAGAACATCTTTGTTGTGGTAAAGGGAGGCTAAAACTTTCTTATAATTAATCAGTCAACAAATACAATACCTCTCCAGGATCGTTGCAGCTGCTGCAAACTGCTACATTAAATACATCCATGAGAGCAAAAACTAGGCAACACCCGCATTCGCCTTCGTATGTGCAAAGGAAAGAAATTTTCTTTGTTTCTACTCTTCCAAAGACATAATGCAAGTCCACAAAGTCTTCACGGAGTACAGCAATTGGCGCACAGAAATTTAATGTAAGTTCATGATAAAAGTATAATATTACTTCCATCATGCACTTACCTATGTCCTATTACGTGGAAATTTATCATGCACCATATATCATCTCGTGTTTTAAATTTATAAGTAACTTCAAACTGGTAGCTCGAATCCCAGCGAGTACCATTACAGTGGTAAGGTCATGACCAATAAATTATTCATCCGGAGGAAAGATATGTCCATAGCATCTACACGTTTGTATGCATCCATGCGGATGAATTATGTTCAGTTCTCGTCATCGTACTAATTATTTAAACACCTCAGGTTCACCACTACCCATCCCTTTTGATGAGGACGACCCATCACCTCGTCAAGAACCTCAGATGCTTGGTGCTCCTGTAACAATAGGTCAGTTACGATACTACTCTTATATGAAGTACATCGATTTAGGATAAACTTTGCATCTATCACATGCTCCCCCGTTCAATCGTTTGTAGTTGAGGCATTACGTTAAATTGTAGTTATTTTTGCTTTTTAAAAGTGGATATTAACGACGTTAATAATGCACTATTCTTTTCCACATGACCGATTTCGTTAGTACCAACACCTTTTCTACACACAGGATTTTCGTTGCTGGACGTTGGCTTCCGGGATGATGAGTTGCGCCAGAATCCTGATGCACCTGCCATTCTGACCCTGAATGGGGATGCGGAAATAAGATGTAAGTTTTTCCTATGATCCTCCATTAACCTGAACCATAGTTTTTTTATGTGGAGTCATCGCTCAATAACTCGTCATTTAAAAGAACATTAAATTACTCTTTCAATGCTAATAATGATTTAATTTCAAGATAATTATAATACGAAAATAACTCCACTAAATTCTTCATTGTTTCAATAACCGGAGCGTTCCCTTCATGTTAACGTTCATTTCTACTGTTCTATGAATAGCTCACACTTCCTCGTTCAAATTACACTTGAACACTACTGTCATGCTAAACTCATTTTGATTCATCGTAATTATACCTAGTCAATAAACATTATATTTCATATTTGCAAACGCGTACGGTGTTCTTATAATTGTTTCAAGCCTTTTTTTTAATAAACGCGTGTTTATCAGCTTAGTATTAGGTTTAATATGAGACCAATTATTCAAAGAGACTGAAAACTTGAATCAATTCTCAAGCAGTGCTTGGAATCCCGGATGGCAACTTGACGTTGCGATCGACAGGGCTCTAATACTCGAATTAGTAGTTAGTACTATTTGAATTACGAACAAACCACTTTCAAATCGTGTACAACTGTCTTAAATTCATTAAGCAATTCCCTTTTAGTTCCGCGATCATTTCTATTCTACATTCGATAACATTATGACGAAAACTATCATTACTCACTTCACCTAATTTTTTATCAAGTTCTTATTACTACTCTTTACTATTCTACTTGTCGTAGAAAAATAATCCATCTCAGTTGGCATTTGCGCAACATCAAAAATTCTCATTTTTCAAATACATGAACTACGAGGCTATACACCCAGCAGCGGCAGGTAGCCCCTCAGGGGGATACAATTATTGTATTTATGGGAATTAGCGCTCCCAGGAGGACAAGGTGAGGCCCTCAGCTGAGAGTTAGGTAGGCCTTCTTTTTGTTGAAATAAAATGTTTTTTTTTTTATGTTAAGGACCACTTTTTTTCGGTTCACTGCTGTCCTGTTCTTTAGCACCTACTACTTTCTTCTTCAACTTAGGTCGTGTTTTAGAATCTTCTTTCACAACTTACTGTTTTTAGGCCTTTTATGCGTAGATTCCGCGTTTCCTTAACTCCATACTAAATGGTGCCTTCTTCGTTCCTCTTTTTGAATCGCATTTGTTGCTGGATAGGGAGGCTAAAACTAACTAATAATCTAATCTAATCTAATCTTATCTTGTTCGTGAAATGTCACTACTGTTAAAAATTTTGAGTCTCAACATTAATCAAATTGAAGTTGGCACAGAAATCGTTTTGAAGAATCTCCATTCAGCATTTCATCCTTCATTTTAATCTTTGATATTGTTTGAGAGCATAGTCAGTGAGGGTACGTTTTTACTCAAAAATTTCAGACTGATGCAACTTATTTCTCCCTCAGCTGTCCGTGAAAAATGGAATCGACTGAGAGCCTACTAAATTTAGCTCTACAAGGCACGTCGTTTCAGGAAATCAGGCTCAGCTGCTGCACCTGTTACGCCATCGGAGCATGTGGGCCACCTCAGCTTCTTGGAGGACACCATCACGGCTGACGCCAGTGAATCAAATCTGGATGCTACACTTCTTGACAATGAGAGCAGTAGCTTCTCGACTGTACGTTGATATTGTGAACGACGAAAAGTGTCGTTCATTTTAATACATATTTCTTCCAATAAAAATCCCTTTCAAATGCGTGGGCTCCCAGTGCGCCCATGCGCGTGTCGTCCTGCTTGCGACTTTTTATAGTACAGTCGGCGGTAGGGTATATAAGGCGTGGCTTGGCGTGTCACGTACAGTGGTCAAAACGGTTAACGTCCCGCTGACTTGTTGGGGACGTTACTCTAGCCGCTCTGCCTCAACCTAAGCCTCGTCTACTTGTTGCTTGTAACTAGGCCTGATAATGTTGTCGTTAATCGTGCCTGGTTTGCCAAAATATTCCTTATACGTGTTTTATCTCAAAAACTTTATTCGTCTTGCCATCGTGGCATTTTAAATGTGCTAAAATCTTGAATAAATGGAAATTTTTAAAGCGTTCCTTCACGTTTTACTGAACACTCGAGTGAACTATTGAAAATCTGAGGCCTGGAGAGCGAACTTTCTCGTATCGACCTGCGTCTCTGTAGACTTTGTTAAGTTCCTAGTGCCACCTGACGAGACTAAGAGCTGGAACTGAGCAGCGTCGCTGTAGCTGGTGTGTAACTGGAACAGCTTCAGCAGCTGCAGTCTGTTGGTTACAGAGGCGCGGTGACATAGCTTTTTGGGTAAAAATTCGTTTTAGCGTACCCCGTCTAGAGTGAAACCGTATATATATTTCAACCGAAGTTTTCATTTGGAGTCGATCGACATTATCCCCAGCGTTCGCAGAGGTCAAATAAAAAAGTTATATAAGTTATGCGTAAAGCATGCGAACTCGTTTTCTGAGCGAAATTCGTCGGTGAACGGTACTTCAGCGTTGCAAACGCCATTGTAAATTGCCTTTGTGAAATCATACAGATACAGTCTTAGCTTATCGCTATTAGGAGGTATATGTATATATATTTCAACTCAACTGTTCGAGTTGAGTCGATTGGTGTGACGTTCAAGGTCCGCAGAGGTCAAATAAAGAAGTTGTTCCAAATCATTGGAAATGATTATCTTTGTACAGAAAATGTAAATCGACAAGTCGGGAGCGGCGTACCGGCCGCTCGCAAGCAAAAGGTAACCTTACCTAACACCTAAGCTAACGTAACGTAACGTAGCGTAGCGTACCGTAACGTAACGTTAAATAATGAATTACTGTTGCTGAATGTTTAGCCGTGAATGACGTTTCGAGGGAATACCGCGCGGAGGCAGTCAGCTTGATTCCCCTCCTCTTCAGTAAACCTTCATTAGAGGACGCCCTGAAAAGGGCTGTTTCATCGAGTTGTTAGTTATTCGAAGCGTCCTTACTCAGCAACAATTGCGTCAAGAAGGCAACTGAATAAGTCAATGCCATTCTTCTTGCAATGGCGGCGCCACAACTACTCACAGAGGTAGTCAGCGAACTGACCTGTAGCGTAGCGACGTCCACGAAACCAGTCTTTCGCAGGTCGCCATGCTGCTTCTATACGCTGCGTATGAGTGTCATCTTCCGCAACGAATCGGTGCTCAACATCACTATGGTTGACCTTGTAGTGAACATAGCCAGCTTTGTCAAGGCCATCATAGGCTTTCCAACTATCAGTATGGATGATAGTGCCAGGCAGTATATGTTTCTTAATGATCGGAATCATAGTAGCAGCGTCTCGTTTATCAACTAGTACCATCCTCACATTTTCTTTGCCGTCTTCAATCATACCAAGAACCCAATGGCCGTTCAGTTGTCGACCTCGGTTGTTTTTTCGATGTCAAAACATGCTCTCGTCTATTTGGACAACACAACCTTCTCCTCCAAGCAGCTCAGTTTTGGTTTGAGCAGTCGAAAACCAGTCAATAACCAACTCTCGGCAATAGCGATCCCAGAAATGAATTGTTTCGGAGCTCAACTCAGTTCTACCTTCAGGTGGCAACGAGAGATCAAACTTCGTGACGCACATCTTCGAATGACCAATCGCGAGTGAAGCCGTACATCAACTGTACAACCTTGTCCATCGTTAACCGACACTCTTCAAAGAAAGTACCATTTGCCAAAGATACCGTTGGACAATGTTTCGACTTATACTTAGAACAACGGAAGCGTCCAATACCAGGATCTTGATCGATGACACTCATGGCTACTTTGTGGCTATTGCACTTCTTTGTCGAACGAAGAAGGCCTAGTTGTTGAGCCCAAGTAATGCCGTCGATCGGTGTCTTCGGTGAGGAATTAAAATTCCAAAGCCGAACGTAATTTGCAGCCATAAAAAAGAATTCAGAGCGACTGTTCACTTGAAACACCTGAAATTATGAATTTGAGACAAGAAGAACAAGTACGTCTTAACGCAACGAATGCTAACTGACGACTGACGAAGAATGGCGTTTGCAACGCTGAAGTAGCGTTCACCGACGAAATTCGCTCAGAAAACGAGTGCGGATGCGTTACGCATAACTTATATAACTTTTTTGTTTGACCTCTGCGGACGCTGGGGATAATGCCGATCGACTCCAAATGAAAAGTTCTGTTAAAATATATATACGGTTTCACTCTAGACGGGGTACGCTGAAACGAATTTGAGCCGCTTTTTGGTGTCAGGAGTTGGGATCTCGATCATCTCTTCATCGGATGTTCTCGCGTAGTTCATCAGTGTCAAGTGTCAAGATACCTCGTTCAGGAGCTGGTGCTGGTAGTGACGAATCAGTGTTGGACTATGACAGGGATCTTCGGCGTGTGATGGAGCAGCTGAGTGAAGCCATTAGCAACATGGGCCGCCAAATGAAGCCGCCACCACAACCATTTGACCCATCGATTCCAGCGTTCGACATCGTAGAGTTCTTTAAAGCTTTTGAAGCTTATGCAGGCCATACGTATGGTCCCAGTGCAGTGAATGGTGATGCGTGGCTTGTTGCTCTTCGTTCGTTCCTGGTGATGCTCAACACTCTGACAGCGATGGGTTCGTACAAGCTTGATTACCAGACTGTGAAACGTAACTTGATTTCCCTGTATACTCCGAGAAACGTGCTTCGTACCGGCAGGATTTCT
Source organism: Morinoia aosen (assembly GCA_030386875.1). Classification (NCBI taxonomy): domain Eukaryota; kingdom Metazoa; phylum Arthropoda; class Malacostraca; order Amphipoda; family Talitridae; genus Morinoia; species Morinoia aosen. Next base: position 57,948,880 of record CM059574.1, on the reverse strand, counting down.
GCTTTCATGAGTGCAAGGAGATATCCTGGTGAGTCTTTTCCTGTTTTCGCTATGCGACTTACTGGGTTAGCTGCTACTGCATTTGGTGCGATACCGGAACGGGACAACATAATTTTGAGCAAGCTGATTGATACCTTACCTGTGGACTTGAAGGCGCAAGTGACCGTCCAAATTTCGCATATGCCAAGCCCGTCGCTTGATGCAGTGGTTCAGATAGTTTCAGCCCTGGAACCTTTCATACGTAGTGAGCAAGAACTAACGAAGTATGTGCATACCTACGGCGTTGGTGATGAGGAGGATGTTCCGCGGAGGCTTGAGGCGCAGCAAGTAGTGAATCGTGAACCATTGAGGTATCGTGAAAAGGAATCAGCTCATGGCGCGATCAATAAAGTCAGGTTGTGTTTCGGTTGTCGTGAAGCTGGGCATTTTGTCCGAAACTGCCCTAGGCGTCAGTCCCGCAGCAGCGAACCTGATGTTCGAGAAGATGCCCGTTCGGATGTGCTGTGCCAGTTTTGCTACAAGCGTGGTCATGCCCTTAATCGATGTCCAGATTTCAAGAAAGAATACGGGTATTGTATATGGTGCGGCCAAACGGACCACAAATCTTTTCAGTGCCAGAGTAAACCTGCGGGAAACTAAAGTCAGCTGTCGCAAGTCGGGAACCGGCAGTGGAGAGTTCCCCCCCCGACAGAGGTAAATTTACTGATGAAATCTAAACTTGACTGTTTTTCTGGTTGCTATTACCTTACTGTGAAGATCAACGGTACATCGATAGACGCGTTAGTTGACAACGGTGCCTCAGTTTCGGTAATCTCTGAGGATGTGCTTCAGAAGCTAATTCACCCTCCTACAGTGAAACAATCGTCGCAGTCAACTCTACGAGGATTTGGTCGTTCGTGCATTTCTGTAGTCGGTGACGTTTTTGTTACCGTAGAAGCTGGAGAACTGAAGGCAGCAAACTTAAAGATGCTTGTTGTACCAGAAATGGTCACGAGTCAGTCCCTTGTTCTCGGACTCGACTACCTGGAAAAGCATTTCATGGTCGTGGACACTGTACGTCGAGAACTTCGCTACTCTCCACCCAACGAACCAAGTCTCGCTGTCAAGCTTAAACCTAAACCTGGTTTAGAAGTGCAGTGTGTGGTAAGGACTCCTATTGATGTCTCTATTCCAGCACATTACCGTGTTTTGTTAAAGGCGAGACTTTCTGACCAGTCTGTTCCGAGTGAGACAGTGGGGTATGTCGAACCTTTTACGGTGTGTGTCAATGATTTTGATGTAGATGTAGCATATTCTGTTGGAAGCGTGATGAATCGAAGTTATGAATTTAAATCCGGTTGATGTGACTTTGAAAGCAAAAACTAGGTTGGGTCTTTTTGTGGTCGATGGTGCGATGAATTCTATTGAAAGTACGGATAATTGTGGCTGTTCGGAAAGTGGTAGTTATGACAATCTAGGACAATTGTTCGACTTTTCCAAGTGTGACATAACTAGTGGTCAAAAGTGTCAGATTGAAGCTATGCTTAACAGACATAGTTCCGCAATTTCAATGCATGAGAATGATTTAGGATGCACATCGACTAAAAAACATGTGATTGATGTTCAAGGTAACCCGCCCTTTAAACAGCGTTATCGACGAATTCAAGGTCCTTTACGGCACGAGATCGAAGTGGAACTTCAGAAGTTGGAGAAGCGTGACATAATTGAACGGTCGAACTCTCCGTGGTCGTCTCCCTTAGTTCCTATTAGGAAGAAGGACGGCACGTTAAGGTTGTGTGTGGATTACCGTTCTCTAAATTCCCTCACTAAGCACGACTCGTTTCCGCTTCCCAATATGATTGATGCTCTTTCAAATTTACGTGACACCCAATTTTTCAGTACCTTCGACTTGATGTAAGGGTATCACCAGATCGAGATGAATGAGAGCAGCAAGGAGTTTACAGCGTTTTCGACAGGTGACTCGCACTGGCAATGGATGCGTATGCCGTTTGGATTGACAAATAGTCCGGCTTCCTTCATGCGGCTCATCTCGTTGGTTTTGGCAGGTATTCCTTGGAGTGTCGCCATAAGCTACATCGACGACGTCATCGTAACCGGGAAGACGTTTGAAGAGCATCTTCTAAACTGTGAGCTGGTCCTCTCGAGGCTTGAAAAACATGGTCTGAAGATAAAGCCCCAGAAGTGTTCTCTCTTCCAGAGTGAAGTTACGTATCTTGGTCACCCAGTGACACGTGAAGGCGTTCGTCCGGACGAGAAGAACATAAAGGCCATTGTTGACTATACACAGTCAAAAACTCAACGTCAGGTGCGCCGCTTCTTGGGTATGTGCAACTTTTTCAGACGACATATTCCCAACGCAAGTACAGTAATGAAGCCGTTGAACGAGCTTGTAAATCAAAAGAAAATTACTTGGACCGTTGAGCGCGATGCAGCATTTCAAAACCTCAAGAAAGTGTTGACCCATCCTCCCGTACTTGCTTACCCAGATTTCACGTTGGAAGCTGCGCCCCTCACGATCACGGTGGACGCCAGCGGAGCCGGTGCCGGCGCTATGCTTTCACAAGTGCAACATGGGCAAGAGAAGGTGTTAGCATACGCCAGTACAACCTTCAATCGGGTTGAGTCCAACTACAGCGCGACTGAGCGCGAACTTGCAGGTCTCAGATGGGCAGTTAGAAATTTTCGACCATGCATCTACGGTAAGAAATGCATAATTAAGACGGATCATAGAGCCTTAACCCTTTAACGTCCGAATTTTTGTACTCATATTACCGTTAACACAACCACCGTCACTAAACTGGCGCTGGCATCTGGCAGTCACCGATATCAGGATGGGATAAGAACTGCCACTCGGCAGAGAACTTCGAAGAACACATTAGGGAACTAATTGAATAAGAAATAAAATATATTGAAGGGGAATTTTGAAAGAGGACACTGGTGTCCTCTGGGGCGTTAAAGGGTTAATTTACCTCAACAATATGAAAAGTGTCGATGCCCGTTTGATGAGGACGTACGATGAACTGCACTGTGGTTAATATGAAATACAGTTCGTAGCGGGTAAAGATAATGTAGTAGCCGACGCCCTTTCTCGATTTGTTGATGTGCCTGTTAGTAGTGAAGAAGTCGACCCTAGTTATTGTGTTTCGTTGCAAGGATTTAAAGTTAAGCTAGTACCTGGTGGACCGGATTCTCTTTTCCAAGCCTTATCTTTGGGAATGTGTGACTCTATAGTTGAACATTTGTCAATTCGTGAAGCTTCAGTGGTAGGAGTGCTGAAAAACCCGAGTGCGTTTGGTTTGAGTAGACAGAGAAGTGAGTTGAAGAGAATCGAGGCCATGAAGCAAGCTGGAGTCGTACCGGAACCGTTCCTGATTTCATCTGTTGTAAAGGAATTTAAAGTCAGTGTGATTATCCACGAAGATGGAATCGGTGTGGTGAAATTTGGAAGTAATGATTATCCCTCCATTCACTTGCAGTCTCGGTGGCGTCCACTGTAATCTTCTTTTGCCAGAGGGAGAGGACGCGGACGACATTATTATTCAGCATATTGATATGGTGAGGACGCGAGAGGAGGAACCAGATGTTGATCCTGTGAGCAAGTCTTCCGTCCTGTACCGCTTGCTGAATGACGATCCCGCTGAAGCAAATTCTCAAACGAAGAAAACTGTAACCTGCAAAGTTAGGATTCCTGAACCGGTCAGTTCAGTAGCGGATGTGGCTCGACAGGCAACCGGTGTTGTTGTACAGAACGTTACCGTGTCCGGCGACGTAAATCTACCGCTGACTACTGAAGAGGTCAAAGTTCTTCAGTCGGAGGACCCGTTAAGCTGGCCACACACTAGCATATCTGATCGGTCAGTTTCTGCCGATTTGATCTGTACAGACCAAATCGCTCAAAAATCTGCCAGTGAGTGGGGTGATACAGATAAAGTCTGGCATATCAAATCACTCAGTTTGATCTTCCATCATGTTGGAATTCCTTACCCGCCTGCAGACTTTATCGCCCAGTGTGTGGCCGACAGCGGGAAAGTTAGGTTGTGCCCAAGTAAGCGGTGTCACTATGGTGTCTGTAGCTGACGCTCGTTTTATGGATACAGATTTCATTACTCAATTTATTGAAATCTATAAAACGCATACGTGTTTATGGCAAGTAAAATCCGCTGACTATTCGAATCGTGGCAAACGAGATGAAGCCTACAAAAGTCATTTAAATTTCTGTCAAGCAGTAAACCCTGACTGTGATGTATCTTTTGTGAAAAAGAAAATAGGAAACTTAAGGAATGCTTTCAGAAAAGAGCATGCTAAAGTTAAAAATTCTATGAAATCAGGCGCTGGTGCTGATGAGATATATGTACCAAAACTTTGGTATTACAAATTACTTGCGTTTACTGGTGATCATGAAGAACCACGTGAATCATTCTGTAGCCTTGACAGTGCTGACCACGATGAACAACCGACTCAGGAAACTAATCAATGTGACCAACTGGATGTTGCAGTTGAGGTAAGTGAAATTTTATAATAATTTGAACGTTTTATTTAACACATACATGTATAAATTGATGTGGATAATGGAAACACTGTTGTACATTTGTCATACCTGCAATGTTAAAAATAAATTTACTAAAAATGAAATAATTATACCATTTAGTAGTATACCATTTCAGGCCATATCGTTCTGCCAAGGCACAGCTCCAGTAGTATTGAAGTAGGTAACATAGTTGTCTCTATTTTGTTTGCCACCAGCTTGCTCTGAATTATTTAGGTTCGCTTGAAGAGGAGTGAGTTGTTGCAATTCGTTTCTCCAAGAACCTGGAATCAATTGCCGACTCTCTATATCTTCTCGATCAACTATAGTGGTTGGTGAATAACCACTTCAATTTTTTTGCCGTAATACATTATGTAAAATACAACATGCTAGCACAACAGCGTCGATTTTTTTTGGAATCATATTGATTGTTGTGTGAAAGATGCGAAAACGGTTTGATAAAATGCCAAACGCATTTTCTACTACCCGCCTTGCTCTGCAAACTCTATAATTGAATACTCGTTTCTCTAGAGATAGATTTCTAAGAGGAAATGGCTTCAATAGATTCTCGTGTAAAGCAAACGCATCGTCTCCTAGGAAAACGAAATTCAAACCTGCTTTGTTGATGTCTGCTGATGGCAGATTGAGTTCATGCCGATGGAGTTTTTTACAGAAAGACGTAGTTTGAAAAACTCCACCATCTGACATTCTTCCATTTCTTCCGACATCCACCATCATGAACTCGTAATTTGCATTCACAATAGCCATTAAAATGACGCTCTTGAACCCTTTGTAGTTATGGTAGTAGGACCCACTTCCTGCAGGCGAAAGAATCCTCACGTGCTTCCCGTCAATTGCTCCTCCACAGTTTGGGAAATTCCAGTAGCCTTCAAATTCAGCAGCCACCGCCAGCCACTCATTTTCAGTCGAAGGAAACTGTGGAAAAAGTAAAGTATTTTCACTAGTATCTACGTGCATTACTTAATAATATCTTAACATGGAGGGCTAGATATTTATATGAACACGTGCTTTCATATGAACAGAGACCTTGCGTTATATATATATCTTGAAAATTAATCAATTTCTTTTTTCTTTAACAGATTGCCGAAGTGGCGCTGCCGAGTTGCAGTGTGAATAATTCATCCACACCTATGAAGCCTCCATCACGCAGAGGGCTAAAACGTAAGGTGTGCCAAGAAGATCTTATAGAACAGGCAATGTCTGTGCTGAAGAAACCAGACGACTCGTGTGATTCATTTGGTCGTTACATTACTACAGAGCTAAGAGAACTAAATGAGACCCAACGCGTTCTTGCGAAAAAGCATATCTCAAACATTATATCTCAGGCACGTTTGAATCAACTCGTTCAAGGGCAGCATGATGTAGTATGCAAACCTGTCTATTACAACAGTGGATATTTCACAAACAGTACGTTTGACGTATTACAACCATCACCGTCACCACAACCACACCAACCTTCACCCTCACCACAAACGTACCAGCCATCACCGTAACCATCACCATGCAACTCTAATGATAGCGATGTTTCCTATACTAGTATGTAAAGGGTCGTAAAATTTATATGAGATATGGATACAGGAATGACATTACATCCACTTGCTTTTGAGCTTGATAAAGGATAAATTGTAAATGACGTCATTTATTTCATTTTCTTGAATGGCATTTAAAAGACATTGATATTATGTTTGTTTTCGTAGTGGATGAAGGAATAATTCGCAATTATTTAATTTCTTTCTATTTTCAAGCATATTATACTTGTAATTATGTATAGGTAGAGTGATTAATATTATTATTATTATTATTATTTGAGAGACGAAAACATGTCATGAGAGGTTGACTAATTTTTGTATGCATTCATAAATAAACAGAAATATACCTTGTTTTACTATCATTTGGAACATACCTTCATATACTGGTCTCGTAGGGCATGCCATATTGCTCTGCATGTTTCAAATATGATGCTTCCCAGAGCCTGTGGAGAAATAGCTGTTGAAAATTTCAGATCTTCCAGGGACCTCCCAGTTGCCAAGAATCTCAAGGTTGCTATTAATCTTTGTTCGGAACTTATTGCCTTTCTGAGCATCGTATCTTGCTTTTGTATGAATGGTGCAATTTTGGCATGTATTTCTTGGAATACCTCATCGGACATTCGCAAATAATTTCTAAAATCATCTGGGTTATTTTCTTTTAATTCTTTCAAAAGTGTCATATGAGAAAATTCTTCTCTTTTTTTAAGCCATTCCTTTGCCCAACGCGATCGTTTCCGCTTTCTCGGCTTCATAGCACTTAAGAGCACCAAGCTTGCTAAAGCTTTTTTCTTGTCGTCCATGACTGGTTATCTCACGACCACCTGCTACCACTGCTGAACACGCACTGGAGTTGCAGGTATAGTCGCTGCAGTTAGTGGCGAGTAGAGCGACAGACTTCATCTGTAGCATTCCATATCTGTTGGTCATGACCGATTAGATATGCTAGTGTGTGGCCAGCTTTAGTAAGTTCGTTGCGGAGGCATCTTCAAGGTGGTACTTCAGCCCAGGAAATTTCCCGTGAGCTCGCAAATCATCGTACTGGGAGGCGATTCGTCAAAGTTCATGAAACGCTGAAGGAAGAAGACGGTATACTGCTCGGTGGAAGGCACAAAGTTCCAGTCATCCCTGCTAAACATCTGCCGCGGTTAGTCAGTCTCCAAATTTCACGAAGTTTCTGGTCATTTGGGTCGTGATAAAACTCTGGATGTAATTTCGCGTTGTTACTTCAGTCCCAGGTTAGCCCCTATTGTAGCATACATAGTGCGGCAGTGCCCAGTTTGTCAACGCTTCAAGGGAAGAGCAAAAGGCGGAGCTCCATTGTACAGGCGGATACCCAAAGGGCCATATGAAGACTACGCTGTTGACTTGCTCGAACTTCCTCCTGGACGCGGGAATATCAAGTACTTGCTTGTGGGTGTCGACACCTATACGAAGTTCGGTAATGCGGTAGCGTTGAGGAATAAAACGTCAACAACGGTGGCCAGAGCGCTTGAAGAACAAATTTTTAGGTCTCTCGTCAGGCTACCTGAGACTGTGACCAGCGACAACGGCCCTGAGTTCCGTGGACGCGCTTTTACGAGCATGCTGAGACGAAATGGAGTGAAACATTTCAGGACGGTTCCTTATTCTCCTCAGTGTAATGGAGCAGTTGAAAGGTTCAATGCAACGTTGAAAAACCTACCAGCTCCGGCTTGTGAACAGCATAAGACGCCTTGGAATGACCACCTAACCAGAAGTTTAATAATTAATAATCACACGAAACATTCTCAAACTGGGTATGCACCAGCAGACTTCTTCACAAACAACGCAGTCAAGTTACCCCTTCATATCAAGAATCCTTACTGGCGCCCACCCAAGGAATCCTTCCGACCGTACACTGTTGGACAGAGAGTTGCAAAAAGAATTCCTCACTTACCTTCACGCACGAAATTTACGCCGCGGTTCGAGGGGCCCTTCACGGTTGTCGAGGCTGATCCTAACGGGATCACGTACAAACTAAAACGGTTTGACGGTGCGGAAATCCAGAGTGCCCATTTTAATCAACTAAAGGAATGGCATGGCAACGAAGTGGAGGTCCTCGACGGTGTTGCGGAAGACCCGAAGGTCAAGAAACCGGCCAAGAGGCAACGTGTGGCGAAGTTTGCAGCAGAGTTGGAGAGGCCGGGTTCTGTGAAGCGGCCGGCAGCACGTGCCGATACATCAGAGTGGACGATGATAGGCGGAGTTTCCCTCAATCTGTCGGGTTTAGCTGATAAGATGACTGCAGCTTTACAGGCAGCGACCAGGACTCGGAGTCCTCAGAACAGCGTGGACGGCGAAGACGACTATAATGCCGAAACTGAAGAGAACTCTTCAGTTAAAAATGACGCCCAGCCCATTTGGGAATGGGACGACTTGAATGAAACTGCCAGCGAGGTATTCTTGTCGAAAGAGTCCCAGAGTAGCTTTGATGCTACAGTGATATCGGCCGCCGCGTCCAGTGTAGGTCCTCGCGTAAAGGAATTCGCGAAACCTAACCGACACACTCGGTCTTCGGCAAGACGTGCAGCGCAGCAGCGGAATCACTCGTCAAGGCGTTGGCTCTCAACAGCGGACGACTAAGCCCGACGTTACCTGGTGCTCAGACAGAATATAAATTTGAGCTGAGAAGAGGATATTCTGGCGGTGTCGATGAGGACTTCGAACTTCCGAGAGAGCTGGCTAAACACCTCAGAGAGTCCATTTCTGATGGTCCTGATATGTCGGACTACCTGGAGCGAGAGATGAACTCGCAGTCTTCCCGTTGGAATACAGACGCAGAAGACGAATATTAATGTTAAATTATTAATGTAATTCGGCATTTAGGAGGCTATTTTATTTGTAAACCTGATTTTAATGGAATGAAATAACCTTACGTTTGTACCCGAGCATTTTGTAATCTAAAATGCATGTCAGACTGACTAACAGTTGCTCGAGATTTCATTGTACTCGAGTTCCAGTACTTTTGGTAATCGTATTTTTTGAAGACTTAACGAGTCTACCTATAAATATTGAGATTTTTTTGTAAAGTTTTAGCAAATTGTCTGATGTTCGACAATGTATCTCAGTTTCTAGGAGATCGTTTGTAATCGCGCTTTTTAAATCTTACGATGTAGCAGTAAAATATTGTCCCGTCACCCCGTTCGATGTAACTACAGCTTTTTACCTTTAATTTAAAAAAGCTCAAGTTTAATTTAAAAAAGGTCAAGTTCAATTTAAACAAGCTCAAGTTCAATTTAAAAAAGCTCAAGTTTAATTTTAAAAAGCTCAAGTTTAATTCAAAAAAGCTCAAGTTTAATTTAAAAAAGATCAAGTTTAATTTAAAAAAGATCAAGTTTAATTTAAAAAAGATCAAGTTTAATTTGAAAAAGATCAAGCTTAATTTGAAAAAGATCAAGTTTAATTTAATAGAGCTCAAGTTTAATTTAAAAAAAATCAAGTTTAATTTTAAAAAAACCAAGTTTAATTGAAAAATTCTCTAGCAAACTATATTTAAAAAGAGGTCAATTTCAATTTTGAAAAGCTTATGTTTCTAAAATTGCATACATATGTAATAATAATATAATTGAAGTTTATTCATGAAAATGCATATTTATTTAAAAGTACTGGCACTGAAAATAGAGTAAACCAAATATCAGACAAACCAAGCTGCTGTAATTTTGTACTCAATTTGACATTCTTTAAGTTTTACCTATGAATCATTTGCTAAACAGGTCATAGGTACTTTTATCTATTGACAAAAATGGTTCGAATAAACTTCATGTAATAAGTAACTGTAGGACAATTAGAAAACTGCACTGACTGAAAAATTGAACATTACTGAGCTTCAACTTTTCAGTCAGTGCATATTGCTAATTGTTCCTCAGTTACTTATTACATAAAGTTTATTTGCATCATTTATGTCAATAGATATATGTACCGATGATCTGTTTAGCAAATGATTCATAGGTAAAACTTAAAGAATGCCAAATTAAGTACATCACAGCAGCTTGCCTTGTCTGATATTCGATTTACTCTATTTTCAGGGCCAGTTCTTTTAAATAAATATGCCTTCTGACAAATAAACTTTACTTATATTATTATTATTACATAAGTATGCAATTTTAGAAACATAAGCTTTTCACAAATGAAATTCATTTTTTTTAAATAAAGCCTGCTTGAGACTTTTTAAATTAAAAAGCAAGGCGAAAATCGCTACACGTATAGTCATTTTTATGGAAAATGATCAAATAAAACTGAACGTTTCGAACTAACTGTCCGTCTTCAACAAGAAAATTTCTGTAAAACGAAACCAAATAAGAGAAATTAAAGCAATAAAGTAGTATATATACAAAATCTAAACTTTGAAAAAACACAAACAACGGTAAAAAAATATGTAAAAGATAAAGGAAAAACTGAATTACGTATTGGCAACATGAAGCGGGAAAGCACTTTGGGTGTCATTGAGAGCAGGTTTCATTCTGTAAATATACAAAGATTCGAGAAGGTGCAGATCTGTTCTGTAGGAGGTACTGTTCTGTAAGAACTGTTCTGTAAGAGGTTTTATTCTCAAGCTGAGGAACATCAATGAGGGACTTTTTAAATTAAACTTGATCTTTTTAAATTGAACTTGAGCTTTTTTAAATTAAACTTGAGCTTTTTTAAATTGACCTTGAACTTTTTAAAATGAAACTTGAGTTTTTTTAAATTGAACTTGAGCTTTTTCAAATTGAACTTGACCTTTTTTAAATTAAACTTGAGCTTTTTTAAATTGAACTTGAGCTTTTTTAAATTACAGTTAAAAAGCTGTAGTTTTGGTTGGCTGTGGGGGAATGTGAACGACGAAAACTGTCGTTCATTTTAATACATATTTCTTCCAATAAAAACGCCTTTCAAATGCGTGGGCTCCCAGTGCGCCCATGCGCGTGTCGTCCTGCTTGCGATTTTTTATAGTACAGTCGGCGGTAGGGGATATAGGCGTGGCTTGGCGGGTCACCTACGGTCGTCAACGTCCCGCTGTCATGTGCGGACGTTACTCTAGCCGCTCTGCCTCCACCTAAGCCATGTCTACTTGTTGCTTGTAACTAAGCCTGATAATGTTGTCGTTTATCGTGCCTGGTTTGCCAAAATATTCCTTATACGTGTTTTATCTCAAAAACTTTATTCGTCTTGCCATCGTGGCATTTTAAATATGCAAAAATCTTGAATAAACGGAAATTTTTAAAGCGTTCCTTCACATTTTACTGAACACTCGAGTGAACTATTGAAAATCTCAGGCCTGGAGAGCGAACTTTTTCCTCTCGACCTGCGTCTTTGTAGACTTGGTTAAGTTCCTAGTGCCACCTGACGAGACTAAGGCCCCGGCCAGACAAACAGCAGTGGAGCAGAGCCGGCGCTGTGTTTTATTTTAGTGGTATTCCTATTAGGGTGGCCAGACAAGTAGCACAGAGCAGTGAAGGGCAGCGCTGTCTGAAGCAAGCGCCAGCAGCGTTTTATCTCGGGTGATAAAACGCTGCCCGGGAGCTAGCAGTCAGTTGCACCCTAGAGTTCGTCCGGGAAGGATGTCGAACTTCTGATCTCCTCGGTACAAGCTATTCCTGCAATCGGGGGTGCATCTCTTTATATTTTGATCATAACTATGTTGATGAACAATGGTAATTCATAGCAGACGCTATGGAAGTTAGTGGTAGGTGGGATTGTACAGTTATTTATACGTATATAGGTATTTTCTACCTCATAAATCGAAAAACTATACTATATCAAGCATTTTCTTCGTCAACACCCAAACTTTAAAGCGTATCAATCCCGAATATTTCATATCAGGTCTATTTTTGGCACTTGGCACTGTTGCGATATGAGAAAGAGGTTGGTTTAGGCCCCCTTCCCAGACGCTGAGGAAGTCTCAACCCTCGCACAAATTAGAGTATTATACTTTCATGCTTGCGCACACCTGCATACCAGACATGGAGAATAAAAGAATTTGAAAGATTAACATGAATTTATTTTAAAACGTGGATTTCAATATGACACATGAAGTGAGAGATTCAGGCTAGAAAATCAATGAATGCCAGCGAACGATCACATGATTTAACGCGACTTAGCATTTCCTGGCAATCGTCAAAGGGGGAGTTAACGCACATAAAAAAACGAAATTAGAAACATAAAATGAACATCCTGGCTAGCGCACACAGGAAATAATGGTTATGTCAATAAGAATAGAACCTTGAATAGAACCAAGGTGTCAAATACAATACACTTCACATCTTACCCAACACAGAATTCGAACATGAGCCAATCGCCCGCGTGATACAAATCACATTCGATTGCACGCCGCTCGGAGCGCACTCTTCTATGTGCTGGCTGTGCTAGAACTTTCACACCTAAAATCACCTTTCTGAGTTTTTCAAACAGTAACTAGGTATCAAACTTTCTTGCCATTGTGGATCGCGATGACTGAATCCACTTCCAATGCTGCTTGAAGAATTTACGTAGTGCGGCTCCGACCGCACCGCGGCACCAATGCTCCTTGAACGCCGCTCGGGATTGATGTAGAAGCGTTTCGAATGCTTTCATGATGCACAGGTACTGGGAGGCTTTCTCCGTGATGCTGAGGCGCTAAGTGTAGCCGTTGTCGCAACATTAACGCTTCATGAGACTGAGACGCTTCGGGTAACCGTTGCTGCAATGATGACGCTTCTTGAGGCTGAGGGGCTTCGGGTAGCCGTTGCTGCTAAATTGGAGCTTCGACGATTTATGATGGACGACGCTTTCCTTGAATTTTCGATGTGCTCACTATGCTCAGATATTTGATTTGAAGATTATGTTGAAGGCACACCAGCAGTGCGCCGGCGCGCCCGCTTTCGCGCCCCTTAGATACGTGCACCTCTTCCGCACTCGCTTCCACGTAAAAAGACCTCGCGAATGTACTTGTCCTCCGCTTATATACTCTCGCTTGTTTTTTTTTCCAGAACATTCGCGACTGTTCTTTTGCAAAGATTCACGTGTTTCACTTACGATTGGTTTAGCCTTACTTGTTTCGGGGTTCTGAAATGTAATTGGTCCGTGCTCTGACACACCTCCACGCCATTGGTCCATGTGTTGCGGCCCTCTCTTGCTCCCTCACCCCTTCGAAGTTCCCCCTTGCCTTCACGGCTCTGTCTACATTCTCACGCCTAGTCGACGCCGGCCTAACGGTCAACATTCCATTGTTGTTGCCCCGCATAATGTTATATACGCAAAATGTACTAAATATGTTGTAGATTTACGGGATTTAGCCAAAAAAAATTATCACGTAAAAATAAAAATATCATCTAATATGAGCACAGCTTTCCGTGATTTGTCCAAAAAAAATATTATGTGAAATGAACATACACATTTCGTATTTCCGTGATTTGTCCAAAAAAAATATCATGTGAAATAAACATACATATTTCGTAACAGCACAAAACTTGACTTGAAACATATATCTTTTACGTATGAACTATTTGTTTTTTAGTTATAAACATTAATCATTTTTATACTAAGTAACACAGAGGAAACACAGGTTAGGTCATTAGTGAGAAAGAAAGAAAAGAAAACCGTTTATTTCAAAAAAGGTTGGCATATGAGATACATGGCAACATCTTGGCTTATTAAAAAATTTTCAATATAAGACGTCCTTAGACAAACGGACCGTATGAGGAGTACTAATAGGCAAACTATACGTGGTCTGGTAATAGACAAACCATTCGAGGTTTACTAATAGAGAAATTATACGAGGCGTACTAATAGACAAACTATCCGAGGTGTACAAATAGATAAACCAAACGACGCGTACTTATAGACAAACCAAACGTGGCGTGCAAATTGATTTACCCTGTCAATGGCTAGTTAAATCAAAAATATCATTACTTGGAGATTTTAGATCCCAAAAGATGGCTGGCAACTTATAAATAATTCAAAATACTACTAGAGAATTCTTCGGAATTCCTGAATTATTTGTTGTATAATTATTTGTTGTATAGATATAATCATACGCACAGAGATGATAATTTTCCACGAGCATTTTTTTAATTTGTCTTTTTATATTTTTCATTGTTTTTATTTACAGATACGCCCTCTGGGGCAGTGATAGATTTATTTTTGAATCATTAAGCAATTGCAATAAATATATTTGTTTCTGAAATATGATCCAGTGTTAACTGGTCGTGGAGCTTTGGGTAAAATGTAATATGTTTTGAGGTTTTGTTTTTACTCAAAAAATAAGAATAGTAACATATGTATGCATAGGTGCGTGTGTGTATATATGAACACGTAAATGTGCGCACGTAAATATAATTGTTAAATGTGAGTCAACTGTGGAGAGGATGGACCTTTTACTTTTTCTGTACCAGAGCAAAGTGCTGGGCAAAGCCGATACAGAATTTTTTAAGTTTGCGTTTTATCAGTATTACATCGGTGAAAATAACCTTGAAAGCACGCAACTAAAAAACTGCTAGTTTCTCCAAAACGATAGTGATGTTCGAATTTTACGTGAAAATTGCCATTAAATTGAAACTTAGTGCCGCACGTCAACACAAAAGTTCCTTTTATACTTAGGTATTGTTTATTGATTTAAAAATTCCAAATTCGGGTTGCTATATCCATAGATGTTTATATTCAAACGCCTGAACGAATATGTTCCTTGTTCTGTAATGTCTCTACACGTCCAGTACTGCAAAATAATCCACATTCAAGTATTTATAAGGTTTCAAGTCATGCGTCAGTGAATTATTTGCATGATTATTCCATCATCAAACATAACTAGCATATTATCACGCAATTAATTTTTTGTCGAATTTCCTGGAATAATTAAAAACAGTATCAAAGCCATTTCAAACATTGTGGGTAGAAATATTTTAGCGAAATGAAAAGTACTACACGACAGTGTACGGATGTACTTGTAATGCTCAAAGGTAATGCATAGCATGGTAATATGTATAGATATAAATAAACTTAATCCGATGAAATATTGCCTGTTCTATACCTATTTATTAAGCAAAATTTGATGTTGCCTGTCACAAAACACCGCCCATCGTAGCCCACCGCCCATCACTGCTCCGCCCATCACTGCTGTTTGTCTGGCCACCTAACTTACGAGCATAAGCTAGCAGCTACCAGCGAGCCGAAACTGCTCTGCGCAGCCCTGCTTCACTGCTGTTTGTCTGGCCGCGGCCTAAGAGCTGGAACTGAGCAGCGTCGCTGTAGCTGGTGTGTAACTGGAACAGCTTCAGCAGCTGCAGTCTGTTGGTTACAGAGGCGCGGTGACAATATGAATAATATTAATGACTTAAATTTCTTGTAGAATAGGTATGTCATTTAAAATTCAGATATGGGCACCAAAAATATTTTGAGCTCACATTCAGTATTGGTTACCAGAGAAGTGTGGTGTGGGCTTGAAGTTGAACTCAAAGCAGGAACAGTAAATGCTATGATGAGAATTGGTAGCTAGTATGGACTATTTGAGTATTAATATGGGAGGGGACGTTCTCTCGTGGTTAATTTGTAAATATTTACTAGACATAGAATTGCATGTCGTTGCAGGGTGAAAATGTCTTCTAAACATCATTTCGAAGGTCACTGTATGACAGTGGCCACTTGAGATCCAAGGTGACTCGTTTCAAAATAATGTTGTGGTTCCTGAGAAAGTTCTTGTTTATTTATATGTATCTGTTAAAAATATAATTGTTCGGCTTACATATATCCATTTATTGAAAGTTTAAAAATTGTCCTTAGTTAAACCACTACGATTAGGATAGGTCCCTGCGACCGGGATAAGTCAAAAGTGTCTGTGTTCAGTTGGATTTAATTTTCATCACTTGTCTATTTATTTTCCCCACACATTGATATGCTTTATATATAGCAGCAATTGGAGAACAGCTTCGAGAATTTTTTTAGGCGTTTAAATTTACTTGAGTTATATGTTGACTGGAACACAAGAACTTCAGTATCTAGGGCTATCAAATCTGTAGGCTAATTCATTTTTGATACATGATTGTGAGACGCATTGTTTTCGAAAACCAATGCCATTTGACACAACACCAGGGCTCGCATGACACTGCCAATGCCTCTAGTTCGCAAATGATTATGATGCCCACAGTAACTTCTGCCTATTTCAGCTTTTTAACATAATGCTGTCCCAGCCTGGATCAATGTAATTTAATAATTTCCGAGCCATGGCTTATTCATTGGGACCCACCAGCACTCGTATTATTGTCGTTCTATTCTAATTTACTGTGGAACATTGCTGAGCCAACCTCTCCTGCAGGTTACCGACCTTGGATTTGATCATGTGGAGGCGGTGCACATGTGTGAACTTCAAGTGGAAGACACCAACTCGTCATCCAGCCTGCTAAGAACTGCCAATTTGCCTTCGATCTTTTGTGAAGAACATGTTGTCAATATATCTTCCATTCCATTCAAAAACATAACTACTAATATTCAGGCATCTTCTATCCCATCTCCGTCAATTTCACAATCCATGGAACCTACTTGTAGCCGCTTTTAAGACCATGCTTTGGATGAAGCCCCTTTAAAAAGATCGCTGGTAGTAGACGCAGAACCTTTAAGTTCTACTACGAGGAATTGTTCAAAACTTCCTGTCAAACGAAAGCGAAATTTGAATGATGAAAAATCCCAACTCTTCCAAAAATTAAATAAGCTTAGCGATGACTTGTCTAAAAAACCTCACCAACTCCACTGGTCTCATTGGATTCTTTTGCTCAAGATCCTTCAAAAGTTTCCCATCCTGGAGTTTTAATGGCAATTTATCATGATCTGAATAATGATAATAATTCTTTGGAACGTAGGAAAGAGTTTTACCTTAAAATTAACTGCATGTACTCTTATATTCTTTACGGAAAGGATCTCTATGCCATTAAATTTTATGTTGAACGCCCTTATAATGTCGGCCATTGATAAGTAGTACTGTCAGAGATATTGAAAGATTTCGAACTCTATTCTTAGTGACAACGATGATGAAATTTTTTCTCAGTTGTGATTGAATTTGTTTTTGTCTGTTCAAGATCCATCCAAATGTACCCAGATGTGGGGATGTGGGGATAAAAATTGAGATTAAAAATAGGACACTTTCTTAGTTTTTATAATTCTGAGTAATTCCGTGAAGACATTGCAGCACTCACCATGCATGTAATACCAAGTAGAGTTGAATACCATGTAGCTTCTTCGTTTGGACTTATGATTTTGCATTTTCGTGGGTAAAACGGCTTTGTGGAACCTACATTCTTTGTGTGTTCTTGCTTTGTAACCTACGTCAGACTCTTAAATTTTTTTTTGTTTAGCTGGAGCGTTCGATCTGTGCAGCTGTTCTTACGTTCTTCCAGTCCTTACGATTTCAACTCATATAATATAAAGCGTAATACCAAAGCATACTCCAATGCGTAGATTACTTATATTTCAAACGGGATGAATGTCAGTGAAATGTATTTTTTATATCAACTGTATTTGAATTTTGTTGTTACTTCAGCGTTCAGGAAAAGGTGGAATCGTGTTTATTCACAGTTTAAATTAAAGCGCATGAGCTTTGAAACTTTCGAGAATGACGCAACGGTATTGATTTTAGAATTTCTCTTTAGGGCATCTACTATGCTCTAGCCAGCGGCGCAGCCAACCGAAAATTTAGGGGCAGGGCGTTGCAGGCCTTAATTATCAGCTATCTTTTATTCATTTACTTTAAACGGCTACTGAAAATGGTTCCCAGGTCAACATTTCGGGAGAGGCCATGCCCCCCCCAGGCTGCGCTACTGGCTTTAGCAATACAGCTACAAATGGATTCGCATAAAAGATTGAATTTATGGTGAACGTAATTTTTCGTTCACCGAAAATCTTTATTGATCGTTTCATTAGTACAATTGTCTTGGATGAATGGTGTTTCAGCTACTTGACCTAAGGCGAGGGAGTGAGTGAATTAATGGAAGCAGGCTCAGTAAGTCGAAAAGTTTCCTTTCAAACATCTGCCCGTTTTCTCAGTTTATATTTACTACGAGAGTGTTTGCGGGCTGTTAAAATTATCGGTACAGAATCTCGATCGAAAGAGCGTATTCGTTAAAAAAGTGGTTTTAGTCTCCTGTGAGTGGTATCACTTACCGAAGTAAAAAAAAACACGGTAAAACTAGTAAAGTAGGTGTGTAAAACAAATTACTACCTTTAGTTTTCTTGTTACGATGCATGGGTAGTTTTCCCTCTACTTGATGATCATGTCATCTTGCCACGAAACCGATCCTCTGCCGCTAAAGTAATCACTAAGCAAATTTCTGATCCGAAGGGCTTCTTGTGAAGGCCGTCGGCATTCGTTTTCCAGGCTCAGAAATCCATTAGCGCTGTTTCTCCAGTCCCCCAATTTCACAGTTTCTACCGTCTTCGCTGTCCGTATAGCCGATTGGAGTGTATTGGTTCTTGTCAGTTTGCGAAGCAAATTATGCAAGGAACATGTCGCCAAGACAATTTGATTTACGTTCGGTACGGTTGTTTCAATTGGCCGCCGGAAAACCTGGAATCGACTGGCATTCTCCACTACTCGTGTTATGCTCAGCCTATAATTAAAAATTCGTTGTTTCTTGGTTAGTCCTTTTTGTGGGTACGGCTCCTTTTTTTTGACTCACGGGTAAACCCACGAGTCTTTTTGTCAAAGGGAAAGCATCATCAGCTAAGATGATAAATGGAACATGTATATTGGTATCCGGAAAATCTGCTCGTTCTGGCATGTTCAGAGTATAGCCCTCAATATGGCCTTTGAGACGAGATTTCGCATCGCAATACACCTCTGTCTGAAATTCGCCCATTTGTACCAACATCGACGTGCAACAAGTTGAGGTTGGTATCCACGAGAGCAAAAAGAATAACAGAAAATGACCCTTTGTAATTGAAGAATTTGGATCCACTGTGGCTAGGTGGTCGGATAGCCACGTGCTTGCCCTCCATAGCACCTAGAGAAAGGGAAATTCCAAAGCTGACAGAATTGTGTTGCCACTTGCAACCATCATTCAGTTTTAGATGGTACCGAGATGTCAGCAGCGAGCACATGAGTGATTGCTTTACAAACTTCAGTTATTATGCCGCTGAATGTTGACCTTCCCATACGAAACTGGAAGTGGGGAGAGCTTCTGTTTTCCCCTGAAATGAACATATTAACTGTAAGTGGTAATTCAGTTCGGAAAAGGTCTGACTAACTGAATGAATCCAATTATGTATCATTTCGAAGCAACTTTGACTCTCCAAACATAACGCGTTGCCACAGGACAACAGAACACCTGCATTGAAAAGGATTTGATAACCTAAAATCGACAAACCTGTGGCCAGGTACCGCAGAGTGACTGCCAGACGATCATGCGCTGAAATGGCGCTCCTCATGTTTGTATCCCTATTTTGGATGATAGGAGTGACTCACTAGTAGCTAGGAGAAGACGCTGCGACTTATCCGGAGTAAGTTCCTGGAGAAAAATGGTCACTTCAAACTCTTGAACTAAGAATAATTTGCGTTCTGGGCATCATTTGAATTTCTGAATAAATTAGTGACCATTAGTAGTAGTATAAAACGAAACACAAGGGTCACAATAAAAATCATCTATTAGCACTCAGACCAGCTGGTTTCGACTTTTCATTTTCAATGAATGCTTCTGAAACAAAAGGACAAAAAAAAATTTTAATACAATCAAAATTACAAAGTATTCGAAAAAACACTTGCAACACTTCATAGGAAATTTACATGGGTCCTTGATAAAAAATATACAAAAAAAAAATCGAAAACCAAACTAAATCATTGGGTGTACAGGGGCACGGCAATTTGATCGGTGTTGAGCTGCGGTCTATGTTTGGTTATATAAAGGGATTCTAAAATTCTAATATCTGACTCCTGAGCTGATCCTATGATTTCAAAATTATCTATTGAGAACGAATGAGTAGTAAGTAGTAAAGTAGTAGTAGTAGTAAAACCAGGTTTGTAGAGCTTCAGTAACGAAGACTATAACGCGGTGCCCATTAGCCGGTAAATTTTCATTAAAAAATGAAAATATAAATGTTTAACATTAACAGAAGTGATAAGCAAGTCTCAAGGTTTGCAAAATTGAATATTTTGTTTGTAAGGATTCATTTATTTTTACCAATCTGTCAGTTTCATTTGGGTGAGAGAAACTGGAAAAATATGGATTTCTCCTACTTTATTCAATATAACTTGAATTTTGAGAAATCATTTCATTTGGGCCAACGTACTTATTATCAGACAAAAAAAGGTGCCGTTATTTCAGCATTAAATACTTTGGTAAGAGAAAAACATGAATACTTGCACTCATTTCCAAAATTGAAGGGACCTTTCAATTTCAAAGGTTTTCCAAATACAAGCTGGGAGGGTCCAAAATTGCAATGTGCTGGTGACCCTGGTAGAAAAGCATTAAGTTTAAGTGCCTGATTGAGTCAATGAGATTTTTTGAAAATAAAAGTTTTCATTTAATGTACAAAGCAATTAATGATTGTACATGAAGCACACATTTGCATAGAATAAGGAGTTGTAAAACGAGATAATTTGTGAAATATAAATGGTTGAGTAAGAAACGCACTTACTAAGCTTGGAAAGTTTTAAAGCAGGAAAACTTGGAAATTTTAGTGATGGGCTGTCTGAAGAGACAGTGGCCTGTAGCCTATAATAGAATACATTTTTGAATACTGCGATAAACATGCAACGTGGAGTTATACAGTCTCATATTTCAAAGTGTGAACTTTGGTATTTAAAATATGGTATTTAAAATCGTTCAAATGAATAAAAAATCTTTGAATTTAGTATATCCGTACCTGTAGGAATCAGCGTCTTCCTATCTCATTTGTTTCACTGGATTGTTCTCAATTCCTTGTTCATCACGTCGATCTAAATTTGAAGCGCACCACATTTTTCTCTTTGTCTTGGTTGTTCAACACTTTCCAACAATAAAGCTATTTCACAGAGCGTGATGAAGTCTCCAACTTGAGAAACATTTGTGTCGCCTTCCATCTTGCACGGTTGCTTGACAGCGACTGAAGCGAATGTAAATAAACTAAATGGTAACGGATCGCTACAAAACCCTGCAACGTGTGACAGCTCTCTTCATAATTCCGTCAAGCTACCCGATTAAGGGAACCATTTTGGCGAGATCCCCTTAGCTGCAGTCCAAAAGTCGATTCTCCCGATTTTTTTTATTGCTTTAAATGAGTTTGAGATATGTCCCCGAATGTCTGTAAAAATATCAGGAACGTATCCCAGAGCTAAGGTCCCCCCCGTGGGGGGGAGAGCATCCCCCTTACGGACCTTTTTTTTCATTTTTGAACCTAGAGCAATGAAATTTGGTATACTGATAAGAAATGCAATTTAGAATCATTTATCATTTATGACAAAATGCGATTTTCTTGAAAAGAAAATGGGAAATCATAGAAAACGACGTATTTGGGGGGGTTTTCTAAATGCTTCTTCTCCTAGTTTTTGAGCTACAGTAATGATTTTGGTATCATTGAATGCAGAATAACGTGGACATTCCAAAAACTTGAATGCTTTTCCTCAAATTTCCAATATAAAAATTCAAAAAATAAAAAAAAATTAAAATATTCCCAAGAAAATTCATGTTTATGACGTCATAACTTTGAAGCAAGAATGAATTTTGAAAAACTTCTCAATACATTGTAAAGCCCTTGTTTTTTTGCATCCAATGATACCAAAATTATCACTGTAGCTCTAAAACTGTAGGAGGAGAAGAATTTTTTTCCTAAAAATAGGTCGTATGAAAAAAGTAAGTTTTCAAGACGCTTGTCATTATTACTCCGACGTTTACAAAGCTAGAGCAATGCGGTTTGTTGCATTTGAAAGTGACATGTGTGCTCTATCTAATTTACGAGTCGTAAATCAAAATTTTTTCTGTAAAGCTTTCCGTAGACTTTTTTTATCCTAAAAGTATAACTTTTGCCCTGACCCTTACAAAAAAAAATTCATATAAATTCTGAATGAAATATATCGAAAAATCCCCTCGTAATTTAGATAGAGCACACGTTTGACTTTCAAAAGCAACAAACCGCATTGCTCTAGCTTTGTAAATTTCGAAGTAATTATGAATAATGTATGTATATATATAATTTTTTTTTCAATAAATAATTTTCTATGGCCTTATGAAAATTTTTTGTTTAAGATAAGTTGTTACAAATGTGGAGATCTAGTAATCTGCAAATTTTCATAGACGTACGTCCGATAGAACAAAAGGTGACCAGTTTATCAAAATGGTTCCCGATTAATTTGGTAACGTGGCGCTACGGTTTGGTGATCGTGTGACACCGCCTTTAGGGTGAATTCCTAATTTTAATTCACAGTAATAAATCATATACATAGCTTGATCGTAATTCTAGCTAGAAAATATCTAGCACGCTGAAAAAATATCTAGATTTGTAGCTATTATCTAGATTCCAAATTTTACATCTAGGCTTGGGCAAAAACATCTAGATCTAGCTGTTAAATATGCATGATTGGCAGCCCTAGACTCCCTAATTCAGCTCATTGCCAGAAGTCGTTGTATCGTCTAACTAAATTGAGTTGCCAGATGTCGCAATGTAATTTTGTTAAGCGTTTAGTATTTGAAAATTATCTCATTATCACCACCGCAACTGGAAAAGAATCGGTATTGATGAAGCATCATACTTGCATGTCTTATTTGACAGGAAAATTTTCAGAGGCAAACGAAAAAAAGCGCTGCATTTGTGATGAAATCTCTAACATTCAATAGTTGGTGTGTTAGCGTCAAGCTTTCTTTATCACCAATGAAAGCATAAATGGTCTTTTATTTTGCACTTTACGACCAAAATAGTATTATATTAAACGAGAGGGAAGTAACAATTCAAAATGTACTAATATTAGCTCATCCATTTTTTTGCGGGTGCGTTTAGTCAATGCGTTGCACTCGTGATTTCTAAATTTTAAATTGTTTGAAACGAGCCATAAGTTAATCTTGCTCTTATCTTTGTCTAAGTTTTTCCTCTTTAAAGGGATCATCCGGGTTGTAGACCTTGTTTCGTCCGATTCGTTTGAAAATTGGCCAGTATATGTATTTTGTGAAAGTAAATCTTTTTTAATCGTGTTATTTTTTCGATTTAGGCCTTTTTTTTTGAACGAAAAATGAGTTTTTCGTTATATATTATGTATATTTCAAAATGTATCTTCTCATTGAGTTTTGATGCTAGAACAAAAAAAAAGACAGTTTTAGAATCCTTGAAACATTTTTAACAAACTCAGTAGGGCTTTTTTTCAAATTCAATTTTTTTCGATTTTTTGAAAATTTTTGAAATTTCTGAAATGAACAACAATTTTTTTGGTTTAGAGCTATATATTTTTTCGAAAAATTTGTAAGGGAATCACACACTGCAAGGTTTTAAAAAGTTTTTATTTTGGTAACGCGACCGAAGACAAGAACGTAGAAGTTTGACAAAGATTGAGGCAGGAATGGGATCGTATTCCGTTCAGAAATTGGTTGATAAGCCCTCGCTTCCTCCTAGTTTGCGAGTGTTCAGCTGGGACACACTGGAAACAGCGCAGCCTACAAAGAATAGGAAAAATTGGTTGAGACTACATCAAAGCGACTATGGAAATTATGGAGATGATACTGACAAACTAAAGCAAACAAGAGATTGGAATTTATCAATAAAACATTAAGAATCATATTCATTGTCAAAACAAATGATTGAATAGGAACGTATATTAGTATTTCAGTTGTACCTCCAGAAGGGTAGGAACATCAAACAAAAATTAGGAGTTAGATGGGTGCACAACAAGAATTTACGGGGCCGAAATGACGCCCTCATCTGCTGTCGGGTTGGAAGCAGACCGGACCCGGCCGTAGTTGCGGTATACTGCGCATAAAGAAAATGGTAAGCTTGCGAAAAACACAAAACTAGCAAGCTTCTTTCAGTTATTACAATAAGAGTTCAACGTAGAGCATAAATTTAAATTGAATACGAGTCAAGTCCTAATGACCCTCACCTAAGGAATTACTTCCCGAGTGAAGCCATTGGAGCTTCTTTTAGAAAGAGGTCAAGTGAGAGATGGAAAAATAACGAAAAGACGATAGTGGAAGAATGCCATTCAGAGCAAGTATCAACAGGAGTTAAACGTTTAAGGATGGCCCAACGGGCTCTTAATTCCTTAGGGTAGCTTGACAGCTAAGCAAGTACGGCTCGACAGAACCGGTAAGTAAGTACGGCTCGACAGAACCGGTAAGTAAGTACGGCTCGACAGAACCGGTAAGTAAGTAAGTACGGCTCGACAGAACCGGTAAGTAAGTACGGCTCGACAGAACCGATAAGTAAATAAGTACGGCTCGACAGAACCGATAAGTAAATAAGTACGGCTCGACAGAACCGATAAGTAAATAAGTACGGCTCGACAGAACCGATAAGTAAATAAGTACGGCATGACAGAACCGATAAGTAAATAAGTACGGCTCGACAGAACCGATAAGTAAGTAAGTACGGCTCGACAGAACCGATAAGTAAGTAAGTAAGTACGGCTCGGCAGAACCGGAAAGTAAGTAAGTACGGCTCAACTAAACCGGTAAGTAAGTACGGCTCAACTGAACCGGTAAGTAAGTAAGTACGGCTCAACTGAACCGGTAAGTAAGTAAGTAAGGCTCAACTGAACCGGTAAGTAAGTAAGTACGGCTCAACAGAACCGGTAAGTAAGTAAGTACGGCTCAACAGAACCTGTAAGCAAGTAAGTAAGTAAGTACGGCTCAACAGAACCGGTAAGTAAGTAAGTAAGTACGTCTCAACAGAACCGGTAAGTAAGTAAGTACGGCTCAACTGAACCGGTAAGTAAGTAAGTACGGCTCAACTGAACCGGTAAGTAAGTAATGGAAGAGGCGGCTAGAAAGCCTAGTAATTAGTAATACCGCTCTGAATGGCTAGTTAAAAAAAATGAAACACGCACATTCATACAAACCAAATCAGGAGTACGGTCAAAGAAAAGAACCAAGGTTGCGAGAAGGTTGACGAATGCACAGGCGATGTGCAGCACTCAGTAGTTTCACGTTACACCGTTAAGTAACACAGGACGAGTAGCGAGTCCAGTAGAGCGTCGCGTAGTAGTAACGAATGTAAAGCCTCTAATATCCACATAAAAAGGTCTCACCGACATCGTTTCCTCCTCCGCCCCCGGTCAGCTGAAAGCCTCTAAAGTTCAAACAGAAAAGTACCTGAGAGGCGCACACGGAAATTCTCAACAAATTCGAATTTCAAAAAAAACCCTACTGAGTTTGTTAGAAATGTTCCAAGGATTCTAAAACTGTCTTTGGTTTTGTTTTAGCATCAAAACTCAATGAGGAAATACATTTTGAATGTTGAAGTTTGTTTTTTTGGGTATTAGCCATAACAAATTTTTTTGTTGAAGTGTTATATAATGAACAATATATGTAATTGAATGCAGTTTTAATTTTTGTTTCGATAATTTCCATACATAACTTTATATTCACACTGTGAATTGTGATTTCCAAAATAAAAAAATAAAAAAAATATCATTTTAACAATGGTTTTTTTCAGTCTGATTCTTATGAAATTTGACTATGATATGTAACTTTCGAAAAGAAACACAATTTATTCCATTCGTTTTTTTTATTTAGGCCTTAGTTTTTGCAAAAAATTTGGCAAATTGGTTTTTACGTATTGATATTTCACTGATATTGATATTTCAAGACGTATCTCCTCCTTCAGTTTTGATGCTAGAACAAAAAAAAGACAGTTTTAGAATTCTTGGAACATTTCTAACAAACTCAGTAGGTTTTTTTTCCATTTCCCATTTGTTCTCTTTTTATATGGGGTCAAAATCGGTCGAAAATTGGAAAGTTTCGGTACTTTTCATTAATATTGATAGTTCAAAATGGGACTCCTCCTTCAGTTTTGATGCTAGAACAAAAACAAAGACGGTTTTAAAATCCTTGGAACATTTCTAACAAACTCAGTAGGGCTTTTTTTCCATTTCTTATTTGTTCTCTTTTTATATGGGGTCAAAATTGGTCGAAAATGAAAAATTTTGGTCCCCTCAACCCCCCCTGGGGGGAGAGGGGAATTATTGTCCGTAGTGCCATACAATTTTAGGACCGAATAGTCCACCAACTAAGGGTCCTTTTCCAACAAAAACATGAGAAATGACCCCCGGACCGACAGGGGCCTGGAATGATCTCCTTAACAGAATGAACTGATTAGGGTTCTCGCTGTTTCATATTGGAGTATAGTAAAAGTGACCTTGAGAGTTCATCTTGTTATGAAGTTCTGTTTACTACGTCTACTCTACGAGTATACTATGCGAGTAACCGTAAAATGAGGAGCCCACTAAATCCTGGTTTTAGAAATATTCTCAGGGGTACTTGATATCGTGAGGTCGGTACTTCATTTCGTGCTGAAAACGTCCCTCAAATCGTGCAGGCCCTCATACCGGTAATTACTGAATATATATATATATATTATATATATATTATATATACATTATATATATATATTTATATATATATATATATTAAGGAGGTCTTCGGCTTACGAACGCGTTCCGTTCTTACGCACTTTCGTAAACCGGTTTGGTACACAAGTCGGAACTTAGGCCTATACACCACAGAAACATGCGCCTACATACATAAATTATGCTAACTAATGATGAGAAAAAGTACATAAACCAGTTTATCCGCAGCATTATATGTATTCACCCGCGCGACAAAAAACTATAGTTCTTTGCGCTCTTCGTATCTACGAGCGGATCGCTGTAAAACGGAACATGTATTAATAGGGCTTATGGACACTCGTTCGTAACGGCGAATTGACGGAAGTCGAAATGCCTTAAACCTGGGACTCCATGTACATTCGCTGAGCGTAGCCAAATTTTCAATGACTAAGCTAGGTATTAATAAAATAATCGAATGAAAAAAATCCTTTATTCGAAGAATTTCGAAGCGTGAATTAGAATCTAAGCTAGTTAAAGGAAACGGAGAATCTACATGACCGAAGCGCGTCTACAAACCTTGTGCACAGGCACAACATGATAGGAGGAAAATTATGAAATGAAATAAAAGTTGGAGAAGAAAGTAAAAAGTTCTGAAAAAAGGTCACAGGTGAACCGGGAAGAGTTGTTCCGTAACAAAACATATGGCTCTATTATTACAATTAATGGAAGGCCTACCTAACCTGCTCGTGCTCACAAATCTAATTCCCATTGATACAATAGCGCTGGTTTCTATAGATACAATAGTTGAATGCCTCGAGGTTGTATCAATCAGAACATTTACGACTCCAACTTAGAAAATGGCTAATGAATTCCCGACTAACTCTGAAACTGACAGTGGATCCCCACTGGCCTGTGTACGATTTTCAGATGCTGGAAGAGAAGTGACGGGTCTCCTGCCTCTCCCTCCATTCCAGTCAACCTATCCTGTACTAAAAAACTTGGTTATTTTTCAAGTATAGGATTACAATCCAACAAATGAAAATTCAGAGTATGAAATACCTCTCATACAGTTTTCTGGTATTTTGTAATGCTGCAAACAGTTTTTATTAAGGAATGGTAATTTTTACACCAACCAGTTAAAAAACTTGTGCTAGGAAAACTTCGAAGGGTGGCCCTATGGTGCGGATCTGTTATTTTATTTAAACTTTTCAGAATTCTAATTTTAATGAGGATAAATGCTTCTCACAGAAAAATGCTTACAAAGTTTACCCTTCATTTTAGGTTACATGTCAGTAGCTTTACTTATTTGAATTAGAATATATTGGCTAATAAAGAAACTCTGTATAAGAAAAAAGATCGAATTACTTGTGTTATAAAGGTTTAAAAACATCCTTATGTATTACAAACCTCTCGTTATAATTGTATCCTCACACATTTATATTAAAAACACATGTACAATTATACTTTCACTGCTACGTGCGCAATGAGGTTGGTAAATCATCGTCAGTTGGGACAATACCCGTATCCAGTACTCCTCTCATCCCCCATTTACTAACAGTTTACACTTAGTATCGCTCCAAATGACAACTATCAGTAAAACTATCCATCAGCCCTTTGAGCGTAACGCCATGGTGAGGATGTTCGTAATGCTGCTGACCCCCCAGTAGTCACAAACTCCATTTCTAATGAATACTGAATTAAAACAAACTGAAGGCAAGTTCCAGTTTATGTTCACGATTTTCGAAATAGCTAACTTTTATTAACTTGAAATTTGAGTTGAACATTTAACATCAGTTTAACCAATTGAGGTAAAAGTGTTAAAACATGTACTCATGAAGTCATAGTTTTCATAGTTTAATCGCATGCATCGACAAGAAACTATTTCATCATGTTCCTTTTGAGCTTGTCAAAAAAAAAAAGTTTATAGCAATAGAAGATCCTCCCAATACATTCCGTACCTAAATTTTCACGAATAAAATTAGCAATACATAAAATAAATGTTGTCATGTTCCGAAAATCATGTGCATTCACTGAATTTCCCTCGCAACTGAAAGTTGATGACTAATAAGTATGATAGATGAGATATATAGCACGTCGTCATCTCTTCGAAAAAGGGGCTTAAAGCCTTACTGTGAGCAATGGGTGACTCGAGTTGTTCATGAAACGATGAAAATTTGGCACAAAATTTGTTATCTGTGTGCCCCCATGAGATTGTAAAGCCTATCCTGATGAAACTTCATGGAACGCTATTCAGGAGAGCTTACCTTTGAGAGCTTTCTGGATGGCAGCTTTCACTATAGACCGACCGGGGTTGAAAATTTGGCCGGGGCCGGGGCCGGGGTCAACAAATTTGATATGGCCGGGGCCGGGCCGGGGCCGGGGTTATCAAATTTACCACGGCCGGGGCCGGGGTTCATCCCGTGTCAGGGCGTGTCACGACGACGTAATGCATAACGCCGGTTAGTGGCTAAATGCATGTTGAATTACGGTTGCGGTAGGGTGTGTATTTATGTCAAGTTAATTAAGTTTGTAGACTTGCAGTTACGCAGCTTGTTGAATTAATTAATACAGAAACAATTATAGTCATTTAAT
The DNA here is from genome assembly GCA_030386875.1 of Morinoia aosen. NCBI lineage: Eukaryota > Metazoa > Arthropoda > Malacostraca > Amphipoda > Talitridae > Morinoia > Morinoia aosen. The sequence continues at coordinate 57,919,755 of CM059574.1, read as the reverse complement.
GTACCGGGTGTTCCACAAAAATGTCCCGACTTTTTAATTGATTATATCTCCGCTTTAAATTAACATATTTGAATTGTCTTTTTTCATAATGTGGTAAATCTTGTTTCCTTTTCGAATAATTTAATAGAATTAAAAGGGCAAATTTTTTGGGAAATCTAATACGTAAAATGAAAAGAAGATCCATTATAAAAGGGAACATTCTTTTAATGGCAAACGTTTCGGAATCTCTGATTCCATCATCAGTGCTGTAAAACAAGGAATGAAAAACGATAATGAACAAATTGCGAAAAAGCTATAAGAAATTAATATGACTATACCTATATCGAAAAATAGCTATTCCTAACCATTAAAAATAAAAACACAATTTCTCTTAAACATTCAAAGCCACACGTACATATACACCTAAATTCTAGCAATCAAACAAACACACACAATAACGTATACACAAAGTAACAGAACTGCATACACACACACAAAACACACACACACGGACACACACACATTCCAACACACTCCTATTTACACAGTTGGGGCAATATTTATTTTCATCGCACTTTGATCATAATTCAGCTTAGGTCTATGGGTAAAAATGAACAATGATTCCAAAATTCTAAGGTCAAATTCCTCTGTAGTTCTACAAAGTATGGAGAAATTGGAACTTTTGAAAGGGTGGTTTGAACTATGGCAATGATCTCTGACGGCTGACTGGGAGGGAGATGAGTATAGACGGCCGATTCTATGGGAGATACCAGAGTGTTGACTGTGACGAATAAATTGATGGAGTGTAGTACTTCCAACATAGGACTGCAGGCAGCAATCACATTTATATAAGTAGACACAACCATTTCTCAGGCACTCTTCCAAACGCTCTTTCCTATTGAAAAATGAACTTATTTAAAACTATTTCTATAAAATGGTAACACGTCAATGAAAGTATAATGAGAGTGTATCAGAGATAAAAGATTCTTTCCCATATCCTTGAAAAGATACCCCAAGAAAGAGAGCTCGACGAAAACTTTGTGCTTTAGTGCGGTCAGAAATGTACACGGAGGTGAAACCTTTTTGTCTAAAACATTTTTAACCAGATTGTTAATTAAAGATACATGGTATTTATACAAATAACTTTGTGATATATTTCATTTCGTCATGAAATATTTTATATGAATTTTAAATACAGTATGCTCTATGCAATAGTGTAGTAACACTTGTTTTACTATAATCCTTGTAAATACAACTGAAGAAATTGGTACATAATCCCGTAAATGAAGGTTTTCTATAAACAGAGGTGGTGAACGTTGAATTAGTTTTCTTTACGAGAACGTCTAAAAACGGCAATTCATCATTCTGCTCAGTTTCCATTGTGAAATTTATCTTGGCGTGATATCCATTTATGTAGTCAAAGAATTTTAGGGCCTCTTCCTGTGAACGATACTTTCACAGCAGGTATTTCACAGTAGGTACTTCACAAGGTATGTCACAGAAGGTATTTTATTCCTTGTTTTACAGCACTGATGATAAAATCAGAGATTCCGAAACGTATGCCATTAAAAAACTTTCCTTTTTATGTTGGTTCTTCTTTTCATTTTACGAATAATTTAAGTTTTGAAAATCGTTTAATAACCACTTTACAGTGATCGATTTACTGAAAGAGGTAGAAAAACTATTTGTTCGAAGGAAAAGTTTTTAAAACAACAATGGTGATCTTCTTCATTTCTCAATACCTACTGTGAAGGAACGCGTTTTCAAAACATAACCTCCATCATTGATAACTCTTCGACAAAGAGTTGAATTGTTTAAAGAATTAAAAGAAAACGGTGAAATGATCCGCAAAACTCTTCGTTTTAATGATGGCTAGAAGTAATGCTTGCCTTGAGAGAAATGGTGGGTATGTCGAAGGATACTAAATTAATTTTTTATTTAAACTTTATTTAATGTATTGATTTGTTACTCTTTTAAGTTTTTTTTTGTTCGGTTTTTTGGAAAGTGCGAAACAAGGAAGAATATCAATAATGTTTTAAAATGTTTTTCTTCGAAAAATTAGTTTTTCTACCCGTTTCAGTTAATCGATCACTGTTAAGTGGTTATTAAACGATTTTCAAAAACACAAATTGTTCGAAAATAAAATGAAATTTACTACATTGTGGAAAAATGAAAATTAAAATATGTTAATTTAAAGCGGAAATATAATCAATTAAAACTCAATGACATTTTTGTGGGACACCCGGTATAATGACTAAAATCAGTGCGTAAATAGTATGGGATTACTTTTACACATCGGTGAAGAGTGTAGAAATTGAAGTGTGCACCATTTGTGAAGCAATTATACGACGAGGAGCGGCTGGTGCATCTCAGAAGAAAAATCAAACATCGAAAAACCATTGAAAAATAGAAAAAAATGAACAAGAAGAAAAACTAAATGTCTATGTATTGAAAACCACCAAAGACAGTTTAGGCTGCAGCAGTGACAAAACTCCCGATTGTAGCAAGTCGTCTTCGTATACTGGCAAACAGCTGACTTTAAAAGAAACATTTACTCTATCTAAAAACTGGGAGCCAAATAATACTGACCGAATACAATAGAGAGAAATTGTTAATTTACTGGCTTTGTGACGCGCTCAATCCTTACGCCCCTATGGAAAAGGAAACTTTTTTTAATTTTGTAGGGTTTTGAATAAGAAGTTTCAAGTTCCATCAGAGAAGGTAATTACAACAAGACTAATTCCGGACATCAGTATCCAAATTAGTTTGCTATTTGAGAGGAAATACAAATGTAAATTAACGAAAATAGCGTCATCTCAATAATTGCTGATATTAGAACCTCTCCAAGTCGAGATTGTTTCATGTCAACAACTGCGCACTGGTTTATAATTATACTGGATGGTAGCATAGATACTGCTTTTTCTTCTCAGTGACTGCATGTTCTTCAGGATTGCAATGAAATCGCAAACTCTTGAGAAATCGTTTTAAGTTTGTTAAAAAGACACGTGAATTTTTCACGTGCGAGTAGCCGGGCACACTACCCTTTATCCACTTCAAATTATTCATCCAAGTCAAGTTCAAATTAATCCAAGTCAAGCTCAAATTCATCCAAATCAACTTCAATTTAATCCAAGTCAAGTTCAAATTAATCCAAATCAAATTCATATCAATCAAAGTCAAGTTCAAATTAGTCCAAGTCAAGTTCAAATTAATCCAAGTCAAGTTTAAATTAATCCAAATCAAGTTCAAATTAATTCAGCCCCATGTTGAATTACCCAATTGAAAATCAAGGACGTGTCGCCGGTGAATTAAAGACGAGACAGTCGATCAAGTATGAACTAAGGGCGAGTCGGCCGGTTCGGCCTTATAACTCTATCTCCGCGCGCTTAAACCACGAACGGTCGAGCTCGGACGTAATATGCTGAGCCGGCCAGTTGTAATTTGAGGGCGCAAACTTCTAAGTTGGTTAATGGCCGTAGTATTTGAGGAGGCCATCCGTTGTTTACAGCCATAAAAATATCATTGATCTATCGCAATGAAACGTATGCTCTGACATTGTGGCGTACAATGCATCAAGCTTGAAATTATATTTCACATATTTTATTCAATTTCATGCTTTTCCAGAAATATTCCCAACATTGAAACTGAAGACTTTACTGTACTGCAGAATAAATGCATTGGTGCGTTTACTTGTGTTCATTTATGTATTTTTACCATGCGTAACGTTATACGCATGTTTGCATTTCATTCTTCAATACCAGACACTAGTCAAACACATTACTACAGTCCCAGCAGTCTATCTCTCCCAGAAGAGAAGTGCTACTTACTGAGAGGACATGAATATTTATTCTTATCTATGCAAGATTTTACATTGAGAAATGATATTCACGGGTGAAACCGGTGTAATTATTTTTTAGTTCTAAATACATTTTAATGAATTTAATCATTCGAAAATTTATAAAATAAGAAGTAACATGAAATGGGAATGATAAATCGTGAATCATATACCTAAGAATTATACCTAAGATTAATCGTATTTCTAAATTTTATTCTTGGTCGTTTTCTTTTTTACGGTGAAGATATCGTGATGTTGACAACGCTAATTATTTCAAGAAGCACAAAGATTTCAAATAATGCTAAGAGAAAGCGCATTGAATTATGATAGTTTCTAATAACAAGTTTCCTGACAGCACCCGCTGTAGTTTCCTAAACGAAATACCGCATAAAACTTTGCTAATTACGTTGCAAAGAATTACATGTGGTAATAAGAAACACTTTTATTCTAACAAGTAATCAAATTGATTATTGTTTGAAAAAGTAAAGCAATACAAGTTCCCCTCAGGGGTATACAACTGTTGTATCTATTGGAATTAGCGCTCCCAGGGGGACTTAGTGAGGGTCCGAGCTAAAGGTTAGGTAGGCTTCCTTTTTGTTAAAATAGAATAGGTTTTTGTTTTGTTACGGACCATCTTTTTTCGGTTCACTTCTGTCCTGTTTTTCAGCACTTACTACTTTCTTCTTAAATTTTTTCTCGTTTCATGAACTTCTTTCTTAGCTTCTTGTTTCTGTGCATCTTGTGCATAGATTCCGCGTTCCCTCAACTCCATACTGAATGGCGCCTTCCTCCTTCCTCTCTTAGAACATCTTTGTCGTGGTTAAGGGAGGCTAAAACTTTCTTATATATTAATGATAATGATAAAAATAATAATAATAATAAAGCAATACAAGTCTAAGTTTTTGTGGTTCTCAATTCAAGTAACGTTGATCTTTTAATTTTTATTGAACTTTTTTATTCCCGAGGCAGTCGTGCGAAGCTGAAGTCTCTTCTCAAGACATGAGTGTTTGTAAGATGTAAATAATATATAAAATATTAATGTTGTTCTAATTATTACGTTCTAGAGACCGAACAAATGAACATTCGTTTGGACAAGAGAAAGAGGAGATGGGAAAATTAGAGACACTTTTACACTCTTGGATTTTGAAAAGCAAAATGATTACAAATTCGCCACATACCTCAGCACCTAGAACGAAAACTAAAAATCAGTTATTATTTTTACTCAATGTAAAATAAAAACTTAATCATCAACGAAACACACTGAGAAGACTTTTAATACATAAACATGTCTGTAATATAAGTTTACAAGTGATTTGTAAAGAGTTCGGTAAGCATGAGATCAATCGACCATCAGTCGAAGACCAATCTACAAACTACCCTATCCTTGCTAGTTTGAATTAAAATGGAATAACAAAAAAGTGTTTTGTATTACACTCATACAGCCTTCCAAGAACAAGTGCCATGTATAATTTTTTTTTGTCTAGAATAATGTTCTCATTCAAAAATTTGTGACGAACATTCAAACATGAAGTCTCTGAGTTAATTTACCCTAAAAACTTGCCCTATCAGCTGGTCGAAGCGCTCGAAGTCTCGAAGTTTTGAAGTAGCAGTCCGTTTCACCGCCCCGGCGCTGTTGCACTGGCAGTTGATTAGTTTGTGAAGTTGCCCGACGTGAAGTGACTAATTTACAATTATTGCTTAAAAACTGAGATTTGATTGATTGTAATGCAGGTGTTTGAAAGTTATATGCATGGGCAAACTTAGAATTTGTACTGGATGAACGTTTTTAAACGATTTTGTGTTGATCGAGTTACTCTCATCGTTAGAACTTCCTTATCGGTAGGAGAGTTCAAGCTTAGTTTAATTTTTCAAATTCTGTTGTGTGAAGGGTATTTTTAGAGGTATTTATGTAAAAGTACTCAAGATGTATTGCTTTCTCATTATATTTCTTGATTTACTTCTTATTAAAAAATGTTTTTTTCACTAATAAATAAAAAGAAGCAAGTTCTTCTGTCAAATTAAGTATTTACTGAAGGCCGTGATAAAAGTGCGGTGGCTCAGTGAAGGAAATGTTACAGAACTTGCTCGTTGCCTGAAAAAACTGCTGCAAGGGCAGGGGCGTTCTTACACCTTCAAACTTAAGTCACATCAAGTAAGTATTTTACGCGTGTGTGAATAATTGTTTTGAGTTTTGGTTATTTTAAAATAGCCCTATACATATTTCTAATATTTCATTGTTTTCAATTACTTGAGTTTCAACACTTTTAGGTGCTTATTGAGGCAGTTGATAAATATTTGAGTAGACATAAGAATACAGCAGCTTTTTAAATTCAATTTAAAAAAGCTCAAGTTCAATTTAAAAAAGCTCAAGTTCAATTTAAAAAAGCTCAAGTTTAATGGTCAATATTGAATTTAATGTTGTCAACGAATTTAATAATTTCGTAGGTATAGATAGGTAATATAGTCGATTTTAAGACGTTTTACATGAATGACAATGTGCCCGGAAATGCTTAGTTTTGGAGATATAGGATAAATAACGCCAGGTAAGAATAGCATTAACGGCAGTTTCGATATGGCTCTTCCGGCGTTTTGCGGACGCGGACCACGCCAAGTTTTTTGGCGGGAGTCATCAGCCTCGGTATGGTTGAGTTAAATTAAGATATTTTAGGCTTACTTAGGTTAGGATACTTAACTAAATTAACTTTACCAAACCTAAATTTACCTATCGTTACGTCAGAACCGGATTTCTGCTTATTTACCTCTCCGTTTGCTCAATTTTATAAACGACGTTCCTATAACTTCAAAGTTAAACATCTCCAAAAATAAGCATTTCCGGGCACATTGTCATTCATGTAAAACGTTTTAAAATCGACTATATTACCTATCTATACCTACAAAATTATGAAGTTCGTTGACAACATTAAATTCAATATTGACCAGTTTAATTTATAAAAGGTCAAGTTCAATTTAAAAAGTCTCAAGCAGGCTATATTTAAAAAAAAAGAATTTCAATTTTGAAACCTTCTGTTTCTAAAATTTCATACTTATGTAATAATAATATAAGTAAAGTTTATTTCTGGTAAATCTGAAGGAGATGACAGTTGTCGATTTTGTAAATTTCGATGCCTTAGCATAGTTAATTAGATCAAAATAAACAAGTTTTCTTCTATGCACTTTTTGTCTCAAATGAGTATTTTATTAGTTATAGCGGTAAATGACTTACCGCAACTCCAGTCTTTGAAGCGGAAAGAAATTCTTTGATCGAGTTGTATGGCAATACTGCAATGGCGTCTCGCTTCCAGCGCTCTGTCTTGAAAGACGAAACCAAACCTACCGCTACACCTCGTTAAATACTCATTTGACGAAAAAACTGTATAGAATAAAAGTTGTTTATTTCGATGTTATTGCCATCTTTCAAGCAACATAAATTCGAAAATCGATGAGTAGCTGTTTATTCGAGCGCATTCGTCATCAATGACGAAACTAAACTTACCGCTATAAATCTTAAAATACTCATTTGAGACGAAAAAAGAATAGAAGAAAACTTGTTTATTTTGATTCCATTAATTAGGTTTAGGCACCAAAAAGTGGAAAATCGACAACTGTCATCTCCTTCAGATTTACCTTATTTCTGAGAATGCATATATATTAAAGTACTGACACTGAAAATAGAGTAAATCAAAAATCAGACAAGCCAAGCTGTTGTGATTTTGTACTTAATTTGACATTCTTCAAGTTTTACCTATGAATCATTTGGTAAGCATTTGACAAACAGATCATCGGTACGTACGTACAGTGTATATCCATTGACAAAAAAATTCAAAATAAATTTTATGTAATAAGTAACTGTGTGACAATTAGCAAACTGCACTGACTGAAAAGTTGAACATTAAATAGCTTCAAAATTATATTTACACCATAATGCTCTACAACAATGGCTTATTATATCATGTTATATAACATAGTATTACACATAAAATGTATACCAAATTAAAGGCCAATCTCTCGACTAATTATTTAATTTTAACCCCTTTATACCATACCTAAGTGCATTTATACGGTATCTCCCATCTTTAAATCTTCTAACGCAAGTATTCTAGCAACATGCTTCGATATATGATTGTAGGAGCGTAAACATAGCCTGGGTGTTATGGCAGTAATGGATTCATCTGAAAGTCACCTTTTTAAATTAAACTTGATATTTTTTAAATTAAACTTAAGCTTTTTTAAATTGACCTTGAACTTTTTTAAATTGACCTTGAACTTTTTAAAATTAAACTTGAGCTTTTTTATATTAAACTTAAGCTTTTTTAAATTGAACTCAACCTATTTTAAATTAAACTTGAGTTTTTTTGAATTGAACTTGATCTATTTTAAATTAAAGTTGAAAAACTGTTGAGAATTGAGGTAATTGAACAGACAATGCAAGGGTCTACGCTACAAACTTGAAAATGCGTATAAATGTTTATGCAATTAAAAATAGGCTGTTCTTATGCAGCATTATTGGTAATTAGAATATCAGAGTGAAAAGGAGGGACTGTAATTGTGTGCAGACGAGGTAAGAGATTTTTGTGGAGAACTAGTCAACTTGTCGTCACCACAACACGTAATAAGTGGAATGGCGCACAAATTATACTCGTCATATATGCTTCCCTCTGAAAATGTTTCTTTACCGAAAATCATATTTTTATGATTCTTATATCAATGATAAAGAAAGAGTGAGTTGAACTTTAAAGTACTGTGCCATCAATAACAGTAATACCTTTTATTTAACTATATACTAATAATTTACTTCATTTTATAATGTTTTGGAAAATTCCCTTTCTTCATACACATTAGAGGATTTTTTATTGCTATAACCTTTTTCTTCAGCACATCTTCATAGGAATTTGTTGGAGTAGTATCTTTTTGAGAATATATTTCTATAATTATAGCAGTGGACATAAATTGTATGTGTTTCTAATACAAATGTGTGAATATACTTTAGTGTAAACATGAATGAATATGAACAGGATAATATAACAACTTCCATTTATAGGTGCCAGTTCAATTTCTGATGAAAATCTCCCATTAGTTCTCTTGCAATCGATATTGTAGGATTAAATCCAACATTAAAAATCTGCAGCCCACGCAAAATCTAACAGTGCCATTAACATGTTTTCACCGTCCACAGTAAAGTTTTTTTTTGTTCAATTGAACATTAAATGGCTTGTCATAACTCACCCTAGCAAAGCTTAACTCAACCTTGCTTGACGTGTAGACTGCTTAAACACAAAAACACTTGAATATGTCCAGCAGGAAACCTAAATAATATTCAACATCTTTAATTTAGAGGTTACTTATTAAGCAGTCATCCACACTAGTACCTATAGGAGTTAAAATGTTAATCTTCTGCAAGAAATTTTAATAAGACTATTATTGTACAAAAACTAAGGCGGAATAAAGAAATTTTATTTTCAGAAAAAAAATACGTGATACGTCCTTACATTGACCTAGACCTATCTGGAAGTATCTCATATCCGCGTTTTACTTTCAGAAGAATCGGATTCATCTGAGGACCCTGAGAGAGATACTCAACCGCCCCAATTATGAAAATGGATGAATTCTTTCCTGACGTAAGCCGGTGAGAATAACGCTCAGATAACGTTGTTTCGTTCAGATTGATGTGTAAAATTTGTTTTGTTCTGCTCATATGAGGCCTCGCATTGGAAGGAAATCTATTCCAGTTAATGTTTAGTGCTAATTTATTTTATTATTTTCTAATTTTTTTGTGATATTTTGGTGCGTAATGTATTGGGACTCTCTTCTTGATTTCTTGATACACACTAGAGAATTTTTTATTGCTATAACCTTTTTCTTCATTGCTTCATAGGAATTTGATGGTATAGTTTCTTTTTAAAAATACAATTTTATCATCATAGTAGTGAAAGCATAATTTTACAAGTGTCTCTAATATGTACGTCACAATATAATTAAAACGAAAGGTTGGCAATATATTCAAGATGTATTTTTAAGTTTTAATACACAAGTAATTTGGTATTTTTCTCTTTCAGAGTTTTGGTCTAGCCAGTATATCCTTATTAACACGTTAACTGCGATGGGGTAAACTGAAGTTCAATATTCAATTCAAATTTCAAGTCAATTAGGGTAATCAACTTTGAAAATAGCGAACATTAACTGTATCGAGCCTATATTTACCTTTCATTAAATATTAATAATAAATGAGTTAGTGACTGCATGTGGGTCAGCAGCACTATGAAAATCACCTAAGTGACCACCGGTTGGTCACTTCGCAGGAAATGTGTTAGAATGAGTTAAGCTGCTGGTACATGACCTAAAATGAAGAGTAAACTTGATAAACCTCTTTCTGTGATGAGCATTTATCCTCATTGAAATTCAATTAATGAAATAGTTGAAGAAAAAGAAGCTGCGCACCACACTGCTTTTCGGAGGTGATATTTTGGCCATACTCCGAAGTTTTCCTTGCATTTAGCATAACTGGTTCGTATAAAAGTTCCAGTCATAACTAAAAACTGTTCGTAGAATGCCAGAAATATCAGTAAACTGGAGTTAAGGTATTTCGCAATGAGAGAATATTCATTTGTTTTATCGTAAACCAATGCTTGGCAATTAACCATGCTTTTTATACAGGATCGGTAAACTGGAGTGGAGGAAGAGGCAAGAGACTCCTTCTCCTCCAGCAGTGGAGAATCGTTCACCAGCCGGTGTGGAGCCACTGTCAGTGTCAGTAGAATTAGACAGGAAGACATTAGCCGTGCTCTGAGTTGGAGTGATAAAAGTTTCCTTAGAACTATTGTATCTATGAGAACTAGCGCTCCCAGGTTGATTCGTAAGCACGAGATTAGGTAGGCCATTCATTAGTTGTTATAATAGAGCATTTTCAAGAAGCCAGGGAAGTCACTTTTTTGAAGCGAATGATCTTTGGGAATTTAGAAACGAAGAAAGGACTAAGGAATAAGTATTAAAATCATATTTTAAAAGATTTCTCGAAATATATGATATGATTTAAGGGAGCTGGTCTTCGAAAAGTTTAATAGAACTGACGCTATGTACTTATTTAGAAACGTAAGAAGGAAGAAAATTCTGATCAAATTTATCATCGTTACTCAGAACACATTTCGGAGTCCCGCTCCATCATCAGTTCAAAGGAAAACAATAATTACGTCTGAAAGAAAAGTTCAAAGAACAGTGAATTGTAGGCACCAAGAATATATCAGGAGAGTAAAAAGACAATGTATGGCACTGGAAAATGAAAAACAAAACACAGAAGCACAGGCCTCAAATGCTTGCCGCACTGATGGACTCTTGTGTGTGCAGTGCACATCTTTGTTCGTTGGTATTACGTTACGAAATTTCTATATCAGAGTGGCGAAGCATAGAGGTAGAAGCCTGCGTACTGGGTATCAACCAACATACCCATCGCATTCTGCAATGCAAAATCATGCCGGAAATGTAATGTCCCTACATCTACCGATTTCGAAATTTTAGACTTTGCTTCAACACCGTATGACCTCAGAATTTTCAAGTCCCTGCATATTTTCAAGCGAAACCCTGATTTGAACAATATGGACAGTTCGTACCCTTTGCAAGTATTGAATAGGTAGAAACCACGTCATTACCAGCTCAATTTCATTTCATACTCATATTTAACGGGATTTTTTTTGCTTCTGTGTTTTGTTTTTGTTTCCGTGCCATACTTTGTTTTTACTCGCATGATATATTTTTAGTCTCCGCAATTCATTGTACTTAGATCATTTATTTCAGACGCAATGATTTATTTCCTTTGAATCGATGATGGAGCAGGACTCTGTAATGTTTTCTCAGTAAAGATGATAAATTTTATGGGAAAGTTTCCTAAAGTCTCTGATAAGGTTGCGTTTAAAGCAAATCACTGACTTGTTCAGGAATTTTAAACCAAAATACGGTGATGAGAAAATTCGTACTTATTTTAGCTTCAAATTTTGTGAACTCGTTATTAAATATTATTTCAATACTTAGAGCTTTTTGTTTTGTATGTATACATAAATATATATCCCTGTCCTAAAATGTTCTTGTTAAACTTGTGTGGCACAACATAGTTTCTTGCGCTCTTGAGTACATTATAACGACACCATTTTAGGTAGTTTGACTTTTTGTGTTGACCAAGCTGTGCGGCAAATGCCATGGTTGGCATTGTACAACGATCCTTATGTTTTTAACAGGTAAACTATTTTGCACCAGTATTATTACCGTAGGAAAATATAACTTTGTGTTATGGTAAAATATTTTATTCACTTCGAGCTCGTTATTTTGGCACAATAGTAGATACGCAAGAATGAAAAATTGTCCCGAATGTTGACCTCGTTGACTTAGACGCAAAACTATTGAAATATGTCCATTTTACTTTCAACATTAATCTCTCATGTGACTAGGTCCCATGTTCGCAGGCTAAAATGACATTGTAAGTGCGCACTTAGATAGTTTTCAACAATACATCACTATGATTATGTTTCCTTATCACTTTTATTTATATGCATAATCAAAATCAGATTAACGCAACGAAGGGAACGTAGATAGAGGCACGTAGACCGTGCCTTTCTCTCAACCATTTTGTGTTTCGACAATAATTGACATGGGTATTACGATACCCATGTACGGATATCAACCAAGGATCTTAATATTAAGATGTTTTAATTCTTTCATTACGACAGCTTTTTGACTTCATGATTTTGGTAGGCATTCACGAAATTTTCCATTCGGTTTGTAAAATGTTTTCGATTAGTATTATGTGACTATCATTTCCTTGGTCCTGACTCGAGTGTTTTTTTCATTTTTTGTAGGCAAATTCATAGCCTATTATGCTCGCGTAAGAAATATCATGAATTGGTTGAATGGTTGAACTTTTTCCGAGCTAGTCTCTTGGTATACTAGTTGAAGCCCAAACATAAGACGCTTTCGAATTTCTACTGTGTCGATCCTTTAGACTGTACATCCACCAATTTTTACTCTCAATTCATCTCCCCGATATCGCTAAAGGCTGCCTTCATATTTCAAAGGAAGTAAGGACTAAAAAAAATTTTTCTCATCAATGCGTCGGTTGCATTTTTCATGAATCGATAGAGATACAAATATGTAGGTGCATGTATATTTAGTGTTTATGCATAAAAAACCTCTAAATAATTCAACAGGGGGAACACATTTTCATGATTTTCTGTCAATTACTTTTTTTCGATAAGCAACACGGATATTATGACACCCGCACACAAATGTTTATCAACTAAGGATCTTCAAGTTGAAGCGTTTTAAAATCCTATGTCCTGTGTCTTAATTGGAATGAACTTTTTTTTTCTTGTAACGAAACATCTTTTCCCGGTTCGCTGGTGTCTTTTTTCATCACCTTTTACTTTTTTCTCCAATTTTTATCTTTCAAAAATTTTTTCCAATTTTGTGCCTGTGCACAAGGCTTGTAGACGCGCTTTGGTCAAACGGATTCCCAGTGTCCTTCCACTAACTTCCATTTTAATTCTTTTTTCGAAATTCTTTGAACAAAGGATTTACTTTTAAAAGCTCGGCTACGCTCAGCGACATTGTCATCCTGGAGAGCAGCCGTCAAATATGTTATATATTTGCAGTTTTATATATATATATATATATATAAATATACATATATATACATATATATATGTATATATATATATATACTGTGAGTCTCCGGTTTACGGCATTTCAGCTTAGGGTATTCGCCGTTACGAGCAATCGCCCATAAACTCTACTAATACAATTATACATTTTCCCTATTAATGTATGTATGATTTGAGCCTGGCAATCCTTCAATTTTGCGATTAAAAAACTCTCGGCAGCGCACAACCAAGGTTATCGCTACTGAACGACTCAGAAATTTATATATATATTATATAAATACCTAAATAAATATATAATTGTATCTATAAATATAGATACGCAGCTGGCCATCCATTAATTCTGCTTTAAAAAAAACTCTCGGACACGCACAGCCGAGATTTATCGCCTCTGAACGACCCTATATATAAATTTGAGGGTCGTTCAGAGGCGATAAATCTCGGCTGTGCGTGGCCGAGAGTTTTTTTTTAAAGCAGAATTCAAGGATGGCCAGCCGCGTATCATGTACGTATCGCTGGCGTATTTAGACATGCCGGAGACGAGCAAAGACGTAAAATGGTCGATTATCTCAGTTGGCCGCCGATGTCCCTGGGCCAAAAATTTCGTCCCTAAGTGGACATTTCGCCTATGATGCGGAGATGATTTACCGGCGATACGTCTCTTACATTATCCCTTGCTCGGCCATAACACATCGGCGCGACGTCCTCGATTTTCAATTGGGTAATAATCGACATAAATCCCTCGTTAAATTTGAGCATTTCTTGTATTAAATATGTATCTGTTGGATGTGATGAGCAAGAAAAACGTTTTTCCCTTAAGCAATGAATACATAAAATTTCTGCAGTATTAAAATAAGCTGTCGTAAAATGTGCTAAGTATCCAGCATCAGGAGGGAGAGCGTGATTCAGATCTTTGAGCGGAGTAACAGTTAGAAGCAATTATAAAAACTTCGTATTATACTACACATTAAAGTTGTTTTTTAATTCTAAATTAATGGCAGTATGCATCCATTCAAATAATTATGTTTAAAGGTACTTTCATGTTACAGATACACATAGTATCGAGGATTTATTTACACTCATTTAAAGATTTACATGCCTGAAATTCCACTTTATCACATATATGAAATCATATGTGCATACAAATTACAAATGATTGCCACTGAACGATGTGTATATTTAACTATTACAAGAAATGAGCAAATGCGATTCATTGAATACTTATGTACGATACCATTTGATTACAATTTATGTGAGTACATTATTACACAGATACAATCCTGCAATAGCAACAAAAGTTGTGCCATCCCTTCAAATGAATAGGCATAGGCAAATATATCATCTCGATCAATGAAAAAAATTGAAACTTGTTTTTACAAAAATCGTTTGAACAAGCAAAAACAGACTTCGTTGCTATATTTCTTTTAAAGGTTAAATCTACATTTCATCCAATGGTAATCTTTCGTAGTTGCATGCATATATGACTTTATATATGTGATAAAACGAAATTTCACGCATATAAATCTCTATATGAGTAATTCAATCCTCGATACTACTATGTGTATGCGCATGTGTAACATAAAATTATCTTTGAACATTAATATTTGAATGAATGCACATTGCCATTATTGTAGAATTGAAAAACAACTTTAATGTATAGTTAATACGAAGTTTTTATAATTGATTTTTATATGTTACTCCGCTCAAAGATCTGAATCATACTCTGCCTCCTGATGCTGGAGACTTAGCACGTTTAATTTGAACTTGACATGCATTAATTTGAACTTGACTCGGATTAATTTGAACTTGACTCGGATTAATTTGAATCTGACTTGGATTAAATTGAACTTATCTTGGATTAAATTGACCTTGACTTGAATTAATTTGAAGTGAAAAAGGTATAGTAAAAAACTAGAAGCCCCGGCCAAAACCCCGGTTCAGCGCACTATTTTGCCGGGGCCGGGGCCGTCTGCAAAAATTGTCGGGGCTTGCCGGGGCCGGGGTCAGCCAAAATGGCCGGGGCTGGCCGGGGCCGGGGCCCCGGTCGGTTCATAGCTTTCACTTTACTCCTAGGCTCGTTGCAGTACTCGGGAATTTGAGCAAGGGTACCTGCATTGCAACGAAGAAAAAAATATGAAGAATGTCACACGCAACAAATTATGGCATACTGTATCCTACTCTTGTATTTTACTTACTTGAATTAATGCTTTGACTGAGGCAACTAAATATTAAGTTCAACACATAACTCAAATATAAAGTCATTTGTAGTAAACTATTTTTAAAATTCCAACATGAACTAGATTGTGCCTTGATTTAGTTTTGATTGAGTATTTATGGAAAATGAGTTTGCGACAACTGGTCGGTCAACAGCATATTGGGCATTACCTCCGTGTACCACCGGTGGCGCACATCGCAGTCAATGTGTTAAAAACAATCAAGATGTTGTGAACAAGATTTGCAACTATTGATGTTTTCTGTAAAAATACCCTTGGGCTCATGGGATCATGGTTACTCACTTTCGATTACTGCACAAGCGGCGGAGTTGTCAAACTTGATTTTGGTCCTCTGTCTGTGCGCGCCTAAACCTGTCATGGAGAATTCTGTCGTTAGGTTTCTCGCGAGCAAGATCTTCATCATCGATGTCACTGTGCGACTGAGGTTTGCTCCCCTGGCGGTCATCAGATAAGGAACCTGGAAATTTGAGAACAGGAAACTGTATGACGTATTTAAAAATTTGAGTTTATCTACACAAGTGGCAATTTCGCATTACTCATTTATTTCGTGCCTACGTCCCATCATAACGAAAAAACGTCAAATCCACTATCCACAAATACTTAAATGAAAATTTGAAATAAATGGAGGGATATATTCACGACTATTTGGTTACAATATAACTTACAAGATCTTCGCGCTGAAGTATGCAGTCCAGCTCTTCCATTGAAGTCGCAGGCTTGAATCCTCGAGCTGGTGTTGGGTAGGTAGGTTTTTCTGATTGAAGATGCTCCTTCAGAAGCAAGGCGATCCCAGCAACTTGATCATTTCAAATCTCAACTGTGCTCTCCATGCGATCAAGCTGACTTCGAATGACAGCCATTTCCGATTTTTTTGGCGACGCAACAGAACTGGAAATCAAAAGGATAGAATTCTTTACTTAGCATGTTCATAAATATTATTTAAGAGGTCTTATGGCAGTCATGTAAGATAACTGAAATGATGTGCATATGTACATCATAGTTCTCAAATCCAGAAACACAAGTACAGTTATTGCGACATTTCAAAGAAATTTTTGCAATAACGAGCATAGAAATTATAATGCTTAATATTAAGAGAGAAGATGTGCACCATATTTGGGCAAATTAGGTTATGAAGTTATTTAAAATACATTTGCATTGTCCCTGGTAGTGCTATAAAATTAGATGTCCTTGGTGTGTTCCCTGAAAAGATTGCATTTCTATTAATTGACATACAACTATTCCCAGGATTCAATTAATTTTTGAGGGAAAATCGAATACCACTGATGAAACCAGAATCACATTCCATGGCAGAGCTCTTCTACTGATTTAGTTAATGGTAAAACAAACACTCGCGATGGTGTAAAATATGAACTTACACACACAGCCTTTACAACTAACAAAAAATGCAAAATAAGAGATTTATTACTTACCTAAAAAAATGCAAAATAAGAGATTTAGTACTTTTATTTTTTCATAGTTTAATCACATGCATCGACAAGAAACTATTTCATCATATTCCTTTTGAGCTTTGTCAAAAAAAAAGTTTATAGCAATAGAAGATCCTCCCAATACATTCCGTATCTAAACTTTCACGAATAAAATTAGCAATACATAAAATAAATTGGCACTCAACTTGCACTGTAATAGATTTCTTTTTGATGCAAGGACTCATGATCAATGCAAATAAAACGAAGTTCACGTATCAATGTAAACGAAACAACGTTATCTGAACGTAATTCTCACCGGCTCACGTTGGGAACGAATTCATCAGTTGTAACAATTGAGAGAGATTGAGCACCTTGCTCCAGGTCCTCGGATGAATACGATTCTTCTGGAAGTAAAAACGCGTGCGTGAGATACTTCCAGATAAGTCAAGGTAAGGACGTGTAGCATATTTTTCCTGATACCAAACTTCTATATTTCTCTTTAGCATCTTTACAATAATAGTTTTACCAAATTTTCGGGCAGAAGGTTAACAATTCCACCCCTACACCCCTATAGGTGCTAGCGTGGATGAGTGCTTAAAACATAATCTCTAAATTAAAATGTTGGAAATTGAAGTTTCCTGCGGGACATTTTTATGTGTTTTTATGCTTAAAGCGGGGCACACGCAGAGCAAGGTTGAATTAAGCTCTGTTAGGGTGAGTTATGGCAAGTCATGTTACGTTGAATGGAATATATTGAAAACTCTTCAATGTTAACGGTCAATTTAAAGTTCATTATATTGTTAACGGCATGGTTAAATATTGAGTAGGTTGCTGTTTTGCAATGTTGGATTTCGTTCAACAAATTTCGATTGCAAGAAAACTATAGAAAGGTTTATTAGAAATTGAACTTGTACCCACGAATGGAAGTCGTTGTAATATTCTATTTATATTCAGTTATATTTAAACCATGACGTATTACTGTCATTGATGCCTCAGTACTTTAAAGCTCGACACGCTATATCCTCGTTGTTGATTAAAGTATCGTAAAAATACGATTCAAATTTCCACAATACAAAGAAACAATACAATACAATTAGAACTAAGCAATATTACGCACATGTTATTAGATACCGCAAAAAAGGCATTTCAGAGTGCAGCAACACGAGTGATTAAAAAACATTTACTATGTATTGAACGTTCTGTACCTGTTGCGTTAAATGCAGCTGTCAAGTTTCGCCTCGTCGCTTCACTATTTGTAGGATTGATTCAAGGACTTCTTCTGATTTGATTCACCAATGGTGACCTGGGTAACCGCTGGCTATGAAGAAACCCAGGACTCTCTCGAGATGCGTTATTTCGCCCTGGCGTTTGATTTGGATCCGAGCGCCTTTGCTGCTCCATCAATAGCAGATTTGGACTAGTAAGTCCCCCTTCAGAGTCCGCAGCAGATGCTTCACCAAGCATCAGCCTTTCAGCTCTTTCATAGCTATCTGTCAGGAAAGGCCAGTATTAAATAATTTATTTCAATCCACTCGGAGAAAACGTGCAAGACATTGGAAAGTGGGGCCATGAAATGATGATATTTGTGGTTTGAGTAAATTAAAGAGTTCAACTTGCACAAAGATTCTTAATTCGAGTACCAGCAAAGTTTTCGCAACATACGTGAACAGCATAATTTGTGCACCATTTACCCAAATACGGGAGGTGTGGAATGACAAGTTGGCCGCCGACAAAAAAAATCTCTTACCTCGTCTGCGCACTACTACCCTATTAAAAATTATAGGAGTGGCATCGGTGATTCTTGGGAGCGCTCCCAAATATGCATGGTTGTTTCACCCATGCGTCTCCTATGATTCAACTTCGAAGTGTCCACTTTATAGGCGCGCCTGCGCCTCAGTTCCAACCCGTGGCCACGCATGGCTCAGCATGGAGCACTACCGTCGTGCTCCCAAGTCGCGACCAGTTTCTTCTATTCACCATCGGAGAATCATGAGAGGCTCAGGATGGCCACCTCTTAATTTAATTTAAAAAAAACGGCTGCGCACAGCTGATTTCCCATTAGTCACACTTTCCAATCGTCACACTGCTCAAACCGATTATAACCAGTTTGCCCTTGAATTACCTTAGTTCTTGCGCGAATAATCAATTCATCATAAGCAAACACGGTTGATAGTACAATAAAAATGTACCAGAGTATGTAAATTAAATACATTCCTACTAATGTGCAGAAAATTTCAAGGGTGCGTGTTCATTATCAGTCTGACATTAATGGGACATGTTTGTGACGTATAACTTATGCTTGAAGTTTTCGCAACGCAATAACTAAGGTAATTAATGGGCAACTGGCTATATTTGGTTGAAAAGCGTCAACGGTTGAACGTGCAATAATGGGAAATCAGCTGTACGCAGCCTTGGAGGCGAAAGCCTGCAGGGAACAATATAAATGTAACCTGAAAAGAATATAACAACAATACCATAGGGTCGTTGAAAGAATATACTAGTAGCTATATATATAACAAAAAATTAGAAAGGAAAATAAAATGACTTTACCTTGCCCGAGCCTACTTACACCGGCTATTCATATACACACACTCCCCCACCTAACCCCACACACAAACCCTCCCCACACCCCCCTCCCACACACCTACCCCCACACCCACACACAACCCCCCCCTACACACACACACACACACACACACACATATATGTATCTGAACACATCGTCGATCACCTTCAGGAACGTCCTTCAATTCAAAGGTTGCTGAAGACTGACGAGGGAAAATTCAGGTTTGGTTTCCACATTTTGTTGTTTTTACAATGCTCACATTGAGGTTTTGCCTTCGCTACCAGCCCCACCACATCGATGAATCGTCATAAATATCAATTGACCGAGGTGGTGAAACTAGCAGTGGGGTCCTTGCTCCGTTCATGCTCTTGAAATAATGCCTCTACAGACCAGCATTCTACGTCTCTTCCATCTCTTGTTTCTTCTGACACCCTCTCGTACTATACACCCTCACGTAATACACACTCGCACTGATATACACTCTAACACTACTAGAAACGTTTTAAATAATAGAGACACGATCCAGACATCTGTCACGCACAACACCAACTTCAAAACTGACGCGAAAGATGGCAACCGTTATTTCTCTCGAGAAAGATGGCAGGCGTCTCGCCTAGAGGCCATCTGAACAGGTGGCCTCTGGTAGAACCATGGGAGAACTTGCTCGCATCGCGCGTATGAGTCGCGCCCTGGAAGTGTCAGAAGGGAAGAGGCCTCGGTTCGCTTAATACTCCTTTAATTAACCGCTGTCTCCTTGAATCAACCATGCTACTCCCTTAATTTTTAATAGGGTACAGTCCCTATATTCCACTTTGGAACTCCAATTAACAATAAGATTGCCTGAGATCAGCCTATTTTTAGCTTTGTAGCGTATACCTTAGCATAGTCTTGTGGTGTTCTCCCCCAGGCTGCAACACGCTTCGGGCAGACTTTGAGCTATCTTTTTCGTGATAGGATAGCCCGAAGCGAGTGCCTGAGGTACAACCGTATTCGGCAGGATATGGACAACACGGGGGTAACACGGTAATTATATTGGTGACTGTTAGGTACACGGAACACGGACCATTACGCAGGGCCCTCGGCGACTACTATGAGCACTGTTCGTTACTCGTAAATTACGTAATGATTGGAACACAGCACTAATACTTGATGGTTGAAATACAATACTATTCGAGAAGTACGTAATGATTGAAACACAATCCTATGTGAGAATAGTACAAATATGTGGTGATTGAAGTACAATCCTGTTCGAGAGTGACATAAATTGAAACACAATCCTATGCGAGAATAGCACAAATACGTGATGATTGAAGCACAATCCTATTCGGGAATGACATAATGATTGAAACACAATCCTGTGCGAGAATAACACAAATACGTGATGATTGAAGCACAATCCTATTCGGGAATGACGTAATGATTGAAACACAATCCTATGCGAGAATAGCACAAATACGTGATGATTGAAGCACAATCCTATTCGGGAATGACGTAATGATTGAAACACAATCCTATGCGAGAATAGTACTAATACGTGATGATTGAAATACAATCCTATTCGAGAATAACACAAATACGTGATGATTGAAGCACAATCCTATTCGGGAATGACGTAATGATTGAAACACAATCCTATGCGAGAATAGCACAAATACGTGATGATTGGAGCACAATCCTATTCGGGAATGACCTAATGATTGAAACACAATCCTATGCGAGAATAGTACTAATACGTGATGATTGAAATACAATCCTATTCGAGAATTACGTAATGAATGAAACAAGCACCAATAGCGGGTAACGTCCGCGAGGACGCTACTTACGAACGCAGAGGCGAGACGTGATGATTGGTGCTACGTCGTGCGACTGTTACGAACAGGTCAGCTGGTGCTAACGGGGCGCCGAGACGAGGCTAGTCAGCTGGGTCGGGCCCGGCCGCCACGCGGTTCACCGTGGTAGCTGGTAAGTAGCTGCGGCGAGGCTAGCCGGCCGGAGCGGGCGAGAGATGTCGTAGAGCGGCTTGGCCGACGACGCCGGCGCGGGGCGTTGCAACGTGACTTTTTTAAGGCTTTGAAACACCTTGAAGCGTCAAGACGCTACTAGGTTTAAGACCTTGCAACACTTTGGGGCGCCGATAGGCAGGGCCGGTCTCCGGAGCTTGGTGCAGGTACGCGAGAGACAAAGTCGATCTCGGAAGCTAGATGCAGGAACACGAGGCTGGTGCTGGAGATGTGACTTGAACGAGGACGAGGGCTTGAGTGAGTGCGAGCCTTGTTGGGGTCGCCTTATGTAGGCCTCGAGTGCAAGCCTTGAGTCCGGGCGTGAGTCCTGATTGGTCGCGAGTTTGTGGGCCTGTGGTGCTGGAGGCAGGAAGCCGTTGTAGCTTACGGGCACCTTTTTCATAGTCGCGAGGCGGCTTCTCTCAGGTCCCGTGTTTGGTTGACTAGGCGCTTCGGGTCCGGAGGTGCTCTGGAACGGATGCGGTTGTAGTCTGGAGGCAGCTTTTCTCAGGTCTTGTGGAGGTCCGCGGCTTGCCGCTGGGATCACCACAGTCTATTCCCCTTCCATTGATCTTTTAGTAGTCCTATTCGACTACTCAAACAACTCTTGAACTGCGTTCAATAACCCCACAAACTCTTTACTCAATATGCACATAATAAAGTTAGAACTTGAATAATTGAATACAATGAAATATTTGACATGTATATTATAAAAAAAACATAAAGAAAAATTATTCACACACGCGTAGAATACTTACTTGTTGTGACTGCTATATTTTTGAAGGTGAAATGACGCCAGCTTGCCCCTGCACCAGTTTTCTTTCGGGCAATTTCAGTAACATTTCCTTCAGTTGGCCACCATACTTTGTTTTCACGACCTTCACAAAATATCCATATCAAAGGAACAACTTGCCACTTATTATCCTGAAAGAAAACGCCTGAAAAACTTTTTTTAAATCCATATTTATTAGCCTGTAAAAAATATCAAAAATTTAAAACCATTCACCCACGGGAATTTATCACATTTTATTCTGTTTTTAATGACCCCTACCAAAGCCTGATGACCAGAACAATATTCTATTATTTTCGATGAAAATTTTCTGCCTTGAATTTCGTTGAAAATGCCGACCACACACAAACGCAAGGTCACATTATAGGTCACGCTTTCCAAAAGATACTTTCAATCAAGTTTAAACGAATCTCTGAATCGTTTGAATTTGTTCAAGGAATTTATTTTTGATTAGATGAATGGAATATTTCCTCCTGGCTGGATGGGGCATGGCTATGCACAATTTATTCAACTCATACTTTACAGACGCACACTTCCCTTATGAATAAACAGTTTGTTGAAGACTTGATTGGCTATACATAAGAATGAAGAGCGAACGTATTTTTCCGCTTTGAGTCGAGCGTTAGCGATGTTCGCGCCGGAGGGCCATCACAATGAATTCGGAAGCGAGCTGAATTATAGGAATTAATAATGAGTTAACAGCGGGCTCTAAAAAGTGATACTGAGCTTGTGTTACGTGGTTAGCACTCCGTAAAATCACAACATCGCCGACGCCTGCTGTTCAAGGGGATAAACTTTCAGAAGAATACTAAGTCAAGGTAGGCATACGAGTATACATTACGAGGCCTGTCGAAAAAGTATCCGACCTTAATTTTTCCCGCGCAAAGTAGTGATTCTAAGGCGGCGCCACTGTGCACGGTGGAAGGAGGAATCTTAATGCGCATGCTTGACTTTTTTCACCGCATTCACTTGGGCCAGTCACTGGCTGGTGGTCGCCAAGTAAGGTGCTGTTCTAAGTGTTTGTCGGATTTAGTTTTCTTGCAAGATGACTGAACGAATTGAGCAAAGACACTGCATCAAATTTTGTCAAAAGCTTGGTGATTCTCAAATTGAAACAATTCGTAAGATTCAGCAGGTGTTTGGGGAAGATGCTATGGGTGTAACACAAATTAAGGAGTGGTTCAACCGATTCAAAGATGGCCGCACATCAGCGGAGAGTGAGCAGCGTTGTGGCAGGCCCAAAACTTCTCGGAGTGCAGCTGTTGTTGAGAGGGTGCGAAATTTGGTGATGGCAGATCGTCGTTTGACCGTGCGGGAGATTGCCCAAGAGGTTGGAGTGAGTAAAGATTCTGCACATGCCATTTTGCGTGACGATTTGAACATGAACCGAGTGGCTGCGAAATTCGTGCCCAAGTTGTTGTCGCCGGAACAAAAAGACCTCCGTCGTGACGTTGCACAGGACCTTCTGGACACCGCCAACACTGATCCTGGGTTTCTGAACACCGTGATAACTGGAGATGAGTCATGGATGTACGGGTACGACCCAGAAACAAAAAGACAGTCATCCCAATGGAAGCATCCCGAGTCTCCAAGGCCGAAGAAAGCGCGGCAGGTGCGAAGCAAAATCAAGGTGATGCTGACTGTTTTCTTTGATGTCCGTGGAATTGTGCATCACGAATACGCACCGGAAGGACAAACAGTGACAAAGGAGTACTATCAGGATGTTCTCCGGCGACTTCGTGATGCAGTTCGGCGCAAAAGACCAGACATGTGGACTGCGAACAACTGGCACTTGCATCACGACAACGCGCCCGCACATTCATCCCATTTGATCCGCAATTTCTTGGCCAAACATGGAATTACGACCGTTCGCCAACCTCCCTACTCTCCAGACCTGGCTCCTTGCGACTTCTGGTTGTTTCCAAAATTGAAGACACCACTGAAAGGATCCCGTTTTGAGAGTAGAGAAGAGATAATGCGGAACGCGACGACAGAGCTGAACACCATTCCAAAAGAAGACTTCCAGAGGTGTTTCCGGCAGTGGAAGGATCGGTGGGCTAAGTGTGTGGAAGCACAAGGAGCCTACTTTGAAGGGGATTAGGGTCCCAACCCCGTCAGGTTGTTGAAGTATTTTTTCTGGCCAAAGGTCGGATACTTTTTCGACAGGCCTCGTATTTCATTTGAAGGTGACGTCGACAACTATTGCAGCATACAACATGAATTAGCGAAGTACGCATTAATAAACCACATTAAATTCTATGCAATGACTTGATGGCAACTAACTTGTTCCGATGAGGGATAAACATCATTTTACTGTGGATTTGCTCCACAGAGACAATTTGACTATCACCAGTGTTCATTACGCAATGAATTCCTAAAACCTGTGAATTTATAGGTTGTTCAAAAAATGGAAGCGAGTCCATGAGATCAACAGTAAGTTTTTTCCCATCGATTGCTCGAATAACCCCAATTTTACCAGTTTTTAACATGACATAACTGTCTTTAGTACTGAATTCACCCGATTTCAGTTGTGTGCCGCCTTTATATATAATTTTATTTTTTAAATATACATCCTCATGTAGTTGATTTCGAGGAGGTCTGCTGTTTTCAGCAGATACGTGCCTACATATCTGCTCCAGTGGCTTGTTTCGTCCTGACATTCGACCCTTTATACAAAATCCTAAATAATTTTCAAATGCAAAACTCTAAACTTTATCTAATGGACCCCATTTTACATTTTCATCGACTAAATGAACAACTGAATGTACATTATACGACAGAAAACTTATTCCGTACAACTTGGAAGCTGAATGAATAAAATTTTTCAGCATTGTCCTAGCACTCTCAATATTGCATATTTGATTTTCAGTCAACAATATCCTCATTGCTAGACTCAAATTGAGGAAATTTCTGTAGAATGCTTCAGGAACAATGTCTACTAGCACGATTATACCAGCGTATAAAAGAAACAATCTGAACTCGGTGGCTTTCCAAAATGACATTGAAGATAAACCTCCAAATAATTTACGATTGAAGTCTGATGGCACATGTTCAGAAAATGTTTTAATTCTATCGTTAAGTAAATTTTGGTCATTGACATTAAGGTGGCATTTGACTTCAGACTTCTTCGAATTTTTCAGACGGTTCAGGATTCGTTTCATTATTCCTACGCACACAAGGTGCATGTAGTCTAGGGCAAAAGAACTTACCAAACCTACACCCAGCTCTTTTATAACTGGAAGAGGTTCAGATTTATGATGATTTATGATGATGTTTTGGACAGTAATTCTTCATCTGTTCTTGCTTTTGCCTCCGTTTCACTGAGGATGACATGGCCTTCTGCATATGTTCCTCTCTGGTGGAATCGTTCGCATGAATTATAGGAGTTGTGATTCACAATTCGTTTTAGATCGGATCGTACTGGAGCATCACACACAAATGCATTTATTTGCACTTTAACTTTTCTTTGAGCAAGGATGCATCCGTCACGCATCACTTGACACATTTCTTGTACAAATTTTCCAAGGAACTCGTCGACATGAGGCATTTGTTTGACTCGCCAGTCTCAGAAAGGTATACTCCGATGCAGATATTTTTTCAGGATCAATGCACAACTGGAGCAATATAGGATATGCATGGTATTTTCGCGAATCATCGAAAAGGGGATTACCATCAACATTGATGTTAACCAGAACAATATTTTTTTCATATTTAATTGATTTCAAATGTCTTTTCACACTTTCTTGCCAGTCGTGGAAATGCGCATAGCGACCGCAATGTATATTTTGGAGGGTGACATCACTTTCTTCTCATCCTTTAGTGTTTTAGCAGTGAGACGCACTCCTGGGAAAAAGTTATTGACATGATGCAAAAGATTTGTGATGGCAAGGTTGGGAACATTGGGACAATCAATGCTCCAGTTTCGGATGGCAGCTTCAATTTTACTCTCTGTAGATAAAAAACTAAATTCATTTCCACCAAATTCTTTAATAACGTCTTCGTCATCGGTGTATTTGCTTTGTTCTTCGAAACTTGTTGTTGTTGTTGCTGATTTTTTTGTTGTTGTCGTCGTCGTCGTCGTCGTCGTCGTTGTTGTGGACGTCATTGTTGTTGCCGTCGCTGTATAAATGGAGACAGTGCTGACACTACCGAGGTTTTCTTCATTTAGATTATCACACAAAAATACGCGACTTTTTTAGTTTCCCTTGTCTGTATGTGTCACGAGAAATCGGGCCTCCTCCTCTTGTTAACATTTCATTAACAAGAAGATGAGGTTCTCGGAATTGAGGGGTTGGCTCACCTCCATGGGATACATAAGCAACACAAAAAAACTAATGGATCTTAATCGAAATTACAGTACATATACTAAAAACAGAGTGGTACTCACCGATGAGAGCTGACCCACTTACATCAGCGCGTTTCAGTGCGCTATTTTGCCTCGGTGAGACGTGGTGCGAGCGTTAACGGGTTTTTTTAAACGCCATTAAAATGCTAAAGAATCCTTTATAATGAACACCCTGGTACAAAGCAATAATCGTAATTTACTGGAACTGTGAGTAACACATATTGACAAATACTACTCTGCCTAATTGACCGGTCAATTTCTTCAAGTGAATTGCACACGGAACACATATAATGAAATAAGGCCTGACTGTCGGGTTGGCGCATTCCAACGGCACAATGGATGACTATTTGACCTCGGTTCACTAGTTCTTTCAACCAAGAGCAGCTTCAGTTCAATCCCTGTTTCTTACACGGTGCATATACTGTCTTTGGATGTTTTATGAAGAAGTCGTGCTTGCAATCAATAGGAGAAACCCCGCCCTCCTGTGGAACAACAAAATTTTTGACAAAAACTTTAATTCTACAATTTTCTCCTACATATATATGCCCATATTCCACATTTAATTCAACTGCTCCAATTCTCTTATACGTTATATGATCCTATCGTTTCCAGCGGTATCTATCGTAACAAAAGCACGAGCCTTACCCGCCCTGACGACGTTATCAAAATTTTTCTTTAAACAACCTCCCCGGTACGGGATCTTCTTCCCTCTGCACATGCAAAAATGTAAACTTTTAATTTGTTGATTCAAGAAAAATATATCTCAACAGGTTTCGCTTCTCACTAATTTTCCAGAGTATAACATTTAATTTAACACCTACTCACGACGCAGAGTATAACACTTTAGGTATAATAATGCCTAGCCACGACGAACCTTATCGAAATGCTCGCAAAGACTCACTGACTCTTGTTTTTGCGTCCTGGCCCAAGTGTTCTTTTGGGGCAACCCTCTTTCCAATCATGACCAATGGTACTACTCTTGCACCTTCTAAACAATCGCCTGCTCTGTCCCATTGGCTGTTCTCGGGGTTGCACGCATCCTATTCGCTGTTGGAAGGACACGAATTTTCCCGCCCCTATTTTACGAGGTGATCTTGAAGTCAAAACCCGTTGGTAATCCGGCTTTCCCACGACTCTACCCTCTATCCTCTACCCTCTACCCCTAGGCCGGGCCTTATGGTCAACAAATTTTTCCTTTGTGGTAACACAACACCGCACTTCTTGTTCGAGCTCTCGAGGTCTGCTTACCAAGCACAACACTAACCCAGCTCGAGTGCCTGCTTCGCTTACACGCCACATAAATCTATGTTGAATGTAAACATTCAGGCCTACACTCATGTTAGAGCAACCCACTCGTACCATTGGAATGCGCCTGACCACAGTTTTATAAACTCACAATTTTAGTTCAAGCAAACAATAAATGCGCACAGAATTCGTTACACACAATTACAAGATTTATTACACAAGATCAAACTTTTCCAAAATTTTCATTTTCAATACGCAAAATTGATCGTTCTTAACAGATTCTTGACAGGACCGCCCTCCTATAGTTAAAAAAAAATTGGCCTGACAATTTTTTCGAATTAGCTTTCAGCTATTTATTGAATTCTGATTACTGCAGTCTGTAGCCAACCCAAAACACACATGGTAAATTCTACTTAAGCACATTATCATCTAAAATTTATTCCGCAGCAAACAGGGTACATTACAATTAAGAATCTTATTCATTACAATCAGCACGGCGTAATATATTGTATTGTGTTCATTTACTCGATGTGTCTTTGTTCCTCCGACGTGAATACGTCATAAATGCTTGAGTGCTCACCCCTTATTCCATTCACAAAAATTTACGGGCACATTTCCTACATTCTCAAACATCCTACAGTATTGATGACTTTATATCTCGTAGATTTCAATTAACGCTTGTGTGTTCTGTCGTCCAACTCCTTTACGCTGCTGTTGACGATTCGATGTCGACTCCTTTGGTATCGCTGACGGAATTTGCTTTCCTTCCATGCTTCTCTTCTGGCATTTCAATAGCTTCACACACGCGTTGAAGATAGGTACTCATTTTCAGGAGGGAGTATTGCGAGTCCAATATCCAGACTCATAAAATTTCTATGCACCACATTAACTGCAGGATTCCGTTCCGTAAGATGGATCATTATCACGATTCAAATTACCACTAAATCATGTCAAATGCAATGTTTCACTTACATTTTAAGACGCTTATTCAAACTCAATTTTTAATCAGCAGATCACTCATGAACGCTGACTCGTTGATCAGGCGAATCGGCAAGTCATGAAGTTATATTGATCCGTTGAAAAATACGAGTCGAAGCATAGATAATTTAATTCAATACAGTAACCATTCGTAATAAGGTCCTGAATCCTACGAGGTAATCCTGAAGAATCCGAGGGGTATTCCTGAGCCATGTACGGTTGTACACTGTAGAATGCGTGTCCATAGTCCTTGATATTGACGTAGAAGTTTCTGGTAGACACGACATGATGTTCCATCCATTTGTCCGAGTAAATACTCTCATTTGCGCGAGAATTTCGTGGGTTAATATTCTTTGAAGATCGTACGCCTCATTCAAAGCCTATCCGACGTAATCTTTTAAATTTTTATTTCGCGTATAAATAGAGATGCCTAAAATGCGGCTTCAATATTCCAATGTGATCATTTGCCTAGTAAAAAACATTCACAGGAAGCTTGCATTCGCGTTACAGGCATGCTTTAGTAAGCATTCATGTCACAATGCAACTTCCAAAATGCTCAAGTTAGTTTCAACACTCAATAATATAAAAGCATTGTTATTGTTTCATTTGAGTGCCCACTATATGAAAGCATCTTTGAACGCTATTACATTAAGGCACCCTAGAACATTATCTGCTTTATTTTCGTATCTCCTTCCTTCCTCATGGTGATGCTTCGTTGCTCTGTGGTGCTTTCCACTTCAAAGTATTGAGTACTAATTAGTCGAGAAGTCCTTCCTGGCTCGGTTGTTCACTAACGATGGGTTGGCCGCAAGCCTGACCACGGGCGAGTCAGGCAAATACTTCTGCCCTCCGCATTCTTCTGAACATTCTGCAAAATTTCCAGCTATACATTCGTCTTCGTCGCTTCTCACTGCAACGCTTGAATCTGTGCAATCCTTTTAATTACTTCCAATACAAGTGCGATGTATCCCCTATGTCGTGTTGTTGCTATCTCTTCTTCGTTCTTGTGAATAATTACTCGCGTTCCCCGTGATTCTTCCTTAATTTTGCTGCTTATACGCGCCGTGTTTCTGTCATTTAATCTGCTGGCCTATTTTGTGCTGAAGTACTTTCTACACTAATCTCCCTAGAAATCAATTCCTTAACCCTATCCGTGCCCAAATTTTTACATGCGCCTGAGCGCCAAGGTGAGATGATTTCGTACCACCATCGAAATAGTTTGATAACTTTTTTGTTTGCTTGTTGATGCAGGTCATTTTTTCCCAAATTAATATATGACTATTTGTCATTATATTGCAGTTAAGTTTTTTTTGTGAAAGTAGTTAATACATTGTTTAAAGAACA
This sequence comes from Morinoia aosen, assembly GCA_030386875.1. NCBI lineage: Eukaryota > Metazoa > Arthropoda > Malacostraca > Amphipoda > Talitridae > Morinoia > Morinoia aosen. The sequence goes on along the minus strand of CM059574.1, from coordinate 57,889,374 downwards.
ATATATAAAATAATGTCGACCAGCCCCCTGCAACAGTTCCGTGAACAGGGCAGACGCAGTTGTCGTACTCCGTAGCAGCTGCTGCGTGCAGGCTGCACGCCAGTTCATTGCAGTCGTATAAAAGTTGCATAAAGGCTAACGATTCCAGAAACCCGTATTTGAATGTCAGGACGTAAAACTTTCTATGGTCAAGCTGTTTCTGAAGTACAAAGGAAAACCAAACGACATCTTTTACATTATTGCATAAGTATATTGGTGTCCATCTCCATAAAGTTTTCCGTTATACAGTTTTATATAACAACAAAATATACGAAAGCACGAAAGTTTATTCCATCTAACCTAAATAAACAATCTGCAATTGAAAATAAAACAAAATATATTGGACCTTACTACACTATGCAGTCATAACAATAATTGCAGCCTCATATGTAAATAGTAGGTACGTAAAACTGTCCGTTCTACATCTACCTATCACAAAGCCGAAGTAAATGCACAAAATTCACTTTATCTAATAGCAATTGCCTACCTACTTGAAACAAAATAACATAATGCGCATAGCCTTTCTTTTCCTTGTAGACAAAAAATTTCTCTACGTTTCATTAGTAATACAGTGCATAAAGTTTTCCGGTCTCTCGTACATTTCTACCACCTCTCCTTATCACAATGGTCACAATAACGAGTGCAATTTTATATCCTCTATTCTAAGAAAGCTACTTGAAGTAGAGAGACACGAATAAAATATTAATATACTTTATTGGTTCAACTATAATTTACAAACGCTCACTGGTGTTTTGTTTTAGAGCCAAAATATTCTGACTTCGCCCAGAATACACTTTCGCACTATTCCTGGACACATGGACTGCAGTAAAGATGTTTGATGTGCCTTTTGCAAACACCTTTTCCACACTTTGAACATTGATACGGACATAGCCCAACGTGAGCTCGTTTCTTTTTGAATTCAGGTCCATATATATGTTGCAGGCATGTGTTGCATCTAATTTTCGAGTCAGGGCGAAGAGGAAACACTCTGTCTGGGGTTTGGACTGGAGTTGGTTTCTCATCCAAAACAAGTTGAATTTTTTTGTTCGTTGCTTCATGAATACCTTGAAGAGATTTTCTACGACCTTGGTGTTCTTTCACCAACTCCATGACCAAATCCTAGCCAAAGCGGAAATATGAAATCTTTCGAGGCTCTAAATTATTATTGAGAGCGTAGATTGTTTGTGCATTTACACGCATAGTATCGAGCATGTAAGCGAACGCTGCTAGAGTCCATCGTTTCGACTTTGTGTTCACCGTGTATGACCCGATTTTCTGGTCTACAATGTCAGTGCCTCCCTTACTGAAGTCGTAGAATTTGAGAATAGCTGGCTTTTTCTTCCCATCGTCTTTTGTTGTTCCAAGCAATGGTGGCATTGAACTGAGCAGCAACACGTTTTTCATGCCATTATTTTTAGTGCGCACAACATAGGAATGAAGAGACATCTTCCTTTCCTGCGTTTCCCAGAAGACTTCGTAGGAATTTACTTCCTGCCCAGTCAATGCCTTCACTTCATTTGGGAGACCTTTCATGTTTGCCATTAGAGTTCCAACAGCAGTTATGTTCCTTGCTAATAGCCACCGGAAAAGCTCGATACTCGTATAAAGACGATCCATTGTAATATTTCGACCGCTGAGATCAACTTTTCCTGCAAGACCCAACACAAGCGACTGCACGGTGGGAATAATGCCAGGTGTATAGTAAGGACCTTCATTTTCGGTAGGCCTTCCTGCATACACAACGGCCCGGAATGTAAACGGGTACCTGACACCGTTCATGGACTTGAACAGCAGCCCATACTTCTCAGGCTTAGTGCTGTTATATTGCTTGAAGGAAATTTGATTCCTGCATCCATACAGTGTTTCGTCTAGAGCAAGATACTCATCAGGCTGTAGCACGCTACTGCATCTGTCGTTGAAAGCTTCAAATATTTTGCGAAATGCTGCAAATCGGTCAGTTTTGAAGCGTAGCTGACGAGTGTCCGGGTCGTCAAAGGAAATGTGTTGGTGCAAGAAAGTAAACCTGTGTGCCGTCATTGTGGCACCAAACACCGGGTGTCCAATTTTATCCATAAATAAGATTTTATAGTCCAAATGATTCTGTGACAAAAGCCCTCTGGCATACACCAACCCAATGAACGCTTGTATTTCCGTGGTATCTGTTTTCTTAGCGTGAGTAGGTAATTTCTCTCTGTAGTTTGCATTGTTTGTCACGGTTTTTTCAATGTTGCAGTTGGTGTGTCGAACAATTTCAGCAACCATTCCTTCAGTCAAGAAAAGATTCCAAGCGCTGATCGGGGTATCCGCAGCGGTGCCATCGTTGATAGTGCCACCTTTGGTTCGCATAAAATTTTCAGTAGCTTGCCTCCCAACTGGTGGACAAGGCTGTGGATTTGTCCATTCAATTGTCACGTTTGGTTTAGTTTTATTGCCTTTTTCTATTACAGAACAATATTGTTTTGCATCATCAGGCTCTGAATATGGAGTGTAATTTTCAATTTTTAGACTCCCATCGAGGTGATTTACTAACCTTTTATACGTAAGCGATTTTCGATGACGAACATTTTCAGTGGCAATGGCACTGCTGTTGTCATCGCTGCTACTTGCGCTAATTTCGTCCTGTACGTCCAGATCCCGTGTACTTGCATCAGTACCCAAAACTCTGTCGACAGTTTCTTCATTTTCAGACTCACTGTTGTTTTCTAGCAGAAGTTTTAGAATTTCTTCTTCGGTTAGACGCTTACGCGATCGTGAAGCCATGGAACAGACAGGAGCAAACGACATCACGACCTCACTCCTCGCCAGCGTGTGAGCCACTGCAGCAGCAGCAACATCGCTGCATTGCACACCCGGCTGTCAGACGTGCAATCTCAACAGCGTTCAACCTGCCATTCTAATTATCTCATTTTTGAAATAATTCATATTCAACACGTTGCGCGTTCCACTGAATGCTAAATTCATTCTCATATTGTGCATAAGAATGTTTTAGGAAAAGTCACTGAAACTTGGGCACAGAAACTCAAAGTTACAAAAATGCCTTTCGATATATGGTAGGGTGGTACCATTTGATCTCACCTACGAACGGATAGGGTTAAGTCTGAAAAAGAAATGTACTACACTCTACAGAGTAAGATAAGATTAATTCCTTCCAGAGTATCGTGGTTTACGATATTCTTTCGGGCAAGAGTAAGACACAAAGTCACAAAAATTCAACACTACAGCACGAAAGAACACGCAACTTTTACTCTAACGCTAAACATATTTCCCCCGTTACGAAAAATGAACGGTCTAAAGGTATTGATAAAATTAGCAAGCCTGAGATAGCCTCAGCCTAAGAACTTCTGATGAAACTTAATTCATTCGCTAGAGATAATTCGTATCAAGCGCGTACGCTTTACGAGATGCTGGCAATGAAATATAAGCATACTACAAATGAAACAAAGTACTCCTCTTGAGGAACATACGAATTTAACCTAATGAACGCTCAATTTCCCTTTACTTGGCAAGAAAGAAAAATAAGAATTAAGCATAGTATAAGGTTAGATCACTCGAACAAGAGTTTCGTTCTAGACGAGATTACCTGTGAGCAAAGAAAATTGGGGTTACATAACCTAGAGCATATTCCTACTGAACGAAGCATCTCACTCCAGTGAGTGAGACTAAATTTTATTCACAACTAGAATAACATAATCCTACTTACGAACACATTTAGATTAAAGCAATACAACGCTAAACTCACTCCTACTGAAGAGCTCTCCTACATTAAACACACAAGAACACCTCCCGCAAGGTTAAGGCGACACATGATCTCAGTCCACTGCAGTTTGTTTCTAAGTGGCGATTCACCTACACCGAGAACGCATATTGTAGCTCCTCTGCGATCTGGACGCTGCTCGTCGTGCGTTTACTGCATCTCTTGTCCTCCTGTCTTCATCTTCACCTTTGCCCGTATCCTTAGCAGCCACTGGCGCAGCCGCGTTGTCCGCGTCGTGAGGGTAAGCCTCACCTCTGGCATGTTTACGTTTTCTTCAGGCTGGGGGTTCGCCGCCGGCTCATTTCCACGAGCATTGTTCCTTCTCCCTCGCGCAGGCATGGTATCGATTTTCTCCAATTCAAATTTTCAAAACTCAAATTTTCGCGACCACTCAAATATTTTTTTAAACCTACTCACTGTGAAATTTTACTGAAACTTTGAATTAATCGTGTGAGCACACTAGAATTTTCTCACTGAATCTCATCACTTTTATAAACGCTTTCACTTTCCTTAGCTATATGGTAGTGCGCTTGCTGGCTTCTTACACCGGAACACAGAAAATCATCACTTTACGAGTTATGTACCTCTAATGAATTTCAGTAAACGTTTTGCACATGAAATAACCAAACAAAAAAAAATACAATTTAACTGTTACACTTCACTCACAAATTCACAAAAATTACAAAGCGATCGTGTTGATCTTACCAAATTGGGATGTCACGAGAAATCGGGCCTCCTCCTCTTGTTAACATTTCATTAACAAGAAGATGAAGTTCTCGGAATTGAGGGGTTGGCTCACCTCCATGGGATACATAAGCAACACAAAAAATTAATGGATCTTAATCGACATTACAGTACATATACTAAAAACAAAGTGGTACTCATCGATGAGAGCTGACCCACTTACATCAGCGTGTTTCAGTGCGCTATTTTGCCTCGGTGAGATGTGCGAGCGTTAACGGGTTTTTTTAAACGCCATTAAAATGCTAAAGAATCCTTTATAATGAACACCCTGGTACAAAGCATTAATCGTAATTTACTGGAACTGTGAGTAACACATATTGACAAATACTACTCTGCCTAATTGACCGGTCAATTTGTTCAAGTGAATTGCACACGATACACATATAATGAAATAAGGCCTGACTGTCGGGTTGGCGCATTCCAACGGCACAATGGATGACTATTTGACCTCGGTTCACTAGTTCTTTCAACCAAGAGCAGCTTCAGTTCAATCCCTGTTTCTTACACGGTGCATATACTGTCTTTGGATGTTTTATGAAGAAGTCGTGCTTGCAATCAATAGGAGAAACCCCGCCCTCCTGTGGAGCAACAAAATTTTTGACAATTACTTTAATTCTACAATTTTCTCCTACATATATATGCACATATTCCACATTTGATTCAACTGCTCCAATTCTCTTATACGTTATATGAACTTATCGTTTCCAGCGGTATCTATCGTAACAAAAGCATGAGCCTTACCCGCCCTGACGACGTTATCAAAATTTTCCTTTAAACAACCTCCCCGGTACGGGATCTTCTTCCCTCTGCACAAGCAAAAATGTAAACTTTTAATTTGTTGATTCAAGAAAAATATATCTCAACAGGTTTCGCTTCTCACTTATTTTCCAGAGTATAACATTTAATTTAACACCTATTCACGACGCAGAGTATAACACTTTAGGTATAATGATGCCTAGCCACGACGAACCTTATCGAAATGCTCGCAAAGACTCACTGACTCTTGTTTTTGCGTCCTGGCCCAAGTGTTCTTTTGGGGCTACCCTCTTTCCAATCATGACCAATGGTACTACTCTTGCACCTTCTAAACAATCGCCTGCTCTGTCCCATTGGCTGTTCTCGGGGTTGCACGCATCCTATTCGCTGTTGGAAGGACACGAATTTTCCCGCCCCTATTTTGCGAGGTGATCTTGAAGTGAAAACCCGTTGGTAATCCGGCTTTCCCACGACTCTACCCTCTATCCTCTACCCTCTACCCCTAGGCCGGGCCTTATGTTCAACAAATTTTGCCTTTGTGGTAAAACAACACCGCACTTCTTGTTCGAGCTCTCGAGGTCTGCTTACCAAGCACAACACTAACCCAGCTCGAGTGCCTGCTTCGCTTACACGCCACATAAATCTATGTTGAATGTAAACATTCAGGCCTACACTCATGTTAGAGCAACCAACTCGTACCATTGGAATGCGCCTGGCCACAGTTTTATACACTCACAATTTTAGTTCAAGCAAACAATAAAGGCACACAAAATTCGTTACACACAATTACAAGATTTATTACACATGATCAAAGTTTCCCTAAATTTTCATTTTCAATTCGCAAAATTGATCGTTCTTAACAGATTCTTGACATATGTTGAGCGCTGCAAAAGCCAATGCAAGTTCCCTACGTCTTTTCTGTTGTCTCGATGATAATTGACTATAGGGTTTGCTATTCATAATGGTGACATGATTAGACAGTTCGTTATCTGAAACATGCATGACAATATTTTGTTGTGTACCACTACTATTTTTTTAACCGATACCGATACTCCGATACTTTGACCGATACTTCTACCGATACCGATACTCCGATACTTTGACCGATACTTCTACCGATACCGATACTTTTACAATAATATTGAAATAAAAACATCATAAGCCCTATATAGGTGTTATAATAAAATCATTTACTGAAATATCTAATCATATAACAATATCGGTAATAGAGTTTTCGATTATGAGAAACTATATTGTTGAGAAAAAAAATCCATTCGATAGATAAGTGTTTCTATTCGTATTGCAACGTAATGTAGACTAGCTATAATAGCAGCTGGTTCGAAAAGTGGACCAACACAATCAAATCGATTTCAAACAAAAACAGTTAGTTGAATAATTTTTCTACAAAATGGTTATCATTTTTGTGTTTTTCACACCAAAATACATGCTTAGGCGAAAAGAAAACATTCAAATTCGATAGGCCCCGAAACCGAAAAGACCAGCAAACACGCAACCAGCTATAAGATTGTTCGTGAAATTACCAAACATTTTGATATATAAGAAAAATGCAAGATGCGTAATGTACGGCGATTTACATCCTGAATTAAAATAAAATTATTAGCTTCGTAATATTTGACGATTTACCAGCTACCTTAAAGTGGAATTTTCATTTTCAGCTACTTCTATTTAAGGGAATCGAACGATTTTTTGTATGAAACGTCAAAAACAAATAAAAAAATACTTCGAGAGCGTCAGGAGCGAAATAAGCTTGGAGGTGTTCACAACATTTTTAGAACATTCGAATGGACGTTCAGAGCCCTTAAGCTTTTAAAATTTGCTCAGAGGGAAATTTTTAAAAAACCTAATTGCAAATATTGTACATAGAGACGATTAGTTTTTTTTGTTAGATTCACAATGCAAATATCTACCAAAGCTAGGTCCATGTGTTTGGTTTTGCTTCAAAAAAATTTAGGAAATTTTTTAATTTATCTAGGTAAAATATATCAAGTTTTAGTTATTAGTTTACATGTCAATAAAAAATTTTCTAATTAACTTATCAATAAACAACTAAGCAGGTTTATAGTACTCACCTTGATCTTCACGATGCAAGCAAGTTCTCCTTCATAAGTAAAAAAACTGTTGGAGAAATGATTAAAAAACTGGAACGCTTATTCCTCATCCAAAGTTTTTTCACGGATGTGCGGCTCAATTTCTCCTACAGTTTTTCACTTATGAAGATCTTTTTTTCATCGTGGAGATCAATGTGAGTACTGTAAATGCTAGGATTTTTTTTGGAAAATTTTTATTGTAATTTTTTTTATTGTCCATATAAATAGAATTATTATGTCTTTACTATTCAAATAGGTATAATTTTTTTTTAGAGAAAATCCAAAAAAAAAATCATAGCTTTGGTAGATATTTGCATTGTGAATCTAACAAAACAAAAGTGTCTCTACGTACAATATTGGCTGAGAAATTGAAAGTTGAAAAAAAATTGAGGGGGTGGGGTATGGGTAAATTTAAAAAAAATCTGGGCGTTAACTGTGTATTCGAATGTTATAAACATGCTGTGAATGCCCGAGAGCTCATTTCCCTCCGGAAGTATTTATTTATTTTGCAAAGATTTTATAGGAAAAATCGTTCGATTCCCTTAAATTTGCTAGAAACTTTAAACTCAATTTAATTGATTTGATGTTTTTCAGCCTATCATATATTTAAGGAAATGAAAATTGGGCCAAACTATCTAGGTTTTAGTTGTAAAAGTATAATAATTTTATGTCTCAACTGTGTTTAACTATTCATGCTTCATAGCATTAACTTACTCACCGCCACTCATCGTGAATTCTAAGTGGTAAATTCAATTAGCGGGCCTGATTAAACGCTTTAATTCTACAGCTAACTAATTTGTCAGGTGTGTATAGGCTCTTCATTTGATTATACTTTCATTTCCGTGATTTATGACCTTCATTTTTATGATAAAATACGTATTATTATAAAGTATCGGTCGGATTTTGCCGATACCGATACCAGTAAAGATGACCGAAACTGCCGATACCGATACATCGGTATACCGCTAATAATATTAAATCAATTACAAACTATTGTCTTCTGATAACCATTCCTACATTTATGCAAAAAAAGAGCAAATATCCCGTATTTAACAAATCAGGTAAAAACTACACATATAAATAATTTCATGATCCAATTTTGCCAACTCAAAATCGATATTGAAAAACTATGGGCTTATTAAATTGTTGATAAGCCAAAAATAATTAAGCCAGAAAAATCATTTAGATCATCGAAGAATATGTAACAAATCATGAGGAAAGACTACTGACCAAATTCCCCGTAAACATGGCGAAAAATATTGCTGATTAAATTATTATTGACCAAACTCTCTACTAAAACTATTTGAATCGAGTTCCGAAAATTATTCTATCTTCTTCTAGTTAGCCTCAAATGTTCATGAACAGAAATTGAAAATGAATCAAGTGATAGTAAACTGTTCTGTAAATTGTTCTTAGTTAACTTGTTCATCAATCTACCCTCAGTGCTTTGATATAAATACCACTGCTCTACCTTCAAAACTGTTAGGTGAGCAGCCCTATACTCAACTGAAGTTTAAAAATTAAACTTAGCTTGAGCTCGTCCACAGACGAGAAAATTCTGATGATGCTCTAACGGTCGGTCGACACTAAACTGTTGTAGAATTTTGATCCCGTACAAATTATAATTAGGCTATGCAAAAAGAATATTCAAACATCTCGGAATGTTTAACATGAAATATTTAATCACAATTCATCTTGCGCAATCCTTGTGAAGAACACTGTCAAACTACCTCATGCAACAGTACTAAGCTATTAACTGCCAGACATTCAGCGACGCGCCCGGCCCGGTGGCACCCACGTCAAAGTTGCTCCAGTCTGTGTGCGTGTGTTGCTGCATCCGTGTGCGTGTAGAGTGCGTCATGTACACTGGTCCAGAGTTTAGCTCATTGCCAGAAGTCGCTGTATCATATAACCATAATGAGCTTACAAGATTTCGCAATGAAGTTAAATTATGCACTGGCTCACCAAAAATTGCCAGTGGTAATTTAGAAATGGGCATGCTGAGCGTGAACTTATTTGCAATATGGAAGGAGTTCAATTACCCGATCGCTTTACATTGCTGCCTTTAGCAGCGAAGTAGAAAGATCAGGAAAATGTAATGAGCATTGAAATTGCGATTAAAAGCCGCTCAGAGTTAGACCGGATAAATGAATTCTCGCATAAAAATGTTAGCTGGACTAGGCAAAACGAGAAGGAAGCGACAATTAAACATACTGATATGGGATATAATTTTTTTCACTAAAATCTTAAAAGTCAGTTAGTCAAATTTATTTGGCGTAAATATACGTGAAAGGCATCTTATAGAACGCTCCAGCACGTGAATACTTTAATTTAATTCATATTATAAAGAGCGTGTTAATACTTTTATTTGATTGAAATTAAAAAGAGTCTGTCAATTTCTTGAATTAATTGTATATTTATAATAAAAACTAAAGAGATTTGCACTACTAACTATACGTCGTGACATGCGAGCGATGCATTATGACATACGGTAGAATCGCAGTAACTGATCTCATTTGGTTTAACCCATAATATAATGTCATTTAAGACGGCTGTGACTTTAAGGGTAGACTGAAACATAGAGTATTTTGATCCATTGCTAAATGATACTTCTATGGGAAACCTATAAAACTTTACCTCATTGTCAGAACTCGTTCTATCGTCGAACTATAATGAGTTACCAGATATCGCAATGCACTTAATTTATGCACTTGCTTTAGTTGCTTACAAAAAATTGCCAGTCGTGATTTAGAAATGACTTTGTACAGTGCAGGCGTATGTGCAATATGGAAGGTGTTGAATTACCCGATGGTTTTAAATTCCTGCCTTTGCCGGCGAACGGTCAAGATCAGGAAAATGTAATGAGCATTGATGTAGCTAATAAAAGCCGCACCGAGTTTATCAACTGGTTAAATGAATTCTCGCAGAAAAATAATGTTAGCTGGACTATGGAGAGAGGAGAAAGAAAGCGCAAGAATCAATTGGAACTCTACTACGTTTGTCACCATGCGGTGCGGAAGCACAAAGGAGTTAACCCGCGCACGGTCGCGCATCCCTCAGAAAAGTAGTCAATTTACCCGCGTTACTCTGCCGTTCCCTGTTCACTTACCGTAATAGGCAGAGATGTAAAAATATGAAGTAATGAGTAAAAAATGTTGCTTTACACTTTGATGTTGTCAGATTTTTGATAACTTGAACCGTTTCTTTGTAATATGGAGTCAAACTCCGTAGATTTTTGCACAACATTGCTTCAAAGAGATCAATGGCCATTTTTGTGTTTTGGGAACAATGTAATGTTTTTCACTGCTATTTTATGCAGAAAATCCTTCCAAACCTGCTGATGTTTTTATTTTTCCTCTACAACAATTAGAAAAAAAGTTATGACCATTTATGTCTACTAGGTGTTATCCATTCTTCGTTTTAGTTCCTACATAAATGCATGTTTGCATGTCTGGTTATATTACTGTAAGTATAGTGTTTCGAAACTTGTAATTTTCACACAATATGAATAAAATACTGCTCTACACGCTACTGACTTCAGATTTGTCTTATTTGCCATTTTTACGAAATAAGGCGAAATAAGGCCCTGAGTAGTTTCGCTGGTAACTGAGGCTGCCACTGACTGTTCGCACGCACACCCTCTCACGGTCGCCTCATTTACCACACTGACTGTGCTTACCCCTCCCAACTTCCAAGTGGTTGGAGCTCTGCCTTAACCCCCACAATGTGGGGGTTTCTGGCTCCAGCTGTGTAGCACTCGCTGAGACGATCATTTTGGTGTATAACAACTTGGGGTTATGCCTTACGTCTGGCAACCAGTGAGCCTGGTAAATGAGGCGACCAGTTACAGTGCGCGGGTTAAAATAACTAATACCAAGTAAGTACTTCATTTAAAACAAATCTTTATTGTCTAATCGTACAAATATTGAATTACATGCTTCTACATTGAATTTTGCTCGCAGTTGCTAGAGAGCGCTTCCTGTTTTTTATATCTGCTTGTATACTTACGTGTGACACGGACTCCTTACTGTAGTTACAAGTTAGAAATAGGTAAATAAACGTGTAAACAAATGATAATAAAATACTAGGCAAGTTTTCTTATACAATCAGTTAAGTACAATTATTTGAATTTAGCTCGGTAAATTAAACTTTGACATATATTGTTTAGGTTGACTCAAGTTTGGTTTGTTTGAGCCTAGTTACTTATTATGTTCAGTTATTTGTTTGAATATTTCAATAACTAGGATTTCCATTTATTATTTTCATAAATTTTTGGCTGTTAGGAAAAAACTCACTCCTATTTTATTTCAAATATCTTTTATGCACGAAACATGGTTGAATATAAAAAAGTACTTCAATATAAAAAAGTTTTGCATTGTAAAAGTCATATGCTTTAAGCATATTATATAGTACTAGCAGTAATTATTTGTGAACGATCTAAAGAACATAAATAACTACTGTCAAACTGAACTACACCCATGAGAAATAAATATTTCATCGTTTTGACAGAACCTAAGGCTTCATTATATTTGTCAATGCAAACGAACTAATCGAAGCGTGGTGAAACTTTTTTCCCGCCGAACTAGGACGGACAACTTGCATATATTTTTCACTATTTTTGCTTTATTCAGTAGACACTTCTCTGAGTTAAAAAATTACTATGGTTCTCGTACAAAAATACTTGTGATACTAAAGTATCAAGGTTTATGTGAAGTATTACAAATATTTAATTTCTTCACATTCAAAGGAGCTTACACTGTTTGCTTGAATATATCTGTATAGCTAATTTTTATTTCAGTTGTCCGGCACGATTAGGAGCGGTCATCAGCACTGAAGGATCGACACCTCACCCATGCCGTATCACCTTCACTGGCCGCCACAACCATTCGCGCTCCTTCGCTGCTATCCCGAGCGAGTTCAGTATGTCAGAAAGCACAAAGGAAGAGTTTTACTCCTACTTTGAGCAAGGTGAGAATGAATAATTTTTAACTCATAATTTACTACTTTAAAGCATGATTTTACCTGAGAAGTACAAGTATGAACACTATCCTAATTTTACAAGTATCGATATTACAGTTGTGGCACTATGGTACGTTTATTCAGGCATGTTCCTCAACTAAATCTAAGCAGTTACTTCTGGTATCCATAACCGTACAACAATAAGGTTATAAATGTCACCCCCTCCCCTTTCATTAATGGCAAGTCCAGAAAAAATGTTAGTTAAATTTACGGCCCAGTTGTTTAGTATTACAATGCGCAATTAGTTTTTTGTTATGGGTTATTTGACTCAATATATCTGATAAAATTGACACTTTGATGCATGTCTTATAATAACTAGCATATAGCATTTCTTACTTTTTACAATTGATGTATCATTAAGTAGGGTGGATTATTTCTGATGAAATGGAAAAGAATGACGAACGTTTGAACAATTAGTGAATTTAATTCAGTCGAAAAATGTGTTTTCTGGGGCTACTTCAAGATTTAGTTGTGTCAATATTTTCTTATTCTACTTGAAAATGTGTGTATTTGTAAATAAATATGTTATTTAGCTCTTATTTTTGACGGTGAAGTTATATTGAAGTTAATAATGAGTTGTTCGTTTCATATATCTCATTATAGAGCCCCAAATTAATGAAAAATGTGAACAAATACTAAATATATAACAATATGAGCCAAAATTTTACAGGCATGTTTGGTGCCCAAGCTCGACGCCATCACCAACTGAAGCATAATTTTCAAAGTGACATTGCGCTGCTGGCAGACAGAAGATTAAATCCTACATTAAACTCTGTAGTGAGTCTGAGGGCGAGGTGGATGGCACAGAACCACGGTCACTTCGACGACATGTCCGTCTTGGAAGCTATGCAGCGAACCAAGAATAAAATGCCGCAGCATCTCATAAATTTTGCTGAGACTTCTGGTGGATATGTTGCCGTTCTTGCCACCGATTTCATGTATAGAGTTCACAAAGAAATGCAATCAGCCAGCGAGGTAGTGTTTGTGGACACGACTAGCCACGTGGACAAGACCAACTCCTCACTCACCATTCTTGTCTGCTCGAGCGCAGCTGGGGGCCTTCCTCTCGGGGTCATACTGTCCTCAACACAAAGTAAAGAAGATTATGTCAGAGGTATGTGTTTTAATTTGCAACTAAAATTACATTATAAAATTACCACCATTACACACACCTATAACTAACAAATGGCTAAAAACTTGCTGATTAAGATATTTTAGTCAAATTTGTAGCTTTACTTTTTTTTTACTGTATGCCCCCCTTTAATAATGTTTTTACAGGTTTCAGTCTTCTCCAAGACATGCTGAGTGACGTTGCGTTCAACGGAAAACTGCGCCCTGAGTGTTTCATCACTGATGACAGTGACGCTGAGAGAGGAGCACTGCGCGAGGTGTGGCCTCATAGTAAATTGTTGCTCTGCGTCTTCCACGTCCTGCAGGCCGCATGGCGCTGGTTGTGGAATGCCAAAAATGGTATCGCCAAGGAGCACCGCAAACCGCTGATTTCAGTTCTGAAAAAGCTGGTCTACGCTGAGTCCATTAGTTCCTTCGACCACATATGGTCCGAATTCCTGGATTCAGAACTCTCGCGAAATAACTTCAAATGTACCGAGTAAGTCTGCTTCCAAAATCCTTGAAGTTATAACGCACAGACAAAAATTTGATGTAGCTGCACAAAAAACATGAGTGTAACATAATAACATAAATTTAGTATTCAGTGGTAGTATATCAAAAATTGTATTGGTTTCAGTTACTTCAGATCAGCGGTGGAACGAAGGGAAGAGTGGAGTTTACCTTGGAGGTGTGGCTCGCTACTGCGTGGTCACAACACCAACAACATGTGTGAGAGCATGATGATGGTGATCAAGGATATTGTCCTCAACAGGTATTGTACTGCTGATGCAGTTTGTAGAAGTTACCTTTTATCGAAGGCATTGGCTGAATAGGGAGATGGTAGCCTAATCATCATCGACCTCATTTGGCTGCATTTGTGATTGTAGTTGCTGCCAGAAATTGACTGAAATATAGGTTCCGTCAGCTTTTTAACAATAACAATAAATTTATGAATATTACATTTCTTTTCGAATAATTCCCTATGATTGAAAAATAAAAACATGTAATAAATCAAGACCTACCAAAGTCAATACAAAAATAAAGTACAGCGGTGAGGATTAATTAAATTAATTTTATATAAGCGTAGCTATATTTGTCAAAATTAAAAAATAATGCTTACAATGGTGAAACGAAGATGTACCTTATACATACATTAAATCTTGAAAATATTGAAAGCTTATGTGTTTTATAGTAAATTTTATTTAACCCCGTTTATTAGAGTGAAACAACTTTGAATACTCAATTTTATGTGTTAAGAGTCAGAATTGATTAGTGCCCATATATTTTAGATTTAGCTTTGAGCAAGATTTCAATCTAAATTAATGATAATAGTAATTTTTATGAGTGACATTAATTAATAATAGTAATTATCGAAATATTTGTGTACAGAAATAAGGCCCACAACGGAGCACAGCTGTTGCTGGTGATGGCAGATGTGTACGACAGTTACCTTCGTTTGCGTCTGTCAGATGTCATCCTCAAAAAAGACAATTCTTCCAAAACTGCCACCAGCACCATTCCTCTGTCAGCTGTTACCCATAATGGAGGAGCAGTTTATACAGTTGATTCTGCTTTGCAAGAGGGCAGTCAGTACACAGTGGACCTATCCATCGGCTCGTGCAGCTGCATCAGTGGGAATACAGGCAGCGTGTGCAAACATCAACTTGCAGCGTCTCAGTACAGCGCAGTCCGCCTTCCACAGCTTTACACCTGCACTGCTGCTGAGAAGCAACACTTGTACAAGGTGATATACGGTGACAAAGCAATGCCAACATCGACTTTTTTCGATGGTTTGTTTGCAGATGCGCCTGCTAACGCAGTATCGGATGTTAGTGAGCAAATAGAGACATGCGACCGAAAAGACAGATCTGTTGGTACAGAAGAAGTCGTCGGAACCTCTACACAGACACTGAATAACTCTCAATCAATTGACGAGAGAATTGATGAATTTACAAGCATGTTTAATAAGGAATTGAAGTGAACTCAGAGCCCCTGCATGCTCGGCGCCCTTGACGTCTTTGAAAAGAGGATGAAAGCCTGTAGGAATCCTGCGCAGGTGTCAACTTTCCTTCGCACTGCAGGTTGTACCCTTTTTAAAGGATCAGGGGCATTCAGGAAAAAAATTCCATGTCAGCCAACGAGCATTGCCAGGCGCCAAACAGGACAACCAAGAGGAAAAGCTTCCTTATTGAAAGGGAAAATAGTAAAAATAAAAAGGAATTTATCCCTAAATATAGACAGAAATGTGCCAAACGCTAAAATTCGTTGATGTCTCATAGAACGCAACAATGCTTTCAAAAGTATTCTTTCATATGTTTCTTAAAGGTATTTGTTTAGAAGTTTGTTCAATAATAAAGCAATGGTAATATTTTTTACTGCAAAATGCCAATCGTAAAAATTCTATACCTCTGTCAATTCATGAAATACCACGTTTTTCATCGAAACGTTGCATTTAATAGATTGACAGATATATAGAATTTTAACGATCGACATTTTGCAGTAAAAAATGAAGAATGAATTCTTCTTCATTCAAATTCCGGAAGAACTGAAAATATTTCGTAAAGTTAAGAAGTTGAAAAGCGATCGCAGCTAAGTTTATTATAATTCATGAAAGCATGTATCACATATAGAAATAAATATTAATACATGCAAATGTCTTTTATTTATATTGTATTTTTCATACGTTATGTGAGAAATTCTGAAAATGAAGTAAAATATCGTCTAATATATCATTGTTGTCACGTAAAGACAAAAAAAAGAACTAAATTGGTAGCATTGAATAGTGTGGCCACAAGCATTAATATTAAATTAAAAACTATCTTATCGCCTGAGCAACTGAAAAAAGGCGGTATTAATAAGCTATTTATTAAGGCGGTATTTTTAAAGTAAATTAATCAAATTATTTGGCCTAAAGATGCACGAAAGGCAGCTACAGAAAACTGCAGCACTTGAATACTTAAATTGAATTCAAAATATATAGAACGTGTTCGAATACTTTTATTTAATTGATATTAAAAAGAGTCTGTTAATTTATCGAATTAACTGCGGATTTATAATATAGGCCGAAGAGATTTGCATTGCAAAACTACAGTGTGAAGTGCGAACAATACATTATGATGTACGTTAGAATTGCAGTAACTGTGCTGTTATTTGGTCTAACTCATTATACAACACGTGTCGCTTAGCACGGCTGTGACTTTTACGTGTAAATTGAAACTTATAGTATTTTATTCCATAATTAAGCGGTACTTTTATGGCAAAATATACTGTATTTGTTTGCACTCAATTATGTCACGCAGCGACGTGTGGCAACTGTTGAAGTGGGCGTGGTTCTTGGTCACGGTGACAAGCCGTTCACGTACACAGACTCGCACACGCACACAGACTGGAGCAACTTTGACGTGGGTGCGGCCCGGTGTCCAGGACTCGCTGATCGACTCACGAGCTCATTAGGCAAATATTTAGGGTAAGTTGACTAACGTGTAGTAAAGTTTGAATTCTCGAAACAAATTTTGAAAGAGTACATAATACCTAAGACAAAAATTTATACAAAATAAATAATATTTCACGTGCGCATGCATGGATGTAAGTGTGCATTAGCGTATATTATTATTATAAAATTCTAATTCAACCTAGCAAGGCGAGGGTAACTTTTAGATTGATCCTCGATTTTTCTTCGATTATTCACGCATCGACCTCGTTTTCACCGAAACCTTGAAAAATTACGAGCAAATTTATTTTCCACCCACATGGTTTTCATTTAATACATCCTCGGTATTTTCAATACATTTTGTTGATGATGAAGTCTTTCTTTTGAATTGAGTAAAAATAACAATTGATCCTTAGTTTTCGTTTTAAGTGCTGTGGTAAGTGACGTATGTTTAAAACGCACTCAACGACTAAATTCTTTTTTATATGGTTCAAGTTTAAAATTTGGTCCCATTGCTAAAATACACTAATTCTCAAAATTCAATTATTTGGAAGACTAACAACCATTCCTGAAAATTTAGAAAGACCGAACAATAGAATTGATCGTGAAACCAAGTACATATGCATATTTACCTCCCGCGTGATTTAATAAACTATTTCAGCTGATGTGTGACAAATAGTCTGAAACCTTCATAGTAGGGTTTGCAATCCCGGGACGAAATGAAAACCCAGCAATCTCGGAATTTCTTCATGTTTAAACATATATCCTATAATAACTTTTTTTAATTTTCGGTCTGTAATGACTACTTACATTTTGAATCACATGAAAAATTTACAATGTTTAATACATAACAGCCTCGCAGGTTAAGAAAGCAACTTAAGATTACATGAACATTGATGCTGCGATAACCAACGCTGAGATACAATCGTGGCGATACAGATCAGATGATCTGCTTCGCCACACAAAGGCTTTAGTTTCTATATCTGCCATTGTCAGCGTGTCTATTACAGTATTTAAACAATTTTTTAAACAATTTATTTATTTATAAACAATATATTCTTTACTACCTGCAAAACCAAAACATAGAAGGTAAAATAGCAAGTCGGCACCATTGAAATATAAATAAAGTATTATTGCATTAAAATGCGTACATTTATATTATTAATACCGTATTCTTCATTTACAAAATAATTGAAGTCACTGACAATACGTACGGACTCGTAACCTTTACATAGGAAGAACCATACACACCGCGTTTACGTGCGACAGGCAAATGCTGATGCAATGATTGCGGTGTTTGAGTTATTGAGTGATGCTAAGCAGAAATTTATATTGTGATACAATATTTTTGAGATAGTGTAGACTACATTGTGTAGTGATGTAAATTGCAATAATATTAATTGAAATAATATTAATTCCCGGGAAAAAACGAATTCACGGACTGGAAAATTTCGGCCCCAAATCATTCGGGAACGCGGGATGCAAACCCTACTTATGCGATATTTTGTCTGGGAAACAACAGCGGTTATCATCAGAAAAATTGCTATTAGAAACTATCATTATAAAATGCGTTTTCGCTTAGCACTGTTTGAAATTATGTTCTTCTTGAATGAATGATCTTAGGTATAATTCGAATCACTATGATTCGCAATTTATCCATTTTTTTCGTTGCTTTTCATTTTAGGAATTTCCAAATTATAAATAAATTCGTCAGAATGAATTTAAAAATTTAAATTGATTTCATTCTAGGATGCCATTTCTCAATTTAGAATATTGCTTTGATGATAATTAATATTCATGACCTCTCAGTAGGTCTCACTTTTCTTATAAGAGAGAGATTGTAGGGACCGTGGTAATATGTTTGACTTGTCTGGTAGTGAAAAATGAAATAAAAATACACCCATAACAATGGTACAGTACGAGTACATAAATGAACTCATAAATGAACTCATCAATAAACTCAATGAACTCATAAATGAACACCAATGCTTATACTGTTCTTCGCAGTAAACTGTTCTTTTACTTTCTGGTGAACATTTTTGGAGAAAGATGAATATTTAATAAAATATTCGATGAATAATTTCAAGTTTGATACCGCGTACGCTACAATTTCAAAACACGCGTTTAATGGCAAAGTCCGTCCTTTATACGACGATAATTCAACGACATTTGCACTCCTTCAAACAACTGATGGCCGTCCTCAAATATAACGCCTTTAACCAACTGAAAATTTTGCGCTCTCAATTCATACCTGGCCGGCTTAAAACATCACGTCCAAGTTCGACCGTACGTAGTTATGAGCGCGGAGAGAGAGTAATAAGGCCGAGCCGGCCGATTCGCCTTTAATATTCATACTTGATCGACTGTCTCGTCCTTAATTCACCAGCGACACGTCCTTGATTTTCAATTGGGTAATATACAGAGCAGCTCTAGATCATAGGTCAACGCTCGGTCCATCAAGACAGTTAATCACATACATAACCAATCTCAGAAACAATCTTAACACTATCTACTACGGCTTGTATACAAGATCCTGGAATAATATCATGGATGACCGGAACATCGAGATACACGTACAGAAATTCAGGACAAGACATAGTCAAGAAACTTCAAGGTGCAGACAGAAACAAACAACTTGTATCCTATATCCGGCATAATGGTGAAAAATTAACTGAACCGGCAGACAAAGAGAGTGTTTTCAGGAAACATTGGCAACAGATATTCACTGATGAGAATGATGATACATTCGATCATGAGCATATCGAGACTATAGAGAACTGGATGACTCATAACAACCAGCACATAATACCATACCACACAGGCGACTTTAACAGTCTTGATCCACTGCTGTGTTCACAAATAATCACATTAGAAGTCATCAGTACTCTCCGCACATTCAAACAGTAGGCCCCGGACCGACACGAATAACTTTTAACCACATCTACCGCTAAACATGTTGAACATACTAACTGTCAAGGAATTGAAAGCCGTAGGAATTAATGTTTTCGGGTTATACTTTTTTCTCCTTTTATGTCGCCCGGTGTTGTGCTTCAGCTTGCCTTTTTCCATCGGTCTTCATTACTGTAGTCTTGCGTCTAAAGACAACGCGGGCTGAACGCAACACCTTTTCTTATTTAGTCAGGGAGATCGAAGAATTCATTCATAGCTTCAGCAGTCACCGCTCGAGGCGGAGTGAGGTCTTCAGTCGTCCCCCAGACTGGGAGACTCTGGGCAAGTTCCAGCTACAACCGACCGGTGCCTGTATGTCTAAAGAAATTAGCATTGTTCAACTTAACTACGAGCGGAAAACCGAGGTGTGCCTGGGGCAGCTGCGGGGGGCGGCTTCTGGAACCCAGTTACTATCCTGGCCTTAATTAATACTTGCCACTTTTAGTAGACTACACTTCGCATCTCTTTCTGGACTCGCTCGATATAGAACTTTAGGTTCTACACTAGAAGCTGCGATCTGGCCGACCCGAAGCAGTCTGTTCTAATAGTGTTTACAAGTTCTGTATTCACTTTACTCTATATTATTGCTATGGTAGTCCTGTGGTCAGTCTTGCGCGTAGTGCTTATTGTTTAAATTCATTAACTACAGCTGTCTAGGTGACCGTATTTATTATGTAATTACATTTTGTATTATTCTAATTCCGTGTATTGCTCGAGTGCTCTGCGCTAAATTTAATTTGAATGTTGTCTTAAGTAAACTGTTATACCTTATTCTTATTTTTCCACCGGTCCACCCAAGTCGTATATTCGTAACCTGAACACTAACATATTTATAACTATTCCCTATCAGCAGGCTATTTTCTGAACAGCTTAAAGACAGCGACTATAATTTTTCTACCTAAAACAGGATCCTCCCTTCATGAAGTTAAAATCTACCGCCCTATTTCACTTGTAGACATCCAAGCAAAACTTTTCGGAAAAATTCTCAATAACAGACTCATTTGTGATCTAACAGCTCGGCAAATTAAACAAAAGACAGAATGGATTCAAAGCAGATCACGGAACACACACCGCACCTGAAATTTTTTTATGAAACTATTGTTAACCATCTATCAGATGAATGCAAGGTAGATGTAGTCTTCAGAAACGTGGCAAAAGCTTTCGACAAGGTTTGGCATACAGGCTCATAAACAAGATAGTCAATTTAAACCTTCACCCATCTCTCACAAGAACACTACGATTTTGTAACTGACAGAGCAGCAGCAGTGAGGATAGGCCTCACAATTCCCTTTTTTGAGCTAGGGGCCAGCGTACCGCAGGGTTCATGCCTTTCCCCCCACTCTCACCAACTTTTATACACACTACCTACCCAGTAACAAACTCTGAACACATAGCATATATGCTAACGACATCACTCAAATAGTAGCAATCCGATCCAGCAATAACAGGGACATAGCAAAAAACACCGAAATAGTAATCAAAAATATTAACCAGTTCGAAAACAAATGAAAAATAAAAACCAATTTGCTAAAATTTGCAATTGTACCGATAGGAAGAATGAAATCAGACACGGTACATAATGGCGGAGAGCACATTCCATACCAAACAGAAGGCAAAGTATTGGACTCAGACTTCACAACTTGAGGCTACACATTTCAGGTGGGAGCAAGGAAAGCAATAGCACTCGCAAATCTAACGAGACTTTTCAGATTCAGACAGCTAAGCACCAATATCAAAAGGAAACTACCTAGCATACATCAGGTCAGCACTACTATGCCCGGCCATCCCGCTGCACACTCGTTCTCACTCACTCACAACAGTACAGTGAGTCCATAATGCAGCCACTCGTTTCATCACAAATGTCTCTCTATCAGATCATATATCATCTCAATCACTACGTTAGCAATGCCGGCTCTAACCCATCAATCTAGTATTGCACCCACAAGCAAACAAAACCTGGAAGCATATACAAGACAATTTACCTGAGGTGTTCGAAAACATGGTTCCAGGCTACTATGACAGACCACATGCGTGGTTCAGGTGCTCAAGGCTCCTAGCTTTGGGACCTCCTACAACCCCAATATTTACTGAAGACCAGGCCGAACATTTTCAACATAACTGAATAACACTTTTTTTCTATTTATTAATACTTGGGGAACCAGCGCGGGTAGGCCTGGTCTCCATTTATTAGGAAGGTTGGGCAGCTGGGACCCCAAGACTCTCTCCCCTCTCGTAGATATTTATTAGAATTGGCAGAATTGAGCAGAACTCATAGTTACCATTCGCTACGAAAAAAACAGCGAGGTGGAGGCGTCAGCACATATATAACCACATAGACTCGAGAATCATAGCAAATGCATCAATGAATCAGGATCATATAGAATCACTCTTCGTAGAACTGGCTAGAGATGGTAAATGCATTGTGTTTGGAACGGTGTATAGGCCTCCTTCAGCCTGTCTTATATCCTTCCTAAATGAGCTAAATCGTATCATTTCTCAGTTCAACAGGTCCTTTATACAATGACATAATAATATGCGGTGACTTCAATTATGATCTACTGAAACATGAAAGCTATGAACCAATCTCTAATTCAGTCTCAATCTTTCCTTCCGATCATCACAAAGCCAACACGAATAACCTCTGAGTCTGCTTCGCTGCTTCACAATATCTTCATGACAGACCCAAGTGATTTTCTTTCTGGAATCATTACTTCTGACTTATCAGATCATTTTCCAGTTTTTCTTGTTAAGAAAAATTTCCATATTGCTTGCACCAAGCCACGGGCTGAAACTACTCATTTCGTAAAGTAAGCGAGTCAAATTTAGAGGAAATGCGCCCCGTTCTAGAAGAATCAATATCAACATTGCATATCTCTCAACACAATAATGCAACGAGCTTTGATGAAGCAGTAGTAAAGTTGACTGAAACTATAATGGTCGCATACAATCAGTGTTGCCCAATTGTAACTCGTACAGTTACCCCAAAAAATAAACAAAAGCCCTGGATTACAGAAGATATCGTGATAAACATAAAAAAACGTCAAGCGTACCTAACCCTCCTTTACGAAGGGCGAATATCTCGAGAAACATATAACCGATTCCGAAACTATGTGACAAATCAGATAAGGACATCAAAAAAGAGCTACTTTACGCGCAAGTTTACTCAATTTTAAGCAGATGCTTAAAGGACTTGGCACCTCCTTAACTCTTGCTGTAAACCGAATAACGCAGGTAAAAAGAAAATTGAACATGTTGTTCAAGATAATGTAGCATACCATGGGAAGAAAGAAATTGTTAATCTCTTTAACAATTTCTTCGTAAGCGTGGGGAAAACTATAGCTGATAGTATTCCAAGTGAACCTACTGATCACCTGGAATACATGGATCATATCCGAGAACACAACTCCATTTTCTTTACGCCTACCAACTCTTCCGATGTAATTGCGTGCATAAGCAACCTGAAAAATAAATCGAGTGGATTACAAACGTTTCCGACAACAGTACTCAAAATTATTGCTGATATTGTAGCCCCACTGATAGCTTATCTCATTAACCAGTCTCTCCTACTGGGCACTTTCCCCAACTCCCTTATAGTTGCTAGAGTAACCCCAATCTTCAAAAATGGTGAAAAAACCAGAGTAAACAATTATCGGCCCATCTCCGTACATCCAATTATAAGCAAAGTATTCGAAAAAAATGTGTTTAAAAAAGTGTACTCTTATATTGAACAAAAATCATTTCTTTACGATAAACAATACGGCTTTCGCTCAAAAAAATCAACACAGGCTATATTAAATCATTAACAATTCCTTTATTCTAATATAGATGAAGGAAAGCCTGTCTTCTCTGTATTTCTCGACTTTCGAAAAGCATTCGATTGTGTGGACCATAAAATATTACTCTCGAAACTACACTGTTATGGCATTCGAGGGATTGCCCACTACATCATTCTTCAAATTCATACTTTTTGCCGATGACAGTACGCTTTCTGCGGTCCTTCCGAACCAAAATCCCGCTATGTTTGCGGAGAGTATAAATAATGAACTTCATAAGGTTTCATTGTGGCTTACAGCTAATAAAATAAGCCTTAATATCGATAAAACGAAACATATTACATTTTCATACAAGAAAAATTTATCCCTCCCACGCATTAAAATTGGCGAAGGTGAAATCGAAGATACCAACTCCTGTAAGTTTCTGGGCATCATAATAGATAAACATCTGACTTTCAAAGAGCACATCACTTATATTAGCACTAAATTATCAAAATCCATCGGAATCCTAAAAAAATTTAAAAATTTCCTGCCTGAAGCAGCTTTACAAAAGCTCTACCAAACGCTCATTTATCCATACTTGCAATATGGAATAGAAGCATGGCACGGAACTGATAAAAATAAAACCAACAAAATTTTTACTCTGCAAAAAAGGGCTATCAGAGCGGTAAAGAACCTAGAATATAATACTCACGCAGATGATTCATTCAAAAATTTACAAATACTTAAGCTTTCGGATCTCTATAATGTCTCCATTTGTAATTTCATTTACAAAACATTAACAAATGATGGCGACAATTGCCTAAAACAATCATTAACTGCGCAAACTGGTCATCACGACCATTTAACCCGAAATAGAAGTAAATTCATGCTTCCTTACTATTCAAAGGCCCGGTCGCAACGCAGTATCCTCTTCGTTGGAACTGAAACTTGGAACTCAATACCTGCGGAGATCCGCGAAAGTAATTCCTACAAGGTTTTCAAAAGACATCTTGAGTCTCTCTTCCTATCAGAATACTAGTTGTTTAAGATCACCTAGTCACATCTTACCTCCTACATGTCTGGTCCTAATAATGTAACTTGCCAAGGGTAAGATAACCGATTTTCAGTCTGCTCTTAAGTCGTTTTATTGAATATATTGTTAAATATAGCCGATTTGACCTATACTGGAAAATACAGCATCAAATACCGAATTAATTATCTCTTTGATCAGTCTCAGGCGAAACTAGGTTAAGTGGATTAGGTTAAACATTATTGTACAAGTTAGAAAAACGTGATGGTAGGATGCCCCAGAAGTCGCTGAACTTATTCGGGCCCACTGGTAGCTATACTCTATTTTGCCATTGTACTAGTCTTAAGAAACATTCTACCTCTGTATCTCCTGTGGTAAATAAATTGTTTAAATTGTTTAAATTGAATTCAACAATCTACCGGCGACGTGTTTCGCTGTCGGTAATTCTAAACAGAACAAACCTTCCAGATACTGTACAACCCCTTAATACGTAACAAAGCCTCTATAGGTTTTTTCTTCATAATATACAGAAACACCTAACATGAATTGAACCATAAATGCACACGAGTCGTGTAATTTGTACCCTTCTATCCATTTCCTCTTCAATTCTGTTCTTCGGCACACTCAGTCAAACTCTACCTCTTCTCTCTCTTACCTTCTCATTCGTCGTCCCCCGTGAATGCGCCGTGAAAAGGTTCTGACTACTCTCTCTTGGGTAGCAGGAAAGGAGAACAAGCCAATAGTTCCGGCGGTGTATTATCTCTTTTTTACCATAAATAAGGTTCGAAAGATAAGCTAGACCCACTAAGGAAGAGGAGCGTGGCCGTAAACCGCCAGCATTCGGGGAATCCCCTCCGAGGTCTGAGGTGAGATTATTTTTTAAATATTTACTTATGTTCGCTACTTTTACAATATTCTTTTCTCTCTATATTTTTTGTTCGTGTGATCTTGTGCGCTTTGTCATGTTAATTGCATCAATAACTGAATATTGTATCCCAGTTAATTTAATATTTTGATAATTTGTAATATTTTGTTATTTAGCCAATTGATCAGTTAGGCAAGAAGCTGGTTGACTATAGTTAGTTAATTTTTATTCGATTAGTCAAATAGCTTTGGTCAAGTTTGTAAGCTACTCGGTTTTGATGGGTTAATTACGTTAGTCTGAGTTGATTAGTCAATATTGTTAATCAGTCAATTAATAAATCTACTAGTTTATTCAATTTATTTTGTCATCTGGTTAGATGTAGCTTTACTTTGGTTATTTGTATAATAGAGTGCTGTGAAATTGTATTTGTGTAGTAAATTTGGGTTGAATCTATTCTTCGAAATGAACTTCTTCGACCTCAATAGATAAATCAAATTATAGCAACGCAATTAGTGCCTTCCCGAAACTTAACGTTTTCTTAATTTCTCCCCAGATCTTAAAGCCAAAAGATCTATATTTGTTCGACAGATTGTCAATGGAATAGGCTCAAGATCAACAGGAGAAATGGAAGCAGAGATTCAACAACAAAATCCATGGCTAACAATGATAAAAATAGGTAAAATAAAACTGTACACACATTCATTTAAAAACATACATCGGACACAACAGTCAAAGAATTCTCAGATGGTTTTCACACGTTCCACACAAAAATAGCACTGCATCAATGGGAACAAGGAAAATACACTCACATCCTTATCTGTCATAAATGCTTCATGCCCCCATCCCCGGTCCTCCTGTTGCAACACTTCCGGACACCAATACAACATCTCAATTCTATAAGAAATTAAAGGAAGCTACCTATAGAATACAACTTATCAGGATAGATTCTTAAGTGGACGTTCGACATCAGAGTGTTTTCAGTGCGGCGATTTCTGTACTGGAAGCACCGCTCATAGCACTCCCAGACACCAGGCTCGGCTTCTATGACGTCACAGATGACTCGTCCGCAGTCGAAAAGCTTACATCAACTAAAGACCAGGAGATATTTCAACGCATCAACCAACAACCCGTAGTTCTTCCGGACATCAGAGCCAAATGTTCCATCTCTCATATAGATTGTACAACCGGCATCACAATAGCCCAGATCGTGTTGCGTGACGGATTCCTTAAGTTCATGGACGTTATGATTTGTTACAAATGTTACAAGGTTGAATATCAGGCCACACATCAATGCACAACGACTATAACGGTCTGTTTTGAATGTGGCGACGTGGGTCACTCTCACATATAATACAAAAATAATTACAGGAAGTGTCTAAACTGTGGAGTGCCATTCCGGATCAGAATTCCCAGTGATATGCTCTCAAACGGGCCGTGTAATATTCGTATCTTTCTCCCTTCTGGGTAAGCTTTGAAAATACCCTTCGACCATGTGTTCCACCAGATTATATTGCTAACGGCACAACTGTTGCCAGGACCGATAGCGAGCTGCAAGAATCTATGTTGCTATGCTGCCGCGGGGTTGCATTGCATTACACTTGGTAACGCGGTCACTGCAGCCTTTTACTGAACGACGCATGCATGCGGGCGGCGTGCTCTTCGCGTCTGAGCTGTGAGCATGGGACTGTTCGTATCTACGCGAATCTCGTCGGAAGTAAACAAGATCGATCTGTGTCGAATCTTCGCAACATCGTCTCTTTTCCTTCGATAAGAGGGCTTCTCCCAAGGAAGTTTGATACATGGAACCGGCATCGCTATCTTTTGCCAGTCAAGCGAGTGAAGCCACTTCTGCCGTCCCAAGTTCCGCCCCTTTTTAATCTCGTTTAGCCCTTGAAAATTTGAATTAAGCCCTAGCGCGTTTTTAGCCCCATGTTTTACTAATTTAACTCGTTTTTAGCCCGTAAAGTTCCTATTCATAAAATTTAGTGTTGAAGATACGTCTCGAGTTTTTATAGCAAATCTCTTTAAAAGTTAAATATCTAGCTTGTTTTGAGCATTTTATACACAATTTTTGTCTCCATGCATGGTATCTCCTCAAAATTACAAAAATTTCATTGCACTATCTGGTTGGAAATCTGGTTCATTGCTCGTTGGAAACTCGTTCAATCGACGCCCAACGGTTTGATCCAAGGAGGTTTAAGAATGGAGGCGGCAATTTTGGAGGCGGCAAAGTGAAGCCAATTTTCGGTAGCTGTAGGGTATAGGGGCACACACACGGAGATGGGGCTCAGTGCGTGTCAGACACTCAGCGTGACAGGGCGCCGCTATCCACGCTGCGGTCAAGGACGAGTTTCCTCAATATGAGTTTCTTTATCATTCAGCGAGGACGCAATTGAAATATATGCCTAAGAAAAAAACGTATAGCACAGAGTAGCGCAAGTCTGCCATTTAACTGCGCGGTCTTCAGTCGCTAATGATGGAGGTGGTGCTACCCCTCCACTGCAACACTACCTCCACACAGGGACCTAATGCCGGGTGGGCGGGGCTTGGGACGGCAGAAGTGGCTTCACTCGCTTGACTGGCAAAAGATAGCGATGCCGGTTCCATGTATCCAACTTCCTTGGTTTGATCTGACAGACGAAGAGAGAGGGTAACTTATTCTGTTCAGTTTGGTGGCAGCTTGGCATGAATACAGTGGCAGTAAAATTGAGTGTGGAAATTTCCCTGGATTTATTGAAGAAATTCGTTCAGAGCCTTCAGTTTTGACAATATTTCAGCAAAATAATCTTTTCATCTGTGTTCGAACACAAGTAAACCACAATGGAAAAGGAGAAGCAGTACACCCAAAAGTTTAGAAGCGAGTAGCTGAATAATCCTAAATATAAAGATTGGTTGCAGCGAATTGGAGGCGACAGTGCAAAATGTCGTTGAAAGTATTGCAAATGTGTAATTTCTGCAAAATTATATGACACAGATAGACATATTTCTACTGTGAAACATAAGACAGCCATGAAACTTTTCAGTGATCAGCGGTCTACTCTAATTTCTTTCGTTAAAGTGGAAAATGACACCATAAGAGCTGAGTGTAAACTTGCTCTTTTCCTTGCTTGCCATGGTGCCATTTCCCTGTCAGATCATTTAGGCAATGTTTGTAAATCCCTTTTCTCTGATAGTGAAAGTTGCAACGAAAACTCCACTGTACCAAGTGCACAGCTGTAATTCAAAATGTTCTGGCTCCGTATTTTAAACAAGGTCTAGTCGAAGATATTGGTGATGATAGTTTCAACTTGATAATTGATGATAGCAATGATGTTTCTACTAATAAATTATTAGGCTTGATTATTAGATATTTCTCAAAATCGAGATACGAAATTGTGGTAAGTCTGTTGGATTTAATTCGATTGGACGCATGCAATGCTGAGGCTATTTGCAATGCGGTGAATTCAAGTCTGAAAGAAAATGGTTTTAAGTTGGGAAATCTCGTTGGCATTGGCACCGACAACGCATCAGTAATAATTGGAAAACATACTGATGTGCATGGTCAACTGAAAACAGAAATACCTAACTTAATCCTCATTAAGTGCGTATGCCATTCTATCCAACTTGCTGTTTCAAGTTCAGTTGCACAAGCACTTCCTCGACATTTGGGGTTCCTGATCAAAGAATCCTACAATTGGTTTGCCCATTCTTCTCTTCGGAGGAACACATACAATGAAATTTACGCAACTCTGAATGATGATAAACTGCCTCTGAAATTAATTATGTGTAGCCAAACTAGATGGTTGGCTACACAATGGTTGGATTGCCAAAACAGTTTCTCGAATCCACGACCAGTATATTGAACTGAAGACCGATTTCGAAATCACAAAACCTCAAGAACGTTGCTACAATTCTGAACAATTGTTCTCAATGTTTTGTGATGAACGACACTATCTTTATTTATCCTTTTTGAAACCAATTCTTGATGAGGTTAGCAGAACAAATAAATTGTTTGAGGGTGAGAAATGTGATCCTGTCAAGTTATTTGATGACTTGCAACAATTGATACACTCTATTGCTTCAAAGATTCTCATTCCTGGAGCAAAAAAAAATGAAAATACAAACATCTGAGATAAGTTATACGGCAATCCATATTTAGCTTACATGTTTGAAACAAAATTGACCAAAGCAAGGATCAACGATGACGAAAAGAAGTACATTCGGCAACGATGCATCAATTTCTTGTTAAAGCTTATAGAACAATTGCGATCGCCTCTTCCTGATATTTACATCATTTTTTAAAGTCAATGTCTGATTTAAGTACAAAGTCTTGCTGGAACCCTATAAAACCTGACATAATTCCATTGGCAAAAATTTTTATCTCTAATAGCTCAGACCTTACTAAACTAGATTTTCAGTGGAAGCAGTTGCATACAGCGCCTTGGTAGACAGTGAATACAGAAGAACGAAGTACAGTAAATTTCTGGGGCGAAGTTCTTAATTACAGAGATTCCTCAGATGAAAATCCCTTTGAAGAACTCAGCAAATTCGCTGTAATGATTCTGCGCCTTCCCCATTCTAATGCTGATGTTCAGAGAGCATTCAGCCAAGTGAAGATCATTAAAACAAACTTCGAAACAAAATGAACGTAACAATAATAAATAGTATACTGACAATACGACATGGTCTAAAACGTTATGGCAAATGCTGCTATGATTTTGATGTTCCCCTGGATCTAAAAAGAAAATTGGGACCAATGAGATGTATGAAACCAGAAAGAGCGTAGATACTAACGAAGAATTGAATTTAGTTGCTGCATTGGATGACGAATTTCAGGAAATCTTCGGTTCCGCTCATTAAAGGTAAGGTTATAGGTCATATTTTTCATCAAAATATTGTTTAAAATGTTCATTTCCTTATATTGTCATTTGACCCTTTTTTAGCCCGTTCGTAAAATTTTGGCCCCTATTTAGCCCTTTTTCTCTAGTATTTTAGCCCCAATTGCCAACTGGAAGTTGGCAACACTGACCAGAGTTTCCCGCAGATCTAGAGAATATCTTCATCAGTGGCAGCGCTTACAGCCGGGCCTCGAGAGAGCGGCGCCCCTATCCTATTTTCTACTAAGCGAAGTTACGGATTACAGTCATGAGGAAAAGAACTATTGACCACAGAAAACATCAATGAGTCTCCTGTGCTCAACAAACTCGAACACTGGGTAGAAAAAATAGATTGTCAATTGCAACCTCCTATTTAGGTGTGTTAGATCCTTAACAATTAATTACCTTTTAATTAGAGGCCGTGATTCAACTGTGTGTGCATTTTCTATATTTCATGTTGTACAGTTTCTGAAGGCTTTTTATTAGTACTCCACCTTTTAAATTGTTGATTTTCGCCTACTTTGGTCATAAAAATACTGTCCGATTTTTGGGACGTTCGCTGTTGCTCATATGTTTAATACTGGGTAGTTCATAAGAAAGATGCATTTTTAAATCTATTATAGCTATAAAAATATAGATGGTAGAGCAATTATGTTAATTCAGAATGAATGAGGAGATTTCAACCCAAAAAATCGTAAAATCCAACACTTAAAATGAATCGCTACGTTTTGGAACAACGAGCAAAAATAGCGGAACTTTACTTCCGATATAATTAATCGGTTACTGCAGTCCAGAGGAATTACAGGAATGATGATGGTATTGGAGGAAGTCCTTCGCAGACCTGCTTAAAAAACTGTTTTTGAAATTTAGAGAAACTGGGACAACATCAAAGAGAAACGTTGTGGCAGGCCACGGACCATACGAACTGATGCTTCAATTCAGTTTGTTGCAACGAGAATTGCTGATCGGCCCAACACGTCTACTAAACTTTGAAACTTCTTTTTTCATTCTGAATTAAAATAAAAAATTTTATCATTTTCAATTTTATTGCCACGCAATATTAAAACAGGTACCTTACTTATGGGCCACCCTTTATATAGGAGAGATGAGTCACAGCCTGGCTAAAGTTTATACATCCAACATGGGAACTTGAAATGTAATTCACATAAGAAAATTAATTGTTTCTTCACATTGAGTGGTAACAAAATTGATGAAAATATTTTTATAACAGTAATAGTTATTTCCTGATAATTCCTCGTTTTGCCTACACATGAAACTTTATTACACGAATTACTTGATTGTTGTACCTTACTTGATGTGAAACCATTCTCAGCATGCATCATGAACTGCGACGTCACACCGACTAAAAATTCATTTTGTTTTTACCCACGTAGAGCGCAACGTCTATAGAGTTTAAATGAGGACCAGAAGATTTCCAAGATCAAACCTCATGTTTCCACTTACTCTTTTTCAAATGCTTACTTCGTGGCGCAAGACGCTTTCATCTTTATGAATACTTGTTGACGCAATTTTGTCATGGACAAAGCAGCGCAACCCTTTATATTCAAATCGGTTTGAACTTCGTTGCCTCTTGGCCTGCTCTGTCCTTGTCACTTGGCAGTAGTTAGCGCAGGGCTCGGTTGCCTCCGCCGGTGTTGCATATGTTGCATTGACAAGTTATGACAAATCAACTGAAATTTCACCTGGACTAGTCAAATCTACTCCACTGAAGAAATTCAATACGCTTATTGAAGAAACACTAACACTCAAGACGCTGTGCTCAATATCAGTGAAAAAATTTACAAAGACATTGATCAAAAAATGTAACACTTCTACTGCTACTTGGTTATCACTAAAGCGTTCGATGGCATCGAACATGATAGACTTCTACGAGAAATATTGATTTTAGGAGTAGACACGCAATGGTTTGAAAGTTACTTGTCAAATTTATCTCATTCAGTCCGTTTAAAAAACGAATTGTACCCATTCATTAAAAACAGTTTTGGTGTTCCCCAAGGATCCATTCTTGCTCCGCTCCTGCTTTCAACTTTCATAGATGATTTCACTTCAATGCCTTCTAACACGGATCTCAATGTATACAGATGATGTTCAAATTGCAATAACAAGTTCTGTATTGGAAATACCAGAAACGTAAATTAAAGCCGAAACTAAACTGATTAGCCTGAAATCATGGGACGGTCTAAATGGTCTCAAGTTAAATGCTAGTACAACGCAATGCCATATTTTCGAATCCAAAGATGCAATCAAAAAAACGTCAGATCTTGCTCTAGCAGTAGGTACTGATAAAATTAACCCATCAGAAAAAGGTAAATTCTAGGTATCTTGTTCGATAGAATCATGTCATTCAAATCTCACCTTGAAAATACTTGCAGCAAAATTTACGGGACTTCAATGTTTTTTCATCGTATAAGGAGTACACTCAGCGAAAAATCCAGATTATTGGCCATTCAAACACTGATGTTATCGCGCATAGCCTACTGCAGCTTAGTATGGGGAGCCCTACCTCAATACCTTCAAAGGGATTTACAATAGGGCAGGAATTTTGCAGCCAAGTTGGTATGCAACAGTATGTTCAAGAGAAGTGATTTCGTAAGGAGGGCGTCCCACACACAGACTTCTCCTTTGTTATTGAACTTAGAGCAATGAAATGCAATTTGTCATTTTTCCTCCTTGAAAAAGTTTGATTTTAAAGAAAGAAAGAGAGATATTCATAGAACAAGGATTTTTTTTGGGGGGGGGGTTTCTAAATGCTTCTTCTCTCCCAGTTTCTAAGGTACAGGGATAATTTTGGTATCATTGGATACGGAATATCGAAGACATTACGGGACGTAAGAAAGAAACGTCAACATTCATAACGAAAAATAAAAAAATATTTCGAGGTGTCATTTTTTTAGGAGGGGTGGAAATTTCATTTGTGACGTCAAAACTTTCGTTCGTAGCAAATTTTGCAATACCTTTTTACGTCCCGTAATGTCCACGCTTTACCGCATCCAATGATACAAAAATCATTGACATGGCTTGAAAACTGTAGGAGGAGATGCATTTTGTAACCCTAAAATCTGAGATTTTCAGCATAAACAAAACAAAAACAAAAAACCTTTGCGATTTTTTTATTTATCTCATTTTTTGTCGGGCTAGACGCCTGAAATCATTATAGAGTAATACAGAGACATAGGAGATGACATAGCGTCGCGCCTTGAGGAAAGTGCCGAGGGGGAGGTGTAACATGATAAAATACCACTTCCTCTTCCCCTCCTATTCTTCAAACCCCCGTAGCGGGCGAACGAGTAGGCGTACGAGTCTCATTTTTCACAGGATGTACCTGACCTTTTAAACTTCATATAGCAGCAAAAATCCCTATTTCTATCTAAAAACTCTGGTTTCCAACTATCCAGATTTTCTCATAATTACACATGAAGATGTTGGGAAAAGTAGGCCCTAACGGCAAACCCATTCTCAACCTCTCCAGCACATTTCTGATAAGAGATAGGCAAGAATCACGTTTAAAAGGCAAATGGAAAATTATGCACCTATACCCGCAACGTTGCAGGATAAGGAATTGGGTATACAGTACACAAAGCATTATTGCAGGGATACTCTATATGAAATACCTTCAAAAGAAGCGCATGCTGACTTGGGAACTCTAATTCTATTGCACTACTCACCGAGTCTTGGTGTTGAACTTAAAAACATACTTCAAAATTATAAGGAGTGGAATGTTAAACCGTAGACAACGCTCCATTAGCTTGAGTCGTTCTGACGGATGCATTCTTTAACATGAAATGTAAACACAGGGAGCACCTCCACAGCTCGCCTGGCGACACTCGCTACCGCCTTGTACCCTATACAACCTCACCGTCCGTTGTACAATGCAAATATCAGCCCAAATTAAGTGCATTAGGCGCAGGATAGCACAATGGGCACAGTAAGCTCAAGGGACCAGATTAGGGGAGGCGAGGGGGAGACAGTTGGAGAGTGAGGGCAGAGGAGAATAGGTAACATCGAGGGAAAATGCAATGTTGATATTCTTGCAATAAATCAATTAAATCCTTGATTTGGAGAGTCAATGTCATTCGTGTTGAATATCCGGAATGCAAAAGCTTCCTGAAAGTGTGCTACAACAGACTGTTCAAACATTTTAAAGTCTTCGATGGATGCATATCTTTAATATGTCAATGAAGATCTTTACGGTACTTATTAAAGAGATAGACCGGCATGAAGCAATTCCTAGTTCGTAGCGTTGGAAATATTTTGGGCAGATGTTAATGAGTAGATGAAAACTATTTAATTGCAAATTATCAGGCATTTATTTCTTTTAATCACTTCACCCGTAAAATTTCAGTCCGCTGTCGTCTTCAGTTGGTTCACTAACTTTTCACTTGACGCAATGCAGTGAAGCCGGAAGCTAAGAAGGAGTAAAATCCCTTCAGCTGGTCATTTCATTTCTCGCATGAGTTTCTCGGCTGTGGGAGCAGATCACATTAGTTCGGCAGGGGCACGACGTCCTGAGCGATGGATTAGAGAACAACTTCAGTGTTATACAGATTTAGGCCTTACCCCCCAAATTACGAGTAGTATTCAGGCGTGCCTACTCTTCAAATACTAGTCTATTTAAACTTGGATGGTTGATTCAACAGGTTTAATATGAAGTGTTTTAATATACTGGGAGCCCAAAGCCTAAATTATTTCTAGTTTTCAGCCATGTAGTCTCAACTAAACATTAACTTAGAAGCATCAAGGAATATGTTGACAGAGCACTTGAGATAAAAAGCTTAAACATCGTTAAGAACACCTGAATGTTTACAAGCCATCAATAAGGACTGGTCCAGAGCGTTACCTTTTAGTACTCTACAAAATGACCACACTTGCTGTTCGACATCATGTTTGATCAATGCAAACTTTCAAAATGGATTTTCCGTCAAAATGAACTGGCGATTGCGGTAATGTACATCAGCAAAGAGAACAATATGTCTTTCATTATCTAGAGTGTTAACACGATCATCCTTGGCATTAAATGAAGGGATTAACTGCACCAAGCCTTCCTGAGATCAGTGTAGGGCTCAAACACGGAGTCATTCAGCCTTGCTGTGCAATGCCTGGGCGAGTGGAGAAAGAGGAGCTGCGTTCAGACCGCGGTGACGGTTGGGAAAAACGTTGTCTTCGTTAATGAATGTTTCCTAGATCGTTATCGAAAAACGCATTCAAAAATGCAGTCAATGATTTATCATGCGAAGTGTTTCTCCAACCTACTTAGCAGCAAAGTATCACAGGTTTCTATTTCACTCTAAAACATACTGTCTACGGCAAAGATAGCGATTAACGCAAAGTTTTAATTTGTGACGAGCAACGTAGCCTTAAATTAAATTGAAAAGATGGAACTGCTGAAGATTACGCTCTTAGAGAACTGTTGCAGTTCTCAACTGCCTTCAAATACTGTGTTTCGTCTTTTTTATGAATGCAATCGATTTAAGCAATATATTCGGGATGTGGAAATCAATTTCTGAGCAATTAAATTTTTTACATTATCGATCGGGTATTCCCAATTCCTTCAATGGAATAAGAAGTGGAAATATTTTTGTAAACTCTGCAGGCCTGTTGGTGTCATGTTTTGATGTTACCGATAACCACTCGGTAGATTTTACTCCCCGTATTTGGTGTGCGTACTTTCGCAAATCATTGACCAACCTTAACCACATAAAATTGTACGATATGAGACATAAACATAATTTTTATGAAGTTTTAATTCATTTTCAAATACTGTGTGAATGTCATAATTCAAACTTCAAGAGTAGAAAAAACTGTAAAACATAATTATGTACGAAGAATTTCTTCTGTGTTCCTCAATTTGAAAATAAAGATAACTCAAAAGTAAAATGAGCTGACTCACCAAAGCATCAAACGTTTCTACCGAAGTTCATTCGCTTGTTCGTTCAAACATATTCTTTCGTGGAATATACGCACACGAATCTACTCCACTAAACAACATAAGTACGCACTTGCAATCAATAACAATCACCTGTAGCCCCTGCGTGAAGAAACGCTTGTAACCACTCTACAGGACGTGAGGTAATTCTAAAACTTTAAACCTTATTGTGAGTCAAATATTCTAGATTATTTATTCACCCATATAGAATAGCAACATATGACAATCTAAGAGCTCGAAATGTTCGCTTTCAGTGCCTATACACCAATGCTATGACGACAATGCGGTCAGCCTTCGTGTTCCTCATCCGCCTGCTGAGGATCAATCTCTGCCTGCCGTACACACTCGTGACCGACGAACGCAACTCGCCAGTTCCTAAACTGGAAGTCAGCAACTCCCTTCGTGACGCATTCATGGCCGGCACAACTGTCCTTGTCTGTATGAGCTTCATCAGTTTACTTCAAGCATCTATTGACACTGAGCTGAAGACTCTTCAAAACTTGGTTTCTCTGCTTGTATTTGCCATAAATCGTGTTGGATATATCGTAATCTTGATCTACTCTCTCCGCAAGCACAAATTACTCATCAAATTAAAGAACCGTCTCTTATGTTCGATTCATCCGAAGCAGAAATTCACGACTTCATCTTTTGTAATATTGATAATGAACACTTTTTCAACGTTTTTGGTCGCATTCGTTTCCTACCCAACAATTTTAATTCGCCGAAGTCCAATGAGCTGGTATAGGTTCCCTTGTTTGATTCACAGGCCAATTGCTTTATGCCTTCACGTCCAGTTTTACGTCACAGCTCTTCAGATTCTATCGCACTCATTGAAGCAAAACGTTGGTAACAATCTAGAACTGTCACTCAGGAGGGACACATGCAAAATGAAGACCTGGAAAACAAGATCTGAAAAGACGTCATTTGAGCGCTTGCAAAGACGGATACGGAACTCAGACATCATACAAATGAACACAGAAAATTCGCACGATTTATTGGTGGTGATGGAGCACATTCGCAAGACAGCTAAATACCTTTTATCGTACGCCCGGATCCCAATTTCAACGATTTTATTTGCCGATATGATGGAAATTGTGCTGTCTTTGGCGTACACAGCTGTTGGATACATCAACCATTGGGCAACATGGCCTTTCATTTGCTCGAGCGCGATTAGAATTATTTGCATTTTGAGCTCTCCAGCACTTCTGACTAACGCTGTGAGTATTCCGTTGTGTTTTTTAGCTTCAAACCCATGCATTGCCTCAATGATTTCCCAGCCTAATAATTTCAAGAGCTAA
Source organism: Morinoia aosen (assembly GCA_030386875.1). Classification (NCBI taxonomy): domain Eukaryota; kingdom Metazoa; phylum Arthropoda; class Malacostraca; order Amphipoda; family Talitridae; genus Morinoia; species Morinoia aosen. The sequence goes on along the minus strand of CM059574.1, from coordinate 57,851,717 downwards.
ACTCAAATTAAGTTCAACCTTACTCTTCTTGGCACGTAATTAAACTCACCTCTCAACATGGCACTGCGAGTGCTTCTCTGTTTTCACTGTACGCCGTCAGTCTTTTCTGCACACATCACACGTCACTGAAGCGACGCACAAGCATGAGGCCTCACTGATCTAAATGTGTAGCTTTCGTCTCTAAACATCACCTTCTTCCTCTTCTCTGATGTTCGAATCGTAAACTCCCTGTAGAAATGCCGTTCTTTCTTCTTCATGACTTTGGTAACTATGAAGTTCTAGGTGACAGCTGAAGCTGGAATTTCAGATCAAGAGGCAAACGCTTTAGAATCAAAAAAGCCAAAGTTAATAAGGGGTTTTTGATGTATTTCTTAAGGCTGACGGCTTTTCAGCTAGGATCTGAAGTCACTTCTTGTTGTAGGATAATACACGATGAAGTAGAACTTTCCATAGGGGCCTCAAAGCTTTTGTTTTTTTGATTATACGTTACGGGAAGCTGTTCATGTTATAAAGGGAAGCTATTCATCAACTACATGTCTGCTGTCTCACGTATCGCTAACATTCCTTGCTGAAATATTTGTGCAAAATCTCACACAGAGAATAGATTATTTGCGACTGCATAAATTTCGTACCACTGCAGTAAGTATTGCAAAATTTCGTCGCCATGATTTTTTAAAAGATGTTTTCTCTGAATCGCACTTCTACTGCAATTAACAAACTTTTGCAAGCTGTTTACCTTCCATGTTTTTTTCCACATTAATCTCTCAGAAATAATACAATGATAAGTATTGTGAACCGATTTTAGCGCATTTTTGTTGCAGGCCCACGAAATCCGCGAAGCTCTCGAAATGGTCGAGAGAAGAGTTGCTGTGTCTGCAAAATCCAGAGTAAGACTGCAATGTTACGTTGGATTCTTAACAACTGTTCTCAACTTTTTGTTTTAGTAGAAGCATGAAAAACAATCAAATTTTTCAAACTCTTTGTTCACTTCTGATACTAAGTCTGTGACAATTTGCTATTTAAAACATGTTTTATACTCGTTGTCCTTGTGCTTCATGATAAGCCTTATATGCCCAATCGAATATGTTATTTATGCTATTTATGCTTGTAAATATGCCTAATATGCTCAGGAAATAGTCCTTTTATACTATTTGAGGATCTTAGCGGATTGAAACAATATTTTACGATCATTTTTCATGGAATTTTAAGTCTCCTAAAAACTTTACCTGAAAAATTAGCAAAGAAATTAGATTGAGAGATACAAATTTCACAAACATTATTTTATAATGATAAGAATCCTATGAAACTCTAACTGAACAACTCACAAAGCAACCACAAAGTAAAGTGAACAAATAACAATAAGTAGCTAATATGTCGCTATCCATGGCTGTGACAATATATCTGTTTCAACGAAAATTATTCATGGCACTGATGATGGCAGTTTATAATCAAATATTGCTTCATGTTTTCAAAGATCAAACTACGTCTATTATCCGCCAATACAGTTTTATACACGGAAAATATCCGTTAAACATGACAGGTGACATCTGGGGCAATGACAAAAGATGATATCTCGGAACAAGAAAATATTTTGATTAGCTCGTTTTCTAATTCATTCTATTTCCCACTTCAACGCTGACAAATATCTCTCATAGGTCCATATCGTGTCTTTTTATCAAGGATCGAGGTCATATTATTATGAAATCTTCGATCATACACATGTTGCAACTTCTCCCCAACCTCTTCCATCACGGCGGATTCTATTTAGAGCCCTCTTGTTTCCTATTTCTTGATAGTGGTTGGTAATATTGCAAAGTCGATATTTTTCTCAAGCTCTATACAATCTTGAATTCTTTGAGCCTCGGTGTCTTCGAGTAACATACTAACCCTGCATAGATAATCGATATTTTCAGAGTAGTATTGTGCAGCCTCAAAGTAAGTTCCCCATCGCGTAACTACAGGCGAGGGTGTTACCCATCATGACAGAGCTCTTTGAATAATTGTGTTCTGTGCGGCGCCTTGATAAACACACTCTTCGCTGTACTTATCAATCGGTTCACTGCAGGATAATTACTTCGCGCCAGGTCGGCAATCCTATGCAACCCGTCAGCTAGGAACGTAGATGCACCAATTTTGGGAATGAGCCTTGTAATGTTCGCATTGCTTTAATCATATAAGGGTCCGCATCTGGAGCAGCAACCAAAATATTTTCATAACGCATTTGTTCTAGCCAAAGAACACGAAAAGAATCATTTAAGAATGCAGCTATCACAGAATGATTTACGGATTGCAATTGAGTCACAATTCCTAAATAACATTTGCCACGCTCTTCTTCAACCCCCAGAATTTCGAGCACGAAGCATGCAACATATCTCTGATCAACATTTTTAGTTTCATCTAGAGAAAACCACCGCTTCTTCAAACCAACTTTACTTTGAAAAAAATCATGAGTACTTTTGTTAATATCGCGAATATAATATTTCGTAAGAGTACTTTGGTCAGGACTGTATATGCTGTGTATTCCTTCAAAAATTTCGATAATTTCCCTACACTCAGTTTATTCAGAGCAACATCTGATGATATCAGAGCTTCGCACAGATCCCTCCTGAATTGGTAAATTTTTCGTTTAGGTGTGGGTTGCCGCTCCCTAACCACCTGATGCTGATTTTCACCAACACTTTGAAGATTTTCAGGAGTAGTGTCTTCTTGATGTTTATGTATTTTTATTGTCCCTGTGCTTCTTTGTTTTCATATGTTGTCCTACTGATGATTTTTTTCATGTTTGAGAACAGGAAATGAAACATTCTTACTTCAATAACATGTTTTCATCGGATATGTTCAGCTAGTGAGGTCATATGAAGCATATGTAACTTGTCAAGAATTGCATGCAAACCTGTTGGGTTAATGCTGCGACATCAGTCACACTACCATTTACCGCCACATTTCCTATAAAAGAATAATAACAAAAACTCTATCCAGTAAAATACACCAAACTCATGAAATAGGTTTTTGACAGATGTCTCACAAATAACCCACCAGAAACTTTTATAGGCATTGGATTTCTTAGTAACGAAATAGGGGTGAAATATGCTTATGAAATTTGGACAATTGTTAGTTCATTTAATTTTATAGTGAGTACTTATTTCATTAGAATCGCTCACATTGATCTTCTTGTCTACATGCACCACATTACATGAGCGATAATGCACCGAACGCTTATTTATTATTAAACATGAGGGCTTCGTTTGCGCAGTGCCCATCTTACCCTAATTAATTGAAAAATTTACTGAAACCAACTCTTCCTATTTGGGTATTTAAATTATCTTACCTTCAATTTAAAAATTTGCTTTGGCTATCGCCATTGTCCGTCCAAATCTGTGAATTTCACCAGTATTCTAGCTCGAAGTCCAGTTTTTGCAATTTTTGACATGATATGTACGGCAAAGGAAAACACTTGATACTGGATGAAGTTTCAGCAATCAGCTAGCCTAAATTGACTTGTGTTCTAACAATGTGGTTTGGTTTTCTTAAACCAGCTATCTCTTCCAAATACATCCATTAAAGTGCTTATTCTTTTACAAGAAGAATATTCATTATTTTAGAGCACAAATGAACATACTTTTCATGTTAATACGGCTAAGAATATTCTTTTATGCTCAAAGCATATTGTCACAGCCCTACTGATTACATATGTAAGTTTAGTTCGTAAGAAGACAAAGATAAACAATATCAGCGCGTTATGAATGTGGAAGAGGGACTGGCTGGAAAATTCTCGCCTGATAGATTACTTATTTTGGCGATTGAAACTAAGTACATCATATGAAAAATATATGATAATCAAGCTCCCTCGCAGCAAATTGTATTTTGTAGACCTTATGAATCTATTTTGCATGATGATCAGTCGGTGCGTTTTCAGCAACATGCAGAATTTACTCTAACCTCTCACAGTATGGAAGACCTGTATTGCATAAAAATTCACGATTACTTGTTCAATCCTCAATTCCAGTCATATTTATTCATGCTTCCCTTCTCTCACTGAAGTTCCCAGCATTATTTGGAAGAATTGACCTCGTTGTAACGTAAAAGACTTAATAAATGTATAAATTTAATACTCTTCTATGTTAACAGATTCAAGACGCCCTAGAGACACTCAATCTGATGCCGAAGTTTTCGATCTACGGAGTGTTCTCGATGGGACCTCACGCATTTTTACCGGTCAGTTGTGCTCGAAGTCACGGACATTTCAGAGCATCTAAGCCATTCAAATATTCTAGCTCTATTTTACCCCTGTCCGGTGTCTGCGAGTGCGAGTGAACGTTTTTAGGATTATAGTGGGGAACAAATATTCCACCTCCACTTAAATCTTCATAGTATATATGTGAGCTAGGGAACATTTTTACGACCAATGCTGCAAATATATATTTTTCTATGTGACACTTGTTCCAGTTATTAAAACGTGCAAGTATTATCTGACTTACAGGTCAGTTAGTGATCTGTTATTGCAGTCCTACACTTTACGTGCTACATAGCATGTAAATAAAGAATTTCAAGATGAAGACATCAGTGAACGGGAACGAATCGCAATTTTCAGGTTTATTTTTTAAGTGGACGCATTTTACGTTATGATTAAATTCCATAATGAGTCCTATTCGTAAATAATTATTTCTGATCTCTTTAATAAGAGCGTGTTTCCTTTTTTCCCAAGTTTCAGGAGGTAGTCCATATTCTCAGTAAGTTGGGGCGTATCGTTGTTGTGTTCCACCAGCAACTTGAGCCTATACGCCCGAGTGTGATGACTTAGGCACATATTATCTTCAAGCAGAATAATTGCGTCAGTTTTACGTGGAATGCCTTAGCGATACTAACGTCGTGTGTGTGCGACGTACAGTTCACAGCACTCTCTCTGGTAATGCAAAGAATTCAGAGCGTGAAAGGCTAACTGTTCGTGCTTTAACGATATTCGTGCATTTCTGCCCACAGCTTGTGACCACCATCATCACCTTCGCTCTCATCAGCTTCCAGGATACAAAGGAATGCATGCCGTGATGCATCAACTTGCGCCCTTGCTTCCAAGCTATGACTGATAACAACGCTTAGCGCCTGAAGATATTACACACACAACGCGTCCAGCAATGTTTACCTTAACTACACATTCCCTAGCAGACAAGGTTCGTAGCTCAGAAATGTGTACAGTGCGAATTAAGGGGAGCATACTCCCTAGAAGCAGAAAATTTGGGGAAAATAGATTTTAGCTGCTATCGGAGGTGAAAGAGGTCAGGTACATCCTGTGAAAAAATGAAGTTCGTGCGTTCGCTCGTTCGCCCGCTACGGGAGTTTGAAGAATGGGGGGAGGGGAGGGGGAAATGGCATTTTATCATGGTACACCTCCCCCTTGACTCTTTCTTCACGGCGTGACGTTGCTATGTCATCTTCTATGTCTATTTATTACTGTATAATGTTTTCAGGGGTCCTAGCTGACCCCAACGATGAAAAATTGAGATTGTTTATGTGTACCTATTTTGCCTTATTTCGGAGCATCGGAATGTGGGGTTGCAAAATGCATCTCCTCAAACAGTTTTCGAGCTACAGTGATGATTTTGGTAGCATTGTATGCGGAAAAGCGTTTAGATTATGGGATGTAAAGGGTTACTTCTAAATTTTTCACGATCAAAAGTTGTGACGTCACAAATTGAAATTTTCGCCCAAAAAAAATTTTGCCCAAAAGATTTCGCCCAATATTCCGCATCCAATGGTGACAAAATCATCACTCTAGCTTGAAAACTGTAGGAGGAAATACATTTAGAAAACCCTCCTCAAAGTTTCATTTTCTTCGAATATCTTGTTTTCTTTCAAGAAAATAGCTTATTTTACAAAAGGTGAACGATTACAAATTGCATTTCCTATCAGTATAGAAAATTTTATTGCTCTAGGTTCAGTAATAAAAAAATTCCAAATTGGTTATGCACCCCTTAATGCAAAATAAAATAAACTGCTTGTGAGATTTGTGAAGTTAGTTGAAGCCTCTTCAACCCTAATGGTGTGCCGGGAAGCACAGACTCCAATATCGCCAGATTTGGACGCCGCCCACCCTTCTCGCTCCACCTCCGTAGCACCACAGCTAGCTAGCTTGGGTTAGATCAGGTTGAGTTAGATTAGATTGAGTTAGGTCTGGTTAAGTTAGGTCAGATTGAGATAGGTCAGGTTGGGTTAGGTAAGGTTAGGTTACTAAGGTTAGGAAAGGCTAATTAAAATTTGATTATGATAAGTTTGATTATGATTATTCTTTTAACTCAAAATAATGGTTTAATAAGGTAATTCCCATCTTGAACTATAGTGTTTAATTTCTAAGTGCTCGTTTCGTTGATGATGCAGTGAGTATTAAAGACTACTCATATAACGAACAGGTAGTTGAATAAACCTGCGTAATACTATATAGTTAACTAATTGGCGCGAATGACAGCTGTATTGTTGCGGCTACGGAGGTGGAGGGATAGAGAAATAATGATTTAATGGAGGTTAACTTTCAAATTCTGCTGCAGTAACCACATTCTCAGTGCTTGTATAGTTTTTAAAGCAGTAGTACATAATTACTGTATAACGAACAAATAATTCAGAAAAACTCAGTAGTTCTACATGGCTTAGAACTTGGCGCGAATGGCATCTTCGCTGTGGTGCTACGGAGGTGGAGGGAGAGGGGTGGGTGGCGTCCAAATCTGGCGATATTAGAGTCTGTGCTGCCGGGAAGCACAGACTCCAATGTCGCAGGATTTCAACCCCGCCCACCCCTCTCCCTCCACCTCCGAGCAGCTACAACAAGATTAGGTTAGGTTAACTTAGGTTAAGTTAAGTTTAAAGTTAACTTTGGTTAAGTTACGTTAGTCTAACTTTGGTTTCTGTACGGGTAAGCTTGGTTAAGTTAAAAAGTTTGAGAACCCCTCTCCTTCGGTACCGAGATGGAGTGTCAAATTGCCAAACACCAGCTTTCGATGTCATAACATATTATAATGATTTATTGCAGGTCAACTTACGTATTCTGCTTTAGTATCCACTTATTTAGCCCTTACATCGGTTATAATGCAGTGATTAATAACAACTGTGTAACGAACAGATAGTTTAATAAATGTGAGTAGTACTACATAGTTAAATAATTGGCGCGAATGGCAACATGATGTAGCAACACGGAGGTGGAGGGAGAGGGGTGGGCGGCGTCCAAATCTGGCGAGATTGGAGTCTGTGCGCCCCGGCCGCGCTAGAGTCAACAGCTGGCAGATGCCCCCACTCTATCACCCCCACCCACCACCCATGCAGCACAGACGCCAATGGCGCAGATCTACAGAAATGTTATTTTAGGGTAATTTAGGGTAGGTTAAGTTAACTTAAGTTAGGTTAAGTAGGTTGGTTAAGTTAGGTAAGGTTGGGTTAGGTTAGGCCAAGTTCAGTTAGTTTAAGGTTAGGTTGAAAAAGTTTAAAAATGCCTATTCTTGAGTGCCGAGATGGAGGGTCGAATGGCCAAACACCAGCGGTCGTTGTCATAACTTATTATAATGATTTAATGCAGGTTAACTTTGGTATTCCGGTGTACTATCCACTTACTAAGTACTTGTAGTGTTTATAATGCAGTTATTAATAATAACTGTATAACGAACAGCTAGGTTAATAAACCTCAGTAATATTACATAGTTCAATAATTGGCGCGAATGGAAACTTTTAGAAGCAACATGGAGGTGGAGGGAGTGGGGTGGGCGGCGTCCAAATCTGGCGCATCAGCCAGCTGTTGACACTAGCGCGCCCCGGCCACACCCTGCCGTCTCTCCAACCGCAAGCTTGGCTGCGTGGCAGCACGCATTGCAGCTGAATCCCCCTAATAACTTTCAATGCTCATTGCGTTTCTGAGGAAAAAATTGCTGTACTATCTCTCGCTCTCAAGAATTTCAGCTCATATAACTAAATTTGCCCATCCATTTCATGCTTAATGTTCCACTAATCTTAAAATTGTTATGTATGATAATAATTTTTCATCTGGACCGTGTAAATTCATCAGCTCGAAGTTAAACAAATACTGAGGTGGAAAATAGACAATTTCCCATTAAAAAGTCACTGATTAGTAGGAAAATTTCAGTTAATTGGTTGTATGGCAGTGTATGTACTTGTGGTCAGATACAGTGCAAGGTCCTAAAAATTTGAAACAATTTGTAGAAAAGAGCATCAGTATTTATATAGCGTACTGATGATGATAAATTGGCTTGTAAACTATTTTCCCTTGTATTGAAGCTACTGACAAACTTTTCTGTACAAATACTCTTACGAAACCATAAAAAATCATCACGGAACCGTAGCAGCCGTAATAAAATTTAAAGAGCTTTGACATCAATCATTAAGGGATATATTCCAATAGAGCCTAATTTTAAACGTTTCGGTCACAGGCCATCATCAGTGGTAAGAATTATGAAACGATGTGAAGAAAAAATAAACTATTTCTGAAGGACAAATCTAAAAACAAGTTGTGAAATACGTCAATTCCGATCATATATTTACTATGGCAAGAAGAAATAAACAAAAATTGTTGTTTAAAACAGGCTTAAGTTTATATGTACAAGGATTCTAGAATGTAAATACGTGTATAAAACTCTCAGATGCGCCAAAACTTTTGTAGATATGTTTCACCATAGCAAACAATCCACATACAGAACAAAAATTTACCCACCATATCGAATCACAATTCGATAAAATGTCTGTTCGAGAATACAGAAGAGCAACAGTAATTACTTATTTTGCATGAGTAGCTACTGTCACCGAAAATATTCCAGAAAACTACCTGAGTGGATTTCAGCGCATGTAGAACACCGATGTTAATCATTTTTAATTATTTTCACTTTTAAAGCAAATGACAATTTCGCAGCAGCCTTCAATGAATGTCCTTCCTTCACCACAAGGGAAATAAAGTCAAGCCATAATAGATGGATAACAGATTAGATGAAAGAATTGAGTGATGCTAAACAACTCTCGAAGCGAGTACAAACTGAACATTTCAGACTGTACTCTTCAAAACCTATATGAACATCACAAGAACATTATTCGAAATGTAAGCTGGACACGAACATTCCACAAAGAAATGTTAAATGTTGAATCCAAAAATAAACATGGGAAATAATTGGAGTTGCTTAGTATGAAAACAGACTGCAAGAGCATGTAGTTTTGACAGCCCTTCAGAAAAGTTAGTTTATTAGTTTATTAGTTAGTTTAAGCCTCCCTATCCTCAACAATGAGATGTAAAGAGAGGAAGGAAGAAGGCACCATTTAGTATGGAGTTAAGGGAACGTGGAATCTATGCAGAAAGGGCACAGAAACAGAAAGCTAAGAAAGAAGTTCATGAAACAAGAAAAAGTTGAAGAAGAAAGTAGTAGGCGCTGAAAAACAGGACAGCAGTGAACCGAAAAAAAGATGGTCCGTAACACAACAAAACCTATTCTATTTTAACAAAAGAAAGCCTACCTAACCTTTAGCTCGGGCCCTCACATCCCTTCAGAAAAAGTGATTGATTTCAATACTTTCCTCTAAAAAGTTGGTGAAAAAGCTTTCAATACTGTGTCCAAGCTCGTTCCAAAAACACCTATACGAATTTAAATTTAAGAAATGTTTCATCCCCTAATCCAAGAAACGAATGGAGACCACTGCTAGTTAGTATTATAGCGATTAGGATAATTTTATACACACTCATATATACGAAAGCAGTCTCACATGCAGGTTGTAGCCATCAATAAACATCGGTATTTCTGGTACAGCACCTGTTATGTGTCTGACGATGAACACATCTGTAACCCCAAATAAATTTTTTTGATCAGTGGAAACTACTCATCATTAAACAATTGTATAAATCTGGTGAGACCTTAACATTATTTAATTACAGTCCAATCAGTCTCCCACTTGTTATCTCTGAAATGTAAGAAAAAAGTAACGACAAGCCAGCGTCCGTCTCACTAATGAACCACACTAATTCCATTCCAATCAAAATGCTCACTGGAGGAACACTACTCAAGATGAGTCTCTGAGTATCCCAGGTAAAATATGCAATGAAATACTCTCTCTTTCTACAACTTTATCTCTTCAAAGCGTTGAACAGCGTTAAGGATAACAAGCTCCTAACAAATATCAAGCCTAAGACTAAATCCACAGTTGTTCGAGACCTACCTACTGAACTGCTTTCATGCAGTGTGCTAACATAAGAAAAAGTACCATTCACACATATTAACTTCAGTATTCTTAAGGGTGAACTCCAGACTCCTTCCTATTTTCTATCTTCAATAATCATTTACCCACCATGCCAGTAAACACAAAAATCTCAATATACGCTCAGGATATTCAAATTGGGAAGAAGGTTAGACAACTTATTCAAAAGAAACACAAGCCTAAGCTGACAGCCTTCAAAAGAATTTGAACTCGAGGTATGACCAGCATTTCATTAATTAAACTAAACGCGAGTAAAACGCATTGAATTATTTTTTGATCAATATTTGTGGCCAGAAAATCTCTAAAACTTACGCTAACTTTTAGAGCGAAAGAATCGAGCCTGTCAACAAAGTAAAATACTTGGAAGCTGGTTTGAAAAATACATGGCTTTCAAAATCACTCGGGGAAACAATTAATATACGACAAAATTAGCGAAACTTGAATGATTTCTCTACGTGATTTAGAACAAATTTGAGGAAAAAGCGAGATTATTCATAATTCGGTTAAACAAAGATAGAACTTAGCTAGTACCCTAATCACCACATTCATGTTGAAAAGGAAAGAATAAGACAATGATAAGTGCAGGATTACGTTACAACGCATTTCAAACTTTCAAAATTTAGAAATCAAATGTTCGATTATGAAACGTTCTAAACAGTCATCTATCGAAACACAACAATCGTTCTCTTCTCATCGAGTTATAGAATTTTTATTTTTCATAGCCTTCTTTGGTTTGGTTGGCTACCCTCCCTTAAGTAGGAAAAGCCTGGTCATATATATTTATATTCATTACATTTTAGCGTGAAAAATCCGATTTAGATTGTAGGTGTGGTTCACTGTTGATAATATATTTCCAGTTATCTAATATGAAGATGGAACGAAGCGAAACAAACGCGCACACACAGAAAACACGAGAAATACTTCCACCTACAAATCTCATGAAAAACGCACATTGAAGCTGTATTTGCAAAAAAATTATTTATGACACTTGTCATACAATAAAATGAAATCCCGTAGTCGGATTCCCTGTGTGTTCAACTTAATAATAATAATAATAATAATAATGAAGGCATCTACGGATGCTTTATTTCCAATCAAGCCTGATACGTATCACATTGTACATTGGATTCTCAAATGCCTTATATCAAACGCCAGGACGCCATGACGCTTTCCCCCGGTCAAGACCGGTACCCATTTCAGACACCTGGGTAGAGTGGGGTATTGTGCTTGGAATTTTTCTCCTATACCCAGCAGAGAAAATCGCCACCAGCGCTGAGATTCGAACGCGGGTCTGCCGCACGTTGGCAGAACCTCTAGCCCCACGGCTACGGTGTTATAAAGGTATATCTGAGTCAGGGCAGTAAAGGAAAATGTAAAAGAAACGATTTATTGCATTTAAATCACTGATTTTGAGTTGTGTATGAAAATGCTACAAAAATTCAAGGCTTCGTGAACCTCACGTTTTCTCCAGAAGCGTCATGTCAAGGCCAGGCTGATGCATGTATGTATGCCAACGACAACCCTTTCAACAAGCCAGCAGCGTTTTGGAACTCAGTCCTGAAATAGATGAAACCATAATCAAACTATTTGGGAGAAAAAGCAAAATCGATGTTTGGAGGCAACAAAGCGAAGAGTATTAAACCAAAGTGAACCATCCCCACTGTTCAGTTTGGAGGTGGCTCAATCATTGTGTGGGGATGTTTCAGTTCATCAGGGGTAGGTAAACTTCACACCATTGAAGGATCATGAATGGCTTGAAATAACGTGAAATATTGGAGGAGCAACTCCTATCTTCAGCGCGTTTGTTAAAATTGAAACGTGAATAGACCTTCCAACAAAACAAAGATCAAAAACATACTGCTAAAGAAACAAAGGAATGGTTGTGGATAAAGTCAATGGCCAAGTCAATCCCCGGTTGTGAATCCGATCGAAAACTTGTGGAGGGAATTGAAATTGAAGATACAGAAGAGAGGTTTCAATACATCACGGAACTTAAGTAAATTTACATTGAAGAATGGAATAATGTTTCACCCGAAACTTGTAAAAGAGTGGTAGTGACTATTTTAAATGTCTGGAAGCTATAATTAATAATCAGGGCTATGCAATAATGTATTAATATATTTCTTGGAATGTGTTGTAAACTTTTGTTCACGTATTTATTATACATGTGCGTATACATCTTTTATTATAATAAATATTTGGAGGTTTCGGATACATTATTCAACTTTTTATACTACTGTTCAATTGCATTGCAATTTTCATCATTTTATGGGGTCTAGAAATGTGGAATCCGGTAATATAAGCCCCACTGAATATTTAACGTTGAAAAATGTTCCCAATAACTTTTATATGTTTTTAATGTAATCCTTGCCCAAAACTTGAAGTGTGTTTGCTAATGGGTATTGTTATACTTATGGATTAATAAAAATGGTAAAATCGATTTCTCTATGGATGATGGGCTCAACAAAAATTTGATGCATTTATATAGATAAGTCTTTCAAGACTTTCTACACCAGTAAACGGAACTTATTTACCGTACAAAATTGAACGTGCATGCTTTATTTCCTATTTACATTTCTAGAGCGTATGTTTCTAAGCATGATTGCATGGTGGAAAGGTTTAGTGGACTAATTGCATTTTTTCCCTCGAAAAATATGATCTAGACTAGTGGACTGTAGTCGAGTACGAGAGTGTCACAGCGACAGTCATTGATGGATGCATTAGTAGACTACTGAACTGAGTGAACTCTGAGCGACTTCATCGGTTCTAAGCGAGTTGCATTCAACGTCTTTTTTAGACACCAGTGAAGCTCTCCCTACAACTTCTTGAAAGCTGCTCTGTCATTGGTTGATCAAGTACTCTAAGCTCCTGCCATTTTTCATCGTGTTACTTTGTTTACTTTGTTCCAAATTGATTATTTCGCTGTAGTTTCTCATTTTCAGCAATAATAATGTTCTTTGAATTTGCAGAAAACGCTTGTTAGAGTTATTAAATTTATTCGCATGTGACTGAGAATTTTAATTTAAACACACATTTATTCGTGCTTAATAGCAAACGATATTCGTCAAGCTGTGTGTGTCCGTGCTTCTAATTTTCCATTTCAACGCTCATTTCTGGATCTGATACTATTGGTTGAGGTAAGTTTTGCTGGTATGTATTCTATACAGAGACTCGTTGTAATAATATTTCTCTTTATTAACTGGTTCTTTTTCACATTATCAAATGATTTCTACCAGCTCTTGCTGCAGTGTGTGTTCCGTTCAGAAATTAGAAACGTTTTATTTAGCAAAAATAATTGTGCTTGCTCTGATATTGCACTCAATCAAGGTAATAGTACCGATTGCATGTATGCTATTTGTAAATTAGTAACTCTGCGGACTGTTAGAATTGTGAAATCAAGAATCAATTTACTAATTGAACACTAAGCGAGTTATTTTTCTTACCATTTTACGTAGCATAACACTAAAATATCTGTTCTTCACTACCCAATTGAAAATCAAGGACGTATCGCCGATGTGTTTTGGCCGTGCAAGGACGAACCTAAGGGACGTAACATGGGTAAATCACCTTCGAATCGTTGGCGAAATGTCCACTTGAGGACGAACTTTTGGCTCAGATACGTACGCGGCCGTCCGCGATGATCAGACATGCTAAGTCCATGCTACGTCCCTGCTCGACCCATTCCACCGGCGATACGTACATGATTCGCGGATGGCCATCCTTGAATTTAGCGTTAAATAAAAAAACTTTCGGCCTCGCACAGACGAGATTTATCGCCTCTAAGCGACCCTCGAATATAAATATATATATGTATAATCACATATATATATTTCTATATCAGGATCGCTTATAGGCGGTAAATCTCGGCTGTACGCGGCCGAAAGTTTTTGTCGAAAGTTGCAGTTTTTAAAAAGGAACACTCAAGTATATATATATATATTATATATACATTATAAATATATATACATATATTAAATATTTGAGTGTTGCTTTTCAAACAACTTCGCTGAGCGTGGCAGAGAGTTTCTAATGACAAAGCTTGGTATTAAAACACTCAAATGTTTACCCCCGCCCGCTGTTTATTATGTAAAGTAACAAAAATACCGGCTCATCTTGGCCGATAATTAAGCACACCTGTCCAATTACAGCATATACTGCGCTGGTCGTGTTTCTACGATCACATACTGGACTCGCAGTTTTTAAAACATGTTTTGACATTTAAGTTATTTATTGCTTAAATTTTTCACGAAAATGCAAAGCACGATCGGCATTAAGCACCCAAAAAGGTGAAAATGAAATATTTAATTAAAATTAATCCTTTATTTAAGCTAAATCTAGAATATTAGGATAAGCCTCCCTATTCAAATTAATGCGTTGTAGAGAGTGGAAGATGGAACACACAAATTTGTGGGGAATTAAGCGAACGGGGAATCTATGAACAAGGCGTGAACACCTTGTTTTCAGAATCGACAAGATACACAGAAGTTTATGAAACATGATAGAAGTTAAAGAACGTAATAAGCAGCGTCTAACTCGAGTAAAACTGACTCGTCAAAGGCTGGTGCATTATTTTCAAATGCCCAAGTGATAGCTGAAAGATAAGTGACGTGTCTCTTGCCTCTCCTCCATCCCAGTCAACTGTCCCTGTTGAAAAAAAATAGTTCGTTATCATGTATAGGATTGCTATCCAACAAATTAATATTCTGAGTACGAAATACCTTTAATAGTTTCCTGGTCAATCAAATTTTAGTGAGAATAAATGCTCTTCACAGCATAGTTTTGTGAGGTTTATCCTTCGTTTCAGGTTCCTTATCAGTAGCTTTACTCATTTAATTAATAAGGGTATACTGGGTCGAAAAAACATAGTTAGAGAGAAATATCGAATTACTTGTGTTTCAATAGTTCTAAACATGTTAGAATACAAAGATAATCACTGATTTAAGCTAGATTAGACAGAACAAAAATATTGGTATCAAATATCACAATGCGAGAAGACTAGGTAGGGTAATTCTGTACATGATTGAAATTGCAGTTGACTAGTTATTGCCGCACACCAGATATTCGCATGTTAACGGCACCAGAGATAGAGGTAAAATGAATGAACAACTGGAGATTTCACGCGTCTACAAGCCACAGTCCTATTGAACAATTTTAGAACAACAAATTATTTGTAATTTCGTTAAGGCTACGTTTAAGTTTATGACTTATTTGAATATGCTCCTTTCAACAACATTATACATTTTTTTTGCATTTGAGCACAGATCTTCATTTGAGGGCTCACAGCTATGTTCAATACTGAAATGATTAAAAATGGAACCTTAATATTTGTGCGAGGTTAATCTAACCTTCAGTTTCATCCTAGTCATGCCAAGTGTAGCATTGCAACACTTACTGAAAGACTTGCGTTCTATCCTTTTACATTCGAACTGAAATATCACATTGCTTCGGCCAAGGTCACTGACTCCGGATCTGGAAATATTGTTTCTAAGTAGATCACCGATTTCTTGATTTTGTAGAGCAAACGAAGTTTTAATGACATATCTGGATCTATTGGTTTCACGAAAGTTTTAACAACATTTTTGAAGACACGTTTATCAATTTTGTAATTGCTATGCATTTGACTTTCATAGAATATATTTATGTTTTGCATATCCCGGGTTATGGTCCTCACTCAAAATTCGATTCACAAAGTTACCAATTCCATCAATTAGCGTATTGGAGAAAATTTTATTAACTAGCAACCGATTACAGAGTAGCATTTCTGAATGAAAACTTGCCCAGTTGCTGCACACTTCATAAATGTTCTTTAATAAGGTATGGATAACACCTTCATAATACACATGCGCTGCATCACAATCACAGTTTCTGGTTCCACCAACATGCAAGGGTGACATACGCTGTTATACGAAAAGCACCCTGAGATTCTTCAACTGAAATGTCATGAAATGGCAGCTTCCCACTTACACGCCCAGCTCATACGTAAATGTAACACCGGATTATCAGTCACCAAATTCCTCAACATCTCCAACTACTCTACCATCTCAATTTCAACGATAATATCGTCCACGTACCATGCGTATAAATCGGCTTCACCGGTATAGAATTCATGTTATACAAGCACTGCAGATTTATAAACTGGAACCTACCCTCAACGAAAATAAAAGTTATTTTTTGCTCTAAAATTGTTCTGTAGGACTGTGGCATAGACGTTTGGAACCTCCGGTAGATCGTCCATTTTGCCTTCATCTCTGGTGCCGTTAACATATGAATATCTGTTGATCAATAAGTAGGCATCTGTAATTTTAATCTTGCACAAAAAAGTCCTACCTTGTCATAACGCAATGGGATTACCAATATTAATATTCAGTCTGATGTAGCATAATTTTTGGATTGTCATTGTTTTATCAAAGTAATTGTTTGTTTCGTCTTTGGCATCCTGAAGATGATGTTAGTAACATCGAAATGTTGACTTTTATAAACTGATATATGTAAAATTTTAAAGAAATTGAGTGTTCATTTCAGTGAAATGATATGTGACTATCTTTGTATTCTAACACGTGGAGAACTAAAACAATTTCGCAAAGTTGAAAAGTTGGAAAATGAATTGTGTTAGAATAATGTGAAAACATCTTTATTATACTATCAATCTGTCGTTATAAGCACATGAAAAAATCTAATTTCAGTACTACGTGCGCAATGAGCTTAGTAAATGATGGTCAGTTGAGACAATCCATATCCGGCACTCCCGTCATCCCCTATTTAATAACAGGCTACACTTAGTATCGCTCCAAATGACTACTATCATCATTTACACTTTCAGCGCAACATACTCTACCGGTGGTCTCGGAAGGGATATTCCTAATGCTGCTGACCGAACAGTATGACAAACTAAATTTTTAATGAATATTGAATTAAAGCAAAATGAAGGCCGGATCCGGTTATTGTTTGTATTATCAAAATAACTAACTTTAATCGACTTCAAATTTTAATTGAACATTGAACCTCAGTTTAACCAATTGAGGTCAACGTATTGAAATATATACTCATGGAGTCACGTTTCGGAATTCATGTGCATGCATATCACTCGCAACTGAAAGTGGATGACTAATAAGTAGATACAGCACGAAGTCGTCTCGTCGAAAAGGGCGTTAGAACCTAATTGTGGGGAGTGGGTGACTGGAGTTATTCATTAAACAATAAAAGTTTGGTACAAAATTTGTCATCTGTGAACCTACATGAGATTGCAAGTTTATCCTGGTTCATGAAACTTCATAAAACAATATTCAGCAGAGCTTATCTATGAGATGAGAGCTTTCTGAAAGGCACCTTTCACTTTACTCCTAGGCTCGTTTCGGAACTCGGGAATTTGAGCAAGAGCACCTGCATTGCAATGAAGGAAAAAATATGAAGAAGGTCGTTCGCAACAAATTATGGCAGGCTGTATCCTACTCTTCTATTTTACGTACTTAATTAAAAACTATCCAGATGTTGTGAACATTATTTACAAATAATAATTAGTTTTCTGTAACAATACTCTTAAATACATGGTATCATGGTTACTCACTTTTGATTACTGCACACGCGACGGAGCGGAGTTGTCAAACTTGATTTTGGTCCTCAGTCTGTGGGGGCCTAAACCTGGCATGGAGAATTCTGTCGCTAGGTTTCTCGCTAGTAAGATTTTCAACATCGCTGTCACTGTGCGACTAAGGTTTGTTCCCTGGCGGTCATCAGATATGGAACCTGGAAATTTGAGAACAGGAAATTGTAGGACATGTTTAAAAATGTTAGTTTCTCCACAATTTCGAAGTACATTAGCTTACAATTTTGTTTGAATCCTCAGCAGCATATTAACTTGGAAGTCTCACTACGAAAACTTGTGACTACCGAAATGAAAGATTGTGTTTGTCCAAGTTTTTCGCGCATATTTCACGCCAACTCCCCATCATAACGAAGAAGCGTCAAATCCAGTGTTCACAAATATTTAAATAACAATTTGATATAAATGGAGGGATATATTAGCAATTATTTGACCACAATACAACTTACAAGATCTTCGCGCTGAAGTATGTAGTCCAGTCTTCCATTGAAGTCGCACGCGTGAATCCTCGAACTGGTGTTACGTTGGCAGATTTTTCTGATTAAAGATGCTCCTTCAGAAGCAAGGCGATCCCAGCAACTTGATCGTTTAATATCTCAACTTTACACTCCCTGCGATCGAGTTGACTCTGAATGGCAGCTATTTCTATATTTTTTGGCGAAGCAACGGAACTGGAAATGAAAGGAACGATAGAATTATTTACCTAGTAAGTTCTTAAATATTATTTATGAGTTCTTATGATAGTCTTGTAAAGTAAATGAAAGTATGTTCATATGCACATTATAGTACTCAAAACCAGAAAAACAAGTAAAGTTTTTGCGTCATTTCATAGAAATTTCTGCATATAACGAAATGGAAATTGAAATGCTTAATTTGAAGGAAGATGATATGCACCATATTTGGGTAAATGAAGTAGTAAAACACGTCAAAACATATTGGAATTGTTCCGCGCAGTACTATGGAACTAGATATTCTTTGTGAGTTAACTGAAAAGGTTGCATTTCTATGAATTAATATACGATTTTTCACATGATTTACTTAATCGTTGATTTAAAATCGAATACCATTGATAAAAACGGAATCACATTCCTTGGCAGAGCCCTTTTACCGATATAGTCAATGGTAAAATAAACACTAACGATAGTGTAAAGTATGAATTTACACACACAGCTTTTACAATTAACAAAAGTAGAGATTCATTCCTTCTATTTTTCAGTGTCATCGTACGTATCGAAAAGAAACTATTCCATCAAATTCCTATCTAGATATATCGAAGAAAAACATGTAAAGCAATAGTTGACCCTCCCAATAAATAATGAAATGAATAATGAAGGCATCTACGGATGCTTTATTTCCAATCAAGCCTGATACATATCACCTTGTACATTGGATTTTCAAATGCCTTATAACTAACACCAGGACGCCATGACGCTTTCCCCCGGTTAAGACCGGTTCCCATTCCAGACACCAGGGTAGAGTGGGGTATTGTACTTGGAATTTTTCTCCTATACCCGACAGAAAATCGCCACCACCAGCGCCGAAATTCGACCCTGAGTCTGCCGCACGGCGGCAGAAACCTCTAGCCACATGGCTATGGCGAGCACTATACATTACGCACCTAAAATATCACGCATAAAATTAGGTATACATAAAATAGATTAACACTCAACATGTACTGTAATAGATTTCTATTTAATGAACGGACTCATAAACAAAACAAAATAAAACAAAGTTCACATATCAATTTGATAATTATTATTATTATTATTATTATTAGTATTATTATTATTATAATCAGCTCCCAGAGGAAAAATGTGAGGGACCGAGCTGAGAAATAGGTAGGCCTTCTTTTTGTTGAAATAAATGTTTTTTGTTATGTTAAGGACCACCTTTTTTCGGTTCACTACTGTCTTGTTCTTCAGAATCTCTGACTTTCTTCTTCAACTTTTATCTTATTTCATGAACTTCTTCCTCATCTTACTTTTTCTATGCCCCTTCAGCATAGATTCCTCATTTTCTTGACTCCATACTAAATGGTGCCTTCCTCCTTCCTCTCTTCGATACGCTCTATTTTTGCAGCGGTTGGGGAGGCTTAAACTAACTTATAATGTAATCTAATCTATTATTATTATCATCATTATTTAGGAAGGTTTTAGCCTCCCTTAACCATGACCAAGATGTTCCAAGAGAGGAAGGAGGAAGGCACCATTTACTATGGAGTTGAGTGAACGCGGAATCTATGCACAAGGTGCATAGAAACAGTAAGCCAAGAATGAAGACCATCAAACAAAAAAAAGCTGAAGAAGAAATTTGAAGTTGCTGAAAAACAGGACAACAGTGAACCGAAAAAAGATGGTACGTAACAAAACAAAGACTTATTCTATTTCAACCAAAAAGAAAGCCTACTTAACCTTTAGCTCGGGCCCTCACATAGTCCCCCTGGGAGCGCTAATTTCCATTGATACAACAGTTGTATCCCCCCGAGGGGCACATATCAATGTGAAAGAAACATCGTTATCTGAACGTAATTCCCACCGGCTTAGGTCGGGAACGAATTCAGCAGTTGGGAGACAGGTTGAGCACCTTGCTCAGAGTCCTCGGATGAATCCAATTCTTCTGAAAGTAAAAACGCGTGTATGAGATATTTTCAGATATGTCAAGGTAAGGACGTGTAGCACATTTTTCCTTATAGCTAAACTTCTCTATTCCTCCTTTGCATCTTAAGATTTACAATTCCACCCCTATAGGTGCTAGTGTGGATGACTGCTTAAAACGTAACCTCTAAATTATAATGTAAGAAACTATATAAGTTTCTTGCCAAACATTTTCATGCGTTTTTATATTTAAAAGCAGGGCATATGTAGAGCAAGGTTAAGTTAAGCTTCGTGAGGGTGAGTTAAGACAAGTCATGTTATGTTCAATTAAATAAAAGGGAAACTCTTTAATGTTAACGGTTAACCTACAGTTAATTATATGGTTTACGGTGCGGTTAAAGTTTAAGTAGGTTGCAATTATATAATGTTGGGTTTAATTCTATAATATAGATATCAAGTAAACTAATAGGAGTTTTTAGTAGAAATTGAACTGGCAACCATAAATGAAAGTCGTTATAATATCCTGTTCACATTCAATTATGTATATGTTAAATTACAATAACAATTATATCCACACATTTATATTTGAAGAAAATGTGTAATTGTATAAACAACATGTAATTACAATAATTATAAAAAAATAGTTTGAAAAAGAAACTACTCCACCAAATTCCCATCGAGATCTGTAGAAGAAAAAGGTTATAGAAATAAAAGATCATCTAATGTGTATCAAGAATGGAGAAGTCACAATACATTAAAAAAAGTATATTATTAGTATATAGTAAAAATAAAGCATATTAATGTAATTGATGCCACAGACTTTATAGCTCGACTCGCCCTATCGTCGTTATTGATATGAGTATCGCAAAAATATGATTTTGAGTACGTCATATTACTGTTATTGGGATTTTTGGAGTTTACGATTTACCACAATTTTTACGAAAAATATCAGAGAAACTTGATAACTGCTATTAATGAAATGTGTTTGAAATTAATTTTAAATAAAGTGTGTGCAAGTTTCATGAGAATCGGACCATATTTTAGTTTATTGAACAAGCAGAAACAACAAAAACATCCCTAATGAAATTAAACCAGTCAACAACTGTATGATCATCTAAACCCAATTGTTTACAGATCACAGTCATAGAAAGTTCCAATCACAAATAAAAACAAAATTAGTTTCAAAATTTGTGGGGTCGAAGGATGACTTTCCTGAAAAAAGCTCTTTCTCCCTGCGGAAACTAAAGTACGACACTTCCGTGTAAGAAATTATTTGGAAGTTGGATCACCAAAATTTTAAAGCCGAAGCATTTAATTACATGGGGGAGCCACATTTTACACAACTCACATTAGCATGATTCAAATAATTGTAATACTGCAAATACGCTAATAGCGACACTTCACAATTCAATAAATGCTCAAGATCTTCTAATGTACTAACGAATATGTTTTTTTTCTGAAAATTAAGAAGAAAAATATAAAATTATATATGATAAAATGTGTTCCAAATCTAATTTTACATATACTAGTTTCATAAAAAATGCACTATGATTAAAAAAATTTTGCGTGGGGTTGTTAAACTTTAGAAATTTCCTGTTATTGAAGCCACTACTTTAAAGCTCAACTCGTTCTATCCTCGTCATTGATCAAAGTATCGTAAAAATATGATTTTGGATAGAAAAACATTAACAGAGGGTAACATACATGACGAAATAATTCACTCACCATTTCCCAAAATACTAGAGGTGGTGAACTACAAGTTAGGCCATATCTCGAGAAAAATATCTAGTAAATGTGAAGAAGATGCGACTTATTGATTTTTGAAAGTTTGTTGCTTATAACATATCAATTACATCAAAATGAACAACTTTTCATCATTGCACTTTTTGGGGCAATTGAGTATTTAACGAGTTATAGCGGTAAATTACTGGCCGTAACTCTAGTGTTTGAAGCGGCAAGTAATTCAAGCATCGCTTCTGACGGCAACACTGCAATGCCGTCTTGCGTCCAGCGCGCTCGTCATCAAAGACGAAACCAAACCTACTGCTATACCTCGTTAAATACTCGTGTACCGCAAAAAGTGTATTGATGAAAAGTAGTTTATTTCAATGTTATTACCATGATTAAAGCAACAAAAATTCTAAAATCGATTAGTAGATGTTTATCCATCGCACCCATCATCATAGACGAAAATTAACATACCGCTATAACTCGTTAAATACTCATTTGCCCTAAAAATTGCATAGAAGAAAAGTTGTTTATTTCGATATAATTACCATGATAGAGACAACAAAATTTCGAAAATCGATTAGTTGCATCTCCTTCACATTAACCAAATCTCTTACCTCGGCTGCACACTATTACAGTCCGTCTCTTCCACTTTGAAACTTAACAATAAGACTGCGTGACATCACCCTATTTTCAATTTTATGAACACTTGGAAGCATTTTTACCTTTGCAGCGTAGTCCTTGCATTGTCTGTTCACAAACCTCGGTTCTTTAGTAGTCTTATCCGTCTACTCAAACATTTATAAACTGCTCCACAAACTATTTACTCAATATGTACCTAATAGGGTTAAAACTCCAGTGATTGAAAAATAATAAAATATTCGGTATATGTATATCACAAAATGACCAATACTCAAAACAACGGTAAATGTAAAGGACTTGACCATAATTGATATTCGAATTTTCGATGCCTTAATAATGGTAATCACATGAAAATAAACAAGTTTTCTTCAATGGACTTTCCGGCGGAAACGAGTATTTTAAAAGTTATGGCATTAAATCAGTTACCGTAACTCCAGTGTTTGAGGCGGGGAAAAATATACCGCGCGGTCCGACGTGAAAGTAAACAGGCGTTCCCGCGCGCCAACCAAGCCGACGAAGAGCAAACCCCCTATTACAAACGTAAAGAGGTTGGGTCGTGAGGGGTAGCAACAGTTCTTTTAGTGAAAATTATAAAACTAAAAGAACTGTGGCTACCCCTCACGACCCAACCTCTTTACGTTTGTAATAGGGTGATGCACAATGGAGGGTCAATATTGAATATGATGTTGTCAACGAATTTCATAATTTCGTAGGTATAGATAGGTAATATAGTCGATTTTAAGACGTTTCACACGAATGACAATGTGCCCGGAAATGCTTAGTTTAGGAGATATAGGATAAATAACGCCAGGTAAGAATAGCATTAACGGCAGTTTCGATATGGCTCTTCCGGCGTTTTGCGGACGCGGACCACGCCAAGTTTTTCGGCGGGAGTCATCGGCCTCGGTATGGTTGAGTTAAATTAAGATATCTTAGGCTTACTTAGGTTAGGATACTTAACTTAATTAACTTTACCAAACCTAACCTTACCTATCGTTACGTCAGAACCGGATTTCTGCTTATTTACCTCTCCGTTTGTTCAATTTTATAAACGACGTTCCTATAACTTCAAAGTTAAATATCTCCAAAAATAAGCATTTCCGGGCACATTGTCATTCATGTAAAACGTCTTAAAATCGACTATATCACCTATCTATACCTACGAAATTGTGAAATTCGTTGACAACATTATATTCAATATTGACCCAATGGAGTTCCGGTAACTCATTTAACGCCATAACTTTTAAAATACTCATTTCCGCCGGAAAGTGCATTGAAGAAAACTTGTTTATTTTCATGCGATTAACATTATTAAGGCATCAAAAATTCAAATATCAATTATGGTCAAGTCCTTTACATTTACCAAAACAACAACTATTCGCATAGGCATAAAATACTTACTTGATGCGACTGCCTGCTAGGTTTGAAGGTGTATGAACGCCAACTCGCCCTGCAGCGGCTTTTTTCAGGCAACAGGCAAATTCTGTAACACTTCCTTGAGTGGGCCACCGCACTTTTGTCACGGCCTTCAGTATATATCTTATTTGACAGAAGAACTAGCTTCGAGCACAATTTCAATTTTCTCCTCAAAAAAGCTATTTTCTAGCAAGTCAATTTCTAGATTACCAAAGAAATAGAGAAATATAATGAAAGAGTAATCTATCCTGAGTACTTTGATATAAATATCACTAAAACACCCTTCGCATAACTGAATTAAAAAATTAAACTCAGCTTGAACGTTCCAGTCGACGAGAAAGTTCTACGGATGAGAGTAACGATCGAATCGGGTCGATCAACATAAAATCGTAGAACTTTCATCCAGTATAAATTCTGAATTTGCCAACATATAAAACGTTCAAACATCTGCACTACAATCAATAAAATTCACATTCCAAGATTTTAAAGATGCAGTAATAATTGCGAATCACAAAGTCACAACACCTATGGGGACATTAAAAACTAACGAACTGTCTAACTAAGCTGCAGCGCTGGTGCGATGACACGGACAGTGACAGACTGCCCCTTGCCAGATCGAAACTTCCACTGGTACTCGTTCGAACCAGATCATAGAGCAAATTTTTAGGGTAAATTTGCTTACAGACAGTAACGTTTGAATGTTCGAAACAAATTTTTGGAAGAGTTCTTTATACTAGACTAAATAATACTGTATATATATCACTTGTTCTTGGAAGGCAGTATGAGTGTAATACATCATACTTTTTGTTACTCCATTTTAATTCAAACTGGCATGGATAGGGTAATTTGTAGATTGGTCTTCGACTGGTAGACGATTCATCGATCTCGTACTTACCGAACTCATGACAAACCAATTGCCAACTTCTTTCCCAGACATGTTTTTTTTATTATATTCCATCTCAGTGTATTTCGTAGATGATCAAGTCTTTGTTTAAACTGAGTAAAAATAATAACCGATCTTTAGCCTACGTTTAAGTGCTGTGGTATGCGACGTTTGCTTAAAACGCATGTACGAGTATACTATTTACAAGGCAAGAGTAATATAGTGTCTAATTTTCTCACTTCCTCTCTCTCTCTTCCTAACGAAGATTAATTTGTGCGATGTCATAAGAACGTAATTAGTGTTACATCATTGTTTTATGTATAATTTTCATGATGCAAACACTCGTATATCTTGAGAGCAGACTTCAGCTACGCACGACTACCTAGGGAATAAAAAAATCCAACATAAATTAAAAAGCAATGTTACTTGAATCGCGAACAATGGAAAGTTTGACTTGTATCCTTTACCTATACAAACTAGAATTAATTTGATTACTTGTTAGAACATAAGATTCCCTTATTACCATTAGTTATTCTTTCCAACGTAATTAGCCAAATTTTAACGACATGATGCGATATTTCGTTTCCTTTAAATTTCATTACCAGCTACAGTTGGTAACGTCAGGAAAGTTAATATTAGAAACTGTCATAATAAAATACGTTTTCGCTTAACACTGTTTGAAATCTGTGTTTTTCTTGAAATAATTAGCATTGTCAACAACACGATATTTTCACCATAAAAAATAGAACGATATAGCATAAAGTTTATGAATACGATTAATCTTAGGTATAATTTGAATCACAATGATACGAGATTTGTCAATTTGTTTATGTTGTTCTTCATTTTAGAAATTACCAAATTATAATTAAATTTTTAGAATGCATTTAGAACTAAAATGCCATTAAACAGATTTCACTCTTGAATCTCATTTCTCAATATGAAATCTTGCTTTGTCCTCTCAATAAGTAGCAGTTCTCTTTTGAGAGAGATAGATATACTGCGGGGACTGTAGTTATATGTTTGACTATTCTGGTATCGAAGAATGAAATAAAAACATTCCCATAACAAATGTATGGTGAAAATCTATAAATGAACGCAAGTAAACGCACGGACGCATTTATTGTACAGCACAGAGAAGTCTTCAATTTTAATGTTGGCTATATTTTGGAAAACATGAAAATTAAAAAAAGTATGCGAAATATAGTATCAAGCTTGATGCATTGTACGCAGCAATGTCAAAACACACGTTTCATGGCTTCCGTTCATTATAGGGCGAAAATTCAGTGATATTTGTATAGCTGCAAACCACGGATGGCCGTCAGCAAATGTTACGGCCATTAACCAACTGAAAATTGTGCGCCCTCAAATCATAACTGGCCTGCTTAGAATATCACGTCCGAGCTCGACCGTGCGCAGCTATGAGCGTGGAAAGAGAGTTATAAGGCCGAGACGGCCGACTCGCCTTTAATTCATACTTGATCGACTGTCTCGTCCTTATTCACCGGCGACACGTCCTTGATTTTCAATTGGGTACTCGTACTGCTCTTTCAGTATCATTCGTAACATTTGACATGTCTTCGGTAACAAAGATCTTTGTTCAAATTGCTATGTGGAGAACTGGGGTTTTAAATGAGTACACGAGTAAAAGTTTCTGTTCAATGACTCCATCTAATAGTCAAATTTACTATGCTCGTGTGAGCTTCACTTGGCTTGCCTTACGATGTCTCAGAACTTTTCGCTAAAACAGTTTTCAAGTCTTAGCTCATGAAAGTTGAAAACTGAAAGCGGAATCCTTTCTCGTAACTTCTATTTCGCTGAAATACCAAAGCGAATTTTCAGGCTCGTATTTCATTGTCTTAAGGTTTTCGCTTAAACCTAACGCCCTAATGCGTATATGTTTCTAATTTAGTATTTCAGTCACGTAAATTTTACCAAGGTTTAATTTTGTTTTAGTGCAGCGTCCTTCCCTTGCTGTGTCTATATTCAACTACGGTAATGATGAGGGTGACAGCATGAATAGATACTCTGTCCGCTATCTCTGTGCTAATAAGTGTCGATAAATTTATCCTTGAGGAATTTAGACTTCTTTAAATTTGGCCTCGACATTCATCTACAATATCTTCTTCGTTTGAAAGTGGAGTCATTTGTGGCCTTTAGAATGCACATACCAGCACGCATTAGTAATATAAGGCGTAGCAGTAATATACGAAGTCATCTAATCTAACCAATTAAAGCAAGTAATTCCGTTGTCGTGCATAGGCGAATAAAACACGCACTACGAAATGTAGTAATCAACGTGAGTCTGTGCAAGGACTCCATTACTGACTGGCGATGAACAAACACACACAAATTTTAGGAAACAATAACATCTACTATTAAGAAATGAAAAGTCACACATCCGTATGTTTGGTCATAACACATTAGAATAACAGTAGTCCTTTAATACGTCATAGAACTATTTTCTCTAACTTTAATGTTACAATAGTAACAGTTGAAAAATATCAATGATCAAGTTTCATCAACGAGACAAAATGAGTACATCAAAGTCATATCAAAGATATAAGATACCAACCACTCTGACGTGAAATTATTAATGAAGAGTTAATGTATATTACATTTGGTCTTGTTCGTTGACCAGAGTCATTAAGCTTCAGTAGTCAAAGCAGGTTCATTCCGAAATCACAGTAATTCCGTATCACAGAAATCGATTTTCCAGCTATGTGTCTCACATTTTATCTACGGAATTTTGGGATCACAAGCAGGATTTAATTGCTGTGTACACCGATATCATAAAAAATGCCTTTTACCACAAGTGAGCCCAAATAGAACACATCGTATCGAGAAATCTCATTACCACTCGCTGCCAGTTTGAGTGAGTGCTGCCAGTCAGTTTGAGCCAACAGATAGACACTACACACATACTAAATACATATACTACGTGCTTAAAGTTATAAATGAACATCATTTTGCAGAAGAGCTTCACCAAAATACCTACATTACTTCACTATCAATCAATGTACTATGGCATACACAAGACATCTGCAGCCCATTGGAATAGAAATTGGGCTCACGAAAAATATTTGTTCGACCGATAAGCATGAAGAAGAAACTTCACATACAAATTTCAGCATTCTAGGTCTGTGCAGAACTTGTGATGTACTTCGGGGACGAATTGTAACAATGAAATCAAGCCCTGATATTTCTCCTTACTTATTTAAACTGAGCGACGTTCTGGAATCAGGTCAGTATTAATAATGCCATTGACAAGAGGTGGGAATTCGATACACTGAATATTGCCATTTCCATCTGTTTGTCTGAAATGAACAATGTTTTCTTAGGGAACTTTGTACCTGCTCAGCTTGAGGAAATTGAAAGATTCCCCGGAAGCATTCAATTTCACAAATTTTCTCTGTTGTGCCAAGCAGTTCAATTGCTCAAATTTACCAGACATATTTATGACATTAAATTGAGAGTTAGGCAGTGCCTCCTCTATTAGATCCTTATAAGTATTTTTGAAGTTTATTGGCTCATTTTTCTTATTTCTTTTTTCAATTTTTCCAAAATCTGTATGATTGGGTAGAGACGAATGATCAGATTCCATAAATCGATGTTCCCAATTTTTGAAGTTGAACTTCCCTAGTAGAATCTGTCCTGGGCCCCATGTGGGGCCAATGTGGTTTGCCCATTGGGACCCATGTGGTTAGCCCATGTGGGGCCTATGTGTTTTTTTGGAAAAAATACCCAGGTGGGCTTTACATGGGTATTTTCTGGCCAAACCACTGAGTAACCCAGGTTTTGCCCAAATGTTCCCAACGTGTTTTGCCCACATGTCCTCCATGTGTTTTGCCCGTATGTTTTCTATGTGTTTTTCCCGTATGTTCCCCATGTTTTTTGCCCACATGTCCTCCATGTGTTTTGCCCCCATGCTTTCTATGTGTTTTGCCCACATGTCCTCCATGTGTTTTTCTCACATGCCTGCTATATATGTTTTACCCATATATGCCCCCGTCTGTTTTACCCCACATATCCCCAGTTTATTTTACCTCAATACTGTATGTCCTGTGTGTTTAATTTCACAATTCCTGTCATTTTTACCTCACATATTCCGTCTGTTTTACGACACATATCCCGTCTATTTAACCCCAAATATATATCCCCTGTCTGTTTTACCCAACATATCCCTGTCTAAGTCAGGTTTTGCCCTCACTCTCAGAAGAAATACAATCTTCCGACTAGTCACATTAGAGCAACAGATGATCTGTACGGCTATTCTGAATTAAGGACACCGTCTAGGTAGAAATCAGGTTATGTGTTGATTTTCTGTTTATATATGCATCTTATAGAGAAGTTTCTTTCGCTTCCATTGGTACTTTTCTTTTTCGTCTACTCCGAATAGTGCGCCCACCAGAGGGGGGGAAAGCGATGGGGGTGGAGTGACCTTGAACCCTCCCCCCCTCATTATTGGGAGTCAATTGAGCGTTTCTCTGCGGGAATGGCATTATAGTTCGTTAATGGGCTACTCAAAGTGCTTCCATTATTCAAACAAAACATTCTAACGCTGAATAACCATTTTTTTCATAATTTTTGACAATTTCAGAATTTAGTTGTCCTGCCGTATCCATGATACCGCAGCTTTCATTCATAGCTCGATAACAGCTGCAGTATCATAGCTACAGCTATGGCGAGCACACCAATCCAAAGGGCTTGAAAAGAGCTATAAAACAAAGGACTTGACAAAAAAACGTATTTTGGTCGAAAAAAAATGAAAAATTATAAAAATTAATTGTTTTCATGAATTACACCTATTCTCTTTTGTTGTATATTTTTTCTCAGAGTTACAGAGCTACAGCAATGTAAATTATATCAATCGAAAGGGCTTGAAAAGAGCTACAAACGCTCAAGAGTTCATTGTAGAAAACCCTGTAGTTCAAAAGATAAAAAAAAAAATTTTATGTGAAAAAACTCGTTTTTATGGAAACTTGATAATTGGTTTTTCAAATGCTATTTCTTCCACAATTTTAGAGCTACGAGAATGGTTTATATACCATTCGATAGGGCTCAGCAAGGTGTATCCTCTCGCAATAGCATTTTTTGATAAATTTATTATTTTGAAAATTACACGAGATGAAAAAAAAATATGAAAAAAAGTTCATTTTTTTTCTTTTTTTCCCAAAATCCACAAAAAAAAGTTATCAAAATTCCCTATTGCGAGTGGTTATATAGACATCTAAGCAATCTAAAAACGAAGTACTGGTTCTGTAACTTCAAAATTGTAGAAGTAGTAGGATTTAAAAAAAACCCTTATTTTATCATATTTTTCGAAAATAAAAAAAAATCTACAAAAATTTTGTCGAAATAACAAATGATATTTGGATCATTTCACAACTCCTGTGAAAATTTCAGAGAAATCCATCTATAAATAACGGACTTTTTTTTTACCTAGACGGTGTCCTTAATTTCTCGCTGTTTTTTCATGATGATTATCGCTATAGCATTTGACAGTCTTCACTGGAGATCTTCGAATATGAAATTTATTTTTTAGCCTGATTCCTAGAATCTGAGTGTGAGAAAAACTCTAAAATACAAAACTAAGACTGAAATTATGCTCTCCGTTTTCTTTGAGTACTCTTACTCCAGTGTATTATCGTCCAAAATGGCTGGCATAGCGGAACAGAACAGAAGTTTCAATGCCATATAAGTAAATGGCAACATAAATGAAAATGCAGAAGCGTTAATAGTATCAACTCACCTGAGCAAATCACGCAGAAATAGCGCATGCAGAGACACGGCACTGTTGATCCAATAAATTGAACTGCATAGATTCCCACTTTGATAGCAGAAAAATTCGAGGGGTCCGATATGATGCCGTGCAAACATCAAGACGCTCTTCACACGGACATGATGTCCATACACAGCACCATCTGTAAATACCAATTGTAAATTAATATTCAGAGGTCTAGTTGTGCTTAAACAGTGAATACATCCCACTCAATTTGCATTTATTGCTATAATGGTGAGGCAGAAGATTTCCTATTCCACGATAAATCTCTCATTACCCAATATTTCGATTTAAATGTTGAAACCTTTTTAAGGAGGGGCTGTCACAAAGTGCACTTATTATGGAAATCATCAATAAACTTTTGATATCTACTATGCAATCAATTTTGCATGGGAACCTGTATGCTTCTTTTTATTTGTGACTGGCGTCGTTCTTTATGCCGTGGAAGCTGCTTGAAACAGCAAAACACGTCCCCCCAAAATGCCATATTTTGTTTACAATTTTTTAGCTAGATTACGGACTCAATTTAAATGACAGAATTATCTTTAACAGTAGTAAATTGCATATTTTGGCAAATCAGTATTAAAGGGTGTCACGGCAACCTTCATCGCTCATTGATGCGTGTTTTAAAGATATATTTATGAATAAATTATTCATTAACATACCTCCAGGCTGATTATACAAGACAATATTAGAAGTTCTTGAAATTAATTTTTTTTCATTTGAGCTCGAAAAATTTTGACTTATTCTAGGTAAGTAATTTAGACTCGTATATTCACACATCTTGTTGAAAACTAATGCCCTTTCGAGGCCACTTAATTCTTTTTAGCATGGTCATGGACAACATTCTGTTTGGTTACATTTCAAGTTAAAGATTCTCATCTAATTGCTAATGTTGTGATAGCCATTAAATGCACAAAAAACATAATTAAAGCCAGATTCTAGTGATCGTGCAGTTAAGTGTTTCATGCGAAATACAAGGACGGTACCGGCACCAAACAACGCATTCATATGCTACGATTCCTTCTTCCATGAAAAAGCAATTTTCTTCTCTCCAATCTTCTTTTCGTTAATCGTTAACGTTCTAATTGATATAAGCAGCCGAACAATCATCTGAGGTTTATTTTGTGTTTCTTGCATTCCAGAAAACGAAGATTTTGGTGATCATAGAGAAGACTTAGCTTATATATATTCATTACCGTGCAGCTATTTCATAACAGCACGGAACTCTGGTGAAACCACTCGATCTATGAGTTAATAGTTTTCTGAGTAATGATCTACCAATTTTCACCCAGATGCATTTATACACAATTTTTTATGTGTTGATATGCTGCAGTCCTGGTATTTATAGTCCTAGTACTAGGCTGCCTCTTAAATTCTGATACAAGGAAAACTTTTAACTGATGTTCGTATGAGTATTTTAGTATTTCATAAGCTAAGATGAGGGCTAAAATATAAAAGCTATTCATATGAATACCATATCCTTTTTTCGATAATTGAAGTTTTGGAGCGACTTAGTAGTAAAAAATTTACTACAGCTTTTCAACTTTAATTTAAAAAAGCTCAAGTTCAATTTAAAAAACTCAAGTTTAATTCAAAAAAGGTCAAGTTCATTTTAAAAAAGGTCAAGTTGAATTTTTAAAAGTTCAAGTTTAATTTAAAAAAGTTCAAGGTCAATTTAAAAAAGCTCAAGTATAATTTAAAATAGATCAAGTTTAATTGAAAAAGTCTCAGGTAGGCTATATATTAAAAAGATCAAGTTCAATTCTGAAAAGCTTATGTTTCTAAAATTGCATACCTATGTAATAATAATAGAAGTAATGTTTATTTGTGAGAATTCATATGTATTTAAAAGTACTGGCACTGAAAATAGAGTGAATCGAATATCAGACAAACCAAGCTGCTCTGATTTTGGACTCAATTTGGCATTCAAGTTTTACCTGTGAATCATTTGCCAAACAGATCATCGTTGCATATATTTATTGAAAAAAATGATGCGAATAAACTTTATGTAATAAGTAACTGTATGACAATTAGCAAACTGCACTGGCTGAAAAAGTGAACATTACTGAGCTTCAACTTTTCAGTCAGTCCCTATTGAAAATCGAGGACGGTGCACCGGTGGAATATGGTTGACAGGGATTATTATCCGCGATTTATTGGTCATTCGGCCATCCAACCGATAAAACAACGGTACACCGCCCAATTTACGAGCACGTTATGATTGGCACTGCCATCCGTGGCCTCCCGTCCATGCACCGTCTTTAATTCGCGGCATCTAGTAGCGATTCGAGGTTGACTTGGCCAAGGACTGCCATCTGGCTCAGAATCGCTGATACCGTGTTTTTCTGACACTTGTTTCTCATGCCCTCTCCCATTCAATAATTACTGCTCTGCATTTGTAGTTAATTCTCAATTGCATAAATTAATCCTTATCGCAGATCGTCAGTAGCTGCAGCAACTGGTTCTAAATGTGCACCCATCCAAATACGGTAAATATGACTCATGCTAATAGTTTACTTCCCGTTTTAAAATATGATCAACTCTATGGTCGAGTGAAAGTGCATCAAATTGCCGAGGTGTATTGTGGAACGTTTCAATTATATTTAACTTGTTGGGATATAAATGCACAGGCGTAGCCAAATACATTTCAACAATATCATAAAATTATTATTTATGTAACGGAGGTGAATACTGTATTTCATGCTGTGATTATACATGATGGGGTTCAACAATACATTGAGGAATATTAATTCTAAACACTTCAACTGTTTGTCGTTTCATTTAGAATGGTAAACACACCCAGGTAGCAAGAAATTATAAGGTCAATATTGGGTTGATAATTATTTATTGACCTGATATTGGAATCTTGGATTACAATAATAGGCTAATAATAAGACAATATAAAAAAAGATATATTTATTTATTATATCAACTTGTTATTGGGACAATGTAGTAAATAGTTTTATTTCTAATAATGAACTAACAGTGTATATATCTATGTACGATATTCACATAAGTGGAAAATATCTCATATGAATTAAAAATGTAATTTAGTAAAATTTGTAAAAATATAAATTATTATTGCCCAAACATTGGGTTGATATCGTACGCCAAGAAAACGGAGTAATTTGTATAAAATGTACCAATTAAATTAATGAATAGTTATTTCAGTCATTAATGAGTGCAGATATATATGACAGATATCAAGAAATATGAATACGTTACAATAATATGTATATTCAGAATTACTGTATTCGCAGGTTCACTGTTCTAGTTTTTTCAGTCGTTCAATGAGTTTCGAAGGTCTAGTTTTTACAAAAAGAAATGCTAACATCGTTTGTTAAATGTTACTATGGCAATAAATGTCTATATGTATATTGAGTTAAGATTTTATAAAGTCATTTATATAGATGATATAAATGACTTAATTTCGTAATGATGATACTGAGTAGACCTATTGCTACCATATAACCCATTCGGCATGCATCATTCTTTGAGTAAAGCGCTTTCGCGCAATTTTTAAAGCACGCATATACTCTATCTGCTGCTCATTTGAACGTAGCGTATGTGGTTGTTAAGTCTGATTTCACAATCCGGTATTGACATCAATCAACTGAAAAAAATCACAAATTATAGTTTTATTCACGAAAAATAATTCAGTTGTGTAAAAAAACAATTAAAAAATGTCAAAAACACATATATAACTACTTTTGAGGGGTAATTCTAACGACAAATCGATCTATTGCTGTTGCAGCCCTTAAGTTGGACGTCTTGTGTGCGATACGTTAAGCTCGTGAGCATGACTCAGGCGTGCATCGCGGTAGTTTGAATGTTGTGACTGTCAGAAGAGAAGTAGTTGCTGTGCTCTTCATGTTCAGGACATTCATTGCTTAGCTATATACAGCAAGAGGGCAGTTAATGTGAAGTTACTTCATTTAAGTAACTGAAGCAAACGTGTTACCATTTTTTGTTTCATTAGGTTTTCAACAACTATATTTTTGAAACGAAAACGTTCCCTGCGTTTCAAATTTAACCGAACTACGCGTAGATAAACAGCCTCCATACTCCGAACACACAGAGTACCTAGTCATAATTTGTGATACAACTCATTGTAATTCAGTTGTTCGTGAATTAATGGTCCATAGAAATCTATATTCAGCATTCGTCATATTCTAGTTACTGAGCAGTGAAGGGCATGAATAATAGACGTGACAAACCTTGTTCTGAACGTATTGATGACAATGGTGACCTGACACGATTGGTACAATTGCAAGTGTGGGAAGCATTGAAGAATTTATTTTTTCCAATTATTGATGTAAATGAAGTTATAAATATCGTTTATCAAGCAAGACATGGAAAATATATGTGAAACGATTTTTTTTCAATATGACAAAAGTTTTACAAGGGTGACAAAAAAAGTAGTATTTGCTTGGAAGGCTTCTCATTTTAAGTGTATTTAATTGAAAGTTTTCAATTTTACAATGTGTGTAAATAACTGAAATAGTGATAGCTTTTTGAGTGATGCAGTGTGATCTCAGCGCACATATGTGAGTTCTGACTATTACATTATTTGAGATAACTTCAATATTATTTCTTTAATTTTCTTATTTCATTAGCTAATTGATACAAGTTTTTTCAATTCAAGCTGCTCTTGAACATTAGCATTCGTGCCACAATGAAGGATTTGGGCTGGCCTGAAACCCTCATTAATACCAAGATGTATCGTACTGACTATTAGTCGAGAGCAAAACCGGTCCCTCACTCTTTTATAATACAAGAACGCAGTTTTATTCAAGAACGAAATACTGGGAACTTGATTAGCTACATGTTTTCAATTTAATGTAAACTATGTAACCGCGTTCTTATTTTTGCTTGCAATGAACCAAGGCTTCATACCAAGGCTTTTGGATTGTCTGAGATTTTTTATTTGCTCTGATATTTACATGAAACTTTTTATCAAACACAAAACATTCCAAGTTACTTTTGTTATTGTAACTAATTTTTTGTCTAATTTTTAATATATAATTGAAATATTTTTTTCTTTTGAAAATAATTTATTTAGCTCAGGTACATACAAAAGTGCCTTAATTGTTCAATCAGTTTGGATGATTATGGCACAAACCTGCTTTAGATCCCTAATTGCCAACAGTTCATAGTTTTTAATATTCTACATATCAGTACTTATTTTGAAAAAAGTTTCCCAAAAATTTCTTGAGCTATACCTAGATATGAAAAAACGATCATCTTTCTTTTGAATATATTTATGCCTAACTTCCACGAGAAAGAAACATCAATTTGAATGCAGTATTTACAGAGTGATATAGAATTATATATGAACAACTTATTCCAAGATGTGCAATATCACTAATTTTCAACATCTTAGAGAATATATTTTTATTATCTTTTGTTATTTACTGCACCATTCAAATGAAATTTTTTCATTATGCATAAAAATTCTGACCCACATCTGTTTATTTAAAGCTTTTGAATTCTATCAATTTACAGTGAAATTTTTGTTCGATATTTCAGAAACAATTATTTTAATGTATGTGCTGCAATTCAAATAAACTTTTGTATTGGATATAAATAGTTATTAATAAAATTAGTGTGAATGATAGTCACGTCGAAAAGTTCGGGGGCCCCCGTGCCACTCATGATGCGGCCGGGGTAAACCAGCGGTAGCTGTCGGGCCTGGCTGCTGAATTCAGATGCTTGGAATGCAAAGTATGTGCGATTATGATTGAATGGAGATGTATGAACGTTGAAAAATTTTGTTCTTATCTATGTTTTTTGCAATTTTTTGGTTCTCTGCACTTGTAGCTACCCTTCCCTTGTGGAGGGAGAAAGCTCTCGGCAATACATACATGCATCGATATTATTCGCTTTTAGTTTATAAAAAAATAGATATTTTACGAATTTTGTTTCATATCCTTCCAATTATTTTCATTCTAAAACTCGATTTTTGAAGGACGTAGAGGTTGGTTTTTGAGTAAAGCACCTGATCTATCATAGGGACGATTGAATATTTTTTGATATCAGGCTTGAGGCTAGAGGTCATTCGACAGGGCTAAATTTTTGAGCTTGCCTAAGTGGCTTATTAATAGATTGATTTGTATACCAAATATCTGATCGTAGCTACTAAATATCCACGTGAATGTATTGGTTAAGGTTGCGCAATTGATTCATATATCCTAAATAATGGTATATGATATTTAATATTGGTGTGCGGTTGGCATGGTATGTTAATATTGTTGCTTCTTCACCCTAGCAAAATCAGAATCACAGGTGATCTCTGTACGATGGATAAGAAACGCTCCCAGCTGCCAGTGTATGACGTCACAACCATATGTATATATGCTCGTGACGTCATACACTGGCAGCTGGGAGCGTTTTTTAAGCGATTGCGTAGAGGTGGCCACCCGTGATTTGGAGTTGATTAAGGTTGCGAAGCGAGCGATTCATTGGATGTAGAGTTGGGTTGAGGTTGATTTAAAACCTTTCACTGGCCTGAGTTGGTTTTAGAGGTGATTTGAGGTTGATTTGAAGCTGTTCACCGACCAAAGTTGGTCACAGTATGGGCGTATTGAGGGCGCAGTATGGTCGCGGAGACTGGACATTTGACCCTCAAATAGACGGTAAACCAACCTCAAATCGTCCATGTTTCCACTCATATTCCACCGGTGCACCTTCCTCGATTTTCAATAGGGGTGTAGTTTACTAATTGTCACACAGTTACTTATTACATAAAGTTTATTCGCATCATTTTTATGAATAGATATAAGTACCGATGATCTGTTTAGCAAATGATTTAGCATATGATTCGTAAGGAAAAACTTAATGAATGTCAAATAAATACATTTAAATAAATATGCCTTCTCACAAATAAACTCTACTTATATCATTATTACCTAAGTATGAAATTTTAAAAACAAAATCTTTTCAAAATTGAAATCCATTTTTTTAAATATAGCCTGCTTGAGATCTTTTATATTAAACTTGATCTGTTTTAAATTAAACTTGAGCTTTTTTAAATTGAACTTGAGCTTTTTTGAATTAAACTTGAGCTTTTTTAATATAACTTGAGCTTTTTTAAATCAAACTTGAGATTTTTCAAATTGAACTGGAGCTTTTTAAGTTAACGCTAAAAAGCTGTAGGCCTATCTTGAACAGACCCTCTATGAGCTGCGTATTAAGGGGGCCCTCCCGAGGCCCCTTTTCTCTCGGATGCTCATTTTCCATGATGTTCTTAGAAAAAGACCCTTAGGTGGTGGACTATTCGGTCCTAAAATTCTATGGCGCTACGGACAATAGATCCCCTCCAGGGGGGAAGGGGGGGGGGGGGGTAAGGGGACCAAAATCTTAAATTTTCGACCCCATATGAAAAGAAAACAAAAGAAGAAATGGAAAATTTGCGAATGTACTTTAGTTAGATCTGTTTCAAGGATCCTAAAACTGACTTTGTTTTTGTTCTAGCATAAAAACTCAATGAGTTCTATTCTTTTGAAATATCAATACCAGTGGACTAAGAACCAACATGTAAATTTTTTTCAAAAACTAAGGCCTGAATCAAAAACATGTATATGGGAGATATTGTGTTTCTCATCAAAGGTTACAAATAGTTGTCAAATTTCATAAAAATCAGACTGGAAACGAAAAATTTCATAATTTTATGCAATAAGTAAAATGTTTTTTAAATTTTGTTTATGTAAATTAAAATTCACAGTGTGAATATGATGTTATGCATGGAGATTATCGAAAAAAAAAATGAAAAAAGCATTCAATTACATAAATTTTCCATTATATTACACCTCAACAAAAAATTTTGTTTTCGCCTATACTGAAAAGTTGCTTATTTTCAAAATTCAAAAAGATAGAAGTCAAAAAGTTTTTATACTAGGAAGAAAACAAAGACAGTTTAAGAATACTTGGAACAATTCTAACCAACTGACATTTCTTGATTTCCCAATTTGTACGGTGTCTTTTTTTCTGCTTGTTCAAAACCTAAAAATTCGGTATATTTTAGGTATTGATCAAATATCGCATGTATATAAAAAAATTTCAAATAGAAAATTCGAGAATGTCAGTTTGTTTGCAATGTTACGAGGATTTCAAAATTGTCTTTGTATTTGTTCTAGCATGAAAATTCATTGACTTCTATTCCTTTGAAAACATCACAAAAATGAACCAAAAAACGAGTTTAAAAAAAACTAAGCATAAATCAAAAACCTTCTCGAATAAAAATGCTCTTGCAAAAATACATTTAGTGGCCAAATTTCAGACCATTCGGATCAAAATTCAATTTTGACGGGAGGGCCCCCTTAACTCTACTTACAAGCCTCCGGAAGCGGTCCGAGCCACAAAATGGGAAACAAACCCTTTGCACAAAAAACAATTATTGTGTGCTTACCAGGTATACTTTCATTTCAATTTTCTTCCAACATTAAGATATGGCATTAATGATTTAAATTTATTGATAATATTTATGATTATTATCACTAAAAAAATTATATGAAGAAAAAAGTGATTAACAAGTTTGACTTTAACCCAAGACCAATTTTTACATGTAGATCCACATACCTTGTTGAAAACTAATGCCCTTTCAAGGCAACTTCTCTTTCTCTTTAGCAAGGTCATGAACAACATTCCTTTGGGTTATGTTATTTTGAATTAAAAGTTTTTTATGTCATCTAAATATTAATGTAGTGATGGCCATTGAATAAAAAAACACAATTAAAGCCAGTTTCTAGTGATCAAGCAGCCATGTGTTATATACAGAACTCACAGATGATGCCAGCACCAAAGGCATTCATATAGTTACTGAGTTTTGCCACTCCACTGATTGTTTGTTGGATGTGGTATTTTTCATGAGCTAACTCGGTGAAGATGTAGTTTGTAATAGGCGGTAACATTACTACAGCTTCTTAACTTTAATTTAAAAAAACTCAATCTCAATTTGAAAAAGCTCAAGTTTAATTTGAAAAAGGTCAAATTTAATTTAAAAAGTTCAATTTCAAATAAAAAAACTCAGGATTAATTTAAAAAAGGTCAAATTTAATTTAAAAAAGGTCAAGTTCAATTTAAAAAACTCAAGTTTCATTTAAAAAAGGTCAAGTTCAATTTAAAACACTCAAGTTTAGTTTAAAAATGGTCAAGTTCAATTTAAAAAGCTCACGTTTAATTTAAAAAAGGTCAAGTTTAATTTAAAAAAGGTCAAGTTCAATTTAAAGACACTCAAGTTAAATTCAAAAAAGGTTAAGTTCAATTTATAAAGGTCAAGTTTCATTTAAAAAAGCTCAAGCACAATAATTATTTAAAAAAGCTCAAGTTTGATTTAAAAATGTCCAATTTATTTAAATAAGGTCAAGTTCGATTTTAAAAAGCTCAAGTTTGATTTGAAAAAGGTCAAGTTCAATTTAAAAAGCTCAAGTTTAATTTTAAAAAGGTCAAGTTTCATTTAAAAAACCTCAAGTTTAATTTTAAAAAGTTCAAGGTCAATTTCAAGAAGCTCAATAGTTTAAAAAAGATCAGGTTGAATTTAAAAAGTCTCAAGCAGGCTATGTTTAAAAAAAGATGAATTTCAATTTTAAAAAGCTTATGTTCTTAAATTTAATACCTATATAATAATAATATAAGGAAAGTAGATTTGTGAGAATGTAATTTGTGCATTGTAAAGTCCATATTTCTTACACAGGAGAAACTACTTAAAGTAACCCCAAAGGGAATGTTAGTATAGTCAAAAAGAGCATTAAATGAAAGACACACACACAGCATACCTAAACCAAGAAGTTAAGGACTAAATCCAATATGCTACACTGGAGCATTTCACATCAATTTCTTAGCGAATTATACTAACTAGCCTAAATTATCGAGACTATATAGAAAATTAATTAATGTACTATTTATTAATACTGAACACACAAATTTATTTAACATTTTTTTCAACACACAACACTCATGAGTCAACAATTAGGGAACTAAATATGTCCAACAACGGGATAAGAACGTCGGCAGCAGCCGTCCTAGCTTTCGCAATGCACTTTATTCACGTTGAGCTGCCTAAATTGTCAATACCCAATAAAATATTTGAATCAATACTTATTATATTGAATGCACAAAGTTACAACAATTTCATTCAAGAATACTCCGAGTTAAATGACAGATCACAAAAAATTATGGGTCGAACGCGACGTGTACATATGACAAACACTGCACACTGTCAAAGTCACGCGAAGAATGCCGTTCAAATTGGGTGCATTTTGACTGTTGTCGAAGTCCGTAACTACACAAATACGCTTCATAACATTGGAAGAGCTCGTTTTTTATGTTTATATGTTATTGTGCTTCATTTATTTATTCAGACCACTAGGAAATCCAAGTTTACAGCTTCTTACATAACTGGAAGTAACTAATTTACTGCAAAGAAGTGCGTCCTACCAATGAAAAAAGAGGGACAAAAATTAGTAACATAAGACTAATTTCTTGAATTCCAAGCGCATAAATATCAAAAAACAATTGCTGGGAATGGACTCATGAAATGATAACATGAATATGGATTACATATTAAGTTTTTTGAGGAATTAAACGTGCATGATTATTTTTGTGCTTGAATTAATGGGAAGTACTGCCATAATATCGAAAAATATGAAATAACTACAGTTAAGTAAATAAAAACACAACATTGAAATGTTATTCTTTTACCTTATCTCGCTTTTCATTCGCTGAAAATAAGAATCTTATAAGAATCTCTTCTTTGAAATAATATTGTCGAACGCTTTTTTTTCCAAATATAATATAATTATATATTATTTATTTATTGGTACATAGCTACTCTATTAGGAAAATAAATTTTATTTGCGCAAATGTACATAGTACGGTACAAAGTCTAAATTTGGGCTGGCCACTATGCAGCCATGTTGAAAAACCACGTACAGCCCACATTATTAGGTTTAATGACCTAACCATATTTTACCCACCTTTTGTCCATTTATTTATATATATATATCACCATTGCACATCTGATTCCCATTTTCCCATGTGGGCCCCATATGGGCCCATGACCCTCTTCTACTAGGGTTCTGGCAGGCCCATATCATGAAGGAAATTATAGTTTCGTTCCTATTCTGAACCCCACAACAATCGCTGAATGTTTTTACAGTTTCGACGCCTGATAAATTTTGAGAGTGTATGTAAGAACGCCAGAATGCTCGAGCAAAGTTCGTTTGCACCTCGTTTGCCTTCATTCTCTAACCATACACACATGTGGCCCTTGTTATCATGTCGGGTATTAATCCCAAGTTATAAAGCCAGAGCTGACGCTTGTAAAATGCTACTGAGGTTGTTAGATGCGGAAGAGGTTGGGTCTTTTGCAGGTCGCATGTGAAAACTAGAACATCCTTTTTGTTTTTTGAAGTGTTGGTCGCGTGCGTGAGAGCATCTCATGCCTGTTCGGCCCGCTCATGATGAGCTGTCCTCTGAGCTTCTAGTAGTAATCGCACACTTTGGTCTTCTGCAGCCCTTATCTTGACATTCAACGAGTCACAGGCTTTACAAGTGTCAGCCTTAGGCAAATAAATTGACACGCTATACTTTTTGAATGCTCATAGGAATATTATTTTGCTGACATACATGCTAGGTGTCACCCTTTCACAGTACATTTCGTACAATATTGCGGAAGTTGAATCAAGGTGAAAGTACTTTCTGTCACTTTGCGAGTAGTGTGACTGAAATTTAGGAAGAGAGTCGAGGAACTTCTTCACTTCTTCAACCTTGCACTCAGGTGTTTTGTTGGGAGCACTCTGAAGCCCTCTTTTATCTGGTGAGGGACAGCCGTTTTTGCTTTTTGTAATCAGACAGTAATTAATTCTTCCACTTGAGATGCCTAATGTTTTCATGTACACCAACTTGCACACTTTCTGGTCACCCATGGAAGTAACTTGTGCAGTGCTTTACTCGGGATTCTTTCGTTTTAGTTGTGATGTTCTAACAGTTTGACAGACGAAAGTGCTCTATACCTGCCAGTTACAACTTGCCAAGAAGTATTCGTGGATAGTTTTTCTTTCATCTTCAGATACGGCTTTACAATTTTGATACCTACAGAAGTACATGTCATGCACAAGTTTTTTCGTCAATAAATTTTCTTTTTACGGTGAAAAATTCATTTCCCTGCTGTCGTGCGGCTTTCCTGTCACCTTTAGTGAACATTTTGGCAGGGATTGAACCAGTTAGCCTGGGGTTTTCTTCGGCGAGTCCCAATCCTCCACTGGACGAGAAAGTAGGACTGGTAAAGACTTGATATCTTCAGGACAAATTTCGGCACCTGTAAACCGTTAGGATATGCAAGTCCTGTCAATAAAAATCGTTCTATACACGGTAAAACTAGATAATTTGTAAACTCAAACATATGGGTTGATTGGAAAGTGGTGAAAAGGAAAAATTTCAACTGTTCACCATTTGCAGCCAAGGCAAGTACTAATCATTCTCAAACATTTGTGTGGTCACTGCTCATATTCAGGTCTGTAAACGTTATGTCAAATGAACTGAAAGACTGAGAAAAAACTTTGTTATCAGTAAAATTAATTTTAGCCGGTCGTATATTCTATTCCCCTTTTTCTCCTGATTGTTAGCATCATGTTTGCGCATTCACAATGTGCACTGATAAGATTTCCACGGGAGGGAAATATCTGATATGAATGCATGGTCCATGCACACAGCAAAAAATGATAGACCCTAGGTATTGCTCTACTAAAAATATCTCCATTTTTAGATCAAAACCGTTACCAGAAGCCAGACTACCTCTTGTTCTTCATCAAACCAGTGTATACAGTGCCATCTACCAGTGTATACAGTGCCTCATCTACAAGTCTTTCATAGTGTCTCGTAAGTAATAATCCTTAAAAGCTCTGATGACGCCCTGGTCCATAGGTTGTAGTACAGAAGTAGTATTCGGGGGCAGGAAAAAAACCGGTATGTGTGGAAACATATCGTTCAGTTCCTCCGGGGGATGACCTGGAGCATTGTCCGAATGTAACAAAGCTTTATTATTTAAGTTTTCCTACTTTGCTTTGTAAATTGTTCAATAAACGGAACAAAATTATATCTGAACCACTCTATGAACTCTTTTTTCGTTACCCATGCCTTCAGATTACTTGTCCAGAAAACAGGCAACGAATCTTTAGCAACATGTTTCAAAGCTCTGGGGTTCTTCGATTTGTAGAGGAGTAGTGGCTTAAGCTTCACACTGCCAGACGCATTCCCACTTCAAAGTAGGGTCAATTGATCTTTGCTTGCTTTGAATCCTGATACATATTTCTCAGCCTCTGTTATAAATGTTCTGGAAGGTGGTTTCTTCCAATACAAATCCGTCTCATCGACATTAAATACCTGGTGAGGCGAGTATCCTCCTTGTGTAATTATGTGCGTAAATTTTTCAACAAATGGCGCCACAGAGCAAGAATCTGAACTAGCAGCCTCTCCATGTATTACAACATTTTTCAAGTTGAACCTCCGTTTATGACCAGCAAACCATCCTCGACTGGCTGCAAAATTAGGAATAGAATCAAATTTGGAATCCGCACGTGAATTTAAGTACGCATGCATAGACAAAGCTTTAGTCTGAATTGAATGTTCACTAAGTGGCAAGCTACGTGCTCTTTGACCACATATCCTTTGAAATAGCATAGATTCTATCAGTGACATCATTTCATGCACGGGTCTCTTCATTGTTTGAGTAACAGAGACAGGAACATGTTTTGCACTCTGTTTAATTATAGTTTCACTTTTGATAATGAATCTAACTGTTGATGCAGGGATTCCCATAACTCTTGATATCTACATACCATTCATTCCTTGCTGATGGTTTTTCTACACTTTCGATTTTGTATATATGCTTGTCACTTTCCTCTTATTTGGGGTTCCGAGTTTTCCTCCATAACACGTGTAGATTTCTTTCGCTTCATTTCGAGGGCAAGAGACCACAAGCAAATAGAAAATAGGAAACCAGTGCTTAACCGAAAAGGTGCTTCTTGCTCGGTATATGGAGCTGTCTGGTTACTCGATTCTCTGAGCAATAACATAAGCGCAATCTCGAAAACAAAAAAGAACAATGACACAATCATGCAAT
The DNA here is from genome assembly GCA_030386875.1 of Morinoia aosen. Taxonomy (NCBI): domain Eukaryota; kingdom Metazoa; phylum Arthropoda; class Malacostraca; order Amphipoda; family Talitridae; genus Morinoia; species Morinoia aosen. The sequence goes on along the minus strand of CM059574.1, from coordinate 57,806,726 downwards.
AACGAAAGGCACAATGAAAAAGGTATTACTGTACCTTTATATTTAACTTGATCAGGTTTTTTCTGAACTTCATTTATTTTTGAAAAATTTGGGCAAAAACTTATGAATCATTTCTTCGTAAATTCAAAAACTTTGTTATCAAGTTCAAAAATTTCTACAACCGAGCATTAAGCTTTTAAGATTCTTTTTTTTTAATTAAAATAAAGAAGTATGCACTGGCTCAAGCTAAAACCACCCAAACTAGGACAATTTCACGGACAATTCAGGGTAATGCCAAATTTTCCCCTGGAAAATTTTTCCTAAATCATTTGAACTGTCGTACCCAAAGGGTCAACTCATTCTGTATTTTTAAATGTATATGTTCCCGTGCATTTTGTCTGAATTTATCCCAGTGTCTGGCAGAAAGGCTTAATTTTCCTCGCCATTGTTACCACATTCGTTGAATGATTTTCTGAAACTTTTCTGAAACAAACAAACAAACAACGGCATCTACGGATGCTTTATTTCCAATTTCAAGCCTGATACATCCCAATTGAAAATCAAGGACGTTTCGCCGGTGGGAACGCGCGTGTTCCTATGCGTTTTTTAGTTGTATTACGCGCGGTTTAGGGGTCAAATGTCCACTTTTTCGGACACAAAACTGCACACGAATCGCCGTTGTTCCGCCCTACCTAACGGCCGTTTACCGCCTCAGGACCAGATTCGAATCGAGGCTGGCCGTCCATGGATTATAGGTTAAAAAATCGCTCCCGGTTGCACGTGCCTCGCCTCACGGGGTGTACAATTTTGCATTGGAAGCTTTGGATCTTACAATACATTCACACTTAATGCATTGTGAATGTATTGACTCATTGAGCTAGCTCAGAACAATATTGTACATCCAATGAGATCGAGGCACGTGCAACTGGGAGCTCAGGTACATAAGACAATACATTAGAAAGTACATAGAATCCCGCTCTTTCTTGAACTTTTATTACAAAAATGAAACATTCTCTACATTAAAATTGACATGAATATCTTACTTCCATTAATCACAGCCTTCTCACCAATGAAACACCAAAATAATATAGGAATTGAAAATGAAATCACAATCCATTTAAAATGCTGCATGTAACCAACAAATATCAACACGTGCACTACATTTTGGGACATATCATATGTGTACCATTAGGTACAATAAATACCGGCATAAATGAATAGAATTTCCATATTTTCACTACCTTTTTTCGAATTGATTTGAACCTACGTGGTAAAAATTATAGTACACTTTTATTTCTCACACCTTTTATAAAGGACAAGAATGGACTTGAGCAGTACAGTGAGTTTCTAAATTCTGCTACTCACAACTTAACCGAACCAACCGTAGCAATCGCACAAACGTAGTCAACGTTTTAAGGGAACGCGGAATATGTGAAGAAAGGGTATAAAAACAGTAAGTTGAGAAAAAAGTTCATGAAACCAGATCAAAGTTGAAGAAGAAAGTAGTAGGTGCTAAAAAACAGGACAGCAGTGAACCGAAAATATGTGGTCTTTAACGTAACAAAAAATTTTATTTCAGCAAAAAGAAGGCCTACCTAACTCATAGCTCGGGCCTTCACATTTTCCTCCCTGGGAGCGCTAGCACCCATAGATACAATAGTTGTATCCCTCTGAGGAGTGTCTACATTATATCGCATGTCCCACAAAAATGTCTCGGAGTTTTTAAATCGTTATATCTCCGCTTTAAATTATTATATATAAGTTGTATTTTTTCACAATGAATTAAATTTTGTTTCCGTTTCGAATAGTCTAATTTTTTGAAAATCGTTTAATAACCACTTTACAGTGTTCGATTTACTGAAAGAGGTAGAAAATATAATTCTTCTAAGGAAATGTTTTAAAAACAACAACACTGGTGTTCTTCATTTCTCAATACTTACTGTTTATAATAATTTCCCAATGATGTATCCTACATACCACCAAGTATTTAAACGCTCTGAGAAGTTTTTTACTCCCTTATTTCATTATCTGAAGACACCTAAAATGCAGTTCACTTACGATCAAAGAATTTTCATCGTATTGGAATATGAGGCAACGAAAAACTGTGAAAAAGTTCGAAGAGCAATCAATGAAAAATTTCCGGAAAGATACACGTCCGATAAGAAAACTGTGTATCGTACAGTTAGAAAATTAGAAAGAAAATTAAATGCTCCTCTTACTTGTTCACAGTTTACCGTTGCTTCATATTCTCATACGAGGAAAATTCTTTGATCGTGAGTGAGCTGCATTTTAAGTGTCTTCAAATGATGAAATAAGGAAGTAAGTAATGTATTGAGAAATGAAGAGCACCAGTGTTGTTTTGAAAATTTTTCCTATGAGCAATTAGTTGTTCTACCTGTTTCAGCAAATCGATCACTGTAAAGTGGTTAGTAAACGATTTTCAAAAACTTAAAATTATCCGAAAAGGGAACAAAATTCATTGCATTGTGAAAAAAGACCTTTCAAATATGTTAATTTAAAGCGGATATAAAATCAATTAAAATGTCGGGGACATTTTTGTGGGACACCCGGTATTTACAGGGTGTTGTGTGATGCGATGCGGATTTTAACCATAGGCAGAAAACGCAAAATAAAACGATTTTCAGGAGTGACAAAACCTCACAACTTCTTTGTTTTCGAGAAATGATGACCTGAAATAATTATAGATTCCTGTAAGAATAGCCTGAAGCGCGTGCCAAAGAAGTTTCGTTTTTACTCGTTGGCTGCATGTCAAGCCCATTCTTACGGGAATCTGAAATTATTTCAGGTCATTTCTCGAAAACAAAGCAGTTTCGACTTTCGAGGTTTTGTCACTCATGAAAATCGTTTTATTTTGCGTTTTTCCGCATTTGGTTAAAATCTGTGCGTGCATCGAATTACATAACACCCTATATATATATATGTATATATATATATATATATATATATATATATATGTTTCATTTAAAATAATGCCACATTGATTATTAATAATGGTTTTGTTCAATTTTTCTAGTTTTCGGAAGAGTTTACTTTGATCGGAATTTATTGAATTTAAAAGCTCCCCTAACGTTTTGTGATTAAAATTTTGCGACGCGTTTCGTCCTGTGTCCACGGACATCATCAGGCTAAAAATAGTTTGAGTTGTGCAGCTAATAGAATGGAGAATGGAGAATGTACCTTCCACTACGGAACCTAGGTCGCCTAGCCCTCCTCACTTCGCAAACCAACTGTACACCTTCTAACTTGCATTAAATGCCCATTTCTACATTCGGGTGACCGCAGCCACTCTGCCACTTCTGTTGTATCCCCCTGAGGGAGGGGAACATTTTGAATATCATTAAAGAACATAACGGATGAAATCAGAGTTACAACGTAAATTTTCAATACCCTGCATCAGCTGGGTGACCAATGAACCTGCAAAAAAAATTTTGCAAAAGAAATGCATCATTCATAAATTACATACGTAGGCACTTAAAGTTGACTGAATGTGCTTGTTTATTGGCTGGATGCTGAACAGCATTTCAAATAAGTTCAAAGACTGAAAAATATTTCATTACAGCACCAAATGGAAAGCAAAGGCAAAGAATAGCACAAAAGAATTTCCTTGCGTTACTAATGCGGTTTTAGAGAAAAAATTAGAGCACATTTAGCTAGCGCAATTATCTACCAAAAAAGTATTTGCAATAAACCATAGCCACAAATGATAGATAGGGTGCACTGTTGCGCAGGACTCCATGCACAGAATTACAAATTTTGAAAAACAAATTAAACAAGAGAATAGTTGAAGACGACATAGCATGGACAGTAAGAAAATGAATAAAAAATGTCTATCATGAAAAGGCAAAACGATAATTACAATATAAAATGACCCAAATTCACATCTTTCGGCCCTGTAGAAGTGCTAAGTCCCAAAAGTGCAAGAGTCATACAACGTTGTGCTATTTTTTGGCCATGATACATATTTAGAGCAACCGATTTTTCATTATAAACTCACAGTTTTGGTTTATCACCAGCGTTTTCCTCTATTCTTGTTGGCACTGATACAAAGCACTGTGAAAAGCATATTGATTTAATTTATTGTTCAATGTCAGCATTTGCACTTATTAATATCGTGAAAATAAGTAACTTATTGTGACATCAATACACATTTGAAAAAAACAGTCTTTATAGCCACTCTGTGAAAAACTTGCAAATGAATCAAGTGAATGTGAACTGTTCTGTAAACTTGCTCAGTAAACTATCCAGAGTACTTTGATATGAATACCACTGTTCTAGTTTCAAAACAGTTGGACGAACAACACTTCACATAACTATGTTTAAAAAATTGAACTCAGCTTGAGCTCGAGAAGTGACGAGAAAAATCTGAGGATGAGAATAACGGTCGATCGCCACAATATCCAAGTAAACAATCAATATAATATTAATAAAAATGTTTTGGGCATCTGATGCAATACTACGTCACAATTTGCCTAACGCAATGATTGTGAAGAACACAGTCGAAACACCAAACGCAACCTTTGCAGAGGCAGTAACCGCCAGTACGCTCACGATGACACGCTGTCATTAACTGACAGATCGAGTCATGCCGCTTTCAAATGTTACGGCCGTTAATCAACTGAAAATTTTGCGCCTTCGAACCATCCAAGGTCAACTATGAATTTCACGTCCGAGCTTGACCGCGCTTGGTTTGGGGCGCGCAGAGGCAGTGTTAAAGCAGAACAGGCCGACTAGCCTATAAATCGTGCATAATCGACCCTCACGTCCTTAATACACCGGCGATACGTCCTTGATTTTCAATTGGGATATCACCTTGTACATTGGATTTTCAAATGCCTTATAACTAACACCAGGACGCCATGACGTTTTATCCGGTCAAGACCAGTACCCATTTCAGACACCTGGGTAGAGTGGGGTATTGTGCTGAGCCCACAATGTTCCATCCAACAATATTTAACAATACTTTTACGTACCCAAGGGCCCAAGACGAAACATGTAAAAACAGTACTGGCGAGTGTTTACCTCAAATTTTAAGAAAATTTTCATTATTATAACATGAATATATCTACTTTAAGACTAGCTTGAATGCATAAGCCGAATAACCTCGCTACTATATAAAAAAATTACCGAAAGGAATGTGCACCGAGCGATGATTTGAAGAGAATGGCTCACTAATTTGAAAAACAAAGTCCTGGGAATTTGAATGAAAAACATTTGCACATTTACCATGAGAGGAGTACTGATTGGACGAGCAGCTGCTTATGCTCGGATCGTAGTCAACCAACTCGACTCTCGAACATTGTGAACCAGGTTGGAAAACAGGGCTGGATGAGTCTCCTAAAGCAGGAAAAACAACAAGAAATAACAACAACTCAACTTAATGAACTGTCAAATAAATTTTTATTCGTGATTACTGCAATGAAGATCTATCACTCCATAAAATTTATTGCTAGAATAAATTTTACGATAATTTCGGCAACAAAATTAGAGTATATGTCGAAATACGGGATGCAATTATTTTAAAGTAATAATATTAAGGCATTCATTCTACAATCATAAACCATTTTTGGCGGCACCACAAATTGAATTTTATCGACTTATAATTAATAGCATCTGCGTGAAAAGTATGTTAGCAGAATGTACTCTCAATTGACAATGTCAGCATTCATTTAAATTTAACTGACCTGGTGTTATAGACTTATTGCGAGAGTCTCTGCTTTTCTTCCTTTTCCTCACCACCGCGGGAACCCAGTCTAACTTTTTCGCTGCCTCATCGAAAAGCATGCACACGATTCGCCGAGTCGTATGCATATTTGTGCATGATTATCGTCACCAAGGCGTAGATATATAGCCAGGGTTGGCACGTAAAAAAAACACCAGAAAAAGGCCAAAAAACACACTAAAAAACCCACTAAATAGTTTATTTTTTGTTTTTTGATTTTTTTTTTATTATTTTTATGTAAATTTTATTTGTTTTCAAGCTGATGGAATCAAAATGAGGTAAATATTTATCTTGTCAAAAAAGTATCTAAGTCATGTGCATAACTATGACAAGAAAACATTGAAAAACAAAACACCAACCCTATACAAATGAAATTAGAAAAACCTTAATCACAAAAAAACTCGAGGGACTAATATATTTTAATGAATTCCATTTCCAAAGTAAAAAAAAACAAAAATTTAGATACAAATGCAGTGTGACTACCCAATATAGAGACTTATGAATTTTCCCTGTCTTCTAGACTAGACTGTTACTACAATAGTACTGTGTTTCTCTTTCTACATCCACTGCCATTTCATCGTTGTCATCCACATCATGATCATTTGTGAGGTGGCGATATAATAAGACCAATTTCTGTGCGCGTTCCGATCCTAATCTATTTCTCAATTTATTCTAACAATTATAGTCAGATGGGGTATGACACAACCGCAGCCATCATGGGGTGAGAAAGTAAAGCCACTTCCAGACCTTGCATTACCATGTTGCTTGATGCCGCTTAGACGAGCTGTAGATAGCTCTCCGACCGCTTGAGAAGCCGATTTTTCAAGCTAACCAAAGAGTTGAACGTTCTCGATTGCTGTCGTAGGGCGACGCGAGTCAGTGTGTTAATACAAGGCATTGCGGAAGGTCGTGTCGGTGGCGCGCTCCGCGTTGACTGACGAGCTATACCAGGGCTGCCAAAGCTGGGGTTTTAACCCCAGATCTTGGGTTTTAGCTGTGGCCTAAGGTTTTGGGGTTTTTATCAAACAAATTGGCAAAAATCCGGGGTTTTCTATGCAGAGGTAAAAATTGAAGGTTTTTATACATAGTAATTTTTTTTGGCGCTTGATGCAATGAAAATTATGGTATTACATTATCAAATTCGTTTAATTGAAATTGGGTGCATTTTTGCTATTATATTCCTGTTGCATCTGCATTCTGTCGAAATCTAATTGACGTCTGTTTACTGCCAGCAAAAAATATCGAACAATTTAAATGTTCAAGTACCATTTATGCAGTACTTGTTATTGTGGTGCATGTAACACATAATTATTGAAAACACCTACATGGTAATTGTTCTTGTATAAAATCCTCCCAGATACTGGAACAAACTAAAAGAAATCAAGGACGGTTTTCAAAATTCAAAATTTGGCCTCTTGTTAGCTTTTATGACAAGTCTAACTATTCTGCCACATTCGTCTGCTTCGGTTGAACGAATTATTTCAGTCATGAATTGTGTTAAAACGAAACACACCAGTTTTCTGTAAGCAGAAACTGTAAGAGATAGAATTTTGGCAAAACAATTAATTTCAAGGAGCAACAATGATTGAACTACTTAGCCACCACGAAAAGAATTAATACGCGATATGGAAAGCGGAGCAATAAGTCACCGATATTTGGAGAGGCAGAATGAGAAATTACGGAGCAACGCTATATGTTTGACGGCAGCAACTGATTCAGAGTAATACGAGTACAAAGGTAAGCAAATTACTTCATTAAAACACTTTTCCGAAAATCTGGGGTTTTAAGCAGCAATCTGTTTTTTTTCTGCGTATGCTGGGGTTTTGGTAAAATTCTCATTGGCAGCCCTGAGCTATACGCGGGAGTAAGTAGCTCCCGCGTATAGCTCGCAAGCATCCTTCCCCTTTCAGAGCTCTTGAGCAACTGAATGCCATTGCAGTGCGGGCTTTCCCACAAGCCAGTCTGGTCATCAACGGTTCTTTTGCAGCGCCACTCCGACGTCCAGAGGCAACATGGTAATGCAAGGTCTGGAGGGGGCTTAAAGAAACGACTGGCCTATGGTGAGCATTCAAGGTGCACTGGAACAAATTTGACGATGGAATCTGTTAGAGCATTTACTTCCAATCCTTTTAGTGTTTGTTGCTATCCTGTACTGCGAAAAGTGATTTTTTTGGCAAATTCTAAAAAAAAATTTTGGCATGTCACTACATGTTGTAACATGTAACAGTGTGGTTGACTGACTTGACTTGCGCTGCTAAGCACTCCAGCTCACACAATACACATGTTAAGTTGTTAACAGCATGACTGTTAAGTGATGTGCAGCTGTCTTGCTTCAAGTTGCTTGCAATCACATACTCAGAAGCAGTGAAATCAACAGGAAGAGAAAATTCGATGCAAAATTTTAGTCGAAAATCGATGGAAAAACCGTCCAACTGCATGCATAATCATCACCAGAAAAATAGAAATGACAAAAGCATTTCTCAGTTCCCTGCAGATCCCCATACAAGAAATCACCATAGCCGGCCCGGCCCATTCAGAGCCAGAAAACGTAATTTCCCCGCACCTCTCCGAACCTGTTAACGATGTGAAAAGTAGAAAGAAAAACGTCTCCACTCCCATTTGTGAATGCATGAATTCCACAATGGATGAATTGAGACGATCCTGGAAAATAGAGCTGATTCCCACCAAAGCTGATGGACACTGCCTCCTTCATGCAGTAGCTCATATCCTTACGAAACAACCAGCATCAAAATGGAACTACAATTCCTTGAAGACTGCAATCAAAACGGAGAGCAGAGCAAACCAAAGCACATATGCTAAATTTGTTGACAAAAACAGCGGAGACATACAAAACCTCATAAATAATTACATTGACGACAAATATCTTGATCAAGCTGCTGTAGACCTTATACCACTAATCATCTCGAACGTGACAGGCCAAAAACTTCTCATCCTGGATGAGCAGGATCATTGTGTTTTGAAAATATCAGTCGATCCCTCATTAGAGTTATCATATGATAACCCTCCACTACTGCTCCATCGTAAAAACGATCACTACAGTGGTCTTGTCACACAAGGCAAAAATCAGACTGGAGTTACTTCATCTTGACAAACTGCCGCTGCCCAGCTAAATAGTAGACGTTCTTACATAGCAGATGCTGGGCCAAACACCCTGGGTAAGGTAGACATGATGGATAAATCCTCAGAACGATCCCATCGAGATAGTAACTTTGCTACCTTCAAAAAGAGTCCTAATACAAGTAAAATTAAAATAAAGCGCATAAATGCTCGAAGCCTGAACGGGAAACTGGGTGACATCAGAGTAATGTTGGTCACTGAAGAAATTGACATTTTGTGTGTTTCAGAAACCTGGTTTGATTCACGAACCCAAAGTTCATTTCTAACATTCCTGATTACGTGTTGTACCGCTACGATGGCGCTAAAACCAGCCGAGGTAGTGGATCTTGTATTTATGTGCAAGAAATGTACTCAACATCTTCACTTCTAGCGAATAAAGTTTGCGAAGGCATTGAAATGGTTTGGTTGGAAGTGCAAATAAATAAACATAAAACCATAATCATTGGCAGCCTTTACCGGCACCCATCGTCTCCTCTAAGTCTCACACTAGATTTCATTGAGGAAACCGTCAAAGAAATCCTTCAGGCAAAAAAATCATTCTTTGCTTTCGGAGATTTCAATGTTGACTTAACGGACAAGAACAATCAGCTAAGCAAACTGTTGTATAAACTAAGCCTATCACAAATGGTCAAAGAACCGACTCGCACCACTAAAGTCTCTGTAACTCTCCTCGATCTGGCAATCACAAATAATCCCACCGCAATACTTAGTACAGTAATATCACCTTTTATTTCCGATCACCACTCTATAGAATGTGAAATTATAATGCAAAGGAAAGACAAAAATACCGCTTAATGACTTATCGCTCGAAAAGGCACGATTCTGCGGAACTGTTTCAAGAAAAACTACTCAATAGGTCCACCGAATTCCAGAATATGCTGCAATCTGACGATGTTGACATTCAAGTGTCCATCTTCAACGAGAACTTCAAAGCAGCTCTCGACGAATTGGCACCTTACGTCATCAAAAAAAAACAAGCCAAAACGCACTGTTGGGATTACTGACGAAGTTAAAGAGATGAGCAGAACAAAGAAAGCTAACTTGCGATAGTACAAAAACAATAGATCAAACAGTACGTTATACAAAAGATATAAAGAACATGAAAAAATTCTTCGAAAGAAAATCACTAGAGGGAAACAAACTCATTTCCACCAGGAACTGATAACGGCTAAAAGTAACCCGAAACGAACTTGGGAAATCATTAGTGAGGTAGCCCCATATAAAAATTTAGACTGTACAAGTACGTTTGAAAATTCCTTGGCAACAGCCACGGATTTCAATTTATTTTTTTCAAAAGTAGGGGCTCAAGTTTTTAGTGAGGTGTGTACCAGTCATGGAGCTAGGATATACTGGAGGGAGCATAGCCGATTCCAATCTGGTTCAAATTAGCTGCAAAAGTTGGGAGACTGGGACATTGGCAAGGCCCCACACGTGAGCCAACCACAGACGCTTGGCTGAAGTTGGCTCCTCCTCGCCTCCTCACCTCCTCTACAACTCGCCCTCCCTGGCCTCCCATTTGCCAAAGCAAGAATTCAGGGCGGCCAATGCTGGGGAAGTTTCCCCAGATCTTGGGAAATGACCCTTTGTCTGGGGATATGGGGAATTCCTAACTAATTTTGTGGAAATCTTGGGAAATTGTGTTCATAACAAGTTTATACATGTATTGCTCTGATCCTGAATGAAATAAGTATATTGTTTCATTCACCAGTGAAATATGCATTTCCTGAACAAAAATCTCTCCTATCATACTTCCGTAAACGCGTTCATAACGCGTTCTGTTTTCGTATTGTCTAGTAATTGTCTACGTTTAGGATCGTTTATTAAGTAGCGTTAGACCGGCTTGGATGCCGGTCTGCGACACTAGCCGGGGACCGGGGTTACCAGATTGGCAATTTCATGGGCAGTTGTCACTGAAAATATTTCAATTCACGGCGATTGACAAGAGATATTTCATGATATTTTTCTGAATTATAACAAAACATATGAATTGCCAATGCACGTTCAAGTATGAAACAATTATAATTAGTCAACCACGCTGGTATCTGACAGAAAGATTCGTTCAAACGCCGATCATACGTGTTACGTGACGTCTCCGATGCATATTGCCTCTGTTCAGGTAGTGTGGTACCAGCAGTCAGTCAGTCATTGGTGAGTCGTCGCGTACTTACGGTTGCTTGCTCAGTTATTTTTTCAAAACCCAACCCATCACCAGAAAATGAGTGAACCAAAGAAGCGAAAGTGGTATTCACTGTGTTTCAAAGAAGAGTGGTGTAATGAAGAACAATTTAAAAATTGGCTGGCACAAGATAAAGATGATAAGGAATCTAGTTACTGCAAGAGTTGTAACGTCACTCTCAGAAAAGCTAACAAATCTGCATTAATAAAACATTGTAATTCTGAAAGACATGCAAGAAATTTTGAAATTGCTAAGAAAGCCGTTGATATTACTCACTTCTTAAAGAAAGACACTCCAACAGAAAAAGAACAAATAGCTAAAAGTGAAATAGCCCTTGCTTCATTTTTCGCGGAGCACAGTATTCCTTTGGCCAATTTTGACCACCTTCTTGAAGTATGCAAAGTTGCATTTCCTGACAGTAAGATTGCTAAAAATTTATCAATGAAGCGGACAAAACTTTCGTATTTTATTCAAGACGGGATAGCTTTCGAGGAGAAACGCACAGTAACAGAAATATGCAGAAAACAAAAGTTTTCTCAGAAAATAGATGAGAGCACAGGTATCTCTGTTACTCAAATTTTAGCAATTGTTGTCCGTTATTTTGATTCAGTAAAACAAGATGTTGTTGACGATCTTTTGGATAGCATTGTTGTTGAAAATGGAACAGCTGCCGGTTTGTATAATGCAGTGAAAGTGTTGCTTGGAGAGAAACGTATCCCTATCGAAAACGTAGTGGGATTTGGAAGCGATAATTGTTCGTCCATGATGGGTTAGCTAAGTGGGTTTCAAGCTCTGTTAAAAAATGACGTTCCTTCCATCTTTGTAATGGGTTGTGTGTGCCATTCATTCTCATTGTGTGCAAGTCACGCTATTAAGGTTTTACCCTCATGTTTGGAGGCATTTATTAAGAACATTTCTGCATATTTTTCACGTAGCAGTAAGAGACAGCGTGATTTCTCTCATATTCAAGAAGCTGCTGCTGCTCCTCTTCATAAAATTCCCATATTATCTCAAACACGATGGTTGTCCAGAGAGAATGTTATATCTGCTATCCTAGACCAATACCCGGCTTTGCTTCTATATTTTCAAAGTGAATCAAAAACGGACAAAGTTGATGGTGCAAGTGAAATCTTCCGAATCTTAAGTGATCGTGGTACGAAACCTATGTTATTGTTTCTACAAAACGTGTTGCAAAAAGTAAACAATCTTAATATCGAATTTCAGTCAGAGCATTTTAGGCTGCATGCCCTGTATTCAATGGTGTCAACACAGTACAGAGATATTCTGAGTTTCTTTATTAAAGATGAAGTTTTGCGGACGTCTAAATTAGCAGACATCGATCCCAACAATGAACACAATCATAAGAAACTAGCAGACGTTTATCTTGGAGGAAAAGCGTCAGCACATCTTATTACGGAACCTTTTAAAGATGACACATTCAAAAGATTTAAAAGTGATTGTTTAAAATTCCTAATTGAACTGTGTAATCAATTCAAGAAAAGATTTTGTTTCAGTGATGATAGCGTGCTTGCTAAATTGAATATATTGGATCCGAAGATTGACCAACGTTATCTTCCTTCATCTATTATACCCCTGGGGGTTAATTTTCCCTCAATTGTGCCCGGCAATAATCTAAACGATTTGGATGACCAATGGAGAAGCTATAGAACCAATGTTGAACATTTAAAAATCACTTCCCAGAGCATTCCAAGTTATTGGTACCAGCTAAGAAACATTAAAGATGGATTGGGAAACATGAAATACAGCATATTATCCGACTTCATGACCAGTCTTACCATATTACCTCGCTCATCGGCAGCGGTGGAGCGTATATTTTCTTTGATAAATCACGTCAAAACTAAGCAAACGAATTCTTTAGATGCAAACACCGTTAGCGATAGAATACTCGCAAAGCAATCTATTACAAGAGGAAACAAGGACTGCACTAATTGGACCTCAAGCAAGTCATTGGTGACTGATCTGGTAAGCGGTGCGGTCAGCCAACGTTGCCAACAAAGAAGAAATAATCAGAAAGAAACGATAGAAATGGAAGCTGATGATGGAGAAACACTACACTGACTACTGTAGTATGAGTTTAGGTGAGTAAATTTTAGTTTTAAGTACCTTCTTAAAATCTGGGGATGTTCTTCGTAATCTGGGGAAATTTATACTTATAGCTGGGGAAATGGGAAAATTCTCATTGGCAGCCCTGAGCAAGATTAGTACCTCTCCACAAATCGAAGGATAAGGTGCGCGTGCAAGTCGCTCCCTAATTTGTTATATTCAAGGGCCTGTAATCTTTACAGTTTTCAACTCTTAATGTATCTTTGCTAGTAATTTTGATATTATTAAGTGTCCTCGAGTGAGGAAACACAATTTATTATCTTTCGGAGTCTTAGAATCCCAAATTAATTATCACGATAAACTCAACAGCTGGAAGAGCAATCAGCGAGCGTGTGCGCACCCTATCGTAGTTAGTAGGTAACTGACTTCCGTGCTGACGTCAAACTTGCGAGACGGCTATTGGTTACCACAAACATAGGAGAAATCTCAAAAACTGATTCTCCTCACAGACGGCTATGCTCCCTCCATATATACTCCCTCCACGGTACCAGTCCAGGTGAAACGTCAATTGAAAATTCATGCCCCACTGCATCCTCGAGGGCTGATGTCAGGTGGAGACCACGTCCTGTCGATTTACCGGAGTTAAGAAATATCTTATACCCACTAAAAAACACAAAGGCAGTTGGACATGATGGTATCAGTCTTCAATATATCAAAGACAGTTTCCCTGTCACAGCACCATGGATTCGTCTGATAATTGATACATCAATAGTAACAAACACGTTTCCAAGCCAATGGAAACACTCCATTATTAGACCGTTGCATAAAAGTGGTGACCTAAATACAGCATCAAACTACAGGCCCATCAGTCTTTTACCTGTAATGTCCAAATATTGGAGAAAGTTGTGACAAATCAACTGTCATTTCACCTGGACGAGTCAAATCTACTCCACCGAAATCAATACGCCTATAGAAGAAACACCAGCACTCAAGATGCTCTGCTCAATATCTCTGAAAAAATATACAGTGGCATCGATCAGAAGAATTTAACACTCTTGCTGCTACTCGATCTCTCTAAAGCGTTTGATAGCGTCGAACATGATTGACTTCTACGTAAAATACTGAACTTGGGAGTTGACACGCAATGGTTTGAAAGTTACTTGTCAAATCGATCTCACGCAGTCTGCATAGAAGACAAATTGTCCCCATTCATTCAAAACAATTTTGGTGTTCCCCAAGGATCCATTCTTGGTCCGCTACTGTTTTCTATTTTTGTTAATGGTTTCCCTCCAATGCTTCTAACACACGGATCTCAATGTATGCAGATGATGTTCAAATTGCAATAACAAGTTCTGTATCGGAAGTACCACAGACGCAAATTAAAGCCGAAACCTTATTGACTAGCCTGAAATCATGGTACGACCGAAATGGTCACAAATTGAATGCTAATAAAACACAATGCATTATTTTCGGATCCAATGACGCCATTAAAAAAACTTCAGATCATACTCTCACAGTTGGAAATGATGAAATTAATTCATCAGAAAAGGTCAAAAATCTAGGTATCTGGTTCGATAGAAACATGTCCTTCAAATCTCACGTTGAGACTACTTGCAACAAAATCTACGGAACTTTAATGTTTTTTCATCGTATAAAAAGTATGCTAGACGAAAAATCCAGATTATTAGCCATTCAATCCCTTGTGTTATCGCGCATTGACTTCTGCAGCCTATAGTGGGGAGACTTACCTCAATACCTTCAGAGGGATTTACAAAAATGCGTAAACTTCGCAGCCAAGGTGGAATGCAACGGTAATTTCAAAAGAAGCGATCACATAATCCCTCTCCTTAATAAACTCGGCTGGATTCCTATTCAAGAAAGGCTCCTCATGCAGAGGGCCGAATACGTATTCTCCTCGTTGTATCTTCCTCAGAGCAATGCTGAGATAGTGCGTTTCCATCCACCCACTGTAACCAACCAAAAGCCGAACAGAAACAATGATGTCTTAGTCAACTATCGTTCATCTCACATAGGGCAGAAGGCTCTGTCAATATCAGGTGCCTTACTGTCGAACAAACTTCCCCTGAGTATTAAAATCCCTCAAAGACCGAGAGAATTTAAAGCCAAAATAATCCGTCATCTATCGTCTCAACGATAATTCCTTGTTACAAAACATACTGAACACGTACTGACAAATCTCATTTTGCCTGGTATCTCCATTGCTTAATATTCTCTCTTGCTCATTTTCTTTATAATTCAAGATATTCGATCGCCTATACGCTGCGTTCGCCTATTATGATTTGATCGCCCATACGCTGGGATTTGCAAGCATACTTACTTGTGTACGTGTGTACGTATACCAGTGTGCATGTGTGCACAATACACCTGTGTGCACTGGACTAGCAACTGGTATATAAACTACAAATACCAGACTTTTTTCTCACTCCCACCTTCTAACACTACCCTACACATCATTTCATTTTATCATTGTAAGGCAATCCAAAGCTTAAATATCTTGTACATGCAAAATGTGGTACCTATGTATATTTATCAATTGCAGGCATTTTGCGCCATATTTCAAAGATAATGTGATTTTTTTCCTAATATGACACCCTTATAAGACATTCATGTTTCTCTCTTCGTCACGTACAAAAATGCTCTTGGTAGGCTAGTGTAGTGCAAATTATCATATAATTTCTTACGCTCTAGAATAAATTATAACAACTGCACTTATAAGCCTTGTGTGCTTCTGGAAATATTCTGTACTTGGGAACCATTGTAGAAAGATCGCTTTCGTGTTTCTGACTAAGGTAGACTGTTTTGTGCCACTATTTTTAGTACGGTGATTTTATAAAATTCATGCAATAATAAAAGATATTTTCTCCGCTTCCCTCGATTGGAATGCTAGTTTATACTGATTAGTTTACGCTGGTATTTTCGCACCTGCTTACTTGTGTATATGTGTACTTGTGCACGCTATGCGTACGTAGATTGGTGAGTGTGTCACTACGTAATACATCATTTTACTTGATTATTGTACAGCATCTATAGAGTATATACATTCAAGCATATTTGTTGTGCAATCACCCACATATGATAGTTAAGACGCTTATCGACCAATGATCTTTTCGATACAATATTTGATAAAACATCTTTGCAATATTTCATTAGAAATTGTAAGCAGCAACACATACTGAACGAGTTGTCGCGAATCTTCCTTTGCTCATAATCCCATATTTCAGAACATCGCACAGCATATTTATAGAACGAGCATATATTGTGATTGCTTCGATGCATAGAAATGTATTTGTGTATGTTTACGTGTTAGGTGTATGTATGTGCGTAGGTATGTGTGTGCATGTATATGTGTATATATTTAGATGTATATATGCACATATGTGTGTACTAAGCCGAGAACTGGCATTTTAACTGAAGATAAATGTTTTTTTCTGTTCACTCTCAACTTGTAACATTACCTAACTCGTCATCTCTTTATTATTGTAAAGCGTTCTCGTAGAAAAACTATACATTTGTTGTGTGATCATCCATTTATATTTAAATAAAATGCTTATCAACTAATGACCGTTAAGATAAAATTGCTCAATTAGAAATACAAATCTTGTAATTTTCGTTGTCCCCATGCTTATATATGTGTATATTTATTTTTTTCGTGCTTCCTTAAAATAACATTTCTGAACATCTTCCGAAACAAACAATTCTAATACCATTGCCTGGCGTCACGAATTGCGAAGTTTCATATCATGAATACGTAAATTGTCAAAGGTGTTCTCAACCCACAATGAAAATACACAGTCCATGAAATTGTGTTCTCTCTTATAATTATCATTATGTGTATCGTCAAATGTAGATTGAGCAAATTAGAAGTACATAGCCCTCAATCAATTCTTTTCGACTAGTGGCCTGAGTATTGCAATACTCATATGTGTGTATCACCTAAGTGTATTACCTTTAAGATATTTTAAAAACCAATGATGGTACTTTTGTACCCTCTCTATTGGAAAATAAATGTTTTTCTCTTTTTTTTTTGTGGTGGTTACTTATGATCTGCATGGTGCTTCCCTCTCACATGACTTGCACCTGTCTGCTGCTAAAACAACTTACTATGAATTGACAAGCATAGCAATTCTCTTTGCACATCTTATATCTTTACAGACTGCAGAGCTATGTCTCTATGCATATGGTAATTGGTAAATGGTAATTGTGATGGACAAACTTAATTCATATATTGTTCATATAATGTAATAATTCATATAATAATGTAATATAATGTTGGAAGTAAAGTAATCAAATAACAATATTTACTCAATAAGTGTATATAAATCTGAAATAGGGGCAACGGGAGTTGTGTGATTAACTCTTTTAAACAAAAACAGGTATAACAAAAAACCCAATAAAGCCCAAAAAAAACATAAAACCCAATTTAACCCAAAAAAACCCACGTGGGTTGTTTTTTTTGTTAAACCCAGGGTTTTTTCCATCCCTGTATATAGCCGACTTTATCGTCGCCAAAGACCTCTTTTGCCACGACAATTAACGCCGCCTCGAAAGCATAATTGTGCATAAAGTTGCATGACAGAAGGCTGATGAAATGCATAAGTATGCGTAATATTGTAAACAATATGCATTTTCTTAGCACGGTACACAGATGTAAATACTTTTATTTCTGTGCACCAATATTTAAATCCGTTGTGGGAACCCACACAAATAGGCTTAATACAACAAGGTCAATTGCAAGGTTTATTGTCCTGCAAGTTGAAAAAAAAAACTTTCAACGGAACAAAGAAGGTAAATTTTAGGAAATGTTCTACGCTAAATTTCAACGTTATAGAGGTACATGCTAATAGGAATTACATATTCATTTATTTATTAAAGGGTTAAAATCTAAAACCGTGGCGATTAGGCGTCCTCTTTTACGGCGTTGGTTATGCCACCGCTGCAGCTACAAGTGAAATGTGAGGAGCAGTAGACTTCTGCGGGGATCTTCCTCCACGTACAAAGAAAGTGGCCCAGGTCCTTGCCGGTCTCGTCGTCGAGGCAGGTGAACGGCTGCCTTAAGCCAGCTTGAGCAGTAGGCTTACAAACAGCCTCAGATCAATGAAGTAGAACTTTCAAGTGACGGCTTCGCTGCAGCTAGACACGTCGAATTAGAAGACCAGGCGTCCAGTTCGACGTGCGACCCGCTGATCCGCGTCCTCACTCCCGGTTATTAAAGAGATTAAGTTGACGATACTGCAAGGAAGGATAGACTGGTTGAAGAAAATGGAAAGCAGCTGGGGGATTTATGGTTCAGCTTTAGTATAGAGGTACAACCAAAGCACAATTAAACACAGCAATGCTAACCTGAGTTAAAGTTGTGCTTCAGTGTGATGGACACTTCCGGAGTTCAGAATGGAGAAGGTAAAAGGAGTAAAGCAAAGAAAATGCTCATGTAGAGCCGAAAAAGATGAATCAAGAGTTAGATGTTCAAGTAAAGATTTACCCAGAGCCCTAGACAGCCTACTAGCTGTCAGCCGGCAGGCCCCAGGTAAGTTAATTTGAAGAGAAAATCCAAAGTAAGTTGAGCCAAATTGGCTCTTTAGTAAGTTTAAGAAGGCAATAAGGTTAAATTAACACGCACACTCACATTCACACAATAGCAGCAAGGCAAGAAATAAGTTAATCGAGCAAGTAACATAGGTATAGGAAATTATGTGGCAGAAAAGTCGGTCAGTAACGACAAAGTAAATGGATAAGAAGGAACAAACAGTTAACAAAGAAGAGGAAGTGGGCGAGGAAGCACGAAGATCGGCTAGACGCCGCTGGGCCCGCGCCGCAGGATCGACTGACAGGTAAGTCAACGAGAAAATCTCGCTACCCACAAGAGCACCGTGATAGAGCTCACTTCTTGCATTAAGTGCGGCGGTTACAACCGGGGACGCCAATATAAATCGCTCACAATTAGTGACGCACACATAGCGTATGCAATAGTAGGAAGTTCAAAAGGTATCCTCCGAAAACTGCTAAGGTAGCTCTCAGCTCACCTGCCTAAAGCCACGTTGATCTGAAAGTAAAGGTCTAACCCCAATGCGTCTCTCAGGGCAATGGGGAATGTTCAAATTCTCCATACCGTGCGTACCGTGAGTATTTTCTGCTATATGAAGCATTTCCTTCCATTAGGAGTTATCGCTGCCTCAAATGGATAAATAAGCATTATAAAGTGATAGGCGGCGATAATATAGCATAATTATACATTATTGCTAGTCTATTGAAATTAATCAGGTTCAATTAAATCAACATCATCACAGATTTTATATTTGGTCATCCATTACAAACTGAAATCAACAAGTTTTCACCGAAAAATAAAAATAGTATCACAGAAAACTTATAAAATATTTTCTTGGTAATAAGTATCACAGAGTTCGGGTAAAAAAACATCACAGAATAATTCGAAAACTCAAGAAGAAAGTAGTAGGTGCTAAAGTAAAAGATAGTAGTGAACTTAACACATTTCCTGGGAAGTGACCCACCGGTGGTCACGTAAGTGATTTACATAGTGCTGCTGTCCCACCTGCAGCCGCGAACTCATTTTTTATAAATACTTAATGAAAGCTAAATAAAAGCCCGATCCAGTTAATGTTTGTTATTTTCAAAGTTGATTACCACAATTGACTTCAAAA
This sequence comes from Morinoia aosen, assembly GCA_030386875.1. Classification (NCBI taxonomy): domain Eukaryota; kingdom Metazoa; phylum Arthropoda; class Malacostraca; order Amphipoda; family Talitridae; genus Morinoia; species Morinoia aosen. The sequence continues at coordinate 57,786,952 of CM059574.1, read as the reverse complement.
TTGAATTGAATATTGAACTTCAGTTTAACCCATCGCAGTTAACTTGTTAAAAAAAAAGGTGCTTAAAAAAATGAACGCATAATATTTCAACAAAAAGTAGGCTATACACCATCAGTTCGGGCCCTTATTTTGTCCCCCTGGGACTAAATCATTTAAATAATTTTTATTTTTCATTATATATCATAGTAGGAGTTTCACTGATCAGAGCATGAGTTCCCACAAAAGAAATATTCCAGAGACCATTTAGTATAAAGAATTATACGGGGATTTATGCCCAAAGTATAGTTTCGCACAGGACACCCGGTGCTCAGAAAGATAGGAAAGCAGTTCCTAAAACAAGAAAGACGTTCAATAAAATATTAAAAGCTACTGACGAAATAGCAGGGAGCCAAAAAAATTCTGCGTAACAAAATGAAACACTTCTTATGTAACAAAAAGGTGGCATACCCTTCCAGTTCTGATACATTCTCCCTCTGAAAAAACAGGATCGTTGAAAAAAATTTCTACTCTACATGAAAATTTTACCGCATATGCAAAAAACAGTTTCTAATGATAAATATTTAGATTTATGTAATCGAAAAAATTCTTAAAATGAGAAACAAACCTAAGCAAATTAGATTATCAGTTAGTTTGAGCCTACCTTGCTACAACAATGGTGTTCCTACGAGAGGAATAATGAAGGGACCATCTGGTACGGACACGAAAACCTGGAATCTATGCACTAGTGTGTTTCCACACAAGACTTCTGAACATGGAAAGAGCAAGTCCGGAAGGAAATTCAAACAATATAAAAGTTCAAGAAGAAAATAGTAGTAGCTGATGTAAAGGATTGCAGTGAACCGAAAAAAGATGATCCTTGACAGAACAAAAAATTCATTATTTAAACAAAAAGAAGTCTTACCTAACCTTTAGCTTGGGCACTAACATTGCCTCTCTGGGAGTGCCACTTCCCATATATACAATAGTATCACTCTGAGGGGACAAACCTACCCAGAAAATCGGAATTTAAGCCACATCCATTGGTGTGAACGCAACATTACACACTTATTCAGTGTCTGATTCCACAATTAGATCCGACGAAGGCACTAGCTCAGGTTCATAAGTGATGCTCGGTGAGGGGACAGTGTCAGTTGATACGGTTGTGGTGGTGGCGCTGATATTGGTGGTGGTTGCTATTCCTGCAGCCTCTGTTGCACCTGTTCCACAGTGATGTCTACTTCCATACCAGTCCACCGATACACGCAGACCTCGTTGCGTGGCGACTGCGATTTCTTTGTGGTTATAGAACCCACCGGCTGCCAACACTTCTACAAAATATGAGAACAACTTAGTTCCGTGATTGATAAAATTGTACCAATACAACAGTGAGTAACATAAATTACATACGAGTTGTAGACTAAATAATTGTTTACTAATGTTCACATCAATGATCACTTTATTATTATTATATAAGAAAGTTTTAGCCTCTCTTTACCACGACAAATATGTTCCAAGAGAGGAAGGATGAAGACACCAATTAGTATGAAGTTGAGGGAACGCGGAATCTATGCACAAAGTGCATAGAAACAGTAAGCTAAGAAAGATCATGAAACATGAATAAGTTGAAAAAGAAAGTTGTAGGTCCTGAAAAACAGGACAGCAATGAACCGAAAAAAAAGATGGTCCATAAGAAAACAAAAACCTATTCTATTTTAACAAAAAGAAAGCCTACCTAACCTTTAGCTTGGGCCTTCACATAATCCCCCGGGGAGCGATTAATGATCACTATTTCTAATGGCAAGTGTATTCATGTTCTTTCGCAATTGTGACATAATAGATAATATTGCAGATATTAGATTATGAGTTAGTTTAAGCTTCCTAAACTAAGAAAACGGTGTTCATAATAGAGGAATAATGAAAGGACCATCACGAATGGATACACACACAAACACGAAGAAGATAAAGCCCATATTAACGGTGGACAAAACTGTGAACTTTGGGTGCTAGAGATGCGCTCTCTTCTTCGAAGTCATGGCAGCAGCCGTCACCAACTGTCGAAGATATCAAATATAGGGGTATGTGTGCTCAACGTCTCCCATAGCTTTTGTCATTCTTTCTTGCAACTTCCTTGAATACAACCATTAGCTAATGCCCTCTGAACGCAACTTATACTTTTCCTCTGGAGAGTTTTCTACAGTTTCAGCAGATACCTATGAGCACTGACGGATTTAAACAACTGGACTCTCGCTTCTTCGCCGCACTCTAAGATCACCACTTGCATCGTTCTTGTCACTTCGTCATCAGTGGTATAAGGATGATGGGCTAAATCCTAATCAAGTGCCAGCCTCCGTCCAGCTCGTCGCGTCTGCCTCTCTGGCACGCCTTCTAGACGCTTGGGAGCAGGGTCATCTTCCGCCCACACGCCTACCCTGCGCCTGTGCATCGTGGGAATTATTCAGCGTCTGCAGCAATAGCACGCCTTACCAATTGGCATTCAGAGGTTAGTTGCTGGTAAGCTTGGCGCTAGCTTATGGGTGATTCTGACGTCAACTGAGCACAACTTCCGAACCTAATTGCCTGGTATATACCCAAAAAGTTATAATTTATAACTTATAATTTGTTACTTATAACTAATCGTGTCTAAGCGCACCCTTATAACTAATCGTGCCTAAGCGCACCCTTATAACTAATCGTGCCTAAGCGCACCCTTACAACTAATCGTGCCTAAGCGCACCCTTATAACAACTGTCAATCATAATTACTTACTCCTAATAACTAAAACTAAACTCGCCTTTTCCTCTGCTCCAACCAGGCAACGGGAGATGAAGGGATTGGCAGAGGATGAGCGCCTTGTCGTCCTTCGAAACTCCGGAAGTTCTCTGATTAATTGGTTAACGTTTAAATTCATCCGCAATGGTATTTGCTATGTCACCACTTTCTCAGTAAATCAAAGAGCTCCCGGCTATATCGGCATATATTTTCCTAATCCTTTCTAAAATCTTTCGAATGGTGGCCAGTATGGGGAACCTATATCTTTTTCAGGTTTGCTAATGGTGACAGACGCACGGACATGGCTGGTTTGGGCGTTGGCTGGCGCCGCCTTGTCAATTTTATTGCTAACTAATTCGAAATGTCTGATGTAACTAATTTGATTAAAGCCAGAGGATATGTGCGGCAAAAGCTAACAAAAATATCATCTAAAGTTTCCACAGAACTGCAGAACATCGGCAGAGAACAGCGGCAAGTTCTTTTGGAACGACTGAGTTCCTTGAGAACGGAACTTAATGCTCTGGATCAGAGCGTATTGACCAAATTCATCGAAATTAACATTGCAGAAGATGTAGTCAACCAAAATCTTGAGGAGTCAGAGGCCTACGAGGAGTCTCTGGAATTAAGTGTCCTACGACTGAGACGGAGCCTGGAACCTCCCTCGAGTGCTCCTGCATGGACATCGGCTGCAATGGCGACCCATGCGAGTCCTGGGGTGGGCGACACCACCGTTATGGTGGGTTCACATTGACACTCTTTTCAACACTCTGAGTGTCACTTCGACGGGCACATACACTGTTGCCGGGCTAGCAGTCGGGCAAAGTGAGGTTCACTTGGACATTCTCCCTAGCCATTCTTTGCCGCCGCCTGCCCGTCATTCACTCCATCTACAGATGAGCCGTAGCCTGCAGCATGTCATCAGTAGGGATGTGACATTGAACAAATTGCCTATATATGCTTTTGAGTTTATTTTAGATAGCATAAAATATGCCCGCAAGTATATATGCTGTGTGAGCATATCGCATATTTTCCTCGGAACAGCATAAAATATGACGAACATGCATGATTAACTGTAAGTGGCAGTAAACTGAAACCTAGTTAAACCTTCCCATTACTTTTATATTAAATTATATTATTTTTTTCATCCAGTTTTATTAAATTCTTTTTGAATAACTGGATCAATTTTGTAAATTGAAATTTTTCGTAAATCAATAATAATTGTAAGTTGCTACAGCTACTTCAAAAGTTTACTTTAATTTTGCGGGAATTAGCTCAAGTTTTTTTTAGATATAGTTCCTTATGAAGTGTATTTGAGATTAGTACGGCTAGTAGTGATCTACAATCATGCCGAAGGTGAACAAGGAGCATCATATTTAGAATACTTCAAGGAATTTGAAGATTTTCAAGCCCAGGAAGAATTTCTCTATCGCATTTATTGCGAGAAACAGGTGATATATAAAACTTTTTTTCACTCAGAACACGTTAGAGAAGTTTTGCGTGGTACAAGGTTTTAGTATGTAAATATTATCACGTAGAACTTTGTTGGGCTTAGTGCACACTTTACCAAATTATTGTTATCGAAGGATATGAATAATTATTATTGCTCTTGCATAACAACACAGGGACTTCTTACTTCGAGAGCAATAAAATTAATGGATATCGTAGAGGAAACATTGAAGAACAGATATGTTACAAGGTATTATGAAGAGTTAAATTGCATTTTGGTGATAAACAAAGGTTTTGAAAAGGTAAAAACAATCAACTCAATTTTGACTCGTGAGATCTCTGACGCAATGAATGAATCCATAAAGGAATATTCGAACTAACTTGCTTCACTTTTGCTCCACTTGTTTCTTGCGATGTCGAGTGGAAGTTTTCGCAGTATAAACCTTGGCTGGCAGATAATCGTAGAAGATTTGTTTTTAAAAATCTCAACTTCCACGCAATTATCAAGTGCAACCTTCGAATTTTATGCTAAAATATATTCCTCGTATAAAAGAAGGATTAAGAAATGTTCCTTGCATTCATGAAAAACATATATATTTCAGAACCAGCCTTGGATTAGATTACTTTTTTTCGTGCGTTATCATCGTCCTTGACTCGTTCAGATTAGAATTGTTACTGTTTCAAAATATTTATGTTCAGATAAGTTATAAAACTTAGTTGAGAATTGTATACACTTTATTATGAATGGAAAATTATGAAAGAAATTATTTTTTCCATGTATGAAGAAGTACACTGTATCCTGTATCATTGTTTCTGTACAATTTTCCTCACAAAAAAATAAAAATTTGGAGCTATTCAAGTGAAGCATTTATATGGATGCGTATTTCTGCTTAGCATGTAATATGCGCTTCCACAATTATGCCTTGGAGTGTAGCATATATGCATCGAGTGTTTCTACATATGGTTTTACAACATAATTCTTGCCGATGCCTTCATATTTTATGCTGCATATGCGCAACAAAAATCAGCAAAAACAAGAACATTGAAGAACGTGCAACCAATGACATACGAAATAAATTATTAGCGCTATTCTACTAAGCATCAGCCGCTCCTGGCGAGAAGTACTAGAGCGCGGAGCGCAGTACTTCCCAACGTAGCGTCTGGATTGCAACTGAGCAGTGTGAGCAACACACTCTGCCCCAGGGCTTCCACGGGTGAGAAAGTTCCTACCCTAAAACTTTGTTCCAGATTACCCTAAAAATGTTCAAATTGCCCTAAAATGTCAAGTAAGCCCATTGCTGTTATTGCATTAAAATCTTCAGGGCTTCTATGTTTCTATGTGAAGAAATGACACAACAGGGTTCGTGCGCTATTTGCAAATGAAATTCTTTGACTTTTCGGAGTCAGATGTGTCACGATAAGTGCAACTTTTTATGTAGCTCTCTGTTCTTTATCTTTTTTTTTTGATGAACTAATTACAAGCTGTTCAATATGCGTTAAGTACCGTTACGATGCCAAGCGATCTACTCCTGAATAACAGAAAGAAGCAAAGACATAGTAAGAGGAAATGAAAGGCAAAGTAACACTCGAAACATTTATTTATGGAAACAATTTTGAACAGCAGCACAAACATCGATTCACAATTTTTGCGAACAAACTAGAGGAATTTGCTTTTTATTAACTTCTAATATCTATATTTCACTTAACCAACATTTTTCCTCTTAGAAAGTCGAGAACTGCTCAGTACATCGAAAATACTATGTAACTTATATAATGAATTTTGCGTGATCATCGCCAAGAGATAAACTCTAATCGAATAAGAGTATCGAGCTAGATAACAATGCTTAAGAAGGTAGTTTTCTCGTATTTTTTGTGTTGTTAACATAAAGAAGGTAAATCAAGTAGAACTTATTGAATTAAGCACCTCAATTTGACAAACGCAAATGTATGTGTATCTGTACATATATATATGCATCCTACCAATCATATATTCATAAGGTATGTATCCCCATATAGCTAGAGACTCAATGGATATATCGTATAATATACTTTCTCATTATGTGAATTTACTTAATTTAATTTGAATGCAACTTAACACTAAAAAGACAAGTTTCAGCCTCACTCAGATTTACCACACTGTAGTAAGTTACAAGAATGTGAGACGAGGGTCCAACTTGTGCATCCCACCAACCTCCACTCATTACAAAGTGATTTGACAAGTACATATTTACATAAAAAAATCAATAACATCCATTTCAAACAACACGATTCCGTGACAACAACACTAAAAAGACAAGTTTCAGCCTCACTCAGATTCACCACACTGTAGTAAGTTACAAGAATGTGAGACGAGGGTCCAACTTGTGCATCCCACCAACCTCAACTCATTACAAAGTGATTTGACAAGTTCATATTCACATTAAAAAATCAATAACATCCATTGCAAACAACACGATTCCGTGACAACAACAACACTAAAAAGACAAGTTTCAGCCTCACTCTGATTTACCACACTGCAGTAAGTTACAAGAATGTAAGACGAGGGTCCAACTTGTGCATCCAACCAACCTCCACTCATTACGAAGTGATTTGACAAGTACATATTCACATAAAAAAATCAATAACATCCATTGAAAACAATGCGATTCCGTGACAACAACACGAACAACAAGTCCGATTATATCAACAAGTGTACTACCAATTTACAAAGACGAAAATAAGAGCTAGATAAGACTGCATCAAGTTACCTTTACGTGATGACAAATTTTAAAGTTCAGCACACGTAGCGTTGCTTCTGACTTTTTCTACGGAAGCAATCAAATTGGAATCAATCGGCCTTGAATCGGATGTTTCTCCTGAATTCTTAAGATAGTATATCATGTGCAATAGGCCACACAGAGTCTCGTTTTTTAGGGAAGCTCTGTTATCAGTTTTGATTAGATTTAATTTACTGAAGAAACGCTCGACAGACGCATTGCTAAATGGTAGTGCCAAAAGAGTAGAAACAACAACAGATAGGTTAGGAAAGCATGGTAGATCCGCAGCATTCTTTGCCTTCGATATAATGTTCCAATACTCCTGACAGGACATATCAGTTGAAATTCCAGGCATTAAACAAAGTTTTCTATATTCTGCGTCTGTCTCATTCTTGTTGGCAAAAGTCAACAATTGCGGCAGAATATCCAAAACTTTTGCTATTGACGGCGGTTGGAGCTGAATAGCGTTGGCAGGATTCAAGAACTGAATCACATCATACAAAGGATCTTCAAGGGTAAACCTAGCTTGGATCTGTCTAACAGCTTCTATTAAAAACGCTTTACAGTTCCTGTAAAATATCGCCAGTTCATCTGCTGTTGCACTGCTTTTCAGATCGTTTAGAGTTTCAGTGGCCGCGACGCCAAGGTATATACTTTCATCTGTCACCATAGACGCGGTGAAGAGAGCATCAGATGGTTGTAGTGCTGTGATTTCACACTGCCTCACATAAGACACGCGCGTGAAATTTGAACAGATACTTCTTATTAAGTCACACACATCCTTTTTGAGGCTGTATAGCGCAGGCAGTTCTGACTGAAAGTGCTTATTGAACTTACTAAAGCGGCTAGGACTGTATGAAAGAAACTCTAAATATGCCAAAGAAAAAGAATCATTTAAGGTTTGTATGATTGTATCATTAGTATTAGTGATATCACTAAACGCTACTTTTGTGAAATATAATTTCAGAGCATCCCACTGCTCCAATAAACGGTCAACACACTGCTCTAGTGACAACCATCGTGTCTGACCAGGCGCCAAAATGTTATGTGGTTCTATTCCGACAAAAGATTGAAATTCTTTAAATGAAATTTTTTTTTTCGAGCTTAGATGGAAATGGTTAAACACATTACGGCAAAGATCCTCGATAGATTTCGGTAATTTTAGACAAGCATATGATGCACATAAATGAATTAAATGGCACGAACATTTTACAACATGAACATTTGGCAATTCTTTTTCTGATAAAGAAGCAACAGAATGTTTGGATCCCATCATTACGTTAGTCGTGTCAGAACAAAACCCTACAATGTTGCTCAATTTAATATTTTTATCACTGAAACATTTTTTGAGTGTAGTAAGCAATCCAGTGGCTGTGTTATCCTGTATTTCAACAAGATCAACAAAGGAGCTCTTGATTGCACCCTGACTCCAATATTGCACGATGACTCCAAGCTGTTTAGCGGTATTGCGACCAGCAGAAAATAAACGTTCATTAAGGACAACGACAAGATCACTTAGTAGATGTTTACCGAAACATTGTCTAATAATGTTCGACGCTCTTTGTTTCCCAAAGCTTACTTTCTTAAATGCTTCATTATCTGGGAACATTTGTTTCAGCAGTTGCAGCAATGAGTCACTTAACGAAATAGGCAAAATATGCTCAGAAATATATGCACATATCCGCAATTCAATTTTTCTGGCTGACTTGTCAATTGGATCGTTTGACAAGATGAAGGAAGTTAAAGTTTGAGTTTTCCTTCTCTGCATTGAGAGATTTTGATGGCGTTGACTGTTTGCATGACGCGTAATCTCCGATTTACCACACGTAATGGTTGATGAGCATATGGTACAGTATGCCATACCTTAAGTTGACGTAGAACGCTGAGATTTTTCTAACCAGCCTCGAAACAGTGGTTCGCTTCTCCATCCTTCCTTCCATTTTTGTGTGTAGGGCTTAACAGACGATGAAATTTTGCTTTTCTTCCTTGGTGGTACAGCAGCTTGATCGGACGGAGAATCCATTTTACTGCAACGCAAGTCACCAAATCTTATCTGTTACAATGCATTACTGCATGTGATGCACCTTGCACAGTTAATTGCTCTCGACTGAAACAAAACTATCTGCGCATTGTCCTGCAGGGCTGCAACTGCTGCGTTACACGCGCCTAATCGAAGATTGAACAAGATTCGTTCGAGCTTCGATAATTCGTATTACGTTGCAGTATCTTGGTTCGTTCAACGCTCCATTTTGGAAAACATGATTAAATGGAATATTTCATGGCCACCAGGTAAAAAAATGGCCAAATTGGTAAAAATGGCAAAGTGATTTTTCTCATTGCCACGGCGTTTAAAAAATGACCAATTTTGGATAAATTGGTTATGAAATGGCCAATCTGGCAACCCTGAATTCCGCCCTCGAAGTCGGCTCTAATCGAGCGGTGTCGTTGCTTACACGTTATATAGTTGTTCAATTCCACTAAACGACGATGACCGATGTATTGGTGTAAATCTTGATGCATTCATGAGTTAGTTGACGTATGGCTATCAAATATCGACTTCTAAACCTTATATCGAGTTGCCTACCACTTTAATTACTGTGATTTTAATAAACCAAGGTATTATTTATTTGAGCAAATCTGGCAACATTATACTAAGGAGAGATCACAGCTGCCAGCTGGGAGATTTACAGCGATGTGCACAGCAATTTGAGCCTTACCGTAGGGTGCAATAAAAAATAAATTGAAAGCAAGTTCGGTTGAGCTTTGCGTTTGTTCCAAATTTGACTCTTATTGAACATTTTCATAAACGTTCCGGGAGAGTACTTCCACAATGTACCTTATAAGGTACTTGGGAGAGCAAATTGAAATTGGTAATGAAAACCGGCAATGCCCTATAATTTTGCTGTGCTACCCTGATTGAAGTCAAATTACCCTAAAAATCATAGAATTATGCGTTACCCTAAACTCTACCCTAGACAGTGTCTGATTACCCTAAAATGGGGTATTTTACCCTGAAGTGGAAGCCCTGCTCTGCCCGCCGACTTTGACGCTTCTGCTGCCTGCTAGCGCTGTGCCGATGTATACGATCGCTATCCTTTCGTTTACGTGCACTTGCCCGCGCACCATGGATGTGAGCTTCCAATGCGAGTGTCAATGTGAACCCAGCATTACTCTTCCTAAGCTCAAGCTTCCTGAGGTACCGTTGCCTTCCTTCTCTGATCCGTAGGTGGATAACTTAGAGAAATTATTTTGTAACTTGGAAGGTATCTTAGACAAGTACACGCTCTCGAGTTACGAACGATTCTCGTACCTGAAGCGGCAGCTTTCGGGTTCTCCTAGAACTCTTATTGAATCTTTGGAGGTAACTGAGCAATCATACGATGCTGCTAAAGCTCTCCTTCAGAGAGCTTTTGGTTCTGTTCTTACCCAAAAGTATGACGTAACTAAAAGACTTTCTGAACTAAAATTTCCTTGTGGATCAGACCCGTACGCTTTTATTAGTAATATGAGGTCAATCTCGGCCCCTTTCAACAATCTTAATATTGATGCGAAGGATGTGCTTCAGTATTTCATTTGGTCAGCAATGAATGAAACCTTCCAAGGTCTAATGATCCAGACAACGAATGTGAACAAGCCTTCTCTTGATAACATCAATGATCACATCTTTGAAGTAACCGAGAGGTATACTAAAATGTGTCCTACTGTTCTATGAAAATCTTCCGCGCCGAAAGCGCCACAAACTGCCGCCACTAAGCCTAAGCTACAGGCTAAGAGCTTTGCTGTGAATGTGAAGTCCACTGGTACAATTCCTTGCATTTTGTGCGCAAATGAAGGTAAACCTTCTAACAATCTTCACAGGACTTGCCAGGTTTTCGATTCTCCTAGAAAGAAATTCGATAAACTTAAAAGTATGGGAGCCTCTGTAAAATGTTCATTCAGAAACCATACTGCGGCCAAATGCAAATTTGATTTTTCTTCAAAATGTAGAAAATGTAACGGTAGTCACGTGACGTTCTTGTGCGTTAAAAATGCTCACTTCTCTTTACCTAAAAATTCTACCAGTGACTCGCAGTTTTCTGCCACCCTCTCCTCGGTTCAAACTGTGTTTTCAAACGCTGTGGAAGGCGATGTAATTTTGCCTACTTTAACTTGTCCTCTTGATTTGAATCACAACGCGAAAATAAGGAATTGAAAGACGGAATTGCGAGAAAAATTTCATCTCTAAAAACTACGCCCAAAAACACAAATTGACCATCTTGAAACGAGACTTATCTGTGACTATACACGGTTTTAACGCTAGCCGTACCATGAGAACCTCGCTTGTAGAGGTGCCCTTGATTGTCAACAAAAAGACAATAAAAATTCAGGCTATTTGCGTACCTGAGATAAGGATCAATTTCAGAATACGAAACTTGAGTGAAATTACTCAAACCTTCCTTGACAAAGGATATCATCTCGCTGATGACAAATTGGTTTTAGGTGACAAAGTAGATAGCATAGATCTTGTATTGGGTCCAGAGTTAGATGCAGAACTCAAACTCTCTTACCATAATTTCGGAACTAATACTTCATCCCCTTACATTAGCTCCTCTCTAGGAATCATGCTTTCTGGTGACGCGCACATCATGCTGGAGAACTTGCCCGACTTCCCTTCTGCGTTGAGTGATGCGGATGCCGCAGGTGCTGAGGCGGATGCTGCAGATGCTGCGGCTGAGCACGGACGAGCCGACCGTGCAGGTGGTAGAAGTCCTCAACTGCTACAAAGAGAGGCAGGCTTTGGTGTTCAAGTCGTCCCAGCAGCAGACGGTGGTGAGCAGGCCGATGTCTACAGCACAGTTGGCGACTCCTCGTGTGGCATCGACGATGCTAAACAACTCGACGTGAGTAATTTGATCTCACAAGTAGTACAGGACGAAGAGGGAAACTTAATGGAATCGGCTCTTCATAATGCTTGCGAGTCCATGTTAGAGGAAATTTGTACCCAAACTTTAGGCTTGCATGAACCTGAAAGTGAAAAACATAGCGAGACAAATCTTAAAATCATCGATTACGTGCTGAGACACTCTGAACGAATGAACGACGGTAGGGTGATTCTACCATTAATATGGAATAGTAAGAATTCTCACCTCTTGGCACAGAACGGAAAACTTTCAGAGCTTATTCTTAAATCTAATCTCAGAAAGCTCGTTAAGACTCCTGACAAGCTAAAGATGTACGACGAGGGCTTCAAAGAGCTCGAATCAATAGGAGTGCTAGAAAAAATTCCTGACCTAACTAACTTTTTGTCACTTCATCCCGAATCGAGTTTTTTAGCTCACATGGCAGTTTTCAGAATGAGCCATGCGTCTACAAAATGTAGATTTGTGTATCTCTCTAATTTGAAGGAAAGAGTAACCACTTTTACGGTATCCCATAATCAAGCAACTTTGGCTGGTCCCCTCTTGAACAAAAAAATTACAACTACAATGATTCTTATGAGATTTGACAAATTTTTGCTTACCTTTGATTTGGAGAAAGCATTCTTGAACATCGCCTTAAGCGAAGTTGACCAGAACAGGTGGCTCTGTCTTTGGTTTAGGAACGTTGCTGCAGGGGACTTTGCACTGGTTGCTTATCGCAATAAGAGACTGCCCTTTGGACTCAGATGTTCACCGTTTTTGCTGATGATGGCCTTGTACATCATCCTAGTTCGAGACGACGGTGACTCTGAACTTGCGCAGTTCAAGAAGTCCGTGTACGAGCTCATGTACATGGATAATGGCGCATTTTCCTGCAACAATGAGACGGCATTGGGAAAACTTCTTGAAACCATTAGAGAGGTTTTCGCTAATCATCAATTTCGCTTGCAGCAAGTGTGCACAATTTCTCAAGCCTTTCAGCAGCAGGTAGACGACTCGTCTGCAACTTCTACACCTAATAACGTTAAATTGTTAGGAACTGCCTGGAATCGTGAAGACGATACGATTTCCCCTCCGTCAGTTGAGCTAGATCCCAAATGCAACACAAAGCGAAAATTATTACGCTCACTGAATACGGTGTACGATATTTTTGGCATTTACTTACCTAGTCTGAACCTTGCGAAGCTTTTTGTTCACACATTACAAACCCAGCAAAAGCTTGGCTGGGATGAAGAAATTTCGCCAGGTCTACAGAAAGAATGGTGTAGAATAGGCAAACAAGTAAACGGTTGCAACCTAATCCGCATACCACGCTTCGTTGGCGAGAGATCACACGAGTACTCGTTGGAAGCTTACGTAGATTCATCCAAAACTGTCTACGGCGCAGTGGTGTACATGTACAACTGTGCTACCCAAGTGGCAAATTTTCTAATTGCAAAAAACCGGGTAGTAAGCACGAAGTTAGGGACGAAAACTATTCCCATGCTAGAAATGCAAGCGATAGAGTTGGGCGTGGAAGTTTTGATAGACCTTGTAGCAGACCTAACCGGTTCATCACTGATGAACCCCATCAAGATTTCTTCTTTGACTCTGTACACGGACAGCTTGGTGTGCCTCCATTGGTTGAATTCGTTTGCCGTAGAGTATGGAAAAATAGAGAAAAAATCAGTCTTCGTTCAAAATAGGCTTGCGGTGATAGACAACCTTTGTAAAACCTTCCCAGTAACTTTCCGACACACGGTGGGAAATGTTAATCCTGCAGACTTTTTGACGAGACAAATTAGCCCTAATCAGCTTCAGGGTAGCAACTACCACTCAGGGCCCGAGGAAATATCTTGCCCAATGCCCGCGGGTAGATGAGCTCGTAGTGACGATTCCAAACTTGGAGGTAGAAAACTCTGCTTCAAACTTTGCTGTGACTTCGCTTCCAGCTAACTCTGACAAGGCCTCTGCAGAAATTCCTTCAGAGGACCATGTGGTTTCAATTGATAGATTTTCTAGTTTGCGAAACTAGTCATGGTAGTGGCGTATGTACTATTTTTTCTGTCACTCTTGAAAACTTCAATTGGTAGAGTAAAAGCTTCATTTTCTGAAGCTCCATCTGTCCTGTCTTTCTACGATGATGCAATGTCTCGTATCATTAGAGTAGAACAACGTAAGCATTTTCAGGATATATTCTCTTACCTAACTAGTAATTCAAAGCAACGTTATGCACCGAAATTGATACAGAAACTCAACATTGTCATTAATGATTCAGGACTTCTCTGTGTTAAAGGAATGTTGAACAACAACAACAACTTTCCCATCTTGCTACCAAAATCTAGTCCACTTACTAACTTGATAATATTAGACATCATAAAAACTTCCTCATTCTGGTCTGCACGTAGTTGTTAAAGAATTTCGAAACAGATTCTGGGTTCAATGCCTATTCTCAACAGTTCGTAAATTTTTAAAAGTTTCATTACCTGTAGAAAACTCAATGCTAGAGGTATTGCAATTATCAGAACTCTTACCGTCAATTTAGGATGGACCCTCCGAAAGCAGTCTTCTCTTCTGTGTTTGCAGATTACATGGAGCCATGGACGGTAAAACTAGGGAACAGTACCACAAAGGTGTGGGTGCTTATTTTGACTTGTATGTGGAGCCGAGCTGTTAACCTGAAAATTTGGGCGAGGTCAGAGGTATCAGAATTTTTGATGACATTGCAACTGCATATCTACGAGTTCGGAATGTTCAGTAATTTCTTTTCCGATTTAGGTAGTCAGATAGTTGCAGGAACTAATGTACTGAAATCGTTCCTATCAGACTATGAGACAAAATGCTTTTTAGAAGGCTATGGGATCAAAGTAGTAAGCTTCAGCGCCTATCCTAAAGGTAACAGTTCATTGGGTTCACTAGTTGAGACTCTAGTGAAACAAACCAAAAAGCTCATACATTCATCACTGAAGAACTCAAAACACGAGTACTTAGAATTTCAGTTCATTATAGCCAAAGTCACTCACCTCATCAATAGACGTCCTGTTGCGAATTTGGAGGCTCTTAGAGATGATCCCTTGGCTCCCTCGCCCATTACACCAGAGATGTTAACCAGGGGTAGGGAATTGATCTCTCTAAATGTTGTGCAGACCTTGCAGGTAGATGACCTAAATGATGTAGAGTACGGCACAGACTCGTTCATTTCTGGAAGATTCCAAAAATTGAAGCGTTCTTTGACGCGTTTGCACGATAACTATCATGAACAGTTTTTATCAACTCTTATGACACAAGCTACTAACCGACAGGATCCATATAAGAGAGTACTTCATAGGCCACTCTGTGTTGGCGATATCGTGCTGCTAAAGGAGCCTAATTATAAACAAACAAACTACCCTTTAGGCGTAGTGAGGCACGTGGAACGAAACTCTATCAACGAGGTGACTGCTGCCCGAGTATTTAAAGGCTGCACTCGGGAGCTTGTATATAGACATGCCTCATCACAAATCTTGATTCTCCCAGCAGATGCTCACCTTTCTGATGACTTAGTGGCTGCGGTTCCAACTCCGTCCGGTGGTTCGTCGGGTTCTGCGCCTGATACGGCTAATATGGCTACTAAGTCCTTGTACCCTTCGCGTATTCCCAGGCATGCAGCTGTTCGTTGTAGCGAGCGTAATCGCCGCTTGCTAGAGAACGGCGAACTTTAGGTTAAGTTAGGTTTAAAAATTCTTTCGTTCATGAGCTTGTACAATAGTTCCATACGTTACTAGCTAGTACAGGTCTCTGTTCTAAATTATTATTTAAGGCAATTAGATTCTAGTTCTTGTTGGTTTTCATTTCATATTTCACTGAAAACCAACCCGTGGCCGGAAGTGTCGAAGATATCAAATAAATGGGTAAGTGTGCTCAATGTCTCCCATAGCTTTTGCCATTCTTTCTTGCTACTTCCTTGAATACAACCATTAGCTAATGCCCTCTGAACGCAACTTATACTTTTCCTCTGGAGAGTTTTCATCAGTTTCAGCAGACACCTATGAGCACTGACGGATTAAACAACTGGACTCGCGCTTCTTCGCCGCACTCTAAGATCACCACTTGCATCGTTCTTGTCACTTCGTCATCAGTGGTATAAGGATGATGGGCTAAATCCTAATCAAGTGCCAGCTTCCGTCCAGCTCGTCGCGGCTGCCTCTCTGGCACGCCTTCTAGACGCTTGGGAGCAGGGTCATCTTCCGCCCAAACGCCTACCCTGCGCCTGTGCATCGTGGGAATTATTCAGCGTCTGCAGCAATAGCACGCCTTACCAATTGGCATTCAGAGGTTAGTTGCTGGTAAGCTTGGCGCTAGCTTATGGGTGATTCTGACGTCAACTGAGCACAAATACCGAACCTAATTGCCTGTTATATACCCAAAAAGTTATAATTTATAACTTATAACTTGTTACTTATAACTAATCGTGCCTAAGCGCACCCTTATAACAACTGTCAATCTTAATTACTTACTCCTAATAACTACAACTAAACTCGCCTTTTCCTCTGTTCCAACCAGGCAACGGGAGATGAAGGGATTGGCAGAGGATGAACGCCTTGTCGTCCTTCGAAACTCCGGAAGTTCTCTGAGTAATTGGTTAACGTTTAAATTCATCCGCAACGGAATTTGCTATGTCACCACTTTCTCAGTAATTCAAAGTGTTCCCCGCTATATCGGTATTTATTTTCCAAATCCTTTCTAAAATCTTTCGTACCAACACATTTCAAAGCGATTACACGATACTGTGTTGGCCTGGACAGTGCTTCCACTTTAGGGTAAAATACCCTATTTATAGGGTAATCAGGTGTTGTCTAGGGTAGAGTTTAGGGTAAAGAAAAATTTCATTGTTTTTAGGGTAATTCGACTTCTGACGGGGTATCACAGCAAAATTGTAGGGTAATTGCCTGTTATCATTGCCAATACCAAGTTTGCTCTCAAGTACTACATTTACCTTTTGTAAGGTATATTTCGGAAGTACGCTACTTGAGCATTTATGAAAATGTTCAATAAGAGCCATATACGGACCAAACTTAAAATTTTCAGAACTCGCTATTAATTTTGTTTTTATTGCACATTACGATAAGGCGCAAATTGCTGTGCACATCGCTGCATATCTTTCAAATCTCTCTTCAGTATAATTTTGCCAGATTTGTTGCGTAAATAATACCTTGGTTAAGTAAAAGTAATGACAATAATTAGAGTGATAGTCAAATTGATACATTGTTTGAAATTTTATATTTTCTAGCCTTACATAACTAACGTGTAAATGTATCAAGATTTACACCAATACATCGGTCATCGTCGTTTACTGGAACAACTATACAACGTATATAAAACGGCACTGCCCGAGCCGAGGGCAGATAGTTTTGTTTCAGTCGAGTGCAATTAATTGTGTCAGGTGCTGTCACGTGCAGTTTTGCATTGTAACAAATTATTTGGTTACTTGCGTCTCAGTAAAATTGCTACTATTAAATAGATTCTGTGTCCGATGAAGCTGCTATACCACATATGAAGAAAAGAAAAATTTGATCGTGTTTTAAGCCCTACCCACAAAAATGGGAGGAAGGATGGAGAAGCGAACAACTGTTTCGAGGCTGGTTAGATAAGTCTCAGTCTTATACCTCTACTAAAGATATGGCATGCTGTACTATATGCTCAACTACCATTACATTTGGTAAATATGAGATTATTCTCCATGCTAACAGTCAACGCCATAAAAATTTCTCAGAACAGAGAAGAAAAACACAAACAATAACTTTGCTCATTTTATCACATGATCCAATTGACAAGTCAGGTATAAAAATTGAATTACGGATATGGACAAATCTTTCTGAGCATAATTTGCCTAGTTCGTTAAGTGACTCATTGCTAAAACTACTGAAACAAATGTTTCTCAACGTAAGTAAACTGGGGGAAACAAAGAGCTTCAAACATTATTCGACAATGTTTCGGTAAACATCTACTAAGTGATCTTGTCGTCGAGTTTATATTCTGTAATAATTTATGAAACAACTGATCGCAGTAGAGCTGAACAGCTCGGATTCATAGTGCAATACTGGAGTGAGAGTGCAATTAAGAGCTCCTCTGTTGATCTTGTTGAAAAACAGGATAGCACAGTCAATGGATTGTTTACTACACTTAAAAAATATTTCAGTGATAAAAATATTGAATTGATCGATATTGTAGGGTTCTGCTCAGACACGACTAACGTTATGGGTTTCAAACATTCTGTGGCTTCTTTATGGGAAAAAAATTCGACTTCTGAGAAGAAAGGTTGGCTTGGTTGAAATACATATATTGGGAATCAATAAGAATAGATTGTGAAATAGATATCGAGGTTCTTCTTCCATTATTCTTGGCACTAGGGCTTACTAACGTAGGATTCCTATTCTTGGAGGAGCTACAAGTATTTGACTGTTGGCTTTTGGCTTTTTTGACATGTAGACTTCTGTCGAAAAATAATCAGGCCATGGGCCGAGATTCTTAATTGTTCCGAGACTCTTATTTGAAATTCAATGGGGCTAACTTTGAGCCTTGCGTAACTTCTGCTGCGCCTCACTTAACGTAAATTGTCTCTACACTCAGTTCAATTCGCGCCAATTGAGCGTGGTGATTACGAAAATTTTAAGAAAGTCATACTTCTTCATTTAGCTTTTTACATTCTTTGCCACGTTCTTTGCATTTGCTCCGAGAATTAGGGTGTATATGAACTTATTTCACATTAAAATTCCTATAATTTGTTTGCGCAAAAATTGTAAACCTGTGTTTGTGTTGTGTTCCATAAATGAATGTTTCGAGTATTACCCTGTCATTCATTTTCTCTTACTATGCCTTTGCTTCTCTCTGCTAGTCAAGAGTAAATCGCCTGGCCTCATACTTTACGCTCATTGAGCAGAGCTTGTAACTAGGGAATCAAACAAAGAGGGTAGACTATGGTTAAAGCAATATAAAATGTTGCATGTATCGTGACACACATGACTCCGTAAAATCAGAGAATTTCATTTTCTAATATTCGCATAAACCCTGATGTTATGTCATTTCTACACATATAAACATGGAAACATTGAATATATTCACGTAATACCAGCAATGGGCTTAATTGATATTTTAGGGTAATTTATGCATTTTTAGGGTAATCTTGAGCAAAGTTTTAGGGTAGTAACTTTCACACTCGTGGAAGCCCTGGTTGGCCAGTCACCGACACAGAGCTCAGTAGCGTACGAAAATCGAACGGGGGTGGTTACGTCATAATGGTGCTCTCTAAGAATGCGAAGGACCTACATAGCATACGAATAAAACTGTAAAGTCGGATTTGTTTTCATTATTGTATTTACCAATATACGTCCTTCTAGTCGTGTTAATTTTCTACATTTAATTCCCAGTTATTCAATATTAGAAAATGATGAAATAACTGCATTGAAAGTATTTTAGGGGTTCTGATACCGGCAAAATATATATATATATGTCATCTAAAAAAAGAATTATGAAATTAATATGGCTTAATATCAATGTCAAATATGCTTGATTAAAAACTGGTTTGGAATGCGTTGCGCCCGTGAATGCAACTACGCTTGATTGCGATTAAAGTTTTTTTGCTGGATGGAATGCAGATTGATTATCATAAATATGAAAAACCATCCAACGCAGGTAATACTGAGGCATTTGTACACATCATTGCAGCATGTGAGTTGGTACAAATAACTCTAATATCAAAAGCAGGTACCATCATAAATAATATTTCATCATATATTATAATATCACTGATATTATTAAAGAAATGTCTATCACGACATTATTTTATACTTGGTTCGATTATAAAATTATTTAATGCTTGTTTCAGTCATCATGCTGACATACAAACTGTAACACTGGACTGATCGTATTTTTAACAATAATAAATATGAGTATTAGACAAACCAATTGAAAATTTTTACATAGCGGTATGGTATAAATTTATACTTGAACACATACTCTCCTGAAAAAGTATAAATAGCGTAAACCATGCTAATTTCCGTCATTTTTTACTTCTGCAACTCAGAGCATTGCAAATTATTGTAACTGAAATCGCGCTACTGTGATTTCGTACTTCCGAAAAAATCATAATAGTAATTTTTACGAAGGAAACAAGAGAAGTAATAATACATGTGGAAGAGTTAATTTGTTACTTTGATCGGGCTGAGAATGAAGTATTTCATACAATGATGAAGAAGAGGCGCAATTAATGTCACCTTCGTTTAAGAATGGGTAACCATTGGGAATGGGAATCACAATTTGGGAATACTATTTCTCAGTTCCTGTACCTGATTTCTGGGAATCTTTTTAGTTTTGTTTTTCCGCCTGAAGTGTATTTATTTATTCTCTGTTTACTCAGGAGTAATTCAATCTCTGGCTTCATTTCTCTGAAGATCTTGTTCAGTGCTATTTTTTGTTGAGTTCGATCTCTATACTCATTACTTATCTCGCCATAAGCATGGGTGCGTTCTTAGAACTTCTATGAATAATGTGGTCGCCCGCCTGCACCGACAGCAAGGCGGAGGTGAAGGGAGAGGACAACTAATTACTTACATCCTTCATATACGAAGTCTCACGGACTACAGAGCAGTACTGGCACAGCGTCTCCAATAATCCATGAACATGCTCAACCTATCGCGCAGAGACCGATCAGAAAAGTTCACACTTCTGTACGCTGCCACAACGCGAAAGAGAGCAGAGTTGCGACAGAAAGAGAGGAAATGGGTGGAGCTAGCGCTGCCGCGCACAAATGTTCACAGCTTTGTTCACCGTATAACATGGGCTTAAGCCAAAGTGCGTTCCCACACAGCATATACTGCATGCGCATAGAAACAGCAAGTCAGGAAGTTCAAACACTATAGAAATTCAAGATGGTACAAGTAGGTGCTGAAGACAAGGATAACAGTAAACTGAAAAAATGACTAGCTGTTGGCAAAAAAATAAAAAACATACTATTTCAACCGGTAGAGAGCGAAATTTTAAGCTTGGGCCTTAAATTTTCATTTTGGGAGTGCTACTTCCTATAGGTAAAATTATTTCATCCTTGTTAGGGTATAATTCAGTAGAACAATGCATAATCTTTGAGTGACTGGCTTTGCATTCAAAAGAAAATGTAGCAATAGCAGAAAAAGATAAATCTAGTTGTTCTAGTTGAACAATATGTGAAGGATAAAAGAATGTCAATCTTTAAGTTTCAGCTCTTTTTGTGCTATACAGAATTTAAGGATTTCACAGCTGATTTCACATGACAATCAACAAGGAAAAGAAAAGTAGATTAATCCTAAAAAAGAATTACCTATATCTGATGCACAGGTCTAATATTTTTATCTTGCAGAGCTCTATTTGAATAGGTTAGTAATCTACATAAAAATAAGATGATCAGGGAGGGTAAGAACATTTCTCAGTAAAAACTGCTCACCTTAAATGATGCGCATTTCATTGTGGTCATTGAAAGGCAAGTTTCGACTGCTGCCTCCGATGACCAAGTCCTGAGAAGCTTAACTGCATCGCCAGTTCTCTGGTGAACAGGCGCTTCAAAATACGTCTCACGGACTCTGAAACGCTTACTCGTACAAGACCTTTGAGAGCTAAAGCTGAAAAAAACAAAATTTTTCTTTAGATTCATATTTTACCTAGGTTTTAGCACAGCTTCATATTCACACTTACCCTGACTTACACCATAGTCTCGTGACCAAAGACAAATTAAAAAAATGACAACCTGAATGCCTCATTGATGTATTAATTTAATTCAATATTGGTCCATTTGTTATTGAAGCTTAATATTGTTGCAAGGTTTATGCAAGGTTATGGGCCTCCATGTGAAATGCCTCCGTTTGCCCATACATAAAAAATTGTTTCTTGGAGGTAATAATTTGGTAAAAACTTCCATGAACAAATTATTTTAGATATTTACAATACTTCAGAGATTATAGATTATAGCTTAGTTCAAGCCTCCCTAACCGCTACAAAAAAAGAGCGTATCGAAGAGAGGAAGGAGGAAGACCCCATTTAGCTTGGATATTAGGGAATGCGGAACCTATGCAGAAGGGGCATAGAAACAGTAAGTTGGGAAAGAAGTTCATGAAACAAGATATAAGTTGAAGAAGAAAGTAGTAGGTGTTGAAAAACAAGACAGCAGTGAACCAAAAAAGGTGGTTCTTAACATAGCAAAAAATATTTTATTTCAACAAAAAGGAGGCCAACTTAACTCTCAGCTCGGGCCCCCCCACATTTTCCCACTGGGAGCGCTAATTCCCATAGATACAATAGTTCTTTCCCCGTGAGGAGTTACAATACTTCTTTCATTCCAAGAAAAGGATATTCCCATGCTTTAACGCATCCAAACAATAAAAATAAACAATAAAAATTCATTATTACTGCTTAGATCTAACCTTTATATAAAAAGTAAAGTTACCTGTGCACAAATAATTATTTCATGGTCCTAGGAACAGCATCATCTATGTATGAAATGAAAATCATTTTATTTACCTCACTAGTTCAAGTTGCTTCACAAGAACGTCCAGTTCTTCCACTGTCTTGGCTGGTCCAGGTAAGGGCTCGTTGCTTGAAGGTTGGGGCTTTCTCACCTCGTCCAATTTTTGTTCAAAGACAACCGATCGATGCTCCACCTTCTTAAATTTCTTCGACAATATATCTACAAATTCTTCTTGTTGACTGCTGATGCGCTTCAGTCCAGTTTGTAGATCGGTGACATTACTTGCCACTTTGTGCAGCATGCCCATCACTTCAGTTAATGTGCATTCATTCCTGTAGATAACAAAACTTCATCAACTACAGTATGGTATATCTAACTGCCCTGAATTCCAAAGTGATAATGGTTAATCAAGTGGAATACATAATTATTTAATTTCAATACCATAGAAGAAGCTATGATACAAATTCAGCCTTCTGATATCATGAAGTTTGAAGAAAGGTTATGATAATTAGAAAGTTAGTATACAATTCAATGTTAATGTGAATGAGGAAAGTTAGGGCAACGGTATCGTGCTTGATAGAGGATATCTCACCGTGATGAACGGGGAAGATTGTAACTTTGCACAAGTGATGAAACTTGAAACGAGGGAAGCTGTGTGTCGGTGGCGCGCGCAGAATCATCTTCGGTGGCTGAAGGATATGCTCCTATATCCCAGTTAAAAAAATTAGACGTTTTCAAGTAGTTTCTGTGCCGCGGTAGGCCAGATTCAAGCCGTGTTTTATTCGGAAAAGCAGCCGTTTTTTGGTCGCCATGTCCTCTTTATAAGAATCCACTTTATAATCGAGCATGAGCTCGATTTTCTCGGCTTGTTTGCGTCCAAATTAGACTAGCGGATAGCCGTCGAGTGGGAAATTTTGGTCGAGAACGGCCGATTCTGACCTTCCGAGGCCATGTTTCACTATGTTCTGCTACCTGTCGACCTAAACACGGCATGAATTTTTAACTTGGTAGGTATCCTTTTTCCTAACATCTGGCTCGTGAATCTGGGAGGTTGTGAAAGCATTATGTAAAAGAAAAAACATAGCAAAACTATAACATAAATTCAGCTATACACTAGAAAAAATGAGAAAGTTAAGTAAAGATGAACAGCAGAACTCCCCTTGCTACAAGCTTACGGATGAATAGAAAGACGGTAAATATTGGTTAAGAATAATAAATATTGTTTCGCCAATTGATGAAGAGCACAGAGTGACACAGAGTAGAGCAAAGAAATTAACATTTATTTTCATGGGCCAAGGTGCTGATGATAATTAGTACGCATGTAGTATCATTATTTTATACCCAATCTTAATGTAAAATACACCTGTATCTCAGAAGAGTTGCCGCGTTTGAAAACAGTGTTCGTGAAAACAAAACTCCAAAGCAAACTACTCATCTGTACATATCAAAGTGTTATTACTAATTACAGGATGCCTAACACCTGATGGAGATGGAAAATTCTTCACTAAAAAAATCTATATATTAGGAACACTGCTGCAAATCATGGATATTGCACAACTTATAAAATAATAATTGAAATTACTTATGAGAGGTATAGTGCAGGGGCCATCGAGTATGGACACACGGACACGTTCACGGGGAATCTATGCACCAGTATATTCCCTCACAGCATTCCCCACACATACAAACAGCTTTTCAGGAAGAAAGTTCAGACAAGATAACAGTTCAAGGAGAAACTAGTAAGTGCTGAAAAAACTGATAGCAGTGACACAAAAATATGATCATTACCAAAACAAAAAATACTATTTCAACAAAAAGAAGGGATACTAATCCATCAGCTCTAGCCCTTACATTCTGCCACAAGGGGGACTACTTCCCATAAATGCAATAGTGGCATCCCCTGAGGAGTAAAAAGCTAGATTATTTACCAAATAATTTCGAGTCACAAAGTAACTTTACACCTAATTGAAGTTGCAACAAAGTTTTTGACCACATAAGTTCTCCAATGTGGTGATGGTGCTGCACAGGCTCTTATTTTCAACTCCAAATCTTCTGAAGGCCAATAGCAAAGAATCTTTTTCTTCTTTTGTATAAGCCAGCTTGATGGTACCGCCCAATTTGAGTTGTCAGTAAATGTAACCATAGAAAATTTCTTTTTAGTCAAAGACATCACTGCGCTTGGTTTAATCTGCAACATAGATCATGGCAAAGGTTGACACAGATGTTATATCTTTAAATTTAAAAAATGTTCATCGGGCTATTTTTTCAAAGTTCAAGTAATGAATGCACTCAATATACGGCACATTAGACATTTATAGCAGCAAAATAGCAATATGCATATTTTTCTTCTGGGTATGCGGTAACACCATCACTTTTTTGAAAATTCTGCTAGGGTCACAACTTTTTTTTTTCTTCTTCCAGACACACGATAAATACCTAATGAATTTGATTCTACAGGTTGTTGAAAAAAGTTCTGGCTGGTAGAAATGCTTGATAAGAAAAATAAATATTAGAATTCCTTTGCAGTATCTTCCTAATAATTTCAATTTCACAAGATTGAAGCATCACACAATTATCACGGCTTTGTACTGCTCCAGGACTTAATTTTGTACCATTGACGCGTACGCTTTTATAGAGATTAAAATCATCTTCCACACCAATATTTTCAAGAAATCTAGGTAAATTTACACTAGAAGTTTCTTCACATGTCTTACTATTCGGCGCACTGACTCTTTCTGAAATTTGGTGCAGAGGCTTGTAGCCGGATCTGACGCTTCTTTTAATATGACTTCCAAGAAATGATTCGCAAGGGAAACATGAAATTGTTTCTAGATTTCCATACTTTAGATAGTCTTGAGGAAGATGTATGATACTATGAATATTGTATGACACAAAATCAACCCCATTCAACTGAGTTTGAGTAATTTGTAATTTCATTCATGTTGCACTGCATGTTATCTGTTAAGAGGTATCTCATTGAAGCTGATAATAGTAAGAAATTCTAAAATTTCTCTTATGATATAATTGATTCATGAGAGAAAATTACTATGCCGGCATACAGAAGAAATGCTCTAAATTCAGTGGCTTTCCACCTTGAAAGATTTTAAAGCCACCTTCAAATTTCCTTGAAAAGTCAGATGGGGTGCAATTTGATATTGAATTCAGCTGTTCCTCAAATAAGGCTTTTTGGTGCACACTTGAATGATTTTTTTTGGTTTGGTTTGCACTGCTGGAAAATAACCTTTTTAATATTCTTTTCATGACACCAATTGTACACATATGCATATAATCAAGCACAAAGCCTGACACCAATGGAAAATGCAATTTTGACTGCAGTGGCGAGAGCGAATCTTTTTTATGATGGCTGAGATCTGTTCTTTCGTTGAATGAAACATCAGAGCGAAGAGGAGCATTGGTATCCAGTAACGTTACATGCCCTCCACGGTACTGACCGGCTTGGGAACAGCGCCCACAACTATTGTAAGATGTGTGGGTCACTATACTTTTCAGGTAGGATCGCATGGGTGCATCACAGACAAATGGTCCTATGTTCAAATCTAGACTTAAGCTGTTTTTTACATTTTGTTCTAATTGCTTAAGTTCTTCAATGAAGATATCAAGGAAGACTTTGGGGGCTGGTAATTGTTTATTAGAGGAATTTGTGGTGAAAATCCTCACTGTCGCAATTTGTTTTGGGCATTCTTGAATTCTGGAAAGAATGGGATAAGTTGAGTAAAGTCTGGAGTTAGCATATACTGGGATGCCAACAATATTTACAGTCATGTTAACACGTTCTAAATTTGGAGTTTGGACTTTGAGATTTTTCAAAATTTTTGTGAAAGAGTTCTGCCAATTCAAAAGGCTGGAGTATTCCCCAGAATCTATTTTTACTATTTCATATTTCTGACGTTCTTTCAGTCCTTTGCTAGTTTTAGGTAGTTCTGGAAAATCCTTCGATAGTTTATGGAAGAGCCGAGTAATGCAATCATTTAGAATGCTTTCTTCATCATTAGCCCATTCTTGGAGGCACCTTTTCAGCTTCAGTGAACACAAATTTCCACACTTCCGAGTCTGAGTTGAACAAGAAATTTTGCACTCTAGTTCAGGTTTAGTAGTTGAACTGTCAGACTTGCTTGTATCAGATTTTCTGGAATCATCTGACTTGCATACATCAGAGCTGTTTGAATCAGAAGTAACATTTGGGTCATACGGAGCAATTGACATCCTACCCATGGAGCTTGCATGACTAATGTCAAGATTTTCTTGGCACTCACTAGCAGCATTTTCAGCATTATGCTCATTAAATTCAACGCATTCAGGAAGTGCCACATTATGCTTTTCTGAATTTAAAAGAGCTTCAATTCGCCATCTTTTTTGTCTGATTTTCAATTCACTGAATGTTTTTCGAAGCATACTGAACACAGTCAAGACTTTTCAATTTAGTGTAAGATAGTTCCTACTTTTTCTAAATAAAATGATACAAATATCATAAAATAATATTAAAGAAAAATGTAATTTTATAACTTTCAATAACAATCAGCTGGTTTTTAGGAGGCCGTCTGGGTACGGTCTTGATAGAAATCGGGATATGTGTTGATTTTCTGTTTTTATATGCATCTTATAAAGGATTTTCTTGCGCTTCCATTGGTACTTTCCGTTTACGTTTACTCCGAATAGTGCGCCCACCAGAGGGGGGGGGAAAGCGATGGGGGTGGCGTGACCTTGAACCCTCCCCCCCCTTATTTGAGGTGTCAATTGAGCGTGTTTCTCTGCGGGAATGGCAATATAGTTCGTTCATGGGCTACTCAAAGTGCTTCCATTATACAAACGAAACATTTTAACGCTGAGTAAATATTCTTTTTATAATTTTTGACAATTTCAGAATTTAGCTGCTCTTCCGTATTTATGTACCGCAGCTTTCATTCATAGCTCGATGACAGCTGTAGTATCATAGCTTGAAAAGAGCTACAAAACAGAGGAGTTGACTTAAAAAAAGACGTATTTGGTCGAAAAAAATAAAAATAAAATAGTGGTCGTTTTGAGGAATAACACGTATTGTCTTTTGTTGTATATTTTTTCCCAGAGTTACAGAGCTACAACAATGTAAATTATATCAATCGAGAGGGCTTCAAAAAAGCTACAATAGCTCAAGAGTTCATTGTAAAAAACTTGGTAGTACAAAAGATAAAAAGAAAAAAACACTTTTTTTGTGAAAAGCACGTTTTTCTGGAAACTTGATAATTGGTTTCTCAAATGTATAATCCTCCACAATTTTAGAGCTGCATAAATGGTTTACCATTCGATAGGGCTTAGCAAGGTGTATCAATAAGAGGAAGCATTTTTTGATACATCTATTGTTTTGAAAATTACACGACATGAACAAAAAAAATGAAAAAAGGTCACATTTTTTCAATTCCCAAAATCCACAAAAAAAGTTATCGAAATTCCCTTCCCCTTATGGTTATGTAGACATATAAGCAATCTAAAAATGAAGTACTGGATCTGTAACTTAAAAATTGTAGAAGATAGATTAAAAAAAAAAAGATTTTATCATATATTTCGAATAAAAAAAGTGCAGATACAAAAATTTTGTCAAAATAACAAAAGATCTTTGCATCATTTCACACCTACTGTGAAAATTTCAGAGAAATCCATCCATAAATAACGGACTTGTTTTTACCCAGACGGTCTCCTTAACTAAGAGCTCCTGCACTGTGAGAAGAATTTATTACACACATCATGTACAGTGTTGTGCTGAAAAGATTCTACACCCTAAGAAATATGGCTCAACCATGCAAATACTTAACATGCAAATTTCTCTCCAAAAAATGTATATTTACAATAGGGGTATTAATTCAATTGGAAAACATTTTGACTTGTAATAAGTGGCAGCTTTTGTAAAAAATACTTACTATTATTTGACAAAAAAAATTATATTGTGAGCCTGTAAAAAAAATGCCAAAGCTGAACAGTGAAGTCAAGCACCATAAGAATCAACAAATTATATAAATATAAAATATTTCTTCGATATGATCCTCAGTCATTGTTTTTTACAATTATTGTTTAACACAACATAGCAACAGTTTAGTAGCAACATTATTGCCCCGCAATTAAACACCTTATCCACTCATTGTTTGTGTTATTAGATAGACTTGTTCCAAAAATTTTAAAAAAGATTTTACTATGATACAGTTAAAAAGAATTACTAACAAAACAGAAATTTTTATTAGAGTTATAACATTTTCAAACCGCAAGGGACACAGTAAGGCACAAAAAAATATTAGGAGGGCTATGTCCTAAATGTGTGATAAAAGCTATTCAAAAAACAACTAATTGATTGATTGACATTTTCACGGTTTTTTCCCATTTTGTTCTTCTCAAGAGGCTTCATCGTTAACTTAACCTAACGTAATACCACTCAGATCCCAGGCAAAGAAGCTCACACTGAGTAAAAATGGCAACAAAAAAAGCTAATAGATGTAAATGAGATGTATCAAAATGTTTTATGCAATAAAAATTCAAATCTAAAGAAGTAACTTCACACAAAGCAAGCACAATTTAAGTTTCTGTATTGCATGAGTGAATTTAGCTGTTTGAAATGTTATTTGATACAGATATTTAACACTAAGCTTACTTGTGCATCAAAATTATCTTAAAATTGGAATAATTTATCCACATATATTGAAAAATAACACAATAGAACTTCAATTATAGTTTTGCTTAATTTTTCCAAATGCAGGGGAAGTAATATTTATCTGAATGACGCTTACAGAACACAGAATTCAAAACATGCCGTACATTATTCAGCCTGCGTACTAGTACACCATCCTCTCATGATTTTTAACGTGAAGTCTATGGCAGGCTGTATATCACAAAACATTTGCTTACAGAAGCATTTCGTTTTTGGTCAATGCACCTGTCATCCCAGCACAAATGAAACGATTAATCTGAAAGTAACATTTCTATCTTATATATTTTTTACGATCAAATGTTACCCAACCACACAATATACCGTTTTTAACCACAGAGCAAGCCCCACACTACCAAGTACCAACTGCAATCGCAAGACATAATGTAAAGGCCCTTTTACATTGACGGTGTCTTCGCGCTCCACACCGGCTGATTTCAGTAATTAATGTTATTCATATACATATTTAATTATTTTATAATTATATTTTTTTTTTAGAATGCTGATTATCTTTCCCAATAGTTTACTGAACCGAATCATTTTCTAAGAAACTAAAGTTCTGTACGCAGTCATTTGGAAATGATTCGCTTAGCTCGGTGTACCCGAATTAAAATTAGCATGATATGAAATTGTAATCCCAACTGTAGGTATTGTAGGTGCTGTAATATTTTTTTGAAAAATTAGAACAAAACTGTGAGCCTTTACTCATGTAGCGAACTTTAACCAACACGACCTTTCCTCAAGTGTATATCATTTCTTAACTGTGGGTGAAATAACTTTAACCCTTACAGCAAAATAGCTCACAAGCTGAGAATGAAAAAGACGAAATTATATTGGTATTTAATATACATTAAATAAAGTCAGTTTTAGTTAATATACAACATAATACGTTTTTTACTCTATTTTGAGGGATTTTTGCCGAATATTGGTGAGTTTCTACCGCAAATCTGGGGGAAAGAGAAAAACCTCAGTTGCAGCCCTGCGATCAGTTGCATTTGAGTGACAGTTGTGAGCGCTTGTAGTCATGGCTTACACATTTTGGAGCAAGGAAGAAATTTTAACGCTTATCGAAAAATATAAAGTTTATGGAACTTTAAAGCTGGTTGAGTACAAAAACAGAGTGTCCAGAGAGGATGCTTATAAAAATATGGCATCTCACTTTCCTGGCTATGATGTTGAAATGGTAAAAACGAAAATTTAAACTCTGAGAGGCCAACATGCAATATGCAACAGTTGTCACTTTTCAAAAAATCGAAAAAATCAGGAGCAGAGTCTGACGTCGTTTTTAACATCAACCAAGTTTCTTGAACGATGATGCGATATGCGAAACAGTGTTTTCATTTCCTCTGGTACGTTGGTAGTAATTGTATGATAGATATGTATTTTATGCGCATATATTTATGAAACATTGCTAACCTAATTTTAACTTACCATTTTCATTGTTATTGCGGTGGTTTGCTTAGAAAAATCAAGACATTTCATTTATATTCCTTCCGATTAATAATATTTTAATTAAATGGTATCGACTTTACGGGGAAATAAAATAAATTTGAAACTTCCCAGAATTTAAATGTAACCCGCACATTCTATTTTGCCATGGAACCTGGCCTTCGTCTGAAGTAATGAGTGAAAGCGTTACGAATTTCCTTGCTGATTTGAGATGAGTTCTTCTTTTTGTTTCTTTCAAGCGGTGTCATGTTGTTTTCATTACGCCAGGATTCGGGAACTATTATTCTGTCACGAGAAAAGGGCCCGTCTCCTCTTGTTAACATTTCATTAACAAGAAGATCAGGTTCTCGGAGTTGAGGGAATGGCAAACCTCCATGAAATTACACAATACACAAAAATATGAGGATGTATCAAGAACACAGTCACTAAGAACAAGAAAAAATGTTTGTATACTAAAATTAGAGCTGTACTCACCGATGGTAGATGACCCACTTACGCAGCGCATTTTCTGAGCGCCCTCCGTGGTGTTACGATCGATCCCTTCTAATATTGTGGGACATGATACACAGGGATAAATATGCTGACATTTATGATTTCCAGCTATACGTCATTCAAACACCAATGAGCACACACGCAATGAATGGTATTAGGAACAATGCCATTTAAGTAATGGAATCAAAATGGCATACGTCAAATGACTTACATCACACGACTATATTGTATGTTTCGCGGCTGGCTAGCCTTACGTAAGTTACTAGAGCTACACATGAGACATGATAAATTCTGGTCTATTCTCATTTCAGTCTTCCAGCAGCACAGTGGGCAATGGTCACTTCAACCACAAACATTCGTCCGCAT
Source organism: Morinoia aosen (assembly GCA_030386875.1). NCBI lineage: Eukaryota > Metazoa > Arthropoda > Malacostraca > Amphipoda > Talitridae > Morinoia > Morinoia aosen. The sequence goes on along the minus strand of CM059574.1, from coordinate 57,755,659 downwards.
CTCGCTTCAGTTCAAAGGCCTGTCTTATTCACTGTTCAGAAAATGTCTAGTGATGACGTTATAGTGCTCATTCCGCTTCAGTATATTCACACGTCGATTTCCTTTCATTCGAGCTGATCAATCCTCAGATATATGACTCCGTCCCACCTGTCAAGACAAAATTTTAACTTGTTACTTTTTAAGCGCGTCAATGACGTTCCCTCAAATATCTCAATTATTTTTTACTTCACTGAATGACATTGAAATTTCACAATATTTATCTCGAGACATCTATTTTTTAAAACTATTTCCCTTTTAGTGTGGCATCTCCGTTCCATCAAATGATTCATATAATTTGGTCGATTTGGTCATCTCCCCTTAGTGAACGTGGTAACGGGAACACGTAAAATTTCCTCTCTGCAAGTGAAACGAGACCATGTATGAATTCTTTTTGGATTTACATTATAGCGTAAACTTTGGTATAAATTTTCAATATATCCAATAACCACTTTTCATTATATCTTTGATCACGTTTGTTACAGCGAACACACACGCGTTTCATTTCTTCTACTTCGCGCTCCAGCGTTGACTGCAGAACTACCTTTTGTTCCTCAGATGCCCCGCGTCATTTCTCGAGGGTTGTCCCCTCTCTCACATTCGACCTATAAGAATCTTCGGAAACTCGAAGCGCCCGCCTACCTCTTTTCTAATTGGTAGTCCCGCAACTCGCCTTTATTTCTTTCTTAGCCTCATTGTTTCTCACGCTCAGCTCCTTCGAAACCGACCGTTGGTTTGCCGCCTCTCTCGGCTTAAGTGTCTCGATTTATGTTTGACCACAAGGCGACTTTGTCTGCGCATGGGTAGGCATTTTTCCGACCGTCTAAAGTTTCCAAGGGCTCGCCCGAATGAAAAAATTGCTAACACCACAAAATAGACCCTTCCAGAAACAATACACAATGTAAACAGCCATCGTCCGAGCGCTCCACCTAACATTGCTGAGCCCAAAAAAAAACATACACGTTGAAGCGACCCTCCTGTGCTGCTGGGATTTACTGAGATATCTATTAGTAAGCACAAAATTTATTACACACAATTAAAATTTTTCCCTAAATCCTCATTTTTTAATTCACAAAATTGGTTATTCTTAACAGATTCTCGACAGAACCGCCCTCCCAGAGTTAAAAAATCGGCCTGACAATTTTTTTTTAATTATCTTTCAGCTATTTATTGAATAATAAGTACTACAGTATGGAGCCAATATAAGACACACATGGTAAATTCTACTTAAGCACATTATGTTCTAAAATTAATTCCGCAACAAACAGGGTACATTAAAATTAAGAATCTTATTCATCACAATCAGCACGGCGTGATATGTTGTATCGTGTTCATTTGCTCGATGGATCTGTGTTCCTCCGACGTGAAATACGTCATAAATGCTTGCGTGCTCACTCCTAATTCCATTCACAGAATTTTGCGGGCACATTTCCTACATTCTCAAACATCCGATAGTATTGATGATTTTATATCTCGTAGAGTTCAATTAACGCTTGTATGTTCTGTTGTCCAACTCCTTGCTGCTGTTGACGATTCGATGTTGACTCCTTTGGTATCGCTGACGGAATTTGCTCTCCTTCATGTTTTTTCTTTGGCATTTTAATAGCATCACACACGCGTCGATGTTGGGTGACTCATCTTCAGGAGGAAGTATTGCGAGTCCAATATCCAGACTCATGACAAATTTCTATACACCACATTAACTGCACGATTTCGTTCTATAAGATGGATTATTATCACGATTCAAATTACCACTCAATCATGTCAAATGCAATGTTGCACTTACATTTTACGACGTTTATTCAAACTCAAATTTTTAATCGGCAGATTACTCATGAACATCGATTCGTTGATCAGGCGGATCGGCAAGTCAGGAAGTTATATTGGTCTGTCGATAAATACGAGTTGAAGCGTCTACGAATTTCATTCAATACAGTCTCCATTCGCGATAGGGTTCCGAATCCTACGAGGTAATCCTGAAGAATTCCGAGGTGTATCCGGCGGCGGTATCCTGTATGAGCGGTGGTATCCTGCATGATGCTTCTCAACATTCCTTGATGTCGACGTATAATTTCTGGGAGACACGAGATGCTGTTCCATCCATTTGTCCGCGTCCATACTCTTATGTATGCGAGAATTCGTGGGTTAATATTTTTCGAAGAGCGTACGTCTCATACGAAATATATATCCTACGTAATCCCTTTGAAATTTCTATTTCACGTTTAAATAAAGATGCCTCAAACGTGTCTTCAGTATTCCAAGTGATTATTTGCCTAGTTAAATTTCACAGGACACTTGCATGCGAGGTTCAGGAATGCCTTTCTAAGCGTTCATGTCACAATGCAAGTTCCATATGACTTAAGTTCGTTTCAATACTCCATAATATAAAAGCATTGTTACTGTTTCATTTGAGTGCCCATTTTATAAAAGCATTTTGAACGCTACTACATTTAGGCCCCCTAGAATATTATCTTCATTATTTTCGCTTCTCCTTCCTTTCTCATGATGATGCTTCGTTCCTCTGTGGTGCTGTTCACTTCGAAGTATTAACTGCCAATTACTTGAGCAGCCCTTTCCTGGCTCTGCTGTTGGCTAACGATGTGTTTCGCCGCAAGTTTGACCACAAGCAACTCTGAGGCAATTACTTGTGCCCTCCGCATTCTTCTAAACATGGTGCAAAATTTCCAGCTGTACATACATCTTCGTCGTTTCCCAATGCAACGCTTGAGTTTGTTCTACAATCAAATACTTCCAATACAAGTGCGCTGTATTCCCTATGTTGTACAGTTGCTATCTGTTCGTTGTTCTTGTAAATAATCACTCGTGTTCCACGTGATTCTTCCTCAATTTTTGCTGCTTATACGAGACGCATTCGTGTTACGCAATGTTCTGGCCTGTTTTGTGCTGAAGTACTTACTACGCTAATCTACCAAGAAAATCAATTACTTAAGTCTGAAGAAATGAAACACACTATTGTCTACAGCAAGAATGAACACGCTACTTTTAATATAATGCTAAACATATTCTCCCCGTTGCGAATAAGTGAAGGGTTTCAACGGTATTGATAAAGTCAGCAAGCCTGAGATAACCTCAGCCTAAGCACTTTCATTTTAAACTAATTAATTCGCTAGAGTTATTTCGTATTAAGCGCGTACGCTTTACGAGATGCTGGCGAGGAAATATAAGCATACTACAAATGAAACAGAGTACTCCTCTTGAGAAACATACGAAGTTAACCTAATGAACGCTCAATTTCCCTTCACTTAGCAACAATAGAACTGAAATCTTAAGTGCAGCGTGAGATTTGAACATTCTGACAAGCATCTCGTTTCCCAACAAGATCGCTCGTGAGCAGAAATTCAAAGTCACACACAGCTAGTAACACATATAACTACTGAAGAACACATCTCACTCTTGCGAGTGCAAACTACGATAACACGAAACTCGAACACGCCTTCCTATTGAAGAACACATCTAAAATTACACACGAAAGAAACATCCTGAAAATCAAAGAAATTCATGAACTTAATTCATTGCAGCTTATCACTCCTTTGCCGACGATTCACCTACATCTTGAGCGCAGATTGTATTTTCGCCGCTCTTTGAACGCAGCTCGCTCGTTCACGTTGTCTTCTGTCCCCAGGTCTTCATCTTCTCTGTCAAGTGTTTCATATTCGTTTCCGTTTACTGGCTCAGCTGCGACGTCCGACGTGCCGGGAAAAGCCTCGCCTCGCAAATGAGCCACTTTCAATCTATCCAAGTGAACCCTTTCTTGACGGTTATCATACAGTGCCTTAATGGTTGCATTTGTGTCACTCTTTGCAATGAAACGATACGGTCCCACCCAGTCTGTAGGCCACGCGTTTGCAGCTTCGGCTTTTCCTGTCGGATTATGTAATAAAACAATATCTCCGCTCTGCACCTGGTTGTTTTTCACACCTCTTTCCTTCATTTGCACGGACTTGTCGTGTGACGCCTTGGATTTGGCTTTCAAGATTTGGAACGCATTGTGGAGCCGGGCGCTAATCTCTGCACTGTAATTATCTCCTAAAGAATAATCCATGCGAGGTGTTTTCAGCCAGTCAACAACAGGAATTTCAGCGTCCCTACCAAAGAATAAGTAATACGGAATTTCTTCAATGACGCTCTGGTAGCTGGTGTTCAGTGCCAGGCACGTCCAAGGAAGTGCATCAGGCCACGAGGATTGATCGCTGGCGGCAAGGTGTGATAAAATAGTCTTGATATTCTGATTTTGCCGTTCGGTCATCCCGTTTGATTAGGAATGATATGCTGATGTGTTGTAGTATTTTATTTTCAATTTTTCACACACATTTCTGAATAAAGCTGACGTGAACTCGGTGCCCCTGTCTGAGATGAGCGTCTTGGCTGGGCCGTACGTAGTCACGAATTTAGTCAACGCTTTCGTTACTTCCTCAGTTGTCTTGCTTCTTAGCGGGAACGCTGCAACATATCTACTGAAGTGATCGACCACGGTCAGGATGTACTTGTGGCCCTCGTTCGAGACTGGCATTTCAATTAAATCAACGCCTACTCTGTCCAGAGGCTTGTCAATTTCAGGGAATGAACCCATGCTAACACAAATGCGATTGTTGATCTTACGTTTCTGACACTGAATGCACGAATCGACGTATTTGTTAACGTCACGCGCCATGTTAATCCAGTACCCGAATTCCATGAGCTTTTTCCACGTTTTAGCACGACCTTGGTGTGCACCAATTGTGCTATCATGCGCTAACTTTATTGCTGCTTCTCTCAGAGCGTCTGGCACAACGATCAAGTGCCTTGTTCTATTAGGCTTTCGTTGCGTCTTTCTGAAATACAATATGCCTCCGTCGGTGAAGATTTCGGATTTCAGAGCGAGACTTGGAGCGTCCCCTAATTTGTCTCCTTCAAGATACCTCAGCAAAGGCCCCCAAACAGAATCTTTCAATTGTTCTGCCCTCACATTTTCTTTCTGCAAACTAATTTCCGCCTCTTGTACACTGGGTGTTTCATCCAACATCGACGTGACGAACACTGTTTTAGGTGCTTCGTCGTCTTGGTTTTCTTCTTCGTTGTTGTTCGCAATGTTTCTCGACAACGCGTCGGGTACCACGTTCTGAGCTCCTGGCCGATAAATCACCTCAAAATCATATTGAGAGAGTGTTAGGGCCCACCTCATAATTCTGTTGTTCTTGGTGTTTTTACCTTGGAACAAATATTTGAGCGCCGTGTGATCAGTAATTACAACAAACTTATTACCATACAAGTAAGGTGAAAAGTGATTTACAGCCGCCACTACTGCTAATCCTTCACGTTCAGTGGTTGAATAACGTTTTTCAGCATCATTGAATCTTTTGCTGAAGTATCCAATCGGTTGTTCCTTGCCATTACATTTTTGTGCCAGGACCGCGCCAGAGCCCTCATTTGAGGCATCACAGCTCGAGTAATACGTCTCATTTAGAGAAGGCTCCTTCAGAACTGAAGCTTCTATCATGAGCTGCTTAAGTTTACAGAAGGCTTGTTCGTGTTCTTCCTTCCACTTTAATTTTTGCCCCTTCTTAGTCAGAGCATTAAGGGGTGCAGCGGTTGTAGCGAAATGCGGAATGAACCGCCGATAGAAGTTGAGTGCAGCGACGAATGAGCGGACTTTGTGTGCGGTCGTCGGCCTAGGGTAATTCTGCATCGCATCCACGTTCTTGGGATCTGGAATATGTCCCTCACGACTGATGTAACATCTTAGGTACTTCACTTGTTTTTGCGCAAATTTGCACTTGTCTAAGCCTATTTTTACTCCGGCACATTGAAATTCGTGCAGCACTTCCCTTAAATTTTCTAGGTGACTCTCAAAAGTCATAGAGCTGACGCACACATCGTCCAAATAAATGGCGGCGAATTTTCCAAGCTGCCTTTTCAGAACATGACAAATTACTCTCTGGTACACTGATGTTGAGCACTTGAGTCCCATAGGTAGCCTAGAGAATTCGAAGTTTCCCTGTCGAGTTTGAAACGCCGTGTACTGCTTGCTTTCTTCATCGAGCTCAATTTGATGGAAGGCTGATTTTGCATCGACAATAGAGTAATACTCTTTGCCAGCTACCTCTTCCAGTGTTCCTACAATGTTGGGAATCGGATAGTGTTCGTTCACTACCCGCAGGTTTACAGCTCGCAAATCAAGGCAAATTCTGTGTCCCCCCCAGGCTTCCTTACTAGTACGAGTGGGTTTTTCCAAGCACTTGTACTCTCTTTTACAACTCCACTTTCAATCATCTCCGAGACCTTTTTATCAATAATTTCTTGGCTGGTGTACGGAATACGCCATCCTTTTGTTTGAATTGGCCTGTAATCACTCAGCAAAATTTTGTATTTTACTCCTTTAACGTGGCCAATGTCCATCTCGTCTGCACTAATCGTCTTGTGATATTCCTTTAGCAGGTTTCTGACTTGCCCTTGTTTTTCAGCATCCAAAAGACTGAGATCGAGCTCATCAATTTGCCGAAAGCGCTTTTCTCTACGGAGATTTTCTGCTTCGCGGTTTTCATCATTATCCTCTTCTGCAGTATTATTTTCATTCGAGGTTTCGTGGCATATTGCAATTATTGCTCCTTCAGTCAAAGCGATTTCTTCGGCAAAAGGGTTAAGTACAGGCATCAAAACATATCAATTTTGTACCTTTGCTGCGGTGGCTCCGACACAAGGCGCCCACTTAATTCTAGGCTCTAAAATTACCTCCTTTCCATCAAACTTGACATCTGCTCGGCACTTCACCATAGTTTGCCCGCGAGGCTTCACTGTAATGTCCTCAGCGAGAGTGACCGATGCTTCCTCCCGCGTTACCCACAGAATTTTCGGAGAAGCGGGTCCTGGTGCTGAAAACATGTTCACGTGAGTACCAAAGAATGATGCCCTACGTTTTCCGAAGTCTAGCTTTGCGTTGACTTTGTTCATTACTTCCACTCCTATTAGCAGGTCTCCTGGGAATGCATTTTCCCGCACAACAAAGCATCTCTGTGCAATTTTCTGACCGTTAACTTTGATTGGCACATTAATCTTTCCCAGCACCGGTACGGGTTCCTCTCCAATTGTTTTTAATGCAGTCGATGTTCCTTTCACATTAGCATTTTTAATCCCCGCAACCACACGCTCTTTTACCAAGCATATATTTGCTCCGGTATCAAGAAGTGCGGTTACATGTGTACCATTCACTTGGAGTATAACGCTGGGATTTATTATTGGAGCTAACGGTCTCCTATTCCGTTTTTTTGGCTGTCCTGCAAAATGTTGCACTCTGCAATCAGCTCTTAGGTGCCCAAATTTTCCGCAGTTGACGCACGGCGGTGGCACTGCTCTATACTGTGCTAAGTTCACTGCAGGTGCAGGTGGTACTTCCTGATGCGGCTGTGGTTCTCTTGCGTGGTAAATTTGGTGCTGATGACTCCTAAGTCTGCCTCTTTCGCTCCAGTGTGGCGCTTCATAATTTCCTCTTCGATGATAAGGAGAGTGTCGTATCTGTCTGTTCCTTTCCCCCAAGGTGGCACTTCATGGTGGTAGCCTCTTTGCCGTTGTGGTGAATACCGCATCGTGTGGCCGACACGTGCAGTCTCATGCTGTGGCCTCCTCTCGCTTCGCTGCGCTCTCTCTCTCTCCGGTTCCCTCCTCTATGTCGTTTCCCTTGGTACTGGTACTATCCGTCGATTTTCCACTTCGATTGCCATGTCCCTCAATTCTTGTACTGTCGTAGGTCGCGCATCACTTCGAAAGGGTCTCGTGATGTCTGCCCTTAATCCGAGCCACATCAAATCTATAATGACTCGTTCCGGATGTTCTAGATAATTCTCGTTGTACAGCCTTTCCAGGCGTGTCAGGTACTCTGAAACTCCCTCTCGGCTTGTTTGCTTCTTGGTTACTATTTCAAACAGCGCTTGAGTCGGATGTTCGACTTGGTCGGCGTATGAGCGCAGCCAGGTTTCTGCTTCTCGTAGGTTCGTTAGTGTACCAATTATTTGATTGCATTCCTTTGCTTCTTGTGGACCTAGGCATAGGAAGAAGGCATGCACCTGCTCGCTGTTATTCAGATTACCAGTCAGAAACTTCAACCTTGCCATATGTTCCCCCACATCATCGCCCCTCCTGAATTTAGCCCCAATGGCCCCCACGCAACTGGTTACCACGGGCATATTAACTTCTTCCTTTTCGGGCTGTGGTGGCGTTGCTGGCTCATTTCTGCGGGCGTTGTTCCTTCGTCCTCTCCCAGGCATGATGCTAATCTTCTTTGAATACGAACTTCACGACTTCACAAATAATCACTCACGCTCACGCAGTTCATTAACAAGAAAATTACTCACTGTGAATTTTCAACATCACGTTACCTTAATTATTCACGCTCCTGAGAAATTTATTTAGATTAATTTTTATCACCCTTTGATCTCTTCAAAATTTTCAGCTGTATATCATTACCCACTTGTTAGCTTCTCGTTCTGTAACAATGACAATTTATCGCTCTCGAAATGATACACTCTCCAATCGTTGTAGCACTTCATAAGCTTGGGTACGCACTAAATTTCACTTCAACACGCGCATGTAAAACACAACAAAAAAATATTAAAACACACAATACTGCTGTTAGCTCACAGATGTAAATAAAATTTTGATCACTTGGATCCTGCCAAATTTAGATGTCACGAGAAAAGGGCCCGTCTCCTCTTGTTATCATTTCATTAACAAGAAGATCAGGTTCTCGGAGTTGAGGGAATGGCAAACCTCCATGAAATTACACAATACACAAAAATATGAGGATGTATCAAGAACACAGTCACTAAGAACAAGAAAAAATGCTTGTATACTAAAATTAGAGCTGTACTCACCGATGGTAGATGACCCACTTACGCAGCGCATTTTCTGAGCGCCCTCTGTGGTGTTACGATCGATCGCTTCTTATATTGCGGGACATGATACACAGGGATAAATATGCTAACATTTATGATTTCCAGCTATGCGTCATACAAACATCAATGAGCGCACACGCAATGAATGGTATTAGGAATAATGCCATTTAAGTAATGGAATCAAAATGGCATACGTCAAGTGACTTACATCACACGACTATATTGTATGTTTCGCGGCTGGCCAGCCTTACCTAAGTTACTAGAGCTACACATGAGATATGATAAATTCTGGTCTATTCTCATTTCAGTCTTCCAGCAGCACAGTGGGCAATGGTCACTTCAACCACAAACATTCGTCCGCAACTCGCTTCAGTTGAAAGGCCTGTCTTATTCACTGTTCAGAAAATGTCTAGTGATGACGTTATAGTGCTCATTCCGCTTCAGTTTATTCACACGTCGATTTCCTTTCATTCGAGCTGATCAATCCTCAGATATATGACTCCGTCCCACCTGTCAAGACAAAATTTTAACATGTAACTTTTTAAGCGCGTCAATGACGTTCCCTCAAATATCTCAAATTTTTTTTACTTCACTGAATGACATTGAAATTTCACAATATTTATCTCGAGACATCTTTTCCAAAGGAAACTATATTTCTCTTACCCCCCCTTCTAGTGTGGCATCTCCGTTCCATCAAATGATTCATATAATTTGGTCGATTTGGTCATCTCCCCTTAGTGAACGTGGTAATGGGAACACGTAAAATTTCCTCTCTGCAAGTGAAACGAGAACATGTATGAATTTTTTTTTGGATTTACATTATAGCGTAAACTTTAGTATAAATTTTCAATATATCCAATAACCACTTTTCATTATATCTTTGATCACGTTTGTTACAGCGAACACACACGCGTTTTATTTCTTCTACTTCGCGCTCCGGCGTTGACTGCAGAACTACCTTTTGTTCCTCAGATGCCCCGCGTCTTTTCTCGAGGGTTGTCCCCTCTCTCACATTCGACCTATAAGAATCTTCGGAAACTCGAAGCGCCCGCCTACCTCTTTTCTAATTGGTAGTCCCGCAACTCGCCTTTATTTCTTTCTTAGCCTCATTGTTTCTCACGCTCAGCTCCTTCGAAACCGACCGTTGGTTTGCCGCCTCTCTCGGCTCAAGTGTCTCGATTTATGTTTGACCACAAGGCGACTTTGTCTGCGCATGGGTAGGCATTTTTCCGACCGTCTAAAGTTTCCAAGGGCTCGCCCGAATGAAAAAATTGCTAACACCACAAAATAGACCCCTCCAGAAACAACACACAATGTAAACAGCCATCGTCCGAGCGCTCCACCTAACATTGCTGAGCCCCAAAAAAACATATATGTTGAAGCGACCCTCCTGTGCTGCTGGGATTTATTGAGATATTTATAAGTAAGCACAAAATTCATTACACACAATTAAAATTTTTCCCTAAATCCTCATTTTTTAATTCATGAAATTGGTTATTCATAACAGATTCTCGACAATTCCATGCTCCTCTTGTTCTCTGTCCAAATCGGCGGTCTCGATGTATTCCACAGCATTTTCTCTCCGTAGGTAATTATGCAGAATCACACATGTTAAGACTACCTTCACATCTTTGTCAGGGCTCAAAAGAATAGGCATCTGTAGTACCCTAAACATTTTTGCCATGATACCAAATGCATTCTCAATAACACGTCTCGCCCTTGAAAGTCTGTAAAAAAAATTCGCTGTTGGTTAGCCTGGTTCCTGTATGGAAATGGCTTCATTAGGTATGGTTTGAGAGAGAAAGCATCATCTCCCACAAAGACAAACGAGTTTTTTTGTAGAGTTTACCGGCTTTATGGGGGCTGGTAATTTAGCTTATATTCTTTCAAGCAGAGTAGCAAGAGAGCATTTATTCCAGACTCCTCCATCTGAAGTTCTTCCATTTGCACCGACGTCTACGTAAATGAACTCGTAGTTTGAGTTAGCGACTGTCATCAAAACAATAGCTACTATGTGTTTCTTTGTAATTGAAGTAAAATGATCCGCTGTTCGGAGGAGGCTGGATCATGACATGCTTGCCGTCAATGGCTCCCAGACAACTAGGGAAGTTCCATTTTGCTTCAAATGCATCAGAAACTGCCCTCCATTCTTCTTCAGAATTTGGCGTCTGGAAAAATGATACAGCATAATTATAATTAGGAGGAATAATATTTTATTAATCACTTCGATTTTTATTTGATTTATGCCAATTATTGAATGTCATTATTTTTTACAACAGAGAGAAGATACTTGTGAAAAAACAGAAAGTCCGTCTCAGTTGCAACAATCTACGAATTTGGCGCCAACCACCGTGGACATCGAAATACCCCATACCCCAACCGAAAGCTCTACAATAACTTGCAGGAACTCTCCAAGTCCAGCACCGTCTGATCAACCACAGTGCTCTAAAGCATCTACAAGTGAAGTGCGAATTGAAAAAACTTGTAATAAAAAAAGAAAAGCCGCTCTCGACCCTATATATGAGGCGACGCTCAAAAGATTGTGCCAGAGAAATGAAGAAAACGATAAAAGGATGACAAATTTAGACAATTAAGTCGAATTTTTGGAGATGATTTGCGTGAAATTCATCAGCAAAATAAAACACAATTTTTGATTGCTCGTAAGCTGGTTGATGACATTATTTCAAATGTACAAGTAGTAAGGGGAAAGAGCTTGCCAGCCCAAATTTGGATTTTTGGAGGATTTCAGCAATTAAAGAACGATCTTGAAAAGCCTCAAAGCCTCATTCATGATTTTTGGAGGGTTACAGCAATTAAAGAACGATCTTGTGAAGCCTCAAAATCCATGATTTTACGAATTAACTGGAGGAGTAAAAAATATTCTTATTTTGCAAAATTATTTCAATACTTAAAATATTACGATCAAGAAAAAGTGATTTGCTAATGAAATTTTTAAAGAAGTATATAATTTCAATAAAACGTTTAGGTATCCCCTGAAAATCTTCTCGTTTTCTTCACAACTATAGAAAATTTATTAGAAGAAACTAATGTATACAAATATAGGATGGGAATCTTTCGCTGAATATTTAGGTCTAAAAGATTATCAAGGGTGTAATGAGTGTATGCTTTTAAGCATGTCAAATAATCTTTAAAATATAGTTATGAATTCTTATCAAGTTTCACGTTTGTGCCGTACATCATAACGCAATCTCCTTTCTGATTGTAAAACATGATGCAATCTTCTTAGATACTTTCCAGCTGTAAAACATGATGCAATCTTCTTAAATACTTTCCGGTTGTAAAACATGATGCAATATTCTTAGATACTTTCCAGCTGTAAAACATGATGCAATATTCTTTCCGATTGTAAAACATGATGCAATCTTCTTGAAAACTTTTCGATTGTAAAACATGATGCAATCCCCTTTAAATACTTTCCGGTTGTAAAACATGATGCAATATTCCTAAATACTTTCCGGTTGCAAAACATGATGCAAGATTTGAAACCCCCAATTGCTCGTCATGATGAAATTTTTGTGATAAGGAGCAAAAATTTCCGGGTTCACTTCAGATGCTTTCTCGCCTGAGTACTTAAAGGAGGTGCTACTACTGAACTCACGCTTTTCAAATTAGTTGAACTTTTATTGTATTAAAAATGGTATATGATAAATCATCAGATGTATATAGATTATATAACAATGAAAAAACACGACAACATAAAAACTCGAAAATACACACAAAGAAAGTATTGACTTCATTTGATCCTGAAAAAAATAAAATACCCTCAGATAAGAATCTTATTAAAATGAATAAACCATTCAATGTATTCTGTAACATCTTTAATGTATATATTAAAAACTTTAACAAACATGAGAAGACACTGACACATGTGAAAAACATTAATAATATGTTAATATCTAATCAATTCTTCACTCAACATAAAAACTCGAAAATACACACAAAGAAAGTATTGACTTCATTTGATCCTGAAAAAAATAAAATACCCTCAGATAAGAATCTTATAAAAATGAATAAACCATTCAATGTATTCTGTAATATCTGTAATGTATCTATCAAAAACTTTAACAAACATGAGAAGACACTGACACATATGAAAAACACTAATAATATGTTAATATCTAATAAATTCTTCACTCTACGTAAAAATAAGTTAAAAAAATATTGTGACATATGTAAAAAACACCTGACAAATATCTATAGTCATAGAAAACCATTGAAACATTTCCGGAATGTGTATGGATGTAAATTTAGAAAAGTTACAGGAGCAATAAATGGAATGAGCTCACAGTATGATTACGGAGATATTTCAATCAAGGATTATGAGGTATTTCTTAGAAACTTCACACCTGAAATTGAAAAAGTAATAAAAAATCAAGCATTTGACAATCTCAAGTTACAGCTTAATTTAAAAGGGCAATTTTATAAATTAAAGTTAGAAAATGAGAAAATACGGTGCCAAGCGTATTTCAACTCTGGTAAATTTGTGACAGCATCAAAAGGATACATAGAAATTGCAAATTTACACAAAGAGGTTGTTAATAAAATCGATGAATTAACAAGAAATTCATCTGGTTGGATAGTTGAACAATTATTAGAGTTCAGTTTGAAAATCGTTGAATACAAACCGATTACAGGGTCAAGCTATATTGAATGACCTGAGAAGTTTCGAAATCCCAATTATAAATTAATAAATATATAAAACACCGACAACGAATGCTTCAAATGGTGTATCGCGACATATTTCTGTCTAGATGAAAAAAACGGTCATCGAATTTCTAAAAGACTAAAAGCTGAAGCCGAAAAACTTAATTTTTCTGATATAAGGTTCCCCGTAAAACTAAAAAGTATAACCAAATTCGAAAAAAATAATAACATTCCCGTTAACGTTTATAATTTTAATTATAATAATGAATTGTGTCCACTTAGAATATCAACATCAAAGAATAAAGATGTGGTATCATTACTATTGATTAGAGATCCAAACACGACTCACTATGTTCTCATGAAATCATTAAGTCCTTTTTGTAAAACCAGTAATCATTACACAAAACATGTATGTCCGTATTGTTTATCAGTTTTTAGAAGATCAGATATTCTAGATAAACATATAGGTGATTGCTCAGTTCACACTCCAACGAAGTATGTGCTTGAAGGAGGTAAATTGAAATTTAAACATTACAAAAAAACAATTGGACATCCTTTTGCAATTTTTGCTGACTTCGAATCAACATTGACAAAAATAGATACGTGTCAACCAAATCAAAACTCAAGTTACACCATGAACATTCAGAAGCACAATCCTAATTCATTCTGTTGCTATTCAAATTGTGAAGCAGATGAATATTCCCTTTTAGAAATCTATAATGGTGAAGATGCTTCCCAAAATTTTGTAGAATATTTTGAAAAATAGACCAAGAGAATTTATAGTCTGTTGAAAATGAATAATAAAATGTATTTACCATCAGATAAATTCGAAAAATATAAAGAAGCCACAAGATGTTATGTATGTGGCGGAGAATTTACGGAAGATAACTATAAAGTTAGAGACCACAATCATTTGACAGGTCATTACAGAGGTCCAGCTCATTTAAAATGTAATTTAAAAATGAGAAATCCAAATTTTATACCGGTGTTTTTACATAATCTGTCAAATTACGATGCTCATTTGTTCGTGAAAGACTTGGGAAATACATCCGGAAAGTTGAACGTTATTCCACTAACAGATGAAGAATATATTAGTTTTACACAAACCATAAAAGTTGATTCTTATGTGTGTAAACATACAGGAAAAATTAAAGATATCACCAGAGACTTACAGTTTTTAGACAGCTACAGGTTTTTACCTTCGTCTCTGGATAAACTATCAAAGAATTTATGTGAGCACAAAGAATTGTCGAAGTTCTTTCTCAATGAAGAACAATTAGAGTTGATCAACAAAAAAGGTATTTATCCGTATGAATATGTAAATAGTTATGAAAAATGAACGTTAATAGTTTACCAGCTAAAAGTGAATTCTACAGTAGATTAAATAATAAAAATATTTCAGAAGATGAATATCAGCAGCACTCAAAGTGTGGAGAGCTTTTAATTGTAGAACATTCAAAGATTACCATAATTTATATCTAAAAGTGGATACATTATTATTAGCAGAAGTATTTGAACAATTTAGACTAATATGCATGAAAACTTATTCTCTAGATCCAGCACCTTATTTTACAGATCCAGGATTGTCTTTCGATGCTCTACTGAAACATACAAAAATAGAATTGGACTTGTTTGAAGATCCTGATATGCTACTATTCATCGAAAAAGGAATAAGAGGTGGGATTTCCACAATATCAACACGATATGCAAGGGCAAACAATCCATATATTCCAGAAACATTCGATAAAGGAAAACCAAATAGTTTTATCACATATATTGATGCAAATAATCTTTACGGCTGGGCTATGTGTCGATCATTACCTACTGGTAACTTTAAATGGAAAGATCCAAAGTCGAAACTCGAAGCAGATAAAGGTTATATATTAGAAGTGGATTTAAGTTATCCAAAAGACATACATGCTCTACATAATGATTTACCATTAGCTCCAGAAAATATCAAAGTAAACGATGTAAATAAATTAGTTCCACATCTTGGAAAACGAGAAAAATATGTTGTACATCTTAAATCTCTAACACAATATCTAGATCTAGGATTGAAGTTAGAGAAGATTCATAGAATATTAGAGTTTGATGAAAGTCCATGGATGAAATCATATATTGATATCAACACAAAAATGCGTCAGCAAGCTAAATCTGAATTTGAAAAAGACTTCTACAAGCTGATGAACAATTCAGTATTTGGTAAAACAATGGAAAATATTAGAAATAGAGTAGATGTGTGTTTGGTAAAGTCAGAGAAAGAATTAATTAAATTAGCAAATAAACCAAACTTTAACAGTTTTAAAATATTCTCAGAAAATTTGATAGCATGTCATATGCAAAAACAAAGACTGAAATTTGATAAAACAATCTACGTAGGGTTATCTGTATTAGATATAAGTCAAACATTAATGTATGATTTCCATTATAATCATATTAAAAAGAAATATGGAAATAAGGCAAAGTTGTTGTTTACAGATACAGATTCATTATGTTATGATATCGAAACAAAAGATTTGTACAAATATATGGAAAGAAATAAAGACTTGTATGATACATCAAACTATTCTAAAGAACACTTCCTATATTAAACTAAAAATATGAAATTAATTGGGAAAATGAAAGACGAAACGTGTGGAATACCAATTGAAGAATTCGTCGGTCTCAGAGCAAAACTATATTGTTACAAGGCGAAAAATTCCGTGAGTAAGAAAGCAAAAGGGGTAAGTAAGAACATAACTGAGCACAATATCACAATGGATGAATATAAAAGAACATTGAATAATGAAACAATATACAAAACGATGTATAATATCCAAAGTGTTAACCACGAATTATATACTAAAGAAATATATAAGGTTGCATTAAATGGTAATGATGACAAGCGACATATATTACCAGATGGTATCAACACACTAGCATTAAATCACTATAAAACATATTAATTAAATAAAGTATAAAAAATGATTATCTACAACAATAATGACTTCTATAACCATGATTTATTATCTGTTGAAAATGAACAGTATTTGAGTGATTTTAAATCAATAGTTAATGAAGAAAAAACTGGGAAGGGTATTGTAAATACATTACTTAGAAAACTTCCATTACCTGAATTGCATTTGAAATTACCATCTAATGTTCAATCTGAACAAGTCCCGAACGGTTCATTCAACAATAAACATACCTACTTATTTTGCGGTCCAGGAACTAAGGTGCAGAAGCGAATTCAAGAAGGTTATCGAGGAGTTAACTCACTCGATCAGGCTTGTAAGAATCATGACATATTTTATTCACAACATCCAACAACGAAAGACAGAAATTATGCTGATGATATTCTAGCAAAAAGAGCCGCTGAAATTGCAACTGATCCAAATGAATCAGAATACGTTCGACAAGATGCTAAATTAGTTAACGCAATTATGGCAGGTAAGAGCTGGGCAGGAATGGGTCTCTCGTCGACAAAAACTTTCAAACACGCTCACATCAGTGAGCGATAAAATCTTGAATGACTTTTATTATAATCCAAAGACTGGTTATACTGGAATGAATCAACTTGTTAAAAAATCCGGCTTATCTTCAACTCTCGTACGAAATTGGTTAGAAACTCAAAAAACTCACACTCTACATAAACCAATAAAACATAATTTCAAAACGAGAAGGGTGAAGGTATCAAAAATTGATGATCAATGGCAAACTGATTTGGTTGACATGCAAAACTATAAAGATCAAGGAAAAACTACATTTTAACAGTAATTGACATTTTCAGTAAATATGCATGGGCGATTCCAATAAGTAAGAAGACAGGTGAAGAAATCAAATTTTCGTTTCAAAAACTATTTAAAATACGAATTCCTTCTAAAGTTCAGACAGATAAAGGATTAGAGTATACAAATAAATCCACTCAAGAACTATTCAAGAAACATAACATTCAGTGGTTTAGTTCAGAAAATGAAACTAAAGCTCAAGTTGTGGAACGCTTCAACAGGACGTTAAAAACTAAAATGTGGAAATATTTGACACACATGAAAACTAAAAAATGGGTGAATATTTTACAAGATTTAATGCAAAATTTCAATAATAGCTATCATAGAACAATTAAAATGACACCTAACCAAGCATCACTGGAAAAGAACAGTAAAAAGGTTTATGATAACTTATTCCCTCCAACCGAACCAACTTTCACATCACCGAAACTCAAAATTGGGGATAGAGTAAGAATAAGCAAGAAACGGAAAGACTTTCGGAAGGGTAATTTGCCAAATTTCACTAATGAGTTATTCATTGTATCCGAAATACTGTCTACTGAACCAATTACTTATAGATTAAAAGAAATGGATGGTGAAGAAATAAAAGGAAGTTTTTATGAACAAGAACTAACAAAATATACTAGTGATGTTTATGCAATTGAGAAAATTCTCAAGAAGAGTAAAGGAAAACTTCTGGTCAAGTGGAAAGGTTATGATGAACCTTCAAGGATCTCAGCAACTGAACTTAATGTCAGTTCAGAGTCAACTTATATTAAGTTAGTCTTTTTGAATTTTTCTCTTTAAAAAATAGCGTTGATTGATATCAAAACTAAATCAGATTTACTAAACTTAGCAAAGAGTTTGAAAAAGCAATTCACAAATGATAGAAGAATCGAACAAGATTTATACTATGATGTTAAAAAAGTTTACAAACCATTGATTGAACCTTTATCTAAAATTTTTGACGAAACTAAACAAACTAGGTTGGCAATAAAAGATATACCTCATGAAAAACTTGAATCTATCCAAGAAATAGCTTTGCCATCTTCTGAATCCAACACCGTAGTTGGGCCTATCGCATTGAATTTCTTGCGTTTCGCATGGAAACCTGGAAATGAGTATGATAAAGCTTATGGCATTCGTTGGGATGGAAGTAAAGTTATCCTAGGAAATAAAAAGGTAGATATTCTGGGTGATGATTTGAAAATTGGAGATAGAGTATTCGAAGGCACAACTGGATTATGGGAATTATTAACAAAGCAAAATCCTATTGATTTTAGGGACGAAGATAAAAATAATTATTATGATATCTTGTATTCAACTGATGCTTATTTGAAGGAAGACGGTACCATAAAAGCAAATAGGGGTGAGAAATATTCTAAATTTATCAAGCCCTTCTATCGATTAGTTCAACGAAAAAATGCTCAAGCTGCAGTTGAAACAATTAGATCAGCAAGTCCATCAAGTCGTGAATCAAGTCGTGAATCAAGCCCTGAACCAAGTCCTTTCAGAAGCTCAAGAATAGTAGAATCCTCAATTTTGAGTCGACACGAAATTCCTTCAACAAGTCAGAGACCAATTTTCGACCCTTCACGAAGGTCTACTTTTAGACCAACTCCTACTCCAATACCTTCTCCTACATCTTCTCCTATACCTCCTCGTCATCTTCCCAGAGAGGATTCAGACGTTTCAGGATCAGGTATTATTGTATTACCATCTAACATCAATGATTTTGTAAAAAGACACCAGTTATTGTTCGGTTCGTTTACCGCTGGAAATACAGGAGTTTTTAATGAACTGCAAATACTTACGCATGAACTTTTAAAGCAAATCTATTAAATACTGTTGAAGTAAAGGTGTTTGATGATTCATTCTTTAAAAAATGGAATCTCAAAGCATTGTAATTAGTGAAAGAAAAAGTGACATAAGTATAAACTTAAGTCCAGCAATTGAATTGAACAAAAATAAATTTCACGAAATGGCACTGGTTGGGTTAGACATGTATCATTCTATTCCTAACATTGATGAAAATAATAATAATTTTATTATGAATTAAATGGTGTTGAAAATGTAATTACACTTCCAACAGGTTGTTATGAAATAGAAAGTAAAGACGAATTCATTCCAAAAACATTGGCAGGCTTTATTGAAATCAAAGCAAATACTAATACTTTGAAATGCGTCATAGTTCTCCATTCATCTATGTTAAAAATATTTTTCAATAAAGAAAAATCTTTAAATACAATGTTAGGATTTGGAGAAATTATCTTAGAAGGTGTTGGAGAACATGAAAGTATAAATATAGTGAACATAATGTCTGTTAACGCAATACTCGTTCATTGTAGCGCAATTAACGGCTCATACCTCAACGGTTCTTTGCATAATATTTTATATTCCTTTTTCCCAAACGTCCCACCAGGATATAAAATTGTAGAAAATCCAAATAAACCAATTTATCTACCGATATATCAACCTTTACTCTATGATTTGAGAATTTGGCTTACTGATCAAAATGGACATGCTCTGAATACTAGAGGTGAAGAAGTAACTGTTCGATTACACCTAAGATCTAGAAATTAAGATAACTTGATAAAATTATCTTTAAAAAATGGATTCTTTAAGATGGAATGAAAACATTAAAGTTGATGAATCAATTGAAAAAATTGAAACGCATAACTATGAACCACAAATAGGTTCTGATCTGAATCGTGAACATAACGATATCAAGATCATTATCCAGAATCAAGATCAGTTCGAATTACCTAGTAAAAGTTTTATTTATATAGAAGGAGCTTTGAATAAAAAGATGGAAGTGATTATAATTTTAAAGATGAAAAAATAACAATAATCAAAAATGGATTAATGCATTTGTTTGATAGAGTTTCTTACAGAATTGGAGATGAAGAAATTGAAGGTTATAGGTACCCTGGAATTACAACAAATCTAAAAGGATTAGTTAGCTATCCCCGAAATGTTAAAGAAAACATGATATTTTTCTGGAGCGTTGATACTAAGAAGAATGAAAAATCAAACGAAGGATTTAGCGATCGAAATGACTACTTAAGTTCAGCTAATGGGAAATTCAGCGCTGCTATCCCACTTAAACATGTGTTTGGATTTTGTGAAAATTATAAGAAGGTAATTTATGGAGTGAAACATGCTCTGACTTTTAGAAGAGGTGATAATTCTAATGCTAAATTCAAATCAGATGAGAAAGATGCAAACCAGCAAGATAAAGTAGTTGATGGTAAAATTACTATTACAAAATTAATTTGGAAAATGCCAGCTTACAAACTGTCTGATGAGTATAAAATAAAGCTATATCTTCAAATTAAGGATAAAATAACATTACCTATTCCTTATTCGAATAGACAATTGGAACAAACAATTGTAAACTCTCAACAGAAATTCTTAGATTGGACTTTAACTCCAAATTCAGGATCTCAAAGACCTCGATACATAATTTTAGCATTCCAAACTAAGAAAGCTAATTCACAAGCTGTAATCTATGCAATTTTCGATCATTGTAACTCGACGAATGCATATGTTCAGCTGAATAATGAACGATACCCTGACAACAATTTACAGATTGATTTCGATTCTAACAATTATGCTACAGCTTATAAGATGTTAATAGATTAGGTATCTAATGAAAATTGTGCTATCGAATGCAGACACTTTTAATATTTGTATCCCATCTATGTGTTTGATATCAGCAGACAAAATGAACGTATCAAGGAAACTACAATTGATATTAAAATTAAAGCAGAATTTAAAACCAATATTCCTGATGATACACATGCATAGGCACTGATTATATCTGACAGAGTAATTCGATTGCAATCTGACGGTGATAAAATGAGTTTAAACTACTAAAAATTGAAATACATTCACATAATAATGTTTAAAAAATGTATTGTTTAAAGTGTAAGAAGAAAACTGATACTGATAATCCTCAATATTTAATTACAAAGAACAATAAGATACTGGTCAAAGGTATGTGTATTATTTGTAAAAAGACAAAGACTTCTTTTGTTTCTAAAGATACTGCGACGAAAGGGGGTTTTATATTTACAATTCCAGCTTTATTAGCTGGCCTTGGGGCTGCTGGCTCTTTGGCTGGAGGTGCTGCCGCAATAGCATCCGCAGTCAATAAGAAAAAAGCTGATGATAAACTCTTGTCAGAAACTTAAAGGCACAATGAAGCAATGGAAAGTAAAAAAGGTTCAGGTATACGGATAACTCCGAGAAAAAATAACCTTGTGGAAAGGGTCTCTACTTGAAACCACCAAAGAAGTAATACCTAACAAACCATTATCTAAACATGATTTAGAATACTACATAAATATATTGAAAATTCCTAATTTTCGAGGTATTCACATGAGAGATACTTTATCTAAACACCCTTCAGAAACGGAATGCGGAATCCTAAATTTAGACACTGAAAAAGGATTAGGAACGCATTGGACTTGTTGGTATAAGAAAGATAACATATGTTATTACTTTGACAGTTATGGTTTGATTTATCTAATTGAATTTAAAGACTACTTAACAGAACGTGTTGATATCATTTTCTCTACTTAGAAAATCCAGAAAATAGGTGGTGTAATTTGTGGACATTTATATCTAGAAATGCTGAAGCGTTTAGAAAATGAAAGCTTTCATGCAATTCTTTTAGATCTGTATAAAACCCCAACTAGTTTTTAGAAAATAAACTACAGTTAATTTTTTTTCTTCAAAAAATGTCTTGTGGAAATATTTATGCAGCAAAGTTGGTCTTTTTACCTTCCTGTAAAGAAAATCATGAACATGAAAATAGTGAAAATAATTCTGAAGGACTTTTGCAGAATGTAGAGCAAATAAAAAGTTTACTTGAAGATTCTAATATAGAGTCGTTGAAAGACACTATTGAAGCTCTCAAAAATGAAAGAACTGAATTGGAATCAATTATAAACGAGTATGATGAGAAATATGTGACTCTGAAAACAGATTTACAAGTGAAATTTTCTGATGTAGACTCAATCGTTAAATTCTTAGAGACGTTAATTTATGATTTATCTGAAAAGTTCGTTGCTCTTGAACCAAAAATTGTTTCAAATGATGAACGACTATC
The DNA here is from genome assembly GCA_030386875.1 of Morinoia aosen. Taxonomy (NCBI): domain Eukaryota; kingdom Metazoa; phylum Arthropoda; class Malacostraca; order Amphipoda; family Talitridae; genus Morinoia; species Morinoia aosen. Next base: position 57,733,211 of record CM059574.1, on the reverse strand, counting down.
AAGCATAGACTCAACATTGATGAAGAAAATTGATGAAATTGATGCTAAATTTGAAAACATTGATTCAAACATAATCAACCTAACAGACGTAAAAATTCCAGAGATTGGGGACAAATTGAAGAGTCTAGAGTCAGGTATTGAAACTAGAATTGACGAAAAGCTGTTGGTTAAAGAGTCAGCATTAACCGATCAGATTAAAGGAGTTGAAGCTAAATTTGAGGTTGTGGACTCTAAGATAACCAATTTGATTGATGTTAAAATTCCTGAGATTCAAGAGAATTTTAAGAATCAAGAGTCAGTTATACAAAATCAAATGGATGAAAAACTGAAGACTTTAGAAACTAAAATTAATGATCAAATTGATTCAAAGAACTTATTAATAAGTAATAAAGTTGAAGAACAAGAAATTAGTATAATTAACGTTGTGAATGAAAGAGAAATGAGCTTGCAGACATCACTTAATGATCAAATGGAAGAAAAGCTGAATAATTTAGAATCAACACTGAACAATGCTGTTGAAGAAAAAAGTAAAAGCTTAGAGGCACATCTAACTGATTTAAGTGATAGAAACCTTTTTTTTATGGAAAGAACAGTAGCCTTAGCACCCTCGTTTGTTGAAGTTGACAATAAGCTGAAAAATTTAGAGTCAACCATAACCTCATCCAGCGAAGAAAAATTCAACGATCTTAACAAAATTATAATAGAATTACGAGCAGAGTCAGTCCCATTAAGAAAAATAGAAGAAATAGCTATGAACTTGAGTGATGTAGAAAGTCTTTTCCAGGAGTTTTCAAGAGACATTATTTCAAATCAGAATGAAATCAGTCAGTTCAAATTAATGCTTCAGAATGAAACTGATAAAAATGTAAAATTAAACCAGGAAGTGGAAAGTTTGAGTGACCGAGTAAACAATCTGATATCTATGAGAGTTAGAGAAAATTTAGAGAATTGAAAATTCTATGTATAAAAAATGATAGGCGTTATTATTTTTGGACAACAAGGAAAAAATCATTTTTATCTTCACAACCAGGACCTCCTGGAATAGGTTTTAAATATCTTGATGAAGATCAAAATTTCGATTTAAATAATAGAAGACTTGCAAATATTTCTTTTCCAATCGAAGAATTTGACGCTACGAATAAAAAATATGAGGACGAAGTTTTGGAAAATTTGAGGCTTCATCTCAGAAAATATATAGAGGTAAGAGAAAATCTTATCAATGAAAATTATCAGTTCAGAAGTGATTCTATCCAGGCATCTATAGATGAGAATACTACAGGTTTTCAAGAAAAACTCAGTGAAATTATGAAAAATCTCGATGAACATATTAGAATATCTGAGGAAAAAATAGAGGTTATTCGAACAGGTACTTTAGAACATACAGACTTTTTGAAAAATGAGATAAAGAGGTTGGAAGAAGAAGAAATACGAAGTATGAAATTAGACTACGCAAATCTCGAGAGAGTATTCAACGACATGAGTTCATACATTGAAACTTTTAGAAATAATCTCCATGAACAGGATAGAGAAACAATCATAAATACAAATGAAATAGAAAAATTGAAACAGTCATCGCAGAAATTGGAGGATGATAACGCTGATAAAGGGTGGGGCAGAAAAACCTATCCGATTTCAAATCCCTTTTTCTCAGAAGAGGGAGCAGGTAGAGTAGTGGGGTAAAAACCGTTAGAAAGCCGGTTTTATGCCATTTGTCAGTAGTCAACATGCTATGGTCTGGTGAACATCGTGCTTTTGTTATTGAGCGGTTTATCGAATGCGGCGGTTCGATAATTGCTACACAACGTGCTTTTCGAATTCATTTCGGACTCGGGCGTCATGATCCTGTTCCACATCACGCTACGATTAAAGTGTGGGTGTCAAATTTTAGACAGACGAGTTCAGCATTGAAAAAGAAGTCGCCTGGATGTCCCAGGACAGCAACAGGACCTCAAAACGTGGCCAATGTGAGAGCCGCGATTGAACGTTCCCCGCGTCGTTCGGCGCGAAAACATTCGCTCGCTTTGGCGATTTCCAACCGCAGTATTCGGCGCATTTTGCACCGGGACCTCAAAATGCATCCCTACAAAATGGTTGTTGCACAGGAATTAAGTGAAAGGGATTTTGAAACCCGTACGAACCTGTGTCGCGATCTCCGAGAACTCCCAAACGACGATGTTGTGCTCTTCACGGACGAAGCCCATTTTCACCTTTGTGGTGCCGTTAACAGGCAGAATTTTCGATATTGGAGTGACGAAAATCCTCGAGAAATCCACCAGGAACCCCTCCATTGCCCAAAAGTGACTGTGTGGTGTGCTCTTTCCCGCCTAAACGTCTGGGGGCCTTACTTTTTTGAAGAAAATGGGCAAACCGTAACGGTCAACAGCGAGCGCTATTGTTTCATGCTGGAAAATTTTCTTAGACCCAAAATGGAAGAAAATGGCGTGGAAAATGTGTGGTTTCAACAGGATGGTGCAACCGCCCACACATCGCGACGATCAATGGACATTCTCAGGGAACTGTTTCCCGGTCGCCTCATTTCCCTGAGGGGTGATCTTGGCTGGCCGCCGCGCTCACCGGATCTCACTCCATGTGACTTCTTCCTTTGGGGTTACCTCAAACCGAAGGTTTACCAGCATCGACCTAGGACCCTTCTTGCTTTACGAAGGGAAATTGCTCGGGCAATTGAAGAAATTCCTGTGGAAATGACGGTGAAAGTCATGGAAAGCTACCGCGAGCGCCTAAATCAGTGTATCCGCTCCCAAGGACGACATTTGAGTGATGTGCTTTTCAAAACCTAAATTTAAAAATGGCATAAAATTTGCGATCTGCTAATAAAAAAATTTTTTTGACAAGTTGAGTGGTTTTCATTTTATAACGTTTTGAAATCGGATAGGTTTTTCTGCCCCACCCTGTATTAAAAATAGAATAACATCGTTGGAGAATACTTTGAGACGAGAAACCGTTGAACCGTTGAACTAAAAAAAACATGTTTTTTAATAGATGAACTTAATAAAAAAGAAAAACACGTGGAAGAATTGAACTTAATAAAATGGAAGATATTATTACAGACATTCAAAGAGAAGTTGTTCGCAATACTGCAAACATAAACCAATTGCAATTAAATGTTAATCAAATTCAAAATGATGTCGAATTAAATAAGGAATTTATTACTCAATTAGAATCAAATATCATTCATCTTGAAACATTAATCAGTAACGTTTCTAATGACACCAAAGGTAGCATTTTCTCTCGTTATTGCCCAACGAGACAACCAATAAGAAAGAAAAAACATTGAAGAATTGAACTTAATGAAGTAGCAAATTTAAAAAAACAATGTTTACAAATGCTACAAAGAGAAATTAAATTTTGGAAAATGAGTTGTAGTTTATTAGTTATATAAAATGGTGTATATGTGGAAAGACAGTAAAAGAAATAATCAAAAGAATCATTTTATTTTTCCTTCACCTTCTTTACGGTATGTAATAGTCGGTAGATCGAATTGTGGTAAAACCTGTTTATTGATCAGACTTCTTCTTGATGAATATATCGATTTTACCAACCTGTTTTTTATAGTAAATCGACAAAACAAGCAGAATATAAACTACTTAAAAATGCTTATCCAAAAGGTTATAAACAGTCTGAAATAATTGAGCTTTTTAAAATCGGTAGTGGAAATATTGATACATTTCTCGATGGCTTACCTGTAAAACGCAGTGCAAAGGTAATCGTTAAATATTTTGAAGATATCGTTTCTATTCCTGATTCTAGTGAAGTGGATGCTAAGAAAAAAAAATTGTTTATATTCGATGACATAGCAACTGAAAAGAATGAGACACCAGCTGATAATTTTTACACCCGAGGGAGGCATAATAATTGCAGCTCGATTTACTTGACTCAAAATTATTATTTATTACCTCGTCAGTCGATACGGACGAATGCAAACCTATTGATTCTATTTGAATTACCAACTAACGATTTAAGAAATATTCATATGGGCATTGTCTCAGGAGACATGTCCTTAGAAGAATTTATTGAATTTTGCAGTGATACTTTCGAAATTCCTTTCAGCTACATAATGATAAACAAAGACGTTCATCCATTAAAGGGAAAATACTTTAGGAATTTGAACCAAGTTTATATTCCGAAAAATTATTTTAAAGACTTTGTAAATACCTAGAATTTGAAACACCAGCCTATACACACACAGGGATTCAAGTATTGTAAATAGTTTATTACATATTTTAAACGTTATATTGAAATTATATACTTCTTCAAAAATTTCAGTAGCAAATCACTTTTTCTTGATCGTAATATTTTAAGTATTGAAATAATTTTGCAAAATAAGAATATTTTTTACTCTTCCAGTTAATTCGTAAAATCATGGATTTTGAGGCTTCACAAGATCGTTCTTTAATTGCTGTAACCCTCCAAAAATCATGAATGAGGCTTTGAGGCTTCTCAAGATCGTTCTTTAATTGCTGAAATCGTTCTTTAATTGCTATCATTTTTATGTTTGTTAATGTACACTGAGTGATTTTTTTCCTATAATTTTTACAAAAGAAAATGTATTTATTACATATTTTTGTTCAGAAAGGAATGATATGTTTCTTTTATAGCTGATGATATTTTTTTGTACGAGGAAAAATCACTGGTGAGTGACGAAGTTTTATTTTTGTGTATGAAACGAAAGTTTACATAGATTTTCTATTCATTGAATTAAAATATACAGTTGTAATACCTATGTAGGCTCTCTTTCTGACCTACGATGTTATAGGGAAATAAACTTCCCTTTACTACACGGTTCAATAAATTGATACTAGCCCGTTGCGTGCTCTCATGATTTATTTCAGGGAACATGAACAAACATCACAGTCCTTTTAACGGTAGCACAGTAATAGCAAGCAATGATAATAGCAATGACATTGGCAAGTTTCAGAATATTGAGGAATTGCGAGGTGTCTGGAAAGATAAAGAATAAAACTAAGTAAATCGGTAATATACAAGAATAAATGAATTTGCACATGTCATCAGTTTATGCCTCATGCAGTATTGTCAAATTAAATGTACCTAGAAATAAAAAAAGACAGTTCAACATTCAACTACACGCTGGCCGATTGTTACGCATCTGGCGCCTAGAGAATCGACCTAGCATTAGCACGCTGGGATGATTCTTTCAACTATCTTTTAAGAAGCATGGACGGCGCCAACAACCTAGAATGAATATCTCCTTATCAAAATATTATTAAAAGGGTCATATTTTCCTCGATTTACTTATTATCCACACCACAATTTTGAATTGCCTCTTGGATTGCATGCATTTACCTAGTGGTCTTACCTTCAAATAATCTTTCTTGAGGGCATCGTAGATGGCGTCACAAGTTTCGGGAATAATTAAGCTCAATGTTGAATGGTGGATCATGGTTTGGTACTGAAGTCTCGAGTAGTTTAATCCAGATATGAGGTAAAACATTGCAGCTTCAAGTCTTGCTCCGGAAGAAACACTATTTCTCAATACAGTATTTTCCCCCTGAATGTATGGAGAAACCTTGTCTAGAATGCTATGGAACATATTAGGCGATAATCGCACGTAACGTGTAAACATATCTTCATCTTTCCTCAATTCTTGGAATAGAAAACCATAGCTGCCCTTCTCCTCTCGAAGTGTTAACAAGTCCTTCGTCTATTTTTTTCTCTTCCTACGGTTTAGATGTTTAGCAATAACAATGCTCAAGCAATATCTTCACTATCATCAGACGACGACATTCTCTCTTTGCAAACGCAGGAGTAAACGCGTTTTTAAGGTCGAGAAACATTGAACACGTTCTACCCCATCCGATAGGCGTGGTTTTGAATCAGATATTCATTTGCATGGGGTGTTAAAACAATTAATCTTAACTGCATTATTAAATTAACTTCAAGGAATAATGAATCTACTGTCTGACTTGAAAAAACATATTTAGCAATATATAAAAAATTAAACCTAGCAACCCAGGAGGAATCGAAAAATAAACAGATCTGGCGGAAAAAAACAGAGGGGGAGCCCTGCGTGACGACGATTGCTGTCTCTCGGGAAGGAGCGTTGTATTGAGCGGCAATGTAACAGCAAGTCGGTGTGCACTGACGCTCAATCCTCTCGTGGGCGGAGCTGCTGCAAGCTCACTGTCGCTCCACACCGTCGCTTCACACCGCAGTTGTAAAATGAGCTTAACCCGTCTTCGCGCCAATTTTCACATATACCAACCTTCGAAAATGTAACAAAACTCAATCAGAGCAGCCAATAGAATAATCAGTAGATAGCTTGCAGTTCCATTAGTTTCATATATGAATCATATGTACAGTAAAATAATAAAAATAATGTATTTTTATGTGATATTGAACTGGATTTCGGATATAACTCGCACACAATATTACTAAGTACGGTTTTGTACAAATTTCCACAACGCTAAGTCATGGTAAATGCCCTTGAAAAATATGATTAATACCTGACAACATGCTTCAAAACTTTCTGATTGAAACAGGTTTACTTGATTTTAAGTTCAATTCTAATTGCGCAGCAAAACAGATAGTTCAAAAGGAGCATTATGAACTATTATTTTAAAAACTTGACTATTGTTCAATACGTAAGCGCAAAGCTCAAATGAAAACCCCAAGTTAGATTTTTTTACCTAATTTAAAAAACGTAGCACTTGAATGAGCTCTGTAACATTCTTGTTCATGATTTAGGCAGACTTTCATTATATGTGTTCCTTATTTTAATTTTTCATCTCTTTCTCAACTTGGAAGCAGGGTATTTAACCATAATTCCAAATATATCAATTGAATGTGAAAGTTGGCAAAAAACTACTCGTCCACTTTCGTATTCCGGTGGCATATATTCATATATATTTATATTGTAAGAAATTTAAATTTAAAATGTTTTTTTTTTCAGTCGCTAATTTTCTTCAAATGAAATCTCGCTAAAGTTGAGGCTTGGGGCAACACTAACCTCGACAGGTGCCTTGACTGCGACGAATGAGATTGAATTGAAGCGCGCTGTGAGGAGGTTCTTGGCCTCTTGTGCCTAGCACCTGTCAGGGAGTATGTGATCGCATTTTCTTTACTATTTTAATTTGTGATTGCAATCGCGTTTTCTGTTCATTTTGTTCAGTTATTTATCTTGCATGTTCGCAACCTCTTGTGACTCTTAAACTACTCGGTCCTTGTGACTCTTAAACTACTCGGTCCTTGTGACTCTCAAACTACTCGGTCCTTGTGACTCTTAAACTACTCGGTCCTTGTGACTCTTAAACTACTCGGTCCTCGTGACTTTAAACTACTCAGTCCTTCCCGGTCTAACTTTTTCGCCGGAGCATGCATGTTTATCGCCGCCCAAGCGATTTCATCGCCGTAAAGGCGGCTATTCTACTTATCGATTTATATCGCCGCTCAATGTATAAATTCTTATACAACATTTTGCATAAAAATGCAAAAAAAAATTTCCCACTGTAAGTGCGACTGCGCTGCCTATATTTTTACATTCATTTCACAATATTGCACATACTTGTGATGCGTTTGTAAACGACATTTACAAACTATTTACAAGTTTTGCAGCCTGTTAATACTCGTAGTTTTCTCATGTAAGAGTTCTGCTGTCCTCATTGAAAAATAATTATCGGAAATACAGTCTGATCATTTTACCGTAAAACATATCGATGTATTATAAAATGCTGAAATGGCGACATTGCTATTTTTTCGCCAGTTCAAAAGGTGGAGTACTACACACTTCCAAATTCGAATTTTAACCTTGAGGTATAAGAGTTGTGACACTGCATTACACGTTTTAATCTTCAAATCACGCGAAGTATTGAATTGTTCTATAGAAGCAAATATACGTTATACTCGATGCCTAGGAATTTACTTCAAAATCTGAACATATGTGAGGTGGTAGGTCGTCTAGTGATAACACGGGCCGATTCGATTATCTGAGAAAATTTGCATTTATCTAAAGTTATTCAACTATTAAAACTGTTTATGATTACTATTTGCAGATTGATAGAAAATATATGTATATTTATATCTTGTAGGGATTTTTAACCGGAACACAGGAAATATCGCACAGAAGAACTCGAACTTTTAATAATTCAAAATTTTACAACACGACAAAATTGTTAACGCTAAGCTTCCCATTTAGGAGAATTCACAGAATTAAATGGGCTTCATAGTGGCAGAAGACCCAACTAGTTCTAAGGCGTATCTTGTTGCGTCTTGACGTTTAACAAAGAGAACTGGAGGCCATTATAGTACCGGCATCTCCCAGCCCAACACAGAACTGCAATTTAATAAGGAGGAATGAATTAGTGATTAAATGAGGTACCACCGCGTAAGATCATATAACACTTTGACTTCATTATTAGAACGTTTCATTAGTATTCACATACGAACCTATGCACTGCCCAGAATCGAAGAAATTAAATTTGGAGATGAAACACACGCTGGAGAAGAGAAGCTATAGGCTTGGTAAACCAAAGAAAGTGGCCTCTTAAAGGAGCACCCCATCCAGATCTCGCTCGCCAAAGGATTCTGAGGGAACAAAAAACCACAACAGAATACTAGAACCTTTTTACGTTTCGCTTATATAGGAAATCTCATATGACCACCGGCTCACCTTGAAATAGTGCCTAAAACACTTATGATTTCAAGAGGGCTCCGTACAGCCACGGGTAGTATGATAGGGAAAATAGTTTGAGAGTCACAAGGACCGAGTAGTTTAAAGTCACAAGGACCGAGTAGTTTAAAGTCACAACCCAGTCTAACTTTTTCGCCGCCTATTCGAAAAGTATGCACACGGTTCGCCGAGTCGTATGCTTATTTATGCAAGATTATCGTCACAAAGGCGGCGATATATAGCCGACTTTATCGTCATCAAAGACCTCTTTTGCCGCGATAATTATCGCCGCCTCGAAAGCATAATTGTGTATAAAGTTGCATGACAGAAGGCTGATGAAATGCATAAGTATGCATAATATTGTAAACAATATGCATTTTCATGGCACGGTACACAGACGTAGATACGTGTATTTCTGTGCACCATTATTAAAATTCGTGCGTACCGTGAGTATTTTCAGCTATTATGAAGCATTCCCTTTCATTCGAAGTTATCGCCGCTTCGAAAGCATAATTGTGCATAAATTTGCATGACAGGCGGCTGATGAAATGCATAAGTATACATAATATTGTATACAGTATGCATTTTCAAAGCACGGTATACAGACGTAAATACATGTATTTCTGTGCGCCATTATGCGTGCCGTGAGTATTTTCAGCTATTATGAAGCATATCCCTTCCATACGAAGTTATCGCTGCCTCGAATGGTAGATAAGTTTAATAAAGAGAAAGGCGGCGATAACATTGCATAATTTATACATTATTTTTTGACTATTGAAACTACCAGGTTTAAATAAATCAATATCATCACATATTTTATATTTGGTCATCTATTACACACTGAAATCAAGTTTTCACCGAAATATAAAAATAGCAACACAGCGAACTTATAAAATATTTCCTTGGTAATAAGTATCACAGAGTTCAGGTAAAAAAAAACACAGAATAATTCGAAAACTCAAGAAGGTAGTAGGTGCTTAAGTAAAAGATGTAGTGAACTTGACACATTTCCTGCGAAGTGACCCACTGGTGGTCACTTGACTGATTTCCATAGTGCTGCTGACCCACCTGCAGTCACCAACTTATTTTTTATAAATACTTAATGAAAGCTAAATAAAAGCCAGATCCAGTTTTTGTTTGCCGTTTTCAAAGTTGATTACTACAATTTACTTTAAATTTGAATTGAATATCGAACTTCATTTTAACCCACCGCAGTTAACGCGTTAAAAAAGATGGTCCTTCAACAAATAAACGCATATATTTCAACAAAAAGTAGGCCTACCCACCATCAGTTTGGGACCTAACTTTGTCCCCTGGGGCACAATCTTTTGAATAATTTCTATATTTTCATTATATATCATAGTATGAGACTATGAGTTTCACTAATCACAGCAGGAGTCCCCAAAACAGGAATATTCCAAGCACCATTTAGTATAGAGAATTATCTGGGGACTTTATGCCTAAAGTATGGTTTCACACAGGGCACTCACAATGTCCCCCTGGGAGGGCTACTTCCCATATATACAATAGAATCACCCTGAGGGGACAAACCTACCCAGAACGTCGAAATTTAAGCCACATTCATTGGTGTAAACGCAACATTACCCACTTATTTTCTGTGTCTGATTCCACAATTAGATCCGACGAAGGCACTTGCTCAGCTGCATAAGTGATGCTCGGTGAGGGGACAGTGTCAGTTGATACGGTTGTGGTGATAGTGCTGATATTGGTGGTGGTTGCTATTCCTGCAGCCTCTGTTGCACCTGTTCCACGGAGATGGCTATTCCCATCTCAATCCACCGATTCACGCAGACCTCGTTGCGTGGCCACTGCGATTCCTTTGTGGTTAGTGAACCCACCGGCTGCCAACACTTCTACAAAATATGAGAACAACTTAGTTCCGTGATTGATAAAGTTGTACCAATACAATAGTGAATAAGCAGATACTACACACGAGTTGTAGACTAAAGAATGAATTACAAATGTTTATATCAATGATCACTATTTTGAATGACAAGTTTATTAATGTTCTATCGAAATTGAGACAAAATAGATAATAGAGCAGATATTAGTTTTTGAGTTAGTTTAAGCTTCCCTAACTAAGAAAACGGTGATTCAAAGAGAGGAATAATGAAAAGATCATCTAGAATGGACTGTGTAGAAGATGAACCCAAGCCAAAGTGCGTTTCCACACTGCACATACTGCATGCGCATTGAAACAGCAAGTCAGGATGTTCAAACACTATAGAAGTTCATGATGGAACAAGTAGGTGCTGAAGACAAGGGTAGCAGTTGACTGAAAAATGACTAGCTGTCGTTAACAAAATAAAAATCATACTATTTCAACCAGTAAAGAGCCAAATTTCAAGCTCAGGCTTAAATTTTCATTCTGGGAATGCTACTTCCCATTGGTATAATTATTTTATCATTGTTAGGGTATAATTCAGCAGAAAAAAGAATGATCTGTGAGTGACTGGCTTTGCATTCAAAAGGAAATGTAACAATAGCAAAACACAATGAATTTAGATGTTCTAGTTGATCATCACGTAATAAATAAAGTAATGTCAATATTTTTAAGTTTCAGTTCTTTATGTGCTACACAAAATTTATGGCTTTCACAGTTGATTTCCCAAGATGATCAACAAGGAAAATGAAAATAGATCAATATTAAAAAGAACCACCTATTTCTGATGCACTGGTTTAATTTTTTTTATCTTGCAGAGCTTTATTTGAATAGGTTAGTAATCTATATAAAAACAAAATTATCAGGGAGGGTAAGAACATTTCTCAGTAATAATTGCTTACCATGAATAATGTGCATTGCATTGTGGTCCTTGAAGGCAATTTTCGACTGCTGCCTCCGATGACCACCAAGTCCTGAGAGGCTGAACTGCATCGCCAGTTCTCTGGTGAACAGGTGCTTCAAATACGTCTCCGGACTCTGAAACGCTTACTCGTACATGGCCTTTGAGAGCTACCGGTTGCAAAAAAAAACAATATTTTTCATTAGATTCATATTTTACCTAGGTTTTAGCACAAGCTTCATATTCACACTTAACGTGACTTGCACAATAATCTCGTGACCATACACAAATTAAGAAAATGACTACCTGAATGCATCATTGGTGTATTTGTTTAATTCAATATTGGTACATTTCCTATTGAAGCTTAATATTTCCTGTTCTCAAATTTCTTGCAAGGTTTTTCAAGGTTATGGGCCTTCATGTGAAATGCCTCTGTTTGCCCTTACATAAAAAACCGTTTATTGAAGGTAATAATTTAGTAAAAACTTCCATGAACAATTTATCTTAGATATTTCTTATGATGTTTACAATGCTCCATTCATTCTAAGAAATGGATATTCTCACACTGTAACTCATCCAAACTATAAAAAATAAACAAAAATTATTCATTATTACTGCTTAGATCTAACCCTTAAATAATAAAATAGTTACCTGCACATAAATAATTATTGCAGGGACTTAAGAACAGCATCATCTATGTAAGAAATAAAAATCATTCTATTTAACTCACACGTTCAAGTTGCTTCAAAAGAACGTCCAGTTCTACCACTGTCTTGGCTGGTCCAGGTAAGGGCTCGTTGCTTGAAGGTTGGGGCTTTTTCACCTCGACCAATGCTTCAACTTCTTAAATTTCTCTGACAGTATATCTGCAAACCTTTCTTGTTGATTGCTGATGCGCTTCAGCCCAGTTTGTAGATCGATGACATTACTTGCCACTTGGTGTCGCTTGCCCATCACTTCAGTGGAAGTTCATTCATTCCTGTAGATAACAAAACTTCGTCAACTACAGTATGATATATCTAACTGCACTGCATTACAAAGTGATTATGGTTAAACAAGTGGAATACATATTTATTCAATGCCAATACCAGAGAAGTAGTTATGATACAAATGCAGCCTTCCGATGTCATTAAGATTGAAGAAAGGTTATGATAATTAAAAAGTTAGCATACAATTCAATGTTAATATGAATGAGGAAAGTCAGGGAAATGGTATCGTACTGTATAGAGGATATCTCACCGTGATGAACTGGGAGGATTGCAACTTTGCACCAGTGATGAAACTTGAAACGATGGAAGATGTGTTTAGATGGTGCTGCGCGCAGAATCATCTTTGGTGGCTGAAGAAGGATATGCTCATAGGTATCCTTTTTCCCCACATCTGGCTTGTGAATCTAGAAGGTTGTGAGAGCATAATGTATGAGAAAAAACGTAGCAAAACTAAAACAGATATTCAGCTATACACTAGAAAAATTGAGAAAGTTAAGTAAAGATGAACAGCAGAACTCCTCCTGCTACAAGCTTACAGATGAATAGAAAGACAGTAAATATTGATTGAGAATATTCAATATTGTTTCGCCAATTGATGAAGAGCACAAAGTGACACAGAGTAGAGCAAACAAATTAAAATTTATTCTCATGGGCCAAGGTGATAATGCTAATTAGTATACATGCACAAGCATTATTGTATATCCAATCTTATATGTAGAATATACCTCTATTTCAGAACAGTTGCTCTATTAGAAAACAGTATCTGTAGAAACAAAAATTTGAAGCAAACTACTAATCTATACCTGTTTAAGTGTTATTACTAATTACAGATGTCTAACACATGATAGAGATGGAAAATTCTTCACTTAACAAAAAATTTATATATATGAAACACTGCAGCAAATCATAAATATTGCACAACTTATATAATAATAATAATTTAAATGACATATAATTATGATAAAAGATCATGAACTAGATCAATATCATTATTACTATATAAGTTAAAGCCTACATAACCCCACAACAAAGGTGTTCCCAAGAGAGGCATAGAAAAGGGGCCATCACACATGAACATGTTCACGGGGAATCTATGCACCGTTTTCCCTCATAGCTTTCCCCGCACATACAAACAGATTTTCAGGAAGAAAGTTCAAACAAGATAACAGTTCAAGGAGAAACTAGTAAGTGCTGAAAAAAATGATAGCAGTTAGATAAAAATTAGTCTTTAACAAAACAAAAAATATACATTTCAACAAAAAGAAGGGATACCTAACCATCAGCTCTAGCTCTTATATTCTGCCACAGGGGGAACTACTTCCCATGAATACAATAGTTTCATCCCCTGAGGAGTAAAAGCTAGATTATTTACCAAATAAATTTAGTGACAAAGTAACTTTACACTTACCTGAAGTTGCTATGATGTTTGTGACCACATAAGTTCTCCAGTGTGATGATGATGCTACACAGTCTCTTATTTTCAACTCTAAATTTTTTGAAGGCCAGTTGGAAAAAAATTTTCTATTATATAAGCCAGCTTTATGGCACCACCCTATTTTATTTATCATTAAATGTAAGCATTGAAAATTTCTTTTTAATCAAAGACATCACTGCGCTTGGTTTAATCTGCAACATAGATCATGGCACAGGTTGACACAGATGTTTTGTTTTCATATATAAAGTATGCTCATCAGGCTTTTTTTCAAAGTTCATGCAATGAAAGGACTCAGTGTGGCAAGTTTGACTTTTAAAGCAGCAAAACAGCAATATGCATTTTTCTTCTTCTGGCTATGAAGCCATGACAGAATATGCATAAAAGAAAAATTGTTTTTATCAATCTAATAACCAATAATCAAACACCAAAAATTGGAAAATTGTTTGTTGTCCTCTCCTTCACAAAAACCCCTAATTTTTCAACATAAAATCATACAAATAAGATGCAATAATATGAGAAAAATATGTTACATTGTAGCTTACAATACAATCAGCTGGCTTTAATTAAGATCTCTTGTGTGGGGAAATACTTCACTCGTGCAATTTTTGGAAAATACTTCGCTTTAGGAAATGTCTTAAAAACCGTTATCACTGTTATTATACTTCGCTTTAGGAAATGTCTAAAAAACCGTCATCACTGTTATTCTCGAGCGTGAGAATGTCGACCAAAGTTTATCCGTGTGTGTAAGGACAATTCGTCACTGTTCGGTCGGAAAAACAAGCGGCGATTGTTTGGGGTAGGGGTAGGCGTGTCAGATGTCGCGGCCTCAAGTGCGGCGAGGGCAGGCATAGAGAACGACGCACACACGAACACACGCACGATACAAGCGTACCCAAGCCGAGGCTTTGTAGGGCAAGGAGGCGGACGTGACGTCTGAACACAGGCCCGCACAACCGGAGCCAATCGCCGCTCGCCAAAGCTATGACGCAAGAAGGTGTGTCTCAACACGCACCAATGAGAGTCCCAGACGTCAGAATAAGCAAGGATTCCGCCAATGAGGTTGCAGATGCTGCCTCTGTAGAATGGAAGCGTCGAGAATGATCTCGAAAGAGGGAAGCGAAACAGATATAAGGATGCGAGAGGAAGCCTCGAGAGGAATTTTTGAACACACGTGAGAGACTGCGCAAGACGTCTGAGGGTGTTCTACACAATAGGCCAGCCTCGTCGGCTGGCCTGATACCCAACTGCAACTTGAAAGTTAATAATTCGAGGCACATAAACAACGTTGGACGTCGGAAGTCATTGGAGCACCGTCTTACAAAGGAAGCCTAATCGAAGTAAACCAGCCTCGCATCGGGGATCGTCATGAATAAACGCGTCGGAGATTCAACCAAGAGCAATTAACATCTGCGGGGAAGGGCAAGCGGGGAAGGGCATCACTGCAGCGAGGTAGCAAGAGATCAGCCTACGCCAGCAGCAAGCCTAAGCTGCGACGCGGAACATCAGCAGTGAGCAATAACATCGGCTGTGAACGACGCGGAACATCAGCAGTGAGCAATAACATCGGCTGTGAACGACGCGGAACATCAGCAGTGAGCAATAGCATCGGCAGTGGATACCCATCAGTGAATCATTTATTATCAAAAGGGCGAGTGTTTTATAGTTGTGAGAGCTCTTTTAGGTGGCGATTGAAGTTCAAATTCAGATGTAGATCAGCACACAGAAAAGTGCTTTTCAAAAGTATCGCGAGGAATCATCTAATTTTTGGCTATCAATTTCCTGTGTCTATTTAGTCGAGGATCGACTTCCCGTTGTATGATTCGACACCGTGTCACAATTCCAGGTTAAATCGTGATGTGTTATTCTCGCAAATATTATGATTTGTGTTACTGTGGATGCGTGAATCGTTGTCAACGAGGGAGTATTTGTAACTTGAATGCTCGGTAAGCATCACCTTTGTGTCATGTCGTGTTTAAATATTTGCGGCGGTAGAAACTTACGTACTTTTCATTGACGCCGTTGTGCCATTTCAAATCATTTCGTCCCCATGCCTTGTGTGTTTATCCACGTGTTTCCCAATAAATTCGTGTTAATCTTGCTAACTCTTTTATTCTCCAAGTCTGGTATGCAGGTGTACGCAAGCATAAAGGATAATACTATAACATGTTTGGGGGTTGAGACTCCCCCTGCGTGCGTGATTAGTAACTTTTTTCACGTATCGCGACACTTGCACTTAGAGAAGAATTTTCACACATATCACATCATGAAAAGATTCTACACACTAAGAAATACAGCTTAACCATGTAAGTACTTAACATGCATATTTCTCTCAAAAAAATGTACTGTATATTCACAATATGGATATTAATTTAGTTGCGAAACATTTTGATACGCAATAAGTGGCAGTTTCTGTAGAAAATAATTACTATTATTTGACAGAAAAAAAATTATATTGTGAGCCTGTACAAAAAAATTTGCACTCAGCACTAAAAATGATCAACAAATCAAGACTTATTACAAATCAATTAAAATTATAAAAGTCTAAAATATTTCAATGATATGATCTTCAGTCATTGTTTTTTACAATAATTTTTTAACACAATGTATCATCAATTAAATAGCAAGATTATTGCCCCTCAGTTGAGAACTTTATTCACCCATTGAGTTTCAGATAGGGCCTAGACTTTTTTCAAATATTTCAAAGATTTTACAATGATACAGTTTAAAAAGATTAACTAACAAAACATAAATTTTTTAATAAAGTTATAATATTATCAAACCGAAAGTGACACAGTAAGGCACAAAATAAAGAAAATTTAGAAGGGCTATGCCCCAAATGTGTGATACAAGCTGTTCAAAAAACAACCAATTGATTAATTACCATTTGCATAGATTTTTACAATATTGATTTCCTCAAGTGGCTTCATTATTAACCTAACCTGACATAATACTAATCAGATCCCCGGCAAAGAAGCTCACACTGAGCAAAAAAGGCAGAAAAAACAAATGTGTGTAAATGATAGGTAACAAATTGTTTTATGCAATAAAAATTCAAATCTAAAGAAGTAACTTCTCACAAAACAAGCACAATTTAGGTTTCTGTATTACACGAGTAAATTTAGTCAGTTGAAATGTTGCTTGATACATGTATTTAACACTGTATGTTTACTTGCACATCAAAAATTTCTTAAAATTTGAATAATTTATCCACATATATTGACAAATAACACCATAAAACATCAGTTATAATTTTACTTGATTTTTCCAAATGCAGGGGAAGTCCTATTTATCTGAACGACGTTTACATAACACAGAATTCAAAACATTGCCTTCCATTATTCGGCCTGCCTACTAGTACACCACTGTCTCATGATTTTAAATGTAAAGTTTATGGCAGGCTGTGAATCACATAACATTTTCTTACAGAAGCACTTCGTTTTTTGGGCACTGCACCTATCATTTCAGCAAAAATGCCAGGATTCAACTGAAAGTCATATTTCTATCTTCCGATATTATTTACGCTCAAATGTTACCTAACCACAGACTACCAACATCAATCGCAAGAGCCAAACGAACTTGAACTTGAAATTGAGGGCCGACAGTATCGGATTAAATGTAACCCGCCTTTGCGCCAATTTTCACAAGTGCCAACCTTCGAAAATATCAAAACAAGACTCAATCAGAGCTGCCAATAGAATCGTCCGTAGATAGCTTGCAATTCCAGTAGTTTTATATATGAATCATAGGTACAGTAAAATAACTTAGAAGAATGTTTTTTATGTATTATTGAACTTGATTTCGGACATTCCTTGTAAACAAAATTACTAAGCACGGTTATGTATACATTTCCACAGCGCTGAGTCATAGTAAATGCAGTGCAAAAATAAGATTAATACCTGCCAACATACTTCTAAACTTTCTGATTGAATCAAGTTTACTTGATTTCGAGTCAAATTCTAATTGCACGGCGAAACAGACAGTTCAAAAGGAGCATTGTGAACTATTATCCTAAAAACTTGACTATTTTTTAATACGTGTACACAAGGAGTTCCGAGACTCGAACTCAGGACATATAAATTACCGAGCCGGCACGCTATCGACTGCGCTACCAATCACCCTAAAAGGTGACCGAAGCCCAACGACAGCAATGCTTGGCCCAGTGCAGGTACGTGCTGTCCCGACATATATTTTACTCCCTATTTTTATCGAGAGTTCACAGTCTAGTAAACTCCCAGAAACAGATACTGAATCTGGTACGAGAAGCTGCTGCTTCCACAAGTTGAAACGAAATAAATGTACACAAGGAGTTCCGAGACTCGAACTCAGGACTTATAAATTACCGAGCCGGCACGCTATCGACTGCGCTACCAATCACCCTAAAAGGTGACCGAAGCCCAACGACAGCAATGCTTAGCCCAGTGCAGATACGTGCTGTCCCGACATATATTTTACTCCCTATTTTTATCGAGAGTTCACAGTCGCACCCGTCAAAAGCTTAGCGAACACTTCAACGGAATTTGAATGGGACACGCTCGCGAATAAAGTTACACGAGACCAAAAACTAAACGCGAGTAAATAAAAGTGAGGTCGTAATACAGACGCCAGGCGCACAAAAAGCGCCACAAAACATTTAAATGCATAGATGTCTCGAACCTCAGGTTAGTTTGGTTCCTTCGTGTTGTCGTGAGCGTGTAGAAAAAATACCAGCGATTCAAAAGGCGGTTGGTAGCCCGTTTTCTTGGTTAGTATATTTGTCAGTTCATAAATA
The DNA here is from genome assembly GCA_030386875.1 of Morinoia aosen. Classification (NCBI taxonomy): domain Eukaryota; kingdom Metazoa; phylum Arthropoda; class Malacostraca; order Amphipoda; family Talitridae; genus Morinoia; species Morinoia aosen. The sequence continues at coordinate 57,714,571 of CM059574.1, read as the reverse complement.
CTTACATAATATGGCACACACTAGGTAGCAGAACTCGTAATTTGGTAACTGTAATTTCTTTCACTTTCTTACGAGCAGATTTATTGCTTGATCTCGCTCAATCGTAGAAACAATAATTGTTCTAGGTATAGGCATACTTATTACTCTCACCGTCATTTGCTACGTTGGTTTCTTTAAGATGAGGTCTGCCGTCATTCATCAGCTCACCGTTTTCTGGAAATCAGGCAACGATGAGGAGTGCAGTCCATTAATTTCACTAAAACGAATGAAATAAAGTGTTGAACACAAAAAACGCGAAACCATCTTACCGTATCTAACACCCACATCTTACTACTAGGAGGTGTGAACAATTTATAGGTTATACCAGGAGAAAAAATTGTTAAAAGTACACCGCCATAGAAAATGAAGTTAGCCCTCCAATTAAACATACCTAAAGAGCATCAAAAGATATTGAAAAAAATGTGAGGGTAAAAACGACGAAGGCATAAAGAATAGTATATGAAGCCTAGGAGCAGACTTACGGGCCCATCAGATTAAAATCCTCAAAGTATAAGAGCAGCCGAGGGGACTCGACAATCTCCAAAGCAGTGGACGCCACTCTGCTCAATTAATGATTAGAACCTTAACTCACGCAAGCCTATTATTCGATGTCCAATAGGCGTGTGCCCGAACTTTGAAAGTCAGATCTTCTTCTAAATATCATCACAGCTAAAATATATCGAGGAATGACCGTGTGTTCAAGACGTGAAACCAGATGAAGCGTTCTTTTGATGCAGTAGCATGCATTCGATCGACAATATATCAATCTATTCCAGGTCAACACGTGTTAAAATACGCAGATAATCACTTATCATCGTTACTAAAAGAACGCTCAATTGTTAAAACTCTAAATCTGTCAGTCTCTACAGGCAATGTTTCGATGTTATTTACATTATCTTCAGGCTGTAAAATACCAAAGAAACACTAGTCACATTGGTAAAACTGTTGCAGTGCAAAACTTAAACTACATCAGATTGGCTAAAAAAATGTAGGTTATCACATTGCATGCAGACTAGATAGGACACATTTTGTACAAGATTGAAACTACAACTGACTAGTTGCTATTGCACATCAGATATTCACATGGTAACGGCACCAGAGATGGCGTGGAGGGAGTATAGATGGAGGGAGCATAGCCGTCTGTGAAGAGAATCAGATTTTGAGATTTCTCTTATGTTTGTGGTAACCAATAGCCGTCTCGCAAGTGTGACGTCAGCGCGGAAGTCAGTTACCTACTGACTACGATAGAGTGCGCACACGCTCGCTGAATGCTCTTCTAGCTGTTGAGCTAATCGCACAATCGTTAATCATTAATTTGGGATTCTTAGACTCCGAAAGATAATGAATTGTGTTTCCTCACTTGAGGAGACTAAATAATATCAAAATTACTTGCAAAGATACATTAAGATTTGAAAACCATGAAGATTACAGGCCTTTGATTATAACAAATTAGACCGACTTGCACGCACACCTCACCCTTTGACTTGTGGTGGGGTACTAACCCTTTAACGCCCCAGAGGACACCAGTGTCCTCTTTCAAAAATACCCTCAATATATTGTATTTCTTGTTCAATTAGTTCCCTAATGTGTTCTTTGAAGTTCTCTGCCGGGTGGCAGTTCCTATCCCATCCTGATATTGGTGACTGCCTGATGCCAGAGCCAGTTTAGTGACGGTGGTTGTGTTAACGGTAATATGAGTACAAAAATTCGAACGTTAAAGGGCTAATCTTGCTTTGGAAAATGAGAGGAGGAGTTGTAGAGAAGGTGGGTGGAGCCAACTTCAGCCAAGCGTCTGTGGTTGGCTCAGAATTGTCACGTGTCGGGCCTTGACAATGCCCGAGTCTCTCAACTTTTGCAACCAAATTGAGCCCGATCGGTGTCAGCTATGCTCCCTCCATATATCCTAGCTCCATGAGAGATGGCGGCAAAATGGACGAACGGAGGTTACAAACGTCTAAGCCAGAGTCCTACTGAACAACTTTAAAGCTAAAAATCATCTATATTTTTGTTGAGGCTAGGTTTAAGCTCATGCATGTGCAGTGCTTCTGTGATTTGAGTATGCTCTTTTTTTACAACATTATTCAAAATTATTGTATTTGAGTGTAGATCTTCATTAAGGCTTACAACTATGATCGATACGGAAACGATTAGAAATGGAACCTTGATATTTTTGAGCAGTTAATCTTCGTTTCAGCGTCATCCTAGTCATGCCGATGTATCACTTATTGAGAGACTAACATTCTCTCTTGTTACACTCGAACTGATATATCACGTTGACTCTGTCTAGGTTGCTGACTCGTGATCTGGAAATATTGTTTCTTACTAGGAGATCATGGATTTAGCGATTTTTTTAATACACGCGAACTTTAAAAGCCGTTTTTGGATCTGTGGGTTTCACGAAATTTTTGACAATATTTTTAAAAACACGTTAGTCAATTTTGTAATTATTATGCAATTGATTTTCATAAAATATATTTACATTCCGCTTGTTAGCTCTCGGATTATGGTCACTATTCAAAATTCGGTTGACAAACTCACCTATAATTTTATTAATAGGAGTATCGAGGAAATTGTTGTTAACCAGTTACCGTTTGACACACAGCATTTCTGAATGAAAACTAACCCAGTTTCTGCACACTTTATAAGCTCTATTCAATAAGGTAGGAATGACGCCTACTTTATTCATAAATGAGTGTTCTTTTAGTAAAGATGATAAGTGATTATCTTCGTATTTTAACATGTGTTGAACTGTAACCGTTCCGCAAGTTGGAAAAATTGGATAAGATATATCAATCTATGTTATAAATGTTTTAAGCTGGATGATAATTAGGATGTAAACATACAATTGCCGATAACTGCCAGACGCTTAGCCATGGGATAACGAGTAATACCAAGATGATAAACATGTGATTTGATAAATGGACCCCCATATTAAATTTTGTGAATCTGATTTATAATTAATTAATAACAGGGCGGATAATACAGTTTCATTCGGAATGTAACTATTCATTTCATAGTCTTAAACACTATTCATTCATAGTCTTAAACAATACCACAGGTGAGGTTTTTTAGAGAAGCCCTTGCACCTTCACTTCGGTGCACGGTACTTTCGCATTAAATTTTTATACTATAATTCACCTTGTCCCTCAGTTGGTTAGTTACTATACCTACTTAGTATGACCGTTGTACATGATAAAATCAATGGGCACTGACGCAAGGCTAAATCACTCGTGAAAAAAAACATATATTATTCCTCGAAATTTACAGCCTGTACGAGTCACCGTATTAACGATACCATTAGTTCATAATTCTTCTTCTTTAAGTTGGTGCACAATTGTACCGGGAAGCATAGACTCCAATCTTGAAGGATTTCCACACCGCCCACCCCTCTCCCTCCACCTCCGAGTAGCTACAGCAATGTTAGGTTAGGGTAATTTAGGTTAGATTAAGTTATCTTAAGTTGGGTTAAGTAGGTTAGGTAAAGTTAGGTCAGGTTGGGTAAGGTTAGGCCAAGTTCAGTTACTTAAGGTTAAGTTTAAAAAGTTTAAAAATGCCTGTTCTTGAGTGCCGAGATGGAGGGTCGATTGGCTAAACACCAGCGGTCGTTGTCATAACTTATTATAATGATTTAATACAGGTTAACTTTGGTATTCCGCTGTTGTATCCACTTACTAAGTACTTGTAGTGGTTATATTGCAGTGATTTATAATAACTTTATAACGAACAGATAGGTTAATAAACCTCAGTAGTACTACATAGTTAAATAATTGGCAGGAATGGCAAATTCTTGCAGCTGCTCGGAGGGGGAGGGAGAGGGGTTAGCGGTGTAGAAATCCTGCGAGATTGGAGTCTATGCTACCGGGAATTAGGCCTCTCGCACGTTTATCAACGTAGCGACTTGTTGTGAGGGTCTTTAATTGTGTTGGTATTTGAATTTACTGAACTTAGACCGGAGGAATTTTGGATAAACGTCCAGTTTTTATTTGATTCCTATAAAGTGGAAATAATGAAATTTCTTATTAATGTTTACGTAATAAGTCTCCACAAATAATTCTTTGGCAAATTTGCGATTATTTTCACTCAATTTTTAGAGTAACGTTTTCTGCGTCGAATAACAATTGAACCTAAAGAACGTTCTTTTCTGAATAACTCGTTTTATAAGCCGAAATTCGACAAATATATAGAAGCATGAGTATCTTAGGATTAAATTCTACCTATAAAGTTAATTAATATCAAACCAGTTGGTTTCATTAAGAAATTTTCGTGCATCAGAGTTCCTCTTAAAGGTTTCAACGGATGTAAATTCAAGCTTCCTTTCGGGAGGGTTGTTATCATGGTTATGAAATTAGATGTAGCGTTTCAATTTTTATCATATTCGAATGGGATACGGCTAATAGAATCTACGCATTACGCCAAATATATTACTTTCTCGGCTTAACGATGTGCAATGTAAATAGCAATTTTTTCAACGAGTTTACAGTGATTAGAGTAAAATACACTGGTCACAGCAGAGGAAACAAGATATGGTCAAACCAGTCTTTTTCGTCAGCTGTGTGGGTTTAATGACGTCACGGCAACGAACCAATGGCAGCACTCATATTGCATCTGGTTGTAGAAAACGGAGAATTTCCCCTCGTATAAATTAAAATTACTCGTATTCATTCCAGACGTTGGCAGTGCAGTAGACTCAATGCCACTTCAACTTAGGCCGCCCGCCCACTGAGGCGATGCGACGCGATGCAATTGGTGCGACGCCTTGCGAAATCGCATGGTTCATTTGTAGCTCCTTAGGAATAGCATTGTGTTGGCTAGCTCACCGCTCACTGAGGCGATGCGACTCCTGCCTTCATTCCTCCTCATTTGTCTGTCGCACCAAAATGCTGCATGTTGCATTTTTCGTGAGACGAGGCGATGGTCACTGGCTTCTGTGTAGGTTGTCATAACGTCCTTTTTGTTTTATATGGATGAATAGAGGAATAATTAACGAGGAATTATTTATGAGAACGCAAAAATTTTTTCTCTCAACACATTTCCTGCGAAGTGACCCACCTGTGGTCACTTAAGTGATTTTCATAGTGCTGCTGACCCACCTGCGGTTACTAACTGATTTTTTATTTATACCCTATGAAAGCTGAATGAAGGCCCGATCCAGTAAATGTTTGTAATTTTTAAAGTAATTACACCAATTAGCTTCAAATTTGGATTGAATATTGAACTTCAGTTTGACCCATCGCAGTTAACGTTTTGAAAATGATGCATGCTTGGGCGACGTCGTGAGGTAGACAATGTATAAAGTTGTTTTTCTCATATGTTAGCGATAACTGGTATGAAACATACGCTCAGCGCCACAGGTAATGGCGCGAAAATTATGCGCCAATATCCGCGACGATTTATCAAAGACCCCCAGTATACACCCAAGAAAAACGACAACTGTATTGGCCCGCTGTCATGTGGTAGAGTGGTCCGCGCTCAAGTCCCAGACAGATAATGAAGCTCTCAGTTCATGGAGCTAGGATATATGGAGGTAGCATAGCGCACTACGATCGGGCTCAATTTGACTGCTAAAGCTGAAAGACTCGGGCACTGTCAAGGCCTGTGACGTCACAATTCTGAGCCAACCACAGACGCTTGGCTGAAGTTGCTCCACCCACCTTCTCTACAACCCCTCCTCTCATTTTCCAAAGCAAGATTAGTACGCCACCACATGTCAACGGGTGAGGTGTGCGTGCAAGTCGCTCTAATTTGTTGTAATCAAGGGCCTGTAATCTTTATAGTTTTCAGCTCTTAATGTATCTTTGCTAGTAATTTTGATATTATTAAGGGATGCATTTTGTCACGAGAAAAGGTCCCGCCTCCTTACTAATTTACATTAGCAAGAAGATCAGGTTCTCGGAATTGAGGGATTGGCTCACCTCCATGAAATACATAGACAACACAAGAAAACTCATGGGTAAGCCCGAAAGAAAATAATTACCATTACAGTATATACTAAAAACAAAACGTTACTCACCGATGAAAGATGACCCACTTACGTAGCGCATTTCTGAGCGCACTCGTGAGGTGGCGAGCTGTTGCTTCTAATATTGGGTATAATACACAGGGTGAAATTCGCTGAACATTTATGATTTCGGCCATACGTTATGCAAACATAACCAAGCGTGCGTACAATAAACGTTATTAGGAATGGTACAAATTGGTCGTGGAATCTAGAAACTGCATACACAGTAAAAAATTCCCGTGAATTTTACGGTTAAACACCGAATAATTCACAGTATTTTACCGTCAGGCATATTATACAGTAAAACACCGGGTCTAAATCCAATTACGGTAGAACAACCGTAATAGGTAACAACAAGTAGATTTTAAATCAATGGATTTAATTAAAGAAATTTACTTCAGTTTGAGCGTAAACGACTTGAATAAATTTTGATCAGTTACCATGAACTCCATGAGGTATGTTTCGTTCATACAATAAAAAAAACATGTAAGAAATAACTTGATAATCAATATCTAGGAACATTTCTCCTCATAATGGAAACACGAATGATCATTCTAGTCAATGATTGATTACATTAACTGTGTTTTTCTAATAAATTCACTTTAAATGTTAATTTAGGCTCTAAAACATTAAAGATTCAAATATCCGTTCGAAAAAATTAGTTGTAAGGTGTTTTTCCCATCATTGCACTGTTCAACCTTAATTTATGCAGCTCTAATAAAGAAATGAAATAAAAAATAAATGAGTTTGTATACAAATTTTTTGTTGCAAGAAATGTTTTGGTGAATTAATCGATGAGAAGTTTACCACGTGTGAAGAGTATTGGAACTCATTTCCCAGAGCAAGTGTGGTTGCGCGGCAAGTTGAACAGCAAGTGGAATTGTGCGCGAGAGAAAACTATACTGAAACCATATTTTTAATTGCATTCTGGTAATTTTGTTTTGTTCTTATTGTCAGCATTTAATAATTTGAAATTATTCTTTCTCTTATATCAGTAGCCAGCATGTAGACTTTATGAGTTGGGGTTTCAATTCGTCTGACGTTTACCGGTGATCATCGTAAAGCGCAGGTTGTATTATTTTTGATCTACTCACACATATAGTATAACTGTTGGTATTGAGCCTAGTGAGAATTTCGATGAGCAAAATTATCGTTCCTAAATTCTACCAATGTACCTTTCAAGTTTCAAATTTGACGAATTTAGTTGTAAATAGATCTGTGGTAGTTCATATTAACAACTAAACCTTTTCTGATCGTGCTGCTTTTCTCAGTTCAAATGCTGTAGATTGTCAACTAAAATCAGAAAACAGGAGTAGATTTTCCTTCAATGGCATTTATTGGACACATATACCATAAAGATAGCCTAGGTAAAATTGTGAGTTGATAAGAGGATTCTCAAATAATCTGAAATATATGATAAAAAAGCAAAATAAAATCTGTTGAAAGGCTGAAGCACCATTATCATTATCCATTTTTTAAAAAAATATCAAAGTTATTTGTACGGTATGTAAGCCATTTTGCATTTCATGAAAACTTGTGCAACATTGCATTTTTATGATTTTGTGACAAATGTCCAGAAAATTTAAATCTTATATTCTATTCCGAGCACATATTTTGGGAGGACATGGAATAAATTTGTCTAATGGCATTCAAATTCTTAAGTGGAGCATCAGAGATCTCCAGATACTTTTTTGTAGGGCAAGTTACAACATAGCAATCAAATTTGTTTACATTCTATTGTTCTGCTTTGACATCTCAATGACCATATGAAAGATGGTAAAATAATTGAGTGCCCTATTAATGATTGTGGTGAATTATTCTTAAAAATTTCTAGTTATGAAAGCCATCATTGAAGTGCCCATAGTGGATGTTGTCATGATCAGATTGCTTTAAAATGTTTAATATCATTTGGTATAAATGAATGCAGTGTTGGTATTCATTCAGCAGCAGTTTAAGCTGGTAAAATTAGCTTTAATGTCTCTGGTACAAGAGATAAAACTGATACTAGTGAGACAGATGAAAAAAAACAAGCAAATAGTGATAAAAGTTCAGGTTGATATAATATAGAAAGATTTTATTTAGGAAACCTTGCTTTGTTTTATCTCATATTACAGGCAAATTTATTACTCCCATCATATATGAAGAATTTCTTGAAATTTACCAACAAGGACACACATTACTGTGACCATAAATGTAATCAACATATTTAAAAGTAAAACTCACGTATAACAAGTTAAACAAAATTAAATAATTTTTAAAACAGCAGATCTGTTTACATTTACGTAGAAAATTTTAGGCCAAACTTCAAGTGTAAAACAATATTTAAAAAAAATATTTAATTATGTTCGACCATTTTAAATCAAATTATAAAATAATGCTACCTGTAAAATATATTCATTTAAATTAATTCCGTCATGTAGAAGCCTAGAAAGTGAGTGAATCAAAATCTTTCTAAAATGAATCTGCTTATATTAGGGTTGTTATCTTGGCTGAGAAAAATGATAAACCAGAGGTCAAATTCTTCATGTAGGCATGATAATAATTCTCTTAAACTCTTTCTCCACCAAGATGCTTTTGAGGATTGCAATATACCTTGCTCAAGTTTACCCCCTAAGGTCTAATGCTGATCATACCATTCTGGTTTTGCAATAAACAGGAAAAGATTTCATCTATTTAGGGTGGGCGGCTGTTTTTGAATATTGGGTAAAAGACATCAGAATTCCAAGAAAAATGGGACTAGATTTGGCAGGAACAGGATCAGAGGCACTATTCATTGTATTACTAGAGACAACTTTGGCCCTCATTGGGTGTTGAAGGATTCACGCAAATATTTTGTAGGTATTGCTTGACTCAGAACAAGATTTTAAGCAGAATCCATTGACTATTGGACCATGTAAAACGGTTGAAAGTTACACATTAGATCTTAATGGGCTTTCAAAAGGAGTGAAATAGGCCACATGTGTTCAATTAAATTCTGTATTTAATATTTGTCATATCATGTTAGTCTGCCTGGGTTACCTCCATGTCTGGGTCATGACCTATTTGAGGGTATTGTGAACTAGGCCTGCTCTTTTCATTTAAGATTTGGTCTGACTAAAGAAATGGTTGTCTTATGAGGAATTGAATAAATTGATGGTAATTTTTCAATACTTCTAGGCAAATAGGTGTAAACACAGTGAAGTAAGCAGATCTGGAAAGAAGTTAGGAAGGCATGCTGTTGACAACTGGTGCTTACTAAGATTGATGGCACTCATAATATGCAACAAAGTTGTGTACTACCAAGACTCCATTTGGTGCTGCTTTCTACTGTTTTGGAACATTGTAGAGATAATATGTGCTCTAAAGAAAACTAAGTGACGCTGCTTGAATGTGTTAATTCAAACCTATCTTGAATTACCAAAGACAATTCCTTTGAATGGTATAAATCCCAAGCACCATTAACTAAGGCATTATCTAAAGTATTTGCCACTCATAATTGAAAACATGTGTTCAGTATAGCCATAATTAAAAGATTAAAGGAGCTGGGTAGTATTTTTCTGACCCTATCAACATTGGGTCGTGTGAACAATTTTTTGTGAATGAAACTTTAATTGAGTAGCAAGCCATACTTGCTGCCTTCAAGTTCTCTACTGAAAACTATGGATTTATGATGAAGTGACCATCAGAGGATCTCAATGCAAAAAAGAATATATCAATGTTGACCAAAGGAGAAAATGATATGAAAGATATCTAGATATTTGACGAGATTCTTTTTATACCTACATCTGGTGAGAATTCAGAAAGTTTCTTCATTTTTTGTTGTGTGAAAGCATCTGTCAATTCTTTATTTCAGCCTGCATGTCCATCAAATTTTCACTTCCTTGGGCAGGTTCAGAAATATAATGATTGAGTTATAAAAAGCTCATCAATTATTAGGAATGACCTAAATCTTGTTGAGAATGACCTTCAGTTGATTCAAATTTGCATGCTAAGGAATTTCTGGAGTTGTGCTTCAGGTGAGTAAATTTAGTTGTGTAAGGGGCACAACTTTGTACCAATGATTATTTTTGGGTTTAATGTCGGATAATAAATTGCCTGTCATTAGAAATTCTTCCGAAAAAACAATGCTGAGGCTACAAAAAGGACTCTAGGAATGTTTATGCTTTCCTACTGCTTCTTTAAATTTATACCAATAAAAATATCCAATATAAAGTGAGACTATTTTTCATCTTCAGTCCTTCAACAACCAAATTCATTACAATTAAAGTTACATGTATGTAGTCTAGCTAATTACTGAGTGCTTAGTATTGTTTTTTTATGTGGCAAATGGTGAGAAAATTAAAGCTTCTACCATCTTGATTTTTTGTACAACTTTTGCTATCTGGTAAACTTTACACATTGCTTCTCTAAGAACCAATGTGAAAATGAGCAAAGCATGAATGAGTTTGAAAATAGAATATGTAAAAATATCTTAGCCATTGTGTCTGGTTTTTGTGAGTTCAATTTAACTATTTTTTGGAAGTTAGGATGGATAAGAGTCAGTCACCAGACAAAACCTTAATATTTCAATTGTGAATTCATTTTCTTCTTGACTTGTGGGCTAAATGTGAATGAAAAATATGCTACTACTTTGCTCACTCTGCAATGCTACTTTGTTCAGTTATTTATCTAGCATGATGCCAGAAAAATGGTAGAGGCCAAAGAAAAAAGACTGACCTACATCAAATTCTTTTAACCAGAAATTTTTACATTCGCACATGCTCTGAAATATTTTTATTTAGTTTGAACATATATTCTTGATGTTTGATTTAAACAAGTAGAATGTTCACAGATGAAACAAAATGCTTACAAGAATGTGCAAGCATTCTAGTTCATATATTTATGTTCAATTTTCTTACATTTAAAAAATTCATAGTATGAGGTACTTAATGTTTCTCTTCGAGATACAACTACTGTGTATTTTGATGTCAGTGCTGCCAGGAAAGGAGAGTTGAAGCCCCTATAACTTAAGGTTTGGTTGGCCTTCCTTTAGTTCAAATGGAATAAGTTCTTTGGCTAGTTACACACTGCCTCCTTGTGGTTCACTGTTGCCTTTTCTGCTCCTATCAATTTCTTCTTTAACTTCAAGCTGATTTCATGAATTGCTTCCAAATGCATGTATATGCACTTGGTGTGGGGGCATACCATGTCAATCGATTTTCATATCACTTGATTCCCTTACTAAATGATGCCTTCCTCTCTTGGGAACACCCTTGTTGTGTGGTTAGGGAGAGTCAGACTTGACTTGAATTCTAATCTTTGATTCTTGATAATTGAGTTTCTTACTTGCAATTTAATTTTAAATAAGTTTTGTTATTCATTAAATGAATGAATCTCCTTTTTATATCTCTTAATTTATGTGTGTGTATGTTATGCCTAGAAACTCCTAGTGGCATTTTGAAATGAATTATAAAGGTCTTTTGACAGCTTATGAGTGTTACTTGAAGTGCTACCTTTACTATGAATCCACTAATTCACAAATCCATTGGTTAAATAAATTCTTCTCAAAATTTTTATAACCAATTTTAGGAAAGTCAAGTATTTTAAAAGTAAAAATTTTGAAATGTATGTAAATTAAAGTTGGGATATCGGCAATGAACCCCCGACAAGTCATTACATTTCCCTTGTTGATTGTAGCAATAGAACATTTCCATATTTAAAGAACTAGTGAATGAGTGTCTGATGCAGCTGTGAGAAGCATGAATGTTAAGGGGAAGTTACAGTATTCAATTTTGTATTTTTCACTTATATTGCAGCTGTATTTTAATTCCATTTTAGGGACCGAATCTTGTCAAGACAATGTTAATTCATATTACTAAATGTTTATCTTTTTGCAGGCGAAAAAGCTGCTGCAAATACATCGGATTCCAACTATGCATCAACCATCTACAAGTACTGAGATGGTTCAGTGTTGGATTCAGGCCGTGATAACGTCATCACCTGGCCTCAATTATCCCAACTGGGCGCACAAATTTGAGGTTCCATTGGAGAAGATGTCCAGTCGTGATATCATCGATGTGGTTGAAAATAAAGCTCGACCTACGCCAAGGCCGAGGTGCGATATGCTACGCGTCATCATAGAGGCCGCTATGATGGTAACTCATAAGTCTGGCAAGAAGGCCCTGGACATAATAGCTAGGAAGTTTGTGGCCGAGTATCCACAATCGTTCCATAATATAGTTTGAGGAACTCTTGTTGACGGGAGTTAACACTTGAGATCAAATGAAGACATCATTCCATAGCAAAGCTTTATAGTTAATCAATGAACCCGAAGGTGCTCTCGTTCTTCAATGGCCTTCCAGATTTTCAATGGAAGGAAATATGAACATTGTGAGCCTTTGAATGTTCAAATAGATATCTTATTACGCTCCCAATTAACTCACTTGATAACGTACAGTTAAGTTCTATCCAAAAACCTCGTAATATCTTCTTCAAATATTCTTTTAATTTACCAACATTTACTGGTAGCTTCCCGTGTTCTTACTTTTTTTACTAACATACGAGGCCTGTCGAAAAAGTATCCGACCTTTGGCCAGAAAAAATACTTCAACAACCTGACGGGGTTGGGACCCTAATCCCCTTCAAAGTAGGCTCCTTGTGCTTCCACACACTTAGCCCACCGATCCTTCCACTGCCGGAAACACCTCTGGAAGTCTTCTTTTGGAATGGTGTTCAGCTCTGTCGTCGCGTTCCGCATTATCTCTTCTCTACTCTCAAAACGGGATCCTTTCAGTGGTGTCTTCAATTTTGGAAACAACCAGAAGTCGCAAGGAGCCAGGTCTGGAGAGTAGGGAGGTTGGCGAACGGTCGTAATTCCATGTTTGGCCAAGAAATTGCGGATCAAATGGGATGAATGTGCGGCCTGCCACAACGCCTGCCACAACGCTGCTCACTCTCCGCTGATGTGCGGCCATCTTTGAATCGGTTGAACCACTCCTTAATTTGTGTTACACCCATAGCATCTTCCCCAAACACCTGCTGAATCTTACGAATTGTTTCAATTTGAGAATCACCAAGCTTTTGACAAAATTTGATGCAGTGTCTTTGCTCAATTCGTTCAGTCATCTTGCAAGAAAACTAAATCCGACAAACACTTAGAACAGCACCTTACTTGGCGACCACCAGCCAGTGACTGGCCCAAGTGGATGCGGTGAAAAAAGTCAAGCATGCGCATTAAGATTCCTCCTTCCACCGTGCACAGTGGCGCCGCCTTAGAATCACTACTTTGCGCGGGAAAAATTAAGGTCGGATACTTTTTCGACAGGCCTCGTATACAGTTAGCTTCTTGCCTTATTGACATCTGTTGCATGAATATGTATGTATTGATCTTCAACCATTGCTGAAAACTCTTGTATTTCTCCACTTACAACACTCGTTTCGTCACTAGGTCATTCACTGCTTTCCTTTCTTTGCAGTTTCACATATCTTTTTTGCACTAATCGCTTCTGATTTATAGTGGATTAGATGGTTGCATCCCCTCATGGAGGTCCAACTATTGTACCTATGGGAATTGGCGCTCCCAGGGGGACAATGTGAGGGCCCGAGCTAAAGGTGAGGTAGGCTTTCTTTTTGTTAAAATAACATAGGTTTGGTTTTGTTACGGACCATCTTTTTTCGGTTTACTGCTGTCATGTTTTTTCAGCACCTACTACTTTCTTCTTCAACTTTGATCTTGTTTCATGATCTTCTTTCTCATCTTACTGTTTCTGTGCTCTTTCTGCATAGATTTCACGTTCCCTTAACTCCATACTAAATGGTGCCAGCTTCCTTCCTCTTTTTGGATCTCATTTGTTGAGGATAGGGAGGCTTAAACTAACTAATAATCAATAATATTCTAGGTGGTTGCATTGCTTGCACTGTTCGTTGAAGGGATGAGATAATTTTTGTTAAGCATATATTGCGATATTAGCCCTAACTTGATATTCTTGATGGTCATGACGAAACGCAATTCGTGAATGTTCACTTGATCCCTATATGATGTTGACTCGTGTTGACCCAGAATCTATGCGAAAACATTTTGAACGTACGTACTTCATACACTGTGTTTATACGTATTATATGCTCTGTATTTTATGTAGAGTAAAGAATCGTGTGAAAAAATAGGTGGATGGTTAACACTTTGACTGCGATGTGCACCACCGGTGGTATACGGAGGTAATTTTCATAATGCTGCTGACCGACCAATAGTCGCAAAATCTATTCTCTTCAATATTTAATCAAGGTTAAATGAAGGCATGATCCAGATTATGTTTGGTATTTTCCAAATAGCTTACTACAATAAACTTTATATTTGAGTTTGGTGTTGAACTTAATATTTAGTTGCCGCAGTCAAAGTGTTAGCTGGTTATATAATAAAATTATGTATCAGAAGCTAAATGAAAATAGGAATAATAGGATAGCATTCACCAATGTGTTGTTGAAGTTGGCAGGATTTCTTATTGACGAAATGGATTTTAAGTCTGAAAAATCTACTTTAAAGTGTGTTCTTTATCTTAGGATTCATTTTTCCAATGAAATGGTACTTCGCATGCGTGTGAACGTTCACTCTGTTGTTAAGGGCGGACTGTGGACTTACGGAGTAACCATTGTTTTTGGAAAAAGATCTCAAAAAATTAAATTCTTGATGGATGTAAGAAAGCGAAAGTAGTACATATTTTAAAAACGCGGATATCAACGTTCTGACACTATTGATTTTAAAAGACCACGGACAAAAGTTGTGAAAACTTAAGCCTAGTCCTGAAAAACTCTTTTCTGTAAACAGTGCACTCAAATTTTTAATAAATTTGAGTGCACTGTTAATAGAAAAAAGAGTTTTTCAAGACTAGGCTCTAGACTCAAATTTATAATAAATTTGAGTGCACTGTTCTAAAAAAGAAAAGCTTTTCAGGACTAGGCTTAAGTTTTTACAGCTTTTGTCCTTGGTCTTTTAAAATCAATAGTGTCAGAACGTTGATACCCCGCGTTTTTAAAATATGTACTAATTTCGCTTTCTTACATCAAGAATTTGATTTTTTGAGATCTTTTTTCAAAAACAATGGTTACTCCGTGAGTTGTATAGATTCCAAAATACGTTTATTCCTCGATAGATTCTATGACAACGGATCTGAAGTTGGCAACATCGACCCCGCCCGTAGGACTGCATATGTATCGCTTCCTTTCTTTGAAGCGCAGTCAGAGAAGTTAAAGAAAGAATGGGCTGGTGTGTTATCGAAATATTTTTCTGATGTGAATTTTAAAATAATACTGGTAAACAACTTTAGAATATCGTCGTTTTTTAATTATAAAGATAAGCTTCCTGCCGGAATGCAAGCTACTCATGTTTATAAGTTTAGTTATGCACGCTGTGCATCGGAGTACATTGGATGTACAACCCGTACTCTTCGCACTCGAGTAAGCGAGCATTCTGGTCGGAGCTCTAGAACAGGCACAATTTTGCCAAAACCCCCATTTTCTGCCGTTCGAGAGCATTCGGACGAGTGCGATAATACAACTTCCATTAATCAATTTTCAATCTTAGCCAAACCCCAGTTTTATTCAGATATGCGCATTTTAAAGTCCTTGTACATTTTTAAACTTAAGCCGGGTTTAAATAACACTCTGAGTTCTTTTCCTCTAGCCATTGTAAATAGATCATCGCAATTAACGCAATTTTATAGCTTGTTTTTAGATTTGTCATTCTTAAATTTGATTTGTCGTTTTGTCTATTCTTTCTTTTTACTTTGTACTTTTCAGAATTCTAATCACTGATGATGGCCTGTGACCGGAACGTTTGAAATTAGGTTTTATTCTAATATATACCTTAAATGATCAAAGTTGCTTGTCTTGCTCTTTCATTTTTTATTTGACTTCAGTAGTACTTACGGGAATATTTTCCTAATTCAAAGAACAACGTTATAGAGAACACTTATTGATGCGATAATTATATTCCGAAACGTTTGCATCAATAAATGTTCCTATAACGTTGATTCTTCTTTTTATTTTGATTTCACTTGTATAATATTAATTATCGAACCAAAATGAAATAATCACCAGTCTTCCGTACCTTTTCTTGAGCAGAGTATGTCATTGTGATTTTCTTTTAAAAGTCAATAAACGATCCGAAATTGGAACATTGTTGAAGTCATTGACCTATCGTTATGAGATTTTTGGGTGTTTAAGTAACTAAGATCAGTAGAACGTATTTCCAAATGGTTGATTTCATACCAATGTCAATTGCCATCTTTTTTGTCTCACAATAACTTGCATTTTACACAGTAATGCTGCTAAAAATGATGAAATATATAAGTTTTACCACCGTTTTTTCACGGCAAACCAGAAGAAAATACTGGTTTATACAGTTTTCAATACCCAAGTTTTACTGCTATTTTACGCCAATTTCGTATAAATTACAGTTTTTTACCGTTTTTAATTTCCGGGTATTACCGTTTATGGCACGAAAACTCCTTAAAAATCACGGTTTTCTACCGTTTTTAACTCTCGGGTTTTACCGCTTTTTTCACGGTTTTTTGTTGGCAGCGGAGTTGCCAGACATTTTACCGTGAAATCACGGTGAAATTTTTTACAGTGTATGCCAAATGGCTTACATAACATGACTATCCTGAAAGATTCGGCTGGCCAGCCTCCCCGTATGTTGCTTGCACATAAACATGACACAAATAAGGCCTACAATATCTTAGCGCTTCCAGCAGCACAGGATGTGGTCATTGCTTCAACCCACACATTCATGAGCCAATACAGCTTCAGTTCAAATCACTGCCTTATGCACAGTTCGAAGAATGTCTGTTGCGAATCGCTAATTTCGGAGCTCCCGCTTCGGTATCTTCGCACGTTAATTCCCTTTCCTCCGAGCAGATCAACTCTTCAGATCAATCCTTCCTGCCTGTTAACAAAAATTTAACTTGTTACTTTTTAATTGCGTCAATGACGTTTTTTCCTCAAAATATCTCAATTTTTGCTTCACTGAATGACATTGAATTTTACAATATTTATTTCAAAATATCTTTTCCAAAAGGAAACTACATCTCTCTTACCCTCCCCTCTAATGTGGCATCTCCATGTTCCAATAAATGACTCCTACGATTTGGTGGAGGTTTGAAGTTTTCCCTAAGCACAGAAAGAACGAAAAAATGTATAAATCTCTGGATTGAATCGTAGCGTGAAACTTTAGTATCAATTTTCAATGTAGCCACTTTTCCCATTATTTCTTTAAGCACGTTTGTTTCCGCGAACACACCCGCGTTCATTTTTTGTACTTCACGTCACGGCGTCGACTGTCGAACTGCGTTTTGTTCGTCGCGATACCTAGCGTATTTTTTGAGGGTTGTCCTCTTTCTCATATTCGACCAATAAGATCCTTTCAAACTTCGAAAGCGCCCGCCTACCACTTTCCAATTGGTGGTCCTGTAGCTCGCCTTTACTTTATTTGCTACGAGGGTCTGTTACGAGAATATGGCTTGCCACGCCTACGTCAGTCTTGAGCAATCTGAAAGTCGTTGCGTGAAGGAAACTCTTTTGGCTTAAGTGTAGCAATATACATATCTGCCAACCCTCGCGGCGGGTGTTTTCCTGCTTGGACCACAACGTCGGCATTTTCGAACGTCTCAAGTGGAGGGAGTGATTAAGTTTCTAGGCCCATGGGTTCGCCCGAGGCCT
This sequence comes from Morinoia aosen, assembly GCA_030386875.1. Classification (NCBI taxonomy): domain Eukaryota; kingdom Metazoa; phylum Arthropoda; class Malacostraca; order Amphipoda; family Talitridae; genus Morinoia; species Morinoia aosen. The sequence goes on along the minus strand of CM059574.1, from coordinate 57,696,864 downwards.
CTCGAACTTGCTCACACCACAAAAATTCTCGCTAACTCAATGTAAACAGACATCGCTCGAACAACACAGCTTATCGCTACACATAACATTTCTTGAGCCCAAAATACAGGCATGTAACATACATGTTAAAGCGACCCATCTGTACTGCTGGAGTTCACTAAGGTATTTCAACGAACAAATTTTTTAAGTAAGCACAAAATTTATTACACACAATTAAAATTTATTACACACAATTAAAATTTTTCCTAAATTCTCAGTTTTAATGGATTTTGAGATATTTTGAGGAAAAAACGTCATTGACGCAATTAAAAAGTAACAAGTTAAATTTTTGTTCAACAGGCGGGAAGGATTGATCTGAAGAATTGATCTGCTCGGAGGAAAGGGAATTAACGCGCGAAGATACTGAAGCGGGAGCTCCGAAATTCGCGATTCGCAACAGACATTCTTTGAACTGTGCATAAGGCAGTGATTTGAACTGAAGCTGTATTGGCTCATGAATGTGTGGGTTGAAGCAATGACCACATCCTGTGCTGCTAGAAGCGCTAAGATATTGTAGGCCTTATTTGTGTCATGTTTATGTGCAAACAACATACGGGGAGGCTGGCCAGCCGAATCTTTCAGGATAGTCATGTTATGTAAGCCATTTGGCATATGCAGTTTCTAGATTCCACGACTAATTTGTACCATTCCTAATAACGTTCATTGTACGCACGCTTGGTTATGTTTGCATAACGTATGGCCGAAATCATAAATGTTCAGCGAATTTCACCCTGTGTATTATCCCCAATATTAGAAGCAACAGCTCGCAACCTCACGAGTGCGCTCATGAATGCGCTGAGTAAGTGGGTCATCTTTCATCGGTAAGTAACGTTTTATTTTTAGTATATACTGTAATGTTAATTATTTTCTTTCGGGCTTGCCCATGAGTTTTCTTGTGTTGTCTATGTATTTCATGGAGGTGAGCCAATCCCTCAATTCCGAAAACCTGATCTTCTTGCTAATGTAAATTAGTAAGGAGGCGGGACCTTTTCTCGTGACAATGTCCAAAAAACTGAAATTTTTTTCTATTAGACTTACGTCTATGAAAATTTGCAGACTACTAGATCTCCACATTTGTAACAACTTTTGTTTAAGAAAAATTTTTCCTCATGGCATAGAAAATGAATTATTCCTTAAAATAAAAAAAATAAAAAATATTTGTTCATTATAACTCTGAAATTTACAAAGCTAGAGCAATGCGGTTTGTTGCATTTGAAAGTAAATTGTGCGCTCTAGCTATAATACGGACGGAATTTTTGATATATTTCATTCCGAATTTATATGAATTCTTTTGTCAGAGTCACGGTAGAAGTTATAATTTAGGGTAAAAAAGTCTATGGAAAGCTTTACAGAAAAAATTTGGAAAGTCCGTCCGTATTATAGGTATAGCACACCTTTCACTTTCAAATGCAACAAACCTCATTGCTCTAGCTTTGTAAACGTCGGAGTTATAACGACAAACATCTTGAAAACTTACTTGTTTTATAAGACCTATTTTATAGAAAAAAAATGTTTTTTCTCCTACAGTTTTTGAGCTACAGTGATGATTTTGGTGTCATTGTATGCAGAAAAACAAGGGCTTTACAATGTATTAGGAAGTTGTTCAAAATTCATTCTTGTTTCAAAGTTATGACGTCATAAGTTTGAATTTGCTTGAGAATATTTTGATTTTTTTTAATTTTTTCATATTTTAGTATTGGAAGTTTGAGGAAAAGCATTCAATTTTTTGGAATGTCCACGTCATTCTGCATCCAATGATACCAAAATCATTACTGTAGCTCAAAAACTATCAGAGAAGAAGCATTTAGAACCAAAAATAATGTCGTTTTCTATGATTTCCCATTTTTTTCAAGAAAATCGCATTTTGTCATTAATTATGAATGATTCTAAATTGCATTTGCTATCAGTATACCAAATTTCATTGCTCTAAATTCACTAATGAAAAAAATATTCGGAAGAGGGATGCTTACCTTGAGGAATATGAATGATGAAATATATAAAAAAAAAATAAAATTGAAAATTTGATTCTTTTTTTTAATGTCTACGTTATTCTGCATCCAATGATACCAAAATCATTACTGTAGCTCAAAAACTGTAGGAGAAGAAGCATTTAGAAAAAAAAAACCAAAAATGTCGTTTTCTATGATTTCCCATTTTCTTTTCAAAAAAATCTCATTTTGTCATGAATGATAAATGATTCTAAATTGCATTTCCTATCAGTATACCAAATTTCATTGCTCTAGGTTCAAAAATGGAAAAAAAAGGTCCGTAAGGGGGATGCTCTCCCCCTCCCGTGGGGGGACGCTAGCTCTGGGATACGTTCCTGATATTTTTACAGACATTCGGGGACATATCTCAAACTCATTTAAAGCAATTAAAAAAATCGGGCGAATCGACTTTTGGACTGCAGATGCCCCCAAAATGGTTCTCCTAAGTGTCCTCAAGGGAGGAAACACAATTTATTATATTTCGGAGTGTTAGAATCCCAAATTAATGATTGACGATGTTGCGATTAACTGAACAGCTGGAAGAGCTTTCAGCGAGTGTATGCGCACTCCAACGTAGTCAGTAGGTAACTGGCTTCCGTGCTGACGTCACACTCGCGAGACGGCTATTTGTTACCACAGAAATAAGAGAAATCTCAAAAACTGGTTCTCTTCACAGACGGCTATGCTCCCTCGATATATACTCCCTCCACGTCTCAGTTACGCGCTGTGATTCACAGGGGAAAGGTCGATATTTTTGTGGCGCCGACTGTATACCATAACGCAAAAAAAAACATTCCTAAAAGTTTCAAAACCCACAAATAGCTAAATTAGACGTTAAATAGTCATCCTAAATGTCAATTGAAATCAGTAAGATTTTCTATGAAATGCTGCGGGACATGAAACAAAAATATGGCGCTGCTTGGCATCCATGCCGCTTTCAGCTAGCACTGACCAACGACTTCGAGGCCTGAGCTTGTCTGGCAGTTGGATATCACGTGCGAGCTTAGTTTTTCTGTGATGGCCTCCCAACCGGAAATGGACACAAATGGAAAATTGATATGCCTTACTCAGGAACGATCGGCGCTGTATGATTTAAGTGATATGCTGTACAATGGCAGAAACTTCCAGGATATGTTATGCAAATGGGCATTACAGAGCAGAGCATTACGGTCACTAGAATTTGTATACATAAAATTTCCCGCCACGCAGCTCATTAGCAGTTGAGCGCTGCAAAGCAGGGCTCGAGTTGCTCCCAGATGCAAATGTTTATTGGGTTTTCATGCGATACGAGTTGCTTCAGTGGGCGGTACTGATGCAACGCGTTTCATACGATTTAATGAGCTCGGTTTTCGTGCGACGTCCCATCTATCGCATCGCCTCAGTGGGCGGGCGGCCTTAGTTTTCAAGGGGCTCATGATATGCACGTCTGCGTTGAACCTTCTATGTTTACAGCGCAGCAGAGCTCCTTCTGCGCGTACAACTACGCAGGAGTTTAGTTCAGTGCTGGATAAGAGGCAGCGAGCACAGTCGGAAGGCCGTGTCTCCGACCGTTTAATTTACCGTGTGGCAGCAGTTATAAGTATGTGCTGTGTTGTGTACTGTGATAAAGTACCGTGTTGGTGCTGCCTCTACGGCTACATCTACTGCTACGGCTAATGTTGAGGTCACGGCTACATCTACTGCTACGGCTACTGTTGAGGTCACGGCTACATTTACTGCTACGGCTACTGTTGAGGTCACGGCTACATTTGCTGCTGTTATGGTGGAACGGTTACACCTGCTGCATCTACGTTATACGTTCTCTAAACGAAGATCTTAGTGGAGCCAGTCAGCCAGCGCGATGAGCTAAATCCATTCGGTCTGCGCTGGGAGAGGGTCTTCTCGGCACGCGGGAACCACTTCGGGACTCCTCGTGGGACGACTCTCGACGGAGGTTGGTTGGAGAAGTAGTGGGAGCTGCTAGCTTTGACCATTCGTTGGGAGGTCTTACGAGCAATTGTAATTGTCCTCCAAATTAGGTGAGAGCCCTTAAAAAATTCATACGGCAACTTATATTTCATCTAAGTGATCTTGTTACGTCTTGTGTCAAATTTGACTAGTCCTTTTAGTTGAGATCTTTTCAATATATCGTGATTATCGTAAAAATGCGTAAAGTGCGTTAACGTAAAGTATTTTTAGGAATATCATCCTTTCTCTTGAATGTAACTTACTGTACATCCCTATATTGCTTAGGTCATGCTTTTTTGGCTTTCCGGCTATAATGCGTGACTCTCTCTAACCGGTTGCCGTTTCTTGGGAAACTTCGGGGTGCTGGGAAGGGGGTCGCCCTCCGTTCTCTACCTGTTGGGAGCGGAACCCTCTGACTGGCTGGGGTGACGGCTCTGGAACCAGCCAAGTTTACTTTGTTATTTAATAAACTCTGTTCTCGTGAGCTGTTATTACTGGCCCATCCTGAATTTTTTTCAAGACTGGTAGCACTGCTACCCCCAAATCCGTCTCCACTATTGGCCTAACGACATGTCGTTTTGGTGACGTCATAAAACTTCTTAGATATAAAGCCTTTTTATAGGCAAGCCGTAAAAGAAGAAGTGTATTTTTCCCCATAGAAAAGACCCTACCTTGTTTCCTCTACCGTGACGCTGGTCCACGTGTTCAGGTTCAAGTAGTCTATAATAAATGAAGATTTTGTGGGTTAGGAAAATTGGTTCATTTCTAGAGAAGTTAGGTTAATTCGGTAATGTAAGTTCAGGTTTTAAGTTTATTTCAAGAAAAGTTAGGTTAGATTCGGTAATGAAAGTTCAGGTTTAATGATTTTACGCATGGAAATATTGACAAATTTTAATCGTGAAGATGGTTTCCGAGAGTAAAAAGCAGGGATTTCCGAGTTTAGATCCGAAATTTACGATGAATAGGTGAGGTTATTGCAAGTTAGATTAGGGTGAATTAGTTATGATAGTTCAGGTTCACTTATTTTACATATTAAAACATAAGATGGAGTAAATTAGAATAAAAAACTATGCGAGTTAACGGGTTCTGGTTCAGGTTCGAGTAGAATTTAAAGGGTTAGAAAATGTTATTGAACAAACCGTAAATTTTTTTACGGGGTCCATAGAGTATCATTCATTTCTGGCTAGGGTTGATCAAGCTTGATTTTTTAAGGCAGCTTAGTTTTTATATTAACTGGAACGACGTTGCGTGAACTTCATTAGCATAAGCTAAGTATTTTGATGACGACTAAAATAATACCACACTAGTTACATTAATTCCGAGGGGATACTTATTTACAGCTATAATGCTAACGCCCAAGGAATGCTACAATCAAATCTGTATTAACTCATACTAGTTCAGTAGCTTACCCAGCGTATTTATGACTTTGTCAGTGGAGCCGCTCAAAGATGAAAAGCAGCTCACACTTCGAGTAAATGCCTTTCCGCTGGTCGGTCCCTCTTCAGCCAATCCATGGTGCTCTTCCAGCTACCGGCAAACCATCGGATCGTCCCGATGAGGCAGCGTCCGTGCGAATACGTTCGCCATTTTGGCATCATATTCATGAACAGAGCACACATAATAGTTGATATACAGCTAAATCCTAAGTTTTTGAATGGTCACAAGTCGTTATATTTCGTAACAGTTTGCTTCGACAAGATAAATCAGAAAGCTTACATTCCGCTTTGAAATCAAATCCGACCGAAACAATGCAGACACATGGACACTCACGGAAAAGATAAATTGCACAGAAACCGAGCGACGTGCACGAACAGGCCATTAATTAGAGAGGGCAAACAGATTAAGCTTATCAAAACAGACTCCTCTTCGAAATAAATGCGAAACATTAATACTAGAAATTCAGTTGAGTTATATACTTCCCAGTCAGAAATTTATCGTCTGACCGACGATAATTTACGTCTTAATGTACCGGTAATTATCATCTTCTTCTTCCTATAAACCGACGATATATCGTCGGAATAAGTGTCGCGAATGTCTCATATTATCGTCCGATTAACGTTAAATTACCTGTTTTTATCGTAAATTTTGGACGAAGACCGACGATATTAACCAGTTAATTACTGGGAGTTAAACGGTTATTATAGTCGGTCTTCATTTAAAACTTACGATAATTACCGGTAATTTAACGTTAAAAATGGCTACTCTAACCGCTATATTCCGGTAGATTCATAAGCAGTCCCAGGCGGAAATTATGGTGTGCATCGTCGATGATTATGGTCGAATATGGCCTACAATATTGGTTGTTTATTAGCTACGTACCTACCATGTTCAACCAAATATGGGGTCGAGTATGGCCGGAATGTCCCTAATTTTTTCCATAAACAACCATGATACAATACCATATTTTCACCATTACCGACCATTACCGACTATATACATTTCGTCCGCACAGCCATGATCGACCATAGTACTACCTATATATACCTAAATCTACTATTTCCAACCTTATATGGGAAGCCATTAAGGCCGGGATGTCCCTAATTATTTCCATAAACAACCATAATACAATACCATGTTTTACCATTATCGAGGATATAAATTTCACCCGCTCAGCCATGATCGACCATAGAACTACCTATATATACCTAAATATCTTCTCTTTTCAACCATATACCGTATGAGGTGATATTATAGCTAGGATATCAAAATTTATTACTAAGCAACTTTATTTTGAACAAAAATATTTCCTATGCAGCCCTTGATCTAGGGGTTAGATGTATATTTGTTACATAGTTAATTTTTTTTTTGGCAAGGGCGAATAAAAGATTTCACATCAATAGCAAAATTTATTGCAAAAACCACATCAATAATCCTCCTCTTTCAAATCACGCAGAAATTCATCTCTTCCCAACCCAACAGCTTGCGAATGCTGTAAGATTGAATGCAATAAAGTCATCTACCTAAACATAAAATACTGAAAACAGAAAAGTGGTTAAGGAAACAAGTATAATCGAACAAAAATCAATTTTACAATTTATAGCCTCTGTAAAATTTCGGGTATACTTATCGCAAATACAGAAGCTTTATGTTTACAAGAAAACGTGCCCTTTCTTGACATCAATAGAAAATAATTCACATTGATTCTTTGGAGTTAACGACTATTTTCACATTCAGTTTTCGTATACAACTAAACTCGTGCAGAAAAAAAAATCAGTTGAATGGACTCCCTAATTCCTTACAATATTTGTAGGAAAGTAAAATACAAATAATATAACCTCTAGAGCAAAAGGAAAATAGTGGGCACTGTTTACAGATACTAAACCACAAAAAATTGGTCAAACAGAGGCGCTTCAGACAAGTACACAAATCACTGACATAATGAACAATTTCTAGAAATTTTAGTTAAAAAAGGAAGATTAAGGACAAAAATTTTGAAACCATTTGTTACGAAACTAGAATAAAAAAAAAAAGTGAACGTTTCGACCAAAACAGTGGTCATTTTCAATACTGGAAAAGACAAAACACAAATAATCAAAAATCAATTGAAAGTAGTCAATACGAAAAGAATAGATAGACAAGTAACTCGTAAGCTGTAGTTTTTACTTGCCAATCAATTCATTTTGTATTGACTACTTTCAATTGTTTTTTGATTATTCGTGTTTTGTCTTTTCCAGTGTTGAAAATAATCACTGTTTTGGTCGAAACGTTCACTTTTTTATTTTTTTTATTCTAGTTTCGTATGAAATGATTTCAAGAATTGTGACTTTAGCCTTCCTATTTTTAACTAAATTTTACTGACATGTAAAAGACAGCAAACAAAGCAACCATTTCATAAGTTACACAGCTAGCCACGGCAGTACAATAATTGCATTGGTAAGCGGAGAATTGACCTATCAACGCAGTAAGTACGATAGAAATGACAAGCTTCTTCAAAATAACTCTGCAGTCAAGAAAACAAAAGGACAAAGAACATAACCTCGGTGAGTTACGAGTTCAAGAGCAGGGACGGAAAATTGAACGAAACACTCGCCCAATGCAAAATTCGCTATTACACCCAGTCGTAAACATCTCAAATCACTAAGAACAACATCACTTAGCTAATTAAGTTCAATGAAGTACATGTTTCGACAAATTTCAAGTCTAGAAGATATCGTTACAAAATTACCCGTTCACCAGAATGTGTCACAATGAGGGTATGCCGCCTGGCTGCAGTAAAAGAAAAGAAAAAATAAAATATTAATAATAATAAAAATTAATGAATGGTTGAATGAAAGGGACTCCTAAGCAGGCCTCCAGATGACACAATAAATTTTGATCAACGAGTACAGTATATTTGAGTCAAATTCATAACCTAATTGATAATACTCAACATAGGAAGCCGGAGTTTAGAAATTTCTAACTCAAGCAGCCTGCTATGAAATCCATTCTACCTAAACTGGGAAACACTAGAAAGCGTTCTGAAAGGTTAAATAGATCAGAGCAAAATGAAAGTGTGATCGCTGTTATGGGATGCAGATGAACAACCTGCAGATAAAGATTTAAATAATGAAGGGACCATCTAGTATGGACACGTACACGGGGAATCTATGCGCGAGGTGTGTATCCCACACAGGATACCAAGTGCATAGAAACAGCAAGTCAAGAAAGAAGTTCGAACAAGAAAAAGTTCAAGAAGAAAGTAGGAGGTACTGCAGAAAAGGATAGCAGTGAACCGGAAAAGCGGGTCCTTAACTAAACAAAACCTATTCTATTTCAACTAAAGGAAAGCCTACCTAACCGTCACATCGGGACAATCTACTTGGGAGCGTGAATGCCCATAGATACAATAGTTGTATCCCCCTGGGGGGACCTGCAGATAAAGAACCTGCAGATTAAGAACCTGCAGATGAAGAACCTGCAGATGAAGAACCTGCAGATGAAGAACCTGCAGATGAAGAACCTGCAGATGAAGAACCTCCAGATGAAGAACCTGCAGATGAAGAACCCGCCGGTGCTATTTGTTGGTCATCCGTGTCTCCACTGAAAAAAAATATTAATTGAGACATAAATTAAATTCAACTTTTGTGATTTAAGATTCCCTGCCAATTACTAGAAGCAATCTGTACAGGAAAGCACAAGGCACCATGAAGAAAACTGTTCAACACGGGGAATCCATTTGAAGAACCATGTACCACAGTGGAGGTTCAGCGCATATAACCAAGGTATTCTGCAAGTAGAATATGACTTATCCTTTAAGAGCAGCATAGTAGAAATTCTGGGAAGTAATGAAGAGGGCATGAAAGACATGTTATAGAGACCTAACTAGTACGATTTAGGGACTCGTACGTATGACCGGGACATTCGGAAAGCCTTTGCCGAAATGGAGAAGCTATCTTACTACATGTCACCGACGCATCCATCAAAGTCACAACATTCTTCCAAGGCCATGTGCGCACGTTTCTGTTTGAATTTTTATTGATATAATTTATTCCTATTGCTTTTCTACTACACAACATGCATTAACAAATAGGGTTTTCATCAAGAGAATTTGAATACTACGTATCAAACGAGGGACATATTGGATATTTAGTGTGTCTTACAATTGTCATAAGATTATAGAATTATTCTCATCATTCATATTACTGGCAAAACCGACGCAGATTCCACAAAGTTTTTCCAAGTGTACTCGGACAGTAGAAAATAACTTTGAGTAGCTAATTCATCTGTAGAATTTGTATTACCAATTTTCAGTTAATATTACATTTATTGAATGAAACAACATCCATACACTTAGGCTCAGATTATACCCCCAACATTATATCTCTACAATGATATATATATATTATCATAAAAAATAACAAATATTTCTATATAATTATAGGAAAAATATGTTGTTAATGAAGCTCAATATAACAACTCACATTACGTTCCCCATTGCTACGGAGCGTCGACCGCCATCCCAGTCAGGGACAGATTTGAAAACGGCTACTACAGCAGTGGCGAAATCCTTCAGAGCAAGCTCAGGGTGGATGAATTTCCACGCATCTGGTAAATTGAGATGTTATGAGTGTTCAGACACGTTAAATCATCACGGGTGCCAGCGCATTAATACTATACAGGGGGAGATCATGTCTTGAAAATAATGCAATGGTTATCATGGTAAAAAAATGAGATACTTAACCTCAGATAAACATACTGAAATTTTTAGATTTTTTTATATGCATCGATCTTAAAATCTGCTATATGCATCTATCTTAACATCTGCTATGGATTCAGCGTCAGACTGAGTCAAATCTAGTCTGTAAAGTGAGACGAACAGAGTGAATGGTTTTGAATTGGTTTGAAGTTGATAGATGCAATAAAATGTAGCAGCTATTCATGGCACACTGATGAAAATATTGTTATGAGTAGTAAATAACATTTCCTAATTATTTCAATCAATGACATTCCGGTCAGCTCCAGTGGAAATTTTTTTGGCAGTAATGACCTTATTGTTAAATCATGACCATAATCAACTTCAACATACCATGACAAAATTTCATAGCTTGATGGCTTCTGAAACTGAGTTTTGTTGGCTTTCTTAACGGTCCAAGTCCCGTCCAGCTGAAAGAAGCCGCTAAATGCTTCGTCATTAGCCTCCTAATGATTCGCCGTACTGTTTCACATGACGACCTGCCTCCAAGTTCTTTCAGAGCATCAAGCTGAAATTAGAAAGCATGATTACATTAGTTACTGAAATAATAAAACAACTTAAAGAATACTAAAACCCTACGCATGATATATGTATACCCCATGACATGGTCAGGGTTCAATAAAAAATTCATCACTCCCACTCCAACCCTCACTTAATGATATGACTCAAAAAAAGTCTTGTTAAAAAAACGTATTTTTCTACGGAAAAAATACACTCGCGAAAAAACTGTACAATTTTCGTTATTTTTTGGGAAAAAAACGGATCAAAGACCATGGAAATATGTTGTTTGTTAGATACTGTGTTTTAAATACTTCAGCAATGAATAAAAACGTTTCTAATAAATCAGTGTACGCATCAGAGATAGTTCTATGTATATTCATGACAATCTAATATTCCCCTGATGCCGTGCAAAAATGTGCTGTATTCCATTTATTCCCTAATTACTCCATTCTTAAAATTAAATTAACCTAATCTTTTTAAGCAAACAAAATCAATATTGTAATCATCTTTCCACTACTGTTGACAAATTTTACTTAGTGACATTCAGTCGAGTTTCAATTTGGCTAGCAAAACTTGGCAATTGACTACTGTGGACGATGCTCATGAAGATTCTCTCCCTGCAGTGCACATTAGGTAATCCCAAGTTGCAGTTTGACTGACTCAAAAAGTGATTCAGAACGTTCCCAGGGTTCCATTGATTCAAATTCTCTAGCTGCAGCTAGGCTCAGCAGCTTGAACATTTAAAAAGGTGGCAGCAATTACAATTTACTGATACTATGGTAGCGAAGTCAGAATCCGAGACAATCTGCAGGAATGAGACATTTTTGGAAAGTATGGTCAGTAATGGGGGTGTTGTAGTCTTATGTGAGACCATAAAATATACGGAATCAGAATCAGAATTATTTCATTCAACTTTCCAACCTCACAGTTACACAGCTAGCTATGTACTACACTATATTACTCCTACTTCAACTTTGATGGTTCTGTTTGCCACTTTCTTTACTTGCTTTTTTGAGCTCTCTCATAATAACATATATCTAGTCAAACATTCAGAAGGCGATTGAACAATAGGAATATCATATTAAATTAAATTCCTGAACAATGAATAGGGTCATAACTAATATACGTTTTGTTTTGAGTGTATACATAACTAGGTGATATATTATACAAATATCAAACTCGTTTTGTTCGAGGAATAAAACACCCAAAGCATTTAAGGAAAACATTGTTATACATTGAACGTTTTTGGCACTCGACCCATCTTCAGCAAGTAATAACTGAAACAAAAATAATATGAATAACTGAATCTTTTTGAAACTGAAACTAACTCCTTTTTCAGCTATGTTTCTAGTCAGCCTTAGATCGCTCCGTGTACAGTGCACCTCCTAAATTGACGTTCCATATTATCAATAAGCAATTGAATCAACAAGCAACAAGTTCAGCACATTAATTAACTTACAAGTCCTGGAGTTTGAAGTAAAATGACAAGTTCTTGCTGAGTCTCAGCTGGTGGAGGCAGTCCAGTCTGCCTTGATAGCTGCTGCTGCTGCTGCTGCTCGGCATCTTCTTTGGCCAATTTTTCTTTATGAAGCATCTTCAGAATTTTATCCAACTTCTTGGAATTGATGTCCTGTGTTTTCTTCAAGGCTAGAATTTCCCTTGACATTTCCATCACAGATGCAAGCATTGACCTGTAGTTTAAACACACACCAGAACTAAAAGTTAGATGAAACATAACTATGTGTTTTCATGTTTTTTGCTTTTATGTTTGTAGTTACTTTCTGAATTAGGAATCAGCTAATTTGGTGCGTTGATTAATGCAGATGCCAGAAAATTCTGGTAGAAATAAGGCAATCATTACATAAACACACGTCTTACACAATGAAAGTACAAAGAACAAGCTGGAATACCTTCGATGTAATACATTTTGAACACAACCATATGATATACATGAACCACACGATCATGTTCCCCTAACGTTCTTCCAACAATGCCTTGATTTTATAGCTAAATATTGCAATAACCTTAGAATTTATCAATTTCCTAAAAAGCTACATATAGACGATATATATATATATATATAAATTGGTGTAAAGTTGATTTGTACCTACCAATTACATAAATTATCTCATAGCTACAATGCTGCCCAAACAATATCAAAGAATGCAATACGAATGGATCTAAGTAGGGAAAAAGGTTTAGGTACTACCAACCTCTCTGGAGCAGACATAGCATTGTATCGAGGAAGTAGCGACACGGTGCTATTCAGCCTACTAGGGATTTCTTCAACAGATGACACACAATCTGTGCTAGTGTATCTATCTGTCTCTGCAGTTGTGTACAGTTTTTTCTCACATCCAGCAAACGTTTCTGTAAAAAAAAATATAACATGGTTGCTTGACATAAAAATGCTGACATCAAATACAAATAATACAATACACATTTAATTACACTAAACTAGGTCATGTTTGAAGATTATATGACTATTCTAGATTGTTTGATCACCTGAAAATATAATACTTTACTCAAGATTGTATTTAACTGTAGTAGATTATGAATAAATAATGGCTCACGTGCGATGGGTGCCATTGTCCGATATGCATTTGGCACCCTCTCTAACCACACATATATTAGTATGTACCGATACCATTTTTTTTGTTGCTACTGCTAAGGCTACCTACTTTCTGGCCGATACAGATACTCTGACACTCGAAAATACCAACACTTTAACGAAAATATTAAAATAAAGCCAGTAGCTATAAGCCCAACAATGATTTTTTAACACAATTAGCTATTGGTCAGTTTTCCATTGAGGTCGGTGATTAATAGAAAAAAAATATTTGGTTGTTTAAGCCTCCCTATCTGCTATAAAGGCAATCTAAAGAGAGGGAATAATGAAGGGACTTTCTAGTATGGACACATACATGAGGAATCTATGCGCGAGGTGTATGTCCCACACAGGCTACCAAGTGCATAGAAACAGCAAGTGAAGAAAGAAGTTCGAATAAGAAAAAGTTCAAAAAGAATATAAAAGGTGCTGAAGAAAAGGGTAGCAGTGAACCGAAAAAGCAGGTCCTTAACTAAACAAAACCCTATTTTATTGCCACACAAAAAGGCCTACCGAACCATCCCCTCGGGACAGTCGGTGAATAATTGTCAATGTTTTTATGTACAAACATATACGAAGACATTTTATACAATAAGAATTTCGGAGCAAATGCATCGTAATCAAGTCAGAGCGCATTCAAGTTTAATGGCAATAGCACTGGCATAATTCCACAACAAACAGAACTGTTCAGCTCACATCTAAGGTTGGTGACGTTAGGTTACTGTGCAGTGCTATTCTTTCTGCAAAATTTATTGCACTAACAATATCTCAAAAAGGACTTGTTTGTGGCAAGATTGTTAGCTATTTATGTTAATATATCTAATAATATAATATTACCCATACATTTTAGATAGGCAATAATAAAGTGCAGTTGCTATCTTGACCATATTGTGGAGAAAAATAACAATGAAATCCATTATATGGAGAAGTGTTGACATTGAATGACTATGGGTAAAATATCTGCCAGATTTTGACAAAACTTGACACCAATGAAAATCGCAGATACTTCCAATACCAAGTCATTGGTACATCACTATAAGGAAAACAAGATTTACAACTCTAGTTTCAGTGTGGACAACTTGTAAATAAATATATAGCTACCGTAAGTTGCATCATGAATAAAACAAATAAAGAATATGAAACTCCTAAACAATGACTTATTTTAACCCATGGAAATGAAATAAGTGGTAAGATAAAAAATTGATAACTTACTTGAATGTGTAAGTAATTTAACTGAAACTGGTACCCAGTTCTCATCTGCTGCCAGGCCTTCAGACGCTCGAGCTCTAACTTGTTCCAAGTCGTTATTCTTTGGCCACAGACATTTCAGTTTGTTTTTTTTCATTAGGAGCCACTGCTTGAGGATAACTTCATGACTATTGTCACAAAATTGTACTCCACAGTATTTCTTGGTCTCAGCACTCAAAATTCATTATTCGTCTTTCACTTCTACTTAGTTGTTGTGGGAAAGAACCTGCACAACAAATTTGTTTTTATTAGGGAAAATTATCATTTTTGATGAAACATTTTTGAAAGACACCCAAGTTGCATTACTTGTTAAATTGTATACTTTGAAAATGCCTACTTTTGATGAAGGCAAAGGCTCGGTAAAGAAATCTAATTTTCGCGTGAACTGTGAGAACAATAACATTATTTCATTTTCACACTGATGGATTTCAATCACAAATCCAATGGTACCGTCTGCAAGCTGTACACAACTGTTTTTTTCCGAGTAAGATTTTATTTTAAGACAGGAATTGTTTTTCATGGTTATTTTTTTGTAGCATCTTCCAGCTTGTGTCCTTTCACTGCACTCTTTGTTCAATATTTTGCAGCAGTTCACCCATTTTTGTTCTGTCTCGTTCTCGTGTTTTCAGTAAGAGTTAGTATAAGCAATATGTTTACAGATTTGATTGAGGGGCTTATAGCCTGATCTCACAGCACTTTTAATGTGAGTACCTAAAAAGGTTTCAAACGGAAAGCAAGATATGTTTTCAAGATTTCCATACTTGAGGTAATCTTGTGTGAGATGAATCATAGAGTGGACATTGTAAGAAATGAAGCCTCTCCCGAATAGCTTAGCTGATTTTTCAATGAATACATGGAGAAAACGTTCAATTAGGTCAAGAATATTTTCTTGATTATCTAGTAAAAGCAACTTCATTGCCAATGAGAAATGCAAGAAGCTTTTATACACATCCTTACTCACAATTTTAGAGCTACACAAAACCACAACACTACAGTATAATAGGAAAGTCCTGTACTCAGATGCTTTCCAGTGCACCATTTTTTCGATACCACCTTCTAACTTTCTTGAAAAATCATCAGGTAAATACGTGGAACACTATAGCAACTTTTCATTAAATTTCATTTTTCCTTGTGTATTCATATGCATTTTTTTTGGCATGCTCTACTAGACTTGAGTCTGTTCAAAAATCTTTTCATGGAACCTAGTAGGCAACAGTGCATGTAATCAATCACAAAGTTGCTCACCATATTACATCCAAATTCTTCTAATGGAGACTTTGAGGATGACTTGTGGTGATCTTCATCTCTGCGCTGCAAAAAGCTGTCATCTGTCCTTTCAGCAGAGTGAAGTGCAGGGAAGACAACAGTGCCATCATGGTACTCGCCATGTTGAATGCAGCGCTCACAGCTTGAATAGCCACTGTGGATGACTATTTCTTTGAGCGTTGATCTCACAGGGGCATCGCACACAAATGGTCCTAGCTTCACTACAAATCCTTTCACTGCCAGAGATTGTCGTAACTGAACAAAATCACTCAAGAACTGTTCAAGAAATTCGTTGGTTGGAGGCATGTGATGAGCACATATCATATTAGTGCAAAATATTGCTGCACAGAATATATGACTGGGAATTTCTAGTACTTGCAACAGGGTTGGATATGAATTGTATCTAATAGAAGCATTAGTGATTGGTAATCCATCGATGTTAATTTTGATATGTAATATTTCAGGTTGATTAGTTGCTGAATAAGCTGAAATATATTCTTCTAGCTGAATCCACCAGGATGAAAAATACGCAAACTCACCATTACCCATGTTTCTTACGTTGAACTCGTCAACTTTGGGACACAAAGTTTTTACAGAGATAGCCAAGCCTGGATATCGTGGAGCTAACATAGTTAATAATCGATCTACTGCTGCATGGGGAACTTGTTTCTCTGCCTCAATTCATTTTTTCATGGTAGTTTGAAGAAAATCAGCACAATCAATAGTGCATGTATCAGCAGCGTGCACAGTGTCACCAAGGATGTTATCAAATAAATTGTGTGATTCATCACTGGAACTCTCACAACTGCTCAACTGAATAAACCTAGCTGGTTCTAGAGGTGGCTCACTGCACCTTACTTCATCTTCAGAAGTTGACCTTTCTACACCACTCTCTTCTCTATCTATTGATATAGGTCCACTTGTCCCTTTACCAGTTAATAATGGAGTAGGAATGATGGTACAATTATCTTGATAAGCATCACACCTTTCACAAGTACAATCATTTCTACCAACACACATACAATCACTACTACTAAGCTTAGGCCTTGTTTCACCATCATCACTGTTTTCTGTTGATAATAATAATAATGAGGGGTGTTGATACAATCAACATTAAAGCACGGACACGGGTCCTTTACTGCTCCCCTTTATGCATGTCGTCTGCGATCGAAAGGTCAATTTAGAAACTCATCATTAAAGGTAAGTCAATTGCAATGCAAAGTTACTGAAACATTTAAATTAGGTCGTAGACATCTATCACACGAAGATAGTTCATTAATTCCTTGACGTCTAGATGGCGTCCCAATACCGTCTCGACGGTAGGTTGTAGCGTTTGGCAAGCTTTTATACAATTTCTACTAATTGTTAGACTTTCACATTCTATGATTAGGTGTTTGACAGTTAGTGTTGAGTTGTTGCAAAACTCGCATACTGGTGCAATATCAGGTATCTCGTTGTTCATCAGGTAGCCATCCGTTAAGAATGTGTGTCCTATTCTGAGTCTGTTTACTATTATTTCCTCTTTACGTGATATTTTACCTAATTCCAATTTCGTGCCTGGTGATGGCTGTATTTCCCTCAACCTGTCTCTGCAATTTTCCCACCTAGTCTTCCACTGGTCAATCATCTTTTGTTGTATTAATGGTTTCCAGTCTGAGTGGCAAATAAGGATGAATTCTTCGGGTCTTCGGGTAGCGTTCTTAGCTGCGGTATCTGCAGCGTCGTTACCGCCTATTCCGACATGGGAGGGGATCCAGCATATGTTGATGAGTTTGCCACTATTTTGCACGTCGTGTATTTCGTGTTGTATTCGGCGTAGTACTGGGTGATGTGTCTCGCAATTTAGGCCGTTAACGACACTCAAAGAGTCACAGTAAATTACATATTTTTTATCTCTTTTGTCTCTAATGATGTTAAGGGCCAAGTGGATGGCGTGTATTTCAGCTGAATATATTGAGGCTTCCTTCGGAAGTGTTGCAGTGCGAACAATAGTGCCACATACTGCCGCCGCTCCTGTGCCACCCTCCCCTCGTGAGCCGTCCGTGTATATGGTCACGTATCCATCATATTGTTCTTTTGTTATTCTTTTATGCTCTCGCCGGACTATGTGTTCGGAAGTTTCGTTCTTTGGGAGTTCGGTTAGTTCTGTATTTATAGTTGGTTTTGTTAAAGCCCATGTAGGGGTATCAATGTTTAATAGTCGGTAGGAAAAGTCTGGTTTAATTCGGTTTTTCCTCAAACTTAATTTTTCTATTAGTATTTGCATTCTGATGGCCAAAGTTGGGGTTATTCTCCTATTTTGAAAGAGTAGTCTATTGCTCGCCGTTACAGTGCAACTAAAAGCGGGGTTTCCGTGCTGACTTCGGACCTTGTAGTAGTAGCAGAGTGAGAGATAATTTCGTCTAATATCGGGAGGCATTTCATTGCAAATAATAAATAGGCTATTTGTTGGGCTGGATCTAAATGCTCCCGTAGCGATTCGTAGTGCCTCGCGCGTAATTGACTCGAGGGGTTTCAAAGTTGTTTGACTGGCAGAGTTATAGATTATTGATCCATAGTCGAGAATTGATCTTGTCATACTTCTGTAGATTCTGAGAACTGTGGTTTGGTCGGCTCCCCAGCTTTGAGCTGTTATTGGTTTCAGTACGTTAAGGCTGTCATTTCCTTTTTTCTTTAGAGCAGCGATGTGTTGTTGCCAGTTCAATTTATCGTCGAAGATTAGGCCTAGGAATTTATGTGATTTTGTGTATTGAATGTTTTCGTTATTGATTTTGAGTGTTGGGCTGAGGAATAGTCCGGGTATAATATTAAAATGAATTGCTTTACTTTTGCTCAGTGAAAATTTGAATCCATGGTTTTGAGACCACTTAAATATATTATCAATACAGGATTGCATTTTGTTTTGAATGACCTGGAGGTCTTGGTGGTGGTATCCGACGTGCAAGTCATCAACATATAGAGAGTAATGGAACTTGTTGTCCGGTGGAATCTGTTTAGCTATGTCGTTTATTTTGAGGGCAAATAATGTAACTGAGAGGACACTGCCTTGCGGGACTCCGTTTCGCTGTTCGTAGGTGTTTGAGTTATAGTTATCCACTCGGACACTCAGTGTTCTATGTTCTAAGAATTTGGTGATGAAAATTGGTAGTCTACCCCTGAGTCCAATGTCAAATAAGTCACGTATAATCCCATATCTCCATGTTCTGTCATAGGCTTTTTCGAGGTCAAAAAACACTGAAATGAAGTGTTCTCTGTTTGCAAAGGCTAATCTTACGGTTGAGTCTAGTCTGACCAAGTGATCTACAGTGCTACGCCCTCTCCTGCATCCACACTGCGCTTTATTTATTATGTTATGCATATCAAAATATTCTATCAGTCGGTTATTGATCATTCGTTCCATAAGTTTGCACAGACAGCTCGTTAGTGCGATCGGTCTGTAGTTGTTAGGCTTACTGTGGTCTTTTCCAGGTTTTGGGATTGGTATTATTTTTGAGTGCTGCCATTGTGGTGGGAAGTAGCCCGTTGTCCAGAATTTGTTAAAAGTGTTCAAAATGTATTGTTTAGCTGGTAGTTTTAGGTGTTTGATCATGTCGTATGTTATTTTGTCGTTTCCTGGTGATGTGTTTTTAGTTTTTCTTAGGGCGGATTCAAATTCATGCATATGGAAAGTTTGGTTAATGATTTCTACGTTTGGCGAACTGAATTGGATCGGTATAGTTTCATTTGCGGTTTTTATTTGTTGAAATTCAGGGGAATAGCTTTGATCGCTTGACACTTCGCTGAAATTCTCAGCCAGTTTATTCACAATATCAGGGATTGTGCTGTAGTGTATATTGTTTTCGATCAATATATGGACTTTTCTTTGTACTCGACCTTTTATTTTCCTTATTGTTTCGTATACTCTGGCCATTGGTGTATATTTATTAAGTTGGTTTACGAAATTCTTCCACGTTTCCTGTTTGCTTGCTCGAATTTTGTATTTATGATTTGCCCCTGCTCGTTTCCAGTTAATTAAGTTAGTAAGATTTTTGTTGCGGTGGTATTTCTTGTAAAGTTTTTCTCTTTCTTCTTTTGATTCTTGGAGTTCTTTTGTCCACCATGGTTTGGGGTAGTATTTTCCTGGTATATAAGTTGGGATGGCTTTTTCAGCAGCTGAGTAGAACCGCTGGTATAAGTCGGTGAGTAGTTGTTCGTTATTAGTTGTTGTGTTCAACATCGGTTTGTTCCATGCATTGTTATTGGAATATAGATCCCAGTTAGCTTTTGAGTAGTTCCAGATAGTTGATGGGGGTTGGTTGGGACGATTTTCGTTAAGGTAGGTGATCAAAATTGGGCAATGATCGCTATCACCCGGCGAGTCGAAAGCAACCCAGTCTAATAGTACGGCCAATGTAGGTGAGCAAATTGTCAGATCAATAGCTGATTCTGAATTGTATCCTACTCTAGTGGGTGAACCGGTATTTAATAGGCAAAGGTTATTGTTTTTAATAACAGTTTCTATCAGCTTCCCCCTATTATCTGTATTCTTGCAGCCCCATATGGTGCTGTGTACGTTGAAGTCGCCGGCTAGGATGAAAGGATTCGGTAGTTAGTGGATTAGGTTATTTAGTTTTTCGTTTGTGACTGTTTGTCTACCGGGTATGTAGATGTTGCAGATGGTTATCAGCTGTCCTATGTTTACTTGGATGGCCACGCTTTGTAGTTCAGTCTGTAGATTCAGTTCACAAAAAGGTATTGAGCTATGGACATATATTCGAACACCTCCATGAGGGGTTCTGTTGTAATGACCGTGTCGTAGCACATTACTGTAGCCGTTTATTCTAAACTGGCAGTTATCCCATAGCTTTGTTTCTTGAAGTGCTATTATACTGGGTTGGTGGTTGTTTATTGTTTCCATTAGTTCATCTTTCGCTCCCCTGATGCCTTGGCAGTTCCACTGCAGGATTCCTACGTTAGCCATGGGGTGTGTTTGATTTGATTTTGTTATTCAATCGTTCAATTAATTACTTTCTTTTATGTGATCTATCTCTAATCCTAGAGTCACGAGAGTAGTGTGATTGTTCCTCATCTGAGTAAATTTGTCGTTTATCATGTCTGTTGCGGCTGTAGGTGGGGGATCGTGATTTTGATCGTGATCTTGGTCGCTTCTTGTTTTGGGTTTTGGAAGGTTTGTGCTGCTTTGGGGGTTTGAATTCGTTGAATATTCGTCTGCCTTCTTGTCTCATAATAGGGTTGCATTCGCTCGTGCCATCTTCCTCATTTTCAGATCCTTCGGCTGTAGTTTCAATATTAATTGTGGATTTGAGCAATTGTGTTGGGTTGGGTTTAATGCGGAGTATCTCTTTTTCGCATGTTTCGTGGTCGCGTTGTGAAGTTTGCGGTGGTTTGGTTTCTGGTGTATCGGTTGTGTTATCAGTTGTACCTGGTTCGTTACAAAGTGGGGGAGCCATATTTTGTTCGGTGATCGTTTGGTTTTTGGTAGCCGCCATAAAGGGTTCGGGTGTTGGTACTTTAGGTATTTGATCCCTTCGATTTCTGGTTATTTGTGCGTAGCTTTGATCGAGTTGTGGGGATCGTTTGTGGTATATTATAAGCGCTTGTTCTCTTGATACGTTTTGTTTAGTACGGATAGAAATTAGTTCTTTTTGCTTGCGTTGTTCCGGGCAAGTCCGGTCTCCAGTTTTGTGATTGTTTCCGCAGTGGTAGCATGTCAAGTTGTTTTCCGTGCAATTTGTTGCTTCATGGCTTTTTGTTGCGCATTTTCCACCCACGAACTCTTCACTGGTACATCTTTTAGCAGTATGGTTGTATTCCAAGCACTTTTTACACATCATAGGGCGGTCGAAGTATTCATATATCCTACTCTTGCAGTCTTGGCCAAGGATGTCGATATACTCAGGGGGGGTTGAGCCTCTGAAAGTTAGAAGTATTGCTTTTGCATTTGTGTTACGGCTTTTTATCCAATTTGCTGGTTCAACATTTTTGATTATATGGTTTTCCATTAAACCTTGTTTGAATTTCTCAAAGTTGGTGAAGTCGTAGTTATAGATGTAGGCGAGTCCTTTTGAAAGATTTACATAGTTATTTTCTGTTACTTGCACAGGGATGTTGTTTATGTCTTTGATTTTCTGTATTTCGTCTTTTTGTCGTGTGTGATCTAATTCTACAATAAATGTGTTTTTGCCACCCGATTGAATAGATTTGGGTTTTCCTTGGATTTGGTTCGCAATACATTTCTCTAGGAGCCATGGAGTAATTTTCCGCTTTTCGTTTTCCTGCATTGTTATATTGAAATGAGTTGTGGGGGTGTTCGTATCTGATATTGGTATCTCGGAGTGTCCTGTGACTATCTGTACAGCACGACGCCTATTGACTCGTTGTTCTTGTTGGACTTTGCATATTTCTATTTCCATGATATGTTTCGGGCATTCTCTGTGGCCAGTTTCATGTTGACGCTTGCAATGCATGCAGGAGAGGGCGCTGCCACAGTGTTCGCTGTCATGGCCTGTTCCTCCGCAGCGTTTACAGTTTGCTTCGTTATGGCAGTGTTTGGCTGTGTGGCCGTAGTTTTGACATTTGTGGCAGATCATTGGTCTATTAATAAATGGGTAGACTATCGTATCTGATTTTTCGCCTGGGATATATATAGAGTCTGGTGTAGTGTAGCTATTAAAGGTTAGTAGGAGTGGGGTGGTTTGGGAGAATCGAGTTTTAATGAAGCTGACACGGACAGCGTCACTGATATTGTACTGGCTCTTCAGGCCTTCCACAAAATCTTCCATATTATCTACATCGTATTCTTGAATATATATTAGTCCTTTGGATTGATTGTAGTATGGGTGTTCGCTGATCTGGCAATTAATGCCGTCGACGTTATTAAGTCTGGTGATGCGCTCAGATTGGGGTTTGTTTCGAGTTTCTATAATAAAGTTACCTTTACCTGAATAAGTTATTCTTTTCGCCTTTAAACCAGTTATTTTGACTATTTCTTCTTGGAGGCAAAATGGATTTATTTGGTTTCTCTCTTCGATTTTGAATTTGACCGAGAAGAACTTTGCATAATGGTCGTTCTTCGTCATTTCTTGGTTCAACGATATGGGTGTGTATTTGTTAGCTTTGCTTTGTTTTCTCACATTTTCTTTCTCGTAGCCCATGATTTTAATGTTTTTCTCTATGTTCTGCGCTTTCGTCATTTCTAGGATTTTTTCGAGTGTATTTTCGATTTTCCTTATTCGATCGTCTACATTTTGTGCTTCTTTTTCAACTTCATGTTTATCGGGGTTGATGCATTTGGTTGCATCACCTGCCGCAAGTCTATTCAGCACTTCATTTAATTTAGCCTCCAATTGGTCCACCTTACAGGTAGCACCGTTTGGTTCCGGTGGAGTTTTTTCGGTTGTTTGGTCAAATGTTTCATTGTTTTCGCTTATCTTCCTGGTGATAGTGTTAGTTTTGGGGTTTGTTGCACCTACGTTGGTAGCAGTGCTTAGGTTGTTGTTGTTGGGGTTTATTCGTTGTTTTAATTTGTTTTTATTTTTGGCGTACATACTCCCGGCTTCAGAGGGGGTTTCCCCGCCTCGAAGTCGGGGTTTGAGGTATTCGCTGATTGTTGCCAGAAGTGTTTAAAGTTTTACTTTGGGATCCAAAGTAGTAATCCAAAATGGACTATTGGTCTGCTTAACTTAAGTCTAATCTTATAGGTTATTTAAGGGCCCTGGAATATAGGGCAAATTAAAGAGAGAATAACTACGCAAATGAGACCCAAGCTCCGAAGAGCTCGGGCCGCCGCCCGACTTTGTTCTACCCAACAACGGGGAATTGGAAAAAAAGCTAAAATCTTAATCCCTCGAAAGAAAACTCAAAAGATAGAGGAAAGAGCAGTTGGGTATTTCAACGGTACCACCACGAGAAGGTGCCGGGTCGCGCTAGTGTCAAAAGTCTGTTGATGCCCTCTTTCTCGCATGATCACCTGGGCTGCATGCCAGATACCGCCAGATCTTGCATACACCTGCGATGCATGCCAGATGCCGCCAATAACTACCGTGTTGTGTTCTCCTATATCCATTATGCTGTATTTTCTATATAAAAAGTGTTAACGACAGTCGGATATTAGGAAACACGTCTGGCATTTTAGAAATCTCACCAGCGGCCTCTGAAATTTTGGCCACGAGATCTTCCTTACATTTACATTCTAAACGTTTTTGCAGAAACCTTTTAATCGAACATCTCTGAAAGGAAATTTTATCTTAGTACACCCTCGTATATTAGAAGTGTTTATAACGTAAATTCAAACTAAACATTGTGAGTAATTGTATCGTGAAATATCATACTTTAAAACAATTAACTGCTAATATCTCACAAACCCAAAAGTGTTCTGAAAATTTCATAGAAACAAATTGTTCATCTGGCCATATTCTGCTGGTGAAATTTTGTACCTCTTGTAAAACTTCCTGTACAAACTAGCATTATCTCCGTACAGTTAGCCAGCAGGTTTTAATTATATTAACTTAATAAATCTGAACACGTCAGTGGTTTGCTTTAATCACAACCTTATCAGAAACTTTAAAACGGAAGTAATTCCGATAAAATTTATCATCTTCACTATGAAAACGTTTCGGAGTCCAGTTCCATCATCAGTTCAAACGAAAAACAAAAGAATTACGTCTGAAATATAAGATCAAAGTAAAATAGGTTGTAGCTACTACATATATATCATGAAAGTAAAAATACAAAGTATAAGACGGACAAAAACAAAGAATAAAATACAGAAGCACAAAAAGAATACATGTGATACATAAGTATGAAATGAAATTAGTCTGGTTCAGACGAGGAATCTACCTATTCACTATTTGCAAAAGGTACGAACTGTCCATATTGTTCATATGAGGGTTTCGCTTGATGATATGCAAGAACTTTAAAATTCTGAGGACATGGCGGGGTTGAAGCTGAGTCTAAAATTTTAAAATCGGCAAGGAGATTTAGGAACATTGCATTATTAACTTTATCATGTAATTACAAAGGAAGGAAAGCTTTTTGAATATAAATATTGTTCACTTAGCTTGACGACGAACAATTGTGAGACAAAACGAACAGTCTTTGAACGTGCGTGTTCAGCTGATATCTAGTATTTATATTCCCGCAAAAGAACTAATGAAATACTAATGGAATTCTTAAAACTTATGACCAAACTATGACAGCAATATATAATTGTAAAATTCGTAATATTTTTGTCTTTTCATACAAATAAACATGTAGTTTCGATAAAGAATGATCTGTAGAAATTGCGGTATCTGGCATGCATCGCAGGTGTATGCAAGACCGCTATTTTCTACAGATCATTCTTTATCGAAACAACATGTTTATTTGTATGAAAAGACAAAAATATTCGAATTTACAATTATATATTGCTGTCGTAGTTTTCGTCATAAGTTTTAAGAATTCCATTAGTGTTTCATTAGTTCTTTTGCGGGAATATAAATACTAGATATCAGCTGAACACGCACGTTCAAAGACTGTTCGTTTTGTCTCACAATAGTTCGTCGTCAAGCTAAGTGAACAATATTTATATTCAAAAAGCTGTCGTTCCTTTGTAATTACATAATAAAGTTAATAATGCAATGTTCCTAAATCTCCTTGCCGATTTTAAAATTTTAGACTCAGCTTCAACCCCGCATGTCCTCAGAATTTTAAAGTCCTTGCATATCATCAAGCGAAAGCCTCATATGAACAATATGGACAGTTCGTACCTTTTGCAAATAGTGAATAGGTAGATTCCTCGTCTGAACCAGACTAATTTCATTTCATACTTATGTGTCACATGTATTCTTTTTGTGCTTCTGTATTTTATTCTTTGTTTTTGTCCGTCTTATACTTTGTATTTTTACTTTCATGATATATTTGTAGTAGCTACAACCCATTTTACTTTGATCTTATATTTCAGACGTAATTCTTTTGTTTTTCGTTTGAACTGATGATGGAACTGGACTCCGAAACGCTTTAATAGTGAAGATGATAAATTTTATCGGAATTACTTACGTTTTAAAGTTTCTGATAAGGTTGCGATTAAAGCAAACCACTGACGTGTTCAGATTTATTAAGTTAATATAATTAAAACCTGCTGGCTAACTGTACGGATATAATACTAGTTTGTGCAGGAAGTTTTACAAGAGGTACACAATTTCACCAGCAGAATATGGCCAGATGAACAATTTGTTTCTATGAAATTTTCAGAACACTTTTGGGTTTGCGAGAAATTAGCAGTTAATTGTTTTAAAGTATGATATTTTACGATACAATTACTCACAATGTTTAGTTTAAATTTTCGTTATAAACACTTCTAATATACGAGGGTGTACTACGATTAAATTTCCTTTTAGTGATGTTCGATTAAAAGGTTTCTGCAAAAACGTTTAGAATGGAAATGTAAGGAAGATCTCGTGGCCAAAATTTCAGAGGCTGCTGGTGAGATTTCTGAAATGCCAGACGTGTTTCCTAATATCCGACTGTCGTTAACACTTTTTATATAGAAAATACAGCATAAGGGATATAGGAGAACACAACACGGTAGTTATTGGCGGTATCTGGCATGCATCGCAGGTGTTTGCAAGATCTGGCGGTATCTGGCATGCAGCCCTGGTGATCATGCGAGAAGGAGGGCATCAACAGACTTTTGACACTAGCGCTGCCGGGTCAGCTGGATACCTGCTCGTGAGTAGGTATTCCTGTATCAATCCTTGTCTACGACTTATTTCCCTTCACCAAGCTCAATAATTCAATAATTTGGTACCAGTAAGCGTGGTAAAGGGAACACGTAAAATTTCCTCTGTTGATATTTTAATGCTTTGTTTCACTCGTCGTCGCTTTTGCTTCTCAGACAACTGATGAAAATATTTCCTTTTTCTCATTTTTGTCAGATTAAGTCACGCCTTCACACGAAAGGTCAATCACGCCGAGAAGCTCTCAACCGAATCTTTGTACCGTCAGATGTAGTACAGGATTAACGTTTCTACTACAAAGACAACATACTTCTATCATATATGCAGAGTATGGCCTAATTTTTTGCTCATTTCAATGATTTCCAAGTTGTCAAATAGCCTGTAGAAATGTTTCACTGTTTTTCTGTTGAGAGGCCTTTTTAAATAATGAATGAAAATTTTAAATTATGGTTTAGTCCATAAGCAATCTGCTATAATAGGAATTTGAAAACATAAGCCTACTTTGATCACACTTGTTTCATTTTTCTTGTTTCATACAGTGATGGACTGATCCATTTTTGGGCCAAAACAAACATACATTCTTTAGAGAATACTGATGCTCCAATACTTGAAAATACCAATATATTGACCAATCCTGATACAATTTTAAGTTGGAAAAAAATTAGCTAGAAGCCCTACATGGGTTAAGACGAGTGTTATAATGAAATTATTTACTACTAGACCTATTCAAAATATCATAATTTCAACATTTAAGTTGTAAATAAGGAATGAAAAAATTACAAGCACTATGTGAACCATATTTTTAAGAAAAAATGATATGAAATAAATTCAACCGTGAAGTATTAGCTGTGCGTCTAAAAAGAATCAGTCAGATTTTTCTCATACCGATAAATTGGTACATAACTAGTAGGGATGTACCAAAACCTGAATTTTGCCAAAGCCAAAGCTTAGTCCGCAGCAACTTTGCTGAAGACAAAGCTTTGGCCAATTCCGCAGCTTTAGTTTCATTCCCACAACTGTAGCTATTTAAGCAGATTTATAACGTTTTTATTAGTACAATAACTGCTAAGTTGTTATAGCCGGTCATTTATTAATGGTAATTTGCTGTTAACAAGTTAAACTTTGCAGTCATACATGCTGTGTATCAATTTTTTTTCTGATCATACTATTCTTGAGAATGTTTGTTAGCAATGCTTGCTTGAGTTTAAAAACCTAGGTTTTAGAATAATTTCCTTACATAACAGAGCTGACAATCCCAGCCAATTATATGAAAAGCTATACTTAACATTATGAGTTGCTATGGCAAATAGCATATAGACAGCTATGCACAATCAAAAAAGTATTTCATTGACAGATGTATCACGGTTCATTTCTGAACAGACTTCTCATGAAATTATCAATAAAAATTAGGCATTTGGCATAATACACTATATTAAAGAACTGAAGTATGAATGAATGAAAGCACTATTTACAATAACCTGTTGACTGTAGCCATTCATTAGGTGAGAAAAAGGTCAGAAAATATGACACATTGACATGATGCAATCAATCCTGTAGTAAGTGTTATGTCACAGCTTGGTTTTGAATGGGATGCAGTTTTCATAAAATTTCTCTACACAGTTGTAGCTGATACATTCATACTACAATAAGCTTATGTAAATCTGCTAAACATTTTGTTTCCATGTAGATATTGAAACCCATTAGTAGTCCCCTAAACTTGCTTTTTAAACTATAAAAAAGATATGATGTGACTACTACATTTACCTTAATTCACTTAGGCCTATACACGTAGGGTAACGACTCAAATGGCGTAAATACACAATTGCCGTACGAAACTCCATGAAAATCATATACTAACGCTTCAATCAGTTGCTTGATGGTGGTATTCAAGGGAATGACAGTCTGAGCTACTGCACTACCTCCATCAGGTTAACTGAACATAGCATTATACAGTAGGATTAAAAATGCATTTTATTCTCCAATTGTATACATATGCTAACTGAGTTGTTACCCTAGCCTATTGGTATGTGTTCCTTATCACAAATGCAAGTGCACATGAAGTGCAAAAATTTTTTTTCAACTAAAATTATTGAAAAACAGTAAAATACACACACACACAGATCAAGAATAGTTAAGGCAAGCTTTGTCAAGTTCTAGTCCCTTCATTTTTGCACAAAAAAAATCTAAAAGTGAGAAAAATCTAAAAAAAGTGGAAAAAATATTAAAAAAAGAAACAAAATTTCCTTTTCACACTTGCATTTGAGATAAGGAACACAATTTAAGTGAATTAAATCAATATTCAGCTTCTAATTAGGGCCTAAGTACTCTTTTTGGAAGAGTGGCAGTCTGTAATATTGACAATAATTTCTAACAAAATTCTTCACACACAGGTCTAGACCAATTGAGCACTATTTTTTAAATCATCATTTATAAAGTCTGCAACTAATTAGGCATTGTTAGAGAAATTAAACGAATGCCTAGCCTAGTAAGGCCTAACTAGCTAAGTTAGGTAGTGCCTAACTAGCTACTAGGGTAGCTACACCCATGATTTACTGGCCCTGTTGTCAGTAAATAGGTAATGGTCTCCTTAACAAAAAGCAATAGGAGTAAAAAGACCTCTTTTTCCTAACTGCTTTTTTGTAAATAAGGAGGCCAGTATTTGCAACAGGGTCAGTAACTCATGCATTTATAGCTTACCCTGGTGACAAATTTAGGTAGGAGGGCCTACCTAGGGCTAGGCACACCGTACCTACGCCAAGAATGGCGATGGGCTTGCTTAGCAATAGCACAGATTGCAAAAATATTGTCTGTACTAAGACAATACACAACCTTTTATTGTTCAATAAGCAACAAATGTATGAAAATAATAACAACCCACATACAGTAGGCCTATATTTAAAACAAATTCTCACTGCGCACTCAACTAAGCGAATAACTGATATGGCTCTAAACGACTGCTTGGACGCGGGAAATTTGTAGAACGGCTTTCGATTCAGGGTAAAAAAACAATCTTCAGGAAATTTAACATCTCAAAGTAGTGATTACCCTAGATTAGGGTAATTTATGTAATTTTATGCACCAGTTTCAAACAGTGAACTGCTATGTTGAGGCTGTTGATATACATTTGAAGTAGAAATAGTCTTGAATCTAGGGTAGAGTTCAAGATGGTGCTGGTGGCCCGGCAGTTTGTTATTCGTTCGTTATTCGACACTGACTGTTGCAAACGTGTTCAAACTGCGTTGGCGAATCGTATTGTCATTAGTTCTCAAATAAAGTATGATTTTAGTTGTGTCATATTCTATTTGCTTCATTTTATTGATTCTGTTCCAATAAATGTATTATAATACAGGACAAATGTACTATTTAAATTCGCGAAGCTTCTTATAACATCATTGAGCCCTAGGCTATATGAATTATCCATGAAAATATTCAATACCATAAACAATATGAGTGTTTTTTGATAAAGTGGGAATTTCTAGAAAGCGTTCCCTATCAGTGCATTCGTATTTTCAAAAATAGGCATATTCGTAGTTACATTCTCCATCGAAGGTTTCTAATTAAACCTATAGGTAGTACAAGGTGTATAAAGTTTTTCGATAAACTGTGGGTAGTATATAAGCAAAAAAGATTGAACGGCGAACCGGAGTGCCCCTTTATAACCCTATGTAGCCAGAAAATGCTCTCAGAAGTACAATATCTTCAATGGCTCATGGAAAACACAGAAATTGTTTCCATATCTCATAGCTCTTTCCAATGTGAATAAAATGAATTAAGTACTATTTTCTCCAATGAATGGAATTTTTAAGACCAGCTTTAGGAGCTTTATATACACTTATTACGCAATCACGCTGGAGCTTCAATGCTACCAAATTTGTAATATATAGAGCGTTACCAGATACAAATAGCCCTTAAGCCTTAAATATAGTCCGGTGGATTGCCATCTTTAAATCATTCGTGGCGCTCTCCGATGCTACACGTCATGTTGAACTGTCATGGATTTTGAGACGTGTTTTCAGAGTATAATCGAAGAGATGGCCTTTTCTGCAAAAATATATCTAAGATACACAGTTTCTCTCTTAAATCATTGCTGTTCCAGCGAAAATTTCTGATTGGGCCTCACCTAATGTTGTCACAAAGAGAACCTGTAGTATCACTCTAATTTCACTCTCTACTAGTCTGTAATATGCATTTTTCATGCCTTTTTTATTGATAAGTCGTGAAATTCTTTTCTTTTTCTTATTATGTCACCAAATCGGCTATTTTTTTTATTTAACAACGCATTTCTGACGCAACTACGTCAGTTGTTGTACTCTAACTGAGCGGGGTTTAAAGGTTGACCCTTGCTGGCGGAGGCACGATCGAAATGTTGCTCTGAATACCACATAGGATTGAATAGTGATCTTGGGCATTGCGTCGTAAAAACTTCTGGTATATCTCATGTTAATGTTTATATAAAACAAGCAGAAGATATTTAGAGAAGAAAGACATTCATGTTCTGTCATACATACGATACACTGCATACAAATGCTGTAACTGTAAATTTGTCCCATTCTCATTTCAACATCGACGTGTTCAGATGAAAGTAATACCAGGTACTTAAATGGTGTAAAATTTCACTGAAAAGTTGCTGTTCAAATGTGAGTAAACATCTGATGTTGCCTCAATTGTATCGAAAATTGGTATTCCTATTTATCGAGCATATTCCAAATCTTGCCATTGGGTAAGAAACGAACGCGTGCGTAAATTTTAAATATGATTAGCTTCAATGAATCAATTTAAGTGAACTTGATTATCATGTCATATTATTTCGATGTTTATTTCAAGGTTACTCTGACATAAAGAATAACTTTACACTAGCTACGTTTTATATACATATATATCATCAAGCGCGAAGTCCCGGGGCACCTGGAAATGTATCCAGAAAGAGTTCATCCGCCTCCTTGGTGCATAAATAGGCGGATGAACATAAATAGGCGGATGAAGAAGTGCAAGCGCGGCACGTTACCCACTGCGCCACCGTCTGCAGACGGTGGCACAGTGCGTAGCGTGCCCCGTGCACTTCTAGGTCCCCGGGTTCGAGTCCTCGTCGGGCCCCCCTGAGAATATATATATATCATTTTACAACATCTCACGCAATCTTTAACTGGTACTACACACGGATGGAACTTGAATTAGCAATACATGTAAAAACGCGGTAAATAGAAGTACATTGCTCAATTAAAGAAAAAAATGCCAGTTTACATACCTTCGTAATGCAGGAAGAAAACGTCCTGCATGTTAAAAATTTATTAAATCTGAAGTTTACAACGAAAAACTAATTTGTTTGATCTTCATAACTTACATGCTGCATGCGTATGTTAACACATGCATACTATACATATATTCTTGAAATATCCATGTACTCTCAAATTGGCTTCCTGACAAATCTTGGACTACCGAATTTTTCTCCACCAATATCGACCTAAACATGCCAAAATCAACGTTGTTCCCACCAACCATAAACAGCCAATATTTCCTTCTCTCATATCGACCTAAATTTACCAAAATCATCGTTGTTCTCACAAACCATAAACAACCAATATTTCCTCCACCGAAATCGACCAAAATATGCCAAAAGCAACGTTGAGTATTGGTCGGCATCTCGACCATAATGTTTTCATGACCATAATCGACCTTAACTTCTCATACTCTACTATATTCTGCTATAAGCACAACCATAATTTCCGACTGGGGTGCAACGATTTTTCCCTAAAATTGCAAATTGCTCCCAAAAACAATAAGCCACACCTCGTGAAACGCATCTGTCCAATTACCGTGAATTTGAAGACCTCACAAAATTACCGAAATTACTTATTTAAATTCAACAAATTTATTTAATACTGTCTATACATTTCATCAAGTTTCTTACAAATTGCGATAATTGAACAGATTAGTATTACAGGATGAGGCCTATTGTAACAGTAATAATGTATTATTAGAAAAAATAGCTAAGATGCAGATGAATGCTACATACAGTAAGAGGGCTCAAATTGTCTTCTTCATCGTAAAACACGAGACAATTACGATAAGTCTCACAGTAAAATATAGTCATTTCAAATCGCCACTGATATATAAATAGGTTAAAACATTACCGATGTTCAACAAATACATTTATTTCCTTTACAACAACCGTCATTTGACCATCAAAATAAATTCTTAGAAAAATATCTTCGGCACGCAAAGAATTCCATCACAGGTTGTTGGTAAGATTCACCACTGCAAACACTACGTAATAACTTTCATTCAAAATTAACCACCACCACCACAAAAGGACTCGTCAAGCAACCGATTACTAAGAAAATTTTCCCAATTTTAAATTAAATTTGCACACTTCCATTCTTAGACATCAAATATCTACAATGAGCAGTCCTCTCAACCACTACACGTCTTCGTCCTTTAATTGGGATGAGGAGACGACAGGGCCTGCACTAATGATATCGAGTCGCAAGTAGCAGAGAGCGGAATTATCCTCCACAGCTATACCTATTCAGAAGAAGTTACCCTCCACCTCCCACTTCAATGCGGCTCCGACGGTTGTACTCTATAGGATTCTTAATTTACAAGATATTCACATCATAAACAAATGAACAACTCAAATTTTTCAAATGGAACTTCTCCATAAAACTGGTGCTATTAGGCACAGAAATTTTCGTGAAGCCGAAACCTCCAATTCGATTAAACGAAAATAAAATCCGCAGGAAAAATACAACATACATTGGGTTCTTTTTGGTACCAAAAATAGATGAACAGATGCACATGAAATTAGTGCGATCAGTAAGTACCAGTACCGAATGAAATCATTAATTCATAGATGAAAATATTATTTTGACATCCGTTTTTTTGACATTCCAGCCACTGAAGTTTTCGTAATGCCAATACCTCATGTTCAGTAGAACAAAAAATAAATCAAAAGAAAGTAGCGAAATACAGTGGGGTCCTTTTTGGTACCAGAAATAGATGAACAGATCCGACATCAAGTTAGTACCATCAGTAAAGACTTGTTTCAAGATTAAATTGGTTAATAGTTTAGTTTAAGCCTCCCTAACCGCTACAAAAAAAAAAACGTATCGAAAAGAGGAAAGAGGAAGGCACCATTTAGTATGGTGATAAGGAAATGCGGAATCTACGCAGAAAGAGTATAGAAACAGTAAATTAAGAAAGAAGTTCATGAAACAAGATAAAAGTTGAAGAAGAAATTAGTAGGTGCTGAAAAACAGGACAACAGTGAACCGAAAAAGGTCGTCCTTAACATAACAAAAAATATTTTATTTCAACAAAAAGAAGACCCACCTAACTCTCAGCTCGGGCCCTCACATCTTCCCCCTGGGAGTGCTAATTCCCATAGATACAATAATTGTACACCCCTGAGGAAACGACTAGTTCCAAATGAACTCTTCAATTCGTAGGTAAAAATGTTACTTTGACATCAGTTTTTTTACATTCCAGCCACAGAAATTTTTGTAATGCCGATAATACCTCATGTTTTTAACCTGCAAACTATTCCACGGAGGCCGGCACAAGAACATCAACGTATTCGTGAAGAATTCAAGAATTACAGAAATAAGTTACACAAATTATATCTAAGTCCTATCACGAGTCATCCTGAGTTAACAATAGCATAACATCGAAAATTATGTGTTACGATTGTTAACAGGTACGTACTTTTGAATTAAATGGAAAATTATTTCAGCAACAGATTATTTCAAAGTCGGCAACCTAGAAGCTATAGTACTTCATAAAAAAGTATATTTACAGGCACAATAAGTACAATTCGACTGACGCCTTGCTTTCAATGTTAAAACTTATGCCATCACTCCTTTTCTAGATCAGGGGAAACTTTTTGGGTTACGATTAGGCATAAGGACATGACGGCAGAACAACTGAAAGATACACCCTACTTTTAAGACTACCAATCATGCACTGCCAAGTCAGTCGCAGCGTTGTCAACGCTATAGCGTAGCAAGGAGCTAGATTTCTAACATAAATCCGCTAGAATCCGCTTGATAATTATTGATTGATATATTTTGTTTAAACAGTAAATTACAACAAATAATAAGTCAGCATAGCACGTTAAACATATTAAAGAGAATTGCAAGTATTGACTAATTTGATTTAACAAAAAAGTGTTCCTTCAGCGGCGTTTGAGCGTTGCAATGTGTTGTATATTAAAATATGCATCGTATAATGTGATACTGGTTTTGTGAGTACGAGTTCCGGAGCGGAGGTTTGCGCGTCTTGCCGGATGCCTTATCGCGTTCAGGTCAGATGTCTTTATGGGACCTCCGCCGGATGCTGTGCCTTGGGGGCGCATCGCATTGGTATGCACCGGAAGAGCATTGTTTAACTTCCGAGCGCTATAGCTTATAAGCAGAGTCGGTGTATCAATGAGCCAGTACAAGAATAGGAACTTTGCTGAGAGTTTCCTTTTCCTACTCCTGAAGTTAAGGCTTCAGATACGGTAGTTACAGCTACCGATAATGTAGTTTGCAGCTACAATAACTAATCCTCGTATCGTGATGAAAAACCACGATATTACAAATGGCGACGAGAATTCGAATCTCCAAAGTAAATTTGAACGTTACAAGTGCTCTGAAATTAAGATGGCGCATTCTACAGTTTGCTGTCCTCCATTTGACGTTGCAGTGGAAACAGTGAGTTATATCTACAATGATTCAAGTACAGTGTGCAGACGTTCTTCAGAAGGCGGGAAACAATGGTGGTAACAAAGCTAGTATTATAGTTGAAGCTTCGCCTGTAAACATCATTACTGATCTACAACGAAGAATTTAACCTACGTTACTCACTGATGCTACATATGAGGAACTTGAAGGAAAGTTAATACAACAATTTAAAATCAAGAAATCCACTGTTGGCGCATCTGTTACATTTCTAAACAGAGAGCAAAGTGTTAATGAATCCATACAAAGTTATGCTAAAACTTTAAATGACTTAGCATCTTCGTGCAACTACGAAAATTGCGGTCGCGATCGTCTCTTGAGATATGTTCTTTTGGCTGGTCTACATTCAGCGCAAATTCTTCAAGTCCGCTCGAGCTAACTCATTAACATTTATTACGAGTCAACTACGTTCGAAGCTACGGACAATGTTCGCAGCTCTGCCGGGCGACTTGAAGGCGATCCGGCCGCTGTGCCCCCTAAAGGAAGGCACGCGGGGGATCGAACCAACTTACGCCCAACATGCGCCGGTCACGACACATCAAAGATACGAGAGCTGCAGAGGGACGGAGGGCGGTGCACTGCCAACTACCATTTATCTACTTGTAATAAATTCATTACCTTGGAAGAAACGTGATTGAATGGATTGTTGCCTGCTGCATTTTTAGATTTAGTTACTTCTACCTAAAGAACAATCTCAGTTTGTTTCATGCTACTTCAATGCTTTTTATTTTTCTTAGGGAATCAATTGAAGGGTGGAAAAGTTTAGTGGTCTAATTGCATTTTTTCCCTCGAAAAATATGATCTAGACTAGTGGACTGAAGTCGAGTACGATATAGTGTCACAGCGAAAGTCATTGATGGATGCATTAGTAGGCTACTCAACTCTGGGCGACTTCACCGGTTCTGAGCGAGTTGCATTCAACATATTTTTTACTCGACTAGACACCAGTGAAGCTCTCCCTACAACTTTTTGTAAGCTGCTCTGCTATTGATTGATCAAAGTTTACTACGCTCTTGCCATTTTCTATTTTGTTATCGTTGTTTTTTGTTTCAGATCGATTGTTTCAATGCAGTTTCTCATAAATATTTCTTTTTCAGCAATGATAATGTTCTTAGCTTCTGCAGATTGTAGGTATTGAAATTATTCGCATGTGATAGAGAATTTTGATATAAACACAAAGATAAACGGTATCGTTCCAGGTGTGGGAGTGTGCCAGTGCTTTTAATTTCCCAATTTCATTTTACCTATCATTTCTGAATCCGATGCTACCGTTTGAGGTAAATTTGTTGCATATATATCCTCTTCAGAATTACGTTGTAATAATGCTTCCCTTCATCAACTGGTTCTTTTTCAATTATCAAATGATTTCTATCTCAAGCTGCAGTTTGAGAATATTTCATTCACGACTTGGAAACATTTCATATAGCAAAAATAGTTATGTTGCACTGCTATTACAACTAATGAAGGTAATAGTGCAGTTTGCGTTTATGATATCTGCCATTAATAACTCTGCCGACTGTTATGAAAGTGTAATGAAGAAATCAATTTAATGGTTGAATAAT
Source organism: Morinoia aosen (assembly GCA_030386875.1). Taxonomy (NCBI): domain Eukaryota; kingdom Metazoa; phylum Arthropoda; class Malacostraca; order Amphipoda; family Talitridae; genus Morinoia; species Morinoia aosen. Next base: position 57,660,101 of record CM059574.1, on the reverse strand, counting down.
ATTGTAAGCGAGTCTTTCTTACCATTTCATGCTCAACATTAACTTTTTCTATTCACTACTCGTGCTTGCTCTTAACGTATCATTCGAATCATCTGGCATCTTTTGTAACACATGTATTTGTTCAAATTGCTATCCGGAGAATTACATAAGTTGAGTACACGTTTCACTATAACGTCCCTCGAAAACATTTACGTCAAATCTTAAGTGGATCTTGCTCGTGCGTTTCACTTGCAGTGGTCTACGACATCGCAGGAACTTTTGCTTGAGTTCTGGCTCAAAAATAGTTGAAAACTGATTTTGGAATATTTTCTAAACAGCGAATTTCTCTGAAATTTTGAAGCAAATTTTTACGCTTGTATTACATTGTGCTCTCAGATTTTTGCTCACAAATTTACCCAAAATTCATTTTCGTTAGGTGCAACCTTCCCCTCTGTCTCTGCATAGGCCTATATCGAAATGCAACGAAGAGGGTGACTATGCATCAATTTATCAATTTTCTGTTTGCCATGTAATAATAATCCTCGAGAAAGTTTCGAAAAGTTAATCCTCTTGAAGAATTCAGACATTTCAACTTCAGCCTCGACATTCATGTACTATTTCTTCATCGCTTGTTTGTGAAATCATTTGCAGCCTTTAGAATGGAGATGCCAGCTTTCAGAAGTAATATAAAACTAATGCATAATTTGTTCAATGAATTTGGAAGACACACTGAAAGGGTTGAATAAATGAACGTGAAAGTTTAGAATAATTAATTATTCAAATCGACCCTCGAACTATGCACAATTACATTATTAACAAGTCTTTGTCATTCAACTGCTAACTTGATTCATCATACTGAATTGACACCAATAATTGTCTGATACTCAATTACTAATACAATTTTCACTCAAGTAATTAATAAGTTATGTAATTAATTGAAATGCTCAACTTAATTTCATACACTTGTCCTTATTCCTCACTTCCTTCCACCATTTCGATTTTACAGCGAATAACTTCGAAATTTTTCGCAACACTATAACATACGCTCTACCTGGAAACCATTCAATGAAAGTATTAAGAAAACCAATATTCCAGTACTTTGAAAATTTTAACTGAAAATTTTGAGAGCCCTTGTTCGCATTCGACACCATAGAAAGTGACATGCTCAGTATTAAAAGTTAGGCTGTAAATTCCTATTAATCTTATTAACACGAGAAAGGAATATTTTCAAACATAAATACAATAAACCCAAGAACAATTAGTTGGTTATTAATCATGCGTTCATACAACCCAACCAACCAAAGCTAGTTATTCTGTAGTAGTGCATGGGCGAATAAAAAAACAGACTCAGAAATGTTTTAATCAACGTAAGTCTGAGGAAGGGTTCCATTGCTGACTTACGATGTACAAACACATCAAAAATATTTAGGTAGAATTAACATTTACTATTACGAAATGAAAGATTAGTCGTTAGTTATAGCCTCCCTACCCAGCAAGCAACAAATGCGATCCAAAGAGAGGAAGGAGGAAGGCACCATTTAGTATGGAGTTAAGGAAACGCGGAATCTACGCAGAAAGGGCATAGAAACAGTGAGTTTGGAAAGAAGATCATGAAACAAGAAAAATTTGACGAACAAAGTAGTAGGAGCTGAAGAACAGGACAGCAGGGAACCGAAATTAGGTGGTCCTTAACATAAAAACATTTTATTTCAACAAAAAAAAGAACTCTCAGCTCGGGCCCTCACATTGTCCCCCTGGGAGCGCCAATTCCCATAGATACAATAATTGTATCCCCATGACTGGTTACGAAATGAAAAGTCATTGGTACATCTGAACGTTTGGGCACATCATATTAAGAAAATACAGTCGTTGAGGTACAGGTTATATGTCATAGAATGAATTTCTAAAAATATAATTTCGAAATAGTGACAGCTTAAGAAATATCAATGATTCAAGTTCATCGATACAAATAAACCAGCATAGCCCACGGAGGCGAACCTACACAAACAGACATCCACACTCGCATCATACTCACAACACACACTCACAGAGACATTCACACATTTACACAAACACACGCACACACATGTACACGCTCTTATCAAATCACCACATATCAGCAGCAACGCAATGAGATGCACCATCGTCTCAAATGACAAAATAATAAGAATAGCAATAATAATGAAGGCATCTACGGATGCTTTATTTCCAATCAAGCCTGACACATATTACCTTGTACATTGGATTTTCAAATGCCTTATATCTAACGCCAGGACGCCATGACGCTTTCCCACGGTCAAGACCGGTACCCATTTTAGACACCTGGGTAGAGTGGGGTATTGTGCTTGGAATTTTTCTCCTATACCCAACAGAGAAAATCGCCACTTCCAGCGCCGAGTTTAAAACCCGGGTCTGCCGCACGGCGGCAGAACCTCTAGCCACATGGCTATGGCGAGGAAACATTATATACATACAATGTCTTTCACTTGAAGCTCCATGTTGAAATTTCAAACACCACAAGCATTTCATTTAGGAACAGCAATATCAATCAATATATGTTAAAACGCCACCAGCATTTCCTTTATCGAAGGCATATTATTTACCAATATACAAACAGCAACACAATTTACTAAATTTTAACACAACTAAAACCTGACCTAACTCTGCCACCAACAAACTGGTGAAAAATCATTTTGCTAACCCATTTCCATGAAAAACAGAGCAAAACCAAAACGATGGTACCCTCATTTATGGAATTAGACTGACTTAAGGTTTGTGTAACAATTAATTCAATCAATAACTCAGTTTTCATGTCACACCCTACACGAACACTATCTAAAGCAATATAAGGTACTCTCACCCAACCTAACCATAGGCAAGGTCACCTAACCTCGACTAACAAAACATAATCTAAACTTACCTAAGCAAACCTAATTTTACGTAACTTTCATGCAAGATAAGTTAACCTATCCTGCTCATTTATAACGGGAACTTATTACTCGACATAGTTTAAACACAGATACATACAACTCAACTGCATTAATCCAGGGTGCCCTGTCCTATTCTATAGTTGAAATTTCGGTCCCACTTATTTTATCCTATTCTGTTCTAATGCCTTAGCCCTTATTCTTCACAAATTCCAAACCTCTATGTGCGCAAACGTTCTTTCAACAAATTTACTTATGACCACTTACTATACTTACGTTATAACCGCGAAAATTTGTTCCATAACTATTCCCGCAGAAGAGACTTGCAATATTTTCCCATTCAATTTCGATTTAGGATTCATTTAAACATGTTACAAACCTTATCTCATGAAGCACTTTGACGAAACACATTATATTTCGCTTTATTCATTGCTTTACATCACCAGACGTTTTCTCAGTTTCGAAAATAACAACCGCGCTTCGCTCTAATCAACAATTGATGACATCACACTTACATAGTCATTGGAAATTCGTTTTCTCGAATAAATGACGTCAAAGCGATGTAAATTGGAAAACATTACACAAAATCTCCATCATTTTGCAGCAGGCTCGCTTAGAATATTAAAACTTACATCTTTATGGTCGACACACGGTAACAAAACAGTAATCATTACCAAAACAACTTGCCATCAAAACACTAAGCCAAGTGGAACTTAATTCTCGGTCCAATAATCAAAGTTTCCTAACTGTGCAACACAAATGGGAAAACGAACGTAGAACGCGCTATAGCGCTGGAAGATGAGCGCTCAAAAAATAAACTCTCAGTTTTCGGAACGCTCGGAGAGATCTGAAGCTCTCGTCGATTCCAACCGCTTTCGTCTTGAAGTGAGGAACTGCCAAGAAAAAACGCATTCACTTACAATCATTAAAAACTTTAAACAATTCATGAGAATTTGACATTCCGGTTAAATTTTGGATGCACTGTGCACTTCACTAAAACCCTTTAAATTGTCTGTGCCATGAAATTCATCTCTTTATCAAAAATTAAACTTAGTAATTTTACATTAAGACAATATTATTTCCGAACAAATTTCTCACATTTCTCAAACAAATGCGTCTGTCAACATAGACCATTAAGGCCTCTTTAGACGATGCATCATAGATACTCAGAAGAGTCGCAAGTGCTGCATGAGTTTGCTTATCTATGCTGCATGGGCTTGTAGACGGCATTCTGCAGCCGAGCAAGTGAGAGAAGCACGAATGGCGGCGGTCAGTTACTGCTCAAACTCGTCGAGTGATGGATGTGCGACGCCGGGCGTCGTCATTCATTTTAGAGTTGCCAAAGTATACTGATCGGGACGCATCGAGATACTGCTCAACACTGCATAATTTGATTGAATTGATAATTAATTATTGATAATTATCAATTATCTTAATTGATAATTAAGAATGGCGGTAAGTGTATTCAATAATGAATACACTTACCGCCATTCTTCGATCAAACTTTGTACAGAATCGCGAAGAAACGAGTCAGCCATAGTCAGTGGGAGACGCAATTACGCCAACCTCGCTCAATCATTGCTTGCTGGACACTAGACATGGAGCTAGGATATATGGAGGGAGCATAGCGCACTCCGATCGGGCTCAATTTGGCTGCAAAAGTTGAAACACTCGGGCACAGTCAATGTCCGACACGTCACAATTCTGAGCCAACCACAGACGCTTGGCTGAAGTTAGCTCCACCCACTTTCCCTACAACCCCGCCTCTCAATGGCTCTCATTTTCCAAAGCAAGATTAGTACCTCACCACAAGTCAAAGGGTAAGGTGCGCGTGCAAGTCGCTCTAATTTGTTCTAATCAAGGGCCTGTAATCGTTATAGTTTTCAACTCTTAATGTATCTTTGCTAGTAATTTTGATATTATTAAGTGTCCTCAAGTTAGGAAACACAATTTATTGTCTTTCGGAGTCTTAGAATCCCAAATTAATCATTAACGTTTGAATGATTAACTAAACAGCTGGAAGAGCATTCAGCGAGCGTGTGTGCACTCTAGCGTAGTTAGTAGGTAACTGGCTTCTGTGCTGACGTCACTCTCGCGAGACGGCTATTGGTTACCACAGACAGAGGAGAAATCTCAAAAACTGGTTCTCTTCACAGACGGCTATGCTCCCTCCATATATATTCCCTCCACGACACTAGATCTCTGTGCTCCTCGCGTGCTGCATGGGTCTAGGCATCACGGATGCATCTTTGCCGGGTCGGTGTTTTGCTGCAGCAGCATGCTCCTTTGCGAGTACTTGTTATGCGTGATGCATCAATGAGTCGCTTATGCTGCATCGTCTCGAGAGGCCTTTAGACACCTTTTTTCCCATTGTTTCCCATTAGACACCCTTTTTCGCAAATTCAAATATGTCATGAATGAGACCAATTTGCGCCTATTTGTATTCCGATATTTCTATTACGGATCGATATAGAAACTTTCATTAAAGCTGAGAGGGAATTTGAAAATTTTTGAAAATATATGTTATACACTTGAAATTCCGTAAATAACATAATTGAAACACTCATAACCTCAACAAATTTAGTCGCCCTCAGAGACACACGTTCACCACATTTTAACAATCATTTAGCGACTCAAAATGTTATGAACCCACTCAAATGAGGATTTTCTGGAACTTACACATGCCAGGTGAGCGACTTAAAGCCTCCAAACAACGAGTTTTTATTATTGTAGGCGATCGAATTTTTCGTGTACACTTAACAAGTTCCTGGTCATGAAGATCGTGAAATTTCAAGTCCCAATCATAAATATTATTGAGAGAAATGTTCATCCAAACTACCCTTCTGAGAAAATGCCTCGTTCAATTGAAGCACGCAAAGGGAACCATTTTCGTGGAGTTTGAGCGAAAATAACGAGAGATTCGTTCCCAACTGAGCTTTTCTTAGTTACGAAATGAAAATTCAAATTCTTGGACTTGGTGCTCTTCCAATTTTAAACTTCTAACGTCAAAATAACCTGTTGAGAACACAACACAAATAGGCACAAATAGCCCTGCTCAACGATTCTTCGTTATCCGCAAAATCAATGCACAAGACAAATTTCAACACTCCTAACTCGGAATTCTTCTTCATTTTGATAGTTTTATTTCGAAGTGTCGACAGTGAAAACATTTTTTGCGTAATCGTCATGTTGAACAGGGCACTGTTGAAACGGTGCTGTATACACTCGAGATGCCTAATATTTTCATGTGAACCAACTTCCACACTTGATTGTCCAGGAAGTAACTTCTGCAGGGCCAGGGCTTTACTCGTGATTCTTTCACTGAAGTTCGTTTCCCTGTTGTCGTGCAGCTTCCCTGGCACCTTCTGAGAACATTTTGATATCTATAGAACCAGTGGGTCGAGAACGAGAATGGACGAGAACGGTAGGACTGGTAGAGCCTTGCTGGTTTCAGGATAAGTCTCGGCACCTGTAAAACGTTAGGATGGATAAGTCTTGTCAATAAAAATCGTTCCACGCATGGTGGCACTAGATAATTGGTAAACTCAAACACATAAGTAGATTAGAAAGTATTAAAAAGAAAAGATTTGAACTGATCACCATTTGCATCCAAGGCAAGTGCGACTACGAAAAACAGCGTTATCGGTAAAATTAATTCCAACAGGACGAATATTCTTTTTTCCTTTTTTTCGTGTTTTTCAATCTCATGTTTGCCACATTCATAAAGCCCATTGATGTGATTTCCATTGTAGTGAAATATTCTATATGAATGCATGGGTGATGAGCACGATAAAAATTGGCCGATCCTCGGAATTGTTTTACTGAAAATGAACGTATTTTTAGATCAAAACTATGACCAGAAGCCAGACTACCCCTTGTTCTTACATCAAGCCTGTGTCTACAGGGCCAAAGAAAAGATCAAAACTTTCTCTCACCATTTACATGAAAGCAATGAGTAATTTTTTTTTCAGTTCAGGTTACACATATTCATTTTTGACATTCAAAATGCCCCAGTTTGTCGTAAACAAGGAATTCATATCTACGAGTCGTAAACACGTAAACAAGGAATTTACGCACAAGTGCTTTCAGATCCATGAGCAGCCAGTCCGGGAAAAAATTCTTAAAAAATAGCTCAATCAGTAGGTGCTAAAAAAAGGATAACAGAGACGATTATTACAAATGAACAAAATGATATTACATTCGTTAGCCCACCTTGTACTGTATCGGTAATATTCGCAAAGCCACAAGCTAGTGGGGGGTATCACTGAAGAAGCGGACGGTAGAGGAATGCGACAGTATCTCCAACCCAGTTTCGTGAGCTTCAGGTCCATCTGCAAGATATCATGAATGAGTATAGATCGAGATAAGTAAAATAAGCCCTTTAATTAAGTGCGAAGGGATTTGTACTGCAATATTATTACATAATTTTTTTTGCGTGTTTTGAAAGCATTTCCTTCACAACAATGTAGGCGCTATCGGTTGAAGAGTGTTATAATTTCTTTACCAGATATTAAGTTTCGCAGCTACTTACCGGCTTGTCATAAAATGAAAAATTTCAACTAACCCAGCTTCACAACGTGAATGGTGCATTTCAACACGTTCCCTGTGTATTGGGCCACATGTGTACCAATAGGTAAATTGCTCATTCACGTACCGTTGTAAATAAATGACATTTCATCTGTTTCGTGATATTTTAAAAAAACAACAGTTATCATACGCGGCTAAATGTTATCGTACAGTAGCATTTTTATTATAAATTAGAAAGGATAAAAATTTATTGGAGCAGTAAAGTTGATTTCCCAGGTTTGCTACTTAAAGCCTAGCCAAACCAACTGTTGACAACCGCGGAAACGCAGGGAGCGTGTTAAAAATTTCACGGCTTATGTATTGCGAGCTGTCAGACGCGAACAAGGAGTCGCACATCTTATTAGGGGCTGCCATATTTCTTGAGTGAACGAAATGTGTCCTATCGCGCAATTTTTTCTTTCGATAGTGTCTACGATACTTTCTGGAATTCCTATAAACTAACCACTTTTCAAACTTCACGATCAAAATGATAAATACGAGCAAAAAGAGTCCAAGCAATTTTTGCGTCCAGCTGCGCCACTGATGCTTAACGGTCCATAGAACTTTTTCTCAAGTCTTATCATTTTTACAGAGTTGAAGATTCGACTCCAACTAGAGGTTACTAACACTCAAATGCCGAAGTATGCCGAGGTAAGGGAACACTGTACCGTGGCTTTTAGATTGTTTGTGACATTTTTATGAAGCATCGTTCGTTCATAGCGATCGAAATGTGGCACTTAGCAGACCTGAATTTTTCTTGTGGTTCTTATTTATTTGCATACATTTTTTTTTGACAAGAGTGTTGTATAGTGACGCTCTTGGGATATTTATGGAGGTTCCGGCTGCGGAGATTTATGAGTCTCGCTCGCTCGGAGTTTCCGGCGGAACCGCAGAGGCGCGTCTGGTATTTACAAGCGCCGGATAGGTCGGAAGGCGCCTACTGCCGGGCGGAAGTTCATTGTCCGAAACTAGACTTAAGAGCAAGCTGTGTGAACTTGAGATCAGTACATTACTAGTCGTCCTGCTGTTCGTTTTGCTATCCAATTGCCTGGTTTACGGCTAGGCTAACCGATCTACAAGTGTTGTCCAGTAAACCTTACATCTTGCTGAAATTCCAAGATACTACAATTGGCGACGAGGCTTCGAACTTGCGAAGTGAATTTGAACTTTAAAAGTGCTCTGAAAATTAAGATGGCATATTCTACAGTCAGCTGTCCTCCGTTCGACGTGGAAGTAGAAACAGTGAGTGAATTCTTGGAACGCTGGAAAGTACAAAGTGCAGACGCTCTTCAGAAAGCAGGAAATAATGGCGGTAAAAAAGCTAGTATTCTAATCAAAGCTTTGCCTGTAAACATAATTACTGATCTACAACGAAGAATTAAACCTACGTTACTCACTGAGGCTACATATGAAGAACTTGAAGAAAAATTAACACAACAATTTGAAATTAAAAAATCCATCGTCGGTGCATCGGTTACATTTCTAAATAGAAAACAAGGTGCTAATGAATCCATAGAAAGTTATGCTAAAACGTTAAATGACTTAGCATCTGCATGCAATTATGGTAATTGCTGTCGTGATCGTTTATTAAGAGATGCCTTCGTGGCTGGGCTACACTCAGCGCAAATTCTCAGCGCGGTTCTACAGAAGTGCGATAGCAAGTCCTTCAACGAATGCGTTGAAAACGCAAAACTTATCGAACAATTAAGCTCCGACGCTCAAGATATTATTCGGGAGGATTCATCTACATCGTATTTCACTACAGAAAAACTCCCGCCGAACTACATATGCATTCGCTGCGGAACCAAGCAAAAGCATCTTGCAAAGAATTGCTATGCTTTGAAATTGAAATGTCACACATGTGGAAAATTAGGCCACATTTCGAAGGTTTGCAAATCTACACCTGCAGCTCGGCCTCATTCTGCTATGCCTACACGAAGGGGACCTACACGAGGAGAATCTGACGCAGCTCGCACTTACACAGTGCAGTCGGGAAGAAGCGGTTGCTGTGGCATCGTCGGAAGAGAAGACGTGTTAATGAAGAATTCACGGATGCCTCTACAGAAGAACGAAGCTGTTTGGCAAAAACCGGGGAACGAAAGTGGTGACGGTAATCATCTACATGAGTGTTCTGATTATTCCCCAAGTGATTCTAATTTTTTAGAGTAAACACCACTGTAATTCCCGTCACTAAAGAGCCCACTATGATTGCATGCAACCCAAATAGTAAACCTGTTGAATTCTTGTTGGATAACGGCAGTGCCGTGTCAACTATACGTAAAAGAGATGCAATCAGAGTTGGTGCTGTGGTAAATCCTACATGCAGCAAAATTCTCGGGTACAGTGGTGTCTCGGTAAACCTGCTTGGTCAAGCTTCAGTAACGGTTATGTACCAAAATGTAAGTTTTAATCATAAGTTTCTCATTGTGGAGGATGATAGAATCAACTTACTTGGCCGAGATATTTGTTCTAAACTAAACGTAGACATTGTCATTCCTGACAAATACGATTCCATAAATAAAACGGATTGTCATAGTTTGCCGAAAAAGTTGTCGTTAAAATATGACGAATACTTATCATCTGATTCACAGTCTAACGTTAAAGAGACAGTTCATCTTGATGTGTTGCCTAATGCAGTTCCTGTATTTTGTAAAGCACGCCCGGTTCCTGTAAGACTAAGAGACTCTGTCAAAACCGAACTGGAACGCTTGCAGAGTATGGGCAAAATCACAAAAGTGTATGATAGCCAATGGGCATCTCCTACTGTTAATGTTCTAAAGTCTGACGGCAGTGTGAGAATCTGTGGAGATTTTTCAGCTTCCATTAACAATTTCCTGAATCCAGTTCAATCTGTACTACCTGTTATTGATGATGTCATTTCTCAAGTCGGAGACGCTAAGTTTTTCTCAAAAATTGATTTGTCTAACGCGTTTTTACAAATTCCGTTGGACGAAGAATCAAAGAAAGTTACGACCATTAACACCTCTGAAGGTCTATTTATGTACAATTACTTACCCTATGGTCTACGTGCAAGCCCTGGCATCTTTCAAGCATTCATGAATAGGACTCTTTCTGGCATCGATAATATCATTGTGTACCAGGATGACCTCCTCATTTTGACCTCGTCATATGATGCTCATTTGGAAGTTCTTGACAGGGTCCTGTCTGTCCTGGAAAACGCGGGAATTCGCCTAAATCTGTCTAAATGTGCCTTTCTAACTGATCGTGTGTCTTATTTAGGGTACGTTTTCGATAACAAGGGTGTTCACCCTAACTCTGAGAAAGTAGAAGCTATTCTCAATGCTCCTGTTCCTAAAAACCTCAAACAGTTGCAAGCTTTCATCGGATTGTGTAACTTCTATAGTCGTTTTGTACCCAACTTTTCTAATGTCATGCATCCTCTGTATTCGCTGCTTAAGAAAAATTTACAGTTCCGGTGGACTCCAGAACAGGACGAGAGTGTCCAGAAAATTAAGAACATCTTTCGTTCGCATAAACCTCTAAAGTTGTTTGATCCCAACCATGAAACTCTTCTTGAAACTGATAGTTCGGGTTATGGAGTTGCTGCCATACTCATGCAACGCGTTAGTCCTTCTCATGATTGGTGTCCGGTTCAATTTGCTTCGAGATCTCTGAATAGTGCGGAACAAAACTACTCTAACATTGAAAGGGAGAGCCTTAGTGTGGTTTTTGGCGTGGAGAAATTCAAGAAATTTCTACTTGGTGCTAAGTTCATTATCCATAATGATCAGAAACCTCTTTGTAAACTTTTTGCACATGACAAGGGTGTACCTCTCAACTGTTCCGCTCGAATTCAGAGATGGGCTCTTAGACTCTCCCAGTTTGACTATGTTTTCAGATATTCGAAAGGCAAATGTAACGTAAATAGCGATTGTCTCAGTAGGCTGCCACTACCTACGACTGTAAGGGAGCTAGAACCGTACGAAATGATTTTTGCTGTGAACACTCTTGATAAAACTCCTGTCACGTGTGAAAATATAAAAACTCATACTGATATGGATAGCGAACTATGCCAACTTAAACAATACATAAAGTTTGGCATGCCTCCTAAACCTGATCCCAATTTTTCAAAATTTAAGAACCTGCTACCTCAGATGACCATCATGAAGGGTTGCATACTTTATAAAGAACGGGTTTTTATTCCCAAGTCACTGCGTAGTTTAGTCCTTGAAACATTTCATGATGGACATCCTGGCATTTGTGGCATGAAATCGTTGGCCAGATCTGTTATTTGGTTTCCCGGAATGGACAAAACTATTGAAGACATCGTAAAATGTTGTCCCCAATGTCAATTAAATCGAGCAAAACCTAAGTCTAGAAATGTAGAATGGCCTACTCCTTCTCGTCCTTTTGAACGCATTCATGTCGATCATTTTTTCTACGAGAATAAAATTGTTTTCATTGCTGTAGATGCACTATCTAAATATATTGAATGTGAAGTGGTACCATCCACGAGTGTGTCAGATACTGTCGATGCGTTGAGAATGATTTTCAGCAGAAACGGGCTGTGTGATGTGCTCGTAAGTGACAATGCTTCTAACTTTTCATCTCAAGACTTCAAAGATTTTCTTATTTCCAACGGCATTGAGCACCTCACACCTCCGCCCTACTCTCCAGCAAGCAATGTTCAAGCTGAGAGGGGGGTAAGAGTCATTAAAGACTTGTTGAAAAAACTATCTTCTTCCGAATCGTTCAAATCCCGTCTAGCAAAAGCATTATTTCAATCGCATTGTATTCCGCATAGTGTAACAAAAATTGTTCCCTCTGTTGCGCTGAACAATCGTAAATTTGTTACTTCCAAAGATAGAGTTCATCCTAAATTTTCTGTGTCCAGGTCTAAGCCTATGTATGTAACTCAATTTGATGTCGGGGATCATGTTCTCGCTCTGAATTTAAGAAATGGTCCCAAGTGGTTGAAGGGAATTATTGTTAGTAAGGTTGCTGTTAATATCTTTCATGTTCAAATATTAGCATTAAATGTAATCTGGAAGAGACATTCAAATCAGCTGTTGCACAGTAGTTTGGAATCTACCGGGAGTGGAGCAGCAGAGACTCCTGCTTTTCAGCCTGTTAACAGCTCCCCTGAGCAAAATGAACCTCGTAGATCAGGCAGAATAACCAAACCTGTAATACGAATAGGTTGTTGAGTTCCTCCTTCCCTTTGTCACATATTCATCTAAAGGGAGGGAAGTTGTTGTATAGTGACGCTCTTGGGATATTTATGGAGGTTCCGGCTGCGGAGATTTATGAGTCTCGCTCGCTCGGAGTTTCCGGCGGAACCGCAGAGGCGCGTCTGGTATTTACAAGCGCCGGATAGGTCGGAAGGCGCCTACTGCCGGGCGGAAGTTCATTGTCCGAAACTAGACTTAAGAGCAAGCTGTGTGAACTTGAGATCAGTACATTACTAGTCGTCCTGCTGTTCGTTTTGCTATCCAATTGCCTGGTTTACGGCTAGGCTAACCGATCTACAAGTGTTGTCCAGTAAACCTTATATCTTGCTGAAATTCCAAGATACTACAAAGAGTTTCTGCTTTCAATGGTTGAAGATTATTATTTAAGAATCTGACCTGAACTGACTCAATCACCCCTTTTAGGGCATCATTTGAGCGATTGTCATCGCTAACTCACTCCAAAGATATATGGGCGAGATTATTCACGTGACGAAGTTTTACATTTTCTATTAGGTGAAATTTTCTCACTTAGATAGCCGTGAGACGCGTTTTTGAAAGCGCCTTCAAAATTCATCCTAATTCTTAGATCAATTTCCTGTAATAAATGTGTACGAAATTGAACCGAGAAACTAATTCTATCGGACCTCACTAGCGTCCCATGCTCTCTAAAATGTCTCAACTACTGTTTTTCTGTATGAACTAAATTACAAAAACTTTGGAACGCAGTGGAGGGGTTGTACTATCAAACGCTGACTGTGATAGCGCGAGGACCGTCTGTCAAATATCTCTTCAATGATCATTACAGAGGAGAAGAATACCTAACCTATTTTAACGAGTTGAGCTGGCACCACGAGGTCCTACGCTAAGCCTTGTACATTCTCGAGTGATTATTTCAATTCGCAAGCAATTGTGCTCTCTATTTTTGAAGATGTTGTTGAAAATTGGAAAAACTCTCTCGAAAAAACATTTCTTAATGACTGTATCGGTATTCAATGTCACAAAAAAAATTTCAAAAACTCTCTGAACCTAAATTCACTTCAAGATTTAAACACCATGCAGTTAGTAATTTTCCATACAGTATGTTCAACACAATAATTTCATGGCAACGCATTAACATTGACTAATTACAAGCTTCTGCAATATGGTATTAACGGATGGTTCCGGCACGGAGAACAGTAGTTAATGACCAAATAGGCAAAAAAAATAAATATTTGGCTGGTTCTGCACAATGGACATAAAAATATTCACACAGTAAACATAAAAATATCTAACTTAACATGCTAGAACACCTAAGCATTATCAATAAAATACCATGCTCTGAATCATACACCATGTGGTAAACAATACACATTGAAAAATGATCAGTGACTGCCCAGTTAGAGCTTACCTTCATTGCCAGAAATTTGTTTTTCATTCAAGCGTTTAACGAGATTAATTAAGAGCTGTCCTTTTAATTTGCTGTTTGAAATTTTACAATACTCTACACATTTCGACAGATTATTGAGGTCATTTTCTACAACCATCACATGTTGCATCTTAAGCCTTGCATGACACAACTTCAACTGACGCCGGAAGAAGAGATTACTTATAACAGTACTATAACTACACAGCAGGCACCGAGTCACTCCGAGCCAAGCAATACTAAGAAGCTCTGTGATTGGTGGAAACCGGAGAGAAATTAGAAATACGTAAAAACATTTAACTTGCATGAATGCAGCTTACCAGAGCGTTCCATACGTAACGAATTTCTAAGAGGACTATTTTGTTCATATAATGATGGCGATGACAGTAACTTAGGTGACAGTGTCACGCAAAGTGCTCGTAAACATGTTTACCGTGCTATTTTAATGAAAGCTCGTTAGATTCGATCGCTCCGTGAACACAGCTCCCAAGTTTTTGCGCTTCTGAGAGATTCGCTCTGATGTCACAGCAGGGTTACCACTGGTTTTCATCACTTAATCTGGAATGCAGTAAAATAATACATACTTAAAGTAGTTTAGATTTTCTTACACTTGTTTACATTTAATTTAGTGTATCATAAATAATTGAATTGTTTATTTCGGTGTTTCCATTTCATGCTTAACCGCGGTAGAAGTAGTATAGCGTACAATAAGTGGCTGGGTTAAAAGTTGGCAGAAATCTTTCATTGGTAGCCTACACTGGGCTCCCAACGCATTCTCAACGCATCGACAGTATCTGACACACTCGTGGATGGTACCACTTCGCATTTAATATATTTAGATAACGCACCTACAGCAATGAAAACAATTTTATTCTCGTAGAAAAAGTGATCGACATGAATACGTTCAAAAGGACGAGAAGGAGAAGGCCATTCTACATTTCGAGACTTCGGCATTGCTAGATTTAATTGAGATTGAGGGCAACATTTTATGATGTCTTCAATAGTTTGGTCCATTCCGGGGAACCAAATAACAGATCTGGCCAACGATTTCATGCCACAAATGCCAGGATTTCAATCATGAAATGTTTCAAGAACTAAACTACGCTTGACTTGGGAATTAAAACCCTTCCTTTATAAAGTATACAACCTTTCATAATGGTCATCTGAGGTAGCAGATTCTTAAATTTAGACAAATTAGGATTAGGTTTAGGAGGCATGCCAAACTTTATGTATTGTTTAAGTTGGCATAGTTCGCTATCCATATCAGTGTGACTTTTCATATTTTCTCACGTGACAGAAGTTTTATCGAGAGAGTTCACTGCAAAAATCATTTCGTACGGTTCCAGTTCTTTTACCTTTATGGGTAGGGGAAGCCTACTGAGACAATCGCTATTTACGTTACATATACCTTTCGAATAGCTGAAAACATAGTCAAACTGGGAAAGTCTGAGAGCCCATCTTTGAATTCGAGCGGAACAGTTGAGAGGTACACCCTTGTTATGTGCAAAAAGTTTACAAAGAGGTTTTTGATCATTATGGATAATGAACTTAGCACCAAGTAGAAATTTCTTGAAATTCTCAACACCAAAAACAACACTAGGGCTCTCTTTTTCAATGTTAGAGTTGTTTTGTTATGCATTATTTAGAGATCTTGAAGCAAATTGAACAGGACACCAATCATGAGTAGCACTAACGCGTTGCATGAGTATGGCAGCAACTCCATATCCCGAACTATCAGTTTCAAGAAGAGTTTCATGGTTGGGATCAAACAACTTTAGATGTTTATGCATACGTAAGATGTCTTTGATTATGTGGACACTTTTATCGTGTTCTGGAGTCCAGCGGAACTGTACATTTTTCTTAAGCAGCGAATACAGAGGATGCATGACATTAGAAAAGTTGTGTACAAAACGACCATAGAAATTACACAACCCGATGAAAGCTTGCAACTGTTTGAGGTTTTTAGGAACAGGAGCATCGAGAATAACGTCTACTTTCTCAGAGTTAGGGTGAACACCATTGTTGTCGAAAACGTACCCTAGATAAGACACACGATCACTTAGAAAGGCACATTTAGACAGATATTAGCGAATTCCAGCATTTTTGAGGACAGACAGGACTTTGTCAAGAACTTCCAAATGATCATCATATGAAGAGGTCAAAATGAGTAGGTCATCCTGGTACACAACGATGTTATAGATGCCAGAAAGAGTCCTATTCATGAACGCTTGAAAAAGCCGGGGCTTACACGTAAACCATAAGGTAAGTAATTGTACATAAATAGACCTTCAGGGGTGTTAATGGTCGTAACCTTCTTTGATTCTTCGTCCAACGGAATTTGCAAAAACGCGTTAGACAAATCAATTTTTGAAATAAACTTAGCGTCTCCGACTTGAGAAATTACATCATCAATAACAGGCAGTAAAGATTGAACTGGATTCAGAAAATTATTAATGGAGGCTGAAAAATCTCCATAGATTCTCACACTGCCATCAGACTTTAGAACATTAACGGTAGGAGATGCCCATTGGCTATCATACACTTTAGAAATTTTGCCCATACTCTGCAAGCGCTCCAGTTCGGTTTTGACAGAGTCTCTTAGTCTTACAGGAACAGGGCGTGCTTTACAAAATACAGGAACTGCATTAGGCAACACATCAAGATGAACTGTTTCTCTAACGTTAGACTGTGAATCAGATGATAAATATGAATCATATTTCAACGACAAACTTCTCGGCAAACTATGACAATCCGTTTTATTTATGGAGTCGTATTTATCAGGAATGGCAACGTTTACGTTGAGTTTAGAACAAATATCTCGGCCAAGTGAGTTGATTCTATCATCTTCCACAATGAGAAACTTATGATCAAAACTAACATCTTTATAAGTGATAGTTACTGAAGATTGAACAAGCAAGTTTACAGAGCCACCACTGTACCCGAGAATTTTGCTGCACGTAGGATTTACAACAGCACCAAATTTAAGTGCATCTCTTTTACGTATAGTTGACTTGGCACTGCCGTTATCAAGCAAGAATTCAACAGGTTTTCCATTTAAGTTGGATGTAATCATAGAGGCTCTTTAGTAACGGGAATTACAGTGGTGTTTACTCTTAAAAATTAGAATCATTTAAGGGATAATCAGAAAATTCATGTACAGAATTATCGTCACCACTTTCATTCCTAGGTTTTTGTAGAACAACTTCGTTCTTCTGCTGTAGAGGCTTCCGTGAACTCTTCACTGACACATCTTCTCTTCCGACGTTGCAATGGCAACCGCTCATCTCCGGCTGCACCGCGTAGGAGCGAATGGCTTCAGATTTTTCTCGTGTAGGTCCTGCTGGAGAAGGCCGTGCTGCCGTCTTAGATTTGCAGACTTGAGAAATGTGGCCTATTTTTCCACACTTTTGGCATTTCAATTTCAGAGCAGAGCAATTCTTTGCAAGGTGCTTCCGCCTGGTTCCGCAGCGAATGCATAGGTAGTTCGGCGGGGGTTTTTCTGTAGTGAAAAACGATGAAGATGAATCCTCACGAATAATATCTTGAGCGTCGGAGCTGTACTGTTCGATGAGTTTTGCATGTTCAACGCATTCGTTGAAGGACTTGCTGTCGTACTTCTGTAGAACCGCGCTGAGAATTTGCGCTGAATGTAGCCCAGCCACGAAGGCATCTCTCAATAAACGATCACGACAGCAATTACCATAGTTGCATGCAGATGCTAAGTCATTTAACGTTTTAGCATAACTTGATATGGATTCATTAACACCTTGTTTTCTATTTAGAAATGTAACCGATGCACCGACGATGGATTTTTTATTTCAAATTGCTGTGTTAATTTTTCTTAGAGTTCCTCATATGTAGCATCAGTGAGTAACGTAGGTTTAATTCTTCGTTGTAGATCAGTAATTTTGTTTACCGGCAATGCTTTAATTAAAATACTAGCTTTTTTACCGCTATTATTTCACGCTCTCTGAAGAGCGTCTGCACACTGCATTTGAAATGGTCGCAGGAATTCACACACTGTTTCCACTTCAACATCGAATGAAGGACAGCTAACTGTAGAACACGCCATCCTAATTTTAAAGCACTTGTAAAGTTCTAATTCTCTTAGGAGATTCGAAGTTCTCGTCGCCAATTGTAATGTCGCTATTTTAAGTACGACATTAGGTGTGTTTAAGAGGAAGCTTTAACTTCAATTCGCCTAGCCGAATACCAGGCAGGAGGAAAGGAAACGCACTGTAGGACGTCTAGTATTGTCTGGTTCATCGATACACCGACTGTCCTTAAGACCTACTTAGCCCGGAAGTTGAACAATGCCCATCCGGTGCTTGTAAATGCAAAGCGCCCGTCGGCTCTTCCACCGGAGGTTCTATATGATGTGACCCGAACGCTTTAAGTTATCTGGGCAGAGCGCGAGAGAGACTCATAAATCTCAGCCTTCGGAAGTCTTATTAACACACTCAGCGTCACACCACAACGATGCTCACTTCACTTTATAACAATAGGGCAGCGCGGCAAATGATTTGCACATTTAAAACAGACTTGACTCAAAACCAATGAAGTTTTCAACCCAGTTTTGGGGTAAAATTAAATAATCATTATATAGTGGATACGATGAAAGTAACCACTATACTGAGGTTTCTTGTGATTTAGGTCACGCGCTATGAAATTTTTTCATATATCAAAACAATGCCCCCAGCTCTATGCAAACAAGAAATGTAATGTAAAAATAATTCGTGCACATAAGCCATGCGCATGTAAGATATTATATTCATCAGCTAAAAGCTGAAATTTACTTTACATTTTTTCGCGTTTTAGTTAACACGAATGAAGTTAAAACACCTCCGTTCTTCATTGGCATTGATGGGTAGCACCAGCACAAAATCACTCGTTGAAAAAAATCTATTCATGAATTTTGAACGAACCGTTAGTAGGTATTTGTGTAAAATGAAATTCGTATTGATTAACTCAATTCCGTATCAAAAGAGCCCTCAGTGATGAATATTTCCTGGTTACAGAAACGACACGTGGGATTTAAGCTCTTGAAATTTTGTTCGCGATGATAAACCATGAAGCCTGCATCAAATAAGATCATAAATTTCGACCCCTTGGTTTCATTCTGAATCTTTTTTAATTTTTTACGAACATGCTACCTCCAGCTATCTGGATCAAGCGAAGACAGGGAGCGTTCCCTATAATATTAACCACTGTCACAGTCTCACGGATGCCAGTGTACGCACGTGAAGTGATAGTAGAAGCGTTGTTTTTTCGCTTGTAATTGGTCCACTGTACATATTTACTTCACTGTATTTTAATAAGCAGAACACAACTGTAACATATGTATTTTCATGGGTTTAGGGCATGAAAAGATGATTGCGTTGGAAAAGAGGATACGCATGTTTTTCATAATTACAAATCGCAAGAGAAACTATTAATATTTGTAAAATAAAGTTAACTTTAAGTTAATTTCATTTCAAATAACTCGTAGGACAGATACTTGGGGAGTGTTCGATGTTGTACGATATTCAAATTTTATTCGATGATATTGAGTTGATATGTTTTTATAACTGTCGTACGTTTATGTTATTTGTGAAAATAACTAGGAGACAACATCCTGAGAGAAACAACACAGAGAAATGATTAAACTCTATTTGTGAACTGGAAAGCGGGTTATGTATTCATGTTTGTCGAAGTTATTTATCGGTAAATTCGATTATAAGTTCTATACGGAAGTCATTCATTATCAGCAAAACAATATTTTGTGTTGAATATTCGTAAGCTCGTTCAAAATAATTATTGGCAGTGGATTGACCAGCAATTTCCGGTAGCTGCATAAGACGATTGCGACAATCTCAGCTGCTCAAATGTGCTTGGTATCGCTCCGTGTAGTTTACTAGGCTTATGATTACAACGGCGGCCGCAGGCACGGCATTTGAACACTGCGTGGAGAGACGGAAATGATGTTCGGATCGCTACACTCATCTTGCTGTGAGTCAATTTTCAAAGGGATTCACTACATATATTTTCGTTGGGCAAAGAATCCAAGATGATTAAACGAATTTGAATCTAAAAATATAGGTGAAAATACTAACAAAATTGGCGACGCTAAAACGAAACACGTGGTAAGCTTAGCTGGTATTTTTCTTTGTAATATTATTTTTTTGCAGCTCAAATACTCAATTTTGGTTGCAGTCTCTAGCGCCCAATAGATGTTGGTCAAGTCAGTCGCTTAATGGTTTGGCAAGAGAAATTTTTTTGCCTGATTCTGGTTTTTTAATGAATAAATGGAAATCTATGCTGCTAAATAGAATACCTTAATGAATTGTATTATCGTTTTACCGTTTGATGGTATTTGTATTAAATGGTAATTAATACCTTACATGCAGTGAATGAAAAGCTGCTAGGTACCTGTCAGCAATTGCGTAATAATACAACCCTTTCACTTGCAATAGGTGTGTCGAGAATATGTTCAGAATGATCAAATTTTGCGAATTAAAAATGAAAATTCTTGTAATTGTGTGTAATGTAACAAATTTGTGCTTACGTAAAAAGTTGTATCTTGAAATAGCTCAGAAAATCCCAGCAGCCAGAGGGGTCGCTTCAACATGAATGTTTTATGTCGCTTCAACATGTATGTTTTTACGCCTGTATGTTTTCTTTCAACTCAGCAATGTTAGGAGGCTGCGATAAGGTGCGAGAGCCAAACGATGTATGTTTACAGTGTGTGTTGTCTCTGGAGGGGACTTTGGCAAATCTTTCATTAGGGCGAGCCATGGAAAACCTGAGACGCGCGAAAAAATGCCTACACAAGCGCGAACAAAGTCGCCCTTCTTGTCAAAGATAAATCGACACATAAAGCGCGACCCTTGAGCTGCGAGGGTGAACGGAGTAACGGTTTCGAAGGAGCCTGAGCGTGGGATACAATGAGGCTAAGAAAAAATAAATAAAGACGAACTGCGGGACTACCAATGAGAAGAGATGTGGGCGGTCACTGGCAGGGTCTGAGGATTCTCATAGGCCGAAGGTGAGAGTGCACAACCCTCGAAGAAAATACGCCAGGGCTCAAGGCGTCTGAGGCACAATGGACAGTTCGACCGGCGAAACCGTAACGTGAGGTGCAACCTAGAAACGCGGGTGTGTTCACAATAACAAGCGCAATAATAAGAAAAGTGGCTATATTGAAAATTATACTAAGTTTCACGCTATAATGTAATCCAGAAAGTAACACATTCTCGTTTCACTTGCAGAAAATTTACGTGTTCCCGTCACCACGTTCACAAAGGGGAAATTTATCAAAACATAACCCACCGTGGGAGTTATTGATGGAACATGGAGATGCTGCACTAGAAGGGAGGGTAAGAGATGCATTTCTTAAAAAGAAAGAGTAAAGATATTGTTGAGATAAATATTGCGATAATTCATTGTCATTCAGTCATTGATGCGCTTAAAAAGTAACAAGTTAAATTTTTATCTTTGACAGGCGGGACGGTTATTCAGTCATATGTCTGAGGATTGATCAGCTCGAATGAAGGGAATCGACGTGTGAACATGCTGAAACGGGATGAGCAAGATGACGTCATCACTAGACATTTTCTGAACAGTGCATAAGATAGGCCTTGAACTGAAGCGAGTTGTGGATGAATTCGGTGGTTGAAGTGACCTTCGCCTACTGGCTGTTGGGAGTACTTAGAGATTGTAGGCATTATCTGTGTTATGTTTGGATGCATAAGCAATCTGCGGTTAAAGGCTGGCCAGCCAAATTTCTGTGTAATTATGTGCAGTAGGTCATTTGACGTATGCTATTTGCTTTCATTACTTGATTAGCATTGTTCCTAACACCAATCATTGTGTGTGCGCTCATTGATGTTTGTATCACGTATAGCTGGGAATTATAAATGTTGAACATAGTTCACCCTGTGTATCATGCCCCACAATATTAGAAGCAATCCATCGTAATGCAACGGAGGGCGCCCAGAAAATGCGCTGCGTAAGTGGGTCAGCGATCCCCGGTGAGTACCTTTCCTTTTTTTTAGTATATGTGCTGTAATTGCCGATATTTATTCATTAATTTGTGTTGCATATGTATACTTTGGAGGTGGGCCATTCCTCAATTCCGAGAGCCGAATCCTCCTGTTAATGAAATGTTAACAAGGAGGTGAAGGGACCATTTCTCGTGACAGGTGTAATCATGGCAATTACGTAATGTTGGAAAGTTTCTCTGATTTCAGTTAGTTCAGTTTTTGAATTAAATATCTATTAATGCTATGTTCAGTTCATATCGTCGTATTTAGATGAGCAATAAAGTCGTGTTCTGCTCCTGTTGCTTCTACGGAAATGCTAGGGGGGCTTGGACTGGCATTATGCGGCATATAATTTTGAGACTTGTTGAGGATACCATTTCAGGTTACCGGCGTTGCGCATGTGCGCGATGTCTCCAACGCTGAGTGCGGTGCTGGAGTTGGATTCCGCCGGCGCCGGTGTCTGGCATGGGGCGAGTCGAGGCGTCCCCTGCGTAAATTTCGTGTTCACTCTTCTTCTCCTCTTCGTCAGCTCTTTCTGTGCCTTATTATTATTCTAAATTAGTGTGTTTGTGTGTGGGTGTATGCGTGTTTAAATTCCTTCACGTAAAGTGACGTTTTATGTCTGCTCATCCTTAAGTGTTCTTGAATTATCAAACTATTAAATCAGGCGGCTCGTCTGAAACTTCAATTAAAAGGTTCCGCCTGATTGACGAGTCGCCGTACTCTGATGTGGTTACTTTCTACTTAGACCTTTAAACCTTAACTGAAACCTACCAATTTCAACTTCAACTTTATACTTCAAACCTTAAACATAACTTGCTCTTTAACGCTTTCCTTGCTATTTTCCTCTAAAGTTAAACTTTTCGTCCTAGTACCAAGTGTTTCTACACTGAGTTGCACCATAAGCACAAATGTGCATCAAAAATTATTATCCTTAATTTGATCGAGATGAAATGAAATACATGTATAGATATTACAAAATTTTGGTGGAGTCTTTCGATTTGTAACTCATAGTGTGATATCCTTCGCAGTATCTCCTAATCGTCTTGACTAAGTTTCTCCTGCGGTTTCTTTTTTGCAGCACTACATCATCGGTTTTCTTGACGCCTGTGTTAACTTCATTTAGTTCTTTAATTGGATTATTTACATTGATACGTGTTCTTAGGATATTGTCTTTTTTTCAAGAACTCTACCATTATTTTCCAGCTTATGTTGACAGTGAGATTGGACATATTGTGAGAGCCCACAGTTATTGTCTGGCTAGGGACGTCAAGACCCGGATTTCGTTCAACTTACAGCCAGACGCTGTCGACTAGCGATTTGCCAGTCAAACCTACTTGCGTGAAGTCCTAACTGCGAACGCAGAGATTTTTATGTATAACGATATTTTACAAGGATTTTAAACTAATAATAGAAAAGATCTTCTATATGTTAACTCGTTATGTTCGCCGTTGAGACGCGTAAAAATGAACAAAAAGTTCACTGTTGCGACACTCAAAAATTAGCAAAAAGTTCGCCGTTACAATTCAAAATTAACACACAGTTTACTGTTGCGACGCCTAATAATTTAGAAAAAGTTCGCCGTTGCGACAACTATAAATAAACATTCAGTTCCCGTCGCAAGACCTAAAAATAACAAGTTCGGCACTGCGACCCTTTGATGTAAACTTATGTAAGCCGTATATGAGCTGTGAAGAAGTTTTTTGCCTTTAACTGGCGGGTAAAGTCCAATTTGCTCGCTTTATGGGATGTTCGGTAAAGATCTCATTACCGACACATATTTCCTAATTCTTTAGGGTTTAGTATTTAATTAGAAATGCTGTTTCAAACAGCTTCTTGTGTATTCCTTCTCTTTACGCAGCAAAAAAGTCAGAATCATACTGCTTGTGTGAACAACCTGAAGTTTGACCGTTTGAAGTAAACCTTGCACCAGAAAGCTTTTCAAAGCGACTCCACAGTTTAATTACTCGCCAAATAATCGATGACATATTCAGAAAGCCGTACCTGCCTAACAATATCAATTACGTCGTCAGGCTGACGCAACTCTACTCTGATTTTTAAGTGAACCACTCGCATTAAATCAAATAGATTATTGATCAGGAATAATGTTAAAATGACACCAGTCAACAGATGGTTCATGTGGAAATAACCTCAGTCAATGTATCTGAGTAGTACACATAAATCTGAACTTACCTCCGTGGTTAATACACGTCTGCAGCTCACAAGGCTTCGAAAGGAAAACGAACAGCTAGGCCAATAGGTATTTTTAGCTACCTGGCATCGGAGTTTCAGAAATATACAACCCCCGGTCAAAATTTCAATATTTAAAGGAAAATATTGATGTCAAGTTTTGCGCAATAATTTCAGTTGAAAAGCATTTGTTACAAGCTTTAAGCCCGAATACTTTCTGGTATATGAAATAATTTTTCAAGCTGGGATCGCGTCGGGGTTGTGTTCAATAAGTGGTGCACGTCATCTCTAATTAGTTTTCAGACCACCTAACAAATTTATTGAAATGACTACGCTATTTAGTCCCGCCGCAGTTACACAGCCTAGTCTCGAACTCTGGCGTTGTTCTTGATAAGAAAATGCAAGAAAACGGTACTTGCCCTCTCGAGAAGGTTAAAAAATTATCAATCGGCTAAAATTTAGGCTTTTGTTTTGCACTAACAGTAAATTCATAACCAATCCATTGAATTTTCATTATAGCGGACATGGTTTCCGCATGACTCAAAACGATATCAAAACAGTTTTCGAACATTCTGGAGATTGAGATGGAGCAACTCGCAGTATTATTAATAGTGTATTCATTTGGTAATAATTCAGATGATAAGTTTATCCAGCAATGAACCAACATCTTCAAAATAGTATACCAACTTTCTAATAGTATACCGACTTTTAAGTGTATAACAACGTTCTTATAACTATTATGGAATTTCATTCATAGCTTCGTTCCTATATGAGTTGTTTACGCTAAGCAAGAGGAAGGAAACATCCATTATGGACACGCATATGGGGAATCTATACACAGGGTGTTCCCACACTGGACATCCTTGCGTAGTAATCCGAGCGTCTTCCAACGCAGTTCACCCAGGGCATTAGAACAGCAAGTCAGGAAGAAAGTTCCAACACTACAAAAGTTGAAAAAGAAAACATTTGGCACTGAAGAAAAGGATAAAAGTGAACGGAGAAAAGATGGTAGTGCGTAAATTTAAAAATACTGTTCAAGAAAGAGAAGTAAGTACCTTTAACTTTGGCACTCGCGCTTTACAACAGTGAGAGTCACTTATCACAAATGCATACTTAGTTTATCGATAGTGGATGTCTCGCATAATTAAATACAAACGCTGAGTGTGAAACCTTTCGACTCTTTTTTCTCCATATACAATATCCTACACTGTTTGAGATTTATTTCATGTGTGTCAACAAATTAAACACAGTGGTTTTCTTGGTAACCAATCACAGATGAGATTCGATTGCCGCTGGAAGCCTAGGACAACTCTAAGCCACGACTTAGCGCATGCTACGCGCCCAACAATATTCAACGTTGAATTCGAGGGTTATATGAGTTCGGTTGAACAGACAGTGACTTTATGCAGCATTTCCACGTTTTTACCGAAGCTGATGCGTGTGCACGTAAGCTTTAATTTGTGCTGAGATATCAGTTACGTTCGAATTAAGCAAAGAATTAAAGGTAAAAGTGAGCAGGAAGTGCATTTAACTGAGCGTGGCATGAATTTGATGCAAAATTTTTTTGTTTGAACAAAATTCCCCTCATACATTTGTAAGTTTAGTGCGCGTATTCATTTGTGTCAAATTATATACACAAAGCATCGCGACAAGCTCTCATGGGAGGTAAACTTAAATGCTAAACGACACAAGCATGTACGCTCATTCAACCAAATTTACCGCTGTAGAGGTACCTCGCGATTAAGCGAGCCCAAGAAGCTGAAGGTTTCTTTGGAAATGAAAGGCACCTGCGTGAGCGCGTAAATCAGCATGGAAGCGAATGTGACCGTTTATCAGGATTCTTATTCTACTTCGGTGGCTGTGCGTTACGTATTTGACGTCATGAAACCTGGAAAGCCTCTCGGGAGTGAAGGAACATACTCGTCTTTTTAGCCGCCATCTAGTCTATTTTATTCTGAAAAGCGATGAATGGGGTGGCGTTGGAGTGATGTGTAGTCTTGCGTAGAAAATAAGTTAGTTTGCTCACAAATGCTTCTGATGATTTTAAAAACATTTACAATGATTTAAAATTATGCTTATAAAAACTCTTATTGGGTATAACACATAAATATATTTTAAATTTATTTCACGACTGACGACTAACGAAAAAGGGACGAGCAATTGCAAATCGTTATCAATGAATGCTTTACAAGTTTAAAATTGTACTTTTCAAGTACACTGGAAAAATAAAATATTTACTAGCAACGAATAATATGTGGGAATTTTCGGATTCTTCAATAACAAACAAAATTTATCAATCATTGTGTAAACTTTCTCAATTGGCCACATCCAAGTTTTGTAATCTCTCGAGTTATATTCACTCTAGAACTTGTTCTATTATAAAAAGAATAGTCACAAAAATAATTTATCGTGAACATTTTTTATCGGAGATTAATCAGTTATATCGATCTCCAAGGTCTCCTTAAAAAGGTAAAATGACAAATCGCACATCAACTGAATTAAAAGAAAAATCACTCTTACACTATAGAGCTAAGCAAATTGAAGTACGATGCTCTTACGGATGGTTCATTCCAAGATCTGAAAATGCTAAAGTTGTGTGATTTTCATCAGACGTCCACCAATAATTTCATGTACGAAACTTTTACTAATGATGGCAACAAAGATCTCAATAGATTAGTTAGTACGTGCATAAATTAACTTTCTGTGCGATCACACTATAAATAGAATCAATTTCGTTCTTCCTCAAAAAAACTTAACACAGTTTCACTTCGTTGGAACCAAAACTTGTAGCTCGATCCTTGCTGAATTTCATAAAAGAATTATACCATGAATTCGAAATTGATCTTGATTTATGCTTTCTTTTAAGTAATAATGATGAAAAGACAAATTGTGCATCTATAGAAGGTTAGTATTATTAAGATAATATACGCTATAATATTAACTAATACTTTGTAGAGATTGACATGCGTCGTTCACATTTCTTTCATTTTTTCATAGGTCTTGAATCGTAATTACCTAGGATTTTTCTGTTCGGTCGTTCTTATTAAACGTTTTCACGTTTTTTATTAGTAGTTATATGGAATTATATATTGTACCAGCCTACTGTTTGGTTAATAAAGCGTGATAATTGGTCGAGGCTACTAGGTTCAGCTAATGATTAAATCCGAGTTTGTTGGGCTGCCTTTGAATTCAACGAGCTATTTTTGGGGCACAAGGATTGATGATCAATTGTGATGATTGTAATCACTCTAAGTACAATACTTTTCCAGTTTATAGCCTGTCAAATAATTGTTTCAATAAATTTAAATTATTTGAATAGATACCATTTTCATAACAGCACCCAATGTTAAATTCATTTCTGATACATCAACTTCTCGTATGAAAAGATACAAAACGAAAAATGAAAAATGTATTTAAATTTGGTGCATTTAAATTAGGTGCTTTTAAACTTGCTTTTCGTCGAGGTACAGGCGAAGGCTTCCTAATCTCCTGAAGAATTTTTGATAGATTCATAGGAAGTTGAATGATCATAATCTCATGAAGCAGATATACCTGTCATTTAATAGTTCCGTTTAATTCCGAATACAGCAGTAACATTTTTTTTCAACCTCAAAAAATCTCACATGTAGTGACTTAAGTGCTAGGATTAGAATAGATGAATGTTTTTTAGTGATCTCAAGATGCGGTGAATGGTAGGAAGCCTCTTGGTATTAAAGAGGAAATGATAATGTGATAATAGAGCTGTAAAATACCAGTATTTCCTAGTACAAGACAAGAAGCGTGTTGCATACCGGATTCCCATTGTGGTGGTAAAACCACGCTCGTTTTAAGTAGAAGAATGAATTTATCACCATTCTCCAATGCCATTCAATATCTCAGAGTTAGCTGGATAGTGGTATTTTCATTACTACAAGATTTCCTAACCAAATGAATGAATAAATTTAGGAACAGTAATCAATCACAGCTTTAAATTTTTTCAAGTCTACAGCTGAGTCATAAGCGAAGTGGAATAGAAGCTGAAGTAAATATTTTTATTTTGCGTAGAAGATGCATTTTAGGTAATATTATTTTGGATTAATAAAATAAAGTAAAGTATTGAAGCAGAAAACAACGAACACGAAAAATCTTAAAAATATTTATTACTAAAGTTGCGTTCATCAGATAGGTCTCTACAACATTGAAACCGAGTGAACCTTTCATTCAAAATTCAGCTAAACGAACACGCTTGTTGAAAATAAAATGTAAAATACGTGAAAGCGGGTTAGAACACAGAAACAATTTTCCAGTGCTATTATAAAAGCCTAAACAGAAACAGTAAGAAGTGTGGAAGCGGATTATTGGTCAACTGTTTAACAGGGAATGAGCTCTGAATTACGTTAAGTGATGATTTTAGTTTACGAGCATACAGAGATTCACGAGTGTATTATATAGTAAGTGATGATTTTAGTTTACGGTTATACAGAGATTCACGAGTGTATTATATAGTAAGTGATGATCTTATTTTACGAGTATAAAGAGATTCACGACTGTGTTATATATCAAGTGATTTTCGTTTACGAGTATACAGAGATTCACGAATGCGATATATATTGAGTGAAGATTTTATTTGACAAGTATACAGAGATTCACGACTGTGTTATATATTAAGTGATGATTTTAGTTTACGAGTATACAGAGATTCACAAATGTGATATATATTCTTTGATGAATTTAGTTTACGAGTATACAGAGATTCACGAACGAGTGTGTTATATATTAAGTGATGATTTTAGTTTACGAGTATACAGAGATTCACAAGTGTTCATATCAAAGTGTGGGGAAGAGCTGCCTAAAGTCTTAATATTATCTGTGTCAATAACATTCATGGGTTATTCTTCAATTCTTGAACGTTAGTTGCGTGAACAATTTGGAAAAATAGAGCTGTCCAAAAAATTTCAACCTCGATAATACTATTTGTTAACAGGGAAGACACATTTTGAAATAGGCAACTTTTTTAATCATGGCTGTAGCAAAGAAGCATGCGCCTTATAGACATTTTCGAGCGATTCGAGAAAAACCGTTTTTGAGGAGTGAAATTGATCTAGAAATTTAGCTGAGGCGACGCCCATAAAAGGTGGGATATCCATTTTACATTTTCAAAGCTTTGAAAGTCCACCGTGGTAAAAACACTATTTACTCATGCTAGTATTATTTCTGTCAATCGGTGTTGGCTTACATTTAATAAAACATTGGCTTCCAATTCAGTTTATAAAGGTTTCTAATGAAGTGATCGTTCAGTTATTTCATTTCCTATTTTCCCACCATAATTATCAGGCAGTAATCAAAATAATATCTAGTTACCTATTTGAATAATTTGAAATTTATAAGTTCCCCACGAAAAAAAAACATAAACAATTTTCTATCGCGATCATTTCGACGAGAGAACTGTTCACCAATCTGTGGACCAATCACAGAAGCTGTCTCATGCCCCTTTGGCAGACCGCAGAAGTCCACTCCTCCGAAACGTAACGCAAGGAAGAGAGCACCCTCTGGGAACGGGACTACTATATGTAGTCGCCTTCCACTCGACTCATGAGCCACATTAGTGTACCAGAAAAGGAATCTGGAGTCTTGTAGGCTACTCCTGCGGTTCAGAACCCTGATTTTCGAAAACGTGTCGGATAGTCCACTAAAGCTTTCAGCTCTTCAATTTTACTGAGCATAGGCGCAAACAGTAAAGATTAATAGAAAACATTAAGTGTATAGCTTGGCCGGCATGGTTTGTCCCGATGACACAGCGGCGGGAGCCCGGAGCTTAGCAAGATTTAAGATTACTTTATTTTACGAGCCTGCAGCAGCCACACAATATTAGCCTAAGCGATGGCATTTAGCTAACCAGCTTGACTGGTAGCTAGGCTACAAAAGAGCTTAAACTTATTTGAGCCTAAAGTTTATAGTTATGTACGGCTCAGACAAAAATGTAATTTATAATATCCGTTCGCACGGGCAATTATTAAAAATAATCGACGCACTGAGATGAAAAGAGAACACCGCACTGAAATTGCTTCCCAACTCACCATAAAGGATGTGCTTAGAAGGCCGTTCCTCCGTGCAGTAGAGCTCAAGAGACGTGCGCCACCCGAGGAGTGCAGCAGAGCCGCCGCAACGCCCCCACTGCGCGAGGCGAATACCCCCATGCCGCGTCAGGCCACGAAAGCGCAGAGCTGCCCCGGCTCCAATCTTTGGTTTGGAGCTTCACGAAGAGCTTACAGGTTCATAAATAATTTTATGGTTTCAAAATTGTTGACATCCCGTTTTTTTTGGAAGAATAATAAACACAAGTAGAATTCTTGAAGAAAATGTCTTAGATTAAGGTCCCAGGGTAAATGACGATAATGTCCCGAAAACCAAGGAGCGCTGATGAAGCCTTCTTTCCTGAGGACCGAGTGCTGAAGCCTGCTTGCTGCCTGATGCTGAAGCCTGAAGCCTGTTGAATCTGGCAATTTACGGTAGAGCTCATTTGCGTTCTTAATCTGCAGGTGACTCAAGAAGAAGAGCGGTAATCAAGAACAGCAAATGTGTCAGGGTTAGGCTTGTTGGTAGACAAGCCCAGCACAAGCGTTAACTCTTTCTATAGTGCGTTTAAATTTTACTATTGAAATCAGATTTGCTTTAATTGGTATCAGAAAAATTAAACTTACAATTTGCCTATGGCTCGTTTTATTCCACATCTTGGGAGGATTTAAATTATCGAGATAATTTACTCATGAATTTCAACTATTTCTTTTTCATGAATAATATGCGTCATTCACATTTCAATCATTTTTTCAATAGTCTTCATGGTAATTCATTAGAATTTTCATTTCAATAGTTCTCATTACACATTTTCATGTTTGTTTGTAGGTAATTATTTAGGAATTACATTTAGCACCAACCTATTATTTGATTAGTTAAGGCTATCAGGTTAAGCTAATGATTAAAACAGTGTTTGTTAGGGTGCTTTAGAATTCAATGAACTTTTTCGGGACCACAAGTAAAGATTATCCAATTGTAATAACTCTAATTACTAATTATTCTGATGTTCACTTACCGTGAATAAATTGTTTAAATATATACCAGTTCCACAACAGTACCAACCAAAAATTAATTTCTAACACATCAACCTCTCGTATGAAAAGATATAAAGAATAAAATGTAAAAGATAATCGGTTCCATTTGAATTCACTCTGAGCCGAGATACAGGCGAAAGTTTTTAAATCTCCCGAGGAATTTTTGAAAGATTCATGCAAAATTGAGCTATCAAATCCCATGATTCAGATATACATGTAGTTAATAGTTGCGTTTCATACTGAATTTTCCGGTAACAATTTTTTTCAGCTCACAAATATCCCACATATTGTGGTTTAAAATTCATGCTAGGATTCGATGAATGTTTTTTCAATGATCTCAAGAAGCGGAGAATGGTTGGAACCATCTGGGTTACTAAAAATAAATAATAAGATGATAACAGTGGAGTAACATACCAGTATTTCCTCGTACAAGAGAGGTGTTTCATACAGCATTCACATTGTGTGGGTAAAACATCGCTTGTTTTAAGTAGAAGAAAGTATATATCAGTATTTTCCACTGCAATTCAGTATCTCGGCGTTTAACGGGATAGTAGTATTTTCATTATTGTGAGATTTCTTAACCAAATGAATGAATAAATTTATGGCCAGTAGTCAACCATAGTTTCAAAATTTTCCTTTAAGTCTACAGTTGAATCATAAGCGAAGCGGAATAAAAGCTGGAGTAAATATTGTTAAATATCGTAGAAGGTGCATATCGGCAACTATATTTTTGATTAAAAAAATAAAGTAGAGTATTAACCCAGAAACGAATAGAAACGAAAAGTCTTAAAAAGATTTATTACGAATGTTTCGTTCATAAGATAGTTCTCTACAACTTTGAAACTGAATAAAACGTTTATTCAAAATTCAGCTTAACAAATAGACGCTTGCTGAAAATATAAAAATTATGTGATAGCGGTTCAAAAAACAGAAACCATTTTCTAGTACTATTATAAAAGGGAAAACGATGAATAGAGTGGGGAAGTGGATTATTGACCAACATTTTTCACGGCAAGAGCTCTGAATTACGTCGAGGGATGATTATAATTAACTAGTATTCAGAGATTCACGAATGTGCGGATCAAAGTATGAAGAAGAACTGCCAAAAATCTAAAAATTATCAGCACAAAGCACACTCTCCAAAGGTATTTACAAACGATTCAAGGAAAAAGTTTCTGAGAAGGGACATCGTTCTAGAAAATAAGCTGCAGCGACAGTTATAGACGGTGCGATATCTATTTTGCTGTTTTAAAGCTTTGAAAGTCCAGCCAAGTGAATACACCGTTAACTTATTCAAGTACTATCTAACCCAATCCGTATTGGCTCACATTTAATATAATGTCGGCTTCCAATTCAGTTTACAAAATATTCTAATTGAGTGCTCGTTCATTTATTTAATTCATAATTTTTCCACCATAATTAAAAGGCCGCAATCAAAATTATATCTAGTCACCGAGATAAATGATTGAGAAATTTATGATGGTTACCCACAAAAAACCGTGAACAATTTTCTATCATGATCATAAAACGAGAGAACTGTACACTAATCTGTGGACCAATCCCAGCAGCTGTCTCACGCTCCTTTGGCAGACCACTGGTAGTCCATTTCAACAGTTCCATTCGAAGGAAGCAAACGTGACAACTGCATGTAGTCGCCTTCAATCGACGCTTGAGCCACACGAAAATACGAGAAAAGGGAATCTAGAGCACAGTAGGCTGCTATTGCGGTCATGACCCCTGATTTTTGAAAACGTGTGGAGTAGTCTATTAATTAAACCTTTACACTTTTCAATTTCACTTATTCATTTTTATGAATGATGGCTTTGTACTGTTTAATTTTGCTGGAGGCCAATTTCACCTGTATAACTTTGCTTACAGCAAGTTTACCCATTTAATTTTGCCTGACAAATTTCAATAGTTGAATAGTGCAAGATGTAAGTTTCACTTGTCTAATTATGCCTCAAGATAATTTCACCCATTTTATTCTGCTTACAACACAATGCAACTGTTTTATTTTACTTCCAGTATATATGAACTGTTTCGTTTTGCGAGAAGCAACTTCCAACTGTTTAATTTTATTAGCAGCAAATAACCTTTGTTGAATTTTAAATGCAGTAAATTTTCAAGTTTCATTTAACTTATGCTAAATTTCATCTTTTTTATTTGCTAAGGGCAAAATTTACCTGTTCAGCTTTGCTAGCATCAAATTTCCGTGGCAGTATCTGACTGGTATAACCAATGTTGTGATTGTGTTTTCTTTTATCTGATGTATATATATTAATCAGTGCAGGAACTGTACAATTTGCTTTACTCAGCCAAAGTTGTCGCCTACATGGTAGGCACAGCCAGAGTTATAGCCTTTATCTCTTCTAATTTCTCAACTTTGTGAAACAGTTGAAGTTCATCGCGTGATAAAGTTCGAAAAAATTCACTCAACATTTTTGAAAATGTCCTAACTCAAAAATCTTATAACTTGTGACTAAAAAACAGCATATTCAAATTATAGAAGCGTTACACATCCATAAACTTAAACCTGTCCTCAACGAAAACACTAATGACTTTTTTGCTCTAAAATTATTTACTAAAACCGCGTCTTAGTAGTCCGAGGCAACTGCTTGTCCGGTCATTTCGCCCCTATCGCTCGTCCAGTGAACATCTATAGTGTGCAATACTATTACTGTACCTGATCTTGTGTATACATGTATTTCCAAAAGGGCGATTCTTCGAGAATCTTATTCGTAGAATAAAAAGACGAACCAGAGTAAAAACGAACATTACATTTATTGCAAACGTTTCGGAATTAAAATTCCATCATCAGTGCTGGAACAGGAGAAAAAAAATATAAATTGTCTATTCTAAACACAAAAATCATATTGTTCCACATAATTCTCTAAATGACTAAAAAACCTAATTTGTTCATTCATACTCAAACAATAGCATACTCCTAATTTACACAAAAACACATGTACACGCTAATTCAGAAACAACGAAACGTACTATACACACACACACACACACACAGACACACATACAGAATTACGTCAGTAGGTGGGGGCAACTGATAACTTTACGGCACTAATGTCTTTGTTGAGGTTAGGTTTATGAGTGAATATGAAAAGGGACTCTAGAATTCTTAGGTCATGCTCACTATTAGCTCGATATAAAGTTGAAAAATTAATAGTTTTGAATGAATGGTTCGAATTTTTCGAGTGATCCCTAATTGCTGATTGGGGTGGAGTGGTTAATGCACGACCGGTTCTATGAGATATTCCTGCATGTTGGCTATGTCTGATGAATTGTTGGAGTTTGGTACTACCAACGTAAGACTGCATGCAGCAGTCACACTTATAAAAATAGACACAGCCACTCCACAGGCACTCATCCAATCGTTCCTTCCTGCTAAAAAATGATGCAATCTTAAAACTATTTCTATAAAACACTCTGACGTCGACCGTTGTAAAAAACCTACTAACCAACGATACTACCTCCTTCTTCAGCTCTGCGTTCAAATAACCCATAAATGGTAACTCGACGTACAAGGTCTGCTATGGTACGCTCAAGGTTACAGGAGAGGGGCAAATTTTACGATCTAAAAATTTTTTTACACAATTCTGAATTAGTGATTTCGGATATTTGTTGTTGACCAATATTTTTACAATGTACTCAACTTCAAGATGGAATATTTCATACGTACTGGATATGCGGTATGCACGATGAAGTAAACAGTCAAAACATGATTTTATATACCCTCTATATACACAACTAAAAAGCTCAATGAATGTTGGCTTCCTATAGACAGAAGTAATGAGTATTGAATTTGACTTTTTTATGAGAACGTCTAGGAATGGGATCTGATCATCTTGTTCTACCTCCATCGTAAATTTAATATTAGCATGAGATGCGTTAATATAATCAAAGAAACTATTGGCTGCCATTTCAGAGCGAAACAAAACAAATGCATCATCCAGATACCTTCGGTAAAATAATGGCTTAAACTCCGGAGGACATTGGTTCAAAAAATGTTTTTCCAAGTGGGCTAGAAAGGAGTTCGCTATTAAAGGAGAGAGGTTAGATCCCATTGCAAGTCCGTCAATTTGCTTGTACGTTTTACCATTAAATACAAAATACGAATCTTACAGCGCTACTTCAAGTAAACGTTTTAATTGGGGTCTGTCGTAACTCAGGATGGTTCGGTTATCTCGAAAAATGCGATCCAACAAAACATTAATTGCCTCATCCAGTGGAACATTAGTGTCCATAGACTCCACATCATTACTACACATGAAGAGATTACCTATGTTGCCAACAGTCGACAAATCGCGAGCAAATTCATACGAATTTTCTACTGTATTATCACAATTACAAAATGGGGATAGAATAGGAACTAAGTTCGCACACAGTTTAGAGTTGTGGGTATTGCATGCAGATAAAATAGGTCTCAGCGGGACATCAGGCTTATGAATTTTAGGCAAACCATATAACACTCCAAGTTGAGATCCTACAGAGCGACAAGTTTTATAAAAATCATCCGTTAAAATTCCCAAATCTTAATCGTTTAAAAAAGTCAAATTCAAAACTCATTACTTCTGTCTATAGGAAGCCAACATTCACTGGGCTTGCTATGAACTATTTTAGTTGTGTATATAAAGGGTATATAAAATCATGTATTGACGGTTTACTTCATCGTGCATACCACATATCCAGTACGTTTGAAATATTCCATCTTGAAGTTGAGTACATTGTAAAATTATTGGTCAACAACAAATATCCGAAATCACTAATTCAGAATTGTGTAAAAAAATTTTTAGATCGTAAAATTTGCCTCTCTCCTGCAACCTTGAGCGTACCAAAGCAGACCTTGTACGTCGAGTTACCATTCATGGGTTATTTGAACGCAGAGCTGAAGAAGGAGGTAGCATCGTTGGTTAGTAGGTTTTTTACAACGGTCGACGTCAGAGTGTTTTGTAGAAATAGTTTCAAGGTTGCATCCTTTTTTAGCAGGAAGGAACGATTGGATGAGTGCCTGTGGAGTGGCTGTGTGTATTTTTATAAGTGTGACTGCTGCATGCAGTCTTACGTTGGTAGTACCAAACTCCAACAATTCATCAGACATAGCCAACATGCAGGAATATCTCATAGAACCGGTCGTGCATTAACCACTCCACCCCAATCAGCAATTAGGGATAACTGTGAAAATTCGAACCATTCATTCAAAACTATTAATTTTTCAACTTTATGTCGAGCTAATAGTGAGCATGACCTAAGAATTCTAGAGTCCCTTTTCATATTCACTCATAAACCTAACCTCAACAAAGACATTAGTGCCGTAAAGTTATCAATTGCCCCCACCTACTGACGTAATTCTGTGTGTGTTTCTGTGTGTGTGTGTGTGTGTGTATAGTGCGTTTCGTTGTTGTTTCTGAATTAGCGTGTACATGTGTTTTTGTGTGAATTAAGAGTATGCTATTGTTTGAGTATGAATGAACAAATTAGGTTTTTTAGTCATTTAGAGAATTATGTGGAATAATATGATTTTTGTGTTTAGAATCGACAATTTATATTTTTTTTCTCTCCTGTTCCAGCACTGATGATGGAATTTTAATTCCGAAACGTTTGCAATAAATGTAATGTTCGTTTTTACTCTGGTTCTTCTTTTCATTCTGTGTATACATATTTTTATAGTACAAACTTTATACCTAGTCACTAGTAAAATATTTTTTTGGTGTGATTTCATTTTTCATTCTAGTCTCATATAGGTTAAGATTTAAATTTGCATTTTACCAATGGGACTGATCAGTTTTTCTGTACATTTTCAGCCTGATAATGATGTTTGTACATCGAAACGTTGCGTTTTATAGATTTCATTGGTAGTACTTTTTAACGATTGACAGTGTTCCAATAAAAATGTTGAGTGAATTTCTTCGAACTTTATCACGTGATGAACATCAACAGTTATAGCCTATATGGTGGACACAGCCAATTTGTAGCCTTTATGGTGGACACAGCAAGAGTTATGGCCTTTATGGTGGACACAGTCAGAGTTATAGCCTTTATGGTGGACACAGCCAAGTTGTAGCCTTTATGGTGGACACGGCCAAGTTGTAGCCTCTATGGTGGACACAGCCAGAGTTATAGTCTTTATGGTGGACACAGCGAAGTTGTAGTCTTTATGATGGACACAGCCAAGTTGTAGCCTTTATGGTGGACACAGCCAAGTTGTAGCCTTTATGGTGGACACAGCCAGAGCTGTAGCATTTAAATGGACACAGCCAAGTTGTAGCCTTCATAGTGGAGACAGCCAGAGCTTTAGCCTTTAAGTGGACACAGCCAGATCTGTAGCTTTTAAGTGGACACAGCCAAAATTGTAGCTTTTAATCTTTTCCTGCACAGATCAAAGCTGTAATACTTCATGGGCAGCGTGACCCAGCAGTCGCCCCAGGTAGCAAGAAATAATTAGGCCAATATTGGTTTGATAATTATTTATTGACCTGATATTGGAATCTTGGATTACAATAATAGGCTAATAACAAGACAATATCGAAAAAAGATATATTTATTTATGATATCAACTTGTTATTGGGACAATATACTAAATAGTTTTATTTCTAATATTAAACTAACAGTATATATATATATATATATATGTACCATGCGTGGGTAGGCGTTATGGATACAGGTGGATGTGGTAGCATGTGAGTGCAGGTATCATGAATACAGGTAGGGATGTAGTACGATATGTCACTATAATAAAAGGAACCGCGTCCGTCCGTCCGTCCGTCTGTGTGACCCCCTCTTCTAATCGATAGCTTTTATAGCAATAAGGGTAAAGCTTAAGAAAAACAAGAAATTATTCTATTGTATTATTTTTTTTGTGGCGATTCAATTCCCTTTCACTTGCATTACGGTTTCCAGAATACGCAACCAACTTGCTTGTACGAATAAAAATTTTCTTTGGAGCTTTCTCTGTTGAAATTCATCATGTTGCTTTGATATTTTTTATTGATGAGGCGAGTATAAATGTTTTAAATTCGTTTGACACGTAACCTGGCTACCTCTTAGTATAAGGCCCATATTTTGGAACTAGAGTTATTGTTTTCGAAATTATGATTTTCTTGAAAAGCTTCGAAAAGATAACAGACGACATTTCAAAATAAAATTCCGGCAAAAGAGGCCACCGTGGATAGAAATGTATCCAACCGCAGGAGAGAAATAGCATGACTTCGACAGCAAGAAAGACGCCAAAGACGATCGGATGAACAACGCGAAATGCCAAGACGAAGCAATGCTACTCGCCAACGAGACGCTAGACCTATATTTACCCTTGAACGGCGTTTGGAAATTCTACGGAGTAATGCAGAGCAACACCGAGTAGCTAGAGAGAGTTTAACACATGAAAGAAGCGAGGAAACTCTTTGGCATAAAGCTGGACAACATTGAGTGGCACGAGAGAATTTCACTCAAGAAAGAAGGGATGAAATTCTTCAGACTAATGCCGAACTGCATCGACTTGCACAAGCGAATTTAACTCAAGAAAGAAGAGAGGAAATTCTTCAGATTAATGGCGACCAGCACGTGTGCACTAGTGAATATAGATATGCTGTACTTACATCATGAATTGCACAGCTTCGTAATGAAAAGAGAAAACTTCTTATCAAGTTGTTCAAAGTTCTTGCTAGCTACCCTGATACGTGCGCGTGATAAATGTACCATAAGTACCAGTACTGAAATGCAAGTGGCGAACCCGCCGAGTGGATAAACCTATTGTATTGATGGGAATGAGCGCTCCCAAGAGGATGTGAGGTAACGAGCTCAGCGTTAGATAAGCTCCCCTTTTGTTGAAATAGAACGAGTTTTTATTCTGCTGCGGACAATCTTTTTTCGAGTCTCTGCTTTAATGGTTTTCAACACCGACTACTTTCGTCTTCAGCTTTTATCTTGTCTCGTAAACTTCTTTTGATCTTACTGGCTTAAGCGTATGAAACACGTAATTTATGATACATAGTTATCGCGTTCTCTTAACTCTATTGTGTGCACAATAATGCCATCCTCTCTCTGGAGCACCTTTGTTGTAGTTGGGGAGGCTTAGACTAACCTACAAGTAGTTAGCCTACAGTTCCGTTACCGTTGCAAAGATGTTTTCAAAAAGGAAAGAGAAAATAAATGGAAAATTATGGATCGTAAATGAAATTGAGAGCACATTTGGAAGAGTAGATAAAAAGGAGGAGAACACGTTATGTAGATTAGAAAAAGAAGGTGAGGTATAGTTCGTACGAATGGATTTCGGCCCAAAGGAGCGGATACGTCAACGTGCGGCGCCTGCGTTTTTCTGCCTCGAACTTCGTTAGATTTTCATGAGTATTTTTAAGTATTTTATCATGATGAATTTGATATAAAATCTCTCATAGCTCGACTAAGTACAGTGAGGACTCGTCAGCGTGTTCTCGATTTCCACGTTGTGTTGTACGTTATTCTGGGTGACTCGAAAAGAACGCCTGGATTTCATATTACGATAATTAACTCTGTATAATTATACTAGTTATAAAAATAAAATATGACTTTGTCTGAGATAAAGATGGCATTTGCTGATTTTGTTTCCTAGATTGACGATGTTATGTGCTAAAGAGTCCAATATATAAACGTACCGTATCCAACTGCTCTGTGTTACGTTCATCCAGCGCTCTCGTACTTGTTGGAACTCTGCACGGATATCTCAAGACTCTAAATAAAATGAATTCAATACATGTATGATTCCTATATGAACTTCAAAGCATATGACACTCCAAAACATTGGTTGTATTCCATTATTGAATTTTACAAAAATATAACCCATCAGGTTGTATTCCTGACGTACGACAAAGACAACAAAAGAGAATGTGAGCAGAGCAAGTATTCCAGCAGGTGCCCCGCCACCGCACACCACTCCCAGTCACGGGTCGCATGACACCGGTCTCAGCTCCTGCGTTGCCTCGGGTAGTGAACATACACCCGTTTTAATTTTGGGTACATCACCGATAAGGATTAGGTAAATGCATTTTGGATCCTCTCTGGAATAATTCTAAACCAGACTTGTCCAGGATCCCGACGTCATCATCCTATCAGTCCGTCGTCAATGTTTACTCATTCGTCAACTATGCCCTATCCGGGCGCAAAAATACGGTACAGAACATGATCTTGTAAGTTAACTTCTTATTTACCGCACATATAGACGAACCATTTGATAAATACCGATGAAACTAAAAAAAAACATTATTGGGAACTATGCTAAATAGTGAGTGGACTCGATTTAAATTTTACCAAGTTCACGCAAAAATTTTCCGTTAAAATATTTTTTCTTATTCGTTCAGTCGCACCAAAGTGTAAAAGTGTCATTATGGGCAGTACCGCTGCATGGCACGTAATGAACACGCTACCCGTGTATCTCAGTTACATATCTAGGATTTAGAAACATATATTACACACACATGTTTTGAATGTTCCATCTGAGTAAATAAACACCCGCCAAATTATTATACAGGGTGTTGTGTAATTCGATACACATATTTTACCCAGGTACAGAAAATCGTTTAATTTGGCATTTTTCTGCATATGGGTAAAATATGTGCATCGAATTACACCACACCCTGTATCTACATCGAACTTGTTTTATTTGTTTTAAAAAAAAGCTATGGTTTGAATTTTCATTCTGGTCTTTGAAAATAAAATAGGCTATATTGTTACCTATGAAGAAAATAATCATATCAATATAAATAAAAGAATTTATGATAATTCAAACACGCTCCTATTGCAAAGTTCAATGTATGTGAATGCCAAATGACGGCAGGAAAATTCATTCAGCAGTTCAGGAAAGACGAACGCAACTTGATTGATTTTTTGAGCACGTGAAATGAAATTTGAACTTTGGAGAGCGATGCATAAACTGTTTTCAGAGATTGATGAATTAGTCAACAAAATGGGGTTTTTCCTACAACTATTCTCAAAATTTATCGCTACTTTCGCATTTTTGGTAGTTGAAGAATGTGATTTGTCTATAAAATCCTTTAAAATAGGCATCAGAGAATTTAAATTACCCATCAAGTCAAACAATTTTTTCAAAATCGTAATACACAAGTAAAATCTGTCCCATGTAAACAACAAACGTTTGGGTATTTACATTCCGAACATGTGTGTGTGTGTGATATCTGATCCTAAATCCCAGATATGTAACTGAGATGCACGGGTAGCGTGTTAATTACGTGCCATGCAGCCGTGCTGCTCATAATGACACCTTTACACTTCTGTGGTTCTGAATCAATGAGAAATTAGAATATGAAATTTGCTCATGAACAGGGCAAGACTCAGGGCACTTCTGCCTTCGCGTACACTGAAAGAAATTTTTGCCTCTCGAAGTGTCTCATGGCTGTTCAGGTGTCTCATAGATAGCCAGAACGTCTCAAAAACAGAGCAGATGTCTCATCGGAAGTGCGACACCTCGATGAGCGCGAAGTGTCTCAAAATGCCGCCTATCTTTTATTGGCGATGATACTGTAATAGCTTAGTCACCCCTCAAATCTGACTTTAGTTATTCAAGTGTTCAGTCAAATTAAATTTTTGTTACGTACATAACTTCTCCTGTAGACTGTCGTAAAAATCTCGTGAGGGGAAGTTAACGCTCATTCGCTAACGCTCTCGGCTGAACGAGTAGTGTAGCTGGTGGCATGATAAGGTCTAGCTGCTGGAAACGTGTGTAGTTCCTGACGCAGCTCTTCAGCGGTAAAACCAAGTGATGATGTCACCAGCAGCAACTATCGCTAAGCTCAAGTATACGTAAGCGTATCCAAATTTTTTCATGGCGCTGGAAGCATCAGCCTTGCTTGGCAGTGCAATGTTACAGCTTAATATCCGTAGAGTTTTGTGTGAGACATCAGTTATAAATGCATCATACTCAAGCCCAAGTGTCTCATCGATGAGACACTGAAGCATTTTTAGTGAGACACAAGAGCGTCTCTAAATCGGGTCTGGAGACACTGGTATGCATCTTAATCTTGGGTGTCTCATTGATGATGCATCTGCGTGTCTCGGTTTTGGGACAAACCTCAGATGCACCTGGGTGTTTCAAAATAGGTTATTATTTCTTTCAGTGTACCAGAGTTACCCACTAGACGTTTGACTGCTGTGGCATCAGTACTTCTCAAATAGACTTTCAATACTTTCTCAACTTCAATTGCATTTTCACTTTACTTGATTTTCTAATTATTTATAAAGCTCTACAAGGGCTTCATAGGACGTCAGTTAATGCAAGATTTTCCTGAGAGTATACAGATAGGTGTGTAGGTAAAATCTTCAATGGGGCACCACACGTAGCAACGCAGGGATGACCCGGCCGAGACTTTAAGGTAATTGAGAGTTTTCTAGCCGAACAAAATGACGTATCAAGTGCAGATGCAGGTGTTAATGGAGACACGGTATGGCAGATTCCGCTGCCAAAATCCAAACTGAAATAGACGAGATTGAATTAGGGCTTTGCGTAGAATTGTTCTTGACAATATCATGTGCGAGTCAGTCTGGGGCAATGCCAAGATAACGTCACAATTGCAAATTAACAAAGAGCAGATGACCTTTGACGCAGAAAATGAGCTTGCAAATTGCATGTAGTGTTTTCACGATTCCTTTAAATTCTTGACGATGACTTTCGACGCCCCTTTAGATTTCCCTCTATGCGGAGTCATCGGTTCCCTCGTGCTCGGTTTAATAGTTCATCTCAAAGTTATACATGAGCAAAATATTACTGTGTACATATAAGGACCAATGCATGCGGTGAGCCGAATACGCACACGGATGACCCACACACGAGTTGCCCGTCTATGCCGAATAAAACTCGCATTCTGTTGTGATGAACTGAACATAATAAGTGCTTTCTCATCATGTACAACTTTTGTTTATGGGGAACTGTAATAACAGTTAAAATAACTAAGATCGTTTATAACGCCACAATACCACAACGAAGTGTACAAGTACTCATGAGTAGCTTATTTTCATAAATATTCTATGCACTGTGCAATGTAAAGGTAGACGTTTCGTTACGGACCTATTATGTTCAGAGTAAGGGTGACGAGCAATTAAAAATAGAATTTTACCTACGTAATTTGGGAAAATTCTAATAAAATTGTGAATTGATTACCATAGTGCCACATTAAATGCACATAAGTCAAATAACCTCTACTTCGGGCTACTTTCTCACTCTAAATCCTAATTTTGAAGACGTCTGTTTAATCTAATCACTCAACGAATAGAAATACCTCCAATATATAACGTATATTAAATGTGACTTTCCCCATATGCTTTTTCTTTATTAGGGAACATCTCTGTTGAAACTTCTTTACTCGCGAAATTACTTTTCCGTCACTAGCGAACGTTACAGCTTTGTCCAAATCTCAAGTGGGGACTGAATTGTTACGACATGGCCTCAAGCTTCATCATTGCACCCAATACATAATCTCGATTGTCTCCCTTGTAGCAATTTAAAAATTATTTTCAAATTAATCTAACATATCCTTCAACCTGGTAAAATTTATTATTGATTCAGATTCAAAATGCTAACAACCTATGAAAATGTGAAACTTGTTGGTATGCTAGTTTGTATTCCCCAGCAACTGAACCCTCACGTTTTGTTTTCCAACATATCGTTTCTATTACCACCCTGCTCATCTTTAGCCTTAAGAAATTTTACATGTATATCGAATTTTTGAAGGGAGAAGAATAAATGTATAACGTTGGGCTTGCACTGCCCTCTCTCCTCCCCAAGGCAACACCAGGAAAACCATTGTAATTGCAGGTATAAGCAATTGTAATGTGGAGCGATAAACTGAGTTGCCGTAACCTGTATACTAATGTTGCGTGTCACTGCCTAAATAGTTCATATCTCTATATATATCTTGAACTTTAAAATGAGGTTGGGAGCGTTAAATTGAATATTATTTGTTCGATAACGAAGCGGTTGAAAATGCATCCTCCG
Organism: Morinoia aosen; assembly: GCA_030386875.1. NCBI lineage: Eukaryota > Metazoa > Arthropoda > Malacostraca > Amphipoda > Talitridae > Morinoia > Morinoia aosen. The sequence goes on along the minus strand of CM059574.1, from coordinate 57,615,745 downwards.
AAAAGTTCCAAGGAGTTGAGATTCAAAACATATTGGAGAAAAATTCGTATTATTACTGTGACACGGGAATGAAAATTGAAAAATTGCGGTTCCGAGTAAACTTTTCTAACGAGGAGATTGAGCCAATCCCCTCGTTAAATTTTGGGTGGAAATTTGCACTTACGGTTAAGAGTGAACTTCATTCCAGAAGCCAAGGCCGCTCCTGCGCCCATTCCGCTGCCTATGATCTTCGTCTCGCTCTGTCTTGCTTGACCCCGCGCCGTGCAGCATCTCCGACCGACGCTTCCCAATACATATGTTCAAGTCACTTCTCGCCGTTATTTCGCCCACAACGCCGTACTTATGCTGTACAATTACGAGTTTCAATATTCCCCGAAACGCTCACTAATGTATGTGAGTGAACAATTTTACATTAGTTATCCCTCAAACCATCTCTTAAAAGATTTTAAAGGAAGTCATCAGTTTTTACAGAAGGGATTTTGGTGAAATTCAATTGAAGGAACGATTCCATGAAAAACTTGTTTGTTATTTTGGAGGGCAAATACCTCGGTATAAGAAAAAGGTTGATGTAATTATCATGCAACGGTGCAATAATGTAGGATGTGAAGTATCATTGCTGCGTTGGAGAAGCTGGAAATTAGATAGTAAGAGTCACAATCGTAACCTAAGTCGCTGCTATGAATGGTAAAATTATGTCCAGGTCTGGAAGAGACGTTGAATGTGTGAACATATATAGTCTTTTGGTGGGCTAATTATTTCTGGGCTTATGACGCTGTGAAAAGAACGTTTAAGTGAAGAGTGTGTGTGTAGTCCCATGTAATCTTTGGATTACCTTAATGGCGGCTTTACTCCCCGTAGAGTGATTATATTGCCATTTACTGTTAAAAATATCTATTTTCGTGTATGTATAGAAAACTGATGAAATTTTTCAGAAACTGAAATTATTTAAAAAAAACTTTGCTGTTTCTCAAGGAAAGAGTACCCCTTCAGGAAGATTTTCTTTTAAATTGAACCTAGAGCAATGAAATTTGATATACTGATAAGAAATGCAATTTGGAATCATTTGTCTTCGATGAAAAAATGCGATTTTGGTCAATATTGATATTAATGTTGCCAACGATTATATTAATTTCGTTGCCAAGAATCACTAAAGGAACACATTTAAAAACGTTTTACATGAATCAAATCCTGCTCGCTGATGCGTTATTTTCGAGTTATTCAACTTTTACCCTGTTCAGGTTGTAGACGGAAACATGTTTCAATATGGCGGCCATCGTGGAACGTGTCTGCGGCGTGTGTTCTCCGACCCTGTTTGAGTGTATCAAACATTATTAGGATGACGATTAAGCTAGATTGAAAGCGTTTGTTGCGCACGGTGTTATTCATGCAAGTGAATATGTCACGTCTTACAAGACGCGAATTTCCGACAAGATTTGTGGCAACATCTCCGCGGACAGGTGCGCTGGTCCGCAAGCCCAACGCGGCATCTTTGTCTGGCTGTAGCCGTGGAGTGGAAAGGTTCCCTCACCAAGTTCTTCTCGTTCTGTGTTATTAGTGTAATTGTGTGTGTGTGAGAAATTCGACTTGAAATATTAGCAGCTCAAATTTAGTCTCTTTATTTCTATGTGTTGTCGCTATGCTAGAGAGAGGTCAACAGCCGGTTCCCAGAGCATTCAATGATGCTTCTGGCAGCCAGCAAACCACCTTACATTGAGTCAGACTAGCCGTTGTGATGTTGTGAATTTCTAGTGTTTTCTCTTGCCAGTTTGCAGCATTGTGATGCTAGGAACTCCATATTTCAAGTTATGTAAGTTAAGGTTGCCAGCAGTCTAGGAGAACCTGCAGTTTTTTTTATTTTTTGCTGAGAAATAAAATACATTTTTTGAATGTCAATGATGTGTCGGCCCCTCACCCACGAGCTGCGATGAGCAAGCTGCGCCAGTCAGTAGGGTGGAAGCCTAGAGCCAAAGCGTTCAAACTAGACTGAAAATGTGCTCAGAAAACGGTGGCTACTGCCCATATGAATCTGTGTGCTCAAGATGATATCAGCAACTGGGTAATTGTTTTACCCGGGGGATAGTTCACCAATGATTTAAATTGAGCAACCTAAATTTTGACATAAAAGATAGCCGCTGTGATGCTAAAATAACTAAAGCTGATTTGCTGTATTCATGTACATTAACTTTAAGCTCCGATTATTCTACGGCTGAATAAGCCGACGTGCTTGTCTGTGAAATTTATGTGAATGATAATTTGCTGTTCTCTTTTTAGTGTTGCCTCTGCATCAGAGACCTAACCTTTCAAAAAACATCTTCCCAACAGGTAGAGCAAAGAAAAAACAATAAGATAGTTCTTTCATTTCTGTAGTTCGAAATAGAAAGACTATATGAAGTGTGAGGATACCGTCCCCCATTGTTTGTGAGTATATATTGTATGTTAAGACGTGTCAGTTGCCCCACTGAGGGTGCAAACCCTTGACCACAGCGCATATATTTAACAGTTATAAAATTTATTTTTCTTCTCAGTTATTCCAATAGCCGTCTCATCGTGTCATGTGTTTGGCTTTGACAATAATAATTGTCGTTGATATGTGCGTGAGTAGACTGTTCTCCTTGATCCTATGTGTGCATAAAAAATGTGTGTTTACCAATGTGCTCTCAAGCTGGAAAAATTTACTTTTTCTGTCCAGATATTCCAATAGCTGTCTCACTGTATTACGTGTGTTCTGAGTGTAGAGTACCATCCTTATTGTCGTGCCCGGAACCATAATTCCTGCTAACATCAAGTCGACACGTGTGCTACCAGACTCTTGAGACTGGCGTGGTAGATCGTTGTCATTGAGAATGTCCTGTGTTGTGTACAAATTTTGGTGGGGAGACACTTGTAATTTTTAGTTGTATTCGTGATCATGATGCTCATATAGTTTGATGTTTCAAATAACAGTGATGTTCATCTTGTGTAGTTATTTGGAATGAGTCTGATACGAATTAAGATATGTGACCTTCGGTGCGACATAGTTTGAGTAACTGAAGCGCTAGCAAACCCATGTTACTACTACTACTACCACTACTTGTCATTGAGTCACACTAGTGCCAGCATCATTAGTTGTTCCTTATACTTTGATCAGTTACTCCTCATCTATATTTTTAACTGGTAGTTTTCTTATCATTTGCTTATTCCTCATTTGCCACCAAATCTGAAAATGTCCATGTTGTGCAGTTTACGGCGCCACGGATACCGAAATAAAGAAAGCGTACCTCACCCTTTTCTTGTCCGTCCCCGCCCGTTATTCTTTCTCACGAGCGAAGATAGTATAGCCGCGGCTGAGTCAAGATAGAATACCACTTGCATCGAACTACAATAAACATCGAAATACAACTAACTGGCTGGCTCGGTGAGCATAAGCGAAACCGTAGGAGTAAATACCCTAGATTTAGGTATTCACAACCCCAGTTTCGCGAGATTTTTTGGGTGTTAACCTTTATGGTGTTATTAACTAATAGATCCTAGATGTGGGTTCAGGTCCGCAGGCTCCACGAGGTCAGCTAATAATAAATTACAAAGTACCCAAACGAACTCTAATAGCTCAAGCGCGCAACGGTTTCTGATGTTTGAATGACTGGAACTGCTATGGAACACGAAAATTTAAAAGTTGAATAACTCGAAAATAACACATCAGCTAGCAGAATGCCATTCATGTAAAACCTTTTTAAATGTGTTCCTTTAGTGATTCTTGTGATTCTTGGCAACGAAATTATTAAAATTGTTGACAACAGTAAAATCAAAATTGACCGCGATTTTTTGTAAAGAAAACGAGATATTCATACAAACGAGATTTTGAGGGGGATCTTTGGAATGCATCTCCTCCGACAATTTTTGTGTAAAAGTAATTATTTTGATGTCATTGGATGCGGAAATACTTGTACTTTCAAAAACTTAATTGGAATTCTCCAAACTTATGAAAAATTGTTTGAGCTGAAAAAACATCAACAATTTCAAGGCATGTCTTCTTCCGTAAAATTTTGTACTTTATGACGTCACAACTTTTGACCGAAAATGAATTTTGAATTTCAATTTAAATTTTTGAAATGCCCACGTCTCTCTGCATCCAATGGTATTAAAATCATCAATGTTACCCAAAAACTGTAGGAGGAGATGCATTTTGAAACCGCACATTCCGATCCTCCCAAAAAATGTAAACAAGGAAACATAAACAATCTCAATTTTTCTTTATTATCATTGATTGGGTAAGCTAGGACACATGAAATCATTATACAGTGATAAAGAGACAGAAGATTATATAGCAAAGTCGCACTGTGCAGAAAGTTCTAAGGGGGGAGGTGTAACATGATATAATACCACTTCCATCTCCCCTCTTCCCCAACTTCGAACCCCCGTAGCGGGCGAACGAGTGAACGTACGAACCTCATTTTTGCACAGGATGTACCTGACATCTTACCCTTCCTATAGCAGCTAAAATTAATATCTCTAGAAAATTCGACATTCTGGGGGTACTCGTCCCGTAATACTTTCTACTGTAAGCCCAAAATCTCCTTGCAAGTGGCATCATTTGGTAAATGCTCCAACTGTGAAAATGTGATGTCCTAATGTGATAGTTAGATAGGCTTTCTTTTTATTTAAATTTAATCTTTTTGTTGAGGAATATCTTCATTTTACCTTCCGTCATGTTTCTAGCACCTTTTAATATTTTCTTCAACATTTCATCTTGTTCCATAAACTTTTTCTACTCACTGTTAATGTTTGCAGGAAACACACCTCAAGACTGGATTCTCCATTTCCTGATTTTAAACTGAATGATAACTTTCTCTTTTTGAATCACCTTTATTGTGTGCAGAAAGGCTTAGGCGAATTTATAGCGGAATTTGATGTGACAAAATGTTTGCTATTTCAGTCTTTTACCAAAGCTATTCGTTGTGTTACATTCTATGATATTAGCTGGATCAGGTGCTTTGAAAGGATAACTTGTGATCATTGCACACAGTACTCATGTGAGGTCAAAGTATTCATGTGAGGGAATCTTGAGAACTGAGAACTAGCAAAATATGAGGTTGATATGAGTGAGAGCCTAACGATGTAACTTTAATGTTTAACCTTGTGAGTGATTTTGTTATGCACATTTGCAAGTCTCTCATTGCTACATTATGAATAATAGCATTTGTTTCCTCATGCTTATTTGTGAGTGTTATTCAATTTAATGTGATTTGGGTGACTGCTATTTAATTTGTGATATGGACGACTGCAATTTGAGGGGGTCCTCCCAGGCCCATTTTCTCTCCGATTGTCATTTTTCATGTTTTTTGTTGGAAACGGACTCTTAGGTGGTGGACTATTCGGTCCTAAAATTTTATGGTGCTACGGACAATAGATCCCCCCAGGGGGGGGGGGGGGGAAGAGGACAAAAATCTTTAATTTTCGACCCCATATTCAAAGAAAACAAAAACAGAAATGGAAAATTTGCGAATGTACTTTTGTTAGATATGTTCCAAGGGTTCTAGAACTGTCATTGTTTTTGTTCTAGCATAAGAACTCAATGAGTTCTATTCTTTTGAAATAGCATTACCAATGGGCTGAAAACTAATATGTCAATATGTTTTTTTCCAAAAACTAAGGCCTCAATCAAAAAAATATATAGAAAAAATTGTGCTTCGTTTCAAAAGTTACATATTATAGTCAAATTTCATAAGAATCAGACTGAAAACAAAAAATTTCATAATTTTTATTTAGGTGAAAATTATTTTTTTTTCATGGAAATTACAATTCACAGTGTGAACATGAAGTTATGCATTGAGATTATCAAAATGAAAATGAAAACAGCATTCAAATACATAAATTTTCCATTATATTACACATCAACAAAAAATTTTGTTTTTGGCCTGTAGTGTAAAGTTACTTACTTTCAAAATTCAAAAGAATAGAAGTCATTGAGTGTTTATGCTAGGAAGAAAACAAAGACAGTTTAAGAATTCTTGGAACATTTCTAACAAAGTTATATTGCCGCTTTTTCCGTTTTTACATTCTAATTTTTTTTATCATAGTTCAAATCCAAGAATTTCGGTATATATGATATATTGGTAAAATATCGCATATATATTAAAAAATACAAAATCCCTGAATATAACTTTGTCGGAAATGTTCCAAGAATTCCAAAACTGTCTTAGAATTTGTTCTAGCATAAAAACTCAATGACTTTTATTCTTTTTAAATATGTATAAAAATAACTCAAAAAACTAATATTTCAAATTTTCCGGAAAAACTTAGGATTAAATCAAAAAAGTTATCGAACAAAATATGCTTTTCTTTTGAAAATACATATACTGGCCAAATTTCAGACCAATCGGATCAAAAGTCAGATTTGACGGGAAGACCCCTATAATTTATGTGATATGGGTGACTGCTGTTTGATTTATGTGACATGGTTAACTACTATTTAATTTATGTGATATGGGTGACTGCTGTTATTTTCAAATGGTATTGATCAGTGAAAAAAGATTCTTTGTTTGATAAAATTATAGTCTATCTTAAATGGTGAATTCTATTTTGTGTCTTTTATTTTTGAGTGAAATATTTATTTTGTATTTAACTTAATTTATAGTCTTAAATTATATGTGAAGGCTAGTTAGGTTTGTTTACCCTATATTGTGGGGACGAGTAACCCCCAGAAAGATACTGCCAGGGGCCCTCAGTTTCAACTCGCTGACTGGAATGGGTTAAGCTGAAGTTCAATATTTAACTCAAATTGAAATTCAAGAGTTGATAAAATTTTATTTCCATCAAAAATTTACTGGGTACTTTGAATATCTTTAATTTAAAGAAATTCTTAAAACTTGAACACGACCCACCAGTGGGTTGCATTGCAGTCAACAAGGTAAATAGGTCTTCAAAAACCTTTCTTTTGTGTCCCTCCCTCGTGCTTTTTTCAGTTGTCGTGCTTTTTTTGTCATCTCATTTTTGGCTATTCTTCTCCTTTTATTCTAACATGCTGTGTCAATGTAAAGGGTATCCTGTGGGGAAACTCACTTTGTGCACAAATTTCTTTTTATATTACGTACGTACAATAGTGACAAAAAATATGCCGTGACAACAATAGCAGGGATAAAAAAAGAATAGAACGAAAGATCTTTAATGGTTCTAGCGTTTAAGAAACGCTGGGAAGATCGATAGGTTCATGAAGTCCCAACTATTGACCGGAGGGATGGAGACTAGGCCGGTTGGGCATCGTCTCGAGTATCGCTCCCCCGGTGCCTGAATTGCCACGACTACTGTCGAAGGAGAGTCCGAGCAGCAGTTGAATTATGTTGATAAGGGCACAAGGCCGCAACAAGAGAATTACATGAATGAATTGAGGGCACAAGGCCGCAATAACAGAATTACTTGAGTTAAAGGCACAAGGCCTGCAATAATATAATTTCAAAGTTGCATCTCTCCAGATTTATTTAAGGATTCACTAGGCAAGCGACTGAATAGCTACAACAACCACTCAGCGACGCTACCTATGGACGGTGTCTCACCATTGCAAACAGTCGAGCTAGTGCGCTGTCCACCCGACGAGGCCACGGGCGCATCGGAAGTCGGTGCAGAGGTCTCACTCCATCTTCCCCGCAGAGGATCCCGTGACGTACGACATCATCGATAGATATATAGTCGTGCGAGTGAAGATCCGGCTCCCAAGTACTAGATCTTGAGATAGGAGTTGAAGCGGCTGTGGAATTTTACGAAGACAAAGGCGGCAGCTGTAGATGCACAGTCCGGCAAATGAAGAGGACTTGAGTATCACTACGTCCTTCGTAGATACACACGGTTGCACACAAAACCGGGAGCTGCCGCTTGACGAGAGCGATCTGTGTCGTCCGCACATTGAATTGGGAAGAGCTGGTTCAGCAACGCGTGCCAGCCTGAGGAAACTGCTCCTGTTGCCATTTAGTTGGAGTTCCAGAGATGGCTTCAGAGGAAAAACTAGAGCACCGACCACAAGCAAAATCGAGAATGGTGTACGAGAACAGTAGCCAGCAAATTATAGATTATTGTAACTTATGTTTGCAATTAAAAATTTTTGTGTAACGTTTTGTTTATAATGTGCGTATTCATTGAGCTGCTGTAAAGTTCTCATTAAAGATTGAAACTTGAATTTCCACATCATCAGATTGCATCATATTTTGAAATTTGGTGAACCTGTTTAGGAATTTTTCATGAGACAGTTCCGGGAATATTGACTTTTCAAGCGTAAGTCATGGAACGATGGTTTTGTCTTTCCTTTGCGATATTAATTTTACATTCTACAGAGTGGCGATCGGCGACAGAGGGTGATATAACTGTACTAAGTATTGCCGTAAGTTTGTTTGTGATCGCCTGATCGAGGAGAGTTTTGGAGACTCATGTAACGCGAGTCGGTTCTTTAACCATTTGTAAAAGGTTTAGTTTGTACAACAGTCTGCTAAGCTGATTTTTTCATCCGTGAAGTCAATATTGAAATCGCCGAAAGCAAAGAATGACTTTTTGTAGCTAGAATTTCTTAAAAAATTTCCTCAATGAACTGTAGTGTTGTAGGATCAGAAGCCGATGGGTGCCGGTGAAGGCTGCCGGTAATAATGGACTTATGTTTATTTGTTGCACTTTTAACCATATTATTATGCATTTAAATTTGCAGAAACCCAAATAGAAGACTTTATTTCGTACACAGACTCACTCAGCGCCATTCAACTGCATCGATCTAAACACCATGTAGTTGTCAAAATCAAACGTTTGATTCAAAGCCTTCCTCCCAGAAAACTAATCATTAAATGAATCCTAAGCTATGTAAGAATTAGGGGAAATGACGAGGCAGATCTGTTGGTAAGAACAGCTTGTCTTTGAAAAACCAATAGTTCCAATCTAATTCAATACACAGATCTGGGAGTATACATAAACTTACACTGTAGAAGGCAACGGCAAAATGAATGGGATAGGGAACATTTCCTGTGTCACAAAATAAAACCCATATTAAAACTCACCGTGAACACTGAGGTCTCAAGGAAGGATCAGGTGATTATTACCAGGGTGAGATTACTTACTGCTCAAATAACGTATTAACACTTATTTACCAAAGCATTAAAACCCAAATGCAGCCTCTGTAGGTGTGACTTGAGCATTTGTCGTATATTGATTGCCCTGCGTTTGAACTTGAGCGGAAGGCACTCAGAGATCATTCCAGAGACCAAAAACAACCTTTGATGCAAGCAGTGTGCTTGGTGGAAGGAGGAGTTCAGTGCTGAGCTGGTCCTTGCATTCATTGCCGATTCTGGGATGATGAATTAAATTTAAATGCCCCACGTTCTAGTTGTTGTAGATCTGACACTCTTACTTGTGATTGGTGATGTGCCTATTTGGTCCAAAGTAACCAAAGTAAGATATTTTAGGTGTTGTCGTAGGATTATCAGTGATTGCCACGTCATATGCAAAGATCATATTTGAATAATTGCAGTTCGAATAATAGAGAAAAAATTCAGATCATACTTCTACTTGAAAAAGTAGGCTCAATGATTTTCTCAACATAGTCCATATATTGTCGGGAGAAAAGTAATGCCAAATAATAGTACGTACACTATGCCAAGCAACATTGACGGAAATATTTCATCCGGAAAAACCAACAATCTGGATTCGAGATTTCGAGTGGTCAGCAGTCACGAAATTCGTCACTCGTGTTCAGTATTTTCTGAAAAGTAGGTTTTTGTGCTGGCTTCTACGAGCATATTATTTGAATTGTGAATTTGCAGTAAATTTTTTTTGATTCAGTTATCCGCTGGTTTTTGTGGTATTTGAGGCTTGAAAGTTATATAACTCGATTTATAACAGCGTTCAACCTAGTACATAGACTGAGGTCAGTATAACTGACAGAGAGAGTGGAAAGATTTTCCATCTCGTTCGTGGAGGGTGTTTTACAAATCGTGTCTTCCATGTTCTTAAAGACAATATCTTTTTCTGGTTTTGATTATTATTTATGGACCTTTTCTGTTGAACCATAATAAATCTTGCAAACATTTCAATTGCTTCCCATTGATTTTAACTTTAGAGTGTACATTTTTGTTTTTCAACACAATGCTGTTGCAACATTAGTCAGAGCTAAGATTATTTATTAATTTATCAGACAGCTTAAAATGCTGTTTTTATTTTTGAAGAACAAGCAACCAACCCCTAATGAAATAGCGCAGCCGAGTGGTAGGAATCAGAATAGCTATAACCTCATTTGCTCAAAAATTTTCGAAGGGTTTGAAAATGTTGATAGTAATAAATTCAGTTAACGACAACTTCAGTCAGAGACTATTCAGTTGCCGCTTTGGTAAGTACACCAAAGATATTTTCGTAATTTATAAGTTAATTGTTTCGCACTTTTATTACCAGTATTGAATTGTGAATTCAACTCTAAAACTCGCTGGCTCCTCAGCAGCTCACACTGTATCGCGTTCCAGGATTCAAATTTCAACTGTCAACCGTCTACTTCACCAGAACGAACAACGAAGGTCATAGGAGGGTGATTTCTAATACCTCCACCACAACAAATCGGTAAACAGCAGTCACTAAATTTTTATTTTATTTCCTATTCACACCGAGTGAAGGTCTGATCTGTTCATTCTACACATTTCACTGAAAATACACTTCCATCTCACAGGACGGCGATTCGGCGCCTTCCAAGCACATCAGATATTCCAGCTTCATGCTCGCTTTATAGTCACCACCATTGTCATCGTTGTTGTGCTTTATTCTGGGGACTCCTCAAAAGCGTCTCCACCAAGAGACAATTGACTGCGTTGAGGTGTATGAATTTGGAGCTTAACAAAGATTATATTTGTACTTGGCGGTGAAAGGGAATTATCAGAAGCTTACTTATATGAGTGGTAGCTAGGGCTACCCGGGGTTCCAGCTACCCGCTCTCACTTTGGCCGAGCGCATGACCCATGCTGGAACCCCTTCTCAACAGAGTCAAGGATATCAGCACGGTGCGCTCGGCCATCTCATTCATTAGAGTTCAGAATGGGCTTATATCCCAATTGGATGGAATGCTCTACTCAGAGCAAAATCGTGCCGATTCTTGAATCCAAGTTCTAATGGTAGTGCTCGTTGAGTCAGAACAGTTTTCCCTCGCTCTTATTCCCTTTTACAGATTTTCAAACACATTTATCTCCTTAACAAACTCCAGCAATTTACGGATGGGTCCTCCGTCACGTAGCAAATTGTTTGCGTTAGCATTCCCTCCGGCTCTAGGTCTTAGTATTCGGTCTCTTGTTGGCTGCTGCGCGGTACATTCCTCATAATATGTTTCACGGTTAGGATCTCTACTCCACACCACCCGCAAATGGGTCTCTGTCCAAGTGCCTCCGGGTTCATGAGATAACTGTGAGTTAACGCTGTGTGTTTCAGCCGTAACCTGTTAATAACGACCTCTTCCTGTCGGTTTACCTTTTTATCCATCTTCCAAGGCTGCCTTTTATTGTTCTCAAGTCTCCCTGTTCAAGCTGCCATTCCTGGTTCCATATCTCATATGTCTTCTTCCTGATAACCGGGAACCAGTCGCTGTACGGAATCAGCGCAAACTCAGCGGGTCTTGCTGCTGCTGCCTTCGCCGTTTTGTCCGCATGTTCATTTTCGGCTATGCCCACGTGTGCTGGGACCCAACTGATCGTTACATTCTTACCATCCGAAATAATTTGGTGCATCTCTATTATTATCTTATTCAAAAGATGATTACTTGCGGTGTAGCTATTGATTATTTGTACTCCGCTCATGGAATCGCTGCATATTACAAAATCTTGGAATTGAATTTCCTTGATGATATTTAAGGCGGGTTTGATGGCATGCACTTCGGCGGTCATAACACTTGCCACAACTGGGAGAGAGACACTTCTGATAATATCGCCCATCACGGCCGCTGCTCCAGCCCAAACCCTGTCGGTGACTTCGATTCTTCCGTGTAGAAGGTTTTGTGCTTTTGATATCTGTTCATATAATCTCTGTGAATCTGTCTTACGATGGACAGCTCTACTGTGTATTTCCATATTTTTGTGATTTTACGAGCAAGATATCCCGGGATATTGAAAACCTTTTTAGACACCACTTTCCTTCGGTAAAATTAAATGTAATTACTGTGAATCTGCTGCGAGTTGGTTCTTTCTTTCGGTACAAAGATAGGATTCCTAAACGGATGCGGACATCCCTGGTATATAAATTTAGTTGCGTACAGTGTACGTCTAGCTACGTCGGCATGACGACGCTGCCTTTTTACGTCAGGATCGCCCAGCACCGTGGAGTTAGCTTTCGTACCGGGAGACCTTTAGCTCAACCTCCTCATTCATCTATCCGCCTTCATACCGAAGGGTGTAGCAGACGTATTTTCGAGAACAATTTTTCTATTTTAGGCATCTAACGAGCTAGATTTGAGCATTTTAGAATCCATTCACAACGCAAAAGAGAAGCCGCTTTTAAATAATGCTAATAGTTCGTATCTTTTACAGATATTTGTGTAGATTTTTTTTCTTACTGAAATATTTTGTCACTTATGTCAAGAACTAACGAATTTTGATTTTTTTTCTTTCAGGCTTACTGGAAATGGAGCTGGTCTCCGAAATTTTGAAATATACTAATTCAGATATTTTAAATTTAGCTTCGTTAAATTCTATTATATATATGTTACCTATCCGTGCTGTATTCTTCACCTTTAAATTCTTGTTGATTGTAACGTTGTTTGAAATTTGGTCCTGTCATAATCTGCGTATGCGATTGGGAGGTCATCCACGAACAGAGAGCTGAACACATCTGCCGGAATTTCCTCTGCCAGTGAGTTTATTTTTATGGCAAAGACCGTGACACTCAAGGTGCTACCATGTGGCGTTCCAGTTACAAGATCTTTCACCGATGACATTTCTTCTTTTAATTTTACTCGGAATGTTCTATTTTTGAGGAATTCACCAACAAATTTTGGTAGCCGTCCTCTCAAACCCGCTGCTGCAAGATCTTTCATAATGCCGTAGAGTCACGCCATATCATACACTGTAAACAATTTCACCGTGATTTCACGGTAAAATGTCTGGAAACTTCGCTGCCAACAAAAAACCGTGAAAAAAACGGTAAAACCTGAGAGTTAAAAACGGTAAAAAACCGTGATTTCTAAGGTGTTTCTGTGCCATAAACGGTAATACCCGTAAATTAAAAACGGTAAAAAACTGTAATTTATACGAAGTTGGCGTGAAATAGCAGTAAAACTTGGGTATTGAAAACGGTATAAACCAGTATTTTCTTCTGGTTTGCCGTGAAAAAACGGTGGTAAAACGTATATATTTTATAATTTTTAGCCGCATTACTGTGTAAAATGCAAGTGATTGTGAGACAAAAAAGATAGCGATTATTGACATTGGTATGAAATCAACCATTCGGAAATACGTTCTACTGACCTTAGTTACCTAAACACCCAGAAATCTCATAGCGATAGGTCAATGACTTCAACAATGTTCCAATTTCGGATAGTTTATTCACTTTTAAAAGAAAATCACAAGGACATCCTCTGCTTAAGAAAAGGTACGGACGACTGGTGATTATTTCAATTCGGTTCAATAATTAATATTATACAAGTCAAATCAAAACAAAAAGAAGAATCAACGTTATAGGAACATTTATTGATGCAAACGTTTCGGAATATAATTATCGTATCAATAAGTACTCCCTATAACGTTGTTCTTTGAATTATGAAGATATTCCCGTAAGTAGTACCGAAGTCAAATAAAATATGAAAGAGCAAGACAAGCTACTTTGGTCATTTAAGGTATATATTCGAATAAAACCTAATTTCAAACGTTTCGGCCAACAGCCATCCATCATCAGTGATTAGAATTCTGAAAAGTACAAAGTAAAAAGTAAGAATAGACAAAATGACAAATCAAATCTAAAAACAAGCTATAAAATTGCGTTAATTGCGATTATCTATTTACAATGGTTAAAAGAAAAAAACTCAGTGTTATTTAAACCCGGCTTAAGTTTAAAATGTACAATGACTCTAAAATGCGCATATCTGTATAAAACTGGGGTTTTGCTAAGATTGAAAATTGATTGATGGAAATTGCATTATCGTACTCGTCCGAATGCTCTCGAACGGCGGAAAATGGGGGTTTTAACAAAATTGAGCCTGTTCTAAAGCTCCTACCAGAATGCTCGCTTACTCGAGTGCGAAGAGTACGGGATGTACATCCAATGTACTCTGATGCACAACGTGCACAACTAAACTTATAAACACAAGTAGCTTGCATATCGGCAGGAAGCTTATCTTTATAATTAAAAAACGACGACATTCTAAAGTTGTTTATGTTTGCCAGTATTATTTTAAAATTCACATCAGAAAAATATCTCGAAAAAACACCGGCCAAATTTGAGTGCACTGTTTATAGAAAAAAGAGTATTTCAGGACTAGGCTTAAGTTTTTACAGCTTTTGTCCGTGGTCTTTTAAAATCAATAGTGTCAGAACGTTGATATCCCGCGTTTTTAAAATATGTACTACTTTCGCTTTCTTACATCCATAAAGAATTTAATTTTTTGAGATCTTTTTCCAGAAACAATGGTTACTCCGTAAGTCCACAGTCCGCCCTTAACAACAGAGTGAACGTTCACACGCATGCGAAGTACCATTTCATTGGAAAAATGAATCCTAAGATAAAGAACACACTTTAAAGCAGATTTTTCAGATTTTAAAATCCATTTCGTCAATAAGAAATCCTGCCAACTTCAATAACACATTGGTGAATGCTATCCTATTATTCCTATTTTCATTTAGCTTCTGATACATAATTTTATTATATAACCAGCTAACACTTTGACTGCGGCAACTAAATATTAAGTTCAACACCAAACTCAAATATAAAGTTTATTGTAGTAAGCTATTTGGAAAATACCAAACATAATCTGGATCATGCCTTCATTTAACCTTGATTAAATATTGAAGAGAATAGATTTTGCGACTATTGGTCGGTCAGCAGCATTATGAAAATTACCTCCGTATACCACCGGTGGTGCACATCGCAGTCAAAGTGTTAACCATCCACATATTTTTTCACACCATTTTTTATTCTACATAAAATACAAAGCATATAATACGTATAAAAACAGTGTGTGAAGTACGTACGTTCAAATTTTTTTCGCATAGATTATGGGTCAACACGAGTAAACATCATTTAGGGATCAAGTGATAGGTCTAAGAGTTAGGGGTTACCAGAACAAAAATTTTATAATTGAGCCACGAACAAAAGAAATTTCCTATGACTATAATAATTTCATTTAGTCTTCTACTACGCAAAACATTCACGAATGGCGTTTCGTAATGACAATCAAGAATATCAAGTTAGGGCGAATATCGCAAGATATGCTTAACAAAAATTATCTCATCTCCTAAGCGAACAGTGCAAGCAATGCAACCATCTAGATTATTATAGATTATTAGTTAGTTTGAGCCTCCCTATCCTCAACAAGTGAGATTCAAAGAGAGGAAGGAAGAAGGCCTTATTTAGTTTGGAGTTAAGGAAACGTGAAATCTATGCAGAAAGAGCACAGAAACAGTAAGATGAGAAAGAAGTTCATGCAACAAGATCAAAGTTGAAGAAGAAAGTAGTAGGTGCTGAAAAAACATGACAGCAGTGAACCGAAAAAAGATGGTCCGTAACAAAACAAAACCTACGTTATTTTAACAAAAAGAAAGCATACCTAACCTTTAGCTCAGGCCCTCACATTGTCCCCCTGGGAGCGCTAAATCCCATAGATACAATAGTTGGATCCCCCTGAGGAGATGCAACCATTTAATCCACTATAAATCAGAAGCGATTAGTGCAAATAAGATATGTGGAAATGCAAAGAAAGGAAAGCAGTGAATGACCTAGTGACGAAACGAGTGTTGTAAGTGGAGAAATACAAGAGTTTTCAGCAATGATTGCAGATCAATATATACATATTTATGCAACAGATATCAATAAAGCGAGAAGCTAACGGTATATGTTAGTAAAAAAATAAGAATACGGGAAGCTACCAGTAAATGTTGGTAAATTAAAAGAATATTTGAAGAAGATATTACGAGGTTTTTGGATAGAACTTGACTGTACGTTATCAAGTGAGTCAATTGGAAGCGTAATAAGATATTTTTTTAAACTTTTAAAGGCTCACAATGTTCATATTTCCGTCCATTGAAGAACGAGAGCACCTTCGGGTTCATTGATTAACCATAAAGCTTTGCTATGGTATGATGTCTTCATTTGATCTAAAATGTTCACTCCCGTCAACAAGAGTTCCTCAAATTATATTATGGAACGATTGTGGATACTCGGCCACAAACTTCCTAGCTATTATGTCCAGGGCCTTCTTGCCTGACTTATGAGTTACCATCATAGCGGCCTCTACGATGACGCGTAGCCTCTCGCACCTCGGCCTTGGCGTAGGTCGAGCTTTACTTTCAACTACATCGATGATATCACGACTGGACATCTTCTCCAATGGAACCTCAAATTCGTGCGCCTGGGATCATTGAGGCCAGGTGAGGACGTTATCACGGCCTGAATCCAACACTGAACCATCTCAGTACTTGTAGATGGTTGATGCATTGTTGGGATCCGATGTATTTGCAGCAGCTTCTTCACCTGCAAAACGATAAATATTTAGTAATATGAATTAACTTTGTCTTGACAAGATTTGGTCCCTAAAATTGAATTAAAATACAGCTGCAATACAAGTTAAAAATTTCAAATTAAGTACTGTAACTGCCCCTTAACATTCATGCTTCTCACAGCTGCATCAGACACTCATTCACTAGCTCTTCAAATAGGAAATGTTCTGTTAGCTACAATGAACAAGGGAAATGTAACGACTTTTCGGGGGTTCATTGCCAAATTTTCAACTTTAATTTACATACATTTCAACATTTTTAAAAGTACCTGACTTTGCTAAAATTGGTTATAAATATTTTGAGTAGAATTTATTTAACCAA
This sequence comes from Morinoia aosen, assembly GCA_030386875.1. Taxonomy (NCBI): domain Eukaryota; kingdom Metazoa; phylum Arthropoda; class Malacostraca; order Amphipoda; family Talitridae; genus Morinoia; species Morinoia aosen. The sequence continues at coordinate 57,598,742 of CM059574.1, read as the reverse complement.
TGGATTTGTGAATTAGTGGATTCATAGTTAAGGTAGCACTTCAAGTAACACTCATAAACTGTCAAAAAACTTTTATAATTCATTTCAAAATGCCTCTAGGAGTTTCTAGGCATAACATGCACACACTTAAATTAGAGAGATATAAATAAGAGATGTAAATATATAAATAAATTAAGAGATATAAAAAGTAGATTCATTCATTTAATGAAAAACAAATCTTATTTAAAATTAAATTGCAAGTAAGAAACTCAATTATCAAGAATCAAAGATTAGAATTCAAGTCAAATCTGACTCTTCCTAACCACACAACAAGGGTGTTCCCAAGAGAGGAAGGCATCATTTAGTGATATGAAAATCGATTGACAAGGTATGCCCCCACACAAAGTGCATATATATGAATTTGAAAGTAATTCATGAAACCAGCTTGTAGTTAAAGAAGAAATTGATAGGAGCAGAAAAGAAACAGTGAACCAAAAGGAGGCAGTGTGTAATTAGCCAAAGAACTTATTACATTTGAACTAAAAGAAGGCCAACCAAACCTTAAGCTATAGAATCTTCAAATCTCGTCTCCTGGCAGCACTGACATCAAAATACACAGTAGTTGTATCTTGAAGAGAAACATTAAGTACCTCATACAATGAATTTTTTTAAATATAAGAAAATTGAACATAATTATATGAACTAGAATGCTTGCACATTCTTGTAAGCATTTTTGCTTCATCAGTGAACATTCTACTTGTTTACCTCAAACAGCAAGAATATATGTTCCAACAAAATAAAAATATTTCAGAGCATGTGTGAATGTAAAAATTTCTGGTTAAATGAATTTGATGTAGGCCAGTCTTTTTTCCTTGGCCTCTACCATTTTTCTTGCGTCATGCTAGATAAATACCTGAACAAAGTAGCATAACAGAGTAAGCAAAGTAGCAGCATATTTTTCATTCACATTTAGCCTACAAGTCAAGAAGAAAATGAATTCACAATTGAAATATTAAGGTTTTGTCTGGTGACTGACTTTTATCCATCCTAACTTCCAAAAATAGTTAAATTGAACTTACAAAAAACAAATAAACTATGACTAAGATATTTTTACATATTCTACTTTCAAATTCATTCATGCTTTGCTCATTTTCACATTGGTTCTTAGAGAAGCAATGTGTTAAGTTTACCAGATAGCAAAACTTGTAAAAAAATCAAGATGGTAAATGCTTTGATTTTTTCACTATTTGCCACATAAAAAAACAATACTAAGCACTCAGTAATAAGCTAGACTGCACACATGCAACATTAATTTCAATGAATTTGGTTGTTGAAGGATTGAAGATGAAAAATAGTCTCACTTTAAATTGGATATTTTTATTGGAATAAATTTAAAGAAGCAGTAGAAAGTATAAACATTCCTAGAGTCCTTTTTGTAGCCTCAGCATTGTTTTTTTTTTTTGAAGAATTTCTAATGACAGGCAATTTATTATCCGACATTAAACCCAAAAATAATCATTGAAACAAAGTTGTGCCCCTTACACAACTAAATTTACTCACCTGAAGCACACCTCCAGAAATTCCCTAGCATGCAAATTTGAATCAACTGAAGGTCATTTACTTCTACAAGATTTAGGTCATTCCAAATTATTGACGAGTTTTTTATAACTCAATCATTATATTTTTGAACTTGCCCAAGGAAGTGAAAATTTGATGGACATGATGGCTGAAATAAAGAATTGACAGATGCTTTCACACAACAAAAAAATGAAGAAACTTTCTGAATTCTCACCAGATGAAGATATAAAAAGAATCTCGTCAAATATCTAGACATCTTTCATTTCATTTTCTGCTTTGATCAACACTAATATATACTTTCTTGCATTGAGAACCTCTGATGGTCACTTCATCATAACTCCATATTTTTCACTAGAGAACTTGAAGGCAGCAAGTGTGGCTTGGAACTCAATTAAAGTTTCATTCCCAAAAAAATTTTCACATGACCCAATGTTGATAGGGCAGAAAAATACTACCCAGCTCCTTTAATCTTGAAATTATGGCTATAGTGAACACATCTTTTCAAGTATGAGTGGCAAATGCTTTAGATAATGCCTTAGTTAATGGTGCATGGGATTTATACCATTCAAAGGAAATGTCTTTTGTAATTCAAGATTACACATTCAACACATTCAAGCAGCATCACATAGTTTTCTTTGGAGCACATATTAACTCAACAATATCCCAAAACAGTAGAAAGCAGCACCAAGTGGAGTCTTGTGAGTACATAACTTTGTTGCATATTATAAGTGCCATCAATCTTAGTAAGCACCAGTTTTCAACAGCATGCCTTCCTAACTTCTTTCCAAATGCGCTTACTTCACTGTGTTTACACGTATTTGACTCAAAGTATTGAAAAATTCCCATCAATTTATTCAATTCCTCATAAGACCATTTCTTTAGTCAGACCAAATCTTAAATGAAAAGAGCAGGCCTAGTTCACAATACCCTCAAATAGGTCATGACCCAGACATGGAGGTAACCCAGGCTGACAAACATGATATGACAAAAATTAAATACAAAATTTAATTGAACATCTCTGGTATAGTTCACTCCTTTTGAAAGCCCAACAAGATCTAATGTGCAACTTTCAACAGTTTTACATGGTCCAATAGTCAATTGATTCTGCTTAAAATCTTGTTCTGAGTTAAGCAATACCTACAAAATGTTTGCCTGAACCCTCCAACACACAATGAGGGCCAAAGTTGTGTCTAGTGATACAATGAATAATGCCTCTGATCCTGTTTGTGCCAAATTTAGTCACATTTTTCTTGGAATCCTGAGGTCTTTTATTCAATATTCAAAAAAAGCCGCCCATCCTAAATAGTTGAAATCTTTTCCTGTTTATTGCAAAACCAGAATGGTATGATCAGCATTAGACCTCAGGGGGTAAACTTGAGCAAGGTATATTGCAATCCTCAAAAGCCTCTTGGAGGAGAATGATTTCAAGAAAATTATTATCATGCCTACATGAAGAATTTGACCTCTGGTTTGTCATTTGCATAAGCCAAGTTAACTACCCTAATATAAGCAGATTCATTTTAGAAAGACTTTGATTCACTTACTTTCGAGGCTTCTATATGCAGGAATAAGTTAAAAAGAATATATTCTACAGTGAGCATTATTTTTTTATTTGATTTAAAATGGTTGAACATAATTAAATATTTTTTAAATATTATTTTACACTTGAAGTCAGGGCTAAAATTTCCTACGTAAATGTAAACAGATCTGCTGTTATAAAAATCATTTAATTTTGTTAAAATTATCATATGTCAGTTTTACTTTTAAATGTGTTGATTACATTTTTGGTCACAGTAATGTGTGTCCTTGTTGGTGATTTTCAAAAAATTCTTCAAACAATATGATGGGAGTAATAAATTTACCTGTAATTTGAGATAAAACAAAGCAAGGTTTCCCAAAATAAATCCTTCTATATTTTATCAACCTAAATTTTTATCACTATTTGCTTGCATTTTTTTCATCTGTCTCACTAGTATCAGTTTTACCTCTTGTACTAGAGACATCAAAGCTAAGTTCACCAGCTGAAAATGCTACTGAATGAATACCAACACTGCATTCATTTACACCAAATGATATTAAATATTTCAAAGCAATCTGATCATGACAACATCCACTATGGGCTCTTCAATGATGGCTTTTATAACTAGAAATTTTTGAAAATAATTCACCCCAATCATTAATAAGGCACTCACATATTTCACCATCTTTCATATGGTCATTGAGATGTCAAAGCAGAAAAATAGAATGTAAACAAATTTGATTGCTATGTTGTAACTTGCCCTAACAAAAAAGTATCTGGAGATCTCTGATGCTCCACTCAAGAATTTGAATGCCATTAGACAAATTTTTTCCATGTCCTCTCAAAATATGTGCTTGGAATAGAGTATAAGATTTAAATTTTCTGGACATTTGTCACAAAAACATAAAAATGCAATATTGCACCAGTTTTCTTGAAATGCAAAATGGCTTAGATACCATAAAAATAATTTTGATAATTTTTTACAGAATGGACAATGATAATGGTGCTTCAGACTAGCCTTTCAACAGATTTTATTTTGCTTTTTTATCATTTATTTCAGATTATTTGAGAATCCTCTAATCAACTCACAATTTAGACTATCTTTATGGTATATGTGCCAAATCAATGCCATTGAAGGAAAATCTACTCCTGTTTTCTGATTTGAGTTGACAATCTAGTTACAGCATTTGAACTGAGAGAAGCAGCATGATCAGAAACGGTTTAGTTAATATAAACTACCACAGATCTATTTACAACTAAATTCGTCAAATTTGAAACTTGAAAGGTATATTGGTAGAATTCAGGAACGATAATTTTGCTCATCAAAATTCTCACTAGGCTCAATACCTATAATTATGCTATATGTGTGAGTAGATCGAAAATAACACAACCTGTGCTTTACGATGATCACCAGTAAACGTCAGACGAATTAAAACCCCAACTCATAAGGTCTACGTGCTGACTACTAATATAAGAGAAAGAAGAATTTCAAATTAATAAATGCTGAAAATAATAACGAAACAAAATTAATAGAATACAATTAAAAGTATGATTTCAGCATTGTTTTCTCTCGCGCACAATTCCACTTGCTGTTCAACTTGCCGCGCAACCACACTTGCTCTGGGAAATGAGTTCCAATACTCTTCACACGTGGTAAACTTCTCATCGAATAATTTACCAAAACATTACTTGCAACAAAAAATTTGTGAACAAACTCATATATTTTTTATTTCATTAATTTTATTAGAGCTGCATAAATTAAGGTTGAACAGTGCAATAAATAATACAACCAATTTTTTCGAACGGATATTTCAATCTTTAACGTTTTAGAGCCTAAATTAACACATCTAAAGTAAATTCATTAGAAAAACACCGTTAATGTAATCAATCATTGACTAGAATGATCATTCGTGTTTTCATTATGAGGAAAAATGTTTTTAGATATTGATTATTAAGTTATTTCCTACATGTTTTTATTGTATGAACAAAACATACCTCATGGTGTTCATGGTAACAAATCAAAATTTATTCGTCATTTACGCTCAAACTGAAGTAAATTTCTTTAATTAAATCCATTGATTTAAAATCTACTTGTTGTTACCTATTACGGTTGTTCTACCGTAATTGGATTTAGACCCGGTGTTTTACTGTATAATATGCCTGACGGTAAAATACTGTGATTTATTCGGTGTTTAACCGTAAAATTCACGGGAATTTTTTACAGTGTACGCTTTCTCCAAGTCAAAAAATACTGCCATGACAAATATATCATTAGCCAGAGACTGCCGTATGAACGTATCGAATTGCACAAGAAGATCTTTGTAGCCCGGTGTCTTCTGAAGCCACACTGTGTGTCAGAAAATATTATACGGTTTTCAAAATATTCCATTAATCTTCTGTTTATCATTTTTCCATTTGTTATGCATAAACAGCTAGTCAATGATATAGGTCTGTAGTTTTTTGGATTAGTGGGGTCTATGCCAGGTTTTTGGGATAGGGATTATTGTGGCTTGTTTCCACGGATGATATACATATTCTGAGTTTCATGATTTGTTATATACTTTTAACAGGAGTTGGAGAGCATTGGGCGTCATATTTTTGATCATTAAGTTACTGATATTATCCGGTCCAGGTGTCGTTATCTTGTTGCTCTTGATAGCCGCTGACAATTCATGCATGGTGAAAAGTATATTATATGCCTCGTTGTTGTCGCTCGTGATGTCGATGGGAACCTGTTCAATGTGTTGCTTGTACTGGGTTTTAAAAACTGAGACATTTAATGAATTTTACAACAATATCCGCACTTGGCCTATTACGCGAGAAGACATGCATAATTTTCTTCAAAAAATTGCTCTGAGATCACCTTTGAGACTAACTTCACATTTTATCTCTTATGTCAGAAACTCGCATGACCTGAATGAAAAAATTGGATACCCTAATGATCATGCAAAACAGCAGAATGAGTTAAATGATTGTTCTAAGTTGACAGCCTTTCCACGTGAAACCTCCCGCAGCAAATACCGATATTTGCCTTCATATACCAAACCCACTCCTCCCCTCTCTTCCCGATGTTTGCCCTCATATATCAAGCCCACTCCTCCCTCTGCCACAAAAAATTGCGGAGTTCCTACTAAAAATAGGTTTTCAGTGCTATCTAATGCTGATACAGAGGATTAAAATCCTTTCTCAGACACGAGTATAAATCAACCACCAATCACTTACTCGGAAGTAGTGAAATCAACAGGAAGAGAGAAATCACTGCAAAATTGCAGTCGACAATCGATGGAAAATCCACCATCCAACTGCATGCACAATCATCACCAGAAAAATAGAAATGACACGAGCATTCCTCAGTTCTCTGCAGAACCGCATTCAAGAAATCACTATAGCCGCCCCATTCTGAGCCATAAGAACGTAAATTCCCCGCACCTCTCCGAACCTCTTTATGATGTAAAAAGTACAAAAAAATCTCCACCCCCATTTGTGAACACATGAATTCCACAATGGATGAATTGAAACGATCATGGAAAATAGAGCTGATTCCCACCAAAGCCAATGGACACTGCCTCCTCCATGCAGTAGCTCGTCTACTTACGAAACAACCAGCATCAAAATGGAATTACAATTCTTTAAAGACTGCAATCAAAATAGAGAGTGAAGGAAACAAAAGTACAAACGCTAGGTTTGTTGACAAGAACAATGGAGACATGCAAAACGCATAGATAATTACATTGACGACAAACATTTAGTTCAAGTTGCTGTAGACCTTATACCACTAGTCATCTCAAATGTGACAGGCCAAAAACTTCTAATTCTGGATGAACAAGACCATTGTGTTTTGAAAATTTTAGTCGGTCCCTGTTCAGAGTTATCAAATAATAACCCTCCACTTTTGCTCCATCGAAAAAATGATCCCTTGACACACAAGGCAAAAATTAGACTAGAGTTACCTCATCTTGACAGACTGCCCCTGCCGAGCAAAATAGTAAACTTTCTTACATAGCAGATGCTGGGCCAAACACCCTGGGGAACATAGACAATATCGATGAATCCTCGGGACGATCCCATCTGGATAGTAACTTTGGTACCTTTCAAAAGAGTGCTGATTTAAGAAAAATAAAAATAAAGCATGAAAATGCTCAAAGCCTGAATGGTAAATTGGTTGAAATCAGAGTAATGTTGGTCACTAAAGAAATTACATTCTCTGTGTTTCAGAAACACGGAATCATTCACGAACCCAAAGTTCATTTTTTACGTTCCTGACTACGTGTTATATCGCTACGATGGCGCTAAAACCATCCGAGGTAGTGAATCTTGTATTTTGTGAAAGAAATGTACTCTACATCTTTACTTTTAGCGAATAAAGTTTGCGAAGGCATTGAAATGGTTTGGTTAGAAGTGCAAATAAATAAACACAAATCCATCATCATTGGTAGCCTTTACCGGCACCCATCGTCTCCTCTAAGTCTAAAACCAGATTTCATTGAGGAAACCTTCAAAGAAATCCTTCAGGCAAAAAAGTCATTCATTGCTTTCGAAGATTTTAATGTTGACTTAACGGACAAAAAACAATCACCTCAGCAAACTGTTGTATAAACTAAGCCTATCACAAATGGTCAAAGGACCGACTCGCATCATTAAAGTCTTTAAAACTCTCCTCGATCTGGCAATCACAAATAATCCCCCCGCAATACTTAGTACAGTAATATCATCTTTTATTTCATATCACCACTCTATACAATGTGAAATTAATATTGCAAAGGAAAGACAAAAATAACCCTCAATGACTTATCGCTCGAAAAGGCATTATTCAGCGGAACTATTTCAAGAAAAACTACTCAATAGGTCCAACGAATTCCAGAATATGATGCAATCTGACGATGTTGACATTCATGTGTCCATCTTCAACATGAACTTCACAGCAGCTTTCGACGAATGCGCGCACTTTACGTCACCAAAAAAAAAAAAGCCAAAACGGACTGTTTTGATTACTGACGAAATTAAAGAGATGAGCAGAATAAAGAAAGCTAACTTGCGAAAGTACAAAAACAATAGATCAAACAGTACGTTATACGAGAGATATAAAGAAAATTAAAAAATTCTTCAGAAGACAATCACTGAAGCGAAATAAACCCACTTCTACCAAAGCTGATAACGGCTATAAGTAACCCGAAACGAACTTGGGAAATCATTAGTGAGGTAGCCCCATTGTCGATACCGTCGTGCGGTCGACGTAAGGGTTCGTGGAAAAGGGGGCTGTCTTCTGTGCAGCTACTTTGTCCGGGGCGCTAGCTTTTCTTCGCAGCTGCCCTTTCTGAGGTTCGTGTGGGTACCGCCTACGCCGTGATCAGTCCGCTAGGGCAACAGAAGTAATTTCTGTTAGTGCCGAACTACGGCGGTACCGTCGTGTGTGTGGGGTGAGGTTTGTGTGGGTACCACCTGCGCCGTATTCAGTCCGCTAGGGCAACAGAAGTTATTTCTGTTTTGTGCCGAACTACGGTGGCACCGCTAGAGTAGGGTGTGTGTGTGTGGGTACAGCCTACCCCGTATTCAGTCCGCAGGGGCAACAGAAGTAAATTCCGTTTTGTGCTGAACTACGGCGGTACCGTTAGGAAGACGAGCAACTGTCTGCGCCGTATGAGACCGCTAAGGCAACAGAAGTGAATTCTGTTAGTGCCGAACTGCGACAGCGTCTTCCTAATCGACCAACTATGCGAAATAGTTCGTCCTTCCGAGGTGGCTCCTTAAACCCCTTATTAGGCGAGGTGTCGTATCAGACTAAATCCTGTGTCAATAAGGAGAAAGGAAACTTTTTTGACCTCAGGGTGTGACTTGTTTATTGCTGAATCTCTTCGAAGTCCCTATTACATACACCGATATATTTTAACAAAGACATTGATTTATTTTCTGTTGCATAAATAGTGCGTACACACATGAGCTACTGCATAACAAGGTACAACACTCAAAATTGCATTTAACATATTAGTCTTATTTAGCTAGGTAATCAAAGAAACGTTGGAATATCGACATGTGATACAAATGATATTTAAGGGCTAACTAAAGTAAATGCACAGACGCAACATCAGCGCAGAGAAACAGACAAGTCGGCGTTCAGGGAGCTGGACACATTAAGAAAATACTTGGGATTATGGGTAACTAACACAAAAGACTCGGCAACCCCTGTGCGGCCTGACACCCATTTAAAAATTTAGACCGTATAAGTAATTTTGAAAATCCCATGGCAACCGCCACGGATTTCAACGCATTCTTTTCGAAAGTTGGGGCTCAAGTGTTCAGTGAGGTGTGTATCATTCCAGGTAAAACGTTAAATTAAAATTCACTCCCCAATGCACCTCGAGGGTTGATGTCGGGGGAGACCAAGTTCTGTCAATTTACCGGAGTTAAGAAATATCTTATTCCTACTAAAAACACAATAGCAGTTGGACATGATGGTATCAGTCTTCAACATATCAAAGACAGTTTCCCAGTCACAGCACCATGGATTCGTCTGATAATTAATACATCAAGAGCAACAAACACGTTTCCAAACCAATGGAAAAACTCCATTATTAAACCATTCCATAAAAGTGGTGACTCAAATACAGCATCAAACTACAGGCCCATCAGTCTTTTACCTGTAACGTCCAAATTATTGGAGAAATTGGTGAAAAATCAACTGTCACTTCACCTGGACGAGTCAAATCTACTCCACCGAAATCAATACGCTTTCAAAAGGAACACTAGCACTCAAGATGCTCTGCTCAATATCTCTGAAAAAAATATACAGTGACATCGATCAGAAGAATGTAACACTCCTGCTACTACTAGATCTCTAAAGCGTTCGATAGCGTCAAACATGGTAGACTTCTACGTAAAAACTGAACTTGGGAGTTGACACGCAATGGTTTGAAAGTCACTTGTCAAATCGATCTCATGCAGTCCGCATAAAAAACAAATTGTCCCCATTAATTCAAAACAATTTTGGTGTTACCCAAGGATCCATTCTTGGTCCGCTACTGTTTTCTATTTTCGGCAATGATTTCCCCCCAATGCCTTCTAACACATGAATCTTAATGTATGCAGATGATGTTCAAATTGCAATAACAAGTTTTATACCGGAAATACCACAGACGCAAATCAAGGCCGAAACTATACTGACTAGCCTGAAATCATGGTACGCCCAAAACGGTCTCAAATGAAATGCTAACAAAACCCAATGCATTATTTTCGGATCCAAAGATGCTATTATATAAACTTCAGATATTTCTCTCTCAGTCGGAAATGATAAACTTAATGCATCAGAAAAAGTTAAAAATTTAGGTATCTGGTTCGATAGAAACATGTCCTTCAAATCTCTCGTTGAGAATACTTGCAACAAAATCTACGGAACTTTAATGTTTTTTCGTCGTATAAAAAGTATGCTAGACGAAAAATACAGATTATTACCCTTTCAATCACTGGTCTTATCGCGCATTGACTACTGCAGCCTAGTATGGAGAGACCTACCTCAATACCTTCAAAGGGACTTGCATTAGTGCATGAACTTTGCAGCCAAGGTGGTATGTAACGGTTTTTTCAAATAAGTGCTCACGTAACTCCTCTCCTCAATAAACTCGGATGAATTCCTATCCAAGAAAGGCTCCTCAGGCAGAGGGCCCAATACGTATTCTCCTCGTTTTATCTTCCTCTGAGCAATGCTGAGATAGTGCGTTTCCATCCACCCACTGTAACCAACCAAAAGCCGAACAAAAACAATAATGTCTTAGTCAACTATCGTTCATCTCACTTAGGGCAGAAGCTCTGTCTATATCAGGCGCCTTACTGTGGAACAAACTTCCCCTAAATATTGAAATCCTCAAAGACCGAGAGAATTCAAAGCAAAAATAACTCGTCATCTTGCGTCTCAAAACTAATTCTTAGTTACAGAACATACTGAATAAGTATTGACGAATCTCATTTGGCCTGGTATGTTCATTGCTGAAAAATTTCCCTTGCTCATTGTTTTATGATTCAAGACATTACACAACAGTTTTTAGGTATGCGTAGGTATTAATATTTGATCGCCTATACGCTGTCATTTGCAAACATGCTTGCTAGTGTACGTATATGGGTGTATATGCGCACATGGGTATGCATATGTGCACGTACACCTGTGTGTACTGGACTAGATAAACCAGCCGTAGGATGCATTTTATGTCTTTCCTCTCCGTTTTTGTGCAAGCATCAAACTAAACCTTCATAGTACCTATGTGTGTGTGTGTGTTTATCAATTGCCGACATTCTGCGCCATATTAAAAAGATGACGTGATCTTTTCTAATATGAAACCCTTATAGGGCATTCATGTAATTTTTCTATTTCACGTCTAAAAATGCTCTTGTTAAGCTAGTGTAGTGCATATCATCATACCATCTCTTACGCTCTAGAGTATAATACAATAACCTCACCTAGGATTTTCTGTACTTGGAAACCGGTGTAGAACAGTCGTTTTCATGTTTCAGACTCAGGTAGACTGTTTCGTGCCACTATTTTCAGTACGGAAATTTCATAAAATTCATGTCGTTATAAAAAATATTTTCTCCTGGCCTCTTGATTAGAATGCTAGTTTATACTGACTAGTTTACGCTGATGTTTGCGCACATGCTCACCTGTATAAATGTGTATACGTGTGCACGCTATGCGTACGTAGATGTTGAGTGTATCACTACGTAATTCTTCATTTCGCTTCATTGTTGTAAAGCATTTATGAAAAAAAAAATGTGCATATTTGTGGCGCGATCACCAGCAAATGATAAATAAGACGCTTATCAACCAATGATCTTTTCAATACAATATTTAATTAAACATTGGTACAATATTTCATTAGAAATTGTAAGCAGCAACACATACTGAAAACTTGTCACGAACTTCCTTTGTTCATTATCCTATATTTCAGAACGTCGCACAGCATTTTTATAGAATGCGTTTGTATTGTAATTGCCTCGATGCATAGAAATGTATTTGTGTAGGTTTACGAGTTAGATGTAGGTATGTGCGTAGGTACGTATGTGCATGTGTTTGTGTATATATTTACGTGTATATATGCACTACTAGACTGACAACTAGCTAGTGTGTACTAGACTGACAACTAGCATTTTAACTAGAGATAATGGTCTTTTTTCTGTTCACTCTCAACTTGTAACATTACCTAACTCGTCATTTCTTTATTACTGCAAAGCATTCATGTAAAAAACTTTACATTTGTTGTGCGATCATCCATTTATATTTAAATAAAATGCTTATCAACTAATGACAGTTGTGTTAAAATTGTTTAATTAGAAATACAAAAATTAAAATTTTCGTGGTCCTCATACTTATATATATATATATATATCTTTTTTTCTCATGCTTCCTTAAAATGACATTTTTGAACATCGGCGGAAACAAGCGACTCCGATATTATTTCTTGGCGTCAAGAACTGCGAAGTTTTATGTCATGTATACTGTATGAGTAGTAAGCACAGTACCAATCAGGGCACAATTCACCCCAATTAGCTTATAATTGAAATTATTTAAAAAACAATTTTAAAAAAGATTTATTCATTGATGAATTTTTGACTTTTTTATAACCAGAAATCAGTTGCACAAACGACCAAGTATCTTTTAGATGAAAATTTCAATTTTCTTAATCTAACCACAAGGTTTCATCAATAAAAACTACTTCCGTTTTATCATTTTCCTTATTTGCAAAAAATTGTTCGAAATTCATTTTAGTTACCCGAGCAACTATTTTTTCTAAAGCGTACATAGAAAATGAACTGAGATTTCGTGGTAGACTTGTCAAATATCAATCATATATGATTACGTCTGAATTATTACATAAAAAACTATTGAAAATAAACAAAATTGAATTTAAAATTATAAATAGAATGTTGAACAGAGAGGTTAAAACGATATAATTTATATAATGAAGAGACATGTAAACAGTATACACAACAATTTCACGCGAATTGCTCCTATCGTGATAGCCGCGTGCACTAAGGCGCTACTGCTGGAAGCTATTGTCGGGACTCCGCGGGTTCGAATCTCGTTTAACGTGAAAGTTTTCTAAGTTAACAAAACGGTATAAAAGATACTTATCGATGGTAAATGGTAAATCATAAGTAGAACTGATGCCTAATTTAAGTATTTTCTCTTTTATTCTTTACTAAATGAAAGTAATTAAAGTTTTAACATGACTATGAATTGTAAAAACCGAAGCATTTTTTCTTCCGTATTCAGAAAAAGTTAGCTTAAATAGTCCAAAATTCTCAATTTAAACTAGGCAACCTTTAGCTCAGTGGTAACGTGTCGGGTTAGCGTTATGAAAACCATTGCAGTTGAGGGTTCGATTCCAGAGATTCCCGGAAGGTTTTTTCACGGTTTCGGAGATATGTAACAGTACTCGTACTGCTCTTGATATCTTGCCTTCCACGCGTGGCTCTTAAACGAACCGTGTCTGTACAATTCAACGAGTGGCCATAGTTGGATTGTGAACGATGCGTTAAGTTGAAGAGAGACAACCCCAAATATATTACATGGAATCAGAAGTCTGTATGAATGGTGTGAAATGCGTCGGCTGACGTGAAAATCAGGTTACGACGCCAATACACTGTGTTATGGACTAAAGAGACCATGTAATAGAGCTCATCGATCTTCACCAAGTGTGAAGACGTGATGAGATCTGATGAAGGACCGGTACTTCGGGGTTGTTTTGCGTTTTTTTACCCTATTTCAGTTGTAAACTTAATTTTTTTGTATAATAAACAAAAACAATATATAGTATGCTGAGGAATAACTCCATTCTCTGAAGTATTTTTTAGGAATATATAATTTATCAAAGTTTTGAAAGTACCTACCTTGAAGTGGATGTCTGTCTTTATTAATAAAGATGAAATTAAATGTTTCTTTGTATGTGTTTGAACAAAACTCTTTAAATTCATCAAAGGGCATGTCCTGAGATATGATATCTGTGTAAACGTTCTTCATATCAGTTGAGTCTAAACCAAAAAGAATTAGAACGTTAGCATTTGTTCTAATTGTTTGTCTCGGTATTAAATAATAATTTTGTGATAAGTAAATTGAACAGCAGTTGTTGTGTCTACCTCTTGTGTAAAAGCTATCAGCTGGACTTTGATCTCTTTCAGTTGCTATATCGTCGAAAATAAAAAGATTTTTCTTTTTTGAATCTACGTCACTTGGATCGGGAATAGCTGTCATATCTTGAAAATATTCAATTTTAGATTTTGAGTTTCTTTTAATAGGTAAATTCTCAAGGAAATCGTCAATATTACCATTGCCCTTTTCAAATAATTCAATTATTTCAAATTGGTTATAGCCTTTATCAAAAGCATTCTTTAACAATTTATATTCTGGTTGATGTATTGATTTACTGTACAGAAAAAGATGATTAAAATCGACAAATTTTTCTAACAGAAGCTTTATTAATGAAGAAGTTTTACCACAGTTTGACCTTCCTACGATGAGACATCTCAAGCCAGGAGAAGGAAAAATGAAGTGATTCTTTTGATTATTTCTTTTACTGTCTTTCCACATATACACCATTTTATTTAACTAATAAAATACAACTCATTTTCCAAAATTTATTTTCTGTTTGTAGCAATTGTAAACATTTTTTTTTTTAATTTGCTACTTCATTAAGTTCAATTCTTCAATGTGTTTTTCTTTCTTATTGGTTGTCTCGTTGGGCAATTACGAGAGAAAAAGTTACCTTTGGTGTCATAAGAATCGTTACTGATTAATGTTTCAAGATGAATGATATCTGACTCTAATTGAGTTATAACTTCCCTATTTAATTCGACATCATTTTGAATTTGATCAACATCTAATTGCAATTGATTTATTTTTGCAGTATTGAGAACAACTTCTCTTTGAATATCTGTAATAATATCTTCCATTTTATTAAGTTGATTTCTTCAATGTGTTTTTCTTTTTTATGGTTGTCTCGTTAGGCAATAACGAGAGAAGGAGCTACCTTCGGTTGTAAATAAAGTGAATACATCGAGTTTGCAATTTTTGAGCATCTATTACTTCATATGGAATATTGCTTTTCATTTTGATTAACATAAATTTTCAGAATACTTTAAAATTTACACTGGGCAAAAAACATTGAAATTTTTAAAATATACTGAGAAAATAATTTATTAAAAATGGAAAATCATTTGATGTATCACATATATCTAATACTAAGAATACAAAAAGGCATAATAATTTGAAGAAAATTTCAGTAAAGATGACTTCAAGTAACAATTTTTGTAATATATGTAATATTTACATCATAAACTTGAGAAGACATGAGAAAAGCATGAAACACAATAAAAACGTGGGTAAACTATTAATCTCGTATCTGTATTTTGATAGAAACAAAGATTTCTGTAATATATGTAATATAAATGTCTCTAATCTAAAAACACATCAAAAATCTACTAGGCATATTAAAAACATAAATAAAGAACTAATTTCCGATTCATATTTTGAGAAGAAGGTGTGTAAAATATGTAAAGTAGAAGTAAAAAATCTAGAACAGCATAAGAAATCAAAGAAGCATTTTAGAAACGTTTATGGCTGTAAATTCAAAGGAAAAAAATGTGCTATAAATGAAAAATGCCTGAAATATATGTTCTCTGATATATCAGTTATAGATCCGACAGTTTTCATGAGGAATGTGACCCCGGTTGTGAAATCAATTTTGAGAGAGCAAAAGTTTGATATTATGAAGATACAAGTGGCAATTTTAGTTCAATTTTATAAAAACAAAGAAATAATGAAAAAGTATACTCAACAGCATGGATGAATACAGGTGAGTTTGTAGACATATCAAAAAACTTTACAAACATTGATGATCTGTATAAAGAAGCTATTAGAAAGGTTGAAGAATATACAAAAAACTCCTCGGGCTGAATAACAGATAAATTATTAGACTTCAATGTAAAAATTATTGAATACAAGCCTATCAAAGGTTCTAGTTATATAGAATTACCTGAAAAGTTTCAAAAGTCGACTTATAAACTAATTAATATTAAAAATACCGATAATAAATGCTTTATGTGGAGTGTTGCGAGATATTATTGCCGAGATGAAAAAAACAGCAGTAGAATGAATATCTAAAAGATTAAAAACTGAAGCTGAAAAGTTAAATTTCAGAGACATAACATTCCCAGTAAAACTTAAAGATATCGATAAATTTGAGAGAAACAATAATGTGTCAGTAAATGTTTACAACTTTAATTACTTGAAAGAATTATGTCCTCTGAGAATAACAAAGGTAAAAAATGAAGATGTTATATCACTTTTATTGTTAACAGATGAAAATAAAAGTCATTATGTATTAATGAAGTCATTAAGTCCATTTATGCAAACTATAAAGATGGTCATAAAAAACATGTCTGTCCATATTGTTTATGGCCATTCACAAAAGAATGTTTATTAACAAACCACATTAATGATTGTTCAGTTCACACTCTAACAAAGTATGTGCTTGAAGGAGGTAAATTGAAGTTTAAACCTTATCAAAAAACAATTAGACATCCTTTCACAATTTATGCTGACTTCGAATCAACATTGACAAAAATAGATACGTGTCAACCAAATCAAAACTTGAGTTACACCATGAACATTCAGAAGCACAATCCTAATTCATTCTGTTGCTATACAAAAACTGAAGCCGATGAATATTCCCGTTTAGAAATATATAATGGTAAAGATGCTTCCCAAAAGTTTGTAGAATATTTAAAAAAGAAACCAATAGAATTTATAGTCTGTTGAAAATAAATAAGAAAATCTATTTACCATCAGATGAATTCGAAAAATATATAGAAGCCACAAGATGCTATGTATGTGGCGGAGAATTTACGGAAGATAACTATAAAGTTAGAGACCACAATCATTTGACAGGTCATTATAAAGGTCCAGCTCATTTAAAACGTAATTTAAAAATTAGGAATCCTAATTTTATACCTGTGTTTCTACACAATCTGTCTAATTACGATGCTCTTTGTTCGTGAAAGACTTGGGAAATATATCCGGAAAGTTGAACGTTATTCCACAAACAGATGAAGAATATATTAGTTTTACACAAACCATAAAAGTAGATTCCTATGTATGTAAATATACAGGAAAAATTAAAGATATCACCAGAGACTTACGGTTCTTAGACAGCTACAGGTTTTTACCTTCATCTCTAGATAAGCTTTCGAAGGATTTATCTGAGCACAAAGAATTGTCGAAGTTCTTTCTCAATGAACAACAATTAGAGTTGATCAACAAAAAAGGTATTTATCCGTATGAATATGTAAATAGTTATGAAAAAATGAACGTTAATAGTTTACCAGCTAAAAGTGAATTCTACAGTAGATTAAATAATAAAAATATTTCAGAAGATGAATATCAGCATGCACTCAAAGTATGGAGAGCTTTTAATTGTCCAACATTCAAAGATTACCATAATTTATATCTAAAAGTCGATACATTATTACTAGCCGAAGTATTTGAAGAATTTAGACTAACATGTATGAAAGCGTATTCTCTAGATCCAGCACATTATTTCACAGCTCCAGGATTGTCTTTCGATGCTCCACTGAAACATACAAAAATAGAATTGGACTTGTTTGAAGATCCTGATATGCTCCTATTCATTGAAAAAGGAATAAGAGGTGGCATTTCTACAATATCAACACGATATGCAAAAGCAAACAATCCATATATTCCAGAAACATTCGATAAAGGAAAACCAAATAGTTTTATCACACACATAGATGCAAATAATCTTTACGGCTGGGCTATGTGTCGATCATTACCTACAGGTAACTTTATATGGAAAGATCCAAAGTCGAAACTCAAAGCAGATAAAGGTTATATATTAGAAGTTGATTTAAGTTATCCGAAAGACCTACATGCTCTACATAATTATTTACCATCTGCGACTGTGCAGTCGTAGGAAGCAAGACCCGTGCTCTGTGGAGTTAGTTACAGTTAGGTAAGGTTCAGTTTTAATCTTAGTTTTAGTACCGTTATAGTAAGTTATAGTTCTTAAGTTATACGATAAGTTTCAAGTATTGAGTATTCATATGTTATTGAATAGAGCTCATAAAGTGTGTAACAACTGGGTTAGTTTTCTTTCAGAAATGCTTAGAGTCAAACGGTTTCTGTTTCATAATAATTTCCCCAATACTCTTGTTGATAAAACTATGGGTAAATTTGTCAACCGAATTTCGAATAGTGACTATAATCCGAGACCCAAGCAGCAAAATATAAATATATTTTATGAAAATCAAATGCATAACATTTACAGAATAGACGAACGTGTGTTCAAAATATTGTAAAAACTTTCGTGAAACCCACAGATCCAGAGATGGCAATTAAAGTTCATGTGTATTATAAAAATCTCAAAATCAGTGATCTCCTTGTAAGAAACAATCTTTCCAGATCACGGGTCAGCCACCTAGACAGAGCCAGCGTGATATATCAGTTCGAGTGTAACAGGAGAGAATGTAAGTCTCTCAATAAATGTTACATTGGCATCACTAGGATGACGCTGAAACGAAGATTAATTGCACACAAGTATCAAGGTTCCATTTTTAATCATTTCCGTATCGATCATGGTTGTAAGCACTGGAACGAAGATCTGTACCCTAATACTAAAGTTTTGTCCAATGTTTTAAAAAAAGAACATATCCAAATAATAGAAGCACTGCACATGCATAAGCTCAAACCTAGTCTGAACGAAAATACAAATGATTTTTTTGCTTCAAAATTGTTCAGTAGGACCAAGGAAGTTGGATACATGGAACCGGCATCGCTATCTTTTGCCAGTCAAGCGAGTGAAGCCACTTCTGCCGTCCCAAGCCCCGCCCACCCGGCATTAGGTCCCTGTGTGGAGGTGGTGTTGCAGTGGAGGGGTAGCACCACCTCCATCATCAGCGACTGAAGACCGCGCTGTTGTATGGCAGACTTGCGCTACTCTGTGCTATACGTTTTTTTCTTAGGCATATATTTCAATCGCGTCCTCGCTGAATGATAAAGAAACACTCATATTGAGGAAACTCGTCCTTGACCGCAGCGTGGATAGCGGCGCCCTGTCACGCTGAGTGTCTGACACGCACTGAGCCCCATCTCCGTGTGTGTGCCCGTATACCCTACAGCTACCGAAAATTGGCTTCACTTTAGAGCGCTGGGGAGGTTCCGCCCGTTTTGCCGTCGAGCAACAGAAGCGCATTCACGGAACGCTCCATAGCGACTGATGCTTGTGTAGGTCGCTCTGCTCAGCTCACATGTGAACACACGCGCCGCGCCGCTCCGCTCCGTGCCGCGACGCTCCGCGCCGCTCCGCTCGCTCCGCTCGTAGTGTGAACGCACCCTTAAACCTCCTTGAGTAAGACCTTCGCTTGGACATTTGTAACCTCCGTTCGTCCATTTTGCCTTCCATCAAGTCGTGAATCAAGTCTTGAATCAAGCCCCGAACCAAGTCCTTTAAGAAACTCAAGAACAGTAGAATCCTCAATTTTGAGTCGACTCAAAATTCCTTCAACAAGTCAGAGACCAATTTTCGACCCGTTACTAAGGTCTACTTTTAGACCAACTCCTACTCCTATACCTTCTCCTAGATCTTCTCCTATACCTCCTCGTCATCCTCACAGAGAGGTTTCAGACGTTTCAGGATCAGGTATTATTGTATTACCATCTAACATCGATGATCTTGTAAAAAGACACCAGTTATTGTTCGGTTCGTTTACCGCTGGAAATACAGGAGTTTTTAATGAACTGCAAATACTTACGCATGAACTTTTAAAGCAAGGTCTATTAAATACTGCTGAAGTAAAGGTGTTTGATGATTTATTGTTTAAAAAATGGAATCTCAAAGCATTGTAATTAGTGAAAGAAAAAGTGACATAAGTATAAACTTTAGTCCAGCAATTTAATTGAACAAAAATATATTTCACGAAATGGCACTGGTTGGGTTAGACATGTATCATTCTATTCCTAACATTGATGAAAATAATAATAAATTTCATTATGAATTAAATGGTGTTGAAAATGTAATTACACTTCCAACAGGATGTTATGAAATAGATAGTATAAACGAATTCATTCAAAAAACATTGGCAGGCTTTATTGAAATCAAGGCTGTGAAGGCGTAGTTGGACAATGAATAATGTTGAAGGATGAAGTTGGCTGGTCAAGCGTTGGAAGCAATCTGCTCTGCTATCGGGAAATTTTGCGAGGTCATTTATGCTCGGCTGGAATGGTGTATTCACTAGGTTGTATTCAGGATAGTGAGCTAATGCTCAAGAACCAAAGACATGCCTAAAGCTGGGTTGTATAAACTTGCTTTATAAAGTACTGAACCTGCCAGTTTACCTTTATCTTTGACTAAATATAATATCAAGATTTAAAGTCTTCCTTATAAGCTTAGTGTTAGTAAATTTAGTCTTAAAATTTAAGTTCATGAAAAAAAGCTCGAAGTTAAGAAACGTTGAACGATTACAGGAAATCTTGTAAGTTTTCTGTACATTCCCCGCCAGGGATTCAGCTTCACTAGAAATGAAGGCGAATGAAAGTCAAGTTATTATTTGCATTGCTTCGTCTGCCACCCAAGAGCGTATTTTACGCTTAGCCGCAACGGCAGCTTTTCGTTGGCAGGTATTCAGAAATTTTGCATAAAAATTCTATGCGTCCCTACACAATCTTCTAATCTGTCCTTACACAAATTTGCTCTTAAATAACTAGTTAGTAACTTAATTACTGAAGCTTGTGTGTGCCTTTCGTAACGGGTTACGAACCTAGGTTTTGCCCTCCTTTCTTCAAGCTTTAAGAAAAAGACAAAGAATTGGTTTGCTTCAAGCACCGGTGGTCCCGCAACAACAGAAGCTGCAGCGACCGTGAAGGGCAATGCCCAGACCATTCGCTCCTTAATCTGTACATTTTTTTTCCACTAGACCACAGTCTAGCAATAGTGATTCAGAACCATCATCACTTTCATCGGTGAAGTATCTTCGCCATCTTGATGGAGTAAACCATCACCGACCGGACCCCCCCGTCCCGCCACCACCACTCAACGGAGCCTGCCTGAAGATGGCAGCACACCGCACGACAGCACAGCTCTCCTCCCCAGCTTTGTCTTGGGTTGTAGTCATGAGAGGAGCAGGCCCAGACGGGGGTGCACCCATGTGCCTATATCTCCGCGTTTCGCACGGGAGAAATCGGGTCGCACGAGTTTCCACCGGGCACCAGCAGTCTAGCTTTGAGTTGAAAACTCTTTTAACCGTTAACCAGACCGTTTCTACGGTTAATTAAATCAAAATTCAAGAGTTGGCTCTGCCCATTTATTTATTCCCCGTCTGTAAAGGTTTTGCTCATGGCATCTATGACGGGTTGGAGTGAAATTGTGCTGGCTGCTGTTGCTCCGAGTTGTTGTTGTTGTGGCGTTTGCGTTAGGGGTGTCCCGGTCTCTTAATTTCATTGTTTACCTGTTCAGAGATCTAGAATAGGTAGTCATTTATTGTGGTCCGAAAAATTTTCTAATTTGCCCTTGATTTCACGTTAAAACTTACCATGTCTGAGTCGAGAAAGCTGGTGCACACTCGTAAATACACGAGGAAATGAATTACTGAAATTTTAATAAGCTCTCAACTTTTCCTAGATTATCATAGTCTGAACGACTCACTTTGAAATCTGCTCTGAGCGATCATAGCTCTAAAATTAAAGAATTGAATGATAGTGTCCAGTCGTTGCTTTGGGCAGACGAAGAGAATAACACCAAACTTGGAGAGAGCTGTGTTCATGCGAAGAGTACAACTCAAAGAATAGGGAACGTCTCTTCTTTCTCAATTCTTTTCCTGCTGCTTAAAATGCAGCTCCTCCTAGTTCACTGAAGGCTGCCAGGAGCTTGCTCAAACGTTTCACAGCTCCCTTTCCTAAATTTGCCGGTCTAGACAGTAAGAACTTGATACGTTTTTTCCGGGAATTTGAAGAGACAACGAGCAGGTTCAATTATCCTGATTATGATAAATTGCTATCGCTTAAGCAACAGCTTAGTGGTAGAGCTTTACTACTGGTTTATTCCCTTGAATCTGACAGACAGGGGTACTCGCATGCCAAAAAATTGTTGCTAGATGCATTTGCAAGCAGTGATGTGGCATGCGAGTAACCTTGTCTGTCAGATTCAAGGGAATTGTCTTCATAATTGCATTTATTTAGGAAAATTCCTCAATTTTCATTGACATTTTAGAACTTGGTCTCACAATTCAAAATTGATTTCCACATCTTCAAGAAATTTATCAATAATTGATCGTCATTCCTGAATTGCCGGATGAATTCTCGAGCCGTCATTTGTCATTCTTGTTCATTAAACTTTGCTATAGGAGCGTCAGTGTGGTGAGCTGCTGGTGTGGTTGATTAATGCTATGTGTCTTCATAGTATTGATCATGTTCTCGTAATATTTCCGTCTGTGTTACTAATCATGAAGCTGTCTTTATTTCTGATCATGAAATCACGATAAAATCGATGTTGTTGCTTAGTTATTCCAAATAATAACACAATTTTGATTCTGCAGGTATTAGTGATAATAATTGTACTTATTCTGCGCATGTAAATATTGCAGATTTTTCAAGTGGTAATATGAATCATGCATATTGCAATGTTAATACTCAAGATATATCTCATTATGGGACTAGATAACTCTTCATATTAATTGCATCAAATACTCATATAATTGCTTACGATATCTTTGTTTTAAGTGATTAATTCGAACAGGACACGTGACACGTTACACGCACAGGCAGTGCTTCCACTTTAGGGTAAAATAACCTATTTTAGGGTAATCAGGTATTGTCAAGGGTAGTTTAGTGTAGAGCTAAATGCCATGATATTTAGGGTAATTCGACTTCTTTCAGGATAGCACAGCAAAATTATATGGTTAACTGCCTGTTCTCGTAACTAATGTCAAGTTTGCTTTCTCAAGTACCACAATGTACCTTATATAAGGTACATTGTGGAAGTATTCTAGTAGAGCGTTTATGAACATGTTCAATAAGAGTTATATTTGGAACAAACGTTAAACTGGCCCGAACTCGCAACCAATTTATTTTGTATTTCATAGTACGATAAAACTCAAACCGCTGTGCATGTCGCTGCATATCTCCCAGCAGGCAGTTATGATCTCTTCTCAATAGCATGTTGCCAGATTTGTTGCAGAGATAATACCCTGAATCATTATAAGTAATTACTATAATTAAAGGGATAGGCAGCTTGATATAATTAATGGTTTGAAATCTATATTTTCTAGTTTGACATCAACTAAATCATAGAGTTTTCAAGATTTTAAACCATACATCGGTCATCGTCGTTTCCTGGAATTGAACAGCTATATAACGTGTATAGAACGACACTGCCCGAGCTGAGCCGAGGGAACATTGTTTTGTCACGCGCAGTATTATAGAAAAAAGTTTATTAGTAATAAAGGAGAGTAATTAAACTGAATCCAGTTATGAGAAAACTTGACTAATTTAGTGCGAGACGGAACGACATTTCAACGAGAAGCATAAGCCACTAAAACCAAGGGCATCAGTATAATGAACTCTTCAGAGCCGGATTTCAAATAGACAGGCGAGCGTTCGACTTCGGTCTGCGACTGTGCAGTCGTAGGAAGCAAGCACCCGTGCTCTGTGGAGTTAGTTGCAGTTAGGTAAGGTTCAGTTTTAATCTTAGTTTTAGTATCGTTTTCGTTATAGTAAGTTATAGTTCGTAAGTTATACGTTAAGTTTCAAGTATTGAGTATTCATACGTTATTGAATAGAGTATTCATACGTTATTGAATGAAAAGTATTCATTCAGAAATGCTTAGAGTCTAATCGATCCGTCTGTGAAGATCACTGAATTTCTTTCATGCCTTGCAAAATGATCCACAAAGGCTGAGCGCAGTACCTGAGCGGTGTTGGCCCCCTTGTTTAAGCCATATAGCTCTTCACAAATGACCACATTGTTCATCTGCCATGGTGGGATTGGGAGAGTTGTCTCCATGAGGATGCGGGACAGGTCAATACGGTTAGTCTTCAGGAGTTTCTTTGCTCTGCCAATGAAAGATTTGGAGGCATCTTGGTCCTGGTCATCATCGCTCTCTGTGCCGTCCACAGTTTCACACACCTCGTGCAGCGGGGCAGTCGGATTACAACATACTCGGATGTAGTAGTTGAGAAGTTTAATGTTTGAAGAGATACTCATAGGTCTTATTCCACTCTCTGCATGAAGGCTTATCACTGGAGACGAGCGGAAGGCTCCAGTTGCAATACGTATGGCTGCGTTTTGGATAGTTGAAATTGACTGCAGTAGGGTAGAACAAGCGGAGAAGTAAGCATCACGTCCATAATCTATTTTTGGTTTGATCAGCATGGTGTAGAGTCTGAGCAGGGTGAGTCGGTCTGCAACTCAGCTCTTATGAGAGATGTGTTTTAAGACATTCAAACTTTGGATGCACGACTTTTTTAGTTGCATTTTGTGTTTGCGCCATGTTAGGCCGTTGTCTACGCAGAGACCAAGGTACTTGTGATGTGTTACGCAGGCTATTGGTTCATTGTGAAGGGCCAGGTTCGGGGCAAGTTTCGGACAGTTTTGTTTTCTGCATACATGCACACATTTGGTTTTAGCTGTTGAAAAGCGGAATCCTGTTTCATGCATCCATTTCTCAAGTGAATTGAGGGCAAACTGGAGTTGTCGTTCTACTGCTCTTGTTGAAGGCCCAGAGGCATAAATCATAAAATCGTCAACATGCAGCGAAGACCGGACTGAACGTGGGAGGTTGGAGCCAATATCATTGATGGCGACCATAAAGCAAAGGCAGCTGAGTACGCTGCCCTGAGCCACTCCGTTTGCCAGTATTCGCGGTTCTGAGAGGTCGCGTCCAACTCGCACCTGTATTTTTCGATCAGCCAAAAATTCTCTGATGAATAAAGGGAGGAGACCTCGCAATCCATACCCATGTAGCTTCTGGGGGATTCCATATTTTCAAGCTGTGTCGTATGCTTTTTCAATGTCGCACATGACCACTATGGAGTGCATCCGCGAGGCGATGGCGTTTTGAAGGTGACTCTCCAGCTGAACTAGGGCGTCCGTGGTGCTCCTGTTGCGTCGAAAACCTGACTGCGTTGGGGTTATGTGTCCGCTCAACTCCAGAGCCCACATGAAGCGCTCGTTTACTATCTTCTCTAGCAGTTTACAGAGACATGAAGTTAATGAAATTGGTCGATAGGATTGCGGATCTTTGGGATCTTTGTTAGGCTTAGGGAAGGCGAGAACTATTGCGGTGCGCCATAGGTGAGGTATACATGAGGTTGCGTAAATTTTATTATACAGACGTAGGAGAAGGTTTTGTAGGCTTGGGTGACTGTGCCTGATCGTGGAGTACGTGATCTCGTCGGCCCTAGGAGCCGCCTCCCCTAAGAGCCGTAGTGCAGATTTGTATTCGCTTATGTTGAAGGGTGCGTAATACGGTCGATCTTCGGGTGTTGTGAAATCGAGGAGTCGTTTTTCGGCCTCTATTTTGTGTCTTGCAAATTGAGGAGGGGCATTAGTCAGGTTGGACGACTGAGAGAAGGTCACGGCAAGTAAGTTGGCAACGTCCATGTGCTATGTCAGTAGCGGCAAACCTATCCCATTCGAGTATAGGGGTGGTGAATGGTCGACGGTATATTTGCCTGATATTTTGTTGATTTTCTTCCAGATTTGGTGAAGGCTGGTGTGCTGGTTCAAGCTGGATACAAATGTTTTCCGCGAGTTCTGCCGACATTGATTAAAAACCCAGCGGCAACGGGCTTTGGTTCTATTGTATGCTATTTTGTTAATTAATGTGTAGCGGTTTTTTAATGTTCGTTCGGCTCGTTTTCTTTCTGCTTTCGCCAGTCGGCACTCCTCGGACCACCAGGGCACAGGCGGTCTTCGCAGAGCTCTTCCACTGCGGGGTATGGACGCTTCCGCAGCCGCGCGTATTTTGTTTTCGATGAGGGTAACTAATTCCTCGATTGACGCTTGCTCGGGGGAAAGCTCCTCAGTGTCCACCGCGGTAAGAGTCTCAAAGAGCCTCCAGTTAGATTTTCTTGTGATGAATCGCGAAGGTAGTTCCGCAAAGACACGTTGTTCCCGGAAGGTTATTTCAATAGGGTAATGATCGCCATCATATAAGGAGTCATGGACTTTGTATGAGAAGTCGGCAATGCAGTTTGGTGAGCAGAAGGACAGGTCAATACAGGAGTATGTGTTGGTTTGGACGTGATAATGCGTGGGATGTAACCCCTCCGTCAGTAAAGATATGTTGTTGTTCGTTAGGAGGTCTTCAAACATTCGGCCACGTTGGTTTGTTAGGTTTTCTCCCCATAGATGGCTTCTTGCATTCATATCTAAAAGTAGCAAGAACGGCGGGTGCAATTGTTGAAACAGTTGAACCATTTGTTCCTTTTGGATTTGGTGATGAGGAAGATACACTGAACATATGGTGTACTGTTTGTCGAGGTAAAGTTTAACTGCAGCAGCTTGAAGGTCGGTATTCAGTTGTAGGGGATCAAAAATTAACCTTATGGTGTATAAGGATTGCCGCACCTCGCTAGTGTCCGTCGTCGCAAACTGGAGGTGATAGAACGAGCGAGTAGTCAGCAGGTGCGCGTGTATTTGGGTGCTTGATTAGGGTTTCTCGTAGGCAAACACAAACAGGTGATATTTTTTAAAGTAGTAGTTTTATCTCTGAGAATCTTCACTTATATGATTGTAGGTTCCATTGCAGTATGCTGCTTAACATTTCTTGTGAGAGGGAACCCAGGGCCATTCAGCGCCAGGCTGAATGGGCTGTTGTTTTTCCCGGTCCAGTGCTTGCTGGTGGGCGGGTTGTTCCCTGTAATACAGGGATGGGCTCTAGATTTTTTGATTTAGGGCGCATTGGTTGAGTTGATTTTTTGGTGGGGTTGAACTGTTAGTTCCAGTTTTTGTGATTATGGCGTCCGCGTATGTTTGAGGACGCTTTTGTTTGGTGGAGTGTTGCAGTGACGGTCTGGTCCGTTCCGTGCTTTTGCTGGTTAGATTAGTTTCCGTTTCACATGCTTCTTCCGTACTGTCGTAGTTAACCAGGCCGGCTGTGTCGGTTGTAGTCGCTTTTTGCATATATTCGCCAGTTCGCCTCTTTTGTCGCAGTGGAGAGGCCGAGGTACCGCCAAAGGCTTCTCCTTGTTTGGGCAAGGTGTCAGGAAGCGAGGCTCGACGCTTTCTCGACTCATTCGCTATATGGTGGTTTTCGAGTTAGCTTTGTTGTAATTTCAGTTTTTCAGGTTTTCAGTTTCCTCCATCATCTTCGTCTGCTAGTGATGCAAACCGGCCTGAATTTAAGGCTTTGTGCTCCATATGCGACGATGGGGAAGGACATGAGAGGACGTCTTTGTTAGATGGGGTATATTTGGTACCTAGGGAAGTTGCATTAGGGTTGTTAGAGTTTGATCTGTTTGTAACCAATCTGTAGGTTTTATTTTGCTCGTGGAAACGGTCCCTTACTTTTCCCATGGCTTCCGAGATGGTGATATGTTCTCTAGCTTGTGTGGCTGCAACCTCCCGCTCGGAACTTATATGCGTCGCAATCGCTGCTACTCGATGGGTGGTCTCCACTACAGTTCACACAAGATGGGGTCTCTGTGCACGTTGACATCCGATGTCCACTGGTTCCACACCGTGCGCACGCTTCTTCCGTGGCTCTACACCAATTACGCGTCTGCCCTAGTTTTTGGTTTTGGCACATATAATTCCACTATCTCCCTGTGCCAATCGGTCAGTATAATAAGGGCAGGCAGTCTTGCACGGGCAAAAGTTAGAACGTATCGGCTGGTGTTAACCAGCTCTCCGTCAACTCGCCTTTTCATTCGTTCTATCTTTTCCACTCATTGATCCTTCAGTTTCACGAGCAGTTCTTCTTCCGAGCTCTGCCCCATGGCATCGTTGAAGACAGTCCCCTTGACCGAGTTCAATGTCCTATGGAGCTCCACCACCACAGGTACATTGTTCAATTTGGGTAATGTGGCCAATGTACGGCCTTGCTCCTCACTTTGCACCTCAATTAGTAGGGATGATCGGTTCATTTTCAAGCTCGTCTTCGGGTTTCCAATCAACTTTTTCATTTCCTTATCTGTTGATACGATAATTATCTGGGATTCAATGTTTACTCCTGGGAATGTCAAGACGTAGTAAGGAGGGAAGAATCGTTCCTTACTAAAGACGTCCTCCAGTGTTAGCAGTTGCTTTATTTTTCTTTCCTTGATTCTATTCCTTTTCATTTTGTTGTTATTATTATTTCTGTCGACAGATTGAGGGTTTTCCTCTCTCTGGGGGTTGACGGGTGGCCGAAGCCCGTCAGGCGGTGAAAGACGAGTGGTAGCTTCGGCGTCGTTGGACGCGTCATATTGGCCACGTCCCAAACTAGGTTTGGAAGCGCGAGCCGTACCACCCTCCTTAGCACCATGACCGGGCTGAGATCCCGTAGCAGTTACGCTGGATTTCTCAGCACTTCGTTTTTTGTTTTCATTCATAGTGTTGATTGTTTTGTGGATGCACGACCGGGCTTAACCCCTCCATAAGGCGCAAATTTCATGCCGAGCGGGGCCCTGTTGCGATGTTGCAGCTGTAGCAAGTCGCGCATCCCCACCCTAGGGTGGCAGTCGTGCATCCACGGTGCCTGCTCTTTGCCGCCGCTCCAGACCTCAGGTGCCCCTGCCGTTTTTTTCTTTTAATATGAAAATACAATAAACTATAGACCCAGAGATGTAAAGTTGAAACAAAGAGATGATAGAAAGTAAACAATGAGGGAGACATTCAATAGCCAAAGTCAGGAGCGACGTTGCCACCTCTCCGCGAGGCCACCGAAGTGGCCCATCGGTGACGCGGCAGGCGCGGAGAGGTGTACCAATGTTTATTTTAATATTGTATTGAAAAGATCATTGGTTGATAAGCGACTTATTTATCATATGTTGGTGATCGCGCAACAAATAAGCACATATGTATTTTTATAAATGCTTTACAATATTGAAGCGAAATAAAGTATTACGTAGTGATACACTCACCCATCTACGTACGCATAGCGTGCACACGTATACATATATACAGGTGAGCATGTGCGCAAACATCAGCATAAACTAGTCGGTATAAACTAACATTCTAATCAAGAGGCCAGGAGAAAATATTTTTCACAACGACATGAATTTTATGAAATTTCCGTACTGAAAATAGTGGCACAAAACAGTCTACCTGAGTCTGAAACATGAAAGCGATTGTTATACAACGGTTCCCAAGTACAGAATATTTCCAAAAATACGTGAGGCTTGGGTGCGGTTGTTATAATATACTCTAGAGGGTAAGAGATGATATGATAATTTGCACTACACTAGCATCCCAGTTAAAAATCCATGCCGTTTTTAGGTCGACAGGTAGCAGAACACAGTGAAAGATGGCCGTAGAAGGTCAGAACGTTCCTCTGTCGGCCGCTCTCGACCAAAATTTGCCGTTCGACGGCTACCCGCTAGTCTCATTTAGACGGAAACAAGCCGGAAAAATCGAGCCCTTGCCCATGGCCGAATTCAAGAAGAGAATGTCGGCTTGCGTTCGACCTATTTGATTAACGGTCGCGCAACATACCTGCTGACTCATTTCTCTCAAGTGTTTATCCATAAATGTCACCAGCGTTGAGCCAATCTATTTCGCAGGCATGTTCAAGTAATTATATGGAATTAACATATATAAGTAATTTTCATACTAAGCAACTAAAATTAAAATATGTTAAATAACCCCTTAATTTTGAAATGAAATGAAATGAATAAAGTAATAATGAAAGGAATAAGAAAGCTATACAGAAATTTTATATTTATGCTTTACTAATTATAGAACATTTCAAACTGAGATAACAATTAAAAAATTCAGGCCTCTAGGAATGGGATGTTTTTATTCCAGATTAGGTTATAAGTTAGTTAAAGCCTCCCTAACCGCTACAAAAATAGAGCGTATCGAAGAGAGGAAGGAGGAAGGCACCATTCAGTATGGAGATAAGAGAATGAGGAATCTTAGCAGAAGGGGCATAGAAACAGTAAGATGAGAAAGAAGTTCATGAAATTTAGATAAAAGTTGAAGAAGAAAATCAGAGGTGCGTAAAACCGGGAAGTATTGAATCGAAAAATGGTGGTCCTTAACCTAGCAAAAAACATTTTATTTCAACAAAAAGAAGGGCTACCTAACTCTCAGCTCGGGCCCTCACATTTTTCTCCCTGGGAGCTCTAATTCCCACAGATACAATATTTGTATCCCTCTGAGGGTGTGTTTTATTCCAATCAAGCCTAATAAAATATGTATAGTTGCCAGAACAATTATATGTGCAATTCTCATACAAGAAAAAACCGTTCGTAAAGCAGGCGATGGAGAAGCTCCATTTTAAAAACGAATTCATTTGAACGTTGCAAGCTCTTGGCTCATTTTAAAAAAGGCTTGCAGATAAACCGAAAATTAATTCAATGCTCGCACAATTTGGACAGATCCATAATAGGCAAAAATCTCAAAGAATACGTATATTAAAAACTATACGTAATAGCCTACAAACAGAAGTAAATTATGACAATCATAACAATATTAAAAGAAATGCAATAGTTTAATAGGAGAATAACTGTTCATCGGTTTATTATTTATATACCGTCTCGAAATAGTGAGAGATACCTACGATAAAAATCAAAATACGATGAATACAATGAATATGCCGATAATTATAAATTTTTATGACACCAATAGCTTAAAAATTTTAACTCTTCATAGCTCATACAAGCAAAACTTTCGAGGCTGCAGCAGAGACCGTATGAAAACGGTCTTCTGGAAACTACAGAAATTTCTTTAGAATTTCTTGAGTGCAACTTTAGATTTCAGTCTACCACTCGTAACTTTTGAAATAATTCACCTATCGAGTTCAAATGACTCTCAAATGAAAGATAAAAACATTCTTAAGGGAAAATCGTACTTGCTAACATTCTTGAGCACTCTCAGACAGCAAAATTCATTTGCCATGAAAATTACAGTTGGTAGCTACCGAGGAATACTTGCTAGTCACAGCTGTAAACTAAAAAATTGGTAAATTTACCCAAAACTTTAACTTGCGGATAGTTATACTGTAATAGGGTATTTAAATGTCAATTTAATCATTTTGTATGGGTTACATTAAATAATACTACCCTGTTGTTCATCTGAGCCAAAATTTTTATCTGCATTCGAGTTAGAGA
This sequence comes from Morinoia aosen, assembly GCA_030386875.1. NCBI lineage: Eukaryota > Metazoa > Arthropoda > Malacostraca > Amphipoda > Talitridae > Morinoia > Morinoia aosen. Next base: position 57,567,360 of record CM059574.1, on the reverse strand, counting down.
TGGCAACACTGCTCGCACGTGTTGGCAAGACTGGCATTCTGGCAAGCTCTTTCGCGGCAGTTATTCGAATGATGTTGTACGTCACAGTTGCAGTGGTGGTTTCTGAATCATTTAATAAGTTTCAAGCAATGTCAAAATGTATTTCAGTGCGAATGTGTAGTACGTTAGAGTGTATCTTATTTCTGAAAAAATTTCTGCTCTAAAGAGGTATGAGGTGTTCGCTCTCACGTGAGATTATTATTCCACTGAAGACGTTAAGCCGGTATGGCATGTTGTCAAGTGCCTGATGAAGGTTGATTGAGACAAGTCCTCGTCTCAATAATTTTTTAGTGTGAAAGAATAGTAATAATATGTTTATTCAATATTAATTCCATTCATATTTTACAGCGAGTGTTAAGACAATTTAGCTTCAAACTTCTAAGTTGCAGTATAATTTTACTTGAGAAACCTTTGAAAAGCAACAATATGTAATGTTTTCAATTCAGATGTAGGTACCGATAGTATTAGTATCAGCCTTTTTATATTATCAGTACATCACTAGTTTTCCATTTTTTATTTAGAAAAATTAAACTTCAGAAATATTTGACTATCTGCGTATAAAATTAAGGAATAACGACGATGAAAGAAGAAAAGGTCAATATCTACTTAATTAAATTCGTTCGCGGAAATTAAGAATTTTGTTTCAAAGAATCTCCAAAGGAACACATTTGAGGACGTTTTAAATGAATGACATTTTGCTCACTGATGCGTAATTTTGAGTTATTAACCTGTGAAGTTATAGGAACTTTGTATATAAAAGTGGAGAAACGGACACGTAAATATGATGTAATACGGCATGACGTGATGCTAGGTTAAATTAGGTTAGGTAACGTTAGATTAGCTGAATAAACTTACCTAAAATAACTTAACTTAGCCATACTGACACTGATGGTTACCACCGAAATACTGGGCGTATTTCAAGAATTCAGGTACGATGCAGCCGAATATATAATGTTACTTTAACCGGAACGTAATTCATGTTATAGCTCGAAAATTACGTATCAGCGAGCAAAATGTCATTCGTGTAAAGCGTTCTTAAATGAGCGTTTTTAGTGATTCTTTAAAACAGAGGTCGTGATTTCCGTGAACGCATTAAAGTAAATACTGACTGAAGAAAACTCATTATCACCTGATGAACATCAGCATTATTGATGAGTTAGGGTTGAAATATAATTTAAATTGAGAAGCGTCCTACTAAAGCAAGCGTTGCGTGATCGTAGGCTAGTGATGTACAGATATATCGGTAGCGGCAAAATCTGGCCGATATTTTATCGATACTTTCCAATAATACGTATTTTAGCGTGAAAATGAGGTCATAAATCATAGAAGTAAAAGTAAAATTAAATAAAGAGCCTATTTATTCCTAGTAAATTAGTTAGCTAACTGTTGAATTACAGCGTTTAATCAGGCCCGCTAAGTGAATTTACTACGTTGAATTCCCGATGTCACGGACGGTCTGTAAGTGAAAGCTTTGTAGTAAAAATAGTTAAACACAGTGGGGACATACAATTATTATACTTTTACAACTAAAACCTATATAGTTTGACCAAATTTCCAATTCGTAAAGTATGTGACAGGCTAACAAAAATCAAAGCAATTAAATATCGTTGAAGGTGCATGCTAAAGTTTTTATGAATTTAACATAGAAATAACTGAAATTCTATTTTAAATAAGCTCGTAGATCGCAAAATATTACAAAGAATTATTTTATTTCAATTTAGCATGTGAATCACCGTTCATTACGAATCTTGCCTTTTTCGTCTATTTTAAGATGTTTGAAAAAATCACGAACAATCTTATAGTTGGTTGCGTGTTTGCGCATCTTTCCGGTTTCCGATCCTATCGATTTTTAATGTTTTCTTTTCGTCAAAGTATGTAATTTGGTGTGAAAAACATGAAAATGATAACCATATTGTGGAGAAACTATTGTTTCGGTCCACTTTTGAAAACAGTTGCTATTACAGCTAGTCTACATTACGTTGCAATACGGTTAGAAACACTTATCTATTATTGCATGGATTTCATTTCGTTATTTTTTTGCAACAATATAGTTAACATAGCAAGAGCAGTTCTATTATTCCTAATCGAAAACTTTATTTATTATTATAACTTTAGATAATTAATGTATAATAACTGTTTTAATGTATTTGTAAAAGCATCGGTATCCGATGTAGTATCGATCAAAGTATCGGTATTTCCAAGTATCGGAGTATCGGTATCTGCAAAAAATGGGTATCGGTATCAGTGTGGGCCAAAAAAATGGTATCGGTACGTCACTAATCATAGGCAGACGTCACGTGTTCCTGCGTGTGCTCGTGAACACGCGAACGGACACTCAAGCACATTTTTCTATGTAAATGAAATAGGTTGTGACAATAATTATTTCTATTCAATTATTTCTTGTGCGAGATTAAATCAAACTTTTATTATTGTATCTAATAAACAAATTTATGCAGTTAGTGTGTGATATTAAGATTTTCTTCTGAAATTTTGCATTGCCGGTCTCCTGAAGGTAGTATAGAAGTAAGAAAGTATCGGCTAAGATCCTTTTTTTTGGACGCCGGTACCGATACTCGAGAAAAAGGCTGATACTGCCAATTCCGAAACCGATACTATCGGTAGATACCTATTTTTCAGCATGAATATTCTAGTACGTCTTCCGATTTAATAAGAGTTATTAATATAACATTCGTTTCTTTATATATTGTGTAATTATTTTATGTAGTGATGTACCGATATAATTTTTTTGGCCGATACCGATACCCACTTTTTGATCGATACTCCGATACTTGGAAATACCGATACTGTGACCGATACTACAAATGATGCCGATACTTTTACAATTATAGTAAAATAAAACCATTATAAGGCCTACATAGGTGTTATAATTAATTATTAACTAATATATCTTATAATATAACAATATTGACAATAAATTTTTCGATTAGGAATAAGATTAAGAAAAACAAAAAAACACTATATTTCCAATAGAGATGGTACAAAAGTATCATCATCGGTTTTTAAAATATCTTAAAGCTAATACACTTAGATGATAATAATAGAACTGCTCGTGCTATGTTTAACTATATTGTTGCAAAAAACATCAAAATCAAGTCCATTCAATAGATAAGTGTTTCTGATCGTATTGCAACGTAATGTAGACTAGTTGTAATAGCAACTATTTCCAAAAGTGGACCAAAACAATAATTTCTCCACAAAATGGTCATCATTTTTGTGTATTTCACACCAAAATATCATACTTTGGCGAAAAGAAAACATCAATATTTGTTAGACCCCGAAACCAAAAAGATCCAAACAAGCGCAACTGGAATAAGATGAATAAGATTGTTCGTGAATTTTTCAAAAACCGTACAATAAAGAAAAATGCAATATTCCTAGTCTGCGGTGATTCATTTGCTAAATTAGAATAAAATTATTAGCTCTGTGGTAATTGACGATTTACAAGATAAATTAAAATAGAATTTTCAGCTTTTTCTGTATTAAAATTTCAAAAACCTTAAAATGCACCTTTAAATTTATTTACATAATTGGTTTGAGTTTTGTTAGCCTGTTAAGTTGTAGGAGTATAATAATTTTATGTCGCTTCTGTTTTTAACTATTCATGCTACATATCTTTCACGTACTGACAGTTTGTGCCTCATCGGGCAGTCAAAGTATTAAATTCAGTTGGCGGACTTGATTAAACACTGTAATTCAACAGTTAGCTAACTAATTTAATAGGTATGAATAGACTCTTTATTTGATCATACTTTTACTTTCATGATTTATGACTTTCATTTTTATGATAAAATACGTATTATTGGAAAGTACTGGCCGGATTTTACCAATACCAGTAAAAATGACCGATACCGATACATCGCTACATCAATAATTTTATGACAGGATTTTATAAATACTCGTATTTTTTAACGTTTCTATCTGAATTTCAGATAAAAAAAAGAAAGCAATTTACATTTTGTGCAACGACAAAAAAGACGGTTGGCTGCTCTGGCTAAAGCTTCATAAGAAAATGACGCTGAAACGCGCAATGAGTCGCTTTCTTCTAAAATTTCGCATATAATTGAGTTCGGACCCGTGACTTCTAGCGAAGATGGCGATTCTTCTGAAGAAACAAGAGATGGAGAGATGTAGAATGCTGGTCTGCAGAGGCATAACTTCCAGAGCATAAACGAAAGCATGGGCCCAACTATTAGCTTCACCACCTCGGTTAATTGATATTTACGACGATTCATCGTTGTGGTGGGGCTGGTTGTGAAGGCTACTATATACTCCTCAATCCTCAATGTGAGCAATGTAAAAACAACAAAATGTGGAAACCTAACCTGAATTTTCCCTCGTCAGTCTTCAGCAACCTCTGAATTGAAGGACGTTCTTGAAGGTAATCAACTATGTGTTCAGATACATATTTGTGTGTGTGTGTGTATGTGGTAGGGGGGGGGGGTTATGGGTTAGTGGGTAGGTGTGTATGTGGGTGGGGGGGAAAAGTGGTGTGTGTGGGGGTGGGGGGTGTATATGAATAGCTAGTGTAATTAAGTTCGGGCAAGGTCGATTTGCTGCCGCGGGAGGCCAGTACAAGTTCGCGTAAGGTGGGCAGCGAGCCGATATATAGAATGGAAAAGCCGCGGAAGGTCGAATTCGGGCCGCGGAAAGTCGATATGTAGTCGATAAAGGTGGGAATTTCCGAACAGCTGCAAAGGGAATTCAATGGTTTTGTAGCCGTTTTTTCCTGCCCTAAAAAGAGGACATGGCGACCAAAAAACGGCTGCTTTTCCGAATAAAACACGGCTAGAAGTCTTGCCTTCCGCGGCACAGAAACGACTTGAAAACGTCTTTATTTTTTAACTGGGATAACAAGAGGATTTTTGGACGTGAATAAGAAAGAAAGCATAAATGTCCTATAAGGGTTTCATATTAGAAAAAATCACATTATCTTTGAAATATGGTGCAAAATGTCTGCAATTGATAAACATACATAGGTACCTCATTACTATAAGCATTATAAGCATATTATTGAAGTATAAATGGATGAACACACAACGAATTTATTGTTTGTTTACATGGATGCTTTATAATAATGAAGAGATGACAAGTTAGGTATTGTTACAAGTTGAGAGTGAAACAGAAAAAAAGGCCCAGTATCTTTACTTAAAATGCCAGTTGTCAGCCTAGTACACACATACGTGCCCCTGTACATGTAAATATATACACATATGCATGCTCATACATACCTAAGCACAAACATACGCCCAACACGCACACATACACAAATACATACCTATGTATCTAGGCAATCACAATACATATGCATTCTACAAAAATGCCGTGCGATGTACTGAAATATAGGATAATGAGCAAAGAAAGTTCGTGACAACTTTTTCAGTGGGTGTTGCTGCTTAGAATTTCTACGGGAATATCGAAGCGATGTTTAATTAATTATTGAAGCGAAAAGATCATTGGTTGATAAGCGTCTCATTTATCATATTTTTAATGATCGCGTAACAAATTTACATATATATATCTTTTTTATAAATGCTTTACAATAATAGAGTGAAATGAAGTATTACGTGGTGACACATTCACCCATCTACACACACATAGCGTGCACAAGCACTCATATACACAAGTAAGTATGTGTGCAAATATCAGCCTAAACCAGTCAATATTAACTAGCATTCCAATCGAGGGACTCGGAGAAAATATTTTTGTCACGGCATGAATTTTATGAAATTTCCGTACTAAAAGTAGTGGCACAAAACAGTCTACCTAAGTCAGAAACATGAAAACGACTGTTCTACACTGGTTTCCAAGTTCAGAAAATCCTAGGTGAGGTTATTGTAATACACTCTAGAGCGTAATAGATGGTATGATGATATGCACTACACTAGCTTAACAATAGCATTTTTAGACGTGAAATAAGAAAAAAGACATGAATGCCCTATAAGGGTTTCATATTAGAAAAAATCACATTATCTTTTTAATATGGTGCAGAATGTCGGCAATTGATAAACACACACACACATAGGTACTTTGAGGGTATAGTTTGATGTTTGCAGAAAAACGGCGAGGAAAGACATATAATGCATCCTACGGCTGGTTTATCTAGTCCAGTACACACAGGTGTACGTGCACATATGCATACCCATGTGCGCACATACACCCATATACGTACACAAGCAAGCATGTATGCAAATGACAGCGTATAGGAGCTCAAATCTTACTACCTACGCATACCTAAAAACTGTTGTGTAATGTCTTGAATCATAAAACAATGAGCAAGGGAAATTTTTCAGCAATGGAGATACCAGGCAAAACGAGATTCGTCAATACTTATTCAGTATGTTCTGTAACTTAGAATTAGTTTTGAGACGCAAGATGACGAGTTATTTTGGCTTTAAATTCTCTCGGTCTTTGAGGATTTTAATATTCAGGGTGTACCGGCGCAGTTGCGCAGTTAGGCATACATATGTTCGTATGTACGCGAGTTCAACGCCCTGTTGCAGGGTACCGCAATGCGCTAGCTTAGTCAGCAAAACATTAGAGCTATATAAAGACGTGCGTGGCTTCTAGAGTCGCATTTGGAGATCTGTAACCCCTGCACCAAGTCCACTCGAAGAATCTACAAGTCTCTCTCTCTACCCTTCGGCGCGTATACTGGTGGCAGTTTTGTATCGGACCCACGAAGTGTTATACTTGATACTTGTGAGGTGAAGGAAGTTCAGTGACTTCTGTGGTGACAGAAGGCTGAAGTAACGTCTGGAGATTCGACGGTGATCCTGTGTAGATCGTGTGTCTACGGAAAGTCTCGTGATTTCTACGGGTGGAATCTGCGCATCGCTTCGTGGAAAGTGCATCAATTTGTCCGACAACGATAAACTTAATATGGAGAAGGGTGCTGTGACCGGAAGAGACGTTGAAGAAGCCCCGGACGTCTACAATAACGTCTTTCGTATTGCTGTGAAACGTGTTCCGGAAGAGCGTCTGAAAAATACTTACGAGTTGGAGTTCGAAGTTCCTCTTGGTAAGACCTACACCGTGCGTTTTGACTTGGAAAAGGACGGCGACCACTGCAACGTGCAGCTCTGCGTGAATTACCATCGGAAGGAGTGACGTGGGCGTCTACGAGTTCGTGTCCTTCGTGTATGTGCTAAAAACAATTCTACGAACAACGGTGGTGATTCAGTATCTACGAGAACAATTGTGTTGAGTGTATGTGATATCACTTTCCATACCGGACAGTGTTATTTTAAAAAGTATAAAGAAACTGTGTTAACATCATTAAAAGGTATAAAGAAACTGTAAGACTGTGCAAAGTACATTAACGCTACGTGCTGGTGTTGGCATTGCCGCTCTGCTGTCTCGTGGCGCTGGGCGTACGACTTTGGCATCAGCTGGCTCGTCGCCTCGGCTGTGCCTGTGCACACAGCTTCGCACGCGACCTTGGGGACAGCTGCGACGTATCCTGTCCTGCTGAGGCTGAGCACTCTGCCACGCTCGACCTTGACATCGGCTGCGACGACTGCTGAGCGGGTGTAGCTGTACTCCCGAGATACCAGTTGAGTACACTGTAACTGTGAAAATTTTTTTAGGTTTTGATTATTTTATGTATCCAGGTCGGATCCTCTGTAATAGTGCTCTGTGTAATTTTGAATTGTTTGAGAGCGGTAGAGTTGTATTCCTGTAAAGAGTTTATTTATTGATCGATTTGACTCGTGTTGATTTCTGAGTCATAGGGACAGTTGCAGTATTCAAATTTCTTACTAAAATTTTTTGATGTGGATTTTTAACGTGTCATTATTTTTATTTTTGTGAAGAGTGATTTTAGCGGTGTAACATTTTTTTTGTTGTGACATACGATGGCTGACTCTGATTCCGACAGTGAATTCATTCGTTCGACTGCAACTACGACTGGTAGTGGTAGAGTATCTGTGCCGCAATATAGTGGTACGTTACCTGGATCAATAATTATGTCAGGACCGGTACCTACGACCGTTATGCCTGGACCAGTGCCTACGATGGTCGTGACGACCGCTGTGACGACTCAGACAGTAACGTTCAGTACTCCAAGTGTGACTACCATGACGACGACTAGTGGTCATACGACGAGTGGTAGTGTAACAACGACATTACAGAGGGGTAGTACAATACTGTCCAGTGCCGAGCTTCCTCTTTTTCGCGGAAGACAAAGGACCACAGATCCAGCCTTTTGTGAAACAAAAAGTTTCAGAACTCACGTTGCAAATCTAAAAGCTTATATAAGTTTACTTCCCGACGTGACGTCTGACGATGCCAGAAAAGAGTTGCTTGTGCGCAGCGCACACAAAAGTGTTGGTGACTTTAACGGTGTTGTTACAAAACTTGTAAATCCCGACATTAACTATTCTTTCGACCAGGTTGTCGATATTCTAGATGATATTTATGTATCTAAAGGAGAACGGTCAGTGCACGCGTTAGCGTGTGATTTAAATCAGTTACGGCTCTTACGTAATGAAGGCTTAGCTGCCCAGTTGGTCACTGCTATGGCAAAGATAAGAAATTTGAGCGACCATATTCTAAATAGCCCAGAAGTAGCGTTGCAAAGACATCCATTTGTAGTTGCTAGTACAAACGCGAACGATTTGAAAAAGTTCGCGGGCGATTTGGTTGTTTTTAGTCTAGCTACAGCAGTACTTGCCCCATTATTGGAAGAGAATTTTTGCAAAAAAATATTTTCCCGACCATTCATAACTTCGGAGGAGCTTTTAGCTCGTCTTGTCTCCGCTGTGCGGAATAACCCTGAGAGCAAGAAATCCTTGCGCGCAAGCCTAGTGTCAAGTACTCGTACCCGACAAGAGCGACCTATTTGGTGGACGTACCTGACGCGACTGTGTGTGACGAGAAAGATTCGTTCCCCGACGTTTTCTATAGCTCACAAAATAACAGCCGACGATTTCAGGGACGGAGACCATTTTTCCGACAAGTTTGGAGACCTGCTAGATTTGCACGGGGAAAACAGCGTGCCTATTTTGGCGATAGACCTCTAGGTTCATTGGAGTGTAATGAAGCGCACGTGGAAAATCCACAGCGGATTAGTAGTGATCGGTCCAAATCTTTCTGTTCACTTTGTAATACCACAGATCATGTGCAAAGTATGTGCACGAAACAAAGAGGTCAGAGCAAATCGAATTTCCGCGGTCATGCTTGCTTCAGGTGTGGCAAGGTTGGACATTTTGCCCGTGAATGTAATTCACGAGGTAGAGGCCGGGGTAGAGGTGAAGCGTACTACGCTGCGGCTCCTGAGAGCGATAATTTTTTAGAGTAGAACCAGATGAGTTGAAGAGTGTTGGTGTAGAGAGGGGGAAGTTACCAGTGCCCGAGGATACAGCCACAGTCCCCGTTACCAATGATGTGGTGGTGTTGAAGCCAGATACTATAACTAAGTCGACTGAAGTGGTAGATCCGCTATTTCCGTGTAAAAATAAGTTCGAATTACTAGGTGAGCAAGAACTTGATGTAGGTGCAAATTCTGAATTACCTGTAGAAGTTTGTTTGTCAGCGACGATTATGAAAGAGGGTCGTTTGCGGAAAGAAAGCGACGGTTTATTCTCATTGAGGCGTTCTAAGAAGCCTACAATTATTCTACGTCATGATAGACGATTGATGAGCGCTCTGATTGACAGCGGAAGCGATAGGTGTCTAGTGAGTTACCGGAATTTAAAAGGCCTTAACGAGCGAATTAGGCCTAGTGCGTTGAGTATCAAGGGTGTAAATTCGAAAAGCCAGGTAACAGGTGAACTTGATCTCTGTATTACCCTGCCTAATAATAAAGAAATAAATACTAGCGCTTTGATTTTGAAAGATGGCGAATTTAATTATGATGTAATCCTCGGTAGGGATATTTTGAAAGATGCCGTGATTGATTTTAAAGAAGGATTCATAGTTCTTGACGGAGTAAAAGTGCCGTTTCATGATGTGCGAGAATTGCACGGCCAAAGTAAGAGAGAGGTATTTTTAAATACTGTAAATAATCCAGAATGTCTGATGGCTGACATGCTTGCCAATAGGAGGCGTATGAAGAAATATCTGCTGAAGCAGAGGGAAACGAGAAATGCAAGCCAAGAAAATGGCGATAGGCGACGAAATGGCCTAGAGATAAATGCTGCAGAGCAGTGGGGTACCCCAGCGAAAAAAGAAAGTAAAACTAAACAGCCAGCGAGTAAAGCGAGAAAAGTGAGAAAAACTAAGCAACGAGCGATAGTTGTTCATTGTGGGGCAGTGGAAATGCCGAGTAATTGTTTGCGAGTAATTAATGGGTATGTCAAGAAGGCTAAACCCGGGAAGTATATCATGAATAAGAAAATTCTTGGTAATGGCATTTATGTGGCCGAATCAGTAGTGAAGATCGGGTCGAATGGTTTTGTCCCTGTCATGCTTTTAAACGTCTAGGATGACGTAGTATACCTGAGTGAAAATAGCATGTTGAGTAACATTGAAGAAGTAGACGATATGGAAATAGATCAAGAAATATATATGTCTACGGTGCACGAAGCTGTGCATGAAGCAAATGTATGTGATGTCAACGGTACGGCGGATCTACCCAAAGTCGACAGTTGTTATGGTGGAAGCTTTAATACCATCACTGGTAAAGGCGTTGGGTTAGGATCTGACCAAGCGGGGTATTGTTGCAACAATACTCGTGTTGACGAAGTAGGAACTAATGCACAGAAAGACGATATACCCAAAGGAGGTATGAGCGAACGACGTCCTCTGACGAGTGACGACGTAATTTGTGACGACGATGACGTTAAACCTTTACTGATAAATTTATTGAATGATTTTAGAGACGTAATTACGTTGGAAGGCGAAACTATTGCCGTTACGAATGTCATGCGACATAAAATTGAATTGAAACCAAATGCTCCAGTACTTAACATCCCACCATATAGAATTCCACATAAATATCGAGAAGATTTGGTGCAAGCGAATAAACAGATGTTGGATCAAGGTATTATTGAACCGTCCAGTTCGGACTACAACTTTCCTTTGATCATTGTGAAGAAGAAGTCGGGCGAGATTCGTCCAGTGATTGACTTCCGAGAGCTTAATAAAATAGTTATCAAAGAAAGTTACCCAATCCCCCGAATTGACGATATTCTTTACACCCTCGGAGGTTATAGCATTTTTTCAAGTCTTGATTTACGTTCGGCCTTTCATCAGGTCGAATTAGAAGAAAGTAGCCGTAAATTTACCGCGTTCAGTATTGGTTATGAGAAATTCCATTTTAAAAGGCTGCCTTTCGGGCTGTCCTCGAGTCCTTCTGTTTTTTAACGCATAATTTCTTCTGTTCTTACCAATATCATCGGTAAACTTTGTTTCGTGTTCCTCGATGATACATTAGTTTTTTCAAAATCCGTGAACCAACATCTGACAGATTTAAATAGTGTTTTGGAGAAACTACGTAGTGGGAATCTTTCCCTTAAGCTTGAGAAATGTCAATACCTAAAGAGCTCGATAGAGTACCTAGGTCACATCGTGTCGGCAGACGGCATTCGCTGCAAGGAATCAGAGAAACTACAAAAATTTCCCGTTCCACGCAATGTGAAAGAATTGCAAAGTTTTTTAGGTGTAGCAAACTATTTCCGGAGCCATATCCCTATGTTCGGCTCGATTTCGTATCCGTTTTATCAGTTATTGCGAAAAAACGTTGAGTTTATCTGGAAGCCTGAATGTCAGAAAGCTATTGAAAAAATTAAATCTGTTTTGACATCAGATACCGTTTTACGGCATCCTGATTTTAATAAGCCTTTCCATGTATTTACAGATGCTTCTAATTTTGGTATAGGGGCAGTGCTTTTACAGCACGGCAACGATTCAAATAAATCAATGCAACCGATAGCATATTTTAGTAAGAGTTTAAACTCGACGCAAAAGAGATATAGCACGACTAAAAAAGAATTCTTCGCTATCGTAAGTGCGCTAAAAGCTTTCAAATACCTTATTCTTGGATATCCAATCTATCTGTACACGGATAACAAGCCGCTGCAGCCCTTGTTTTTCAAAAAGCTTCCTGACGACTCAGCTATGGCACGATGGTGCTTATCAGTTCAATCGTTCGATCCAGTTGTAAAATATTTCCCCGGTAGACAAAATATCATTGCGGATTGTCTAAGCCGATTACCTGAGCAATTGACTATTTCTGATCTTGAAGAGTGTTCTGAGTTCAATGAGGTCGACGCTTTCCCAGTGACGACACGACGTGGAGCACTGAACTCAGACGTAGACAAAACAGACGCGACGCACTCTAATCAAGTGGCGCCAGCGGTGGCTGCGCCCGCTAAGCTCACTGACTACGTTCCTGAATTGAAAGATGTATCTTGGACTCTTGACGAATTTCGAACTGAGCAACAGCTAGACCCATTCTGTTCTGAAGTAAAGGACGCCTTCCTAAATGAAAGTGCATCTACGATCCCTGACTTACAGAAATACTTGATTTTGAACGACATAGTTTACAGACGAAGAAAAATAGACTCTAGGGAAAGTACTATTCTCACTTCTGTGATGCCGACATCATTAATGAACAAGGCGGTGCTCAGTATACACTCTCTGTATCATACTGACGCCACGCATACATTATTTAAATTTAAGTTGCGTTATTTTCATTTATTAGAGAAAACTATCATTCGTAATTTTGTCAAAATGTGTGATGTTTGTAAAATTCTTAAAGCTAGTAGTACCGTACCTATTAAGATTTTGGACGCGCCAATTGCTAAAGAACCTTTCGAGGTGGTTTCGATGGATTTCCTAGGACCTTTGCCAGTTACGGGCCAACATAATAAGTATATTTTGATCGTAATCGACTTATTTTCTCGATATTGCAAGCTTTACGCCACAGCAGATCGTTTAGCAGAAACAGTTGTCTCGTGTCTCGACGATTGCTTCTCAACCTTTGGATATCCTAAAACACTTCTAAGCGACCAAGCTTTAGAATTTAAATCTGCGGCAGTTAAAAAATTCAGTCAAATTCATTCAATTGCGAAAAAAGAAGTTCTACCTTCGAGCCCACACAGCAACGCAATTGTGGAGCGAAACAACCGTAAAATTACGAATTTAATAAAATTATATGTTAATTCATTAATGCACACAGAATGGGACCAATGTCTGAACAGCACCGAGAACGCAATAAACAATGCTTTGAATACTACGTTGGGGGATACACCCTCGTATATCGTTTTCCATCGGGATACATGTGCGAACTTTAGCGCTGTAACTTTTGAAAACAATTACAGTTACGACACCGACGTGGATATCATAAAATCGCGAGCTAAAGAAGCAGCCCGCATTGTTGAAAACGTTCAAGCTGTGATAATTAATAATACCAGTGACAGAACAATGTACCACAACGTTCGCCACAAAAATATAAATTTCGAACTCGGTGACAGAGTATTATTGCGCAATCATTTGAGGAAGCACAAATTAGATATATCATGGAGAGGTCCGGGAATCATTACAAAAATTAACCGAAATTACGTAGAATTGAAAATTGGTAATAAAACATATAAAAGCAATAAAAACCATGTGTTACCTCTACGTAAAAAGTGTTGAAGAGAAAACTGTACGACTTTCGACTGACGGCGTTATAATGTTAAGAAATATATTGTGTGATTATTGCTTGGATGTTTAGTTTTAATGTATCATTTTCATTGGATTCTCCTTATATAACCATATGTATTTGCTTTAATTTTTAGTTGCTTGATGTACCATAGATTTTACGTCCGTGATTTAGGATGTACCGCATTTTATTTTCCAGCCAAGGTTTGCATCTGCGCAAAGCCTTGCAAGATTCAATAACCACCATGTGTTTACTAACGCGGCACCTCCTGGCTGTGGGAGTGGAGTGCTGACGCCCGATTTGTTATTGCAATAGCTGAGCAGCTGCCGAGTCGGTGTGGGATCTGAGCCGTGCGGACATGCCGTTTGCTTCTTCCTTTGCGGCTGTCCCTTTCAATTACTTGCTTTTATGACCATTGATTTCCTATTCTTTAAATTAAGCGGCCATGCTAATCGAACTGTATATGTTTCAATTTCAGGACGAACACGCTAACGTACCTGTCGTCCACGATGGGAAACCGTTTGACTCATATCAGCGTGGAGGCGCTTACGAACGCCTTGGCAGAACACCAAGGAAGGGTGTCGGAAGACCGGGTGCGTGCGAACGCCCTGGTAGACATCCTGCCAGACAGAGTGACGGACCTAGGTATTCTACTCCTTTTCCCAATCACCTTGGCGCTAGGAGTCTCTTTCTTCTATTTTCGCCGGGAATTACATCTACTATCGGAGCGTTTGCGCTCTGAAGATGCCATCCTCCGTCGGCAGCAACTGCGATCGAGCACTGCTGACCAGCAGTTGCGCCCAATGCAAACGCATAATGAAGTATAAAGAAAAGTACATGGAATAATTCACGATTTTGGAGTGTCGCCTAAAGGGCGTTAATCACTCACCAACGATGTAAGCGGATGTTTTAGTATTTACTTTTAATATTTACTCAGGAATTAGTATTAAGTATTTTTCAACATTTATGTGCTTAGTATCTACTTTTACCTTGTTTGCGATGATGATCGAGAAGAATACAATGTTCAGGTATATAATTATGAATTTTTTCGTTTTTGTTTATATAATACAATTTATGCGAATATTTTTTTTAACTTAAATTGAGAGATATTGCGTTATTATTTTGATGCGTGTGTACTATTATTTTTTTAACGAGATATTGTTTTACCTAAGTTTCATGGCGAGTTCGATATAATTGTACGAGGTATATACGTGCGGTGTTTCATTATTTTTTCGGTTGGTTAATAAATAGAATATTTTTTTTTCCGTTCATTTTTCAAAAGTGCAATTCTTTTTACTAACTTTTTATTACGATGTAACTTCACCTTATGTCAGCGAGTTTTGATCGTGATGTTCATCTTCTACGTTGATGTTTCGCGTTTTTGTTTTCATATATACCTTACGTGTTTTTGAGCGGAAAGTAAGTTAAATCCTGGTTGCTGAAACCGTGGAGTTTTTTTTCTTCTTATTTTTGAATGTTGTTTCTAGTTTTAAGGAAGACATATTTTTCTCTTGCGATTTTTATCAACTCTACTTCGACGCGTTTTAATGTTCTTCAGTGAAGGTTTTCTGTGG
Organism: Morinoia aosen; assembly: GCA_030386875.1. NCBI lineage: Eukaryota > Metazoa > Arthropoda > Malacostraca > Amphipoda > Talitridae > Morinoia > Morinoia aosen. Next base: position 57,552,141 of record CM059574.1, on the reverse strand, counting down.
CCAGAAAATTTTTGTTTTTTATTGTTTGGATCTTGTACTGTTCGTGTGCCAAATATTGTTTCATATTTTTTTTGCATTCTATATGTGTATTTGGGCAGCGGCTCTTACCGTGTTCTTTTGGTGGTGGGGGTATTGGTGATTTTACTTTGCGATGCCTTGTCGAATTTAATTTGATGCGTTTGTTTTTACTATTACTGGCAGTTGTTTAGCCACGAAGAGTAATTCTTATTTTTTGGTTTTCCTAACTTGGATGCCTTTAGCTTACTATGCCGATTTTGGTTTGCGATTTTCCCCTTTGTTTCATTTCTGTTGTGGGTGATGTTCAATCATGTGAATGGGGAGGTATGTACCGGCGCAGTTGCGCAGTTAGGCATACATATGTTCGTATGTACGCGAGTTCAACGCCCTGTTGCAGGGTACCGCAATGCCCTAGCTTAGTCAGCAAAACATTAGAGCTATATAAAGACGTGCGCGGCTTCTAGAGTCGCTTTTGGAGATCTGTAACCCCTGCACCAAGTACACTCGAAGAATCTACAAGTCTCTCTCTCTACCCTTCGGTGCGTATAAGGGGAAGTTTGTTCCACAGTAAGGCGCCTGATATAGACAGAGCTTCTGCCCAAAGTGAGATGAACGATAGTTGACTAAGACATTATTGTTTCTGTTTGGCTTTTGGTTGGTTACAGTGGGTGGATGGAAACGCACTATCTCAGCATTGCTCTGAGGAAGATAAAACGAGGAGAATACGTATTGGGCCCTCTGCATAAGGAGCCTTTCTTGGAAAGGAATCCAGCCGAGTTTATTGAGGAGAGGGGTTACGAGATCACATATTTTGAAATTACCGTTGCACACCATCTTGGCATGCAAAGTTCATGCACTAATGCAAGTCCCTTTGAAGGTATTGAGGTAGTTCTCCCCATACTAGGCAGCAGTAGTCAATGCGCGATACGACCAGGGATTGAATGGCTAATAATCTGTATTTTTCGTCTAGCATACTTTTTATACGATGAAAAACATTAAAGTTCCGTAGATTTTGTTGCAGGTATTCTCAACGTGAGATTTGAAGGACATGTTTCTATCGAACCAGATACCTAAATTCTTAACTTTTTCTGTTGCACTAATTTTATCATTTCCAACTGCGAGAGAAATATCTGAAGTTTTTATAATAGCATCTTTGGATCCTAAAATAATGCATTGGGTTTTATTAGCATTAAACTTGAGACCATTTTGGGCGTACCATGATTTCAGGCTAGTCAGTATAGTTTCGGCCTTTGTTTGCGTCTGTGGTATTTCCGATATAAAACTTGTTATTGCAATTTGAGCATCATCTGCTTGCATTGAGATCCGTGTGTTAGAAGGCATTGGAGGGAAATCATTACCGAAAATAAAAAACAGTAGCGGACCAAGAAGGGATCCTTGGGTAAATCCAAAATTGTTTTGAATTAATGGGGACAATATGATTTTTATGCGGACTGCATGAGATCGATTTGACAAGTGACTTTCAAACCATTGCGTGTCAACTTCAAAGTTCAGTTTTTTACGTAGAAGTCTACCATGTTCGACGCTATCGAACGCTTTGGAAAGATCTAGTAGCAGCAGGAGTGATATATTCTTCTGATCGATGTCACTGTATATGTTTTTCAGAGATATTGAGCAGAGCTTCTTGAGTGCTAGTGTTCCTTTTAAAAGCGTATTGATTTCGGTGGAGTAGATTTGACTCGTCCAGGTGAAATGACAGTTGATTTGTCACCACTTTCTCCAATATTTTGGACATTACAGGTAAAAGACTGATGGGCCTGTAGTTTGATGCTGTATTGGGGTCACCACTTTTATGGAACGGTTTAATAATGGAGTTTTCCCATTGGTTTGGAAACGTGTTTGTTGCTCTTGATGTATTAATTATCAGACGAATCCATGGTGCTGTGACTGGGAAACTGTCTTTGATATGTTGAAGACTGATACCATCATGTCCAACTGCCTTTGTGTTTTTTAGAGTATAAGATATTTCTTAACTCCGGTAAATTAACAGAACTTGGTCTCCCCCTGACATCAACCCTCGAGGGTGCATTGGGGAGTGGATTTTCAATTACGTTTTACCTGGATTGGTACACACCTCACTGAAAACTTGAGCCCCTACTTTTGAAAAGAATGTGTTGAAATCCGTGGTTGTTGCCAAGGGATTTTCAAAATTACTCGTACGGTCTTAATTTCTATATGAGGCTACCTCAGTATGGTTTTCCCAAGTTCGTTTCGGGTTATTTTTAGCCGTTATCAGTTCTTGGTAGAAGTGGGTTTGTCTCGCTTCAGTGATTGTCTTCTGAAGAATTTTTTCATGTTCTTTATATCTCTTGTATAAGGTACTGTTTGATCTATTGTTTTTGTACTCTCGTAAGTTAGCTTTCTTCATTCTGCTCATCTCTTTAATTTCGTCAGTAATCCAAACAGTCCGTTTTGGCATGTTTTTTTTTTTTGGTGAAGTTCTCGTTTAATATGGACACATGAATGCCAACATCGTCAGATTGCATCATATTCTGGAATTCGGTGAACCTATTGAGTAGTTTTTCTTGAAATAGTTTCGCAGAATAGTGCCTTTTCGAGCGATAAGTCATTAGGCGTTATTTATGTCTTTCCTTTGCAATATTAATTTCACATTCTATAGAGTAGTGATCGGAAATAAAAGATAATATTACTGTACTAAGTATTGCGATGGGATAATTTGTGATTGCCAGATCGAGGAGAGTTTTAGAGACTTTAGTGATGCGAGTCGGTCCTTTGACCATTTGTGATAGGCTTAGTTTATACAACAGTTTGCTGAGGTGATTGTTTTTGTCCGTTAAGTCAACATTAAAATCTTCGAATTAAAGAATGACTTTTTTGCCTGAAGGATTTCTTTGAAGGTTTCCTCAATGAAATCTAATGATAGACTTAGAGGAGACGATGGGTGCCGGTAAAGGCTGCCAATGATGATGAATTTGTGTTTATTTATTTGCACTTCTAACCAAACCATTTCAATGCCTTCGCAAACTTTATTCGCTAAAAGTAAAGATGTAGAGAACATTTCTTTCACAAAATACAAGATTCACTACCTCGGCTGGTTTTAGCGCCATCGTATCGATATAACACGTAGCCAGGAATGTTAAAAAATGAACTTTGGGTTCGTGAATCAAACCATGTTTCTGTAACACACAGAATGTCAATTTCTTCAGTGACCAACATTACTCTGATTTCATACAATTTAACATTCAGGCTTTGAGCATTTATATGCTTTATTTTGATTTTACTCAAATCAGCACTCTTTTGAAATGTATCAAACTTACTATCTAGATGGGATCGTCCCGAGGATTCATCGATATTGTCTACGTTCCCCAGGGTGCCTGACCCAGCATCTGCTATGTAAGAAAGTCTACTATTTTGCTGGGCAGGGGCAGTCTGTCAAGATGAGGTAACTCTAGCCTGATTTTTGCCTTGTGTATCAAGGGCACTGTAGTGATCGTTTTTTCGATGGAGCAGAAGTGGAGGGTTATTATTTGATAACTCTGAACAGGGATCGACTAAAATTTTCAAAACACAATGAGCTTGTTCATCCAGAATGAGAAGTTTTTGGCCTATCACATTTGAGATGACTAGTGGTATAAGGTCTACAGCAACTTGATGAAAATGTTTGTCATCAATGTAATTATCTATGAGGTTTTGCATGTCTCCATCGTTCTTGTCAACAAACTTAGCGTATGTACTTTTGTTTGCTTTACTTTCAATTTTGATTGCAGTCTTTAAAGAATTGTAGTTTCATTTTGATGCTATTTGTTTCGTAAGAAGATGAGCTACTGCATGTAGGAGGCAGTGTCCATCGGCTTTGGTGGGAATCAGCTCTTCTATTTTCCATGATCGTTTCAATTCATCCATTGTGGAATTCATGCGTTCACAAATGGGGGTGGAGATTTTTTTGTACTTTTTACATCATAAAGAGGTTCTGAGAGGTGCGGGGAATTTACGTTTATGAGGCTCTGAATGGGCTGGCTATTGATTTCTTGTATGCGGTTCAGCAGAGAACTGAGGAATGCTCGTGTCAATTCTATTTTTCTGGTGATGTTTGTGCAAGCAGTTGGATGGTGGATTTTCCATCGATTGTCGACTGCAATTTTGCAGTGTTTTCTCTCTTCCTGTTGATTTCACTGCTTCCGAGTAAGTGATTGGTTGTTGATTTATACTCGTGTCTGAGAAAGGATTTTCATCCTCTGTATCAGCATTAGATAGCACTGAAAACCTATTTTTAGTAGGCACTCCGCAATTTTTTGTGGCAGAGGGAGGAGAGGGCTTGTTATATAAGGGCAAACATCGGGAAGAGAGGGGAGGAGTGCCCAATTGAAAATCAAGGACGTGTCGCCGGTGAATTAAGGACGAGACAGTCGATCAAGTATGAATTAAAGGCGAGTCGGCCGTCTCGGCCTTATAACTCTCTTTCCACGCTCATAGCTGCGCACGGTCGAGCTCGGACGTGATATTCTAAGCAGGCCAGTTATGATTTGAGGGCGCACAATTTTCAGATGGTTAATGGCCGTAACATTTGCTGACGGCCATCCGTGGTTTGCAGCTATACAAATATCACTGAATTTTCGCCCTATAATGGACGGAAGCCATGAAACGTGTGTTTTGACATGGCTGCGTACAATGCATCAAGCTTGATACTATATTTCGCATACTTTTTTAATTTTCATGTTTTCCAAAATATAGCAAACATTAAAATTGAAGACTTCTCTGTGCTGTACAATAAATGCGTCCGTGCGTTTACTTGCGTTCATTCATAGATTTTCACCATACATTTGTTATGGGTATGTTTTTATTTCATTCTTCGATACCAGAATAGTCAAACATATAACTACAGTCCCCGCAGTATATCTATCTCTCTCAGAAGAGAACTGCTACTTATTGAGAGGACAACGCAAGATTTCAAATTGAGAAATGAGATTCAAGAGTGAAATCTGTTTAATCACTTTTTAGTTCTAAATGCATTCTTAAAATTTAATTATAATTTGGTAATTTCTAAAATGAAGAACAACATAAAAAAATTGACAAATCTCGTATCATTCTGATTCAAATTATACCTAAGACTAATCGTATTCATTAATTTTATGCTATATCGTTCTATTTTTTATGGTGAAAATGACGTGTTGTTGACAATGCTAATTATTTCAAGAAAAACACAGTTTTCAAACAGTGTTAAGCGAAAACGTATTTTGTTATGAGTTTCTAATATTAACTTTCCTGACGTTACCAACTGTAGCTGGTAATGAAATTTAAAGGAAGCGAAATATCGCATCATGTCGTTAAAATTTGGCTAATTACGTTGGAAAGAATAACTAATGGTAATAAGGGAATCTTATATTCTAACAAGTAATCAAATTAATTCTAGTTTGTATAGGTAAAGGATACAATTCAAACTTTCCATTGTTCGCGATTCAAGTAACATTGCTTTTTAATTTCTGTTGGATTTTTTTATTCCCTAGGCAGTCGTGCGTAGCTGAAGTCTGCTCTCAAGATATACGAGTGTTTGCATCATGAAAATTATACATAAAACAATGATGTAACACTAATTACGTTCTTATGACATCGCACAAATTAATCTTCGTTAGGAAGGGAGAGAGAGGAAGTGAGAAAATTAGACACTATATTACTGTTGCCTTGTAAATAGTATACTCGTACATGCGTTTTAAGCAAACGTCGCATACCACAGCACTTAAACGTAGGCTAAAGATCGGTTATTATTTTTACTCAGTTTATAACAAAGACTTGATCATCTACGAAGTACACTGAGAAGGAATATAATAAAAAAACAATGTCTGGGAAAGAAGTTGGCAAATGGTTTGTCATGAGTTCGGTAAGTACGAGATCGATGAATCGTCTACCAGTCGAAGACCAGTCGAAGACCAGTCGAAGACCAATCTACAAATTACCCTATCCAAGCCAGTTTGAATTAAAATGGAGTAACAAAAAGTATGATGTATTACACTCATACTGCCTTCCAAGAACAAGTGATATATATACAGTATTATTTAGTCTAGTATAAAGAACTCTTCCAAAAATTTGTTTCGAACATTCAAACGTTACTGTCTGTAAGCAAATTTACCCTAAAAATTTGCTCTATGATCTGGTTCGAACGAGTACCAGTGGAAGTTTCGATCTGGCAAGGGGCAGTCTGTCACTGTCCGTGTCATCGCACCAGCAGTGCAGCTTAGTTAGACAGTTCGTTAGTTTTTAATGTCCCCATAGGTGTTGTGACTTTGTGATTCGCAATTATTACTGCTTAAAATCTTGGAATGTGAATTTTATTGATTGTAGTGCAGATGTTTGAACGTTTTATATGTTGGAAAATTCAGAATTTTTACTGGATGAAAGTTCTTCTATGATTTTATGTTGATCGACCCGATTCGATCGTTACTCACATCCGTAGAACTTTCTCGTCGACTGGAACGTTCAAGCTGAGTTTAATTTTTTAAATTCAGTTATGCGAAGGGTGTTTTAGTGATATTTATATCAAAGTACTCAGGATAGATTACTCTTTCATTATATTTCTCTATTTCTTTGGTAATCTAGAAATTGACTTGCTAGAAAATAGCTTTTTTGAGGAGAAAATTGAAATTGTGCTGGAAGCTAGTTCTTCTGTCAAATAAGATATATACTGAAGGCCGTGACAAAAGTGCGGTGGCCCACTCAAGGAAGTGTTACAGAATTTGACTGTTGCCTGAAAAAAGCCGCTGCAGTGCGAGTTGGCGTTCTTACACCTTCAAACCTAGCAGGCAGTCGCATCAAGTAAGTATTTTATGCCTATGCGAATAGTTGTTGTTTTGAGTATTGGTCATTTTGTGATATACATATACCGAATATTTTATTATTTTTCAATCACTTGAGTTTTAACCCTATTAGGTACATATTGAGTAAGTTGAATAGTTTGTGGGGGAGTTTAAAAATGTTTGAGTAGACGGATAAGACTACTAAAGAACCGAGGTTTGTGAACAGACAATGCAAGGACTACGCTGCAAAGGTAAAAATGCTTCCAAGTGTTCATAAAATTGAAAATAGGGTGATATCACGCAGTCTTATTGTTAAGTTTCAAAGTGGAAGAGACGGACTGTAATAGTGTGCAGCCGAGGTAAGAGATTTGGTTAATGTGAAGGAGATGCAACTAATCGATTTTCGAAATTTTGTTGTCTCTATCATGGTAATTATATCGAAATGAGCAACTTTTCTTCCATGCACTTTTTAAGGCAAATGAGTATTTAACGAGTTATAGCGGTATGTTAATTTTCGTCTATGATGATGGGTGCGATGGATAAACATCTACTAATCGATTTTAGAATTTTTGTTGCTTGAATCTTGGTAACTAATAACATTGAAATAAACTACTTTTCATCAATACACTTTTTGCGGTACACGAGTATTTAACGAGGTATAGCAGTAGGTTTGGTTTCGTCTTTGATGACGAGCGCGCTGGACGCAAGACGGCATTGCAGTGTTGCCGTCAGAAGCGCTGCTTGAATTACTTGCCGCTTCAAACACTAGAGTTACGGCCAGTAATTTACCGCTATAACTCGTTAAATACTCAATTGCCCCAAAAAGTGCAATGATGAAAAGTTGTTCATTTTGATGTAATTGATATGTTATAAGCAACAAACTTTCAAAAATCAATAAGTCGCATCTTCTTCACATTTACCAGATATTTTTCTCGAGATATGGCCTAACTTGTAGTTCACCACCTCTAGTAATTTGGGTAATGGTGAGTGAATTATTTCGTCATGTATGTTACCCTCTGTTGATGTTTTTTATCCAAAATCATATTTTTACGATACTTTGATCAATGACGAGGATAGAACGAGTTGAGCTTTTAAGTAGTGGCTTCAATAACAGGAAATTTCTAAAGTTTAACAACCCCACGCAGAATTTTTTTAATTATAGTGCAATTTTTATGAAACTAGTATATGTAAAATTAGATTTGGAACACATTTTATCATATATAATTTTATATTTTTCTTCTTAACTTTCAGAAAAAAAAGTATTCGTTAGTACATTAGAAGATCTTGAGCATTTATTGAATTGTGAAGTGTCGCTATTAGCGTATTTGCAGTATTACAATTATTTGAATCATACTAATGTGAGTTGTGTAAAATGTGGCTCCCCCATGTAATTAAATGCTTCGGCTTTAAAATTTTGGTGATCCATCTTCCAAATAATTTCTTACACGGAAGTGTCGTACTTTAGATTCCGCAGGGAGAAAGAGCTTTTTTCAGGAAAGTCATCCTTCGATCCCAGAAATTTTGAAACTAATTTATTTTTATTTGTGATTGGAACTTTCTATGACTGTGATCTGTAAACAATTGGGTTTAGATGATCATACAGTTGAGTGGTTTAATTTCATTAGGGATGTTTTTGTTGTTTCTGCTTGTTTAATAAACTAAAATATGGTCCGATTCTCATGAAACTTGCACACTTTATATAAAATTAATTTCAAACACATTTCATTAATAGCAGTTATCAAGTTTCTCTGATATTTTTCGTAAAAATTGTGGTGTAGTAAAACTCCAAAAATCCCAATAACAGTAATATGACGTACTCAAAATCATATTTTTGCGATACTTATATCAATAACGACGATAGGGCGAGTCGAGCTATAAAGCCTGTGGCATCAATTACAGTAATATGCTTTATTTTTACTATATACTAATAATATACATTTTTTTTAATGTATTGGGACTTCTCCATTCTTGATACACATTCGATGATCTTTTATTTCTATAACCTTTTTCTTCTACAGATATCGATGGGAATTTGGTGGAGTAGTTTCTTTTTCAAACTATTTTTTGATAACTGTTGTAATTATATGATGTTTATACAATTACACATTTTCTTCAAATATAAATGTGTGGATATAATTGTTATTGTAATTTAACATATACATAATTGAATGTGAACAGGATATTATAACGACTTTCATTTATGGTTGCCAGTTCAATTTCTACTAAAAACTCCCATTAGTTTACTTGATATCTATATTATAGAATTAAATCCAACATTATATAATTGCAACCTACTTAAACTTTAACCGCACCGTAAACCATATCATTAACTGTAGGTTAACCGTTAACATTAAAGAGTTTCCCTTTTATTTAATTGATCGTAACATGACTTGTCTTGACTCACCCTCACGAAGCTCAACTTAACCTTGCTCTACATATGCCCTGCTTTTAAATATAAAAACGCATGAAAATGTTTGGCAAGAAACTTATATAGTTTCTTACATTATAATATAGCGGTTACGTTTTAAGCAGTCATCCACACTAGCACCTATAGGGGTGGAATTGTAAATCTTAAGATGCTAAGGAGGAATAGAGAAGTTTAGCTATCAGGAAAAATGTGCTACACGTCCTTACCTTGACATATCTGAAAAATATCTCATACACGCGTTTTTACTTTCAGAAGAATTGGATTCATCCGAGGACTCTGAGCAAGGTGCTCAACCTGTCTCCCAACTGCTGAATTCGTTCCCGACCTAAGCCGGTGGGAATTACGTTCAGATAACGATGTTTCTTTCACATTGATATGTGCCCCTCAGGGGGATACAACTGTTGTATCAATGGAAATTAGCGCTCCCTGGGGGACTATGTGAGGGCCCGAGCTAAAGGTTAGGTAGGCTTTCTTTTTAGTTGAAATAGAATAAGTTTTTGTTTTGTTACGTACCATCTTTTTTCGGTTCACTGCTGTCCTGTTTTTCAGCACCTTCTAATTTCTTCTTCAGCTTTTTCTTGTTTGATGGTCTTCATTCTTGGCTTACTGTTTCTATGCACCTTGTGCATAGATTCCGCGTTCCCTCAACGCCATAGTAAATGGTGCCTTCCTCCTTCCTCTCTTGAAACATCTTGGTCATGGTTAAGGGAGGCTAAAACCTTCTTAAATAATGATAATAATAATAGATTAGATTAGATTATAAGTTAGTTTAAGCCTCCCCAACCGCTGCAAAAATAGAGCGTATCGAAGAGAGGAAGGAGGAAGGCACCATTTAGTATGGAGTCAAGAAAATGAGGAATCTATGCTGAAGGGGCATAGAAAAAGTAAGATGAGGAAGAAGTTCATGAAATAAGATAAAAGTTGAAGAAGAAAGTCAGAGATGCTGAAGAACAAGACAGTAGTGAACCGAAAAAAGGTGGTCCTTAACATAACAAAAAACATTTATTTCAACAAAAAGAAGGCCTACCTATTTCTCAGCTCGGGCCCTCACATTTTTCCTCTGGGAGCTGATAATAATAATAATAATAATAATAATAATAATAATAATAATAATAATAATAATAATAATAATTATCAAACAAATTGATATGTGAACTTTGTTTTATTTTGTTTTGTTTATGAGTCCGTTCATCAAAAAGAAATCTATTACAGTACATGTCGAGTGTTAATCTATTTTATGTATACCTAATTTTATGCGTGATATTTTAGGTGCGTAATGTATAGTGCTCGCCATAGCCATGTGGCTAGAGGTTTCTGCCGCCGTGCGGCAGACTCAGGATCGAATTTCGGCGCTGGTGGTGGCGATTTTCTCTGTCGGGTATAGGAGAAAAATTCCAAGCACAATACCCCACTCTACCTAGGTGTCTGGAATGGGAACCGGTCTTGACCGGGGGAAAGCGTCATGGCGTCCTGGTGTTAGTTATAAGGCATTTGAAAATCCAATGTACAAGGTGATATGTATCAGGCTTGATTGGAAATAAAGCATCCGTAGATGCCTTCATTATTCATTTCATTATTTATTGGGAGGGTCAACTATTGCTTTACATGTTTTTCTTCGATATATCTAAATAGGAATTTGATGGAATAGTTTCTTTTCGATACGTACGATGACACTGTGAAAAATAGAAGAAATGAATCTCTACTTTTGTTAATTGTAAACGCTTTGTGTGTAAATTCATACTTTACACTATCGTTAGTGTTTATTTTACCATTGACTATATCGGTAAAAGGGCTCTGCCAAGGAATGTGATTCCGTTTTTATCAATGGTATTCGATTTTAAATCAGCGATTAAGTAAATCATGTGAAAAATCGTATATTAATTCATAGAAATGCAATCTTTTCAGGGAACTCACAAAGAATATCTAGTTCCATAGTACTGCGCGGAACAATTCCAATATGTTTAGACGTGTTTTACTACTTCATTTACCCAAATATGGTGCATATCATCTTCCTTCAAATTAAGCATTTTAATTTCCATTTCGTTATATGCAGAAATTTCTATGAAATGACGCAAAAACTTTACTTGTTTTTCTGGTTTTGAGTACTATAATGTACATATGAACATCCTTTCATTTACTTTACAAGACTATCATAAGAACTCTTAAATAATATTTAAGAACTTACTAGGTAAATAATTCTATCGTTCCTTTCATTTCCAGTTCCGTTGCTTCGTCAAAAAAAAAATGAAAATAGCTGCCATTCAGAGTCAACTCGATCGCAGGGAGTGTAAAGTTGAGATATTAAACGATCAAGTTGCTGGGATCGCCTTGCTTCTGAAGGAGCATCTTTAATCAGAAAAATCTGCCAACGTAACACCAGTTCGAGGATTCACGCGTGCGACTTTAATGGAAGACTGGACAACATACTTCAGCGCGAAGATCTTGTAAGTTGTATTGTGGTCAAATAATTGCTAATATATCCCTCCATTTATATCAAATTGTTATTTAAATATTTGTGAACACTGGATTTGACGCTTCTTCGTTATGATGGGGAGCTGGCGTGAAATATGCGCGAAAAACTTGGACAAACACAATCTTTCATTTCGGTATTCACAAGTTTTCGTAGTGAGACTTCCAAGTTAATATGCTGCTGAGGATTCAAACAAAATTGTAAGCTAATGTACTTCGAAATTGTGGAGAAACTAACATTTTTAAACATGTCCTACAATTTCCTGTTCTCAAATTTCCAGGTTCCATATCTGATGACCGCCAGGGAAGCAAACCTTAGTCGCACAGTGACAGCGATGTTGAAAATCTTACTCGCGAGAAACCTAGCGACAGAATTCTCCATGCCAGGCTTAGGCCCCCACAGACTGAGGACCAAAATCAAGTTTGACAACTCCGCTCCGTCGCGTGTGCAGTAATCAAAAGTGAGTAACCATGATACCATGTATTTAAGAGTATTGTTACAGAAAACTAATTAATATTTGTGAATCATGTTCAGAACATCTGGATTGTTTTTAATTAAGTACGCAAAATAGAAGAGTAGGATACAGCCTGCCATAATTTGTTGCGAACGACCTTCTTCATATTTTTTCCTTCATTGCAATGCAGGTGCTCTTGCTCAAATTCCCGAGTACCGAAACGAGCCTAGGAGTAAAGTGAAAGCTGCCTTTCAGAAAGCTCTCATCACATAGATAAGCTCTGCTGAATAATGTTTTATGAAGTTTCACCAGGATAAACTTACAATCTCATGTAGGTTCACAGATAACAAATTTTGTATCAAACTTTTATTGTTTAATGAATAACTCCAGTCACCCACTCCCCACAATTAGGTTCTAACGCCCTTTTCGACGAGACGACTTCGTGCTGTATCTACTTATTAGTCATCCACTTTCAGTTGCGAGTGATATGCATGCACATGAATTCCGAAACGTGACTTCATGAGTATATATTTCAATACTTTGACCTCAATTGGTTAAACTGAGGTTCAATGTTCAACTAAAATTTGAAGTCGATTAAAGTTAGTTATTTTGAAAATACAAACAAAAACCGGATCCGGCCTTCATTTTGCTTTAATTCAATATTCATTAAAAATTTAGTTTGTCATACTGTTCGGTCAGCAGCATTAGGAATATCCCTTCCGAGACCACCGGTAGAGTATGTTGCGCTGAAAGTGTAAATGATGATAGTAGTCATTTGGAGCGATACTAAGTGTAGCCTGTTATTAAATAGGGGATGACGGGAGTGCCGGATATGGGTATTGTCTCAACTGACCATCATTTACTAAGCTCATTGCGCACGTAGTACTGAAATTAGATTTTTTCATGTGCTTATAACGACAGATTGATAGTATAATAAAGATGTTTTCACATTATTCTAACACAATTCATTTTCCAACTTTTCAACTTTGCGAAATTGTTTTAGTTCTCCACGTGTTAGAATACAAAGATAGTCACATATCATTTCACTGAAATGGACACTCAATTTCTTAAAAATTTTACATATATCAGTTTATAAAAGTCAACATTTCGATGTTACTAACATCATCTTCAGGATGCCAAAAGACAAAAAAAAACAATTACTTTGATAAAACAATGACAATCCAAAAATTATGCTACATCAGACTGAATATTAATATTGGTAATCCCATTGCGTTATGACAAGGTAGGACTTTTTTGTGCAAGATTAAAATTACAGATGCCTACTTATTGATCAACAGATATTCATATGTTAACGGCACCAGAGATGAATGCAAAATGGACGATCTACCGGAGGTTCCAAACGTCTATGCCACAGTCCTACAGAACAATTTTAGAGCAAAAAATAACTTGTATTTTCGTTGAGGGTAGGTTCCAGTTTATAAATCTGCAGTGCTTTTATAACATGAATTCTATACCGGGCAAGCCGACTTATACGCATGGTACGTGGACGATGTTATCGTTGAAATTGAGATGGTAGAGTAGTTGGAGATGTTGAGGAATTTGGTGACTGATAATCCGGTGTTACATTTACGTATGAGCTGGGCGTGTAAGTGGGAAGCTGCCATTTCATGACATTTCAGTTGAAGAATCTCAGGGTGCTTTTCGTATAACAGCGTATGTCATCCTTGCATGTTGGTGGAACCAGAAACTGTGATTGTGATGCAGCGCATGTGTATTATGAAGGTGTTATCCATACCTTATTAAAGAACATTTATGAAGTGTGCAGCAACTGGGCAAGTTTTCATTCAGAAATGCTACTACGTAATCGATTGCTAGTTAATAAAAATTTCTCCAATACGCTTATTGATTGAATTGGTAACTTTGTGAATCGAATTTTGAGTGAGGACCATAACCCGGGATATGCAAAACATAAATATATTCTATGAAAGTCAAATGCATAGCAATTACAAAATTGATAAACGTGTCTTCAAAAATGTTGTTAAAACTTTCGTGAAACCAATAGATCCAGATATGTCATTAAAACTTCGTGTGCTCTACAACATCAAGAAATCAGTGATCTACTTAGAAACAATATTTCCAGATCCGGAGTCAGTGACCTTGGCCGAGGCATTGTGATATTTCAGTTCGAATGTAAAAGGATAGAACGCAAGTCTTTCAGTAAGTGTTGCAATGCTACACTTGGCATGACTAGGATGAAACTGAAGGTTAGATTAACCTCGCACAAATATTAAGGTTCCATTTTTAATCATTTCAGTATTGAACATAGCTGTGAGCCCTCCAATGAAGATCTGTGCTCAAATACAAAAAAAAATTGTATAATGTTGTTGAAAGGAGCATATTCAAATAAGTCATAAACTTAAACGTAGCCTTAACGAAATTACAAATAATTTTTTTTTCTAAAATTGTTCAATAGGACTGTGGCTTGTAGACGCGTGAAATCTCCAGTTGTTCATTCATTTTACCTCTATCTCTGGTGCCGTTAACATGCGAATATCTGGTGTGCGGCAATAACTAGTCAACTGCAATTTCAATCATGTACAGAATTACTCTACCTAGTCTTCTCGCATTGTGATATTTGATACCAATATTTTTGTTCTGTCTAATCTAGCGTAAATCAGTGATTATCTTTGTATTCTAACATGTTTAGAACTATTGAAACACAAGTAATTCAATATTTCTCTCTAAATATGTTTTTTCGACCCAGTATACCCTTATTAATTAAATGAGTAAAGCTACTGATAAGGAACCTGAAACGAAGGATAAACCTCACAAAACTATGCTGTGAAGAGCATTTATTCTCACTAAAATTTGATTGACCAGGAAACTATTATAGGTATTTCGTACTCAGAATATTAATTTGTTGGATAGCAATCCTACACATGATAACGAACTATTTTTTTCAACAGGATCAGTTGACTGGGATGGAGGAGAGGCAAGAGACCCGTCACTTATCTTTCAGCTATCACTTGGGCATTTGAAAATAATGCACCAGCCCTTGACGAGTCAGTTTTACTCGTGTTAGACGCTGTTTATTACGTTCTTCAACTTCTATCATGTTTCATAAACTTCTGTGTATCTTGTTGATTCTGAAAACAAGGTGTTTCACGCCTTGTTCATTGATTCCCCGTTCGCTTAATTTCCCACAAATTTGTGTGTTCCATCTTCCACTCTCTACAACGCATTAATTTGAATAGGGAGGCTTATCCTAATATTCTAGATTTAGCTTAAATATAAGATTAATTTTAATTAAATATTTCATTTTCACCTTTTTGGGTGCTTAATGCCGATCGTGCTTTGCATTTTCGTGAAAAATTTAAGCAATAAATAACTTAAATGTCAAAACATGTTTTAAAAACTGCGAGTCCAGTATGTGATCGTAGAAACACGACCAGCGCAGTATATGCTGTAATTGGACAGGTGTGCTTAATTATCGGCCAAGATGAGCCGGTATTTTTGTTACTTTACATAATAAACAGCGGGCGGGGGTAAACATTTGAGTGTTTTAATACCAAGCTTTGTCATTAGAAACTCTCTGTCACGCTCAGCGAAGTTGTTTGAAAATCAACACTCAAATATTTAATATATGTATATATATATATATATAATGTATATATATTATATATATATTTGAGTGTTCCTTTTAAAGACGACAACTTTCGACAAAAACTTTCGGCCGCGTACAGCCGAGATTTACCGCCTCTAAGCGATCCTGAAATATATACATATATATATGTGATTATACATATATATATTTATATTTGAGGGTCGCTTAGAGGCGATAAATCTCATCTGTGCGCGGCCGAAAGATTTTTTTAACGCTAAATTCAAGGATGGCCATCCGCGAATCATGTACGTATCGCCGGTGGAATGGGTCGAGCAGGGACGTAGCATGGACTTAGCATGTCTGATCATCGCGGACGGCCGCGTACGTATCTGAGCCAAAAGTTCGTCCTCAAGTGGACATTTCGCCTACGATTCGAAGGTGATTTACCCATGTTACGTCCCTTAGGTTCGTCCTTGCACGGCCATAACACATCGGCGATACGTCCTTGATTTTCAATTGGGTGGGTTTGGTATATGAAGGCAAATATCGGTATATGCTGCGGGAGGTTTCACGTGGAAAGGCTGTCAACTTAGAACAATCATTTAACCCATTCTGCTGTTTTGCATGATCATTAGGGTATTCAATTTCTTCATTCAGGTCATGGGAGCTTCTGACATAGGAGATAAAATGTGAAGTTAGTCTCAAAGGTGATCTTAGAGCAATTTTTTGAAGAAAATGATGCGTGTCTTCTCGCATAATAGGCCAAGTGCGGGTATTGATGAAATATTCATTAACTGTATCAGTTTTTAAAACCCAGTACAAGCAACACATTGGACAGGTTCCCATCGACTTCACGAGCGACAACAACCATCCATATAATATACTTTTCACCATGCATGAATTGTCAGTGGCTATCAAGAGAAACAAGATAACGACACCTGGACCGGATAATATCAGTAACTTAATGATCAAAAATATGCCGCCCAATGCTCACCAATTCCTGTTAAAAGTATATAATAAACCATGAAACTCAGAATATGTCTATCATCCGTGGAAACAAGCCACAATAATCCACATCCCAGAAACCTGGCATGGACACCACTAATCCAAAGAACTACAGATCTATATCATTGTCTTGCTGTTTATGCAAAACTTATGGAAAAATGATAAGCAGAAGATTAATGGAATATTTTGAAAATAATAAAACATTTTCTGACACACAGTGTGGCTTCAGAAGACACCGGGCTACAATAGATCTTCTTTTGCAATTCGATACGTTCATTCGGCAGTCTCTGGCTAATGATATATTTATCATGGGAGTATTTTTTGACTCGGAGAAAGCGTATGATATGGCGTGACGCTATGGCATTATGAACGATCTGGCAGCAGCGGGTTTGAGAGGACGGCTACCAAAATTTGTAGGTGAATTCCTAAAAAATAGAACATTCCGAGTAAAATTAAACGAAGAGACTTCATCGGTGAAAGATCTTGTAACTGGAACGCCACAAGGTAGCACCTTGAGTGTCACGGTCTTTGCCATAAAAATAAACTCACTGGCAGAGGAAATTCCGGCAGATGTGTTCAGCTCTCTGTTCGTGGATGACCTCCTAATCGCATATGCAGATTCCGACAGGACCAAAGTTCGAACAACGTTACAATCAACAAGAATTTAAAGATGACGAATACAGCACGGATAGGTAACATATAAATTATAGAATTTAACGAAGCTAAATTTAAAATATCTGAATTAGTCAATTTTAAAAATTTCGGAGACCAGCTCTATTTCCAGTAAGTCTGAAAGACTAAAAACATAAATTGGTTAGTTCTTGACATAAGTGACAGAAGTGATTAGTAAGACAAAAATCTACACAAATATTTGTAAAAGATATGAACTATTAGCATTATTTAAAAGCGGCTTCTCTTTTGCATTGTTAAGGGATTCTAAAATGCTCAAATCTAGCTCGTTAGATGCAGAGCATAAAATAGAAAAATTGTCTTCGAAAATACGGCTGCTACACTCTTCGGTATGAAGGCGGATAGATGAATGAGGAGGTTGAGCTAAAGGTCTCCCGGTACGAAAGCTAACTCCACGGTGCTGGGCAATCCTGACGTAAAAAGGCAGCGTCGTCATGCCGACGTAGCTTGACGTACACTGTACGCAACTGAATTTATATACCAGGGATGCCCACATCCGTTTAGGAATCCTATCTTTGTACCGAAAGAAAGAACCAACTCGCAGCAGATTCACAGTAATTACATTAAATTTTACCGAAGAAAAGTTGTGTTTAAAAAGGTTTTCAATATCCCGGGACATCTTGCTCGTAAAATCACCAAAACATGGAAATATACAGTAGAGCTGTCCATCGTAAGACAGATTCAGAGAGATTATATGAACAGATATCATAAGCACAAAATCATCTACACGGACGAATCGAAGTCACCGACAGGGGTTGGGTTGGAGCAGCGGCCGTGATGGGCGATATTATCAGAAGTGTCTCTCTCCCAGTCGTGGCAAATGTTATGACCGCCGAACTGCATGCCATCAAACTCGCCTTAAATATCATCATGGAAATTCAATTCCAAGACTTTGTAATACGCAGCGATTCCATGAGCGGCGTACAAATAATCAATAGCTACACCGCAAGTAATCATCTTTTGAATAAGATAATAATAGAGATGCACCAAATTATTTCGGATTGGAAGAATGTAACTATCAGTTGGGTCCCAGCACACGTGGGCATAGCCGAAAATGAACGTGCGGACAAAGCGGCGAAGGCAGCAGCAGCAAGACCCGCTGAGTTTGCGCTGATTCTGCACAGCGACTGGTTCCCGGTTATCAGGAAGAAGACATATGAGATTTGGAACCAGGAATGGCAGCAGGAACAGGGAGACTTGAGAACAATATAAGGCAGCCTTGGAAGATGGAAGAAATGTAGCTACAAGGTAAACCGACAGGAAGAGGTTGTTATTAACAACTTACGACGAAACACACAGCGTTAACTCACAGTTATCTCTTAAACCCGGAGGCACTTGGACAGAGACCCATTTGCGGGTGGTGTGGAGTAGAGATCCTAACCGTGAAACATATTATAGAGGAATGTACCGCGCAGCAGCCAACAAGAGACCGAATACTAAGACCTAGAGCCTGAGGGAATGCTAACGCGAACAATTTGCTACGTGACGGAGGACCCATCCGTAAAGTGCTGGAGTTTGTTAAGGAGATAAATGTGTTTGGATATCTGTAAAAGGGAATAAGAGCGAGAGAAAACTGTTCTGACTCTACGAGCACTACCATTAGAACTTGGATTCAAGAATCGGCACGACTTGGCTCTGAGTAGAGCATTTCATCCAGTTGGGATATAAACCCATTCTGAACTCTAATGAATGAGATGGGCGAGCGCACCGTGCTGATACCCTTGGCTCTGTTGAGAAGGGGTTCCAGCATGGGTCAGGCGCTCTGCCAAAGTGAGGGCGGGTTACTGGAACCCCCACCGTAGGGCCCTAGCTACTACTCATATAAGTAAGCTTCTGATAATTCCCTTTCACCGCCAAGTGCAAAAATAATCCCTGTTAAGCTCCAAATTCATACACCTCAACGCAGTCAATTGTCTCTTGGTGGAGATGCTTCTGAGGAGTCCCCAGAATAAAGCACAACTACGATGATAATGGTGGTGACTATAAAGCGAGCATGAAGCTGGAATATCTGGTGTGCTGGGAAGGCGCTGAATCGCCGTCCTGTGAGATGGAAGTGTATTTACAGTGAAATGTGTAGAATGAACAGATCAGACCTTCACTCGGTGTGAATAGGAAATAAAATAAAAATTTAGTGACTGCTGTTTACTGATTTGTTGTGGTGGAGGTATTAGAAATCGCCCTCCTATGACTTTCGTTGTTCGTTCTGGTGAAGCAGACGATTGACAGTTGAAATTTGAATCCTGGAACGCGATACAGTGTGAGCTGCTGAGGAGCCAGCGAGTTTTAAAGTTGGCAAAGTTGCTGCTGTTAATAGAAGTGCGAAACTATTAATGTATAAATTACGAAAATAACTTTGGTGTACTTACCAAAGCGGCAACTAAATAGTCTCTGACTGAAGTTGTCGTTAACTGAATTTATTATTATCAATATTTTCAACCCATCGAAAAATCTTGAGCAAATGAGGTTATAGCCATTCTGATTCCTTCGACTCGGCTGCGCTATTTCATTTGGGGTAGATTACTTGTTCTTGAGAAATAAAAACAGCATTTTAAGCGGTCTGATAAATTAATAAATAATCTTAGCTCTAACTAATGTTGCAAATGCATTGTGTTGATAGACAAAAATGTACACTCTAAAGTTTAAATCATTGGGAAGCAATTGAAATGTTTGCAAGATTTTTTATGGTTCAACAGAAAAGGTTCATAAATAATAATCAAAACCAGAAAAATATATTTTCTTTAAGAACATGCAAGACAAGATTTGTAAAGCACCCTCCACGAATGAGAAGGAAAATCATTCCACTCTCTCTGTCAGTACTACTGACCTCAGTCTATATACTAGGTTGAACGCTGTTATAAATCGAGTTATATAACTTTCAAGCCTCAAATACCACAAAAACCAGCGGATAATTGAACCAAGAGAAATTTTCTGGAAATTCCCAATTCAAACAATATGCTCGTAGAAGACAACACAATTACCTACTTTTCAGAAAATATTGAACACGAGTGACGAATTTCTTGACGACTAACCACTCGAAATCTCGAATCCAGATTGCTGATTTTTCCGGATGAAATATTTCCGTCAATGTTGCTTGGCATAGTGTACGTACTATTATTTGGCATTACTTTTCTCCCGACAATATATGGACTATGTTGAAAAAATCATTGAGCCTACTTTTTCAAGTAGAAGTATGATCTCAATTTTTTCTCTATTTTTTCGAACTGCAATTATTTAAACAATTTTAAAACAAGTTATTTACCACAGGTGATACAGAGGTAGAATGTTTCTTAAGTCTAGTACAATGGTCAAATTTGAGTATAGCTATCTGTGGGCCCGAACAAGTTCAGCCGGTTTATGTTTATGAGCAGACTGAAGATCGGTTATGTTACCCAAGGCAAGTTACATTATTACCTTATCATTAGTTACATGTAGGAGGCAAGATTTGACATGGTGATTTTACACGACTAGTATTCTGATAGGAAGTGAGACTCAAGATGTCTTTTGAATACTTTGAACGAATTACATTCACGGATCTCCGCAGGTATGGAGTTCCAAGTTTTGGTTCCAACGAAGAGGCTACTGTGTTGCGACAGGGCCTTTGAATAATAAGGAAGCATGAATTTACTTCTATTTCGGGTTAAATGGTCATGATGACCAGTTTGCGCAGTTAATAAATGTCTTAGGCTATTGTCGTTATCATTTCTTAATGTTTTGTAAATGAAATTACAAATGGAGATTTTGTAGAGATCCGAAAGTTTAAGCATTTGTAAATTTTTGAAAGAATCATTTGTGTGAGCATTATATTCTAGGTTTTTTACAGCTCTGATAGCTATATTCTGCAGAGTAAAAATTTTGTTGGTTTCATTTTTATCAGTTCCGTGCCATGCTTCTATTCCGTATTGCAAGTATGGAGAAATGAGCGTTCGGTAAAGCATTTGTAAAGCTGTTTCAGGCATAAAATTTTTAACTTTATTTGGGATTCCGATGGATTTTGATAATTTAGAACTAATATGAGAGATGTGCTCTTTGAAGATCAGATGGTTATCTATGATGATGCCCAGAAACTTACATGAGTGGGTTCCTTCGATTTCACCTGCGCCAATTTTAATGCATGGGAGAGATACATTTTTCTTGTATGGGAATGTAATATAATTTGTTTTATCAATATTAAGGCATATTTTATTAGCTTTGAGCCATGATGAAACCTTATGAAGTTCATTATTTATACTCTCCACAATCATAGCGGGATTTTGGTTCGGAAGGACCGCAGAAAGCGTACTGTCATCGGCAAAAAGTATGAATTTGAAGAATGATGTAGATTTTATATCATTGATAAAAATCAGAAACAGGAGAGGCCCAAGAACAGCTCCTTGTGGAACTCCATGGCTAATTGTCTGTGGGTCTGATTTTGCGTCGTCAGTGACAACGTATTGCTTCCGATTTGTTAGGTATGATCTTAACCAATCATGGGCAATCCCTCGAATGACATAACAGTGTAGTTTCGAGAGTAGTATTTTATGGTCCACACAATCGAATGCTTTTCGAAAGTCAAGAAATACAGAGAAGACAGGCGTTCCTTCATCTATATTAGAATAGAGGAATTGTAAAGGATTTAATATAGCCTGTGTTGTTGATTTTTTTAGAGCGAAAGCCGTATTGTTTTTCGTAAAGAAATGATTTTTGTTCAAAATAAGAGCACGATTTTTTATACACAATCATTTCGAATACTTTCTAATAATTGGTAGTACGGAGGTAGGTCGATAATTGTGTACACAGGTTTTTTCGCCACTTTTAGAGATAAGGGTTACTCTAGTTTCTGTGAGGGAGTTCGGGAAAGTGCCTAGGGAGAGAGATTGTTTAATAAAATTGGATATCAGCGGTGAACAATATCAGCAATAATTTTAAGTACTTTTGTCGGAAACGTTTGTAACACATTCGATTTATTTTTCAGGTTGTTTATGCACGCAATTACATCAGAAGAGTTGTAGGCGTAAAGAAAAAGGAGTTGTGTTCTCGAATATGATCCATGTATTCCATGGGATCAGCAGGTTCACTTGGAATACCATCAGCTATAGTTTTCCCTACGTTTACGAAGAAATTGTTGAAGAGATTAGCAATTTTTTTCTTTTCATGGTATTTTACATTATCATGAACAATATGTTCAATTTTCTTTTTATCAGCGTTATTCGGTTTACAGCAAGAGTTAAGGAGGCGATTGGTCTTTTTAACGTCAGCTTCAAATTAAGTTAACTTGCGCATGAAGTAGTTTTTTTGATGTCCTTATCTGACTTGTCACATAGTTTCTGAATCGGTTATATGTTTCTCTAGATATTCGCCCTACGTAAAGGAGGGCTAGGTACGCTTGACGTTTCTTTATGTTTATCACGATGTCACCAGTAATCCAGGGCTTTTGCTTATTTTTCGGGGTAACTGTACGAGTTACAATTGGGCAACATTGATTGTGCACGGCCATTATAGTTTCAGTCAATTTCACTACTGCTTCATCAATGCTCGTTGCATTATTGCATTGAAATTTGTGCAATGTTGGTATTGATTGTTCTAGAACGGTGCGCATTTTCTCTCAATTCGATTCGTTTACTTTACGATATGAGTAAGTTTCAGCCCGTGGCTTGGTGCAAGCAATATAGACATTTTTCTTTACATGAAAAATTGGAAAATGACCTGATTAGTCAGAGGTAATGATTCCAGAAAGAAAATCACTTGGGTCTGTCATAAAGATATTGTCAAGCAGCGTAGTAGATTCAGAGGTTATTCGTGTAGGCTTTGTAATGATCGGAAGGAAGGATTGAGACTGAAAGGTTGTTAGGAAATTAGAGATTGGTTCATTGCTTTCGTGTTTCAGTAGATCATAATTGAAGTCACCGCATATTATTATGTCATTGTATAAGGGCCTGTTGAACTCAGCTCATTCAGGCAGGATATAGGACAGGCTGTAGGAGGCCTATACACCATTCCAAGTACAATGCGTTCAACATCTCTAGACAGTTCTACGAAGAGTGATTCTATATGATCCTGATTCATTGTTGCACTTGCTATGGCTCTCGAGTCTATGTGGTTAGATATACATGTGCTGATGCCTCCGCCCCGCTGGTTTTTTCGTAGCGAATTGTAACTATGACAATATTCAAATCGAATCATGTCTTTAGTCGAGTCATCTAGCCAGCTTTCGGTGTAGCTAATCACGTCTAGGTTATATTTAAGTTCAGTAATAGTACATTGTATCTCTTCCAATTTTGGATAGAGTGACCTACAGTTCCAACACAAGAGTGAGAAATCATGGTGAGTTATTCGTACAATTTCGTTGAATTTTGATATAATAGTATACCTACACTCTTGAGAGTCGTTTAGGTTTGGATATATTCTGTTCAAATGGTTGAGATCTGGGTCGACTTCCTCGAATATTTCAGTGTGATCAATCATTAAAAATTAGTAAACAGTCAGAAGTAGGTACTACAGAGCTTAATAACGAAATATAGAGTCAAGCTTAAAGGGATATTCCTGTCTGAAAAACTAGCTCATGAAGTACGAGAGAATAGAGTAAAAAAATCTAGTGCGATTTCGTGGGTACACACAAACTCAGTCTATGAGCGAATAATATTGGAGTTCAATATCACAACATTGGTGTAAACAGATTGCTGCATGAGGGCGTTTTCACAAGTTCACATACAACAGGTAATAAGTTTTGAAGATTATAGCGACAATGATATAATCAGCTAGTATGGTTTACGCGCAAAAATAATTTTAGTGGTAAGAAAAGGGAAAAAACACAGTAACATTGGTAGGTAAAAAATTGCTGATTGCGTTGTTTCAAAAGTTCACACACAACAGTCATAAATGTTTACAAACACATCTGTTATAAATATATCCAGATTGAGGTGAAACTGATATCAAGTTGAGGTAAACTGACACGATACCTAATTGAGGTTAAACTGACACGAAACTGACATATCTAATTTAGGGGATCACCTAGTCTAGTCACCCATGACCTGTTTCGATGACATATTCAGTTGTTGCATCAGGTATTGCTCGAGGTCATCTGGCGTGTTGATCTCGCGGCGTCTTGAATCTGAGTTTCCGGGGTTAAATACGAAGATGTTTCCATCCTGTGTTATCGGGATTCCAATATTTTCTAGGAATTTCCTTGTGGCCATCCTCAGAATGTACATGGCGTTAGCTCGTGAAGGTATGAGGTATTCATTTATGAAGAACTTTGGCTTCTTTTCACTGCAGGCGTTGAGAATTTCACGTTTTTTTGTTATAATTTTTTAGTTCAAATGCAATGTTTCTTCGATCTACGTTCCCAGTTACTGGTTTTTCCCCATTCTTTTAGCTGACGTGATGTCAGTGTCGGAGAGGTCAAAGTTGATATTGTCCTTCAGGAGCTGGCAGACTGTATCCATACAGATTTCGTTTACGTGTAATTGCGGTATTTCCCTTCCAGAAATGACGAGAGTACATTTTTTGTCTTCAATGTCTCGGCGCTGATCATTTTTTTTCCAACTGGTCGAGACGGGAGGCTAAGTTATTTATTTTCTCATTCTGTTCTTCGAGAATTTTTTTGTGTTCCGCTTCTTTTCCCGCCATTGTTTCAAATAGCATTTTGAGGTGGCTTATTTCATTTTACATTATATCAATATCACTATTAAATTTTGTCATCACTGAATCGAAGTATTTTATAAGGACAGAAACCACTTCTTTGCCGTCTTTCTTTAGGCTAGACACATCAGGGTATTGACCAAACTTCGGTTGAAATTCGCTGCTGTTGTTGCTGCCGTTGTTGGTACTGCGTCGTTTGTTAGGTGCCATCTTGAAGATTGAGGGAGTTCGGTTCGTTGTGTAAACGAGAGTTGAATACTTTCACACCTTTTCAGGGAATATTATACTCTTAGTTTGAATAATTTTATATATGGGGTATATAAATCATATTCGAATACTCATGGCGAGAGTGGGTACCCATTTAGGTTAAAAGTACATTCTTTCTAACAATAGGCGCTTTGTTTCGGAGCGAGCGCTACACCCGTCCTCACCACACGGAGTCACTTTCAAAAATAATTTTTGCATATAACGTGGCAATCACTGATAATCCTACGACAATACCAGGAATATTTTACTTTGGTTACTTTGGACCAAATAAGCACATCAACAATCGCAAGAGTGTCAGATGTACAGCAACTAGAACGTGGGGCATTTAAATTTAATTCATCATCCCAGTATTGGCAATGAATTCAAAGACCAGCTCCACACTGAACCCCTTCCCACCAAGCACACTGCTTGCAGCAAAGGTTGTTTTTTTTGTCTCTGGCATGATCTCTGAGTGCCTTCCGCTGAACTTCAAACGCAGGGCAATTAATATACGACAAACGCTCAAGTTACACCTACAGTGGCTGCATATGGGTTTTAATGCTTTGGTAAATAAGTGTGAATACGTTATTTGAGCAGTAAGTAATCTTACCCTGGTAAGAATCACCTGATCCTTCCTTGAGACCTCAGTGTTCACGGTGAGTTTCAATTTGGGTTTTATTTTGTGATACAGGAAATATTCCCTATCCCATTCATTCTGCCAGTGTCGTCTACAGTGTAAGTTTGAGTATACTCCCAGATCTGTGTATTGAATTAGATTAGAACTATTGGTTTTTAAAAGACAGCTGTTCTTACCAACAGATCTGCCTCGTCATTTCCCATAATTCCTACATGGCTCGGTATTCATTTAATGATTAGTTTTCTGTGAGGAAGGCTTTGAATCAAACGTTTGATTTTGGCAACTAAATGGTGTTTACATCGATGCAGTTGAATAGCGCGGAGTAAGTCTATGTACAAAATAAAGTCTTCTATTTGGGTTTCTGCCAATTTCAATGCATAATAATATGGTTAAAAGTGCAAAAAATAAACATGAATCCATTATATCCAGCAGCCTTCACCGGCACCCATCGGCTTCTGAACCTACAACACTACAGTTCATTGAGAAAATTTTTTAAGAAATTCTAGCTACAAAAAGTCATTCTATGCTTTCGGCGAATTCAATATTGACTTAACGGATGAAAAAATCAGCTTAGAAGACTGTTGTACAAGCTAAACCTTTCACAAATGGTTAAAGAACCGACTCGCGTTACAAGAGTCTCCAAAACTCTCCTCGATCAGGCGATCACAAACAAACTTACGGCAATAAACTTTACATTCTCAGTCGCCGATCACCACTCTGTAGAATGTAAAATTAATATTGCAAAGGAAAGACAAAACCATCGTTCCATGACTTACCGCTTGAAAACTCAACATTCCCGGAATTGATTCATGAAAAATTCCTAAACAGGTTCACCAAATTTCAAAATATGATGCAATCTGATGATGTGGATATTCAAGTCTCATTCTTTAACGAGAACTTTACAGCAGCTCAATGAATACGCAACTTATAAACAAAACGTTACACAAAAATTTTTAATTGCAAACATAAGTTACATTGATCTATAATTTGCTGGCTACTGTTCTCGTACACCATTCTCGATTTTGCTTGTGGTCGGTGCTCTAGTTTTTCCTCTGAAGCCATCTCTGGAACTCCAACTAAATGGCAACAGGAGCAGTTTCCTCAGGCTGGCACGCGTTGCTGAACCAGCTCTTCCCAATTCAATGTGAGGAGGACACAGATCGCTCTCGTCAAGCGGCAGCTCCCGGTTTTGTGTGCAACCGTGTGTATCTACGAAAGACGTAGTGATACTCAAGTCCTCTTCCTTTGCCGGACTGCGCATCTACAGCTGCCGCCTTTGTCTTCGTAAAATTCCACTGCCGCTTCAACTCCTATCTCAAGATCTAGTACTTGGGAGCCGGATCTTCACTCGCACGACTATATATCTTTCGATGATGTCGCACGTCACGGGATCCTCTGCGGGGAAGATGGAGTGAGACCTCTGCACCGGCTTCCGATGCGCCCGTGGCCTCGTCGGGTGGACAGCGCACTAGCTCGACTGTTTGCAATGGTGAGACACCGTCCATAGGTAGCGTCGCGGAGTGGTATGTTGTAGCTATTCAGTAGCCTGCATAGTGAACCCTTAAATAAATCTGGAGATGCAACTTTGAACTTGAATTATTGCAGGCCTTGTGCCTTTAATTCACGTAATTCTGTTATTGCGGCCTTGTGTCCATAAAATCATTCATGTAATTCTCTTGTTGCGGCCTTGTGCCCTTCTCAACGTAATTCTCTTGTTGCGACCTTGTGCCCTTCTCAACATAATTCAACTACTGATCAGTCTCTCCTTCGACAGTAGTCGTGGCAATTCAGGCACCTGGGGAGCGATACTCGAGACGATGCCCAACCGGCCTAGTCTCCATCCCTCCGGTCAAAAGTATGGACTTCATGAACCTATCGATCTTCTCAGTGTTTCTTAAACGCTAGTGCCATTAAAGATCTTTCGTTTTATTCTTTTTTTATCCATGCTACAGTTGTCACGGCATATTTTTTGTCACTGTTGTACGTAGATAAATAGGAATTTATGCACAAGGTGAGTTTCCCCACAGGATACCCTGTACATTGACACAGCATGTTAGAAAGAAAGGAGAAGAATAGCCAAAAATGAGATGACAAAAAAAGCATCACAACTGAGAGAAGCACGAGGGAGGGACACAAAAGAAACTTTTCTTGGAAGACCTATTTAACACGTTGACTGCAATGCAACCCACTGGTGGGTCATGTTCAAGTTTTAAGAATTTCTTGAAATTGAAGATATTTAAAGTACCCAGTAAATGTTTGATATAAATAAAATTTCATCAACTCTTGAATTTCAATTTGAGTTAAATATTGAACTTCAGCTTAACCCAATGCAGTCAGCGAGTTGAAACTGAGGGCACCTGGCAGTATCTTTCTGGGGGTTACTCGTCCCCACAATATAGGGTGAACAAACCTAACTAGCCTTTACATATAATTCAAAACTCCTAAATTGAGTTAAAAACAAATATTAATATTTCACTAGAAAATAAGAGGATCAAAATATAATTCAACATTTAGGAGACACTATAATTTTCTCAGAACAAAAGGCAGCGAAGAATCTTTTGATCAATACCATTTGAAAATAACAGCAGTCACCCATATCACATAAATTAAATAGTAGTCACCCATGTCACATAAATCAAACAGCAGTCACCCATATCACATAAATTAAGGGGGTCTTCCCGTCAAGTCCGAGTTTTGATCCGATTGGTCTTAAATTTGGCCAGTATATGTATTTTTTGAAGAAAAGCATATTTTGTTCGAGAACTTTTTTGATTTATGCCTAAGTTTTTCCGGAAAATTTGAAATATTAGTTTTTTGAGTCATTTTTGTACTTATTTAAAAAGAATAGAAGTCATTGAGTTTTTATGCTAGAACAAATTCGAAGACAGTTTTGGAATTCTTGGAACATTTCCAAAAAGTTATATTCAGGGATTTTGTATTTATATATATGCGATATTTTACCAATATATCATATATACCGAAATTTTTGGATTTGAACTATGATAAGAAAAATTAGAATGTAAAAATGGAAAAAGTGACAATATTTCTTTGTTATAAATGTTTCAAGAATTCTAAAACTGTCTTTGTTTTCTTCCTAGCTTAAAAACTCAATGACTTCTATTCTTTTGAATTTTGAAAGTAAGTAACTTTACACTACAGGCCAATAACAAAATTTTTTGTTGAAATGTAATATAATGAAAAATTTGTGTAATTGATTGCTGTTAAATTTTTATTTCGATAATCTCCATGCATAACTTCATGTTCACACTGTGAATTGTAATATCCATGAAAAAAAATGATTTAAATTTCAAAAAAATGATTTAAATGAAATTTGACTATAATATGTAACTTTTGAAAAGATACACTATTTTTCCATACATTTTTTTGATTCAGGCCTTAGTTTCTGAAAAAAAATATTGACATATTGGTATTCAGTCCATTGGTATTGCTATTTCAAAAGAATATAGAACTTATTGAGTTTTTATGCTAGAACAGAAACAAAAACAGTTTTAGAATCCATGGAACATATCTAACAAAAGTACATTGGCAAATTTCCCATTTCATTTTTATGTTTTCTTTTATATGGGGTCGAAAGTTAAAGATTTTGGTTTCCTTACCTCCCCCACCCCTGGGGGGGACCTATTGTCTGTAGCACCATAAAATTTTAGGACCGAATAGTCCACACCACTTAGGGTCCTTTTCCAAAAAAACATGAAAAATGACAATCGGAGAGAAAAGGGGCCTGGGAGGACCCCCTCAAATTGCTGTCATCCATATTACAAATTAAATAGCAGTCACCCAAATCACATTAAATTGAATAACACTCACAAATAAGCATGAGGAAACAAATGCTATTATTCATAGTGTAGCAATGAGAGACTTGCAAATGTGCATAACAAAATCAGTCACAAGGTTAAACATTAAAGTTACATCGTTAAGCTCTCACTCATATCAACCTCATAGTTTGCTAGTTCTCAGTTCTCAAGATTCCCTCACATGAATACTTTGACCTCACATGAGTACTGTGTGCAATGTTCACAAGTTATCCTTTCAAAGCACCTGATCCAGCTAATATCATAGAATGAAACACAACTAATAGCTTTGGTAAAAGACTAAAATAGCAAACACTTTGTCACATCAAATTCCGCTATAAATTCGCCTAAGCCTTTCTACACACAATAAAGGTGATTCAAAAAGAGAAAGTTATCATTCAGTTAAAAATTAGGAAATGGAGAATCCAGGCTTGAGGTGTGTTTCCTGCAAACATTAACAGTGAGTAGAAAAAGTTTATGGGACAAGATGAAATGTTGAAGAAAATATTAAAAGGTGCTAGAAACATTACGGAAGGTAAAATGAAGAAATTCCTCAACAAAAAGATTAAATTTAAATAAAAAGAAAGCCTATCTAACTATCACATTATGACATCACATTTTCACAGTTGGAGCATTTACCAAATGATGCCACTTGCAAGGAGATTTTGGGCTTACAGTAGAAAGTCTTACGGGACGAGTACCCCCAGAATGTCGAATTTTCTAGAGATATTAATTTTAGCTGCTATAGGAAGGGTAAGAGGTCAGGTACATCCTGTGCAAAAATGAGGTTCGTACGTTCACTCGTTCGCCCGCTACGGGGGTTCGAAGTTGGGGATGAGGGGAGATGGAAGTGGTATTATATCATGTTACACCTCCCCCCTTAGAACTTTCTGCACAGTGCGACTTTGCTATATAATCTTCTGTCTCTTTATTACTGTATAATGATTTCATGTGTCCTAGCTGACCCAACCAATAATAATAAAGAAAAATTTAGATTGTTTATGTTTCCTTGTTTACTTTTTTGGGAGGATCGGAATGTGCGGTTTCAAAATGCATCTCCTCCTACAGTTTTTGGGTAACAGTGATGATTTTAATACCATTGGATGCAGAGAGACGTGGGCATTTCAAAAATTTAAATTGAAATTCAAAATTCGTTTTCGGTCAAAAGTTGTGACGTCATAAAGTACAAAATTTTACGGAAGAAGACATGCCTTGAAATTGTTAATGTTTTTTCAGTTCAAACAATTTTTCATAAGTTTGGAGAATTCCAATTATACAAGTATTTCCGCATCCAATGACATCAAAATCATTACTTTTACACAAAAATTGTCGGAGGAGATGCATTCCAAAGATCCCCCTCAAAATCTCGTTTTGTATGAATATCTCGTTTTCTTTACAAAAAATCGCGGTCAATTTTGATTTTATTGTTGTCAACAATTTTAACAATTTCGTTGCCAAAAATCACTAAAGGAACACATTTAAAATGGTTTTACATGAATGACATTCTGCTAGCTGATGTGTTATTTTCGAGTTATTCAACTTTCACATTTTCGTGTTCCATAGCAGTTCTAGTCATTCAAACATCAGAAACCGTTGCGCGCTTGAGCTATTAGAGTTCGTTTGGGTACTTTGTAATTTATTATTAGCTGACCTCGTGGAGCCTGCGGACCTGAACCCACATCTGGGATCTATTAGTTAATAACACCATAGAGGTTAACACCCAAAAATTTTCGCGAAACTGGGGTTGTGAATACTTAAATCTAGGGTATTTACTCCTACGGTTTCGCTTATTCTCACCGAGCCAGCCAGTTAGTTGTATTTCGATGTTAGTTGTAGTTCGATGCAAGTGGTATTCTATCTTGACTCAGCCGCGGCTATACTATCTTCGCTCGTGAGAAAGAACAACGGGCGGGAACGGACAAGAAAAGGGTGAGGTACGCTTTCTTTATTTCGGTATCCGTGGCGCCGTAAACTGCACAACATGGACATTTTCAGATTTGGTGGCAAATGAGGAATAAGCAAATGATAAGAAAACTCCCAGTTAAAAATATAGATGAGGAGTAACTGATCAAAGTATAAGGAACAACTAATGATGCTGGCACTAGTGTGACTCAATGACAAGTAGTGGTAGTAGTAGTAGTAACATGGGTTTGCTAGCGCTTCAGTTACTCAAACTATGTCGCACCGAAGGTCACATATCTTAATTCGTATCAGACTTATTCCAAATAACTACACAAGATGAACATCACTGTTATTTGAAACATCAAACTATATGAGCATCATGATCACGAATACAACTAAAAATTACAAGTGTCGCCCCACCAAAATTTGTACACAACACAGGACATTCTCAATGACAACGATCTACCACGCCAGTCTCAAGAGTCTGGTAGCACACGTATCGACTTGATGTTAGCAGGAATTATGGTTCCGGGCACGACAATAAGGATGGTACTCTACACTCAGAACACACGTAATACAGTGAGACAGCTATTGGAATATCTGGACAGAAAAAGTAAATTTTTCCAGCTTGAGAGCACATTGGTAAACACACATTTTTTATGCACACATAGGATCAAGGAGGACAGTCTACTCACGCACATATCAACGACAATTATTATTGTCAAAGCCAAACACATGACACGATGAGACGGCTATTGGAATAACTGAGCAGAAAAATAAATTTCATAACTGTTAAATATATGCGCTGTGGTCAAGGGTTTGCACCCTCAGTGGGGCAACTGACACGTCTTAACATACAGTATATACTCACAAACAATGGGGGACGGTATCCTCACACTTCATATAGTCTTTCTATTTCGAACTACAGAAATGAAAGAACTATCTTATTGTTTTTTCTTTGCTCTACCTGTTGGGAAGATATTTTTTGAAAGGTTAGGTCTCTGATGCAGAGGCAACACTAAAAAGAGAACAGCAAATTATCATTCACCTAAATTTTACAGACAAGCACGACGGCTTATTCAGCCGTAGAATAATCGGAGCTTAAAGTTAATGTACATGAATACAGCAAATCAGCTTTAGTTATTTTAGCATCACAGCGGCTATCTTTTATGTCAAAATTTAGGTTGCTCAATTTAAATCATTGGTGAACTATCCCCCGGGTAAAACAAGTACCCAGTTGCTGATATCATCTTGAGCACACAGATTCATATGGGCAGTAGTCACCGTTTTCTGAGCACATTTTCAGTCTAGTTTGAACGCTTTGGCTCTAGGCTTCCACCCTACTGACTGGCGCAGCTTGCTCATCGCAGCTCATGGGTGAGGGGCCGACACATTATTGACATTCAAAAAATGTATTTTATTTCTCAGCAAAAAATAAAAAAAAACTGCAGCTTCTCCTAGACTGCTGGCTACCTTAACTTACATAACTTGAAATATGAAGTTCCTAGCATCACAATGCTGCAAACTGGCAAGAGAAAACACTAGAAATTCACAACATCACAACGGCTAGTCTGACTCAATGTAAGGTGGTTTGCTGGCTGCCAGAAGCATCATTGAATGCTCTGGGAACCGGCTGTTCACCACTATCTAGCATAGCGACAACACATAGAAATAAAGAGACTAAATTTGAGCTGCTAATATTTCAAGTCGAATTTCTTACACACACAATTACACTAATAACACAGAACGAGAAGAACTTGGTGAGGGAACCTTTCCACTCCACGGCTACAGCCAGACAAAGATGCCGCGTTGGGCTTGCGGACCAGCGCACCTGTCCGCGGCGATGTTGCCACAAATCTTGTCGGAAATTAGCGTCTTGTAAGATGTGACATATTCACTTGCATGAATAACACCGAGCGCAACAAACGCTTTCAATCTAGCTTAATTGTCATCCTAATAATGTTTGATACAATCAAAGAGGGTTGGAGAACACACGCCGCAGACACGTTCTACGATGGCCGCCATATTGAAACATGTTTCCGTCTACAACCTGAACAGGGTAAAAGTTGAATAACTCGAAAATAACGCATTAGCGAGCAGGATTTGATTCATGTAAAACGTTTTTGAATGTGTTCCTTTAGTGATTCTTGGCAACGAAATTATTAAAATCGTTGGCAACATTAAAATCAATATTGACCAAAATCGCATTTTTTCATCGAAAACAAATGATTCCAAATTGCATTTCTTATCAGTATATCAAATTTCATTGCTCTAGGTTCAATTTAAAAGAAAATCTTCCTGAAAGGATACTCTTTCCTTGAGAAACAGCAAAATTTTTTTTAAATAATTTCAGTTTCTGAAAAATTTCATCAGTTTTCTATACATACATACACGAAAATAGATATTTTTAACAGTAAATGGCAGTATAATCACTCTACGGGGAGTAAAGCCGCCATTAAGGTAATCCAAAGATTACATGGGACTACACACACACTCTTTACTTAAACGTTCTTTTCACAGCGTCATAAGCCCAGAAATAATTAGCCCACCAAAAGACTATATATGTTCGCACATTCTACGTCTCCTCCAGACCTGGACATAATTTTACCATTCATAGCAGCGACTTAGGTTACGATTGTGACTCTTACTATCTAATTTCCAGCTTCTCCAACGCAGCAATGATACTTCACATCCTACATTATTGCAGAATTGCATGATAATTACATCAACCATTTTCTTTTACCGAGGTATTTGCCCTCCAAAATAACAAACAAGTTTTTCATGGAATCGTTCCTTCAATTGAATTTCATCAAAATCCCTTCTCTAAAAACTGATGACTTCCTTTAAAATCTTTTACGAGATGGTTTGAGGGATAACTAATGTAAAATTGTTCACTCACACACATTAGTGAGCGTTTCGGGGAATGTTGAAACTCGTAATTGTACAGCATAAGTACGGCGTTGTGGGCGAAATAACGGCGAGAAGTGACTTGAACATATGTATTGGGAAGCGTCGGTCGGAGATGCTGCACGGCGCGGGGTCAAGCAAGACAGAGCGAGACGAAGATCATAGGCAGCGGAACGGGCGCAGGAGCGGCCTTGGCTTCTGGAATGAAGTTCACTCGTAACCGCAAGTGCAAATTTCCACCCAAAATTTAACGAGGGGATTGGCTCAATCTCCTCGTTAGAAAAGTTTACTCGGAACCGCAATTTTTCAATTTTCATTCCCGTGTCACAGTAATAATACGAATTTTTCTCCAATATGTTTTGAATCTCAACTCCTTGGAACTTTTCGGAGGATGCATTTTCAACCACTTCGTTATCGAACAAATAATATTCAATTTAACGCTCCCAACCTCATTTTAAAGTTCAAGATATATATAGAGATATGAACTATTTAGGCAGGTGACACGCAACATTGGTATACAGGTTACGGCAACTCAGTTGATCGCTCCACATTACAATTGCTTGCTTATACCTGCAATTACAATGGTTTTCCTGGTGTTGCCTTGGGGAGGAGAGAGGGCAGTGCAAGCCCAACGTTATACATTTATTCTTCTCCCTTCAAAAATTCGATATACATGTAAAATTTCTTAAGGCTAAAGATGAGCAGGGTGGTAATAGAAACGATATATTGGAAAACAAAACAAGAGGGTTCAGTTGCTGGGGAATACAAACTAGCATACCAACAAGTTTCACATTTTCATAGGTTGTTAGCATTTTGAATCTGAATCAATAATAAATTTTACCAGGTTGAAGGATATGTTAGATTAATTTGAAAATAATTTTTAAATTGCTACAAGGGAGACAATCGAGATTATGTATTGGGTGCAATGATGAAGCTTGAGGCCATGTCGTAACAATTCAGTCCCCACTTGAGATTTGGACAAAGCTGTAACGTTCGCTAGTGATGGAAAAGTAATTTCGCGAGTAAAGAAGTTTCAACAGAGATGTTCCCTAATAAAGAAAAAGTATATGGGGAAAGTCACATTTAACATACGTTATATATTGGAGGTATTTCTATTCGTTGAGTGATTAGATTAAACAGACGTCTTTAAAATTAGGATTTAGAGTGAGAAAGTAGCCCGAAGTAGAGGTTATTTGACTTATGTGCATTTAATGTGGCACTATGGTAATCAATTCACAATTTTATTAGAATTTTCCCAAATTACGTAGGTAAAATTCTATTTTTAATTGCTCGTCACCCTTACTCTGAACATAATAGGTCCGTAACGAAACGTCTACCCTTACATTGCATAGTGCATAGAATATTTATGAAAATAAGCTACTCATGAGTACTTGTACACTTCGTTGTGGTATTGTGGCGTTATAAACGATCTTAGTTATTTTAACTGTTATTACAGTTCCCCATAAACAAAAGTTGTACATGATGAGAAAGCACTTATTACGTTCAGTTCATCACAACAGAATGCGAGTTTTATTCGGCATAGACGGGCAACTCGTGTGTGGATCATCCGTGTGCGTATTCGGCTTACCGCATGCATTGGTCCTAATATGTACACAGTAATATTTTGCTCATGTATAACTTTGAGATGAACTATTAAACCGAGCACAAGGGAACCGATGACTCCGCATAGAGGGAAATCTAAAGGGGCGTCGAAAGTCATCGTCAAGAATTTAAAGGAATCATGAAAACACAACGTGCAATTTGCAAGCTCATTTTCTGCGTCAAATGTCATCTGCTCTTTGTTAATTTGCAATTATGACGTTATCTTGGCATTGCCCCAGACTGACTCGCACATGATATTGTCAAGAATAATTCTACGCAAAGCCCTAATTCAATTTCGTCTATTTCAGTTTGGATTTCGGCACCGGAATCTGCCATACCGTGTCTCCATTAACACCTGCATCTGCACTTGATACGTCATTTTGTTCGGCTAGAAAACTCTCAATTACCTTAAAGTCTCGGCCGGGTCATCCCTGCGTTGCTACGTGTGGTGCCCCAGTGAAGACTTTATCTACACACCTATCTGTATACTCTCAGGAAAATCTTGCATTAACTGACGTCCTATGAAGCCCTTGTAGAGCTTTATAAATAATTAGAAAATCAAGTAAATTGAAAATGCAATTGAAGATGAGAAAGTATTGAAAGTCTATTTGAGAAGTACTGATGCCACAGCAGTCAAACGTCTAGTGAGTAACTCTGGTATACTCGAAGGCAGAAGTGCCCTGTGTCTTGCCATGTTCATGAGCAAATTTCATATTCTAATTTCTCATTGATTCAGAACCACAAAAGTGTAAAGGTGTCATTATGAGCAGCACGGCTGCATGGCACGTAATTAACACGCAACCCGTGCATCTCAGTTACATATCTGGGATTTAGGATCAGATATCACACACACACACATGTTCAGAATGTAAATACCCAAACGTTTGTTGTTTACATGGGACAGATTTTACTTGTGTATTACGATTTTGAAAAAAATTGTTTGACTTGATGGGTAATTTAAATTCTCTGATGCCTATTTTAAAGGATTTTATGGACAAATCACATTCTTCAACTACCGAAAATGCGAAAGTAGCGATAAATTTTGAGAATAGTTGTAGGAAAAACCCCATTTTGTTGACTAATTCATCAATCTCTGAAAACAGTTTATGCATCGCTCTCCAAAGTTCAAATTTTATTTCACGTGCTCAAAAAATCAATCAAGTTGTGTTCGTCATTCCTGAACTGCTGAATAAATTTTCCTGCCGTCATTTGGCATTCACATACATTGAACTTTGCAATAGGAACGTGTGTGAATTATCAAAAATTCTTTTATTTATATTGATATGATTATTTTCTTCATAGGTAACAATATAGCCTAATTTATTTTCAAAGACCAGAATGAAAATTCAAACCATAGCTTTTTTTAAACAAATAAAACAAGTTCTATGTAGATACAGGGTGTGGTGTAATTCGATGCACATATTCTACCCATATGCAGAAAAATGCCAAATTAAACGATTTTCTGTACCTGGGTAAAATATGTGTATCGAATTACACAACACCCTGTATAATAATTTGGCGGGTGTTTATTTACTCAGATGGAACATTCAAAACATGTGTGTGTAATATCTGTTTCTAAATCCTAGATATGTAACTGTGATACACGGGTAGTGTGTTCATTACGTGCCATGCAGCGGTACTGCTCATAATGACACCTTTGCACTTTTGTGTCAATGAACAAATGAAAAATTCTGATGGAAAATTAATGTGGGAACGCGGTTTGGTCCACGTGAGATTTTTTGTAACTAAAATAGTTACCTTTTTAGGTGTGGTAGAGGTTGTGTGGATCAAATGTTTGCTGTGAGGCAGGTGAATGAAAAATACTTATTGAAGGGAAAGGATGTATATTGGGCATTTATGGATCTAGAGAAGGCGTATGACAGAGTGGATCGCGAGGCTTTATGGCAAGTGGTAAGTTTGTATGGAGTGGGTGGGAGACTGTTGAATGCGATCAAGAGTTTCTACATTGATAGCAGAGCATGTGTGAGAGTAGGGAATGAGGTGAGTGAATGGTTCCCAGTTGTGACAGGTGTGAGACAGGGATGTGTGATGTCGCCGTG
The DNA here is from genome assembly GCA_030386875.1 of Morinoia aosen. Taxonomy (NCBI): domain Eukaryota; kingdom Metazoa; phylum Arthropoda; class Malacostraca; order Amphipoda; family Talitridae; genus Morinoia; species Morinoia aosen. Next base: position 57,513,961 of record CM059574.1, on the reverse strand, counting down.
GTTGTTTAATTTGTTTATGGATGGTGTGGTGAGAGAAGTGAATGCCAGAGTGTTGGGAAAAGGTGCGCAGTTGGTGGGACGAAATGGTATGTATTGGGAAGTGTGTCAGCTGTTGTTTGCAGATGATACAGCGCTTGTGGCTGATTCAGAGGAAAAACTGAGGAGACTGGTTACAGAGTTTGGTAGAGTGTGCGAAAGGCGGAAATTGAGGGTAAATGTGAATAAAAGTAAGGTGATGAGATGTTCAAGAAGTGGAGTGTTTGGAACTTTGGATGTGAGGTTGAATGTGAAAGTTTTAGAGGAGGTAGAGCATTTTAGGTACCTCGGGTCGGATGTGACTGTTAAGGATAGTATGGAAGTAGAAGTGAAGCATCGAGTGAGTGAAGGTTGTAAGACATTGGGTGCAATGAGGAAAGTTTTTGAATGCAGGAGTTTGAGTATGAATGCTAAGAGGGGACTGTATGAAAGTTTGATTGTGCCAGTTTTGTTGTATGGAGCAGAGTCCTGGGGGTTGAGAGCAGCTGAGAGGAGGAAGTTGGATGTGTTTGAGATGAAGTGTTTGAGGAGCATGTATGGAGTAACTAGAAGAGATAGGATCAGGAATGAGTTGGTTAGGGAGCAGACGGGTGTTATCAAAAAGTTGAGCAGGCGAGTGGATGAAAGAGTGCTTGGATGGTTTGGGCATGTAGAAAGAATGAATGTTGAGCGGCTGGTGAAAAAGATATATATGTCGGAAGTGAGTGGTCTTCGAGCGCGAGGTAGACCACAGATGAGTTGGATGGATGGGGTGCGACGTGCTTTGTATGAGAGGGGTCTGACTGTGGACGTGGCGAGAGGGATGGCTGCGGACAGAAGTGAGTGGGGGCAGTGTATATAAAGGTAATTTTATTTTTGACTCGTTACTGGAAGCTGCCCGCGTGTGATGGGGTTGACCTGTCATCTGCGGGGGAGGGGCTGCACTCAATGAAACGGTCGGGGTAAACCAGCTGTTGCTGTCGGGCCTGACTGTGGAAGGTGGTTGTGCTGGGCTGCTGCTGATCCTGGCAGTTCAGGTGCGGCCAGTGCTGCCTCTCTCGCCTCCTAGTGACTAAGTGTGGTGATTGTGGCCTGCTGTCGGCTACCCTCCCATGGGGAGGATAAGCCCGGTATATGTATGTATATGTATGTAAAATAGTTACCAAATTTTTATGATTTTGTCAACTAATTACTACTTGAGAAATGGATCGTGATTGTTCAAAGATGATTGCGAAAATTTGTAAGAAACCAATTTTGTAACTCTGGTGAGGTTAGTATACGGAGGTACTAGTATGGGCCGGTTATGGTACTTCAACTACACCTAGATATTCTAGGGAGATGATAACCTGCACTATTCGCGTGCTCAGCTCGTCTAAAAGGAGGGAATTCGATATTTTCCTGGAATATATCCTCAAGCTGTGGATGGCAAAAAAATATATCCATCCCAATAGTACCCGAGATTGAAATATTGTTCTTGTGCACTGGCGAAACTCGTATCACTGATACGGTCATTGAGCATCCTCATGTACCTCAAAGCGAGAAGAAAAGTCAGACACCAAACATATATGAAAATAAATTTAACACACATATGGCAATATTTGGTAAGATATAATAAATGAATACACGTATGGTAATATTGGGTTAAATATAGTAAATAAACACAACATTGGCAATATTAAATTAAATATTAATGAAGATTTTACCCACATGAGCTTTTTCACCACTACCGAAAGTTCGGAAAACTTTTTCTTCATCGACAATTACTGAAAGTGAAGAAAGCGGGATATTCATTCATAGCTGTCACATATTATCTTATATTCTATTATCATTTTTCGAGTTAAGAAAGACAGCTGAAACTGTTTCATGTAGTTAAAAAACCTTAAATGATTTATTTAGTGCGGTAAATATGTGATAAGATAATTACTTTCTCATTACTTGTCTGTCTGTGGATGCTTACAGAAAAGGCGGAAAGAGAGTTTTACACAGAGTGCGTCGGGGAGAGAAGAGGTGAAACGGAAAAGGATAGATAGGCAACTGGTAGAGATGCGCTTTGAGCACATGATGCTATCGTTGGAGTTTTTTTGAAAGTAGTTTGAGGGTGGCGTCTCATTACTTGAACACCTAAGAGTTTGTGATGACTGGTGACCGGATCTGTGATATAGGCTTCACTACCACTCTAATTTCTCCTATTTTAATCCTTCACATGCTCACACCGAACAAGGATATAAATATCCGGTATTTACAAATTGTATTAATATCTTACATATTTATTTTATAAATACAATAATTAACCGAACGCCCACACCAAACTAATCCCCGGCATTATTATATATTAAACCTTCACATACCCACACCAAACTAATGTATAAATCCCAGGTATTTATGGCACAAATAATCTTAAGGTATGCGTGATGAACATGACACGCTGAACATGGCAAGCTGAACCTGAGACACTGAACATGAGACACTGAACATAACACTATGAACATGACACTATGAACATGACACTATGAACATGACACTATGAACATGACACTATGAACATGACACTATGAACATGACACACTGAACATGACACACTGAACATGACACACTGAACATGACACACTGAACATGACACACTGGACATTACATGTTCAACAGAGACGCAGACGCCGATGACGTCGACCAAGACTCCCACGATGGCGGCACGTACGCTTATAATCACGCTCTAATCCTGGCTTTGTGGTTAACTTATCCAGTTAATTAAGTTATCTCATACAATTATTGAACTGGGAATTTTCACAATTCCCGAATAATAAACAAAACATTTTTGCAAGCCCAGGAATATAAAAAGTATACAAAATAGAAGACCTAACCTTTAATACCGAGATAATTGGCACACAATAACTTAGTTCGGCACTAAAAGAACTTAATAAAGGGAGCAGTGAAAATTCCTCACGAAATAACGTTTCAGTAGTGAAACAATTTCCTGTTTGTTTGGTATCTCACGGTAACCAATGGTTCAATTTTCAAATATCTCTCTGTGATACATTTTTAAAATATTAAAGACTATTAAAAGCTACGATTTCAACACTCTTGTGTGGTATTTTACATATAACTTGAGACTGAGATATCTTATGTGTAACTATTCGATATCTATTTTTGGAGATTTCATGTATTTAGAGTTATTTTATATATAACTATCGGATATCTTATACTTGTATTCAATAAGATCACCTCTACCCACTGCGGGCGACAATATCTGAAAATGCATTTAGTATCCTGTAGCAGTCGGGAGAAAAATATTGTTTTTATTTCTAAAACATTTATTACTCAAGTTTCAACCATTGACATTGGGAATAAAGCAACTACTATTTTATGAGGATTATGCGTAACTAGTGGCCGCCATGCGGAAGAATTGAAGTTGTCAATTAATTCTTATGAAAAATTTATGAATTGCTCTACAATATGTGCAAATTAAACATGAGCATCATTTCAACCATCAATAAATTTCTGTGAAACACGAATAATGTAAACACTTAACGGACAGGTATTTACGCCTAAGGAACATTGAAAAAATGTATGTGTAATATCTGTTTCTAAATCCTAGATATGTAACTGAGATACACGGGTAGCGTGTTCATTACGTGCCATGCAGCGGTACTGCCCATAATGACACTTTTACACTTTGGTGCGACTGAAAGAATAAGAAAAAATATTTTAACGGAAAATTTTTGCGTGAACTTGGTAAAATTCAAATCCAGTCCACTCACACTTAGCATAGTTCCCAATAATGTTTTTTTTTAGTTTCATCGGTATTTATCAAATGGCTCGTCTATATGAGCGGTAAACAAAAAGTAAACTTACAAGATCATGTTCTGTACCGTATTTTTGAGCCGAATAGGGCATAGTTGACGGATGAGTAAACATTGACGACAGGCTGATAGGATGATGACGTCGGGATCCTGGACAAGTCTGGTTTAGAATTATTCCAGAGAGGATCCAAAATGCATTTACCTAATCCTTATCGGTGATGGAGCAAAAATTAGAACGGGTGTGTGTTCACTATCCGAGGCAACGCAGGAGCTGAGACCGGTGTCATGCGACCCGTGACTGGGAGTGGTGTGCGGTGGCGGGCCACCTGCTGGTATTCTTGCTCTGCTCACATTCTCTTTTGTTGTCTTTGTCGTACGTCAGGAGTACAACCTGATGGGTTATATTTTTGTAAAATTCAATAATGGAATACAAACAATGTTGTGGAGTGTCATATGCTTTGAAGTTCATATAGGAATCATACATGTATTGAATTCATTTTATTTAGAGTCTTGAGATATCCGTGCAGAGTTCCAACAAGTACGAGAGCGCTGGATGAACGTAACACAGAGCAGTTGGATGCGTTACGTTTATATATTGGACTCTTTAGTACATAACATCGTCAATCTACGAAACAAAATCAGCAAATGACATCTTTATCTCAGACAAAGTCATATATTATTTTTATTACTAGCATAATTATACAGAGTTAATTATCGTAATATGAAATCCAGGCGTTCTTTTTGAGTCACCCAGAATAACGTACAACACAACGTGGAAATCGAGAATACGCTGACGAGTCCTCACTGTACTTAGTCGAGCTATGAGAAACTTTATCTCAAATTCATCATGATAAAATACTTAAAAAATACTCATGAAAATCTAACGAAGTTCGAGGCAGGAAAACGCAGGCGCCGCACGTTGATGTCCCCGCTCCTTTGGGCCGAAATCCATTCATACGAACTATACCTCACCTTCTTTCTCTAATCTACATTACGTGTTCTCCTCCTTTTTATCTACTCTTCCAAATGTGCTCTCAATTTCATTTACGATCCATAATTTTCCATTTATTTTCTCTTTCCTTTTTGAAAACATCTTTGCAACGGTAACGGAACTGTAGGCTAACTACTTGTAGGTAGGTCTAAGCCTCCCCAACTACAACAAAGGTGCTCCAAAGAGAGGATGGCATTATTGTGCTCACAATAGAGTTAAGAGAACGAGATATCTATGTATCATACATTACGTGTTTCATACGCTTAAACCAGTAAAATTGAAAGAAGTTGGCGAGACAAGATGAAAGCTGAAGACGAAAATAGTCGGTGTTGAAAACCATGACAGCAGCAGAGACTCGAAAAAAGGTTGCCCGCAGCAGAATAAAAACTCGTTCTATTCCAACAAAAGAGAAGCTTATTTAACGCTGAGCTCGTTACCTCACATCCTATTGGGAGCGCTCACTCCCATCAATACAATAGGTTTATCCACTCGGGGGGTTCGCCACTTGCATTTGAGTACTGGTACTTATGGTACATTTATCACGCGCACGTATCAGGGTAGCTAGCAAGAACTTTGAACAACTTGATAAGAAGTTTTCTCTTTTCATTACGAAGCTGTGCAATTCATGATGTAAGTACAGCATATCTATATTCACTAGTGCACACGTGCTGGTCGCCATTAATCTGAAGAATTTCCTCTCTTCTTTCTTGAGTTAAATTCGCTTGTGCAAGTCGATGCTGTTCGGCATTAGTCTGAAGAATTTCATCGCTTCTTTCTTGAGTTAAATTCTCTCGTGCCACTCAATGTTGTCCAGCTTTATGCCGAAGAATTTCCTCGCTTCTTTCATGTGTTAAGCTCTCTCTAGCTACTCGGTGTTGCTCTGCATTACTCCGTAGAATTTCCAAACGCCGTTCAAGTGTAAATATAGGTCTAGCATCTCGTTGGCGAGTAGCATTGCTTCGTCTTGGCATTTCGCGTTGTTCATCCGATCGTCTTCGGCGTCTTTCTTGCTGTCGAAGTCTTGCTATTTCTCTCATGAGGTTGATACACTTCTATCCACGGTGGCCTCTTTTGGAGGAATTTTATTTTGAAATGTCGTCTGTTATCTTTTCGAAGCTTTTCAAGAAAATCATAATTTCGAAAACAATAACTCAAGTTCCAAAATATTGGGCCTCATACTAAGAAGTAACCAGGTTACGGGTCAAACGAACTTAAAATATTTCTATTCGCATTATCAATAAAAAATATCAAAGCAACATGATGAATTTCAACAGAGAAAGCTCCAAAGAAGATTTTTATTCGTACAAATAAGTTGATTGCGTTTTTTGGATACCGTAATGCAAGTGAGAGGGAATTGAATCGTCACAAAAAATAATGCAATAGAATAATTTCTTGTTTTTCTTAAGCTTTACCCTTATTGCTATAGAAGCTATCGATTAGAAGAGGGGGTCACACAGACGGACGGACGGACGGACGGACGGACGAGGTTCTTTTATAATAGTGACATATCGTACTACATCCCTACCTGTATTCATGATACCTGCACTCAAATGCCACCACATCCACCTGTATCCATAACGCATAACCACGCATGGTACATGCACCACACAACACCCCCACCCGCGCATACCACACAACACGCTCACCCGTACACACCACACAACACCCCCACCCGCTCACACCACACAACACCCTCACCCGCACACACCACGCAACACCCCCACCCGCACATAACACACAACACCCCACCCGCACATACTACACAACACCCCACCCGTACACACCACACAACACCCCATCCGCAAACACAACACAACAGCCAACCCGCACACACCACACAGCACCCCATCCGCACACACTACCACCAGCACAACACAACACCCCCAGCACAACACAACACCCCAGCACAACACAACGCCCCCAGCACCACACACTATCCCCAGCACCACACACCTCCCCCAACTAGAGATGTGACTCAATAAAAAACCATGTCGTTTAAAAAAAACACGTTTTTTACAAAAAAAAAAACATGGCCAAAAAAACCGTGAATATACATTTTTTTAAATATTTTGTCGGAAAATAACTCAGCAAGAAAAAGAACCACATTACATTATTTGTTTTCATGTCAGATTACAAAATAAAACAGCATACTTCTTAATTGACGGTTTTCTATGGTATTATGAAATTTTTCATATTCTGCAGTTTCATGTTTTGATATTTCATTTGTTTTACCACACATGTGAATGACCTTCAACTCCCGAAATAGTGTGTTATAATAACATATCTTTACTTATGGTCTTTGATAGAGATGTGACTAAAAAAACCATGCTTTTTTTTTTAAAATGTTATTTATACAAAAATTATGACCAAAAAACATGGATAATAATATATGTAATGTCACCTAAAAATCCAATGCGTTTTTTTAAACATCGTTTTTTTAACAGAAAAATCATGACTAAAAAAATAGCTATTATTATATTTTATGGGACAATTTTTTTTTTTAAACATTTTAAAAAATCATGACTAAAAACACGGATGTAAATATCAGGAAAGTTATTTTTCTTTAATCGAATTGTCTTTAGAATCTTTTACACAAAGAATGCTGTTAATATTGAAATCATATTTATTAGAGTTGTATTAGGTCTTAGAATAAAATATGTTCAAAGAATCTATTCACTCCATAAAACCTTTCGGAGACCAGCTCCATCCTCAGTGTGTCATTCAGTAAAATTTGGTAAAATGGACAATGAATTTTCACTGTTCCTTTAAAAAACATTTTACTGAATGACTTACTGAGGATGGAGCTGGTCTCCGAAAGGTTTTATAGAGTGAATAGATTCTTTGTAGATATTTAATTCTAAGACCTGGTACGGTTCTAATGGATTTTAATATATTGCATGTGATCAAAAATTCCATTCTGCTTTTTGAATATGTTTTTGTTACAAAAAGTTATGACTAAAAAATACGGATATTAATATACTTTATTTGACCATAAACAACCATGCTGTTTTTTTGAAAACCATCTTTTTTTACAGGAAAATCATAACTAAAAAATTATCGATATTAATATATTCTATATGCCAAAAAAAAATGCTGGCTTTTGAAAACCATGTTATCTCTACCAAAAATCATGACTAAAAAACATGGATATTATGACTTTTTGTGAAAAAAGCATGGTTTTAAAAATGTTATGGTTTTTTGGTCAAATGAAATTTAATAACACTCATGTTTTTTAGTCATAATTTTTTGTAAAAAAAAACTTTTTTTCAAATAGCATGAATTTTTGGTCACATAAAATAAATTAATATCCATGTTTTTTCATAAAGAAGTCATGACCAAAAAATGAATAATAAACAAATAGTTGAAAACATATAAAAAACAATGATTTTTTTGGCGACATAAAATATATTGATATCCATGATTTTAAAACACGATTTTTATGAAAAACACGTTAAATAAAACATTATGGTTTTTTGGTCACATAAAATATATTCATAATCAGATTTTCTTACACACGATTGTTTGTAAAAAACATGTTTTTTAAAAAACAGCATGGTTTTTTTAGGTCTCAGAAATATATTCATGTTTTTTAGTCATTTTTTGGTAAAAAAACATTTTTTTGGTCTCAAAAATATATTATTCATGTTTTTTCAGTCCTGATTTTTATTAAAAAACATGTTTTTTCTAAAAACTGCATGTGATTTTTTAGGTCACATAAAATATATTGTTTTTTAGTCATGATTTTTCTGTAAAAAAAACAGCATGGTTATATTTGGTACCAGAAAATATATTAATATTCATTTCTATTAGTCAGAATATTTGTAAAAAAACACGTTTTTAAAAAAACAGCATGTTTTTTGGTCACCTAAAGTATATTAATATCGATGATTTTTAGTCATTTTTTGTAATGAAAACATAAAAAGAAACCATACAGTAAAAATGCAGGCAGATAACCCACAATTACCTAGATGAGTCTAAGAGGAACAGCAGGAGCCACAGAACTTACCACAGAACTTGTAATGAAGGAGTCAAAATTCAGAGCTTATTATCTCTGCTATGTCTGATTTTTTTGGACACATAAAAATAAAATCAGACATAGTAGAGGTAGTAAGCTCTGAATTTTGACTCCATCAATATAGGTTCTGTGGCTCCTGCTGTTTCCCTTAGATGCCTCTAGGTAATTGTGGGTTATTTGCCACCACTTTTACTGTATGGTTTCTTTTTGATGTTTTTATAACAAAAAAATGACTAAAAAACATGGATATAAATAAATTTCAGGTGTTCAAAAAAACCAAACATACCTATCCAAAATTTAGGTTTGTGCGAAAAAAACAACAACAAAATACACATAAAAAACACGTTTTTTAAAAAAAAACCGTCATCAAATAAAACCGTTTTTTTGCATCACTACCCAGGTAGCAAGAAATTATTAGACCAATATTGGGTCGATAATTATTTATTGACCTGATGTTGGAATCTTGGATTACAATAATAGGCTAACAACAAGACAATATCGAAAAAAGATATGTTTATTTATGATGTTAGCTTGTTATTGGGACAATGTACTTAATAGTTTTATTTCTAATATTAAACTAACAGTGTATATATACTGTATACGTACGATATTCATATAAGTGGAAATTATCTCATAATAATTAAAATCTCGAAGTTTAATAAAATTTGTCAAAATATAAATTATTATTGCCCAAATATTGGGTTGATATTGTACGCCAATAATACGGAGTAATTTGTTTAAAATGTACCAATAAAGTTAATGAATAGTTATTGCAGTCATTAATGAGTGCAGATATATTTGACAGATATCAAGAAATGTGAAAACGTTACAATAATATGTATATTCAGAGTTACTGTAATCACAGGTTCACAGTTCTTGTTTTTTCAGTCGTCCAATGAGTTTCGAAGGTCTAATTTTCTCAAAAAATATGCTAAAATCGTTTGTCATATGTTACTATAGCAAAAAATGTCTATATATTGAATTAAGATGATATAAAGTCATTTATGTAGATGATATAAAAGACTTAACTTCGTAACGAAGGTATTGAGTAGGCCTATTCCTACCATATAACCCATTTTGCATGCATCATTCTTTGAGTAGAGCGCTTTCGTGCAATTTTTCAATCACGCATATATATGCTGCTTAGATGAACGTATATATGCTGCTTAGTACAGGTTGCCCGACAACTGGTACTTACGTGCAATACAAAATTTGGACTACGATGCCAAAGAGGTTTGTAATCATGGATTTTAGATAAATTTTGAATGCAGTTTAATGCATTGTCTTTTAGGTGTGTAGGTATGTACATCGGATAACATAGTTATCAGAATTATATATATTTCTCGTCTTTGAACCCTTCTGAATATTGATGCGATATTAGAAATTAATTATTGAGCCAAAGTGTTGTTTAAGGAAACACCTCAATATCAAGTCAATAGTGACACAGTAATTAGCTGATACTGGGTTAAAAATAAATTATTATTGGGGCAATATATTTTACCAATATCCACTTGATGTCAGAAAATAAGTATTGGGCCTGTAGTACCCTACCTTAGTTACCCCTCAAACTCAGTTCTAGTCCATTTATGTTCAGTAATACTGATATGTGTATATGTAAAATTATCCAAGAAAAAAGTGCTAAGATCTAAATAGCGTATCAGCAATACCAGCTGCAGGAGAAGTACGAGTATTTACATATGAACGCTGCTTCACCCGCCGCAAGTTGAACTCAATTGTTAAAGCAGCCATAACTCCAGGCCTTACAGGCCAATATTTGTCTAAGAAACACCTCAATATGACGTCCAAGGGTGACACAATAATTAGCTAATATTGGGTTAGTGAAATTTTCATTATCGGGGCCATATGTTTGAAAAATATCAACCCATCAGGAATTGAGTATTGAGCCAATGTTATTGTGGGGAACACTTCAGTATCAAGTCAATATTGACACAATAATTAGGTGGTTTTGGGTTGATGATAATATTGTTATTCGGCCAACATATTTTTCTAATATCAACCTAATTTTCCAAAATATGGTATTGTCCCAATGTTCATTTTGAGTATCTAGTCAATATCGAGATTGTATATTTGCTCAATATTAGGTCAATAAATTTTGCTACCTGGGTACCCCCAACACAACACAACTCAAACAACACAACAGGAGCAGGACAAAGCGCAGTGACAATGCTGCCCACAAAGCCATCAGAGAGGACGTGGAGGCCCAGCGTGTGGAGCTCGATTGTTATGAGCTGCAGCAGCGTCTGCTGGGTCACGCTGCCCATGAAGTATTGCAGCTTTGATCTGTGCAGGAAAAGATTAAAGGCTACAACTTTGGCTGTGTCCACTTAAAGGCTTCAGCTCTGGCTGTGTCCACTTAAAGGCTACAGCTCTGGCTGTGTCCACTATAAAGGCTACAACGTGGCTGTGTCCATTTAAACTTTACAGCTCTGGCTGTGTCCACCATAATGGCTACAACTTGGCTGTGGCCACCATAAAGGCTACAACTTGGCTGTGTCCATCATAAAGACTACAACTTCGCTGTGTCCACCATAAAGGCTAGAACTCTGGCTGTGTCCACCATAAAGGCTACAACTTGGCCGTGTCCACCATAAAGGCTACAACTTGGCTGTGTCCACCATAAAGGCTATAACTCTGGCTGTGTCCACCATGAAGGCTAGAACTCTGACTGTGTCCACCATAAAGGCTACAACTTGGCTGTGTCCACCATAAAGACTGTATAACTGTTGAAGTTCATCACGTGATAAAGTTCGAAGAAATTCACTAAACATTTTTATTGGAACACTGTCAATCGGTAAAAAGTACTACCAATGAAATCTATAAAACGCAACGTTTCGATGTACAAACATCATCATCAGGCTGAAAATGTACAGAAAAATTAATCATCCACATTGGTAAAATGCAAATCTAAATCTTAAGCTATATGAGACTAGCATGAAAAATGAAATCACACCAAAAAAAGATTTTACAAGTGACTAGGTATAAAGGTTGTACTATATAAATATGTATGCCCAAGATCAGGTACAGTAATAGTTTCGCACACTATAGATGTTCACTGGACGAGTGATAGGGGCGAAATGACCGGACAAGCAGTTGCCTCGGACTACTAAGATGCGGTTTTAGTAAATAATTTTAGAGCAAAAAAGTCATTAGTGTTTTCGTTGAGGACAGGTTTAAGTTTACGGATTTGTAACGCTTCTGTAATTTGAATATGATCTTTTTTAGTCACGTTAAATAAGATTTTTTTGAGTTAGGACATTTTCAAAAATGTTGAGTGAACTTCTTCGAACTTTACCACGTGATGAACTTCAACTGTTTCGCAAAGTTGAGAAATTAGAAGAGATAAAGGCTATAACTCTGGCTGTGTCTACTATGTAGGCTACAACTTTGGCTGAGTAAAGCAAATTGTACAGTTCCTGCACTGATTAGTATATATACATCAGATAAAAGAAAACACAATCACAGCATTGGTTATACCAGTCAGATACTGCCACTGAAATTTGATGCTAGCAAAACTGGACAGGTAAAACTTGCCCTTAGCAAATAAAAAAGATGAAATTTAGCAAAAGTTAAATGAAACTTGTAAATTTACTGCATTTAAAATTCAACAAAGGTTATTTGCTGCTAATAAAATTAAACAGTTGGAAGATGCCTCTGGCAAAACGAAACAGTTCAAATATACTGGAAGTAAAATAAAACAGTTGCATTGTGTTGTAAGCAGAATAAAATGGGTGAAATTATCTGGAGACAAAATTAGACGAGTGAAACTTACATTTTGCACTATTCAACTATTGAAATTTGTCAGGCAAAATTAAATAGATAAACTTGCTGTAAGCAAAGTTATACAGGTGAAATGGGTCTCCAGCAAAATTAAACAGTAAAAAGCCATCATCATAAAAATGAATAAATAAAATTGAAGGGTGTAAAGGTTTAATGGACTACTCCACACGTTTTCAAAAATCAGGGGTCTTGACCGCAATAGTAGCCTACTGGGCTCTAGATTCCCTTTTCTGGTATTCTCGTGTGGCTCAAGCGTCGATTGAAGGCGACTACATGCAGTTGTCACGTTTGCTTCCTTCGAATGGAACTGTTGAAATGGACTACCAGTGGTCTGCCAAAGGAACGTGAGACAGCTGCTGTGATTGGTCCACAGATTGGGGTATAGTTTTCTCGTTTTTATGATCATGATAGAAAATTGTTCACGATTTTTTTTGGGTAACTATCATAAATTTATCAATTATTTATTTCGGTGAATAGATATTATTTTTATTGCGGCCTGTTAATTATGGTGGAAAAATTATGAATTAAATAAATGGACGAGCACTTAATTAGAATATTTTGTTAACTGAATTGGAAGCCAACATTATATTAAATGTGAGCCAATACGGATTGGGTTAGATAGTACTTGAATAAGTTAACGGTGTATTCACTTGGCTGGACTTTCAAAGCTTTAAAACAGCAAAATAGATATCGCACCGTCTATAACCGTCGCTGCAGCTTATTTTCTAAAACGATGTCCCATCTCAAAAACTTTTTTCTTGAATTGTTTGTAAATATCTTTGGGGAGTGTGCTTTGTGGCTACAGTAATGATCCAAAAATTGCAGATTTCAAAATGTGGCTTTCCTGATAACAAATAGTATTTACGAGGCCTGAGTTTTTCGGAAAGCTCAATTTTTCCAAATTTTTCATGCAACTTACGATCAAGAATTGAAGAATAACCCATGAATGTTATTGACACTGACAATTTATAGATTTTTGGCAGTTCTTCTTCATACTTTGATCCGCACATTCGTGAATCTCTGTATACTAGTTAATCATAATCATCACTCAATATAATTCACAGCTCTTGCCGCGAAAAAATGTTGGTCAATAATCCACTTCCCCACTCTATCCTTCGTTTTTTCTTTTATAATAGTACTAGAAAATGGTTTCTGTTTTTTGAACCGCTATCACGTAATTTTTATATTTTCAGCAAGCGTCTATTTGTTAAGCTGAATTTTGAATAAACGTTTTATTCAGTTCCAAAGTTGTAGAGAACTATCTTATGAACGAAACATTCGTAATAAATCTTTTAAAGACTTTTCGTATCGATTTGTTTCTGTGTTAATACTTTACCATATTTCGTTAATCAAAAATATAGTTGCCGATATGCACCTTCTACGATGTTTAACAATATTTACTCCAGCTTTTATTCCACTTCGCTTATGATTCAGTTGTAGACTTGAAAGAAAATTTTGAAACTATGGTTGACTACTGGTCCCAAATTTATTCATTCATTTGGTTAGGAAATCTTACAGTAATGAAAATACTATTATCCCGTTAAACGCCGAGATATTGAATTGCAGTGGAGAATACTGATATATAGATTCTCTACTTAAAACAAGCGATGTTTTACCAACACAATTGGAATGCTGTATGGAACATCTCTCTTGTACGAAGAAATACTGGTGTGTTATTCCACTGTTATCATCTTATCATTTATTTTTAGTAACCCAGATGGTCCCAACCATTCTCTGTTTCTTGAGATCATTGAAAAAACATTCATCGAAACCTAGCATGAATTTTAAACCATAGTATGTGGGATATTTGTGAGCTGAAAAAAATTGTTACCGGAAAATTCAGTATGAAACGCAACTATTAACTACATGTATATCTGAATCATGGGATATGATAGCTCAATTTTGCATGAATCTTTCAAAAATTCCTCGGCAGATTTAAAAGCTTTCGCCTGTATCTCGGCTCAGAGTGAATTCAAATTGTACCGATTATCATTTACATTTTATTCTTTATATCTTTTCATACGAGAGGTTGATGTGTTAGAAATTAATTTTTGATTGGTACTGTTGTGGAACTGGTATATATTTAAACAATTTATTCACGGTAAGTGAACATCAGAATAATTAGTAATTAGAGTTATTATAATTTGATAACCTTTACTTGTGGTCCCGAAAAAGTTCATTGAATTCTACAGCAGCCTAACAAACACTGTTTTAATCATTAGCTTAACCTGATAGCCTCAACCTATTGGCCTAATCAAATAGTAGGTTGGTGCTAAATGTAATTCCTAAATAATTACATACAAACAAACATGAAAATGTGTAATGAGAACGATTGAAATGAAAATTCGAATGAATTACCATGAAGACTTTTGGAAAAATGATAGAAATGTGAAGAAGCATATTATTCATGAAAAAAAAAATAGTTGAAATTCATGAGTAAATTATCTCGATAGTTTAAATCCTCCCAAGATGTAGAATATAATGAGCCATAGGCAAATTGTGAGTTTAATTTTTGTGACACCAATCAAAGCAAATCTAATTTCAATAGTAAAATTAAAACACACTATGGAAAGAGTTAACGCCTGTGCAGGGCTTGTCTACCAACAAGCCTAACCCTGACACATTTGCTGTTCTTGATTACCGCTCTTCTTCTTGAGTCACTTGCAGATTAAGAACGCAAATGAGCTCTACCGTAAATTGCCAGATTCAACAGGCTTCAGGCTTCAGCATCAGGCAGCTAGCAAGCTTCAGGGTTCAGCATCTGGTAGCAAGCAGGCTTCAGCACTCGGTCCTCAGGAAAGGAGGCTTCATCAGCGCTCCTTGGTTTTCGGGACATCATCGTCATTTACCCTGGGACCTTAATCTAAGATATTTTCTTCAAGAATTCTACTTGTTTTCATTATTCTTCGACAAAAAACGGGATTACCACAATTTTGAAACCATAAACTTATTTATGAACATGTAAGCTCTTCGTGAAGCTCCAAACCAAAGATTGGAGCCGGGGCAGCCCTGCGCTCTCGTGGCCTGACGCGGCATGGGGAAGTTCCAGCAGCGACTCCACGCTTTTCTGTATTTGCCTCGCGCAGTGGGGGCGTTGCGGGGGCTCTGCTGCACTCCTCGGGCGGCGCACGTCTCTTGAGCTCTACTGCACGGAGGAACGGCCTTCTAAGCACGTCCTTAATGGTGAGTTGGAAGCAATTTCAGTGCGGTGTTCTCTTTCCATTTCAGTGCGTCGATTATTTTTAATAATTGCCCGTGCGAACGGATATTATGAATTACATTTTTGTCTGAGCCGTACATAACTATAAAATTTAGGCTCAAATAAGTTTAAGCTCTTTTGTAGCCTAGCTACCAGTCAAGCTGGTTAGCTAAATGCCCTCGCTTAGGCTAATATTGTTTGGCTGCTGCAGGCTCGTAAAATAAAGTAATCTTAAATCTTGCTAAGCTCCGGGCTCCCGCCGCTACGGCATCGGGACGAACCGTGCCGGCCAAGCTATACACTTAATGTTTTCTATTAATCTTTACTGTTTGCGCCTATGCTCAGTAAAATTATGGCTGCCGCATCTAGTTTTGCTCCTTTTGTGACCCTTCTCCAGAAATCATTTTCAAGATTTCGATTTGCCTTTTCATCATTAATACTTAGATTAGAGAATAGATTGGAGATAAATTTGGAGTGCGTCATAGGATGTTTTATCGCTGATTTTAGCAAGAAGCGAGTTACAAGTTTTAGTTAAATTGTGTGGAGATTTTTCTCCTAAAAGGTAGTACGAAATTGATTCTACATTTTTCTAGCAAAATGATACAGAAAGTCCATTTGTGCGCATACTAATTGTTAGACATTTTCGTCGCCACCGTTAGTCAAAGTTTTGTTTCTGTAATTACTTAGAGAAAACTGACAAAAATCATACAATTTATGTGTTTTCAGAGTCTCAATTGGATCATTTGTATGAGCATTGTATTGCGGGAAATTTTCTGAATTCTCACACAACCATTCAAGGAGAAGGAATACCAAAAAAATTATTCAAATTTTTTTCTATGTTATTGTTAAACCGTGGATATCCGAGTGAATTATTAGTCTACGCATACCAGACATTTCAGCAGAAGTCTATTAAAGCACGGCCAGATTAGATGTTAAAAAACACTCTGATAACGTCAAAAGAGTTCATATGTAACTGACAGTAAGTGTGCATTAAAGCATCGAAACGTTCACTCATGGTATTCATGTTCACTTTTATCTTTAATTCTATGCGCAATTCAAACATCACTGACATCTCAGCACTAATTAAAGCTTTCATGCTCATTGCACACATATAAGCTTCGATAAAAACGTGGAAACGCTGCATGAAGTCACTATCGGCACAACCGAACTCATATAACCCGCGAATCGACATTGAATATTGGTGGGTGCGTAGCACGCACCGAGTTATCGTTCTGAGTGTTCCAAGGTCGTTCGGCGTCCTGCAGCACTCGAATCTCGGCTGTGATTGGTGACCAAGAAAAAGATTGCGTTTAATTTATTAATAAACATTGAATAAATCTAAGTTAGTGTAAGAATTATTGTATACGGTGGAGAAAAATTGAAAGGTTGCACTTTCAGCGAGTATATTTAATGTGATACATAAACTATGGGAGAACCAAGTATCGCATTCGTGATAAGTGGCGCTCTCAGTGGTGAAGCGCGAGTGCCCGAGTTAATTGAAGGTACTTATTTCTTGTGTTGAAGTATGTTTTTTAATTCACCACTACCATCTTTTTATGCTCACTGTTATCCCTTCCCAAAGAGCTAAATGTTTTCTTCTTCAACTTTTGTAGCGTTAAAACTTTCTTTCTGGCTTGGTCTTCCAATGACCAGGGTGACCTGCGTTGGAAAACGCTCGTGTCACTACACATGGATGTCCAGAGTGGGAGCACACCAAGTGTACAGATTCCCCAAGTATGTGTCCAAATTAGATGGTTCCTTCCTCTCGCTTAGCGTAAACAACTCTGTGTTTGGAACTAAGCTATGAACGAACTCCTATAATAATAATAAGAACGTTCTGATAAACTTGATAGTTACTTGATGCACTATTAGACAGTCGGTGAGCAGTCTTGAAGATGGTTTGTTCCTGGATGAACTCAACTTTTGAATCATTATTAAATTAATGCATTATTGAAAATACTGTGATATGCCCAATATCAGTCGCCAAAATATAGAAAAACTGTCTTGACATCATTTTAAATCATGTTGAAAGCATGTAAGATGTCATGAAAATTCAAGGATTGGTAATTAATTTACAGCTATCACAGAACAAAGGCCTTGATTTTGGTAGATTGATAAATTTGTTCATACGTTCTCGAGGTGGCAAGTACTGTTTCCTTGCGTGTGCTTCTCAAGGGCAAATACGAAGTTCGAGACTAAGCAGTGTAACCCAGGTGGGACCAACAAGCGTTGTCATTTGAAAAAAATATCAAGTGTTTTGAAAACTATTGAGAGAGAGGACGTGCACCATTTATTGGAATACAGAATGCGTAAGACTAGATGAACAGATGCGACTCGATCCCAGCTCGGAAAATTATTTCATTTACCAGAAATTAGTCGAGCTTATAGCATGTGAAAAGCGCATTTTAACTGAAATATTTTATTGCATAAAACTTCACAATAAAATTTTCTACTAGATAATGAAATTTCAACGGCGACTGCAAATTTATGAAAATCCGATGTCAGGTAGAAGACTTATTGGCCTAGCTATTTCTTTTTCCATTCGAAGCCCTGTGAGCAGCAGACGTGTATTGACCATGGAAGTAAGTTAAAATCTTTGTGTACTACTAATAGATTTTGATGGAGTTAATTTCCATTCGAATCATCTATTGTCAGATGTAATTTAAAAATCATTCTTGACTAGAATTATATTTGATTTAAGGCGAGCGGTTCACTTACAAATCAAAGCAGAGTTCCTACAGCCTCATGAAGTACTTGATATTGTGATTCAGGTACGGCTTCGTGAATATATGATCAATTTTTTTCGCTGTAATTCAATATTGAAGCCTTTTAAAATTATTCTCGGTGCTGGAAATGTTGGTGCAAGGTCTAACACCAACGGTCGCACCTCATCTTGCAAACACAAGCAGTATGTTTCTGACTGCGTTACACAATTGCCCTGATTACAAGTAATGCACGTGAAAACATTGTGCTATTACATGATTACTGACAGGTACCTAGCAGCTCTTCCATTCACTGCATGTGAGGTATTAAGGGCACCATTTCCACCGATCGGCCCTCAAATGGATTTTCAACCGTAGATTTTTTTATATTGGACTTACGTCTGTGAAAATTTGCAGACTACTAGGTCTTTAGATTCCTAAAAACTTTTCATAGACAACTTTTTTGCATTAGGGCATAAAAAATTAGTTATTCATGATAATTAAAAAATATATTTATATATATAACATTCGTTTCAAAATCCCCGAAATTTACACAGCTAGAGCAATGCGGTTTGTTGCATTTGAAAGTAGAATTCATGCTTCAAAATATTTATGGGCCGTTATTTGAATTTGAATTCATTCCGAATTTATCTTTTTTAAAAAATTCAATTAAAAGTTCTAATTTTAGGGTAAAATGTCTACGGAAAAATTTTCACGTAATATTTTTTTGAAAATCAACGCCAATGAAATTTTAGCGCACACCTTTCAATTTCAAATGAAAAACTTCATTGCTCTAGATTGGTAAATTTCAGAGATTTTGAAACGAATGTCTTGAAATGTCTACGTAAAAAACTTAACAAAAAATTTTCCCGAAATAAAACCCCTAGTCATTTTAGAAAACATTGTAATTTCAAATGCAACAAACCGCAGAAATATACCTATAAAATTGGCTGAGAAAATGCGTGTTAAGTGTTGAAAACTTAGGTATCATGCCACATCCCCCGAGCCCGTCGAATACAGGGATGCAGTCAGTCAATGTACTTCTTTCTGGCATCACATCTCCGCTCGTGATTAGCACATGAGTGAAACGTTTTACCAATCTCACATTTTGAATGAACAAAATGTGTTTATTATAAACAAATTATACGAGTAAACTGTTTTTATTTAAAGTGATGAATTGCTTTATTCAAAATTTCAGTTTGTGCTTATCACGGGCTACTAACAACTCGAAGGTGGGGGTATCACCAGGTGCCACCTGGCTCTTTCTTGTGTGAAGCTCGAGCTACACATTTCTTGGACCTTGTTCGAAGCTAGAATACTACTGCCAACTACTTTTTCTACTGTATACAAATTTCAACCAAATTTGCGTTGGAAAAACGTCCATTTTTTCCAGAAATAGGCTAAAAATATTTCATGGACTTCTTTCATATACTTTTACCTAGATCAGTAACGTATTTCTCATGAAAATAAACACATGAAAAACATTAATTAGTTATTTTACTAGCCAATCAACTCTTAGAAATGCTACACCAAAACTGCTACACACCCCTCCCTTTCGGAGGAGGGAAGGGGAGCGGAGGGGGGGGGGGGGTTGGGGTGGGGGGCTTTGGTGAGTTGGGAGCGAACTCTCCAAAGAACGGCATATACTTTAATACAAATAATGATTTACCATTGGAATCTACATATCACACGAAGATAGGCGTGACAATACGTCTGGCTCGCCTTGCGTTCCATTCATCTCTAACTTAGACCTCTTTACCCCTCTTATGGGGGGCACTATAGCTGTACGACGTTCCTAAAATTTCGACAGTTATTCGGTGACATTTTCGACAGACTTTTAAAGCAATAAAAAAACAAATTTTGACCGAAAATCTGAAATCGGTGGAAATGGTCTCCTTAATTACCAGTAACCAAAAATGTCCTGCAAGTGAAAAACGATTATAAATTGCATTAAGGTTTTTTATTTTACCTGCATAGGTTTCAATTTATTCCAATAAAAATGCGAGTCCGATAAAGGGAAAATTTTTGTGGCCACAGCATTTTGAGCCTTACTTGACCCACATTTATCAGTTGTTAGAGACTGCAATCAAAATTGGGTTGTGAAAAATACTATAAGATATAAAAAAACATCAGCAAAGCTTTTTTTTTCGACGTGTTTTGTGTCAGAGTTTCAAATTTTGTTTGTATTTTCACCTATTTTCTGATAGAAATTCTGTTAATACCTTTGGATCCTTTGGCAAACAAAAATAAATTCAGTGAAGCACTTTTAAAATTGACTCACAGCAAGATCAGTGTAGCGATCCGAACATCATTTCTGTCTTCCCGTAATGTTCTAATTCTGTGCCAGCCCCTGCCGTTGAAATAAGCCTTGTGAACTAAATGGGAGCGATATCAATCACATGTGATCAGCTGAGATTGTCGCGATCGGCCTCTGCAGCTACCAGAACTTTTTTGACCAATTTCCCATCTGACATTATCGTTTACGTCCTTTTCTAGCTATTTCCCATCTATGACATCACCGTTTACGTCTAAATATAGCTTTTTCCCATCTAAAATATCATTATCGTTTACTTCTAAGTTTAGTTTTTTTCCCATAGCGTCTATGATGTCGTCGTTTATATGTAAGTTTAGGGTTTTCCCATCTATGATATTATCGTTCACTTCCAAGTCTCGCTTTTTACCATCTATGGTATTATCGTTCACTTCCAAGTCTCGCTTTTTACCATCTATGGTATTATCGTTCACTTCCAAGTCTCGCTTTTTACCATCTATGATATTATCGTTCACTTCCAAGTCTAGCTTTTATCATCAATAATATTAGCTAACCTAGAGTAACTTCTGCACTGGGCGGCTAAAATTATTATGGATGCTCCAGCGATAAGTTTTACTGGGTTCAAGTTATTAGGTTTTGTGTAGTTACATGTAACTTGCTCGTAACTTAAGCTATTTATCAAATAGTTGTGTTACATGTGCTTCAAGTTCTATAAGGTCATCGTGTTCTAGTGGTTAAAATCGGTATTCATTCATGAGTTTGAGCGTTTTAGCGCCATAGAACCCAGTGTTTTTTTTTATCTCAACCCACAATGAAAATGCATCGTCCATGAAATTGTGTTGTCTCTTATAATTATCATTACGTGTATCGTCAAATGCAGATTAAGCAAGATTAGGAGTACATAGCCCTCAATCAATATTTTTCGACTAGTGACATGAGTATTACAATATTCATGTGTGTGTATCACCTAAGTGTATTAACTTTAAGATATTTTAAAAACCAATGATGGTACTTTTGTTCCATCTATATTGGAAATAAAGTATTCTTCTTTTTTTCTTTCTTTTTTTTCTTCTCGTTGGGAAAAACAAGAATTAGTCAATATTTTTTTCCCTATCCAAGTGTTTGAAATAAGTACTATCTCAATGGAAAATAACTATCATTGAGCCATTGTGTTAGGCAAAAGATGCTATAGAAATCAATGTACAAGATGATTTATTGCAATTACGTTGAGAGAAAACTTTTTTAAACTAAAAAGAAAACGAATTATGTAATTATGGAACTATTTTGTAAACCAAAGAAATAATGAACAAAACCCAGTCATATCGTCATATATTTATCATACCAGTTTCTCGATCAAGTGGAGCACCGTTTTGTTGTTTCACGAGCTATTGCAAGAGGCAAGCAGTGCTCTGGTGTTTTCCGCATGGATAGAAAGGTGAACAGGACTCGAAATTCCACGGACTGTGTAAATGGATGGTGATAAATAGGTTCTTGAACTTGGAAACTTTTCTGTTTTCCATTTTCCGTCAAGACTCAAGCCAAACTTATACCCTGAAATGTATCGATATTAAAATTTTTCGAAGAATCTCTAACGAAATGAAATAAATTATTTATTTTTAAAATTTAACATTTTGCCACCATCAAAGTAATGTAATTAATTTATGCAATTATTTCAGAGATGGTATCATTAATAAGTTAAACCATATCGGAAAATATAATCGAAGGGTGGAAAGGTTTAGTGGACTACTTGCATAGGAAATCCATTGTAAGTAGTCCACTAAAGCTTTCCACCCTTCATTATTATGTGAATTTGATCAACTGCATGTCTGGCATTGTGGCAAACAACGCTACTGCAGTTGAGAAAAATCCCACATCTTTTAAAAATTTAATAGCCATAAGAAAAACATCCTTTTTTACGCGAGAGAACGTTAAGAGTACGAAATAAAATTTAAACGAAGGTAAAAATTCAACGTCGGAGAAAATTTCGCCATTTGAAGAGACTAGCTGCAAGTTCAGGACTGCGAGAATGAAATTTAAAGTAGGCCTAAAGAAAAATAAAATAAAGAACGATAGTCAAAAGAGTCATAAGAGAACTGACTGTAAATTTGCCTTACGATAACTCTTTTCTGAGGTAAGGGAATTTCGAGGTTCTCGGACTTCAATTCTTCAATTATTTTTACCTTTACATTTTATGTGACAATAATACTTAAACAACAGCGTTAACAACAAAACGCTGTTATTAAAAAAAATGAAATTATGAATATTTTTACTTATATAATAGCTGTATATCATCATAAGTACAGAAACTATAAAAACACTGTAAATAACATGGTTTAACTAACTTATAAAACTGCCTATAAGTTCAGTATCATAATTTTTGACTGACGATTTGCGCACATTAACCAGATGAAAATACTGACTCGAAAAGAAATCAAAAAAGTTGTTCGTATCATCAAATATGCACAAGCGCAACATCGCCAATCATGTAAAGAAATCGCTACTGTTACTACTACACAATATCTTCGTAATATTACATCGACTGCAAATAATTTGAAAAGAATTACCCTCATGGTATTTGAAATAATTTATAACAATTTGAAAGAAATTACCGTCATGACATTTGAAATAACGTATAATAATTTATAACTAACTACAGTCATGACATTTGAAATGATTCATACTAATTTGAAAATAATTACCGTCATGGTATTTCAAACTAAAATGAGGACCCTCATGTGATCTTAAGGTAACCCTACGACGGTGACGGAGGAGGAGTGCGCGGCGTACACTGCGTGTGTGTGGGACGCGGACCTGAGCGTGTGTCACATGGCAGACAACCGCCAGGCGGACTATGTCTTCGGAACCACCCCCGTCGACACCGGCAGGGGCACTGTGGTGAGTTCCAGTGGTGTGTCTTCGGCACCACCCCTGTCGACACCGGCAGGGGCACTGTGGCGAGTTCCAGTGTTGTGTCTTCGGCACCACCCCCGTCGACACCGCCAGGGGCACTGTGGTGAGTTCCAGTGTTGTGTCTTCGGCACCACCCCCGTCGACACCGGCAGGGGCACTGTGGTGAGTTCCAGTGTTGTGTCTTCGGCACCACCCCTGTCGACACCGGCAGGGGCACTGTGGTGAGTTCCAGTGTTGTGTCTTCGGCACCACCCCCGTCGACACGGGCAGGGGCACTGTGGTGAGTTCCAATGTTGTGTCTTCGGCACCACCCCCGTCGACACCGGCAGGGGCACTGTGGTGAGTTCAAATGTTGTGTCTTCGGCACCACCCCCGTCGACAAGGGCAGGGCACTGTGGTGAGTTCCAGTGTTGTGTCTTCGGCACCACCCTCGTTGACACCGGCAGGGGCACTGTGGTGAGGAGTTTTCGCATGCATATTCAATTTCTAGTTCAGAACCACTGTGGTAATACATAACACTCTGTTACTGTAAATCACTTTTCAGTTTAAACCTTTCTTGAATTTTAAAATACTCAATGTTTTAAAATCAGTTTACAGTTCCAAGTTATTTTTAATTTGAAATTTGTTTCCGATTCAAAATATGTTTTTAATTCGAAACATTTCTGAACTGAAAATTCCTATCTGAAACGTTATTTCTTAACTGAAAATTCCTATCCAATTCAGAATCATTTTTTAATTAAGTCTCTTTCTATTTGAGATCAATTTCTAATGTAAAGTTTTATTAATATAAAACCATTTCCTCATTCGAAGTCCCTATGTAATTCAGTATTATTTTTTATTCAAAATCCGTTTCTAGTTTAAATTATATCCGAACTGGAACTCCCTTCCTTATTCAAATTCCCTTTGTACTAAACTTCCAAATTTCGCATGAGATGGTGCACATCAGACTTTTAAACTCCTCCATTGTCTGCGCTTTTCTAAGCACTCTGGATAAAATCTCCTCGAATAGAGATAACATTGGAGGGGAGACAGGTCGCAAGATGATGGCAGTAAAGCTTTTCATTACTTTAAAATAATATTATAAATGTTGAATTTTTGTACGTTTATTTTGAATTTTCAAGTTACACAATCCATATCGATCTAAACTCTGAAAGTATCGTTGAATGATACGCACAGTATCATCAGTCAAAACATTGCTGACCATTTCTTATTGTTTAGGCTTTTTCGTATCATGGTATGCTTAATATAAAACTCATTACACACTGTTTTTATTCCACTTTGTCAGCAGGAGGAATTTCTGTCGAACAATTCCTAGTAGCACAATTTTACTCTTATGCTTAGTCTTACGTTGCAGTTGCATCGATACTAATTTTATCATTGGGTTATCAAGTAGGAAAAAATCTCCGCCTCTGAAAATGTTTTTTCAACGGTCTTCATACTCATGATGCCCGCAAATATTTGCTCTAATGTATATCATGAGTCATACTGCGTAAAATTTTTCGACCCATTTAAAACCAACAAACAATTTCTACTTTTCAAATAAATTTAGCCATGAATGCATTTATTCGTATAAACAAGTGAAAAAAAAGACAAGTAAACCATGCAACAATTTAAAACTACTGGCATTGAAAGAAATATTCTTTTTCTAAACTTTCTCATTCTATGTCAACTTCAGCAGTCCACTCATAAAGAGCATCAGAACAACCAACTGGCATCACAAAAAATAGTTTTTATTTTCTAATTTTTTTCGTTTATGTCAACTTCAACAGTCCACTCTGGTGAAGAGCAACAGATCCGTCACCATGTTCGGAGGAGATATCCAAGAAGTTCGACTCGAAGTCATCCACCACGAAGACTATCATGTGCAGATCAAGGTGCGTCTTTCATTGACAGTTATTTTTCAGCTATTGTAAGAAGCAAGCAGGGCTGAAACGTTTTCCGTCTTATCAAAATTCCGACCAAAAGTCGAAATTTAGAAAGGTGTGTACTTTGTAACATATGCTAAGTTGATTTATAAAATTATGATAATTTTACTTATAAAATATAGCGTATGAAGCAGTCCAAGGACTTGCATCTGCTTACAGCTAAACGATGTTGAAGCATGGATTATGGAACGTTGAGGATGCTAGTGAAATCCGTGATAGATTACAGGGACGTGACAGTCACTTGGCAACGAAATAAAGAATAGGAATCGGACCTTGGAATCAATCATCAAGATCCGTAACAAAATGAGTGAGTGGGTCAAATGCGCGCAAACAATACAAATAAGAATCTTGTGGTCACCTTAGAATAGATTTTAAGTGCTTTCGCCATTAATGGGAAGAATATTTGTTCTGATTTTCTTTTCGTGAGCTTGGTGTTTCTTCTTAGAAAAAATAGGAATAATTCACCATTGTTTCCTACCCAGTCAGAAATTATGGTATGCAGCAACGATGATTATGGTCGAGATCTTCGGTTGTTTATTATCGAAACATCCTCCATATTCAACTATTTATGGGGTGCATTATGGTAGGGATATGTCCGCTTTTCTCGACCATGACCAACTATAATTCCCTACCATAAAAAAACAATATCAACCTTTCAGGGTCTGGCTCCACAACCATGTTCAACCATAGTGAACCGTATGAAACACCATTCACAACCATAATCGACTGAGATCATGGTAGAATATAGTTGTATAGTTGTATTAGCTGAATATAGTTATTTTTAGTGGTGAATGGTAATGTTAGCAGTTACATGAAGTTGATCATGGTAGAATATAGTTGTATCATTAGCAGCTAATGATACAACTATATTCTACCATGATCAACTTTATTTAACTGTTAACATTACCATACACCACTAAAAACAACTATATTCAGCTAATGATTCATTAGATGATTATAATTGTTCTTAGTGGTATATCCTAATCTTCAGAGCTTCTGAAAACAAATGTCAATGAAAGATTTTTTAATTGTAATATTTATTGTATATATTGGCTTGAACGAGTTGAAGTGTAAATACATTTTTTAACGAAACTCATTAAGGTTACGAAATAATCAAAGAAATTGCAAAAAACCGTAAGGAACAAAGAACTAAGCACATTCCGGTGATTATCATTAATAAGATATGAACTGTATGAGTACATAACATAACAAATCGTTAATATCGCAAAAAGAAACGTAATTATCGTATTTAAATCAAAATAAACCCAGGGAAGCAAAAAACACTTTCTGCAGAGAAAAACTCAAGTAACGTGAACAGTTTGTCTATCATGAAAAAATTACAACGCGGTTGAGTGACCAATGAACGAGCTCACAATTCAATTAAAAAAATTAAAAAAGATGGGCGGGTGTTTTGTAACTTCAAATTCAAAAATTTAAAAACCTTAGCATTTATCTTCATTGTCAAGACGAATCTATTGATATATCATTCGACAATCTTCAGGAATGAAGTCTAAATTAGAAATCTAAAATATATCAAAAAGTGGAGATAGGGAGTCCCTAATTCGAATTTCTAAGGTCGGCAACAGTTCATTTATTGACATTGGCGAAACCAAGCGAGTGATACTACTTTCCACGATATCAACTCAAAACTGTGGCCGAAATTAGAAAATATAGGGTTACTGACTGACAGACATAAATAATTTATGTATAACACAAGATACGTCAATAAATTTAAACCCCACTTCTCTACGACCACTTCTTATGGGTCATTTCCGATTACTACATGGTACCCTCACGTGAGGGGAACCATAACAAGATAATCCTTTTCAGCATGCACTCGGCGAAAAGCATTATTAAGTTCCAGGCAAAGCAAAAACTAGACGCGCAGTCAAGTGGGACTGCAGATGGGTCCCATTTTTAGTGAAATTGGAATAGCTTGGGGCTCAAATGGTTAACATAAAAATCATGATTTTTAATACTAAATTCAAAATGCAACTACAGTCACCATGTCTAAAAAACGAGTTTCACATCAATCTAACCAAAAATGGAGAAATTAGCCGAAACCTAGATGTTATCCGTAATAATGAATGAATAATAATGAACAGGAACTCTTTGCATAATAATGAATAGGAACTCGTAGAATACATCTAACGATCACTTAAGCAACAAACATTTTATTCCTCTTTACCTGTTGGCATAATTAGAACACTTATAATTATTAGAATTATTATTATTAGGCTGTAGCCGACTAATCAGACGGGCAGCATGTTGAAGGTTTCAGTTGAAAGTCCAGCTGATGCTTCTGCTGCGTTCTGGGCGCAGTTCATCATAGTGTCAGTTGAAGGTCCAGCTGATGCTTCTGCTGCGTTCTGCGCGCAGCTCATCATAGTGTCAGTTGAAGGTCCAGCTGATGCTTCTGCTGCGTTCTGTGCGCAGCTCATCATAGTGTCAGTTGTAGGTCCAGCTGATGCTTCTGCTGCGTTCTGCGCATTTCCTGCACTAAAAAAGGTTGCGATGTAGAATCCTAAAATTTTGTGAGCTTTACCATCACTAGAAAAAACTTACATACGTTCCGTCTCATTTTGATAAATGGTAAAATCTAGTTTTACTTTCCTTTTGACGTTTTAAAGTCGATTAGTAGTCACGATATTTTCTATTCTAGTTGAGAACATCAAAACTCACGTTATGCAAGCCAATGCAGCGGAGCGTGAGCGGCCACCATCCCAGTAGGGAACCGATTTCAGAACTGTCGCCACTGTAGCGCTGAAGTCCTTGAAAGCCAGAGGAGGGTAGCAGAATTTCCAGGCATCTGTTGAAATTAAAATTGAGATTTTGTAAGACTTCGGACAGTCTTAATGAACATAAAAATCATTGCTATATTTCATTCAGCCCCGACTACTTTCTTCTTGAACTTTTCTCTTGTTTGAACTTCCTTCTTAACTTGCTGTTTCTATGCGCTTGGTATCCTGTTTGGTAACACATACATGTTAACATTCAAGGATGTTCTGTGCGAGGCACATCTCGTGCATAGAACCCCTTTATACTTTTCCATACCAGATGGTCGTCATTATTCCTTCTCTTGATTTGGCTATGGAGGCTTAAACTGAGAGAATAATAATAATAATAATAACAATAATAATAATAATAATGTTGGGTTCTTGAAGGAGCAAGGCATAATTATCGAAACGGAACCAAGATAGAAACGTATCCTAAGCCAGGGGCTTAATTGGAAAGAAGCTACAATTCAAAGATGTAATGTACGTGACACAGTGGAGAAAACCTGAAAAGCCAACCTAACTGAAAGAGAACAATCCAGCTGAAAGTTAACACCTATGCTGCAAGATGCAGATAGACTCGCAGTACTGGGTCCAGTCGGAGAACCCAGGAACCTGGTAGTACTGGAAGTTTCGCAAAAAAATTTAATGCTTAAGTCCCCTTGGGGAATGATTTTGAAGTGATGGTAAAATTAATATTAGCAGATAAAATCTCCTCTAGCTCATTTTGAAATGAGGGGAGGTAATGCAATTTTATTTAGCTTCTCATGCTCAAAAAATTGGTGTCGTAAAAAGTTTTATATACAATATTGAAGGAATTAAGGGACATTTAGGTCTGTTTCACTGCAAATTTTTCAAAATTAAAACATTTGGAAGATGACACATATGATCCATAGTCATACCATAACATAATTTCCCAGCTTGATGATCTCTGAAGCTGCTTTTTGTAGGCTTTCTGGAGGGTCCCAGTCCTGTCCAGCTGAAGGATAGCGCCAGTTGTTTTGACATAAGCCTTCGAATAATGCGGCAAACTGTGTTACTGGATGACCTGCCGTGAAGTTCCTTCAGAGCAT
Source organism: Morinoia aosen (assembly GCA_030386875.1). Classification (NCBI taxonomy): domain Eukaryota; kingdom Metazoa; phylum Arthropoda; class Malacostraca; order Amphipoda; family Talitridae; genus Morinoia; species Morinoia aosen. The sequence continues at coordinate 57,484,490 of CM059574.1, read as the reverse complement.
CAAGCTGAAAATAAAAAACATGATTGAGTTGGTTTCTGAAATATTTACATCTGAAAAGTTATCCATTAAAATATTACTGAAGGTAGCAGTGAATAGTGAAGATAGTTCATAAGGAAATTAAAAACATTTAGAAAGACAGAAAATTCAAACGAAAATTCGCGGCACTACATGTTAACATAAATGAATGTCATTACTACATTGACTGTATGTGAAAGACAAAATTTCTATTCTGAATGATACCAAGTAACAGAGAGTGATATAAAGATTAAAATTATGTAATTTATTGTGATGTGTCATATAGTTTGAATGACATGAAGCAAAGTAGTACATTTTGAAACTTTATCACAAACAATTAAATACACTGATCTATTTAATCTGTCAATCAATACACAGAAGAAATATGTTTCGAGTTCACCGTGCACAATACAGATCTGGAAGTGATTTAGAGTAAACTGTGGTATGATCATATCTCATGCCTTAGGAACTGTTTTTTTTTCAAATCAATTAACTTACGAGTGTTGGAGTCTGAAGTAGGACGTCCAGTTGATCAAGAGTCTCAGCTGGTGGAGGTAGCCCTGTGCTACGTGATATGTGCTCCTTTGCAGATGCTTGGGACAATTTTTCGTGATGAAGAATGAAGAGAATCATGTCCAATTTCTTGGAATTTTTTCCTGAACTTGTTTCAGTTGTGATAATTCAGCTGATAATTCCTTATCATCAGGAGCCTTTTTACACCTGCTCAAGCACATCGACATTAGAAGTCACGAATAGCATTTCCATTTTTGTTGAAACAAGGGATAACTAGACCCGCAGTCAACTGAAACTGCAGATGGGTTTCATTTCACGTGTAACTGGAATATTTCGTAGTTCAAATGGTGAGCATAGAAATGGTGACACTTCAATATAAATCTAAAATTCAAATTGCAACTACAGTTTCCATATCTGGAATAACAAGAGAAATCATTAATATTTTTATTGCTGAAATAGGAACAAAATTACAAAGTAGATAACGCAAAACTATTTTTTTAATTATGGATGGGTAGGGAGATGAGTTACCATTCAAAATTTAAGAGTAAGGCATGCTCAAAGCTAGAAATTCATAAATTGTCACCATTTATTTTTAGAAATTGACGGGACAAATTAATTTATTCCACTTAAGGCAAAACCAGAGCAAAACTGGGGAATTTTACATTTTTGGGGATGGGAATAGGGCTAACTCAAATTTGAAAATTGTTTCAGACAGCCAAGATGAGGCAAAATGAATTGATATCATTTTTGATGAAGTTCAATCAAAATTATGGACAGAAAAATCAGCTACAACCACCCTGTCGGGAATGTCGAGACACACCGACTAAAACAACTTTCGATGAGACCAGAGTAAAACTGTGGAGTGAATTAAGAAAAAAGAGCCTAAAATTTGACAGACGGATAAACAGACACTGAAAAACAGCCAAACCCAAACAGAAGAACTTAAAAAATAAGCCAAAATCTAAATGGCTCATAGCGGGAACCCCTAATAATTTCAAGCATGATTGCCAATGATGATGCAGATAGTAATGCAGCTAATGTACATTGATATAATCCATGCAAAATAAATAGGTAGCTAGCTGTTACCTCTTTTCAGACGGCATGGCATTGCAGCGAGGAAGAAGCGGTGACTGTGTGCGTATTCTACTGCGAATCTCCTCTGCAGATGAAGCGCAGTCTGTGCTGGTGTATTCGTCAGTTACTGAAGCTGCATACAGCTTCTTCTCACATCCAGTAAGCGTTTCTGTGAAATAAAATGACAGTTATATTTTCTCTGATAAACACAAATGTGTGAACTAAATACTCGAAGCGTTTTAAGGGGGTCCTCCCAGGCCCCTTGTTTCTCCGATGGTCATTTCTCATGTTTTTGATGGAAAAGGAATCTTGAGTGGTGGACTATTCGGTCCTGAAATTTTATGGCACTACGGACAATAGATCCCCCCCCCCCAAGGGGGGGGGGGAGAAGGAGACCAATATCATTAATTTCCGACCCCATTTCGACCCCATATTAAAAGAAAACCAAACGGAAAATGGAAAATTTGTTACTTTCAATTTGTTAGATATGTTTCAAGGATTCTAAAACTGTCCTTGGTTGTGTTCTAGCATAAAAACTCAATGAGTTCTATTTTTTTTAATATCAAAACCAGTGGACTAAAAACCAATATGCCACATTTTTTCAAAAAAGGCCTGAATCAAAAAAATGTATGGAAGAAATTGTGTTTCTTTTCAAAGGCTACATATAATAGTCAAATTTCAAAAGAATCAGACTGAAAAACAAAAAATTTTATAATTTTATTAAATAAGTAAATATATTTTCATTTTTTTGTAAATTAAAATTTACAGCGTGAACATGATGTTATGCATAGAGATTATCGAAATAAAAATGAAAACAGCATTCAATTACATAAATTTTCCACTATACTACACTTCAACCAAAAATTTTGTTTTTGGCCTATACTGTGAAGTCACTTATTTTCAAAATTCAAAAAAATAGAAGTCATTGAGTTTTTATGCTGGGAAGAAACAAAGACAGTTTTAGAATCCTTGGAACAATTCTAACAAACTGACATTTCTTGATTTCCCAATTTGTACGTTGTCTTTTTTTTCTGCCAATTCAAAACCTAAAAATTCGGTATATTTTAGGTATTGATCAAATATCGCATACATAAAAAAAATTCAAATAGAAAATTCAGGAATGTCAGTTTGTTTGCAATGTTACGAGGATTTCAAAACTGTCTTTGTATTTGTTCTAGCATAAAAATTCATTGACTTCTATTCTTTTGAAAACATCCCAAAAATGAACCAAAAAATGAGTTAAAAAAAAACTAAGGCCTAAATCAAAAAACTTCTCAAAGAAAATGTTTCTCATGCAAAAATACATATAGTGGCCAAATTTCAGGCCAATCGGATCAAAATTTAATTTTGACGAGAGGGCCCCCTTAAAGAGCCTGCTCCTAACAGACCTGACGGCCTGTCCTAGTTGCCGCTCACCTACTGACACAACAAGATTCTGACAAGATTATGAATAATAGTTGGAATTTTGCGAGGTTTATGGGCAAGATGATTCCTTGGAACTATGTCCTGTAGTTTATCTACAGGCCTTTTTTTCTTTCCTCTTTTTTGCCCTATTTTCTTCCTTTTATGGATAATTAATAATATCATTGAGGTATTTCAATAATATTATATTATTTAGTATTAGTTTATACATTCAGAATTACGCACAGTAATTAATTTATTTGATAAACCACAATCCTTATAAAAAAAAACAAGTAAAAAAACAAAAACTGATGAAAAACAAAAAAAAGGATAAAATACACTTTTTTATTTAAATAGAAAACAAACTTTACTCATAACCCATGGGATAGTTACATTATACATAACGTCAGTGGTATTATTTTAAAATAGGCATTCCATAAATCTAAAAATCACACAGGTCTATGAATGTGCAAAAAAATTTATTGAACACAACTCACTTGAATGTGGCAGTAGTTTAATTGAGATAAGTTCCCAGCTGTCATCTGCTGCAAGTCCTCCTTAGGGTCACTTTCTAAGTTGCAATCACTCCTACTAGCAAAAAGATTACTACTAGTAGTTTCGCAGATAGTAGGTCCTACTCTACCAGTCTCTAATATAGATATTTTTATACGGCGTCGCTTCTGCCTCTGAGACAAATCCTCGAAGTTCTTTTTTCTACCCATATTGGATCAAACGATCAATTGAAACAACAGTTCAGTGCACAGATGCAACCACGCCGGCCGTTGAGTCATAACTAACCGGCAACTAGTGCCTGGATGAGCTGCCAGAGGTAAGATCCAAGTATTGTAATGCAAATACAAGGAAGTTAATCACATTACAGTAAAAGTTATTTTTCTATGAATTAATTGTCAGTGTTCCGAATCATTGTTTTGCTATAGACTCTTGTAATTCTCATGTAATTTCTTTTATCCGCTGCGTAGAAGTAATAGTAAAAGAATTAGTTTTTCGGACATATTTTATACTTTGCGTAGTTCGTACAAACATAAGCTACGTTGCATACGAACGCAGTAAAACTGTTATATGGGTTTAATTCGCATTTTAACGTCTTGTCAGTGTAAAGGTACAAGTAGAACCTTTGCAGTACAAGAGTGTCAAATGTCGCTGCAAAAAAGTTACTGTACAAATTTGAATCAACATCTGGAGTTAAGTACAATGATCGAACAAGTCGAACAAGTACTAAACCATGGATGTACCTTGGAAACGCTGCGTTCGGGTAACAAATTTTGAACGCGTCACACAACTTTTCTATTTTTACGGCACATTTCATTACAAAAATCATTCTCTGGATGGGCTAACAGTGTTTCATCCTAAAGTATGAAGGCAAATTTCAATGTGATTAGTAACGAAGGAACGAAAATAGTCTGGACTAACTTAAAGTTCATTTTATTATTAAAGTATTGCTTTCCAGGTAACTTGAACATATAAAGATTAACTTCACAGTTCGTTTTCTCTAAGAGTCATTTGACAATTACTCATAGAATATTTAATTGATACACAGATGAGGACACAACTTGAATCAACAATACCGTATATGCATAATTGAAGTAAATAGAAATATATTGCGTGATTCTAATAATTTTTAGCTTATGTAGGTGCTAAATGAAGAAACAAAACATTTTGCACGTTTAAAAACGATTAAATTTATAATTTAAAATGAACAGCTGTTTTTTATGTGCTTTATTTACGGAACAAAGTTGAAGCTACATTTATCTATGCTCTACCATATATAGTCTTAAAACATCCATGTAATAGCAAACCTTAAACAACCATTGGTGCCTCCACCAATATCGACCTAAATAAACTAAAATCTACGTTATGTTAACAAACCATAAACAACCAATATTACCTCTACCAATATCGACCGAAATATACTAAGATCAACGTTATGTTATGGTCGATATATCTACCATATTATTTCATCGTCCATAATCGTCTTTAATCTCTTATACACCACTATATTCTACTATAATCACAACCATTATTTCCGACTGGGTACTTGATCTCTGCTTATGAAATGAATGCCAAATACACTGCTGGTAAGTGCGACACTGAGGATCATGGTATTAATTGTAAGTGTTTGACAAATCATATCGCTTTCATTTTTCCACACCTACCCTACATATGCTGCATCTGGGCATGATTTGTGCTTAATCACACGAGACTTAGGTGGCAACCCGAGTGCAGGCCACTCGACTCGTTTCTGTTACCGTATTTATTATTTTCTCAGGTATCATGAGTCAACTTGGCTGGGTACCATGATTCAACTTGAATAAGTACCATGTGTCAACTTGACTGGGTACCTACCATGTGTCAACTTGACTGTGTACCATGTGTCAGCTTGACTGGGTACCATGTGTCAACTTGACTGTGTACCATGTGTCAACTTGACTGGGTACCATGTGTCAACTTGACTGTGTACCATGTGACAACTTGACTGGGCTCAAACACAAACATTCTCTCTCGTTTCGAGCAATGTAAGCGGAGAACATATGGAGGTGTTGTTGAGGGAAGAGCTGTCCTAAGAAATAATAATTTTTTGCGTGTAAATTAAAAAATATAAATGAGGATTAAGTTCAGGGTTTTGTTTTGATGGAGAGGGTCTGAGTGTAGTTAAAGGAAAAAAAAGCTTCGATTGCTACATTTCTTTCACATGTTAGGGCAACTAGGAAGAATCATGCATCGTATAAAGAACCGATGCAGCAGTTCAAGCATTAAGTTTTTTTAATTTTTCAGCAATGATCTGTTCAGGTAAAGAGTCAAATGCGAATCCAGCTTTACATTGTGTTTTTAATGCATTTTTTTGCTCGTTCAGCCACTTAAACAAATATTCAAAATTTTGTTTCACGATCGATACACCTGTAGCATCCGCATCCAGGATGAGACGATGATTCTATTCATGAAAGCACTTTCAGGGTGAAAATGTGAAGTTCCGAGTTGAAGGTAAGATGACTTTCCCTTAAATGAACTTCTTCAAGTCACTAAGCTGTGGAATATATGTTTACACTTGTTCGGAAGTGCCTTCAATTTTATGCACCCATCAGACTCAGTCAACCCGCGTACTCGACTGAAAATGACAAGTGACTTCAATTGTTACGCCTGACCGACGCATTCAACGCGCGTCCACAATTGAACGTAAAAAGCAACTTCAACTTTTGCACCTAACAAACTCATTCAACGCGCGCAGAAAGTAACAAGTACTATCAATGTTTATAGCTAACTGACGCATTCAACGCGCGTAGAAAGTAACAAGTACTATCAATTTTTATAGCTGACTGACGCATTCAACGCGCGTAGAAAGTAACAAGTACCATCAATTTTTGCAGCTAACGGAGGCATTTAGCACGCGTGGAAAGTAACAAGTACCATCAATTTTTGCAGCTAACGGAGGTATTTAGCACGCGTAGAGTTTAACAAGTACCTTCAATTTTTGTAGCTGACGGACGCATTCAACGCTCGCTACGAAGTGCCGGTGGTGGTGAACACACCGACGGAGGCAGGCACCAGTCCTGCCTATACTGTGACGCTGGGCGCAGCAGGAGAGCCTCTGGTGCTCAACGCCACCCGGAGCAGCAACGGCAACGAACTGTGAGACACCATGCAACTGGGTGCAGTTCAGAATAGTAGTGAGGTTATGAGGGGAAGAATTTTTCAACTTTGTTCCCACCAACAACGGCAACGAACTGATACGATACCTCTGGATGCAGTTCAGAATGGTAGTGAGGTTATGAGGTGGAGATTCTTCTAACTTTGTTCCCACTCAAGTTCGGTTAACTTCAAGAATATGAATTCAGAAACCGTGTTCATGAGTGCTGTCATAGCAGGTTCGCAAAAATAGGGAAGAAATTTTCACTAAATCCTAATTATCACTAGAGATGGAGCTTCTTCCAATTTTGCTTGCACTCAAGATGAGTTAACTTCTAAAATAAAATTCAAAAATCATGCCAATGAATGTTATCAATGTATGTTCTCGAAAGACAAGGAAATAATTATCATTAAATCTTAACGCTGAGCGTGATTTCAAATAATTTGTCATTAATCGCAGTATAATTAATAATTGCTTTTGAGTGGTTGCAGAACGATTCGTTTATTACAGTAGATATTGGAAATTTTATGTGTAGGGTGAATCGATAGAGCGGCCCATAGACGATCAATTTATTTGTCAATATCATTGACTCAATATATTGATGAGATTTTTTTGCCCACAATTAATTGGCGGTCGTCAATCAAGCCCACAGACGATCAATAAAATTATCTATAGTCATCATTGTCAATTATATTGACAATAAAATTGATCGTCTATGGGCCGCTTCACGTTATCTTATGGTATCGTGACTACTGATTCTGTATGATTTTACTTTATAGGTTTGATTTTTTTGGTTAATGAATGATTTCTGGACTGGTTTCACACCTAATTCAGAATACATAAAAACCGATGTGTTTCTTTACGTGGGAATGTATTAGATTTCACATGGTATTCAGCAATCTATCAACATACGTCTGAAATTGAAAAAATAGTCCAATACCCTTTTCATTTAGGAATTTAGTTTTTAACAGCCACAGCTTGAAAATAATCCGTTGATTTTTCCTATTTTAAATCACAGAACATATCCAACCAATCATAACTTAGCCAATTCTACGTTAACGTAGCCAATCCAAATCTATTCTTGCCTCACTCAACTCACCCATACCCATCTAAACCTATCCTAGACAAACATAACTTATCCTATGTCTCCTAGCCTAGAGATTAATTTTTTACTTACCTAACGACAATTGACCCAGAAACGCCAGTTACTCAACAACAGACAGCCGTAACTATATATGATACCCTTTGTAGCTCAAATTGCATCGAACTAATTGGAGCACTCCTAACAGTTTTAAAACAAAATGATAGTAAATGGTTTACGACAGTCGCTCATAAATATGATATCATTTGTGATTAAAATTGCATCACAATTTTTTTATGCGACAGGATAAACGTAACACAAGTTAGAACAACGCCATTAATACCATAGTTACTTAACGACAATCAACCTTAACTAAGATACCCTTTTTAGCTCTAAATACACTAAAATTTCGTTAATTAATTGTGCAAATAATCGCTGTTTTGAATGCAGTTTCCGCCAGATCGGGCCGATCACGTTCGAGGACCAGTTCATCCAGTTCACGGTGCGGCTGCCCTCAGCGTACCTGTACGGCTTCGGCGAGAACGTCCACCCTACGCTCGTGCACTCCTTCGAACCGCGCGTCACCTACCCCATGTTTGGCAGGGATAGAGGTGTATCTGCGGTGAGTGGCGAAGGATAGATGTGTATCTGCTGTGAGTGGGGGAGGATAGAGGTGTATCTGCTGTGAGTGGGGGAGGATAGAGGTGTATCTGCTGTGAGTGGGGGAGGATAGAGATGTATCTGTGGGGAGTGGGGGAGGATAGAGGTGTATCTGCTGTGAGTGGGGGAGGATAGAGGTGTATCTGCTGTGAGTGGGGGAGGATAGAGATGTATCTGCGGTGAGTGGGGGAGGATAGAGGTGTATCTGCTGTGAATGGGGGAGGATAGAGGTGTATCTGCTGTGAGTGGGGGAGGATAGAGATGTATCTGCGGTGAGTGGGGGAGGATAGAGGTGTATCTGCTGTGAGTGGGGGAGGATAGAGGTGTATCTGCTGTGAGTGGGGGAGGATAGAGGTGTATCTGCTGTGAGTGGGGGAGGATAGAGATGTATCTGCGGTGAGTGGGGGAGGATAGAGGTGTATCTGCTGTGAGTGGGGAAGGATAGAGGTGTATCTGCTGTGAGTGGGGGAGGATAGAGATGTATCTGCGGTGAGTGGGGGAGGATAGAGATGTATCTGCGGTGAGTGGGGGATGATTGAGGTGTACCTGCCGTGAGCAATACGTTATCTATCAAATTAGTTATGCCAATTTAATTTAAATGTCAGTTACAAACGAGTATACATACATATATTAGCAGAGTATACCGAGGTCTCTGAGTAGTAGAACTAAAACCAACACCTGAAATTCCTCGAAGTATTGCATTTTGTGTCGTGATGCCTTTCCTCTGAAACCGCCCGAGGTTATATTGCGTTATATATTTCACAAATATTTCATACATCTTTTATATTTTAAGAATTTTTAGGTATTTTTTGTACGGCATTTATGTTACGCATCGCACTTATTTAAAGAAATTAAATCTTTCATTAGATAAATTTAATTTCACGCAGAACGAAGGCCAGGAGAATCACTACGGAAGTTGAGGACGACGATGGCAACACTCACTCGGTCCTGTTTCTCAACTCGAACGCCATGGGTGAGTTGTGGTGCTGCTACCCCGGTGTGATGTGGGTGGGTTGTGGTGCTACCCCAGTGTGGTGTTGTGGGTGAGTGAGTTGTAGTGCTGCTACCCCGGTGTTGTGTTCTGGGTGAGTGGGCTGTGATGCTGCAACCAACCCGAGTGTGATTTTCTGGGCGATGCCTTTTATCACAACTAACTTTTATATTAAATTATAACTCATCATTGAGTCAAGTTATTTTTTGTGCCGTTACTGTTATTTGAAAGAAGATTGTATCACTCATTCCAAAAAATATTTGCTGAGTTATTTTCGTTTAAAAATGCAGGTAGGATGCTTCCTGATGTTCAGTGGAGAGGAAAGAACTAAGTAGACCATACAAAACATTTATTTTTCTAAGTAAATCGACTATAGAAATGGACGTTTTGAGTATTCACCCATCATCAACTAAGCACATTAAAGTCACGTTAAAAACACGAAGCTAGCAACGTAGTTAGAACGTAAAGCAAAAAACACTAAAATCAGGGCATAAATGTTTTAAGTCATCAAAAAGGAAAAAGCAAGAAGAAAAACTCGTACAATCTAAAAAAGTGTGTTCGTTGTCTAGTGACAATATTCTGTGAATGCAAGCTAGAATGATAGTTAAAAGAGGTTTGATTTGAAGATGAGCAGCTATTCTAGAATTTACAGTTGTGAAATAAATCTAATTTTATTTAGAATTTTAAAGTCACCAATCGCTCATTGAGGAAGACTAGTTAACAGATTATAATTCGTGCAGGAACCTAGTTTCACATAAAATTTAAAAGTTATTGATATTGGGAAAGTTATTTCAAAACTATTTGAAATAACTCACACAATTTTTAACAAAATTTCATATTTATTTCAAAATTATTGCTTTTCTCGGCGTGGTCCCTAATCGTTTATTGAGGTGGACTGTTTAATAACAGTTTACTGGTGCAGCAACTCCTACCTTACTGCTCAGTTACCTTTACACCGAGAGCACGGGATGTCATTCTCACGTACTCTGATGCACAGCGTGCACTAATAAATTGATAGGCCAATTTAAACATACCTGCAGCGCGGCATTAAGTTTATCCTTCAGCTGAATGTATGAGAGAATGAATATGTTGTGCATGTTAATCAGAAGAATTCTAAAATTGAAACCAAAAAATTAATCGCAAGTTTATCACACCTGCGAGTTGCCTAAAATGTTCTTTTAGAAAGTTTGCTCATTTTTTTAAAGTTATACGATTGGTAAGGGCTCAAAAATTGCAAAAAAATAAAAGGCGCAAATAACATATATGTAATGAACTCATACCAACTATGAATAAAGTATTCAATGGATAAATCGGTCTAAACAGGATGAAATTGCGTAGAATAGTTATTAAATGATACATATTCGTTTGAACAAACATGTAACTTTTTGAGGCATACTGTACAAAAGCATCCGTCTGTCCCCTTATTACACTTTGAAAACAAACGATTACATCCGCAGCACAGATACGCGATTCGATTACTTTACACACGCACAAGGAGATGTTATCTGAAATACCTTGTTTTAGGAATTCAAAAACAGTTCTTAGGAATGAATTGCGGTTCTAACTTGAACACAGCACCGTTGTTTTTCACCATGAAATTCCGATTCTTACATCTGCAGGATATCCACTATATAATAACGCACAGTTGTTGTTTGTTTGGTTGGGCTGTCTCTCTGTCACGCTCCTAATTATTTGCAAAGGGGAATATTGAATTCAATATATGACAGGATGAGACTGTAAATATGTCACACTTTGCAATCAAGCGGGATGTGCGTAGTTACCGTCTCTGTGATACGAGTTTCCCCAGTTTTTACTACGATTTTCACCAGTATCTGTAGTACGAGTTTCCCCAGTTTTTTACTACGATTTTCACAGGTATCTGTGGTGCGAGTTTCCCCAGTTTTTTACTACGATTTTCACCAGTGTCTGTGGTGCGAGTTTCCCCAGTTTTTTACTATGATTTTCACCAGTGTCTGTGGTACGAGTTTCCCCAGTTTTTTACTACGATTTTCACCAGTGTCTGTGGTGCGAGTTTCCCCAGTTTTTTACTATGATTTTCACCAGTGTCTGTGGTACGAGTTTCCCCAGTTTTTTACTACGATTTTCACCAGTATCTGTGGTGCGAGTTTCCCCAGTTTTTTACTACGATTTTCACCAGTATCTGTGGTACGAGTTTTCCCAGTTTTTTACTACGATTTTCACCAGTGTCTGTGGTGCGAGTTTCCCCAGTTTTTTACTACAATTTTCACCAGTGTCTGTGGTACGAGTTTCCCCAATTTTTCAATACGAGTTTCACCAGTTTTTTACTACGATTTTCACCAGTGTCTGTGGTACGAGTTTCCCCAGTTTTTTACTACGATTTTCACCAGTGTCTGTGGTGCGAGTTTCCCCAGTTTTTTACTACGATTTTCACCAGTGTCTGTGGTACGAGTTTCCCCAGTTTTTTACTACGATTTTCACCAGTATCTGTGGTGCGAGTTTCCCCAGTTTTTTACTACGATTTTCACCAGTATCTGTGGTACGAGTTTTCCCAGTTTTTAACTACGATTTTCACCAGTGTCTGTGGTGCGAGTTTCCCCAATTTTTTACTACGATTTTCACCAGTATCTGTGGTGGGATTTTCTTCAATTTTTCAATACGAGTTTTATCAGTATCTGTGATTCAAGTCTCCCCGATTTTTTAATACGAGTTTCACCAGTATCTGTGATTCAAGTTTCCCCGATTTTTTAATACGAGTTTCACCAGTATCTGTGATTGAAGTTTCCCCAATTTTTCAATACGAGTGTCACCAGTATCTGTGATTCAAGTTTCCCCAATTTTTCAATACGAGTTTCACCAGTATCTGTGATTCAAGTTTCCCCAATTTTTCAATACGAGTTTCACCAGTATCTGTGATTCAAGTTTTCCCAATTTTTCAATACGAGTTTCACCAGTATCTGTGATTCAAGTTTCCCCAATTTTTCAATACGAGTTTCACCAGTATCTGTGATTCAAGTTTCCCCAACTTTTCAATACGAGTTTCACCAGTATCTGTGATTCAAGTTTTCAAAATTTTTCAATACGAGTTTCACCAGTATTTCTGATTCAAGTTTTCCCAATTTTTCAATACGAGTTTCACCAGTGTCTGTGATTCAAGTTTTCCCAATTTTTCAATACGAGTTTCACCAGTATCTGTGATTCAAGTTTTCCCAATTTTTCAATACGAGTTTCACCAGTATCTGTGATTCAAGCTTCCCCAATTTTTCAATGCGAGTTTCACCAGTATCTGTGATTCAAGTTTCCCCAATTTTTCAATACGTGTTTCACCATTATCTGTGATTCAAGTTTTCCCAATTTTTCAATACGAGTTTCACCAGTGTCTGTGATTCAAGTTTTCCCAATTTTTCAATACGAGTTTCACCAGTATCTGTGATTCAAGTTTTCACAATTTTTCAATACGAGTTTCACCAGTGTCTGTGATTCAAGTTTTCCCAATTTTTCAATACGAGTTTCACCAGTGTCTGTGATTCAAGTTTTCCCAATTTTTCAATACGAGTTTCACCAGTATCTGTGATTCAAGTTTCCCCAATTTTTCAATACGTGTTTCACCATTATCTGTGATTCAAGTTTTCCCAATTTTTCAATACGAGTTTCACCAGTGTCTGTGATTCAAGTTTTCCCAATTTTTCAATGCGAGTTTCACCAGTATCTGTGATTCAAGTTTCCCCAATTTTTCAATACGTGTTTCACCAGTATCTGTGATTCAAGTTTCCCCAATTTTTCAATACGAGTTTCACCAGTGTCTGTGATTCAAGTTTTCCCAATTTTTCAATACGAGTTTCACCAGTATCTGTGATTCAAGTTTTCCCCATTTTTCAATACGAGTTTCACCAGTATCTGTGATTCAAGTTTTCCCAATTTTTCAGTACGAGTTTCACCAGTATCTGTGATTCAAGTTTTCCCAATTTTTCAATACGAGTTTCACCAGTATCTGTGATTCAAGTTTTCCCAATTTTTCAATACGAGTTTCACCAGTATCTGTGATTCAAGTTTCCCCAATTTTTCAGTACGAGTTTCACCAGTATCTGTGATTCAATTTTTCCCAATTTATCAATACGAGTTTCACCAGTATCTGTGATTCAAGTTTTCCCAATTTTTAAATACGAGTTTCACCAGTATCTGTGATTCAAGTTTCCCCAATTCATCAATACGAGTTTCACCAGTATCTGTGATTCAAGTTTCCCCAATTTTTCAATACGAGTTTCACCAGTATCTGTGATTCAAGTTTTCCCAATTTATCAATACGAGTTTCACCAGTATCTGTGATTCAAGTTTCCCCAATTTTTCAATACGAGTTTCACCAGTGTCTGTGATTCAAGTTTTCCCCATTTTTCAATACGAGTTTCACCAGTATCTGTGATTCAAGTTTTCCCAATTTATCAATACGAGTTTCACCAGTTATTTGATCCGAGTTTCCCAGTTTTGACGTTTTACCTACCTGGTTATATGATTTATGTTACCAAAAATTATCGAAGCCAGTCATTGTTAATGAGTCTGTGCACTAGTTAATAGATTTAATTTCCAGAGTACTCGACGTTCACCCTGCCTGACGGGACTCCGGCCCTCACACTTCGGTCCATCGGAGGCATCATCGACCTGCACATCTTCACGGGACCTACGCCTGAAGACGTCAACCAGCAGTACAATGGAGTGAGTCCCTTGACAGAGAGACCTCATAAAAGTATTAATGGAGAAATACGACAGGGTAAATTTATTCATTGTCTGTCCAAAATTAAAGAATAGTTATTAAGTGATAGTCGTTTGAACACATGTATCATTTTATGCATATGTTCAAACATATGTATAAGAACGTCGGTCTCAAGCGTGTTAAAATATCATCAATGTATCAGCTGATAAAAATTTATCAACGTAAATAACGATATCCAGAGGGGCATTTTTCCTCAGTTAGACAGTTTTAGCCCTGTGACGCCCTTCGTGGAAGACCATACGATTTTCTTCTCAAAATAGCATTAATATTTTGTGTTTCTTATCAAGTGTGTTCCCGATATGGGCTTGGAAGTTCACTGCCGAGTGGCAGCGTCTTCCATACTGTGATGGTGGCGACCTGATGCCAGTGTCAGTCTAATGACAGTGATTGTGAAGGTGGTGACGCCTGCACAAAAATGTTGTTGTTAAAAAGTTATAAGAATGTATAAAAGAAAAAATATTTTATCCCTCCCACGTTGAAACAACTACCGTGGACTCACCCCACTCTTTCCTAATTTTTACATAAGGAAATTTAGGTAGCGGAGAACTTATGTCGCTCAAATCCACAGACTGAGGATTTCATTTCCTTCAATTAATTCTAGCTTGGACTTCCAATATTCGTTACAGAGAGATGTTTTTTGAGTTTTCAATCGAAGAGAACAGTTTTGCAAACGTACTGTAGCTCAGCATGAATCCTTTGTGTCTCATCAAATAATGTAAGCCTGATATTTATTGGTGAGATGGATAATTTAACAAAAGGATATAAAGTGAACATTACCATACTTCTGTGAATTTATTCATGTCGCTGAAGTTTAAGTTTGACACTAACAATTAAAATGATACCCAGAAAATTTACAGTACATTTCGCTTTCTACGCCTTCACGGCTTGGTTAACATAAGCCGAAAAGAAACGAGTGCAACCGACCAAGCCGAGGAAAATTGGGCTTTTCCCTCTCTTTTTAGGTATTCACAAAACCCATCAATTTCAGTTATCCTTAAAATTCCTCCCTTTATAAATATTTTCACAGACTTTCTGTTTCCAATTATTTTAAATATTTTTCTATTTTAATTCATTGACCAAAACTCTTCTTTTCATTGTTTTCAAAAATCCTTCATTGTGTTATTATGCCGCCCGTAAGAGACGTCGGCGGGTTGGGTAAACAAGGTAGAGAAACGCTGGACCGAAGAGTCAGTTTACTGGTAACTAAAGCTGCGGGGTGGCGGACAGGCATGTGTTGTCGGTGTGGAGTGCGCTGACCAAATGCACGTCTAAATTCGCGCCGAGTTCTTTTATGTACTCGTAAAGCGAGGTAAAGGAGGTTAAGCGCACATATGGGCACACATTATTTTCCATAACCTTTATAATTACTATTATTTTTGTCACTTTCTCAATTTTAACAAATTGAAGCACCCTCTTTTCTATCTCATTTTAAAGAACTTTCAAGTCACAAATATTTCCCATAACTCTCCGTTCTCAATTATTTTCGAAGCTGATAATTCTCTTGGATATTAGAGAGAATACTTTAAAAAAAACTTCTGTTATCGAATATGTTCGACGATAGAGACTAAAAGAGCTGTAGAATGCGCTTCGAAACTCTCAGTGACGTTGTTTTCCTCCTCAGCTGCTCGGGAACCCCACGTTCCCCCCGAACTGGGCGCTGGGCTTCCAGCTGTGCCGCTGGGGGTACACCTCCGATTGAGGCAACGCATGGCTGACGCTGGAATTCCCCAGGTATGTGATACTTCAATCTCATTTCTTTTCGAGTTAATTGCCTGATTCCTTCATCCGTTCGACACTAAATTTTGCAGATGTGCAATCAAAGGTTGGTTTGGCAATATTTCTACATATTTGGCTAGAGAATTATCATCACCATCGTTTTTTTCCCGTGGTTTTCAAGTCCATTCCTTCAGAAAGCGTTTCACTAACGTTCTTCACTAGTGTTGGAACCGATCATCGAGTCAGAGATTCTATCGCATTAGGTAGAGAAAGTTTTTAGGCATTGCTGATTTTTTTATCTCGTTCAAGAAAATGAGAGGGGAGCTGCTAAAAGCCTAAAATAATGAAGCAAAAACACTCGGTCGCTCAGACCAAGGGCACTGTAGCCTTGTAATAACTGACCTTTCACATTTAAATCACATTTAAGGTCATGGATTTCAGTCCAGTGACCTGCTAGTCTGCTTTCAACCGGACCTGGGGCTTTCAACTTGGGAAAGGAATTAACATAAAATTCCCGACTCAGCCATGGGATCAAATGGGTACCGATTTGATTGGATGTCGTTATTAAGATTTGCTGTAAATCATGAGATAGCTAAGAACCCGATCGTAAACGCATGAATCAGTTCAATGTGATTAAACATCATTTTCGAGTAAAATTCATAGTAAAACAAATAGCAGGCAGGCTTGCGTGACCAATACATATCAGAAGCACTAGTGCAGTTTACATACAGCAGCGAGAAAGGCCATCGGTTGTCCCGTATAAGTTAAGATGAGAAAAAAATTACAGAGTAGAATTATGTATCCTCTTTTAAATGAGTTAACTGGGTATAAAGTTGTTCGACTAATTGGGTATTAGGTTAATTTGTTCAAGGGATTTCAAGGTATTTGGATTACTTGAGCGTAAAATTAAGAAAAATCGTCTAAAAAACTAACTTGGCTAATACATGAACACCAAGTGATACAGAGCAGAAAAATATACAAACTCCTGACTGATTTCATTTGCTAAGTACATTAAATGACTTACAAAGTGAACAATTTGTGTAAAATGAGGTGTATGTTTTTAAATTAAATAAAACTTCAAAGGGCATGAATTATTTTTTATTATGCTGAATGCAGTAAGTCTTGGAAATTTCAAGTTAGATAGCTATTAAAGTTAATGAGTAATTCACTAATTTCTATGCTATGTACCACATAGCTTTCATAAATTATACAACGAATAATTGGAATCTTTACAGCAGCAGTTTTTTGAGTTCCAAAAACAATTACCCCAACACCCACGCAGTAAGTTCAAATAAAATTATGTTTAAAGACGCAACAAACGACTCACGTCATTAACGATGACGTAAATGCATGAATAAACGCTTTACTTGATCAGGACGTACAAACGCTGGAGATAGACTACATGGAAGCGTACCACGACTTCTCCTACAACCCGGTCGACTTCAGGAGAGCGTCCCCCTTATGAATCCTTGCTTCTGGGATTTTTTGAGAAACTGGGATTTTTGCTGTTATAAGAAGTGTAAGAGGTCAGGTACATCCTGTGAAAAAATGAGACTCGTACGTTCACTCGTTCGCCCGCTACGGGGGTTTGAAGAATGGGGGGGAGGGGAGGGGGAAGTTGTATTTTATCATGTTACACCTCCCCCATGGCACTTTCTTCACGGCGCAAAGATGCTATGTCAACTCCTATGTCTCTGGATTACTCTATAATGATTTCAGGGGTCTAACTTGAACCAAAAATTTTAAAAAATTTTTTATTTGAATTGTTTATGTTTCTTTGTTTTGCTTATAATGTAAACAATGGTTTTGAGGGTTTCAAAATGCTTCTCCTCCTACAGTTTTTGAGCTACAGTGATGATTTTGGTATCATTGGATGCGGAAAATTGCGGGGTTTTATGGATGCTAAAATTCGTTTCCTCAAATTTACATTTTTAATATGAAAAAGTGTAAAAATAGGAAAAAAATGTCCTTATTCGAAAAAGTGAAAATTTATGACGTCATAACTCATGAGCAATAAATAATTTTGGAATGAATTTTAGCATCCATAAAAGCCCGTGTCTTTCCGCATCTAATGATACCAAAATCATCACTGTAGCTCAAAAACTGTAGGAGGAGAAGATTTTTGAAACACCCCCCTTTTAACTTCGTTTTCTTTGATTTCCCGTTTTCTTTTCAAGAAAATTGAAATTTTGCTCTAAGCAAAAACGGTTTCAAATTCAATTTCCTATCAGTATACCAAATTTCATTGTTCTAGGTTCAATAATAAAGAAAAAAGTCCGTATGGGGGACGCTCTCCTTCAGCGGCCTGCCGCAACTTGCCCAGGATCTCCACTCTGAGAACCTCAGGATGGTCCTTATCCTTGTGAGTACTGCGACGAAATTATGTTTAGGTTAAATAACGACGATGAGATAATGTGGAAAGTAAATGATGGTTAGGTTATGTTAAAAATAAATCATGATAAGTTATTGTTTAAAATGAATAAAAATTATAAGATAAAGTTTAAAATAAACAATAATAAGATAATGTTGTAAATAAATAATGATGGGAGAATGTTAAAAATGAATGATGGTTAGATAATGTTGAATATAAATAATGGTTAAGAAATTTTAAAATGAATATTGAAAAGTTGTTGTTCAAAATAAGTAGTAAGAGTAATGTTAAGGATAAATAATGGTTGGATACTCTTGAAAATAAATAACGATAAGTTAACGTTGTAAATAAGTAATGAAATGATAATGCTTAAAATGAATAACTAGATAATGTTGAAAATAAATGATGACAAGGTAATGCTGAAAATAAATAATGATACGATGATATTGAAAATAAATAATTATAAGATAATGCTAAAAATAGCACGGTGACGTTCAGCAATAAAAAAAGGAATCTGTATAATTGAATGACTGAATAGGTTTCGCTGGCGTTTGCTTTATGGCAGTTATTTTTGTAATGTAATTGAGGACCATTGAGTCTGCCTCAATGAAACTAATTTTCAATCAGAATCAGGCAGGCATTAAAATATATAGATAAATTAAACATTAGACGCTAAATTAAAAATTGCTTGAGATAAATAATTGTCACTTTGGCTTTTTGTACTTCTGTTGAGGGAAAGTAATTATCCACTGCTGAAAATGAGGCGAGTGAACAATCAGGTCTAACTGAAAATAAAAATGAAGAAAAGATGATAAAATTATTTGCTTAATTTTTTAAACAATGTGTACCATAAGATTATTTATTAACACTCACACCTCTACCCATAGTGAAAACATTTAAAAACCTAAAATGATCATTAACTCGCCACATTGCCGAATTATTCCTCATAATTTCTCCGTACCTCAGTACACCCTGAATGAAGCTCGTTACTGACTGAAAGGTTGCACCGTGCCTGCTGAATAAAAATATAACCTTAACACTTTCCCTGGGTATTGAGCCGTATGGGTACCTGTCTTTAAATTGCTTATTCACGTACTGGTATAAATAAATGACATTGCTTCGGTTTCGCGACCTCTCTATGAAACAACTGTTATCAGACCAGATGAAATGCTTCGTGGAATTTTATTTTTCATATTTCTTAAATAGGATAAAATGCATTCGGGAAATAAAGTCGATTTCCCTATTCTGCTTCTTACACCCTAACCAAACCAACCGTTTACAATCACGGAAACGCATTGAATATGTTATGTTACGTAAATTAGTATCTTTGTTAAGCTCAGTGAGCTTTTTTTACTTACCAGGACCCCGGCATTGCCGTCAACACCGCCACCAACCCTCCCGACAATGCAGGCCGCGAGCAGCAAGTCTTCCTGAAGGTAAGAACGCAGCAACGATAGGATTTGCGTACTTGAAGAGGATGTACCAGAAATAGAGATAACTATGTACTATATAGAGTAAAGCTGGATAGGGTATTCCTGTACGATATACCTGAGAGAGGTATGCCAGTTTTGTTCTCCTGATACCGCATGCATGGCAAAGGTACACAAGATGGGTAATGCTGATACAGTATACCTGAGAAACGTATAACCAGAATGATGTACGTGAGAAAGATATGCCAGGTGGGTATTCCTGATACGGTATACCTGACACAGGTATACCAGATGGGTATTCCAATACCGTATACCTGAAGAGAGCTATGCATGATATGGTGTCCCAGACGACGGGTGAGCTAATGGAGTGTTATTGAAAAACACATGGCATAGTAGGGAGTACTTATTTCTAATCCGCAACTGAATTTGTCCATTCATTGCAGTGGTATTTCAGTTCCTATCTTATGAAGAAAAGAGTAGAGAGCAAGGTTATTAAGCTGGAAGATTATAACACGTTACTGATCCAGTCAGACTTTTTGTTGCTAAGCATCTATGGGTTTTTGCTCTCTCAATGGGAAAATGTGTGGTCCCGAGCTATAGGTTAGGTAGATATAATTTTTGTAGAAAATAATATGTTTTCTGTTTCGTTGAGGAACACCCGTTTTCGGTTCACTGCTGTCCTATTTTTCATCACCTACTTCTTTCTTCAACTTTCATCTTGTGCCATGAACTTCTTTCTCAACTCACTGTTCAATGCACCTTGTGCATAGATTACGCTTTCCCTTATCGCCTTACTAAATGGTGCCTTCCTCCTTCCTCTCTTTGGAACGACTTTGTTGCAGTTAAGGAGGCTTAAACTAACATCTAATCTAATGTATGGAACTCGGGCTTCATTTTGAAAAATTTGGAATACAAATTTGTTGCTCTCATTTGCATTTTTAAAATGAATTTCAGTGAGTAATGATCAGTTTCCTGTCGGACAGTGTTGTACTACGCAAGGTCTGAATGAAGTGAGCACAATAATTTTTATCGACTGTGTCCAGAGCAGATTTTAATTTATTGTCTCTGTTTACCATATTGAACCAATTCGGAAGACTTATGTAATTACTATAAGCATGTACTCTGTCGCGAGTAAAACAAATACTCAGCGTCAACAATATTAGCAATTTGAGCAAGCTTTGAGGTTTCAAAACCAGTTTACTTGATGAACAAATTCTGCAGTAAACTAAAGTAAATTACATATATTGGTAATGTAGACCGAGTTAATCATAGAGACCAACATGCAAAAATCCAGCTGAGATAAAGTGCATTTTGAAATTCTATTCGACGTTTTTCTTCGGGAAATGTCTTTTATTTCTGATGCTAGTTTTATAGTAAAAAGTTTATCCTGAACATAATTCATGGTTATATATTTTTGTATTTTAATGCAATTTTAATGGAACAGACTGGGTTGAGTTATTTAGGCCTCCAGATTTCCAAAAGGATGATCTTTATGTATCAACGATGAAATATTTTTTTTCAGTTTAATTGAAGGAGGTTTCAATGAAATCAACGCTAACGGACTTTCACAGATTTTTCAAAAAATATTTTAGTATTAAGTCTGTTTAAGAAGAATGCATTCACACCATCTCACTTTTTCGTTAAAAAAATGGAATACCTTGTAATTTTATGTTTATCATGTTCACAGTTTTACTATTCAGCCAGTTTTCAGTAAGGCTGTAATTATGGACTTCATTTCTGGAAAAGTAACCAGCGAATCCAGTATAGGAGAGATGTGTTTATTTTCTTTCACTGCAGGAGAATTGCTGGAATTTTTTGAATTCTTAGGCTCGGACAGTGCTCACATTTCTTCAGGTCTGTATACAGTGAATTAAAGTAATTAACCTCTGGATCAATATTTGGGATTAATTTGTTTTCGTCAAACATCGAGTTAGGCAAAGCAAGGAAGATCAAAAGGTAATTGTAATAATAAAAATAGTAATAGAGATAACAAAGAACTGAGAATTTAAATACTAGCAAAGTGAAATGAAACAGCTGAGTCAGAAAAAAAAGATCTTCTTTGAGCTTGTACACTTAAATGTTTTCTGACTGCTTCTTCTTCCTTGGAATCACAGAATATTCGTATCCTAGCAAACTCGCACCAGAGTTCAGATTTTAGAAGTCCATAAATTTGACTGAAACAAGGCGATCGATGATCTTGCTCGCACGGTGATCTTGAAGGCAATATAATCTGAACGAAGTCGGCCCAATTCTACGACCTCGGTGTTAATGGTATTTCCTTTATCACCTAGTATCTTGGTGATAATTGTGCGACTCAGATTTTTGTTGTTTAGAAAGACAAAGAAGCTGCCGTCCTTGTTTGGGACTGACTAGTCGCTCAAGTTTCTAAAGATAATTTCCGGCTTGAGTTTTTTCTTCTGTTTACGAGAACAAACTCTCTTAGAATGTAGCTTGAGTTTTCATTAATTTGCTCTCATCCGCCGGGGGTCTTGTTGCGAGTCAGCGAACGGTTCTTAACATGAGATCTTCTTTAAAGACAAGATTTGCTTTCGATAACAGGTTATATGCCATGAAGTTTGAAGGATTTTAGGTTTGAGGAATTAGACATCTGAGTCGTAGTAGCTTTTACCATTTTTGTACCAAAACGAGAGATTTTGGGCAGTGCCTACTCTTTTTATCTCCTTTGCCGTAAATATCAGGCTGAGGATTTTAGTCTCTTTCTTGAATTTTGTTTTAACAGAGAATTGTTTTTAGGGCTGGGGTGAGCGTTTGTTAAGAAAATTTGTCTTTCTTTCTTTTTTCTTTAATTTATTTGGACTGTTGAGTGTTGCTGCAAATGTAGAGATTGTTGACTGTTGCGGTAGTTTTCGATGATTCCTTTGCGCATTTTTTATTTCCTTTGACGTATTCGCACAATTTTAAACAATATTCATTTACAGATCAAAATATATTTTCCATTTCTTAATTATCTTTTGAGTTTATTTATTAACTTTTGTAGCATTGCACGATATTTTTCATTAGCTCAACTGACCGTTCACTTGATTTACACCAATTTTTAAAGAACGTCATCAGCACATCCACATTGCAGCACAGCCCAGTTTCTCGGCTTCTTCACTTGCCTTTTTCGATTCTGAATTGAAAAATGCATTTAACTCATCACTTCCAGTTAATGAACTCTGCGTCACTTATGTGGGACAAACACTTTTTTTCTTCAATTTCAAATACATAATTCTTCTGAATGCTTGCTGTTAATTCGGCATGACGAAAGTAATTCAAATTGAACCACGAGCACTGTTTGACAAAAAAATGATGAAGAAATCGCCCACACAGGCATTGCTAACATTTGTAGGTCGTATGGAGGGCATTCATTTCCGGATGTGATTTCTGTGAAGCGCAGGGTGCGGTGTTCTATGTAAGAGCCTTACAGAGACTGGTTACATTTTGAGCTCCCTTTCTTTGAATGTACGCTCAGAACTCTGCCCTTAGTTTTTGAACAAATGTAGTTATACAGAGCTTAAAATAATTGTGCCAGAGATCTCAACTTATTCAAATCCACAAACTAGACAGAACTTGATTTCCTTTCACTTAAATGTTCGCTCAAACTGTAAAAAAAAGTTTAAACTTAACCAAAGTGCTTAAACTCACTGAATCATTGTAGAAAACTTAAATAAAGTCTAAAACAGATCATAGCTTATTCAATTTCACACACCAGATAGAGCTTAAATGGGCAAAAGAGTGAACGCAAACTTATGACTGATATCTTTTTCAAGCATCTCGCAATTTATTTTTACATCATGACAAAAACAGCAGCATTACTCATGCTCAGACCAAAAATGTAAATGTAAACGAATCCATAACTCTTCATATTAAAGCATCTCGCCATTTACTTTTACATCTTGTCAAAAACAGCAGCATTACTCATGCTCACACGTAACTTTACAATTATTTTGACACGTCTGAATGATGCAGTGGTTGACGCCTGACTTGGTGCCTGCGGACCAGCCCGTCGAAGCCGATGACTTCATCCTAGGCAACGTGTGGCCGGCAGACTTCTTTCCCGGACTTCTTGAGAGCCGAAACGAAGCAGTGGTGGCTTGATGAGGTTGCCCGATTCAACTCGGTAGGTGTCGAAAGTTTGGATTCAGTTGAGAGTGGATTTGGTTGCAGTACTTGATCAACTCGGTAGGTGTCAGATGGTCGGACTTGATTGAAAGTAAATTCGGGGACACTACATGTGTAGGTTTATAAATAGGTTGTCTGAATTTTTACCTTCGTGAAACTTATGACCGAAAATTTTACTTAGGCTGTAGAGGTTTGGGTTAAGTTAGGAGTAAATTCGGTTGCAGTACTTGAGTAGGTTTGTAAATAGGGTATCTGAATTTATACCTTCGTGAAACTAACAATCGGAAATTTTACTAAGAAACTATAAGAGATTGGGATTTATTTAGGAGTTGTTCTAAATTTTCTGTAAATTGTCTTTCATTGTTTGTTTATCAAGTTGTAAAAAGCGTCACCCTTGGGTCTGACAAAAAAGTAGCGTCCGGGTCTATCTAGCTAGCCGACTTAAAAGACAAATCATGCCATCAGAGATGACCTCCTTACTCAAAATTTTACCTCAGAAGCGACTGCACCTTCTGAAATTATCCCCCCGCATACTAATCCTCATCCTCCTATATAAACTGCTGCCGCAGAACAGATCTGACCTTTAGAGTGGCAGGATCAGTCAGTGTCTTAGCGGATGTTCTCCACCCCTGTTCGAAACTCGGAGAAGTCGTCTCCTACAACGGTTGGAGTGGCCTTTGGAGCTTCGTCCTTTGACTTCTCTCTTCGAACTTATCTTCACCTATCCGGAGAAGATTTGGGGACCTGCGGGAGATCATCGGGGCAAAAATCGCTCAGGAATGCCCCAATGCCTCTTTCTGAGTTACACCCAGACGTTATTCACGAGAACATGATCCTGTAGATCTCCGACGTGGGATGGACTTGGAGCTTTTCTTTTCGCAGGAAGGGAGTGGAAGTCCGGAGGCGAGACGGGTCGAGAGCAGGAATTTTGTT
The DNA here is from genome assembly GCA_030386875.1 of Morinoia aosen. NCBI lineage: Eukaryota > Metazoa > Arthropoda > Malacostraca > Amphipoda > Talitridae > Morinoia > Morinoia aosen. The sequence goes on along the minus strand of CM059574.1, from coordinate 57,459,793 downwards.
TTGCCATACATGTAATTGTTCTGGACTTTGAACTTAAAAATGATAAAACCCGTTGCCTTTTCACTCCTGACCAAGGTACTATCCTTATTAAATCTTGCGAATGGCGCCCAACGTGGGGCCTTCTCCCTGCTCTCGCCCCTTCGTGTCTCCGGCTCCTGGTCCCGTCCTGCGGTATGAGCTTTCTCTGTTTTGTCATTACCATTTCATGCTGCTCAAATTTCTGTGTCAATTTATCGAAGGTGAATTGGAATTGCGAAATTATTTCAATCTTGATTGTATTTCTCTGATTAACTCGTGCTGGTACTAGTGTTACAGTGTAAACTTGTAGACCTTTGATTTTCGCTAATTAAGCAATTGATTTTGCTCAAAATGTCTGAGAGTGAGGTAAATTTCCCGTCAGATCTTGACGCTCATATCAAAAAGCTAGTCACGGTGAGACGTGGAAAGCGTCAGTCTCTCTCTAAAACTTTGACAGCTATAGAAAGAGCAGATCTTGCCGTTAACGAATACCAGTATTACATTAGTAAGCTTGAATGCCTCAAAGCAGACCTCGAGAATTTAAATGAAAAAATTTCTGATTATATGCTTAGTAAAGGCAAGTGGGACTCTGATACGTATTTAGAGCAGTTGGATGTGGAAGAGAAATATTTAGACCTATTGGGCAAAGCCCTAGCTTCTCTTCAGAATGAATTGAAGTCTCTGACTGCTCCGGAAATTACCACTGAAAATCCTTCCGAAAGTGCTGAAGTTAGGCGGCACAAGGTGTCACTTCCTAATATTGAATTGCCCTCATTTGATGGTAGCCCAGAGCTATATCATCGTTTCATTACTTCATTCCAGAGTCTTATTTCGAAGTATAATTTATCATCATTTGAGAAATTTTCCTACTTGCGAAAACAATTGTCTGGGTCGGGCAAGAAACTGCTAAATTCTATTGCTGTCGATGACCTAAACTATGAAACGGCGGTTCAATTGCTGAATGAAGCCTATAGTGACGAGCTTGAGCAGAGGTATTCAGTCATTCGTAAGTTATGTTCTTTGAGATTGAGAGAATCTGAATCTGATGCTTATCGCTGGATTAGCGAAGCTCGTGTTCTATGCGAACAAGTGAAGGCTCTTAAAATTACTGGAGACATTTTCACTCAATTTTTCTTGTGGAATGGCTTGGCCGAGACTTTCCGTAAACAACTCATTGCCATAACTAATAAGAATAAACCTAGTCTCTATGATATTGTGAGCAATGGGTTCAAGGCCAACTTGAGATTCATTGATGCTCAAAAAACTAAACAATTCGAAACCGAAACTTGCTTGTCGACGGCCATTGAAGTTCGCCCACAGCGTGTTGATTCTCAACCTCAAAAGAAATTCGGTTGTACTTTGTGCACTCATTTGCAGGCCGAGAACGCCACTGACCATAAACTTAGCTCATGTTCACTTTTTCCTGATTCTAGCAGTAAAGTTGCTAAGCTGAAAGAAGTAGGGGGATGTATCCGGTGTGGCAGTGTTGCTCATAGTATCAAAGCCTGTACTTTCAAATTTTCAAAGCCTTGCTTCAAATGCAAGCGAATGCACTTGACGTACTTGTGTGTTAGCGGTCAGAGGAGCCGTAATGACAACCGTAACGAGGGCGGGTCTCAGGCGGAACAAAGTTCTGGTGGTAGTAATGCAAAAGTCAAGGTAGCTGATAGAAGAAAACTTGAGTTTTCTCATAAGACAATCTCTAACCACATGGCTATTTTCTCAAATGGGGTCACAAGGTATAATGATGTAATATTGCCGACTGGCACTGTGTATGTTGATCAACACGGAACCAAAACTCCCTGGAGACTGTTCAAAGATTTGGGGTCACAAGCCACTTTTGTTGAGGGCGGGCCAGACAGCATTCCTAATTGTAAAGTTGTTAAATCTTTGAACGTAAATGTTAAAGGAATAAATTCTGAAAAAATGCAGAACTCCGTTCTCGTTGAGTTTCCGGTCGAAGTACCTGGCCAGGGTACGAAATTGATCACGGCCATTTGTATCGACAAAATTGATACTAACGTAACTTTGCCGGGGTTGAGCAATCTCGTGGCTTCTTTCACTGAGAAGGGATATAGTTTAGCGGACTCTCAACTAAGCTCTGATCACATATGAGATATTAAAATCATTCTTGAAAGCGATTTGAGTCACTTGTTTCCGCTCAAACAGGCAAATTTTGGGACGGAGGAGACTTGCTCTTGCGTCTATCACACACCATCGGGTCTTATGCTTGCTGGTAGTGTGGCCAATTATGCAAAAAACCTTCCTTTCTTACCACCAGTCGTAGAGAATTTATGACTATCGGCCGGGTGCACAGCGAGATTGGAGCCTGATGATGCAAGTCATGAGTATATTTCGGACCCTTCGAGGTCATTGGAGAGTTGTCTGGACTACGCGTATGATGATTGTGGTGAGTCTAATTTGTCGTCTCAAAGTACTGAACTTCTTAATTATGTATTGACTAATATTTCAAGAGAAATGCCTTCGGGCAGACTGATTGTTCCTGCACTGTGGAGGCGAGATTTAGAGAATTTGCTGTCGTCTAATTATGGTCCTGCGTTGTCTATCTTGAAATCTCAATCAAAACGTTTGAGTGCGGCTAAATTGTTAGAATACGATAATGTAGTTAAAGACCAGTTGAAAGAGGGAATAATTTCTCGAATACCTAATGTTGAAAGACATGTCAGAGAGAACAGTGATGCCGCATTTCTTGCCCATAATGCTGTGTTCCGTGAGGAGAGGGACACTACAAAGTGTAGGATTGTGTTCTTGTCAAATTTGAAAGGAAATGGGGACAACATTTCTCATAATCAATTTTCTTTCATGGGCGGGAATTTGAATCATAAAATGTTGATCACTATTTTATTGCACCGGTTTGATTCTTACTTGGTGTTATATGACCTCAAGAAAGCCTTTCTCCAGCTTCTCCTCAGACCTGAGGATACAAACAAACTGCTATTCTTGTGGTTTAAGGATGTCGCCAAAAAAGATTTCCGAATAGTAGGATACCGATTCTGTCGAGTTCCATTTGGAATGAGATTTTCCCCTTTCTTGCTTATGGTAGCGTTGTATTTCATCTTAATCCATAATACCGATTCGGAATCAGCAGAGGAAAGGAAAATAATGAGAGCCATGTACAATCTTGCGTACATGGACAACTTGGCATTCTCATCTAATGATGGCAGTAAGCTGGAGGAAGCTCTAAAATTAGCGGTTAGGACCTTCGATGGCTATGGTTTCGGTCTCCAACAGTTCGCCACAAATTCAGAGCAATTAAAGAATTCTCTCCTTGCTGATGGTTCCGATTGTGCCGAGACAGAAACCAAATTGTTCGGTCTTGTGTGGGATACAGTGAAAGATCTTGTAAAGACCAAGAAACCTAAACTGTCTCCTAATGCACGAAAAGAAAAATACTTAGTTCTTTACAGTCAAACTATGACCCAATGGGGTTAAATATCCCCATAATGAATAGAGCAAAGCTCTTCATGCATAAGTTACAGTGCGAGCCTTCCCTAAATTGGGAAGGCCTCCCTCTGCCCCCAGAGTAAGAAAGAGTGGCGTAACATTGCACGACAGGTGAACATGGCTAGCGAAGGTGAAGTCCCTCGTAGTCTTGGCCCTAGAGACGCCGAATATGAGCTACTGGTGTGTTCGGACGCTAGCAAAAATTTTATTGGCTGCGTGACTTATTTGCGCTTATCGGGTTCCAACGAGTCCTTGTTTGTTTCAGCTAGGAATTCTGTGATTTCTAAAAGCCTGAGATCCAAGTCGATTCCAGCGTTGGAGCTCGCGGCACTTCTCATGGGTGTAGAGAGTGCGATGGAGTTGTACGAACAATTGACCACTGCTGTAATACCCGTTAAAATCACCAAAATACTGGCTTATTCAGATTCTATGATAGTGATGGGGTGGCTGCAAATGAAAACGCAAGACTATGGAAAAATTGAACGAAAAAGCGTGTTTGTTAATAACAAGCTGCAGAAAATCGCTGAACTCTGCGAGAAGTGTCCCGTAATTTTCAATCACATAGCGGGGGGAATCAATCCTAGCGACGCTGTGACTAGGTGCGTTTCCAGCAAACAACTCAAAAACGTAGAGTATCTGAAAATTTCAGAGCCTTTTAAGTGTTCTCCCGAGTTCAGAATTGTAGTGCCGCGGTCTGTGGGAGACGTAGTGAGATGTCATGCGAGAATTGTAAGTGTCCCTCCTGTTGAGTCTAGCATTTTTCCATTGAGGAAATTTTCCTCATTTCGTAAAGCTGTAAATGTGATGAAATATGTATTTCAATATGTGAGAAAATTGAGAGACCGAGTGCGTGCTCGGCTTGAGCAACCGAATGATGGAGTTAGTGAGAATTTTGTACATACTAGTTCAAACTATTTGCTTAGATGTGCCCAAAAAGAGAGTTTTCCTGAAGTTTGTGAATCTTTGCAGAACGGAGATTTTTCTCATCCGCTTGCAGAACAACTGAATCTATTCATGAGCGGAGACGGGTTAGTGAGGATCCAGGGTAAGCTCCGCAAGTTGCGGGGACAGTATAATGAACGCTGTCCCATCTTGCTCTCAAAGACGTGTCCTGTTGCACAGTCCATCATTTGGGATGCTCATGTTTCTCTCAAACACGCAGGAATCTATCGAGTACTTGCTTACCTGAGGAAAACTTTCTGGATTACTAACGCATTAGTCGCAGTTAAAAAAGTTATCAATAAGTGCTTGATCTGTGGCAAAGTGAACAGGCGCACCGTAAAATTAAACCAGAATGCCTATCGTGATTCTCGAGTTAATCCAGAGAGTGTTCCGTTCAGGAATGTCGCAATCGATCATTGTGGTCCATTTACTGTTCGTGTGCCAGGCGGTAACCAAAAAGTGTATATACTTGTTTTTACGTGCTTTTGGTCGCGAGCAGTTAATTTAATTTTGTGTAAACGTATTGATAGAGATTGTTTTCTCCGAGCCTTACAGCTCCATATTTTTGAGTACGGGCTGCCTTCGCTAGTAATTAGCGATAATGGCACCCCAATTGTCTCGGGTGTAGAACAAACTGTCTCCTATCTAAATGACGACATTTCATTGAATTTCATGAAAGAACACGGAATCGAAAAGGTCGCTTTCCACCCTTATCCTGCGGGCGCATCAAAGTTAGGAGGCATTGTAGAGACCTTGGTCAAACAAGTGAAGCGGCTCATGACTGCTTCGGTTGGTGCTAGAATTTTGGACGTTGATGAATTTGATTTTTTAGTAAGTGAAGCTAAGATGATAATAAATAAGCGTCCTATTGCCTTCAAATCAGCATTAGATAAATTAGATTTTGACTCTGAAGTGCCTAGTCCGTTAACTCCTGAATTGATTTTGAAGGGGTACGATCTTCCTTCCATGAATCCCAGTTACAATCTTCCCAGTTGCAATCAGAGGGTTCTATTGACTTAGACTTCGAGCATGAGTCAGATGAGCTTTACAGGAGGTTTGGAAAGCTGCGTTCTGTTCGTGAAAATTTGTACAAGTTGTACAGGTCTGAGTTCGTGGCTAACCTTTTCCATCAGTCTATCGATGGAAAGAACGTTATAAAGCGGCTAACCATTTCCGACTCGAGGTAGGCGATTTAGTCAGTATCAAAAGTCCTCTAACCAAACCTTCTAAATATCCACTGGCTGTTGTGATGGAGACAGAGGAAAATGACTTGGGTGAAGTCGTCGTAGCTAAAGTGCGTAAGTCGAACGGTGAAATTATTCGTAGGCATATTGAAGATATAATATTTCTTCATAGAGACGACTGCCGAGACGACTGGCCCACTGACGTTATAAATCGTCCTGATATTCACGTCGCAGACGTGTCGGAGCCTCGGCGTCCTTCTAGTAGTCGCGCCGAGGCCTTGAAATGCAAGGAACGGAACAAATTCCTTGCCACTATGAATTTTGTCTAGTTAGGCGGGGAATATGCGTGTCGCATAACGTACCCCTTAATGGCCGGATCATTTGACACTACGTATCCATCGCAATTTGATGGTTTGTAAATATAGATTTCGTGGCTATGCCCTTGTACGGCTGAGCCATCTATTTAGTCTATTAAATGAAGGTATACTTCATACTAGGATTGTAAATATTAACTGTTGTACGTGTATTCCTTTAAACTAAAGGAAAATATCAGAAATTTTTCCATACCAAGTTTCTCAATTTTCATGTACGAAATTGTTCACGGCGCCCCCCCACTGTTCTAAATTTTCTGTAAATTGTCTTTCATTGTTTGTTTATCAAGTTGTAAAAAGCGTCACCCTTGGGTCTGACAAAAAAGTAGCGTCCGGGTCTATCTAGCTAGCCGACTTAAAAGACAAATCATGCCATCAGAGATGACCTCCTTACTCAAAATTTTACCTCAGAAGCGACTGCACCTTCTGAAATTATCCCCCCGCATACTAATCCTCATCCTCCTATATAAACTGCTGCCGCAGAACAGATCTGACCTTTAGAGTGGCAGGATCAGTCAGTGTCTTAGCGGATGTTCTCCACCCCTGTTCGAAACTCGGAGAAGTCGTCTCCTACAACGGTTGGAGTGGCCTTTGGAGCTTCGTCCTTTGACTTCTCTCTTCGAACTTATCTTCACCTATCCGGAGAAGATTTGGGGACCTGCGGGAGATCATCGGGGCAAAAATCGCTCAGGAATGCCCCAATGCCTCTTTCTGAGTTACACCCAGACGTTATCCACGAGAACATGATCCTGTAGATCTCCGACGTGGGATGGACTTGGAGCTGGGGACGTGGAGGATAACGAGAGCAATTTCGGCGTTACTCCTGACGACCTGAATAGGTGGGTGCATAGGTAGCCTGGACCTACTTTATGTGCCTCAGTCATTAAGAGGAATTTTCGCTCTAGCCGTATGGGAGACGACTCCATTCATTTAAGACTCTTCCGTAAAGATTTTCTAATTGCCCTTAACGCTTTTGCCCTTCTAACTTTAATTGGTTTAAATAGTTGAGACCAAAGGTTGACGCTTTCTCTAGGGTAATTTTTTATTTGTTTAGGGTAATTTATTTGTGACTAGCGGATCAGTGCTGAGCCAATAGTAATTCAGCCGTTACCTTTCTATTGAAATCCGTGTACGTCGTAACTAATGCTTGTATTTTTGTTTTTTCTTTTCGCAGGAAGGGAGTGGAAGTCCGGAGGCGAGGGGGGTCGAGAGCAGGAATTTTGTTTTGCCATACATGTAATTGTTCTGGACTTTGAACTTAAAAATGATAAAACCCGTTGCCTTTTCACTCCTGACCAAGGTACTATCCTTATTAAATCTTGCGAAGGAGTAGATTCTTTTACAGTACTGAAGTATTAGTATTTTTTCTAAGTAGGTCACCTGAATTTATAATTTCTTAATATATTCAATTTAAAATATTTCTTTCAAAGTTTTACAGATTTGGTTTTATATAGCAGTAAATTCGGTTGTAGTTCTTGTGACATGGTGAGCATGTAAATAGGTTACCTTAATTTATAACTTCACCTCACTTTTAACTCAAGATTTTATTCCGTAAATGCTCGAGATATGAATTTAGATGAGAACTAATTGGGTTACAGCTCTTGTACTTGGTTCCTGCGTATATGAACAACATTAATTTGACCCCACGTCATATTTAAGGTCTGAAAATTGCGAACTTCAAACAATACAAAATGACGTAGGAACTCTTGGGCCCTGATGGGAAGTGCTTTATAACTTACACCAAGTTTAAGCTTGATATACGATTAAATTTTTTCTAAGTTTCAAAATTCTTTCATAGTACTGCACGGGAAATTGTCTCAGAGATCAATAAAGGGAAAGCCTAAAACAGATCAAATTTCAAAGGAAAATTGTTTACCTTTGTCGAGCATTTTTCCGGCGCGTTGATAAGCCTACTTTTTGATCGCTTTTTCTGGTAAATCATTTAAAGAAGATTCGTGAGCCCGAGGGATCTCACATTTCTTTTAAACTGGCCGCAGACCAAACATAATCTATAGGAAACTTTTCTATTCCCGCATTGTTTCGCGATCGCGCTCGTAAACTTTTGAGTTCAGGTAGATTTTTTCTTAGTTCGAAATTTAGATGTTCAAAGTGGAGATGTTTTTTTTCGAATTTTGACACGAATGGTGAACTTTTTCACATGACATTGTTTGTTTGTTTGTTAGTTTTATTTCATTTATCGTTATTTCTCTAAAGAAAAGATAATTTTAGCATATGAATCAAATTTTAAAGTATAATCATACAAGGCAACATGAAATAATATGATAGGGAGTCGTTCAATCAAGAACATTGACCTGTTGCGAAAAATATGTATAACATTTATACACAACGAGTAGGGCCTACTCGTATATGTACGTAGGTCGGGTTCGGAAGAGGAAGAATGTTAGGCTTTTTAATATTTATAACATCCAGCTTTTTTTTTTTGGGAGATTCTTTTCAAACATAATATACTAAGCATACTCATTGAGCAGTTGATTTGTATCATTTCAGTGGCGATAGTGAGAGATGTTGGCCACTATCATTTACGATAGCAGTGCGACATGCATAATAACGAAGTCAAGATGTCACACTGATGATAAACGAGAAACAATGCATTGCTACACAGTTTTAGCTATTGAGCTGCAGCCTTATTAAAATGTGGCGCAGAAATGATTATCGTTAACACTCCTTGTGTTAATGGAACAAGATATACCTTTTTTACAAGCCAAACTAAAGTCACAATTTTGGTCAGCTTGCAACATACCTAATCTGACCAAAATTTTGACTTAAGTACGGCTTGTACAGATCTTGGTCACAATTTTGGTCCGCTTGGATATGTTCCATTTTTTCACAGCCAGTTTCAACTGGCACGAAAGAAATCCACCCGAAGAACAATAAAGCTTGATGAAATATATACTACCACTGCTTGAAAGTTCATTGTATATTTCATTCAAACATTGGAACTCAATTGAGAATTTTTGTAGCGGTTACCGTTTGTGCTTTTTAAAACTCGTTATTTTAAGAAAATTTAACGAGAAAAACTCGTTATTTAAGAATTAAGTGGAATAAAAATTTTGTTGCAACACAATTCCAAAAAAATTACACAGTAGAAATTTCCATTTTCAAATATTTTAAAAATTTTGTGGCTAATCAATAACATTTTAAGGCAAGAAAACATCAGAATCATGATGAATTTAGAGTATTTAGAATTTAGCTGAAAAAATTATTAGAGTTAACGTATCAATAAAGAATACAGTATCAAAGTTTAATGATTTAAAAATGGTAAAAGCTAATGTATATTTCTGAGAAACCAATAAAATACTAATATGCTGCTTTAGGAAATGTATATAAAAACTAACTTGTAAAAATCACCCGAGTAGAACATCAATTTCCATTGACAAAGAATTCATGAAAAAGATTAACATTTCGAGGCAGGTGCTTGATTACGGAGACACTATTGTATGAACTTCAAATTGCACTTGACACATCAATATCATTTAGAACAAAATGCCATTTTTTCTGCTGAATTTTTGTAGATGAATTCCAAATTTTCGCTATAAATATAGCAGGTGATGCGTTTCCGATTTTCTGTACCAATATTGCAGTTGTTGAAATTCGGATTCCTTTAATTTCAGTATTGATATTGTTGAAATTCATATTTTCTCTCCCAATATTACAGTCGGTGAATTTTGGATTCTACGTACTAATATTCCAGTTGGTGAATTTTGAATTTTCTTTCAATATTCCAGTAGTTGAATTTGGATTTTCTCTCCCAATGTTCCAGCGGCTGAATTCCAAATTTTCTTTACTGATATTGCAGTTGGTGAACTTTGACGGCCTGTGGATCGACATGAACGAGCCAGCGAACTTTGACACGTACTAACAGCGGAGAACAGGACCATCTCAGCTGCCCTGATAACCAGTATGATTAGTTAATAACTGTTAAAAATATCATTTGTGAGACTGTTGTTAATAATTGCTAAAAATATCATTTATGAGAGTGTTAATAACCGTAAAAATACCATTTATGAGAGTGTTAATAACCGTAAAAATATCATTTATGAGATTGTTGTTAATAACTGTAAAAATATCATTTATGAGATTGTTGTTAATAACTGTAAAAATATCATTCATGAGACTGTTGTTAATTACTGCTAAAAATATCATTTATGAGACTGTTGTTAATAACTGTAAAATTATCATTTATGAGACTGTTTTTAATAACTGTCGATAAATACAATTTTTTGAGGTTGGATAAACAATAGGCTTTAGAGAGCTGGTTCGGTTGGCAACTAGTGGACAACTGATCTGAATTTTCTAAATAGCTTTTGGAACGATGTTGGGAAAATTAATTTTAGCGAAAGAAAATTATCGTTGGTGGTAAAATTTTCTTTTCTTTGAGACTTTTTCTACCATACGGAAGTATTCCTTTTGTCGAACAAACATTTTATTCTTTCGGAACATTTGGAAATCGATAGGAATTTTATGTCTCCTACAAGGTATGGCGTTCAGTACTGATTAACTTACGGCTCATTTCAATACGTGATTGAAATTTTGAATGTTAATTCTACTCTAACCATTCTGTTACTGGGATGAAAAGACGATTGAATATTTTTGCTATAGTGGCACAGATCACCTTCCAATTTTTTAACTAATTAGCAACTTCAATGGGAAAGCTCTAAGTTAACCCACATTTGATGTGGTAAATTTCAATCTATACTATAATAAGAGGGTTGTCTGTCTGTCTGTCTGTCCGAGGCCAGCCAGCAGTGTGTGATGAGCGTATTTGTAATACAAGCTTCATCAACTCCACGATTTCCAGTGTATTAATCCATCAGATTCGAGTAGGAATGAATATCACGTGAATTCTTAGGAAATAGGAACGTGTGTCATGTGATTTGTCGAACATTACTATAAACTTTTGACGGGCCGTGTGCACTCGGCCTCATCAACTCTCGTGAGATTTAATTTCTTTATTTCTTACAACCTTTCTTTCACATCGCCTTCTTAATTTCAAATAAAGGAGGAGTGGACTGGTGCAAATAAAAATAAATGGTGATTTTTAAACGATGGACGGCTGTAATTTGATAGAAAATATCAGTTCGTAATTCATATAAGGTCTAAATCCTAAAATGGGTTACAAAATTTATGATAAAAAATTTATCCCTTTGCTTGAATCGCAATGCTAATAGAAATTTAAAAGCGAAGAAAATGCTTATAAAACTAGTCATATTTACTCAAATTGAGAAAAAATATAATCGAAAACGTTTCGGAGTCCAGCCCCGAAAGTCTCTTTTTGATGGGTATTTTCCTACTATCAACCTGTGTCTAATTTTGATTAATAAGGCAAAAATTGGTTCTTTTTTTCGGCACAAGGAGTCCATCCCTGGTCTAATGCGTTCTTGTGCCATTTATGAATATAGTTGTGTGCAGTGCACATCGGCGTACGTCGGGATGACGTCACGCAGTATTTTCACAAGAATAGCAGAACACCGCGGTAGGAGCCACCGTACCGGGAACTTACTTGCACGTCCTCCTCATGCAGCCGTACGCAACCATGCTGATCGAACAGTGCAATATAGTAGTTCGTGAGGAAGATTTTAAAGTCATTGATAGCGCTCCCAATGAGTTTGACCTACGAATTTTAGAATCCCTTCATATTTTTAAAGGAAAACCTACCCTAAATAATATGCTTAGTTCCTATCCCCTTCAAATAGTAAATTCATAGTGTGTATTTTTTCGTTACTTTTTTGCTAGTTTTTGGGCATAATTTGACATTTATTTATCTTTTTGTTGATACAATTGTGTTTTTAACTTTTTTGTATTGCTTGTATTCTTCGTAATGTTTTTAATTTTTGCACTTTTTTTAATTCATTGTATTTTACAGAACTGAAGATGGAGCTGGACTCCGATACGTTTTCGATTTTGTTTTTTTTCAATTTGAGTAAATATGACTAGTTTTATTAGCATTTTCTTCGCTTTTAAATTTCAATAAAAATTTATGATTAAAAAGATTATTTTGTTTACAAATTCAGGTTGTAAGAGGAAATTTTTCAAATTACAGCAAGCGTAAATATTTCCTCTGACGAGTATTCGTTACTCTTTGCAAACCTCTAAGGACAACGAAACAATTACTTTAGTAACTATGAAAATTTTGTAGAGCTTGTAATATATTTGACTGGTTTTGTTCATAATCTAATGATAAAGTTAAGAACAAGTGCAATAACCTCATTCAAACCATATAATTGGAAAGATCAAACATAACATTCAGATGTCTCTGTTTTAGAAAAAAATCACTTCTTCAGCTCAATCTTTTCTTCAACATTCAATCCCTTCACTTCATGCGCAGGGCAGTGCAGTACCTCCGTAACCCTTCCAAATTTCTACATTTAAGCACCGTCAGTAGCAAGCAAAACTGGAGCATTTTAGAATGAATTCATGTATGCGAATTGAAGGCGGGGTTAAATAATCTATTCAGTGCTCGTCCGCTACACGTTCTGTATTTGTTATTCCACCCTTTTTCTAGTTGATTTGCTTGTATGATTTATCTTTAATCACTTTTTATCATTATCTTTATCAATTATCTTTAGCCTCATTTACTTATACTCAGGCAATGTTCCGTTTGAGGCTTTTAATATCAGTATTCAAGCTAAATAATTTGCTAAAAAAAAATCTTTCGAACAAAGTATATTGAAACTGTATCACTGACTCCTTAATTAATGAATGTTGAAATGTTCAAAAAATTGAATGACATATCAATAGAGCTTGTTGACGGTCGAAAAAATTCTACATTTTTTAGCTTGACAAATCCTCAAGCTAACCTCAACATTAAATTTAAGTATAACATAACTTGCGATACCACGTGACAGTAATTGATAGAAAAATTTTAATGAACAAAATGCTGCAAAAATATTCTTCTATCACGTGTTTGTTTCGCAACATGCTGAGACTTGATTAACAACAATGCAGTCGATGAGATCACATGAAAATTTGTGATTTTATCAATCCCTAAACTAGTTTTAACATTGAATAAAAAACAACAGAACTTATTATACCACGTGACATTATTTGAGATAAAATTTCATTGCACAGTAGTACAAAAATCATATTCATCTCTCACGCGTGTGTTCCACAACAAGATGAGAATTGATCAACATCCCTCATTGCTCGTCATAGCCTTGTGGTTTAAGGACATGCCCTTCCGTACGGGCATCGAGGGTTCGAATCCCGGGGCTGAGTGGCGATTTTCTCCGTTGGGTATAGGTAAAAAATTCAATGCACAATACCCCACTCTACCCAGGTTTCTGAAATGGGTACCGGTCTTGACCGGGGGAAAGCGTCATTGCGTCCGGGTGTTAGTTAAAAGGCATTTGAAAAACCAATGCACAAGGTGATTTGTATCAGGCTTGAATTGGAAATAAAGCATCCGTAAATGCCGATGTTTGTTGATGTTGTTGTTCAGTTTGGACAACCCGCCATACCCCACCCTGGCCGCCTCCGGCCCCGACAACTCGGTGGCGCGGCTGTGTGACCAGACCATCTGCATGTCGGCGCTAGCAACTGACGGCACCACTCAGTACTTGCATTACGACGTACACAGTCTTTTTGGACACTTCGAGGCGGAGGCCACTTTTGAGTGAGTTGGCCAGGTTACAACTTGAATTAAGAATGTCCGTTAACGAACAATGGACGTGATGTCGATGTTCTACTTGTATAATTTGAGATACATCGTGAGTTTTTTGATGGGCAAGGGCTTAGACTATACAGAAATAGCACACATTTACATTTCTGAAGGAATATTTCACCAGTGAATAACATGAATTTCTGAATAGAGTTTAAGGAATTTTTTCTTGAGGTATGCAAATTTTTCATGAGGTATAAGCTATCATGAATTTTTTATGATATTCAATCATGAAATTTTTCATGGTTTAATATTTCATGAATTTTTCCATGTGGAATAAACTATCAGTCGAAATTATTTCAAAGGGAACGTTTTAGCAAGCTCCCTTCGGTCAGCAAATCATCGTGAAATGCTTTTTACTTCAATTAACTTGAACAATATTTGAACATGGGTTGAATTTGCTGATGATATCCGTATTTTAAACGCTTAATTCCAAGTCACCGATTAACTCCTCGTAACTCTGTTCTGTTGGGTGGTTTTTCATTCTCCCTCCATCATTTCCATATTTATATACTATTTACACTTTCGTGCATAACTTCTTCTATCAAGATTGCACCGACGCTCCAAACATTCAATTTCTTGTCTTCTTTCGTAGCACTCGATCAAATTTTCATGCAAAGAATTCAGTCTTTTAGTTTTCATTGAATTTACGAAATTTTTGGGGTAGCATTGGGCGTATGTTGTATTTTACAAATCATTCGACCCTATAGATGAGAATTAATTTTGTGTTTTTAAAATTACAAAGGCTTACAGATTTTGTTAAGAGTACTATAATCTGTATTCAATAAAATTGTTATGCATACGTGTATGCCTAATTTATGTGAGAATAAGTATATTAAGTCTCTAATGAAAATATTTTAAAATTTTAACCGTCCCTGAACGGGATTTTTCAGCAAGAAGAAATTTATTTGAACGAATTGTTGAGTGTACAAAGATCGCTGATGTAAGGAATTATCTATTGTATGCATGAGTGTATATGTGCCTAATGCCCGTGATTGCATTTATTCAACGATAAGTATTTTTCCAGTTTGAATTTTGAAAGGCCGAAAAATTCTCGGTAATTTCTGTAGCTAAGGCCAATCTAAAGATTGCTAACGAAGGAATAACTCAAATAACGATACCCGCTTTGATTAATGATTGGGAAGTTGGACTTCAGTTTAAAATTAACTGCATACATTTATGTCGTGCATATATGTTCACATAATTTATGGAAACTCTCACTCTGGGGAAAATACATTTCACCTATAAAAGTAATACCTCGGGAAAAGAGAAATGTTCTCGGAAGTAATGAATGCCCAACGAACGAAATCTAGCGACAAATATTACAGCCAATTTTTTTTTTTTAAATGATAGGTTTTTCACTCGGTGGTCGTATTTATATCAAGTTCACTTTAACTAGACTTTCCGAAAACATATTCACTCATCAGTTTAAAGTATAAAGCAAATCCATTTTACAAATCAAAAATGTATCTACTTAATAGTCCTGTATTGAGCCCAGTTTATACGTACGGTTTACACGTACATTTACACAAATAACTTCACCACCGAATTGTTCATCTTGCTAAACGACGGGCTTGCAGCCCCATGCAAAACGAGAGCATTTGACTTGACATCGTAAACATTTAACACGTTCACCGCGTTTTCGCGGTTGTTGATGGTTGGTTTGGTTAGGTTCTAAGTAGCAGGATTAGGAAATCGACTTTACTGCAGGAAAACATTTTTATCCGTCCTAAAAATATGTAAAATGAACTGTAAAATAACATTTCACCTCGTATGATAATCGATATATATTTTTTTTAAACGATCGTGAAACAGATGATATGTCATTCATTTATACCGGTACGTTTGCAGGTTAATACGGTGTGATACCATGGTGCGTGATACTCTAACGGGATGCCTTTAGCAGATCATTTCACGGCCATTTTGCCCTGGAAGCGTTTCGCAGAGCTTGACGTTTCATTGTTAACATTTCAAGGCGATATGATATTGTAAGAGGATGCCTTAACAGTGCATTTCCGAGTCATTTTTGTATCGGAATCGATTTACAGAGCCTGAAATTTCATCGTGAACATTTCCAGCTAACTCGTTGTTGAAAGAAGATGCATAAACAGTTAATATCACAGACATTTTTGCATCGGGCACGTTTCGCAGAGCTTGACTTCATTGTGAACATTTCCAGGTGACATCATATTGTAAAAGGATGCATAAAAAGTTAATATCGGAACTATTTTTGCATTGGGCACGTTTCGCAGGGCTCTGGAAAGCTTGTTCCCCGGCAAACGCCCGTACGTTCTGTCGCGGTCGACGTACTTGAGCACATGCCGCTTCTCCTTCCATTGGCTGGGGGACAACTACGCCACTTGGGACGACCTCGCTGTTTCTGTTATCGGTGAGCGGCTCTACAAGTGTTCTGATTTTACTCTAGAATATGTATAATACCATAAACATTCACCTTTACTGTTTCTTTTAATTATTCACGCTCTGTTCCTCGTAACTCGCTTCACAGGTGCCGCAAATGTTCATTGATTTTGATTCATTTTCTCAGGAGTCCTCGAGTTCAACCTGTTCGGCATACCGATGGTGGGCGCTGACATTTGTGGCTTCAGTGGCACTCCAACTGAAGAACTTTGCACCAGATGGCACCAACTGGGCGCATTCTATCCGTTCAGGTGAATTCAATTATTAACTACAAGGAAAGTATTATTTTTTCCTAGCCGTGAGACGGCGTTTAATTCTTTCCTTGCAGTGATACGACGTTTTATTTTTTGATAGCAGTGAGACGACATTTGGCGGAGTCTCTTTCTTTCCAGCAGCGAAACAATGCGACATCTGAAGGCGATCATTTGTTACTAGCATGGAGCTAGGATATATGGAGGGAGCATAGCCGATTCCAATCGGGTTCAAATTAGCTGCAAAAGTTGGGAGACTGGGGCATTGGCAAGGCCCCCACGTGAGCCAACCACAGACGCTTGGCTGAAGTTGGCTCCTCCTCGCCTCCTCTACAACTCGTTCATTTGCCAAAGCAAGATTAGTACCGCTCCACAAATCGAAGGATGAGGTGCGCGTGCAAGTCGCTCTCTAATTTGTTATATTCAAGGGCCTGTAATCTTTAAAGTTTTTAACTCTTAATGTATCTTTGCTAGTAATTTTGATATTATTAAGTGTCCTCGAGTGAGGAAACACAATTTATTATCTTTCGGAGCCTTAGAATCCCAAATTAATGATTACGATAAACTCAACAGCTGGAAGAGCAATCAGCGAGCATGTGCGCACCCTAGCGTAGTTAGTAGGTAACTGGCTTCCGTGCTGACGTCACACTTGCGAGACGGCTATTGGTTACCACAAACATGGGAGAAATCTCAAAAACTGGTTCCCTTCACAGACGGCTATGCTCCCTCCATATATACTCCCTCCACGGTTACTAGCACTGAGACGACGGGGAATTTTGCAGGGTCTTTTTCTTTCTAGCGACAAAACGATGCGACATTTGGGTCGTTCTCTTTCTTCCTAGCAGGTAAATGAAGCAAATTTTGGCAGCGTCTGTTTGTTTTTTGCAAAGAGATTATGTAGAATTAGACGGAGTTCATGATTTTCTGGAAATGACATAAAACAGAAGTTCTTGTTAGATTCACTTTTCTTTACTAGTAGAGTGCCATAGCTGTTGTATGATTTCAAGTCAACAATTACTTCAGAACAAAAATTTGCGCCGGCACATTAGTAGAATGAACACTTTATTTATCTTGAGATCGTGTAATTTCAACCAATTATTCATAAGCAATTAAGTTTAACCCGCATAATACTAGCTTTGAAATATTTTATACCGATCGATAATTTTAAATGCCCATATTTACTATAAGCATTATATAAATTCACTGTAAATATTAAATATTTTCTATAATCATGATTATATTTACTATGCTTATTTGTTTATTATGCACTTGGAGAATAGCGTATTTTATTACGTAGGAACTATTCAAAGAGTCACTAGATTTTCCGGTTATTTTAAATAAGTTCGATTTTTCTTTGATTTAATGATATAATTTACTTTCCATATGTTTAGATAAACCTTTTTAAAACTGCAGTGCATTTCAAGACTATTGAAGTCTGGCCGTCGACAAGCGCGAGTTGTTGGCGAATTGAAGAAAATGCTCTTTAAATGATCCAAGTTTCTTCCTTCTTGCGGAAAGAGGCCTTAAAACCTTATTTCAAGTGAAAATCATCTTCTATCAACGCTATTACGACCACAAGGATCAATCAACTTCCATGTCATTTGATTACGCATACATTAGGACTTACAGTACTATATCGTAAAATTTTTCGTTGCTTCAATGCAAGAGAAACTATAGTAAAAGCCCGTGATCACAAGTACGTGACTGTTAAGAACATAAAAATAGAATGTTTTCGTCCTTTAGAAATTGGATAAACTTTCGGACTCACATGGGATAAAAAAACTCAAATAGATGACGTTTATGAAAGATTGCACCTGCAAACTAGATGGTTTTCCAGGGTCCTTCACTTTTTTTAAATAATTTACACAATTTATTTACCACATGCGATACCGATACCCTTCTTAAGGAGATCATCCCGAGCCCAATTGAGCCCCACCGGCTCCCCCCACTGAAAATTTTTTTTGGTTGAAAAAGGATCCTTAGGGGATGGGTTATTGTGCCATGAAATTTTATGGCCCTACGGAGACTAGAACCCACCCCCCCCCCCCCAGGGGGGTGAAAAGGGGACCGAAAATGACGATTTTGAGGGCAAATTTTTTACATTCAAAACGGGACTCGTCCTCGAGTTTTGATGCTAGAACAAATCCAAAGACAGTTTTAGAATCCTTGGAACATTTCTAACAAACTCAAGTTCGGCTTTTTTCAAAATCAAATTTTTTCTATTTTTTCAAAATTTTTTGAAATTTCAAAAATCAGCAACAATTTTTTTGGGTTTAGAGCTATATATTTCTTCAAAGAATTCGAATTTGAAAAAAAAACGAACATTTCTACCAAACTCATGATCGCATTTTTCAAATTTGAATTCTTTGAAGAAATATATAGCTCTTATGGTAATTTTTAGGAGGAAATTAAAAGAGGACAATCCACCACAGATGTATTGGAGTCTCCGTAGTTTTAATAAGACATCGTTGTTCAATGAAGTAGGTTTAACATTTAGAGACCGTTTAGAAGAACTGGTTCAGTTATAGGAACGACGAATCCTGGAATGAAAAAAACAAGAAACCTAAGTACAAATCAACCAAGCTAACAGAAAGTTACTATGTCTCAGTTATAGGCACGTTGCTTTGTTCATGAACATGAATCTCCCTCTGCTCACCCAAAAGAAAACGCAGGCTTATTCATAGTATAACCAGGCGACACGCCGACGATGGGCCTCCACTAACCACAAGGAAAGTTTAACCAAGCACCACCGAAGAAGTAGAGATGCGCCGCGTATTCTTATCTGAACAATGTTCGATTTCACAGTTACGTTTACTAGGACACGATAATACGAAGTATTGGACTAATTCACAAAAGTATGGCAATGTGATCAATATACGAGTTCAAATACAACAGCCTAGTTTACGTACCTATTTGTCGCCTTCAAAAGGGACCATAAACAAGAGCCTCTGAAGCTTTTAGTAAGAGGAAAATAGATTGAGGAATAGTTCCACTCAATACCAAGTAGAAGGTTAATTTGTTAGGAATCATGCGATATAAGCATGGCTTAATGTTAATTAGTTAAGATAAGGACATCGCCTCAGGTAAGTTTAAGTTAATTCTGCTTTCAAGCAGCCAATACATTTCAAAGTTAAAGGTCAAATTCGTTTAATTCTGCGTAACGCAGCCGATAAGTAAATCCGCCACACGGGCAGCCAGAGGGTCACAGACAACTCTTCTACTTCTAGTTAAAGGTAGATTAGTTTCATATAATTTATTTACTCGTTTAATATGGAAGATTAAAACCGGCATTAAGCCAAACTCACGAACAAACTAAAGAGTGGAACGAAAGAGGCGCAAACATGCAAATTCATAACTCAATAAAACGAAAACACAATCACACAAACTGAACCTTAAGCTGAAAAGAAGAAATTTAACGGAAAAGAACTTCATGGGCGAACAAAACGGCTCTCAAAATCAATCTTCCTCAGCTTGCGCAAGACCCGCCTATCACACATCCAATTGCAGGTGTCAAACAATTGACTGCACTTAAGCGCACGCTAAGTTTTCTAATTCAACTCTGAAGGTCACGGTTAAAGAATGAAATTGTCAATACTCTAAACCCAAAAAAATAGTTGCTGATTTTTGAAATTTCAAAATTTTTTGAAAAAATAGTAAAAATTTGAATTTGACAAAAGTCGATCTTGAGTTTGTTAGAAACGTTTCAAGGGTTCTAAAACTGTCTTTGTTTTTGTTCTAGCATCAAAACTGAAGGAGGAGTTCCAATCTGAAATACCAATAAAAATATACCAAAAAACACATTTTTCGTCAAAAAAAAAAATTAGGCCTAAATCGAAAAAATGACATGAGTAAAAAAGGTTTACTTTCACACAAGACATATACTGGCCAATTTTCAAACGAATCGGACGAAAAAAAGTCTCAAACTGGGATGATCCCCTTAAATCTAGTACAATTGACTGATTTGAGAACAGCTACTTGTGGGCCCGAAATTGTGCATAGCTACTTCTGTTAATCCGAAAAATTTATTCTCGTATCCTCATGACAGCCGGAACCACAACTCCATCAACGACCCAGACCAGGACCTGACTGCGTGGCCGCAGGTGGCAGATGTGGCGAGAGCTCTCTTCCACAAGGTTAGTGGGAGGTTGTTCCTTAAGTCTTACTTTAATATGAGACTTGCCCTACCTCTACGCTTTCTTCCACAGGGTTAGTAGTAGTTATTCCTTAAGTCTTACGTTAATATGAGTTCTTGTCCTACCTCTACGCTCTCTTCCACGGGGTTAGTGGTAGTTATTCCTTAAGTCTTACGTTAATATGAGTTCTTGCCCTACCTCTACGCTCTCTTCCACGGGGTTAGTAGTAGTTATTCCTTAAATCTTACGTTAATATGGGTTCTTGCCCTACCTCTGCGCAGTTATTCCAGGTTCACAAGCCCGCGCGTTGTATTGGAACTGAATGTATAACACTCTACGGTCTCCGTGCTCACGTGAACGGCAACTCCGTTGCCCGCGCGTTGTGTTAGGTACTGAATGTATAACACTCTACGGTCTCTAGGCTCACATGTACGGCAACTCCGTTGCCCGTGAGTTGCGTTAGGTGATGAATGTATAACACTCTACGGTCTCCAGGCTCACATGAACGGCAACTCCGTTGCCCGCGCGCTGTGTTAGGTGCTGAATGTATAACACTCTACGGTCTCCAGGCTCACATGAACGGTAACTCCGTTGCCCGCGCGTTGTGTTAGGTGCTGAATGTATAACACTCTACGGTCTCCAGGCTCACATCAACGGCAACTCCGTTGCCCGCGCGCTGTATTAGGTGCTGAATGTACAACACTCTACGGTCTTCAGGCTCACATGAACGGCAACTCCGTTGCCCGCCCGTTGTGTTAGGTGCTGAATGAACAACACTCTACGGTCTCCAGGCTCACCTGAACAGCAACTCCGTTGCCTGCGCGTTGTGTTAGGTGCAGAATGTACAACACTCTACGGTCTCCAGGCTCATATGAACGGCAACTCCGTTGCCCGCGCGCTGTGTTAAGGGGTGTTTACACTAGGGGACATTTCGGCTGTGAGGCGCGACTCGTGTAGACGAAGCTCACCACTGAGGCTCATATTTGTGTGTGTGAGCCCGAAGTTCCCGATTCACTTTGATTGAATCCGTGGAGCGGCTGCACGTGTGAGCGGCGCTGGCCGCGCTGCTCTAGACCGGTCAGTGTGAGAGTAGTAGTCATCAAGGGAGGTGGCGCCTCTCGCTCACCCGTAATGGCTGACTCAACACTGCCGCGAGAAACTACACTGCTTCTAATTGAAATGTACTAAGCCCATCAATGCCTTTGGCAGACTAAAAGCTGTGAATATAAGGAGGCTGCTTTCCATTATATTTTAATGAAAATGAACGAATATAGTAACATTACACTCATGCAAATAAAAGAGATTACGTAGCTACGATGCAGCAACAATATTCACACAAGCTCGTCTACAGCAATCCATATTTCAAAGCAGCAAGCCACATTGCTTCCATTGCTTCCAATATCATTGCTTCCATCCAACAATAAACTGAACTCATTGTTACCAATATCATTGGTCATTCTTTCATCAAAATGAGGTCACAATACATTCTTAATAATGTATGTGCATTTTATTCCATGATTTTTTTATATCATCACTATTATTGCAATTGGAGATAGTGTGCTTTAGCTTATGAACCGTGAAATAGCCGTCTTGGTGTCATTCATAATCTAAACATAACATGATCAGAATATGGTTGCTTCACTATTCAGACAATTTGCTTTAAGTAAATTAACAAATATAATAAGAATGACGTAGTAACCAACCATTAGGGTGAATTCTTAATTCGAATTTACAGTAATCTATCATGTACATAGCTTAATTGTAATTCTAGCTAGAAAATTTCTAGCATACAGAAAAAATATATAGATTTTATAGCTAATATCTAGGTTCAAAATTTTACATCTAGGCTTCAGCAAAAACATCTAGATCTAGCTATATAATATCTAGAGTGGCAGCCCTGTTGAGCAGCGCGCGCTCCATGGCTCGCTCCAATGGTGTCTAGTCTAAACGCACATGGCTCTTGTGAAGCTCCACACGAGGCGTCTACACGTGAGCCTGCAGCAAAATGTAGACCAGTATAAACGGCCCTTTAGGTGCTGAATGTATAACACTCTACGGTCTCCAGGCTCACATGAACGGCAACTCCGTTGCCCGCGCGCTGTTCAACGTGTTCCCGTCGGACCTGGAGGCGCGGCTCGTGGACGACCAGTTCATGTGGGGGGGGGGGCGGCCTCATGATCGCGCCCGTGCTGACGGTGGGCGCCACCAGCAGGAGTGTCTACATCCCTGAGGTGAGGGTCGGCAGGAGTGCCTACTTCCCTGAGGTGAGGGTCGGCATGAGTGTCTACTTCCCTGAGGTGAGGGTCGGCAGGAGTGACCACATCCTTGAGGTGAGGGTCGGCAAGAGTGTCTACTTCTCTGAGGTGAGGATCGGCAGGAGTGTCTACTTCTCTGAGGTGAGGATCGGCAGGAGTGTCTACTTCCCTGAGGTGAGGGTCGGCAGGAGTGTCTACTTCCCTGATGTGCGGGTCGGCAGGAGTGTGTACTTCTCTGAGGTGAGGGTCGGCAGGAGTGTCTACTTCCCTGAGGTGCGGGTCGGCAGGAGTGTCTACTTCCCTGAGGTGAGGGTCGGCAGGAGTGTCTACTTCCCTGATGTGAGGGTCAGCAGGAGTGTCTACTTCCCTGAGGTGAGGGTCGGCAGGAGTGCCTACTTCCCTGAGGTGAGGGTCGGCAGGAGTGTCTACTTCCCTGAGGTGAGGGTCGGCAGGAGTGTCTACTTCCCTCAGGTGAGGGTCGGCAGGAGTGTCTACTTCCCTGAGGTGAGGGTCCGCAGGAGTGCCCACTTCCCTGAGGTGATGGTCGGCAGGAGTGTTCACTTCCCTGAGGCGGTGTCGTCAGGAGTATCCACTTCCCTGAGGTGAGGGTCGACAGGAGTGCCTACTTTCCTGAGGCGAGGGTCGAGCAGTGCTGACATGGAGCAACACCACAACCGAGAGCTGGTTGTGGCAACCGAGAGCTCGATTATCAAAAATTTACTGATTGCCTCGTTCGGTAAAAGCTGGTGTAAACATTTGCAGAATGGTTTCATTTGCTCAAACGAAGCATTTCAAAAAATGCATGGGAAAATTGTTGTGACTTGCTCTTGCGTTCATAGAAACTATGTTCTAGCGAAGTATAACTCGTATGCTACCTGATTTAAGAGCGTCTATCGTGTTCCCGTGAGGTGTGGGTGGCTGACTGTGTGAGAAGAAGTGCACTTATATTCAGGTGAAGTTACAATTAATGATTTCACGTATTTTAAAAACTTTTGGAGTTATTCCTGGAGAGTTTTTTTAATAACTTGATAATATAAGTCAAGACCGCTTAGGTGTACTTGGGCTGTTGGTAGGTAATTTAAAGTCCAAAAGTGACATTATGATCCAAACACATTTTCAAGTCTGCCATGCATAACTTTCTAGTTGTCCTGGAAATACATGATCACCGTAAAAAATATAACAGTTGATCAACCATCCAACTCGAACGACAGTAATCTAAAAAATATAAAAACAAAATATTTACATTTTTGTGAGTGCGTAAATTTAGATTTTTTTAAACCTGTATATCTAATGGATTATAATGATTCACCGGAAATTTAAGAACGCTCGCCTTCAGTACCTGTTCGCTGCAGGGCATCTGGTACGGCCTGGACCCCGAGGTGGCAGAGGTGGTCGGACCGGCCGCTGTGGACGTCGATGAGCCGCTCGAGAAAATTCCGGTGTACTTCCGAGGAGGCTCCATCCTGCCCTTCCAGGAGCCTGCTACTACTACTGTTGAGAGGTGAGTGTGTCACTGACAGGGTTACTTGTGATGTTGAGAGGTGAGTGTGTCACTGACAGGGTTATTGTACTGTTGAGAGGTGAGTGTGTCACTGACAGGGTTACTTGTGATGTTGAGAGGTGAGTGTGTCACTGACAGGGTTACTTGTACTGTTGAGAGGTGAGTGTGTCACTGACAGGGTTACTTGTGCTGTTGAGAGGTGAGTGTGTCACTGACAGGGTTACTTGTACTGGTGAGAGGTGAGTGTGTCACTGACAGGGTTACTTGTACTGGTGAGAGGTGAGTGTGTCACTGACAGGGTTACTTGTACTGTTGAGAGGTGAGTGTGTCACTGACAGGGTTACTTGTACTGGTGAGAGGTGAGTGTGTCACTGACAGGGTTACTTGTGATGTTGAGAGGTGTGTGTGTCACTGACAGGGTTACTTGTACTGTTGAGAGGTGAGTGTGTCACTGACAGGGTTACTTGTACTGGTGAGAGGTGAGTGTATCACTGACAGGGTTACTTGTGCTTTTGAGAGGTGAGTGTGTCACTGACAGGGTTACTTGTACTGGTGAGAGGTGAGTGTTTCACTGTCAGGCCCAGGTAGCAAAATTTGTTGACCTAATATTGAGCCAATATACAGTCTCAACATTGACTGGATATTCAAAATGAACATTGGGGCAATACCTTCTTTTGGAAAATTCGGTTGATATTAGAAAAATATATTGGCCCAATAACAATATTAACATCAACCCAATATCAACTAATTATTGTGTCAATATTGACTTGATAATGAAGCGTTCCCTACAATAACATTGGCTTAATACTCAATTCCTGATAGGTTTATATATGTAATACTTATGGCCCCGATAATGAGAATTTCACTAACTCAATATTAGCTAATTATTGTATCACTATTGACTTAATATTTAGGTGATCCTTAGAAAAATGTTGGCCAGTAAGGCCTGGAGTTGTTGCTGCTTTGGCAATTGAGTTTCGCTTGCGGCGAGTGAAGCAGCAACAGTAGTTATATTCTCGTACTTCCCCTGCACTTGGTATTGGTGGTGCACTACGCAGGTCGTGACACTTCCCTCTTGGATGATTTTACATTCACCCATATTAGTATTACTGAACACAAATAGACTAGAACTAAGTTTGAGGGGTAACTAAGGTAGGGTACTACAGTCCCAATACTTATTTTCTGACATCAAGTGGATATTGGTGGAATATATTGTCCCAATAATAATTTATTTATAACCCAGTATCAGCTAATTACTGTCACTATTGACTTAATATTGAGGTGTTTCCTTAAACAACACTTTGGCTCAATAATTAATTTCTAATATCGCCGCAAAATTCATAAGGGTTCAAAGGCGAGAAATATATATAATTCTGATAAATATGTTATCCGATGTACATACCTACACACCTACAAGACTATGAATTAAACTGCTTTCAAAATTTATCTAAAATCCATGATTACAAACCTCTTTGGCATCGTAGTCCAAATTTTGTGTTGCTCGTACGTACCAGTGGTCGGGTAATCTGTACTACGCAGCATATATACGTTCATCTAAGCAGCAAATATATGCGGAGTAGGGGTTATATGGTAGCATGGGTTATATGGTAGCATGCAATACCTTCGTTACGAAATTAAGTCATTTATATCATCTGTATAAATGACTTTGTATCATTTTAATTCAATATATAGACATTTATTGCTATAGTAACATATGACAAACGATTTTAGCATATTTTTTTGAAAAATTAGACCTTCGAAACTCGTTGGACGACTGAAAAAACAAGAACTGTGAACCTGTGATAACAGTAATTCTGAATATACATATTATTATAACGTATTAACATTTCTTGATATCTGTCAAATATATCTGCACTCATTAATGACTGCAATAACTATTCATTAACTATATTGGTACATTTTAAGCAAATTACTCCGTATTATTGGCGTACAATATCAACCCAATATTTGGGCAATAATAATTTATATTTTAACAAGTTTTACTAAATTCCGAAATTTTTAATTTTTTTGAGATAGTTTCCACATATATGAATATCGTACATATTTATATACACTGTTAGTTTAATGTTAGAACTATAACTATTTACTACATTGTCCCAATAACGAGTTGATATCATAAATAAATTTATTTTTTTTCGATATTGTCTCGTTATTAGCCCATTATTGTAATCCAAGATTTCAATATCAGGTCAATAAATAATTATCAACCCAATATTGGCCTAATAATTTCTTGCTACTTTGGGGGTTCTACTACATTACAGTTTATGTTCAATATAATTATCTTTATAACGTAACATAGTTACCTGTAATGATGACATATTAGTTACAGTTTCAGTTAACCATGTTTAATTATTGAAAAATTTTCTTGCATGAAATAATGGTAGGCCTATGAACGGACTTCCACGAAGCAGATGACGAGGTTCGTTAACGGGCATGAATGAGTGAACAAATAATTATATGTATTCATCTCAGGGCGAAAGTCTAATAATAAAATTTGTTCATGACTACTAAAATTATCATGTTTGCTCGTGATTTTTTTTTTGCGTAAAAGTGCAAACTTTAACGCCATTTCAGTTGATGCTACTTGATAAGGTATACCTATTTTTTGCACAAACTGTTTTAGTAGTTGCAAATTTTATTCCTGAGAATACGTTTGTCCCGTATAACCGTTGTGCAATAAATAATTTTTTATGCGGTGAAGTATCCTTACTATGAATACAATATCCGAACACAGTGTAAAATAAAACCCTGAGTAAAAAGCAGTATTTACGGAAACATCGGTATACATTTTATAACATGCAGTATGTATCCACTGATTTATCAGAGTCGGAATAAAATTCAGAAGCTCACAAATCAAGATATAATGAAGCGTTGTCCAGTTACTGATCACCGTTCAGGTTTTACCTTAACGCACAGCTGTAGCTCTCGTATATTGTCTCGATGAACCTCCAAGTTTTGCTTCTTCCTTTCGTACATAATACATTCCCAGTCTAACTTTTCACCGCCTGCATACATGTTTTTCGCCGTCTTCGTGATTTAAGCGATTAAATCGCTTAAGCGGCTAAAAACATGCATGCAGGCGGCAAAAAAGTTAGACTGGGTAGTTGTGCGAGCTGAGAGCAATCCGCATAATTGAATAATTCCCCAAGCATCATTTATCATTCAGTGATACTAACAACCAGGTGGATTTGTAACTGTCAGACGCTGAATTATGAAATCGGCCATTTTAGCTCCAATTCCGTTCTGTAAGTTATCGACAATAAGGCCACTTTTCGAAAGGGATGCAAAAATGCTGCTGTAAAATGCTGCAGGAGTGCTTGATATTCTGCTGTGAACGGTGCGACTTCCAAATTTCTAAATACGCATTCATCCGGTGATTATTTATTACTCGGTCTACATGTATGAACTCGTCCCGCCACGGGTCATGCTACGTTTCATTGTATTTTTTGTTGTATTCGCCGTTATTCATGGCTT
This sequence comes from Morinoia aosen, assembly GCA_030386875.1. NCBI lineage: Eukaryota > Metazoa > Arthropoda > Malacostraca > Amphipoda > Talitridae > Morinoia > Morinoia aosen. Next base: position 57,432,082 of record CM059574.1, on the reverse strand, counting down.
TGCCGATTTGAATTGTCGTCAAGTATGTAAAACCTGATTTTTTATCTTTCTAAACATTAGCAAATAGTGTCTGGAGGCTTATATCCACCTACACTGTTTTTTAACTGTTGACTGCAAACTTTTACTGCTGCAGCTGTTCGTCTCGCTATTGTATTGCGGAGTGAACGAATAGCTTTTATCTTGCAAAGAATCGGGTGTCAGATATCTTCGTTGTATGCGACACATTCTCTTGCTTCCTGTCCCGGGACAGTTCAACTGCAAACGAAGGCATCGTTTGTTTGTGATCATAATGTGTTAGCTTATGCATGCCTCAGGTTAGACCTTCATCTTTTACATCCTAAGTTTTGTACACGCTACTTAATGTTGTTTAGTTGTTCATTTCTCACATCATATTTCAGTTCAATAGGAACGCTCTTGAAATCTTTTCCCCTGTGCATTGGCCGTCCGCTACATAAAAGCCCAATTATCTTCAGCTCTAAGATATCGGTTAAAATGAAGAACGGGTAATTAGAGAATTTGATATAGGCTTCGATTTAACTACTCATTTTAGATTTGGACAACTTCTGCCTGTTGCACTCTGATACTATGAACGCCGCCCGCTCTGTTGTCTGCTGCATGAAACAGTTTTTCATCATCTCTGCCAACTAAAACTCTTCGTACTCATACTCCAGCATTTTTGCAGTTTACACCCTGCAGTTTATGAAACACCTCTATAGCGTGGTACGCTGTGCAGCAATACGATTGTCATAATTTCAGCAAGCACAACGTCAATAATTAATTTGTGTGGAGCTGCAACACTCATGTCAACCATACCTACACTAGAATCGTTTTTAGTTCAGCCATTGAGTAAGAAGCTCAGATGCGCCTTGTACGAGCATCAGTCACAGACGCTCACATATATGACATACGATCACGCTGAGTTGTATCGTACTTTATATTTTTTTCCTGGGTACAATTGAGATATTTCAGCTAGAGCATATTGAGGAGTAAACATACATCGCAGAGGGAAGATTCAAAAAAAGAATCCCGATTGTAGTTCTACATGCAGTGCTTCATCGAATCAAAAAATGGTCTGTGCTTAGTATCATAGCGGTATTCATTTATTGCTCTGATGTTCTTTTAAATAACCCAGGCTGTGGTATGTGAGTGTTATTTTCGTCCTACTCGCCAGGATTGTGTTAGCAACGGTATTTAGTTTGAAATCACATTGATACTGCATGTGATTTTTGCCCTCTGAGGCAACACATTTATTAGTGACGTGGTAATTTCATAGCAGTAATTTATAGATTATTTCATGGAAAAGTTGACATTCACCCAACTTTTTTAATATATTCCACTCTCAATGCACCCACAAAACTTTTCAAACAAAATCAGTTTTTAATATTAAAAATTTGAATGGCATTACTTATATTTTTCCAATAATAAATTTTAATAATATCATTTACATTCGTAATATAAGAAATTTTTCTTATACTGAAAAAGTTATCCTGAATTTTGAATATGTTTCCCGGTCTCAAAATTCAGAGTTTCTTCTTTAAAAAATCCGAATCCCTAGCATATGATATTTTCTGGCTTCATTACATTCTGAGAATTTTCCACTTGAAATCACCTTCAGGTATCGGTAAAAATTATTTTCAATACGTTTACCAGTCTCAAAGTACGCACTGTATTTTCCAAGAAAAATTACCTTCAGGTCTCCTAATGAATTACGTTAAACTTCCAATATATTTCCCAGTCATGATGTACACGCAGTATTTTTGAAACAAAATCGTCTTGAGGTATCGCAAAAATATCCTTGCGTTTTCATCACGTTTCTTCATGCATGCGAAGTATTTATTTTTCCTAAATTTCTAAACCGTTTCCCAGCTTCAATAAATGCACGGAATTTTCCATACAGAATCATCGTTGTTTCCGATTGATTATAATCATGGTACTTGATTATTACTAAATGTAAGTATTTGAGCATTTTATTATAATTAAATCATTGATTCCCTGCAAATGATTCCCTCAAATCTTTTCCCTGCAGCCGCCAGAACGACTTCGGTTTGCTGGACGACGGAGAGATGGAGCACACCATGGCAGAGACCTTCCTCGCTGACGTCACCTTCGCTGAGGTACCGCACTATTCTTTTGAGCATCGTGGGCATTTAGATCATACTTGTAGGGTCTGTCGACTCTAACGTCGCTTCCGCTAAGGTACTACACTATTCTTTTTAGCTTCGTGAGCATTTAGATTATACTTTTTAAGGTCTGTGGACTCTGATGTCGCCTTCGCTGAGGTACTGCACTTTTCTTTTGAGCTTCGTGAGCATTTAGATTATACTTATAGGGTCTGTGGACTCTGATGTCACCTTCGCTGAGGTACTGCACTATTCTTCCGAGCTTCGTAAGCATTTAGATTACACTTATAGGGTCTGTGGACTCTGATGTCGCCTTCGCTGAGGTACTGCACTATTCTTTTAAGCTTCGTGAGCATTTAGATTATACTTATAGGGTCCGTCGACTCTGAGGTAGCCGAAGGGTGTGTAGTTAGTTTGCTCAATACAACGGTAATTTAATCTTCAGTTCATCTGGGAAAGATGTGATATAAGAAGCTGAAATTGAAGTGAATTTAGACGTTAATGACACAATGGAGTCGAGTCAGGGCCTATAAATTCGAATCAGAATAAAGACCGAATCACAGTAAATTTTACTGTACGATGGGAAAAACGATTCACTGTGCGGAGGAAAGGATAGCCTCGTTCACTCGCTCCCATAAGTGAAAATGAAACTATTCTTGGCAGTTAGTGAAAAAAAATTGAACACATTTTGTGTTCAATTACACAAATTTATGACAAAAAAATTTTAATAGTCTACTTGGGTTACCCACCTTTTAAATGACAGTTTCGTTATTCACAGCTCAGTACTTAATTTGACCAGTTTTTCGAGACACACTGGAACTCGAGGCCATATCACTTACATGCATGAAAGGTCATCAAGAAGCTTATGTGGTCAGTCAGTGGTAAGTCAGTTCTCAGCGTAGCAAAATCCGCTCAGAGTTTTTGCGGCTTACTCAGCTACGCTACAAGGTAATATTATTATAAAAAGTAATATTTTAAGTACTAACGTGCAGTGAGTCACCCACGGGATTAACACGTCCAACCTTGAAGTTCATTTATTCTGATCCGCAACACACTTTACCAGTATTAATAAAATGAAAATTAAACCGTCATTTGCAGTGTTTAACATTAAATTTCATAAATGGTAAAAACATCAACCATGAAACTTGAGCTCAAAAATATCATTGGTAAAATCTACATTTTCCAAATTTTCTGCAAACGAAGTACACAGCCGCGATGGCAATGATTGGCTGTGAGGTCTACTAGCTTTTGAGTGGGAAAATTATTTGTTTGTTCTGATGCTGCATGATTTCATGGAAAGTTTTGTGTTTACACTCGTTATTAACTGGCTAATGCACCCGTGTAACTGTGTTGGATAAGGACTCTAATTAATAATCGACCTTTTTCTCATTACCGATTGAAGAATTTAATTAAACTCCTGTTCTGGAATATTTTAAGGTAATTTTTCCGAACATATTAAGGTAATATGTTACAGAACATACATGGGTAAAATATTACAGAACATTCTAGGGTAATATGCTACAGAACATGCAAAAGTAATATTTTGCATAACATACTAAAGTTAAATGATACAGAAAATACTATGGTAAAATGAAATTCCTCCCCGTGTCCCCCAGAACGAGCTGGCGCTGACGGGGATGTACGACCGCACCGCTGCCGACGGCGTCAACCTCGACACCGTCCGCATCCTCGGCTACCCCGCCGCCCCCGCCGCCCCCGCCGCCGTCACCGTCAACGGCGGCGACGTGGACACGTTCGTGTACGACGACGTGTCGCAGGTGCTCATCGTCACCGTGAACCTGCCGCTCAATGAAGACCTGGACATCGTCTTCAGTTAGTCCAGATCTCGATAGATATCGATTCTTCCCTTCGAAATGGCGTGTCTTGATAACGGAGACTCGTTTACGATTTTTAGTGCAACATTCTGCTCTCTTTTAAGCAAGGAGCGTATTTGTGTCCTATACATGACAGACCAAATTAAGAGACAGCAAATTAAATACTTTTTGTCCTGGTTTATATTTCGTCCATAATAAATATGATCCCAATATTTCCTTTAGCATGCGTTTCATTATTCATCTCGTTCAGGAGAAATATCGGTCCTAAGACTCTCTACTCGGGATTTTCAATAAGATGCGTGGGTGAAGTATACAATCAGGAGAGGTACAAGTCCTATCATTTCCATGCGAAGTACCGGTCCGATCATTTCCCGAAGAGGTACCAGTCCTTTCATTTACAGGATAGCTACGAGTCCTATCATTTCCATGAGAAGTACCAGTCCTATCATTTCCAAGAGAGGTACCAGTCCTATCATTTCCAGGAGAGGTACCAGTCCTATAATTTCCAGGAGAGGTCCCAGTCCTATCATTTCCAGGAGAGGTACCAGTCCAATCATTTCCAGGAGAGGTACCAGTCCTATCATTTCCAGGAGAGGTACCAGCCCTATCATTTCCAGGAGAAGTACCAGTTCCATCATTTCGAAGAGAGGTACCAGTCCCATCATTTCGAGGAGAGGTACCAGTCCTACCATTTCCAGGAGAGGTACCAGTCCTACCGTTTCCATGAGAAATACCAGTCCTATATATCATTTCGAGGGAACTACACATAGCGGTAGAGGCTAGCGTGGTGGCGATGTAAGCCGTCGCTCAAGAGGGATTTTTAGCCGTAGAATAACCAATTATACACTAAAAATGAAGCAGGGAAGCAGCTGAAGCTAATATAATACTCTATTTGATTGGGTAGGACATTAAATCTAAATTTTTCTTATACCATCCACGGCCGTGCTATATTGAAGCCTTACATCAACACGCTGACCGGAATGAGTCAGACTGAAGTTCAACATTCGATTCAAATGTATGATTAAAAGTTCAATATTTAACTTAATTTAAAGGTATTGAGACATTTCGAAAATATCAAACATTAAGTGAACAATACCTTCATTTAGCTTTGATTATGTATTTATGAAAATTTAACTTGAGACTGCTGGTCGGTCAGTAGCTTGGAAATTCCCTTCGTGTACACCGGCGGCTCACATCGCGACCAGCGTGATCACGTTCAGGTTAGGGAGCGTTCACACTACAAGCGGAGCGGAGCGGAGCAGGTGTTCACATGTAGGTAGAGCAGAGCGACCCACGCAAGAATCAGGCGCTAAGGAGGATTTCGTGTGTGCATTCCTATGGTTCGATAGCAAAAAACAGAAACGGAAACACTAGGCCCATCTCATCAACGCGAGGAGAGATCGCTATGGAGAATACCACTATCTCTTTGAAGCACTGACGGATGATGAATCGCGATTCTTCGAGTATTTTCTGATGAAACCGATAAATTTTGATGTACTTCAATCCCTTATAGAAGGAAAAATTTCCAATGAGATGAGATGAATTTGCTATTCAGTAATAATTAACAAATTTTTATTGAGGATACTTGTAAAGCAAAGTCCTTTAAGCAAAATTGAAGTCTTAACATAAAGGTTGTATCACTTTATAGGACTACAGGTTTTCGTAGACCAGTAGGAACGAATGAAAATCTTATGGTGACTAAAACGTGAGTGCAAGTAAAGAAATAACCTTCAGAAACTCAGGGTTGTGCCAGAGAAAGCTGAGTGAAATATACGGAGAAATACTGACTTCTTCTGTCCTAAAAATTATCCAAATACTGAAATATTTTCCGTTAGTATTGGAAAAATATCACGCAAGACCATGATATTTTACAGCTTATTTTGGATCGGACACTCATTGAGGCCTACTCCTCACTCCTCACCATACAGCCTCATTTTACTCCCATTTACTAAAAAAATGAAAACTTTATTTCAACATCGTACATAGTTATTTCTTTTACGAGATCATAACATAATATAGATAACATAACAAGAAGAATAAAACTACATAACAAGGAAAATAAATACAGATTCCTTCAATTAAAGCAATAATAAAATGACAAATCAGAGAATGCAGAAGAAAAATATTAATTGATGTCTAATAAATCTAAACGGGTACAATAAAAATGAAATATTACATGTTACACTATTAGTTATAGTTGTTTTATTATTAAGTATACATATTATAAGTCACATCTTATACTTTTTAAAACAAACGACAATTCTACCCCTGTAGGATATGACGAGCCATAGGTGGAGCCGAGGAGAAAGGCTCACAGCGAGCGTCAAAAAATTTACACGAATTTCCCGAGCGCGCCGCTCCGCTCTGCTCTGCTACGCGCAGCTCCGCTTGCAGTGTAAACGCACCCATACACCAGCGCGAACGTTCCAGACGTCCACACTAGTTACAAGTTCAAAATTCTACGGGCGAACGCTGTGTAGGAGAAGTCGACTGGTTGAACCGGAAAAGGTACATTGGTACTTTGTTTAGCAACGTAAAATTCCTGAGTGACAACAACTTGATTTTTACACCATGCTGACCTATAAAAAAAGAGCGATACAACCATGCAAACTTGTAAACTGATGAATATATCATTTCCATTTCTCAATTATTTTTTAGTTATTAATGAACATTCATCATGCAAAATATATCTGCTAAAAATATATAATGATGAAAACGTAGGTAAAACTCAAAAAGATAGGACTGGTAGAAGAAGGCTTTTCTTCACTATTATCATTACCATATGAATTATGAAGCACAACTTGCATAAGAAAAGAGAATAAATCTAAACTGAAATTAACATTATTTCATCTCTTTGTCTTCGTCGCTTCAATTGACTGAACCTAGGACCTCTAGTTAGGCCTACGCTGTACAATAGTCGCATTAGCTGTCAGGTTGCCTGTTAGTCACGGCTGCGACTGAGACAATGAATGACGATGTTCAATTTATGTCAAGAAATTTATCCCTTATTGGCACATTTTGTGTGCCTCTTATATTAACTTTCAGGATTGCCTACAATTGTCATATTCGCTTGAGCTTTCAGACCTTTGGTTTAGAAATGAAGATTTTTTTTTATCAGTTCCGTTGTGATGAAATGATATTTTTACTTAGCAGCTTCGATAGTTCCTTATGAACAATCCGTCTGATTTCACTCAGGAACAAGTTTGTAATGCGTCGAAACAGATCGACTGAGCGTAGAGTTCTAGGCTCTGGCAACAATTGAGCTGTGAATGCACAGTTTTGCTGTTGATAGAAAAAGCTGGTTTTAAAAAAAGCAGTTGGGTCACATTCCGCTCTTTCGTTATTGTTAATTGTACTGTAATGTGACTAGGAATAAACGAAGTCGCGCAAGCATGGAAAGGAGACACACGATAGGCTTACGATATTTGTCAGACGGACACAATTTTGGAGCTGTTAAAACGTGGCAAATTGTTGTTGTTGCTGAAATAAAAAAAATTGATGTTGAAATTACCTGTTCGTAAGTACTCGTACATTTCAATGCACTGAAAAATTTTCAAGAATCTGAAGGTTTAGTATCATAGTCGATGGATAAAAAATCTGATGTAAAATGACTATTTGGTTACATTTCGCTTCTACGTTAGTGCTAAATAATATGCAAAGTGACTATGGATGAACAAAATAGCGTGTAAATGCTTCACGATATTCGACTCTCATCCTGATTTTTTTGAGTATTGAATAATTAATAATTCGAGGTGTATTTATTATGCAACAAATTTTCTATCAAAACATTCAGTAGCACGTGCCCTACTCGTTTCATCTTCTTTAGCGGAGCCTTTTTCAGCAGTCAATTATCAATTATCCGTCTTAAAAATTCTTTATAAATAATACATCCAAATAACTTGGATACTGCATTACAATGCTCAAATTCAAAATCAAAATGAAAAATACATCAAATGAACTCTGATATTATCGTAACTCGTTTCATTTACTTAAGTTGAGCCCATTCCAGCAGTCAATTATTTTGAGTTATCCGATTTGAAACCTCATAAGTGATACATCAAACAAACCTGGATACTGCATTAATACGTGCAAATTTTAAAATCGAAGTGAACAAAGCATCAAAAGAACTCAGATGTTAACGTCACAAAAATAAAAGATCACCAGTTCAAATAACGCGAAAATCTTGGGCCAAGTCATAAGAAAGCAAGGTAGGGCACCGGAGGGAAAGCATTCAAGCTCTCCCGGTTAACCTGCGTCGACATGGTGCTTAGGCCCATTTCACACTGAGTTAGCAAAGCAACATCTAAGAAGCTCGCATAGGCTATCTAGCAGATGGTCTGCGAGGTTGGGAGGTAGGAATAGCACTATTACGAGCTGATGCCTTCACACTGAACTCGTACGCTTTATCCTGCATCCAGCATGCGAGGTGAAAATGCTATTCCCACCTACCAGTCTTGGAGCCTATCTGTTAGATAGTTCATGCGAGCTTGCTAGATGCTGCTTTGCTAGCTCAGTGTGAAATGGGCCTCACAGTGCTGTAATGTCTGTGCCCGCTGCGGGAATTTAAGTTATCCGATTCAAGAAAATGAATAAAGATGAAGCGTTTTGTGCCATCATAGAGATAATAGCTTTATATTTTCTTTGCATAATGATCCCGACCCTTCGTTTCTCCAAAAAAATAATTACTTATACATTAGGTTAGAAAATTTCAGCAGCAATAATGAATGTAAATATTTTTAGCAAACAAGAATTGTGCTAAAAAAATTCAATTCTCTACGCTACACTGGTGTTTTATTTCGAATTCTTACCAGTAGTAAGGGGAAAGAGCTTGCCAGCCCAATTTAGGATTTTTGGAGGATTTCAGCAATTAAAGAACGACCTTGAGAAGCCTCAAAGCCTCATCCATGATTTTTGGAGGGTAACAGCAATTAAAGAACGATCTTGTGAAGCCTCAAAAATCCATGATTTTACGAATTAATCTGAAGATTAAAAAAAATATTCTTATTTTGCACAATTATTTCAATACTTAAAATGTTACGATCGAGAAAAAATGATTTGCTACTGAAATTTTTAAAGAAGTATATAATTTCAATAAAACGTTTAAAATATGTAATAAACTATTTACAATACTTGAATCCCTGTGTGTGTATAGGCTGGTGTTTCAAATTCTAGGTACAAAGTCTTTAAAATACTTTTTCGGAATATAAACTTGGTTCAAATTCCTAAAGTATTTTCCCTTTAATGGGTGAACGTCTTTGTTTATCATAATGTAGCTAAAAGGAATTTTGAAAGTATCACTGCAAAATTCAATAAATTCTTCTAAGGACATGTCTCCTGAGACAATGTCCATATGAATATTTCTTAAATCGTTAGTTGGTAATTCAAATAGAATCAATAGGTTTGCATTCGTCCGTATCGACTGACGAGGTAATAAATAATAATTTTGAGTCAAGTAAATCGAGCTGCAATTATTATGCCTCCCTCGGGTGTAAAAATTATCAGCTGGTGTCTGATTCTTTTCAGTTGCGATGTCATCGAATATAAACAAATTTTTTTTCTTAGCATCCACTTCACTAGGATCAGGAATAGAAGTGATATCTTCAAAATATTTAACGATTACCTTTGCGCTGCGTTTTACAGCTAAGCCTTCGAGAAATGTATCAATATTTCCACTACCGATTTTAAAAAGCTCAATTATTTCAGACTGTTTATAACCTTTTGAAAAAGCATTTTTAAGTAGTTTATATTCTGCTTGTTTTGTCGATTTACTATAAAGAAACAGGTTGGTAAAATCGATATATTCCTCAAGAAGAAGTCTGATTAATAAACAGGTTTTACCACAATTCGATCTACCGACTATTACACACCGTAAAGAAGGTGAAGGAAAAATAAAATGATTCTTTTGATTATTTCTTTTACGGTCTTTCCATATATACACCATTTTATATAACTAATAAACTACAACTCATTTTACAATATTTATTTTCTGTTTGTAGCGATTGTAAACATTGTTTTTTAAAATTTGCTACTGCATTAAGTTCAATTCTTCAATGTATTTTTCTTTCTTATTGGTTGTCTCGTTGGGCAATTACGAGAGAAAAAGCTACCTTTGGTGTCATAAGAATCGTTACTGATTAATGTTTCAAGATGAATGATATTTGACTCTAATTGAGTTATAACTTCCCTATTTATTTCGACATCATTTTGAATTTGATTAACATCTAATTGCAATTGATTTATGTTTGCAGTATTGCGAACAACTTCTCTTTGAATGTCTGTAATAATATCTTCCATTTTATTAAGTTTAATTCTTCAATGTGTTTTTCTTTTTTATTAAGTTCATCAATTAAAAAACATGTTTTTTTCAGTTCAACGGTTCAACAGTTTCTCGTCTCAAAGTATTCTCTAACGATATTAATCTGTTTTTTATATCAGCGTAATAATCCTCCAATTTCTGCGATGACTGTTTCAATTTTTCTATTTCATTTGTATTTATGATAGTTTCTCTATCCTGTTCATGAAGATTATTTCTAAAAGTTTCAATGTATGAACTCATGTCGTTGAATACTCTCTCGAGATTTGCATAGTCTAATTTCACACTTTTTATTTCCTCTTCTTCCAACCTCTTAATCTCATTTTTCAAAAAGTCTGTGTGTTCTAAAGTACCTGTTCGAATGACCTCTATTTTTTCCTCAGATATTCTACTATGTTCATCGAGGTTTGTCATAATTTCACTGAGTTTTTCTTGAAAACCTGTAGTATTTTCATCTATAGATGCTTGGATGGAATCACTTCTGAACTGATAATTTTCATTGATAAGATTTTCTCTTACCCCTATATATTTTCTGAGATGAAGCCTCAAATTTTCCAAAACTTCGTCAACATATTTTTTATTCGTAGCGTCAAATTCTTCGATTGGAAAATAAATATTTGCAAGTCTTCTATTGTTTAAATCGAAATTTTGATCTTCATCAAGATATTTAAAACCTATTCCAGGAGGTCCTGGTTGTGAAGATAAAAATGATTTTTTTCCTTGTTGTCCAAAAATATTTACGCCTACCATTTTTTATACATAGAATTTTCAATTCTCTAAATTTTCTCTAACTCTCATAGATATCAAATTGTTTACTCGGTCACTCAAACTTTCCACTTCCTGGTTTAATTTTACATTTTTATCAGTTTCATTCTGAAGCATTAATTTGAACTGACTGATTTCATTCTGATTTGAAATAATGTCTCTTGAAAACTCCTGGAAAAGACTTTCTACATCACTCAAGTTCTTAGCTAGTTCTTCCATTTTTCTTAATGGGACTGACTCTGCTCGTAATTCCATTATAATTTTGTTAAGATCATTGAATTTTTCTTCGCTGGATGAGGTTATGGTTGACTCTAAATTTTTCAGCTTATTGTCAACTTCAACAAACGAGGGTGCTAATGCTACAGTTCTGTCCATAACAAAAAGGTTTCTATCACTTAATTCAGTTAGATGTGCCTCTAAGCTTTTACGTTTTTCTTCAACAGTATTGTTCAGTGTTGATTCTAAACTCTTCAGCTTTTCTTCACTTTGATCATTAAGTGATGTCTGCAAGCTCATTTCTTTTTCATTCACAACATTAATTATCCTAATTTCTTGTTCTTCAACTTTATTATTTACTAATTCATTCTTTGAATCAATTTGATCATTAATTTTAGTTTCTAAAGTCTTCAGTTTTTCATCCATTTGATTTTGTATAACTGACTCTTGATTCGTAAAATTCTCTTGAATCTCAGGAATTTTAACATCAATCAAATTGGTTATCTTAGAGTCCACAACCTCAAATTTAGCTTCAACTCCTTTAATCTGATCGGTTAATGCTGACTCTTTAACTAACAGCTTTTCGTCAATTCTAGTTTCAATACCTGACTCTAGACTCTTCAATTTGTCCCCAATCTCTGAAATTTTTACATCTGTTAGGTTGGTTATGTTTGAATCAATGTTTTCAAATTTAGCATCAATTTCATCAATTTTCTTCATCAATGTTGAGTCTATGCTTGATAGTCGTTCATCATTTGAAACAATTTTTGGTTCAAGAGCAACGAACTTTTCAGATAAATCATAAATTAACGTCTCTAAGAATTTAACGATTGAGTCTACATCAGAAAATTTCACTTGTAAATCTGTTTTCAGAGTTACATATTTCTCATCATACTCGTTTATAATTGATTCCAATTCAGTTCTTTCATTTTTGAGAGCTTCAATTGTGTCTTTCAATGATTCTATATTAGAATCTTCAAGTAAACTTTTTATTTGCTCTACATTCTGCAAAAGTCCTTCAGAATTATTTTCACTATTTTCATGTTCATGATTTTCTTTACAGGAAGGTAAAAAGACCAACTTTGCTGCATAAATATTTCCACAAGACATTTTTTAAAGAAAAAAAATTAACTGTAGTTTATTTTCTAAAAACTAGTTGGGGTTTTATACAGATCTAAAAGAATGGCATGAAAGCTTTCATTTTCTAAATGCTTCAGCATTTCTAGACATAAATGTCCACAAATTGCATCACCGATTTTCTGGATTTTGTAAGTAGAGAAAATTATATCAGCACAATCTGTTAAGTAGTCTTTAAATTCAATTGGATAAATCAAACCATAACTGTCAAAGTAATAACATATATTGTCTTTCTTATACCAACAAGTCCAATGCGTTCCTAATCCTTTTTCAGTGTCTAAATTTAGGATCCCGCATTCCGTTTCTAAAGGGTGTTTAGGTAAAGTATCTCTCATGTAAATACCTCGAAAATTCGGAATTTTTAATATATTTATGTAGTATTCTAAATCATGTTTAGATAATGGTTGGTTAGGTATTACTTCTTTGGTGGTTTCAAGTAGAGACCCTTTCCACAAGGTTTTTTTTTCTCGGAGTTATCCGTATACCTGAACCTTTTTTACTTTCCATTGCTTCATTGTGCCTTTTAGTTTCTGACAAGAGTTTATCATCAGCTTTTTTCTTATTGACTGCGGATGCTATTGCAGCAGCACCTCCAGCCAAAGAGCCAGCAGCCCCAAGGCCAGCTAATAAAGCTGGAATTGTAAATATAAAACCCCCTTTCGTCGCAGTATCTTTAGAAACAAAAGAAGTTTTTGTCTTTTTACAAATAATACACATACCTTTGACCAGTTTCTTATTGTTCTTTGTAATTAAATATTGAGGATTATCAGTATCAGTTTTCTTCTTACACTTCACACAATACATTTTTTAAACATTATTATGTGAATATATTTTAATTTTTAGTAGTTTAAACTCATTTTATCACCATCAGATTGCAATCGAATTATTCTATCAGATAGAATCAGTGCATATGCATGTGTATCACCAGGAATATTGGTTTTAAATTCTGCTTTAATTTTAATATCAATTGTAGTGTCCTTGATACTTTCATTTTGTCTGCTGATATCAAACACATAGATGGGATACAAATATTTAAAGTGTCTGTATTCGACAGCACAATTTTCATTTGGTACATAATCTATTAACATCTTATAAGCTGTAGCATAATTGTTAGAATAGAAATCAATCTGTAAATTGTGATCAGGATATCGTTCATTATTCAGCTGAACATATGCATTCGTCAAGTTACAATGATCGAAAATTGCATTGTTTACAGCTTGTGAATTAGCTTTCTTAGTTTGGAACGCTAAAATTATATATCGAGGTCTTTGAGATCCTGAATTTGGAGTTAAAGTCCAATCTAAGAATTTCTGTTGGAAGTTTACAATTGTTTGTTCCAATTGTCTATTCAAATAAGGAATAGGTAATGTTATTTTATCCTTAATTTGACGATATAGCTTTATTTTATACTCATCAGACAGTTTGTAAGCTGGCATTTTCCAAATTAATTTTGTAATAGTAATTTTACCATCAACTACTTTATCTTGCTGGTTTGCATCTTTCTCATCCGATTTGAATATAGCATTAGAATTATCACCTCTTCTTAAAGTCAGAGCATGTTTCACTCCATAAATTACCTTCTTATAATTTTCACAAAATCCAAACACATGTTCAAGTGGGATAGCAGCGCTGAATTTCCCATTAGCTGAACTTAAGTAGTCATTTCGATCGCTAAATCCTTCGTTTGATTTTTCATTCTTCTTAGTATCGACGCTCCAGAAAAATATCATGTTTTCTTTAACATTTCGGGGATAGCTAACTAATCCTTTTAGAGTTGTTGTAATTCCAGGGTAACTATAACCTTCAATTTCTTCATCTCCAATTCTGTAAGAAACTCTATCAAACAAATGCATTAATCCATTGTTGATTATTGTTATTTTTTCATCTTTAAAATTATAATCACTTCCATCTTCTTTATTCAAAGCTCCTTCTATATATATAAAACTTTTACTAGGTTATACAAACTGATCTTGATTCTGAATAATGATCTTGATATCATTATGTTCACGATTCAAATCAGTACCTATTTGTGGTTCATAGTTATGCGTTTCAATTTTTTCAATTGATTCATCAACTTTAATATTTTCATTCCATCTTAAAGAATCCATTTTTTAAAGATAATTTTATCAAGTTATCTTAATTTCTAGACCTTAGGTGTAATCGAACAGTTACTTCTTCACCTCTAGTATTCAGAGCATGTCCATTTTGATCAGTAAGCCAAATTCTCAAATCATTGAGTAAAGGTTGATATATCGGTAGATAAATTGGTTTATTTGGATTTTCTACAATTTTATATCCTGGTGGGACGTTTGGGAAAAAGGAATATAAAATATTATGCAAAGAACCGTTGAGGTATGAGCCGTTAATTGCGCTACAATGAACGAGTATTGCGTTAACAGACATTATGTTCACTATATTTATACTTTCATGTTCTCCAACACTTCTAAGATAATTTCTCCAAATCCTAACATTGTATTTGAAGATTTTTCTTTATTGAAAAATACTTTTAACGTAGATGAATGGAGAACTATGACGCATTTCAAAGTATTAGTATTTGCTTTGATTTTAATAAAGCCTGCCAATGTTTTTTGAATGAATTCGTCTATACTTTCTATTTCATAACAACCTGTTGGAAGTGTAATTACATTTTCAACACCATTTAATTCATAATAAAATTTATTGTTATTTTCATCAATGTTAGGAATAGAATGATACATGTCTAACCCAACCAGTGCCATTTCGTGAAATTTATTTTTGTTCAATTCTATTGCTGGACTAAAGTTTATACTTATGTCACTTTTTCTAGCACTAATTACAATGCTTTGAGATTCCATTTTTTAAACAATAAATCATCAAACACCTTTACTTCAACAGTATTTAATAGACCTTGCTTTAAAAGTTCATGCGTAAGTATTTGCAGTTCATTGAAAACTCCTGTATTTCCAGCGGTAAACGAACCGAACAATAACTGGTGTCTTTTTACAAGATCATTGATGTTAGATGGTAATACAATAATACCTGATCCTGAAACGTCTGAATCCTCTCTGTGAGGATGACGAGGAGGTATAGGAGAAGATGTAGGAGAAGGTATAGGAGTAGGAGTTGGTCTAAAAGTAGACCTTAGCGACGGGTCGAAAATTGGTCTCTGACTTGTTGAAGGACTTTGGCGTCGACCCGAAATTGACGATCCTACTACTCTTGGGCTTCTGTAAGGACTCGGTTCAGGGCTTGATTCACGACTTGATTCACGACTTGATGGACTTGCTGATCTAATTGTTTCAACTGCAGCTTGAGCTTTTTTTCGTTGAACTATTTGATAAAAGGGTTTGATAAATTTGGAATATTTCTCACCCCTATTTGCTTCTATGGTACCGTCTTCGTTCAAATAAGCATCAGTTGAATACAACATATCATAATAATTATTTTTATCTTCGTCCCTAAAATCAATAGGATTTTGCTTTGTTAATAATTCCCATAATCCAGTTGTGCCTTCGTATACTCTATCTCCAATTTTCAAATCATCACCCAGAATATCTACCTTTTTATTTCCTAGCATAACTTTACTTCCATCCCAACGAATGCCATAAGCTTTATCATACTCATTTCCAGGTTTCCATGCAAAACGCAAGAAATCAAATGCGATAGGCCCAACTACAGTGTTGGATTCAGAAGATGGCAAAGTTAGTTTCTCAACAGGCTTTCCTTGGATAGATTCAAGTTTTTCATGAGGTATATCTTTTATTGCCAACCTAGTTTGTTTAGTTTCGTCAACAATTTTAGATAAAGGTTCAATCAATGGCTTGTAAACTTTTTTAACATCATGGTATAAATCTTGTTCGAGTATTTTATCAGTTGTGAATTGCTTTTTCGAACTCTTTGTTAAGTTTAGTAAATCTGATTTCGTTTTGATATCAATCAACGCCATTTTTTAAAGAGAAAAATTCAAAAAGACTTTAACTAAATATAAGTTCAATCTGAACTGACATTAAGTTCAGTTTCTGAGATCCATGAAGGTTCATCATAACCTTTCCACTTGACCAGAAGTTTTCCTTTACTCTTCTTGAGAATTTTCTCAATTGCATAAACATCACTAGTATATTTTGATAGTTCTTGTTCATAAAAACTTCCTTTTATTTCTTCATCATCCATATCTTTTAATCTATAAGTAATTGGTTCAGTAGACAGTATTTCGGATACAATGAATAACTCATTAGTGAAATTTGGCAAATAACCCTTCCGAAAGTCTTTCCGTTTCTTGCTTATTCTTACCCTATCACCGATTTTGAGTTTCGGTGATGTGAAAGTTGGTTCGGTTGGAGGGAATAAGTTATCATAAACCTTTTTACTGTTCTTTTCCAATGATGCTTGGTTAGGTGTCATTTTAATTGTTCTATGATAGCTATTATTGTAATTTTGCATTAAATCTTGTAAAATATTCACCCATTTTTTAGTTTTCATGTGTGTAAAATATTTCCACATCTTAGTTTTTAACGTCCTGTTGAAGCGTTCCACAACTTGAGCTTTGGTTTCATTTTCTGAACTAAACCACTGAATGTTATGTTTCTTGAATATTTCTTGAGTGGATTTATTTGTAAACTCTAATCCTTTATCTGTCTGAACTTTAGAAGGAATTCGTATTTTAAATAGTTTTTAAAATGAAGTTTTGATTTCTTCACCTGTCTTCTTACTTATTGGAATCGCCCATGCATATTTACTGAAAATGTCAATTACTGTTAAAATGTAGTTTTTTCCTTGATCTTTATAGTTTTGCATGTCAACCAAATCAGTTCGCCATTGATCATCAATTTTTGATACCTTCACCCTTCTCGTTTTGAAATTATGTTATATTGGTTTATGTAGAGTGTGAGTTTTTTGAGTTTCTAACCAATTTCGTACGAGAGTTGAAGATAAGCCGGATTTTTTAACGAGTTGATTCATTCCAGTATAACCAGTCTTTGGATTATAATGTAAGTCATTCAAGATTTTATCGCTCACATCAGTGAGAGTGTTTGAAAGTTTTTTGTCGACGAGAGGCCCATTCCTGCCCAGCTCTTACCTGCCATAATTGCGTTAACTAATTTAGCATCTTTTCGAACGTATTCTGATTCATTTGGATCAGTTGCAATTTCAGCGGCTCTTTTTGCTAGAATATCATCAGCATGATTTCTGTCTTTCGTTGTTGAATGTTGTGAATAAAATATGTCATGATTCTTACAAGCCTGATCGAGTGAGTTAACTCCTCGATAACCTTCTTGAATTTGCTTCTGCACCTTAGTTCCTGGACCGCAAAATGAGTAGGTATGTTTATTGTTGAATGAACCGTTCGGGACTTGTTCAGATTGAATATTAGATGGTAATTTCAAATGCATTTCAGGTAATGGAAGTTTTCTAAGCAATGTATTTACAATACCCTTCCCAGTTTTTTCTTCATTAACTATTGATTTCAAATCACTCAAATACTGTTCATTTTCAACAGATAATAAATCTTGGTTATAGAAGTCATTATTGTTGTAGATAATCATTTTTTATACTTTATTTAATTAATATATTTTATAGTGATGTAATGCTAGTGTGTTGATACCATCTGGTAATAGATGTCGCTTGTCATCATTACCATTTAATGCAACTTTATTTATTTCTTTAGTATATAATTCATGGTTAACACTTTGGATATTATACATCGTTTTGTATATTGTTTCATTATTCAATGCTCTTTTATATTCATCCATTGTGATATTGTGCTCAGTTATGTTCTTACTTACCCCTTTTGCTTTCTTACTCACGGAATTTTTCGTCTTGTAACAATATAGTTTTGCTCTGAGACCGACGAATTCTTCAATTGGTATTCCACAAGTTTCGTCTTTCATTTTCCCAATTACTTTCATATTATCAGTTGAATATAGGATGTGTTCTTTAGAATAGTTTGATGTATCATACAAGTCTTTGTTTCCTTCCATATCTTTGTACAAATCTTTTGTTTCGATATCATAACATAATGAATCTGTATCTGTAAACAACAACTTTGCCTTATTACCATATTTTTTTTAATAGGATTATAATGGATATCATACATTAATGTTTTACTTATATCCAATACAGATAACCCTACGTAGATTGATTTATCAAATTTCAGTCTTTGTTTTTGCATATGACATGCTATCAAATTTTCTGAGAATATTTTAAAACTGTTAAAGTTTGGTTTATTTGCTAATTTAATTAATTCTTTCTCTGACTTTACCAAACACACATCTACTCTATTTCTAATATTTTCCATTGTTTTACCAAATACTGAATTGTTCATCAGCTTGTAAAAGTCTTTTTCAAATTCAGATTTAGCTTGCTGACGCATTCTTGTATTGATATCAATATATGATTTCATCCATGGACTTTCATCAAACTCTAATATTCTATGAATTTTCTCTAACTTCAAACCTAGATCTAGATATTGTGTTAGAGATTTAAGATGTACAACATATTTTTCTCGTTTTCCAAGATGTGGAATTAATTTATATACATCGTTTACTGTGATATTTTCTGGAGCTAATGGTAAATCATTATGGAGAGCATGTAAGTCTTTCGGATAACTTAAATCAACTTCTAATATATAACCTTTATCTGCTTTGAGTTTCGACTTTGGATCTTTCCATTTAAAGTTTCCAATAGGTAATGATCGACACATAGCCCATCCGTAAAGATTATTTGCATCAATGTATGTGATAAAACTATTTGGTTTTCCTTTATCAAATGTTTCTGGAATATGTGGATTGTTTGCTTTTGCATATCGTGTTGATATTGTAGAAATCCCACCTCTTATTCCTTTTTCGATGAATAGGAGCATATCAGGATCTTCAAACAAGTCCAATTCTATTTTTGTATGTTTCAGTAGAGCATCGAAAGACAATCCGGGAGCTGTAAAATAATGTGCTGGATCTAGAGAATAAGTTTTCATGCATGTTAGTCTAAATTCTTCAAATACTTCGGCTAATAATAATGTATCGACTTTTAGATATAAATTATGGTAATCTTTGAATATTCTACAATTAAAAGCGCTCCACACTTTGAGTGCATGCTGATATTCATCTTCTGAAATATTTTTATTATTTAATCTACTGTAGAATTCACTTTCAGCTGGTAAACTATTAACGTTCATTTTTTCATGACTATTTACATATTCATACGGATAAATACCTTTTTTGTTGATCAACTCTAATTGTTCTTCATTGAGAAAGAACTTCGACAATTCTTTGTGCTCAGATAAATTCTTTGATAGTTTATCCAGAGACGAAGGTAAAAACCTGTAGCTGTCTAAAAACCGTAAGTCTCTGGTGATATCTTTAATTTTTCCTGTATGTTTACATACATAATAATCTACTTTTATGGTTTGTGTAAAACTAATATATTCTTCATCTGTTTGTGGAATAACGTTCAACTTTCCGGATATATTTCCCAAGTCTTTCACGAACAAATGAGCATCGTAATTAGACAGATTGTGTAGAAACACAGGTATAAAATTAGGATTCCTAATTTTTAAATTACATTTTAAATGAGCTGGACCTTTATAATGACCTGTCAAATGATTGTGGTCTCTAACTTTATAGTTATCTTCCGTAAATTCTCCGCCACATACATAGCATCGTGTGGCTTTTTTATATTTTTCGAATTCATCTGATGGTAAATACATTTTCTTATTCATTTTCAACAGACTATAAATTCTCTTGGTCTCTTTTTCTAAATATTCTACAAACTTTTGGGAAGCATCTTCACCATTATATATTTCTAAGCCGGAATATTCATCTGTTTCACATTTTGTATAACAACAGAATGAATTAGGATTGGGCTTCTGAATGTTCATGGTGTAACTTGAGTTTTGATTTGGTTGACACGTATCTATTTTTGTCAATGTTGATTCAAAGTCAGCATAAATTGCAAAAGGATGTCTGATTGTTTTTTGGTAATGTTTAAATTTCAATTCACCTCCTTCAAGCACATACTTTGTTGGAGTGTGAACTGAGCAATCGTCTTTATGTTTATCTAGAATATCTGATATTCTAAAAACTGATAAACAATACGGACATACATGTTTTGTGTAATGGTTACTGGTTTTACAAAAAGGACTCAATGATTTCATGAGAACATAGTGAGTCGTGTTTATATCTCTAATGAATAGTAATGATACCACATCTTTATTCTTCGATGTTGATATTCTAAGTGGACACGATTCATTATTATAATTAAAACTATACACGTTAACGGAAATGTTATTATTTTTTTCGAATTTGGTTATACTTTTTAGTTCTACGGGGAACCTTATATCAGAAAAATTAAGTTTTTCGGCTTCAGCTTTTAGTCTTTTAGAAATTCGATGACCGTTTTTTTCATCTAGACAGAAATATCTCGCGATACACCATTTAAAGCATTCTTTGTCGGTGTTTTGTATGTATATTTATTTATAATTGGGATTTCGAAACTTCTCAGGTAATTCAATATAGCTTGACCCTGTAATCGGTTTGTATTCAACGATTTTCAAACTGAACTCTAATAATTGTCCAACTATCCAACCAGATGAATTTCTTGTGAAGTCATCGATTTTATTAACAACCTCTTTGTGTATATTTGCAATTTCTATGTATCCTTTTGATGCTGTCACAAATTTGCCAGAGTTGAACCAAGCTTGGCAGCTTAGCTTTTCATTTTCTAATTTTAATTTATAAAATTGCACTTTTAAATTAAGCTGTAACTTGAGATTGTCAAATGCTTGATTTTTTATTACTTTTTCAATTTCAGGTGTGAAGTTTCTGAGAAATACCTCATAATCCTTGATTGAAATATCTCCGTAATCATACTGTGAGCTCATTCCATTCATTGCTCTAGTAACTTCTCTAAATTTACATCCATACACATTCCGGAAATGTTTCAATGATTTTTTATGACTATAGATATTTGTCAGGTGTTTTTTTACATATGTCACAATATTTTTTTACCTTATTTTTACGTAGAGTGAAGAATTTATTAGATATTAACATATTATTAGTGTTTTTCATATGTGTCAGTGTCTTCTCATGTTTGTTAAAGTTTTTAATAGATACATTGCAGATATTACAGAATACATTGAATGGTAGATTCATTTTTATAAGATTCTTATCAGAGGGTATTTTATTTTTTTCAGGATCAGATGAAGTCAATACTTTCTTTGTGTGTATTTTCGAGTTTTTATGTTGTCGTGTTTTTTCATTGTTATATAATCTATATACATCTGATGATTTATCATATACCATTTTTAATACAATAAAAGTTCAACTAATTTGAAAAGCCTGAGTTCAGTAGTAGCACCTCCTTTAAGTACTCAGGCGAGAAAGCATCTGAAGTGAACCCGGAAATTTTTGCTCCTTATCACAAAAATTTCATCATGACGAGCAATTGGGGGTGTTAAATCTTGCATCATGTTTTGCAACCGGAAAGTATTTAGGAAGATTGCATCATGTTGTACAACCGGAAAGTATTTAAAGGGGATTGCATCCTGTTTTACAATCGAAAAAATTTCAAGAAGATTGCATCATGTTTCACAATTAGAAAGGAGATTGCATCATGTTTTACAGCTGGAAAGTATCTAAGAAGATTGCATCATGTTTTACAACCGGAAAGTATTTAAGAAGGTTGCATCATGTTTTAAAATCAGAAAGTTAAAAATTTTCTGCCTGAAACAGCTTTACAAATGCTCTACCGTACGCTCATTTCCCCATACTTGCAATACGGAATAGAAGCATGGCACGGAACTGATAAAAATAAAACCAACAAAATTTTTACTCTGCAGAAAAGGGCTGTCAGAGCGGTAAAGAACCTAGAATATAATGCTCACACAAATGATTCTTACAAAAATTTACAAATACTTAAACTTTCGGATCTCTACAAAATCTCCATCTGTAATTTCATTTACAAAACATTAAGAAATGATGGCGACAATAGCCTAAGACAATTATTGACTGCGCAAACTGGTCATCACGACCATTTAACCCGAAATAGAAGTAAATTCATGCTTCCTTATTATTCAAAGGCCAGGTCGCAACACAGTATTCTCTTCGTTGGAACCAAAACTTGGAACTCTATACCTGCAGAGATCCGTGAATGTAATTCGTACAAAGTATTCAAAAGACATCTTGAGTCTCACTTCCTATCAGAATACTAGTAGTGTAAGATCACCGTGTCGAAATCTTGCCTCCTACATGTAACTAATGATAATGTCATAATGTAACTTGCCTTGTGTACCATAACCAATCTTCTCTCTGCTCTTGAATCGTTTTATCGAACATACTGTTAAATATAGCCGACTTGTAAAATATCGAGTTAATTATCTCAATGATCAGTCTAATGCGAAACTAGGTTAAGTGAACTAGGTTAAACTTTTGTACACCCTAGAATAGCGTGATGGTAGGATGCCCTAGAAGTCGCTGAACTTATTCGGGCCCACAGGTAGCTATATTCAAACTTGTCCATTGTACTAGACTTAAGAAACATTCTACCTCTGTATCTCCTGTGGTAAATAAATTGTTAAATTGTTAAAATTGTTAAAGGAGATTGCGTTATGATGTACGGCACAAACGTGAAACTTGATAAGAATTCATAACTATATCTTAAAGATTATTTGACATGCTTAAAAGCATACACTCATTATACCCTTGATAATCTTTAAGACCTAAATATCCAGCAAAAGATTCCCATCCTATATTTGTATACATTAGTTTCTTCTTATAAATTTTCTATAGTTGTGAAGAAAACGAGAAGATTTTGAGGGGATACCAAAACGTTTTATTGAAATTATATACTTTTTTAGAAATTTCAGTAGCAAATCATTTTTTCTTGATCGTAACATTTTAAGTATTGAAATAATTGTGCAAAATAAGAATATTTTTTTCACTCTTCAGATTAATTCGTAAAATCATGGATTTTTGAGGCTTCACAAGATCGTTCTTTAATTGTTGTAACCCTCCAAAAATCATGGATGAGGCTTTGAGGCTTTTCAAGGTCGTTCTTTAATTGCTGAAATCCTCCAAAAATCCTAAATTGGGCTGGCAAGCTCTTTCCCCTTACTACTCTTACCTTACCTAATACTTATTGGATAGAAATATAATATTTTCAAAGCTGCTGCTCCTTTCTCAAAGAGAATCCACTCTGTTCGATATATTTTGTAATTTTTCAAAATATTACGTTTCGATGCCTGAGGAGGATCGCAGTTAACGATTGACATTTAGCATTCCACAGACCCGACCAGTGATTGGGGTTTCTATTAATCGGAATATAACTCGATTTGTAATTCATTGTTCATCCCTTTCAATGATATTGTAATCCACTGCAAATATTGAAATTCTGTAAAATCATACGAAGAGCATTCTAATCTGCAACAGTGTACGCCCCCTTTGGTACAACCCCCATCCATGCGTACCAGAGCCTTTATAAGCACTTGACAATTTAGTCCTGGTGCTATCGTTCTCGTCACCTCCATCAAGTAAACACCTAAGAAAACGTCTCCGTATTTCCTTACCACTACCAAGGCCGCACCCCTAGCGGCACATATGGTGGCCAGAATCGGTCTAACCTATGACGTTGTGAAGAAGTTATAATAAAGTTAGAAGAAGATTACTACGAGATTGAAAACCTACGAGAAATTTCTACTACGAAGATTTTTGATATTCAGCAAGAGTCAAGAAAAGAAGAGAAAATTGTTAAATCGCGCAAATGACTGGCAGCAACAACAATACGAGTCTTCGACAAATACTTTCGACTGTACTCAACATCAGCTGCAAGATCCCGTACACTGCATTGGTAGAGACCTCTCTCCAACTTTCAGCGTGGATAAATACCTGCTACCCCTTCAGCACCAAAGTACTCATCTTTGAATCGGGAGAAGACATTGAAGTTGTTCTACAACTACAGTTTGGAGCGACTACCTACAACGAGTGAGCTACAACGACTACTACGTCTACAGGGACAAGCGACTTCACTTCCTCCCCTCATCCCAGTGTACGTCTACAGTGGCGAGCGACTACACAACTTCCTTCATTCACCCAGTGGAAGCTAAGTAAATAATAGCTTGCACTGAATTAACAGATGGTTTTTCCGTCTTATCGCAGCAGCGCGATTGCTAGACAGCACAGGCAGGCAGAGTAACATTTTTTTTGCGAGTAATTTTTTTTCTTGCTCCGTGAGAAGCAGATTATCTTTTGCATCAGCTGAAGGCAATGCACAGTGCATAGACAGCTTGCGGGAGGCAAAACAAGCAGAGTAGCAAGAGCTGTGAAGCCGCAGTAGTAATTTGAACTTGTGCAAGATAGCTATAGCGTTCAGAAGTGAGTGATAAAAACTTTCTCTATGAGTGCATTATTTCATAAAATGTGTGTTTATTGAAGTGATTTCTAGGTTGTGTAATATTGATTTCTAGAGTGTATAATATTGATTGCTAGGATGTGTAACATTGATTTCTAAAAAGTGTGTAATATTGATCTGTAAGCAAATATTGATTTACAGCTATTAACATTGTGTAAAAAATTGTTAACTACCGTATGTCGGACACGTCCGATTCAGACGAAACTATTAGAACAACAGCGACCAAAACAAGTAGAGGTAGAACAAGTAAGACTAGATTTCGTGCTGAGAGCAATCCTGAAATGACTGAACCAGCAGCTAGCGCGGCCGTTGTCCCGAGTACAAATCCTAGTAGTTTAGCAAGGGAGATAGCGGCTAGTATGCCGAGGTCAGGAACAATCCTATCAGGATCAGAGCTTCCCCTTTTTCGTGGACGACGTAGACGAGAGGACGCAGACTTCATTGAGAATAAAACGTTTAAAACTCATATAGGAAACTTGCGTGCCTACATGACATTACTCCCGGATGTGAATTCCGACAGTGCAAAGAAGGAACTGTTGGTTAGATCTGCTAACAAACAGGTAGGAGAAAGAGCCATCTATGTCGAAAGAGGCGAGAAATCTATTCACGCATTAGCATGCGATTTAAATAAGTTACGTTTCGTAAGGAATGATGCACTCGCAGCCCAGTTGGTAACCGCGTTTGCAAAAATCAGAAAGTTGTCGGAACATTTATTGAACTCAAATTCAATAGCGTGGGCGAGACACCCATTTTTCAGGGCAAGTTCGAATCAAGTTGAACTAAAACGTTTTGTAGGAGACAGTATTGATCTTAGTCTCACCATCAGCGTGTTAGCACCATTACTCGAAGAATCATTTGCTAAGAAACTATTTGATAGGTCGTTCAATACGTCAGAGGAATTATTGGCACGTATCGTTGCCGCGGTTCGAAATCAGCCCGAAAATAAACAGATAGTAGCGACTCACTATGAGACGCACTACAATAGAGAAACCTTTGTAGCCGAAGTTATCGAGTCAGAAGACAATATTGATGAGCAAGATTCCCCTCAGGAAAGTGAAGTTTTCTACGGAAACTACCGTAGAGGGCGTTTCGCTGGTCGGAGATCAATTCCTCGACCCTGGCTGAGAAATCCTAGAGTAGGAAGGAATGTCAGTGGCTATGTGGGTGACAGAAGAATAGGTTCACTTGAATGTAACACTATGCGGGCAGAAAGTTCGAATCATGCCCCAGTGCACTCTGCAGCTAGAACGAGAGGCTCTTTGTACTGCAGTATATGCAACGTTTCAGGACATGCCGAAGCCAATTGTCGAACCCAAAGAGATCTGAGCGAACCAAGGGTCCTTGGCCCCTGCTTTGCATGCGGTTCAAAGGAACACCTCGTCCGAAACTGCAGAGCGTCAGAAAATGAAATCAGGCAGTATAAAACATACTTGCGTAGGTATAATGCCTACAGAGGAAATAACCGTGGTAGACCCGAGGTGCAATATGGCGAGGAGTACGAAAGAGACGACAGAGATTTTTTAGAGTGAGAGTGATTACAGGTGGAGGTAAAAAAGGTGAAGAAAAAAGTGAGACGAAGCCCGAGGATCACCGCACAATTCTCGTTAATCCAAACGTTGTGGTCGAAACGAATCCAGATCCTGAGATGACAAGATGTAATCATAATGAGAATGAATCATACATTGATCCATTATTTAAATGTAGAAATAGGTTTGCTAAGTTAAAAGATGAAGAATTGACTCACGAGATATCACAGAAAAAAGCAGTTGAAGTATATTTTAACACTACAGTTGTGAGTGGAGAAAGACGAGAAAATGCAGCCGATATTTGTACGTTTAGGAGAACTAAACGGCCGACCATTATACTGTCTAATAAAGACAAGTACTTGAGTGCGCTGCTTGACAGCGGTAGTGAAAAATGCCTCATTAGTTACAGTAACATCAAAAACCCCAAAGAAAAGTTAAAACCAAGTTTTTTGAGCGTTAGAGGCATAAACGCACAGAGTAATGTCAGCGGTGAGATTAATTTAAATATCTCAATACCTGGTACTGACAGAGTACTGAAGACTAGTGCTTTAGTAATTAAAGATGCTAATTTCATATATGATTTAATTTTAGGTAGAGATGTATTAACCAACGCGGTTATAAATTTGAAGGACGGTTCACTCCTTTGGGAAGGAACCAGAGTACCCTTCAATGAATTAGAGAGTAAGCCTACAATAAGTAGAGAAGCCATATTAATGGAGAAAATAAACAGTGATTGTTTAATGTCGGAGGTAGTTGCCTGTGCTAGGAAGAGCACCAGATGCCGGGGCTCAATGAATGGTCGCGAGAGAAAAAAAGACGTTGCAAGAACAGGCAAGAAAAAAGAGGCTGAACTCGAGTGCGTACCCGAGCGGCCAAAGACAGTGGCAAGAGAGAAAAAAAATAGACCTCTTGTGGTTCACTGTGACGCAATAGAAGTACCTGCTAATTGAATCAAGCTCATTAATGCCTTTGTCAAAAAAGCTAAACAAGGTAATTATATCGTGTTGAAACGAGGATTTGATAATGGAGCACTGATAGCACAAGCAATAGTTACAGTCAATGAATATGGGAATGTACCTTTATTAGTACTGAACCCGACAGATGAGGCAATTCATTTTAGTGAAAACACAATGCTCTGTAACATGGAAGCATTACCTAAGGAGGAAGTTGAGGCCGAACTTTACCTCACAAATGTAGAGGAAGCGCTTAATGAGGTGAATAATGTTGAGATAAACTCTGTGGTTACATCGGATTCAAACAAAGTCATCTCAGGACTTGGTGAAACAAATACCATAGCCACTGAGAAACTTGAGTCGAAGGTCGATGTTCACGGAGATTTTTGTGAGTGTGGTGCACAAGTCAAAAGTGTATCTAATGTACAGAAGGACGTACGCCGTCCGTTAACATGTAATGATATAACATGCGATGACGTTGATGTAAAACAAAAATTACTGGAATTGATGAACAATTTCCGTGACGTGATCACGTTACAAGACGAAACCATAGGTGTCACCAATGTGACCAAGCATAAGATTGTACTTAAATCTGATGCACCAGTTATAAACTTACCGCCATATCGCATACCTCACAAATACCAAGAGGAGTTGGCCAAGGTGAACAGAGATATGCTCTCACAGGGAATTATTGAAAAATCAACATCAGAGTTCAATTTCCCAATTATCGTAGTGAAAAAAAAGACGGGTGAAATTAGACCCGTGATAGACTTTAGGTCCTTAAATAAAATAGTGATCAAGGAGAGTTATCCAATACCACGAGTGGACGAAATATTGTCTACCCTTAATGGGAATACCGTATTTTCCTCTCTAGATTTAAAAAGTGCCTTTCATCTGGTAGAATTAGAAAAGGAAAGTCGGAAATATACGGCATTTAGTGTAAATTATCAAAAATATCATTTTAGGCGCATTCCGTTCGGACTCGCTTCGAGTCCGAGCGTACTGCAAAGCGTAATGTCATCTGTTCTAGCACCTATTTTAGGAAAATTGTGCTTTGTATTCATGGATTATATATTAATTTACTCAAAAACTAATGAGCAACATTTGTGCGATATTAAAACTGTCCTCTCTACGCTCCGTTCCGTCAAACTATCTATCAAACTCGAAAAATGTCAATTTTTCAAGAAAAAATAGAGTACTTGGGTCATATTATTTCGGCAGAGGGTATACATTGTAAATACTCAGAGAAATTGCAAAATTGTCCAGCCCCAACAAACGTAAAAGAATTGCAGCAATTCCTTGGCGTAGCAAACTATTTCCGCAACTTCATAGCTCAATTTGCAGTGATTGCTAATCCCCTGTTCAGATTGTTAAAGAAAGGTGTTAATTTCGACTGGACAAACGACTGTCAAAAAAGTTTTGACTACATAAAAGCAACTCTGACTTCTGACACTGTTCTACGACATCCTGATTTTACAAAGACATTTCACATATTTACTGATGCATCAAGTTTTGCCATAGGATCTGTCTCGATGCAGCCCGAAAATGCAGGCGATAAATTGATGCGTCCAATTGCATATTTCAGCAAAACTTTAAATGCTAGTCAAAAACGCTACTCAACCACGAAAAAAAAAGGTCTTTGCAATTTATAGTGCTCTTAAAGCATTCAAATACCTAATTATTGGGTATCCCATCCATGTGTATACGGACCACCGTCCGTTAACTCCTCTATTCACACGAAAATTGCCAGACGACACCACTATGTCCAGATGGTGTATAAACATACATTCTTACGACCCTATTGTTCATTATTTACCAGGTAGACAAAACGTCGTAGCTGACTACCTAAGTAGGCTACCAAACAACAATGATCAGCTCACAATTA
Source organism: Morinoia aosen (assembly GCA_030386875.1). NCBI lineage: Eukaryota > Metazoa > Arthropoda > Malacostraca > Amphipoda > Talitridae > Morinoia > Morinoia aosen. Next base: position 57,402,954 of record CM059574.1, on the reverse strand, counting down.
AAGAATTAGAAAGCTGTGACATATTAATGTCTGAACTTGAATCTGAAACATGTATAGCGCTGACGCGAGCCAAGACACGAGACGTTCTCACTGACCAGACGATGCAATTACACGCTAACGACATGTTGACACCAAAATTAATTGACTATGTCCCGACAGAAAAAGAGATCTCATGGACTTTAAGAGAGTTCACTGACGAGCAAAAGCTCGATCCCTTTTGTATTGAAGTTCGAGAAGCATTACTTCATAGAAGTACGTCTGCAATTAGTGACTTACCGAGTTATTTAATTGTCAATGACATATTGTACCGACGACGACGCATCGACTCCCGAACTACAACAATACTAACAGCAGTAATGCCAGCTTCGTTGTTGAATAAAGCAATCTTAAGCATACACTATATGTACCATACTGATGCGTTGCATACGCTATTTAAGTTTAGGCTAAAGTACTTCAATATTTTAGAGAAAACAGCTATAAGAAAATTTGTTCAGGATTGTGAAGTGTGCAAACTTCTTAAGGAGAGCGTCCCCCATACGGACTTTTTTCCGTATTATTGAACCTAGAACAATGAAATTTGATATAATGATAGGAAATTGAATTTGGAATCGTTTTTGCTTAGAGCAAAAGTTCAATTTTCTTGAAAAGAAAATGGGAAGTCGAAGAAAACGAAGTTTGAAGGGGGGGTTTCACAAATCTTCTCCTACAGTTTTTGAGCTACAGTGATGATTTTCGTATCAATGAATGCGGAAAGACACGGGCTTTTATGGATGCTAAAATTCATTCCAAAATTATTTATTGCTCATGAGTTATGACGTCATAAATTTTTACATTTCCGAAAAAGGGCATTTTTTCGTATTTTTACACTTTTTCATATTAAAAATGTAAATTTGAAGAAACGAATTTTAGCACCCCTAAAAGCCCGCGTCTTCCCGCATTTAATGATACCAAAACCATCACTGTAGCTCAAAAAGTGTAGGAGGAGAAGCATTTTGAAACTTCAAAAACCATTGTTTACATTATAAGCAAAACAAAGAAACATAAACAATACAAATAAAAATTTTTTTCAAATTTTTGGTTCAAGTTAGACCCCTAAAATCATTGTAGAGTAATCCAGAGACATAGGAGATGAAATAGCAACGTCAAGTCGTGAAGAAAGTGGCAAGGGGGAGGTGTAACATGATAAAATACCACTTCCCTCTCCCCTCCCCCCCATTCTTTAAATCCCCGTAGCGGGCGAATGAGTGAACGCACGAGTCTCATTTTTTCACAGGATGTACTTGACCTCTTACACTTCTTATAACAGCAAAAATCCCAGTTTCTCAAGAAATCCCAAAAGCGAGGATTCATAAGGGGGACGCTCTCCTTAAAGCAAATCCTTCCGTACCTATTAAAATAAAAACAGCCCCGATAGCAAAGGAACCGTTTGAAGTAGTTTCAATGGACTTTCTTGGTCCCCTTAAAACTACCGATAGTGGGAATAAATACATACTAGTTGTGATCGATCTTTTTTCACGTTTCTGTAGGTTATACGCTACCTCTAATCGTCGAACAGACACAGTAATATCATGTTTAGGAAGTTGCTTCTCCGTATTCGGGTACCCCAAAACCCTAATAAGCGACAACGCAGTTGAATTTAAATCGGTAGCAGTAAAACAATTTGCCAAAGTTCATGCTATTGCTAAAAAAGAAGTTCTAGCTTTTAGCCCCCATTCAAATGCGATTGTTGAACGCAATAACAAAAAAATAACCAATTTACTAAAACTATATATTAATTCCCTGTCTCATAACGAATGGGACCATTGTTTGGAGATGGTGGAGAACACCATCAACAACGCATATAATTCTACTTTAGGTGATACACCTAGCTTTGTATTGTTCAATAGGGACACATGCCCATTTTTCAGCGGAGAAGATCTCCCCATTACATACAGTTACGATGACGAAATTTACTTAGTGAATTTGCGTGCAAGGGAAGCGGTGCGAACCGTAGAAAACGTTAGAAATCTTATTTTGAATAATACGGCTGTACGTACAATGTACCAGAACCTAAAAAGGAGGGACAATGATTTCAGAATAGGTGACAGAGTTTTGTTAAAAAATAATTACAAAACACATAAACTTCAGCTGACATGGCAAGGTCCAGGTCTAATTACGAAAGTCAAAGGACACTGGGTCGAAATCAAAATAGGAGATAAAATCCATATAAGTAATATGAACCATGTGTTGCCCCTAAGTAAAAGGAAATGACAACGTTACAACGTATTGTTTCACCTATAACTATTTTTGCGACTATAACGTTACAGACGTGACAAGTTACCATTTTGCTAATTAATTATTAAGTATCTACTTTGCGTTACTTCCTTCGCATCGTATTAATCTCATATATACTATATCTCGTTTCATATTAATCACTTGTATGCTTGTGTTCAATAATCTCGTGTGTTCTAGTATTAGTAATTTTCATTGCTAGCAGCAAAGCAATTAACCTTCTAAACAGGTTACCCTGTGTTAAAGTTCAAGTTTGTAAGTAAAGGTCAAGATTAACGAATATCACAGAGAACATCCTTCAACGAATGCTCTCACGATCTGTGAAATTGATATGTTTCACAACAGTCAATAATTACGTTCAAATTTTGATGCTGAACAGCCAATTAAAAATGATGGGCGAGTTCCGCATTTGCTAAATGCATCATATCAACAGAGCACCAATGTTGATAAAAAAATCAACCTCGCGACTTGAGGACATCAACAACTTATTCGAAATACATCGTGAATATATCGTGAGAATATTCCGGGTTGAAACTGAACACGGTTGTTAACTTATTTGATTGACAATCAGTTTGATAGTTTTTCAGTTCAATTGTTTTCACATTCAGTTAACTGTTTGAGAAATATTTAATATTTCAGTTAGCATTTAATAATTTCAGTTAATAGTTAGTTTTCACTGTTAACTTTCAAATTGAAAAAACGAATACATTTATATTTTAATTGCACTTATAATTGTGTTTAGGATTATATGTTTCATTGGGTGTGTAACATTATAAAAATTTGTGGCCATGCTAATAGTCTTGGTTTTGTATCCATTGCAGATCCGGGTGGCAGATCCACGAGTAAACAATCACCACTTCAAATACTAAATACGGGATACATTACATTATGGGAAACAAGATAAGTAGTATCAGTGTCGACACACTAACTGCAGCTCTAGTTGACACTAAAGGCCAAATAACCAACGACTGGATAGCAGCAAACAGTAATACGGACTGGATACCAGACCGAGTGAGTGATGTGCTTCTCATGATCCTAATCATAGTCATGATAACCCTAACAGTCCTAGTTTATTATTTGCGAAAGCAAATGGAGCTTCTGGCCGAGCGCATAAAACAAGAGGATTTTAAGCGACGTCGAAATATCCTCGAAACAAAGGGAACATTATCAGAAATGTAACCACTGTAACTGTAGGGGGACACGTAGTAATAAATTTGCAACCCATCTTGAAATGGCCTAGGCCTCCAAAACGACCGGCGCGGGCAAACATGCCAAGGCTGACAACGACTTTCGAAATGCTGTCAACGGAGGTATAACCAAATTTGGAAATAAATTTGGTATATTTCGGTTCTTTGTAAACGTATCAAAGCCCATTAAATAGAGTGCAGCTCTGCTGAAAAATGTTCCGCTTAAACATATTTCATATAACCAAATGTTTACTCGATGCCTAGTCGATGTCTTTATAATCATAGAATAGCCCTACAAGTAATTTAAGTGCTTATGAGTTCCACAATCTACTATTACCTCTGCGTTCACACCATCGTTTGCTTTAATTTAATAGTCTGATAGTCATTCAAAGCTTTGAAAGCTTCCAACTTGTTCAATAATAGTTAAAAAAAAATAATACCTCCAACTCCGGCGCGGTGTCTGTCCGAGACCGCATGACTCCGAGTGTCTGTCAACAAACATTGAAGCCTAGACTGTAATTAACCTTATGGCGCAGTCAAGAACTTTGACTTCAATTAACCTTGAAAGCAGTTCTCCGTTTTCTCTATGTGAGATAGGGAACGATGCCAAACTTGCGACTATTCAAGTACACGGACGTGTACACCCATTTTTCATATCCATGTTAAATCGATCGAGGTTAAATACGAAATGTTATTTTAAAATTATTGAATTTATGCGTATCGATATTCAGTTTTTAATTGTGTTTTTATAACCTTATACCTGGCGTTTTTATTTATATTCCCTTAATCTAAAATACTGACGATTTTTATTTTTCCATAGTAGTAGTGTAGGAACTCGTGTTATAGTTTACACTATTGAAGAAGATGGCATTGTTATTGTTAACCAATCGTTGCCTCCTTACTTCCTGCTTGCGTTTCTATATACTAATGTTAATGCGTTATAGTTTATACTGTTGAAGAAGAGGCATTATTATTGTAAACCAGTTGCCGCCTCCCTTCTTCCCGTTTGCGTTACTACGTTTCGTTATTCTGTTATTGTTAAAAATAAAACAAGGTGTATTATGAAAAAAAACACGCTTACTTATACTTAAAATAACTTTGTTCAATATTGTAATTTTTGAGATGTTTAACTTTCAACAATCACCCGCTGAGGAGCAACCAATTTGCTACGATAGTAGTGATGAATTTCATATATGAAATTTTTTTAAATCACTTATCAAAAATTAAAAAAAAATTTTTGCGATAAGTACCTCACTTTGAAAGAGGGATGGGGAGGTGTGTACGCCCCCTTTGGTACAACCCCCATCCATGCGTACCAGAGCCTTTATAAGCACTTGACAATTTAGTCCTGGTGCTATCGTTCTCGTCACCTCCATCAAGTAAACACCTAAGAAAACGTCTCCGTATTTCCTTACCACTACCAAGGCCGCACCCCTAGCGGCACAACAGATTCATAATATAATAGAATTCGCCTTAAACTTTCAAATTTTCTTTAGATACACATCTAAAAATGCCTCGATATTTGGAATTTTTCTTATGCTATGGTACAATTTTGTTGCCTGGGAACAAGTGTGAAAGTGACCGATTTATAATTCAGATTGGTAAAAAGCGACAAAAATAATTTGTTTACGATGCTCAATAAAAATATGCTTTCAAACATTGTTTTCGGTGATACTTGAAGTCTGTAACTTTTCAAGACATATCTGGCATTCTGGGCCGACCAAAAACTAAGTTTCAATGTATTCTAATGAAGAATACCTCGACATACTTAACATCCAGTCAAATGGGCTCCTTGTTAGTTAGTTAATTAAAAAATGTGGAGACACAACACTACAGGATGATGATGGAAGGAGCTACTGAAACTTCAAAAGTTAGGTACCCCGCCCAAGTAAACAGCTGCTTTCTACGGATTGACCTTTTTGAAAAAAAAAACACATGGGTCATGGGCCTAGCTATAAGAGAGGAGATACGTGCGAAATCATTTGTCGTCTGGCTGGTGAGCTGTGAAGGTGAAGTGTTCATAGTGCTAACATATTCGTGAAGTTTGTGCCGTTACAGAAATTAAAGCTATCCAGTTCAAAAAACTGAGGTGAGTAAAAAATCGACGGATATTCTTATAATGTGCGGTAGTTCATTGATATCCAGTATTTCTGGGTTGACTCATGAGCGATTTTGAATATTCAATGGTCAACAACTGAGTCAATGAAATAATTTCAAACAGTGTGTTTGCACTATCCATTAATCATTTAGAGCCAGGTAGTAGGTAGTTATTTGATGCCCCGAAATAAAATTCTGCTGTTTTTTTATTCGAAAAGTGTCCTGTACGGATATTTTGATTTTGTCTCTCTAAGAAGACTGTAACAGTTTGCGGCAATCTACAGTGAACGAAAGGAATCGAATTCCTTAGTGTAAGATTCGAGGATTTCATTTGATGCGGTTAAATATTCTAGCTATTGCCGTTTTTTTGTTTTATTTTTCTGAGTGCGGTCATTCGTCATCGTGGAGAAAAAGTTTTCCACTTTAAGGAGTACATGGCTAACTTATAAATTTCCAAGCACACTTCGCGGCTTATGTTAGCATAGGTGCATTATTGGTGTCTAAGACCTGAAGACTAAAACTCAAAACATCAATTCAGCTGAGATTCAAACATTAGGTTTGGATTTGTACATTGGAAAAGTAAATTGGTACATTGATTTGGAAAGTACATTGGAAGATGCATTTTTATATTTGTCAATCATGAGTGGTAACCGGCTTACACTGTATCTCCATTTTATCCCATGTGCCAATGTCCGCATGATGTCGCAGAGAATATCGAGAAGATATGAAATATTTTTTGTTGTTGTTGTTGTTGTTCCTTGGCGGAAACTTGAGTTTTCTTAAAATTTCTTTTATGAAATTGAAAAAGGATTCCATTTATACGTTTTCGAAGTCCTTTTTCAATTACTTATTTTTCATCAGGTTATTTCTTATGATTCATCAGAGCTTTGGCTATTATTTTAAATATAGAAAGAGCAAGATTATTTTTCATGTTTATTAGCATTTATCTTATATTCATTTTAAATACGTATATATAAGAATATGTGTGTTAGTATGTGCATGGGTGTGTATGTGTGAGCACGCAAACATGAAAGTCTAAGTATCAGTGTACACATGCACACGTTTCGCACAGATATAAGCACTTGTACATATACATGTTTCTATTTCTACTTTTTGCGTAAAAAGCAAAACCTCATGACACATTACATTTTACCTAAAGCTCTGCGAACAGTTAACACTAAACCAAATTCCAGAAATAAACAAATTGATTGCGCTTGCTTAATGATTTATAAATCGATCTATCACGGCCCCAAAGGGCATTTCTGTGAATAGAAGAATTTAAAGGTATAAACAGATAAATGAAATAAAGCGCTCGTGCGAAAATTATCTCTATATTTGTATGCTGAACAAGCCATGCATTTCATTTCTGAGTGTAAGTTTGTTTACGCATTTCCAGATGTGCGAGCTGTGTTGCGCGATGTTCTTTATAAATTACTTCGTGACTTACCTTCTCTAAATACCTGATTGTCATTTACGATGGTGTTTCAATCTGCTCCGGTATAGCGTATTTTGTCTTTTTCCTACTTCGATGTTCTTTATAAATTACTTCGTGACTAACCTTTTCTCAATACTTGATTGTCATTTACGATGGGGTTTCAATCTGCTCCCGTGTAGCGTTTTTTGTATTTTTCCTACTTCGATAATTTCAACTAAGAACTTGGGAGTTTCGAATAATTCCTTAGCAGTATTCGAATTACTTATAAGTTGTTAGCCATCTCTTGGAATATAACATATCCAAGAGATGATATTTTTCATTTCTCATTACAACTACCCTTGACAGAGTTAGACTATTAGCACGGCATGTATGGTTTGTCTATTAGTACGCCTCGTATATTTTGTGTATTAATATGCCTCGTATGGTCTGTCTATTTGTACACCTCAGATATTTTGTCTTTTAGAACACATCGTATAGTTTGCCAATTACTATGCCTCGTATGGCTTATCTATTTGTACACCTCTGATGGTTTGTCAATTAGTACTCCTCGTATGGAACTTTTGTTTTAGGACGTCCTATATTAAGAAACTTTTTAAAACCCAATATGTTGGCATGTATTTCATGTGGCAACTTGGAAAATAAAGTTTTTTCTTATTTCTTTCTTTCAATCGTTGCTGATGTATGAATGATACGTTAACGCTTCTCTATAAGGAATAAAAACCATTTATGATTCATTCCAAATGATTTGTTTTTTGTTATTTTCATGCACTGTGTTCATTGCTTTTTCTTTGATAATATTATACAGCAACTGTAGAACAAGTCTCTATTGCTCATGGTAACCTCAAAATAAAAAAAGACTCCATTTTATTAGAGTTTAGCAAATTTTGTGCTCACCAGGCAATTTTTTTAATTTTGTTCACGATTGGTTTTTAAAAGACTCTGTATTAAAACCATTTAATTTTGTTTTATTAGTTTATGTGCCACATTCTACAGTGATACCGTGGTGGAGCTTTTGCATTCAGTGTCGTCGCCGGACCAGACTTTAGAAAATAAAACACATGCGATATATGAGCAGACATTTGAGTTGGAAATATTATTATTTTTGGAATCATCAGTGGTGTAAACAGGTCGAGAAACGCAATAAAACGTGAGCAAAAATATTCCATTTTTGTATTTGATCTGCGAAGAAATTGATGTTAGAATACATGATGTTTAGACAAAGGTACGTCATTCACATCACTCAGAATATGCAGCGAACTTTTTAGAACTCTCTCTAATCAATATGCTTTTATTTTCAATGTAGAATTTAGGAGAAGACTGAGAATTTGAACTGAGTATCATATAAGAATAAGGTAAATATAAGCCGGAAGTCCAGAGCTAAACAATTGAAAGCGCAACGTTCCCCATCAGAGGAACCGGTGGCGTTTGTGGGCAATTAGACTCCAGCGTAGCTGGGTCGAGAATTTCAGTCGATAGCCGGAATGTCTCTCTGACTGTTGAGCTTCAACTTAATGACATAATGTCACTGCTTTATTTTTTTGTTATTTAAAGGAATTGCATATTAATAAATGAGTAAAGAACGGCAGCAAAAATATATCATGCAATTTTAAATTTACTAAATTTGAATGCTTTTATCTTCCAGGAAACGCCTGCGGTTGCAATTACAACGCGTTCCCTTCAACGAAATGAATGCCCCTAACGCTGAAACAGTTGATGGAGTGGAGTGGTCGGGGTGGATGAGCTTCCACATGGGACCTGCTGAAGTCTCGGATAATCCAGAAATATCTACAGAAGAATTTCTTCGACTGAAATTTCAAAGATACCGTCCATGTTTACCCAAGACCACTGAAAAGTACGAATTGCCTTCTGCATTACTGGAGCCTGGAACAATGGTCCGAATTGTGACCTACAGACACATATTCGCCTACAATGGTGACCTGGAAGGAAGAAGACACGATGTTGTCTCATACAGAGATCAGCCGTGCTGTTTTTTTAACGATCCTGCGGTTCGAAGGGAGTCGGCGATCAAAATATTCAAGTCTCTAGTGAGTATTGTAAAAGGCCTCGTCCAAGAACTGACCAACAAGGCCGTGGACTCCCTCGACTTGATATCGTACGTCACGGCGCTGAACCACGCCCTCAAGGCAAACTTCGACCTTTTCCAACCTGAGTCGTACTACGAAGAATTCAACGATGCATTTGAAGCCTACAAGGAACATGCAAAGATCTTGCTTGAACACGTGGAAACTGAGTTCCTGCCAACCGTCAATAAAAAAGGAGATGCAGCGAAACACTTTAAACTCCAAGCCAAGGAGATGAAGACAACCATAAAAAAATTGAACACTTGGAATGAAAAACAAACATTCTACAGTTTAAGATCATACAGATTCGAAGGAATAAATCAATTTTCCGATTTATTTCCGACGACTGGCGAACCGTTGGAATGCGCGGTTTGCTATTCAAAAGCATTAGATTCAACGGATGACTTCAGCATCCTCTCAGGATGCTCCCACATATTCTGCAGTCCGTGCATCGAGACGTGGTTTAAAAGAAGGTAAGCACTTTATAGGATCAGAACTTCTCGGTCAGTATTTTTTACCATCGAGCTCAATATGACATGCGAAATGATATGTCCTGTCACGTGAACAAGCTTTATTTAAATCTGGTTGTATAATCTCTTTGAAACTTCTTGGCTGTTCTTGGGTTATTTTCGAATGTATTAAATTCGTACATAAGGTCTTTTTGTTCCCTAACGCTTTGTACTACTTTCGTGACCTAAACATAAATAATAAAAACGTTATAACAATAAAGATACGAAACCAAACTAAAATTCATGATTATAAGTCTGATTACAAAAAAATTTAAATAAGACATCGTTTTTGATAGTTGCAATTATTTCCCAAGTAGAAGTTGTTTTTGGATTCATGAATTTTGTTGTGTGAGTAGATGATATATTGGAGCTCATGTTAACCATGCCCTTTTTTCAGGTTACTTTCGCATTCATGAAATTTGTAGAGTGAGTAAAAGATATATTGGAGCCTATGTTAACCATGCCTTTTTTCATATTACTTTTGGATTTATGGATTTTGTACCGTGAGTAGATGACATATTGGAGCCCATGTTAACCATGCGCTTGTTGTTGTCACGAGCAGGCACACCTGTCCGATGTGTCGCAGCTCGCAGCAAGTCGGTGTGGATGAACGAGAAACTGTTCCTCGACCGTCAACGTCAATTCAAGCGAAAGCGGGACTGTGATGAGGCGCCGGGGACGCCTCAATTGAGGAGAGGCTCCGAAGACAGCCCTGCATCGAAGAGGCGTCGTGTGTACCTCGATAGTGAGGAGGCGTCGAGTGCACCTCAACTGTGAAGAGGCGTTGGCTCCTCAAATTTTACTCGCTATTCGTCCAGCAAACTTGGTTGTCTTGAAAAGACCAAGTCTGCCTATAGAATCTAACTTTTTTAAAATAATTCTATTATACTCTGAGACCCTTTACACTACCCTAACACTGAACAAGAGCAGCACGAAAGATTTGGCTGTACCATTTTGGACGAAGTGACCTACGTGTGGAAAATAACTATGATTGTGAATGACGGTAGATCACTTACATAACATTAAAATCTCTCTTTTAGCAAATCTCCAGAATTTGGTTGAGTTCATGGAGTAAAATTCGCAAAATTACCAATACGTTTTTTGAATACGCACAAAAATGTTCAAATTTTGACCGCAACTGCGTATTGTCTGGCACGTCATAGTTCAAGATCTTTTTCGAAATTATTATTGTTCGCCTCAACAAACAAAATGAAACAAAGTAATGAACGACGAGATATAATTCACACATTGATATTTTGAAATAAATAGTCGTGGTAGATTTAAACAATTTGTCTGAAACATCTTTTTTAGAATAATAGAATATTTTAAAACTGGAAATGAAAGTGATCCACATTTGAACTCAAGTACATTTTTCCACATCATGCTTCAGGTTTTTGAAAATAATTTCTCTGCAGCATCATTTCAGCACAATATTTTGCCAGCTAACATTTGGCGCAGGTCGCGCCTCCGAGACGAGGCCTTGGCTGCAGGAGGGGTTCATTGGACGATTACGGGCATGGCGAAGTTGTGCTACGTTATGTAACTGTTGGGAGGTGAAGCAACCTTCGGCAGCACCCCCTCACTCAACTCAACCGCCCTTTCACCGCAACCATCTCAACCACCACCTACACAATCCACCACATGCACTCCCACTCCTTCAATAGAACGACCAGGTCAACACCACCATCTATTGAGCTCCATCAAATAACAGTAATTCGCCAACATTCTATGATAACATCCTCAACTCAGCATTGATAAAAACTACCAACACCAATATCATTCGACGACAACGACCACTATAACGCAAACCACCCCTTGACAGCAACCACCACCCCTTGACAGCAACCACCACCCCTTGACAGCAACCACCACCCCTTGACAGCAACTACCACCCCTAAACAACCACCACCCCTTGATAGCAGCCACCACCCCATGACAGCAGCCACCACTCCTAAACAACCACCACCCCTTGACAACCACCACCCCTTGACAGCAACCACTACCCCTTGACAGCAACCACCACCCCTAAACAACCACCACCCCTTGACAGCAACCACCACCCCAGAACAACCACCACTCCTTGGCAACCACCACCCCTTGACAGCAACCACCACCCCTAAACAGCCACCACTCCTTGACAACAACCACCACCCCTTGACAGCAACCACAATCCCTTGACAACCACCACCCCTCGACAGCAACCACCACCCCTTGACAGCAACCACCACCCCTTGACAGCAACCACCACCCCTTGACAGCAACCACCACCTTGACAGCAACCACAACCCCTTGACAACCACCACCCCTTGACGGCAACCACCACCCCATGACAGCAACCACTACCCCTTGACAACCACCACCCCTTGAAAGCAACCACCACCCCATGACAGCAACCACCACCCTATGACAACCACCACCCCTTGACAGCAACCACCACCCCTTGGCAGCAACTACCACCCCTTGACAGCAACCACCACCCCTTGACAGCAACCACCACCCCTTGACAACCATCACCCCTTGACAGCAGCCATCACCCCTTGACAGCAACCATCACCCCTTGACAGCAACCACAACCCCTTGACAACCACCACCCCTTGACAGCAACCACCACCCCATGACAGCAACCACCACCCTTTGACAACCATCACCCCTTGACAGCAACCACCACCCCTTGACAACAACCACCACCCCTTGAGAGCAACCACCACCCCTTGACAGCAACCACCATCCCTTGACAACCACCACCCTTTGACAGCAACCACCACCCCATGAAAGCAACCACCATCCATTGACAACCACCACCACCACATCTTGACAACCACAATCACCATTAACAACCACTATCACCACTTGACAACCACCACCACTCCATTACAAACACTCCCACCCCGGGACATCTGCCATCACTACCCTCATCACTAGTCAACAACAACAACCACGTAACCTCTACAACGAAACACTACTTATTCTCAAAAGACATGCCAGGAACGCTCTGTAGAAAATTTCGCACTTAGGTTTTCGGTTTCCTTTTTGCAGAAAAAAAGGAAATAAATATTAGACGAAAGTTGATACGTAAAATATTGAGTCTCGAGAGGTTTTAACAGGAAGATCTCTAGTTGATAAACGTACATAGAAGTTGTGAGAGCCATGTCTATGACAGATTGAATGATTTGAGAGAAAAACATTGAAATGAGTTCCCTATATATAGGTTGCGCTGTTTGAACTTTACGAAGGTTTTTAAAAGTTAAAAAATTATGAAAAATGCTTTGTTAGACAGTCTACACGTGCATTCCTACGTGAGTGTAAGTCCAGTCGTGCCCGTTGATATAGTCACAAGTATTAAGTACAATGAATGGAAGTAAATGATTCAACATCAGGAGCCAAAAGGACGACCTGCTGGAAATTTAGAACTAGTCTTTTCGTGCGTACCACATGAACCACATTAGTGACTAGCTCGGGGGACTTGCGTTAACACACAACACATTTCCTGATTTCCTCTCAATGTAAAGCTAGCTCAAAAGTTTCCCTAGCGTCAGAAACAAGAGAGCACGAGAGTAACAAGAACATTTCACAGCCAGTGCGGTCGACATGGCAGAAATGGAGAAACAGGAATTGCAAAAAACGAGCATTTATTTTGAACGAACTCACATGTGAGAATAGACGATCGTTGTCTATGGTAACCGCACTATCGGACGGTCGAAATGTAGAGGTAATGAAACATGAATATAAATAAACGAGTATTTGTTGTAAAGGAACATGAATGTGGGAACAGACGATCGTCGTCTACAGTAATCGCGCTGTGTTGGTGGAATTGACCGGACGGACACAACCGACGTGTCCGCTCGAGGGACGGACTGCGGATGAAAATGACGCGAGAATCCTGCTGTTCTCGTGCCATTTCCTTCGCGTGATAGTGGTAGCAAGAATACAGCAGTTTTCAGAACAAGAATAAACGAAGAACTTGAATTAATTCATTTATCTAATGAACAAGCCTCTTTGTCTCATAGCGTTTTGATCTAGTTTTGAAGCAACATGCAGTTAATTTAAAAAAAATTAACAAGCGATACTTAGGAAGTTACTTTTTAATTTATTATCCACGTCTGAAAAAGTTTACAGGATAAAGAAAAAAATGAATGGATTACGCATTAACCGGAAATTCGATGTCTGAAAAGCTCAATTATCATACATTTCCTGTAAATCAAAATGTAATCAATCAAATCAAAGAAGGCGTGCACAACTTTTTAGAAAAGTTTCCTTTGAACCAAGTTTTTTACATGCCAGGAACTGATGAATGAATCACTCTGAAGTGCGCTTCTCCAGTTCATATGCAGGCTGTGTTGGTCAGTTTGTACGACACGGAACAGTCTCTGACATTCTCCATCCCCGACTTTTGTGACGAATCGAAGGGTTGAGGTTGAAATAGCTCTTATGTATCGTTGATACCGGGTGAAATGAAGCTAAATAGGATTTAGAAAAGCTCAGAAAATATGCAGCGATACTTTTTCCGTTATATGAGCCCATTATTAAAATGCAGTTTCATACAAGTCAGAACTAATTTCATCACAGACTGCGCAGCCGCATATTACCATCATAACATCAACTCTCCCTCGTCCTGCAAGTAAAAACCTCGCACTCACACACACACACACACTCACCAACATCCACCTCAACACCTGCCAAACATTGTTGATGTGAGTGAAGTTACCAAGAAGGAACACGAGTAACAAAGTCTGCTGCTACCGCTATGTGCCGCCAGTCAGTTGCTGTCCAGGCGGCAGCTGTAACTCCAAGCAAATTAAGGTAAAAAAACATTTTTTAAAAACTTATAAACGAAGAACGCTGTTAATATTGAAATCATATTCATTAGCACTGTACAAGGTCTTTGAATAAAACATTTACAAAAAATCTATTCACTCTATAAAACGTTTCGGAGACCAGCTCCATTCTCAGTAAGTCATTCTGTATAAGGCAGAAAAATTTAATAAAGATAAATTCAGTTAAACCTAAAGGTTAAGTTTTTTCATTTAAAATCTTCGTATAAATTTGCAAGAGAAATGAACTATTTGTGAATGAACTTTTGAACTAACTATTTGTAATGCTCCAAATGAATTAGACTTACGCATTTTAGAGTCTCTATACATCGCCAAAGAAAAACCTGTCCTTAATAGCAGAAATAGTAAATATTTTATTCAAAGACATTGAACCGTGCTAATAAATATGATTTCAATATTAACAGCGTTCTTCGTTTATAATTTTTTAAAGATAATTCGGTGGAAGAAAAATGACTTTCCTGAATTTATAAACATTTTTTATTGTGAAACCCTACTAAATTACTCATTAGAAAACGATTCCAAAAATTACTGGATAGAGTAGAGCGTCGTTCAGGCCATGTATCTCGTTCATGATCTGTGGTGTAGTTCGTATGTAATTCCTTACAGTACAAGTAGAACAATATCAAACAAGATAAAATATTACCGTGACATTTGCTGCTATACGCATCGACGATAAACTAAACTCGTTTTAAATCGTCTGTTCAATGCTTGTATTCGTACGCACGATCAGTTTCAGCTTCTAGCAAACTTATGCTATAATAAAAACAGTTGAATCATACCGGAAATATTGATAACACCGAGCAGCGAAGAAAAAGATATATTTAATCACGATAAAGTGATAAAGAACCGTTTTTTTGCGTACATTAATACCGAATATTCTCAAACGGAATTGAAAGCTAGCTCCATGCAATTGGCAACCAGCGTACTTATTATTTAGCATATTCAGGACGCTGATATCTAACGTTAACGTGATATTTTCATGCTCGACAAACTAAAATCGTTGACTGTAATGGAACTCGAACAACTGCCTTCATCGCGTCCGGAGACAAAATCTCCTCCAGGATGCCACGACCAACCAATACGACGTACGATTGCCGGTGCGCCCGCACTGCAGTGGAAGTCTACGCAGAGATCGTAGTGTCGTCTGCAGCGTGTCAGATCTGCTGCTGTGGTGTCGCTTAGTAATTTGGATCTGGTGTCTGGTGTCGCATTGGAGTAAATCAGGAGAAAGTAGCATTCGATCCAATAGAGTTTTTTATAATGAAAAATGTATGTGTAGTTAACAAACTGTTAGATTTTTCCATTGAATGCATTTATTCACCGGTGGTACGGTGATGTAATGCGTATTCAATCACCGTCAACTGACGTCAACGGTAACAAATTCTAATTTCACTAAGACGAAATCCAGAGTATTTTCACAATTTCGAATTCTAATTTTATGATGACCAATCCCAATTTCACACTGGCTAAATCTAATTTCACAATTTACTGTTCTGGCTTCACAGTGATAAATTTTAAATTTGCATCGGCAAATCTGATTCCACAACGAACAATCACGATTTCACAGTTATTGAGATTTGATTTACATATATAAATCCAATCTCACAACGACCAATTCTAATTTCACGACGACCAATTCTAATTTCACAACGACCAATTCTAATTTCACAACGACCAATTCTAATTTCACAACGACCAGTTCTAATTTCACATCGATCAATTCTAATTTCACAACGACCAGTTTTAATTTCACAACGACCAGATCTAATTTCACAACGACCAGTTCTAATTTCACAACGATCAGTTCCAATTTCTCAACGACCAATTACACTATCACAACGACCAGTTCTAATTTCACAACGACCAATTCTAATTTCACAACGAGCAGTTATAATTTCACAACGACCAGATCTAATTTCACCACGACCAGTTATAATTTCACAACGATCAGTTCTAATTTCACAACGACCAATTACAATATCACAACGACCAGTTCTAACTTCACAACGACCAGTTCTAATTTCACAACGATCAGTTCTAATTGCACAACGACCAATTCTAATTTCAAAACGACCAGTTACACTATCACAACGACCAGTTCTAACTTCACCACGACCAATTCTATTTTCATACCGACCATTTCTAATTTCACCACGACCAGTTATAATTTCACAACGATCAGTTCTAATTTCACAACGACCAATTACAATATCACAACGACCAGTTCTAACTTCACAACGACCAGTTCTAATTTCACAACGACCAGTTCTAATTGCACAACGACCAATTCTAATTTCAAAACGACCAGTTACACTATCACAACGACCAGTTCTAACTTCACAACGACCAGTTCTTATTTCACAACTACCAATTCTAATTTCACAACGACCAGTTCTAACTTCACAACGACCAATTCTATTTTCATACCGACTATTTCTAATTTCACCACGACCAGTTATAATTTCACAACGATCAGTTCCAATTTCACAACGACCAATAACAATATCACATCGACCAGTTCTAACTTCACAACGACCCGCTCCTATTCGGTAGCGTCCAACCAGCATCACAAGGTGCAGCTCTGAAGTGCAGACGTTCACTACAGGAACGCTGTTGCATGAGCTACTCAAAATGCCCTCCTGTTGGTGCGCTGTTAATGTAACAGATTTATTTCTACTATGTACATTTTGTTCAACATTATTTACAATGAACTCAGTAAATCCTATCTGAACTCACCTAGATCCAATTTCAATGCAATGTTTTACACGAAAGTATCATAATTATGGAATGCGAAATTTATGAAACATTTATTCTGTGATCAGTATTTTCTGTGCTACTAAATGTTTCTCAAATGTAAAACTTCTTTACTTTCTCAATATATTCTCCATTAATCATATGGTAGAGGAACTGTAGTGAGTGCTTAGTACAGTGTATCAATGATAAGAAATCACCAGCGTTGATTTTTGTTAAACTAATTTCTAGAAGTTAATGTGAGATAAAAGGAACTCATCAAAACTACAACTTGTTTTAGTTTAGAACGCCGGAAATCAAAAATTCATTGACGAAAATTCCGACCGACATCATTTACAAATGAAATTTTCCTCATGAGAAATGAACATTTCCCCACGATAACTAGCATTTTGTTAGCGACACGTAAATTCTGTGAGTCAGACAGAAATTATTGTTGGTGACACTCAAGTGTAGTTTGGTGCGCGTTGAATTTCTTTCGTGACCAGTAAATTTCATTCGTTATGTATTAAATATTGATTGCAACAAGTTATATTTAGTTTGAAATAAGTTGACCATTTAATACTCAGCAAGACCCTGCGGTTCTCTTTCTATAACTTCACATAATTCCGTAAGATCATGACCACAGGAGGCGTATCTAATCGCCAGTCATTAAGTAAGCACACACAACAGAGTCGCATGGATCGAGAGCGTCCCATGTCTGTCACGGAGCAGCGAGAGTTCGTTCTCTTGAGATATTTCTGTTGTAGGCGCAGTTGTGTAGCCTTTGAGTTTTTGTGTCTTATGAATCACGAGCAAATTCAGAAATTTTTTCAGCAAATTTCTTTACGTAAAGACATTGGCCTTGATTTGCGAAATTCACATTGAATTTTTTTTACAAAGAATATGTTGAGAGTTTTTTTTCGAAGAGAAGCCTACATTGTTTACCCTCTCCTCTCCATACTTTGAAAACAAACATTTCTCAAAAAAAGGCAATACCGTTACTCAGTACGTTAAAAAAGTGCGACAATTTGTTCCTCATTCTTAAAATTTTTTGTATGTAAAAGATTAAGGTTATTCCGTAATTATTCCGTTAAAGGATTCAAATAATTTGTGCGTTTAAATTCAATCCATGACAGTTTGTCAATCCATGACAGTCATAAATAATCACAAAAAAATTTCCTAAAGGAATAGTAGTTTCGAAATCTTCTGACGCATCCTTCAACGCTGAAACGTGTTTTCCTAGTATTCCTTGAGTTTAAAAGTTTTTGCTTATAATAACTTGCGCCGCTTTGCAAAATTACCCCGACAGAACTTAAATAACTTGTACGAGAAGAACTGTCGAAACTGAAACGCTAAAGATTCGACAAAGAACTTTATATTCCTTCATCTACGTCCAACATTCTCCAATAGAATTCAATTTTAGCGTCATGTCACCGACAAACCGAGCAGGTAGCACTTGGTGGTTTAAAGACGAAGCTGCTGAGCAAGCTAACCATGACGAACAAGCTCTACAATGGCCTCTGAGCACGTGCAGCTAATGGTTTCTCAGGAGCAGTAGGTCAACGTCACACTTCCAGAGATGTGTTTCAGACAGATGACAACCTTCTATTTTAGTACGTTAAATAGATAAAAACATGTAATAAATAACATTCCGAGTAACTTTTCTACCATATAAAATTTCCCTACCCGTAGATTTTGTTATTTGAATTGAAGCCTGTCTATGAAACTAACTTTAGAATAGTACTCATGTAGAATTTGATATACTCTAGTGCAATACACACGACCGACGAGCCATACTTGAAACTAGAAAAAAACTTTTTAGACCCAATAATTGTGAAATTAGATTTAGCGAATGGGAAATTGGGATTGGTCATCGTGTAATAAGGATTGGAAATTTTGAAAATACTGTGGATTTATTCTTAGCGAAACTAAAATTTGTTACCGTTGACGTTAGTTGACGGTGATTAAATGCTTTTTAGAATAAATCTAACAATTAGTTATATACACACATACATTTTCTGTCGTCAACAGCCCGATTGGATCGATCGCAATTTTCCATTGGATTTACTCCAACGTAATCTAAGCGACACCAGAGCAGCAGATCTGACACGCTGCAGACGACAACTACGATCTCTGCGTAGACTTCCACTGCAGTGCGGGCGCACAGGCCATCGTTGTGTTGGTTGGTCGCGGCTTCCTGGAGGCAGTTCGATTACAGTCAACGATTTTAGTTTGTCGAGCATGAAAATATCACGTAAACGTTAGATATCAACGTCCTGAATATGCTAAATAATAAGTACGCTGGTTGCCAATTGCATGGAGCTAGCTTTCAATTCCGTTTGAGAATATTCGGTATTAATGTACGCAAAAAACGGTTCTTTATCACTTTTATCGTGATTAAATATATCTTTTTCTTCGCTGCTCGGTGTTATCAATATTTCCAGTATGATTCAACTGTTTTTATTACGGCACAAGTTTGCTAGAAGCTGAAAGTGATCGTACGTACGAATACACGCATTGAACAGACGATTTAAAACGAGTTTAGTTTATCGTCGATGCGTATAGCAGCAAATGTCACAGTAATATTTTATCTTGTTTGATATTGTTCTACTTGTACTGTAAGGAATTACATACGAACTACACCACAGATCATGAACGAGGCCTTTCACAATAAAATATTTATTTTTTACCTTAACTTGCTTGAAGTTACAGCTACCGCCTGGACAGCAACTGACTGTCGGCACATTGTTGTATCAGCAGACTTTGTTACTCGTGCGCCTACTTGGTAACTTCACTCACATCAACAATGTTTGAGAGATGTTAAGGCGGATGTTGGTGTGTTTGTGTGTGTGAGGTTTTAACAGGACGAGGGAGAGTTGATATTATGATGGTAATATGCTGCTGCGCAGTCTGTGATGAAATAAGCTCAAACTATTACGGAACTGCATTTTTAATAATGGGCTCATATGACAGAGAAAGTATCGCTGCATACTTCTAAGCTTTTCTAAACCCTGTTCAGCTCCGTTACACGCTATATCAACGGTACATTAAAGCTACCTGAGACAGTTCCGTGTTGTACAAACAGACCAACACAGCCTGAATACTAACTGAAAAAGTGCACGTGAGCCTTATTCCTCATTTGCTAGCAAGTGAAAAATAATCTTATATTGAGAATTTTTTTCAAAAGATATGTATGGCTTCCTAGATTCGTTTCTCAGATTTGATTAATGAATTTCTGATTTACAAGTATCGTAAGATCCTAAGGTATTCAAAGCTTCAGACATTAAATTTTCAATTAATACATAATCATTCTTCTTTTTCTCTATTACAGAAACTTTTTTTAAAGATGGATAGTGAAGGCGCCACACACCTTCGCTTGGCATCACCGGCCTTAGTTATTCATTTACCACTGGTTTTACCAAACAATAAATCAACAAGAGCGCATTCAGGTGGAATTTATAGTCTTTAATTCACATTTTTGTTTTCTGCTGATCAACATTACATGGAACAGTAATTTGTAGCCAATAGTAGCACAATGAGAGAATGGCTATAGTAGCTGTAGCGGCTACAACGTACGGATACCATGAATTTCTACAGTATGGCTACGATGAACTGCTGCAGTAGTTATAAATAATGGCTATAATGAACTGCTGCAGTAGTTATAATGACTATACTGAACGGCTACGGGTAGTTACAGTGGCTATACTGAACAGCTACGGGTAGTTACAGTGGCTATACTGAACGGCTACGGGTAGTTAGAGTGGCTATACTGAACAGCTAAGGGTAGTTACAGTGGCTATACTGAACGGCTACGGGTAGTTACAGTGGCTATACTGATCGGCTACGGGTAGTTACAGTGGCTATACTGAACGGCTACGGGTAGTTACAGTGGCTATACTGAACGGCTACGGGTAGTTACAGTGGCTATACTGAACGGCTACGGGTAGTAACAGTGGCTATACTGAACGGCTACGGGTAGTTACAGTGGCTATACTGAACAGCTACGGGTAATTACAGTGGCTATACTGAACGGCTACGGGTAGTTACAGTGGCTATACTGAACAGCTACGGGTAGTTACAGTGGCTATACTGAACGGCTACGGGTAGTTACAGTGGCTATACTGAACGGCTACGGGTAGTTACAGTGGCTATACTAAACAGCTACGGGTAGTTACAGTGGCTATACTAAACAGCTACGCGTAGTTACAGTGGCTATACTGAACAGGTACGCGTAGTTACAGTGGCTATACGGAACGGCTACGGGTAGTTACAGTGGCTATACTGAATGGCTACGGGTAGTTACAGTGGCTATACTGAACAGCTACGCGTAGTTACAGTGGCTATACTGAACGGCAACGGGTAGTTACAGTGGCTATACTGAACAGCTACGCGTAGTTACAGTGGCTATACTGAACGGCTACGGGTAGTTACAGTGGCTATACTGAACGGCTACGGGTAGTTACAGTGGCTATACTGAACGGCTACGGGTAGTTACAGTGGCTATACTGAACGGCTACAGGTAGTTACAGTGGCTATACTGAACAGCTACGCGTGGTTACAGTGGCTATACTGAACGGCTACGGGTAGTTACAGTGGCTATACTGAACGGCTACGGGTAGTTACAGTGGTTATACTGAACGGATACAGGTAGATACAGTGGCTATACTGAACAGCTACGGGTAGTTACAGTGGCTATACTGAACGGCTACGGGTAGTTACAGTGGCTAAACTGAACAGCTACGCTTAGTTACAGTGGCTATACTGAACGGATACGCGTAGTTACAGTGGCTATACTGAACGTCTACGGGTAGTTACAGTGGCTATACTGAACAGCTACGCGTAGTTACAGTGGCTACACTTAACAGCTACGCGTAGTTACAGGGGCTATACTGAACGGCTACGCGTAGTTACAGTGGCTATACTGAACGGCTACGGGTAGTTACAGTGGCTATACTGAACGGCTACGGGTAGTTACAGTGGCTATACTGAACAGCTACGCGTAGTTACAGTGGCTATACTGAACGGCTACGGGTAGTTACAGATGCTATACTGAACAGCTACGCGTAGTTACAGTGGCTATACTGAACAGCTACGCGTAGTTACAGTGGCTATACTGAACGGCTACGGGTAGTTACAGTGGCTATACTGAACGGCTACGGGTAGTTACAGTGGCTATACTGAACGGCTACGGGTAGTTACAGTAGCTATACTGAACGGCTACGGGTAGTTACAGTGGCTATACTGAACGGCTACGGGTAGTTACAGTGGCTATACTGAATGGCTACGGGTAGTTACAGTGGCTATACTGAACGACAACGGGAAGTTACAGTGGCTATACTGAACAGCTACGGGTAGTTACAGTGGCTATACTGAACGGCTACGGGTAGTTACAGTGGCTATACTGATCGGCTACGGGTAGTTACAGTGGCTATACTGAACGGCTACGGGTAGTTACAGTGGCTATACTGAACGGCTCGGGTAGTTACAGTGGCTATACTGAACGGCTACGGGTAGTAACAGTGGCTATACTGAACGGCTACGGGTAGTTACAGTGGCTATACTGAACAGCTACGGGTAATTACAGTGGCTATACTGAACGGCTACGGGTAGTTACAGTGGCTATACTGAACAGCTACGGGTAGTTACAGTGGCTATACTGAACGGCTACGGGTAGTTACAGTGGCTATACTGAACGGCTACGGGTAGTTACAGTGGCTATACTAAACAGCTACGGGTAGTTACAGTGGCTATACTAAACAGCTACGCGTAGTTACAGTGGCTATACTGAACAGGTACGCGTAGTTACAGTGGCTATACTGAACGGCTACGGGTAGTTACTGTGGCTATACTGAATGGCTACGGGTAGTTACAGTGGCTATACTGAACAGCTACGCGTAGTTACAGTGGCTATACTGAACGGCTACGGGTAGTTACAGTGGCTATACTGAACGGCTACGGGTAGTTACAGTGGCTATACTGAACGACTACGGGTAGTTACAGTGGCTATACTGAACGGCTACGGGTAGTTACAGTGGCTATACTGAACGGCTACGGGTAGTTACAGTGGCTATACTGAACAGGTACGCGTAGTTACAGTGGCTATACTGAACGGCTACGGGTAGTTACAGTTGTTATGCTGAACAGCTACGCGTAGTTACAGTGGCTATACTGAACAGCTACGGGTAGTTACAGTGGCTATACAGAACAGCTACGCGTAGTTACAGTGGCTATACTGAACGGCTACGGGTAGTTACAGTGGCTACACTGAACGGCTACGGGTAGTTAAAGTGGCTATACTGAACGGCTACGGGTAGTTACAGTGGCTATACTGAACGGCTACGGGTAGTTACAGTGGCTATACTGAACGGCTACGGGTAGTTACAGTGGCAATACTGAACGGCTACGGGTAGATACAGTGGCTATACTGAACGGCTACGGGTAGTTTCAGTGGCTACACTGAACGGCTACGGGTGGTTACAGTGGCTATACCGAACGGCTACGGGTAGTTACAGTGGCTATACTGAACGGCTACGGGTAGTTACAGTGGCTATACTGAACGGCGACGGGTAGTTACAGTGGCTATACTGAACAGCTACGCGTAGTTACAGTGGCTATACTGAACGGCTACGGGTAGTTACAGTGGCTATACTGAACGGCTACGGGTAGTTATAGTGGCTATACTGAACGGCTACAGGTAGTTACAGTGGCTATACTGAAGAGCTACGCGTAGTTACAGTGGCTATACTGAACGGCTACGGGTAGTTACAGTGGCTATACTGAACGGCTACGGGTAGTTACAGTGGTTATACTGAACGGCTACAGGTAGATACAGTGGCTATACTGAACAGCTACGGGTAGTTACAGTGGCTATACTGAACGGCTACGGGTAGTTACAGTGGCTAAACTGAACAGCTACGCTTAGTTACAGTGGCTATACTGAACGGATGCGCGTAGTTACAGTGGCTATACTGAACGTCTACGGGTAGTTACAGTGGCTATACTGAACAGCTACGCGTAGTTACAGTGGCTACACTTAACAGCTACGCGTAGTTACAGGGGCTATACTGAACGGCTACGCGTAGTTACAGTGGCTATACTGAACGGCTACGGTTAGTTACAGTGGCTATACTGAACGGCTACGGGTAGTTACAGTAGCTATACTGAACGGCTACGGGTAGTTACAGTGGCTATACTGAACGGCTACGGGTAGTTACAGTGGCTATACTGAACAGCTACGCGTAGTTACAGTGGCTATACTGAACGGCTACGGGTAGTTACAGATGCTATACTGAACAGCTACGCGTAGTTAAAGTGGCTATACTGAACAGCTACGCGTAGTTACAGTGGCTATACTGAACGGCTACGGGTAGTTACAGTGGCTATACTGAACGGCTACGGGTAGTTACAGTGGCTATACTGAACGGCTACGGGTAGTTACAGTAGCTATACTGAATGGCTACGGGTAGTTACAGTGGCTATACTGAACGGCTACGGGTAGTTACAGTGGCTATACTGAATGGCTACGGGTAGTTGCAGTGGCTATACTGAACGACAACGGGAAGTTACAGTGGCTATACTGAACAGCTACGGGTAGTTACAGTGGCTATACTGAACGGCTACGGGTAGTTACAGTGGCTACACTGATCGGCTACGGGTAGTTACAGTGGCTATACTGAACGGCTACGGGTAGTTACAGTGGCTATACTGAACGGCTACGGGTAGTTACAGTGGCTATACTGAACGGCTACGGGTAGTAACAGTGGCTATACTGAACGGCTACGGGTAGTTACAGTGGCTATACTGAACAGCTACGGGTAATTACAGTGGCTATACTGAACGGCTACGGGTAGTTACAGTGGCTATACTGAACAGCTACGGGTAGTTACAGTGGCTATACTGAACGGCTACGGGTAGTTACAGTGGCTATACTGAACGGCTACGGGTAGTTACAGTGGCTATACTAAACAGCTACGGGTAGTTACAGTGGCTATACTAAACAGCTACGCGTAGTTACAGTCGCTATACTGAACAGGTACGCGTAGTTACAGTGGCTATACTGAACGGCTACGGGTAGTTACAGTGGCTATACTGAATGGCTACGGGTAGTTACAGTGGCTATACTGAACAGCTACGCGTAGTTACAGTGGCTATACTGAACGGCAACGGGTAGTTACAGTGGCTATACTGAACAGCTACGCGTAGTTACAGTGGCTATACTGAACGGCTACGGGTAGTTACTAGTGGCTATACTGAACGGCTACGGGTAGTAACAGTGGCTATACTGAACGGCTACAGGTTGTGGTGTTCTCCCCCAGGCTGCAACACGCTTCGGGCAGACTTTGAGCTATCTTTTTCTTGATAGGATAGCCCGAAGCGAGTGCCTGGGGTACAACCGTATTCGGCAGGATATGGACAACACGGGGGTAACACGGTAATTATATTGGTGACTGTTAGGTACACGGAACACGGACCATTACACAGGGCCCTCGGTGACTACTATGAGCACTGTTCGTTACTCGTAAATTATGTAATGATTGGAACACAGCACTAATACGTGATGGTTGAAATGCAATACTATTCGAGAAGTACGTGATGATTGAAACACAATCCTATGCGCGAATAGTACTAATACGCGATGATTGAAATACAATACTATTCGAGAAGTACGTAATGATTGAAACACAATCCTATACGAGAATAGTACTAATACGTGATGATTGAAGCACAATCCTATTCGGGAATGACGTAATGATCGAAATACAATCCTATGCGAGAATAGCACAAATACGTGATGATTGAAGCACAATCCTATTCGGGAATGACGTAATGATTGAAATACAATCCTATGCGAGAATAGCACAAATACGTGATGATTGAAGCACAATCCTATTCGGGAATGACGTAATGATTGCAACACAGCACTAATAGCGGGTAACGTCCGCGAGGACGCTACTTACGAACGCAGCGGCGAGACGTGATGATTGGTGCTACGTCGTGCGACTGTTACGAACAGGTCAGCTGGTGCTAGCGGGGCGCCGAGATGAGGCTTGTCAGCTGGGTCGGACCCAGCCGCCACGCGGTTCACCGTTGTAGCTGGTAAGTAGCTGCGGCGAGGCTAGCCGGCCGGAGCGGGCGAGAGATGTCGTAGAGCGGCTTGGCCGACGACGCCGGCGCGGGGCGTTGCAACGTGACTTTTTTAAGGCTTTGAAACACCTTGAAGCGTCGATAGGCAGGGCCGGTCTCCGGAGCTTGGTGCAGGTACGCGAGAGACAAAGTCGATCTCGGAAGCTAGATGCAGGAACACGAGGCTGGTGCTGGAGATGTGACTTGAACGAGGACGAGGGCTTGAGTGAGTGCGAGCCTTGTTGGGGTC
The DNA here is from genome assembly GCA_030386875.1 of Morinoia aosen. Lineage (NCBI taxonomy): Eukaryota > Metazoa > Arthropoda > Malacostraca > Amphipoda > Talitridae > Morinoia > Morinoia aosen. Next base: position 57,376,439 of record CM059574.1, on the reverse strand, counting down.
GCCTTATGTAGGCCTCGAGTGCAAGCCTTGAGTCCGGGCGTGAGTCCTGATTGGTCGCGAGTTTGTGGGCCTGTGGTGCTGGAGGCAGGAAGCCGTTGTAGCTTACGGGCACCTTTTCTCATAGTCGCGAGGCGGCTTCTCTCAGGTCCCGTGTTTGGTTGACTAGGCGCTTCGGGTCCGGAGGTGCTCTGGAACGGATGCGGTTGTAGTCTGGAGGCAGCTTTTCTCAGGTCTTGTGGAGGTCCGCGGCTTGCCGCTGGGATCACCACAGGTGTCCCCCTCTTGTTTTTTTTTTTTTTTTTTTTTTTTTTAAACACTTAGTACCTCACTGGTGGTCTGCTTTCTCTGCCGTATTTAGTGAATACTGCCTGTTTTGCTGTTTCAGGGATTGCTGTGCCTGTTCCAGGGAACGGAACTCCCTCGTATACTTCGTAGTTTGTTGCTCTCGGTGCCTTAGCCTGTTGTTGAGGTTTATCCTCGATGGTGGGTAGGTACGCTGCTTTGACCCTTTCCGTCGCGATGTTAGCTTTTTTGCCTTGTATATCTACGGTGATGTAGTTTGGTGTCCTTTGGAGCACGGGAAAGGGACCTGCGTAGGGTTTCTGTAAGGGTCTTCTGTGCCCCCCGTGTTTCACGAAGACGTTGGTCGCCTTGTATAGAGCGCTCGGGACATTGGCTTTTTGGGGTCCCTGTTGTCGTGGCAGTATTGGCTGCAGGTTTGTCACTCGTTTTTTTAGGCATTGTAGAAATTCTCTGGCGGGCCGGTCTCCTTTTTCTTTCTCGGGTAGCTCTCCTGCTAGGCGCAATGTTTGTCCGTATACCATTTCGGCGGGGGAGATGTTTGCGTCCGTGTGTGGCGTGGCTCGGATGTTAAGCAGTATGAGGGGTAGTGCGTCTGCCCAGTCTGCGTCAGTGACCGTAGCTTTTAACGCCTCCTTCAATCTTCTGTGCATCCTCTCCACCAGTCCGTTGCTCTGCGGGTGGTACGCTGTCGTTCGCTGTCTCTCAGCGCCCAGCGCCGTCAGCAAGTTTTTTCCATAAGTTAGACTCGAACTGGACGCCTTGGTCCGTGATGATCGTTGTTGGAGCGCCGAATGATGCTACCCAGTCTTTTAGGAATGCCCGTGCTGTTGTTTCTGCCGTACAATCGGCCATTGGGGTAGCGGTGCACCATCTGGTGAAGCGGTCAATGCACGTCAGCAGGTACCGTTTGTTTTGTGACACGGGTAGTGGTCCGACGATATCGATGTGTATCGTCTGGAACCGTTCCTTGGGTACCGGCATCTTCCCGGGCGGGCATTTGGTGTGCCTTATTATTTTGCTTGTCTGGCAAGGAATGCACTCGCGTGTCCACTTGCCGACGTCTTTGTTGAGTCCGGGCCAGATTACTCGCTGCCTCAAGAGGTCCCTTGTTGCTTGTATGCCGGGATGACTCGCCCCTTGGAAATGCTGAAATACGTTCTTTCTGCAGCATTCCGGGATGTATGGTCTCCGTAGGCCTGTTGACACGTCGCACCAGAGGGGTGGTTTACCGGTCTGTGTGATTATGGGGCGTAGTTTGAGCGCGTTCTTTGATGCTGGGTGCAGCAGTTCTTCTAATTCTGCGTCTCTGTTTTGTTCGGTCATTATTTTGTCGTAGTTGATCGCGGGTCCTTTAGGTATTATTGTTGACACCAGACGTGATAGCGCGTCTGCGACCGTGTTGTTGTCGCCGCTGATGTGCTTGATTTCGCAGTCGAACTGTGAGAGGTAGGAGAGCTGTCTTGCTACCCGGGGGCTGTTGCCTTCCGTAGCTTTTTGCAGGGCAAAACCGAGCGGTTTATGGTCTGTCATGATTTCGAAGCTTCGGCCTTCCAAAAAATGCTCGAAGTGTTTCACTGCGAGGAATATCGCCATTAGTTCGCGGTCGTAGGTGCTGTATTTACGTTGGGTGTCGTCTAGTTTTTTGGAGAAAAATGCTACGGGGCGCTGTTCTTGCCCGACTTTTTGTTGTAGTACGGCGCCGACTGCGGTTCCTGATGCGTCTGTGATTAAGGTGCTTTTGCCTTCTGGAGCGGGGTGCGCTAGCAAGGTGAGTTGCGAGATCTCGCGTTTTAGGCTAGTGAACGCTGCGTCTAGTTCTGTTGTCCAGTTGATAATTTTCTTTGAGTTTTTGGAGTATCCTTTTGTCAATCCGGTCAGAGCTTGCATCTTTTCTGCTGCGGCTGGGAGGAATCGGTGGTAATAGTTGACTATTCCTAGGAATTGTCGTAGCTTTTTTACTGTTGCTGGTTGGGGAAAACTGCATATTTCCTCTATTTTCTGAGGGAGTGGTGAGATTCCGCCGGCTGACACTCTGTGTCCGAGAAAGTCTAGCTCGGGCACTCCGAAAATGCACTTGGCGGGGTGCACGCGCAGTCCTTCTCCTTGTAGCCGTTGGAAGAGTTGTCGGAGGTGTTTTTGGTGCTCCTCTGCGTTTGCGGACGCTATCAGTATGTCGTCGATGTATGCCGTTACGAAGTCCATGTCTCTTGTTACCGCGTCGATGTATCGTTGGAACGTTTGGGCTGCGTTCCGCAGCCCGAATGACATCACGGTGTATTCGTACAGCCCAAATGGTGTGGTGATGGCCGTTTTCTGGATGTCCTCGTTTTTGACGGGTATTTGGTGATAGGCTTTGACGAGGTCGATTTTGGAGAAGATTGTTTTGTTATGCAGTTTGTAATGGAAGTCTTGACAGTGTGGTATTGGGTAACGGTCAGGTTTGGTGCTTGCGTTCAGTCGTCTGTAGTCTCCGCAGATTCTCCATGCCCCGGGTTCGGCTGCCTTTGGTACCATGTGCATGGGTGATGCCCAGGCGCTCTTCGACGGCCTGATGATGCCATGTTCCAGCATTTCCTTGAATTCTTGTCGCGCCGCTTCCAATTTTTCCGGAGACAGTCTCCTTGGTCGTGCATATACTGGGGGTCCGGTTGTTTCGATGTGGTGTTCTACGTCGATTTTCTTTTGTGTGTGCCGGATGTGTTGGGAGGTCGGTAGTATTCCGGGGTATTCCTCGTACAATGTGTTGAATTCCGGGGCGGTTTGGTGTTCGATCCTGTGCACTCGTTGGCTTCTTGAAACGACACGTTTGCAGGGTACTTTGGTTCCGGAAGTTTGGGCGTATAGGCTTGCGTTTGCGGTGTCGACGCTTAGCTGGTGTGCGGCGAGGAAATCCATGCCAATGATCGGTTGTCCCACGTCCGCTTCTGTGAAGTTCCAACTTACGGGCCATAGGGGGTTGAGCAGGATGATGCGCTCAGTCGTCCCGTAAGAAGCTATGGGGGTGTTGTTGGCGGCGAGTAAGTCGTAGGACGGGGGTTTGAGCGTGTGTTTCTTTTTAGCTGGTACTAGGCTGACGGCTGAACCGGTGTCGATGAGGTATCGTACGTTGCCGGTGTCTGTGACGTACATTAGCTCGCCTTTTTTTGTCTGTGCGGAGACTGGGGCGTTTACCATTCTCCGCGGTCGTCGTTTTCCCGCGAAACTGCAAGGTTGGGTACAGTTTCTTGCTCGGTTACCGAAAGTTTGGTGGTAATAGCAGATTGCTTGGTCCTGCTTGATTCTTGTATTGCTTCTGTTTCCGTACCTAGGTCCTGGGGTTTGGTTTCGCCAATTTTCTGCTTGCTTCTTGTTTTCCTGTGGGCGTAAAGCGTTTGCCAGCATTTTCTTGAGTTCTGCTATTTCCTGTAGGGCTTTGTCAAATTCCGCTCTTGAGACGGTAAGAGATGGTGGTTGTTTGATGGCAGTAACGGCGATGGGTTCACTCATGGCAGTTTGGCAAGCGGTTTGCCTTGCTATGATCTGATCTGCGATTACTCTGTATTCTTCGTCCGTTTTTCCCCTGCCTAGTGCCTCGATCAGCGGTTGTGCTGTGATTGGTAGCTTTGCGAGGTGCATGGAACGGATGACGGACGGTGGTAGGGGTGCTTGCCTGCAGCTGTTCAGTCGTTTCATTTCGAGGAGCAATTCTGATGGCGTATTGTCTCCCATGGTAGTTTTGACGATGGTGTCGTAGTTAGCTTCCTCGTCGTGTCGCACGAAACGGTGCGTTAATGCGGCTTTTAATGCGTCGTATTTGTCGTTTGCCGGTGGGTTCAGGAGTATTTCTTGGATCTCGGATACGATGTGTGTTGGGAGTCCTCCTAGTAACGCTCCGAACTTTGCGCTGTCGTCCAGGTTTGGTACTTGTGCGAGGAACACGTCGCAATGCAGTAACCATCCTTTCACATCTCCGCTGAATGCGGGCAACCGGATATCTTTCCCAGCCATGCCTCCTATTGCCTGCCGAATACCTCTGGGGTCAACCAGTGTGGTGTTCTCCCCCAGGCTGCAACACGCTTCGGGCAGACTTTGAGCTATCTTTTTCTTGATAGGATAGCCCGAAGCGAGTGCCTGGGGTACAACCGTATTCGGCAGGATATGGACAACACGGGGGTAACACGGTAATTATATTGGTGACTGTTAGGTACACGGAACACGGACCATTACACAGGGCCCTCGGTGACTACTATGAGCACTGTTCGTTACTCGTAAATTATGTAATGATTGGAACACAGCACTAATACGTGATGGTTGAAATACAATACTATTGGAGAAGTACGTGATGATTGAAACACAATCCTATGCGCGAATAGTACTAATACGCGATGATTGAAATACAATACTATTCGAGAAGTACGTAATGATTGAAACACAATCCTATACGAGAATAGTACTAATACGTGATGATTGAAGCACAATCCTATTCGGGAATGACGTAATGATCGAAATACAATCCTATGCGAGAATAGCACAAATACGTGATGATTGAAGCACAATCCTATTCGGGAATGACGTAATGATTGAAATACAATCCTATGCGAGAATAGCACAAATACGTGATGATTGAAGCACAATCCTATTCGGGAATGACGTAATGATTGCAACACAGCACTAATAGCGGGTAACGTCCGCGAGGACGCTACTTACGAACGCAGCGGCGAGACGTGATGATTGGTGCTACGTCGTGCGACTGTTACGAACAGGTCAGCTGGTGCTAGCGGGGCGCCGAGATGAGGCTTGTCAGCTGGGTCGGACCCAGCCGCCACGCGGTTCACCGTTGTAGCTGGTAAGTAGCTGCGGCGAGGCTAGCCGGCCGGAGCGGGCGAGAGATGTCGTAGAGCGGCTTGGCCGACGACGCCGGCGCGGGGCGTTGCAACGTGACTTTTTTAAGGCTTTGAAACACCTTGAAGCGTCGATAGGCAGGGCCGGTCTCCGGAGCTTGGTGCAGGTACGCGAGAGACAAAGTCGATCTCGGAAGCTAGATGCAGGAACACGAGGCTGGTGCTGGAGATGTGACTTGAACGAGGACGAGGGCTTGAGTGAGTGCGAGCCTTGTTGGGGTCGCCTTATGTAGGCCTCGAGTGCAAGCCTTGAGTCCGGGCGTGAGTCCTGATTGGTCGCGAGTTTGTGGGCCTGTGGTGCTGGAGGCAGGAAGCCGTTGTAGCTTACGGGCACCTTTTCTCATAGTCGCGAGGCGGCTTCTCTCAGGTCCCGTGTTTGGTTGACTAGGCGCTTCGGGTCCGGAGGTGCTCTGGAACGGATGCGGTTGTAGTCTGGAGGCAGCTTTTCTCAGGTCTTGTGGAGGTCCGCGGCTTGCCGCTGGGATCACCACAAGGTAGTTACAGTGGCTATACTGAACAGCTACGCGTAGTTACAGTGGCTATACTGAACGGCTACGGGTAGTTACAGTGGCAATACTGAACGGCTACGGGTAGTTACAGTGGTTATACTGAACGGCTACAGGTAGATACAGTGGCTATACTGAATAGCTACGGGTAGTTACAGTGGCTATACTGAACGGCTACGGGTAGTAACAGTGGCTAAACTGAACAGCTACGCTTAGTTACAGTGGCTATACTGAACGGTTACGCGTAGTTACAGAGGCTATACTGAACGTCTACGGGTAGTTACAGTGGCTACACTGAACAGCTACGCGTAGTTACAGTGGCTACACTTAACAGCTACGCGTAGTTACAGGGGCTATACTGAACGGCTACGCGTAGTTACAGTGGCTATACTGAACGGCTACGGGTAGTTACAGTGGCTATACTGAACGGCTACGGGTAGTTACAGTAGCTATACTGAACGGCTACGGGTAGTTACAGTGGCTATACTGAACGGCTACGGGTAGTTACAGTGGCTATACTGAATGGCTACGGGTAGTTAGAGTGGCTATACTGAACGACAACGGGAAGTTACAGTGGCTATACTGAACGGCTACGGGTAGTTACAGGGGCTATACTGAACGGCTACGGGTAGTTACAGTGGCTATACTGAACGGCTACGGGTAGTTACAGTGGCTATACTGAACAGCTGCGGGTAATTACAGTGGCTATACTGAACGGCTACGGGTAGTTACAGTGGCTATACTGAACGGCTACGGGTAGTTACAGTGGCTATACTGAACGGCTACGGGTAGTTACAGTGGCTATACCGAACGGCTACGGGTAGTTACAGTGGCTATACAAAACAGCTACGGGTAGTTACAGTGGTTATACTGAACGGCTACGGGTAATTACAGTGGCTATACTGAACGGCTACGGGTAGTTACAGTGGCTATACTGAACGGCTACGGAAGTTACAGTGGCTATACTGAACGGCTACGGAAGTTACAGTGGCTATACTGAACGGCTACGGAAGTTACAGTGGCTATAATAAACGGCTACGGAAGTTACAGTGGCTATACTGAACGGCTACGGGAGTTACAGTGGCTATAATGAACGGCTACGGAAGTTACAGTGGCTATACTGATCGGCTACGGAAGTTACAGTGGCTATAGTGAACGGCTACGGAAGTTACAGTGGCTATACTGAACAGCTACGGAAGTTACAGTGGCTATATTGAACGGCTACGGAAGTTACAGTGGCTATACTGAACGGCTACGGGTAGATACAGTGGCTATACTGAACGGCTACGGGTAGTTACAGTGGCTATACTGAACAGCTACGGGTAGATACAGTGGCTATACTGAACGGCTACGGGTAGTTACAGTGGCTATACTGAACGGCTACGGGTAGTTACAGTGGCTTTACTGAACGGCTACGGAAGTTACAGTGGCTATACTGAACGGCTACGGAAGTTACAGTGGCTATACTGAACGGCTACGGAAGTTACAGTGGCTATACTGAACGGCTACGGAAGTTACAGTGTCTATACTGAACGGCTACGGAAGTTACAGTGGCTATACTGAACGGCTACGGAAGTTACAGTGGCTATACTGAACGGCTACGGAAGTTACAGTGGCTATACTGAACGGCTACGGAAGTTACAGTGGCTATACTGAACGGCTACGGAAGTTACAGTGGCTATACTGAACGGCTACGGGAGTTACAGTGGCTATACTGAACGGCTACGGAAATTACAGTGGCTATACTGAACGGCTACGGAAGTTACAGTGGGTATACTGAACGGCTACGGAAGTTACAGTGGCTATACTGAACGGCTACAAAAGTTACAGTGGCTATACCGAACGGCTACTGGTAGATACAGTGGCTATACCGAACGGCTACGGGTAGTTACAGTGACTATACTGAACGGCTACGGGTAGATACAGTGGCTATACTGAACGGCTACGGGTAGTTACAGTGGCTATACTGAACGGCTACGGGTAGTTACAGTGGCTATACTGAACGACTACGGGTAGTTACAGTGGCTATACTGAACGGCTACGGGTAGTTACAGTGGCTATACTGAACAGCTACGGGTAGTTACAGTGGCTATACTGAACAGGTACGCGTAGTTACAGTGGCTATACTGAACGGCTACGGGTAGTTACAGTTGTTATGCTGAACAGCTACGCGTAGTTACAGTGGCTATACTGAACAGCTACGGGTAGTTACAGTGGCTATACAGAACAGCTACGCGTAGTTATAGTGGCTATACTGAACGGCTACGGGTAGTTACAGTGGCTACACTGAACGGCTACGGGTAGTTAAAGTGGCTATACTGAACGGCTACGGGTAGTTACAGTGGCTATACTGAACGGCTACGGGTAGTTACAGTGGCTATACTGAACGGCTACGGGTAGTTACAGTGGCAATACTGAACGGCTACGGGTAGATACAGTGGCTATACTGAACGGCTACGGGTAGATTCAGTGGCTACACTGAACGGCTACGGGTGGTTACAGTGGCTATACCGAACGGCTACGGGTAGTTACAGTGGCTATACTGAACGGCTACGGGTAGTTACAGTGGCTATACTGAACGGCGACGGGTGGATACAGTGGCTATACTGAACGGCTACGGGTAGCTACAGTGGCTATACTGAACAGCTACGGGTAGATACAATGGCTATACTGAACGGCTACGGGTAGTTACAGTGGCTATACTGAACAGCTACGGGTAGTTACAGTGGCTATACTGAACGGCTACGGGTAGTTACAGTGGCTATACTGAACGGCTACGGGTAGTTACAGTGGCTATACCGAACGGCTACGGGTAGTTACAGTGGCTATACAAAACAGCTACGGGTAGTTACACTGGCTATACTAAACAGCTACGCGTAGTTACAGTGGCTATACTGAACAGGTACGCGTAGTTACAGTGGCTATACTGAACGGCTACGGGTAGTTACAGTGGCTATACTGAACGGCTACGGGTAGTTACAGTGGCTATACTGAACAGCTACGCGTAGTTACAGTGGCTATACTGAACGGCTACGGGTAATTACAGTGGTTATACTGAACAGCTACGCGTAGTTACAGTGGCTATACTGAACGACTACGGGTAGTTACAGTGGCTATACTGAACAGCTACGCGTAGTTACAGTAGCTATACTGAACGGCTACGGGTAGTTACAGTGGCTATACTGAACGGCGACGGGTAGTTACAGTGGCTATACTGAACGGCTACGGGTAGTTACAGTGGCTATACTGAACGGCTACGGGTAGTTACAGTGGCTATACTGAACAGCTACGGGTAGTTACAGTGGCTATACTGAACGGCTACGGGTAATTACAGTGGCTATACTGAACGGCTACGGGTAGTTACAGTGGCTATACTGAACGGCTACGGAAGTTACAGTGGCTATACTGAACGGCTACGGAAGAGACAGTGGCTATACTGAACGGCTACGGAAGTTACAGTGGCTATAATAAACGGCTACGGAAGTTACAGTGGCTATACTGAACGGCTACGGGAGTTACAGTGGCTATAATGAACGGCTACGGAAGTTACAGTGGCTATACTGATCGGCTACGGAAGTTACAGTGGCTATACTGAACGGCTACGGAAGTTACAGTGGCTATACTGAACAGCTATGGAAGTTACAGTGGCTATATTGAACGGCTACGGAAGTTACAGTGGCTATACTGAACGGCTACGGGTAGATACAGTGGCTATACTGAACGGCTACGGATAGTTACAGTGGCTATACTGAACAGCCTCGGGTAGATACAGTGGCTATACTGAACGGCTACGGGTAGTTACAGTGGCTATACTGAACGGCTACGGGTAGTTACAGTGGCTTTACTGAACGGCTACGGAAGTTACAGTGGCTATACTGAACGGCTACGGAAGTTACAGTGGCTATACTGAACGGCTACGGAAGTTACAGTGGCTATACTGAACGGCTACGGATGTTACAGTGTCTATACTGAACGGCTACGGAAGTTACAGTGGCTATACTGAACGGCTACGGAAGTTACAGTGGCTATACTGAACGGCTACGGAAGTTACAGTGGCTATACTGAACGGCTACGGAAGTTACAGTGGCTATACTGAACGGCTACGGAAGTTACAGTGGCTATACTGAACGGCTACGGGAGTTACAGTGGCTATACTGAACGGCTACGGAAATTACAGTGGCTATACTGAACGGCTACGGAAGTTACAGTGGGTATACTGAACGGCTACGGAAGTTACAGTGGCTATACTGAACGGCTACAAAAGTTACAGTGGCTATACTGAACGGCTACGGAAGTTACAGTGGCTATACCGAACGGCTACTGGTAGATACAGTGGCTATACCGAACGGCTACGGGTAGTTACAGTGACTATACTGAACGGCTACGGGTAGATACAGTGGCTATACTGAACGGCTACGGGTAGTTACAGTGGCTATACTGAACGGCTACGGGTAGTTACAGTGGCTATACTGAACGACTACGGGTAGTTACAGTGGCTATACTGAACGGCTACGGGTAGTTACAGTGGCTATACTGAACAGCTACGGGTAGTTACAGTGGCTATACTGAACAGGTACGCGTAGTTACAGTGGCTATACTGAACGGCTACGGGTAGTTACAGTTGTTATGCTGAACAGCTACGCGTAGTTACAGTGGCTATACTGAACAGCTACGGGTAGTTACAGTGGCTATACAGAACAGCTACGCGTAGTTACAGTGGCTATACTGAACGGCTACGGGTAGTTACAGTGGCTACACTGAACGGCTACGGGTAGTTAAAGTGGCTATACTGAACGGCTACGGGTAGTTACAGTGGCTATACTGAACGGCTACGGGTAGTTACAGTGGCTATACTGAACGGCTACGGGTAGTTACAGTGGCAATACTGAACGGCTACGGGTAGATACAGTGGCTATACTGAACGGCTACGGGTAGTTTCAGTGGCTACACTGAACGGCTACGGGTGGTTACAGTGGCTATACCGAACGACTACGGGTAGTTACAGTGGCTATACTGAACGGCTACGGGTAGTTACAGTGGCTATACTGAACGGCGACGGGTGGATACAGTGGCTATACTGAACGGCTACGGGTAGCTACAGTGGCTATACTGAACAGCTACGGGTAGATACAATGGCTATACTGAACGGTTACGGGTAGTTACAGTGGCTATACTGAACGGCTACGGGTAGTAACAGTGGCTATACTGAACGGCTACGGAAGTTACAGTGGCTATACTGAACGGCTACGGAAGTTACAGTGGCTATACTGAACGGCTACGGAAGTTACAGTGGCTATACTGAACGGCTACGGAAGTTACAGTGGCTAAACTGAACGGCTACGGAAGTTACAGTGGCTATACTGAACGGCTACGGAAGTTACAGTGGCTATACTGAACGGCTACGGAAGTTACAGTGGCTATACTGAACGGCTACGGAAGTTACAGTGGCTATACTGAACGGCTACGGAAGTTACAGTGGCTATACTGAACGGCTACGGGATTTACATTGGCTCAAATGAACGGCTACGGAAGTTACAGTGGCTATACTGAACGGCTACGGAAGTTACAGTGGCTATACTGAACGGCTACGGGTAGTTACAGTGGCTATACTGAACAGCTACGGGTAGATACAATGGCTATACTGAACGGCTACGGGTAGTAACAGTGGCTATACTGAACGGCTACGGGTTGTTACAGTGGCTTTACTGAACGGCTACGGAAATTACAGTGGCTATACTGAACGGCTACGGAAGTTCGAGTGGCTATACTGAACGGCTACGGAAGTTACAGTGGCTATACTGAACGGCTACGGAAGTTACAGTGTCTATACTGAACGGCTACGGAAGTTACAGTGGCTATACTGAACGGCTACGGAAGTTACAGTGGCTATACTGAACGGCTACGGAAGTTACAGTGGCTATACTGAACGGCTACGGAAGTTACAGTGGCTATAATGAACGGCTACGGAAGTTACAGTGGCTATACTGAACGGCTACGGGAGTTACAGTGGCTATACTGAACGGCTACGGAAGTTACAGTGGCTATACTGAACGGCTACAAAAGTTACAGTGGCTATACTGAACGGCTACGGAAGTTACAGTGGCTATACCGAACGGCTACTGGTAGATACAGTGTATATACCGAACGGCTTCGGGTAGTTACAGTGGCTATACTGAACGGCTACGGGTAGATACAGTGGCTTTACCGAACGGCTACGGGTAGTTACAGTGGCTATACTGAACGGCTACGGGTAGTAACAGTGGCTATACTGAACGACTACGGGTAGTTACAGTGGCTATACTGAACGGCTACGGGTAGTTACAGTGGCTATACTGAACAGCTACGGTTAGTTACAGTGGCTATACTGAACGGCTATGGGTAGTTACAGTGGCTATACTGAACGGCTACGAATAGATACAGTGGCTATACTAAACGGCTACGGGTAGTTACAGTGGCTATACTGAACTGCAACGGGTAGTTACAGTGGCTATTTTGAACGGCTACGGGTAGTTACAGTGTCTACACTGAACTGCTACGGGTAGTTACAGTGGCTATACTGAACGGCTACGGGTAGTTACAGTGGCTATACTGAACGGCTACGAGTAGTTACAGTGGCTATACTGAACGGCTACGGGTAGTTACAGTGTCTACACTGAACGGCTACGGGTAGTTACAGTGTCTACACTGAACGGCTACGGGAGTTACAGTGGCTATAATGAACGGCTACGGAAGTTACAGTGGCTATACTGAACGGCTACGGAAGTTACAGTGGCTATACTGAAAGGCTACGGAAGTTACAGTGGCTATACTGAACGGCTACGGAAGTTACAGTGGCTATAATGAACGGCTACGGAAGTTACAATGGCTATACTGAACGGCTACGGGTAGATACAGTGGCTATACTGAACGGCTACGGGTAGTTACAGAGGCTATACTGAACAGCTACGGGTAGATACAGTGGCTATACTGAACAGCTACGGGTAGTTACAGTGGCTATACTGGACGGCTACGGGTAGTTACAGTGGCTTTACTGAACGGCTACGGAAATTACAGTGGCTATACTGAACGGCTACGGAAGTTACAGTGGCCATACTGAACGGCTACGGAAGTTACAGTGGCTATACTGAACGGCTACGGAAGTTACAGTGTCTATACTGAACGGCTACGGAAGGTACAGTGGCTATACTGAACGGCTACGGAAGTTACAGTGGCTATACTGAACGGCTACGGGTAGTTACAGTGGCTATACTGAACGGCTATGGGTAGTTACAGTGGCTATACTGAACGGCTACGGGTAGTTACAGTGGTTATACTGAACGGCTACGGGTAATTACAGTGGCTATACTGAACGGCTACGGGTAGTTACAGTGGCTATACTGAACGGCTACGGAAGTTACAGTGGCTATACTGAACGGCTACGGAAGTTACATTGGCTATACTGAACGGCTACGGAAGTTACAGTGGCTATAATAAACGGCTACGGAAGTTACAGTGGCTATACTGAACGGCTACGGGAGTTACAGTGGCTATAATGAACGGCTACGGAAGTTACAGTGGCTATACTGATCGGCTACGGAAGTTACAGTGGCTATACTGAACGGCTACGGAAGAGACAGTGGCTATACTGAACAGCTACGGAAGTTACAGTGGCTATACTGAACGGCTACGGAAGTTACAGTGGCTATACTGAACGGCTACGGGTAGATACAGTGGCTATACTGAACGGCTACGGGTAGTTACAGTGGCTATACTGAACAGCTACGGGTAGATACAGTGGCTATACTGAACGGCTACGGGTAGTTACAGTGGCTATACTGAACGGCTACGGGTAGTTACAGTGGCTTTACTGAACGGCTACGGAAGTTACAGTGGCTATACTGAACGGCTACGGAAGTTACAGTGGCTATACTGAACGGCTACGGAAGTTACAGTGGCTATACTGAACGGCTACGGAAGTTACAGTGTCTATACTGAACGGCTACGGAAGTTACAGTGGCTATACTGAACGGCTACGGAAGTTACAGTGGCTATACTGAACGGCTACGGAAGTTACAGTGGCTATACTGAACGGCTACGGAAGTTACAGTGGCTATACTGAACGGCTACGGAAGTTACAGTGGCTATACTGAACGGCTACGGGAGTTACAGTGGCTATACTGAACGGCTACGGAAATTACAGTGGCTATACTGAACGGCTACGGAAGTTACAGTGGGTATACTGAACGGCTACGGAAGTTACAGTGGCTATACTGAACGGCTACAAAAGTTACAGTGGCTATACTGAACGGCTACGGAAGTTACAGTGGCTATACCGAACGGCTACTGGTAGATACAGTGGCTATACCGAACGGCTACGGGTAGTTACAGTGGCTATACTGAACGGCTACGGGTAGTTACAGTGGCTATACTGAACGACTACGGGTAGTTACAGTGGCTATACTGAACGGCTACGGGTAGTTACAGTGGCTATACTGAACGGCTACGGGTAGTTACAGTGGCTATACTGAACAGGTACGCGTAGTTACAGTGGCTATACTGAACGGCTACGGGTAGTTACAGTTGTTATGCTGAACAGCTACGCGTAGTTACAGTGGCTATACTGAACAGCTACGGGTAGTTACAGTGGCTATACAGAACAGCTACGCGTAGTTACAGTGGCTATACTGAACGGCTACGGGTAGTTACAGTGGCTACACTGAACGGCTACGGGTAGTTAAAGTGGCTATACTGAACGGCTACGGGTAGTTACAGTGGCTATGCTGAACGGCTACGGGTAGTTACAGTGGCTATACTGAACGGCTACGGGTAGTTACAGTGGCAATACTGAACGGCTACGGGTAGATACAGTGGCTATACTGAACGGCTACGGGTAGTTTCAGTGGCTACACTGAACGGCTACGGGTGGTTACAGTGGCTATACCGAACGGCTACGGGTAGTTACAGTGGCTATACTGAACGGCTACGGGTAGTTACAGTGGCTATACTGAACGGCGACGGGTGGATACAGTGGCTATACTGAACGGCTACGGGTAGCTACAGTGGCTATACTGAACAGCTACGGGTGGATACAATGGCTATACTGAACGGTTACGGGTAGTTACAGTGGCTATACTGAACGGCTACGGGTAGTAACAGTGGCTATACTGAACGGCTACGGAAGTTACAGTGGCTATACTGAACGGCTACGGAAGTTACAGTGGCTATACTGAACGGCTACGGAAGTTACAGTGGCTATACTGAACGGCTACGGAAGTTACAGTGGCTAAACTGAACGGCTACGGAAGTTACAGTGGCTATACTGAACGGCTACGGAAGTTACAGTGGCTATACTGAACGGCTACGGAAGTTACAGTGGCTATACTGAACGGCTACGGAAGTTACAGTGGCTATACTGAACGGCTACGGAAGTTACAGTGGCTATACTGAACGGCTACGGGATTTACAGTGGCTCAAATGAACGGCTACGGAAGTTACAGTGGCTATACTGAACGGCTACGGAAGTTACAGTGGCTATACTGAACGGCTACGAATAGATACAGTGGCTATACTAAACGGCTACGGGTAGTTACAGTGGCTATACTGAACTGCAACGGGTAGTTACAGTGGCTATTTTGAACGGCTACGGGTAGTTACAGTGTCTACACTGAACTGCTACGGCTAGTTACAGTGGCTATACTGAACGGCTACGGGTAGTTACAGTGGCTATACTGAACGGCTACGAGTAGTTACAGTGGCTATACTGAACGGCTACGGGTAGTTACAGTGTCTACACTGAACGGCTACGGGTAGTTACAGTGTCTACACTGAACGGCTACGGGAGTTACAGTGGCTATAATGAACGGCTACGGAAGTTACAGTGGCTATACTGAACGGCTACGGAAGTTACAGTGGCTATACGGAACGGCTACGGAAGTTACAGTGGCTATACTGAACGGCTACGGAAGTTACAGTGGCTATAATGAACGGCTACGGAAGTTACAATGGCTATACTGAACGGCTAAGGGTAGATACAGTGGCTATACTGAACGGCTACGGGTAGTTACAGTGGCTATACTGAACAGCTACGGGTAGATACAGTGGCTATACTGAACGGCTACGGGTAGTTACAGTGGCTATACTGGACAGCTACGGGTAGTTACAGTGGCTTTACTGAACGGCTACGGAAGTTACAGTGGCCATACTGAACGGCTACGGAAGTTACAGTGGCTATACTGAACGGCTACGGAAGTTACAGTGTCTATACTGAACGGCTACGGAAGGTACAGTGGCTATACTGAACGGCTACGGAAGTTACAGTGGCTATACTGAACGGCTACGGAAGTTACAGTGGCTATACTGAACGGCTACGGAAGTTACAGTGGCTATACTGAACGGCTACGGAAGTTACAGTGGCTATACTGATCGGCTACGGGAGTTACAGTGGCTATACTGAACGGCTACGGAAATTACAGTGGCTATACTGGACGGCTACGGAAGTTACAGTGGCTACACTGAACGGCTACGGAAGTTACAGTGGCTATACTGAACGGCTACAAAAGTTACGGTGGCTATACTGAACGGCTACGGAAGTTACAGTGGCTATACCGAACGGCTACTGGTAGATACAGTGGCTATACCGAACGGCTTCGGGTAGTTACAGTGGCTATACTGAACGGCTACGGGTAGATACAGTGGCTATACTGAACGGATACGGGTAGTTACAGTGGCTATACTGAACGGCTACGGGTAGTTACAGTGGCTATACTGAACGACTACGGGTAGTTACAGTGGCTATACTAAACGGCTACGGGTAGTTACAGTGGCTATACTGAACGGCTACGGTTAGTTACAGTGGCTATACTGAATGGCTATGGGTAGTTACATTGGCTATACTGAACGGCTACGGGTAGATACAGTGGCTATACTAAACGGCTACGGGTAGTTACAGTGGCTATACTGAACGGCAACGGGTAGTTACAGTGGCTATTTTGAACGGCTACGGGTAGTTACAGTGTCTACACTGAACTGCTACGGGTAGTTACAGTGGCTAAACTGAACGGCTACGGGTAGTTACAGTGGCTATACTGAACGGTTACGGGTAGTTACAGTGGCTATACTGAACGGCTACAGGTAGTTACAGTGGCTATACTGAACGGCTACGGGTAGTTACAATGGCTATACTGAACGGCTACGGGTAGTGACAGTGGCTATACTGAACGGATACGGGTAGTTACAGTGGCTATACTGAACGGCTACGGGTAGATACAGTGGCCATACTGAACGGCTACGGGTAGTTACAGTGTCTACACTGAACGGCTACCGGAGTTACAGTGGCTATAATGAACGGCTACGGAAGTTACAGTGGCTATACTGAACGGCTACGGAAGTTACAGTGGCTATATTGAACGGCTACGGAAGTTACAGTGGCTATACTGAACGGCTACGGAAGTTACAATGGCTATAATGAACGGCTACGGAAGTTACAGTGGCTATACTGAATGGCTACGGGTAGATACAGTGGCTTTACTGAACGGCTACGGAAGTTACAGTGGCTATACTGAACGGCTACGGAAGTTACAGTGGCTATACTGAACGGCTACGGAAGTTACAGTGGCTATACTGAACGGCTACGGAAGTTACAGTGGCTATAATGAACGGCTACGGAAGTTACAGTGGCTATACTGAACGGCTACGGGTAGATACAGTGGCTATACTGAACGGCTACGGGTAGTTACAGTGGCTATACTGAACAGCTACGGGTAGATACAGTGGCTATACTGAACGGCTACGGGTAGTTACAGTGGCTATACTGGACGGCTACGGGTAGTTACAGTGGCTATACTGGACGGCTACGGGTAGTTACAGTGGCTTTACTGAACGGCTACGGAAATTACAGTGGCTATACTGAACGGCTACGGAAGTTACAGTGGCCATACTGAACGGCTACGGAAGTTACAGTGGCTCTACTGAACGGCTACGGAAGTTACAGTGTCTATACTGAACGGCTACGGAAGGTACAGTGGCTATACTGAACGGCTACGGAAGTTACAGTGGCTATACTGAACGGCTACGGAAGTTACAGTGGCTATACTGAACGGCTACGGAAGTTACAGTGGCTATACTGAACGGCTACGGAAGTTACAGTGGCTATACTGAACGGCTACGGGAGTTACAGTGGCTATACTGAACGGCTACGGAAATTACAGTGGCTATACTGAACGGCTACGGAAGTTACAGTGGCTATACTGAACGGCTACAAAAGTTACAGTGGCTATACTGAACGGCTACGGAAGTTACAGTGGCTATACCGAACGGCTACTGGTAGATACAGTGGCTATACCGAACGGCTTCGGGTAGTTACAGTGGCTATACTGAACGGCTACGGGTAGATACAGTGGCTATACTGAACGGATACGGGTAGTTACAGTGGCTATACTGAACGGCTACGGGTAGTTACAGTGGCTATACTGAACGACTACGGGTAGTTACAGTGGCTATACTGAACGGCTACGGGTAGTTATAGTGGCTATACTGAACGGCTACGGTTAGTTACAGTGGCTATACTGAACGGCTATGGGTAGTTACATTGGCTATAATGAACGGCTACGGGTAGATACAGTGGCTATACTAAACGGCTACGGGTAGTTACAGTGGCTATACTGAACGGCAACGGGTAGTTACAGTGGCTATTTTGAACGGCTACGGGTAGTTACAGTGTCTACACTGAACTGCTACGGGTAGTTACAGTGGCTATACTGAACGGCTACGGGTAGTTACAGTGGCTATACTGAACGGTTACGGGTAGTTACAGTGGCTATAATGAACGGCTACAGGTAGTTACAGTGGCTATACTGAACGGCTACGGGTAGTTACAATGGCTATACTGAACGGCTACGGGTAGTGACAGTGGCTATACTGAACGGATACGGGTAGTTACAGTGGCTATACTGAACGGCTACGGGTAGATACAGTGGCTATACTGAACGGCTACGGGTAGTTACAGTGGCTATACTGAACGGCTACGGGTTGAAAATAATATGAGTCTCGTTCTGCAAATAAAGGAAATATATATGAGTAAACTAAACATTAACCTTGTTCCTACACTCGAAAAATCTAACAATAAATCGTTATAGAATATCCAAAGTCACTGTTCAAATCAAATATAACAGTAAATAAATCTATAGAATAATCACAAAATATAGACACAAATTTTACGAGTCACACCGGCATAAACACACGATCAAATAATTCGTGCTTATCATGGACACAGGTATCCTACTTCTTAACCTAAGTCAAAATTAAGAACAGCGGCAACAGAAAGTTTATTTCAAGTGTAACTCCTTCAAATCGCATTGTGTTGTTTTCTAAACTAGATCAGATCGTAATTAGATAACGATACTTTCTCAATCGATAAATTAACTAATTCAAGATTAATTCAACAGTTTAAATCAAGTTCTTCATTTGTTCTTGCTCTGATAACTTCAGTACTTTTGCCACCGCTTTGCCGTTAATAAAATAGGACGGAGGCAGCACGATTCTCGCGCCATCCTGATCCGCAGTCCGTCCCTCGAGTGCACAGATCGGTTGTGTCCGTCCGGTCAGTTCCGCCAACACAGTGCGTTCACTGTAGACAACGATCGTCTGTTCCCTCATTCGTGTTCCTCTACATCGAATACTCTTTTATTTATATTCACATTTCTTCATTTCTGCATGTCGACTGTCCGACGGCGTGGTTACTATAAGTTACGGTCGTATATTCCCATATTTGTGTTCGTTCACAACAAATACTCGTTTTTGGCAATTCATGTTTCTCCATTTCTGGTGTGTCGACCGTCCGATAGCGCGGTTGGGAGGCGTTCACACCAGCGAGATTAGATACATGTCTGTTGGTCGTAGGCAATAGGCAATAATTTTCTTGTGAGATATGACGCGCTCAGATCCATTAAAAATACGGAGAAACGACAAAACTGGTTCGCTTCGGTACGATGGCGACACCTGTCGTAAGATGCGTGTATCAAGAGACAAAGCATGCGTGTCTCTTCCTTCAGTGTCGTGCAATATTGGCTGAATGATTATAAGACAGTTTTAGCCTCCCTTTACTACGACAAAGATGTTCAAAAAGAGGAATGATAAAAGTACCATTTAGTATGAAGTTAAGGGAACGCGAAATCTTTGCACAAGGTGCATGAAAACAGTAAGCTAAGAAAGAAGTTCATGAAACAAGAAAAAAGTTGAAGAAGAAAGTAGTAGGTGCTGAAAAACAGGTCAGCAGTGAACCGAAAGAAGATGGTCCAAAACAAAAAAAATCTATTCCAACAAAAATATGGCCTACCCAACTCTCAGCTCGGGCTCTTAAATTTTTCCCCTGGGAGCGGTAATTCCCATAGATACAATAACTGTACCCTCTGAGGGGACAATATTGACTAGAGTTCTCTATCACCCGTTGGAGGACTCATGATTACTGACTAAATTTTTCCTGCAACACTTTGTTGCTGTCTCATGTCTTATCGTTTCAGTATTAACCTTACTTATCTTAAGAATAATTATCGTGTATTGCATGATACGGAGATAATTATATTATCACTGTGGTGTGAACTTCACCTTACAATGAAATGCGATCGTCTATTCTCATATATGTGCTCTTTCAAAACAAATATTCGTTTTTTGTTATTCCTGTTTCTCCATTTCTGCCATGTCGACCGTCCGTGTTGTGAAATGTTCTTGTAAATCGTGCGCCTTTTTCATTTCTGACGGTCAGTATGCTTTTGAGATAGCGTTACGCTGAGAGCAAATCACGAAATGTGTTGTGTGTTAACGCAAGGCCCCCGAGCTAGTCACTAAGTACGCGTTCATGTGGTACGGATGAAAAAAATAGTTCCAAATATCCAGCAGGTCGTTTTGGCTGCTGATGTTGAATCATTTACTTCCATCCATTTTACTAAATACTTGAGACAATATCAACGTGCACGCCTGGACTTACACTCATGTGTGAATGTGCGTGTAGACTGTCTAACAAAGCGTTTTTCATGATTTTTTAGTTGTATAAGCCTTCGTAAACTTGAAACAGCGCAATCTAGAGAACGCTTTTCCACATTTTTCTCTCAAATCGCTTGATCTGTCACAGACATGGCTCTCACAACACCTATGTACGTTTATCAACAAGAGACTTTCATGTTCAAACCTCTCAAAACTCAATATTTTACGTATCAACTTTCGTCTAAATTTTTTTTCTTTTTTTTTCTGCAAAAAGGAAACCGAAAACCTAAGTGCTAAGTTTTCTACAGAGCGTTTCTGGCATGTCTTTTGAGAATATGTAGTATTTCGTTGTAGAGGTGAGGGTAGAAGTGGTGAGGGTAGTGGTGGTAGATGTCAAGGGGTGGGTGTGTTTGTAATGGCGTGGTGGTGGTTGTCAAGGGGTGATAGTTGTGGTTGTCAAGGGGTGGTGGTTGTCATGGGGTGGTGGTGGTTGTCAAGGGGTGATAGTGGTTGTCAAGGGGTGATGGTGGTTGTCAAGATGTGATGGTTGTGGTTGTCAAGGGGTGGTGGTTGTCATGGGGTGGTGGTGGTTGTCAAGGGGTTATAGTGGTTGTCAAGGGGTGATGGCGGTTGTCAAGATGTGATGGTGGAGGTTGTCATGGAGTGGTGGTGGTTGCTTTCAAGGGGTGGTGGTGGTTTTCATGGGGTGGTGGTTGTTGTCAAGGGGAGGTGGTTGCTGCCAAGGGGTGGTGGTTGTTGTCAAGTGGTGGTGGTTGTTGTCAAGGGGAGGTGGTTGCTGTCAAGTGGTGGTGGTTGTTGTCAAGGGGTGATGGTTGCTGCCAAGGGGTGGTGGTTGTTGTCAAGTGGTGGTGGTTGTTGTCAAGGGGAGGTGGTTGCTGCCAAGTGGTGGTGGTTGTTGTCAAGGCGAGGTGGTTGCTGTCAAGGGGTGGTGGTTGCTGTCAAGTGGTGGTGGTTATTGTCAAGGGGTGATGGTTGCTGCCAAGGGGTGGTGGTTGCTGTCAAGTGGTGGTGGTTGCTGTCAGGAGGTGGTGGTGGTTGTCAAGGGGTGGTGGTTGTCAAGGGGTGGTGATTGTTGTCAAGAGGTAGTGGTTGCTGTCAAGGGGTGGTGGTTGCTGGCAAGGGGTGGTGGTTGCGTTCAATGGGTGGTGGTTGCTGTCAAGGGGTGGTGGTTGTTGTCAAGGAGTGGTGGTTGCTGTCAAGGGGTGGTGGTGGTGGTCAAGGGGTGGTGGTTGCTGATGTCAAGGTATGGTGGTGTTTGTTGTATTCAAGGGATGATGGCAGTGGATGTTGTGATGTGATCGTGGTGGTTCTTTTCGCGTTATAGTGGTCGTTGTTGTCGAATGATATTGGTGTTGGTAATTATTATCAATGCTTGGTTGGGAATGTTACCATAGAATGTTGCTGATTTTTTTTATTAGATGGAGCTCAAGAGATGGTGGCTTTGAACTGGTCGTTCTATTGAAAGAGTGTTGGTGCATGTGGGGGATTGTGTAGGTGGTGGTTGAGGTGGTTGCGGTGAAAGGCAGTTGAGTTGAGTGAGGGGGTGCTACCGAAGGGTACATCAACACCCAAAACTTACATTAAAAAGACAACTTCACCATGAGCGTAATCATCCAATGAACCGCCCCTGCAGCCAAGGCCTCGTCTCGGAGGTGCGACCTGCACCAAATCTTAGCCGGTAAACTATTCTATTGAGATGATGCGGCAGACAAATTATTTTCAACAACCTGAAGCACAATGTGGAAAAATGTACTTACGTTCAAATGTGGATCACTTTTATTTTCAGCTTATAACATATTCTTATGAAATGGCGCTTCACATCATCTATTGTTAAGAACCTGAAGCATAATGTGAAAAAATGTAATTGAGTTCCGATTTAGATCATTTTCATTTCCAGCTGTAAAATATTCTAATGAAATGATGTTTCAGAGAAATTATTTAAACCTACCACGAATATTAATTTCGAAATTTCAGTGCGTCAATAATAACTTGTCGTTCATTACTTAATTTTTTTTTGTAC
The DNA here is from genome assembly GCA_030386875.1 of Morinoia aosen. Classification (NCBI taxonomy): domain Eukaryota; kingdom Metazoa; phylum Arthropoda; class Malacostraca; order Amphipoda; family Talitridae; genus Morinoia; species Morinoia aosen. The sequence goes on along the minus strand of CM059574.1, from coordinate 57,353,754 downwards.
ATTGAGGCGGACAATAAAATTTTCGAACAAGACCTTGAAATATGACGTGCCAGACAATGCGCAGTTGCAGTCAAAATATAAACATTTTTGTCCGTAAACAAAAGGAGTATGGGTAATTTTACGAATTTTACTTCATAAACTTGAACAATTTCTGCAGATTTGCTATAAGAGAGATTACAATGTGATGTAAGTGACCTACCGTCAGTCGCAATCATAGTTATTTTCCACACGTAGTCCATTTCGTCCTGAATGGTACGGTCAAATCTTTCGTGCTGTTCTCGTTCAGTGGTTCACAGTGGTTCATTGTAAAGGTTCACAGATAATTTGAAAAATATATTATAAATATTTTTGAGAAGTGAGATTCTATCGGCAGACTTAGTATGCATGAGACAACGAAGTTTGCTGGTCGCACGAATAGGGAATTAAATTTGAGCGGCCAACGCCTCCTCACAGTTGAGGTGCACTCGACTCCTCCTCACTATCGAGGTGCATTCGACTCCTCCTCACTATCGAGGTGCACTCGACGCCTCTTCGAAGCGGGTATGTCCACCCCGCCACCCCTCAATTGAGGCGTCCCCGGTGCTTCATCACAGTCCCGCTTTCGCTTGAATTGACGTTGACGGTCGAGGAACACTTTCTCGTTCATCCACACCGACTTGCGGCGACACATCGGGCAGGTTTGCCTGCTCGTGACAAAAACAAGGGCATGGTTAACATGAGCTCCAATATATCATCTACTCACGCTACACAATTCTTGAATCCAAAAATAACCTGGAAAAAGGGCATGGTTAATATGAGCTGCAATATGTCATCTACTCACGCTACAAAATTCATGAATCCAACAAGCAACTTTTACTGGCGAAATAATCATAACGATTAAAAACGACATTTTATTTCAATTTTGTTTTTGAATCAGACTTATAATCATGAATTTTTGTTTGGTTTCATACCTTTATTTTTATGAAGTTTTTATTATTTATGTTTAGGTCACGAAAGTAGTAAAAAGCGTTAAGAAACAAAAAGGCCTCGTATGTTCGAATTCAATACATTAGAAACCAACCCGAGAACAACCTAGTAGATTCAAGGAAATCCTTTAACCAAATTTAAATAAATATTGTTTACGCTACAGGACTTATCATTCCGCATGTCATTTAGAGCTTGATAATAATAAATAAAACCAAGAAGCTCAGATCCTATGAAGTGCTTACCTTCTTTTAAACCACGTCTCGATGTACGGACTGCAGAATATGTGAGAGCACCCTGAGAGGATGCTGAAGTCATCCATGGCGTCTAATGCTTTTGAATAGCAAACTGCGCATTCCAACGGTTCGCCAGTCGTCGGAAATAAATCGGAAAATTGATTTATTTCTTCGAATATGGCTGATCTTCCACTGTAGAATGTTTGTTTTTCATTCCAAGAGTTCAATTTTTTTATGGTGGTCCTCATCTCCTTGGCTTGGAGTTTAAAGTGTTTCACTGCATCTCCTTTTTTATTGACGGTTGGCAGGAACTCAGTTTCAACGTGCTCAAGCAAGATCTTTGCATGTTCCTTGTAGGCTTCAAATGCATCGTTGAATTCTTCGTAATACGACTCAGGTTTGAAAAGGTCGAAGTTTGCCTTGAGGGCGTGGTTCAGCGCCGTAACGTACGATATCAAGTCGAGGGAGTCCACGGCCTTGCTGGTCAGTTCTTGGACGAGGCCTTTTACAATACTCACTAGAGACTTAAATATTTTGATCGCCGACTCTCTTCGAACCGCAGGATCGTTAAAAAACAGCACGGCTGATCTCTGTACGACACGACATCATGTCTTCTTCCTTCCAGGTCACCATTGTAGGCGATTATGTGTCTGTAGATCACAATTCGGACCATTGTTCCAGGCTCCAGTAATGCAGACGGCAATTCGTACTTTTCAGTGGTCTTGGGTAAACATGGACGGTATCTCTGAAATTTCCGTCGAAGAAATTCTTCTGTTGATATTTCTGGATTTGTTGAGACTTCAGCAGGTCCCATGTGGAAGCTCATCCACCCCGACCACTCCACTCCATCAACTGTTTCAGCGTTAGGGGCATTCATTGTGCTGAAGTGAAAGAGTAGTAATTGCAACAGCAGGCGTTACCTGGAAGTTAGAAGCATTCAATTTCAGAAAATTTAAAATTGCATGATATATATATTTGCTGCCGTTCTTTACCCATTTATTAATATGCAATTCCTGTACCTAACAAAAAAAGAAAGCAGTGACGTTATGTCATTAAGTTGAAGCGTAACGGTCAGAGAGACATTCCGGCTATCGACTGAAATTCTCGACCCAGCTACGCTGGAGTCTAATTGCCCACAAACGCCACCGGTTCCTCTGATGGGGAACGTTGCGCTTTCTATTATTTAGCTCTGGACTGTCGGTTTTTATTTAACTTATTTTCAAATGACACTCAGATTACACACTCAGTCTTTTCAGAAATTTGACTTTGAAAGGGAAAACGTATTCATTAGAGAGAGTTCTAAAAAATTCGCTGCATATTCTGAGTGATGTGAATGACGCACCCGGGTCCCAATTTCAAGTATTCTAGCATCAATTTCTTCGCAGATCAAAAAGAAAAATTGAATATTTTTGCTAACGTCTTTATTCCGTTTCTTGACCTGTTTACACAACTAATGTCAACAAAAATATTAATCTTTCCAGCTCAAATTTCTGCTCATAGATCGCATGTGTTTTGTTTTCTTATGTTTGGTTCGGCGAAAACACTGAATGCATAAGCTCCACCAAGGTAGAATATGGTACACAAACTAATAAAAGAAAATAAAATGGTTTTAATGCAGAATGTTGTAAAATCCATTCGTGTAAAAATGCAAAACAAATGAAAAAAATGGCGTGGTGTGCACAAAATATTGTTAACTTAAAAAAATGCATTCTTTTTCATGCCTGAGGTTATCAGAAGCAGCCCAAACTTGGTATAATATTGTCAGAGAGAAAACAACGAACCGAATGAATGTATATACAAAAAATGCTACATTTGGAATGAATCATAAATGGTTTTCGTAAACTAGAAGGAAAGCGCATCAGCGTATTTATTACACCAGCAAAGATTAAAAGTGCATGTTTCAATGTAATATCTGAGCTGAATTGATGTATTGAGTTATTACCTTCAGGTCTTAGACACCCATAATACACCTACGCTAACATCAGCCGCAAAGTGTGCTTGAAAATTTCTAAGTTAGCCATGAACTCCTTAAGTGGAAAACATTTTTCTTCACGATCACGAATGACCGCACTCAGAATAATAAAACAAAAAAACGGCAATTGCTAGAATGTTTAATCGCATGAAATGAAATCCTCGAATCTTACAACAAAGATTTCGATTCCTTTCTTTCATTTTAAATTGGCGTGAACTGTTACAGTCTTCTTAGAGACAAAATCAAAATATCCGTACAGGACACTTCTCGAATAAAACAACAGCAGACTTTTATTTTGGGCATCAAATAACTACCTACTACCTGGATCTAAGACATTATTGGATAGTGCAAACACACTGTTTGAAATTATTTCATGGGCTCAGTTGTTGACCATTGAAGATTTAAAAACGCTCATGAGTCAACCCAAAAATATTGGATATCAGTGAATTACCGCACATTATAAGAAAATCCGTCACTTTTTACTTACTTCAGTTTCTTCAACTGGATAGCTTTTATTTATGTACCGGCACAAACTTCACAAATTTGTTAGCACTATGAACACTTCACCTTCACAGCTCAACCGACAGAAGACAAATGATTTCGCACGTGTCTCCTCTCTTTTAGCTAGGCCCATGACCCATGTGGTTTTTCAAAAAAGTCCATCCGTAGATAGCAGCTGTTTACTTTGCCGGCGCACATAATTTTTTTAGTTTCAGTAGCTCCTTCCATCCTCATCTGGCAATGATGGGTCTTTATATTTTTTAATTAACTTACTTACAAGAAGCCAATTTGACTGGATGTTGAGTTTGTCAAGGTATGCTTCATTAGAACCCATTGAAAATCAGAGTTTTTAATCAGCCTACAATGCCAAATTTGTCTTGAAAAGTTACAGACTTCGGGTATCAGCGAAATGATGTTTGAAAGAATGTTTTCATTGAGCATCGTAAACAAAATATGGTTATCACTTTTGAACAATATCAGTAATAAATCAGTCACTTTCACACTTGTTTACTAAGTACAAAAATTTTGCCAAAGCAGAAGAAAAATTCCGAACATCGAGGAATTTTTTAGCTGGGGATCTGAAGAAAATTTAAAAGTTTGATGTAAAATTTATTAAGCTAGAAATCTGTCACATATTAGAATGCTCTTCGAACCATTTTACAGTTCTTTAATATTTACAGTAGAAAACAAGAAAGGGATGAACAATCAATTCCAAGTCCAGTTATATTCCGATTAATAGAAACCACAATCGCTGGTCGCATCTGTGAAATGTTATATCATATTTCTATCCAGTTATTTTTATACGCCAGTTTAGCTTAGACAATTGCAATTTTGTGCACAATTCGAGTTTGCTAAAAATATTCACTTAAATTATCGCTGCTGAAATTTTCAAACCTAATTTATAAATAATTTTTGTTTGGAGAAACGAAGGATCGGGATCATCATACCAGGAAAATATAAAGCTATTATCTCTATGATAGCACAAAAAGCTTCAGCTTTATTCTCTTTCTTCAGTCGGATAACTTTTATTCCCGCAGCGGGCACAAACATTACAGCACTGTAAGGCCTATTTCACACTGGGTTAACAAAGCAGCATCTAGCAAGCTCGCATGAGCTATCTAACAGATGGGCTCCAAGACTGGTAGGTGGGAATAGCATTTTCACCTCTCATTCTGGATGCTGGATAAAACGTACGAGTTCAGTGTAAAGCCAACAGCTCGTAATAGTGCTATTCCTACCTACGAGCCTCGCTCACTATCTGCTAGATTGCTCCTGCGAGCCCGCCAGATGGAGCTTTGTTAACTCAGTGTAAAGTAGGCGTAAACACCTTGTCGGCGCAGGCCAGCCGGGAGAACATGAATGTTTTCCCTACGGTGCCCTACCTTGCTTTCTTGGGACTAGGCCCAAGATTTTCACGTTTGTTCAACTGGTGATCTTTTATTTTTGTTACGATAACATCTGAGTTCATTTGATGCTTTGTTCACTTTGATGTTTAATTTGTACGTATAAATGCAGTATCCAGGTTTGTTTGATGTATCACTTATGAATTTTTAAACCGGATAACTCATAATTGACTGCTGGAATGGGCTCAACTTAAGTAAGTGAAACGAGTTACGATAATATCTGAGTTCAGTTGATGTATTTTTCATTTTGATTTTAAATTTGCGCATTGTAATGCAGTTTCCAGGTTATTTTGATGCATTATTTATGAAGAATTTTTAAGCCAAATAATTGATTATTGACTGCTGAAAAAGGCTCATCTTAAGAAGATGAAAAGAGTAGGGCACGTGTTATTGAATAATTTGATAGAAAATTTGCTTAATAATAGATAATTTTCGAAATAATAATTATTCAATCCTTAAAAAAATCAGGATGGGAGCAGAATATCGCGAAGCACGTACACGCAATCTCGTTGTTTCATAGTCACTTTGCATTATATTCAACACTAACATAAAAGCGAAATGAAACCAAATATTTATTTTGAAATCAGATTTTTATCCATCAACTATAATACTAAGCCTTCAGATTCCTAAAAAGTTTTCAGTGCATCGAAATGTACTTGCGATCCAATATTTCCGACAACAATTTTCCTCATTTCAGCAACCACAATTTGCCACTTTTTAACATCTCCAAACTTGTGTCCATCTGATAAATATCGTAAGCATATCGTGTGTCTCCTTGAGCGACTTCGTTTATTCCTAGTCACATTACAGTACAACTAACAATAACGTTAGAGCAGAATGTGACCAAAATACTGTTTTTGAAACATGGCTTTCATCTATCAGCAACAAAACTAAGCATGAATTGTTGCCAGAGTCTAGAACTGTACGTTTTAGTCGATCTGTTTCGACGTATCACAAACTTGTTCTTGCTTGAAATCAGTCGGATTGTTCAAAAGGAACTATCGAGGCTGCTAAGTAAAAACATCATTTCATCACAACGGAGCTGATAAAAAACATCTTCATTTCCAAATCAAAGCTCTGAAAGCTCAAGCGAATTTGATTGTAGTAGGCAATCCTGAAAGTTAATATTTGAGGCGCACAAGATGTACAAGTAAGCAATAAATTTCGTCACATGAATTGGATTTCGTCCTTCATTTCTTCTAGAGACAAAATCTCTGGCGCAGCCGTGACTAACAGGCAACCTGACTGCTAATGCGCCTATTGTACAGCGTAGGCCTAACTAGAGGCGGTAGGTTCAGTCAATTGAAGCGACGAAGACAAAGAGATGAAGAAATTGTCATTTCAGTTTAGATTTCTGCTCTTTTCTTGCGCAAGTTGTGCTTTATGATTCATATGGTAATGATAATAGTAAAGAAAAGCGCGTAGCAGAGCAGAGCGGAGCGGCGCGCTCGGGAAATTCGTTGGGATTTTTTGACGCTCGCTGCGAGCCTTTCTCCGCGGCTCCACCTATGGATCGTCATATCCTACAGGGGTAGAATTGTAGTTTGCTTTAAAAAGTATAATATATAACTAATAATATGTATAACTAATCATAAAAAACTAGAACTGATAGTGTAACATGTAATATTTTATTTTTATTTAACCCATTTGGACTTACTTGACATTTTTTCTTTTTTTCTTCTGCTTTCTATGATTTGTTATTTTATTATTGCTATAATTTAAGGAATCTGCATTTATTTTCCTTGTTGTGTAGATTTTTTTTTTGCTATGCTATGTATATTATTTTATGATCTTGTAAAAGAAATAATTATGTAGGATATTTTAATTAGGTTTTCATTTTTTCAGTAAAATTGTAGTAAAATGAGGTCGTATGGTGAGGAGGAGGCCTCAATGAGTGTCCGATTCAAAATAAGCTGCAAATATCATGAACTCGGCTGATTTTTTTCCAACACTAACGGAAAACATGTCAGTATTTTGAGAGTTTTTAGGTCAGAAAAATCAGTATTTGTCAGTATATTTCACTCAGTTTTCTCTGGCCCAACCCTTAATTTCTGAAGGTAATTATTTTACTTGCACTCACGCTGAAGTCACCAGAAGACTCTCTGTCGTTCCTACTGGTCTACGAAAACCTGTAGTCCAACAAAGTGATACAACTTTTATGTTAAGACTTTAATTTTGCTCAAAGAACTTTGCTTTACATGACTCCTCAATAAAAATTTGTGAATTATTACTGAATAGCAAATTCATCTTATCTCGTTGGAAGTTTTTATTTCTATAAGCGATTGAAGTACATCAAAATTTTCCGGTTTCAACGGTGAATACTCGAAGAATCGCGATTCATCTTTCCTCAGTGCTTCGAAGAGATAGTGGTATTCTCCATAGCGATCTCTCCTCGCGTTGATGGGATGGACCTAGTGTTTCAATCTCTGTTTTTTCCTATCGAACCATAGGAACGCACACACGAAATGCTCATTAGCGCCTGATTCTTACGTAGGTCGCTTTGCTCTGCTTACATGTGAACACCTGCTCCGCTCCGCTCCACTTGTAGTGTGAACGCTCCCTAACCTGAACGTGATCACGCTGGTCGCGATGTGAGCCTCCGGAGTACACGAAGGGAATCTTCATGCTACTGACCGACCAGCAACCTCAAGCTAAATTTTCATAGATACTCATTCAAAGCTAAATTAAGGCACGCTTCAGTTAATGTTTGATATTTTCAAAATGGCTCAATACTTTTAACATGAGTGAAATATTGAATTTCAGTTTCCCCTTACATTCGAGCTGAATGTTGAACTCCATTCTGACTCATCGCAGTCAACGTGTTAATGAAAGGCTTGAATATAGTACGGTCGTTTATAGTACAAGAAAAATTTAGATTTAATGTTCTGCCCAATCAAATAGTGTATTATATTAGCTTCAACTGCTTCCCTGCTTCATTTCTTGTGTATAATTAGAAATTTTATGGCTAAAAATCCCTCGTGAGCGACGGCTTATATCGCCACAACGCTAACCTCTACCGCGATGTGTAGTTCCCTCGAAATGATGGGACTGGTACCTCTCCTTAATGTGATAGGAGTGGTACTTCCCATGAAAATTATAAGACTGGTACCTCTCCTGGAAATGATGTACCTCTCCTGATTGTGTGCTTCACCCGCGCATCTTAGGGAAAATCACGAGAAGAAGGTCATATGACCGATATTCTGCCTGAACGAGATGAATAATGAAACGCATCGTAAAGAAAATATTGGGATCATCTTTATTATGGACGAAATATAAACCAGGACAATAAAAATATTGAATTTGCAGTCTCTTAATTTGGTCTGTCATGTATAGAACACATATACGCTCCTTGCCTAAAAGAGAGCAGAATTTTGCAGCTGAAATCGTAAACGAGAATCCGTTATCAAAACACGCTATTTCGAAAGGAGGAAATGAGATCTATCGAGATCTGGACTAACTAAAGACGATGACCAGGTCTTCATTGAGCGGCAGGTTGACGATGACGACGAGCACCTGCGACACGTCGTCGTACACGAACGTGTCCACGTCACCGACGTTGACGGTGACGGCAGCGGGGGCGGCGGGGTAGCCGAGGATGCGGACGGTGCCGAGGTTGACGCCGTCGGCGGCGGTGCGGTCGTACATCCCCGTCAGGACCAGCTCGTTCTGGGGACACGGGGAGGAATGTTATTTAACCCTAGTATGTTCTAAAAAATCCCCGTCAGCACCAGCTCGTTCTGCGGTTGGCGCGAGAAACTTGGAGTTTCAGTTTTTACAAGTTTTTAATCCGCTACGTGTCTACTTTTGAATCGATTATTAAATTGGCGTCAACCAACCTGCATAATCCGCTTTTTCGACAGAAGCACATTCATGTGGGTAGCATAGATTACTGCGCACACATTCAAAATTTGAAGTGATAGAGTTATGAACGCAACGATCACCTACGAAGATTTGGTACCTCAGCGGAAGCGTTGTTAGAGTCGACAGGCCATATTAGTGTAATCTAAATGCTCACGATGCTCAAAAGCATAGTGCGGTTCCTCAGCGAAGGCGACGTCAGCCAGGAAGGTCTCTGCCATGGTGTGCTCCATCTCTCCGTCGTCCCAGAACACCTCGCCCGTCGCCGTCTGCTGGTCGTCCAGCGCCACCAGCAGACCGAAGTCGTTCAGGCGGCTGCCAAGTACAAAAACGTGTAACGCTGCTGTACGTGATTTGAAGATCTTATTTTTAAAGATGTTACTTGTTGAAGATTTTATTTCTTGGAGATTTTATGCCTGTTATAACTAGCTTTAAGTTAAACTAAGCTGGTCTGAATGTTTGCTCGGTGTTAAAATAGAATGAGGATGTCGACAGGAACGAGCCGTGTTGCCCATTCCCGAGTTGTTGTACGTACACAACCGAGTCTGAGAAGTATTACCGAGTGTGAGAAGTATTGCTGGGTACAAGAAGTATTGCCGAGATTAAGAAGTATTGCCGAGTGTAAGAAGTATTGCCGAGTGTGAGAAGTATTGCCGGGTGTGAGAAGTATTGCTGGGTATAAGAAGTATTGCCGAGAGTAAGAAGTATTGCCGAGTGTAAGAAGTTTTGCCGAGTGTGAGAAGTATTGCTGGGTATAAGAAGTATTGCCGGGAGTAAGAAGTATTGCCGAGTGTAAGAAGTATTGCTGGGTATAAGAAGTATTGCCGAGAGTAAGAAGTATTGCCGAGTGTAAGAAGTATTGCCGAGTGTGAGAAGTATTGCTGGGTATAAGAAGTATTGCCGAGAGTAAGAAGTATTGCCGAGTGTAAGAAGTATTGCCGAGTGTGAGAAGTATTGCTGGGTATAAGAAGTATTGCCGGGAGTAAGAAGTATTGCCGAGTGTAAGAAGTATTGCCGAGTGTGAGAAGTATTGCTGGGTATTAGAAGTATTGCCGGGAGTAAGAAGTATTGCCAAGTGTAAGAAGTATTACCGAGTGTGAGAAGTATTGCTGGGTATAAGAAGTATTGCCGAGAGTAAGAAGTATTGCCGAGTGTAAGAAGTATTGCCGAGTGTGAGAAGTATTGCTGGGTATAAGAAGTATTGCCGAGAGTAAGAAGTATTGCCGAGTGTAAGAATTATTGCCGAGTGTGAGAAGTATTGCTGGGTATAAGAAGTATTGCCGAGTGTAAGAAGTATTGCCGAGTGTGAGAAGTATTGCTGGGTATAAGAAGTATTGCCGAGAGTAAGAAGTATTGCCGAGTGTAAGAAGTATTGCCGAGTGTGAGAAGTATTGCTGGGTATAAGAAGTATTGCCGGGAGTAAGAAGTATTGCCGAGTGTAAGAAGTATTACCGAGTGTGAGAAGTATTGCTGGGTATAAGAAGAATTGCCGAGAGTAAGAAGTATTGCCGAGTGTAAGAAGTATTACCGAGTGTGAGAAGTATTGCTGGGTATAAGAAGTATTGCCGAGAGTAAGAAGTATTGCCGAGTGTAAGAAGTTTTGCCGAGTGTGAGAAGTATTGCTGGGTATAAGAAGTATTGCCGAGAGTAAGAAGTATTGCCGAGTGTAAGAAGTATTGCCGAGTGTGAGAAGTATTGCTGGGTATAAGAAGTATTGCCGAGAGTAAGAAGTATTGCCGAGTGTAAGAAGTATTGCCGAGTGTGAGAAGTATTGCTGGGTATAAGAAGTATTGCCGAGAGTAAGAAGTATTGCCGAGTGTAAGAAGTATTGCCGAGTGTGAGAAGTATTGCTGGGTATAAGAAGTATTGCCGAGAGTAAGAAGTATTGCCGAGTGTAAGAAGTATTGCCGAGTGTGAGAAGTATTGCTGGGTATAAGAAGTATTGCCGAGAGTAAGAAGTATTGCCGAGTGTAAGAAGTATTGCCGAGTGTGAGAAGTATTGCTGGGTATAAGAAGTATTGCCGAGAGTAAGAAGTATTGCCGAGTGTAAGAAGTATTGCCGAGTGTGAGAAGTATTGCTGGGTATAAGAAGTATTGCCGAGTGTAAGAAGTATTGCCGAGTGTAAGAAGTATTGCTGGGTATAAGAAGTATTGCCGAGTATAAGAAGTATTGCCGAGTATAAGAAGTATTGCCGAGTGTGAGAAGTATGGCTGGGTATAAGAAGTATTGCCGAGAGTAAGAAGTATTGCCGAGTGTAAGAAGTATTGCCGAGTGTGAGAAGTATTGCTGGGTATAAGAAGTATTGCCGAGAGTAAGAAGTATTGCCGAGTGTAAGAAGTATTGCCGAGTGTGAGAAGTATTGCTGGGTATAAGAAGTATTGCCGAGAGTAAGAAGTATTGCCGAGTGTAAGAAATATTGCCGAGTGTGAGAAGTATTGCTGGGTATAAGAAGTATTGCCGAGTGTAAGAAGTATTGCCGAGTGTAAGAAGTATTGCCGAGTGTGAGAAGTATTGCTGGGTATAAGAAGTATTGCCGAGTGTAAGAAGTATTGCCGAGTATAAGAAGTATTAGAGGCCATTAGCGAGAAGCTAACGAGAATGAATTAAAAATTAAAAAATTATATGAAGGTAAACTCATTTTTTTAGGATTCTAAGCGAATGTAGTTGACCACGCTGTTGCACGCTCAACATGCAGGGTTTCTGGTCAACGCATTTTGATTTCACGGGTTTATTCCATTTCACATCAGAGGCATACGCTCAATTTGACATTGTATAGCCGATGGACATTTCAAAATAAAAATGCAAAATTCTGTACATCATCTGGCTTGTTGGTTTATTTTGAAATTACATGAAATTAACAGCTAAAGACGTTGGGGGCATAATTAATAATCTATTGATTGAGTGTAAGACTTTTAACACAAATTACTCAGTCACACGTTCAAATAATTTCATGTATAATATTTGTATTATATTCTTTTAACAACTAGCATCGGACTTGGCTTGCTCAAATTTTTGTTACTATGACAGAATCTTGAAAGGTTGTTGAAATGCATTTCTGTATTATAGTGTATACGACATACAGTGTATCATAATGAAATCAAATTATTTCACTGACTGCGTGGTCATGCGGCTCATGATGACTTTTTATCGTTCTTTCGTCGTAAACTAATATATGTTGCCTAATGAAATATTATATTTTTCGAGCTTTGAACTGTGACCGTTAGTGGAAAATAAATTGTTAACCCACAATTTACTCTAAAATGAAGGTTATTGTAACCCCCAAATGTAGGTTAAAAAACATTCTACTCCGCAAAATGGTCATCAATTTAATACCATAAAACACTAAGATTTCAACACATACCTACGAGTGATTTTTTATATTCTGCTACTCAACATTATTCATTCGGAAACTAAAATAATTCCTGCACTTGAAAAAAGCGGCTCTCTACTCCTCTTTTTCACCATACCAACAATATGGAAGCCTAAATTTAACTAATGCATTTAGCTGTTAGTGGACTTATGGCACTACAAATATTCAATTGGAAATGAGTAAAGAGTAAACTGTCATTGCTTATTGTATTACTTCCCGTTCATTTATCAAGCAATGAAGTGAAAGTTCCACTCATTCCTCGTTGACGTGCCTGGCGGCCGTGGTGTTGGAAGGCTCCTGGAAGGGCAGGATGGAGCCTCCTCGGAAGTACAGGGGGATTTTCTCGAGGGGAGCGTCTACTTCAACCGTGGCTGGCCCGACCACCTCGGCGACCTCAGTATCCAGGGCGTACCAGATGGCCTCCGCGCGGCTAGACATGATACAATTTTGATGAATACATCGGTAGGGGAGAAAGAAATTTAACTCTCAACTGTGTGAAAGGTTCATTTCGTAACTATTAGAAACACCCGAAGTAATTTTCCAACAATTGGTTATAATACTTTTCTTTGTGGTATATTATCCAGAAGTATAATGTCTTCAGCCTAAATATTAAATAATATTCAACTGTTTCATTTAACAAGAGTTTGAATTACTTTGAGAGAAAATAAATCCCTATCACGAGGAAATTCCGCATTAGTTTTCATTCATGACTTTTGGATTGACACACGCTAATGATTTTGAGCAAAATTATTAGAAAAAATTCTCATAAAATTGTTTCACTCTGGAGAGCGCTTAATTTTATACAATTGTTCAATTTTCATTTAACGTAATCGTACTTTACACCTTCTAACACAATCCAGAACACGTGATGGAAGTATAGTGCAGATGGAGCATTAAATCTGCTGGCATAGAAGTCAAAACTCTCAAACCTAACTGCATTCTAAAATTGTAGAGTACGGCAGCTAACTTTGTTGATTTGTATTTGACGCCTAGCGTTGAGGAAGGGTTGTAGAGGGGTGGAATTGGTTCATTGGACAGAAGAGGTCCTAAAGTTCTGTTTGTTCCCTCGTCACTAACCGTCATGCAGTGGATTGGTGAGCAGCTCGCTTTTGCCGCCGCAGAGTTATTTTCGAACGGCCAGTCGGTAATCGCCATTCAACGTGCCCACCTGCGACCCTCACTTCAGGGAAGTAGACACTCCTGCCGACCCTCACCTCAGGGTAGTAGACACTCCTACCGACCCTCACCTTAGGGAAGTAGACACTCCTGCCGACCCTCACCTCAGGGAAATAGACACTCCTGCCGACCCTCACCTCAGGGAAGTAGACACTCCTGCCGACCCTCACCTTAGGGAAGTAGACACTCCTGCCGACCCTCACTTCAGGGAAATAGACACTCCTGCCGACCCTCACCTCAGAGAAGTAGACACTTCAAAAGACCCTCACCTGAGGGAAGTAGACACTCCTGCTGTTGGCGCCCTCCGTCAGCACGGGCGCGATCATGAGGCCGTCCCCCCACATGAACTGGTCGTCCACGAGCCGCGCCTCCAGGTCCGACGGGAACACGTTGAACATCGCGCGGGCAACGGAGTTGCCGTTCATGTGAGCCTGGAGATCATTGAGTGTTATACATTCAGTGCCTAACAAAACGCGCGGGCAACGGAGTTGCCGTTCATGTGAGCCTGGAGACCGTAGAGTGTTGTACATTCAGTACCTAACACAACGCGCGGGCAACGGAGTTGCCGTTCATGTGAGCTTGGAGACCGTAGAGTGTTGTACATTCAGTACCTAACACAACGCGCGGGCAACGGAGTTGCCGTTCATGTGAGCCTGGAGACCGTAGAGTGTTATACATTCAGTACCTAACACAACGCGCGGGCAACGGAGTTGCCGTTCATGTGAGCCTGGAGACGGTAGAGTGTTGTACATTTAGTACCTAACACAACGCGCGGGCAACGGAGTTGCCGTTCATGTGAGCTTGGAGACCGTAGAGTGTTATACATTCAACACCTAACACAACGCGCTGGCAACGGAGTTGCCGTTCATGTAAGCCTGCAGACCGTAGAGTGTTATACATTCAGCACCTAACACAACGCGCGGGCAACGGAGTTGCCGTTCATGTGAGCCTGGAGACCGTACAGTGCTATACATTCAGTACCTAACACAGCGCGCGGGCAACGGAGTTGCCGCTCATGTGAGCCTGGGGACCGTAGAGTGTTGTACATTCAGTACCTAACACAACGCGTGGGCAACGGAGTTGCCGTTCATGCGAGCCTGGAGACCGTACAGTGTTACATTCAGCACCTAACACAGCGCGCGGGCAACGGAGTTGCCGCTCATGTGAGCCTAGGGACCGTAGTGTGTTGTGCATTCAGTACCTAATTCAGGTTATTTTTAATATGGGACCTCGAAATGATCTTCAATAACTTTTGATAAAATGAACGGATTTTTTATAACAAAACGGTAGTAGAATCCTGAGATTTATTACTTTTATCTGGTACCTACGTATTTATGATCCAGTCAAAATAAGAATCAGAGGACACTGTAAAATTCATTCTGCTTTGAAACTACCACCAAGATGACGAACTGCACAGAGGAACAATTAGCTTTCATAAACAGTGCATCCTATTCTGATGGAAGGAGCATTGTCCTAGCTCACCGAAATTTCAACAAATAGTACCACCTGTACTATTTCTAGGCTGGAACAATCCTCCAAGAAATTGACTAGTCAACGTCAATTCCTTATAGGACTTAAGAGATAACTACCACCAACCCAGTGGAAGAGAGCGTAGAGGTAGGGCAAGAACTTTTAGTGCGTCAGGAGCACATTGCGGCACACCTCAGTGACAGAAGGCCAGGACGCAGGATCTTGATCTTCTTCTCCCATGCCGTTGTGGTTCCGGCTGAACATGGGGCAGTGAATGACATGAAATTATATTTTCCAACAAATACATTGTCTGGCCATAGTAGCAATGATATGATGAAAATAATGATCATCTGTAAACAGATGTTCACTCTGCTAAAATCGCAGATGCACTAAAAATTTAAAAGCGAAAAAAATGCTAATAAAATGACAAATTTTATCAGCATTGTCATCACATTTAAATTTTTAATGATCATTAGAATCGACATGACTGTGTCACTGGTTAGAAATGGTATGCAATACAACATGTGTGCTATGTTTCGTGCGCAATGAGGATTTCGTTGGCATCAATGATGATTTAGGCATTAAGGTATTATCTAGCATAGATAGTTATGTAGTTTCGACGTTCAGATCTTTTAATGCTTTGAAAAAATTAATCCAGCCGAAAATTCTGTGTATCCATATCTGAAATGCTACTTATCATCTCAACATGGAACATTCCCTTTCATTCTACACAACATTTCAAGGTTTTCACGAACCTGAAGGGATAGAAAGCTCCAATTTCCATCCATCTGGTACAGAGCTCTTCGGTCAGGTGTCCGTAGAAGCCGCAGATATCAGGTCCGATCATCGGGATTCCAAACATATTGAATTCAAGAACACCTGTTGTTGAAAAAATCCATTTAAGCCAATTTGGTTCTAGAAAGTCTGGAATCAATTTTAGAAGTAGAACCGAAATGTAGAATCATGAGTAGAGAGTGAAAATAATTTTTTTCTTAGAAAATTTACATGAAAGAGAACAGTTAGCAAAGCATAAACAGAAAATTAGTTGGACGACCGTTAATAAATCTAGAACGCTTCCGTGTCTCTTACGTATGATGAAAGCTCTCATGTCTTCGCTCACCTATGATGGATGCTCTCTTGTCTTCGGTCACCTATGATGGAAGCTCTCTTGTCTTCGCTCACCTATGATGGAAGCTCTCATGTCTTCGCTCACCTATGATGGAAGCTCTCTTGTCTTCGCTCACCTATGATGGACGCTATTTTGTCTTCGCTAACCTATGATGGATGCTCTCTTGTCTTCGCTCACCTATGATGGAAGCTCTCATGTCTTCCCAGGTAGCAAAGTTGTCGCCCAGCCAGTGGAAGGAGTAGCGGCCGGTGCCGACGTAGCTGGACTGAGTAATAGGGTGGAGCGTTTTTTCACGTTTTTCAATGTTCTAATGTGGGTAGTGTAGAAAAGTCGTGAATGCATGTCAAAATAAGTCATGCAAAATCTTAGACCTGTATGATAAAATTTTCCCGTTGCACAAGCGCATTGAAAATTTGAAAAAGTGAGAAAAATTGCTAATATTTTCCAAGTGTGGAGTAAATTAAAAAATGTCGCATTGACTTTGGGTAAGTTTTAAATGAAAGTACTAAATTTGCTCTAAAATTTCATTTCAATATGTTTTCCTGTGAAACTTCGTCTTCTGCTTGCACATTTGATCAGAAAAATAGAAAAAATACTTTAAAATGTACTGTTTTTAGAATGTCACTATTTTTACATGTGGAGATTCACCTTCTTGTGTAATGATTTATATGCAGCTCTTAGTTTATTTTATCGATTATTAGGGTAATAATGACAATAAAATAATCCAGAACTCACTACGTGGAAGTGGCTGCATGTCGAGTTCCACCCTACCCAACCCAACCTCCCATCCATGTTAGGTAGTCAAATTTCGTTCAATCTGTATTGATTTTTTGTTTCAAATTTTGACAACTTCTTTCTACCTTCAATTCTGTTTCTTATGTACCCGTCACGGGCCTCATTGCCAACTACAGAGGTAGAGGCATCTGTCACTAGTTTAATAAATTTTTCGACTGCCTGTGTGTGGCAACGGAAATCGGGAATGAGCTTTGGCAATTCTTTTGATTTAATTAGAGTTGTGATATCTTCTGTAGATAACTTTTTTGTTGCTGGAGGTTCTGTAAGCTGGATGGTTTGCCAGTTAATCATAGAATAATATGAAGTAGCAGAGAAAATAAGCTTAGGTAACTTAAATTTTCTTGGTACTGTTTCGTCTGCACATTCTCTTGCTTTCAGGATGCGTCTAAATCCAAGTTCACGCACTGTTTCTGATTCATCATGAATCATAGCAAGCAACAGGTTTTCCGGATGAGCAAAGTAAGCATTGTTTTGTATGACTTTCTCAACAATATTGCGATGTTCCTCTGTCATTGAACGAGGATTGGTTATCAACGCAAATAAGTGCTGGGTGCCATGAATTACAGAAGGTTGCCTTTTGATAGAGAAACAAACTGGTGCATAAACTGCCATGATGTAATTTACTATTGCCAGCAAAGAAGAGATTGGATTAACTTCGGATACATACAGTCGTAGTATCCGATTTGCGGTGGTAAGCCACCTAGCATGGTGCATTTTCCCTGGATTTTTAAGTGCCAATTCCAGAGAACATTCTCCTGTTGACACGGCTCGATGTCTTTGCAGCAAATAAGCCTGGTCTTTACTGAGATCGGAATTTTCAAAACAAATATCTTCACAAGGAATGGCAGTGAACTGTACTATTGGTCATTTTTCACAGTCAGGTAGACATTTGCCAATGGGTCCTTTTAAGCCTCTTGGTCCGGCCGTTTGTCCATCGATGTTTTTAATTAGGTGACGCAAAGGCAGCTCATTTGCATGTAGCAAACAAACAAACCAGTGTAGTGGTTTCTTCAGTTTGTCTTCTAATAATTTTATAATGCCACCTTTTTCACCTGTATTCACAGTGTGAATACAGGAAACAGGTACCCGTTACGTGCCCCGACGGTTTTAAATAAATTTTCGTTTGTTATAAACTGGATTCTAACTCAGGTTTATAGCATCAAATTGCCGCTGAATTTTTCCACTTACTGTGAAGTAGCAACTGCCTCCGAGTACCCGTAGAGACTGTGCACGTCGTACTGTATGTAGGTCTGCAGGCCATCAGCGCTGGCTCCTGACATACACAGGGTCTTGTCCGCCAGCTTGTTGATGAAGTTCACCGGCACCGATGCGGCGAGAGGCGGATACGGGGGGTCGTCGTAGCTGAGTATAATACAGATCTTTAAATAATGTTCATAATAAAAGAGATACGAATCCGTAGCGAAACAGGTACGAATTCGTAGCAAAAGAGGTACGAATTCGTAACAAAACAGATCCGAAACTGTAACAAAACTGACATGAATCTGTAACAAAACAGATACGAATCCGTAACGAAACATGTGCGAATCCATAGCAAAGCAGCTACACATCAGTAATAAAACAGGTACGAATTCGGAGCAAAAGTGGTTCGAATTCGTAAGGAATCTGGTACGAATCCGTAACAAAACATGTTTGAATATTTAGTGTACTATGCATTGCATTTCAAAAATTAACTTGACATCTTCTCTGTGTTTGTGCTTTTAGCACTAGGTCACATTAGAGATAGGGACAGAGATTTGGTCAAGTGAACTACAAATTATAAGTTCTACGAACTTTTTAACCAATTATTATATTCAATAGGTAGGTTAAAAGACAATATGATCAGCGATTAATGGGAAGTGATTTTGTGCCCTGAATTATATAAGTAGGCGATGTGTCCTTCCAATCGCGATTTTTTATTATCTTTCATTCAAGTTTGGGTGTATGTTTGAACAATAAACTCCAAGTAACATACATTCAAAACGCGGAGACTAATGCCAAGAGTATGATATCCTCAATAATTGTCAACTCTAGTTGGCAGTTTCAAAAGAAGGCAAGTTGTGCGCCATGCCCCTCTTCCCCGTTCACCTCAGAGGTCATATAAGCGGTGAGCTCATTAGGGCAGTTCTCCAGCGTTTCCCTAACCTCTGCCCGTATAAAGTACAGTAACTTGAATTACTCATGAAGTTTTTATCTCATTCGCTGACACGAAATGGAAAATGAAATAAGTGTATTGTATAAAAGGAACAAGTAGCTTGAATGATTCATAAAGTTCTCATCCCATTTGCTCACACAAATGCGAAGGACATAACACATGTATTTTATTTTCTAAAGCGTTACCTTCATCAGTAACAACTCACCGGTTCACTGGACACATGAGTCGGTTCTCGATGCCGAGGCTCGTGTCGAAGTTGGCAATTTCGTTCATGTCGATCCACAAGCCGTCGAAGTGTATGGACTGTCAAAGAAAATTATACCTAGAGAGTGTAAAGAGAAAGTAGCTAGTGCTTCACTCAAGGGGAACAGGCAAAAAGTCAACATAACAATTCATCCCAAATGCCGCTGCCACACGAGTTTAAATAGTAGCAGTTTGTCACCATAGTTTACGTCCCCGTGCTATTCCGATTGTCTGGGGCTACGACATGATCAGATTTCGGCCATGAGCATCGGTGCAGTGTGGTAAAGGGCTCGCAGTAATTTGGTAACAAAGATGAAACGGGGTTGGGTTCGTATTAGCATTTTTTTAAATTTTCTCTCTCTGGTGTTCAATCTATCATCTACTGGTAAAGTGTTTTTGTCATCGCTGTTTTCTCGTGAAGTTCGAAATTAGCGCTGTCAGTTTTGTTTCGATATAAATTCCAGAAATGGCATTTTCACTGAGTGATTAATAGTTTTGATTAAATTCCGTGGAAAATATTAGATAAGAGTTTATGAAATTCGAGAAATGCTTTTATGATCATGAACAGTTTTTAGTGACTAGAATGAAACTAGAAAGTTACATGATTACTTTTATTGTGTATAAATTGAAATCAGTATAAATTTTGAACAATATTTGGATTTTTATCCGAGCTAAATTACGTAACTTTTTCTCATCGCATTTGATTTTTGTATGAAAACTTTTGAAGTATTTTCCCTCAATTTAGAATTAAAAGTGGCCCCTACTCTACGGTATGTATGTACAATCAAGCTCAGTGATGTCTTAATATCTTCAGAGATTATTTTGGGATCCAAAAAGTGTCTTGAGATGTTGAAATCTCTAAGAAGTATTTAAGTTTACTTCAGTTTCTTAAACTAAATCATTTCCCTCATTAACGCTTTGATTGCGCCAGGTAAAACTGAAGTTGAATATTTAACTCAAATTTAAAGACAATTCGAGGTAAGCAATGTTGAATGTTGCAAAAATTAACTGGATTGTACTCTCATATAGTTTTGATTAAGTATTTATGGAAGTTTAGAGTGTCACCGCTAGTCAGTCAGCAGCTTAATGAAAATTCTCTCCGTGTACCACCGGTGGCTAACGTCACAGTTAAAGTGTTACATAAAGTAAATGGTCACGAATAGCGAAGAAATCAAGAAGTGTGTGACGGTTCACTTCGGGACTCTGAGAGACCATATCATGAATTTGGTAACGCAATGCAACGGATTGGACTTCGTGTCATGGTGGCCTATGAAGTGTTAATTTTTATTTTCACAAATGGCGGAGACATAGATTAAAATAAAACTTACCTAAGGGAAATATCTGACACCTCTATTACGAACGAGAAAAAACTCACATCTCAAGATTTTACATAGCTAAGACATAGGGGCAATTAGCCCGAACCAATGCAAAATTGTACCACATGGAGGCAATTACGCAGTCCGGTCCGAAAGAGTATCGTCAATTATACGGCAAAAAAGAGTGCAATCAATCATACGGTAAGAAAGAGTACTATCAATCATTCAGTTCGGAGTGTAGCCAATTATACGGTAAGAAAGAGTACAATCGATCAAAAAGTTTTAAAGAGTGTAGTCAATTATACACTACGAATTGTAGTGTATACTACGCGCAACTTTAAAGTAGCGTGCACAAATAGGTCACTCAACTTCAGCTGATGCGCCATACCTGGTAGAAACGGCCGATTTCTTCGCCCCACCAGCGCTTGGTGTCCTCCATGAGGAAGTCGGGGAAAGCCACTCTTTCGTAGGGCCAGACGTTGCCCAACATGAAGTCGTCAACTTCTATCGGCAGGTCTTCTGGTATCAGGTCTGGAGTCATCCACTGCGCAAATAACCACAGAAGTTTAACCTGATACCAGACCACAGATTGCAATGCGCATTTGTAGAGCGTTAAGGCACAAAATTGCTTAACATTAGATTCATATTAATTGAACGAAGCGTTCATTAAAAAATAAAAACTTTATTGGTTTCAGACAGCTTCTAGTTGAGGAAAATGCTCTGCTGTTTGAAGTATTATTCAATTTTTTCAACCCGTTGGCTCACGTTGAGGAATACTTTCTGTTGTCGCCCAGTTTCATAGGTAAAGTAAGTCGACGTGTTCACCGCAATCCCTGGGTCCTGCTCAACGCAAAGTTAATTATAACATAAACAGTGAGGGTTTTTTTACAATGAATTTTTACTGTTTAAGATTATAGTATTGGTCTGCGATCGAAGAACAAAATACGATTTCACTTTAACAGTAATGATTAATTTCATATAATGATAGTTTGTGGGCACACATGAGATTGAAAAAGTTTCGTTAGCACAGTTACTTATTGGTGCAACTTGATATTTGTTTCATTTTTGGGTGCTGTACAAATACCTACTGCGTATTTGTACCGCAAATTCACAACAAATCCCTACTGGGAGATTAAAAAAGTCTGAGAGCTGTAGAAATACCTACAGTGTCAAAATTGGCTACTAAACAAGTTTATAAAATTGACACACTAGCACTAGAAAACATAGTTTCAGAAAACTTACGAGTACTCTCAATATTTAGACCTCGTTAATGATGCCAAGGTCAGCTAGCTCTAACTTCGCCCTAAGAGAAAAGAAACTTGAATTTCAGAGAACAGTGTTTCCTTGCTACTTCGCGGTTCGACCACCGCAGATTCACTACTTCTCGGAATTCTAAAATACGTGTAAGGAAAGTATTTGAAGGAGTTTTCGCGTAAAATACAATCATCAGCTGCGCAGTAAAAGTCACCTTCATTTCTTAATCATTTTTGCTTAACAGTAGTCCCTGTTACTTATAAAGTACTATGCCATAGAGTTGTTATTAACTGGTTGTTAACACAACCAGTAAAGTACAGGGTGGGTTTTACAAGTCCAAACTCTAATCATCTCACGGCAATTATAATGATACTTCTTTCAATACCTTATACTACAGTAATGAACTTACGACAATGAGGACTAAATGGAGATCATCGGCATGCAGCTCGTCAACAAGCTCGGGCAGGTCGCTGTAGCTGGTCTTGTCCTAAGTCCAGACGTGGTACACCTCCATGTAGTCGCCGTCAATAAACTGCACGTCCTGCATTGCAATCCCTTGGTTAGATATCAGAACTCTTACAGCCTGCATAAGAGTCCTCAGTATCCCATTTAATACTTTCGGCGTGAATACTATATTTAATACTTAGAGTTTGATTTCATGACGGCAAGCTCGGCGAGCTCTGATTTTGCCCAAAGAGAGAAAAAACTTAAACCTCAGATTAATATCATGAATGAGGGTTGACCAGAGTTCCTTTAGACACAAATAAATGAATCATTCATTTGTTCGTGCATGCTTTGCTCAATTTCACATCAGAGAAGAATGAAATTTTCCGAAAGGAACTACGGTGCGAGATGATCCAGTCAAATTTTTTCGCCATAACATCTATGATTTTAGCTGTCCAAGTATAACTTCTGTTTAGGGCAGTTTAAGTTGTAGATACAGCAGCGAAAAATTTTGAGTGAGAATGTTACAGCGTTTAAACATTGACTGTTATTTCTCATTTTAAAACTTGAAAGTTAACACAGTTGATTGTCCTTTCTGTTAACCAATGTACGCATCAACTTCATTGGACCAAATCATCCCCCCAAAACGCCTCCTCTGTTCAACCTTGTACATATCAACTTCATTGGACTAAATCATCCCTAACAAAACCTCCTCTGTTAACCCACCTGCGGAATGCCGGCGTCAGACATGCTCTGCCTCACAGCCCTCACGCCGTCCGAGGAGTTGTAGCCCCACCGGCTGAGCTGGAAGCCCAGCGACCAGTAGGGCGGGAACAGAGGCTTCCCCACGAACTGGTAACGTCGTAGCGGAAATTTTCGTTGGGACGCGCCCGAAAGCGACCGAGATACAATTTTTTTCACTTTTTTGAAGCCTATTGTTGTATTTTTGGAAATGCTAGTGATTTTGTTAGACTTGATCACCGTTGAATGATAAAAAATATTTTTCGCTGTTCTGACTTATTTGTGGATCTCGTAACACATTACCTGATTCAGTGCGCATGTCCACGGGGCCACAGCTACAATTTCCATGGTAGGTAACGACGACTTCCCAATTGAAAATTATCGCCCTTTTCAGGTAGTAAATTAGTCGTAAAAGGTCGAAAACGGCCCAAAAGGGCCAAAAATCACGACTTCAAACCGACTCCTACCTATACTTGGCCTATTAGGGCTTGAAAAAGGCCCTTCATTCAAATGGCCTTTTATAGGTCTAGTCAATGGCTGTTTGCGGGCTCATTCGGGTCGTTTAAAGTCGTTTTCAAGTTTTTTCGACGACCTCTATTTGGACGCGTAATAGATTGTAAAAAGACTCGTAATCGTAAATGTTGTACAAGTCGTATTACTTCAGTAAATGTAAAGAACTAAATGAATTTCAACTAACCTAACTTAGTTATGTTAGATTAGGTAAGGGTGGCCAAAGTTAGTTTCGATTAGTTTCATCAATTAATTATTACCATAAATTTCGGTTTAGTAGTTAAAAAAATATTATGCTCATGTAGATATCCAGAGCTGGTCATAGATACTTCAAAATGTATCTAGATACTAGATACTTCTCCAAAAGTATCTAGATACTAGATAATTTTCTTTTAATTCTCTCTGTCTCACTACTTCATCGCTGAGCATTCAACTTGTAGTGCTTTACCCTAGTTACCCCTCAAACCTCGATTCTAGTCCTTCTATGTTCAGTAATCTTAATATATCACAATGTAAATTTATTTAAGAAAAAGTTCCCACTTCTCCCCCGCGTATCACCGATACCTACAGCCGGAGAAGTATAAAAGTAAGGCCGCTGCTTCACTCGCCTCAAATCGGAACTTAGGCGAAGCAGCCACAAGACCCGGCCTCACAAACTCTTTATATCGTATAGAAAATCTGATGTTGGAGCGATCTTATCTGCTCCATTATGCCGCTGTTGTAAATCAATACTTAGTAATTTTCATATTTATTTCGTTAATAAATAAAAATTTTAATTTTTATTGGTATAATGTTTCAATTTGGGACTTTTGATTCCATATGTCTTTTTGTTTTTAAGGCCGGGCGTAAGGAAGCCCAAAAGGGCCGGTATTAGCCTTGATCAAGCAGTAAGGAAGCCCAAAAGGGCCGGTATTAGCCTTGATCAAGCAGTAAGGAAGCCCAAAAAGGCCAGGACGAGACTCGTTCAAGCAAGGAAAAGCCAAAAATGGTCGTGAATAGCCTCGTTCAGGTAGTAGAGAAGCCCAAAATGGCCGTTGCATTAGCTGTTTCGATGCCCAGAAATAGCCGTTTAAATGGGCTAAAAATACTAGACATTTGCTCCGAAAAAGGCGAATTTACTGCTCGAAAACGACTAAACTCTTGGCTTATAACTGCCTGAAAACGATCTGTAAAAGGCTCAGAATTTCAATTGGGTTGTATTCACTGGGCTTGTAACATTATCAAAAGGAAATAATTTCTTAAACAAGTAATCAGAGGCTGAATATTTGGTGACGACTATTTTAAAAAGCTACAGTCGTGTAATCACGCTACTACACCTCGTACAAATACACGCTACCCTACTTCAGTCGGGCACACGCTACTACGCTTCAGTCAGATACACTCTCCCACACTTCGTACAGATACACGCTACCACGCTTCAGTCGAATACACTCTACCACACTTCGTACAGATACACGCTATCACAATTCAGTCAGAAACACGCTGCCACATAAGCTCGCTCGCACATGCACCTCGGACAGTAACAAAGCAAAGCTATCATTGGGTGTAGCCGAGACACAACTGACGGTGCTGTATTGCATGGTGGCGTCCTCAGGAGTAGGTCCGGTGAAGATGTGCAGGTCGATGACGCCTTCGATGGACCGAAGTGTTAGGGCCGGAGTCCCGTCAGGCAGGGTGAACGTCGAGTACTCTGGAAATTTTCATTTGAAAATGAAGTAGTTTACTTCATTTGAGAATCACTTTTTTTGGGTCATGAGATATAACCATTTTCATTTGAAAATGAATCAGTTTTTGAATTTTGAACTCTTTTTGTGGGGTCATGACATGTTACGATGTTAAAAGATTCGCCGCGAAATTAGGAAACTCCAATTACAGTTTTAGGAAATTTCCACTTATTGAAACATTGTAGATATAAAGTGCTTGTAGTATTAGGTTTACAGGTGCGTAGCAGGAGGTGTTCGTACATCATTCGTTGTGTTGCCTAAGCATACATATTTATAAAGCATAAGGACTCGAACGCAGTTGCTGAGCGTTTCACAATGACCATCGAAAAAACTGATGGCTGGTTGGGCGAGTCTCACTCTACGAAAAACACGTGCGATTTCATTTAGGAATCAGGCACTGATTTGACGTTTAAAAAAATAAACTTCCAACCGCACAATTGAACAGCCGAAGTTCGGTCGTGTGTTTTTGTAGTGACCAAATAGCCCCAGCATACATTGTCATATAAGTAGCTTATCGAACGTATAGGTAATAGTCCTGAACATTTCACTATACGAGAGCAAGATGACGGTGATAGCGAAATATCGCAGGGTCTGGAGACACGTGAATTTAGAACTCCTATAATATAGTCTTTGTAGCAAACAACAACTCCAGTTAAAGCCAAATTATGGTTTCAGCTGCAAAATTTTGCTCCTCATTTACATATTGATTTCAATTGTGAAAAGCGAATTTTTGCAACGGGTAGGCGAAACAAACAATTACATAGAATTTCTACTATAAAAATCCTCAAAGAGCAGGTATCATTTTCAAATACCGGACAAAGTTAAGAAAAAAAATTTTGAAACCTGCATGGCAAGAAAACTTGTCAGAAATGAGTTTGAATTATCAGAAAAACTTTCAAAATTCACTCACCGATGGAGTTTGAGTTGAGGAAGAGCACGGAGTGAGTGTTGCCTTCGTCGTCTTCTACGCTCATGTAGTAAGGGTAGGCACCGTAGTGATTGACAGGGTCTTCGCTCTGATGCAAAATGTATGTCATTTAATTGACGGGGTTTACGAATCATCGAACCTGTTCTCAAATAACCATCATTTGGTTGGCGTGTACAGGTTAACGAATTATTTAAAAATTTTTAACTTAAGACTACAGCAAGTGCCATATGTGGCACACTTAAAATATGCTCCTGTATTTTATCTCATGTCTAATTTATATCTAATGTGTTTTTTGTGTTAATGTTGAGAGGTAGTTCCATCCCGATGTTGAAATCGGCGACCACCTGATGCCAGTGCAAGTCACATAACGATGGTTGAGACTTTGTAATGCGAGGAAAAAATTGTTACGGTAATGAATTAAAGATGTACAATGAATTAAAGATGTATAATGAATTAAAGATGTATGATGAATTAAAGATGTATAATGAATTAAAGATGTATAATGAATTAAAGATGTATAATGAATTGAAGACGTATAATGAATTAAAGATGTATAATGAATTAAATATGTATAATGAATTAAGTATTTATAATGAATTAAAGTTGTATAATGAATTAAAGATGTATAATGAAAAAAAGATGTATAATGAATTAAAGATGTATAATGAATTAAAGATGGATAATGAATTAAAGGTGTATAATGAATTAAAGATTTATAATGAATTAAAGATGTATAATGAATTAAAGATGTATAATGAAAAAAAGATGTATAATGAATTAAAGATGTATAATGAATTAAAGATGTATAATGAATTAAAGATGTATAATGAATTAAAGATTTATAATGAACTAAAGATGTATAATGAATTAAAGATGTATAATGAAAAAAAGATGTATAATGAATTAAAGATGCATCGTTTGGATGCGTTTCAAAATTTCGGTGCTACCAATTCCCCAAACCTAAAAGTGCATGATTCTATTTACGATGATAAATTTCTTAATACACTCAGTACCGGTGGGTCAATTTTGGAAGAACAAGAGCTGAACTACTCGTATCAATTTGTTCACGGTCGCAAAGCTAGTTCAATTGAGTCCTGATTAAGTAATATATTTGACCGCTATATTGCAATGACGGTATGCGACTCTATGTACAAATAAATACGATGCACTTTCACCGTATACCTGTCATAATTTGTACCTCATATTGTCGTCCTCACTACCGCTGTCGTGAGACCGGCACTGGCGTCAGGTTGTCACCGATATCAAAATGTAAACGCAACTCTCCTAATGACATTAAATGTACCCATACGGGGATGTACTCAAACCATGAATGTTGGCGCCGTCCATTCTTCTTAAAAAATAGTTGAAAAAATTATCCCAGCGTGCTAATGCTAGGTAGATTTTCTAGGCGCCAGATGCGTGACAATCGACCAGCGTGTAGTTCACTATTGAATTGTCTTTGTTTATTTCTAAGTACATTGGATTTGATTATACTGAGACATATATTGATGACATATGCATATTCATTTATTTTTTGTTACCGACTTATTTAGCTTTATTCTTTATCTTTCCAGACACCTCGCAATTCCTCAACATTTTGAAACTTGCCAATGTCATTGCTCTTATCATTGCTTGCTATATTACTGTGCTACCGTTAAAAGGACTGTGATGTTTGTTCATGTTCCCTGAATAAATCATGAGAGCACCCAACGGGCTAGCATCAATTTATTGAACCGTGTGGTAAGGGGAAGTTTATTCCCCTATAATATCGTAGGCCAGAAAGAGAGCCTACAATGAATGTACCCAAACCATGAATCTACCCAAACCATGAATGTACCCAAACCATGAATGTACCCAAACCATGAATGCACCCAAACCATGAATGTACTGAAACTATGAATGTACTGAAACCCTGAATGTACCCAAACCATGAATGTACCCAAACCATGAATGTACCCAAACCATGAATGCACCCAAACCATGAATGCACCCAAACCATGAATGCACCCAAACCATGAATGCACCCAAACCATGAATGCACCCAAACCATGAATGCAGTCAAGCCATGAATGCACCCAAACCATGAATGCACCCAAACCATGAACGCACCCAAGCCATGAATGCACCCAAACCATGAATGCACCCAAACCACGAATGCACCAATGAACATAGGAAAATATGTTCACATATGAAAATATGTTCACAATGAATGCACCAATGAACATATTTTCATTGTAAAAACTTCACAAGTACTCATAGCATGAGGTACCCACCGCAGAAACCTCCCTATCCCTCGTGAAGATGGGGTAGGTGACGCGCGGTTCGAAGGAGTGCACGAGCGTAGGGTGGACGTTCTCGCCGAAGCCGTACAGGTACGCTGAGGGCAGCCGCAGCGTGAACTGGATGAACTGGTCCTCGAACGTGATCGACCCGATCTGCCGGAAACTGGAAAAGGAATAACGATGTTACAAAATTTCATAGCGATAATTAATGGGAAGTGTTGTATGATTTGACGTCTTCTGATGCTGAGAAAGTGGAATTTTTCACTGTAAAATACGTGTGTACTTCTGATATTCAACGCGATCATGACAATATCATTCTTTCTAACATGCGTGATTGATAAACCAACTATTGTTTAAATTTTCTCTCGGTCTTTAAAATATCGAAGTCTTATGGGTATAAATTTTTACCATTTTGAAATATGTTTCTTTTGCTTCTCATATTCAAATAATTGAAAAATTTATTTCGTTTATAGTGATTTTCCTGAATAAAGTCCTGCGTGCAAATGCGCTCTGCTTCAAAATTAGCAGCACCTGTTACCGCCTAAAAATATCGTGTAAAAGCTTATATATCCGCCACTCGGGCTATTTTTTTAGCAAAGAAGGGCACCTTATCTCTAAAAACTCAAGAAGAAAACGACATTAAATGCATTAGTTTTTCCACTTCTATTCCTTACCAATACTTTATGAAGAATGCATATCGATA
Organism: Morinoia aosen; assembly: GCA_030386875.1. NCBI lineage: Eukaryota > Metazoa > Arthropoda > Malacostraca > Amphipoda > Talitridae > Morinoia > Morinoia aosen. The sequence continues at coordinate 57,324,583 of CM059574.1, read as the reverse complement.
AATAAATAAAAACAAGTCTTCGAAAGATTTTTTGCCAAAGACGGTATTTTACTCAACATAGGCCACCCATTACTGACGATTCGAAAAATGTTCGTTAACTTTAAATTATCTATGAAAAACGCATCTTCATTATGAAGAAAAATGTTCACCAACATTTTGTATGCATTATATTCCAAGTTCATGTTCACCCACGTACCATTTACATTCTGTTCTCTTTACTATTCAATTCTCAGCTCATATTGACCCACATATCATTCACATTCTGTTCTCTTCTTTTCTAGTCAATTCCAACCTCACGTCCATCCAACATTTCGTATACACTCAACTCCAAGCTCACGTCCACCAACATTTCGTATACATTCAATTCCAAGCTCACGTCCACCAATATTTCGTATACACTCAATTCCAAGCTCACGTCCAACCAACATTTCGTATACACACAATTCCAAGCTCACATCCACCAACATTTCGTATACACTCAATTCCAAGCTCACGTCCACCAACATTTCGTATACACTCAACTCCAAGCTCACGTCCACCCACATTTCGTATACACTCAATTCCAAGCTCACGTCCACCAACATTTCGTATACACTCAATTCCAAGCTCACGTCCACCAACATTTCGTATACACTCAACTCCAAGCTCACGTCCACCAACATTTCGTATACACTCAACTCCAAGCTCACGTCCACCAACATTTCGTATACATTCAATTCCAAGCTCACGTCCACCAACAATTAGTATACGCTCAATTCCAAGCTCACGTCCACCAACATTTCGTACACACTTAATTCCAAGCTCACGTCCACCCACATTTCGTATACACTCAATTCCAAGCTCACGTCCACCCACATTTCGTATACACTCAATTCCAAGCTCACGTCCACCCACATTTCGTATACACTCAATTCCAAGCTCACATCCACCCACATTTCATTGCCGTTGCTCCGCCTGGTCACATTGATGACGACAGGATATCCGGCTTGCCCGAGAGAGACCTCGAACTCTGGGTCGGTGCCGGCCTCGGCAGGCACGCTCACGTCCAGCGGCACTTCGTAGCGGGCGTTGAATGCGTCTGTCAGCTAAGGCAGGAGCCAATGTTAGGAGAAAGATAATATTGTATTGAAGTATATGAAAGGTTAGATTGAAGTATCTGCAAGTTAATATTGAAGTATCTGCAAGTTAATATTGGCTGCAAGTTAATTTTAAAGTGTCCCCACGGCTGCTGCAATTTCACCTCTCTACAATATTGATAATCTAATCAAGGTAAAGCGACGGTCAAGTAGCTGAGAACTGTTTGTTGCTATTTTTAGTAGAGCGTTTCTTCATTGTTTTAAGGCTTCAGTTTCAAACAGTCTTGCTTCTTTCATGGGGATTAATGTCATAGTAGTTCAAACCAAAGCCACTAATTAAAGCTTGAATTTCTAAAAACCCGTGCGGCTATGAAATTATTTGAAACATTTCGGGGCTCTGTCCGAGAGTTGCCGTCGGGCGTGGGAAGCGTAAAGCCTAACCCTTTAAGGACCTTTTTTTCTCTGTTCACTGCTGTCCTCTTGTTCAGCACCTACTACTTTCTTCTTGAACTTCGATCTTTCTTCATGAACGCTCTACTCAACTTTTTGTTTCTATGCTTCTGCCGCATAGATTCCGCGTTCCCTTAACTCCATACTAAATGGTGCCTTCCTCTCTTTGGATCGCATTTATTTTTCTGTATATAGGAAGGCTTAAACTAACAAATAATTATCTTTCGTCATAGGAAAGCAAATAAAGGGGTTTATTGATACAAATTTTTTGGAACAAATACTGGCAGATCGGTTGCAACGTTTGAAAGCGTATTAGCATTGCAGTGGGCAGAATTGATAATTTAATGTTATTATGAATAATCTGTTTTTTCGTTCAAGAATTGGTTTTTCTTCAGTATATATGAGCATAGCATGGACGTCGGTCCTCAAAGTTACGTTTTAATATCAGTTTGTTTTATCCCCAGAATATCATTTGATTCAAATTAAAAAGCCAAGTGGGCTCAAAGTTTTCTATAAAAATAAATTATCAGTAACTTAACGCCCAGTTGTCCAATAGGTTACCGTTTTCAAGTGTTGTATTCAGGGTTAGGTTAATTCACTTATTCTCTGATTGCAGCCAAAGCCAGATGGGCCAAATGTTGCGATCACAAGTAGAGCTAGCTTGGCTTGTTCCGAACAGTCATTTGGCAAATGGTAATTTTTTTTTTCATTTGCGCAGTTAATATTTACTAATGTATTTCAATTTTCTCAGATGCAATAGCTACAGTCGGGTATGATGAAGATAAGAAACTGAAGGCGTCAGCCGTCCAAGGGGTCCTGCGTCGTTGCAACGATTGGGCTGGCTCAGAGACGATTGAATCAGAAAAGTTGCTGGGTGAAATCAGTCTACTTTCTTCTTCATTGCTTACTTGCCCGCCTTTCAGTCCCCTTATTTGCTAGCTCCGTCGACATTAGTTCACGATGCTCCTCCTTTACGCTGAGTTTAGACGGAGGGGGCTTTCCTCAGGGCAACGCCCGTTCTCCCTTCCCGCCTCTTCAGAAAAAACCCTAAGCCAAAGGTCTAATGCCTCCCACCCGTTGCCCATGCGTGTCGTTGCTGCCCACCAAAATGCTAGAAAAACTCATGGGCGACTGACCAGTGTTGCCAATTTAGCTGATTTTTAGCTAGTTCTAGAGTATTGAGATTACACATAGTTCCTAAAAGTCAGGATCTAGCTCCTGGCGGAAAATTTAGAGTATTTGAAGTACGGTTTTGCTATAATTTACCTACTCTCATATTTTAGGCGTCATTATTTATAATTATAGAAAAAGTATCGAACTAATTGTATATTAATTTCTAATGGTCAAGTTCGGTACATGAAACGTTTTTTTTTTGGCGACACATCATTCCATGTCAGCGGCAGCCAGTCATGGGTTGGTTGCGGTGAGTAGCGTGTGTTAAAAAGTGTGGCGTAATTACTTATGCTTAAGCAGTACACGCAATAATTTCGATAAAGTTAGAAATCTCTTCCTGAATTAAGAGACTGGCTACTGCCTTATCATGTTGACAAAAGGCATGTTGAGACTATTGTAAATGTACCATAAACTCAAAATTGTGTGCCCTAAAAAAACATGATGTGGGCCAAAAACACGAACAATTTTTCGCATGTTGCCGGGAGTGTTCGTCAGTCAACCAAAAATTACAGGTTTTGATAGAGACGCAACAGAGTGCAGCAGAGGATAAATTATGTTTGCGTATCGCAGAATATAGTTCCTTTGCAACTGCTGACCATCTTTCGCGTGTGTTCCTCTCAGGGGGATACAATTATTGTATCCATGGGAACTAGCGCTCCCAGGGGGACAATGTGAGGGCCCGAGCTGAGAGTTAGGTAGGCTTTCTATTTGTTGAAATAAAATGTTTTTGTTAAGTTAAGGGCCACCTTTTTTAGGTTCACTGCTGTCCTGTATTTCATCACCTACTACTGTCTTCAACTTTGATCTTGTTTCATAATCTTCCTTCCCAACTTACTGTTTCTATGCCTTTCTGCATAGATCCCGCGTTTCCTTAACTCCATATTAAATGGTGCCTTCCTCCTTCCTCTCTTTGGATCGCATTTGTTGCTGGGTAGGGAGGCTAAAACTAACGACTAATCTAACTAATCTTTCGCGTGTGTTGCAGTTCATTTACTGACTGTAAAACGGCACAGGGTATCAAACTTCATTTCACGAAGTCCATTGAAAGTTTTGTGAATGTTCTTGCACTTTATTTTGTCAGTAAACTGTGTGCTGATATATCTCAGAAAAGTTAAACATACTGATTGCTGAAAGCACTGATACATCAGATAATAAGTTACTTGGTGAGATATTTTAGCAAATCATTGGGAAAGGATGTTTCGACACAACTCTGTCCGATGCCTATACCACTCAATTCAATAGTCAGTATCTAATGCTTGAGCAAAAGCCCCATTCAGAAATGTTGATTTTATTGTTAAAGAAACCTTTAACTGATTCCCTCAATCAGCTAAAAAACAAGCGCCTTATTCTGCCATAACTACAATGGAGGAAAATAAAAAACATTGAAGTAGCATGAAACAAACTGAGCTTGTTCTTTAGGTAGAAGGAACTGAATCCAAAAATATAGCAGGCAACAATTCATTCAATCACGTTTCTTCCAAGGTGATGAATTGATTAGCATTGCCACTCTCAGACGCCGATGAAGGAACACTTTTTTGTTAAATCAAATTAGTCCATACTTGCAAGTCACTTTTTAATATGTTTATACGTGCTATGCTGGCTTATTATTTGTTGTAATTTACTGTCCAAACAAAATATATCATTCAACAATTATCTAGCGGATTTCTGTTAGAAATCTAGCTCCTTGCTGCACTATAAAGTTGGCAACACTGCGACTCATTTTGTTGTCAATTGTTTATGATGTGAATGTCTTGTAAATTAAGAATCCTGTAGAGCAGTGGTTCTCAACCCCTGGCTCGCGACCCAAAGTTGGGTCGCAAAGCCATTTCATTGGGTCGTTAAGGCTTTGTGTAACCTATTTGTGTTAACCTAGAAGTAACCTGTTTTCGAAAGAATAGTAATTTTATGAATACAAGTTTTTATTTGGGCAGATTTTGGGTCACAGCCTAAAAGGTTAAGAACCACTGCTATAGAGAGAACGAACGTCGGAGCCGCATAGAAGTGGGAGGTGGAGGGTAACTTTTTCTGAAGAGGTATAGCTGGGGAGGATAATTCCGCCCTCTGCTACTTGCGACTCGATAGCATTAGTGCGGGCCCTGTCGTCTCCTCATCCCAATTAAAGCACGAAGATGTGTAGTGGTTGAGAGGAATGCTCTTGTAGAAATTTGATGTATAAGAATGGAAGAGTGCAAATTTAATTTAAAATTGGTAACATTTTCTTAGTAATCGGCTGCATGTCGGGTCCTTTTGTGGTGGTGGTTTATTTTAAATGAAAGTTATTGCGTAGTGTTTACAGTGGTGAATCTTGCAAACAATCTGTGATGGAATTCTTTGCGTGCCGTAGACATTTTTGTAAGAATTTATTTTAATAGTCAAATGACGGCTGTTGAAAATGAAATAAATATATTTGTTGAACATCGGTAATGTTCTAAAACCTATTTATATATCAGTGGCAAATTTGAAATGATTATATTGTTCTGTGAGACTTACCGTAATTTTCTCGTGTTCTACGATGAAGAAGACAATTTGAGCCCTCTTACTATAGCATTCATCTGCATCACAGCTATTTTTTTCCTAATAATGCATTGTTACTTGTTACTATAGGCCTCACCCTGTAATACTAATCTGTTCAATTATCGCAATTTGTAAGAAACTTGGTGAAATGCATAGACGGTATTGAACAAATTTGTTGAATTTAAATAAGTAATCTCAGTAATTTTTGTGAAGTTCAAATTCACGGTAATTGGACAGATGCGTTTCCCGAGGTGTGGCTTATTGTTTTTGGGAGCAATTCGCAATTTTTGGGAAAAATCGTTGCACTGCTTATGAATCTACCGGAATATGGTGGTTAGAGTAGCTATTTTTAGCGTTAACTTACCGATAATTATCGTAAGTTTGAAACGAAGACCGACTATAATAACCGTTTAACTACCGGTAATTAACTGGTTAATATCGTCGGTCTTCGTCGAAAATTTACGATAAAAAACGGTGATTTAACGTTAATCGGACGATAATATGATACATGCGCGACACTGATTCCGACGATATATCGTCTGTTTATAGGAAGAATAACATGATAATTACCGGCAAATTCGGACGTGAATTATCGTCGGTCAGACGATAAATTTCTGACTGGGCACCGATGATGAAGATCTTGCTCGCGAGAAACCTGGCGACAGAATTCTCCATGACAGGTTTAGGGCGCGGCCAGACAAACAGCAGTGGAGCAGGGCAGAGCAGAGCAGACACCGCGCGGATTTTTATGTTAGTGGTATTCCTATTAGGGTGGCCAGACAAGTAGCACAGAGCAGAGCAGGGCAGCGCTGTCTGAAGCAAGCACTAGCGGCGTTTAATCTCGGGTGATAAAACACTGCTCGGGAGCTAGCAGTCAGTTGCACCCTAGTGTTCGTACGGGGAGGATGTCGACTTCTGATCTCCTCGGTGCACGCTATTCCTGCGATCGGGGGTGCATCTCTTAATATTTCGATCATAACTATGTTAATGAACAATGGTCATTTATAGCAGACGCTATGAAAGTTAGTGGTAGGTGGTATTGTACAATTATTTAAACGTATATAGGTATTTTCTACCTCATAAATCGAAAAACTATACTATATCAAGCATTTTCTTCGTCAATACCTAAACTTTAGAGCGTACCAATGCCGAATATTTCATATCTGGTCTATTTTTGGCACATGACATTAATCTTGACTTGAAACATATATCTTTTACTTATGAACTATTAGTTTTTTTAGTTATAAACATTAATCATTTTTCTCCTAAGTAATACTGAGGAAACACAGGTTAGGTCATCTGTGAGAAAGTAAGAAAAGAAAACCGTTTATTTCAAAAAAGGTTGGCATATGAAATACATGGCAACATCTTGGGTTTTAAAATTTTTTTCAATATAAGACGTCCTTAGACAAACGTACCGTATGAGGAGTACTAATAAACAAACTATACGTGGTCTACTAATAGACAAACCATTCGAGGTTTACTAATAGACAAATTATACGAGGCGTACTAATAGACAAACTATCCGAGGTGTACAAATAGATAAACAAAACGACGCGTACTTGTAGACAAACCAAACGTGGCGTGCAAATAGATTAACCCTGTCAAGGGCTAGTTAAATCAAAAATATAATTTCTTGGAGATTTTATATCCCAAGAGATGGCTGACAACTTATAAATAATTCAAAATACTACTAGAGAATTCTTCGGAATTCCTGAATTATTTGTTGTATAGATATAATCATACGCACAGAGATGATGATTTTTCACGAGCACTTTTTTAATTTGTCTTTTTATATTTTTCATTGTTTTTATTCACAGATACGCCCTCTGGGGCAGTGATATATTTATTTTTGAATCATTAAGCAATTGCAATAAATATATCTATTTTTGAAATATGATTCTGTGTTAACTGGTCGCAGAGCTTTGGGTAAAATGTAATATGTTTTGAGCTTTTGTTTCTACTCAAAAAATAGGAATAGAAACATATATATGCATAGATGCGTGTATATATATATATATATATATATATATATATATATATATATATATATATATATATATATATATATAAACACGTATATGTGCGCACACAAGTAGAATTGTTAAATGTGAGTCAAAAGTGGAGAGGATGGATCTTTTACTTTTTCTGTACCAGCGCAAAGTGCTGGGCAAAGCCGATACAGAATTTTTTAAGTTTGCGTTTTATCAGCATTCCATCGGTAAAAATATCATTGAAAGCACGCAACTAAAAAACTGTTAGTTTCTTCAAAAACGATAGTGATGTTCGAATTTTACGTGAAAATTGCCATTAAAGTGAAACTTAGTGCCGCACGTCAACTACAAAAGATCCTTTTATACTTAGATATTGTTCATTGGTTTAAAAATTTCAAATTCTGGTTGTTATATCCATAGATGTTTATATTCAAACGCCTGAACGAATATGTTCCTTGTTCTGTAATGTCTCTACGCGTCCAGTACTGCAAAATAATCCACATTCAAGTATTTATGAGTTTCAAGTCATGCGTGTCAGTGAATTATTTGCATGCTTATTCCATCATCAACCATAACTAGCATATTATCATGCAATTAATTTTTTGTCGAATTTCCTGGAACAATAAAAAAACAGTATCAAAGCCATTTCAAACATTGTGGGTAGAAATATTTTAGCGAAATGAAAAGTACTATACGACAGTGTACGGATGCACTTGTAATGCTAAGAAGATGATGCACAGCATGGTAATATGTCTAGATATAAATAAACTTGATCCGATGAAATATTGCCTGTTCTACATCTATTTATTAAGCAAAATTTGAGGTTGCCTGTCACAAAACACCGCCCAACGTAGCGCCAAGATTACAAATGCTGCGGACTCACGACCAGCCACTGCTGTTTGTTTGGCCACCTAACTTACGAGCATAAGCTAGCAGCTACCAGCGAGCCGAAACTGCTCTGCGCAGCCCTGCTTCACTGCTGTTTGTCTGGCCGCGGCCTTAGGCGCGCACAGACAGAGGACCAAAATCAAGTTTGACAACTCCGCCGCTTGTGCAGTAACCGAAAGTGAGTAACCATGATCCCATGAGGCCAAGGGTATTGTTACAGAAAACAACAATAGTTGCAAATCTTGTTCACAACATCTTGATTGTTTTTAACACATTGACTGCTATGTGCGCCACCGGTGGTACACGGAGGTTATTTCCAATATGCTGTTGACCGACCAGTTGTCGCAAACTCATTTTCCATAAATACTCAATCAAAACTAAATGAAGGAACAATCTAGTTCATGTTGGAATTTTCAAAATAGTTTACTACAAATGTCTTCAAATTTGAGTTATGTGTTGAACTTAATATTTAGCTGCCTTAGTCAAAGCATTAATTCAAGTACGTAAAATACAAGAGTAGGATACAGTATGCCATAATTTGTTGCGTATGACATTCTTCATATTTTTTTCTTCGTTGCAATGCAGGTACCCATGCTCAAATTCCCGAGTACTGCAACGAGCCTAAGAGTAAAGTGAAAGCTGCCATCCAGAAAGCACTCAAAGGTAAGCTCTCCTGAATAGCGTTCCATGAAGTTTCATCAGGATAAGCTTTACAATCTCATGGGGGCACACAGATAACAAATTTTGTGCCAAATTTTCATCGTGTCATGAACAACTCGAGTCACCCACTGCTCACAGTAAGGCTTTAAGCCCCTTTTTCGAAGAGATGACGACGTGCTATATATCTCATCTATCATGCTTATTAGGCATCAACTTTCAGTTGCGAGGGAAATTCAGTGTATGCGCATGAATTTCGGAACATGACAATATTTATTTTATGTATTGCTAATTTTATTCGTGTAAGTTTAGGTACGAAATATATTGGGAGGATCTTCTATGGCTACGAACTTTTTTTTCACAAAGCTCAAAAGGAATAAGATGAAATAGTTTCTTGTCGATGCATGCGGCTAAACTAAGAAAACTATGACTTCATGAGTACATGTTTTAACACTTTTACCTCAATTGGTTAAACTGATGTTAAATGTTCAACTCAAATTTCAAGTTAATAATAGTTAGCTATTTCGAAAATCGTGAACATAAACTGGAACTTGCCTTCAGTTTGTTTTAATTCAGTATTCATTAGAAATCGAGTTTGTGACTACTGGTGGGTCAGCAGTATTACGAACATCCTCGCCATGGCGTTACGCTCAAAGTGCTGATGGATAGTTTCACTGATAGTTGTCATTTGGAGCGATACTAAGTGTAAACTGTTAGTAAATGGGGGATGAGAGGAGTACTGGATACGGGTATTGTTCCAACTGACGATGATTTACCACCTCATTGCGCACGTAGCAGTGAAAGTATAATTGTACATTTGTTTTTAATATAAATGTGTGAGAATATAATTATAACGAGAGGTTGGTAATAGATAAGAATGTTTTTAAACTATTATAACACAAGTAATTCGATCTTTTTTCTTTTACAGAGTTTCTTTACTAGTTAATACATTCTAATTCAAATAAGTAAGCTACTGACATGTAACATAAAAAGAAGGGTAAACTTTGTAAACATTTTGCTGTGAGACGCATTTATCCTCATTAAAATTTAAATTCTGAAAAGTTCAAATAAAATAATAGCTCCGCACCATAGGGCCACCCTCCGAAGTTTTGCTAGCACAAGTTTTTTAACTGGTTGTGTAAAAATTACCATTCCTTAATGAAACTGTTTGCAGCATTACAAAATACCAGAAAACTGTATGAAAGGTATTTCATACTGTGAATTTTCATTTGTTGGATTGTAATCCTAAGCTTGAAAAATAACCAAGTTTTTTGGTACAGGATCGGTTGACTGGAATGGAGGGAGAGGCAGGAGACCCGTCACTTCTCTTCCAGCATCTGAAAATCGTACACAAGCCAGTGGGGATCCACTGTCGGTTTAAGAGTTAGCCGGGAATTCATTAGCCATTCTCTAAGTTGGAGTCGTTAATGTTCTGATTGATACAACCTAGAGGCATTCAACTATTGTATCTATAGAAACCAGCGCTTTTGTATCAATGGGAATTAGATTTGTGGGCACGAGCAGAAGGTTGGGTAGGCCTTCCATTAATTGTAATAATAGAGCCATATGTTTTGTTACGGAACAACTCTTCCCGGTTCACCTGTGAACTTTTTTCAGAACTTTTTACTTTCTTTTCCAACTTTTATTTAATTTCATAATTTTCCTCCTATCATGTTGTGCCTGTGCACAAGGTTTGTAGACGCGCTTCGGTCATGTAGATTCTCCGTTTCCTCTAACTAGCTTAGATTCTAATTCACGCTTCGAAATTCTTCGAATAAAGGATATTATTTCAATCGATTATTTTATTAATGCCTAGCTTAGTCATTGAAAATTTGGCTACGCCCAGCGAATGTACATGGAGTCCCAGGTTTAAGGCATTTCAACTTACGGCAACTCGCCGTTACGAACGAGTGTCCATATGCCCTATTAATACATGTTCCGTTTTACAGCGATCCGTTCGTAGATACGAAGAGCGCTAAGAACTAGTTTTTTATCGCGCGGGTGAATACATATAATGCTGCGGATAAACTGGTTTATGTACATTTTCTCATCATTAGTTAGCATAATTTACGTATGTAGGCGCATGTTTCTGTGGTGTATAGGCCTAAGTTCCGACTTGTGCATCAAACCGGTTTACGAAAGTCCGTAAGAACGGAACGCGTTCGTAAGCCGAAGACCTCCATAATATATATATATATATATTTGAGTGTTGCTCTAAAAAACTACAACTTTCGACAAAAACTTTCGGCCGCGTACAGCCGAGATTTATCGCCTTCAAGCGATCCTGAAATACATATAATATATATGTGATTACACATATATATATATATATATATTTGAGGGTTGCTTAGAGGCGATAAATCTCGCCAAATTTCGTTTTTTTTTTAACGCCAAATTCAAGGATGGCCATCCGCGAATCATGTGCGTATCACCGGTGAAATGGATCGAGCAGGGACGTAGCATGGACTTAGCATGTATGATCATCGCGGACGGCCGCGTACGTATCTGAGCCGAAAGTTCGTCCCCAAGTGGACATTTCGCCTACGATTCGGAGGTGATTTACCCATGTTACGTCCCTTAGGTTCTTCCTTACCCGGCCAAAACACATCGGCGATACGTCCTTGATTTTCAACTGGGTAAGAAGGGTGGAAACCTAGAGCTAAAGCCTTTGAAGCAGACTGAGAATATGTTCAGAAATTTATGTGACCACTGTCCATGTGATTTTGTGTACTCGAGCTGATATCAGCAACTATGTACTTTTTGCCCTGGGGACGGTTCACCAATAATTTAAATCGAGTAATCTTAATTTGTGACATGAGAGATAGTCAGACTATTTTTCTAGTTCAATACTATGATCAATGAGATAACTATTTTGACGTTAAATAATAAAGGCTGATCTGCCGTATTCAAATACATTAATTAAGCCTTGACTATTCTACGGTTGAATAAGCCATGGTACTTGCCTGTGAAATTTAGGTAAATGCTGGATTGCTGTTCCTGTTGTAGCGCTGCCTCTGCATCAGAGACCTAATTCTTTAAATTCCTTTTCCTCAGGTAGAGTAAAGAATTTAGTAAGATAGCCCCTTCATTTATGTAGGTTGAAAATAGAATTACATGGAGGCGTGAGAATAACGTCGCCCATTGTTTGTAAGTATTTTGCCAGGCTATCTTCCTGAAAGTTGTAAACCCGTGCCTACAGCAGCGCTTAATTTGTGTAAACCGTTGGATCTAATTTTGAAGCCGATTCCCTGCAATTAAATTAGTGTGTGCGAGTAGATTGTCCTCCTTCGATCCCATGTGTGCGTTTACAAAATGTGTATGCTTACAGAATATGTATATTTACAAAATGTGTTTCCCATTTAGAAAGACAATCCTTCCTCTGCCTCAGATATTCCAACACTTGCTTCGATGTTATGCATTTAGTCTTGACATTATTGATCCACTCTCATGTATTGAGCCACCGCCATGAGATGTTCCGAATGGGGAAATACCAGATATATTGTTTTCTGGAACCAGAGCCTACCAACCTGTTGAGCAGAGTTCTGGCAATCCCTCCAGACTCTCAACACTGGCGTGCTAGATCATTATTAGAACATCTCACCTAGTTCTGGCAATGGCTAGGCTGCTCGGATATTTCATTTTTGTCATTTGTCATCGTTTATCTCATTTACTTCTCAATTATTTCACTAATTTCCTTTTTATTCAGAACCTAAAAACGTCCTTGTTGTGCAGTTTGCGGTGACATCGGGCCCCTAATAAACCTGAAGAGTCAACAAGTCTTTAGTTCCCGCTGTTGTCCGTTTAATCGGGCTGATGTAGTGAAGATACAAAATCCACTAATCAACCCGATACAACTACAGTGAAGTAAATACAAAATTATGTACAGCGAACCAATTACTAGCGGAAAAACAACGCTTCGATAGCACATCACGTGCGATACATGCATCCACCATCTTAAGGAACGCGCCCTATCTTCGCCTAATGCAAATAGCTGAAGGTAGCACGTTCGTACGAGATTTTAAGGAAATGCAGATTATAACCTATGGGTGGTAATTGATAATCTTTTTTACAACAGACACAAATTAATGGTTCATCATCGCTAATATAAATAAGTTCAACAGCTTAAATCACACGTGTCGCTTCTGTAGCCAGAAAATTGTCACTGCTGTGTGCTTTGATGAACATAACGAAATAATAGAAATTTAATTTTACACAAATACCTAGTCATGCTTAGTTCAAAAATTTCATGAATAGATTTTTTCAATCAAGTAATTTTGTGCATGTGCTGCGCATCAATGCAAATGAAGAACGGAGGTGTTTCAACTTCATTCATTTTCACTGGAATGCGAAAAATTTCAAACGTGTATTTTGGTTTTTAGCTGATGAATTTAATGTCTTACACGCGCATGGTTTGTGTTTGCGCGAATTATTTCCACATTTCCGTCGCATAACTTGTATGTATTGAGCATGGGGTATTATTTTGATAAATGAAACTGATTTTGTAGCGTGGAACCTAAACCACAAGGAACCTCAGCATTATTGATACCATAATCGAATTATTACAATTTTACCCAAAAACTGAGTTGAAAACGGCATTGGTTTTGAGCCATGTTTATGTTTAATATTCACATTCATTTTAAATATCATCAGATCATTTGAGACAGCTATGGTGCGCAGGCATGCTGACTGATTTGTTGAGAAATGAACTGCTTGTAGTCAGGGAAATTTCTCTAGGACGTCTGTAAGTCGCATATCGGTGCGACCCGTTTATCCGTAAATTGTAATTTTCTTCGAGCGGGGTGAAACTTCCTACAGTTGTGTCTTGTCTGCAGTACTATTCAGTAAGTATGGTAATTTGCTAGCATTTTCGAATATTTATTTATGACTAATTTTCGGCACCTAAGGAATTCTTTTTGAGAACTGAAATCATAAAAACTTTGTCACTGGTCACTATCATATAGTTGTCAATGTGTTCTCTCCGTTGTTTCAGGTTGGATTATTAGGTCTGGCCTGCCTAGTACCACACTGTATCACTTTTATTTTTGGCTTCGAATCTGAAGAAAAGTTTAATCGAGAAATCCCAGTAATATCCTATAAGCTCGGGTTTTCTTCTAAAATTTTTCCTGTTCATCCGATTAGTAACTACTTATTTACTTATTCATTTTGAATTGTTGTCAGTTATTTATTTTTTTGATGATAATTACATAATTGAAGTCTTCTGTTTATTTTTACCTTGATTCCAACTTACTAAAGAACCTGGTATCCTGACACTTGTACTCATTCGTTAACGAGTAATACTAAAATTATTTCTTCAGTGTTTTTGTATTTTTTATTTGGTTAAAAAATCTACGGCTGGTCAACAAACTTTGCACTATGTCAGGAAAGGGGGAACTATCGGATAAGGACGCCTTAATACTAGTTCCAAAGATGATATGAGAGCGAAAGTTCTGCAGGGAATTGGTTCAAAAGAAAGTTCTATCTCCGTCCATTTTCTGTATTTAATTTGAAGTAACTGAACTTCAATGTACTGTTTTTCATAAATAATTCCCTATTTTCAAGCTTACCTCAAACCACTTTGTTCTAATTCGATTCCTCGGAGTATGAACTGATTCATGAAAACGTAATTTTTTCCTCTACCTCCCCTTAGACCTGTTCCTCACTGGGTTGCAAATGTTAACATGAATCATAATTTTCCCTAAAGGAGAGAATAATTCTACGAAAATTCACTAGCTTCCAATCGCCACTGCTTCTTTGACCTCTATATAAAATAACACACAACGCGAAATTGCCTACACAATTATTTAGTGCATGTTTAAAAAAATATCTCACTACTTTGATATCGCTATATTCATCAGGAATCAAAAATAAGAAATTGCTCACGATTTTTGTGTTCCAGTGACTGATAATAATAACTAAAATTTAGCCAATAATACTGCTGTTATCGAAACGAAGTGCTATGGATCTAAATGTAAAACATAATAGTATCTGCTATCTAGCCGCGCTGCCCGATCATCGTGCAATGGAAGATGAGTACCCCGCGAGATTGGAAGATTTTCTCCAGCTTTTCCCCTAACTTTTCATTGTACGCTATACTACTCATACTTTCATTGCGGCTAAGCATGAACTGTTAACACTGCAATATATTATGTATTATCCACTGAATTATGTTTTGTGAATGAAACTCAAAACTCTTTTAAGTACGTATTATTTTTCTTCATTCCAGATTATTTGATGAAAACAATGTAGTAGGAACCCTGATGCGACAGCAGAGCGAATCTCTCAGAAACGCCGCCAATGAGGAAAGTGGGTGTGTTCACAGAACGCTTGAATTAAGGGGGTCATCCAGGCCCCTGCCAGGCCCCTGTCTGTCCGGTGAGTTTTTTGTTTTGTTGCTGGAGAAGGACCCTTAGGTGGTGGACTTTCGGTCCTAAAATTCTATGGCACTACGGACACTAGATCCCCCCCTAAACTAAACTAAAAATCCTGAATTTTCGACACCATTTCGACCCCAAATAAAAACAAAACAAAACGGAAATGGAAAATTTGAAACCGTAACTTAGTTTACAATGCTTCAACGATTCTAAAACTCGCTTTGGTTATTTTTAGCATTAAAACTCAATGGGTTCTATTCATTTGAAATATCAATATAATTGAACTAACAAACCAATATGTCTAATTTTGTCAAACAACTAAGGCCTGGATCGAAAAAATGAATAGAAGAAACTGTGTTTCTTTTCAAAAGTTTCAAAAAATAGTTGATTTTCAGAGTAATCAGACTACATATATAAAATTTCACAACTTTTATAATAAATAAATTATTTATTTATTCATTTATACATCACAGTGTGAATATAATGTTATGCATGGAGATTATCGAAATAAAAATTAAAACAGCATTCAACCAGAGAAACTGTTCATTATATTACACTTAAACAAAAAATTTTGTTTATGGCTTATACCCAAAACCTCTTACTTTCAACATCCAAAAGAAGACTCGTCGGTGAGTTTTTGTGCTAGGGAAAAACAAAGACAGTTATATAATCCTTGGAACATTTCTAACAAACGTAAGGTAGCAATCTTCCAAATTTGGGGAAAAAATTATATAATTTAAACCCAAAAATAACGTATTTTTGATGTAACGATAAAATATCGTCTATCACAATTTTTTTCAAATGTTCCAATCTTCTACTCTATGTTTGTTTGAAATGCTTCAAGGATTCCAAAACTGTGTTTAGTTTTGTTCTCGCATCAAAACTCAATGACGAGTTCTCTTATGAAATATCCATAAAAATGTACCAGAAGCAAATTTTTCATAAAAAATGAGGCCTAAATAGAAAAAGTTACATGAGTAAAAAAGTTTACTTTCAACAAATACATATACTGGCCAAATTTCAAACGAATCGGACTAAAACAGTTGAAAAATCCGGATGACCCCCCTCAAAGTTGCAATATCTTGGCAAAACACGTTAAACACGTTTACGAGGACTATTGCATGACACTATCATTGAGTATTGCCATCACCTTCATTGATGATCTGAATACAAATGTCCTCTGCGAAATTCATGACGCATAGACGCTTTATAGAGCTACATTCATGCAAGCTAATTGTTTTGGTTTCTTTCCAAGTTCTTTACGGTTTCCACCAATCACAGAGCTCCTCAATATTGCTTGACACGTAGTGTCTCGCTGGCGCCACAGAGCAGAGTGATCAGCGGATTCACTTGACTTGGTTCAGTCGAAGTTGTATCATCAAATGCTTAAGCGGAAGCATATGTAGGTGGAGGTGAATGCCCACATTAATGTAATGAAGTTAGTTACTACAGGTATATTGTGTCTTGAGCAGAAAGTCGTGTATTCTAGAGGACACCTTCTGGTTCATATTGTAAACGCTTTAATGAAATACAAATTCCTGGCAATGAAGGTAAGTTCTAACTTGGCATTCCCTGATTATTTTTCAATGTTTATTGTAACCACATGGTGTATGATTTAAAGCATGATGTTTCATTGATAACGTTCATGGTGTTCTAGCATGCTAGATTGAATATTTTGATGTCAACTGTGCAGATTTACCCAATCCGCACATATATTCTTTTTGTTTTGCATACTTGTTCACTAACTACTGCTCTCCATGCCGGGAACATCCGTTAGAAACAAATTACAGTAGCCTGTTATCTGTCAACGCTTATGTGTCCCGAAATTATTGTATTGAAGATCCTGTATGTTAATTAAATTACTAATTACTTGGTGTTAAAGCCCTTGAGAGAATTTTATCTGGGCTAGTGTCAGGCCGCGCAAGTGTTGTCGAGTCTTTTATTGTAGTTACCCATGATCTTTAGTATTTTCTTAGTGTGTTCAGTTCCCGATACGGGCCCTAGGTATGTTTCTCTGCGCTGATGTTGCGTCTTCGCATTTACTTTAGTTAGCCCTTAAGTCTCATTTGTATTGTATTTTATTATTCTCATACTATTTTGATTACTTAGCTGAATGGCACAAACATCTAAAATGAAACTTTGCGTGTTGTATTGTGTTATGCAGTAACTCATGTCTATGTACGCTATTTTCACAGAAAGTAAATAAAATCATGTTCTTTGCTGAAATGTATTTGTCCATTTAAGAGGCATTGTAACGAGATTCTGCAATAAAAAACTCACATGCTGAGGTCGAAAGAGTTTTCCTTTCTCCTTTTTGACACAGGCTTTAGTCTAATACGACACTCTCGCCTAAAAAAGGGCTTAAGGAAACAACCTTGGGAGGACAAAATATTCCGCATAGTTTGTCTCAAAGAAAGACGCTGTCGCAGTTCAGCACTAACAGATTTTACTTCTGTTGCCCTAATGGACTGATTACGGCGCAGACAGTTGCTCGTCTTCCTAACGATACCGCCGTAGTTCAGCATGAACAGAATTTACTTCTGTTGCCCTAGCGGACTAAATAGGGCGTAGGCGGTATCCACACACACCTCACTCTAGCGGTCCCACCGTAGTTCGGCACAAACAGAATCTACTTCTGTTGCCCTAGCAGACTTATTACGACGCAGGTGGTACCCACACAAATCTCACCTAACGGTACCGCCGTAGTTCGACACATACAGAAACTACTTAAACAATTTAAACAATTTAAACAATTTATTTACCACAGGTGATACAGAGGTAGAATGTTTCTTAAGTCTAGTACAATGGTTAAATTTGAGTATAGCTACCTGTGGGCCCGAACAAGTTCAGCGACTTCTAGGGCATCCTATCATCACGTTATTCTAAGGTGTACAATAATGTTTAACCTAGTTTACTTAACCTAGTTTCGCATTAGACTGATCATTGAGATAATTTACTCGACATTTTATGCTGTATTTTACAATATAAGTCAAATTGGCTATATTTAACAGTATGTTCGATAAAACGATTCAAGAGCAGACTGAAGATCGGTTATGTTACCCAAAGCAAGTTACATTATTACATTATCAGTAGTTACATGTAGCAGGCAAGATTTGACATGGTGATCTTACACGACTAGTATTCTGATAGGAAGAGAGACTCAAGATGTCTTTTGAATACTTTGTACGAATTTCATTTACGGATCTCCGTAGGTATAGAGTTCCAAGTTTTGATTCCAACGAAGAGGATACTGTGTTGCGACCGGGCCTTCGAATAATAAGGAAGCATGAATTTACTTCTATTTCGGGTTAAATGGTCGTGATGACCAGTTTGCGCAGTCAATAATTGTCTTAGGGTATTGTCGCCATCATTTCTTAATGTTTTGTAAATGAAATTACAGATGGAGATTTTGTAGAAATCCGAAAGTTTAAATAATTATTTGTAAATTTTTGAAATAATCATTTGTGTGAGCATTATATTCTAGGTTCTTTACCGCTCTGACAGCTCTTTTCTGCAGAGTAAAAATTTTGTTGGTTTTATTTTTATCAGTTCCATGCCATGCTTCTATTCCGTATTGCAAGTATGGAGAAATAAGCGTTCGGTAGAGCATTTGTGAAGCTTTTTCAGGCAGAAAATTTTTAACTTTATTTAGGATTCCGATGGATTTTGATAATTTAGAACTAATATGAGTGATGTGCTCTTTGAAGGTCAGATGTTTATCTACTATGATGCCCAGAAACTTACATGAGTTGGTTTCTTCGATTTCACCTTCGCCAATTTTAATGCATGGGAGAGATACATCTTTCTTGTATGAGAATGTAATATAATTTGTTTTATCAATATTAAGGCTTATTTCATTAGCTTTGAGCCACGATGAAACCTTATGAAGTTCATTATTTATACTCTCCACAATCATAGCGGGATTTTGGTTCGGAAGGACCGCAGAAAGCGTACTGTCATCGGCAAAAAGTATGAATTTGAAGAATGATGTAGATTTTACAATATCATTGATAAAAATCAGAAACAGGAGAGGCCCAAGAACAGATCCTTGTGGAACTCCATGGCTAATTGCCTGTGGGTCTGATTTTGCGTCGTCAATGACAACGTATTGCTTCCGATTTGTTAGGTATGATCTGAACCAATCATGTGCATTCCCTCGAATGCCATAACAGTGTAGTTTCGAGAGTAGTATTTTATGGTCCACACAATCGAATGGTTTTCGAAAGTCAAGAAATACAGAGAAGACAGGCTTTCCTTGCATCTATATTAGAATAGAGGAATTGTAAATGATTTAATATAGCCTGTGTTGTTGATTTTTTAGAGCGAAAGCCGTATTGTTAATCGTAAAGAAATGATTTTTGTTCAAAATAAGAGTACACTTTTTTATACACAATCTTTTCGAATACTTTGCTAATAATTGGTAGTACGGAGATAGGTCGATAATTGTTTACACAGGTTTTTTCACCACTTTTAAAGATAGGGGCTACTCTAGCAACTTTGAGGGAGTTCGGGAAAGTGCCTAGTGTGAGAGTCTGGTTAATAATATTTGATATCAGCGGGGCTACAATGTCAGCAATAACTTTAAGTACTTTAGTCGGAAACGTTTGTAGCCCACTCGATTTATTTTTCATGTTGTTTATGCACTTAATTACATCGGAGGAGTTTGTAGGCGTAAACAAAAAGGAGTTGGGTTCTCAAATATGATCCATAAATTCCAGGTGATCAGTAGGTTCACTTGGAATACCATCAGCTATAGTTTTCCCAACGTTTACGAAGAAGTTGTTAGAGAAATTAGCAATTTCTTTCTTCTCATGGTATTTCACATTATCTTGAATGACATATTCAATTTTTTTTATCAAAGCATTATTCGGTTTACAGCAAGAGTTAAGGAGATGCCAAGTCTTTTTAACGTCATTTTTGAATTGAGTAAACTTGAGCGTAAAGTAGTTCTTTTTTGATATTCTTATCTGGTTTGTTACATAGTTTCTGAATCGGTTAGATGTTTCTCTAGATATTCGCCCTTCGCAAAGGAGGGCTAGGTACGCTTGACGTTTCTTTATATTTATTACGATGTCTCTAGTAATCCAGGGCTTTTGTTTATTTTTCGGGGTAACTGTTCGAGTTACAATTGGGCAACACTGATTGTATGCGGTCATTATAGTTTCAGTCAACTTTACTACTGCTTCATCACTCGTAGCATTATTATTTTGTTGAGAGATGTGCAATGTAGGCATTGATTCTTCTAGAACGGTGCGCATTTCTCCAAGATTTGATTCGTTTATTTTACGATATGAGTAAGTTTCAGCCCGTGCCTTGGTGCACGCAATATAGACATTTTTCTTAATAAGAAAAACTGGGAAGTGATCTGATAAGTCAGAAGTAATTATTTCAGCAAGAAAATCACTTGGGTCTGTCATAAAGATATTGTCAAGCAGCGTAGCACACTCTGAGGTTATTCGTGTAGGCTTTGTAATGATCGGAAGGAAGGATTGAGACTAAAAGGTTGTTAGGAAATTAGAGATTGGTTCATAGCTTTCATGTTTCAGTAGATCATAATTGAAGTCACCGCATATTATTATGTCATTGTATAAGGGCCTGTTGAACTGAGAAATAATACTATTCAGCTCATTCAGGAAGGATATAGGACAGGCTGTAGGAGGCCTATACACCGTTCCAAGCACAATGCGTTGACCATCTCTTGACAGTTCCACGAAGAATGATTCTATATGGTCTTGATTCATTGTTGCACTTGCTATGGTTCTCGAGTCTATGTGGTTAGATATATATGTGCTGATGCCTCCGCCCCGCTGGTTTTTTCTTAGCGAATGGTAACTATGATAATTTTCAAATCGAATCATGTTTTTATTCGAGTCATCTAGCCAGCTTTCGGTGAAGCTAATCACGTCTGGGTTATATTTAAGTTCAGTAATAGTACATTGTATCTCTTCCAATTTTGGGTAGAGTGACCTACAGTTCAAACACAGGAGTGAGAAATCTCGGTCAGTTATTCGTATAGTTTCGTTGAATTTTGATATATTAGTATACCTACACTCCTGAGAGTCGTTTAGGTTTGGATATATTCTGTTCAAATGATTGAAACCTGGGTCGATTTCCTCGAATATCTCAGGGTGATCAGTCATTTGAAATTAGTAAACAGTAAGAAGTAGGTACTATAGAGCTTAAAAACGAAATACAGACTCAAGATTTAAGGGATATTCCTGTCTAAAAAACTAGCTTATGAAGTACGAGAGAATAGAGTATAAAAAAATCTAGTGCGATTACGTGAGTACACATAAACTCAGTCCATGAGCGAATAATATTGGAGTTCAATATCACAACATTGGTGTAAACAGATTGCCGCATGAAGGCGTTTTTACAAGTTCACATACAACAGGTAATAAGTTTTAAAGATTATAACGACAATGATATAGTCAGCTAATATGGTTTACGCGTAATGATAACTTTAGTGGTAAAAAAAGAAAAAATTCACAGTAACATTGGGAGGTGAAAAATTGCTGATTGCGATGTTTCAAAAGTTCACACACAGCTGTCATAAATGTTTACAAACACATCTGTTACACATTTGTATAGATTCAGGTTAGACTAACATCAAGTTGAGGTTAAACTGACATGATACCTAATTGAGGTTGAATTAACACGAAACTGACATATCTAATTTAGGGGATCACCTAGTCTGGTCACCCATGAACTGCTTCGATGTCATATTAAGTTGTTGCATCAGGTATTGCTCGAGGTCATCTGGCGTGTTGATCTCGCGGCGTCTTGAATCTTGATTTCCGGGGTTAAATATGAAAATGTTTCCATCCTGTGTTCTTGGGATTCCAATTTTATCCGGGAATTTCCTTTTGGCCATTCTCAGAATGTAAATGACGTTAGCTCGTGAAGGTATGAGGTATTCATTTATGAAGAAAAACTGTGGTTTCTCTTCTCGGCAGGCGTTGAGAATTTCACGTTTTTTGTTATAATGTTTTAGTTCAAATGCAATGTTTCTTTGATCTACGTTCCCAGTTACTGTTTTTTCCCCATTCTTGTAGCTGACGTGATGTCAGTGTCGGAGAGGTCAATGTTGGTCTTGTCCTTCAGGAGCTGGCAGACTGTATCCTTACAGATTTCACCTGCGTGAGATTGCGGTATTTCCCTTCCAGAAATGACGAGAGTACATTTTTTGTCTTCAATGTCTCGGCGCTGATCATTTTTTTCCAACTGGTCGAGGCGGGAGGGTAAGCTATTTATTTTCTCATTTTGTTCTGCGAGAATTTTTTTGTGTTCCGCTTTTTTTGTTTCAAATAGCGTTTTAAGGTGGCTTATTTCATTTTGCATTTGAACAATATCACTATTAAATTTTGTCATCACTGAATCGAAGTATTTTATAAGGACAGAAACCACTTCCTTACCGTCTTTCGTTAGGCTAGACACATCAGGGTATTGACCAAACTTCGGTTGAAACTCGATGCTGTTGTTACTGCTGTTGTTGGTACTGCGTCGTTTGTTAGTCATCTTGAAGATTGAGGGAGTTCGGTCGTTGTGTAAACGAGGGTTGAATACTCTCACACTTTTGAGGGAATATTTTACTCTTAGTTTGAATATTTTTATATATGGGGTATTTAAATCACATTTGAATACTCATGACGAGAGTAGGTACCCATTTAGGTTAGAGGTACATTCTTTCTAACAATAGGCACTTTGTTTCGGAGCGAGCGCCACACCCGTCCTCACACCACGGAATCACTGAAGACACTTCTGTCACGATACAATGCTGGTCTAGCACGTAACGTAGGAGGAGTCTCAACCCCCACAAGTAAATATAATGTACACCTTTGTGCTCGCGTGAATACCACACAAAAGCATGGACAATGAAAGATTCAAGATTAAAATTGGTTTATTTTTACGATCACGTGGATTAAAATACGAGCACACAAAATATTTCAATGCAATGATTAAAGCACAGGTAAATCTTAAAGCAACATGAGCATAAATGAGCGGGTTAACATGAGCAACATAATGAGACACACAAAACGAGAAGTTTGCTCTCCTTATCACAATGAACGCTTGCCCAACAACTTCAGGATTACGACAAAAATAACTTTCCGCACTGTGCAAAAATCAGGAAACATGCGCACAAAACTACAGTGAATTGGCTCACCAACGCTTCAAGGAATCCTGGGCTGAACGAAACTCTTAAGAGATTCCAGGCACCAGGGCAGCAGCGAATACGAGTTGTAATACCGGCAGCACGAAGATGGAGCGGTGGAAGGTACCGCTGCAGCACGTTAGCGAGACATCAGCACAGGACAGCAGCTATTCTCAGCAACGACGAAGGAGATCAGCGAGTGAACGATAGCACATCGGCAGTGAATATCTATCAGTGAATCACTTATTATCAGAAATGGCGAGTGTTTTATGGTTGTGAGAGCTCTTTAAGGTGGTGATAGAAGTTCAATTTCAAAATGTGGAACAGCACCCAGAAAAGTGTTTTTCAAAGTATCGCGCAAAATCATCTAAATTATAGGCAATCGGTTTCCTGTGTTTATTTAGCCGAGGATCGAATTCACGTTGGGAATGGTGCGGCGCTTCATATAATTCGACACCATGTTA
This sequence comes from Morinoia aosen, assembly GCA_030386875.1. Classification (NCBI taxonomy): domain Eukaryota; kingdom Metazoa; phylum Arthropoda; class Malacostraca; order Amphipoda; family Talitridae; genus Morinoia; species Morinoia aosen. Next base: position 57,300,844 of record CM059574.1, on the reverse strand, counting down.
CAAGTTCAGGTTAAATCGTGATATGCTATTCTCGCAAATATGATGCTTTGTGTTTCTTGTGGAACCTGCAATTTTGTGGATGCGTAAATTGTTGTCAGCGATGGAGTATTGGTAACTTGAATTCTCGGTAAGCATCACATTTATATCATGTCGTGTTCAAAGTCTTATGACGGTAGATATGTGTGTGCCTTTCGTTAACGCAATTGTGCCCTTTCAAATCATTTCGTTCCAATGCCTTGTGTACTTTATCCACGTGTTACCTAAAATAAATTCATGTAAATCTTCAAATTCTTTTATTCTCCATGTCTGGTATGCAGGTGTACGCAAGCATGAAGGACGATACTTTAAAATGTGCGGGGGTTGAGAGTCCCTCAGCGTATGGGAAGGGGGTCCTAAACCCACCCTCTTCTCGTATCGTAACACTACTGTTGCCCTAGCGGACTAAATACGAAGTAGGTGGTACCCCAACGAACCTCAGGAAGGGCAGCTTCACAGAAGACAGCCCCTTTTTCACGAACCCTCACGTCGACCGCACGACGGTATCGACATATTCTGGCACCCGAACAGGGACCCAGAAGCTTTGCGCGACTACCAACGTTGCCAGTGATTTTTGGGTTCTACTCAACTACACGGACAGCGCACCATTAAAACAAGATGAACCTCGTCGCTCAAGCTCGAGAATACGTCGAAGCCCTCGGCCTCACTCCCACCGATGCGGAGTACAGTCAAGAATTTACCAGCCGCATGAGGCATTTGGAAAAAGCAGAAGGCGCAGAACGAGCAGCGGAACGAGAAGCCGCAGAACGAGCAGCCGCAGAACGAGCAGCAGAACGAGAAGCCGCAGAACGTGCACGGAACAAGAAGCGGAAGCCGCTAAACGAGCAGCGGAACGAGAAGCAGCACAACGAGACCACGAGCTCAGATTCAGAAAACTCGATGCTCAAATCGCTCCTCAAAATGCTAGAGTGAAGATACCTCCACCGGCTCCATTCGATCCCACAAAAGAAAGAATGGACGAATTTTTGCAACGCTTCTGCAGTCATACAACAGCTATGGGATTTACTGAAGTCGATGCTGTTGTCATGCTCCATAACTTGATCACACTGAAGGAACGTCGACTCATCGATACCTCGCCCGCAGCAGATCGCTTCAAGCTTCCTGAAATCAAATTGCTTCTACTAGATGCTCATAAAGTCACTCCAGCAAAACTAAGCGCTAACTACTACGAACTGAAGCCAGAAGAAGGCGACAATATGTTACGTTACCTACGGCGACTAGAACAAGCCTTCGACGCTTGGTTAAAAGGATGCAACATCGAAGCCAACTACGAGACTCTTCGTGACTTTCTTCTTGTTGACCGAGCTTACTCAAGCTTGCCTCTCTTCCTCGCTACCCAATTGCGTGATAGGGGTGATAACACAGTCGCAAGCCTAGGAGAGCAGGGTGATAGCTTTTTACAAGCAAGACCTCATACATCGCTCAATCACCTGTGTAAGGGTCACACACTGACATCAACGACGGATGCGGGCCCTCCAGCACTCGAAGCATCATTAGCACCAGAGCGACGCTCGACATTTCCTGTCCGAGTCCCGAGCACCCCAGCAAGATCAACCAGCTCCAGCAACAACTCTCGAAGAACGCAACCAAGAACTTCTAACACTCGTGATGTTCCCACCAGTTCAAGATCGGTCAACACTCCGGAGCGCGAGGAATAACGAGGACCTTACACTGGATATTACTGCACTTTCCATGGCCCCAACCGATCACATTCCAGTGATGAGTGCTGTCAGTTACAGGAGGCAAGGTGATAGCCACAGTAGTGGAGCAGCCCATGCAAGCCCACCTATCTCCAGTACTACAGCTCGAGTAAACAATCTTACAACGCAAGAAGAAGCAGAGGAATCGACGATTTTCCCCCAGTCGCATGCAATCACATCGCCTCGTACAAGCTGATCGATTTGGGACACCTGAAAACATGCTCTGGCACTGTGAACCAACAACCCGTTCAAGTACTACTAGATGGAGGAGCAACGGCGGTCTTCGTCAAGGAGGCTCTCGTCCCAGCTGATGCCATTTTGAAGAAGGTAATTACCGTTCGGTTGGCCAACAATCACTCTTTTGAGGCGCCTCTTGCCCGGGTCACTCTCGTTTGCCCCTATTACCACGGAGAGGTGACAGCCGTTGCCATGGAAGAGATCTCCCGCGATGTCATCCCCGGCCGAGTTCCCGGGACCACCTCCTTCGAAGAACAAATGACCGACCATGAAGAGCAACCAGTTGCCGCAGAAAGTCTCTCACGTTGTCACAAGGGCCGCAGCAAAAGCGATCGAAAATCCCCCTGCCGCATCAAGCACTATCGATATTTTGCAGCACAACAAAGAAGATTTCATGAAATTACAGCGGGAGTGCAAAACATTACAGTTCTTATTCAAGAAAGTTGACACTGGCAACGAAGAAACGCACAAGGATGGCAGAGTCATTACCTTTGAACTCCACGACGCCATTCTGCACCGGAAAACGTTACGAGACGGTCAGGAAACTCATCAACTTGTAGCACCTGCAAGCGTGCGCCCACAAATCTTGGAAATGGCTCACGACAATCCACTTGCTGGCCATTATTCCCAAAAGAAGACTCAGGCTCGACTAGAACGAGATTTCTACTGGCCCTCCCTGGCAAAAGATGTGGTCCAATACTGTCACTCTTGTCATACCTGCCTGACGCACGCTCCATCTCGACCAAGAAAGGCACCAATTTCAACCCCACCGATCACCACTCCATTCTCTGCACTTAGTGTTGATTTGGTAGGCCCATTGCAACCAGCTGCGGCACGTGGACACCGATACATTCTCACCGTGGTGGACCAAGCAACTCGGTACGCAGACGCAGCCCCGCTCAGACATATAGATGAAGAAACGGTTGCCCAGGAGCTACTCAAAACCTGCAGCAGAGTTGGTTTCCCTCATACGCTAACGAGCGACAACGGCACTCAGTTCACAGCCGCAACCTATGAAGCTTTCCTGAAACTCGTCGGTATCCAGCACCGATTGACGCCATTATACCATGCCCAATCGAACAGCATAGTCGAACGCTTCAATGGTACGCTCAAAGTCATGTTGCGAAAATTAGCCGTAGAACAACCACGAGACTGGGACCTGTATCTGCCTTCCCTCCTTTTTGCTTATCGAGACGCTCCTCAGACCTCATCCGGATATTCTCCTTTCGAACTCATCTACGGCCATCGCGTCCGTGGACCTTTACCCATGCTCAAAGAATGTTGGACAGATGGAAGCTTGCAAGACGACACGAGCACTGCCCAGTACCTAATGGAAATGAAGCACCGATTAAAAGAAACATGCAAAATCGCTCGCGAGAATCTAAACAGGAGCTGAGAGAAAAGCGCCAAGTTCTTCAACAGACGTACCAAGATGCGAACTCTAAAGCAAGGGGATAAAGTCCTCGTATTTCTGCCCGACTCTCGAAAAAAGCTACTAATGACTTGGAAAGGTCCCTATACAGTAAAATCACGCCTGGGAACCCTATACCTATACATTGGACGTGGATGGAAACAAAAAAGTTTATCACATCAACCTCCTTCACCAGTAACACGATCGGGAGCAGCAAAGTTCCGCCTCACCAAGCAAGAGCGATCGCGAGGAGGACGACGAGAGAGTAGAGGAAGCTTTTTCAGCGGTTGGCCTCGCCCTAGGTCCTACCTGCGAAGAAAAAGAGCTTGATCGGAAAGAACCATAGATACCGTCACACGTCGGGGAAACCATTAAACACTGACTCATCTCTTCTACGTTGACTACAAAACAACGCTCTGAACACCAGGAACTACTTGGAGAATTTACCGATTTCTTCACAGATACTCCCGGAAGAACCAGCACGGCTGTTCATGAAATAAAACTGAAGGATCCTTCCAGTTTCCGACTTCAGCATTCGTATCCACTTCCCCTAGCGCTTGAGCCTGAACTGCAGTCAAGTTTAGAGAAGTGGATGAGGATGCGAATCGTGACGCCATCCACTTCAACTTACTATTCACAACTCCTTGCCGTCCGGAAGAAAGACGGTACCCATCGATTTTGTCTGGACTGCGGGCACCTCAACAGCCAGACAGTATTCGATGCCGAGCCAATAGCAGACACCACTGCTATCTTCACCAATTTAGCAGGCAAAACAATCTTCAGCAAAATAGATCTGACCAGTGGATATTGACAGGTACCTCTACACCCCGAGTCCCCCAATACACCGCCTTCAAAACTAGGTCTGGCCTCTATGAATTCAAATGCTAGCAAATGCTCCAGCCACTTTTTCCCGCCTTATGCGTCAAGTCACTGCAGGACTGCAAGATACCGAGGTCTACGTGGACGATATCTTAATCGCCTCGACTACCTGGGAAGACCATTGCGTAGCATTAGCTAAGCTGCTCGAATCTCTTTCTCGACATGACCTCAAAGCAAAGCCGTTCAAATGCGAATTCGGATTTGACAGCCTCCAGTATTTGGGTCATCAACTGAGCAGTAATCAGATCCAGCTTCTGGAGAACCGAGTCGAAGCCTTGAAATCAGCTCCTCTCCCAAAAACCAAACGGGAGCTCCGAAGTTTTCTCGGTACAGTTCTGTACTACCAACAGTGCATACCTAACTACTCTCAATGGACTTCTAAACTCCATGATTTTCCAAAGAAGAATTCTCCGGAACAAATACCTTGGACCGATACAACAGAAGACCTGTTTGAAAGTTTGAAGACAGCGTTAGTCAAGAGACCGGTCTTACAGTTACCAGACCCCAGATGTCCTTTCATTCTAAGGACAGATGCCTCCCAAACTGGACTTGGAGCAGCTCTCCTCCAACCAAGCAAACGAGACTTCCGTCTCTAAGCACCCGTAGCATATGCTTCACGTCGACTGAGTGTAGCAGAAATATACATTCTACCATCGAAAAGCAAGCGTTAAGCATCTACTGGGCTCTACAGAAGTTTGAGGTCTACCTGTATGGACGAGAATTTGTGTTACAGACCGACCATCGACTGCTCCTTTATTTGCAACAGGCAGACAAGTTGAACCCTCGATTGAAACGCTGGGCTTTGTATTTCAGTCTTTTTAGGTTCCGAGCAGAACACCTTTCGGGAGTCGACAACCAACTTGCGGATTTCCTGTCTCGGCTATTGAAGCAGAGACACCCTCCCCCGGGCGTGTCAGGCCGCGCAAGTGTTGTCGAGTCTTTTATTGTAGTTACCCATAACCTTTAGTATTTTCTTAGTGTGTTCAGTTCCCGATACGGGCCCTAGGTATGCTTCACTGTGCTGATGTTACGTCTGCGCATTTACTTTAGTTAGCCCTTAAGTCTCATTTGTATTGTATTTTAATATTCTCAAACTATTTTGATTACTTAGCTGAATGGCAAAAACATCTAAAATGTAATTTTGCGTGTTGTATTGTGTTATGCAGTAACTCATGTCTATGTACCCTATTTTCACAGGAAGTAAATAAAATCATGTTCGTTGCTGAAATGTATTTGCCCATTTAAGAGGCATTGTAATGAGTTTCTGCAATAAAAAACTCACCGGCTGAGGTCGAAAGAGTTTTCCTTTCTCCTTTTAGACACAGGCTTCAGTCTAATACGTCACTCTCGCCTAAAAAGGGGCTTAAGGAAACCACCTTGGGAGGACAAACTATTCCGCATAGTTTGTCTCAAAGGAAGACGCTGTCACAGTTCGGCACTAACAGAATTTACTTCTGTTGCCCTAAAAAACTGATTACGGCGCATACAGTTGCTCGTCTTCCTAACGATACCGCCGTAGTTCGGCATAAACAGAATCTACTTCTGTTGCCCTAGCGGACTAATTACGGCGCAGGTGGTACCCACACAAATCTCACCTAACGGTACCGCCGTAGTTCGGCACATACAGAAACTACTTCTGTTGCCCTAGCGGACTGAATACCGCGTAGGCGATACCCCCTCGAACCTCAGGAAGGGCAGCTGCACAGAAAAGCTAGCGCCCCGGAAAAAGGTAGCTGCACAGATGACAGCCCCTTTTCCACGAACCCTCACGTCGACCGCACGACGGTATCGACAGCTAGCTTTTGCATTTTTCATGGCACTGAATACCGGTACACTCAGTAAGATTTTTGTTCATGTGTGTGCAGGATAGGATTGTTGTTAAAATTGGATTTGACACAAATATTATATACATTTGCGTGCAAAGGGTAATTAATAAATATCTGACTGGTTTAAAGGCGAGACTATCTATCCACCATATGTTTGTATGCAGAGTATCTGCAGCTTGGATAAAGTAGATTTTAATTGAAATAAAATCTAAAGTGTACATGTTACATTATCAAAGGAAATAAATAAATAATTAATCGGTAAATAATCATATTATTAAAGATGGAGCATTCAATTTGAGGAAACAAAGTCTATTCAAATTTCGCATCCCCCTTGAGACCAAATTAGCTTCGAACTTTTATCCACCGCAAAAACTGATGTCGTTTGAAGTTTTCATTTTCCACGCAGTCCCGTATCAGAACCGATTGAGCTGCTGTTCATTGCAACTGCTGTCTTTTGAACCGAGTGTCAGTAGGGTCAAGCCTCAGAGCTGCTATTTGGTCAGGCCGTTATCACTTGGGCTCCGGTACTCTTCAGCAGTACTTCAGGACTCTCCTCGAGATACTCTTCGTTATCAGCGGCAGGAGGCTCAACGGTTCGGAAACTTTCTACGGTTTTTTCAACTCGGCCACCTGGACCCCGAAATTCATGGGGAATTTTACACCTGAAGAAATCTACAACAAGATGAGCTTGTAAACCAAAAGCAGCGAGAGGACGGAAACAGGCTACTGGCGTCGCATGGACGGAAGACACCCGAAGCCCTCGGAGGTTTGTCTTTTTCAAATAGAATAAGGTCTTTTCGGGGGCGAGTGTGAGATTTGGGTGCTTTGCTCCTCATAATATTTTATCCGCAAATGAATTAATATCTAACTTTAAAAACTCTTGAATACTTTAAAAACTCTTGAATACTTAAAAACTCTTTGAATACTTAAAAACTTTTTGAATACTTAAAACTCTTTGAAGTTTTATCAAGTCTCGAAGGCTTTCATAAACATTGGCCTCTAAATTTATTTAAAAATTTTCAGTCGTCTACAAACTTCGACTACATGCATATAATTTGTTGTCACACCGGTTGTTTGCGTCTGTGCCAGCGGCGGCGAATCCGGTGCCTGCATGGTGTTCGCTCGCTCTTCTGCACCGACCTATTTCGGACTTTCAACCTTGCAGCAGATTTTGAGCACCGCACTAATTTGAAATTGGTATAAAACCCTGTCAAACGCATAATAAATTACTGACTCTAGAGCAGATTTTCAATACCTTATTTATTCTGTTGCAGCATTTTGTACATGGTGGCCAGAATGGGGATCGGCAAACCGTACGTGTGACGCCTGGTGGTTTGAGCCCGTCCTGCTGCTTATTAATATTTCCTAAACTCTATTTTCCAGGTTTGTCGAAAATTTATAACTTTTATTACAGCCATGGCTGGTGGAAAATCAGCTGAGGAGGTTCGGGACTAGGAGGAACGTATTTTAGTAAAAACGCGTCAGTATGTTCGCCAGCGCATTACCAAAGCTTGTTCTGTTACCAATCGTGATTATGCTACGTTTATTGAGCAGCAAATACAGGTACAAAAGTCGCTACTACTGTCTCTCGGTTCTGAGGTCAGAGATCTGGGTAAGCAGATCTTTGAGGCGATGGTGAGAGATGGAGCCGAGGACGAGCTGCTTCAAACCACGGTTGAGGAGCAGGAGGATTACGAGGACCAGATTCTAAGCGCCTTGTCTCTACTGCAACCAGTGAGTATTGAGCCTGCCAGAGATTTGTCCAGAGGTTCTCTTGATTTGAATATCTCGAGTCGTGTCAGCGCAAAACAAAAACTTAAGCTACCAGAGGTTCCTTTCCCTAAATTTTCGAATGACAAGCACGAAAGCCTCGAAAAATTCTTTCACGGGTTTGAGAGCATCATAAATAAGCATCACTTGAGTATCTATGAAATATTTTTTTTTTCAAAACCAGCTCTCTGGCGCTCCTAAAATTCTTGTGGATTCTCTGGATATTGGGGAGCAAACCTATGAAACTGCCAATGATCTTCTATCACAGGCCTTTGCTTCTGCTGTTGTTCAGAAACATTCTGATATTAAGAAATTGGCCGAAATTAAGTTGTCTTCCTCGGGTGATCGGTACGCTTTCATTGGAGAAATGCGAACCATCGTAAATTCATTCAAGTCACTTAGCATTGATCTCGGTACTGTTTTAGCGTATTTCCTGTGGAACGGATTGAATGAGCGGTTTCAAACTCATATCGTTCAAATCACGAATACCAATAAACCTTCACTTCAGCAAATTGAAGGGAACATTTTTGAAACTACAGAACGGTACTTGAAACAAACCGAAAAATTTAATGAAACCAAAACGAAAAACGAAAAGTTCGCAGCCAAGGAAGCTGGGTCTGTTGAGTCGAAGGGTGCACGCGTAACTTCTTTGGCGGTAAATGTGCGTTAACGTGAGCAGAGAGGTTACACACCGACTTGTGATCTTTGCGAGCACGATGGTAAGGCCAACAATCATTCTATTGCCCGCTGTGTAATTTATGATAATGCTAACAAAAAATTGGACAAGTTAAAAGCTATTAACGCATGTCTTAAATGTTCCTACAAAAATCACACTGCTTCTAACTGCCGATTTAAATTTAATTCAAAGTACCGGCACTGCAATGGCGAGCATATGTCGTATCTGTGCCGAAAATCTGGTAAAGGTGCTCAAAGCTCTTGAAGATCAAACCTTTCCCTCAGTCAGGAACATGGTGTCTCGACGACTGGCGCAGTTGTGTGGAGCGAGTTGCTGCTCTACAAAACTAGTGATTGCAGCAATATTTTGCCTACTTTTACTTACGAAATAAGAAAGGGTAATAAAAAATCCGTTGTACGCACGTTGAAAGATGGGGGATGTCAGAGGAATTTTACTTTGCAATCTTTGGCCGACTTTCACAACTTGACAGAGATTGATCCCGGGGTTTTTCTCACTATTCAGGGCTTTAATGCAACACAAAAACTTTGAAAACCAGAATTGTGGACGTTCCACTAAGGATCGGAAAGGAACTCCATCATGTGAACTCAGTGTGCATCCCAGAAATTAACATTTCATTGTCTTTGGTTGGTCTAACTAAGGTTACTGACGGCTTCAAGAGCAAAGGCTTCGTTTCAGCAGACACACTGTTCAAAGCTGAACAAAACGACCAGATTGATGAAATTGGGATGATAATCGGCACTGAGTCGGAACACTTGTTGGAAATGACTTACCTTAAGTTCGGTAAATCTGTGCAGTCTTGTTATATTGATTCGTAAATCGGGATTTTACATATCGTTAATATTCCTCGGATACAAATTTTCCGTTTCTTCCCCGTAAAATATCAGAAGCTTCACCTGTTTTTGCTGGTTGCCGTACGGTTGCAGATGTTGTGGCTGCTGCGGGAGAGATGGGTCAGCGTTTGCATACCCTGCCCTCGGAGGAGGACTTGGAATTGGAGTGCACAGAGGTAAATAACGAGAATTTAAATTTTTCAACATTAGCGGGAGTTTCTTGTGAGAAAGTCAATGAAATAGAAGAGTCCGAGATTCTTCATGCTACTGGTGAAGTTTTGGACAAAGAGTGTATTAAACTACTTGGTAGAGAATCCTTTGCTGACGAAAGACAAACTGAACTTGGCGAAAAACTTGTTGATTACGTTCTCCAGAATACAGAGAGACAAACGAACGGTCGCTTGGTAATGCCTTTGATGTGGAACCACAAAATTCCCCATCGGTTATTCAAAAATTACGCGCTGTCCCATCAAATTTTGAAAACCAACTACAATCGACTTGCCAAAACCAGAGATTGATAATGTATGATAACATTTTTAAAGAACAGGAGAAAAATGGCATTATGGAAAAAACTGATAACCTAGAAAATTTCGTTACCGATCACCCGGAATGTAGCTTCCTGCCTCACATGGGTGTATTTAAGATGGCACGAGACACTACGAAATGCAGAGTGCTGTTTTTGGCTAATCTTTGTGAGAAATCTAATTCTGTCGTTAGCCACAACCAAACAATGCTACCCGGTCCCAATTCGAATCACAAACCATTTACTCCACTTTTGTTTCATAGGTTTGATAAATTTTTAGTAACCTTTGATTTGAAGCAGGCGTTCCTGGTCATTGCTTTACGGGAAATTGACCAGAACCGGCTTCTGTTTCTCTGGTATAGGAATGTTGAGAGAGGGGATTTTACGGTTGTCGGTTACAGAAATTTGAGATTGAGCTTTGGACTTAGACCGAGTCCTAGCATCTTGATGATTGCACTCTATAAAATTCTTTTGCTAGATGTTGATAACGACCCTCCAGAAATCGCAAATCTGAAAAAATCCATTTACAACAAAATTTATATGGATAATGGTGGCTATACTACTAATGACATTGACGACTTGCACAAATCTTTCCGCAGGTTAATGGACATCTTCTCTCCGTATAAGGGGAGCGTCCCCCATACGAATTTTTTTATTCATTATTGAACCTGGAGCAATGAAATTTGGTACACTGATAGGAAATGCAATTTGGAATCGTTTGTCATCTATGAAAATATGCGGTTTTCTTCAAAGAAAATTTTATATTCGTAGAAAACGGAGTTTGAGGAGGGGGGTTTCAAAATGCATCTCCTCCTACAGTTTTCAAGCTACAGTGATGATTTTTATGTCATTAGATTCAGAATATTGTGGAAATTACAGGTAATTATAAGAAAAATCTCTGAAGTCACAATAAGAAAATTTTTTTTTTTTTCATTTTTTACTTTTTTATTTTATTTTCATTTATGACATCACAACTTTTGTTGGCAACAAATCTCGAAATTCCCTTATAGTAACCTTTATTTTTCACGCTTTCTCACATCCAATGATACCAAAATCATTGCTGTAGCTTGAAAACTGTAGGAGGAGATGCATTTTGAAACCATGCATTCCGAACCTACAAAATAAGGCAAATTAGGTAAACATAAACAATCTAAATCATTCTTCGTTATTATTTATGGGGCCAGCTAGGACCATTGAAATCATTCTATAGTAATATAAAGACATAGAAGATGACATAGCAACGTTGCGCCGTGAAGAAAGAGGCAAGAGGGAGGTATAACATGATAAAATACCAATTCCCCCTCCCCTCCCCCCCATTCTTCAAACCCCCGTAGCGGGCGAACAAGCGAACTTACGAAATTCATTTTTTCACAGGATGTACCTTACCTTTTCCCTCTCCTATAGCAGCTAAAACCTATTTTTTCACACATTTCCCCATTTTTATGGGGGACGCTCCCTATAAGTTTGAACTGCAGCAATTTGTGACGAATGAACCCAATTTACAGAGTGAAATAGATTCAGTCAATGCTGCTGAGACTTCTCATGAGGTGAAGTTACTGGGGATGATATGGAACAGGCGGGACGATACCCTCAAGCCATGCTCTGTAAAACTTGAACCAAACGCCAATACCAAGAGGTTAGTGTTGAAGTTTCTTCATGAAATTTATGACGTTTTTAATATTTGTGGGCCTATCCTAAACAGAGCTCGTTTGTTTGTGCACGAGTTGCAACTTGGCAAGAGTCTGGACTGGGACACCAAATTTTCCCCCGAGTTACAAAAAGAATGGCATAATATAACTAAACAGGTGAACAAGTCCAAATTGGTAAGCGTTGATAGATTTGTTGGCCAGCGCAGTGACAGCTATACTCTAGTAGTGTTTACAGACGCATCCAGGGTTTCGTACGGTTGTGTATTTGTAGTATCTTGGTATTTCAGCACGATATGAGGTTTATAGAACAGAACTTGTAGCTCGGTTTGCATAGCCATAAACCAGGCAGCTGGATAGCAAAACGCACAGCAGGACTTCTAATATTGCACTGACCCTGTAGTTCACACAGCTTGCTCTTAAGTCTAGTTCGTGACAATGAACGGCGTCATTTCCGGCGCCGGCAATAGGGGCGCTTCCGACCTATCCGGTGCTCGTAAACGCCTGGCGCCCATCGGCTCTTCCGGCGGATGCCCTATCTATACATGTGACCCTGCCGAGCGAGACTCATAAATCTCCACCGCCGGAACTCCCATTAACACCACCAGTGCGTCAATATACAACAGTATTGTATATGCTTAATGACGTTAATAACAAAGTTAGCTTCTTGTCGGCAAAAAACAAAATTTAGACAACCAGCCAACGTCTAAAACCATTTCTGTCCTCGAGCTAGTGGCTGTGGCTCTGGGGGTTCAAACCTTGATCGATTGCTGGAATGACTTGAGCGGGCTTTCAGCTGTTATTCCTGTAAACATAACTCATCTTAAATTGTTTTCTGACAGCATGGTTGCGTTGCACTGGTTGCAAACTCATTCTCTGAAATTTGAAAAGATGCAGAAGAGAAGCGTGTTCACTATGAATAAACTGCAAAAAATAGAAAACCTGTGCTCTACGCACCCTGTCTCTTTTCATTTTACCACTGGACAGGAGAATCCGACAGATTATTTTAGCCGCCCTGTTAGTGCTAAACAATTGCAACGCACTAACTTTTACGCTGGTTCTAAAATCTTGACTAACCCAGACTCTCTCACCACAGATGACGAGTTCGCTACAACTCTGCCCCACCCGTTGACGTGCTCTGACGAGATGCCCTTTTTGTGCTCCACCGTTCGCGAGGGTGGTGAGTCGGGAGCTCCTTCTTCCGTTGATCCCTGTCACAGTGCTTGTGTTCAGGTATGTGCTGAGGAATTGACCGGTGCTTCTACGCAGATTTCTCATTTGGTGCCGGGTAAAAAATTTTCCAGTCTTTTAAAGCTGGTAAATGTGACAAGAAACGTGTTATTATTTGCGAAAAAATTGAAGCTCAAACTGGGTGCACTTGCTGATTCGGAGCGTGACGCTGACGAAAATCTCTACGCAAAGTCGTTGAATAGAATTATTTCTGTTGAGCAAAGTCTTAATTTTCCAGAGGTGTTTGTATACCTAAACTCAGCAGATAAAGCCTTGAGAGAATTTCCGCCCTGATGTCAAAACTGAATATATTCAGAGACGCTAATGGTTTGCTTAGAGTTAAATGCAAACTGCCAAAGTCGAAAGGCTCCTCTTATCCTATTCTCTTGCCTAGGCAAAATGAGCTGACGAATTTAATTATAAATGATGCTCATGTAAAAAGTGCCCATTCGGGGTTGTATTCTGACTTGAATGAGCTACGCAATAAATACTTTTTCCATCATCCCTTCTCAGTAGTGCGCAGAGTTCTGAGACAATGTACTCTTTGCCGCCGTGTAAATGAAAGAGCGGTTAGGTTGAACCAGAGTGCCTACAGAGAGTGGAGAGTGGATCCTCCGAGGCAGCTTTACTCTTCAGTATTTATTGATTACATGGGACCTTTCACCGTAACTTTTGGGGAGACTCGACAGAAAGTTTGGGTCTTGGTGATCACGTGCGTTTGGAGCCGTGCCATTAATACAAGGAAAGCATTTCCAAAAAACTGAAACTTTTTTCTACGAAAATTTGCCGACTACTAGATCTCCACATTTGTAACAACTTTTGTTTAAGGGGGCCCTCCGCTTAAACCTGAATTTTGATCCGATTGGTCTGAAATTCAGCCAGTATATGTATTTTGGAAAGAGAAACATATTTGGCGGGAAAACTTTTTTTGATTTGGCCTTAGTTGTTTCGAAAAATTCGAAAAATAAGTTTTTTAAGTAATTTTTGTACATATTTCAAAAAGATAGAAGTCAAAAAGTTCTTATGCTAGAACAAATTCAAAGACAGTTTTTGAATCCTCGTGATATTGCGAACAAACTGATTGACCTGGAATTTCTATTAGAAGCTCTATTTTTTCTCGATATGCGATATTTGATCGATACCTAAAATATACCTATTTTTTAGGCTTTGAACAAGCCTAAAAAAAATTAAATGTACAAATCGGAAAATCAAAGCCAATCAGTTTGTTAGAAATGTTCCATGGGTTCTAAAACTGTCTTTGTTTGCTTCCAAGCTTAAAAACTTTTTGACTTCTATCTTTTTGAATTTGGAAAAGAAGTAACTTCAGTATAAGCGAAAAACAAAATTTTTTGTTGAAGTGTAATATAATTGAAAATTTATGTAATCGAATGCTGTTTTCATTTTAATTTTGATAATCTCCATGTATAACATCATATTCACACTGTGAATTTTATTTTAGAAAAAAATTAAATGTTAAAAAAATAATTTACTTATTTCATACAATTATGAAATTTTTTGTTTTTAGTCTCATTTTCATGAAATTTGACTATTAAATGTAACTCTTGAAAAGAAACACAATTTCTTCTATACATTTTTTGATTCAGGCCTTAGTTTTCGAAAAAAATTGACATATGGGTTTTTAGTCCACTGGTATTGATATTTCAGAAGAATAGAACTCATTCAGTTTTTATGCTAGAACAAAAACAAAGACAGTTTTAGAATCCTTGGAACATATCTACCAAAAGCACATTCGCAAATTTGCCATTTATTCTTTTGTTTTCTTTTTATATGGTGTTGAAATGGGGTCGAAAATTTAAGATTTTGGTCCCCTTACCCCCCCCTTGGGGGGGGGGATCTATTGTCCGCAGCGCCATAAAATTTTAGGACCGAATAGTCCTCCACCTAAGGGTCCTTTTCCAACAAAAACATGAAAAATGACCATCGGAGAGAAAAGGGGCATCGGAGGGCCCCCCAAGAAAAATTTGTCCTCAGGGCATAGAAAATGAATTATTCCTTAAAAATAAAAAAATAAAAAAAATTTGTTCATTATAACTCCAAAGTTTACAAAGCTAGAGCAATGCGGTTTGTTGCATTTGAAAGTAAAATGTGCGCTCTAGAAATAATACGGACGCAATTTTGGATTTATTTCATTCTGAATTTATATGAATTTTTTGTCAGAGTCAGGGTAAAAGTTATAATTTCAGGGTAAAAAAGTCTATGGAAAGCTTTACAGAAACAGTTTGGAAAATCCGTCCGTATTATAGGTAGAGCACATATTTCACTTTCAAATGCAACAAACCGCATTGCTCTAGCTTTGTTAACGTCGGAGTTATAACGACAAACGTCTTGAAAACTTACTTTTTTTATAAGACCTATTTATAAGAAAAAAATGCTTCTCCTCCTACAGTTTTTGAGCTACAGTGATGATTTTGGTATCATTGGATGCAGAAAAACAAGGGCTTTACAATGTATTGAAAAGTTTTTCGAAATTCATTATTTTTTCAAAGTTATGGCGTCATAAATTTGAATTTTCTTGAGAATATTTGATTTTTTTTTTATTTTTTAATTTTTTATATTGTAAATTTGAGGGAAAGCATGTCATAAATGATAAATGATTCCAAATTGCATTTCCTATCAGTATAACAAATTTCATTGCTCTAAATTCAATAATAAAAAAAAACATTCGGATGGGGGATGCTTACCTTGAGGAATATGAATGATGAAACAAATAAAAAAATAAAATAAAATTAAAAATTTGAGGATTTTTTTTTGAATGTCCACGTTATTCTGCATCCAATGATACCAAAATCATTACTATAGCTCGAAAACTGTAGGAGAAAAAGCATTCAGACAACCCCCCCAAAATGTCGTTTTCTATGATTTCCCATTTTCTTTTCTAGAAAATCTCATTTTGTCATGAATGATGAATGATTCTAAATTGCATTTCCTATCAGTATACCAAATTTCATTGCTCTAGGTTCAAAAATGGAAAAAAAGGTCCGTAAGGAGGATGCTCTCCCCCTGCCGGGGGGGACGCTAGCTCTGGGATACGTTCCTGATATTTTAACAGACATTCGGGGACATATCTCAAACTCCTTCAATTAAAGCAATAAAAAAATCGGGAGAATTGACTTTTGGACTGCAGATGCCCCCAAAATGGTGTCCTTAAAGGTCTGTTTGCAGGCGGACGTGAACGAGTTCTTGAGAGCTCTACAACTTCACGTCTTTAAATATGGTATCTTCCAGACTTGCACTGCTGACCTTGGCAGACAAATATCAGCAGGATTTAACCTCCTGCGAAGCTTTCTTGATGATTTTGAAACCGTCAAATACCTGGAAGAGCACGGCATTAAAGACTGATTTTTAACCAATTCTGCAAAAGCAATGGTGCCCTAGGTTCATTGGTAGAGGTATGTGTTAAAGCTTCAAAACGTTTAATATACAAGTCAGTTAGAAATTCGATTCTAAACATTTATGACTTTCAATTTACCATTGCCCAGGTTGTTCATCTTGTTAATAGGAGACCTGTGGCTTTCAAGGAACTGCTGCAAACGAACGTGGAGAGTGGAATTGCGCCTATAACGCCAGAAATAATTCTTCACGGGTATGAGCTGCCGTCAGTAAATGTAATTCCTCAATTGCAGGCGGAGAATGATCATGCTGATCCTGATTATGATGCGGCAGATTCACTGGACGAAATAAAGACGGCGTTCAATAAGCTGGTAGCTGTGAGAGCGCGCGCTGTGACCCTGTATCATTCAGAATTTCTTCGAACTTTAATTCATCAGGCTACAGATCGGAAAGGTCGTTATGACCCAGGTAATCACAAACCTCTTAAAGTTGGAGACGTAGTTTTACTTTCAGAAAAATACACAAAGCGAACTTCATTTCCTCTGGGCATTGTAGTTAAAACTGAAGTAAATACATTAGGGGAAATGACGGCAGCCGTGGTTAAAAAGGTTCAACAGGCGAGAAAGTATACCGCCATTCCTCTTCACTAATTCTCCTTATCCCTGCTGACCAGGACGAGACTGCGAAGGAGGCACCTAACTCTCCTCAGTATAGCTTTGCTCCCGAGCGCTCACCTCCTCGTCAGCGCAGGGCGGCAATTGCCGCAGCCGAGCGCACCCGTGCTCTTTTGGAGGACGGCCTTTCTTAATGTACATAAGTGTTTGTTCGTGTTACTAATGATAAATATTCTTTAAATTTTGAATCCTTGTTACTAATAATTAATTCTTGTGTTGGTGTTACTGATAACTTATCTTCTTTTAAATTGTCTTTAGCTCCTTTCCTTTCGCTGAAGACAATTCCTGCTGGGGGAGTATGCAGGATATCTGCAGCTTAGATTAAGTTGGTTTTAATGGAAATAAAATCTAAAGTGCACATGGTACATAATCAAAGGAAATAAATAAATAATTAATCGGTAAATAATAATATTATTAAAGATAGAGCATTCAATCTGAGGAGACAAAGTCTATTCAAATCTCGCATCCCCCTTGAGACCAAATTAGCTTCGAACTTTTATCCACCGCAAAAAACTGATGTCACTCGAAGTTTTCATTTTCCACGCAGTCCCGTACCAGAACAGTACAGTCAGGAACAGTATTTTCAGAATTTATGGTTAAGGATTGTGAAAAGAATACAAAATATTGATATCTAAAATTGAAGTAGTCAACTTTTCCTACACATAAAATTCATTGTCTAAATAATGACATGTTTGATTTTAACTAAGATATTTTTTTCTCAAATAAATGGTCGATATTGATTTTAGGGGATCAACGGCAATTAGGAATTCCATTCCACAGAATCACTAAAGGAACCCATTTAAAAACGTTTTACATGAATAACATTCTGCTCGCTGATGCGTTATTTCCGAGTTATTCAACTTTGAAGATATAGGAGCGTCGCTCAAGCACTGCCTTTCACGCGCCATAGGAAAGGGTGTTCCAACAACGCAACGAGCGCACCAAGCAGGGGAAAAGCTATTGTTTTTGCAATATATTGCGTAATTTATTATTTGCTAACGGAGCCAGCGGAGCCTGAGCCCACTTCTAGGATTTTATAGTTAAAAACACAATAAAGGTTATAACCAAAAAATATTAGCGCTACTCGAATAGTGAAGAATTAAGGAGGTCACTTCAGGCCACATTTGGCCCGCACGCCCAACTGGTTTCCATTTTTCGGTTGTTGTTGAAATAGGAGCCTTAAGTGGGGGAATATTCGGTCCTAAAATTTTATGGTGCTGCGGACGCTGGAACCCCCCTCCCCCCCAAGATCAAAAATCAGGAATTTTCGAATTCATGGAAATAAACAATTTTCTACCGTACTTTTATTTAAATTTTCCAAGGATTATACAACTGCCTTTGTTTTTGTTCTAGCAAAAAAATTCAATGAGTTCTATTCTTTTGAAATACCAATATCTTATACTCACTAAGAAACACAAATGCAGTTGGACATGATGGTATCAATCTTTTATATATCAAAGACAGTTTCCTTGTTACAGAACCTGGATTCGTCTGATAATTATTACATCAATAGCAATAACACGTTTCCAAACCAATGGAAACACTCCATTATTAGATTGTTGCATAAAATTGGTGAGCTAAATACAGCATCAAACTACAGGCCCTTCAGTCTTTTACCTGTAATGTCCAAAATATTGGAGAAAGTGGTGGCAAATCAACTGTTATCTCATCTGGACGAGTCAAATCTACTCCACCGAAATCAATACGCCTATAGAAGAAACATTAACTCTCTAAATGCTCTGCTCAATATCTCTGAAAAAAATATACAGTGACATCGATCAGAAGAACGTAACACTCTTGCTGCTACTCGATCTCTCTAAAGCGTTCGATAGCGTCCAACATGATAGACTTCTACGTAAAATATTGAACTTGGGAGTTGAGACGCGATGGTTTGAAAGTTACTTGTCAAATCGATCTCATGCAGTCCGCATAGAAGACAAATTGTCCCCGTTCATTCCAAACAATTTTGGTGTTCCCCGAGGATCCATTCTTGGTCCGCAACTGTTTTCTATTTTCGATAATGATTTCCCTCCAATGCCTTCTAACACACGGATCTCAATGTATGCAGAAGATGTTCAAATTGCAATAACAAGCTCTGTATCGGAAATACTACAGACGCAAATTGAAGCCGAAACTATACTGACTAGCCTGAAATCATGGTACGACTGAAATGGTCTCAAATTAAATGCTAATAAAACAAAATGCATTTTTTTTGGATCCAATGATGCTACTCGTAATAAAAAACTTCAGATCTTACTCTTGCAGTTGGAAATGATGAAATTAATGCATCAGAAAAAGTTAGAAACCTAGGTATCTGGTTCGATAGAGATATGTCCTTCGAACCTCATGTTGAGAGTACTTGCAACAAAATCTACGGAACTTTGATGTTTTTTCATCGGATGAAAAGTACGCTAGACGAAAAATCCAGATGATTAGCCATTCAATCCCTTGTGTTATCGCGCATTGACAACTGCAGCCTAGCATGGGGAGACTCTCCTCAATACCTTCAAAGGGATTTACAATAATTCGTAAGCTTTGCAGCCAAGGTGGTATGCAACGGTAATTTCAAAAGGGGCTATCACGCAACCTCTCTCCTTAATAAACTCGGCTGGATTCTTATTCAAGAAAGGCTCCTCATGCAAAGGGCCCAATGCGTATTCTCCTCGTTGTATCTTCCTCAGAACAATGCTGAGATAGTGCGTTTCCATCCACCCATTGTAACCAATCAAAAGCCGAACGGAAACAATAATGTCTTAGTCAACTATCGTTCATCTCACATAGGGCAGAAGGCTCTGTCAATATCAGGCGCCTTACTGTGGAACAAACTTCCCCTAAGTATCAAAATCCCTCAAAGACCGAAAGAATTTAAAGCCAAATTAATTCGTCATCTTTCGTCTCAACGATAATTCTTAGTTACAGAACATACTGAACAAGTATTGACGAATCTCATTTTGCCTGGTATCTCCATTGCTTAATACTCTCCCATGCTCATTTTCTTTACAATTCAAGACATCACACAACAGTCTTGATGTATGCGTAGGTATTATAATTTGATCGCTTATACGCTGGGATTTGCAAGCACGCTTACTTGTATTTGTGTGTACGTATATGGATGTGCATGTGTGCACAATACACCTGTGTGCAATGAACTAGCAACTGGTATATAAACTATAAATACCAGACTTTTTTCTCACTCCCAACTTCTAACAATACCCAACACATCATTTCATTTTATTATTGTAAGGCAAACTAAGGCTTAAATGTCTTGTACATGTAAAGTGTGACACCTACGTATGTTTATCAATTGCAGACATTTTGCTCTATATTTCAAAGATAATGTGATTTTTTTACTGATATGACACCCTTATAGGACATTCATGATTCTTTCTTCTTCACATCCAAACATGCTCTTGGTAGGCTAGTATAGTGCAAATTATCATATCTCTTCCGCTCTAGAGTATATTATAACAACCGTACCTAAGCTTTATTTTGTTCTAGCATGAAAACTCAATGACTTCTACTCATTTGATGTATCTATAAAAATTTACCAAAATACTAATAGTTCGCATTTTCCAAAAAAACGGCCTAAATCGAAAAAGTTACTGGAGTAAAAAATGTGCACTCTCAACAAATACATATACTGGCAAAATTTCAAACAAATCGGATGAAAATAAGTAAAATCGTGAAGTGACCTTAAATCGATATGCACTCGACATCAGTCATCCAGTCTCGTTGATATTTTTCGGTTATACCCTTTTTTGTGTTTTTAACTCAAACATCCTAAAAGTGGGTTCAAGCTCCGCCGGCTCCGCGGGGTTAGCAAATAATACATTTCAAAGCACCCACGCGTACTCTAATGGCCCAAGCGCGCAACGCAACTGCAATGGAAGACGAAAATTTAAAAATTGAATAACTTGGAAACAACGCATCAGCGAGCAGAATGTCCTTCATGTAAAACGTTTTTGAATGGGTTCCTTAAGTGATTCTTTGGAATGGAATTCCTAATTTCCGTGAATCCCCTAAAATCAATATTGACCGAATAAATTTCCAGTCAATTAAATGTGTACATTTATATATTTAATTCATTATCATTCGGTAACTCGATTAGTTCTTAAACAGCAGATGTTCAAGTTTATAACTTGGTGGATTTCTTATGGTATGTAAAGCGGTTACTATGTTGGTGTTCAGAAAACACCGTAAAATCCGAGTTAATAACAGTGCTCATTTACGCATTATTTCTTAATGAATGGATTTGATTAATTTCAGATTTCCATTTTTTTAAATGACTACTTCATTTTCTAGTAAGTGTTGCTGTCAATAATTGTTTCCGGATTATCAAGCTATAAATTATATTTTCAGGGACTCTCTAAACAGTCTAGCGCGCAACTCTAACTCTTTACCATTGCTACAGTAAAGCACAGAGTTGCTCGCAAAACTGCTTTCCGCGTTTGTATGCCTGTGTTTTAATACCTATATTTCAATAAATAACATAATTTCATAAAAACTTCATTCCCTATACTCATTTAAAATTTCTAATGCGTGCGATTATATCTATTCATTTGAAAAAGACAGTGTGCTGAACATTCAAAGAAATACGTTGAAACTCTATTGGAAAGAATAAAATTGCATTGTTTGTATTGAAACATCTCACTGAAGTGAAACCGTTTACTTTAGTTAGTTACAATGTTTCATGAAACTATTTATATCATTGAAATGTATATCTAATTTCCGTTTTTCATTCACATCCGGATCAACTTAACCCCAACGAAACTACCACACTAGATGCACAGCACACATTCATTTTCAAAGGCATTTTCCACAAAGAAACAATGGACAGCGTACCACATTTGTGCCCTGCACAAATGTTGTGAGCTGTGCAAGGTGTATTTTCTGCGTTTTGTGTTTGTAATTGATGTTCAAGTATCTTTCGGATACCTCGGTTGTGAATACATGTAAATGAGTACGAAAGAAAGCCACTTCCATTTAGGTCATAGACGTTTTTTGCAACGTATTCACGTAAATAAGTCTTGCATGAACATGATTTTTTTCTTCTAATGGCTGTCTCTATTTTTATCATTGATCACTGTCGAATTACTTTCCGAAATACGGACCATCTTTTTTCGGTTCACTGCTATCCTTTTCTAAGACACCTACTACTTCCTTCCCAAGCTTTCATCTTGTTTGAACTTCCTTCCTGACTTGCTGTTTCATGCGCATTATGTCCTGTGTAGCAACGCACTCGTGGTACCGCATAAGGGGGGCCTGTGTGGGAACACACATTGTGCATAGATTCCCCGTGTACGTGTCCATACTCGATGGTCCCTTCACCATTACTTTCTTAACAACGGCGTCACAGTGACGACTGAGATTTCAACTAACGTAAATAATAAAAATAGTAATTATAATCTTTCCATTGCCCCTGTAGCAAATGAGGCTCCGGGGATGTTACTGAATATTCACTTTATCCTCTAAAGTGCCGGAATATCTAGTTTCCGAAATCGAATATTCAGGAATATTCGAGGATATTAAGCTTCAATGCACCCGTTTTAGTATATCCGGGGACATTCGATTCCGATTTTGGATATTACCGATATTTATGAATATTCAATAATGAATATGCCTTGAATATTCCTTAATGAATATTCTATGAATATTCCAGAAAGTTCTAAACATCCTCATTTAATCGATTCACAGCGCGTGAAATATAAGAATAAATGTATTAAGCAAAATCAAATTATCATTAAATGAGTATTCAACTATCCATTGTTGTCGAATGTGCTACGTTTGCATAAATTTGATGCAAATACTCTAAAGCCCCGAATTTTGGTACGTTTTAATGATTTTCACAGTTTATCCAAGAAGTTAATTAGGAAGTTTATCCAAGAAATTTCACTGATAAAGTTCAAAAAAAGATCAACCTTATTTTGGGCATTTACAAAACATTTAATATTAATGATCGAGAGGTAAATGAAACGAAATACGAAATCCCTGAATGTGCGTTACGCAACGTGTTTGAAACCAGATAAAGAGAGTAGAAAATTTGAATGCAATATCAGTTATGTTATTCGCAAATATTGCTTATTCATTATGTTTTGTTGAGAGATTGGCGAGCATTTGAGTAAACATTACGTTTTTTATGTACTCGTTAGGTCGTATTTTTGAATCGATCATACGACGGTTTGACGTTACTAACTAGCCGCCTCAGTAAATTAGGTGCCATCGTGAGGCGTGGGTGTTCTTAGGCGCGTTCCTATGTGCTACCAATTCGGGATGAACTTTATTGAACTAGGGTAAATTACGTGAAAGTGACATATTGAGTGTATAATTTTAAACTGTAGTAATTTATAGCTTGTCTACACCGGGGTAAAGCACTTAGCCTATATGGGACCTCCCTAGCTGTGGCTGTTGCATGGAACGTGCATTTATATGACTTAGGATGAAGTATGTATGCTAATTTTGTGTTAGTTACCTAAGCAAAAAATATATCTGAACTGTTTGAAGCATACATTTTATTGAGTACTCATGTATGGAAAGTATGTTAGCAACCTATTTTAAATACTCTACTCATTTTGTTTTGTTCTACTACAAAAAAAAATAGAAAATTATTTAATTCTTGTGTTGACAGCTTTACACTAGCAATACTACCCAGCTTAGGTGTGGCCTACTTCTCTTTTGTCTATATTTATAAAACAAGTGCCGATCTCTTAAGGTATTTTTTTCAAATGTGAACAGGAAACAAAATGAATTTTGTAGATTTAGATTTGTAGATGAAACTTCAAGGATATATTTTAACTATGAACTTCATTAGAATGAATCCTTGGTAATTTGTCTAACCAACAAGCCGGTACCGGAATTATGCTTATATTTCAGCGCGTTAGGTGCGGCGTGCCCACCGGTGGTCATTTAGGTGATTTTCATAATGCTGCTGGCCAACCAGCAGTCACAGACTCAATTTTTACAAATACTAAATGAAAGTTAAATGAAGGCATGATCCAGTCAATCTTTGCTATTTTCAAATTTTCTTGCTACAATTGACTCTAAATTTGAGCTGGATATTGAACTTCTGTTTAACCCGCCGCACCTAACGTGTTAAGATATTCAAAGAGCATGTTTCCATAATGGAATCATTAAAATATATATGATTGATAGTAGATGTTAAGGTTCATGAAATATACACCTATTTTTTTCTCAGTGGTCTGAGTACTGTCAGTTTTATAACGAAATATGGCTCATTAGAAAAATTATTAAATGATTAATTAAGAGAATGCAAAGTTTGAAAAGAGTATCAGATATGTTGAGCCTTGCTCTGATAGTGAATTCAATGATCCAGTAAATTTTAAGAAAAGATCTCCGAAGTCAATGCAGAAGAACCATGTTTTGACGGACAAGTGAGTGGTGGCAATAATAATGATGTTCAGAGTGCAGCTTTAGTGAAGGGGCAAGAGATAGCTGAAAATGGTGATGACAAATCAGTAATTGATGACAGTGATTCAACTGTATTGAAAGCTGTTAGCAACTTCAAAGAATCTTTTTCTGGTGAAAGTATTGATGGATTTTTTCATAACAAAATGATGAGCGCTTGCCTCCTGCTATTGGCAATGAAGAAGATGACAGTAATTCCACCACCCAAGAAGAAATTTCCATCATTGAGGAATCAAAAGAGCTTGAAGCTCAGAATCCTGCACTGCAAGACAAATTGTGTGGTTGGTGTAATAAAAATATTGTCCCTCTGAGCTGCTTTAAAGAATTGCTATTTTGAGGCCTTTCCAGAGCCTCCTAGGGAAAAAACAAAAGGCTACCGATGCACGTAAGTACATACATATATTAGTTTTGAATTACTCTCTTGAACATTATGTTTTCAAATAATACAAACAAATGAGTTTTTGTGGGATATTAGGAATGCAATTACGTCTTTTTTAGAAATTATGTCATTTGACACAAATGCCTTGCTTCAACAATCAAATTGTTGCATATATAATAGGAACCAGACAATTACGGATGCCATGAAGGCCACCATGTTATAATCCTCTAAATACTTCCACACGACGTAAGAAGGTTTTGAAAAGGATTTGTTCCAAATCATTGAACAGCTCGTAAAATTTGAAAATCTTTCTTTGCCATAAATTACAGTAGTTGATCTTGAAACATTACTTATCATCATGAGGAAATTTTGTGATCAGATCAGATCAAGATGAAATATCTTGTACTATCACTGAGCTGAACAGCAATTTTGATGTTCTCAGTTTCACCGAAAGTTGGCTAGACGACTCATCTAAAGACCTGATTCAAATTCAAAACTATTATAGCCATCATTCACTCCGTAGTAACAAACGTGGTGGTGGCATCAGTACGTACATATCTAAACATATATCTTCGAAAGTCATTTTAAGTGCAACTATGAATCGTGAACATATTGAGACCTTATTTATAGAACTAACGAAAAATGGTAAACGGATTATGCTTGGGACATTATATAGACCCCCAACAGCTTGTAACGTCTCTTTCCTGAACGAGCTTCAAAGCATTATATCTCAGTTCAACAAGTCTCTATATAGTGACATAATAATCTGCGGGGATTTCAACTACGATCTTCTACAATATGATAGCTGTGAGCAAATCTCAAACTTCATAAATGTTTTTCAGTCTAGCTCCTTCCTTCCAATCATCACGAAACCTACACGTGTTGCTTCTGAATCGGCTACGTTACTCGATAATATTGTTATGTTAGATCCGACTGATTTTCTTACCGGAATAATAATTTCTGACTTATCTGACCATTTCCCGGTGTTTCTCATGAAGAAAAATGTCTATAATCCTTGTACCAGCCCACAGGCTGATACTTATTCATTTCGTTGTGTAAACGAATACAACTTGGGAACAATGCGAACTGTTCTAGAAGAATTAATGCCATCGTTAGACGTCTATGAACGGGACAATAATGCGATTAACATTGATGAAGCAATACTAAATTTAACTGAAATTATAACGACCGCATATAACCAGTGCTGTCCAATAATCACCCGCACAATTACGCCGAAAAATAGACAAAAGCCCTAGATTACTGAAGATATCGTGATCAATATAAAGAAACGTCAAGCGTACCTAGCCTTACTATACGAAGGGCGAATATCTGAAGTAACGTATAACAGATTCAGGAATCATGTAACGAATCAAATACGAACCTCAAAACGAGACTACTTCACGCGCAAATTTACTGAATACAAAACTGATATTAAAAAAACTTGGCGCCTGCTTAATTCATGCTATAAACCGAATAATAATACTACGAAAACAATTGAGTCCGTCGTTCACGAAAATATAGAATACCACGAGAAAAAAGATACTGCAACTGTGTTTAACAACTTTTTTGTAAACATCGGAAAAAATATAGCCGATAGTGTCTTCGGTGAACCCAGAGACCACTTGCAATACATGGACCATGTCCGTGAACCCAACTCTTTCTTTTTCACGCCGACTAATCCCTCCGATGTAATTACGTGCATAAACAACTTGAAAAATAAATCAAGTGGATTGAAAAATTTTTCGGCTAAAGTTCTTAAGGCTATAGCTGATATAATAGCACCGTGCATATCTTATATTATCAACCAATCCCTTTCTCAAGGTATCATCCCCAACTCTTTCAAAATTGCGAGAGTCACCCCTATTTTCAGAAATGGTGATAAAAACTGCATTAACAATTATAGACCTATCTCTGTACTACCAATTATTAGCAGTATATTCGAGAAAATTGTGTATAAAAAAGTGTATTCGTATTTTGAACAAAAATCTTTCCTCTACGACAAACAATACGGTTTTCGTTCTAAGAAATCTACGACACAAGCTGTATTAAATCATTTGCAATACCTTTATTCTAATATAGATGAAGGAAAGCTTGTTTTCTCCGTATTTCTTGACTTTCGAAAAGCATTCGATTGTGTGGACCATAACGTATTACTCTCGAAACTACATTGTTATGGCATTCGAGGGGCTGCCCATGATTGGTTTAGATCATACTTAGCAAATCGCAAACAATACGTTGTCATTGACGACGCAAAATCAGACCCACAGACAATTAGCCATGGGGTTCCACAAGGATCTGTCCTTGGGCCTCTCCTATTTCTAATTTTTATCAACGATATCATTAAATCTACATCATTCTTCAAATTCATACTTTTTGCCGATGACAGTACCCTTTCTGCGGTCCTTCCAGACCAAAATCCCGCTAGGATGGCGGAGCGTATAAATAATGAACTTCATAAGGTTTCATTGTGGCTTAAAGCTAATAAAATAAGCCTTAATATCGATAAAACAAAATATATTACATTCTCATACAAGAAAAATATATCTCTCCCACGCATTCAAATTGGCGAAGGTGAAATCGAAGAAACCAACTCAAGTAAATTCCTCGGCATCATAATAGACAAACATCTAACCTTTAAAGAGCACATCGCTCATATTAGTTCTAAATTATCAAAATCTATCGGAATCCTAAATAAAGTTGAGAATTTCCTGCCTGAAACAGCCTTACAAATGCTCTACCGAACGCTCATTTCACCATACTTGCAATACGGAATAGAAGCATGGCACGGAACTGATAAAAATAAAACCAACAAAATTTTTACCTTGCAAAAAAGAGCCATAAGAGCGGTAAAGAATCTAGAATATAATGCTCACACAAATGACTCATTCAAAAATTTACGAATACTTAAGCTCTCGGATCTCTAAAAAATCTCCATTTGCAATTTCATTTACAAAACATTAACAAATGATGGCGACAATAGCCTAAAACAACTATTAACTACGCAAACTGGTCATCACGACCATTTAACCCGAAATAGAAGTAAATTCATGCTTCCTTATTACTCAAAGGCTCGGTCACAACACAGTATCCTCTTCGTTGGAACTAAAACTTGGAACTCAATACCTGCGGAGATCCGTGAAAGTAATTCTTATAAGGTATTCAAAAAAGTCTTGAGTCTCACTTCCTATCAGATTACTAGTCGTGTAAGATCACAGAGTCAAACCTTGTCCCCTACATAACTGGTCGGAATAATGTAATTTGCCTTGATTAATTTCGCCGATCTTCAGTCTGTTCTTGAATCGTTTGTCGAATATACTGTTAAATCTAGTCCATATGAACTATATTGTGAAATGAAGTATCTAATTTCGAGTTACTTATCTCACTGATCAGTCTAATGCGTCTCTAGTTTAAGTGAATTAGGTTAAGCATTATTGTACTCCTAAGACTAACCTTGATGGTAGGATGCCCTAGAAGTCACTGAACTTATTCGGGCCCACAGGTAGCTATACTCAAATTTAACCATTGTACTAGACTTAAGAAACATTTTATCTCTGTATCACCTGTGGTAAATAAATTGTTTAAATAATCAATCAGATTTTCTTCCGAATGAACTGATAAACAACTATACTGTATCCGCATAACGGTTTCATTCATTTTTTTCCTCCTGCTGTGTTTTGTTACTATTCTAATATTGCTTCAGGAAATTTGTTTTACAGTTACTTTTTGAAATATACTCAATTTTTAAAATGATCCTGTGAGAGGCGAAGTAGGCTATTCAATGGAACATATATTATTTGCGTGTCATTAACCGCGAACAGAAGACATCAGCGTTATTTCACGGACAGAAGACATCAACGAAAATAGAGTTACTAATTGCAGGAATGAAAGCACTCCATAAGGAAGTGACAAATATGAGAGATGAGCTGCGTGCTTTCAAGAATTGTCAGATGCCAAAAGAACAAGAATCATCATGTGTAAGCCAAAGGCTTCCTAAACTTCCGATTAAATCAATGACTGATTTTGATCGTACTGAAGAAGTTTTACTATGGATTCCGAGAGGAAAATATTCATGAGCATCCTTTCAAACTTCGGAGGAACCCACCCGAGCAGCTTGATGAATAATATAATGAACCGAGTACTCACCAGAGACGTGGCTTTACAGCTCAGCATGCAGTATCGTAGTGGAAAGAAACGGCCGTTCTGTACTACAAAAATCTGCATGTGCATCCTTGGTAGGTGAACCGACGATGTAGAAGTAACTATGGACTCATTAGGGTATGTTAATGAATTATAACGATTTTATTTGAGAAAGAAAGCAGCTATTAAATAATAACTGAGAATATTCGTAGTTCTCTGGAATTTGCATGAAATGGTTCAAGGGGTAGCGCTTTCATTTCACAACCTTCAAACTAATACATATGATATATTTTGAATGCAGCTAAATAAAATAACATTTTCTATTTCTGCAACGATGGGTCAATTGGGCAAATTCATTTACGCTGATTGCGAACGAATATTTGTAGATTTCTCTAGAAATATATATCGTACTCAAAATCATGAATAGCATTACTGATATTTTGATCTCACTTTGCATCGCAGGTACTTAACATTTCATCAGCGTTACTGTATATATTTAGACCTCTACATTATTTGCACTGAATTTTAGTTCATATTATAGTCATACGTTTGGCATCTAACTATATTCTACCCAATTTAAATGATTTGCAATGATTCAAAAGTTATTGCGTAGTCAGCATAAAATACATTCCGGGCATACTTGCAGACCGAAGAATTCTAGTGTTATAGTGCGGTATAAATGTGCGAAGGTTGAACTAGATAATTTATACCGCACTTAATAAGTTGAACTAAAGGCAATGCCATTTCAATTCATACAGCTAACCCGTGACTGAATTGTGGACGTGACGCTCTGTTCGTCACGTGTGACGGTAACAAAAGTGGTAACAATAGCTTTGTCTCATTGTTACCACATTTGGCACTATTGAGCACTCAATAAAAAGCGGGTTTGGGCCTGATGGAAAGATACGCAAACAACAAGACACACGGTGAAAACAATACATTCTCGCATTTCGTGGGAATTAAAAATAGTCGAAACAACTTTATTATCTACCATTTTATATTTCTTCAAATTCGTCTGACATCAGTATTCATAGAACAAATAGTTACAGCCCGCTTGGAATGCAAAAAATATGCATTGTTTTTATCGTGCTTACGCAGACAGAACAATTTTGTCATATTTAATTAATAAATTAAGGAAATTTGACAAAACAATTTCGTCACTCCAGGACCGGCAATATTTTTAGCTGCATTTTCAATATGATTGAGTAACAATGTATGTTTGATGCAGTTATGTGTTTATTTGATTCAACTTAATCATTTATTTAAACTATTTATTTAGTAACTGCAGCGTAAGCTTTCAGGTTTGATTGAATGAAAGTAGTCAAAACGGCCAGCAAATTGATGCAATATTTTAGTATAATTTGCTAAATTCTTTATTTACCACAATAATTGAAGGCCACAAACAGAAATAGGCCAAGCGTAGTTTACGTAACCTAACAACTGCAGTTGTAAATTTACTCATAAATTATGAAGATTCACAGTTTCTATCTATTCTAACGTCTGAATACGAAAAGCACAACCTTGCCTCCATATTGAGGATAGTCATACCTTGCTCATAAAAAATTTCCAAGAGATATGATCACCCTAGCAACTGCGGTAATTAGGTTAGGTAAACCGTGCTTGGCCTACTTTTATTTCTTGGCCTGCAATGATATTGCATTGCCATTGAAGTAGATACCACTTGGAAATTAGCAACACTGACTTTAAAATCAAGTGGCTTTTGTTGAACAAATATTGGTATACTTGACTGTTTTGATTGATTGAACTCAAGAAATAGTCAATTTAACCATAAATGAATATGCCTAATCCGGCTTAGTCAATACGACAAATTTGTTTTTAGTGTGAAGTTGTGTGTGTACCTGTCCGTCACGCCCGGATAGACATATTTCTGGTAGCTACGTAGGGTAAAATTTAGTATCTAGGAATTTATCTTAATGGGACGAAGCTATATGTATTGCGTCCACATTTAACCCAATTAGACACAACGGATAGTGCGTCAGTCCCCGAGCAGACATGGGTGGGCTGTATCGATGAGCTGGATACAGTGCTTAGAGTGTTGTCTCTGTGTTGGAAAGACGTCTTAGAACATCTAATTTTTTTTTGTAGAGATGGTATGGAATATCAAATGAGTCCAGTTGAAATTTATCTACCAGCATCGTCGGTTCCGAAAATGTAATGATTAATTTCTTCATCAAGATATTCACTTTTCAGAAGTCGTGAAGAAGGACATCATCGGACGTGATGAGCAGTCGAAAACCATTTCAGCTTTAATTGGTAGTAATTTAGCTCATACTAAAGATCGACTGTCATCGGAGAATGAACGAAAAGCTTGGAGTATTTCTGGCAGTGGTAATCATGAAAGAGAACAAAGTAGTGTCAAAACAGCGATGTTGGAAGTTGTACCTTCAACCTCCGTGCCATCTGCCATCTCCTTGCCTGCTAAACATGCCCCCTCTGCCTGTGGTACCTCAATTCCTGCTTCCACTGATACTACTTCTGCGCCTGCCTTCACTGAAGTTGTTTCACCTAGCACGACAAAAACCCGTAGCAAAACATTTATTCTTGAAACTTCGGAACCATTGGAGTATGAAATTTAATACAATTCCGATTAAATACTAAGTAATGAAGAGTGATGTGGAGAGTAATAAAATATTTTGAAGATGAAAACTTTATGATTGGCTGATTTGAAATGTTAAATTATGAATGCCGGTCCCTCAGGGGGATACTACTATTGTATCTATGGGAATTAGCCCTCCCAGGGTGGAAGATGTCTGGGCCCGAGCTGAAGGTAATGGAAGGTCTTCCTTTAGTTGAAATAAAATAGGTTTGTATTTCTTTACGAACCATCTTTTTTTGGTTCACGGCTGTCATTTATTTAGCACCTATTACTTTATTCTTCAACGTTGATCTTGTTTCATTAACTTCTTTCGATCTTCCTGTTTCTATGCGCAAGGTGTGGGGACAAACCTCGTGCATAGATTCCCTGTTAGCTTAATTCCATACTAAATGCTGCCTTCCACTTTCCTCTCTTGGGATCACATTTACTGTAAGTGGTTAGGGAGGCTTACACTAACTCATAATCTATTCCCAAGGGGAATTATTGCTTGCCGAGGATGATAGGACGAGGTGCACTCATTTTTGTTTAGAAGTTGAAATTATTTTCATTTTCATAAAATACAAACGAATTTAGCATTGTATTCTGGAATTTTTTTGAATTAATTATCTAATGAATGCACTTTGTGACAGTACCTCGTTGAAAAACTCTCAACGATTGCCGCAGAAGGTACGACATAAGGCCCTCATGGAATATCAGCATCAGTTGATGTTGTTAGTGAGAGCCTTGATCGTGCATTGGAAAGCCTTTTGAAATAAACTTCTCTTTCCAGCAAACCATTTGAGAACAGCAGCGCCGTGTAATCACAGCACAAGTAGTACTACGTATGTTTGGCACGTTTGCATGTTTGCTGAGTGAATTTTTTATTGTAAATTGTAAATGATGAATCATGACAGTAATTTGTGATTGAACGTTTCAGATAGTGACTCGCAATCTACACCGAGGAACTTCAAAGTCACTACACACTCGTACGTATAAAGTCAAGACCTGCAACAACTTTTATGCATGCAGTCATTGCAGTGGGGAAGTCCATCAGACTACAATATCGGAGGCCGCTAATTGCATTTGCCGAATTTCTGCATTGCTTATATTCAAGTAAGTTGATATTTTCGCGTTCGCAGTCTTTATTGTTAACGAATTCAATAATGCTCTCGTTCGTATTGGTATTGCCCCACTTTTAGCTCAGCCCTCACGGTGAAAAGTCTCCTCAGTGACAATTAACCAGGGAGTGGGACTGGAAGTAACGCTACTACTCAGCAAACAAAGAGTTTCCATGCATACATGCTCTCACCGATAATGCGGTCAGTTGATGAAAACATATGAGACTTTTAGCAACGCTTTCTATATAGGTAAACAGGCTTTTCAATGACATTTACCCTGGGAGTGGAGCTGGAAGGAGGGATAACATTCATCAAAGTAGCATTCATGACGTAAAGCGATGGGTTTCAACTGCGCTAACCAGAGAGCTCGATCTGAGAAATAAGGTTTACATATGGACAAGAATTCGAGGCTTAATAACGTCTTGTCTGCGAAAAATGTATCATATTTAATAAGTCAAGGTATGTCGTAGTGTAGTGTAGGTAGTGAATACTCATGGAAGTTAAATATGAAATTCTAACGACGTTCTATATGGAATGTCCTAGAATATTCGCGAATGAATATACATGGACTTCTAACTCGATATTAAGTATCTGTAGTGGATCCACACGAACACTCATCAATGAGCACTCAGTAATATTCGTATAGATAAGAATTTGGATATTCAAATCCCTACATTCCAGAATATTCGGTGATGTATATTCTTGAAGTTACTTTTGTGAAGGTATACGATATTTAGTATCCATTGGGATATGTATGAATATTCAACATGAAGATCCCGGGGATATTGTAAATTAGAAAGTGAGGCGAATATTCACTAGGGACATTCGGAGATGTTCAGGTGGATACTTAGCGAATATTCATAGGAACTTCATTGCTACCTGGGAAACGCAACCGTTCTTAAACTAAGGACAGTTTATTAAAACGAAACTTTATTCACCTAATCGGAAGTACAAACGAAGCGAATGAAACAATTGCGGAACTTCGATGATTGGATATATAAACGACCAAGTGGAATCGAAATTCATACAGTTTCTACCTCCTTCGGAAGAGTTGCTATGGAGTGCTATATTCTCTAGAAATGGTGAATAACTCTGTCCGTTCAGTTTGTTTGAGATAATTCAATTCATCTGCAAGCAGGTGTTGTAAAGACAGCAATCATGGCCTAAACTATGAACTACTTTCAAGGTAATGATCAATTTAATGTGTGCGATGACTGACCAACTTCATGTTTTTTCCATGTCAAAATTATATATTTTGATACTTGTGCATTTTAAGATCACGAGGGCGGCTGTTGAACCCAATAATAATTTTCCCGAAATCATTTTCAGATTTGACTTAACTTGTCAGTAGAACATAACATCCGGAACTTAGAAGTATAATCATTGTACATGACAGGAATAAAACATCCATTAATCTGTAGGGTCTGATAATTTATTATTAAATGCCATTTTACTCGAACAATATTTTCTATTGAACTGGCATCAAAATTTAACGATCGTCATTAACGGATTCAAGAGTTGCTAAATCCCCAACAAATGGTAATTTGTCTCGGACATTTTAGTCCTGAAGTCTTGTATACCAATTTTACTAGCTTTCATAAAATGAAAGTTTAGTTTAAAATCTTAAAATAGTTTAAAATCTTTCAATTTGTAGGGAATATTGAGCCCTACACTACGATAGCTCCTGTAGCTGATGGGGCATCTATTAACGTAAGAGCAATCACTAAGTATGGATGTACGTGTTGTGACAGCCAGGAGCATATACATAATGAACAATTAATCTTATCCACATAAAATTAGAATGCGTTACTCAACCTCAGGATTGTTTTGTGGTATTGAATTATTAATAGCTATTGTGTTTCCTCACCACTGTTTGATTGGTCGCTATTTGGTCAAGCTCCTCCATTGACGTCGCTCGATGAATTATTGAGACAGGCTGAGCACAGGTGGCAGAAGGCTTCTGAGGTTAACGAATGGCCAAAATTTTCTGAATGTCTCGTCTGTTTGAGCGAGACATGTCGAGCAGAACATCAATCTTATTGTTGATCTTCTCAATCGCAGTACAGTCCTTCCTGAAATAAAAGTCAATAAATAAACATAGTTCTATTATGGAGTTTAGAATAAAATATAGTTAGTCACGGGAATAATCGAAAAAATTTTCCAGCTAACATTTCAAAGTACGCTAAACTTTAACTTGGGTAACCAAAGTTATACAGGTAATTGAGTGCACCCAACCCAGGTAACATCCCTCAAAAGTCAGAGGCCTAAGTCACGATTTTAAAATGAAACTCATGAAACTCCAAGAAACATGAATGTTTATTTTTTCCATTTTTAAAATTTGATATAGAGAAAAGAAGTACACATACATGTTATACATTTTTGCCTGATTTATGTTTCCGAAAATAAGTGAAAATGTGTAGGGAAAAAACAAATTCCAAGATGAAATTAAATAGAATAATTTATACATTCCAAAAATGTATGCATGCATTCTCTTGCCTATAAATGACCAATCAACAAGATGTATAATAATTCATGACAATATCTGTTATCAAGGATTCTAATACATAATAATTAACTGATATATTTTACAGCATTACCTGCATGGGTCTGTAATTGAAACGGGTGGGGGAGCAATGGGCTTATGTAACTTGAAAGCACTTGGTGAGGGTGCCCCACAGGTAGCTGCAGATGAAGCAACTGACAGAGTCGAAGCAGCTGAGGAAGCAATAGTCTTAGTTGCACCAGGAGAAGAAGTAGTATACTGAGTTGAAGCTCCAGACGATGGCACAAAAGATGAACACTCAGGCTGCTTAACTGTGTCAGTCTCATTACCACCAGGAGTGTACAGCTTCAGTTCAGCACCTCTAAATGCTCCTGAATGCAGGAATGAAAAATGGCATCGTATTAATTACAGATGCAATTTTATTACTAAATATTTACATAAATTTACAGAAGTTTGTTTAGCATTTAAAAAGCTTAAGTGGAAAGAAAAAAAATACATAGAAGTAACACTACTTGAAATGAAGCTGTTGTGTGAGCCAACTAAACCTGACTCATGCATTTGTCATACCTTCATGAATTGAAACTGTTCACCTACAGTAGCATTTGTTGAGGGATGTGAGATGCAAGGGTTATCAGTGCCAAAGAAAAGAGAGACAAAAGAAGGTTTGAAAGGGTCATATTCCCAGTCCGAAATTTCTCTCAGGCTCACAGCTGTATCAAGAGAGTTTTTTGCTCATCTCCACATAAAATCTATTGCTATACAATATAACATACAAAGAAAAGAAATACTTAGTACATGCATAATAGAAGCAAATAGATTGAATTATTGTTTCCTAAATTATTGATTGCAACAACTCATTCTTGATTTGCTATCAATT
Organism: Morinoia aosen; assembly: GCA_030386875.1. NCBI lineage: Eukaryota > Metazoa > Arthropoda > Malacostraca > Amphipoda > Talitridae > Morinoia > Morinoia aosen. The sequence continues at coordinate 57,264,981 of CM059574.1, read as the reverse complement.
TAAATACTTCTCATGTATAAATATCATTAGAAAATTGAAAAGATTCAACATTAGAGGAAGTGACACGTCCTCTAAAACCTGTGGGCTTCTTTGAAAGATTTAAGTTTTTTAAATTTTAGAACGATCAATGCACAAAACATAAGTAAGGATAAGTAAGAAAATACTTACTTGACTGTGCAAGAATTTTCTTCACTCGAGATGTAGTCCAGTTCTCTTCAGGTTGTGCATTATTTTCACTTCGAGAATCGACATCATCAACATGCAAGCTGCATATAATTAAGAACAAAATGTGAATCCATTGGAAAATCTAATAATGACAGAAGAGGAGATGTCTTATCTTTGAGATGATGATCACGGTCAGCTTTAGATTTGAATGAGTCGTTTGTTGTTACATCACATTCAGTTTCAAGGAGAGCAACATGCCCACCCCAATACTCTCCTTTTTGCACACATCGTTCAAAACTTTTGTAGCCGGAGTGTCCAATTATTTGCTTCAAATAGCTCCTCATCGGAGCATGTCATTAAGTCTTTGATGAACTGGTCAAGAAAAATTTCAGGTGGTGGAAGCAACTTGTCAGGAGTGTTTGTGCAATACAAACCTACACACAAAACCTTTTCAATGTGCATAAACTTCACCAAAATTGGATATGCACAATATTTTCTTGAATTTGTGTACAGAGGAATACCGTCAGTATTAACACACAAATTCAATTTTGCAAATTAGGCATTGAAGAGTTGTTCACTAATTCTGCACAACATCTAATCCAGTCTTCGAAATAAACATGCTTTCCAAATTCACTCATTGTTTCGACGTTCACACCTTGATACGATTTTTTTTAGCTTTGACAGTCTTCGGAATAGATAAGTGAATCACATTTAAATCGCATAACAGTTTACTTAAGGATACCGTCTAGGTAGAAATCAGGTTATGTGTTGATTTTCTGTTTATATATGCATCTTATAGAGAATTTTCTTGCGCTTCCATTGGTACTTTTCTTTTTCGTCTACTCCGAATTGTGCGCCCACCACAGGGGGGGAAAGCGATGGGGGTGGAGTGACCTTGAACCCTCCCCCCTCATTATTGGGAGTCAATTGAGCGTTTCTCTGCGGGAATGGCATTATAGTTCGTTAATGGGCTACTCAAAGTGCTTCCATTATTCAAACAAAACATTCTAACGCTGAATAAACATTTTTTTTATAATTTTTGACAATTTCAGAATTTAGTTGTCCTGCCGTATCCATGATACCACAGCTTTCATTCATAGCTCGATAACAGCTGCAGTATTATAGCTACAGCTATGGCGAGCACACCAATCCAAAGGGCTTGAAAAGAGCTATAAAACAAAGGAGTTGACTTGACAAAAAAACGTATTTTGGTCAAAAAAAAATGAAAAATTAAAAAAATTAATTGTTTTCATGAATTACACATATTCTCTTTTGTAGTATATTTTTTCTCAGAGTTACAGAGCTACAGCAATGTAAATTATATCAATCGAAAGGGCTTGAAAAGAGCTACAAACGCTCAAGAGTTCATTGTAGAAAACCCTGTAGTTCAAAAGATAAAAAGAAAAACAATTTTTTTTTGTGAAAAAACTCGTTTTTATGGAAACTTGATAATTGGTTTCTCAAATGCTACTACTTCCACAATTTTAGAGCTACGAGAATGGTTTAGATACCATTCGATAGGGCTTAGCAAGGTGTATCCTGGCGCAATAGCATTTTTTGATAAATTTATTATTTTGAAAATTACACGAGATGAAAAAAAATGAAAAAAAGTTCATATTTTTTATTTTTTTTTCAAAATCCACAAAAAAAAATTTATCGAAATTCCCTATTGCGAGTGGTTATATAGACATCTAAGCAATCTAAAAACGAAGTACTGGTTCTGTAACTTCAAAATTGTAGAAGTAGTAGGATTTTAAAAAAACCCCTATTTTATCATATTTTTTCGAAAATAAAAAAAAATCCAGTGCAGATACAAAAATTTTGTCGAAATAACAAATGATATTTGGATCATTTCACACCTACTGTGAAAATTTCAGAGAAATCCATCTATAAACAACGGACTTTTTTTTTTACCTAGACGGTGTCCTTAAACAATCACTTGACAATTTTTTTTCAGAGGTGGCCCACTTAGCTAAGATCTCACCCAATAATTCTTCAAGATTGTCCGATGTAGTTGGTGGAGTAACGCTAAAATTGCAAACTCGGACAAAATTGCTTGAACCATCACTTGAGAAATCGCTATGAAATGAAAATGTGTCACTATGCTCAGGAGTATCGCTGATTGAGCTCAGACATTCTTCTGAAGGTTCTATGATTGACCCTATGCGATTAGGAACATCACATATTGAATTTTGACTGTTCAATGAAGCAATTTTTTCATTGAACATGTCTGATCTGTTATCAGGAAGAGTATCGCTCGACAACTTTGAGCAGTTCGCTTCAATAGCATTATTGGAGGATTCTGGGATAAGTTTATCATATAAACAATATTTCGAATCACACCCATATTCAACTAGGAAAGTATGAGAAACTGCTTCATCTGAATCATCTTCTGAAAAAATTATTTCAACAATCCTTCGATGCTTCTGCCGCGTCGACAATTCAGAAAATGATTTGCGTTTCTGTGAAGGCATGGTAGATTACCAGTAGCAAGCTGACGAAGGTTTTTCTGAAAGTTACTTTCAAGGTTAATGACTCTGAGGGCTAAAAAAATATTCACATTGAATCATTTTACAAGCAATGATTTTGCTTGTGTTGATCAGTTTGATCCAAAAACTCTACATCTCATATCAAAATACACAGTTAAAGTAAATCACAATAGAACTTGTAGTGTTACCACATGTTTGAAAAAGTTCTTAATAACTTGAAGGGGACAACTGTGTGATTTGATCAAAATTTTTTTTTAAATTTTGCTGAGAAAGGTCCATTAAGTCGAAGGGGCTGTTGCGTCCTTAAATTTACTGGGGTTACCGGCACTAGAGTCCCCCAAAGAGGGGTCTAAAGATAGATGGTGAGGGTAAAAAAACATGAATTTTTTACCAACATTTCAATAAAAAACGAAAGGAAAATGAAAAATACAGCTTTGTAATTTTGCTAGCTATGTTACAAAGAATCTAAAACTGTCTTAGTTTTTGTTCTAGAATATAAAAACTCAGACTTCCATTCCAATGAAACGCTCAAAAAATCCCTTATATTATGAAAAATATTCCTCAATTTTTCCAAAACTATGGCCAAAATCAAGAAATTTACATAGAGCAAAATCTTATTCTTTTAAAAAATTACATGAACTGGGCAAATTTCTGAGCAATCCGTCCACAAATTAAAATTTAGTTTGATGTTCCCATCAAGGGGATCATCCCAGTTGGAGAACTTTTTTCGTCCGATTCGTTTGAAAACTGGCCAGTATATGTTTATGTGAAAGTAAACCTTTTTTACCCGTGTTATTTTTTCGATTTAGGCCTTATTTTTTTGATGAAAAATGTGATTTTTGGTTTATTTATATTGATATTTCAGATTGGAACTCCTCCCTCAGTTTTGATGCTAGAACATAAACAAAATCAGTTTTAGAACCCTTGGAACATTTCTAACAAACTCAAATTCGTTTTTTTCAAATTCCAATTTTTTCTATTTTTTCAAAAATTTTGAAATTTCAAAAATCAGCAACAATTTTTTGGGGTTAGAGCTATATATTTCATCAAAGAATTCGAATTTGAAAAAAAGCCAAATTTGAGTTTGTTAGAAATGTTCTAAGAATTCTAAAAACTAGCATCAAAACTCGAGAACTAGTCCCAGGATGAATGTTGAAAGATAGAAGTGTTGGGTATCAGCAAAAAACAAAATTTTTTGTTGAAGTGCAATATAATGAACAATCGATGTAATTGAATGCAGTTTTAATTTTTATTTTAATAATTTTCATACATAACTTCATATTCAAACTGTGAATTGTGATTTCAAAAATAAAAATTAAATAAAAATTTCCTTTTTTATCAACATTATGAATTTTTTTATTTTCAGTCTGATTCTTATGAAAATTGACCATGATGTGTAACCTTTGAAAAGAAACCCAATTGCCTCCTATAAATTTTTTTTATTCAGGCCTTAGATTTTGCAAAAAATTTACATATTGGTTTTTTAGGTATTGATATTTCACTAATATTGATATTTCAAAATAGGACTCCTCCTTCGTTTTGATGCTAGAACACAAGCAAAGACAGTTTTAGAATCCTTGAAACATTTCTAACACACTCAAATTCGGCTTTTTTCTATTTTCCATTTGTTCTCTTTTTATATGGGGTCAAAATCAGGAAAAAATTAAAAATTTTGGGTGCTTTTCATTGATATTGATATTTCAAAATGGAACTCCTCCTTCAGTTTTGATGCTAGAACAAAATCACATACAGTTGTACGCCCCCTTTGGTACAACCCCCATCCATGCGTACCAGAGCCTTCATAAGCACTTGACAATTTAGTCCTGGTGCTATCGTTCTCGTCACCTCCATCAAGTAAACACCTAAGAAACGTCTCCGTATTTCCTTACCACTACCAAGGCCGCACCCCTAGCGACACATATGGTGGCCAGAATCGGTCTAACCTATGACGTTGTGAAGAAGTTATAATAAAGTTAGAAGAAGATTACTACGAGATTCAAAACCTACGAGAAATCCCTACTACGAAGATTTTTGAAATTCAGCACGAGTCAAGAAAAGATTGTTAAATCGCGCAAATGACTGGAAGCAACAACAATACGAGTCTTCGACAAATACTTCCGACTGTACTCAACATCAGCTGCAAGATCCCGTACACTGCATTGGTAGAGACCTCTGTCCAACTTTCAGCGTGGATAAATACCTGCTACCCCTTCAGCACTAAAGTACTCATCTTTGAATCGGGAGAAGACATTGAAGTTGTTCTACAACTACAGTTTGGAGCGACTACCTACAACGAGTGAGCTACAACGACTACTACGTCTACAGGGACGAGCGACTTCACTTCCTCCCTTCATCCCAGTGTACGTCTACAGTGGCGAGCGACTACACAACTTCCTTCATTCACCCAGTGGAAGCTAAGTAAATAATAGCTTGCACTGAATTAACAGATAGTTTTTCCGCCTTATCGCAGCAGCGCGATTGCTAGACAGCACAGGCAGGCAGAGTAACATTTTTTTGCGAGTAATATTTTTTCTTGCTCCGTGAGAAGCAGATTATTTTTGCATCAGCTGAAGGCAATGCACAGTGCATGGACAGCTTGCGTCAGGCAAAACAAGCAGAGTAGCAAGAGCTGTGAAGCCGCAGTAGTAATTTGAACTTGTGCAAGATAGCTATAGCGTTTAGAAGTGAGTGATAAAAATTTTTTTTATGAGTGCATTATTTCATAAAATGTGTGTTTATTGAAGTGATTTCAAGGTTGTGTGATATTGATTTCTAGAGTGTATAATATTGATTGCTAGGATGTGTAACATTGATTTCTAAAAAGTGTGTAATATTGATCTGTAAGCAAATATTGATTTACAACTATTAACATTGTGTAAAAAATTATTAACTACCGTATGTCGGACACGTCCGATTCAGACGAAACTATTAGAACAACAGCGACCAAAACAAGTAGAGGAAGAACAAGTAAGACTAGATTTCGTGCTGAGAGCAATCCTGAAATGACTGAACCAGCAGCTAGCGCGGCCGTTGGCCCGAGTACAAATCCTAGTAGTTTAGCAAGGGAGATAGCGGCTAGTATGCCGAGGTCAGGAACAATCCTATCAGGCTCAGAGCTTCCTCTTTTTCGAGGAAGACGTAGACGCGAGGATGCGGACTTCATTGAGAATAAAACGTTTAAAACTCATATAGGAAACTTGCGTGCCTACATGACATTACTCCCGGATGTGAATTCCGACAGTGCAAAGAAAGAATTGTTGGTTAGATCTGCTAACAAACAGGTAGGAGATTTTAATAGCATCGTAACAAAGTTAGTCAATTCAGATCTTCAATATTCTTTTGAAAATGTCGTCAAAATTTTGGACGACATCTATGTCGCAAGAGGCGAAAAATCTATTCACGCATTAGCATGCGATTTAAATAAGTTACGTTTCGTTAGGAATGATGCACTCGCAGCCCAGTTGGTAACCGCGTTTGCAAAAATCAGAAAGTTGTCGGAACATTTATTGAACTCAAATTCAATAGCGTGGGCGAGACACACATTTTTCAGGGCAAGTTCGAATCAAGTAGAACTAAAACGTTTTGTAGGAGACAGTATTAATCTTAGTCTCACCATCAGCGTGTTAGCACCATTACTCGAAGAATCATTTGCTAAGAAACTATTTGATAGGTCGTTCAATACGTCAGAGGAATTATTGGCACGTATCGTTGCCGCGGTTCGAAATCAGCCCGAAAATAAACAGATAGTAGCGACTCACTATGAGACGCAGTACAATAGAGAAACCTTTGTAGCCGAAGTTACCGAGTCAGAAGACAATATTGATGAGCAAGATTCCCCTCAGGAAAGTGAAGTTTTCTACGGAAACTACCGTAGAGGGCGTTTTGCTGGTCGGAAATCAATTCCTCGACCCTGGCTGAGAAATCCTAGAGTGGGAAGGAATGTCAGTGGCTATGTGGGTGACAGAAGAATAGGTTCACTTGAATGTAACACTATGCGGACAGAAAGTTCGAATCATGCCGCAGTGAACTCTGCAGCTAGAACGAGAGGCTCTTTGTACTGCAGTATATGCAACGTTTCAGGACATGCCGAAGCCAATTGTCGAACCCAAAGAGATCTGAGCAAACCTAGGGTCCTTGGCCCCTGCTTTGCATGCGGTTCAAAAGAACACCTCGTCCGAAACTGCAGAGCGTTAGAAAATGAAATCAGGCAGTATAAAACATACTTGCGTAGGTATAATGCCTACAGAGGCAATAACCGTGGGAGACACGAGGTGCACTATGGCGAGGAGTACGAAAGAGACGACAGAGATTTTTTAGAGTGAGAGAAATTAAAGGTGGAGGTAAAAAAGGTGAAGAAAAAAATGAGACGAAGCCCGAGGATCACCGCACAATTCTCGTTAATCCAAACGTTGTGTTCGAAACGAATCCAGATCCTGAGATGACAAGATGTAATCATAATGAGAGTGAATCATACATTGATCCATTATTTAAATGTAGAAATAGGTTTGCTAAGTTAAAAGATGAAGAACTGACTCACGAGATATCACAGAAAAAAGCAGTTGAAGTATATTTTAACACTTCAGTTGTAGGTGGAGAAAGACGTGAAAATGCAGCCGATCTTGTTACGTTTAGGAGAACTAAACATCCGACCATTATACTGTCTAATAAAGACAAGTACTTGAGTGCGCTGCTTGACAGCGGTAGTGAAAAATGCCTCATTAGTTACAGTAACATCAAAAACCCCAAAGAAAAGTTAAAACTAAGTTTTTTGAGCGTTAGAGGCATAAACGCGAGGAGTAATGTCAGCGGTGAGATTGATTTAAATTTCTCAATACCTGTTACTGACAGAGTACTTAAGACTAGTGCTTTAGTAATTAAAGATGCTAATTTCAAATATGATTTAATTTTAGGTAGAGATGTATTAACCAACGCGGTTATAAATTTGAAGGACGGTTCACTCTTTTGGGAAGGAACCAGAGTACCCTTCAATGAATTAGAAAGTAAGCCTACAATAAGTAGAGAAGCCATATTAATGGAGATAATAAACAGTGGTTGTTTAATGTCGGAGGTAGTTGCCTGTGCTAGGAAGAGCACCAGATGCCGGGGCTCAATGAATGGTCGCGAGAGAAAAAAAGACGCTGCAAGAACAGGCAAGAAAAAAGAGGCTGACCTCGAGTGCGTACCCGAGCGGCCAAAGACAGTGGCAAGATAGAAAAAAATAGACCTCTTGTGGTTCACTGTGACGCAATAGAAGTGCCTGCTAATTGTATCAAGCTCATTAATGCCTTTGTCAAAAAAGCTAAACAAGGTAATTATATCGTGTTGAAACGAGGATTTGATAATGGAGCACTGATAGCAGAAGCAATAGTTACAGTCAATGAAAATGGGAATTTACCTTTATTAGTACTGAACCCGACAGATGAGGCCATTCATTTTAGTGAAAACACAATGCTCTGTAATATGGAACCATTACCTAAAGAAGAAGTTGAGGCAGAACTTTACCTCACAAATGTAGAGGAAGCGCTTAATGAGGCGAATAATGTTGAGATAAACTCTGTGGTTACATCGGATTCAAACAAAGTCATCTCAGGACTTGGTGAAACAAATACCATAGCCACGGAGAAACTTGAGTCGAGGGTCGATGTTCACGGAGATTTTTGTGAGTGTGGTGCACAAGTCAAAAGTGTATCTAATGTACAGAAGGACGTACGCCGTCCGTTAACATGTAAGGATGTAACATGCGATGACGTTGATGTAAAACAAAAATTACTGGAATTGATGAACAATTTCCGTGACGTGATCACGTTACAAGACGAAACTATAGGTGTCACGAATGTGACCAAGCATAAGATTGTACTTAAATCTGATGCACCAGTTATAAACATACCGCCATATCGCATACCTCACAAATACCAAGAGGAGTTGGCCAAGGTGAACAGAGATATGCTCTCACAGGGAATTATTGAAAAATCAACATCAGAGTTCAATTTCCCAATTATCGTGGTGAAAAAAAAGACGGGTGAAATTAGACCCGTGATAGACTTTAGGTCCTTAAATAAAATAGTGATCAAGGAGAGTTATCCAATACCACGAGTGGACGAAATTTTGTCTACCCTTGGTGGGAATACCGTATTTTCCTCTCTAGATTAAAAAAGTGCCTTTCATCAGGTAGAATTAGAAAAGGAAAGTCGGAAATATACGGCATTTAGTGTAAATTATCAAAAATATCATTTTAGGCGCATTCCGTTCGGACTCGCTTTGAGTCCGAGCGTACTGCAAAGCGTAATGTCATCTGTTCTAGCACCTATTTTAGGAAAATTGTGCTTTGTATTCATGGATGATATATTAATTTACTCAAAAACTAATGAGCAACATTTGTGCGATATTAAAACTGTCCTCTCTACGCTCCGTTCCGGCAAACTATCTATCAAACTCGAAAAATGTAAATTTTTCAAGAAAAAAATAGAGTACTTAGGTCATATTATTTCAGCAGAGGGTATACATTGTAAATACTCAGAGAAATTACAAAATTGTCCAGCCCCAACAAACGTAAAAGAATTGCAGCAATTCCTCGGCGTAGCAAACTATTTCCGCAACTACATAGCTCAATTTGCAGTGATTGCTAATCCCCTGTACAGATTGTTAAAGAAAGGTGTTAATTTCGACTGGACAAACAACTGTCAAAAAAGTTTTGACTACATAAAAGCAGCTCTGACTTCTGACACTGTTCTACGACATCCTGATTTTACAAAGACATTTCACATATTTACTGGTGCATCAAGTTTTGCCATAGGATCTGTCTTGATGCAGCCCGAAAATGCAGGCGATAAATTGATGCGTCCAATTGCATATTTCAGCAAAACTTTAAATGCTAGTCAAAAACGCTGCTCAACCACGAAAAAAGAGTTCTTTGCAATTTATAGTGCTCTTAAAACATTCAAATACCTAATTATTGGGTATCCCATCCATGTGTATACGGACCACCGTCCGTTAACTCTTCTATTCACACGAAAATTGCCAGACGACACCACTATGTCCAGATGGTGTATAAACATACATTCTTACGACCCTATTGTTCATTATTTACCAGGTAGACAAAACGTCGTAGCTGACTACCTAACTAGGCTACCAAACAACAATGATCAGCTCACAATTAAAGAATTAGAAAGCTGTGACATATTAATGTCTGAACTTGAATCTGAAACATGTATAGCGCTGACGCGAGCCAAGACACGAGACGTTCTCACTGACCAGACGATGCAATTACACGATAACGACATGTTGACACCAAAATTAATTGACTATGTCCCGACAGAAAAAGTGATCTCATGGACTTTAAGAGAGTTCACTGACGAGCAAAAGCTCGATCCCTTTTGTATTGAAGTTCGAGAAGCATTACTTCATAAAAGTACGTCTGCAATTAGTGACTTACCGAGTTATTTAATTGTCAATGACATATTGTACCGACGACGACGCATTGACTCCCGAATTACAACAATACTAACAGCAGTAATGCCAGCTTCGTTGTTGAATAAAGCAATCTTAAGCATTCACTATATGTACCATACTGATGCGTTGCATACGCTATTTAAGTTTAGGCTAAAGTACTTCAATATTTTAGAGAAAACAGCTATAAGAAAATTTGTTCAGGATTGTGAAGAGTGCAAACTTCTTAAAGCAAATCCTTCCGTACCTATTAAAATAAAAACAGCCCCGATAGCAAAGGAACCGTTTGAAGTAGTTTCAATGGACTTTCTGGGTCCCCTTAAAACTACCGATAGTGGGAATAAATACATACTAGTTGTGATCGATCTTTTTTCACGTTTCTGTAGGTTATACGCTACCTCTAATCGTCGAACAGACACAGTAATATCATGTTTAGGAAGTTGCTTCTCCGTTTTTGGGTACCCCAAAACCCTAATAAGCGACAACGCAGTTGAATTTAAATCGGTAGCAGTAAAACAATTTGCCAAAGTTCATGCTATTGCTAAAAAAGAAGTTCTAGCTTTTAGCCCCCATTCAAATGCGATTGTTGAACATAATAACAAAAAAATAACTAATTTACTAAAACTATATATTAATTCCCTGTCTCACACCGAATGGAACCATTGTTTGGAGATGGTGGAGAACGCCATCAACAACGCATATAATTCTACTTTAGGTGATACACCTAGCTTTACTGTTCAATAGAGACACATGCGCATTTTTCAGCGGAGAAAATCTTCTCATTACATACAGTTACGATGACGAAATTGACTTAGTGAATTTGCGTGCAAGGGAAGCGGTGCGAACCGTAGAAAACGTTAGAAATCTTATTTTGAATAATACGGCTGTACGTACAATGTACCAGAACCTAAAAAGGAGGGACAAAGATTTCAGAATAGGTGACAGAGTTTTGTTAAAAAATAATTACAAAACAAACAAGCTTCAGCTGACATGGCAAGGTCCAGGTCTAATTACGAAAGTCAAAGGACACTGGGTCGAAATCAAAATAGGAGATAAAATCCATAGAAGTAACATGAACCATGTGTTGCCCCTAAGTAAAAGGAAATGACAACGTTACAACGTATTGTTTCACCTATAACTATTTTTGCGACTATAGCGTTTCAGACGTGACAAGTTACCATTTTGCTAATTAATTATTAAGTATCTACTTTGCGTTACTTCCTTCGCATCGTATTAATCTCATATATACTATATCTCGTTTCATATTAATCACTTCTATGCTTGTGTTCAATAATCTCGTGTGTTCTAGTATTAGTAATTTTCATTGCCAGCAGCAAAGGAATTAACCTTCTAAACAGGTTACCCTGTGTTAAAGTTCAAGTTTGTAAGTAAAGGTCAAGATTAACGAATATCACAGAGAACATCCTTCGACGAATGTTCTCACGATCTGTGAAATTGATATTTTTCACAACAGTCAATAATTACGTTCAAATTTTGATGCTGAACAGCCAATTAAAAATGATGGGCGAGTTCCGCATTTGCTAAATGCATCATATCAACAGAGCACCAATGTTGATGAAAAAATCAACCTCGCGACTTCAGGACATCAACAAATTATTCGAAATACATCGTGAATATATCGTGAGAAACTTCCGGGTTGAAACTGAACACTGTTGTTAACTTATTTGATTGACAATCAGTTTGATAGTTTTTCACTCCAATTGTTTTCACATTCAGTTAACTGTTTGAGAAATATTTAATATTTCAGTTAGCATTTGATACTTTCAGTTAATAGTTAGTTTTCACTGTTAACTTGCAAATTGAAACAACGAATACATTTATATTTTAATTGCACTTATAATTGTGTTTAGGATTATATGTTTCATTGGGTGTGTAACATTATAAAAATTTGTGGCCATGCTAATAGTCTTGGTTTTGTTTCCGTTGCAGATCCGGGTGGCTGATACACGAGTAAACAATCACCACTTCAAATACTAAATACGGGATACATTACATTATGGGAAACAAGATAAGTAGAATCAGTGTCGACACACTAACTGCAGCTCTAGTCGACACTAAAGGCCAAATAACCAACGACTGGATAGCAGCAAACAGTAATACGGACTGGATACCAGACCGAGTGAGTGATGTGCTTCTCATGATCCTAATCATAGTCATGATAACCCTAACAGTCCTAGTTTATTATTTGCGAAAGCAAATGGAGCTTCTGGCCGAGCGCATAAAACAAGAGGATTTTCAGCTACGTCGAAATATCCTCAAAACAAAGGGAACATTATCAGAAATGTAACCACTGTAACTGTAGGGGGACACGTAGTAATAAATTTGCAACCCATCTTGAAATGGCCTAGGCCTCCAAAACGACCGGCGCGGGCAAACATGCCAAGGCTGACAACGACTTTCGAAATGCTGTCAACCAAATAACCAAATTTGGAAATAAATTAGGTATATTTCGGTTCTTTGTAAACGTATCGAACCCCATTAAATAGAGTGCAGCTCTGCTGAAAAATGTTCCGTTTAAACATATTTCATATAACCAAATGTTTACTCGATGCCTAGTCGATGTCTTTATAATCATAGAATAGCACTACAAGTAATTCAAGTGCTTATGAGTTCCACAATCTACTATTACCTCTGCGTTCACACCATCGTTTGCTTTAATTTAATAGTCTGATAGTCATTCAAAGCTTTGAAAGCTTCCAACTTGTTCAATAATAGTTAAAAAAATAAAACCTCCAACTCCGGCGCGGTGTCTTTCCGAGACCGCATGACTCCGAGTGTCTGTCAACAAACATTGAAGCCTAGACTGTAATTACCCTTAGGGCGCAGTCAAGAACTTTGACTCCAATTAACCTTGAAAGCAGTTCTCCGTTTTCTCTATGTGAGACAGGGGACGATGCCAAACTTGCGACTATTCAAGTACACGGACGTGTACACGCATTTTTCATATCCATGTTAAATCGATCGAGGTTAAATGCGAAATGTTATTTAAAATTATTGAATTTATGCGTATCGATATTCAGTTTTTTTAATTGTGTTTTTATAACCTTGTACCTGGCGTTTTTATCTATATTCCCTTAATCTAAAATACTGACGATTTTTATTTTTCCATAGTAGTAGTGTAGGAACCCGTGTTATAGTTTACACTATTGAAGAAGATGGCATTGTTATTGTTAACCAATCGTTGCCTCCTTACTTCCTGCTTGCGTTTCTATATACTAATGTTAATGCGTTATAGTTTATACTGTTGAAGAAGAGGCATTATTATTGTGAACCAGTTGCCGCCTCCTTTCTTCCCGTTTGCGTTAATGCGTTTCTATATACTAAATAATGCGTTATAGTTTATACTGTTGAAGAAGAGGCATTATTATTGTGAACCAGTTGCTGCCTTCTTTCTTCCCGTTTGCGTTAGTGCGTTTCTTTATTCGGTTGTGGTTGTTAAAATAAAACAAGGTGTATTGTGGATAAAAACACGTTTACTGATATTTAAAATAACGTTGTTCAATATTGTGATTTTAGAGATGTTTAACTTTCAACAATCACCCGATGAGGAGCAACCAATTTGCTACGTTAGTAGTGATTAATTTCATATATGAAATTTTTTTTTAATCACTTATCAAAAAAAAAAATTTTTTTGCGATAAGTACCTCACTTTGAAAGAGGGATGGGGAGGTATGTACGCCCCCTTTGGTACAACCCCCATCCATGCGTACCAGAGCCTTTATAAGCACTTGACAATTTAGTCCTGGTGCTATCGTTCTCGTCACCTCCATCAAGTAAACACCTAAGAAACGTCTCCGTATTTCCTTACCACTACCAAGGCCGCACCCCTAGCGGCACACAGTTTTAGAATCCTTGACCCATTTCTAACAAACTCAAGTTGAGCTTTTTTCCATTTCCCATTTGTTCTTTTTTTATATGGGGTCAAAATTAGGAAAAAATTAAAAATTTGGGGTACTTTTCATTGAAATTGATATTTCAAAATGGAACTCCTCCTTCAGTTTTCATGCTAGAACAAAAACAAATACAGTTTTAGAATCCTTGACACATTTCTAACAAACTCAAATAGAGTTTTTTTTTTATCCCATGTGTTCTCTTTTTATATGGGGTCAAAATCGGGAAAAATTGAAAGATTTTGGTCCCCTCACCTCCCCCCCCCCCTTGGGGGGGGGGGAATTATTGTCCGTAGCACCATAAAATTTTAGGAACGAATAGCCCACCAACTAAGGGTCCTTTTCCAACAAAAACATGCAAAATGAACATAGAATCGACAGGATCTGGCATGGGCCTGGGATAATCCCCTTAAATATTTTTTTTGCTTCACTGAATAAAGTAAAGAAAGTTTTAACAAAACTTCGATACGTAAAAATCGAAGCATTTTTCTCTCCCGTATTCAAAACAACTAAGTTTAAAGAGCCTAAAATTCTCCGTTAGATAGTAGATTTCTTTGGTCGAGTGGATAACGTGTCGGGCTAGCGTTATGAATATGGATTAAGGAAGCAAATGGAGAAGAAGAATCGTAAAAGCATTAAAATCTTTATCTGAACGTTTCGAGCCAAGGCTCATTTTCAACAGGAAATCTACAAAGTTTAGAGAAAAATTTTTTGAACAAAGTTATCATACACAATTTAAAATCAAATGTCTAGGTATGGAAGAACTGAATTCTTTGAGAGCCTAATGACAACGGGTGAAAACATTTGTAAAAAGAGCTGCGCAAACATAAAAGATATTATCTAGAAAGTAAATCAGCCTACGAAAAAACAAGTAAAACTAAGGAAAAGGTGGGTTATAATGGGTTACCGATTGACTATGTTCAGCGGATAGGAACTTTGCACTTTGTCCATAATACATTGCGCATCACAGTACGTGGGGTCAACCCATCGTGCTCTTTACGTGAGGGTATCGGAGCATGCCGGTCGTAGCCATCGAACAGGTCGCATTCTATGTTCCCCTGCACATTCCAGCATTAGACAGTACACTTTGGAGGGTACATGTCATCAGGTTATTAATATGGACAAATTTGAAATTTTAGATTCATGTAAAGCTAGTTTTGACCTCCGTATATTGGAGTCCTTGTACATTCATAAACTCAGGCCCTCCCTCAATGAAATGCAAAGTTCCTATCCGCTGAAAATAGTCAATCGGTAACCCATTATAACCCATCTTTTACTTAGTTTTACTTGTTTTTTCGTAGGCTGATTTACTTTCTAGATAATATCTTTTATGTTTGCGCAGCTCTTTTTACAAATGTTTTCATCCGTTGTCATTAGGCTCTCAAAGAATTCAGTTCTTCCATACCTAGACATTTGATTTTAAATTGTGTATGATAACTTTGTTCAAAAAATTTTTCTCTAAACTTTGCAGATTTCCTGTTGAAAATGAGCCTTGGCTCGAAACGTTCAGATAAAGATTTTAATGCTTTTACGATTCTTCTTCTCCATTTGCTTCCTTATAAATTTGCTTCGCAAAAAAGATGTGGTTTTACGAATATGGATTAGAGCTGAAAGTTCGATTCCGGAGATGAATAGTTGGGTTTTTCATGGTTACAAAAACCTGTAACAGTATTCCAACACCAACTGGAAATACGTCACGAAGCAAAAGGAGGGCGAGTCAAATACTTCAAAATGAAAATTAATTAGCGCAAAATTTGATAGAAAATTTATTCGTTGACGAATTTTCGACTTTTTTATAAGCTGAAACGACCAAGTATCTTTTAGATATAAATATCAATTTTCATCATCTACCCGTATTGTAACATGAAATTAATTTTACTCCATTCGGGAGCATTGTAGAAAATCATGTTTTTTTAGTTCAACGGTTCAACGGTTTCTCGTCCTAAAGTATTCTCTAACGATATTAATCTGTTTTTTATATCAGCATTATCATCCTCCAATTTCTGCGTTTACTGTTTCAATTTTTCTATTTCATTTGGATTTATGATTGTGTCTTTATCCTGTTCATGAAGATTATTTCTAAAAGTTTCAATGTATGAACTCATGTCATTGAATATTCTTTCGTGATTTGCGAAGTCTAATTTCATACTTTTTATTACCTCTTCTTCCGACCTCTTAATCTCATTTCTCAAGAAGTCTGTGTGTTCTAAAGTACCCGTACGAATAACCTCTATCTTTTCCTTAAATATTGTACTGTGTTCATCGAAATTTGTCATCATTTCACTGAGTTTTTCTTTAAAAACTGTAGTATTATCATCTATAGATGCTTGGATAGAATCACTTCTGAACCGATAATTTTCATTTATAAGATTTTATCTTATCTCTATATATTTTCTGAGATGAAGCCTCAAATTTTCCAAAACTTCGTCAACATATTTTTTACTCGTAGCGTCAAATTCTTCGATTGGAAAACAAATACTTGCGAGTCTTCCATTATTTAAATCGAAATTTTGATCTTCATCGAGGTATTTAAAACCTATTCCAGGAGGTCCTGGTTGTGAAGATAAAAATGATTTTTTTCCTTGTTGTCCAAAAGTATTTACGCCCATTATTTTTTATACATAGAATTTTCGAATCTCTAAATTTTCTCTACCTCTCATAGATATCAAATTGTTTACTTGGTCACTCAAACTTTCCACTTCCTGGTTTAATTTTATGTTTTTATCAGTTCCATTCTGAAGCATTAATTTGAACTGATTGATTTCATTCTGATTTGAAATAATGTCTCTTGAAAACTCCTGGAAAAGACATTCTACATCACTCAAGTTCTTAGCTAGTTCTTCTATTTTTCTTAATGGGACTGACTCTGCTCGTAATTCCATTATAATTTTGTTAAGATCATTGAATTTTTCTTCGCTGGGTGAGGTTATGATTGACTCTAAATTTTTCAGCTTATTGTCAACTTTAACAAACGAGGGTGCTAAGGCTACAGTTCTTTCCATAACAAACAGGTTTCTATAACTTAATTCAGTTAGTTGTGCCTCTAAGCTTTTACTGTTTTCTTCAACAGTATTGTTCAGTGTTGATTCTAAATTCTTCAGCTTTTCTTCAATTTGATCAATAAGTGATGTCTGCAAGCTCATTTCTTTTTCGTTCACAACATTAATTATACTAATTTCTTGTTCCCTAAATTTATTATTTATTAATTTGTTCCTTGAATCAATTTGATCATTAATTTTAGTTTCTAAAGTTTGTAGTTTTTCATCCATTTGATTTTCTGTAACTAACTCTTGATTCTTGAAATTTTCTTGAATCTCAGGAATTTTAACATAGATCAAATTGGTTATCTTAGAGTCCACAACCTCAAATTTAGCTTCAACTCCTTTAATCTGAACGGTTAATGCTGACTCTTTAACTAACAGCTTTTCATCAATTCTAGTTTCAATACCTGACTCTAGACTCTTCAATTTGTGCACAATTTCTGGAATTTTTACGTTTGTTAGGATGATTATGTTTGAATCAGTGTTTTCAAATTTGGCATCAATTTCATCGATTTTTTCATCAATGTTGAGTCTATGCTTGATAGTCGTTCATCATTTGAAACGAATTTTGGTTCAAGAGCACCGAATTTTTCAGGTAAATCATAAATTAACGTCTCTAAGAATTTAACGATTGAGTCTACGTCAGAAAATTTATGTTGTAAATCTGGTTTCAGAGTCACATATTTTTCATCATACTCGTTTATAATTGATTCCAATTCAGTTCTTTCATTTTTGAGACCTTCAATTGTGTCTTTCAATGACTCTATATTACAATCTTCAAGTAAACTTTTAATTTGCTCTACATTTTGCAAAAGTCCTTCAGATTTATTTTCACTATTATCATGTACAGGATTTTCTTACAGCAAGGTAAAAAGACCAAATTTGCTGCATAAATATTTCCACAAGACAATTTTAAAGAAAAAAGAATACCTATAGTTTATTTTCTAAAAACTAGTTGAGGTTTTATACAGATGTAAAAGAATTGCATGAAAGCTTTCATTTTCTAAACGCTTCAGCATTTCTAGACATAAATGTCCACAAATTATATCACCTATTTTCTGGATTTTGTTAGTAGAGAAAATAATATCAAAACAATCTGTTAAGTAGTCCTTGAATTCAATTGGATAAATCAAACCATAACTGTCAAAGTAATAGCATATATTGTCTTTCTAATACCAAAAAGTACAATGCGTTCTTGATCCTTTTTCAGTGTCTAAATTTAGGATTCCTCATTCAGTTTTTAGAGGGTGTTTAGGTAAGGTATCTCTCATGTAAAAACCTTGAACATTCGGAATTTTCAATATATTCATGTAGTATTCTAAATCATGTTTAGATAATGGTTTGTTAGGTATTACTTTATTGGTGGTTTTAAGTAGAGACCCTTTCCACGAAGTTTTTTTTTTCTCGGAGTTAACCGTATGCCTGAATCTTTTTTACTTTCCATTGCTTCATTATGCCTTTTAGTTTCTGACAAGAGTATATCATCAGCTTTTTTCTCATTAACTGCGTATGCTATTGCAGCAGCACCTCCAGCCAAAGAGCCAGCAGCCCCAAGGCCAGCTAATAAAGCTGGAATTGTAAATATAAAACCCCCTTTCTTCGCAGTATCTTTAGAAACAAAAGAAGTCTTTGTCTTTTTACAAATAATACACATACCTTTGACCAGTATCTTATTGTTCTTTGTAATTAAATATTGAGGATTATCGGTATCAGTTTTCTTCTTACACTTCACACAATACATTTTTTCAAACATTATTATGTGAATATGTTTTAATTTTTAATAGTTTAAACTCAGCTTACCACCGTCAGATTGCAATCGAATTACTCTGTCAGATAGAATCAGTGCATATGCATGTGAATCATCAGGGATATTAGTTTTAAATTCTGCTTTAATTTTAATATCAATTGTAGTTTCTTTGATACGTTCATTTTGTCTGCTGATAGCAAACACATAGATGGGATACAAATATTGTGTCTGTATTCGATAGCACAATTTTAATTAGATACATAATCTATTAACATCTTATAAGCTGTAGCATAATTGTTGGAATCGAAATCAATCCGCGAATTGTGATCAGGGTATCGTTCAATATTCAGCTGAACGAATGCTTTCGTCAAGTTACAATGATCGAAAATTGCATTGTTTACAACTTGTGAATTAGCTTTCTTAGTTTGGAATGCTAAAATTATATAACGAGTTCTTTGAGATCCTGAATTTGGAGTTAAAGTCCAACCTAAGAATTTTTGTTGAGAGTTTACAATTGTTTGTTCCAATTGTCTATTCAAATAAGGAATAGGAAATGTTATTTTATCCTTAATTTGACGATATAGCTTGATTTTATACTCATCAGACAGTTTGTAAGCTGGCATTTTTCAAATTAATTTTGTAATAGTAATTTTACCATCAACTACTTTATATTGCTGGTTTGCATCTTTCTGATCCGATTTGAATATATCGTTAGAATTATCACCTCTTCTCAAAGTCAGAGCATGCTTCACTCCATAAATTACCTTCTTTATTTTTCACAAAATCCAAACACATGTTCGAGTGGGATAGCAGCGCTGAATTTCCCATTAGCTGAACTCAAGTAGTCATTTCGATTGCTAAATCCTTCGTTTGATTTTTCATTCTTCTTAGTATCAACGCCCAAGAAAAATTTCATGTTTTCTTTTGCATTTCGCGGATAGCTAACTAATCCTTTTAGAGTTGTTGTAATTCCAGGGTAAATATAACCTTCAATTTCTTCATCTCCAATTCTGTAAGAAACTCTATCAAACAAAACAAATACATTAATTCAGTGGAAATACAGGAGTTTTTAATGAACTGCAAATAGAAAATTGTTGACTATTGTTATTTTTTCGTCTCTAAAATTTTAATCACTTCCATCTTCTTTATTCAAAGCTCCTTCTATATGAATAAAACTTTTACTAGGTAATACAAACTGATCTTGATTCTGGATAATGATCTTGATATCGTTATGTTCACGATTCAGATCAGTACCTATTTGTGGTTCATAGTTATGCGTTTCAGTTTTTTCAATTGATTCATCAACTTTAATGTTTTCCTTCCATTTCAAAGAATCCATTTTTTACAGATAATTTTCTCAAATTATCTCAATTTCTCGATCTTAGGTGTAATCGAACAGTTACTTCTTCACCTCTAGTATTAAGAGCATGTTCATTTTGATCAGTGAGCCAAATTCTCAAATCATAGAGTAAAGGTTGATACATTGGTAGATAAATTGGTTTATTTGGATTTTCTACAATTTCATATCCCGGTGGGACGTTTGGGAAAAAGGAATATAAAATATTATGCAAAGAACTGTTAAGGTATGAGCCGTTAATTGCACTACAGTGAACGAGTATTGCGTTGACAGACATTATGTTCACTATATTTATACTTTCATGTTCTCCAACTCCTTCTAAGATAATTTCTCCAAATCCTAACCTTATATTTAAAGATTTTTCTTTATTGAAAAATACTTTCAACGTAGATGAATGGAGAACTATGACGCATTTCAAAGTATTAGTATTTGCTTTGATTTTAATAAAACCTGCTAATGTTTTTTGAATGAATTCGTTTATACTTTCTATTTCATAACAGCCTGTTGGAAGTGTAATTACATTTTGAACACCATTTATTTCATAATAAAATTTATTATTATTTTCATCAATGTTAAGAATAGAATGATAATGTCTAACCCAACCAGTGCCATTTCGTGAAATTTATTTTTGTTCAATTCTGTTGCTGGACTAAAGTTTATACTAATGTCACTTTTTCTTTCACTAATATCAATGCTTTGAGATTCTATTTTTTAACTAGTAAATCATCAAACACCTTTACTTCAGCAGTATTTAATAGACCTCGCTTCAAAAGTTCATGCGTAAGTATTTGCAGTTCATTAAAAACTACTATATTTCCACTGTTAAACGAGCCGAACAATAAATGATGTCTTTTTACAAGATCATTGATGTTAGAAGGTATTAGAATTATACCTGATCCTGAAACGTCTGAATCCTCTCTGGAAGGATGACGAGGAGGTATAAGGGAAGATGTGGGCGAAGGTCTAGGAGTAGGAGTTGGTCTAAAAGAAGACCTTCGTGAAGGGTCGAAAAATTGTCCCAGGCTTGTTGAAAGACTTTGGTGTCGACTCGGAATTGAGAATTCTACTACTCTTGGGTTTCTCGAAGGACTTGGTTCAGGGCTTGATTCACGACTTGATTCATGACTCGATGGACTTGCTGATCTAATTGTTTCTACGACAGCGTGAACTTTTCTTTGTTGAACTATTTTATATAAGGGTTTGATAAATTTATAATATTTCTCACCCCCATTTGCTTTTATGTTACCGTTTTCCCTCAAATAAGCATCATTTGAATACGACATGTCATAATGATTTCTTTTATCTTCATCCCTAAAATTAATTGGATTTTGCTTTGTTAATAGTTCCCATAATCCAGTTGTGCCTTCGTATACTTTATCTCCAATTTTCAAATCATTTCCCAAAATATCTACCTTTTTATTTCCTAGCCTAACTTTACTTCCATCCCAACGAATGCCATAAGCTTTGTCATACTCATTTCCAGGTTTCCATGCAAAACGCAAGAAATTCAATGCGATAGGCCCAACTAAAGTGTTGAATTCAGAAGATGGCAAAGCTAGATTCTCAGTAGGTTTTCCTTCGATAGATTCAAGTTTTCATGAGGTATATCTTTTACTGCCAACCTAGTTTGTGTAGTTTCGTCAACAATTTCAGATAAAGGTTCAACCAATGGCTCGTAAACTCTTTTAACATCATGATATAAATCTTGTTCGATTATTTTATCAGTTGTGAATTGTTTTTTCAAACTCTTTGTTAAGTTTAGTAAATCTGATTTAGTTTTGAAATCAACCAACGCCATTTTTTAAAGAGAAAAATTCAAAAAGACTTTAACTTAATATAAGTTCACTCTGAACTGACATTAAGTTCAGTTGCTGAGATCCATGAAGGTTCATCATAACCTTTCAACTTGACCAGAAGTTTTCCTTTACTCTTTTTAAGAATTTTCTCAATTGCATAAACATCACTAGTATATTTTGATAGTTCTTGTTCATAAAAACTTCCTTTTATTTCTTCATCATCCTTATCTTTTCATCTTTAAGTAATTGGTTCAGTAGACAGTATTCCGGATACAATGAATAACTCGTAAGTGAAATTTGGCAAATAACCCTTGCCAAATAACTTGTCTTTCCGTTTCTTGCTTATTCTTGCTTCATCCCCAATTTTGAGTTTCGGTTATGTGAAAGTTGGTTCGGTTGGAGGGAATAAGTTTGCATAAACCTTTTTACTGTTCTTTTCCAATGATGCTTGGTTAGGTGTCATTTTAATTGTTCTATGATAGCTATTATTTTAATTTTGCATTAAATCTTGTAAAATATTCACCCATTTTTCAGTTTTAATATGTGTAAAATGTTTCCACATTTTAGTTTTCATTGTCCTGTTGAAGCGTTGCTCAACTTGAGCTTTGGTTTCATTTTCAGAACTAAACCACTGAATTTTCTTTTTCTTTAATAGTTCTTGAGTGGATTTATTTGTAAACTCTAAGCCTTTATCCGTCTGCACTTTAGAAGGAATTCGTGTTTTGAACAGTTTTTGAAAAGAGGTTTTGATTTTTTCGCCTGTCATCTTACTTATTGGAATCGCCCATGCATATTTACTGTAGATGTCAATTACTGTTAAAATTTAGTTTTTCCTAGATCTTTATAGTTTTGCATGCCAACCAAATCAGCTTGCCATTGATCATCAATTTTTGATACCTTCACCCTTATCGTTATGAAATTATGTTTTATTGGTTTATGTAGAGGGTGAGTTTTTTGAGTTTCTAACCAATTTCGTACAAGAGTTGAAGATAAGTCGGATTTTTTAACAAGTTGATTCATTCCAGTATAACCAGTCTTTGGATTATAATATAAGTCATTCAAGATTTTGTCGCTCACATCAGTGAGCGTGTTAAAACATTTTTTGAAAGGCCAAATCCTGCCCATGATTTCCCTGCCATAACTGCGTTATCTAATTTAGCATCTTGTCGAACGTATTCTGATTAATTTGGATCAGTTGCAATTTCAGCGGCTCTTTTTGCTAGAATAGCATCAGCATAATATCTGTCTTTCGTTTTTGGATGTTGTGAATAAAATATGTCATGATTCTTACAAGCCTGAACGCGTGAGTTAACTCCTCGATAACCTTCTTGAATTCGCTTCTGCGCCTTAGTTCCTGGGCCGCAAAATGAGTAGGTATCTTTATTGTTCAATGCACCGTTCGGGACTTGTTCAAATTGAATATTAGATGGCAATTTCAAATGCATTTCAGGTAATGGAAGTTTTCTAAGCAATGTATTTACAATACCCTTCCCAGTTTTTTCTTCATTAATTAACTATTGATTTCAAATCACTCAAATACTGTTTATTTTCAAGATAATAAATGTTGGCCATAAAAGTCATTATTGTTGTAAACAATCATTTTTATACTTTATTTATTGAATATATTT
Source organism: Morinoia aosen (assembly GCA_030386875.1). Classification (NCBI taxonomy): domain Eukaryota; kingdom Metazoa; phylum Arthropoda; class Malacostraca; order Amphipoda; family Talitridae; genus Morinoia; species Morinoia aosen. Next base: position 57,241,401 of record CM059574.1, on the reverse strand, counting down.
TATAGTGATTTAATGCTAGGGGGTTGATACCATCTGGTAATATTTGTCGCTTGTCGTCATTACCATTTAATGCAATCTTATTTATTTCTTTAGTATATAATTCATGTTTAACACTTTGGATATTGTACATCGTTTTGTATATTGTTTCATTATTCAATGCTCGCTTATATTCATCCATTGTGATGTTCTCAGTTATGTTCTTACTTACACCTTTTGCATTCTTACTCACGGAATTTTTCGTTTTATAACAATCTAGTTTTGCTCTGAGACCAACGAATTCATCAACTGGTTTCCACAAGTTTCGTCTTTCATTTTCCCAATTACTTTCATATTTTTAGTCGAATATAGAAAGTGTTCTTTAGAATAGTTTGATGTATCATACAAGTCTTTATTTCTTTCCATATCTTTGTACAAATCTTTTGTTTCGATATCATAACATAATGAATCTGTATCTGTAAACAACAACTTGGCCTTATTACCTTATTTCTTTTTAATATGATTATATTGGAAATCATACATTAATGTTTGACTTATATCTATTACAGATAACCCTACGTAGATTGGTTTACCAAATTTCAGTCTTTGTTTTTGCATATGACATGCTATCAAATTTTCTGAGAATATTTTAAAACTGTTAAAGTTTGGTTTATTTGCTAATTTAATTAATTCTTTCTCTGACTTTACTAAACACACATCTACTCTATTCCTAATATTTTCCAGTTTTACGAAATACTGAACTGTTCATCAGCTTGTAGAAGTCTTTCTCAAATTCAGATTAAGCTTGCTGACGCATTTTTGTTTCGATATCAATATATGATTTCATCCATGGACTTTCATCAAACTCTAATATTCTGTGAATTTTCTCTTACTTCAAACCTAGACCTAGATATTGTGTTAGAGATTTAAGATGCACAACATATATTTCTCGTTTTCCAAGATGTGGAATTAATTAATTTACTTCGTTTACTTTGATATTTTCTGGAGCTGATGGTAAATCATTATGTAGAGCATGTAAGTCTTTCGGATAACTTATATCAACTTCTAATATGTAACCTTTATCTGCTTTGAGTTTCGACTTTGGATCTTTCCATTAAAAGTTTCCAGTAGGTAATGATCAACACATAGCCCAGCCGTAAAGATTATTAGCATCTAAATATGTGATAAAACTATTTGGTTTTCTTTTATCGAATGTTTCTGGCATATATGGATTGTTTACTTTCGCATATCGTGTTGATATTGTAGAAATCCCATATCTTATTCCTTTTTCAATGAATAGTAGCATATCAGGATCTTGAAACAAGTCCAATTCTATTTTTGTATGTTCCAGTAGAGCATCGGAAGACAATCCTGGAGCTGTAAAATAATGTGCTAGATCTAGGGAATAAGTTTTCATGCATGTTAGTCTAAATTGTTCAAATACTTCTGCTAATAATAATGTAATAACTTTTAGAAATAAATTATGATGATCTTTCAATGTTGTACAATTAAATGCTCTCCATACTTTGAGTGCATGCTGATATTCATCTTCTAAAATATTTTTATAATTTAATCTACTGTAGAATTGACTTTTAGCTGGTAATCATTGATAACAAAACCAATCATTGTAAGATGGATGAAAATCTGGTAAACGATTCGGTCTATAGGATGTAAGACGGTGCACCTTGTCTTCGGCAAATTTTGGGACGTTAATATTTGCAAAAAATATGTCTGAACCGGACCATCGACGTTGTACGTGAACAGGAGTGGCTGCCGTGGTCCCCAGACCTCACTCCATGTTTCTTTTTTTGTGGGGGGCGTTCTAAAGAATGAAGTTTACATCACTCCATCGCTGAACGTAGATGATTAATGGGAAAAGATTACGACATAGTTCAATGCTCTCAGCAAAAATTCGCAGACAATGAGCCGAACCCTGGAAATAAATTGAAAAAAATGAAAATTCGCTTGGGATAATTTTCACACCTATAAATAGATAAATGTAACTTCTTCCTTACGACTGGAAAAATGATTTTTTATTGATGTATACATAATTATTTATTCACATGTGCATTCACATTTTCTACAGTATTCAATTTTCCAAATAAATTCCTGTGGCTTTATTACCATATGCAATTATTTGTTCCAAAAAGTGTTTAGGACACCCTCGCACTTATTAAGTAGCTATAACCAAAATTTTTGTGCAAATAAAAATACATATTTTATTCGAAAGCAAGCAACTTTTTGTGTCAACCTCTTCAAAACGGATAATTAGCCAGCAAGTTGGCTTCATTCAAGCAAAGGACTCGTGTGTCTGAGAAACACCTGGTGTAACACTGAACAGCTGGCGAAGTGAAGTCCCTACATTCTTCCCCCGTGATTTGGTCGAGCATATTATAAATGTTAAAATCATATTTCACCAGATGTATATTTGTATTTTCTTCACACAATGATTTTTATTGCGGTGCTCCACATCCGCTGAATGTTCTTTACGCCATTTAATTGATCTGACAAAAAACGAGAAAGCATTTTATGTTTTTAAACAAAGATGCGAAATAGTGAAAATGATGTAATGAATCATGGTCTTATTTATGCTAACCAACCAAATCAATACAGACAGAGATGATCATTCAGCCCTGCTGTAGGCGGTGTGTGGGTAACAATAAGGTAGAATTAATAACCTTTATCCTGAACCATTGTGTATCAATGCTGTGTGGCTGTCTGTGGTGGTAAAAATATGCCTAAGTAATGGACCACGAAATGTATTGAATGCTGCTCATTCATTATCAAGTATGACTCAATAGGTTACTCCTTAGAGCTGCGATCAAATGACTAAGCGACTAAGGGTGTCGTAAGAAAATACTCTATTCAATAACATATTATTTGATGGAACCCAAATCAGGCATCAAATGACCGACATATATCATCCAGTTTACAACATTACTGTCTGAAAAAAGTCATTTACTGATATCAGGAGTGTAAAGAGCGCCTTGATTAGCGTGAGATCTGCACGTGATCTCCATCGCTGCGTACAGCCAGCGTGGGTTGTATTCAAGTCATCATCAGTATTGTGATTGTGAGAACTAAATGATTGTACAATGCGTATTTTGAGCCACAAGTAGAAATACACTTCATCATTACATACAGTACACGTAAAAATCTATTCACATTTCATGCCCGAAAAAGTTAGCGCACGAAATATCACTTTGAATTTCTCTTTTATTGTTCAAACTAATGAAGTTTATGTAAAACTTTCCCTGGATTATAATTGAATGCCAATTGAATTATGAAATCGGACGTGCATGAGCGGTTATTCTTATCTGAACATAATTTTATTCATGTCATCAGAGTCACTAAACAATCCAAAATAGCGCAATAAAATAAATAAAAAACTGCCTCCCCTGACGTCTACGACACTTCCTCAACGCTGGATCGGTGGCGAAAAATGCACAGATGTTCAGAAAACAAAATTTGGACAGCACAAAAAAAAACTTCGCTTCAGATAAAACGTGACCGCTCATTGGCGTTGTGATGACCACACCATGCATGGATCTAATCAAACTTATGCATATAAGTTGTTTATACGAAAAATAGTAGTTATTATCAAATACTCAATTGTATCTCGAGCATGGAAATGGTTAGACTTTTAAATCCCTGCAAAACCGAACATCTTAACTGGTAATTTCAAATTCATATAAAATATTTTTGATGCCTCAAACAAGCAGCAAGTAGAGAATATGACATGGTCAAGTTATCAGAAATGCTCAACTATGCAATGTTCACCATGAATATTAACTCATCGCTCATATTTTTACAAGCAGCGTTGTAATATCATCAAAATTGATACTTATTTCATCAGCAGGCTAATGAACGTAGGCGTCGAATGAACTAAGTTTTCATGGCAACGTTCAAAACACACAACTTATTTACCCGAATATCCTAAAAAATAACTAAAAACTCAGGTAATTAACTTAATTTTTAATTTCTGTAAAGGTGTTTATATTTTGTAAAACGAGTTTTAGAATCTTTAGGATTTTTTGAGAGGAGCACGTTTTTTAATTATCTCTTGCACGGGGCTCGTAATATTAGATCATTTTAAGATAAATAACTGTTCGATAATATTCGCAGGAGACATTCATCTATGAAGTACTACGGACACATTTTCTTCGAGAATATCAGACAAATAATCGACATTGAATGTTTATCTCAATGCTGCAAACATGATTGTCATCTAAATATGTATGTGCACAGCCAACATCACCGCACTTAGACCACAATGCAGACAATGATGGATGACAAACAAATATATCCATCCTAATAGTACCAGCGATTAAAATATTCTTGTACTAGTGCACTGGTGAAACTCATACAACTGATACAGTTATTAAACATCCTTTAAGAGCGTGAAAGAGAAACGGAAGAAAAACAAATATATAAACACACCAGCGGTATTATCATTCAAGAAACTAAAGGTCTTGATATAGACCTGCAATATTTATAGTTCAAGACTAAGAGATTGTACGTACGCAACAAAACGTCGAAACTCTATTTTGAATTTCATTTTATCGGCAGTGATGTAACACAAGTTTGATTCATTAATGCAAAACGCCAGTCAGAAACGACCGCAATTGATATGACACGTCAAACAGGATATGTTGCAACCCAATTACAGATTTTACTAACCCCTATGGGGATATGACTACTGATTTGTGGGAATTTGTGCTCCCAGGGGAATAATACGAGATCTCGAGCAATTAGCTAGGTAAGGGCCTATAATACACTGAAATTAAAAGTTTTTCATTTTGCTAGAACTTTGAACGCATCGTGCACCACCTGTGGCCACGGAAGAGATTTTCATGATGCTGCTCACCGACCAGTAGTCACACACTCAATTTCCTTAAATAATTAATCAAAAGTAAATGAAGGAACGATCTGTTAATGTATTCCATTTTCAAATATTGCTTGCTACATTTGACTCTAAATTGTGTTGGAAATTGAACTTCAGTTGAACTAATTACGGTCGATGTGTTAGGGAATATTTTTTTTCGGTTGACTGCTATCCTGTTTGCTGTCACTTACTACTTTCTTCTCCAACTTTCTCCAACACAACCTTCCTTCCAGTTGAATTTGATTTTATTTGCGTCGGCCTCGCAGCTGACGTCTGGACAGCGCGTCGTGGTCGCACCTGACGTCAGCGCACACCTTGTGGCTTTAGCAGCGTCAGCAGACCGTCAGCTGACAGCGGGGCAGCTAGATGCTCTGCACCCTAACGTCAGCAGTACCATGTATGTTTAACTTACTTGAGCATAAGATGTATAGAGTGTTGATAGAAAGAGTATTAGAAAAAATAGAAGACGTGAGTTCATTTTACGTTCAAAAACAAATAGTTACCCAAATCCTCGATGTTTTAGTAAATGATCAGTATTGTGCAGTGGAACTAATCTCTTTTTTTAATTTAGTACTAAATTAAAGTATATATTATTATTTAAATTTTGAAGTCACAGTAGGTATCCATCTACATTTAATCCACGCGTTGGTTAGGTTGGATAAAACTTCTATAACGCAGCAAGTGGAATTTTAATGACATAAATGGCTCAGTCACGTGAAAGTGAAGTTACGGTGTCGGATAAAAGAGCGTGTGCGAAGTTATGAAATGTTTGCAGTAAAATTTTGATTTTCATCCGTGTCATCTTACGTAAGTGCGCACACAGGAGCACCCTGTTGACATTCACAAGCACCTTAAATACGGCCAACCTACATACAGCATTGCAGAATCTAGTCCAATGAGAACGCCCTCACTTACTGTTACCTATTTATTCCTTCTGCTCACGCGCTAATTAATCTAGAACCATTTTAGCAATTTTTACCCAAAATTTTATCATATATGAAGCTTTGAGAAAGTTTGGGTGTCACCTAATAAAAATTGATTACAAACAGAAAGTTGAATAGTATGGGGTAACTGCATCATTTTACACATATAATGACCCTACGCATTCCGGTTGCCCGTATACTCTTTCTTTTACACTCTAACTATGTTAGGACTCAAAGAGGTTAAAAATGTCCAAAAGTTTAAACGAAGAAGAGTGAAGGTATAACGTAGGGCTTGCATTGCTCTCCCTCCTCCCCAAGTCAACACCAGGAAACCATTGCAATCGCAGGTGTAAGCAATTGTAATGTGTAGCGAACAATTACGTTGCCGTAACATGTATACCAAAGTTGTTTGTCACCTGCCTGAATAATTTATATATATATATAAATTTGGCTTTCATTGGAAAGTTACCATATAATTTATATAAAGGGTAACCGGCTCTTAGCCGGTCACCCTTTAACGTAAGACTGGGACCGTTGAAGTACATAAACACCTTTCACTCAATTATCGTAGGGTTGAAAATGCTGCTTTGGAGAGGAAGAATAAATATAATATTAAAATGTATTAGAGAAAATTTTTACTAGACCAGTGGTGAGGAAGTGAAATGCGTATAAAACTTAGGTAACTATTTACATTACGATAACGAAAAACAGAACAACAGGTTTCTTTGTTAACCCATAAGAAACAAGTAGTTAAATTAAATTGCATATTTACTCAAGATGTTCTGGACAACGCCCATCTGTCGCGATGCAGTCGTTCAAACGTCGGTGCATTGTACGCCGGACATGATCGAAAACATTCAAGTACTACCAATCCGTGCGGAGGCTTTTCTGTTATTGCTCTAGATATTTTGTCTCTTGTGTTCATAACGAAAATGTTTTCGTAGCTTCTACTAGATTTCATTCGTAGCTGAGATGCAGTGGTTGTGAGTCGCCTACGAGCCATGCAGCGGTACTGCCCATAATGACACCTGAAGAACTGAACGCGTTAAGGACTCAACGCATATTGTCAAGATTCAATAGACAAGAAAGGAGTTCATGAGCTGTTCAACATCTACGCGCAATGGAGGCAGGAGGACTAAAATTACGGGTTTGATTCCTACGTTGACGACGTAACATTCCTGAGCTACCTAACTTCTACGCAGCACATCGGAAGCAGTCATGTTTAGAAAACGGGACATTGGGCCCGGAAATCACTAGCTTTATGAAAAACAATATTATTTCCCATAAATTACAAGTGCTTCACATGTCGTAACAAATCATTCGCCTTGAGGTGACGCTCGCAAGTCCTATCGTCTACGTTCTCACATTCTCACACGGGTATTGACATCACATAAATCACAGTAACTTTGTACACTATGACACATAGTTAAACAATTTAAACAATTTATTTACCACTTGTGATACAGAAGTAGAATGTTTCTTAAGTCGAATACAATGGTCAAATTTGAGTATAGCTACCTGTGGGCCCGAATAAGTTCAGCGAATTCTAGGGCATCCTACCATCACATTATTCTAAGGTGTAAAAAAAAAGGTTTATTCTAATTCACTTAACCTAGTTTCGCATTAGACTGATCAACAAGAAAATGAACTCGATATTGATGCTTCATTTTACAATATAGTTCATATGGACTATATTTACCAGTATATCTGATAACGATTTAAGAGCAGACTGAAAATCGGAAAAAATTACTCGTGGCAAATTACATTATTAAGACCAGACATGTAAGAGGCAGGATTTGACTTGGTGGTCTTACACGACTAGTATTCTGATAAGAAGTGAGACTCAAGATTTCTTTTGAATACCTTGTAAGAATTACTTTCACGGATCTCCGCAGGTATTGAGTTCCAAGTTTTAGTTCCAACGAATAGGATACAGTGTTGCGAGCGGGCCTCTGAATAATAAGGAAGCATGAATTTACTTCTATTTCGGGTTTAATGGTCGTGATGACCAGTTTGCGCAGTTAATAATTGTTGTAGGCTATTGTCGCCATCATTAGTTAATGTTTTGTAAAAGAAATTGCAGATGGAGATTGTGCATAGATCCGAGAGTTTAAGTATTTGTAAATTTTTGGAAGTATCATTTGTGTGAGCATTATATTCTAGGTTCTTTACCGCTCTGATGGCTCTATTTTGCAGAGTAAAAATTATATTGGTTTTATTTTTATCAGTTCCATGCGATGTTTCTATTCCGTATTGCAAGTATAGTGAAATGAGCGTTCGATAAAGCATTAGTAAAGCTGTTTCAGGCAGGAAACTTTTAACTTTATTCAGGATTCCGATGGATTTTGATAATTTAGAACTAATATGAGCGATGTGCTCTGGAAGGTCAGATGTTTATCTATTATGATGCCCAGAAATTTATATGAGTTGGTTTCTTCGGTTTCACCATCGCCAATTTTAATGCATGGGAGAGATATATTTTTCTTGTGTGAGAATGTAAGATAATTTGTTTTATCGATATTAAGGCTTACTTTATTAACTTCAAGCCACAATGAAACCTTATAGAGTTCATTACTTATACTCTCCGCAATCGTAGTGGGATTTTGGTTCGGAAGGACCGCAGAAAAAGTACTGTCATTGGCAAAAAGTATGAATAAAAAAATTGATGTAGATTTTATAATATCATTGATAAGAATCAGAAAAAGGAGAGGCCCAAGAACAGATCCTTGTGGAACTCCTAGGGTAATTGTCTGTGGGTCCGATTTTGCGTCGTCAATGACAAAGTATTGCTTGCGATTTGTTAGGTATGATCTGAACCAATCAAGGGCAACTCTATGAATGCCACAACAGTGTAGTTTAGAGAGTAATATGTTATGGTCCACACAATCGAATGCTTTTCGAAAGTCAAGAAATACAGAGAAGACAGTCTTTCCGTTATGTATATTAGAATAAAGGAATTGTAAATGATTTAACATTGCCTGTGTTGTTGATTTTTTACAGCGAAAGCCGTATCGTTTTTCATAGAGAAATGATTTTTGTTCAAAATAAGAGTACACTTTTTTATACACTATTTTCTCGAATACCTTGCCAATAATTGGTGACACGAGATAGGTCGATAATTGTTTACACAGTTTTTTTACCATTTTTATAGATAGGGTTTACTCTAGCAACTTTGAGTTCAGGAAAGTGCATAGTAAGAGAGACTGGTAAATAATATTAGATATCAGCGGGGCTACAATATCAGCAAAAATATTAAGTACTATAGTCGGAAACGTCTGTAACCCACTCGATTTATTTTCATGTTGTTTATGCACGCAATTATATCGGTGGAGTTTGTAGGCCTAAAGGAAAAGGTGTTGTGTTTTCGAGTATGATCCATAAATTCCGGGTGATCAGTAGGTTCACTTGGAATACCATTGGCTATACTTTTCCCTATGTTTACAAAGAAGTTGTTAAAGAGATTAGCAATTTTTTTCTTCTCATGGTATTTTACATTATCATGAATAATTTATTCAATTTTCTTTTTATCGGCGTTATTCGGTTTACAACAAGAGTTTAGGAGGCCCCAAGTCTTTTTAACGTCATCTTTGAATTGAGTGAACGTGAGGTAAAGTAGCTCGTTTTTGATGTTCTTATCTGGTGTGTCACATAGTTTCTGAATCGGTTATATGTTTCTTTAGATATTCGCCCTTCACAAAGGAGGGCTAGGTACGCTTGACGTTTCTTTATATTTATCACGATGTTTCTAGTAATCCAGGGCTTTTGTTTATTTTTCGGGGTAACTGTACGAGTTACAGTTGGGCAACACTGATTGTATGCGGTCATTATAGTTTCAGTCAACTTTACTACTGCTTCATCAATGCTCCTTGCATTATTGTTTTGTTGAAAGATGTGCAATGTCGGCATTGATTCTTCTAGAATGGGGCGCATTTCTTCTAAATTTGATTCGTTTATTTTACGATACGAGTAAGTTTCAGGCCTTGCCTTGGTGCACGCATTATAGACATTTTTCTTAATTAGAAAAACTGGAAAGTGATTTGATATGTCAGAAGTAATTATAACAGAAAGAAAATCATTTGGGTCTGTCATAAAGATATTGTCAAGCAGTGTAGCACATTCTGAGGTTATTCGTGTAGGCTTTGTGATGATCGGAAGGAAAGACTTAGAATGAAATGCATTTAGGAAATTAGAGATTGGTTCATAGCTTTCATGTTTCAGTAAATCATAGTTAAAGTCACCGCATATTATTATTTCATTGCAGAAGGACCTGTTGAACTGAGAAATAGTACGCTTAAGTTCATTATGGAAGGATATAGGACAGGCATAGGAGGCCTATACACCGTTCCAAGCACAATTCGTTTGCCATCTCTAGACAGTTCTACGAATAGTGATTCTATATGATCCTGATTCAGTGTTGCACTTGCTATGATTCTCGAATCTATGTGCTTAGATATGTATGTACTGATGCCCCCGCCTCGCTTGTTTTTTCGTTGCGAATGGTAACTATGATAATTCTCAAATTCAATCCTGTCTTTGGTCGAGTCATCTAGCCAGCTTTCGATGAAGCTAATCACATCTAGGTTATACTTAAGTTTATTAATAGTACATTGCATCTCTTCCAATTTTGGATAGAGTGACCTACAGTTCCAACACAGTAGCGAAAAATCCTGCAGAGTTATTCGTATAGATTCGTTGAATTTTGATATATTAGTATATCTGCTTGGTGGGGCTATGAGTGGAGAGTGAGTTAGTGATTGGGAATATTTTATTTCAGAAAAAAAGTATAAACAAGTATACATATGTGAGGACGAATGGAGGTGTGGTAGAGGAGAGAGCATTGATGGAATATATTTTGGTTAGCAGGTGAGATGGAACACATGCACATGCTCGATGTGCATGTGTTCCGTGGTGAGATGAATGGGATTTCGGATCATTACTTGGTGGAAGGAAAGCTGAGAGTAAGTGGAATATGGGGAGGTGTAAAAAGGAGGAGTGGAAGGGAAGTGTTGAATGTAAACAAGTTACATGATTCTGAGCGTGGGTGTGAGTTTCAGGAGAAGATGAATGTGGAGTATGGGATGGTGAAGGAAAGTGAGGTGGGTGGAGTGGAAGGGGAATGGAAGTTGTTTAAAGATGCGATGGAAAAATGTGCAAGGGAAGTGTGTGGGGTAAGGAAGGTTGGAGGGGGGATTAGAAAGGGGAGTGAATGGTGGAACGGAGAAGTAGGAGCGGCTGTGAAAAGAAAGCGGGGGGCGTTCGAAAGGTGGCTGCAACAAGGCAACCAGCAAAATTTTGAAGAGTATAAGGAGAGGATGAAAGAGGTACAAAGAATGGTAAGGAGAACGAAGAAGGCGGCGGATGAGGAATGGGAGAGGAAGTTGGGAGGGAATTTCATGGGGAGAAGAAAGGTTTTCTGGAAGAAAGTGAAGAGAATTAGGAATGGTCAGATGGAGAATGAGGCAAGAGTGAAGGATCCAAATGGTAGGGTGCTACTGGAGAGTTGTGATTTGAGAAAGAGATGGGCGGAGTATTTTGAGGAACTGCTGAACGTGAGGGATGATAGGATTGCGAGAGTAGTAGCTGTTGAAAGTAATGTTAGAATGCCTGTGTTTGGCGAAGTGAATAGAAGTCGAATAAGAAGTGCAGAGGTGAAAGATGCGTTGGATGAAATGAAAAATGGGAAAGCTCCAGGTTTGGATGGCTGCACGGTTGAATGTCTAAAGAAAGGAGAAAATGTGGTTGTATAATGGTTGGAATGTTTATTGAATGTGTATTTCGAGGCTAGTAAAGTGCCGGTTGATTGGAGCAGCGCGTGTGTAGTTCCGTTGTACAAGGAGAAAGGTGACAGGTATGAGTGCAGTAATTCTAGGGGTATAAGTCTACTGAGTGTCGTTGGGAAGCTGTATGGAAGAGTTTTAATTGGAAGAGTGAGAGTGTTGACGGATCGTGTGCTTGCTGAAGAACAGTGTGGTTTTAGGTGGGGTAGAGGTTGCGTAGATCAAATGTTTGCTGTGAGGCAGGTGAATGAAAAATACTTATTAAAGGGAAAGGGTGTATTTTGGGCATTTATGGATCTAGAGAAGGCGTATGACAGAGTGGATCGTGAGGCCCTATGGATGTTAGGTTGAATGGTGAAGTTTTAGAGGAGGTAGAGCATTTTAGGTACCTCGGGTCGGATGTGACTGTTAAGGATAGTATGGAAGTAGAAGTGAGGCATCGAGTGAGTGAAGGCTGTAAGACATTGGGTGCAATGTAAAAAGTTTTTGAATGCAGGAGTTTGAGTATGAATTCTAAGAGGGGACTGTATGAAAGCTTGATTGTGTCAGTTTTGTTGTATGTAGCAGAGTCCTGGGGGTTGAGAGCAGCTGAGAGGAGGAAGTTGGATGTGTTTGAGATGAAGTGTTTGAGGAGCATGATCGATCGGAACAGGAATGAGTTGGTTAGGGGCCAGACGGGTGTTATCAAAAAGTTGAGCACGCGAGTGAATGAAAGAATGCTTGGATGGTTTGGGCATGTTGAAAGAATGAATGTTGAGCGGCTGGTGGAAAAGATATATATGTCGGGAGTGGTCTTCGAGCGCGAGGTAGACCACGGATGAGTTGGATGGATGGGGTGAGACGTGCTTTGAATGAGAGGGGTCTGACTGTGGACGTGGCGAGAGGGATGGCTGCGGAGAGAAGTGAGTGGGGGCAGTGCACAAGAAGGTAATTTTATTTTTGACGCGTTACTGGAAGCTGCCCGCGTGTGATGGGGTTGACCTATCCTGTGCGGGGGGAGGGGCTGCACTCAATGAAGCGGTCGGGGTAAACCAACTATGGCTGTCGGGCCTGACTGTGGAAGGTGGTTGTGCTAGGCTGCTGCTGATCCTGGCAGTTCAGGTGCGGCCAGTGCTGCCTCTCTCGCCTCCTTGTGACTAAGTGTGGTGATTGTGGCCTGCTGTCGGCTACCCTCCCATAGGGAGGATAAGCCTGGTATATGTTTGTATGTAGCATATCTGCAGTTTTCAGAATCGTTTAGGATTAGAAATATTCTGTTCAAATGATTGAGACCTGGGTCGATTTCACCTAATATATCAGCGTGATCAGTCATTAAAAATTTGTGAACATTAGGTAGTAAGTACTATTGTATTACTTAAAGCGAAATACAGAGTCAAGATTAAAAAGACATTGCTATCTAAAAACTAGCTTAGAAAGTGTAGAAAAGAGTAAAAAATCTAGCACGATTTCGTGAGTACACACAATACTAAGCCCATGAGCGAATAATATTGGAGTTCATTATACAATATTGATCCGTGCAAATTGCTGAAGGCGTTGTTTCAAAGTTCACATACAAGGGGAAATAAGTATCAAAAATTTTAGCGAAAATGATAATTTAATCAGGTAATATGGTGTGCACATAACAATAATTTTATTGGTAAAAATAACACACAATTTATGAGGAAAAGCGAACAAGGGGGATATCAATATTCCGTTATAACATTAGTAGGCACAAATTGTTGATGGTGTTGTTGCAAGTTCACACACAGCTGTCATAAATGTTATATCTGTCATACAATTGTCAAAATCGAGGTGAAACTGACGTATTTATCTTTTGAGGTTGGAACTGATTCATGATATGAAGTTATGCAGTTTGAAGTTTTAGTGTAAAGTTATAGAATTCTAGGCGTTAGTGACATACGGGTATATAATTTGACACAGTTACATGTTTTGATACCTAATTCAGGTGATCACCCAAGACCTGTTTCGATGATATGTCCAGTTGCAGCATTAGGTATTGGTCGAGCTCTTCTGGCGTGTTAAAGGACACCGTCTGGGTAGAAATCGAGATAAGTGTTGATTTTCTGTTTTTATATGCATCTTATAGAGGATTTTATTGCGCTTCCATTGGTACTTTCCGTTTACGTCTACTCCGAATAGTGCGCCCACCAGAGGGGGGGAAAGCGATGGGGGTGGCGTGACCTTTATCCCTCCCCCCCTCATTATTGGGAGTCAATTGAGCGTGTTTCTCTGCGGCAATGGCAATAAAGTTCGTTCATGAGCTACTCAAAGTGTTTTCTTTATTCAAACGAATCATTCAAACGCTGAATAAATATTTTTTAAAAGATTTTGACAATTTCAGAATTTAGCTGTTCTGCCGTATCTATGATACCGCAGCTTTCATTCATAGCTCGATGACAGCTGCAGTATCATAGCTACAGCTATGGCGAGCACACCAATCTAAAGGGCTTGAAAAGAGCTACGAAACAGAGGAGTTAACTCCAAAAAAGTACTTTGGTTGAGAAAAAATAAAAAAATAAAAAAGTGGTTATTTTGAAGAATTACATGTATTGTCTTTTGTTGTATATTTTTTCCGAAAATTACAGAGCTACAGCAATGTAAATTATATCAATCGAAAGGGCTTGAAAAGAGCTACAAACGCTCAAGAGTTCATTGTAGAAAATCTTGTAGTTCAAAAGATAAAAAGAAAAACATTTTTTTTTGTGAAAAAACTCGTTTTTCTGGAAACTTGATAATTGGTTTCTCAAATGCTACTTCTTCCACAATTTTAGAGCTACACGAATGGTTTATCCATTCGATAGGGCTTAGCAAGGTGTATCAATAAGGGCGTTTCATTTTTCGATACACCAATTATTTTGAAAATTACACTACATGAAAAAAAAATTGAAAAGGGTTACATATTTAAAAAAAAATATTCCCAAAATCCACAAAAAAAGTTATCAAATATCGTAGCCCCTTATGGTTATATTGACATATAAGCAATCTAAAAACGAAGTTCTGGTTCTGTAACTTCAAAATTGTAGAAGAAGATAGATTTTAAAAAACCCTATTTTATCATTTTTTTCAAAAAAAATACAGTGCAGATACAAAAATTTTGTCGAAATAACAAATGATCTTTCCATCATTTCACACCTACTGTGAAATCTTCAGAGAAATCCATCCATAAATAACGGACTTTTCTCCTACCCAGACGGTGTCATTAATCTGACGACTTGAATCTGTTTGTCCAGGGGTTAGTGCGAAGATGTTTCCGTCCTGGGTCCTCGGGGTATCAACTGTTTCCGGGAATTATCTTCTGGCTACTCTCAAGGTGTACATGATCTTGGCTCGTGAAGGTATTAGATATTCATTTATGAAGAACTTTGGTTTATTTACTCTACAGGCAGAGAGAATTTCGCGTTTCTTGTTATAATGTTTCAGTTCGAAAGCGATGGTTCTTCGATCCTCGTTCCAGTTAGTGGTTTTCTTCCCATTCTGTTAGCTGAGGTCGATGTTGATGTCCTTCTGAATTTTGCAGACTGTTTCTTTGCAATTTTCGTTGGTGTATGATTGAGGTAGTTCCCCCCCGGAAATGACGAGAGTACATTTTCTATCTTCTAGGTTTCGGCGCTGATCATTTCTTTCCAAGCGAACGAGACACGACTCTAAGCTATGTAATTTCTCATTCTGTTCTTCAAGAATTTTTTTGTGCTCTGCTTCTTTTCCTGCCATTGTTGCAGATCTGAGATGATCAGAGTTTCAGATGATCTTTTGTTATCATCTGAGGCATCAGCCAGCCAAAATTTAAATTATTCAACATTTATAAGCATCAAACTTCCAATTTAATCAAAAATCCTTACTGTAAAAACTAATGACTTTCAATAAAATCTTTGACGAAGGTATTCGAGGGATAACTAATGTAAAATTATTCTTTCACATATATGAGTGAACGTTACGGGGTGTGTTGAAACTCGCAATTGTACAGCAGAAGTACGACGTTGTGGACGAAATAAAGGCGGGAAGTGACTTGAACATATGTATTGGGAAGAGTCGGTCGGAGATGCTGCACGGCGCAGGGTCAAGCAAGAAAAGAAAGAAAAAGAAAAACACTTTATTTTCAATAGAGATTGTACAAAAGTGCAATCATTGGTTTTTAAATATTTTAAAGTTGATACACTTAGATGATACACACACATGAGTATTGTAATATCCATGTCACTAGTCGAAGAGAAATGATTGAGGGTAATATACTCCTAATGTTGCTTAATCTACATCTGATGATACATGAAATAATAATTATAAGAGACTACACAATATCATGGACAATGCATTTTCATTGTGGGGTGGAAACACTTTTTACAGTTTACATGTACATGACATAAAGCTTTGAAATTCGTGACGCAAAGAAGTAATATTAGAAATAATTTGTTTCAGCGAATGTTTAAAATTATAATTTCAAGGAAGCATGAAAAAAAAATATATATAAGCATGAGGACCACGGAAATTACAAGTTTTTCATTTCTAATTAGAAATTTGTAATATAGCGGTCATTAGTTGATAAGCATTATTTTCAGGTATAAATGGATGATCACACAACGAATTTATGTTTTTTTTACGTGAAGACTTTACAATATTAAAGAGATGACGAGTTAGGTAATGTTACAAGTTGAGAGTGAACATAAAAGAGACCATTATCTCAGGATAAAATGCTAGTTGTCAGTTTAGTACACACATATGTGCATATATACATGTAAATAAATACGCATATACATGCACACACATACCTACGCACATACATACACCTAACACGTAAACATACTCAAATACATTTCTATGCATCGAGGCAATCACAATATATACGCGTTCTATAAAAATGCTTTGCGATTTTCTGAAATATAGGATTATAATGAGCAAAGGAAATTCGTGACAACTTTTTCAGTATGTGTTGCTGCTTACAATGTCTAATGAAGTATTGTAAAGATGTTTTATGAGATATTGTATCGAAAAGATCATTGGTTGATAAGCGTCTTATCTATCATATGTGGGTGATCTCGCAACAAATGTATATATATTCTATATATGCTTTATAATAATCAAGTGAAATGAAGTATTACGTAGTGACACATTCACCTATCTATGTACGCATAGCGTGCACACGTACACATATACATAAGTAAGCATGTGCGCAAATATCAGCGTAAACTAGTCAGTATAAACTAGCATTCTAATCGAGGGAAACGGAGAAAATATCTTTAATTATGGCATGAATTTTATAAAGTTTCCGTACTAAAAATAGTGGCACAAAACAGTTTACCTAAGTCAGAAACATGAAAACGATTGTTCTACAACGGTTCCCAAGTACAGAATATTTCCAGAAATACGTGAGCCTTAGGTGCGTTTGTTATAATATACTCTAGAGCGTAAGAGATGAAATGATAATTTGCACTACACTAGCCTACCAAGAGCATATTTGGACGTGAACAACAAAGAAAACAATAATGTCCTATGAGGGTTTCATATTAGATAAAAATCCCTTTATTTTTGAAATATGACGCAAATTGTCGGCAATTGATAGACATACGTAGGTATCACATTATTATAAGCATATAATTACATTATAAGCATATTACTGCAGTATAAATGGATGATCACACAACGAATTTATTGTTTTTTTACATGGATGCTTTACAATTTCATATTATAAAAAATCACATTATCTTTGGAATATGGTGCAAAATGTCTGCAATTGATAAACACACACAATCATGGGTACCATGACAGTCTAGTTTGATGCTTGCACAAAAACGGTGAGGAATGACATAAAATGAAACCTTCGGCTGGTTTACCTACTCTAGTGCACACAGGTGTACGTGCACATATGCACACCCATATGCGCACATACACCCATATACGTACACACATATACAAGTAAGCATGTTTGCAAATGGCAGCGTATAGGCTATCAAATCATAATACCTACGCATACCTCGAAACTGTTGTGTAATGTCTTGAATTATAAAACAATGAGCATGGGAGATTGTTCAGCAATGGAGATATCAGACAAATGAGATTCGTCAATACTTATTCAGTATGTTCTGTAACCAAGATATATTTTTGAGACACAAAATGACGAGTTATTTTGGCTTTAAATTCTCTCGGTCTTTGAGGAAATTTAATACTCAGGGGAAGTTTGTTCCACAGTAAGGCGCCTGATATGGACAGAGCCTTCTGCCCTAAGTGAGATGAACGATAGTTGACTAAGACATTATTGTTTCTGTTCGGTTTTTGGTTGGTTACAGTGGGTGAATGGAAACGCACTATCTCAGCATTGCTCTGAGGAAGATATAATGAAGAGAATACGTTTTGGGCCTTCTGCATGAGGAGCCTTTCTCGGATAGGAATCCAGCTGAGTTTATTGAGGAGAGGGGTTACGTGATTACTTCTTTTGATATTACCGTTGCATACTGATGTGTCGTTACTTTCAGCACACCATGAGGTTAATATAACTGTAGCTGCAAACTACAGTATCGGTAGCTTTAACTACCCAAAGGAGCAGAATGAAACTCTCATTAAGGCACTTATCCATCTACTGGTCACTGCAGTTCACACAGCTTGCTCTTAAGTCTAGTGGGTAACAAAGACTTCCGCCGTACCTTCCGGTGGCGTCTGCGTTCGGGGCGCTTCCGACCCATCCGAACCCAAGCACGATAAGGACATCCCGTGAGCCTGCCTTGCGAGGCCCACAACAATGATCTTCCGGGACTCGTAAACCTAGGCCTCCGGAACTCTTACTTACAAAACCAGTGTCACACTCTAAAGATGCATATTTTAATATAAAACAATTTCCCTCCCTTTTAGATGAATATATGACACAAGGAAGGAAAAACTCAGCAACCTATTCGCCTCACAGGTTTAGTTATTTTACCTAATCTACGAGGTTCATTTTGTACAGGTGAACTGCTAACAGGTTGCGAAGCAGGAGCCTCTGCTGCCCCACTACGGATAGATCCCAAACTACTACGCAACAACTGATTTGAATGTCTCTTCCAGATTACATTTAATGCTAATATTTGAACATGAAACATATTAACAGCCACTTTGCTAACAATAATTCCCCTCAGCCACTTGGGACCAATTCTTAAATTCATAGCAAGAACATGATCACCGACATCAAATTGAGTTACCTACATAGGCTTAGACCTGTACACAGAATATTTAGGATGAACTCTATCTTCAGAAGTAACAAATTTAAGATTGTTTAGCGCAACAGAGGGAGCAAGTTTTTTGACACTTTGAGGAATACAATTTGACTGAAATAACGCGTAATTAGTTTGTACTTCAGAGTAATTATGAACAGAGTTACCGCCGCAAGTATCGTTCCTAGGCTTCTGTAGAATAACTTCGTTCTTCTGCTGTAGAGGCTCACTTGAACTCTTCATTGACACATCTTCTCTTCCGATGTTGCACTGACAACCGCTCCTTTCCAGCTGCACTATGTAAGTGCGAGCTGAGTCAAATTCTTCTCGTGTGGGTCCCCTTCGTGTGGGCTCAACAGGAGGAGGCCGTGCTGTAGTCGTAAATTTGCAAACTTTAGAAATGTGGCCTATTTTTCCACATTTTTTGCATTTTAATAATTCAATTTTAGGGCATAGCAATTCTTTATAAGGTGCTTCTGCCTAGTTCCGCAGCGAATGCATATGTTATTCGGCTGTAGTTTTTCTGTAGTGAAAAACGATGAAAATGAATCCTCAGGAATAATATCTGGAGCGTCGAAGCTTTACTGTTCGATGAGTTTCGCATGTGCGACGCATTCGTTGAAGGAATTAATTCGCTGTTTCCACTTCAACGTCGAATGCAAGACAGCTGATTGTAGAATACGCCATCTTAATTTCAGAGCACTTGTAAAGTTCAAATTCATTTTGGAGATTCGAAATTCTCGTCGCTAAATATGTTGTGTCGTTAGTTTCAGCACATTATGAGGTTAATGTAACTGTAGCTGCAAACCACAGTGTCGGTAGCTTTAACTACCCAAAGAAGCAGAATGAAACTCTCAGTAAGGCACTTATCCATCTACTGGTCACTGCAGTTCACACAGCTTGCTCTTAAGTCTAGTGCGTAACAAAGACTTCCGCCGTACCTTCCGGCGGCGTCTGCGGTCAGGGAGCTTCCGACCCATCCGAACCCAAGCACGATAAGGACATCCTGTGAGCCTGCCATACGAGGCCCACAATAATGATCTTCCGGGACTCGTAAACCTAAGCCTCCGGAACTCTTACTTACAAAACCAGTGTCACACTCTAACGATGCATATTTTAATATATAACACATACCACCTTGGCCGCAAAGTTCATGCACTTTTATAGTCCCTATGAAGGTACTATAAAAGTGCATGGTAGTCATACTAGGTTGCATAGTCAATGCGCGATAACACCAGGGATTGAATGGCTAATCATCTGGATTTTCCGTCAAGCAAACTTTTTATGCGATGAAAAACATTAAAGTTCCGTAAATTTTGTTGCAAGTATTCTCAACATGAGATTTGAAGGACATGTTTCTATCGAACCAGATACCTAGATTTTAAACTTTTTCTGATGCGTTAGTTTTATCATTTTCAACTGCATGAGTAAGGTCTGAAATTTTTTTAATTGCATCTATGGATCCAAAAATAATGCATTGTGTTTTATTAGCATTTTATTTGAGACAATTTCGGTCGTACCATGATTTAAGGCTAGTCAGTAAAGTTTGGCTTTAATTTGTGTCTGTGGTATTTCCGATACAGAACTTGTTATTGCAATTTGAACATCATCTGCATACATTGAGATCTGTGTGTTAGAAGGCATTGGATGGAAATCATCAATGAAAATAGAAAACAGTAGCGGATACGAATGGATCCTTGGGGAACCCCAAAATTGTTTTGAATGAATGGGGACAATTTGTTTCCTATGCGGACTGCATGAGATCGATTTGACAAGTAACTTTCAAACCATTGCGTGCCTATTCCCAAGTTCAGTATTTAACGTAGAAGTCTATCATGTTCGACGCTATCGAACGCCTTAGAGAGATCGAGTTGCAGCAAGAGTGTTACATTCATTTGATCGATGTCACTATATATTTTTTCAGAGATATTGAGCAGAGCGTCTTGAGTGCAGGTATTTCTTCTATAGGCAAATTGATTTTGGTGAAATAGATTTGACTCGTCCAGGTGAAATGACAGTTGATTTGTCACCATTTTCTCCAATAGTTTGGACATGACAGGCAAAAGACTGATGGGCCTGTAGTTTGATACTGTATTGAGGTCACCACTTTTATGCAACGGCCTAATAATGAAGTGTTTCCATTGGTTTGCAAACTTGTTGGTTACTATTGATGTATTAATTATCAGACGAATCCATGGTGCTGTAACAGGGAAACTGTCTTTGATATAATGAAGACTGATACAATCATGTCCAACTGCCTTTGTGTTTTTTAGTGAGTATAAGATATTTCTTGAGGGCACCGTACTCCCCAAAAAATATCCTAAACTATTCGACCGATCTTCATGAAACTTGGTATAGGTATGTAAAATTGAACAAGGATTAAGATTGGACTCGTGTGTTTTTCCCCATTTTCCCCATAGAAAACGTGTTTTTCAAAGAAAACTTCGAAATAAGGGGTCTGGGGAAAATCTATGGACGTAATCATATTTTGAGATACAGAGATAATATTGGTATCAGAAGAAGCAGAAATGTATTCGCTACAACGTGACGTGGAGTTATGTTGAATTTTCGAAATACTTTTTGAAAATAATGAAAAATACAAAAATTTTACCCATTTTCACACTTTTCCCGACAAAAGAAAATTTAGCTAATTTTCTATTTCAAAAATGAATAAAAGCCCACGTCATCTTGTAGAGAATTAAATTCCGGTTCTTTTGATACTAAAATCATAACTGTAGCTCAAAAACTGAAAACTACCCTAGGTGTAGAAGCCGTAAATTTCAATTGTTCAGGAGAGCCATTTTTCCACACGCATAGTAGTTGACGCGTCATTTTTGTGCTGACCCAGGGTTCCCTCTCCAACTTGTGTTGGGGATATTATTTGCTCAGAGTCAAGGGTATCATCAGCCAGATAAGATAATTACAGGGAGAGAAAGGATTACATCATGGAAAGCAAGAACTGCGCAGCGCGAACCGCGTCCCGCACCCCACCGCACCCCCCCTCCCCCTTTTTGACCCACTTCCTGTGGTCTTCTGGGTTTAAAACGTCACCAATATGTCCGCTACATATATACGTCCATTTTAATGAATGAAAACGAAATTCGACAATTTCTCAATTTTTTGGGAGTACGGTTCCCTTAACTCCGGTAAATCGACAGGACATGGTCTCCACTTGATATCAGTCCTCGAGGGTGTAGTAAGGCATGAATTTTCAATTGTCGTTTCATCTGGATTGGTACACACCTAACAGAAAACTTGAGCCCCCACTTTTGAAAAGAATGTGTTGAAATCCGTCGCTGTGCCCAAGGGATTTTCAAAATTACTTATACGGTATAATTTTTTTATGGTGCTACCTCACTGATGATTTCCCAAGTTCGTTCCGGGTTATTTTTAGCCGTTATCAGCTCATGGTGGAAATGAATTTGTTTCGCTTCAGTGATTTTCTTTCGAAGAATTTTTTCAAGGTCTTTATATCTTTTGTATGAGGTACTGTTTGATCTATTTTTTTTTGTACTGAAGTATGTTAGCTTTCTTTATTCTGCTCATTTCTTTAATTTCATAAGTAATTCAAACAGTCCGTTTTTTTTGGTGACGTAAGGTGCTCATTCGTCGAGAGCTGCTGTGAAGTTCTCGTTGAAGATAGACACTTGAATGTCATCATCGTCAGATTGCATCATATTCTTGAATTCGGTGGACCTATCGAGTAGTTTTTCTTGAAATAGTTCTGCTGAATATTGCCTTTTCGAGCGATAAGTCATTAAGCGGTATTTTTGTCTTTCCTTTGCAATATTAATTTCACATTCTATAGAGTGTTGATCGGAAAGAGAAGGTGATATTACTGTACTAAGTTTTGCGGTGGGATTATTTGTGATTGCCAGATCAAGGAGAGTTTGAGAGACTTTAGTGATGGGAGTCGGTTCTTTGACCATTTGTGATAGGCTTTGTTTATACAATAGTTTGCTTAGCTGATGGTTTTGTCAGTTAGGTCAACAGTAAAATCTCCGAAAGCAAAGAATGACTTTTTTGCCTGAAGGATTTCTTTGAAGGTTTCCTCAATGAAATTTAGTGTTAAATTTAGGGGAGACGATGGGTACCGGGAATGGCTGCCAATGATTTTTGATTTGTGTTTATTTATTTGCACTTCTAACCAAACCATTTCAATGCCTTCGCAAACTTTATTCGCTAGAAGTGAAGATGTTGAGTACATTTCTTTCACAAAAACACAAGATTCACTACCTCGGCTGGTTTTAGCGCCATCGTAGCGATATAACACGTAATCAGGAATGTTAGAAAATGAACCTTGGGTTCGTGGATCAAACCATGTTTCTGAAACACATAAAATGTCAATTTCTTCAGTGACCAACATTACTCTGATTTCATCCAATTTACCATTCAGGCTTTGAGCATTTATATGCTTGATTTTGATTTTACCTATATTAGCACTCGTTTTAAAAGTAGCAAAGTTACTATCACAATGGGATCGTTCAGGGGATTTATCGATCTTGTCTACGTTTCCCAGGGTGTTTGGATCAGCTTCTGCTATGTAAAAAATTCTACGATTTGGCTGGGCAGCGGCAGTCTGTCAAGATGAGGTAACCCCGGTCTGATTTTTGCCTTGTGTGACATGAGCACTGTAGTGATCGTTTTTACGATGGAGCAGTAGTGGAGGGTTATTATTTAATAACTCTGAAAAGGGATCTACTGATATTTTCAAAACACAATGATTCTGTTCATCCAGGACGAGAAGTTTTTGGCCTGTCACATTTGAGATGATTAATGGTATAAGGTCTACAGCAGCTTGATCAAAATGTTTGTCGTCAATGTAATTATCTATGAGGTTTTGAATGTCTCCACTGTTCTTGTTAACAAACTTAGCGTATGAGCTGTTGTTTGCTTTACTCTCTGTTTTGATTGCAGCCTTTAGGGAATTGTAATTCCATTTTGATGCTGGTTGTTTTGTAAGTAGATGAGCTACTGTATGGAGGAGGCAGTATATATCGGCTTTGGTGGGAATCAGCTCTATTTTCCATGATCGTTTCAATTCATCCATTGTGGAATTCATGCGTTTACAAATAGGGGTAGAAACGTTCATTTTCGTACTTTTCACATCAATAAGACGTTCTGAGTGGTGCGGGGAATTTACGTTTTTCTGGCTCTAAATGGGCCGGCTGTGGTGATTTCTTGTATGGGGATTTGCAGAGAACTGAGAAATGCTCGTGTCATTTCTATTTTTCTGGTGATGATTCTTCATGCAGTTGGGTAGTGGATTTTCCATCGATTGTCGACCGCAATTTTGCAGTGATTTCTCTCTTCCTGTTGATTTCACTGCTTCCGAGTATGTGATTGGATGTTGGTTTATACTCGTGTCAAAGAGGGGCTTTTCATCCTCTGTATCAGCATTGGATAGCAATGAAAACCTATTTTTTTAGGCACTCCGCTATTGTTTGTTGCAGAGTGAGGAGAGGGTTTGTTATATGAGGGCAAACATCGGTTTATGCTGCTAGAGGTTTCACGTGGAAAGACTGTCAACTTAGAACAATCGTTCAACTCATTCTGCTGTTTTGCATAACCATTAGAGTATTCAATTTCTTCATTCAGGTCATTGGAGTTTCTGACACAGGAGATAAAATGTGGAGTTAGTCTCAAAGGTGATCTTAGAGCAATTTGTTGAAGAAAATGATGCGTGTCTTCTCGCGTAACAGGCCAAGTGCGGACATTGTTGTAAGCTTCATTAACAGTAACTGTTTTCACATTTGCTCGCAGCGGAATCAGTTTAAGACCAATTTTTCTGCACAGGCTCGATGCCCTGTACAGTTGCTGACCACTGCAGGCACTCACCACATAAATATGAGAAAAAATATTCTTTGTCATGATCAGATTTTTTAACTTAGTAAGGTTATGGGGCGAGAGGCTCGAAGCTTTGGAACTAATTATATAGTTCCTGAAAGGAGGTGCGCGTTCAATCCCATCATTGAGATCATTTAGACGTTCCAAAGGTATGGTCGGAATCCTGCATGCGCTATCAATGTCATCTCTGTTGATTTTTGTAAGACTATTGTCTCCAACGAGGAAAGTGTCTAGAGAGGATTTCGCATAAGGATGGTTACTCGCAGCTACCACCGGCGTTAAATCATGAGCGCTGGTACAATAATTTAAAGCAAAAAGCTGTTCTGTAATCATTTGAATATTCGATACAGTGGAAAAAATCGACACTGGGCTTGGGGAACAAATTTCTCTCAAAGCTTTATTGAGAAATGCAGCTTTAAGATACAGCATGTTATTTATTTCGTGAATAGTTTGGGAACTGGTCATTTGGAGAGGGTGTAAGTACCCATCATAAGCGGTAACAGGTCTGTCTGTATTGTTCTGCACTGAAAATCTTAAGTTATCCACGCAGTTTACGCTCTTATGTACTTTACAGCCAGTGTCAGCTGCAGCGCATGCATTTTCAAACCTAACTTCACTACCTGAAAAGCCTACACACAATTTATCATTAAAATTATAATTAAAATTACCCCTTGTGCTCTCTGACTGGTCGCTCATATAGAAAGTTTCAACGCGTTCCAACGTTGACGTTGGTGTTGGAATCTTCGTCGGTAGTGAACAATTTTGAGCTTTCTCAGTGACGCAGAACAGCGAAGATTTCGCTACGACACAATCGTTGGGACGTGACGAAGGAGCTGGCGGAGGTGCTGTGGCAGCTCCCGCCAGTGATGAGGCACAAGCAGCGCTTGGGAGATTTTCGTCAAAGACGGGCGACTCTGCTGCTCGACTCTCTGTCGGGCAGCTCTCCGTCGATTCTCTGTCGGTCGGCACTGGTGATGTTTTGGGAGTTGCGATGCTTTCGTTGACGTCATACTGTTTCTCTGTCGGAGTTGTTGTAGTCGTTGTGAGAGGTTTTGGCTTTTGAACGAGTGATTTTACATGTGAGAATTTTGACGGTTTTTGCTTTCGTTTTGTGAACGGTTCAGATATATTCCACTTTTTGGGGTTTGAGTTTTCATGCGGCGCTGCTGTGAGGGATGTTATTTCTCCAGATAAAGCTGCTTTCCGAGTAGCTGAGCGAGTTTCGTAATGAGACATTGTGAAGTTGTATTGGATGAGTGAATAGAGGTGAGGATAAGTCAAAATTTTGTTCACTGTGTAGCTGTTACGAAATGGGTAACGATCGTCTTGGGTAGAAGGGTAATCGTTTACACATGAGTGAGGGCTAGCTTCTCATTTAGACTTTGAAACACCCAAAAATATTGCCTTAAAAACATCACCTAAAAAACATCACCAAAAACATAAGAAGATAGGGTTGCCCTTTAATGAAGGAACTGGGAGAGTGTTGGTCGGCCGTGAACAATGACGACAATGACGTTCAGTCTTTTGCAGGTTAACACATTTTCTTCATTCAGTTTCTCAACGTTTCATAATTACAAAATTTGTAATCCCTCTTTCACTTGTTATGTCACTATTCACCAAATTTAACTGGGTGGTCACTATTTCACCAAAAGAAAAGATAATTTTGTTTATTCAGAGGAAGTTGAAAAATTGGGTGATTAACTTTCAACAAGAAAGATAGCCATCATTGAAATATTTGCGGATGAGGGATTGCGTTGCTCGTTCACATTATAAAACGAAAAAGACCGCCTTTTAATACCGGATGAAGAGAAGCCGCCCGTAAGAAAGAGGGGGAGGAGTAGAGGGAAAGAGAAGTTAGGGTAGACAGAGACGGGGGGGGGGGGGGGAAGGGGAGCAGGATGCTTGCGGTGATCCAGCTTGGCGTTTCTCGTTCGTCTGCTTGTGAAGAATAACAATACAATTTTTTTCCGTGTGAAGATTGCTATGGTGAGCTATCCAAGAGATGTCATATTGCTGAAAGTTCACCTCACGTTGTGAAATTATGTTCTAGCAGTGATCACAGAATTAAGTTAGCCACTATAATTAAGTGGCCAATTAAGTTTAAGAATTAGGTTAGCCACGCTCCCCTTCCTTCCCCCCAGCCCACCCTCTTCTTGGCAATTTTTCCAAGAAGAGTGTGGGCTGGGGGGAAGGAAGGGGATCGGGCGCAGACTTGGCGTAGCTGGGCCCTCATAGAGGTCTATTGTTTCAGGGTTTCACATTTAATTCGCTCAGTTTGCGACGTTCAACATTTACAGAATTTATTTTCTCTAAATCACTTTTTACACTGTTTCACCAAAAGTTCTCAATAAAAAGACAGAGTTACTTTGTGGTAAAGTAATTTGTACACAATTTTGAGGATTAAAAGTCAAAATTGAGCGTCATAGACACTCAACATAATTTTTTTGCAACAACTGATAAAAATTACAAAAAATTAATCAATGTGTGTTTTATGTTTGTCTTCACGAAATTCAAATTTGCTACTGCATCGGGCTTTTTTTGTTTCCATGCTGGTAATCGTGGTACGTTTGTTCTATATGCGGAAGTGGGAGGAAGAGGTGTTGCGGTTGACCAGGGAGGGAGGCTACGCCGAGGATTGCTACACAGATTTCGAGTGGAGACCAAGTTGACAGAAATTACCAGTCTGTTTTTGCACGATAAAATTGGTCACAACTGATTGTATTTGATTACTGTTTTTCACTTTCACGATTCGATGAGGTAGAAAGCACATTCACAGATACTCAGTTTGAGTTTGGGGTTTGGGAAAGTTTCGTTCCCTTACATTTTGAAATTTTTGACGCCGCGTTTATGAGGAGCGTCAGTTCACCTATGTTAGTTCACCTAATCAGAACGAGACGAGGCGAGACGAAGCCGAAGATCAAAGGCAGCGGGACGGGCGCAGGAGCGGCCTTGACTTCAGGTAATGAAGTTCTCTCGCAATCGCAAGTGCAAATTTGCACCTCACAATTTAACGAGGATATTGGCTCAATACTTGAGAGACTGATTAGTGGTATGTCGTGTGCGTGTCACGTGTCCTGTTCCTCATAATCATAATGGACTCGTCATAATCATAATGTTCATAATATCATAATGTACTCGTCCTGTTGTAGCGTTAATCACTTAGAAAATAAAAAAATTGTGAGTAATTATGTAAGTAATTTATGCAGTAAATTTGAAAAGTTATCAAGTCACATAGTGAGACACATCTTGAGTATTAACATTACAAAATTCAAGATTCATATTACCACTTAATATTAACATGAACTGATAGGTTCGATTATCACCAATAGCTGCAGAATAAACACTGTGTTATTATTCGGTATAAATAAGCAACAAAATAAATTTAACTGTGATTTGATCATCAAAAATGAGACAGTTTCGTAAATACTAACACAGAGAGAAATATTACGAGCACATGATCAACACTTTGAAGACACATAGTATTGATCAACTACACTAGCAGCCCACTAAACTGACGCTCCTATTGCAAAGATCAATGCTGGAGAATTCATCTGACAATTCAGGAATGACGATCAATTATTGATAAATTTCTTGACGACGTGGAAATCAACTTGGAATTTGGAGAACAAAATCCATAATATCTATGAAGATAAAGGAATTTTTTTAAATGAATGCAATTATGAAGACGATAATTAAATACTAACCAATTGGTAATATTTCGTTCAAACCAAAGACTATTTTCAAATTCAAATTGACGAAATTCCACCAAAAAATAAACTACTGCTTTAATTCAAGCATCTAAAAGCACAAGTGAAACTAGAAGTAAAAAACAACGGGTTTATTTACTCCAGGAGCATTCACGACATGTATTTGTAATGTTTCTGAACCGCAGATATCTGTCACGTAGGGCAACGTAAAACTTTTTTTCCATTCCGTGAGGACACATTTTGAAGAAGAGCAAACACGTTTTAGGAAGACTTGAGTCACCGATGAACTTTTCGTTCAGTTGCTCTCCGTAAAATTTTTTTCAATACGAATTAAAAATAATAGTTGTGACATTTAAGTTCAATATTGACCATTAAGCCCATATTTATGTTGAAAATTCAATACTTAATAACATTTTTGTAAATTAATCATACCTAGTGAATCATACACGTTGTTTGAAAACGAAATTTTCAAGACGCATGGGAAGATGTTTTTTTAATTTTTTTCAACTTTTTGCAGCCTGAAGGGCTTAGCCTTTAGTGTTGTGTGAGGATATGTATATATATGTGATGGTAACAATATAGCTTTACTTGTCGTAGTGGTATATTTAGGTCGACCTTTGCATGAAAGTTGTAATTTCCCATGTGACAGCCTCTTGGCAGACTTTGCTCCTATTTCTAATTTACGATTTTGCGTGCCAGTCTCTGACCCTCTGGCGCTGAGTGAGGATGTTTGTCGTCGCTCCTCTGTATCAAATGATCTTTGCCTGGTCTCGAGAAGCGACGGCTTCTTTTATTAGCTATTTTCGAAAGCAGCCTGCTTTGTGGAAAGTGCAAAGCAACGAATACAAGAGCAGAGATATAAGAAGCAAGTCACTCAAATATGCTAAACTTGAACTTGAACTTGAGGGCCGACAGCGTCGGGGCCTTTGTAACGGCCTACAATTCCCTCCACAATTTTCACACAGAGTTCAGCGCCTGGTACCAGACTTGTCCACTAAACTACTCAGGATCTACCAATCCTTGACACAAGCTGGCATTGGACGGCATCACTGGGATAACCAGTGTGTCAAAACACCATCCCTAGGCAAATTGGGTTATTACTGCCCACTCTACCTAACTGGCTCTTTCCATTCACTGTCTCTTACTCCAGGCACGCACAAGAAACATTTTAATAGCTTCAATGATACTCAAATTACACTCATGATCCAATCCAGCAAGACAGCTCATACCACAATCATCTTCAGCACATCTGACATACCACTCATTCCCTCCATACTGCTCAAACACCACATTCATGAAACTTTCTCTCTCTTGCTCATACTTACTACATTCCAGCACAAAATGCTCAATTGTTTCCTCCATTCCACTATTATACTGCCGACATAGTCTGTTATTATTCTCATTTCCCCTCCATGTACGTCTGTTTACACTCAATGACTTACATCCCACAGCAAACAAGAGTTGACTTCCAAAACTACAATCATAGAACATTTCAAACTTAGGTGCTTGCATTTTCATATACCAGCTAAGTGTAGGCTTCCGCATCATGATAAACTTCTACTTATTCAATCCATACTCTTTTGTTTGCCTCTCAATTTCTTTTTACCACCTCTTCCAGTCCCACTCAGGCCCTACACCTCCAGCATTTATTAAACTCCAGTCATCCACAAGTCTTCCAACTCTAACATGAATAATCTTTTGCATACTGAGTTTCCTTGCATGCCCCCAACACACTTTCTCCCAATAGCTTACACTCCGGTTCCATTAAAAAATTCGCTTTACCCATCTGTTATTTTGCATTCTTTCAATCCTTACCTTATAATTCAGCAACGCTTTCATTATTCTTTCTGAAAATAGGCTCCACCCTAGGTCACCTCTAATGGCTTCTGTAACTGTCCATTTTGGAGCGCCCAATGCTATACGTCCTACATTATTTTGTATTACATCCAGCTTTTCAAGATCACTTCCATTCCAGGCAAGAGCACTCATACCATACATGACACTAGGTACAGCAACATACTTCCACATTCCTCTCACATATTCATACTTGTTTGCTCTGTATCTGGCCACACTACTTAACCGTCCACTCCACTGCATTGCTTTTGCCACTTTCTCACCCTTAGTTCTAGTGCATCAATCTTTATTTATCATACAACCTAGATATCTGTATTCTTTTGTTCTACCTATTCTGATTTCTCCAATATTCCACAGTCTGTCTCTATCAGTCTCATTACTATTTATAACCATAGTCTTACTTTTGTCGGCACCAAAGTTCATCTCGAAATCTGTACTATATCCATTCACAATGTCAAGCATTCTTTGCAGTTCATGTCCACATTCACTAACCTCAAACACATCATCAGCATACAACTAACAGCTGAGTCTCTCATTACCAACTTTCAGTCCCAAGCCACTCATTATCAGTCGAACTGCTAATTCTTCTGTGTACAATCCAAACAACAGGGGAGACAGAGTACAGCCCTGTCTCACTCCTCTAACACTCCTCACTTGCCCTTTTTCCAAATTTCCTAACCTGTATATAGCGCTTGTGTTCTCATGCAGAGTTCGTTCAATTTTTACTATTTTTCTGCTAAACTCAACTTTTCCCAAAATTTCAAAGAGCCTAACCCGATCCACTCTGTCATACGCCTTTTCAATATCCAGGAATGCTAAATATACCTTCTTATCATCCTTCCTCATTCGCTCAATTATTTCACTCACTGCAAACAGATTATCCTCCTCACGTCTATCTTGCCTAAAACCATTCTGTTCTTCACATAGGTCTTCTAATTCCTCAACTAAATTTTTCATTCTCACATACAAAATACCACAAAAGATCTTACATACAGTGTCAACCAGTGCAATTGGTCTGTAATTCTTTCATACTCTTATGTCTACCCTTATGCAACAAAACTACATTACAAGGGTGGAAAGGTTTAGTGGTCTAATTGCATTTTTTCCCTCGAAAAATATGACCTAGACTAGTGGACTGAAGTCGAGTACGATAGTGTCACAGCGAAAGTCATTGATGGATGCATTAGTAGGCTACCCTAGTTTGGGCGATTTCATCGGCTCTAAGCGAGTTGCATTCAACGTCATTTTTACTGGACTAGACACCAGTGAAGCTCTCCCTAAAACTTTTTGAAAGCTTCTCTGCTATTGGTGGTTCAAGTACTCTAAGCTCCTCCCATTTTCCATCGCGTCATCTTCCGATTTTGTTCTAAATTTATTATTTCACCAGAATTTCTCAACTTCAGCTATAATAATTTTCTTTGCCTTTGCAAAAAACGCTTTTTAGAGTTACTAAAATTATTCGCATGTGATGGACAATTTTAATTCAACCAAACATTCATTTGTGTTCAATGGCTAACGATATTCTTCAAGCTGTGTAATTCAGTGCTTCAAATTTTCCATTTCAACGCTCATTTCTGGATCCGATACTATTGGTTGAGGTAAATTTGTTGGGTATGTATTCTCTCCAGAGGCTCTTTGTAATAATATTTCTCTTTATTAACCGATTCTTTATCACACTATCAAATGATTTCTATTAGCTCATGCTGCAGTGTGTGTTTCATTTAGAAATTAGAAACATTTTATTTCGCAAAAATAATTGTGCTTGCTCTTATAATACACTCAATGAAGGTAATAGTGCCGATTGCGTTTATGCTAAATTTAAATTAATATCTCTGCAGACTGTTAGAATTGTGAAATAAAAAATTAATTTACTAATTGAACACTAAGCGAGTTTTTTCATACCATTTTACGTAGCATAACACTAACATATCCGTAGTTCACTACTCGTACTGCTCTTTCAGTATCATTCATAACATTTGACATGTCTTCGGGAACACAGATCTTTGTTCAAATTGTTATGTGGAGAACTTAGGTTTTAAATAAGTACACGAGTAAAAGAATTCAGTTCAATCTAATAGTCACATTTATCATGCTCGTGTGAGTTTCTCTTGCCTTGCCCTACGATGTCACAGGACTTTTCGCTTAAACGGTTCTAAGTCCTAGCTCATAACAGTTGAAAACTGATAGCGGAATCATTTAGCGTAACTTCTATTGCGCTGAAATACCAAAACGAATTTTCAGGTTTGTATTTTATTGTCTTAAGGTTTCCGCTTAAACCTAACGCCCAAATGCGTATATATATTTCTAATTTAGTATTCGAGTCACGAAAAATTGACCAAAGTTTAATTTGTTTCCGTGCAGCGTCCTTTCCTTGTTGTGTCTATGTTAAACTACGGTAATGATGAGGGTGACCGCATGAGTAGAAATCCTGTCCGCTATCCCTGTGATAATAAGTGGCAAAAAATTTATCCATGAGGAATTTAGACATCTGAAATTCAGCCTCGATATTCACGTACAATGTCTTCTTCGTTTGTAAGTGGAATCATTTGTGGCCTTTAGAATGTACATACCAGCACGCATTAGTAATATAAAGCGTAGGAGTAATATACGAAGTCATCTAATCTAACCAATCAAAGCAAGTAATTCCGTTGTCGTGCATAGGCGAATAAAACACAGACTCCGAAATATTTTAATCAACGTGAGTCTGTGCAAGGACTCCATTACTGACTTACAATGCACAAACACAAAAAAAATTAGGAAGAAATAACATCTGCTATAAGGAAATGAAAAGCAACATATCCGTATGTTTTGTCATAACACATTAGAACAACAGTAGTCCTTTAATATGTCATAGAACTATTTTCTCTAACATTAATGCTACATACAATAGTAACAGCTTAAGAAATATCAATGATCAAAGTTTCATCAACGAGACAAAATGAATACACCAAAGTCATAACAAAAATATAAGTTACCAGTCGCTCTGACGTGAAATTATCAATGAAGAGTTAATGTATATTACATTTGGTCTTGTTCGTCAAACAGAATCACTACGCAACAGTAGTCAAAGCAGGTTCATTCCGAAATCACAGTAATTCCGAGTCATAGAAGTCGACTTTCCAGCTAGGTGTCTAACATTTTATTTACGGAATTTTGGGAACACAAGCAGGATTTAATTGCTGTGTATACCGATATCATCAAAAATGCCTTTTACCACAAGTGAGCCCAACCATAACATATCATCGTATAGAGAAATCTCATTGCCACTCGCTGTCAGTTTAAGTGAGTGATGCCAGTCAGTTTGAGCCCACAGATAGACACTTTATATATGCTAAATACCTATTCTACGTGCTTAAAGTTATAAATGAACATCATTTCGCAGAAAAGCTTCACAAAAATACCTACATTACTTCACTATCAATCAATGTACTATGGCATACACAAGACCTCTACAGCCTATTGGAATAGGAATTGGGCTAACGAAAAATATTTGTTTGACCGATAAGCACAAAGAAGAAACTTTACACACAAATTTCAGCATTCTAGTTCTGTGTAGAACTTGTGATTTACTTCGGGGACGAACTGTAACAATGAAATCAAGTCCTGATATTTCTCCTCCCTTATTTTAACTGAGCGAGGTGCGTGATTCAGGTCGGTATTAATGGCATCGACAAGACATGGGAATTTGATACCTGAATGCTACCATTTCCTTCGGTTTGCCTGAAATGAACAATGTTTTCTTGGGAAACTTTGTACCAGTTCAGCTTGAGGACATTGAAAGATTCCCCAGAAGCATTCATTTTCACTAATTTTCTCTGTTGTGCCGAGCAGCTCATTTGCCTAATTTTACCAGACATTTCTATGACATTAAATTGAGAGATTTAAACAATTAATTTACCACAGGTGATACAGAGATAGAATGTTTCTTAAGTCTATTACAATGGTCAAATTTGAGTATAGCTACCTGTGGGCCCGAATAAGTTCAGTGACTTCTAGGGCATCCTACCATCAAGGTTAGTCTTAGGAGGACAGAAATGTTTAACCTAATTCACTTAAACTAGAGACGCATTAGACTGACCAATGAGATAATTAACCCGAAATTGAATACTTCATTTCACAATATAGTTCATATGGACTAGATTTAAC
The DNA here is from genome assembly GCA_030386875.1 of Morinoia aosen. Lineage (NCBI taxonomy): Eukaryota > Metazoa > Arthropoda > Malacostraca > Amphipoda > Talitridae > Morinoia > Morinoia aosen. Next base: position 57,207,111 of record CM059574.1, on the reverse strand, counting down.
AGTATATTCGACATACGATTCAAGAACAGACTGAAGATCGGCGAAATTAACCAAGGCAAATTACATTATTAGGACCAGTTATGTAGGGGACAAGGTTTGACTCTGTGATCTTACACGACTAGTAATCTGATAGGAAGTGAGACTCAAGATTTTTTTTAACGGATCTCGGCAGGGATTGGGTTCCAAGTTTTAGTTCCAACGAAGAGGATACTATGTTGTGACCGAGCCTTTGAGTAATAAGGAAGCATGAATTTACTTCTATTTCGGGTTAAATAGTCGTGATGACCAGTTTGCGCAGTTAATAATTGTTTTAGGCTATTGTCGCCATCATTTGTTAATGTTTTGTAAATGAAATTGCAGATGGAGATTTTGTAGAGATCCGAAAGCTTAAGTATTCGTAAATTTTTGAATGAGTCATTTGTGTGAGCATTATATTCTAGTTTCTTTACAGCTCTTAGGGTTCTTTTTTGAAGGGTAAAAATTTTGTTGGTTTTATTTTTATCAGTTCCGTGCCATGCTTCTATTCCGTATTGCAAGTATGGTAAAATGAGCGTTCGGTAGAGCATTTGTAAGGCTGTCTCAGGCAGGAAATTTTTAACTTTATTTAGGATTCCGGTTGGTTTTGATAATTTAGAAGTAATATGAGCGATGTGCTCTTTAAAGGTTAGATGTTTGTCTATTATGATGCCCAGGAATTTAATTGAGTTGGTTTCTTCGATTTCACCTTCGCCAATTTGAATGCGTGGGAGAGATAAATTTTTCTTGTATGAGAATGTAATATATTTCGTTTTATCGATATTAAGGCTTATTTTATTAGCTTTAAGCCACAATGAAACCTTATGAAGTTCATTATTTATACGCTCCGCCATCCTAGCCTGATTTTGGTATGGAAGGACCGCAAAAAGGGTACTGTCATCGGAAAAAAGTATGAATTTGAAGAATGATGTAGATTTAATGATATCGTTGATAAAAATTAGTAATAGGAGAGGCCCAAGGACAGATCCTTGTGGAACTCCATGGCTAATTGTCTGTGGGTCTGATTTTGCGTCGTCAATGACAACGTATTGTTTCCGATTTGCTAAGTATGATCTGAACCAATCATGGGCAGCCCATCGAATGCCATAACAATGTAGTTTTGAGAGTAATACGTTATGGTCCACACAATCGAATGCTTTTCGAAAGTCAAGAAATACGGAGAAAACAAGCTTTCCTTCATCTATATTAGAATAAAGGTATTGCAAATGATTTAATACAGCTTGTGTCGTAGATCTCTTAGAACGAAAACCGTATTGTTTGTCGTAGAGGAAAGATTTTTGTTCAAAATACGAATACACTTTTTTATACACAATTTTCTAGAATATTTTGCTAATAATTGGTAGTACAGAGAGAGGTCTATAATTGTTAATGCAGTTTTTATCGCCATTTTTAAAAATAGGGGTGACTCTTGCAATTTTGAAAGAGTTTGGGAAGATACTTTGAGAAAGGGATTGGTTGATAAATATAAGATATGCACGGTGCTATTATATCAGCTATAGCCTTAAGAACTTTAGCCGAAAAATTTTTCAATCCACTTGATTTATTTTTCAAGTTGTTTATGCACGTAATTACATCGGAGGGATTAGTTGGCGTTAAAAAGAAAGAGTTAGGTTCACGGACATGGTCAATGTATATATTGCACGTGGTCTGTGAGTTCACTGAAGACACTATCGGCTATATTTTTTCCTATGTCTACAAAAAGTTGTTAAGCACAGTTGCAATATATTTTTTCTCGTGGTATTTTACATTTTCGTGAACGACGGACTCAATTGTTTTCGTAGTATTATTATTCGGGTTATAGCATGAATTACGCAGGCGCCAAGTTTTTTAATATCAGTTTTGTATTCAGTAAATTTGCGCGTGAAGTAGTCTCGTTTTGAGGTTCGTATTTGATTTGTCACATGATTCCTGAATCTGTTATACTTTACTTTCGATATTCGCCTTTCGTATAGTAAGGCTAGGTACGCTTGACGTTTCTCTATATTGATCACGATATCTTCAGTAATCCAGGGCTTTTGTCTATTTTTCGGCATAATTGTGCGGGTTATTATTGGACAACACTGGTTATATGCGGTCGTTATAATTTCAATTAAATTTAGTATTGCTTCATCAATGTTAAACGCATTATTGTCCCGTTCATAGATGTCTAATGATGGCAGCAATTCTTCTAGAACAGTTCGCATTGTTCCCAAGTTGTATTCGTTTACACAACGAAATGAATAAGTATCAGCCTGTGGGCTGGTACATGGACTATAGACATTTTTCTTGATGAGAAACACCGGGAAATGGTCAGATAAGTCAGAAATTATTATTCCGGTAAGAAAATCAGTCGGATCTAACCTAAAAATATTATCGAGTAACGTAGCCGATTCAGAAGCAACACGTGTAGGTTTCGTGATGATTGGAAGGAAGGAGCTAGACTGAAAAACATTTATGAAGTTTGAGGTTTGCTCACAACTATCATACTGTAGAAGATCGTAGTTGAAATCCCCGCAGATTATTATGTCATTATATAGAGACTTGTTGAACTGAGATATTATGCTATGAAGCTCGTTCAGGAAAGAGACGTTACAAGCTGTTGGGGGCCTATATACGAGTACTGTCCCAAGCATAATCCGTTTATCATTTTTCGTTAGTTCTATAAATAAAGTCTCAATATGTTCACGATTCGTAGTTGCACTTAAAATGACTTTCGAAGATATATGTTTAGATATGTACGTACTGATGCCACCACCACGTTTGTTACTACGGAGTGAATGATGGCTATAATAGTTTTGAATTTGAATCAGGTCTTTAGATGAGTCGTCTAGCCAACTTTCGGTGAAACTGAGAACATCAAAATTGCTGTTCAGCTCAGTGATAGTACAGGATATTTCATCTATTTTCGGATAAATGGATCTACAGTTCCAACATAATAGAGAAAAATCGTTACAGGTCTTCCTCATCGATTCATTAAATTCTTTAATATTTAGGTATTTACAGTTTCCAGTTTAATTTAGGTTTGGGTGCAGTCTATTCAAATGATTGAGATCTGGATCAATATTGTCGAATATATCAACATGGTCAGTCATTAGAATTAAGAGACAGTGAGTCAAATGTAACGTAAAAATAAAAATGATACAAACTACAGGATCAAGGTAAAAATAAGGACATTCCTACTTATAATTAAATTAAAAAAAAAAGAGAAACTAAAAACACAGAGAGATTATTAGTATAAATTGTCTAAAACCTAGTTTGATTTCACAAGGAGAGCCCAAACTCAGTCCATGAGCAGGAACATTAGGGAACATAAATGGCAAGTAAGGATAGGCTGTGCCTCCTCTATTAGATCCTTATAAATATTTTTGCAGTATATTGGTCCATATTTCTTTTTTCTTTCCAAAACCTGTATCAATGGGTAAATACGAATGACCAGATTCCATAAATCGATGTTCCCAACTTTTGAAGTTGAACTTCTGGCAGGCCCATATCATAAAGGAGATCATAGTTTTGTTCCTATTCTAACCCCCACAACAATCGCTGAAGGTTTTCACAGTTTCGACGCCTGATAAATTTTGAGAGTGTACGCCAGAATGATCGAGTAAATTTCGTTTGCACATCGTTTGCCTTCATTCTCTAACCATACACACATGTGGCCCTTGTTATCATGTCGGGTATCTATCCCAAGTTATAAAGCCAGAGCTGACGCTTGTAAAATGCTACTGAGGTTGTTAGATGCGGAAGAGGTTGGGTCTTTTGCAGGTCGAATGTGAAAACTAAAACATCCTTTTTGTTTTTTGAAGTGTTGGTCGCGTGCATGTGAGCAGCTCTCGCCTGTTAGGCCTGCTCGTGATGAGCTGTCCTCTGAGCTTCTAGTAGTAATCGCACACTTTGCTCTTCTGCAGCCCTTACCTTTATATTCAACGAGTCAAAGGTTGTACAAGTGTCAGCTTTAGGCAAATAAATTGACACGTTATACTTTTTGAATGCTCACAGGAATTTATTTGCTGACAAACATACTAAGTGTCACCCGTTCACAGTACATTTCGTACAATTTTGCGGAAGTTAAATCAGGGTGTAAGTACTTTCTGTCACTTTGCGAGTAGTGTGACTGGAATTTGGGAAGAGAGTCGAGGAACTTCTTCACTTCTTCAACCTTGCACTCAGGTGTTTTGTTGGGAGCACTCTGACACCCTCTTTTACCTGGTGAGGTACAGCCGTTTTTGCTTTTTGTATTCAGACAGTAATTAATTCTTTCACTTGAGATGCCTAATGTTTTCATGTACACCAACTTGCACACTTTCTTGTCACCCAGGAAGTAACTTCTGCAGTGCTTTACTCGGGATTCTTTCACTGAAGTTCGTTTTGGCTGTGATGTTCCAACAGTTTGACAGATGAAAGTGCTCTGTACCTGCCAGTTACAACTGGCCCAGAATTTTTCGTGGATAGTTTTTCTTTCATCTTTAGATACGGCATTACAGTTTGTATTCCTACAGAAGCACATGTGATGCGAGAATTTTTTCGTCAATAAATTTTCCTTTTACGGTGAAATATTCATTTCCCTGCTGTCGTGCAGCTTTCCTGGCACCTTGAGTGAACATTTTAGCAGGGATAGAACCAGTGGGCCTGGGGTTTCCTTCGGCGATTCCCAATCCTCCAATGGACGTGAACGGTAGGACTGATATTTCACTACTTGGTTTTTATTTGCTATTTTCAAGACAATTTTCGGCACCTGTAAAACGTTAGGATATGTAAGTCCTGTCAATAAAAATCGTTCTACACACGGTAACACTAGATAATTTGTAAACTCAAACGTATGTGGTGGTTGGAAAGTGGTGAAGAGGAAAAATTTAAACTGTTCACCATTTGCAGCCAAGACAAGTACTAATCATTCCCAAACATTTGTGTGGTCACTCTTCATATTCAGGTCTGTAAACGTTTATGTCAAATGAACTACGAAAAAACTATGTTATCGGTAAAGTTAATTTTTTAGCCGGTCGTATATTCTATTCCCTTTTTCTCCTGATTGTTAGCATCATGTTTGCACATTCACAATGCGCACTGATGAGATTAAATGGTAGACCCTTGGTATTGCTCAACTAAAAATGTATCCATTTTTCGATCAAAACCGTTACCAGAAGCCAGACTACCTCTTATTCTTACATCAAACCAGTGTCTACAGTGCCATAAAAAGGGATCAAAACTTTCTCGCACTATTCAAATGGAAACAATGTGCAACTTTTCAAGCTCAGGTGATATATTTGTGTATTTTAACTACAACTATCTAGTTAACTACAGGTTGGAAAGGATTTATAGAGGAACCACAAACGATAGACACGTAAACGAGGAATCTATACTCAAGTGCGTTCAGATACATGAGCAGGAAGTCCGGGAAAAGTTAATGAAAAGAAAAAAACGTAAGTAGTCGGTGCTGGAAAAATGTAAAACAGTGAACAAAGACGATTGCCTTATGAAAAAAATGAAACAAAACACGTCAAATGAACAAATTGAACGTCTACTTAACGTTCAGCTCGGGGACTGATATTATCTCCTCGGAGCAATACTTCTCATACATGCACAAGTTGTATCCTCTTGTCAAGTTTAAAACACCGTTTCTTGAATTTCATGCATAATAGATTCGTTGGGAGGAGTCACCCTATAGAAAAAAGGTTGATTAGTAAATATATGTAGGAGAGTGAATAAACTAAATTCCGTTATGGAAAACCTTGATTCAATTTATTAAGATAAAGGTCAGAACGACATTTGAATGAGAAGATTAAACCACTAAAACAAAGGGCAACATGATTATGAACTTCTCAGAGCCGGACTTCAGGTAGGCAGGCGGGCGTTGTTGGTCTTGCGGTCTGCGACTCTGCCGTCCTAGGAAGCAAGCCGAGCTCTGCGGAGTTAGTTGCGGTTAGTTATGATATAGGGTAAATATTAGGTTTAATACAGTTATAGTTTTTAAGTTATAAGGTAAGTTATAGTTTTTAAGTTATAAGGTGTGTTATAGTTTTTAAGTTATACGGTAAGTTATAGTTTTTAAGTTATAAAGTAAGTTATAGTTTTTAAGTTATAAGGTAAGTTATAGTTTTCAAGTTATAAGGTAAGTTTTTAGTTTTTTAAGGATGCATGGGGAAACGTAGTCCTAAGTACCCAGCTCACGGCGTGGCAATTATTTGGTCCTAAACTTATAGTTTACGAACCTTCACAAGTACTCGTGAGCTTCAGGAGGCCAGGAAGCGCAGTCAGGCGAGTGGACGGTGAGTGGTGCAGGTCAGCAGCAAGGAAGGCGCCTCAGCCTCTCATCTTCTGTCGGCTCGGTCCTCGGAAGAAGGGACGGGGGAGCGTAGCGAAGCTGACGAAAAATCACCGGCGCCCCTGGGCTGGTTGCAGGCAGGCTCCGCAGGTGTTAGAGAAGAAGGCTGAGTAGGCTCAAGTTTGTATAAGTAATAAAGTTAATGGATGATGTTTGCCTGGTGGAGGTTGGAGGCGATCTGAATTGGCATCCAGAAAATTTACGAGGTAAGTGCGTCTAGGCTCAAATGGTGTATTCATGGGTTGTATTCAGGATAGTAAACCAAAGTTCAAGAACCAAAGACAAGCCTAGAGCTGGGTTATAGAAATTTTAACGTTTTAAGTTATTAATTTGCTAAATGATCTGGACTAAATTTCATTTAAAGGTTTGAAGGGCTATTTATGGTTTATTATTAATTACTCATATTCTTAAAATTAAGATCATGAACAAGAAAAGCTTAAAGTTAACGAACGTGAAAACTAATACAGGAACTCTTGTAAATTAATTGTACACACCCTTTGAATCACGAAGAGTGGATCTCGATTTCGAAAGTTGTTTGCAAGTTGGCTAGGCAATCGTTTTTTCTAAATGGATGAAAGAATTCCGCCCAATTGCAGGTGTACTGGGAATTTATTATTATATTTTCAGAACTTTCCTATTTATAATCTTTAACGTTTATCTTTCCTTATTCATTTATTCCTGCATTAAAAAGAGCTTCACAATTTACAAGTAGCAATTAAATATTGAATCAACCTTTTTTATCTTTTGTCGCTTATATATCACAATCTAAGAATTAACCAACAATATGTACATTCATATGATGTATTATAACCAACATTAACTACCGTAATGAAACTGACAGTTCTTAAGGTTCTTAAAACAATGAAAAAAGTATAAAAAATGTTTTGGCATATAAATGATTAACCGAAATAACAATTTGGTGTACAATGACAAAAAATTTTTTTTACTGAAAATAATGTCCACTAGGTCGCCTCCATTCCGCCTTGAACATTGCTCATGACATCTCTTAACGTGCTTAGAGGAATCACAACAGTCTCATCTCGAATTCCGTGTTTCAAGGCTGGAAAACTCCCTGAATGATTTAACTGATACACCGTTTTAAGGAGCCTTGATGAATGTGTGCGTCGGAATGGAGGCCAAGTAGAGGACATAATATTCAAGAAATAATTAATTTCGTTTGTTGCACACCAAATGATTGTTAATGTTAATCATTTCTATACGAAATACATATTTGTATGCCTTAGTTTTCATTGTCTTAAGAACCTCAAAACTTATTCGTTTCACTGATGCACCCTGTGTGCTACACTTCGCAATCAAAATGTTCAAGATTAACCTATCGTTCAAGCCATATAAGAGCCAAGAAACTAGTTTTAATTATTCCAAGAGTAGTACTGATAAACAAATATTATTTATTCCATCAAGATCCATTCATTTGTATTCGTTGCATGTAAGTATACATGTACTGCTAGGTATGTTCTTTGTAAATTGTATTCAAATAAATTTTATTGACCTTATATATACTCATAAATAATATAATTTCTCCTCAATATCGGGAGTACGATTATATATTTTCAAAAAATATTAAGCATTAGGATAAAGAGAGAAACCAAATACGTTCAACGATTTCTAGAACAGCTATTTGCAGATGTAACAAAGACGATACTTCACGAACGAAATAAGTATTTTTCCACCATTCTTATGGTGTGAATTACTTCAGGATGAGAAGTAGAGAGCGTTCCCTGAGCCTCCAGGTTTGCCGTGCTGCAAGACGGGACCGAGGGTGTGTCGTCAGGAGTGGACGTTGAAGCCCTGGGCTCATCACCGTCTCGAAGGAATTGCAATTCATTGAAGCACCTGAAGGATACGAATGGCATTATATATCATCATTTATTCTAAATGAATGATGTTATAGCTACATCTTTAAATGCAATTTATTTTTGCTCTATGTTTATCGAACCAGATTTTTTTGGTAAAAATTTGCATGTTAAACCAAGCTATTTTTTGAAATGAGTATTTTTGATCAGTGTTCATTCTTTGCATAAAATACAAGAATACATTTTATTCCCCAATCAGTACAAGATTGCAAAGATATACTTCAAAACTGAAAGTCGACAAAATAAAAGGAAGAGTACGGAACACAAAGGCACATTCATCACCTTCTTGATGTGCCAATTTACACGCTTGTAAGTTCTGGCTACTCCCTTAAAAGCGTGTTAAACGGATTAATTATAAAAGTAGAGAAATATAAATTACAACTTGTCGAAACTGAAAACATTTTGAATATATAAAGATGCATACATTCACAAAAAACTCACCAAAGAGTCGGTGTTTACACTTCATCAGCTGACATGCCAGATTTCTTGGAAGAAAACGCTCTAAATTCTTTTCTGAACTGGCATCGAAGTGTGTTAATTTTTCTCTTTACATCATCCTCATCTAAGCTGATATTGTGTTGCTTCATAGCTTCAATGACATATTTGAGCGATTTGCTTCTAATATCTCTGTTCTTGTATTCGTTGCTGTGCACTTTCCACACAGCAGGCTGCTCTCGAAAACAACTAATAAAAGCAGCCGTCGCTTCTCGAGGCCAGTCGGAGACCATTTGATTTGCAGGAGCAGCGGCATACATGCTTACTAGACGCCGGGTGGCAGTGTTGCCAAATTATTTCGGTAGAAAAGTACCAGATTCCACATAAAAAGGTGCTAAAAAGAGCTAAAAATGTTTTTATTGGTTCTAAAAAAAGAGCTAAACATATTTATCTATATTATGGTAATTGACCCTTTAAAGTGGGGTTGGATTTTCATTGATAGCTTTTTATAGCTGACATTAAGCAGCCTGTCCAGTATAGGAATAGGCTAACCATTTATAGGTTTCTGCAATTGGAAATTCCCAATTTCAAGGCAGAACCTCAGGTGAGGCCTGGGATTCCGCCACAGAACACTTACATAAGAAGAACTGCAAAACTACGGTGGACCGCAAGTCCGCTCTAGACAAACGTACTCACGCATTGCAACCAATCAGCTTCTAGCAGCCATGACTCGCATCTGACGTCATTGTTGACAAGGCTTTCAATTGGCTGCGTATCCAGGCTTTACTATGATACTCCTTAGGATTGGAACTCAAGTTTTTATTCAAAAGTTAAGAAACGTTTCTTGGCGTAATATGGATAGTGAAAGCCAAAGTAGTACATTTTGATTATATTGATAACACTTTTTTATATTGTCCTTTACTATACATAAACGTGAATGTGCATTCATGAACATATTTACAATTTATATTTATAAACTAAGGCGCATTTAATTAGCCTCAGGTTCTAAATGTGATAAAACGTCGGTGCCGTATATTAAGTTTTTCGGAAAGAGTTCATCAACATTTTAAACCATTAAATACCAGATTCTTATATTAGTCGAAACAATACGATAATGAAGAAATTCAGATGTTTGAGTGTTAAAAAAACTGCTGAAAATAGGTAGCACACTTTTCCACTACGCATTTTTTAAACGTACGTAAGGAGCCACTTCTGCAGCAATCTTCGTTACACCTCTGCCAAAGGCTCACAGCCGACTAACGACTTCAGATTCAAACTAGAGACACGTAACAATTTACCGGCTCCGTCATTGGCCAATTGGCCCCTACGTCATTGTCGACAGGGCTGAAACTCACTTAGTGATAAGTTGAGGATCTTCTAGTATATGATCTGTGATACTGCTAATTGCAGTGAATGACAGACACATCTCACACGAATGAATGATGGAAGTTCTTTTTCGACCTTCTTAAACACACCTTTGTTCACTCCTACCATAACACTGTCATTGTAAGTACCTATGGCAAATAAATAGGTTGGCTATGTTCAGTTTGCAAGCTCACTTTTCAATGCCTCACCAATGCCATCTGCATCTCTAGACAATGCAACCAGACTTAAGAAGAACTAAACTACTTTTTTTTTGTTTTTACTAAAATAAATAATAGCAATACGTTACATTCCATGGATAGATATATTATTCCTCTCATCCAGCAGCAAAATAAATTTTTCCTCTCCGATGTCAGTAACCAATAGTCTCAAAGGTGTGGGCCTAGAACATTCTTCATCACAGCATTGTACTTGCTTCTGTGCATTCTTACCCTTGAAACGACTTCGCAATCTTACACGATATGCTTGCACAGATCTAATAAATAATCACAAATGTTAATAGACGCGTGGCAACATGAATAGCATGCAAGCTTTCCTTCAATATTTGCAACATTAGATTATTGGTCCATGAATTGAGTCAGCGGTCACTTTCAAAAGGCACAAATGTAACACGTTCCGTTTCAGCATGTTATGTTAGTAAACTTTATTTTTCAACTGTTTCACATCCACAATATAAAAATTAAGCGTATGTACTATCTCCTGGTACCTCCCGTTACCACTTGTCAAATTGTTTCATCTGTAACCATTCTTTTCTAATCATTTGGTTGCATGTAATCAACTTTTCTTCGCAATTTTACTCATTGTTAAGGCTTTTTTTTGCAGTAGTTCAAGAAGAATTGAATTAATATTATACACACCCAACACCAGCCTAACTGATTTCTCAGCAACACGAATGAACACCACAACTCTTCCGGACGACACTGACGGTAAATTGCAGAACACCGACAAACCGTCAAACCCAAGTTTAAACTGACTTTCAACCGTTAAAACACCGTTGTAACGCGTGTCAACTCTTTCAAGCCTGGCCGGCACTACAAGTATTCAAACGAACATTCAACGAAACCTTATGAAATTACTCAAAAATGTAAATTTATAGTTAATATTAGCATTATAAAATTACTCAATATTAACAAAAACTTGGCACCAGATTTGATGCCAGATGCCAGATGATGAAAACTAGGAGCTAAACACAATGAAAAGATGCCAGATCTGGCTCCTAAAGAACTAAATTGGCAACACTGCCGGGTGGGCGAAAACTTAGTTTAACCACAGACCATAACCGTCACCATATACTAGAAGATCCGCAACTTATCACTAAGCGAGTTTGAGCTCCGGGCCGCGATGACGTAGGTGCCAATTGGCCAATGAGGAGCCAAGAAATTGTGACGTCACGAAAAATCGGCAGGAGACTCTGTTTGAATCTGAAAGCAGCTGTGACAGAGGTGTGACGAAGGTTGCTGCAGTCCATGTACGTTACGCTTTAAAAAGTGTTTGATGGAAAATTGTGGAAATGATAACCGTCAATGTCCTGATTTGTCGTTTTTCCTATTTCCAAAAGGAAATTACGACGAGTGGATGGCAGCATGTGGTTCTGTAACGTTGAAGATGGATAAGAGATCCAAAAGGCCGGAAAGGGCTTATGTGTGTGCCAGCACTTCTCTCGTTCAGACTATAACTTCATTTTGTCTCCATTCAGAAATGCGAAAAAGTTATTGAAATCTTTAGCAGTTCCAGAAAAAGCTGTGCAAGACCAAGGTAATGTAAAACTTTTAGTTGTTTCGTTTATTCCAAGTTAACCCAGTAAATCAGAGTTTCACTAGGCCTAATCATGATTTTCCTCATACCCTTGATTTTGAATAATGAACGGCTGTTGGATTGATGTATAATAACTGTGTTAATCAAGAGTAGAAATTTTGTGGGCTTCAAATTTTTATCAAAAATATTATAAGAAATATTGTTTGTAGCTTTAGCTTAAATAAATAAATAATGCAGTAGATAACCCCAAAATTTAATTGACATTAAGAAAAATGAATGCTATGCTTTTCATGCAAGATTTAGTTGCAAATGCTATTCTAAAAGTAATCTTTCAACAGATAAATAGATGCTGATTTAAATTGTCTGAAATTGGCTATAATTTTGTGCTCCCAGTAAGGCAGTAACTGCTTGTATCGTATTAAAATTTAACACAATCAAAATCTCTCATTAGTAGTTTGTTTTAATAAGTGATGGTTGAACACTTTGAATCATCCTATGTTTTTTATCTAAGTTCTTTCAAATTGCTTGCAACTTATAAGATACTCTAAAATAATTTATATATGGCTATTGTGTGAAGTAATCATTGTGATAGCATGATTGCACTCAATGAGCATGAATGATCCATTTCAAATAATTTTGTTTGCTCCTTAAAATTTATAGTTATTTTCGCACCGCTCATTGCTTTTATTATAATGAAAAGAATCATCATGCAGGCTTCTTTACTTTAGTAGGAAAATTGTAGCATACCTACTCTGACTTTACACAGCTTTAAAATAAATGCCTAGGTGTGAATAAGTCAGCTTTCGATCCTACGTCTAGTCACTTTCAAAGGTGACTTTCAATACTATGAACAGTGATCAGACAGTGTTATTCATAAAGGTGGCCTTGTAGAGTTGGTCACCAAAGATGACCATACAAAGGTTACATAGTTTACGTAGGGTTCCTCTTGGTTAATTCAAGCTCCAGAAACATGATCAATGGATCTTTCTTAAAAAAAATGTTCAGAGTAGGCTACATGGAATCTCAATTATTATGAACTTCAATTTCAAATAGAAATTTTACTAAAATTGAATGAATAAAAATCTAGTTAAAAGGAAAAAACTTATTGAGATCAAAAGCATTCACATTGAGATTGGAGAATTTATATAATAATAATACTAAAAATAATAAATTGAAACTTCAAAAGGATCAGTACAACAGTTTACAAGATACAGGGACTAGAAGCTGGGTAGTGGATTGATGTACTTGAATAAACGGTTTTAATTCATATGATTAATTTTACACTAAAGGGCTGATAAGAACCTATTTATTGAATCTCTAAGGCTGTGTTTTGAAAATGGTATGGGTACTCCAGAAGCCAACATACCCCTTAATGACTTTGGTTTGTGGGGATTAATATTGAATGGTGCTTAGCTCTATGAGTATATTACTCATCCCCTTTTACTTTCTCTGTGAAACTATGTTATGGTGGTGGAGCCTTAAAAAAACTAATTTTCTCCTAAAGTATTAATAGGCGATGCCATGACACAGAAGTTCAGAAAAAATTAAGGTTGTTGGAAATATCTTTCATTGTGTAGTGTGCTTCAATTTCATGCTAGATGCCATATCAGTGTTCCCAATTTATTTACTTATTTCTCCATCAGCTGCTGGCACTGTACCTCCTGCTCTTGGTGCTACAAGCCATGGCACTCCGGGTGCAAGGCCTGCCCTACCTCTTGCCACAATGCCTGGTGTTGCAACGCCTGCCACTCTTAACAAAAGTAAGTTTAAACTTTAAATGATGATTCCCCAATCCAATTGAGGAATATTGAAATGAAAGAAAAAAATGTTAACATTGAGTTCAATGTAGTGATATTTTTGAAAAAGTCAAGGCCACTTGAAGAAATATTCATCCCATATGAAAATTGAAGCCAATAAGCTTAATTTACACTTATTTAGAGAGTGCATGGCTGTCACTTATGAAGCCTTAGTGTATACAAAGAAAGGGTAGTGCATTTGCAATTACTTTTGAGAATGGTATTCACACACGTTTTACAGTGTGTAGCATTTATCCAGAAAATGAGTGCTACACAATTCATTATTACACTCAATGAAACATAGCAAAGAAAGTTTTTTGTAGGGAAACAAACTTCAGCATTGAATTGGAAATTATTTCATACATAATACAGGGGTCAAAATATTACTAGCAATCTTTTTCCATGTACATTTAGTGTTGAATTAAGAAAAATAATTGAAATGTTCAAAAATGTTGTTACGAACACCGAAGATAATTAATATCATCTGAATTACAATCCTGTGAAAACTCAAGCGCTTCATGAATGAGAAATACCTAGTGCAGTGTTTGTGTTGACAGGTTAGTCTTGTTAGGTAAAAATAGGTTTGTATTTATTTAATTAGATGAGCTCTTCCAATTTTTGATGAGCCTCCTCTGTACCCCAGTGTTTCATTCCTTATGTACCCTTACAGTGCAGCAGAACTTTAATTTACCAATTGGCTTTGCCTATTTTCCATTATGAAGGATCACTTACATTAGATGATTTCCCAATAAGTGGGATAAAACTTTTGTATCCATTGGAAGTAGTATTCCATGAGAGAGAATGTCAGGGCCTGAGCTGATGGTGAGGTCGGCTTTATTTTTTGTTTGCAGTGTGTTTTTATTGTAGTGTTTTCCTTGCATACTAGATGCTTCCTTCCACTTCCTCTGTGAAATTATGTTATGGGGTGGAGCCTTAAACCGCCTTCTCTACTAATGAGTAAGAATTGAATGACATGAAGTAGAGCTTCTGGAAGAATTAAATTTGTTGAAAATACCACTCATTTTGTAGTGTGCTTCAATTTCATTTGAGATGCCATACCACTGTTCCCAATTTATTTCCTTATTTCTCCATCAGCTGCTGGTACTGTACCTCCTGCCCTTGGTGCTACGAGACCTGCCACTCCTGGCACCTCGAGAGCTGCCACTCCTGGTGCTTCATGGGCTGCCACTCCTGGCACCTCAAGGCCTGCCACTCCTGGCACCTCAAGGCCTTCCACTCCTGGCACCTCAAGGCCTTCCACTCCTGGCACCTCGAAGCCTGCCACTCCTGGCACCTCAAGGCCTGCCACTCCTGGCACCTCAAGGCCTGCCACTCCTGGCGCCTCAAGGCCTGCCACTACTGGCACCTCAAGGCCTGCCACTACTGGCACCTCAAGGCCTGCCACTACTGGCAACTCAAGGCCTGCCACTCCTGGCACCCCAAGGCCTGCCACTACTGGCACTTCAAGGCCTGCCACTCTTGGTACCTCAAGGTTTGCCACTCATGGCACCTCAAGGCCTGCCACCAGTGCTTCCAGCAAACAATGCTGCTCATCTTCGTGGAGGGAAACGACACAGGTTAGTCGTGTTGAAATAACCCCTGAATTTGTAATTCTTTGAAGTGTCTTTGAATTGTAGCGAGATAGATTTTTCAAGTTACAAGCCAGAATTGGACAGCGTTGGATGACTGCTAGCAGCAAAAGCTCAAAAGATTGCTGAAAAGTTATCACATACGCATTATTCTAAGACACAGCAGCATTTGTAGAATTATTGTGAGAACTACCTGCTGTCATTTCCATCAGTGTCAATACCATATTCACTTTCACTCATTTACCTCTCTGATCATTCAACTTCCCGATTTAATACATCTATCATTAAATTATATAATTATCTATGGGTAAAAAATATAATTAAAATACGATTCTCGTAGCATATTTCTGAACTATACTTTATTTCTTGTGTCCTTGGAATTGAATTGATGCAAACATTTAGGTATTGCTTCTTTGCACAATGCATCCAATTATAATGCTTGATTCATTTGAAGGGTGGGCTCGCGGTACTCGCTGACTTTCTTGGGTACTGAACAGGGCTATCCTGTCTCTCATTGGTACTCACTTTATACCGTTCGGTATGTTAAAACTCATTCATAGTTCAATACTAGAGACCTTGGAAAAGAATACTGACCAGAGCTGTGATTCCACTCCATGTAGATTAAATGTGGAATATTTTTTAATTAGATGTGTTGTGTTCAAAACCTAAACTTTCAATCACTTTGAAGTTTGATTTATGTGTACAATTAATACTTTCTACAAGTTGTGGAAGTAAATATAATATACAATCTAATTTTCGTCAATTTATTGCAGAATTCGTGTGGCAAAAGGAGCAGTTCTTTGTTGAAAGACACAAGTCCTCCAGAAAACCGTATTGTTTGTCGTAGAGGAAAGATTTTTGTTCAAAATACGAATACACTTTTTTATACACAATTTTCTCGAATATTTTGCTAATAATTGGTAGTACAGAGATAGGTCTATAATTGTTAACGCAGTTTTTATCACCATTTTTAAAAATAGGGGTGACTCTCGCAATTTTGAAAGAGTTGGGGAAGATACCTTGAGAAAGGGATTGGTTGATAATATAAGATATGCACGGTGCTATTATATCAGCTATAGCCTTAAGAACTTTAGCCGAAAAATTTTTCAATCCACTTGATTTATTTTTCAAGTTGTTTATGCACGTAATTACATCGGAGGGATTAGTTGGCGTGAAAAAGAAAGAGTTAGGTTCACGGACATGGTCCATGTATTGCAAGTGGTCTCTGGGTTCACTGAAGACACTATCGGCTATATTTTTTCCTATGTTTACAAAAAAGTTGTTAAACACAGTTGCAATATATTTTTTCTCGTGGTATTTTACATTTTCGTGAACGACAGACTCAATTGTTTTCGTAGTATTATTATTCGGTTTATAGCATGAATTAAGCAGGCGCCAAGTTTTTTTAATATCAGTTTTGTATTCAGTAAATTTGCGCGTGAAGTAGTCTCGTTTTGAGGTTCGTATTTGATTTGTCACATGATTCCTGAATCTGTTATACGTTACTTTAGATATTCGCCCTTCGTATAGTAAGGCTAGGTACGCTTGACGTTTCTTTATATTGATCACGATATCTTCAGTAATCCAGGGCTTTTGTCTATTTTTCGGCGTAATTGTGCGAGTGATTATTGGACAGCACTGGTTATATGCGGTCGTTATAATTTCAGTTAAATTTAGTATTGCTTCATCAATGTTAATCGCATTATTGTCCCGTTCATAGACGTCTAATGATGGCATTAATTCTTCTAGAACAGTTCGCATTGTTCCCAAGTTGTATTCGTTTACACAACGAAATGAATAAGTATCAGCCTCTGGGCTGGTACTAGGATTATAGACATTTTTCTTGACGAGAAACACCGGGAAATGGTCAGATAAGTCAGAAATTATTTTTCCGGTAAGAAAATCAGTCGTATCTAACATTAAAATATTATCGAGTAACGTAGCCGATTCAGAAGCAACACGTGTAGGTTTCGTGATGATTGGAAGGAAGGAGCTAGACTGAAAAACATTTATGAAGTTTGAGATTTGCTCACAGCTATCATATTGTAGAAGATCGTAGTTGAAATCCCCGCAGATTATTATGTCACTATATAGAGACTTGTTGAACTGAGATATAATGCTTTGAAGCTCGTTCAGGAAAGAGACGTTACAAGCTGCTTGGGGTCTATATACTGTCCCAAGCATAATCCGTTTACCATTTTTCGTTAGTTCTATAAATAAGGTCTCAATATGTTCACGATTCAGAGTTGCACTTAAAATGACTTTCGAAGATATATGTTTAGGTATGAACGTACTGATGCCACCACCACGTTTGTTACTACGGAGTGAATGATTGCTATAATAGTTTTGAATTTGAATCAGGTTTTTAGATGAGTCGTCTAGCCAACTTTCGGTGAAACTGAGAACATCAAAATTGCTGTTCAGCTCAGTGATAGTACAAGATATTCCATCTATTTTCGGATAAATGGATCTACAGTTCCAACATAATAGAGAAAAATCGTTACAGGTCTTCCTCATCGATTCATTGAATTTTTTTATATTTAGGTATTTACAGTTTCCAGTTTCATTTAGGTTTGGGTGCAGTCTATTCAAATGATTGAGATCTGGATCAATATTGTCGAATATGTCAACATGGTCAGTCATTAGCATTAAGAGACAGTAAGTAAAATGTAACGTAAAAATAAAAATGATAAAAACTACAGGATCAAGGTAAAAATAAGGACATTCCTACTTAGAATTAAACTAAAAAAAGAGAAACTAAAAACACACAGATTATTAGTCTAAATTGTTTAAAACCTATTATGATTTCATAAGGAGAGCGTAAATTCAGTCCATGAGCAGGAACATTAGGGATCATAAATGGCAAATAATGTAGTTACAAGGCTGTCGTTCCAGTGGTTTCCGCATATAACACTTATAAGATGTAGCAAGGACGAAATGGATTTAAAAACGAAGTAACAGTGAAGTTATTTATGGAATTTAAAATATCTTGACTATCTAAATTGTTTCCAGATTCAGAAACACATACACGAGTTAAGTCTGAGCAGCAAGTTCGGTATGAGCATTCGATAAAAAGGAGAAAGAAAGAAATTGAAAAACAATTTAGTAAGCAGCAAAACAAGGCTGTAAGGTCGACGTGGATGCCTTGAAGAGGTGAAGGTAATTCAATCAAAAATCAAGATGCAAACATGTGGACAGATATCAAAATAATATTAAACTCAATACGTCAGTCTAAAAAATACTAATCACGAATAATTTCCTCTGAGGACTTGCCGACATGTTGCAGCAAGTACTTGTCTAGTTCTTCTGGTGTATTGATGGTTAGAGATCTCTGAGCTACTTTGCCAGGTATCTTTGGAGAGAAGACGTTGATATTGCCATCAAAACTTCTTGCGGGTCCTATTTGTTCCGGAAATTTTCGTTTGGCCAATCTCAGAGTGTACATTATAGTTGCTCGCGAAGGTACTAAGTATTCATTCACGTAGAGTTGTTCCGGTTTTGTAACACGGCAGGCTGTCAGAATTTCTTGCTTCTTTTCGTATTTTCGTAGCTCAAAAGAAATATTTCTTTTATCGACGTTTCCGGGTGGAGGTTTTTTTCCCAATCTACTCGCTTAGCAGAAGTATTTGAACAATTTAGACTAGAATGCATGAAAACTTATTCTCTAGATCGAGCACATTATTTCACAGCTCCAGGATTGTCTTTCGATGCTTTACTGAAACATACAAAAATAGAATTGGACTTGTTTGAAGATTCTGATATGCTCCTATTCATCGAAAAGGAATAAGAGGTGGGATTTCTACAATATCAACTCGATATGCGAAAGCAAACAACCCATATATTCCAGAAACATTCGATATAGGAAAACCAAATAGTTTTATCACATATATAGATGCAAAAAATATTTACTGCTGGGCTATGTGTCGATCATTACCTACTGGAAACTTTAAATGGAAAGATCCAAAGATGAAACTCAAAGCAGATAAAGGTTATATATTAGAAGTTGATTCAAGTTATCCGAAAGACTTACAAGCTCTACATAATGATTTACCATTAGCTCCAGAAAATATCAAAGTAAATGATGTAAATAAATTAGTTCCACATCTTGGAAAACGAGAAAAATATGTTGTATGTATTAAATCTCTAACCCAATATCTATATCTAGGATTGAAGTTAGAGAAAACTCACAGAATATTAGAGTTTGATGAAAGTCCATGGATGAAATCATATATTGATATCAACACAAAAATGCGTCAGCAAGCTAAATCTGAATTTGAAAAAGACTTCTACAAGCTGATGAACAATTCAGTATTTGCTAAAACAATGGAAAATATTAGAAATAGAGTAGATGTGTGTTTAGTAAAGTCAGAGAAAGGATTAATTAAATTAGCGAATAAACCAAACTTTACCAGTTTTAAAATATTCTCAGAAAATTTGATAGCATGTCATATGCAAAAACAAAGACTGAAATTTGATAAACCAATATACGTTGGGTTATCTGTATTAGATATAAGTAAAACATTAATGTATGATTTCCATTATAATCATATTGAAAAGAAATATGGCAATAAGGCAAAGTTGTTGTTTACAGATACAGATTCATTATGTTATGATATCGAAACAAAAGTTTTGTACAAAAATATGGAAAGAAATAAAGACTAGTATGATACATCAAACTATTCTAAAGAACACTTCCTATATTCAACTAAAAATATGAAAGTAATCGGGAAAATGAAAGACGAAACTTGTGGAATACCACCAATTGAAGAATTCGTCGGTCTCAGAGCTAAACTATATTGTTACAAAACGAAAAATTCCGTGAGTAAGAAAGCAAAAGATGTAGGTAAGAACATAACTGAAAACAACATCACAATGGAGGAATATAAGAGAGCATTGAATAATGAAACAATATACAAAAAGATATACAATATCCAAAGTGTTAACCACGAATTATATACTAAAGAAATAAATAAGGTTGCATTAAATGGTAATGATGACATGCGGCATATATTACGAGATGGTATCAACACACTAGCATTAAATCACTATAAAATATATTCAATAAATAAAGTAAAAAATGATTGTCTACAACAATAATGACTTCTATAGCCAAAATTTATTATCTGTTGAAAATGAACAGTATTTGAGGGATTTGAAATCAAGAGTTAATAAAGAAAAAACTGGGAAGGGTATTGTAAATACATTGCTTAGAAAACTTCCATTAGCTGAAATGCATTTGAAATTACCATCTAATATTCAATCTGAACAAGTCCCGAACGGTTCATTCAACAATAAACATACCTACTCATTTTGCGGTCCAGGAACTAAGGTGCAGAAGCGAATTCAAGAAGGTTATCGAGGAGTTAACTCACTCGATCAGGCTTGTAAGAATCATGACATATTTTATTCACAACATCCAAAAACGAAAGACAGAAATTATGCTGATGATATTCTAGCGAAAAGAGCAGCTGAAGTTGCAACTGATCCAAATGAATCAGAATACGTTCGACAAGATGCTAAATTAGTTAACGCAATTATGGCAGGTAAATCATGGGCAGGATTTGGGCTTTCAAAAAATGTATTAACACGCTCACTGATGTGAGCGATAAAATCTTGAATGACTTATATTATAATCCAAAGACCGGTTATTCTGGAATGAATCAACTTGTCAAAAAATTCGGCTTATCTTCAACTCTTGTACGAAATTGGTTAGAAACTCAAAAAACTCACACTCTACATAAACCAATATAACATTATTTTAAAACGAGAAGGGTGAAGGTATCAAAAATTGATGATCAATGGCAAGCTGATTTGGCTGTCATGCAAAACTATAAAGATCAAGGAAAAAACTACATTTAACAGTAATTGACATTTTCAGTAAATATGCATGGGCAATTCCAATGAGTAAGAAGACAGGTGAAGGAATCAAAACTCATTTTCAAAAACTATTTAAAATACGAATTCCTTCTAAAGTTCAGACAGATAAAGGATTAGAGTTTACAAATAAATCCACTCAAGAACTATTCAAGAAACATAACATTCAGTGGTTTAGTTCAGAAAATGAACCCAAAGCTCAAGTTGTGGAGTGCTTCAACTGGACGTTAAAAACTAAAATGTGGAAATATTTTACACACATGAAAACTAAAAAATGGGTGAATATTTTACAAGATTTAATGCAAAATTACAATAATAGTTATCATAGAACAATTAAAATGACACCTAACCAAGCATCATTGGAAAAGAACAGTTAAAAGGTTTATGGTAACTTATTCCCTCCAACCGAACCAACTTTCACATCACTGAAACTCAAAATTGAGGATAGAGTAGGAATAAGCAAGAAACGGAAAGACTTCCGGAAGGGTTATCTACCAAATTTCACTAATGAGTTATTCATTGTAACCGAAATACTGTCTACTGAACCAATTACTTATAGATTGAAAGATATGGATGGTGAAGAAATAAAAGGAAGTTTTTATGAACAAGAACTATCAAAATATACTAGTGAGGTTTATGCAATTGAGAAAATTCTCAAGAAGATAAAGGAAAACTTCTGGTCAAGTGGAATGGTTATGATAAACTTTCATGGATCTCAGCAACTGAACTTAACGTCTGTTCAGAGTGAACTTATATTAAAGTTAAAGTCTTTTCGAATTTTTCTCTTTAAATATTGGCGTTGATTGATATCAAATGTAAATCAGATTTTCTAAACTTAAAAAAGAGTTTGAAAAAGCAATTCACAAATGATAAAATAATCGAACAAGATTTATACCATGATGTTAAAAAAGTTTACAAACCATTGATTGAACCTTTATCTAAAATTGTTGACGAAACGAAACAAACTAGGTTGGCAATAAAAGATATACGTCATGAAAAACTTGAATCTATCGAAGGAAAACCTGTTTAGAAACTAGCTTTGCCATCTTCTGAATCCAGTACTGTAGTTGGGCCTATCGCATTGCGTTTCTTGCGTTTTGCTTGGTAACCTGGAAATGAGTATGACAAAGCTTGTATCATTCGTTGGGATGGAAGTAAAGTTATGCTAGTAAATAAAAAGGTAGATATTTTGGGTAATGTTTTGAAAATTGAAGATAAAGCATGCGAAGGCACAACTGGATTATGGGAATTATTAACAAAGCAAAATCCTATTCATTTAGGGACGAAGATGAAAATAATTATTATAATATGTTGTGTTCAACTGATGCTCATTTGAGGGAAGACGGTACCAAAAAAGCAAAAAGGGGTGAGAAATATTCTAAATTTATCAAACCCTTTTATCAGATGATTCAACGAAGAAAAGCTCGCGCTGCAGTTGAAACAATTAGATCAGCAAGTCCATCAAGTCGTGAATCAAGTCGTGAATCAAGCCCTGAACCAAGTCCTTTATGGGAACCATTTTCTCATGTTCTCCTTAGCTGCAGCCCAAAAGTCGATTCTCCCGATTTTTTTTATTGCTTTAAATGAGTTTGAGATATGTCCCCGAATGTCTGTAAAAATATCAGGAACGTATCCCAGAGCTAACGTCTCCCCCGGGAGGGGGAGAGAATCCCCCTTACGGACCTTTTTTATCATTTTGGAACCTAGAGCAATGAAATTTGGTAAACAGATAGGAAATGCAATTTAGAATCAATTATAAGTCATGACAAAATGCGATTTTCTTGAAAAGAAAATGGGAAATCATAGAAAACGACATTTTTGAAGGGGGTTTCTAAATGCTTCTCCTCCTACAGTTTTTGAGCTACAATGATGATTTTGGTACCATTGAATGCAGAATAACGTGGACATTCAAAAAAAATCCTCAAATTTTCAATTTTATTCTTCTTTTTTTAAATATATTTCATCATTCATGTTCCTCAAGGTAAGCATCCCCCATCCGAATATTTTTTTTATTATCGAATTTAGAGCAATGAAATTGGTATACTGATAGAAAATGCAATTTAGAATCATTTATCATTTATGAAATAATGCGATTTTCTTGAAAAGAAAATGGGAAATCATAGAAAACGACATTTCTGGGGGAGGGGGTTTCTAAATGCTTCTTCTCTGATAGTTTTTGAGCTACAGTAATGATTTTGGTATCATTGGATGCAGAATTACGTGGACATTCCAAAAACTTAAATGCTTTTCCTCAAATTTCCAATATAACAATTTAAAAAATTAAATTAATAAAATTCAAAATATTCTCGAAAAATTCAAATTTATGACGTCATAACTTTGAAACATGAATGAATTTTGAAAAACTTCTCGATCCATTGTAAAGCCCTTGTTTTTCTGCATCCAATGATACCAAAATCATCACTGTAGCTCAAAAATTAAAGGAGGAGAAGCATTTTTTTTCTTAAAAATAGGTCTTACAAATAACGTAGGTTATCAAGACGTTTGTCGTTATAACTCCGACGTTTACAAAGCTAAAGCAATGCGGTTTGTTGCATTTGAAATTGAAATGTGTGCTCTATCTATATTACGGAAGGATTTTCGAAATTGTTCATGTAAAGCTTTCCATAGACTTTTTACCCTAAAATTTTAACTTTTACTCTGGCAAAAAAAATTCATATAAATTCGGAATGAAATAAATCAAAAATTCCATTCGTATTATAGATAGCGCGCACATTTTACTTTCAAATGCAACAAACCGCATTGCTCTAGCTTTGTAAATTTCGAAGTGATAATGAATAATATATGTATATATAAAAACGTTTTTTTTTAAATTCATTTTCTATGCCCTGGGGAAAAATTTTTGTTAAACAAAAGTTGTTACAAATGTGGAGATCTAGTAGTCTGCAAATTTTCAGAGACGTAAGTCCAATAGAAAAAAAGTTTCAGTTTTTTGGAAATGGTTCCCTTAAGAAACCCAAGAATAGTAGAATCCTAAATTTTGAGTCGACACAAAATTCCTTCAACAAGTCAGAGACCATTTTTCGACCCGTCACGAAGGTCTACTTTTAGACCAACTCCTACTCCTATACCTTCTCCTACATCTTCTCCTATACCTCCTCCTCATCCTCCCGGAGAGGATTCAGACGTTTCAGGATCAGGTATCATTGTATTACCATCTAACATCAATGACCTTGTAAAAACACACCAGTTATTGTTTGGTTCGTTTAACGCTGGAAATACAGGAGTTTTTAATGAACTGCAAATGCTTACGGATGAACTTTTAAAGCAAGGTCTATTAAATATTGCTGAAGTAAAGGTGTTAAATGATTTATTGTTTAAAAAATGGAATCTCAAAGCATTGTAATTAGTGAAAGAAAAAGTGACATAAGTATAAATTTTAGTCCATCAATAGAATTCAACAAAAATAAATTTCACGAAATGGCACTGGTCGGGTTAGACATGTACCATTCTATTTCTAACATTGATGAAAATAATAATAACTTTCATTATGAATTAAATGGTGTTGAAAACGTAATTACACTTCCAACAGGTTGTTATGAAATAGAAACTATAAACGAATTCATTCAAAAAACAATAACAGGTTTTATTGAAAATAAAGCAAATACTAATAAATTGAAATGCGTCATAGCTCTCCGTTCATCTACGTTAAAAGTATTTTTCAATAAGGAAAAATCTTTAAATACAATGTTGGGATTTGGAGAAATTATCTTAGAAGGTGTTGGAGAACATGAAAGTATAAATATAGTGATAATAATGTCTGTTAACGCGATACTCGTTCATTGTAGCGCAATTAACGGCTCATACCTCAACGGTTCTTTGCATAATATTTTATCTTCCTTTTCCCCAAACGTCCCACCGGGATATAAAATTGTAGAAAATCCAAAGAAACTAATTTATCTAGCGATGTATCAACCTCAACTCTATGATTTGAGAATTTGGCTTACTGATCAAAATGGACATGCTCTGAATACTAGAGGTGAAGATGTAACTGTTCGGTTACACCTAAGATCTAGAAATTAAAATAATTTGATAAAATTATCTTTAAAAATGGATTCTTTAAGATGGAATGAAAATATTAAAGTTGATGAATCAATTGAAAAAATTGAAACGCATAACTATGAACCACAAATAGGTACTGATCTGAATCGTGAATATAACAGTATCAAGATCATTATCCAGAATCAAGATCAGTTTGTATTACCTAGTAAAAGTTTCATATATATAGAAGGAGCTTTGAATAAAGAAGATGGAAGTGATTATAATTTTAAAGATGAATAAATAACAATAATCAACAATGGATTAATGCATTTATTTGATAGAGTTTCTTACAGAATTGGAGATGAAGAAATTGAAGGTTATAGTTACCCTGGAATTACAACAACTCTAAAAGGGTTAGTTAGCTATCCCCGAAATGTTAAAGAAAACATGATATTTTTCTGGAGCGTTGTTACTAAGAAGAATGAAAAATCAAACGAAGGATTTAGCGATCGAAATGACTACTCGAGTTCAGCTAATGGGAAATTTAGCGCTGCTATCCCACTCGAACATGTGCTTGGATTTTGTGAAAATTATAACAAGGTAACTTATGGAGTGAAACATGCTCTGACTTTGAGAAGAGGTGATAATTCTAATGCTATATTCAAATCGGATGAGAAAGATGCAAACCAGCAAGATAAAGTAGTTGATGGTAAAATTACTATTACAAAATTATTTCGGAAAATGCCAGCTTACAAACTGTCTCATGAGTATAAAGTCAAGCTATATCGTTGTCGATACCGTCGTGCGGTCGACGTAAGGGTTCGTGGAAAAGGGGGGCTGTCTTCTGTGCAGCTACCTTTTTCCGGGGCGCTAGCTTTTCTTCGCAGCTGCCCTTCCTGAGGTTCCTGTGTGTACCGCCTACGCCGTAATCAGTCCGCTAGGGCAACAAAAGTTATTTCTGTTAGTGCCGAACTACGGCGGTACCGTCGTGTGTGTGGGGTGAGGTTTGTGTGGGTACCACCTGCGCCGTATTCAGTCCGCTAGGGCAACAAAAGTTATTTCTAATTTTGTGCCGAACTACGGTGGCACCGCAAGAGTGAGGTGTGTGTGTGTGGGGTACCGCCTACGCCGTATTCAGTCCGCTAGGGCAGCAGAAGTAAATTCCGTTTTGTGCCGAACTACGGCGGTACCGTTAGGAAGACGAGCAACTGTCTGCGCCGTATGAGACCGCTAGGGCAACAGAAGTGAACTCTGTTAGTGTGAACCGCGACAGCGTCTTCCTAATTGACCAACTATGTGAAATAGTTCGTCCTTCCGAGGTGGCTCCTTAAACCCCTTGTTAGGCGAGGTGTCGTATGAGACTAAAGCCTGTGTCAATAAGGAGATAGAAAACTCTTTTGACCTCAGGGTGTGACTTATTTATTGCTGAATCTCTTTGAAGTCCCTATTACATTCAATGATATATTTTAACAAAGACAGTGATTAATTTTCTGTCGCAAAAATAGTGCTTACAGACATGAGCTACTGCATAACAAGGTACAACACTCAAAATTGTATTTAAAATATTAGTCTTATTCAGCTAGGTAATCAAAGAAATATTGGAATATCGACATGTTATACAAATTATATTTAAGGGCTAACTAAAGTAAATGCACAGACGCAACATCAGCGCAGAAAAACAGACAATTCGGTGTTCAGGGAGCTGGACACATAATGAAAATACTTGGGATTATCGGTAACTAACACAAAAGGCTCGGCAACCCCTGTGCGGCCTGACAATCGTCAAATTAAGGATAAAATAACATTACCTATTCCTTTTTTGAATAGACAATTGGAACAAACCATTGTAAACTCTCAACAGAAATTCTTAGATTGGACTTTAACTCCAAATTCAGGATCTCAAAGACCTCGATACATAATTTTAGCGTTCCAAACTAAGAAAGCTAATTCACAAGCTGTAAACAATGCAATTTTCGATCACTGTAACTTGACAAATGCATATGTTCCGCTGAATAATGAACGATACCCTGATCACAATTTACAGATTGATTTCGATTCTAACAATTATGCTACAGCTTATAAGATGTTATTAGATTATGTATCTAATGAGAATTGTGCTATCGAATACAGACACTTTATATATTTGTATCCCATCTATGGGTTTGATATCAGCAGACAAAATGAACGTATCAAGGAAACTACAATTGATATTAAAATTAAAGCAGAATTTAAAACTAATAATCCTGATGATACATATGCATATGCATTGATTCTATCTGACAGAGTAATTCGATTGCAATCTGACGGTAATAAAATGAGTTTAAACTACTTAAAATTAAAACATATTCACATAATAATGTTTAAAAATGTATTGTGTAAAATGTAAGAAGAAAACTGATACTGATAATCCTCAATATTTAATTACAAAAACAATAAGATACTGGTCAACGGTATGTGTATTATTTGTGAAAAGACAAAGACTTCTTTTATTTCTAAAGATACTGCGACGAAAGGGGGTTTTATATTTACAATACCAGCTTTATTAGCAGACCTTGGTGCAGCTGGCTCTTTGGCTGGAGGTGCTGCTGCAATAGCATCCGCAGTTAATAAGAAAAAAACTGACGATAAACTCTTTTCAGAAACTAAAAGGCATAATGAAGCAATGGAAAGTAAAATAGGTTCAGGTATAAGGTTAACTCCGAGGAAAAAAAAACCTTGTGGAAGGGGTCTCTACTTGAAACCACCAAAAAAGTAATACATAACAAACCATTATCCAAACATGATTAGGAATACTAAATATATTGAAAATTCCGAATTTTCGAGGTATTTACATGAGAGATACTTTACCTAAACACCCTCTAAAAACTGAATGTGGAATGCTAAATTTAGACAATGGAAAAGGATTAGGAACGCATTGGACTTGGTGGTATAAGAGAGATAACATATGCTATTACTTTGACAGTTATGGTTTGATTTATCCAATTGAATTTAAAGACTACTTAACAGATTGTGTTGCTATAATTTTCTCTATATACAAAATCCAGAAAATAGGTGATGTAATTTGTGGACATTTATGTCTAGAAATGCTGAAGCGTTTAGAAAATGAAATCTTTCATGCAATTCTTTTAGATCTGTATAAAACCTCAACTAGTTTTTAGAAAATAAACTATAGTTAATTTTTTTCTTTTAAAAAATGTCTTGTGGAAATATTTATGCATCAAAGTTGGTCTTTTTTACCTTCCTGTAAAGAAAATCATAAACATGAAAATAGTGAAAATAATTTTGAAGGACTTTTGCAAAATGTAGAGCAAATAAAAAGTTTACTTGAAGATTGTAACATAGAGTCATTGAAAGACACAATTGGAGCTCTCAAAAATGAAAGAACTGAATTGGAATCAATTATAAATGAGTATGATGAGAAATATGTGACTCTGAAAACTGATTTACAACTGAAATTTTCTGATGTAGACTCAATCGTTAAATTCTTAGAGACGTTTATTTATGATTTATCTGAAAAGTTCGGTGCTCTTGAACCAAAATTTTTTTCAACTGATGAACGACAATCAAGCATAGACTCAACATTGATGAAGAAAATTGACGAAATTGATGCTAAATTTGAAAACATTGATTCAAACATAATACACCTAACAGACGTAAAAATTCCAGAGATTGGAGACAAATTGAAGAGTCTAGAGTCGGGTATTGAAACTAGGTTTGATGAAAAGCTGTTAGTTAAAGAGTCAGCATTAACCGATCAGGTTAAAGGAGTTGAAGCTAAATTTGAGGTTGTGGACTCCGAGATAACCAATTTGATTGATGTTAAAATTCCTGAGATTCAAGAGAATTTCAAGAATCAAGAGTCAGTTATAGAAAATCAAATGGATGAAAAACTAAAGACTTTAGAAACTGAAATTAATGATCAAATTGATTCAAAGAATAAATTCATAAGTAATAAAGTTGAAGAACAAGAAATTAGTATAATTAATGTTGTGAATGAAAAAGAAATGAGCTTGCAGACATCACTTAATGATCAAATTGAAGAAAGGCTGAAGAATTTAGAATCAACACTGAACAATACTGTTGAAGAAAAAAGTAAAAGCTTAGAGGTACAAATAACTGAATTAAGTGATAGAAACCTCTTTATTATGGAAAGAACTGTAGCCTTAGCACCCTCGTTTGTTGAAGTTGACAATAGGCCTAAAAATTTAGAGCTAACCATAACCTCATCCAGCGAAGAAAAATTTAATGATCTTAACTAAATTATAATGGAATTACGAGCAGAGCCAGTCCCATTAAGAAAAATAGAAGAACTAGCTAAGAACTTGAGTGATGTAGAAAGTCTTTTCCAGGAGTTTTCAAGAGACATTATTTCAAATCAGAATGAAATCAGTCAGTTCAAATTGATGCTTCGGAATGAAACTGTTGAAAATGTAAAATTAAACCAGGAAGTGGAAAGTTTGAGCGATTGAGTAAACAATTTGATATCTATGAGAGTTTGAGAAAATTTAGAGAATTGAAAATTCTATGCATAAAAAATGATAGGAGTAAATATTTTTGGACAACAAGGCAAAAAAACATTTTTATCTTCACAACCAGGACCTCGTGGAATAGGTTTTAAAAATCTTGATGAAAATCAAAATTTTGATTGTAATAATAGAGGACTTGCAAATATTTATTTTCCAATCGAAGAATTTGACGCTACGAATAAAAAATATGTTGACGAAGTTTAGGAAAATTTGAGGCATCATCTCAGAAAATGAATAGAGGTGAGAGAAATTCTCATCAATGAAAATTATCAGTTCAGAAGTGATTCTATCCAAGCATCTATAGATGAGAATACTATAGGTTTTCAAGAAAAACTCAGTGAAATCATGACCAATCTCGATGAGCATGGTAGAATATCTGAGGAAAAAATAGAGGTTATTCGTACGGGTACTTCAGAACACACAGACTTTTTGAAAAATGAGATAAAGAGGTTGGAAGAAGAGGTAATAAAAAGTATGAAATTAGACTATGCAAATCTCGGGAGAGTGTTCAACGACATGAGTTCATACATGGAAACTTTTAGAAATAATCTCCATGAACAGGATAGAGAAACAATCATAAATACAAATGAAATAGAAAAACTGAAACAGTATCGGAAAAATTGGAGGATGATAATGCTGATATTAAAAACAGATTAATATCGTTAGAGAATACTTTGAGACGAGAAACCGTTGAACCGTTGAACTAAAAAAACATGGATTTCTAAAATGCTCCCGAACAGAGTAAAATTAATTTCATACGTTAAAATACAGGTAGGTTAAGAAAATTGAAATTAATATCTAAAAGATACTTGGTCGTTTGTGTAACTGATTCCTGGTTATAAAAAAAAAACAAAAATTCGTCAACAAATAAATCTTTTATGAAATTTTTTTCTTAAATAATTTCAATTATAAGCTAATTGTGGTGAAATGTGTTCTGATTGGTATTCTGCTTACTACTCGTGTATTTAAAAAAAAGTTCTTGACGACATC
The DNA here is from genome assembly GCA_030386875.1 of Morinoia aosen. NCBI lineage: Eukaryota > Metazoa > Arthropoda > Malacostraca > Amphipoda > Talitridae > Morinoia > Morinoia aosen. The sequence continues at coordinate 57,176,556 of CM059574.1, read as the reverse complement.
CTTGAATGATAGCCAAGCATTCTTTTCCAGGACTGACATAGTACCGATAAACAGCTCATTTTTAATGAGCTGTCTAATTTGTGGACCCTCAAACACACCAGCCTTGATTTTTCCATTTGACAATCCAGAAAGTGTTAAGGTGATGTACTTCGAACAATTGCCATCAATAGCCAATGCTTTTACAAATTGTTTCATGAGACCTAGTTTAGTATAACAAGAAACGTGAAATTCTCACCGCCTGCCGAGAAAAGAAACCAAAGTTCTTCATAAATGAATACCTCATACCTTCACAAGCTAACGCCATGTACATTCTGAGAATGGCCATAAGGAAATTCCCGGAGAAAATTAGAATCCCGAGAACACAGGATCCCGTGTCTAACCCCGGAAACCCAAATTCTAGACGCAGCCAGATCAACACACCAGACGACCTCGAGCAATACCTAATGCAAAAACTGAACATGTCATCGAAACAGGTCATAGGTGACTAGACTGGGTGATCTAGACTGGGTTAGATATCATGTCTGTTTCACCTCAATTAGGTATCATGTCAGTTTCACCTCAATCTCAACAAATTTATAACAGATGTGTGTGTGTAAACATTTATAACAGCTGTGTGTGAACTTTTGTAACAACGCAATCAGCAATTTTTACCTAGCAATATTACTGTAAATTTTCTTTTTCGTACCACTAAAGTTATTATTACGCGTACACTATATTAGCTGATGATATTATTGTCGTCATAATCTTTCAAACTTATTACCTGTTGTATGTGAACTTGTGAAAACGCCCTCAGCAATCTGTTTGCACCAATGTTGTGATATTGATCTCCAATATTATTCGGTCATGGACTGAGTTTGTGTGTACTCACGAAACCACTCCCTATTTTTTACTCTATTCTCTCTTACTTCATAAGCTAGTTTGTAGACATGAATATCCTTCTAAGCTTGACTCTGTATTTCGTTTTTAAACTATATATTATCTACTTCTTACTGTTCAAAAATTTTAAATGACTGATCACGGTGATATATTCGATGAAATCGACCCAGACCTCAATCATTTGAACAGAATATATCCATACCTAAGCGACTCTGAAGACTCTGTGTATAGTATAATATCAAAATTCAACGAAATTGTACGAATAACTCACCATGATTTCTCACTCCTGTGTTGGAACTGTAGGTCACTCTATCCAAAATTGGAAGGGATACAATGTACTATTACTGAACTTAAATATAACCTAGACGTGATTAGCTTCACCGAAAACTGGTTAGATGACTCGACCAAAGACATGATTCGATTTGAAAATTATCATAGTTACTATTCGCTACCAAAAAAACCAACGACGCGGAGGCATCAGCACATATATATCTAACCACATAGACTCGAGAATCATGGCAAGTGCATCAATGAATCAGGATCATATAGAATCACTCTTCGTAGAACTGTCTAGAGATGGTAAACGCATTGTGCTTGGAACGGTGTATAGGCCTCCTACAGCCTGTCTTATATCCTTCCTGAATGAGCTAAATCGTATTATTTCTCAGTTCAACAGGTCCTTATACAATGACATAATATTATGCGGTGACTTCAATTATGATCTACTGGAACATGAAAGCTATGAACCAATCTCTAATTTGCTAACAGCCTTTTAGTCTCAATCTTTCCTTCCGATCATCACAAAGCCTACAAGAATAGCCTCTGAGTCTGCTACGCTGCTTGACAATATCTTTATGACAGGCCCAAGGGATTTTCTTTCTGGAATCATTCCTTCTGACTTACCATATTATTTTCCAGTTTTTCTTGATAAGAAAAATGTCTATAATGCTTGCACCAAGCCACGGGCTGAAACTCATATCGTAAAGTAAACGAATCAAATTTAGAAGAAATGCGCACCGTTCTAGAAGAATCAATACCAACATTGCACATCTTTAAACACAATAATGCAACGAGCATTGCTTAAACAGTAGTAAAGTTGACTGAAACTATAATGGTCGCATACAATCAGTGTTGCCCAATTGTAACTCGTAGAGTTACCCCGAAAAATAAACAAAAGCCCTGGACTACTGGAGGCATCGTGATAAATATAAAGAAACGTCAAGCGTACTTAGCCCTCCTTTACGAAGGGCAAATATCTAGAGAAACCTATAACCGATTCAAAAACTATGTGACAAATCAAATAAGGACATAAAAAAAGAACTACTTTACGGGCAAGTTTACTCAATTTAAAGCTGACGTCAAAAGAGCTTGGCGCCTCCTTTAACTCTTGCTGTAAACCGAATAGCGCCGATAAAAAGAAATTTAAACATGTTGTTCAAGATAATGTAGCATACCCCCCATGAGAAGAAATATATTGCCTACCTCTTTAACAATTTCTTCCTAAACATAGGGAAAACTAGAGCTGATGGTATTCCAAGAGAACCTGCTGACCACCTGGAATACATGGATCATATTCGAGAACACAACTCCTTTTTCTTTACGCCTACAAACTCTTCTGATGTAATTGCGTGCATAAAGAACCTGAGAAAAAAACGATTGGGTTACAAACGTTTCCGACCAAAGTACTTAATATTATTGTTGATGTTGTAGCCCGCTGATATGCAATCTTATTAAACAGTCTCTCTTACTAGGCACTTTCCCGAACTCCCTCAAAGTTGCTAGAGTAACCCCTAACTTTAAAAATGGTGAAAAAACCTGTGTAAACAATTATTGACCTATCTCCGTACTAACAGTTTTTAGCAAGGTATTCGAAAAAATTGTGTTTAAAAAAGTGCACTATTATTTTGAATAAAAATCATTTCTTTACGTTAAACACAACAGCTTTCGTTATAAAAAATCAACAACACAGGCTATATTAAATCATTTGCAATTTCTTTATACTAATATAGCTAAAGGAAAGCTTATCTTCTCTGTATTTCTTGACTTTCGAAAAGCATTCGATTGTGTGGACTATAAAATATTTCTCTCGAAACTACACTGTTATGGCATTCGAGGGGTTGCCCATGATTGGTTCAGATCATACCTAACAAATTGGAAGCAATACGTTGTCATTGACGTCGCAAAATCGGACCCACAGACAATTATCCAAGGAGTTCCACAAGGATCTGTTCTTGGGCCTCTCCTATTTATGATTTTTAACAACGATATTAATAAACCTACATCATTCTTCAAATTCATACTTTTTGCCGATGACAGTACGCTTTCTGCGGTCCTTCCGAACCAAAATCCCGATATGATTGCGGAGAGTATGAATAATGAACTTCATAAGGTTTCATTTGGGCTTAAAGCTAATAAAATTAGCCTTAATATCGATAAAACGAAATATATTACATTCTCATACAAGAAAAATGTATCTCTCCCACGCATTAAAATTGGCGATGTGAAATCGAAGAAACCAACACATGTAAGTTTCTGGGCATCATAATACGAGTAGATAAACATCTGACCTTCAAAGAGCACATCGCCCATATTAGTTCTAAATCATCAAAATCCATCGGAATCCTAAATAAAGTTGAAAATTTTTTGCCTGAAGCAGCTTTACGAATGCTCTACTGAACGCTCATTTCTCCATACTTGCAATACGGAATAGAAGCATGGCACGGAACTGATAGAAATAAAACCAACAAAATTTGATCTCCAGTTTTAAAATCAGATTTCGGAGGCTACTACGTCTCCACACAATGCTTCTCTCGAACTGTGCTTTTCCACATACTTAGAAAGCACGGATGCTTTGTGTTTTTACATTGCTGACCAAGAAGGAAGGACACAATCTTAAGATGAACACAAATGATCCAATTGTGTTTTGCATATTGCAATAACTCAATAACTCTTTGTACATGTCAAAGTATGACACACCGAGGGCCAAACATGGACTGCACCGAACAGATTGCTATTGTGTAACAGGACGCACTTCAAGCTCAACTTCGAGTTATCAATAAAATCTCAATTCATGTAGATTATAGACTGAAAACACTCATTTCTTCAGTAAACTAGGAAGGTTAGCACGAAACATAAAACCGTTGTCATTTAGAAAGTACGGTAGAAATGTATTTTCTCTGGTTCGAAAGTATGATACTTTCAATATATTTTTTTCAAATATGTTTTGCTCTTTCAATCCTGATGGTAGTATTTCTGAAGGTTTTTTGATCGGTTCAAACCACGAGCTAAATCATGAAACTCACGCTGATTAAATCCCATAGGAAATGAAGCCTCGTGAATGTTAAGCTCAGCATCATTGCTATCGCTACGTTCTAGCATCACCCAGATCTTCTAACGGAGGTAGTTCTTCGAACATAAAACTGGCACTGGAATTTCATCTGAATGAGGCATTGGTCTTCAAACTTTTGACCGCCTTTACAACGTTTGAAAGATTTTATTTTTATTCGACCCCCCTGATTTTTAGCAAAATAAAGAAAAAAATATAATCATAGCAGAAAAATTCAATGCTTCTGAAGAAATCTAAAGATATTATTAGTTAGAATTAATAGGATTTATGCGCCTGCATTTTCTCTTACAGAAGGTCGAATCTAGGCTATATTTTTGTTAACGCTGGTCTAACAAAAATAGAGCACATGAATCAATATTTCTTAGACTCGTAGGATGTTTTATTTTGAGATTATTTAATGCCGAAAAAGAACTTTCACACAAATATGTTGGCGCGATAGGTAGAATAGTATCCATTGAAAGTCGTGATAAGTTTTGATATTTCAATTTGATGTAAACACAAAACGAATTTAGACTCATTTTAGCAAACACAGTTTTTAGGGAAGAATCAGAAGAAAGTTTAGCAGATTCTTTCCGTGTCATTAAAAACGGCAAAAGAAAAAGCACAGGACAAAATACTAGCAATAGTTCAGGATTTCATGTTGTACCTTTCTGCAAACACTCATTATGATTAACAACACACTCACTAATCGAAGAGAAACAAACAAACGTACTATGAGTTCACTTCAAAGAGTTCCTTCGCTTGTTTCTAACTGTCCCTATTCGTATCTTGTAAGTGGACGTCGGAAGTGAAGTTCCGCTCTGCTGCTTGCTCTTCTTCGCTGCCGGCGTTATGTTGTGCCGATGCCGGTTCTGTGGAACATGTCGGTTCACTGAAGGACTCGGGTGTAGTTCTACACTGGTGTACCGTAATACGCTGGTGCTGGGTTCTAAGCTGTTAATGCGGTTCTTTAGCTGATTCAGACTCTGATTCGTCAATTTTTAGTGTTTGTAGGTTCGCTGACGGACCCGGTTAAGGTTTACGCTGACGCATCGTGATGAGCTGGTGTTCTGCTGTAACGACGCGCAGGATGCTGATGATGGGATGCTTTTTGTTCACTAATTCCCTCGTCCTGGATAGACTCGTTCTCTGATGCTGGTGAATGTTGAGTACCATTACGCTGGTTCCCTAGTATCTTGATGAGTTGAGGCTCGTCCGTGTAGGGGCCTCCGGGGTTAAGCAGTGCACGGTGCTCAGAAAACCGATGTTCCGTGTCGGCTGCTTCACCTCCCGCGAGGTCGTATCGCGTCCAACAACTTTCTTCACAAAGACCCCGCTCTGTTGCAGCCTTCAGCTTTTATTCGTACGCGTCTTTCTCCTCTCGATGGTCCGGAACCTCCCCCCTGGTACGGATGTCTCTCTCTGATTGGTTGCGCGTCGGACGATGTTGCCTCTCCCTCTTCGCGGCAAACTTCCGTCGGCCGATTGGTTGTCGTCATGCGGGTCTCCTACCTTCAATCCCCCAAGTTACCTACAGTGTTTGAGGCAACGCTTCCCCCGTTTGAAGTCCGAACTTTAGCGACGCCGTTGTTTCGCGCGATTTTCTATTACATTACCTGTTCTATTACCTTACCTCTATTTATCATGATGACCTGGGAGACGCTTCATTAACATCCTCAGGAAAATTTCATCACAAAAAATCATTTATAAGGTTGATAACGTTCAATTTAACGAACAAAGTCGAGCCGAAGAATATGAAAAGCAATACCACAGATACACTCTGATGGCCTGATGAAACTACCCAGTCAGAAATTATGGTATGCAACAACGATGATTATGGTCGAGATCTTCGGTTGTTTATTATAGAAATATCCTCCATATTCAACTATTTATGGGGTGCATTATGGTAGGGATATGTCCGCATTTCTCGACCATGACCAACTTTAATACCCTACCATAAAAAAACAATAACAATCTTTCAGAGTCTGGCTCCACAACCATGTTCAACCATAGTGAACCGTATGAAACACCGCTCACAACCATAATCGACTGTGATCATGATAGAATATAGTTGTATAGTTGTATTAGCTGAATATAGTGGTTTTTAGTGGTGTATGGTAATGTTAACAGTTAAATAAAGTTGATCATGGTTTATTTATATTTATTTATATTCATAACTGTTAACATTACAATACACCACTAAAAACAACTATATTCAGCTAATGATTCATTAGATAATTATAGTTTTTCTTAGTGGTATATCCTAATCTTCAGAGCTTCTGAAAACAAATGTCAATGAAAGATTTTTTAATTGCAATATTTATTGTATATATTTGATTGAACGAATTGAAGAAAAAATATTTGTTTTTTTAGCGAAACTCAGTAAGGCTTCGAAATAATCAAAGAAATTGCAAATAACCGTAAGGAACAAAGAACTAAGCACATTCCGATGAGAATCATTAATAAGATATGGATTGTATGAGTACATAACATAACAAATCGCTAAAATCGCAAAAAGAAACGTTATTATCGTATTTAAATCAAAATAAACTAATGGAAGCAATAAAACACTTTCTGCAGAGAAAAACTCAAGTATCTCAAGTAACTCAAGGAAATATACGTGCAAGTAATTACACAGAAATTGTTTAGAAATTCTTGGAGAGCTACAAAGCGTTTTGTAGCAACATGAGCATGAAATTACATTTTTTTGCATTGCTATCTTGTCTATCATGAACAGTTTGTCTATCATGAAAAAATTATAACGCGGTTGAGTGACCAATGAACGAGCTCACAATTCAATTAAAAATTTAAAATAGAGGGGCGGGTGCTTTGTAACTTCAAATTCATAAAACGAAAAACCTTAGCATTCATCTTCATTATCGAGACGAATCTATTCATATATCATTCGACAATTCTCAGGAATGAAGTCTAAATTAGAAATCTAAAATATATCAAGAAGTGGGGATAGGGGGTCCCTAATTCGAATTTCTAAGGTCGGCAACAGTTCATTTATTGACATTGCCGAAACCAAGCGAATGATGCTACTTTCGATTATATCAACTCAAAACTGTAGCCGAAATTAGAAAATGTAGGGTTACTGACGGACAGACAAAAATAATTACTGTATAACACAAGATACGTCGAGAAATTTAAACCCCACTTCTATACGACCACTTATTAAGGGTCATGTCCGATTACTACATGGTTCCCTCCTGTGAGGGGAACCTTAACCAGCACAGGCCGGGGGGCGGACCACACAAACACACACACCTCATCATCCCAACGCTCACACTCACACACACACAAACACTCATACACATGCCAAGCACACTTTTAAAACAACCACAATTTACAAACACAAACAGATACACCATCGTCTCAAATCACAAACCGATATGTGCAATGTCTTTTACTTAACACACCAACACCATTTCATTAACAATACCATCAAGCAATACCAAATGAAGACATCTCAAACATTTCCTAACCAAACTTAATCACATATCAACACGACACAAATCATTTTAACAACCTCTTTTTATGAATAGCACAGCCTCACATAATCGTAAATAACCTCAATTGTATTATCATCCTGTTTAAACCTATCTATCACAATTGAACCATTCATGATTTGAGTTCACCTGACACACCCTAACCTAACCTAGGCTAACGTAACCTAAACAGACGTAAGCTCACTAAAACTAATCTAAACAAACTAAAACAAACCTAACCTAAACTCACCTAACCTCTTTAACCTTTACTTATCTAACTTGACTTTCATTCACTTAAGCTCACGCAACGTAATTTCACTCAATCTAACCTTACTCAACTTATCCTAGCATTACCTAATCTGAAGTAACCTAACGTGAATAACTAATGCTTACCCTAACCCATTCTATTACTATCTAACGTAACAAAATGTAAGGTAATATACAACAAATAACATTCCAATGTAACTATAAGAAATACAGTGCGCTCACCTCCGTAACATAGCAGTCTAGACCTCGTTTCACCACACACTAGAGGTTTAGAGCGCGAACGGAGGTGAGATCGTGAACTGGTCCCTAATTTTAAGTTTATTACGCTGATTATTTACGATTGCTACCACTATCATTATTGCTATTATTGCCGTGATCATCTTCACTATCGCTACTGAAAATCACCCAGTGTCACCTGTGCCTGCGGATATTAAGATTTGTGCACACGGACGAGTGCTGAGCAGTTCCGTCGGGGCTGTCATCAAGGCCCGCGGTTGAGCAAGAGGACGAACAATTCTGTTCCTCTTGTGCTACCCTCTCCTTTCTCCTCTAAACTTGCACTTAATGTATATCTTCCGTGTTATCTTTTTCACTAGGGTGTCCTTAATTATTAATGTTTAAACCTAGCAATTATTAATTTACCTTTTGTTGTCCTCCTTGTGAGGCGCCGCTTAACTCACCTTATGTCGTCCTCCATGTGAGGCGACGCTTAACTCACCTTATGTCGTCCTCCTTGTGAGGCGACGCTTAACTTACCTTTTGTCGTCCTCCTTGTGAGGCGACGCTTAACTTACATTTTGTCGTCCTCCTTGAGAGGCGACGCTTAACTTACCGTTTGTCGTCCTCCTTGTGAGGCGACGCTTAACTTACCTTTTGTTGTCCTCCTCGTGAGGCGACGCTTAACTTACCTTTTGTCGTCCTCCTTGTGAGGCGACACTTAACTTACCTTTTGTCGTCCTCCCTGTGAGGCGACGCTTAACTTACCTTTTGCCATCCTCCTTGTGAGGCGACGCTTAACTTACCTTTTGTCGTTCTCCTTGTGAGGCGACGCTTAACTTACCTTTTGTCGTCCTCCTTGTGAGGCGACGCTTAACTTACCTTTTGTCGTCCTCCTTGTGAGGCGACGCTTAACTTACCTTTTGTCGTCCTCCTTGTGAGGCGACGCTTAACTTACCTTTTGTCGTCCTCCTTGTGAGGCGACGCTTAACTTAACTGTTGTCGTCCTCTTTGTGAGGCGACGCTTAACTTACCTTTTGTCGTCCTCCTTGTGAGGCGACGCTTTAACTTGGGTAGTATTAATTACTTTAAGGTATTATTAAGGCCTTCTATATTATCTTCTGTGTTCTAATGCTCCACTTGAGCCTTACACCTTACTTTCCACTGAAAGAGGAGAAACCTCACTGAGGATAAATTCCTTAGGTGAGTGTCGACCGACTTATATATTCAACTAATTATTTCTGAAACAGTGAGTTATATGCTCCAACTCTCTTGTTACCGTATTTTTACTCCTAACCTTCTTTTGCAGTATAACTGCACTTCACTGCCAAAGCACCTTCCTTTGTTCCTGCAACTTCGTTATCTTGTCACGGAGCGTTCGCCTTTTGCACCGAACGTCGAACGTTAAGAGGGTAAGAGGGCTTATGTCTGATTTTGTGATTATTTTCATTAAACGAGCCGTGTACGTTCATCCAATTACTTTGGCAATTTAATTATTTCAATTTCTCTCTCTCCTGGTGCAGTAAACATTTCACCTCTCTTCTACCTTTGCTCGAGACCATTGCTCGAGACCAGAGTCAAGACTCCAGGAAGACCTCTTTCCAACCCTTGCTGGCCGAAGGACACAAGGACACATTAGCGCGAGAGCGCTTGTATCTTCTAATTAGCGCAACAATCTGCGCAACCTCAAAACCTACTCTCACTAGCCAGTTGTATCTTGCCTGTGCACGATTTCCTTAGCCTACGGTCACTCTTATCTGTTTGCCTAGCGCATTAAAATTAAATAACTTAAACCTGCAGTGTGTGTTATTCACACACTATAATACTAAGGAATCTTTCTTTTCTCCGTCAGGTTCTGAGAAGCAGCCTGCGTTGCTATCTCCTAAGTTCTGTTGACTAATCTAAATCTCTAACAGACCATGGGAGGTGCCATTGTACAACACAGAGCTGTTTATAAGCGCAAAATAACGCTGGCTCTTCGCTAAGCAGAAGATGCTCGCAAGGCAGGGTCTCCCACCGACGTCGGGGCGTACGGCGAGGAGGTTCGACGCAACTTAGACCAGGTGAGAGCGTATGATGAAAGCATCATCAGCCAACTCTTGGAGAGTAAAAAAGACGATGACACTCTTAACCAAGAAGTAGACGCGCAGTGTACTTATACCTCTGACATTGAAATTAGGTTGAAACATTTGCTCCAGCCTGTTGAGGTCAGGAAAACTGATGATATTCCTGCTCCTAGGGATTTGAAGCTCCCTAATCTTAAATGTACTATGTTTAGCGGTGAGGGAGAAGCTCATCTGAAATACGCTACTTTTTTGTCTCAATTCAATGACACCATTGGCCACAGAGCGTCCCTCTCTGATTCTGCTAAAATAACTTACCTGAAAAGCTACTTAAGCGGCTATGCTCTCAAACTGGTTGAACATTTGAGCATCAATGACAATAACTACCAAATAGCTCTTTCTTTGCTTAAGGACGAGTTCCTAAAAGAAGATGCCATTGTTAACAGTTTGTGCAAAAAGGTATTAGACTTGAAGTTCAAATGTGACTCTTCCTATACTGAAACTAAAATATTCGTCTCTGAGGTGCGCAGCATTGACGCCGATTTGAACAACTTCGGTTGTGACGTCCTAGGCGAGCATGATGCCTCTGTTTTTGTGAGTCACATTGTTTTCTCAAAGTTATCTGTGCCTTTTCAGTAAGAATTAGGGCGTAAAATTAACAATAATTATCCCAAGTTGCCTCAGATTTTCGAACATTACGTAGAAGTCATTGAGACTTTGAAACTCAGAAATGCTTACCCTGACAAGTTTCAGAGGTTTAAGCCTGCTGGTTCGAGCTTTAGCGCCAAACCTAAAGCTGACTTTGTCAAGGCCCCCAAGCAGGTGTTCGCTAATGTTTCTGTCGCGGCACCTGAACGTAAAACCTGTAAATTCTGCTCCAGCCTCAGTCACAGCATGTTGCATTGTCATGCTTATCCTACCTTGAAAGCTAGGCCTGATCGTTGCACCGAGCTAGGATTGTGTGCCAAATGTACAAGCTCCCAGCATAGCACCGGTGGATGCAACGCACGCCTGGACTATGAATGTAAATTCTGTAAACTTAAAAACCATGTCTCTGCTTTATGTAGAAAGGGGAAGTATTTAGAATCCCAGTCAAACGTGTGTTTGAACTCTTCTGCTAATCAGAAGTCTGTTTATGTTCTGCCTACTATCACCTTGCCAGTAGGTAAAGGTAGAAATCAAACAAAAGTTAGGTTTCTTATTGACTCTGGTTCCCAACGTTCATACGTTGCGGGTACTGTCATTAGTCGGCTTAAATGCCCCGAGTTACCTCCAACCAGTACATACCTGGTGAATTCCTTCCTTGAGAAGGGATTTAAATCATTTGCCGAGACAAGTCTCAATATTGATATACTTGACAATGCTAAAAACCTGCAAATTCCTGTTCATGTTGACAACAAATTCAAAATGTCATTTGATGTTTGCCTCTTGAGCAAGGCAGTGACTAACCTACAATCTCGTTTCGAACTGGCAGATTCCTCGCTATCTCGAGACACCGACACGATAACGTTGGAAGGAATACTCGGTGTAGATATCCTGCAGTGCTAATCTTCGTTCGAGTTGATTACCTGCATGAACGGCACGGCCTTCCGTTTGGGTTCGAAAGTTGTCCCTTGGGGTAATGTGGAACATTTCCTCGAGAAAAGCCGGGTGCCGTTGTTGTACCAATCCTTAAATTCTTCAGATGTAAATCTTGCGTGTGTTAACTTCGTTCTTCACCCACAGTAGTGCCAACCTGACCACATAACCAGCGTGTTGCAGGAGAGCTGTGTCGAGGGGCACATCGACAGGATTTGCAATCTTAAATCGATTGGCATTTCGGAGGAGGAAAGCATCGCCTCTTCATACTTGGAAAAGGTGAGCGACTTTGCCCAAAGTATAGAATTTAAGTCAGGGAAGTACCATGTTGCTCTTCCTTGGAATCAAAAAATCACCCAAGTGAGTGATAACTTTGATGTGGCCCGAGCAGTGCTGAACAGAGTCGTCCCCAGATTGAAAGAGCAGGACTACTTCGAGGCGTACGATGCTGTGTTTGAGCAGCAACTCAGCGAGATCGAAACTCAAGATCGGTCCTTTCGAGTCTAGCCAAAAGATTCGACCCTCTAGGCACCGGCGTGCCAAATTGCGACCAGTCGCGCGAACGGAAACTCGAACGCACTCTTTCTCCCTAAAAACAGGGTAAAGAAGACCGGCAGGCGGCAGCAGAGGGACTTCATATAGCCGTTAGGTACAGAATTTCTGGAGATTTCTTAAGTTCACCTCGTGCGACTTTACACTTAAGTTTACCGACTCGTAACTTTCGAACGAATGCACCCATCGACTTCAAATTACTCTCAAATGAAAGAGTGAAACATTTCTAGTAGTACGGTGTCCTACACACGACCACGGCCTCAACGGTTTTCGAGAAAATAGAGAAATTCTGCGTTGAGCCTATCCGACTCGCGCGCCCTCAAAAAACTTAAGTTTACCGACTCGTAACTTTCGAACGGATGCACCCATCGACTTCAAATTACTCTCAAATGAAAGAGTGAAACATTTCCAGTAGTACGGTGTCCTACACACGACCACGGCCTCAACGGTTTTCGGGAAAATAGAGAAATTCTGCGTTGAGCCTATCCGACTCGCGCGCCCTCAAAAAACTTAAGTTTACCGACTCGTAACTTTCGAACGGATGCACCCATCGACTTCAAATTACTCTCAAATGAAAGAGTGAAACATTTCCAGTAGTACGGTGTCCTACACACGACCCCGGCCTCAACGGTTTTCGGGAAAATAGAGAAATTCTGCGTTGAGCCTATCCGACTCGCGCGCCCTCAAAAAACTTAAAGTTTACCGACTCGTAACTTTCGAACGGATGCACCCATCGACTTCAAATTACTCTCAAATGAAAGAGTGAAACATTTCCAGTAGTACGGTGTCCTACACACGACCACGGCCTCAACGGTTTTCGGGAAAATAGAGAAATTCTGCGTTGAGCCTATCCGACTCGCGCGCCCTCAAAAAACTTACGTTTACCGACTCGTAACTTTCGAACGGATGCACCCATCGACTTCAAATTACTCTCAAATGAAAGAGTGAAACATTTCCAGTAGTACCGTGTCCTACACACGACCACGGCCTCAACGGTTTTTGAGAAAATAGAGAAATTCTGCGTTGAGCCTATCCGACTCGGGCGCCCTCAAAAAACTTAAGTTTACCGACTCGTAACTTTCGAACGAATGCACCCATCGACTTCAAATTACTCTCAAATGAAAGAGTGAAACATTTCTAGTAGTACGGTGTCCTACACACGACCACGGCCTCAACGGTTTTCGAGAAAATAGAGAAATTCTGCGTTGAGCCTATCCGACTCGCGCGCCCTCAAAAAACTTAAGTTTACCGACTCGTAACTTTCGAACGGATGCACCCATCGACTTCAAATTACTCTCAAATGAAAGAGTGAAACATTTCCAGTAGTACGGTGTCCTACACACGACCACGGCCTCAACGGTTTTCGGGAAAATAGAGAAATTCTGCGTTGAGCCTATCCGACTCGCGCGCCCTCAAAAAACTTAAGTTTACCGACTCGTAACTTTCGAACGGATGCACCCATCGACTTCAAATTACTCTCAAATGAAAGAGTGAAACATTTCCAGTAGTACGGTGTCCTACACACGACCACGGCCTCAACGGTTTTCGGGAAAATAGAGAAATTCTGCGTTGAGCCTATCCGACTCGCGCGCCCTCAAAAAACTTAAAGTTTACCGACTCGTAACTTTCGAACGGATGCACCCATCGACTTCAAATTACTCTCAAATGAAAGAGTGAAACATTTCCAGTAGTACGGTGTCCTACACACGACCACGGCCTCAACGGTTTTCGGGAAAATAGAGAAATTCTGCGTTGAGCCTATCCGACTCGCGCGCCCTCAAAAAACTTACGTTTACCGACTCGTAACTTTCGAACGGATGCACCCATCGACTTCAAATTACTCTCAAATGAAAGAGTGAAACATTTCCAGTAGTACCGTGTCCTACACACGACCACGGCCTCAACGGTTTTTGAGAAAATAGAGAAATTCTGCGTTGAGCCTATCCGACTCGGGCGCCCTCAAAAAACTTAAGTTTACCGACTCGTAACTTTCGAACGAATGCACCCATCGACTTCAAATTACTCTCAAATGAAAGAGTGAAACATTTCCAGTAGTAAGGTGTCCTACACTCGACCGCGGCCTCAACGGTTTTCGGGAAAATAGAGAAATTCTGCATTGAGCCTATCCGACTCGCGCGCCCTCAAAAAACCTAAGTTTACCGACTCGTAACTTTCGAACGGATGCACCCATCGACTTCAAATTACTTTCAAATGAAAGACTGAAACATTTCCAGTAGTACGGTGTCCTACACACGACCACGGCCTCAACGGTTTTCGGGAAAATAGAGAAATTCTGCGTTGAGCCTATCCGACTCGCGCGCCCTCAAAAAACTTAAGTTTACCGACTCGTAACTTTCGAACGGATGCACCCATCGACTTCAAATTACTCTCAAATTAAAGAATAAAACATTTCCAGTAGTACGGTGTCCTACACACGACCACGGCCTCAACGGTTTTCGGGAAAATAGAGAAATTCTGCGTTGAGCCTATCCGACTCGCGCGCCCTCAAAAAACTTAAGTTTACCGACTCGTAACTTTCGAACGGATGCACCCATCGACTTCAAATTACTCTCAAATGAAAGAGTGAAACATTTCCAGTAGTACAGTGTCCTACACACGACCACGGCCTCAACGGTTTTCGGGAAAATAGAGAAATTCTGCGTTTAACCTATCCGACTCGTGCGCCCTCAAAAAACTCAAGTTTACCGACTCGTAACTTTCGAACGGATGCACCCATCGACTTCAAATTACTCTCAAATGAAAGAGTGAAACATTTCCAGTAGTACGGTGTCCTACACACGACCACGGCCTCAACGGTTTTCGGGAAAATAGAGAAATTCTGCGTTGAGCCTATCCGACTCGTGCGCCCTCAAAACTTAAGTTTACCGACTCGTAACTTTCGAACGGATGCACCCATCGACTTCAAATTACTCTCAAATGAAAGAGTGAAACATTTCCAGTAGTACGGTGTCCTACACACGACCACGGCCTCAACGGTTTTCGAAAAAATAGAGAAATTCTGCGTTGAGCCTATCCGACTCGCGCGCTTTCAAAAAACTTAAGTTTACCGACTCGTAACTTTCGAACGAATGCACCCATCGACTTCAAATTACTCTCAAATGAAAGAGTGAAACATTTCCAGTAGTACGGTGTCCTACACACGACCACGGCCTCAACGGTTTTCGAGAAAATAGAGAAATTCTGCGTTGAGCCTATCCGACTCGCGCGCCCTCAAAAAACTTAAGTTTACCGACTCGTAACTTTCGAACGAATGCACCCATCGACTTCAAATTACTCTCAAATGAAAGAGTGAAAAATTTCCAGTAGTAGGGTGTCCTACACACGACCACGGCCTCAACGGTTTTCGGGAAAATAGAGAAATTCTGCGTTGAGCCTATCCGACTCGCGCGCCCTCAAAAAACTTAAAGTTTACCGACTCGTAACTTTCGAACGGATGCACCCATCGACTTCAAATTACTCTCAAATGAAAGAGTGAAACATTTCCAGTAGTACGGTGTCCTACACACGACCACGGCCTCAACGGTTTTCGGTAAAATAGAGAAATTCTGCGTTGAGCCTATCCGACTCGCGCGCCCTCAAAAAACTTAAGTTCACCGACTCGTAACTTTCGAACGGATGCACCCATCGACTTCAAATTACTCTCAAATGAAAGAGTGAAACATTTCCAGTAGTACGGTGTCCTACACACGACCACGGCCTCAACGGTTTTCGGGAAAATGGAGAAATTCTGCGTTGAGCCTATCCGACTCGCGCGCCCTCAAAAAACTTACGTTTACCGACTCGTAACTTTCGAACGGATGCACCCATCGACTTCAAATTACTCTCAAATGAAAGAGTGAAACATTTCCAGTAGTACGGTGTCCTACACACGACCACGGCCTCAACGGTTTTCAAGAAAATAGAGAAATTCTGCATTGTGCCTATCCGACTCGCGCGCCCTCAAAAAACTTAAGTTTACCGACTCGTAACTTTCGAACGGATGCACCCATCGACTTCAAATTACTCTCAAATGAAAGAGTGAAACATTTCTTGTAGTACGTTGTCCTACACACGACCACGGCCTCAACGGTTTTCGAGAAAATAGAGAAATTCTGCGTTGAGCCTATCCGACTCGCGCGCCCTCAAAAAACTTAAGTTTACCGACTCGTAACTTTCGAACGGATGCACCCATCGACTTCAAATTACTCTCAAATGAAAGAGTGAAACATTTCCAGTAGTACCGTGTCCTACACACGACCACGGCCTCAACGGTTTTTGAGAAAATAGAGAAATTCTGCGTTGAGCCTATCCGACTCGGGCGCCCTCAAAAAACTTAAGTTTACCGACTCGTCCCTTTCGAACGAATGCACCCATCGACTTCAAATTACTCTCAAATGAAAGAGTGAAACATTTCCAGTAGTAAGGTGTCCTACACTCGACCGCGGCCTCAACGGTTTTCGGGAAAATAGAGAAATTCTGCATTGAGCCTATCCGACTCGCGCGCCCTCAAAAAACCTAAGTTTACCGACTCGTAACTTTCGAACGGATGCACCCATCGACTTCAAATTACTCTCAAATGAAGGACTGAAACATTTCCAGTAGTACGGTGTCCTACACACGACCACGGCCTCAACGGTTTTCGGGAAAATAGAGAAACTCTGCGTTGAGCCTATCCGACTCGCGCGCCCTCAAAAAACTTAAGTTTACCGACTCGTAACTTTCGAACGGATGCACCCATCGACTTCAAATTACTCTCAAATTAAAGAATAAAACATTTCCAGTAGTACGGTGTCCTACACACGACCACGGCCTCAACGGTTTTCGGGAAAATAGAGAAATTCTGCGTTGAGCCTATCCGACTCGCGCGCCCTCAAAAAACTTAAGTTTACCGACTCGTAACTTTCGAACGGATGCACCCATCGACTTCAAATTACTCTCAAATGAAAGAGTGAAACATTTCCAGTAGTACGGTGTCCTACACACGACCACGGCCTCAACGGTTTTCGGGAAAATAGAGAAATTCTGCGTTTAGCCTATCCGACTCGTGCGCCCTCAAAAAACTCAAGTTTACCGACTCGTAACTTTCGAACGGATGCACCCATCGACTTCAAATTACTCTCAAATGAAAGAGTGAAACATTTCCAGTAGTACGGTGTCCTACACACGACCACGGCCTCAACGGTTTTCGGGAAAATAGAGAAACTCTGCGTTGAGCCTATCCGACTCGCGCGCCCTCAAAAAACTTAAGTTTACCGACTCGTAACTTTCGAACGGATGCACCCATCGACTTCAAATTACTCTCAAATTAAAGAATAAAACATTTCCAGTAGTACGGTGTCCTACACACGACCACGGCCTCAACGGTTTTCGGGAAAATAGAGAAATTCTGCGTTGAGCCTATCCGACTCGCGCGCCCTCAAAAAACTTAAGTTTACCGACTCGTAACTTTCGAACGGATGCACCCATCGACTTCAAATTACTCTCAAATGAAAGAGTGAAACATTTCCAGTAGTACGGTGTCCTACACACGACCACGGCCTCAACGGTTTTCGGGAAAATAGAGAAATTCTGCGTTTAGCCTATCCGACTCGTGCGCCCTCAAAAAACTCAAGTTTACCGACTCGTAACTTTCGAACGGATGCACCCATCGACTTCAAATTACTCTCAAATGAAAGAGTGAAACATTTCCAGTAGTACGGTGTCCTACACACGACCACGGTCTCAACGGTTTTCGGGAAAATAGAGAAATTCTGCGTTGAGCCTATCCGACTCCCGCGCCCTCAGAAAACTTAAGTTTACCGACTCGTATCTCGCGCGTTGTCAAAACATCCTATCCTAAGAATTCGAAATAATAATATCCTCAACTTCACTTACAATGAACAGACCCTTTCATGACAAAAGAAGGCATGGGAAATTGAAAACAAATAAAATTAACCTCAGAGTCATATCATTTTCTATATCAATATTTCCCGAGAATAAAAGCTTACGTTTTTTCTGTTCTATCGAGCTATATTTTGATCGCTATTCAAGCCTTTTTAATGGATATTTAATTTGTCCTGTGCTTATGCACTATCGTTAAACCCTAGAAAACCTATAACATAATTTCTACTTCTTTTTCAAGAATTTGTTGAACCCTGAACGCATTGTTTGTTTCTCCTCGCGGTTACTGTGTCGATATAAGTTGTGTAACCTTGTTTTTTCTTTTGTTTTCATTTTATTTAAAAGTTAAACCAATCAAATGGTCTTTCACACAATTGGTTTGATTTTTATATTTTCCAAAATTAGATTGAATGACTATCACGAGAAAATATTTATGATAAAGTAATTTATGGCAGTGCATAACAAATCATTATTGACTGCCTGTTTTTTTCATATGTCTTTGAATCAGGTGATTTAGGCGTTTATGCATATACATCCGCTACGATTTTTGTGTTTCGTTTTCCGTACAGGCTAATACGTTTCTTTTATTTACGTCATTCTTAACGTAACTGTTTCGCTACATCCACGCCTTATTTGAGGATGTATGCTCAGGTATTTTTGGGGTACTTTTTCCAACATTTATTTCACTTCAACAGCCGTTTACGATGCATCTAGTTCAATATTGACGGGTTTTTTGCATTTGTTATTACAAATTAATAGCTTTACGTAAGAAAATTTGGCCATTGTATTGTTTTTTAAAGAGTTAAATTGATGGATGAATGAAATAAAAAATTTCTGAACGTTTCAAGAATACATTCTTAGGAGGGAGAACCATGGTTTGAACCGCAAATTTTTATGAACCGCAAATTTTTACAGGCTCACTCGCTATATGTATAAAACTGCCGAAATAAATTTTATGTTTTGAATAAATTTAGTTCAAATTCTACTCTAAGCACTTTAATGTACTATTCAATCTTTCTCACAGCCCAATGCATAGATCCATCGTATCAGCATTTTGGAGATGCAGATTTTTCAGTTTAACGTTTTCATTGGTATGGGTAAGTTTCGTTGAAGTTTTTAACTTCTAAGAAACAACGGATGGGTTACGGATTTCAGTTTTCGCATATGAAACTGTACAACTTATATTGGAAAGAAACAATTCTGTTCTTTACTTCATATTTAAAGTGAGACTCTTAATCTGACTCAAAACAAATGTTTGTGAGTGGACGGCGTCTAGCTGTCCACTTTGCTGAGACTACAAATGTCTGCTGACCAAGCCCCGAAATGTTTTTGAGACTCAGAGGCCTGCTCTCGGTTTGTTTTGAGATCCCTCCTGCATTTGCGCTTTGGATTAGGATGTCTTGTTGCTCCATGCATACTGCGTTAGTTTTATGACTAGCGTTTTGGTGTCAGGTTGTCCTTTCCATTAGTGACAGCAGATCATCATCTAAAATTTGACTCATCAAAGATCAAAACTTGTGGGTATTCAGTAAATAGAAAAGTGTTCCTTGACATTTTGTGAATTATTTATTTTCTAAAAATGGAGAGTGTTATCGAGCTCATGAAATCGTTTCCGAGCAAGAGCATTCACAGCAAACAAAAACTTTATAGAATTCTGTCTAGAAAGTTAGGAACTCATAGACATGAAAGATCAAGAAATCGTTTCAGAAAACTCGAATTGTCAAGTCCAGCGTTCAACTTCCAAGTGGCCAGAATAGTTCAGGTAAATTTATAAACTTAAATTAGTTTGTGCGAGTGTGACTCCGATTACATTTATGCTATTTTAATTCTTCTCGTGGGCTTTCGGACCGCCATAGCCGTGTGGCTTTCGGACCCGCCTCCGTGCGGGCAAACCCGGGTTCGAGTCCCGGCGGCGCTGGTGGCGATTTTCTCTGTTGGGTATAGGGGTACATAGGGGAAAGTCCTATCTTTAGTTCTCTAAGTGATTAATCATATTAGCAGCAAGATTTTGAATTATTTTCTCGCTAATATCTTTAAATATATATGTTATGTTCCGGGAATTTCCGGGGAAGTAGGAATTCCCGGACAGGGAAATTTCAGCCAAAAATCATCCCGGATCTCGGGATCCCTGGATGCAAACCCTAGTGGTATCCTACTTTGACTTTTAAAGTTTTTTAAGTCCCTGTAACTCGAAAGCTAAGTAGTTTTTGTCATTTTATCCTTCGCAAAAACCGATTATTTTTACTTCATAGACTTATGGTTGAAATTTGTCCGTACAAAAAACACCCTTTATAGTGTAGATTATTCTTATACAGTAAAATACAAAGTTCCTGCGCATAATTTTTCTTTCGTTATTACGATATTCAAGTTAGTATTGAAGAAATTCAATTGGTTGGTCTGTCGTTTTTGGTTGGTCGGTCTCCATTTCACGCCCTTGATAGGATAGTTAATGACCGTACCTGTGATACGAGTTTGACCAGTGCAGAAGTACATTAATGTTTTAATCGCGTGTACTATTAGGATGGATATATTTGTTTGGCATCCACATCTGGAAGATTTCTATATTGACAATATCGAATCCCTTCATTTATGACGGGATTACCCAGGTGTCTTCTGAGTAGGCAAAGTAGGCAGCGCCTACCCTGCGAAGCATAGATAAGAATCAAATAAGTATGCACCAATTCAACGAAATTACAATAGTTGATTCAATTACTATGCTCCAAATCGCAAAATTATGATATACATGAAGATGAGGTAGGCAAAATTTGCGCACTGCCTTTCTTACCTGCATCTCCACTATGCAGGGTAACAAGAAAAGAAAAAAGAAAAGAAAAACCGTATATTTCCAAAAAGGTTGGCATATGAGATACATGACAAACATATTGTATTTTAAAAATTTCTTAATACACGACGTCATTAGACAAACGTACTATACGAGGAGTACTAATAGACAGACTATACGTAGTCTTGTAATAGACAAACCATACGAGGTGTACTAATAGACTAACTATGCGAGGCGCACAAATAGGTAAACCTTACTAGGCGTACTAATTAATAGACACGCCAGACGTGGCTTGCAAAATAGATTAACCCTGCCATGGGCTATTTAATTCAAAAATATCATTTCACGGATATTTTATGTCCCAAGAGATGGCTGACAACTTATATATATTTTAAAATACTACTAGAGAATTCTTCGGAATTCCTAAATGATTTTTTGAACCAAAAGTAAGAAAGACAAAAAACGCTATACCGAAGCTGCTCGAAACACACCGTTGTAAATGACTATCAAGTATTGAGAAAAAGTTAGTCACAAAGTAATTTCTAAAGAACATCACGCAACACAACACGCACATCTAGAGAAGAGACGCGTAAACAAACTTACACACAAAATGAAAATCATGGCTTGTTCAGCATACGTACAGAGAGCTGATAATTTTTCACGATTTTTCACGAGCGCTATTTAATTTGTCTGCCCATATTCTTCATTTGTTCTGTTCAGAAACGCGTAAACAGACTTACACGCAAAAATGAAACTCTTGGCTTGTTCAGCATACGGACATAGGGATAATTTTTTCACGAGCGCTTTATTTCATTTGTGTGTTGATACTCTTAATTTTTTCTATTCACAGAAATGCCCTTCGGGGTCGTGGTAGATCTATTTATGAATCCTCAAGCAAGCGCAATCAATTTATTTATTTCTGAAATTTGGTTCAGTGTTAACTGATCGCAGAGCTTTAGGTAAAATGTAATGTGTCTTGAGGTTTTGCTGTTACGCTAAAAATAGAAATAGAAACATATATATGCATATGTGTGTGTATATATAAATCAGCGAACGTGTACATGTGCACACAGATACATAGACATTCATATTTGCGTGCGCACACATGCAAACACATGCACACACGTACACACATTCATATATATATATACACGTGTTGAAAATGAATAAAAGAAAAATATAAATATTAATAAACATGAAAAACAATCTTGCTCTTGCTACATGTAAATTGACAGTCAAGCTTTGTGTAATCGTAAGAAAAAACCCGAGGAAAAATAAGAAATGTGATAAAAGACTTCGAAAAACGGATAAATGAAATGCTTTCTAATTTCCTCATAGAAATTTCCAAGAAAACTCAGGTTAGAGTCAAGGAACAACACAACAGCAAAGAAAACATCTCGGGGTTCACATCTTATCGGTATTCTCTTCAGCATTATACGGACATGTGTACATGGGATAAAATGGAGTAACATTGTGGCCGGATATCACATCTGAGTGGCGAATATTTACAAAGTTTGCAACGTATACGTAGATTAAACAATACTAAACAGTGATAATTTCAATTACGGAACTTTAGAGTTTTTTGATTTGAAAGTTCAGTGCTAGTGTGCGCTGAAACAAATGCTTAATTACCCCTTCCCCTAGCTCAGCAGAAATCGATTGAAACATTTTCGAGAATGATTTTGAAATAGTGAGACAACGTTGGCCATAATTTAATTCATTAAAAACATAGCACAACCCTCACATCTATAAACCTGTATATTGTTGTACACACAAAACGTATTTCAGAGTCTGTTTGTCATACGGATGTTAAATATGAATACAGAAATGAGAAAAAAGAAATAAAGATGAGGAAATACTCCTAATTATGGAAAAACGACCTTCAGTCCGCTGCATTGAACTGAATGCGGTGGTGCTCATTATAGTCGACAGAAATAAGTAAGATGAATATTATAGAATGGCTTAGCAATAGTTAATTGAAAAAATTTCTAACTTTCTAACGCAAATTTCATGAAAATGAAAATTGCAGGTAAATGGGAAATTCACACCAAAATGCTGCAGGCCCTATGACAGAGATGCGAAATGACGTGACACATTTACTCTAAATTGTTTTACAGTTTTAGAGTTTTTGATTTGCTGGGGAGCTTGTTCCACAAAAAGCTCCAGAAACTGAGAAGGCTTTTTGTCCCGCGTTAGATGAACGGAAATTGACCAAGACATAATTCCTCCGATTTGTTTTTTTGTTTGGGATAATAGATGGAAACAATTTTACCACATCTGCATTACTCTGAGAGAGGTACAGAGAGGAGAACACTTGTCGAACTTTTTGGATCATTAATATGTTCGGTATTCGGCATGATCGTATTCATTGAAATTTCCTTTACATACCACTTTGGCTGCAAAGTTTAGACATTTTTGCAACTCTTCTTGACGGTATTGAGGTAAGTCTCCCCAGACTAGACTGCAGTAGTCCAGACGCGATAAAACTAAAAACTGAATCACAAATAACCTAGATTTTTCGTCAAGTGTGTTCTTAATGCGATGAAATAACATTAAGGTTCCGTTAATTTTGTTGCACTTTGTTTCTACGTGTGAATTGAAAGTCATATTTTTGTCAAACCAAACACCAAGATTTTTTACCTTATCTACTGGTTCAATTTTACCTTCTAGAAATGTCCGACGCGTCCGACCGACCGACCGACCGACGGACGGACGCGGCTCTTATTATGGTATAGGTAGATTAATTATAATGAAAAATAAACGCTCTAAGCACAAGATTTTAACGATAAAATTTTCTATTGGGAAAAGCGTTTTGGAATAAGATAACCTAATATCGAAATACATACGACTGAAGGAAGTAACTCATGACTTCTGCAAATTAAATGTCAGTTTTTTCACATATAGTAATCTCAAAATGCGATAATTAAGTGTTCTTATACTCACTTATGTTTTTTTTTTCTTTTACTTTCAAGCTTAAAGGCAACACAAGCAAAGGACCTCCCACCGGAGGAGTTCGTCTCAATGAATATTTCCACGCATCAGCATCTACGGGGAAGTGCGCTAAGGTGAGTTCTAATCTGTTCCCATTCTGAGTTCTAAACTGTTAATCTGTTGAAGGAATGGTTTCTTCTTTGTGTTGAGCGAAAATTATATGAGACAAAAATTAATACAGAAATCCGACTCAAATGTGCTGAATTCAATGTATCCACTTTTCAGAAACCTATTTGTAATCTTTCATGTTGCTGTCGCTCGGCTAACATCGTCAGTTGTTGTAGCTACTCACCTCTCATTTGTTGTCTCAACATTTGCTCTTTCTACTTTTTCTCTTAATAATATGTTCAACCATTGAAATGGTGATGTTAATTTTATTATCATTTTTATTTTCACTTTCGGGGTCGGTCAGTTCAGTTTTGATAGTACTCAGTTCTGCGCAGGGATGGAAAAAACCCTGGGTTTTTTAAAAAAACCCAACCCACGTGGTTTTTTTTGGGTTAAATTGGGTATTTTTGGGTTTTATTTTTTTTTTGGGGGCTTTATTAGGTTTTTTGTATAGCCTTTTTTTGTTTAAAAGAGTTATTCACATAGCTCCAGTTGCGTCTTTTCCAGATTTATTTACACTTATTGAGTAAATATTGTTATTTGGTTACTTTATTTCCAACATTATATTACATCATTATATGAACTATTACATTCTATGAACAATATATGAATTAAGTTTGTCCATCACAATTACCACTTACCAATTACCATATGCATAAGGACATAGCTGTGCAGTCTGTAAAGACATAAGATGTGCAAAGAGAATCGCTATGCTTGTCAATTCATAGTAAGTTGTTTTATCAGAAGACAGGCGCAAGTCATGTGAGAGGGAAGCGCCATGCAGATCATAAGTTACCACCACAAGCAACTTGAAGCAATACAGCTGCACATCACGTAACAGTCATGCTGTTAACAACTTAACATGTGTATTGTGTGAGATGGAGGGCTTAGCAGCGCAAGCCAAGTCAGTCAACCACACTGTTATATGTTACAACATGTAGTGACATGCCAAAATATTTTTTTTAAATTTGTCAAAAAAATCACTTTTTGCAGTTCAGGATAGCAACAAACACTAAAACGATCAGAAATAAATGCTCTAACGGATTCCATGATCAAATTTGTTCCAGTGCAGCTTGAATGCTCACCACAGGGCAGTCGTTTATTTACTTTCTTACCCAATGATGGCTGTGGTCGTGTCTTACCCCATCTGACTATAATTGTTAGACTTATTTCCGGCAAAGCTCTCACAGGAGACAGATATTGAAGAGTGGTTGGCTGAGTACAATCCGGAGTTGGTCGGTGCGATTTATTTGTATAAATTGAACGACTCCAACATCTTCCCAAAACAAATGTTCAACATGAATATCACTAAGACAACGACTCCTTGTTGATGGTGGGATATTCAAGACATGAAACAGCAGAAAATGCAGATTCTTAAAAAAACACTGGCAGAGGGCTTCTGCAAAATTTTAAGCAATCTTCATTCTTCCTTCGCAAATTCAGGATTCGTTGAGAGAATATTCTAAACATTTGGAATTGTGCGGAATAAATTGAGAAATAGATTAGGATCGAAACGGGCACAGAAATTGGTCTCATGATATCGCCACCTCACAAATGATCATGATGTGGATGACAACGATAAAATGGCAGTGGATGTAGAAAGAGAAATAAAGTAGTACTGTAGTAGCGATCTAGTCTAGAAGACAGAGGAAGAATTCAGAAGTCTCTTTACTCTCAAATAGTCAAACTGCATTTGTTTCTTAGTTTTGGTTTTTTACTTTGGAAATGGAACTCATGGAAATATATTAGCCCCTCGAGTTTTTTTTGTGATTAGGGTTTTTCTTATTTTATTTCTATAGTGGTATTTTTTTCAATATTTATTGTAATAGTCATGCAAATGCCTTGGACACATTTTTGACAACATAAATATTTAGCTCATTTTGATTCTATAAGCTTGAAAAGAAGTGAAATTCAAATAGCACCAATAAACAGGGTGTCTACTAGGTAATAAAGTAGTAAAAAGTAGTAAAATTTGGAAAGTAGTAAACAAAGTGTTACAAAGTAGTAAAATTTGCCTCAGGGTAGTCAAAAAATTAAGTGGAATAATTCTCTGAAAACTTAAAGTAACGTTACATATATATATAGCGTGTAAAGAATTTTTAAATGTATTTTTCCCATTAGCAGAAATTGGCCTCGATTTATAGGAAATATTCCAGTAGAGGTGTAATTTTAGGATTGGAGCACACAAAAAAGAAAAAGTTTCAAAATTTTTGGGAACTACAGAAAAATCAGTTCACTTTTTCTTCTCATTCCGTTTGATCTGAAAGTTATCTAGTTGTTTTATGATGGAAGGTTCATTTGAGCTATTTTATGATTAACAAATTATTGAGAGAAAACAGTAAAATAGCTTTCGCTTTGATGCGATAATCGAGGTTTCATAAATCGAATAAATATGGATTTAAAAAAGTAATACAAGTTAAGATGCATTGCTGAAAACACTTCTATTAGTGCGCACTTACATTGAGATACAAGCTTAGGAACTCGTGATATCAGGGATTAGTATTGAAAATAAAATAAGGATTTAAAAATTGTCCATTTATGATTTTGAGGTCGACATTTAACATCTTTTATTCTTACGTATCAAATATGCATTGTACGATTTCAAGGAAAAAAGAAATAGCATCGCTACATATTTTCTTGTGGAAGCATATCAAGTAGCTGTGATTGAAATGTTTGTCAAGTAAAATTATTTATATTTTATTAAGAATTACGATTCTTTTAAATGTAAAACACCTTGTGAACTTCTTCTTTTAAATTTCTTGAATAAATTTCAACAACAAGCAAAAATTTTTAAATAGGAAGTTGTACTTATCACTAAATAACTATTACATTTTATTGGATTTCATCTTTAGTGGATGCAGTTGCCCGTTAAATGTATAGCAAAGTTGGCGTAATTGTTCTTTTTGTGTACTTGATGCTCAAAAATTCAAGTATTTTATTCACAAACGTAAGTACAGAAATAAAATTATTCGCAATTAGCTTTTAGAGAGTCCTGCTGCAATTCCAGATGAGTAAGTTGTGAACAGTCCTCTTAATGAATGAAGTCCTCCTAATGAGTAAGTTCTCCTAATGAATAATGTTTAATTACAAGTCATATATTTAGCTGGTAAGGTCTTGATTATCATGAACTTGATGTAGCCTTCCAATTCTTGTTCTAAGACGAATATGTCAACACTAAAAGTTGTTGTGTCAGGATAGAAACATTGCAATGACGTCGTAGGGACTTCTCCGCAGTTCATTTATATCCATAAAGTGTTTTTCTTTTAAACCTGAGCTTGATTGTGAGCAGTATTATCTTCCTTTGAAAGACGAGTTTATTCTGTCCACTGCGATTTGGGGAAAAAACGATTAACTGTGACTATAAATGTTTTTTCTTTGAAATTACTTCTTTGTAAAGCTGAAGGTTTTTTTTTCAGTAACGTTCATTCATGTCCAAATACAGAAAGAATAATGCTATAAAATTATCTTTTGATACAATGTGTCATCATTTGAATGAGGGTTTAGTTCCTTTGAAGTTCCTTTTGGCAGTCATGACGATTCAGTTACCTCCAGGATGTCGTCATAGCATGCAGATACTCCATGTAATCAAAGTTCATTCTTCTACTAGAAGTATATAGGAAAGCTAGATGAAATTTGCATTTTCGTGATTGGTTCCGTAACATAACATGTTCATAACCTATTTATTATTGATCGCAATTAAGATGCCGATTTAGATTTTGAGGTACCATAGAAATAGTTTACAAAATCATATTTCCGAAGTGCCATAGTGTTTGGTCATAATGAAATTCCTTGATATTCTATCCTGCTGTAAAGGGATCTGAAAATCCCCTGGTATCTACTAGTTTTCAGTCAGTTTATTTTTTACATATGATGAACTGTTGCCCTCATAGTTGAAAGATGTTAAGACAAGGTCTTCACAAAACTTTTGTTGGAGTTCATTTAGGACTGGGTACCATAGAAATTTAGGTAACTTTTTTGCAGTAAAGCTTCATTTGCTCCATTCAGTATTAAGTATTTCAAGTATTAAGAAACTTGGAGCTTCTTTTGAACTTTTGGTTTTGCGGATATTATTGACTTAAATTACTCATTATAGGCCTATTACTCACATCTGGACATTTGGACAACATTCATTGTGTTCAAAAAAGGTAGTAATTTTTTGGCCGTTGAAGGTAGTAAAAAGTAGTAAAATTTGGAAATGAAAAATCAGTAGTCACCATGATAAAACCCAAAAAAGTCCAAAAAAAACACTATTTAGTGGGTTTTTTAATGTGGGTTTTTTGGGCTTTTTTGGTTGGGTTTTTTTGGGTGGGTTTTTTATGTGCCAACCCTGGTTCTGCGTCAGTATTACATCCCAAAATTATCAATTTAGGGATTCACAATTCATTACATCCCTAAATTATCCAGGTGTGGGTGTCAAACAAACACATCCAGCCTAATGGTACCCGTGATTAAAATGTTCTTTTAATTGTGCACTGGTGAAGGTCGATGGGAAAACATCAGAAGCCGAACACACATCACTGGCGGATTCTCAAGAGGGATTAGAGGCCAATTCCGAAGATGATGGGGAAGAGGAGAACTCACAGGAAGAATCATCACAAGCCGATGACACATCACTGGCGGATTCTCAAGAGGGATCAGAGGCCAATTCCGAAGATGATGGGGAAGAGAGAACTCAAAGGAAGAATCATCACAAGCCGATGACACATCACTGGCGGATTCTCAAGAGGGATCAGAGGCCAATTCCGAAGATGATGGGGAAGAGGAGAACTCACAGGAAGAATCATCACAAGCCGATGACACATCACTGGCGGATTCTCAAGAGGGATCAGAGGCCAATTCCGAAGATGATGGGGAAGAGGAGAACTCACAGGAAGAATCATCACAAGCCGATGACACATCACTGGCGGTTTCTCAAGAGGGATCAGAGGCCAATTCCGAAGATGATGGGGAAGAGGAGAACTCGCAGGAAGAAAACGGAAACAAATCAGCCGTGTGCTTCGAGGTCGAGTATAGCACTGAAGGTATTAATGGAAAAAGTAACGAAGTGCATCAGGCTCAAGATTATGAGGTGTATGAAGCATCTTTCATGCGAGAATGGAAACTTGCTGCGCAGAAAAGAAGTGTCGAAACTAATCTAAATTATTTTTTGCAAAGAAAAATAAATCATTCTTATAAATTTAAGCAAAGATTCAAGGTGGTGATAGATAATTGTAGCCCTAACAACATATTTGAACCAGGACATGAAAAGCACAAGACTCTTCTGAATGGCATACGGAACGTGAATAATGATTGCGTTATAAAAGTTTATGAAAGGAAAAAACATCGCAACTCCAGTTTTGCAGGGGATCCACTTTTTAGCTTCCTGATTAAATGCCAAGAGCCATCATGTAAGCTGAAGCAAAAAATTGTTTATTTCCCCGGTCTCGAAGAAAAGGTGAACATATGTACCATTTATTTGTTGGAAAAGACCGAAGCTGATAAGAACCATAAACTAACTAGGCGACAAGCTGAAAAGGAGGAAAGAAGAGTTATTGGAGAAGCTGTTCTAAGATATGGACCCTCAAACGTGTACTATGATCAAATTCGACACGCGGCAGTTGGTAAGAATATGAAACCGAAGATTTTCTCTCTGAACAATTTGAAAAAACTTGGGCAGAACGTCAAGAACAATTTTAAAATGTCACAAGATAAAGAGAAGAATCTCCAATTAACCGCTAAGATTCTTCATAACATAGACTCAGCAGAGAACAAAATCATCCCAGGTTTTGTTTCCGAATTCGACCCACTTACGTCAAGGATCGTGCTGCAATCTGAAGGAGAGCTGCGCGAACTAGCTAGATGCCCCAATGTAACTCTTCATTTAGATTCAACAGGTGGTATCATCAAAGGTTCAGAAGGCCGAAACTACTTATATCACGCGGTTGTATACCAGCGCCACAGCGGAGCTCCACAGTTAACAGCAACCTCCATGTTGACAAAACAAAGTTCGGCCAACACCATCGAAGCCACGCTGGCCAGCCTCTTGCACAACTATCGAAAAGTGCACGGAAAAGAGCCCGCGCCGAAGTGCATAGTAGTTGACCACAGCTTTGCTTATCTACACGCAATAGTGTCCTCATTTAAGCTGGGCGATCTGCCTACCTACCTTGACAAGTTGTGGATGCATCCTGAAAAGTCAGAACTAAACTTCCTGAATATAAAATTGTGCAGAGCCCATTTTATGAACAATATCGCACACAACTGCAAAAAATTTTATCCGAATATGAAGCCCAAAGACCGTAGCATAATTAAACAATACTTCGCCGACATGACAGAAGCCTCCTCTAGAGATGAACTGTACTCTGTGTTTCGAAACCTGGCTAAAATAGTACAGAGCCGTTTTCTTGGAGAAGAAATAAAACCTCTTCTTGACCGTGGCTACGTTGGTAGTGAATGTGACAGTGTTGAGTCGACCAACGCATTGGTGGTTGAAGATGGCGGAAGATATCGTGAAAAATGTGCAGTAGGTAAAAAATTCGTGTCTGTAGCTGAAGAGGTAAAAAATAACCTTGCAAATGAAGGTAGTGTAAAAAACCCATTCTATTCTCCAAGTTTCATGGAGAAAATACTGACAACCTGCATGCCATTCACGCCACTCTGGTGTGGAATCCATGGTGGAACTGAAACAAACGGATTAGTGGAGGGGTGGCACAAGATCGTGAAGAGGGATATTCTCCGAGGAGAGCAAGTATCAACAGCTGACTATATTTTAAAAATATATGAACAAACTAAAGGCAGAACGATAGAATCCGAAAAAGACTACAAAATCGTTAAGAAAAAAGTCATTTCTGATCTAAGTGAATTTGTTGAACGTTGGTCGTCAAAGAAAAAAGAAAAATTGGAGCAATCTTACAGCTCTACAGCTAAAGAGAAAGCAAAAGTCCGACAGGGTCGTCTATCTGAGAAAGATGACACACGCGAAACGCAATCGACCCACGTTAGTGATATCGTGAAGCTGGCGAAATTTCGCCGTAGAAGCATTTCAACGTCGCCCCGAAAGAAGGAGTCGTACAAGAAAGTTAAATACAATGATGAACATAATCAGAATGTCAACAAAGAAAAATTGTTCTCTTTGGAAACGTACAAATCAGAAGAAACATACTCACCAAGTGAAATGATGTGGCTCAGTCGTTTTGGTCTAAAAAGGAAGGATAAGGATAACATCCTGCAATGCTACAGTTGGCTCACAAGTGACACGATAGAAGGCTTCGCAAGACTTGTTAGAAATTGCCATCCTCAGTATGAATTCGACTCGCCGCTGACGTGCTTTACTCCACCGCCCCTGAGATACGCCAGCGAAAAATTTATACAAGTCCTTAATACTACCTACAACCGGTGCAAGGTCATGGTCAAAAAGACTGGTTACAAAAGTGCGAGTGACGGCGGTACCCATTGGATAGTCATCACCAATGCATTGTCTCGTGACCGCTCTGAAGAAGGTGTAGCACATGTACAGCACATTTGTTCTTTAAACGGCGCACAAAGTACCGACGTAAAAGAGTATCTGCAGAATCTCTATACAGGCATAAAGACAATAAGGAAACTGATTATTGAATGTGTAAGAGTACAACATCAAATGGACGCATCCAGTTGCGGACCATTCTCTTTAGCGTTCGTTACGTCCGTGGTAAATGGTCATGATCCCAGCCTTATAACCTATGTCAAAGAGAAAATGAGAAGACACATCATCTTCTGCCTCGAGCAAAATGTTGTCATGGAATTTCCATCGTCAAAGAGAAAAGAGAACTTCACTGATGAAGAAGGAAAGCTCGTCGGACTCTACGGAGAAAGAATTTTCAAGATCGAAGAGATTCAGCTTGACTCCTGATGAAATGGCTCCTGTACAACTTTCGTTTTTAAGTGTTCATTTCATTTTTACGTTTTTCGAAGTCTTCTTTCCTTTTAGTTATTTTGTCCGAATAATTTCTTACGATTACAGTGAGCTCGACTGTCATTTTCGATTTAGTAGATGGTAGGTTGTTTTCATCTTGTTATTATATGTACATATTTTTTTCTCTTATATTTCATTTTCAATAGGTATATGTAGATTAGTATGCGTGTGTACGTATGTAGGTATATGTATATCTACATAAATAGACATACATGTTTCTATTTAATTTCTTTACGTGAAAACCATCCGGTTAATTAATTTAATTGCACTAGCGAAAAAAATATAAAATAGATCTATCACTTCCCCAGCGGCGTTTTTGTGAATAGGAAAAAATTGAGAATTACAATTAGTGAAATAAAGCCCAATTCCAAGAGCCTATGAATAGTAGTAAAATTTTCTTTCTGTCCGTATGTTGAACAAGCTATGAATTTTGATGTTGAGTATATGTTTGTTTGTCTACGCATTTCTACAGAAATTTCGTAGATATCTGCTAATCATGAGTGATATCCCGCTTACACTGTATCTCCATTTTACCCCATGTACCCATGTCCGCATGATGTTGGAGAAAATATGAAATATGTTCTTTTGTTCTTGTTCCTTGAAAACTTGAGTTTTCTTGAAATTAATTTTCCGAAATTAAAAAGCATTTCATTTTTACGTTTTTTGAAGTCTTTTATCATATTACTTATTCTTCCTCAGGTTATTTCTGACGATTACACAAAGCTTGACTGTCATTTTAGATGTAGCAGGAGCAAGATTGTTTTTTTATGTTTATTAGTATTTTCATTTTTCTTGCATTCATTTTCAATACGTATATATAAATGAATATGTGTGTGTAGGTGTGTGCATGTGTGTGTGCATGTGTGCGCACGCAAATATGAATGTCTATGTATCTGTGTGCACATGTACACGTTCGGATGTGTTTCTTTGACGTTCATATCTCACCAATTGCAATTAGTTCCATGTGGAAGGTTTTGAAGCCTCCGGCCCGGCAGAAATATTCCAATAATCGACTTCTGTAGAATAATTTTGTATATGTTATGAATAATTTTGTATATGAATGAATAATTTTTGTATATGAATAAAGGCTTCTTTATAGCCCAAATTATAGCCTCACTATAGCGGCAGACTGATTTTTGGCAGTTTTCCATTATAGTGGGGTTGTAATGAAAGGCATAAACATCAGAAAGCCTCGAAGACGGGAGCACTAAATGAGACCAATGGAGCTACTCAAGCCTTGGCATATAGGATTCACCTACAGAAGAAAAAATGGGTCGTGGTCGTCGTCTTCGCTGTACGCTATCTCAAGAAAAGTTCCATGTGGAAGGTTTTGAAGCCTCCGGCCCGGCAGAAATATTCCAATAATCGACTTCTGTAGAATAATTTTGTATACGTTATGAATAATTTTGTATATGAATGAATAATTTCTGTATATGAATAAAGGCTTCTTTATAGCCCAAATTATAGCCTCACTATAGCGGCAGACTGATTTTTGGCAGTTTTCCATTATAGTGGGGTTGTAATGAAAGGCATAAACATCAGAAAGCCTCGAAGACGGGAGCACTAAATGAGACCAATGGAGCTACTCAAGCCTTGGCATATAAGATTCACCTACAGAAGAAAAAATGGGTCGTGGTCGTCGTCTTCGCTGTACGCTATCTCAAGAAAAGTTTCATGTGGAAGGTTTTGAAGCCTCCGGCCCGGCAGAAATATTCCAATAATCGACTTCTGTAGAATAATTTTGTATATGTTATGAATAATTTTGTATATGAATGAATAATTTTTGTATATGAATAAAGGCTTCTTTATAGCCCAAATTAGAGCCTCACTGTACGCTATCTCGAGAAAGCTGAGAAGGTAAGGTAGGAGTTAAAATAAATGTAAAGGATGTATTCAGTTTATGTGTAAAGAGTCCAGACCTTCAAACGATCATGTGCATGTTGAATTCATCCTAATTATGTTGTAATTTTCACAATATCTTCCCCCAATGACAGAGTCAAGTTGACAGTATTAGGCATCAAACTTATTCAGAAATTAACATGACTGCAAGTACAGAAAAAATGAGACTTACAGATACTAATATTAGCCCGTTTGAGAGTTATTTGAAGTCGATGGGTGCATTCTTTAAGAAACGACAAGTGGTCCAAGCCAAGTTTTTTTGAGGGCGCGCGAGTCGGATAGGCTCAACGCAGAATTTCTCTATTTTCCCGAAAACCGTTGAGGCCGTGGTCGTGTGTAGGGCACCGTACTACTGGAAATGTTTCACTCTTTCATTTGAGAGTAATTTGAAGTCGATGGGTGCATCCGTTCGAAAGTTACGAGTCGGTAAACTTAAGTTTTTTGAGGGCGCGCGAGTGAGATAGGCTCAACGCAGAATTTCTCTATTTTCCCGAAAACTGTTGAGGCCGTGGTCGTGTGTAGGACACCGTACTACTGGAAATGTTTCACTCTTTCATTTGAGAGTAATTTGAAGTCGATGGGTGCATCCGTTCGAAAGTTACGAGTCGGTAAACTTAAGTTTTTTGAGGGCGCACGAGTCGGATAGGCTCAACGCAGAATTTCTCTATTTTCCCGAAAACCGTTGAGGCCGTGGTCGTGTGTAGGACACCGTACTACTGGAAATGTTTCACTCTTTCATTTGAGAGTAATTTGAAGTCGATGGGTGCATCCGTTCGAAAGTTACGAGTCGGTAAACTTAGGTTTTTTGAGGGCGCGCGAGTCGGATAGGCTCAACGCAGAATTTCTCTATTTTCTCGAAAACCGTTGAGGCCGTGGTCGTGTGTAGGACACCGTACTACTAGAAATGTTTCACTCTTTCATTTGAGAGTAATTTGAAGTCGATGGGTGCATTCGTTCGAAAGTTACGAGTCGGTAAACTTAAGTGTAAAGTCGCACGAGGTGAACTCAAGAAATCTCCAGAAATTCTCTACCTAACGGCTATATGAAGTCCCTCTGCTGCCGCCTGCCGGCCTTCTTTACCCTGTTTTTAGGGAGAAAGAGTGCGTTCCAGTTTCCGTTCGCGCGACTGGTCGCAATTTGGCACGCCGGTCCCTCTAGGCCTTGTTGGCCCCGTAACAGTACGTGGAAAGGTGTTGATGAGGCAGATGTGGAAAGCAGATTTGAAATGGGATGATGAATTACCAGAGACTCTTTCTAATTCATGGTTTAATCTTAAAGGTCATTTAGACTAATTGAGCGAATTTAGCTTTCCACGTAAAGCTTTGACCTCCGATGAAGATGTGAACTTGACCATATTTTCCGATGCATCAAAGACGTGCTATGGATTTAACATTTACGCTGTCGGAACAGGCGACAACGTAGAATCTAACTTACTTTTTAGTAGGAATAAAATATCCCCTCTTAAGACCAAGAGTCTCCCTACCTTGGAACTCTTAGCGGTGTACATTGCATTTGAATGTCTCTTGAATCTCTTGAAATCCTTAAAAACGGCCAGAGTAAAGTCTATCGTCTTTGCCATAGACGCACAAATAGTTCTTGCCTGGTTAGTCAACGGCTTCGTAAAAACAAAAAATGTTTTTGCCAATAACAGAGTCAAGGACATCCTGCAATTTCGTGAAACTTTGAGAACCGAGCACGCTCTAGAATGTGAATTCAAGTACGTGCCCTCTGAAATGAACCCTGCTGACTTGCTGACCAGAGGATTAACTGTTGCCGAATTTCAGAGAAAGTTGGATTTTTGGCGTTGTGGCCCTGCTTTCCTGACCGACTCATCTCAAGGCTGGCCCCACAGCCAGTTGGGATGCTTGCCAGCTTCACAGCAGGTCTTCACTTGTGCTGCTCAGCTGGCTTCTCCACAGCCAACAGTCGATACCGTTCTCGACATTAACAATTTTTCTGCTATTGACAGATTGCTAGGAGTGACCGCCCAGTTATTCAAACTATCGGACGTGGCGAAGAAGCGACCTGTGGACGTCGTAGACAACTACGCCAAGGCTCGTTTATATTGGGTAAAGTTGGACCAGTCTCGACAGTATCCCAATGAACTAGCTTTCTTGCAATCTCCTGAAAGTATTAATCCCCCTTCCTTGGTGAAGGATTTGAATCTGTTTCTCGACGACAACGGAGTGATCAGATCGAGGGGCCGTCTCAGCCGACGCCGACATCTCTCCTATGGCGTCGCTAATCCTGTGCTGGTTTCGAGGCACGGACGCCTATCAAAATTACTTGTTGCCTCGTGTCATGAGAAATGCATGCACTTGGGGGTTGCCTCCACGCTTAATTGCTTGCGAAATTTTGGTTTCTGGATTCCCAAACCTAGGACCTTGATTAGGATTAAACATTAAAGAATGTAAATTGTGCACCAAATTGAACGCTCGAACGTACGCGTATCCGAAGCCTACTGACTTTCATTCCCATAAGGTTAATTTTGTTGAACCTTTTCAGAACGTTGGAGTAGACTTCACCGGTCATTTCAACGTAAAATTTGTACAAACCTTTGTTAAAACGTATCTCTTAATCTTTACTTGTTTGAATATCAGAGCCATTCATTTGGAACTGATACCCGATATGTCTACCAATTCTTTCCTCTCTGCTTTCATAAGGTTCTCTAATAGATACCGCCTTCCAACAACCATGTTTAGTGATAACGCTCCAAGTTTCATCCAAGCAGCTGAATTGCTGAACTCTTCCTTTTCAGGCCCGTTATCAGGATTCTTGACTCGTAATAATATCAAGCATGTCCGTATCCCACTTTATTCAGCATGGTTTGGTAGTTCATGGGAAAGATTGATTCGAGTCGTTAAAAGCTGCCTATACAAATCAATTGGGAGGAACAAAATTGAGTACTTCCCGTTTCTGACCTGGTTGTCAGACGTACAAAACTCGGTAAATTCTAGACCATTAACCTAGGTTGATGAAAATGATTTATCAATAGAATGGGTTTCCCCGAATTCATTTCTCAAAATTTATCGTAACAATTCTACCTTGACTTTTGGAAGTATCGCGGGTCAGCAGTTGGTCCATCCGACTCGTTCCGACTTAATCGATACTCTCGAAATCAGAGAGGAGGCCGCCGAGAAATTCAAAGATTTCTGGTTCGAGGAGTATTTGCTTTCTCTCCGGCAAACTGACCGGAACATGTACCAACCTCAGTGGGAAAACAGAATAGAGGTTGGGGATATTGTCCTAATTTCTTCTTCCGTGAAACCCAGGCCTTTGTGGTCAATGGGACGGATTACCAAGTTGTTCACAGGTGCTGACGGGAACACGAGATCGGTCGAGCTGTTGAGGCCTGACCGTTCCACTGGCTAGTACGCCATTTCTCTCCTTTACCTGTTGGAGTTGAGCCTGAACAGCGTGGAACCTCTGTCAGAACCTAACCCTGCCCCCACTGAGCCTGCACCACCACCACCTCGATCACAGCGACTGGCAGCTAAAAAATGTAGAGAAACCTTAAAAACCATTTGCATTGATTTTTTCTCCCCTCGCCCGGGAGTGTATAAGAAATACAGTGCGCTCACCTCCGTAACATAGCAGTCTAGACCTCGTTTCACCACACACTTGAGGTTTGGAGCGCGAACGGAGGTGAGATCGTGAAATGGTCCCTAATTTTAAGTTTATTACGCTGATTACTTATGATTGCTACCTCTATCATTATTGCTATTATTGCCGTGATCATCTTCACTATCGCTACTGAAAATCACCCAGTGTCACCTGTGCCTGCGGATATTAAGATTTGTGCACACGGACGAGTGCTGAGAAGTTCCGTCGGGGCTGTCATCAAGGCCCGCGGTTGAGCAAGAGGACGAACAATTGAAGGGCAAAAAGCACAAGTTGGCTAAGCGCAATTTTGCTGCATAGTATGCTCTGCGGCTGAGCACACTAAGCTCAAACGTTCTCGTATTCAAACATCAGAGCTCAAGTAGGCTAAGCGACACTACGGCATACTTCGAACGATGATTGACATTGCCGTACTTGATGGTGTAAAGTAAAACAAGCGCGCTTGTTTAGAAAATGTGAAGACAAGTGCGCTTGTTTAGAAAATGTGAAGACGCCGAGTACAATGAAAACGTACTTAGCTAAAACCTGTATATAATGTTGAATTCAATGTATAAATGCATATCACTGGGTGCGTTCAATTTTTGAAAAATTATGTTTGAATGATTTCAGTAACAACTTTTAATTAAGGATGTATTACAACATACGTAAAGTTTAGGTCGTAATCAAAATTGTAGTTTTTCTGTATTTTTTAGTCATTTATCAGTTTACTTTCATTTTGTGACGTAATTTTAGGCAATTATAACAAATGAAAATTGTTTCTACGTGTGCATAAGAATCTTCATTTTGGTTTCCATATCAATTTAGATATTATCCAGGTCTGCAACAGTGGTAATATTTTTAGATGCTGAATTGAGCTCGTTAGATTCATAGCAATTTTTTTAAAATATCCCTAAAAAATGCATCTGAGAAGGGAAAGTTCATATGTTCAGTGCATTTAGTTCAAACTAATGTTCTCTGTTGTTTACATTCTTGAAAATGTTCAATTAATGACTTATTATGAGCAACTGCTTTTGCTAGATTTTCCCACAGTAGGAAACGACTATCGTTTGCACGGCAATTAGAACTCCAAAGTAGAGCGCGTATGGGCGTAGGAAGATGTGTTTATTATGCTATTTTTAGCTTAAATGTTGTCATTATTTGTACGGCTCCAAACTCTTTCTTCTAGTACTTTATTTTTCAATTTATTTCCTGACTTCCGGTTTTTGTGCAAATTAGATCCGGCGTTCGGAAGCATAATTATTGTGCGTAAACTCCCCGTGTATGTATTTGTATTTTATCCTTATTTTAATATTTTCTTGAAAACACTTTTGTTATACTAAAAGAGGTCTAATTATTTCATATTGTATATTAATTTCGTTAGATTTACATTTACATGAGAAAGATAAGCATTTCAGAAATTCAATGCTGAATAAGTTTCACCGAGAATTTTCGAACGCCTCAAAATAAAAACTTTGCTTCTAACTAATTACCACATCGAAACAAGCAAGTCTACATTTACCAATCATCTAGGTTGTTCATGAACATCATAATGCCGAAAGTTCCCTACAGTCAGTATTTACGTATTGCGTTAGTGTGCAGTACCTCATTTTAAATTATTCTTTGCACAAAATTTACGTTAAAGAATATCAGGCATCAACGACCCATATTACTGCAACTATAATCGGGTCTGTGGTAAATAGAGTCTTTCGTTATGTATTGTTTATAACTTTTAAAATTCTTCGCTTGTACGCGCGTGTGGCTTGAAGAGAGAATATTAAATTGAAACCAGCCTGTCTCTATGAGATTATTGGACTCACTGTATTAGTTGATAATTTCGCATGTCTCGCGCTGTAACAAAAATTTTATAATGCGAAGCAAATGAGAAATAAAAAATCAAGTATTATCCAGCCACAGAAGAAATTGGCCAATGCCACAAATGCTCATGAAGTGTCAGTACAAAATTAAGCAAACGGTTGTCCTTTACTATTTTAATACTGTCGAAAACATACCATGTACCTTGTCCTCTCAGAACAAGGAGCACAGTACTACAATAATTATAATTTCTTGTTAGGCAGAAGGACGTAGGGTATACCAGCTATTGATGGTGCATGTGTCCAATTAAATTGATGCTTTTTTGTGAACTACCATAATCGACTCTAGTCCTGCGTTTGAGTACTTATGTTACTCCGCCTGTACCATGAACCGTCTATGTAATATTCTGCTTGTTGCTTCCCTAGTTACTTCGTCCGTTACGCTTTCGTCAGAATTTGCGGCATCATGGATACAAAATTCCTGAATGTTGCATTAATATAGGATAGGTTAGGTTAGCATAGGTTAGGTAATGTTGAAATTTTTTCACGGGTCCACCTAGCCTAACGATGACACTGTCCGTGGAATTTCCACGGGTCAGGCAAGTATTAAAGAATGACATCTGTTGCTCAGCGCTTCCTTCATCCAGAGTTTTCGTTGTGTATTTAACACTTGCGCTATGTTATTTACTTCAATTTAATACATTTCATTTGCACGTGCGTGGGGTCTGAAGAGAGGGATATTAAATTGAAACCAGATTGGCGGAACGATTTTTACTTAACTCCCTCATAAGTCTTATTACGATTAAAATAAAAAAATAAGGCGAAATCTCAACAGCGAACACAAAGTATTGTCCTTGACTATATCAATTATTTAAAATATATATTCAAAACTCCATCTGATAAGTTCAATATGGACTGCTTAGGCAGCCACTCGATGGACGTCTAAACTAAAAAGAACAAAACCGTAGAGTAAAATAAAAATCCAAAGGGATTAATTCCGTACAGCAGTAACTGGGGTTGACGAAACAGTTTTTCTATGACATGGCATACTAGAGAAAACAAAACTTTGATGAGGCGCCAAGTTAATGATACTACAGGTTACAAAGGTTACGACACAAAATTCATACCAAATTAACATGCGGTGACGCAGTGCTCACACTAGCATGACATGACGCAAAGTTACTCAATATTTAGCAGTAAAATCATAACACCAAACAGCCAAGAGTCTTTTGAAAAAGCGCTGCATTTTAAGCCTTTGAAAACAATTAAAACACTCTATTAGTGCACCGACAGTTTCTCATGACCCCTGGAAACATTGAATCACATAGATAGGCAAACGGAAATTTGTGTCACGTTGTACTATTTTATTTGAAAGACGTGATCCGTATCCAAAACTAAAGAATCAACTCGTGATGGTTTCTACATCCACAAAAAAGGTAAAGACGTCAGGGTTGCGGAGTCGGAGTCGGAGTCGGGAGTCGGAGTCGCCGGAGTCGGATGTTTTAGGGTGGAGTCGGAGTCGGAGTCGGAGTCGCTTCTCTGAAGTGTGGTGGAGTCGGAGTCGGAGTCGGAGTCGCTACTCTGAAGTGTGATGGATTCGGAGTCGGAGTCGGAGTCGCTTTTCCGAATGTGGTGGAGTCGGAGTCGGAGTCGGAGTCGTTCATTCGGATGTGGAAGAGTCGTGGTTGGAGTCGCTATTTTTTGGTGTTTTCGATTCTAATTTTTGCTTAAAATTATTTATAATTCTTTAAAACTAGAAGTAAACCAAAACAGAGTTAGAATGCTTTGCTGAAAAATCTAAGAAATACGCAATGTTTTCGTTGATTGTTTTGTTCTAAGTTTGAAACAGCGTATTTATTCCTATCACCTAATACCGCCATGTTATCTAGTCATTGAGGGTTTGCACAGATATATATGAGAAACCTACGAGTGCGAAATATAATTTTTGTACCCAGCATTAATGTATATTTTGTGGTTAAAAGCAGGAATTAGTAATTGAAAGCATCGCAAATTCATTCTGTATATTTCTGTTTTGTTCATTTTTCCTTC
Organism: Morinoia aosen; assembly: GCA_030386875.1. Classification (NCBI taxonomy): domain Eukaryota; kingdom Metazoa; phylum Arthropoda; class Malacostraca; order Amphipoda; family Talitridae; genus Morinoia; species Morinoia aosen. The sequence goes on along the minus strand of CM059574.1, from coordinate 57,135,138 downwards.
AATTAATACATAGGAACAGGAAAATAGTAGTAAATGTGTTGCAAGTTACTTGCAGAACATTTCAGCTGATGCAATACATTGTACTCACATAAAGAGTGGTAACTCTGTATGCTCAAAATGAAGCATTGATTGATAATGATCATAAACATTTCTAGTCTTTTGGTTATGATTCATTGCCAATGAGTAGTCTTTGCCGAAACCTGAAGCTATGGTCTAGTGCACAAAGACTTCTAGTTTTCAAGTCATGTTATCAAAATTGATATGGCTTCCGTGTTTTTAAGTCAAGTTAACATGTATTGATAATAAAAATTTCTTCTCATTTCTCAAGTTATTCCTTGAATGTAATTTGGTTCTTTCAGAGTTATATTGTATTTCACTATTTCATCATCATGTTTAATTTTTATCTTCGTATCACTCCCCAGTTTCTAAGCTAGTATACGCTGAAATGCAGAATTTTATAATTATGTTGATACATTTTTAAAAACTGAAATAGTATTTGTTTTGTAGCATTATGTAATTAATTACTTCTTGTTAAGGAAGATTTGGAAATGTTGTAAGGTTATCTATATCGGCATTGAGACACTTGAAAAAAAAAAAATACGATGTAAGCGAGCTGCAATGAAAATAATTACACACACCAGCAAAAACTTCACTTACAATCACACACACATTGTAACTGAAAACAATGCACTATCTCAGCTGCAATGGTTTTTGCATTTATGCGATAGTACAAATTCTCTTGCTGGAAACGTTTCAAATTGCTCCAAAAAACACGAAATGAGAAGAACCTGGGCGTTTATTAAAATAACAAAGTGTCCAATACAAAGTAAAAAGTTAGACGAAAATAAGAGATAGTATCATAATACACGCAAAGAAGCTAGAAGTGACTTTTATTCGTGAAAAAAACTTTCCGAAAACGTCAGGCCCCTGCAATGAAAGCAGAACAACTTTTGCTTATTATAGCCGAAATGTAACATAGTGTTGAGCAATAATATGACACCTTTTTCTGCATTGTTACCCTTCATAGTGTAGATACAAAGAAGAAAAGGCAGTGTGCAAATCTTACCTACCTTATCTACACGTATATCATAATTTTGGGGATTTGAAGCATAGTCATTGAATTAACTACTATAATTTCACTGAATTAGTGCATACTTAGTAATAAAAAACTGTTGATGCTTATCTATGCTTCTCAGTGTAGACAATGCCTACATTACCTACTCAGAAAACACTTGTCAGTAATATACAGGGTGTTTCAGATTCAGAATAAGAGGCAAAAAATTGCACACCAAATAGAAGATATCCAAATAAAAACTTTTTCTTCCATAAAATTTTCCGAAGAAAGAGACATTGAGATATTAGCAGCTTATTGTTTTAAAGGGTGAAATTTAATGAATAAACTACTCGCAATATTTATTTTGAATTTACGTTGATCGGGCGAAATGTGCTAGTTGCAAGACCTCCTAGATCTCCTGACATGACTCCACTCGATTTCAATTTTTGGGGACACGTGAAGAGCCTTGTTTATGCTACACCCATTGGGTCTGAGGAAGATCTTGTGGCCAGAATTGCAGTGGCTGCAGGTGAGATACCTTAATGCCAGACGTGTTTCCTAATATTCGGCAGCCGTTAAGGCTAACATTCGAAAAGTGCATAGATGTAGGTGGAACACATTTTGAACAATTTTTGTAAAGTAAATTCAGAATCAATACCGCGAGTAATTGTGCCATTAAATTTAAACCTTAAAAACAATAAACACCTAATGCCTCCCAACCCCGATTTTTTGGGTGAAAATTTCATAGGACAAAAAGTGTTTATTTGGCCATTTTCTACTTGATGTGCAATTTTGTACCTCGTTTTCTGAAACACTCAGTATACATAATTGTGTACACGACTCGTCAAATGACGGGATTCGATATTGTCTGTATCGAAATCTTCCAGATGTGGACCATAAAGAAATATTTTCATCCTAATAGCACCCGCGATTAAAATATTCTAATACTTGTTCACTGGTGAAACTCGCATCACAGATACAGTAGTTAAGTATCTCTAAGAGCGTGAAAGGAAGACAGATCAACCAACAAAGACGAACAGCCAATTTTGTTTGTTCAATGAAATTTCCTGTTGAATATTTTTCGTATTTCTGATGGCGGCTTTGTGGAAGAAAAAGTTTTCTTCAGTTGGCCTCTCTTAGTTCACAGACAAGAATTTGAAACTGATGAAATTAGATCTTTTTGTTCGTTGTTTTTTGTTTTGCAGCTGCATATTTATTTCCGGTTTTTGTGTTTAAATTTAACTTTCTATAAATAAGCATGTTTGCGCTTCTAGCAGACTGCATTAACCTTAAATAGCTTTAATTAACATTACTTGTGACGCTTTGGCGTTCACTCATTAAATTATCTTTGAGCTTGCTCTGCTTGGGCAGCATGTCTTCCTTTTAATAAAAGTGGGTCTGGTACCTCTAACTTATTTCTATTGCGTAAAAAGCAGTCTCTTTCTGCGACTTGAACTCCTCGACCCGGCTTTTGCAGCCTCTTGAATAGGCACTTACTATTCAAGGTAATTAATTGTCAATTAATTGGTAACATCTTAGTGCTATATGTAATCTTACAATAAGATACGATATTCACCTAGTCGGCGACCGGACATCTTAAAACTCTGTATCTCTCTACTCAGAACGCCTCTAAAATTTCCTACCGGAGTACCGTGCTGATGACCGGCCGCGTCCATTGGGTGTCTTCTATTTTTAGCGAGTATCGTTTTAAAAACTAACCTTACGTTAAAGAAGATTTTCGGTCTTCATTTCAAAGGAATTCAATAATAAAAATATCGCAGAGGACGCTCCTGTGCGTACTGTTGGAATCCTCAAGATCCACCTAACTTGGGTACGGTTTCTCTTTTTGCGTATCTCGGGAAACGACTTGCTGTTGTTCCCATGAAGTTCTTCTGTATTTGAAATAAATGTTCGACCAATTTCTCTTAAGTTTTAAGTCCTAAAATTTCATTGAACTAACATAGGAGAGATTACGCTCACGAAATAGCTAAACCTATTTATTAATTTGTTCAAAGGAGACACTTGACCATTTATTGTATAAGAACAATCAATACTATACTGCGTGCCCCACAAAAATGTCCCGGACTTTTTAATTGATAATATCTCCGCTTAAATTAACATATTTTAATTGTCTTTTATTTACAATTTATTCAATTTGGTTTCCTTTTGAAATAATATAAGTTTTTGAAAATCAGTTGAATAAACTTCAAGGTGATCGATTTACTGAAAGGGGTAGAAAAATTGTTCAAAGGGAAAGTTTTAAAAACAACACTGGTGTTCTTCATCATTCCTCAATACCTACTGTTGAGAATAATTTCATAACGATGTATCGTACATACAACTAAGTATTTAAACCCTCTGAGAGGTTTCAAGTTTCAAGTGTTCTCAATAATAGTGTTTCAAGGACTGATAGAAAACGGTGGAATAATGGGTAAAACTCTTCGTTCAATGGTGGCTAGAAGTAATACTTGCCTTGAGAGAAATGGAGGGTATGTCGTTAAGGATATATAAGGTAATGATTTGTTACTCCTTAAAATTTTTGTGTGTTCAGTTTTATGGAAACTACAAAATAAGGAAGAATATCAATATTGTTTTAAAAACTTTTCATTTGAACAATCAATTTTTCTACTCCTTTCAGTAAATTGGACATTATAAAGTGGTTATTCAACCAATTTTCAATAACATAAATTATTCGAAAAGGAAACAAAATTTACTACATTGTGAACAAAGGCAATTCAAATATGTTAATTTAAAGCTGAGATATAATTAATTAAAAATCGGGGACATTTTTACAGGACACCCGATATAATAAAAAACAAGGTGTCCGTCAATGATAAGTACATGTTCTCGTGCGTAATTTCCCCTATCTCATTACAATAGGAATCTGCTTGCTTGGACGGTATCATAAATACATACATACATACATACATATACCGGGCTTATCCTCCCTATGGGAGGGTAGCCGACAGCAGGCCACAATCCCCACACTTAGTCACTAGGAGGCGAGAGAGGCAGCACTGGCTGCACCTGAACTGCTAGGATCAGCAGCAGCCCAGCACAACCACCTCCCACAGTCAGGCCCGACAGCCACAGCTGGTTTACCCCGACCGCTTCATTGAGTGCAGCCCCTCCCCCCGCACATGACAGGTCAACCCCATCACAAGCGGGCAGCTTCCAGTAACGCGTCAGAAATAAAATTACCTCCTTATACACTGCTCCCACGCACTTCTGTCCGCAGCCATCCCTCTCGCCACGTCCACAGTCAGACCCCTCTCATACAAAGCACGTCTCACCCCATCCATCCTACTCATCCGTGGTCTACCTCGCGCTCGAAGACCACTCACTTCTGACATATATATCTTTTTCACCAGCCGCTCAACATTCATTCTTTCAACATGCCCAAACCATCCAAGCACTTTTTCATCCACTCGCCTGCTCAACTTTTTGATAACACCAGTCTGCCCCCTAACCAACTCATTCCTGATCCTATCTCTTCTAGTTACTCCATACGTGCTCCTCAAACACTTCATCTCAAACACATCCAACTTCCTCCTCTCAGCTGCTCTCAACCCCCAGGACTCTGCTCCATACAACAAAACTGGCACAATCAAACTTTCATACAGTCCCCTCTTAACATTCATACTCAAACTCCTGCATTCAAAAACTTTCCTCATTGCACCCAATGTCTTACAACCTTCACTCACTCGATGCTTCACTTCTACTTCCATACTATCCTTAACAGTCACATCCGACCCGAGGTACCTAAAATGCTCTACCTCCTCTAAAACTTCCCCATTCAACCTCACATCCAAAGTTCCAAACACTCCACCTCTTGAACATCTCATCACCTTACTTTTATTCACATTTACCCTCAATTTCCGCCTTTCGCACACTCTACCAAACTCTGTAACCAGTCTCCAAACTCAGTATCATAAATACCATCGAAATATGAAAAACCAGGCATCTGCTCACTTATGTTTATAAGTAGAAACCATTGCGTGAAAATCGAATCAACTGTCAAGAAAATGCGGCTCATCGCATTTAAATTTCAAAGGCATTTAAATGCTTAAAAGGTATGGCAAATTTTTTAAAAACCTCTTGCCAACAATAATTTAAATTACAATTCAGATAGGTATTATGTTATACAATTTGCTTGGTTGTTGTGTGCGTTTGTGACGTTTTTAAATATGCTTAATGACCGTATCTGTGATACGAGTTTTACCAGTCACAAGTATGAGAATACTGTATTTTAATCGCGGGTACTATTACAATGGATATATTTGTTTGCCATTTTATCTTGAGATTTTTTAAAACGATTCCATTGGATCCCGTCATTTTTGACCAATCATGTACACTAGTATCTTGATTATTAACAATCTGTAGTCAATTTAAAAGTCGTTCGATAATAAAGAATATAATGAACATATGCACAGGTTTCAACACCTGCAACCGTTTACTACTAAGAATGACTGTCGTGTGTTTATTTATACGTTTTGTGTCACGCTGTTAAGAATAATTGATAAGAAAAAATTTGCACTGGCGGTCTTGGTTCCAGTTCACGGTCAATTAATACACTCATTTTCGTTGTGCAATAGCTCTATAATAAGTCACTTTCATCACAATTAGAGCGATCCATAGCCTTATATACTCAAGTTTGTATCGTGAATACCGAGTTCGGCGGGGTATTGCATATTACAATATGCTGTATTGTATATTACAATATACTGTATTGCAATGTACTGTATTGCATATTAAAATATACATACACAAGTTCGCAGTTGCTTTCAGTAATGCTGAATTTCTGTATCTCGGATACGACACGAATGGCTATAACTACTTCTCTTGCGGCTCAAAAATGCTGTGTTCTGAGTGTTTATTACTCTTATAAGAAATTTAAGTTACCTTTGGAATAAGCTGAAAGCATGGAAACTCCACTCAAACGAAAATTTGTTGTAGAAAGGTATTGAATCTCGTCATTTTTGACGGTGTGTGTACACTAGTTAAGAAATAAAATATTCATCTTATAAATTATGAATAGGTGAAGTAGGAGCCACAAAATTGTGAATAGGCGGAGTCGGTGTTGGAGTCGCCAAATTCTGGAGAAATGGAGTCGGAGTCGGAGTCGGAGTCGCCAAATTCTGAAAAGGTGGAGTCGGAGTCGGAGTCGGAGTCGCCAAATTCTGAAAAGGTGGAGTCGGAGTCGGAGTCGGAGTCGCCAAATTCTGAAAAGGTGGAGTCGGAGTCGGAGTCGGAGTCGCAAAATTCTGGAAAGGTGGAGTCGGAGTCGGAGTCGGAGTCGCAAATTTATTCCACCGACTCCGCAACCCTGAAAGACGTAACTACTGTAAATGAAAAAGAACTGGTAACCTCTATTGAGTGTCAAGTCGATGATAATCGTAGAGCCTAGTGCAAGTAGCATCTGTGGGCATATAATAAAACGGTTAGGAAAGAAGTTCAAACATAATAAATATTCAAGAAGGAAGTATTAATGATTATAAAAAGACACCAGTGAACAAAATAATGGTGGTCTCGAATAAGCAAATCAAAACAACACACTATTTTGACAAAACAAGTCCTACCTTATCTTCAGATTGAGACTTTACGTTCTCCACGTGGGAGCACTGTTTCTCATACATAGTAGTTTTACCCCTTCAAAAACATCTAGGAAATAAAATGAGTAATCTATATAGCAAATCATATCGTTAATACTAGAAGTAATGTAGGTTCCCAAATGTCTCGGTAACGGACAAAATCAGGTCGAAGCTCTCATGGTTCAAACATCAGACTAAAAAGAAATCAATCCTGCATTCAATAATCCATACACAAGCCATCTCAACCGCCTTTTCTTTTCCACTTCACATTTTTCCTCTAAAAGGCAGATGATTATCATGTTATTTTTACCCTTTCACCACAGAAGTTATCCTCAGAGAGAAGTTGGGAAGGGACCATCAAGTATAGACACATAAGCGAGGAATCCACGATTAATACAATACATACGACCACCATACTATAAATCGACCACCAACAGCTTGACATTTAGAATTCGGTAGAAAATTTAACAAGTTAAAAACATTGATAAAGTAATGAATCGGAAAAGATGGTCCTTAACCAAACCGAAAACACGGTACTTCAACAAAAATAAGGCTTACCTAGTCATCAGCTAATTCTTACAGATACAAGTTATATTCCACTGAGGGGCTTGAAATTATTCTATAAGCACCTATTCCATACATCCTAGAAATAATAGGGAACTACACACCTGAAGTGCACGTCAAATGAATATATTTCATCAAAATTTAAGGATACGTCAATCATTTACTTTAAAACAAACTCGTAGCTTTTGATGTAAGTTTGTAATGAATATTCTATTTACATATCACCAGAGGTCTTGTTCTGCGCAAAAATTTTAATCTGAATTAATGTACTATTGAAGTCATGAACAATACCTTCCAGGTAACGGGTATCTCTAATATAATATCAAAAGACGCATATAAAATTTTTGAGAGCACTGGATCTCTAGTTTTTGGTTTGCCTCGAGACGTCTAACTACTTGTACTTCGAAATAATATATGAATCAAACGTGGGGAAGTTCTTTATAGAAATCATGATAGACTGGCGGCACAAAATTTAGCAATTGCATTAGATCCTTGTATTTTTCCTTGCTAATGGAAACTGAATCCACAGATTTTTCAAGAACAATTTCATGCCCCTCTTTAGTAGGATAGTTGAGCTGGAATTCATCGTTGCTTTGCGTTGTTTTGTAGAAGACTGTAGGAGAATTTGTAACGACCTTGAATGCCTTCAATTTGAGGAAATTAAATTGCTCACTCGCCGTTGTTTTTGTTGAATTAAAGAGCCGTGAATTGACTAGGGCATCTCTCTCGAAAAATTTATTCCTCATGTCAATCACTTTGAATGAATAACTTTTCTTAGCTTTTGAGACCAAGTCGTATTATTCTTCTTTCGAATAAATTAATTTATTTTTCGCTTTCTTTTCGATAACTGCAAAATCTCTGTCATTAGGCAAGAAACTGTGCCCGGTTTCCATGAACGTGTGCTCCCAAGACTCGAAACCTTTAACGTCACACATGTGCATGAAGAAATATACCACAGCTTTATTTCGATTTTGTCCCCGCAGGCATCACTGAATGTTTGAACGTTTTTTAAAGAAGAGCAATCAATGGAATCCAAAAAAGCTGAGATGCTTGAACAAATTTCTTTCGACCCTCGCCGTCCCTCACTCTCAAGCGACATCGCCATATACCCTCGGTTGTCTTGCCCAGTATTAATTCCTACATTATAGACCCAAAGTTGTCGCTTGTAAAATGCAGATGAGGTGTTCAGTCGAGGTAATGGCTGAGTTTTTTGCATATCATAAGTGAACGACAGAACTGAGCTATCTTTTTTTGCTCACTCTCTAGAACTATTTAGCTTAGATCTAGCACCTTGAGCCCGTCCATGGTGTCTTTCCAGATCTAATTCAATATCGATTTTTTGTTCAATTTCAACCGATTTTAGTTTCACAGTAGCTGCATCGCAAACTGCACAAGTGTCTGTCTTTGGGACATAAATACCTATGTTGTATTTGGAAAATTCTTTGTAGAAAATTGGTTTACTGACGACTTTTCTGCCAGACTGTTTTTCATTTTCTACATAAAGCTCGTAGAGAATCGGCTTAGTTAGTTTTTCGTGAAAATAAAGTTTACTACTATTGGAATAATGGCTAGTAAATTTTGGAAAGGAATCTAAAAATATTCTTATGTGTTCCTTTTCGCATTCAGAAGTTTTGTTATGACAAATTTTTCCTCTTTTATCAGGGGAGCAAATTTTTTCTTTGCGTTTTTTGTTTAAACAATATTCGACTCGCATTTTCGAAATGGCCAAAGTTTTGAGGCACACTTCTTTGCACACTCTCATTTCATCTAAGAAGAATGATCGAGATTTTGATTTTTTAGAAATTCTGTAAACCCTTTTAGGTGGATTTTCAGTAACTGTACTTGCAATGAAATTCGACTGAGCTTGCCAATTATTAGAAGCCCAAAATCTTTTAAATATTTCTTTTAGTTTATCTTCCGACAAGTCACCGCAGTTGTAGCGGCAGTTGCAACGAAAGTATTGAAATTTTTTCTCTTCAACAAATTTTCCCGTCCTACTAAAATAACAACGCCCGGAATTTCTCGCCAGTTTTCTAGACAAACTTGGTCGTTCTAGAGGTTTAGGTGGAATCTGTAGAACTTCCACACTCGGACCCATTTGGCCATTCACAACCGGATTAGGGCTTTTTTCTTTATTCAGAGTAGTCAATAACGTTGGAGTTGTTGCTCCAGACGTCTCTGTGACCGCTAATTCGGCCCTCGAGATCTCTGCAGATATCTTGTTCTGATAACCTGAAAGTCAGAAAGATTGATTCATGTAATGTTACCAGAGAAAAGGAACATATTTTGGGGGGGAAAATTTCATGACACACATCACACATGAAAAGAAAGTCTATTCGGAGTCAAATGTACTGCATTATTAATTACTAAGATCATTTTCGTGATGGGTGTTTGACTGAAAGTAACAAATAACATTAAATATGATAGAATGGTTTCTAATTAAATAGGCAACAAAGTGACAGTCGAAATTTACACTAAAGACTCATCCTTTGCGTAATCGATTAGGTGCAGGTAACAGGCAAGTGTGTTTTTACCGCACGCATCATGTCAACTTTTCCTCAAAAAACTTTATTTACAAGTCTCAGCTCAATATTAGTTTACTGCAGCTGTGTTGATGCACGGTAGGACTTGGGGACTCGCAAGTTAGATCGAATGTTTAGAAAAACTGAAAGTTAAGAAACTTTTTAACCACCACAACAAGGTATCTGAACTGAAAAAAAATCATGTTCTCACAGTAGCTGCTCATTTCTACATTTTTTACCACACATCACTTCCACTTATAAAACATACGCTAATTCTCAGAACCATTTCCTACTGTTGAAGCGAGAGTAAATGGAGACAAACAGTGGGTTTGAATGGCAAAGCTCATTTGGTTTTCAATTCGTAATTCGACCTAATAACCACATACAGAGAGTTTGCAGATAACCCCACACAATTTGCAAACCCAACAACGAGAACAGCGCGCATCAAAACGAAAAGTAAATTAACATGAAGGTAGTCTGCATTTGCGCACATCTTTCATATGCAAATTTTTTGCACCAAAAGAACTCACGACCTATCGCTAATATCATGAATATCGAAGTACGAGTGTAGTTTTTTATCGTTTCTTTCGTACGATTTCGATGATCAGTCAATGCTCAAAACATGCCCTTCAATATTTTCCTAACTACTTTCTTCGTTCATGACAGTGAGAATTTGACCTTTCGACTAACCGCGGAAAACCAATTTGTTTAGCACTAGGGTGAAACTACAGGGGTGAAACTAGGGTGACGCAGAAAAGGTTGAAACTGCAGAGATAAATCAAAAGCTACAACCATTTAATGTGGATATAGAGACTTAAGGAGAGCGTCCCCCATACGGACTTTTTTCTTTATTATTAAACCTAGAACAATGAAATTTCGTATACTGATAGGATATTAAATTTAGAACCGTTTTTGCTTAGAGGAAAAGTTCAATTTTCTTGAAAAGAAAATGGGAAATCAAAGAAAACGAAGTTTGAAGGGGGGGGGGGGGTTTCAAAAATCTTCTCCTCCTACAGTTTTTGAGCCACAGTGATGATTTTGGTATCATTGGATGCGGAAAGACACGGACTTTTATGGTAACTAAAATTCATTCCAAAATTATTTATTGCTCATGAGTTATGACGTCATAAAATTGTACATATCCGAAAAAGTACATTTTTTTCCTATTTTTACACATTTTCATGTTGAAAATGGAAATTTGAGAAAACAAATTTTAGTTACCCTAAAAGCCCGTGTCTTTCCGCATCCAATGATACCAAAATCATTACTGTAGCTTAAAACCTGTAGGAGGAGAAGTTGTTTGAAACCCCAAAAACCATTGTTTACATTATAAGCAAAACAAAGAAACATAAACAATTCAAATAAAAAATTTGGTAAAATTTTTGGTTCAAGTTAGACCCCTGAAATCATTATAGAGTAATCCAGAGCCATAGGAGATGACATAGCAACTTTGCGCCGTGAAGAAAATGCCATTGGAGAGGTGTAACATGATAAAATACCACTTCCCCCTCCCCTCCCCCCCATTCTTTAAACCCCCGTAGCGGGCGAACGAGTGAACGTACGAGTTTCATTTTTTCACAGGATGTACCTGACCTCTTACACTTCTTCTAGCAGCAAAAATCCCAGTTTCTCAAGAAATCTCAAAAGCATGGATTCATAAGGGGGACGCTCTCCTTAAATCTCCAATTAATTGGTAATAAAGAACATCTACACCGTTATTAATGTAAAATATAAAATGGCGATAGAAATTTTCCAACTTGAGAGCAGTGATAATCGCCTCACCCTATCCGCTCAAAACACGCCACCTGTTGTACAAGTTCGTGAGGACGTACTGGTAAAATTCTTTGTGTTTATCAAGGACAGAAATTAGTTGTACGTTTTTTAGAGTGTTGGCAACCGACTAAACGCAGTTGTCCTTGGCACATACATTCATTAGCTTTTAGCTACCGGTTCTAGAAGTACCGCTCTACTTTTCCGTAACATCGTAGGAATCAGACGTTGAGTCATGAAATTCGACCGATCTGTACGCAGAAAATTCTTTGTTATCTCGAAGCATCAATCTCAAAATGGGTAAACTTTCGAGAAATTTAGGAAGTTGTCGTCTCTAACAAATAATACAACCGAAAACTTTCAGAAATGACCCATGAATCGAACATGTGTAAACACAGAGCATCAAAATCCTCAAAAGTTCACCAAACGACTTCATCAGCACCATTAGTAAGCTCACCATTACGACTTGATCGACATTAGCAAAAAAATTATTAAGAGAGAACTGAAATAGTTTGAAGAACCATTAAGGAATAATAGTGTACAAAACCTAGCTAAATGCAACCAAAACCAAACAAATTTCTATTGTTGAAGTAGCTGAAAATGTAATCTAGTTTTATATTTCAAATGCACTTTAAAGAATAGAATTTACTAAATGAGCGTCGACTTCGATGAAGCTATTACAAATGAAAAACTAATTTAATGAGACAGATTTACAAAAATAAAAACAAGAACCAACGTTATGGAGAACATTTATTATAGCAAAAATTTCGGAATAAAAATTATTCCATCACCAGTGTTGGATGAAATAAAAAGTAATTTTCAGTCATGAATAAGACGGAAACGATCTGAATGGAAATACCAATCAAAAACGGAAAAAAAAATAAAAACCTATTCTAACGACTAAAATACCACACATAAGCGTATAGGTAATATGCACAGTACATACAGGCGTACACAACTATAGATAAACAACACACTCATACACCTATACATTTATATATAAATATATATATATATATATATACATATTATAAGGGAATTATATGCGTGGACGGAAGAGCCCGCTTTCGCCGTGCCATGCATTGCTTTCGTTGCGCCTCGATCACCTTTTAGGGTGATTGATAGCGCAGTCGGTAGCGTGTTGGCGCGGTAACTTATAAGTCACGAGTTCGATTCCCATGAACTCCCTGTACATTTATTTCGTTTGAAAAAAACCTATGCGTGGACGGAGAGCCCGCTTTACCAGACTCAGTAATTGTTTCTGGGGGTGATATGACTTTGAGCTATTGATATACATATTATATACATATTATATATATATTATACATACGTATTATATACATATATATACATATTTATATATATATATCAATATATATATGGTATTTCTTCCAGCACTGATGATGGAATAATTTTTATTCCGAAATGTTTGCTATGATAAATGTTCTCTATAACGTTGGTTCTTTTTTTATTTTGAGAATAAGATTCCCTAAGAATCGCGCTTTAAGTACAAATATAGATTTAAAAAATTATCATACCGATTTCACATAACGTTCCAGATGGAGTTGGGGAGACGTCCAATCTCTCAACCGGTACTGCGGTGGGTGCCGTTGGAGCGCTGGCTAAATATTCATAATCCGTATGAAGTTCTGCCGTATTGGGTAGTATGTCGCCCGCTGCGTTATCATCTGAATAAATTGACTTCTAATATTGAAAATACATTTGAATGGTGAGGAGTACAGTTAAGGAGAAATAAGTAACAAATTAGAGAATTCGGCAAAGTAATATTAAAAATATAGGTAAATTTGGGGCATAGGTTTTATCAGCGACTGTGATCGTTGTGTGTCACCAGGGAAACAAGTTTCCCTTGTACTCGTATGTCGACGGATCGTTTAAAGCAATAAAAAACATGTGGCCTGGAGATCATGAATAAAAACTCCCCTAAGTTGTTCTAAAATCAATGTTAAAAGCGATAAAGGCTTTGTAGCGCTAAAGGCAACTAAAATTCTCAAGTATGAACACAAACACAAGAAACACATGCACAGGTGTGCTCCTACACAAGTCTACCTGAGAATAGAAAATAAGTCAAGTTGAAACTTCAGAGATAAAAGCTTAAGGAGAATTTAGTAGGTGCTGAATGAACGGGAAGCATTAAAAAGAAAAAAGTCCTTGTTGAAAGCAAACGCATAATTTCAACAAAAAAGGGTTCCCTATCCATCAGCTCCGGCCCATACGTTCTCCCTTGTCAACCTTGCTGCCTTAGACGCAGCATTACTTTAATCCACCGCTTTTACTTCCAACAAATTCCTCATATCGCAGGTCTCTGAGCTCGTTTTTTAATGTAAGTGTGCACTAAATCGAGTGTTTTCAACAATGCGCCGTTACTGAAATTGTGATCCCTTTCATTACTGTAGTTAAGTATATAATCAAATATAGATTAAGTAACATTAAGAATACATCGCCCTCAGTCATTTTATTTCAACTAGTGACATGCGTATTACGATACTCATGTATGTGTAGCATATAAGAACCCTTACTTTAAGATATTTTAAAAACCAAAGGTGAATTTAGTATCATCTGTATAGAAAATAAACTTTCTTTTTTTCTTTCTTTGTAGCGTCTTAATGCATGTATCTTCCTGAAGGGTCAAGCTGAGAAAACACGAGGAAGGTGAGGGAAAACACAAAGAGGTTTCATGCAAGATTCACGAAGGAATGTACTATGATCTTGCGATTTACTGCGGCGGTATGAATGGAAATTTGGATAGATTTGCTCAAATGAACAAATTAAAACACGCACTCAAAGCTAACATATAAGCCATTTTTCTGAGCATCGAAACGTTAATAGCTGATTCCACAAGTAATGTTAAGCTGCGAAGATTTCGGGATGTAAAGTAAAGGCAACAAATTAAAAATTTCAGGAGCTAATCGTTTATATGATGTCTGTCGTAAAGTGAGGGTTTGGGCAGCCATATCCGGGTATTCTGACAGACTCATTTAAAACTTGCGTTGACGTATTACTGCGAAGGAATACGTCATCATCTCATGCTGTAGACTTTTGAACTACAGCGACTAATGCCCTGTTTGAATGATTGAGCCCGTATTGAACCTATTCAAATCACCCCGGACTCATAAACCAGCGCTAGGACTGTCACATCTTCCATGGTCTCTACAGGCACCATGCCTAAATATATCATTGAGCCAATGTGGTCATTGATGAAGAAAACTTTGTGCATCTGCTTCAGAGGAAGAATTTTACAGCTCTGAGACAATCCTACGCGGCCTGTGTTCTCTTATTATAAGTATATTTTGTGCCGTTCTGAGGGCCCAAGGTATTCACACTATCACTTCAGGCAATTGCAATTTTTCAAGTAATGTTTTATTTTTCACCTAACTCCGTTCAAAATTTTCAACATGTGCTTATTTACTCTGCAGAACGCAAGATCCAAAATAACTTCTCACTCAACACCTCCAAAACTTTTTCAAGGTATGAACAACGTGAATCACATCGTTCCCATGCAATGCAAAAATATTCGTATAAAGGCATACCTATCTCACGGATAACTATTGATGAGATGAGTGAGCACGAAGTTCCAGGTGGCGGTGACGCTGAAGCGTTTTGATATTTGGAAATTTCTTCCACAGCAGCACTGCAGTGCTCCATGATGTGAGGTAGTTCTCTCGCCTCTGCCTTGTCTTCTAAAAGAAGTAAATCAAGAAGTTAAATGAGAATGACTCAGACATTTTCAGTGACGGTTGTTCAATGACTAACCTCCTTCTCAGAACCAACATCTAATGAGCAGTATGCTGCTCATTAATTTTTAAACATTTCTGACTATATTTAATTTGTTTCATTCTGACTTTAAATGCATCAGCCAATTAAAAAACAATTCAGAAGAGTTTCGAACATTTCCCTGTATCACACGTTTGGCATTATATTTTATTTGTATCGAACATTCAAAATTCACTAAAACAACGAAGCAAATAATAATTCCATGATTCGATGGGCCAGAGAGTAACCATAATTCTATGTGCCATTGGCTACAAAGTCTTCTAACATTCTTATGCAATTCCGGTTCAAGTGATAACTTCTTCCAACGAGGTGCTTCTATAGTTTTGGCCATTCAACCAATGAAGCGAATTTTGTGTTCATACTTGTTACTGTTCATTATTTAGGGCATTGCATCGGGTTGTCGCATCAATGTTGCCACTGCTCATTGCTGCTTCTACGTTAACAAATAAACAAACTCATATTTCCCGTCTTACATGAGCATTGAGGGAATGCCATGGTGTTGCGACCGAGTTAAAGGAAGTAAAATTATTAATCGACCGGTAAATGTAACCTCTCTGCTTAGACTACTAGTCATGTTTAGGTAGCACCAGACCGAAACAAGTCGTAGTTATGTAGAAGAAATGAAAAGAGACGTGCAACAAATTATATCAATTTACAAATTATATAAAGATATCAACTGAGCGCTTGCTCACACTGTATTAAATTAGGATTGTGAAAACAAAACTGCACATTAAAAAAACATATTTCATTTAAAAAGAGCAGCACTCGACTGTAGATACAATAGAACGAGAATATGAAATAACGAAGCAGTATAAAAATAGCAGAGTACTGAAAATAATAGATGAAGAAAAAAGTAGTTGAAAAAGTTATAAATATTAAGTCAATTGCAAAAATCGGAACAATCAGCGAGATATGCGAAAAACTCGAGAAAAATATAATGTAAAATTCAGTTTTAAAATTGTTCTAAAAATTAAATATTATTGAAGACGTCCTTCTCATAACCTAAAATCAAATCAGAACCTAAAATAAAAACTTCGTCCATTTGAATAAAAAAAGTAAAAGGTAAAAAAACAAGGGGAAAAAGAAGGAAACCTGCAAACCACTAATGAAATCATTAAAAAATAATCCACATATGCATGGAACAAACAATCCGTAACAAATTGTTCAAATTAAAAAAATATATTACCAAATAATGTGAGGAAATATAGTGAAAAAGACATGCCAAGCGTCACGAAGTGAACTAAATGAATGAAATCTGTCGGATAGTCTCACTCAAATGAACGAACGGATTGAAATGAAATGACACGATATGATCGGTGTGTGGTTCTAAGTCCCAAATGATAAATAAAAATAATTTTATAACATAGAAAGCTATGTAGTCCATTAAGATAACATAATGCTAGTACGAAGACAATTTGTAATGTAAAAAAAGAAATTACCGATGTGAACTGCTGTCATTAAAGAAGAATAAAAAATATGGTAACAAGTGCATTTGCGATTTGTTCCGAAGTTTCGAAGGAATCAGTTTGTGCTTATTTCTCAATTAGATTGCTTTGAAATATTTGAGCGAGCGTGCAGAGGGCACTACAAACCAAATAAGGCAAAAATAGCGGCCGCATTGTCATATGCACAACGAGTGTGTCCCTGCATTATTTCAAACGTAACGGCATACCAAACGTTTCGAGAAGAATAGGTGCATAAATTTAGAGTACAGTTGCACTGGTCTTTGGTACTGCCGCTGGTATGTAGTCTCCTAACTAGCTTCTAAGCTTGAGCTGTGCGTTCACACGTATGTACGTCTGTGCTCGGGCAGCACCTCCGTCAACCTCGCACATTCTCAGTGTGCGTGAGCGACTCCGTGTACGTGTACGGCTCGTCACCACCACCAAGAATCACTACCATGAGCACTTCAACAGCTGCCTCTCGTCGCTGTATAACACAACTCATGTGCGAACATTTATTATTGTATAGCTCGGCAATATAACTCTCATTTAATAATGGAATGAAATACTTTATGTTTCATTTTACTCCTAAAAGTCACAGCCGTTTTAAACGACACATATTATATAAAGAATTACACCAAATAACAGCAGTTACTGTGATACTATCTTAGTCATAATGTATTATTCGTTATGGCGCATTGTATTGTTAACAATGCAAATCTCATTTAGTTTCTAATATGAATTGATTAATTCCAGCAATTTCCAAGTGCTTTATAATATCAAATAAATAAAAAATATTTTGAAGCTGAAGCGTTTTGTAAGTTGTCTTTTATGCATATTTACGTCGAATGAATTCGATTACTTTACCTAGAAATTTTACTAACAAATTTTATGAGCTCATATCGGTATATTTATTTGTTACTTCTCTCTCGTTTAATATTTTACTGTTTTTGTCGCAAGGTGCAAAATAAAGGAACTTCTATGCTCACATTGGTAATAAAGCTGTACTCCAACACACCAAGTAATAAATGTTATGGATTTCGTCAAAAATATTGACCTTTTTCGTTTGCATCAGGTAATTGTGTACAGGCTCTGTACACAGTCCTTCCCCTATCATTTACAACATACAAGTATAATGCTTCATCAATACGGAATTCTTTTCAGGTGCGCTCGCGATGAAATAATTTTAAAATGAATATTTATGCTTGTTGCCACATTATTTATTAGAACAAAGTAAGTTAATTTTTTCCGTCTTTACGTGACAACAATAACATATTAGACGATATCTATCGTCATTTTCAAAACTTCTTAAATAAGTAATGAGAAGTATACTATTAATGGAAGAAAATTACACGTATTTATTTCATTATTTATTTAGCTTATCATTATTCATTATGAATAAATGAATTATGGCACTTCGTACATTTCTAGATTTATTTAATCAAAAATTTTTTTCACAGTTTTTCAATACTCGTGTGTGTGTATCATCTAAATGTATTAATTTCAAGATATTTTAAAAACCAATGATGGTACTTGTGTACTATCTATATTGGAAATATACTGTTTTCTTTCTTTTTTCTTTTTACTCTTTTTAGTTGTCCGCATTTTTTCCCTTCGTCAGTAGACGCACGAATTTAAAACTATCTCGTAATTTAACTCCTTCCATATTGCATATAAGCTCGCACTGCGCAAAGCCATTTCCAAATCACGACTGGCGCTGTTTTCTAGCAAATGCATAACCTAACTGCATTGAGACATCTGGTAACTCATTAGAGTTAGACGATACAGCGACTTCTGGCAATGAGATAAACTCGGGACCAGTGCACAGGACGGACACTTTACGCACAAGGACTAATAAGAATGATTAGGTTTCCGATTACTTTACCTAAATAATGAATGATTGAAACTTACTTAAATGTAACAGCTAAAATTACCTGATAAGATTATTGTAAAATTTACTGAAAAAGGTGATTGTGTTTTTAAATGAAGAAAATAAATTACTCTGTTAACCCACTTCAAAACTTCTGCGACGCGTTCGTACGTACATCTGTGCGGCACTGTCTACTCGCGTGCATCGGACTAACAATAGAATGATTATTATTTGGAATTCGCGTCGTAAATAATGCTGTATGGAAGTACATTTAATTTGACTGCTTAATTAGATGATCAAACTCTTTAAGGGAAAAAAATAATTTATTGAAGAAATAGTTTCTTTTCTACGAAGCAGAAGACAAAACACTCATATTATGAATTTACATGTCTAATGTTAATGACGTCCGCAAAGCAATAATAACTCGCAGAGCAATCAATAGTGAAAAATTTCAGTTATAGAAATTTTGAAAAATCAATGTAATTGAAAACATTTGGGAAAAATCTAAGCGATAAAGGAGGGAACTAGGAAACCGAAAATGAAATGATTAAAAAAATACACCTATGTATGGAACAGTCCGTAACAAATTGCCCAAAATAAAATAATTTGATACCAAATAATGAAAGAAAATATAGGGAAAAATACATGCCCATCATCACGAAGTCAGGAAAACTAAATGAAATCTGTAGGATAGTCCCACTAAAATGAACGAACGGATTAAAGTGAAAGCCTAATACATAAATCCCCTACTTCACCAATCAAACGATAACATTATATATCCATAAAATCAGCTCTGTGTTAATTTTTCCATTGCTATCATACTTAGCCTTCATTGTATTTCATCAACTTCATGACCCAATATGAACGGTTTGCGGTTTCAAGTCCCACAGGGGAAAATAAATATAACTGTATAGTACACGAAGGTATGCAGTCTATTAATATTACTTCATTCTAGTACAATGAAAATAATTTGGCAAGTAGAAAATATTAAAAAATATCGCGGTCAAGTGCTGTCTTTGAAGAAGGAAAAAAATATGGTAACAAATGCATTTGCGATTTGCTCCGAAGGTATCAGCCTTTGCCTGTTTCTTAATTTGAAAACTCTTTACAACTTGTTTGAGCGAGCGTACAGAGGGCACTAAAAAAAAGAGAAAGGCAAAAAATAGCGGACGCGAAGCCCTACACACACAAGTGAGTCCGTGCTTGATTTCTAACGCAACTGCTTACGAAACGTTTCGAGAAGAATACGCCGATGAAATTTTGTGCAATCGTGCTGCTCTGTGTACTCCCGCTGGGTGCGTACGTCTGTGGTTCTCTGGCCGCTCGGGCGCATCTCGGTTAGAATAATATGATTAGGTTTCCGATTTTGAACCGAAATGATGTATGATTTAAACTGAACTGTAGCTGTTAAAATGACCTGATCAGATTACGACATATTTGTTATAGATGATTGTAAATCGGAAGCAATACGTTGTCATTGACGACGCAAAATCAGACCCACAGACAATTAGCCATGGAGTTCCACAAGGATCTGTTCTCGGGCCTCTCTTGTTTCTGATTTTTATCAATGATATTGTAAAATCTACATCATTCTTCAAATTCATACTTTTTGCCGATGACAGTACGCTTTCTGCGGTCCTTCCGAACCAAAATCCTGCTATGATTGTGGAGAGTATAAATACTGAACTTCACAAGGTTTCATCGTGGCTCAAAGCTAATAAAATAAGCCTAAATATCGATAAAACAAATTATATTACTTTCTCATACAAGAAAGATGTATCTCTCCCATGCATTAAAATTGGCAAAGGTGAAATCGAAGAAACCAACTCATGTAAGTTTCTGGGCATCATAATAGATAAACATCTGACCTTCAAAGAGCACATCACTCATATTAGTTCTAAATTATCAAAATCCATCGGAATCCTAAATAAAGTTAAAAATTTTCTGCCTGAAACAGCTTTACAAATGCTCTACCGAACGCTCATTTCTCCATACTTGCAATACGGAATAGAAGCATGGCACGGAACTGATAAAAATAAAACCAACAAAATTTTTACTCTGCAGAAAAGGGCTGTCAGAGCGGTAAAGAACCTAGAATATAATGCTCACACAAATGATTCTTTCAAAAATTTACAAATACTTAAACTTTCGGATCTCTACAAAATCTCCATCTGTAATTTCATTTACAAAACATTAAGAAATGATGGCGACAATAGCCTAAGACAATTATTGACTGCGCAAACTGGTCATCACGACCATTTAACCCGAAATAGAAGTAAATTCATGCTTCCTTATTATTCAAAGGCCAGGTCGCAACACAGTATTCTCTTCGTTGGAACCAAAACTTGGAACTCTATACCTGCAGAGATCCGTGAATGTAATTCGTACAAAGTATTCAAAAGACATCTTGAGTCTCACTTCCTATCAGAATACTAGTCGTGTAAGATCACCGTGTCGAAATCTTGCCTCCTACATGTAACTAATGATACTGTCATAATGTAACTTGCCTTGTGTACCATCACCAAACTTCTCTCTGCTCTTGAATCGTTTTATCGAACATACTGTTAAATATAGCCGACTTGACCTATATTGTAAAATACAGCATAAAATATCGAGTTAATTATCTCAATGATCAGTCTAATGCGAAACTAGGTTAAGTGAACTAGGTTAAACTTTTGTACACCCTAGAATAGCGTGATGGTAGGATGCCCTAGAAGTCGCTGAACTTATTCGGGCCCACAGGTAGCTATACTCAAATTTGACCATTGTACTAGACTTAAGTAAAATTCTACCTCTGTATCACCTGTGGTAAATAAATTGTTTAAATTGTTTAAATTGTAATTTTGGGTAAACAAAATAAATTACTGTGCTAAGAAACTTCAAAACTTCTGCGACGCGTTCGTACGTACATGTCTGATTTTAATGAAGTCGTTGTGCAAAAAAAAAAGTGATGCAATGCTTTCTATTTTTAATAAAGACATATTGGTTACTTACCTCCAAACAATCGACGTCTAACTTTGGCACGTCGTTCCAACGATTTTCGGAGTATTTGAAAACCCCGGGAGGTTTTCGAAAACTTGCCCATCACTCACGACGTTCGGATCAGTACTGATGAGATCGTGGAGGGAGTATATATGGAGGGAGCATAGCCGTCTGTGAAGAGAACCAGTTTTTGAGATTTCTCCTGTGTCTGTGGTAACCAATAGCCGTCTCGCGAGTGTGACGTCAGCACGGAAGCCAGTTACCTACCAACTACGCTAGAGTGCGCACACGCTCGCTGAATGCTCTTCCAGCTGTTTAGTTAATCATTCAATCGTAAATGATTAATTTGGGATTCTAAGACTCCGAAAGATTATAAATTGTGTTTCCTCACTTGAGGACACTTAATAGTATCAAAATTACTAGCAAAGATACATTAAGAGTTGAATACTATAAAGATTACAGGCCCTTGATTATAACAAATTAGAGCGACTTGCACGCGCTCCTCACCCTTTGACTTGTGGTGAGGTACTAATCTTGCTTGGGAAAATGAGAGCCATTGAGACTTGAGAGGAAGGGTTGTAGGGAAGGTGGGTGGAGCAACTTCAGCCAAGCGTCTGTGGTTGGCTCAGAATCGGGCATTGAGAGTGCCCGAGTGTTTCAACTTTTGCAGCCAAATTGAGCCCGATCGGAGTGCGCTATGCTCCCTCCATATATCCTAGCTCCATGGATGAGATGTCTTGTACAGTGCTACCAGGCCTTCCACGCTCGTCAATCTTTGTACCCTAGGCGGGCATGTATTTTACCCTAGAATGCCCCTTGATTACCCTAGAAAAATTATATGACGTCTTTATAATAATTACCGTACAGTCCTTTATCATACTCTCAGCTTTGCCCTTAATTACGTCGCATCGGAAGAATATTTAAAGTTTCTAGGGATTCGCTAATTATTCAATGAATGATCTGAACACCTTTGTTATGGAAATGTGTGTAAAATGACATCCTTCCATTAACATTACAAAAGGTATTCCCAAATGTGGATCGGAAAACAACTCAGAGCTCAGTGGTCGACAAAATTGAAGTCCAGATTTACATAACTAGTGTTCACAATACATAAATAATCATTGTTATAGTAACCAAACAAAAAATTGGGATGGAAAAAACAGATCTATGTAATATTTTTACCCGCTCGTTGTATTGAGTCTTCTGACTGATCCAAAAAAATGAATGAAGTCTACGGGCGTTGTTAAGTATAGCCTTTGACCAATCTGTTCAAAACAAGAGAAAACATAACGTATTACAAATAATTTTTTTCACCAGAAAGCCCCCTCAAGGGGATACAATTATTGTGTCCATGGGAATTAGCGCTCCCAAGGGGACTATGTAAGGGCCTGAGCTATAGGTTAGTTAGGCTTTCTTTTTGTTAAAATAGAGTAGGTTTTTGCTTTGTTACAGACCATCTTTTTTCGGTTCACTGCTGTCCTATTTTTCAGCACCTACTACTTTCTTCTTCAACTTTTTCTTGTTTCATGATCTTCTTTCTTAGCTTTCTATTTGTGTGCTCTTTCTGCGTAGATTCCGCGTTTCCTTAACTCCATACTAAATGGTGCCTTCTTCCTTCCTCTCTTTTGATAGCCTTCGTTGCGGATAGGGAGGCTTAAACTAACTAATAATCTAATCTAATCTTCACCAGAAAGCTATACTGCTCACATAAAAAAAATTTATTGGGAATACACAATACAAAACTACAATCTACAACAAAATAAAAACGCTATCACGCTCGTTGCATTTTGTAGTGCTGGACACAAGTATTTGCACAACTTAATTTATCGCGTATTTCAAAGACTTTGAGTTCTGGATTGGGGTAAAGATTACTTAAGGTTCAGCCAACATTCATTAAAGACTAGCGAAAAATACTGGATAAAAGTTACCAATATCATAAAATACTAACCGAATGAAAAATAAAATAGAACAAAAGGATTTAGCCGCAATTTATACTCTAAATTTTCTAGTACAATTTAAGTATCTTCATTGCTTTCGCTCCTGGAAACATGAGAGAGTTTTTAGAAACTCTTAGAGGCACATTTGAAGTCAAACAAATATGATCAGCACAATCATTTACCTTCAAGATCTCCATGAAAGTGGACTTCGGTGACAATAATACCGAAAGTCAAAAATGTTGCCAAAACAATTCGAAAGCAAATATGGAGTTGGGCTTCGTAATGAAGGATTAACATACAGGCAAATCGCTTAACGCGGTGAACTTTCGTACTCAACTATTGGAGCTTTTGTTCGGAAGTTTCAAGTGACGGGTGCAATCTCTAATTTGCCAAAAGCAGGAGCTCCTCGCAAGATCAAGGATCCCTGTTGGAGTTATATGCTTTGTAAAGTGACTAATGAACCCATGACAACCCGGGTAGATCTGCAACAAGGACTTGAGCTTCATGAAGTTGGCGTCAGTCTAAAAGTTATCAGTAAAGAATTGCACCGTAGTGGTCTACGGACCTTCACTCTTCGTTGGACTCTTCTTCTGAAAGCTAATCATGTGGAGAACTGTTTGAAGTTGACCAAAGACCATCTTGAACAGGTTGTGTGGTCCGACGAAAGTAAAATTGAGCTCTTCCACTGAAATGATTCTCGTCATGTATGGAGGAGACCGGGGAGCACTGGGTCCAAGCTCGCAGGATTTCTACACCGCCCACTTCTCTCCCTCCACCTCCGAGAAGCTACTAAAGCTGCCATTCGCACCAATTATTGAACTATGTAGCACTACTGAGGTTTAATAACCTATGTGATCGTTATGCAGTTATTATGAATCACTGCAATATAATCACTACAAGTACTTAGTAAGTAGATATTACAGCGGAATACCACATTTAACCTGTATTAAATCATTATAATCAGTTTTTACAACGACCGTTGGTGTTTGGCTATTCGACCCCCCATCTCGGCACGCAAAAACAGGCATTTTTAAACTTTTTTAAGTAAACCTTAAACTAACTGAACTTGGCCTAACCTAACCAAACCTAACCTAACTTAACCTAACCTCTTAACCTAACTTAACTTAACTTAACCTAACCTAAATTAATTTAACCTAACATTTCTGTAGCTGATTGGAGGTGGTGCTGTAGCTGCTTGGAGGTGGAGGGAGAGGGCTGGGCGGTGTAGAAATCCTGCGAGATTAGACCCTGTGCGACCGGGGACTGCCTATGATCCTGAGGACATCCTCCCTACTGTCAAACATGGAGGAAGCAATACCATGATTTGCGGCTGTTTCACTTCTCAGGGTGTAGAGAAACTCAACGTCATTGATGTCAAAATGGATAGCTCCATGAACCAGCAGGTAGGCTGTTTCCAAGCGCAAGAAAATTTTTCGCTTGGCTCAAGTGGATCTTCCAGCAAGACGATGACCCAAAGCATACGGCCAAATTAACAGGAGAATAGTATGCTACTAAGAAAATAAGCGCTATCCCTTGACCCATCTAGTCTCCTGACTTTAAAAATTTGTGGAAAATACTGAAATCTGCAGTGCAGAAAAGAAATCCATTTTTTTACAGAATTAAGGACAATCTGCGTTGAAGAATAGAACCAGGTTCCACCTAAAGAGTGTCATCAGCAAGTTTCAAACTACATCAACCGTCTGCATGCTGTAATTGCAAATAAAGGCCATGCGACTAAATATTAGATTATATTTTTATTTTAGCCAAATAATGTTATACCAAATATTTTTTTGTTCGGGTGATGTAACGAGTTGACCATTCAATTTTTTCTGTTCGGTTATAAAATTCTGTTAAATAAATGTTCTCTGAACCTTTTGTAATCTTTACCCTAACCTAGAACTCGAAGTCTTTGAAATACATGAAAAATTAAGTAGTGCAAATACATGTGTCCAGGCACTGTATATTATTTGTATGGTATTGGCATTGCCGAAGATTCTGCACACATGGCGTTACTTTTTACTTCATTAATAGCCTTAATTAGATTATTATTATTTGGAAAACTAGATGTAGTGAAGCCAGATTCTTTAGGGTAATATACTGCATGCATTAAACCACGTACGATTTCGTTCTTCAAACTCTCTTTTTTTGGTGAAGTTTTGGTCAAATTTAATTAGCTACAGAAATTTTCAACGAAAGAATTTGAAAATGGGTGGGACAAAACGTTGAAATTTCAATTTAAGATTTGGATAACATGGTAGCCCACTGGTATTTTTACCAGTTGGCTACCATATATTATTTTAATCATTTTATCATTATCATTATTATTATTGTTATTTCAGTATTATTTTTAAACATTGTTGCCCAGTAATTGACGGCTGGTATGACTAGTGTTAATTGTTCATCCAAGAAATGTTTCCGCCTCTCTTCCCCGAAACATTTCTTTTCGACGAACTTTTTCATTTGAGGAATTTCGTCTAATACATATGACAAAGATTTTGGGTCAGTGTTGACGCTTTATGCGGATTAAGACAGCGTACGAAATCATGTACAGGATCCTCGACGGAAAACTTTTTCTCGATTTGGAAAACTGCTTCAACCAAGAAGCATCTACAGTTAGTAAAAAACCTCTTCGGCTTGTGAATTAATTCCAATTATCTCTGACATCGTTTCAGTTCCTGTTATCTCAGTGTATATATCACCTACTGACACAAAACACTGGCGAATGTTAGATGGGACAAATTCAGCAAAGAAATAGTTGCATTCTTTACATAAGCAACATGCACAAAATGTGAACAAAAGCTCCTACTTAGGCTGTAGATTTCAGATCTTAGATTGAAGATATTCGGAGGACCAGATTGATACAGAGTATTCAATGCGTTAAATTTTCCCTAATTGTAATCGATGAACTCCAAATCAGTGAGGATTAAAGCATTGGCTATCATATCATTTACCTGAGTTAGCTCGCTAAACGACGACTCAAAGTAAAGTGAGAGTACATCCCACTGCTCCAGCAATCGTCCTACACAAATGTGCAATGAAGCTTCACGGCGCTCACTGCGACAAAAACCGCAACTTGTTCAGTACCGGTATGGAACGCGTTTTAACTTGTGCTATATTTAAGACTCTAATGTTGATACGTACAATCTTTGAATCAATGTCTTCAGCTGAATTAATTCTTATTTCGGTTACTCAACTGTAGTTATTTACAATCTTTAATATTTTTCCATTATTTTATTAACCAGATTTGAAATATAGATTTTACCCTAGATTTTACATTTTTACTCTTTACCCTAGACTCTACCCTAGGAGGGGTCTGATTACCCTAAACTAGGGTAATTACCCTAGGAGTGGAAGCACTGAGTGCTACACGTTGCAAGCAGGGTTGCCAGATTTGGTTGATTTTACCAAACTGGCAAATTTTCATGAACTGTGGCTAAGGATAATTTATGAGAATTAGCCACCTTCATTTAGACTAATTGTTGCCAATTTACTGATCATTTATAATATTTATTTAACAAATGCGACAGAATTATATCTAATCCTAAACTTAACGTGTTTGATCCCGGTATGAACGGTAATGAAACGACTTTCAGAGTTTACATCTGCACACATGTAAATGTGTGTAAGGTAATTAAATTGAGATCTTTAGAGGCTTCATCAGTCACTTGAACAAAAGATTGGATCAAAATATGGTAAATCTGAAGGTGATGACAGTTGTCGATTTTCCACTTTTTGGGGCCTGAACCTAATTAATTGAATCAAAATAAACAAGTTTTCTTCTATGCACTTTTCGTCTCAAATGAATATTTTACGATTTATAGCGGTAAGTTTAGTTTCGTCATTGATGACGAATGCGCTCGAATTAACAGCTACTCATCGATTTTCGAATTTTTTTTGCTTGAAACATGGTAATAACATCGAAATAAACAACTTTTATTCTATACACTTTTTTCGTCAAATGAGTATTTAACGAGGTATAGTGGTAGGTTTGGTTTCGTCTTTCAAGACAGCGCTGGAAGCGAGACGCCATTGCAGTATTGCCATACAACTCGATCAAAGAATTTCTTTCCGCTTCAAAGACTGGAGTTGCGGTAAGTCATTTACCTCTATAACTAATAAAATACTCATTTGAGACAAAAAGTGCATAGAAGAAAACTTGTTTATTTCGATCTAATTAACTATGCTATGACATCGAAATTTACAAAATCGACAACTGTCATCTCCTTCAGATTTACCCAAAATATATTAGAACCAAATTTGAGCTTCTTCTCAAAGAATCGACAATGACACAGAAAGAGAAGGTGTCATTAAAGAAAGATGTCGTAAATGCTCATATCGAGGCAAGCTGACAAGTTGAGTTTTGGTATTGGATGACGATAATGTAATGAAGAGTCTTCTTCTTTTCAAACCTGGAAAAGTTCTAAGTCAAATGAGACCAAATTTCCAGGATTTACCCAAATCTTTTCAAGCCTTCATAACGAGTTAGGACGTCTGGAAAATTGAAAATCAGCACGCGAATTTCCTTCATATTAAGAAGAGATAGAGAGGATGAAGTTGTATAGGAGATTTCAATGAAGTTGACCAACCAAGATCCAGCAACCATATTTCAGAACAATTTTTTACAAGAATTATAAAACATTGCCATGGAATCAATATGATGAATTCAACAAAATACGATATTGACGTATTTTTATTATTTCTTATTTATTCAAAATTAAAATCAGTGGATATTTGTGGCTAATTTTCTGGGAACATTTGGCTAAAACTGGTGCACATCATCTGGCAACCCTGGTTGCAAGGAGATCGCTTGAGCAGCTTGATTACGCATTAATGTCAAGACATGATTTCATCTCTATCACTGAAAATGTTTTACTATAAGTAAGAAAAATCAGTGCGACCTAATGTATTGTATTTTCGTGTACAGAAAGCTTCAAAACTCAGAGCATTTAAGAAATTGAATTTATTGATCTATCCCTTCAACATTTAATGAACATCATGAAACAAATAAAAAATTGTTTTCAAGCCTCAAGCAAACCATTGGGTCTCTGTAACTACGTTACGCCATTGATTGATTTTAACACATTGACCGCTATGTGCAAAATCAGTTATGTCGCACACCACTTGTCACACGTACTTTACTGCGGGTAGTATCGTGTCAGTATTATTGCGCCAAGAATTAATAATGAATAATGTTGTTGGTAATAGTATGAAAGTTGTTGGGAAAATATGACACAATGAAATGGAAATGCAAAGTTTATTTGTTGAAATGTTTTGTACTTTTTTTGTTGTTAGAACAAAAATTGCTCTGGTAATAGAAGATGGAGAACTTCGGTCGTGTGGGAAAGTTGCGCTGATAAAGCTAGTTCCAATAAATAGGTTTTTAGAATATGAGTGTTAATATGTTCGTCAGTGTGTACTTTATACGCAAGAACAGCAAGTTACGAATATTGATTTAAGAATTTCACCTGATGTAACACAAATGATTGATAATGCAAGCAACAAAATGATGTTTCATCAATTTTATTAATTTATGTACAAAAATTATGAAATACATAATCATTGATTTTCATATGTGAGCTGCAGTAGTGATATAACATGAATGAAAACTTTTCACATTATGTACTCAGGTCTGTTGGAGCTCATTTGCTAGCTAAATGGTTTAATTGAGGATGCCATAAAAACTCGTTTTCTATTTAAGTGGCCGCGAATAGAAAATAGCACCAATGCGCTTATCCTACTACGCTTCACGCCGATTTATGAACATAGCCTTTCGTTTTAAAGTAGGGTCTGATGCTTAGCATAGTTGACTGTTTTCAAAAAAATCGAGAATCTTGCGCTTAGCCTACTTGTACTTTTTGCCCTTCAATTCTGTTCCTCTTGTGCTATCCTCTCTGTTCTCCTCTAAACTTGCACTTAATGTATATCTTCCGTGTTATCTTTTTCACTAGGGTGTCCTTAATTATTAATGTTTAAACCGAGCAATTATTAATTTACCTTTGTCGTCCTACTTGTGAGGCGACGCTTAACTTACATTTTGTCGTCCTCCTCGTGAGGCGACGCTTAACTTAGCTTTAGTCGTCCTCCTCGTGAGGCCACGCTTAACTTACTTTTTGTCGTCCTCCTTGAGAGGCGACGCTTAACTTACCTTTTGTCGTTCTCCTTGTGAGGCGACGCTTAACTTACCTTTTGTCGTCCTCCTTGTGAGGCGACGCTTAACTTACCTTTTGTCGTCCTCCTTGTGAGGCGACGCTTAACTTACCTTTTGTCGTCCTCCTTGTGAGGCGACGCTTAGCTTACCTTTTGTCGTCCTCCTTGTGAGGCGACGCTTAACTTACCTTTTGTCGTCCTCCTTGTGAGGCGATGCTTTAACTCAGGTAGTATTAATTACTTTAAGGTATTATTAAGGCCTTCTTCATTATCTTCTGTGTTCTGCTGCTCCACTTGAGCCTTGCACCTTACTTTCCACAGAAAGAGGAGAAACCTCACTGAGGATAAATTCCTTAGGTGAGTGTCGACCGACCTATATATTCAACTAATTATTTCTGAAACAGTGAGTTATATGCTCCAACTCTCTTGTTACCGTATTTTTACACCTAACCTTCTTTTGCAGTATAACTGCACTTCACTGCCAAAGCACCTTCCTTTGTTCCTGCAACTTCGTTATTTTGTCACGGAGCTTTCGCCTTTTGCACCGAACGTCGAACGTTAAGAGGGTAAAGGGCTTATGTCTGATTTTGTGATTATTTTCATTAAACGAGCCGTTTACGTTCATCCAATTACTTTGGCAATTTAATTATTTCAATTTCTCTCTCTCCTCGTGCAGTAAACCTTTCACCTCTCTTCTACCTCTGCACGAGACCATTGCTCGAGACCAGAGTCAAGACTCCAGGAATACCTCTTTCCAACCCTTGCTGGCCGAAGGACACAAGGACACATGAGCGCGAAAGCGCTTGTATCTTCTAATTAGCGCAACAAACTGCGCAACCTCAAAACCTACTCTCACTAGCGAGTTGTATCTTGCCTGTGCACGATTTTCTTAGCCTACGATCAGGCTTATCTGTTTGCCTAGCGCAATAAAATTAAATAACTGAAACCTGCTGTGTGTGTTATTCACACCAAGTGTGAATAACATTTCTTACAAACTAAAACAAACCTAACCTAAACTAACCTAACCTCTTTAACCTTTACTTATCTAATTTGACTTTCATTCACTTAAGCTCACGTAACTTAATTTCACTCAATCTAACCTTACTCAACTTAACCTAGCATTACCTAATCTGAAGTAACGTAACGTGAATAACTAATGCTTACCCTAACTCATTCTATTACTATCTAACGTAACAAAATGTAAGGTAATATACAACAAATAATATTCCAATGTAACCTCGCCAAACGTTCTCCAACTTTACCTAACATAACAACAAAACTTGACTAAACTTAAACAAACGTCACCTAACCTAACACAACCACATCATAGACTTACATAACTCAACGTAAATTAAGAATTATTCTCAATATCACTTCATAAACCCACATATTTTCTGTCTAAACGTTCTTCTGTCCCTTGCAAATAATTTCATCCCAGAATAACTCCTCTCTCGAATCAAAACAGACAAATATAATCAGCACATTCGTGATTGAAACTGAAAGACTACAAAATCACATTTCATCTCAGCTTAGAAAATATAAGCATTTTGTAATAGCATGTTATGCACAATGCAAGTAAACACACTGAAAAAGTTCAAGTCATGTGTATTTGCATTTACCACCACGCAGTGTAAATGGCTCTGAAGCATAATAAACGCAGCATCTTCATAAAATATAAAGCCACTCATTTTGAGCATTGATTCACTGAACGGACATCAAGCCACAACTGAGGAGTTACATTTCAATCTTAAAAAGAATACATGCCAAACGTGGCGTCAAGCATTGCAAATAATTTCATATTGACCAAACGAAACCATCAACAATTTCTCTTGATTAAACTATTCAAACACTCATACTCTGAATTCAAATAGAATAATCATTAGCCAACATTTATTTCAACTTTTTAATCATTTTCTTCGTACATTTCTCTAGTTTCCAAACACACATTCAATAAATATTGTACTTTAATTTCTTAACTTTTCTAAAATTCGTATCACGCAGACCTATATTTCATACAAAACAATGCATACGAAAATATTTTCAAAAAAATATTGACTCCCTCACAAATATTGCGCTAAAAAGTGACTTCTCATCACCTTTATCTAATGCACTCATACAAACGAGTAACTACTTCTATTAATTACTACCATGATGTGACCGTTCCTCAAATTGACCATGACATCACTCCACACCAACAATGTTCAACATTGAACGACTTTCGCAACAGTATTCCCTTTCCTAACTCCTGACCACCTCATTTCCTCATCATCGATCACTCTTACAATTACAATACCAAATCTCTCCCAGAACACTACCATTCCAATTTCGAACAACTTTCTCGCATACCCTTCATCTGTCTCCTACAACATTCTGATCTTTTTTATTCCCTCATATCAATAGCAAAAGAACGATTCCCACGTATCAAACTTAGAACACTTTTCGCATCTACCATGACATTGTCTGATTTTTGCACGTAAATCCTGTTACAACTCGGTCTTCATACCAAAAAGTGCACAATCACGCACATTGCCCTATCTACATTGCTTTCAAATTCGTCTTTTCTCTCACACTGCAATCATTTCGCACCGTAACTATTAGATCAGGTTTCCATCTACAAATACCAAAACAACCCATAAGTTATTACAGCGAAAAGTTTAACCATTTTTAAACTAAACGAAACTTCAAAAGTATTTCATATTGTCTAATGAAGATGAACATAATACGTACATTTACACAAATTCAAACTCGCCAAATTTTCTAATACAAAGCAAAAAATATGAAATTTGCTAGATTTATTTATTTCAACCCGGACAGCGTGAAGTACGCAAAAATGTTTGGAAGCACACAACGTTTTATGAGATCATGAAACAAAACTCATCAACCTAAACGGCTAGAAACATCCGGTCAGCCTATGGAAAACAATCCATAAACGAACTATGTTTTAAAATCTGCTTTGGATATTTTAGATGTGAACATTTCACCCTCAAAGATGAAGATCTAACGAAATATCAAGTAGACTTTGATGACCCCCGTCCACTGCAAAAAAAACGTTACAAAAAAATCGAAGAACTTGCCTGACTGACACAAAATTGCTCATCCGCCTCATTCTCCCGGCCTTGCTCCTTCACACAGCGCGCGAAGAAACGGAAACTGGCATTCTTAGTATTTTCTAATGAAAACCCAAAAATTAACTATTTATATATGAATAACCCCGTTACTTCAACGAACAAAGTCCGAAAGTCATGATAAGTATGTTCATGATTGAATCGTTAATAAAATGTACCAATTCAACACTTATTTCTCTATTAGAAATTTTGACACAGCATTTTGAGATAACCTGATTTTTCCCCTTTATTGCGTTACAATGTATACATGTATCAAGTAATGCTTCTAATTCTAAACACTACTCTACGTATAAGTTATGAACCAACTTAATACGTAAGCACTAATTCTTGTGCTTATTTCAGTTCATTTCTCAACCGCAAAACTCCTCAAATTACACTTGACATCCCTTGGTGTCGTCAATGTATAGTATATTTAACGCTTTCTTAGGTACTTCTATTAACTTGCTGCCATAAGTTGTATAACAACACACCAAAACCCTGAACTCAATAATTACACTTTAGTCGCCAAATTGTTTGCAGATGAATAATGACCATCTCTCAAGCACATCATACTATCATCAGTGCACAAAAAATCTAAGTTCGCAAAAATCTAAGCCTAAAATCTAAGTTCGCCAAAATCTAAGCCTTAAATCTAAGTTCGCCAAAATCTAAGCCTAAACTCTAAGTTCGCCAAAATCTAAGCCTAAAATCTAAGTTCGCCAAAATCTAAGCCTTAAATCTAAGTTCGCCAAAATCTAAGCCTAAACTCTAAGTTCGCCAAAATCTAAGCCTAAAATCTAAGTTCGCCAAAATCTAAGCCTTAAATCTAAGTTCGCCAAAATCTAAGCCTAAACTCTAAGTTCGCCAAAATCTAAGCCTAAAATCTAAGTTCGCCAAAATCTAAGCCTAAAATCTAACTTCGCCAAAAATCTAAGTTTCAATAAAGATTAAACCATTGAATCATTTCATGAAACTAATAATCAACTGAGAATCAAAGTAACAATCCTTATCGTTCATCAACCGTGATATTCAATATATTAAACCCTAAAAATTCTCATGCTTCACTGATTTCAACCCCTTAACAAACTTCCAATGCTAAAAAAATGTTCGTAAAAATGTTGTTCTACACTATTTTCAAAGCCAAGTGTCACACTCGACAGCAAACCCATTGGCCATCAAAATTAAGTTCTATTCTTTCCACAACGAGCGAATTGCTATAATTTCGCACACAACTGTCGTGTTAAAAATCTAATCTAAACTCGTAACCAAGCTATCGTTATTAGCGACTTTCATACTTCTCTTCCTCAACCATTTTTCACATTCGACGGAACAAAGATAAAACATTTGACATTTTCCATTTTCTCACATCTGAAGACCACGTTTGAACAAATTACATCTTGAAAAAAGCACATTGGGTACCAAAACACGGTTATTTACCTGCTAAATCACCTCATTCACTGTTGCATCAATAATTTTAATACAGAGCTCATTTCTACTTTGAGACTCGCATGCACATAAACTTTTAATTTTATTATTGTCTTCCTCCTAATCATACGTTAAATTACTATCTGAATCCTCCGAAATACCTCTTTCCAAACCCCACAACATTCACGTAAAAATTTCTTTTTTGTGCCAGCAAAGCATAAGCGCGACCTTTGCCATATTACAAGCTTATCCCTTTAACGCCCACATTTTTATACTCGTATTACTGTTATGACAACCACGATCACTAAACAGACACTGGCATTAAGGTAGTCACTGTTATCAAGACGGGGAAGGAACTGTCACTCGGTGAAGTTCAAAGGACACATTAGTGAACAAATTGAATAAAAAATACAATATATTATTGTTATTTTTGAAAGAGGATCGTACAGTCCACTTGGGCGGTAAAGGGTTATACAAGTACCCTTCAAATCAGTCACACCTGCATTCGCCGGCTGACGCCAGTGCTGAAAGGAAGTTCATTAGATTATCGTTTTCTTCGCTCGTGAGCTGCGGACATCGATAGAGGCAAGGAACCTAAGTCTCGTGTATTCCAACGATTTTGAGCAACTACTAGTACCTATGGTGTTTGTGAAACGTTAGCATTGCTTCAAAGCTTGATGGTCGCTTTCTCAAGTTTCGTGTGGTTCTCATTCATAACTTATGGGCAACGTAAGGCCTCTTTGATTAATACTTGCGTCACGCTCAATGTGTACTCAGAGTGAATTCATGGGTTCGCATATTAGTGTTTAGTGCGTGGCGCGTGTCGGTGTTTAGTGCGTGGCGCGTGTCGGTGTTTAGTGCGTGGCGCGTGTCGGTGTTTAGTGCATGGCGCGTGTCGGTGTTTACTGCATGGCGCGTATTGTAGATGGTTATAGCTTTCACACGGAACTCGGCGTGTCTTTCCCACGATTGTCTAATAATAGCGTTCCATGGGCTAGCCACAATCTCGTCGCATTGTACGCATTCTGTTACGTGAATACCGTACGCAGACCATGTAATTATACCAAACGTTTTCAGCGAGTACAATAATGCGTCTACCTTGTTTTTGTCGTTTAGTACGAAACGTACCAGACTTCCTGATTTTTTCTTTAACACTTTGACTGCGACTACTAAATATCAAGTTCAACACCGAACTGAGATTTAAAATAGATTGTAGAAAAAATTTTTGAATAATCCAAACATAATTGGACCCTGCCTTCATTTAGCATTGATAAATATTCATGAAAATTGAATTTGAAACCACTGGTCGGTCACCAGCATTATGAAAATAACACTCCGTGCACCACCGGTGGCGCACGTCGCAGTTAAAATGTTGAAGAATAATAATCTACGTTACTTGCACTCACGTGAATGTATCTTCCGCTAGATTTCATTTATTTTGAATCGCCTGCAATTTGGTAGGAAGAGTGATGCTTGCGCCGTGTTCTCTGAACATATTACATTCCCAATCAGAAATTATGGTGGGCCTCATGTCAGATTATCTCAGACTATATTGGGCCTTCCCAGCATGATGAATTATGTGATGAAATACCCCCATAATCATCGAAGAATTTTGTGGACATTACCGGTATATTTCTGAGCGGCAATGCGTACCATAATGGTCGAAGACTTTCGTAGGTGTACCTCCCATAATTAGTTAGGTAGTGGGCTCCGTAATATTCATCTAAGATTTTCGTGGGTATACCCTGCACATGTTTGTATATACCCTGCACATGTTTGATTTTCGTGGGTATACCCTTCACATATTTGGCTTGATGATTTATGCCTGTGTTCAGCACCTACATGGTGGTAATATGTACATAAGTTCAGTGAAGTTTGATCACTTAACAAATAGCAAATTTACTCCTAAATTGAAAAAATCAAACCGATGTAAAAGATTGATTAGCAGGTTACTAATAATTGTCTATTACAACCTGTTATTGAATTATCCATAAACGTCAGAAAAAATTATCCTACCCTGTACCTTAAATGTAAATGTATTCTCTTCAAGAAAATAATGCAGGTATATTTTCGTGACAAATTATTTTACTCTCAAGAAGCGCTAAATCGTAAAAAATTGCGCTTATTCGATAAATTTTGTACAAGACACAGAAAACATCCTTGGTAATAACTTTTTTCCCTTCTCTTAGATTAATGCGAAAATATTTTTCGTTGATCAGGCCTACTTGATAAATTTTTATTTCCATTTTAAGTACCATCAGAAAATTCATCACCAGCCATTATCTTCAGCGCTAGCCAATGAGCGCAGAACAGGCTGAGCAACCATTGGCTGCTGCCATGGGCGTGATCTGAAGTTGAAAATTAAAAAAAATAGCAAGGGATCACGCGTATTTTGGTGTTATACATTATAAATAAGCTAGTTTTTCAATATTTTTGTGCGCATAAATGTTCTCATAATTTGGGGATTGTAATTTCTGAACACATAACTAATAATTTTATGCATACGTATATAGATACTTTTAGCATGGGTTATCAGCAGAGCATGTTTGTATGTTTTATGCAACGGTTCAGCAGGAAACAGATGCCTAACCTGACGTAATCCACCACCTTGCGACCCGCGAAGTGTTTCTTGACTCGCCTGGTTTATTTCTTTTTCCCTCGATTAATGGAGAATGAATTTCACACGTAAATATAAGCCTTTTAAAATGTTGAGCAAGCGACAAAAGCAACGACGAATAAAAAATACGTGGAAATTTTCATATATAAAAGCTAGTGAATTAGATGATCCGTCAACTTCATGCGCAGCTAATCCAACTGCCTGCGGAAACAGTCCAGGGCGCCATGAAAATCATCCTTGTAGCACTGATTTAGATCGTGGTAGTGTTGATGAAATAATTTCAAATAGTGATAGTTGCAATGATGGTGCGGATAAGTTGTTCCCTGTTGAGGAAGAGATGCCAGAAGGACAACAGTGTGCATTGAACAAATTCAATTGTAATTGTAACAGTGATTGCAGTGAAAAACTGACATGTATTCTGGCAACATGGCTTAACAGAGAAAAGAGCATTAAACATGCGTGCATTGATTGGCAATTAAGTGATTTATCAGGAGCTTTCAATGTACCTAAATGCACTGCAACACTTCTTGATAACAATTCCCTCAATATTAAGACGATGGAAAAATCTGAATATCTTCACTGCAGTGACTGGCTTCTGAATATTAAACATTACATTGAACTTGATTCTTATGATGAACCTGAAATTAGATTGATTGTCAATGTTGATGGGGTTAATTTGTACAATGCACTTTCTTCAGTAAAATATTCTTTTTACACAATTTTGGTTAAGGTTGAGAAAAAGGGAAAAAATTTCGGTGTGGGAATTTATTGCTCAAATTCCTATCAATCAAAAGAAATGCCAAGCATAGGTGTGCTCCTCAAAGAATTTCTTAGTGACATAAATAAAGCAAACAGTGAAGGTATTCTTGTGAATGGAAATAAAATTGTTGTAAAAATTGGAGCTTTTGTATGTGATGCCCCAGTCAGGGCTGCTCTCAAAAATACCGTGCTTCATTCAGGCTATAGTAGCTGCGAAAGGTGTGAAGTTGTTAAACAAACAACAATTTATTTACCACAGGTGATACAGAGATAGAATGTTTCTTAATTCTAGTACAATGGTCAAATTTGAGTATAGCTACCTGTGGGCCCGAATAAGTTCAGTGACTTCTAGGGCATCCTACCATCAAGGTTAGTCTAAGGAGTACAATAATGATAACCTAATTCACTTAAACTAGAGAGGCATTAGACTGATCAATGAGATAATTAACTCGAAATTAGATACTTCATTTTACAATGTAGTTCATATGGACTAGGTTTATCAGTATATTCGACAAACGATTCAAGAACAGACTGAAGATCGGCGAAATTAACCAAGGCAAATTACATTATTAGGACCAGTTATGTAGAGGACAAGGTTTGACTGTGTGATCTTACACGACTAGTAATCTGATAAGAAGTGAGACTCAAGATTTTTTTAATACCTTATAAGAATTACTTTCACGGATCTCCGCAGGTATTGAGTTCCAAGTTTTAGTTCCAACGAAGAGGATACTGTGTTGTGACCGAGCCTTTGAGTAATAAGGAAGCATGAATTTACTTCTATTTCGGGTTAAATGGTTGTGATGACCAGTTTGCGCAGTTAATAATTTTTTTAGGCTATTGTCGCCATCGTTTGTTAATGTTTTGTAAATGAAATTGCAAATGGAGATTTTGTAGAGATCCGAAAGCTTATGTATTCGTAAATTTTTGAATGAGTCATTTGTGTGAGCATTATATTCTAGATTCTTTACCGCTCTTATGGCTCTTTTTTGCAGGGTAAAAATTTTGTTGGTTTTATTTTTAACTTCGCCAATTTGAATGCGTGGGAGAGATACATTTTCTTGTATGAGAATGTAATATATTTTGTTTTATCGATATTAAGGCTTATTTTATTAGCTTTAAGGAGACCGTCCCGGCTGTTCAACTTTTTTCGTCCGATTCGTTTGAAAGTTGGCCAGTATATGTATTTTGTAAAAGTAAACCTTTTTTACTCCTGTCGTTTTTTCGATTTAGGCCTTAGTTTTTTTTTTTGACGAAAAATGTGTTTTTGGTATATTTTTATTGATATTTCAGATTGGAACTCCTCCTTCAGTTTTGATGCTAGAACAAAAACAAAGACAGTTTTAGAACCCTTGGA
This sequence comes from Morinoia aosen, assembly GCA_030386875.1. Lineage (NCBI taxonomy): Eukaryota > Metazoa > Arthropoda > Malacostraca > Amphipoda > Talitridae > Morinoia > Morinoia aosen. The sequence goes on along the minus strand of CM059574.1, from coordinate 57,096,205 downwards.
ACATTTCTAACAAACTCAAATTCGGCTTTTTTCGAAATTCAAATTTTTTCTATTTTTTCAAAATTTTTTGATATTTCAAAAATCAGCAACATTTTTTTGGGTTTAGAGCTATATATTTTTTCAAAGAATTCGAATTTGAAAAAAAAGGCGAATTTGAGTTTGTTAGAAATGTTTCAAGGATTCTAAAACTGTCTTTGGATTGGTTCTAGCATCAAAACTCGAGAACTAGTCCCAGGATGAATGTTGAAAGTTAGAATTGTTGGGTATAGCAAAAAATAAAATTTTTTGTTGAAGTGTAATATAATGAACATTTGATGTAATTGAATGCAGTTTTAATTTTTATTTCGATACTTTCCATACATAACTTCATATTAAAAGTGTGAATTGTGATTTCAAAAAAAATATAAAAAAAATTATCAGTTTTTTTTCAACAAAATGAATTTTTTTATTTTCAGTCTGATTCTTATAAAATTTGACTATGATATGTAACCTTTGAAAATAAACACAATTGATTCTATTCATTTTTTTGATTCAGGCCTTAGATTTTGCAAAAATTTGACATATTGGTTTTCAGATATTGATATTTCACTAATATTGATATTTCATAATGGAACTCCTCCTTCAGTTTTGATGCTAGAGCAAAAGCAAAGACCGTTTTAGAATCCTTGGAACTTTTCTAACAAACTCAAATTGAGCTTTTTTTCCATTTCCTATTTGTTCTCTTTTTATGTGGGGTCAAAATCGGGAAAAAATGGAATATTTTGGGTGCTTTTCATTCATATTGATATTTCAAAATAGAACTCCTCCTTCAGTTTTGATGCTAGAAAAAAAGCAAAGACCGTTTTAGAATCCTTGGAACATTTCTAACAAACTCAAATTGAGCTTTTTTTCCATTTCCTATTTGTTCTCTTTTTATGTGGGGTCAAAATCGGAAAAATTGAAAAAATTTGGTCGCCATACCCCCCCCCGGGGGGGGAAGGAAATTATTGTCCGTAGCGCCATAAAATTTTAGGAACGAATAGTCTACCACCTAAGGGTCCTTTTACAACAAAAACATGAGAAATGACCCCCGGACCGACAGGGGCCTGGCAGAGGCCTGGGATGGTCTCCTTAAGCCAAAACCTTATGAAGTTCATTATTTATACGCTCCGCCATCTTAGCGGGATTTTGGTTGGGAAGGACCGCAGAAAGGGTACTGTCATCGGCAAAAAGTATGAATTTGAAAATTGATGTAGATTTGATGATATCATTGATAAAAATTAGAAATTGGAGAGGCCCAAGGACAGATCCTTGTGGAACTCCATGGCTAATTGTCTGTGGGTCTGATTTTGCGTCGTCAATGACAACGTATTGTTTCCGATTTGCTAAGTATGATCTGAACCAATCATGGGCAGCCTCTCGAATGCCATAACAATGTAGTCTCGAGAGTAATACGTTATGGTCCACACAATCGAATGCTTTTCGAAAGTCAAGAAATACGGAGAGAACAAGCTTTCCTTCATCTATATTAGTATAAAGGTATTGCAAATGATTTAATACAGCTTGTGTCGTAGATTTCTTAGAACGAAAACCCTAATGTTTGTCGTAGAGGAAAGGTTTTTGTCAAAATACGAATACACTTTTTTATACACAATTTTCTCGAATATTTTGCTAATAATTGGTAGTACAGAGATAGGTCTATAATTGTTAACGCAGTTTTTATCAACATTTTTAAAAATAGGGGTGACTCTCGTAATTTTGAAAGAGTTTGGGAAGATACCTTGAGAAAGGGATTGGTTAATAATATAAGATATGCTCGGTGCTATTATATCAGCTATAGCCTTAAGAACTTTAGCCGAAAAGTTTCTCAATCCACCTGATTTATTTTTCAAGTTGTTTATGCTCGTAATTACATTGGAGGGATTAGTTGGCGTGAAAAAAAAAGTTAGGTTCACGGACATGGTCCATGTATTGCAAGTGGCCTTAGGGTTCACTGAAGACTCTATCGGCTATATTTTTTCCTATGTTTACCAAAAAGTTGTTAAACACAGTTGCAATATCATATTTCTCGTGGTATTTTACATTTTCGTGAACGACGGACTCAATTGTTTTCGTAGTATTATTATTCGGTTTATTGCATGAGTTAAGCAGGCGTCAAGTTCAAGTTTTTCTAGTATCAGTTTTGTATTCAGTAATTTTGCGCGTGAAGTAGTCTCGTTTTGAGGTATGTATTTGATTTGGCACATGATTCCTGAATCTGTTATACGTTATTTTAGATATTCGCCCTTCGTATAGTAAGGCTAGGTACGCTTGACGTTTCTTTATATTGATCACGATATCTTCAGTAATCCAGGGCTTTTGTCTATTTTTCGGCGTAATTGTGCGGGCGATTATTGGACAACACTGGTTATATGCGGTCGTTATAATTTCAGTTAAATTTAGTATTGCTTCATCAATGTTAATCGCATTATTGTCCCGTTCATAGATGTCTAATGATGGCATTAATTCTTCTAGAACAGTTCGCATTGTTCCCAAGTTGTATTCGTTTACACAACGAAATGAATGAGTATCAGCCTGTGGGCTGGTACAAGGACTATAGACATTTTCTTGATGAGATACACCAGGAAATGGTCAGATAAGTCAGAAATTATTATTCCGGTAAGAAAATCAGTCGGATCTAACATGAAAATATTATCGAGTAACGTAGCCGATTCAGAAGCAACACGTGTAGGTTTCATGATTATTGGAAGGAAGGAGCTAGACTGAAAAACATTTGTGAAGTTTGAGATTTGCTCACAACTATCTTATTGTAGAAGATCGTAGTTGAAAACCCCGCAGATTATTATGTCATTATATAGAGACTTGTTGAACTGAGATATTATGCTTTGAAGCTCGTTCAGGAAAGAGACGTTACAAGCTGTTGGGGGCCTATCAAGGAGGTTTAATGGAATGGAGGCGGCATCAGCGCTCTAAAGTGAAGCCAATTTTTGGTATCTGTAGGGTATACGGGCACACACACGGAGATGGGGCTCAGTTCGCAAGTGGCACTCGACGTGGAAGGGTGCAGCTTATCCATGCTGCGTTCAAGGACTACTTCCCCCACGTGCCGAGCTCATGCATTATACATATGTGCAGTTACTTTCAAAATAGATTCAGACATAAGTTTTCACGTGTACGTACAAAAATTTCATGAATTGCAAACGGTGTTCAGTTCTTGATGTTGGAGGTGGTGCTACCCCTCCACTGCCACACCACCTCCACACTAGGACCAAATGCCGGGTGGGCGGGGCTTGGGACGGCAAAAGTGGCTTCACTCGCTTGACTGGCAAAAGATAGCGATGCCGCCTCCATTCTATTGAACCTCCATGGGGCCTATATACTGTCCCAAGCATAATCCGTTTATCATTTTTCGTTAGTTCTATAAATAAAGTCTCAATATGTTCACGATTCATAGTTGCACTTAAAATGACTTTCGAAGATATATGTTTAGATATGTACGTACTGATGCCACCACCACGTTTGTTACTACGGAGTGAATGATGGCTATAATATTTTTGAATTTGAATCAGGTCTTTAGATGAGTCATCTGGCCAACTTTCAGTGAAACTGAGAACATCAAAATTGCTGTTCAGCTCAGTGATAGTACAGGATATTTCATCTATTCTCGGATAAATGGATCTACAGTTCCAAGATAATAGAGAAAAATCGTTACAGGTCTTCCTCATCGATTCATTGAATTTTTTTAATATATAGGTATTTACAGTTTCCAGTTTCATTTAGGTTTGGGTGCAGTCTATTCAAATGATTGAGATCTGGATCAATGTTGTCGAATATATCAACATGGTCAGTCATTAGAATTAAGAGACAGTAAGTAAAATGTAACGTAAAAATAAAATGATACAAACTACAGGATCAAGGTAAAAATAAGGACATTCCTACTTATAATTAAATTAAAAAAAGAGAAACTAACAACACACAGAGATTATTAGTCTATATTTTCTAAAACCTAGTAAGATTTCATAAGGAGAGCGCAAACTCAGTCCATGAGCAAGAACATTAGGGATCATAAATGGCAAATAATGTAGTTACAAGGCTGTCGTACCAGTGGTATCCGCATATAACACTTATAAGATGTAGCAAGGACGAAATGGATTTAAAAACGAAGTGACAGTGAAGTTATTTATGGAATTTAAAAATCTTGACTATCTAAATTGTTTCCAGATTTAGAAACATATACACGAGTTAAGTCTGAGCAGCAAGTTCGGTATGAGCATTCGATAAAAAAGGAGAAAATAAAGAAATTGAAAAACAATTTAGTGAGCAGCAAAACAAAGCTGCAAGGTCGACGTGGATGCCTTGAAGAAGTAAAGGTAATTCAATCAAAAATCAAGAAGAAAACATGTGGACAGATATCAAAATAATATTAAACTCAATACGTCAGTCCAAAAAAATACTAATCACGAATAATTTCCTCTGAGGACTTGCCGACATGTTGCAACAAGTACTTGTCTAGTTCTTCAGGTGTATAGATGGTTAAAGGTCTCTTAGTTACTTGTCCAGGTATCTTTGGAGAGAAGACGTTGATATTGCCATCCAAACTTCTTGCGGGTCCTACTTGTTCCGAAAATTTTCGTTTTGCCAATCTCAGAGTGTACATTATACTTGCTTGCGAAGGTATTAAGTATTCATTCACGTAGAATTTCGGTTTAGTCACACGGCAGGCTGTCAGAACTTCTTGCTTCTTTTCTTATTGTCGTAGCTCAAAAGAAATTGTTCTTCTATCTACTTTTTCGGGTGGAGGTTTTTTCCCAATCTACTCGCATTGGTGATGCCAGAGTTACTCAGGTTGATTTTGAGTTGGTCCTTCAGGAGCTGGCACACCGTTTATGTGCAATTTTCTTCAGGACGTGATTGCGGCAGTTCCCCTGATATAACCAAAGGGCGTTTTTTGTTCTCCAATTCTTCACGTTCTTCTTTCCTTTCGAGTCGCTCTAGACGAGAGACTATGTTATTTATCTTCTTATCCTGCTCTTCAATCCTTGCATTTTGATTTGATTCTTTATTCGTTAGTGTTTCAATCATCGTTTTCAAGTCACTAATTTCGCTTTGAAATTGCTTCATTACTGATTTGAAGAGATCAATTAGGATGGAAACTACTTGCTTCCTCTGTTTTGACAGGCCTCGTACGTCTGGATAGTCAAGCTCCAGCGTACCCTCGCTGTTATTGTCCTTGCTTGGGCTTGTCGCCATCTTGTGAGAAGGGAGACACTCTCAAAAAGAAGCAAGGGTTGAGTGCTTGCTTTGATGGAATATCACACTTTTTGTTCGATTTTTTGAATTTGGTCAGATAAAATTAATTCTTGGATCCTCATGGTCTGAGTGGGCACTCTTTTTTGGTTAGAAATGCATGATCATCAACCAGTTGGGCACTTTGTTTTGGAGCAAAGACACAGACGTCCTCACTGCCTCACTGCACTCACTGCACTCAAGAGAGTGCAGAGAGTACCATAGCAGTACAGTTGTTTTTTTGACTACCAACAGCCCTGTGAGAACAGATGAAACTTCTACAAGAAGAAAGGACAGCTCGCATCATAAATCACATTATGCCAATGAATTAGAAATTCAAAAAATTCCTATGGTATTATCATTTGTTTTGGATATTATGCATCTGTGCTACCTTGGAGTAATGAAAAAATTCCTCAATAGATTGTTGAATCTTAAATTAAAGGAAAAAAATTTTCGTCTTGACTCCACATCTAGGGATCTATTTGATGAAAGATTACTCTCATATCAAGTTGATATCCCTTCTGAATTCCCTCGAAAACTTGAAGGGGGGAATAGCTACAATTCTCAAATGGAAAGCTAGCCAATATCGCTTATTTGCATTATATGTTGGCTTGGTTTTGCTTTCGTGTAAAAAAATTGTTGTTTCTAACTTATATTCCATTTTTCTTACATTTTCAATTGCACTGAGACTACTAAACACTGAAAATCAAGCCATTAATCTTACCTTCATCCAACATTTGCTTAATGACTTCATTGAAAATTGCAAAACAATATTTGGCGATTCATTTATATCATACAATGTGCACAGTCTCCAGCACATTCCACCAGATTATGCAAATTATGGAGTTCTGGATAAAATATCTGCATTCAGCTTTGAATCATACCTAGGTTCCCATGTAAAAGGGGCTGTGCGTTCAGGTTACAAGCCTTTACAACAGATTGGACAACACATTCATTATATGAACTCCAACAGTCATCCTGACACATCATTGCCTCTCTTTAAAGTTACATTTTCTTGTTATAAGTCACAGTGCACACATGGCTGTGAAGGAAATTGTTTGAAAAAACTCAATTTCAAAAACAGTATCTTAAAGCCTCTTAACTCCAGCAAATGTGACTGTTATGTTCAACTCAAAAGTGGAGAAGTAGCTCAAATTAATTCTATCCACCACAATGATGGAACATACCTTTGTGAAGTTTTCATTTGCTCCCAAAAATTTTTTTTCTCTTCTCCAATTGATTCCACGGAGCTGGGAGTAAATAAAGTAAAGTTTTCAACACAAAGGAAACAAGTGATCAACATTTCTGATGTTTTTGCAAAAGTGATGGTATTGCCCCTGGAAAAAGAGAGCTTGTCAGCATCATACTGTTGCACTCAATTACTTCATTTAAAAATTAGCTTGTGTTCGTTTTTTGAAAAAATATATAAGAAAGTGATGTACAATACTATTTTATTTTTACTAATATTAGGAGTGACTAGGCAATTTGTGTGATCATGATACAACATTTAAAACTCGATGAACTCATGAAATATGTAGGGGTCAGATTTATTGGATATGGAAAATCCGTGGATAGTCAGCTGGGATAAGAAACGCAAGAAATGCAGATACCCAACAAAAAATGCAAGATTACTTGCATCTTCCAATTACAAAGCCAGTGAAGAATGGAAAATCTACAAAATTTCACCTCTCTGTCATTCAAGTAAGTAGCATTCTTTAATCAGAATAAAGAATGGAGGGTTATCACATCCTTGGAAAAAATTGTCTCCATGAATTTTTTTGCACTTGCTTCTTGATCTAAGATTAAATTTGAAGTTTGCAAAACAACATCAACAGTTATGCATTACAGTGCACTCATTTCATAGCTTCGTACTTATCAGTAAATGCTATATTAAGTGTTCCCGATAGCTATAGCTATTACTTAAATTTAATATTGTAATTTTGTGATCTGTGTGTGACTGGTTACCATTCCTCATATATAAAACATCTTCATGTTCTAATTGAATCAGTATGTGGCTTCAATCTTTAGTTATTTAATGTTTTCTCCTGATATTGAATTATATTTGAACATTTATTATATGCATCAATATTAATGTAACATGCTTGCCCATCTTCTTTAGCTGCCAGTTGGTGAAAAAAGTTAACATTCTTAAACATCATTTTTTAGAGTAGAGTTGGTATAGTTAGAGCACCTACTTGAAACCAGATTTAGCTATTGTGTTTTTTTTTTATTTTTACCTGAACACTTAGCAACTTAGCAGCTGTTGAAATAAAATTTTGTGTAAAAAGCATACAATATTTTTCAAAATATTGCCGGTAATAGTGTATGATATAATAATAAGACCAATATACACATTTTTGTCTTGAGTTTTAGTCTGATATAGCTTAAATTGGCTGTGCACTGTATTCAGTTTGTGTGTGAACCCTGATGTGGATAATTAAAAAATACAAAAACTTTGAGAACACATTCTAGTACAAAATGCCAGAAGTTTAAAAAATTGTTTCAAAAAATTTACAACTGAAAAATTTCTTTCAGGTTCCTTTTAAAGGTGTGTCCGGAAGCTGTACTCCACCAATGAAGAATCGAATGTTGAAACTGAAGCAATTGAGGCAACCAGTTCAGGATCATCAATCACTGCCCGAACTGAAGAGGTTCCATGCTTCACGCCTAACATCATCGCTACAAAGAGCGCTTGGTAAGGAACATTCACAATGTATTCTATGACATTATAGCTCTCAAAAATAGCAGGATGAAAAAGACTGGTGAAAATGTATTACAGCTCTTGGTATTTCTGAGCTTTTGACTTTTACTTATTGTTATTTATGACCTAGCTATTGCTCCAATTAACTTTCGGCAATCTGCTTCTCCCAGAACAATACAGTAGTGATTAGTAGCTTTGTTTGTAGTGGACATAAATCTGTTTATGCTGCCAACATACTTTTGACCCTTAATATGAAAAGATAACATTTACAGCTGTGATTCTGCTACAAAACTGAAAATTCAAGCACTGGAGGACAGAGTGGAAGCTTTAAATGGGCAAATGTCTACAATGCACAAGAAGGTGGACTTCATGATGCAGGCCATTCAGGAGAACAGTGGAACGGGCTCTCAATTTCCTCCTCCAGCATCGTCAATGGATGGACTCTGTGAACTTCTTGAGCACGAGTCTTTGGTATGTAAAATGTAAAGCTCAAGAAGTAATGATAGTTTATGGCTAGCATTGCTTCATACGTTACAGGGCAATGAGAAACAATTTTTACTTGGGATAGCTGTTGTCCAGGCCCTGTCGGTCATGATATGCCAAAATACACTTCGAAAAATATGTACTCGTCTCTGAAGCGTTTAGTTTCAATCGAACGCTCAGCCACTCTGAAACACCTCAAATGAGATGGCTTAGTATTGCTTGCTCCAAATTTGCAACCTGTACCACAAGAACTAGGATGAGGGGTAAATTTGAGATGAGCAATGCAGAATCAGTTGTGATATCAGTTTTCCTTTTTTTGTTTTAAGATGCATTATTTCTGTAACCTAGGGTTTGTATACATGTTACTTACGGATGATTTCTGCACCTGTCGTTGTGGGGGATGTAACTCACATTCTTTGGAAATTGCTCATAGTTAATACATCCAGGTTGATAATGGATTTTTTCACATTTGTAAACGGAAGAAAATGGTAGATGTTATCAATAAATTTTCTTTGTTTGGTAGATGTGAACATCAATCAAACAAAATATGATATAAATATGTGATAAATGCTTTACAATTTCGACTTAGCTCCGTTCAGATTGAATGCCAAATTCTTGGTGCGATGGTTGGATAGGCTCTTCTTTTCTTTCTGAAACAGATTGGATATTGATGAGTTAAGAACCAAATTTTTCGGCTCACTGCTATTCTTTTACTTAACACCCTCTACTCTCTTCTTGAACTTTTTTCTTCTTCAAACTTTTTTCCTGGCTTGCTGTGTGTGTATGCGCTTAGTGTCCTGAGTGGCAACACACATGTGTTACTTCACAAGGATGTCCTGTGAAGGTTCACACCTCGTGCATACATAGATATCTCATTTACGGGTCCATGATAAATAATATCATCATTATTCTTCTTTGGATCGCCTTTGTTGTGGATTGGTTGGCTCAAACACTAATATAACTAACTAGCTAACTCATGATGCGAGGACAACATAGCGAACATTGTCTTTGCATGGGCACTGTATCTTTTTATAAACCCCTGCGAACAGCCCATATCATTTTGTAAATTTTCATCAGAAGGTTTTCAATTTTCTTTTTCGTGTATTTGTGGAAAACAAAAAAGTTCATGCAAGTTAAAAGCAATACAATCTTAATTTCATATCTAAGATACTGATGTGAAAAATTATCAGACACTTGTGTAGTGTGTATCATACTTATTTGCTGGAACATTTATATTCAGTAAATTCCTTTATATGATAACGTTGAAGTAGCTTCCACATGTGTTATGGTATAAGCTGCCCCTCAACTTGAAACTTTAGCGCAATGTACGTCACCGTTTTCTAGCAGCTTTCATGTAAGAACGCTATTTTTAATACATTAGAGAAGAGTGACGTGAAATTAACTCAAAATCACGAGCGGTGTACTAACCCAGCTGTGGCAAACTACAGCTTATATAGCAAACTCCCTAATTCGGCGATATAAGCTGTGCGCAATGCGTTCGAATCTCATCTGTGCAGAATGTTTTCAATCTTATTAATTATTTCACACAGAAACCAGCCCTAAGCAGTGTGATCGATGCTAAGCCAACTGATACTGTCAGACTTATCATGAAGAGAATGATGACACGGGACTTGGCTGTTCAATTTTCCTTTTTTGGGCTTGGAAAGCAGAGGGCGCACACAAAGCATTCCTTCAAGACACATGTTGTTTGCAAACCAATTGTTTGTAAGTAATATTTTCCCATTTCTTAACGATAATTTGTTTTAGTTCTATCACTCTGTTGTGTTCAAGTGCAAGATTAATGTAACTTAGTTTTACGTGACCAATCGTAGAGTCACGCCTTTGCTACATGCATTCAAACCTTCGACTAAGATAGATCTTATTAGAAGTTCTCGCAAAAATTTACGAAACATGTCAGTTATTAAGCCCGTTTCAAAATTTAGTATTAACAACTTGCACTAGCAATTGTGTATAATTCGATTAAATAATTACTGGAATATGGTTTGTAGCCGCTTAATGACCCTACCTCGATAATGATACGAAGGCTCCCCCACCACCAAACCAGCTCCCTTTGAGCAACCAATTACCTGCCTCAACCGCCAAAGGTCTTCGGGGACCGGGGTAGTTCACATCTCTGTGCCCTCGAATACGTGTACGGTGTCGTGTGTGTGATAGCGGTATTGTGGTGTCGTGTGGATTTCCGGCGAAATTTTCTGCAAGTATGCGTTCAAGAGTGGTGTGGTGCGCAGTGTTCACTACCTCAGATGTGATGGTTACGTGTTTGAGATGGTTAAGGATTGAGCGTATATGTGTCACTGTATGCAAATCCTGTTGGCTTGTCGTGTGCGCATCCAGTGATAACTGTTGGTGCGCAATTTAGTAGGGTCTGCATTTCGTTACGTTGGTTTTTGACGCAATGGCTGATCATATTGCAAGGCTCTAGAAAACGGAGGGATAGGGTTCCTCTTCAGTGAGGAGTGTTTATTCGTTCCACTTAGCATCACCATGGGATGGCACCTCCACCTCTTCCAAGTCGGTTTATTTGAGATTTGAAGCTTGGTACCTGGCCATGTTTAGTGAAAGTATCACTATTTATATTTCCACATAGCTATGACCTATTTTTTTATTTCAGATCGCATAACAAGTCTTCATAAAGTGACGACAGAAGAGGCGTTGGTAGCTTGCAAAACAGTGTTGCGAGGAACCCGTGACTGGGACGGCGGAAGGGCAAAGCGTCGTATTAAGGGAAGCATTTTGACAAAATGGTCAACTTTTGTTCTATTGGACCTACGTCTATGAAAATTTGCAGATTACTAGATCTCTACATTTGTAACAACTTATCTTAAACAAAAATTGTTCATAAGGCCATAGAAAATTTTTTATTTGAAAAAAATGAAATTATATATATACATATATTATTCATTACATCTTCGAAATTTACAAAGCTAGAGCAATGCGGTTTGTTGCATTTGAAAGTCAAACTTATGCTCTATCAAAATTATGGGAGGATTTTTGATTTTTTTTTTTAGAATTTATATGAATTTTTTTGTAAGGGTCAGAGCAAAAGTTATACTTTTAGGGTAAAAAAGTCCACGGAAAGCTTCACAGAAAAAAATTTGGAAATGCCCCCATAAGTTCGATAGAGCAAACATGTCACTTTCAAATGCAACAAACCGCATTGCTCTAGCTTTGTAAACTTCGGAGTTATAACGACAAACGTGTTGATAAGTTACTTTTTTTATAAAACCTATTTTTAAGAAACAAAATGCTTCTCCTCCTACATTTTTTGAGCTACAGTGATGATTTTGGTATCATTGGATGCAGAAAAACAAGGGCTTTACAATGTATTGAGAAGTTTTTCAAAATTCATTCTTGTTTCAAAGTTATGACGTCATAAATTTGAATTTTCTTGAGAATATTTTGATTTTTTTTCTTTTTAATTTTTTAAATTTTTATATTGGAAATTTGAGAAAAAGCATTCAAGTTTTTGGAATGTCCACGTTATTCTGCATCCAATGATACCAAAATCATTACTGTAGCTCAAAAACTATCAGAGAAAAAGCATTTAGAAACCCCCCCCCCAAATGTCGTTTTCTATGATTTCCCATTTTCTTTTCAAGAAAATCGCATTTTGTCATGAATGATAAATGATTCTAAATTGTATTTCCTATCAGTATACCAAATTTCATTGCTCTAAATTCAATAATAAAAAAAATATTCAGATGGGGATGAGGAATATGAATGATGAAATATATAAAAAAATGAAATGGAAAAAAATTGAAAATTTCAGATTTTTTTTTTGTCCACGTTATTCTGCATTCAATGATACCAAAATCATTACTGTAGCTCAAAAACTGTAGGAGGAGAAGCATTTAGAAAACCCCCCAAAAATGTCGTTTTCTATGATTTCCCGTTTTCTTTTCAAGAAAATCGCATTTTGTCATTGATGATAAATGATTCAAAATTGCATTTCCTATCAGTATACCAAATTTCATTGCTTTAGGTTCAAAAATGAAAAAAAAGGTCCGTAAGAGGGATGCCCTCCCCCCCCCCTTGAGGGACGTTAGCTCTGGGGTAGGTTCCTGATATTTTTACAGACATTCGGGGACATGTCTCTAACTCATTTAAAGCAATAAAAACAAAAATCGGGAGAATCGACCTTTGGACTCAGATGCCCCAAAAAGCCCCCAAAAATGCTTCCCTTAAGGACACCGCCTAGGTAGAAATCAGGATATGTGTTGATTTTCTGCTTTTATATGCATCTTACCCCTCAGGGGGATAAAACTATTGTATCTATGGGACTTAGCGCTCCCAGGGGAACCATGTGTGGGCCCGAGCTAAAGGTTAGGTAGGCTTCCTTTTTGTTGTAATAAAATAGGTTTTTGTTTTGTAACGGACCATCTTTTTTCGGTTCACTGCTGTACTGTCTTTCAGCACCTACTACTTTCTTCTTCAACTTTTTTCTTGTTTCATGAACTTCTTTCCTAGCTTACTTTTTCTGTGCACCTTGTGCATAGATTCCACGTTCCCTCAACTCCATACTAAATGGTGCCTTCCTTTTTCCTCTCTTGGAACATCTTTGTCGTGGGTAAGGGAGGCTAAAAATTTCTTATATAATAAAAATAATAATAATATATGAATCTTATAGAGGATTTTCTTGCGCTTCCATTGGTACTTTCCGTTTACGTCTACTCCGAATAGTGCGCCCACCGGAGGGGGGGAAAGCGATGGGGGTGGCGTGACCTTGACCCCCACCCCCCTCATTATTGGGGGTCAACTGAGCGTGTTTCTCTGCGGCAATGGCAATATAGTTCGTTCATGGGCTACTCAAAGTGCTTTCATTATTCAAACGAAACATTCTAACGCTGAATAAATATTTTTTGTAAAATTTTGACAATTTCAGAATTTAGCTGTTCTGCCGTATCTATGATAATGAAGCAGGAGACCGTCTTGATAGAAATCGGGCTATGTGTTGATTATCTGTTTATATATGCATCTCATAGAGGATTTTCTTGTGCTTCCATTGGTTCTTTCCGTTTACGTCTACTCCGAATAGTGCGCCCACCAGAGGGGGGGAAAGCGATGGGGGTGGAGTGACCTTGAACCCTCCCCCCCTCATTATTGGGGGTCAATTGAGCGTGTTTCTCTGCGGGAATGGCATTATAGTTTGTTAATGGGCTACTCAAAGTGCTTACATTATTCAAACGAAACATTCTAACGCTGAGTAAATATATATTTATAACTTTTGGCAATTTCAGAATTTAGCTGTTCTGCCGTATCTATGATACCTCAGCTTTCATTCATAGCTCAATGACAGCTGCAGTATCATAGCTACAGCTATGGCGAGCACACCAATCCAAAGGGCTTGAAAAGAGCTATAAAACAAAGGAGTTTACTTGACAAAAAAACGTATTTTGGTAAAAAAAATGAAAAATTAAAAAAATTGGTTGCTTTCAAGAATGACACCTATTCTCTTTTGTTGTATATTTTTTCCCAGAGTTACAGAGCTACAGCAATGTAAATTGTATCAATCGAAAGGGCTTGAAAAGAGCTACAAACGCTCAAGAGTTCATTATAGAAAACCCTGTAGTTCGAAAGATAAAAAGAATTTTTTTTTGTGAACAAACACGTTTTTCTCGAAACTTGATAATTGGTTTCTCAAATGCTACTTCTTCCACAATTTTAGAGCTAGGAGAATGGTTTATATACCATTCGATAAGGCTCAGCAAGGTGTATCCTCGCGCAATAGCATTTTTTGATAAATTTATTACTTTGAAAATTACACGACATGAAAAAAAATGAAAAAAAGTTCATTTTTGTTTTTTTAATTCCCAAAGTTCACAAAAAAAAAGTTATCGAAATTCCCTATTGCGAGTGGTTATATAGACTTCTAAGCAATCTAAAAACGAAGTACTGGTTCTGTAACTTCAAAATTGTAGAAGTAGGATTTTAAAAAAAAACCTATTTTATCATATTTTTCGAAAATAAAAAAAATCCAGTGCAAATACAAAATTTTTATCGAAGTAACAAATGATATTTGCATCATTTCACACCTACTGTGAAAATTTCAGAGAAATCCATCTATAAATAACGGGACTTTTTTTTTTACCCAGACGGTGTCCTTAAACGTGGTAATTATTTCCTATACTTTTGATCACGAAAACAATCTAGTTTTAAGCAGTTTTTCTCGGTATTTCTTCAAGTTAGCTTACGGGAAAACTTCTGTAATGAATTCAATCTACGAGACATAGAAAAACTCAGAACCCCCACTTAATTGAGCTTGTAAGCGATATTGAAGTGGACGTATATTATTTTAAGGGAGAACAAAGGTGGGATGTTGGGTGTAAGCTTGTTTTATAAGGTGAGAAATGAGGAGGTCAGGTGGAGAGCAGGAGTGATTTGACTACTCGAAGAGCGAGTGGATAAGCACGGTAAGGTGGTTGGGCATATGATAAGATTGGGGTTGGTAGGCTGGTGAAGAAGATTATGGCTTGAGGCTATGGGATGCAGAAGTAAGGGGAGACTGCCAACTGGATGTATGAACTGTGTGAAAAGTTGTTTTAGTACGAGAGGAGTTGAAAAGTGGAGGATGCATGAGTGTGCCCTTAATAGAGCAAGGGGGTGAGGAGTGTAGAAGGATGAATGTTTTTGACGCAGCTCTGGTAGGATTTTCCCCCCGCACTTGAGCTCAGCTCCGAGCTGCTGGGGAACGGGAGAAGGAGGGGGGTGCGGTCCACCATGTTGCGGCTTCGGCTGCAGAAGTCACAGGGAGATCCGTGTTGCTCTGACCCAAGCAGCACGGAAAACCGGAGAGGCCCCCTTCACCTTAGAGGGTTGATATGTGGAAATAAGTGTGTGTGTGTGTGTGTGTGTGTGTGTGTGTGTGTGTGAGTGATATGTGGGGGAGAATGAATGGGCTCTGAGGTCGGCCACTCTCCTGTGGGGTAAAGGCCTATTGTATATTATTATTACTGTTATTTTAGGATTTTAGTTACTTAATGAGCCTCTCTTTCTTCATCAGGTCGTCGTACAATATCTGGCTCAATTGTGATGTAAAATATCGCAGTTTAGTAGAGTATTGTTTTTCATACTGAGACCATGCGATGTTGCTATATCAGCTATTAAATTATCCACAGCTTACAAAAGTATAATAATTAGTGTGATCTATAGGTTACATTAGGTATGTGTTCATCTGCCGCATGGACATAATTTTTGCGCGTTTCACCTGGTTACATTGTACACACTCTTAGAATAAAAGTAATACATCGCACCTTCTTGTCGTTTTTCACTTAGCTTTTTTATAAGATGGTTCTAGATAATTAAAATTCGGCAAACATGGTTCGTAGTGGTCGATATTATGCGTACGCTTCTGTATCATAGTAGTTACGTTGTTGTATATAATGTATTTTATTTCCAGGTGCCAGCGGGATGGCCGACGCAACTGAAGATGCGCAGGAAGTATAGAGTAATAATATACCAATAAAGTAGGATACAAATTTTCATTTTCCTTGTATGGTTTGAAATAGCGCCAAATCTCTTTATTTAGTGAGCAACTCAAAATAAACTGGACGAACAGGGAAAAGAATAGAAATTACCAATCATGACAGTGACCGAATATAGCAAGTGGGTTTACTATACAATAATCGAACAAAAATTAGTGCGGGAACATCCCACCAAAATCCCTGTTGTTTATCAGGTTTATTGAGGGAAATGGCCAAGATAATGCATGGGAGCTGCCCAGAATAATCGGCCTTGCGTGGGATTGTCCCTGTATATACAGTTATATATCATGGGCCAGATTGTAGGAAGTATCCCTCAATAAACGCGACATAAGCCCAAGATAAGCCCACCATAATAAGTGGTTTTGTCCCACAATAATATGACGTAACGTCGTGGGCCTTCCCATAATAATCATCGAAGTTCCCAAGATAATTTCTGATTGGGTTCAGATTAATCCTGTATCATCGTGATCTCTGTGCCTAAACTCACGCGCGCTTTTCGACTACTGCCTAGGGTATTCGTAAATTTAATCCCAACCCACCTCTACCTACTCTTCCTCAAGAGTTAATCAATAAAATACTTGATCTTGCTTTATCAACGTGAACTACATTTAATGAACGCACAATCTCCCTGACAGAATTATCTCTTCCATATTCCCTCTTGCACCCATCCCTTCAGCGAAACGCTGTAGTGCCTTTCAACAGTTCAATATTTGCCTACCGAATGTGTGGATCCTTACGGGATGTTAGAAACCTTTAACTTGCATCGAAGTTGATCGTAGGTTTTGTTGACTCCAAACTTCGACTAAAAAACTTCAATTACTACTAGCCCTATTCTCCCTCCTAGCCAACTTTTTTAATCTAGCCCGCATTTCTACCCGCGTTTGAAAATGCATAACGCCGTGTGCTAGCATGCCTCAAAGTATTCCTGTGAAGTTCTAAAAACTTCACAAAAGTTAAATTATATTGAAAGCATGCTTAGCATTCGATACCGGGGATGAGGTAAAATTTCATTGACATGTTCTTTCCGCAGCTAACACTAAAACGTAGGCTAGCCATTGAATCTTCACCAAACTTCAGAACTTAGCAGTTCTGAACGCCGTATGAAATGCCTTTTGCAAACATCTCGATTTAGACTAGACGTTTCGTACGAAACTAAATCTTCCGTCAAATGGTCAGCCGACTCCTTTTCACCCTCTATCTCGTCAGATTTTGGCACTGCCATTCTTCTCTACGAGAGTCAAAAAGCAAAGAAATGATACAATACTGTAGTTTTTTCATTATTTTTTTATTGTGCTAGAACATTGACTATTTTGTATAGCTTCTATGAATTGTATGGCATGATTATTGTATTGCTGGACTTGCCAAATATACGGTACTATATCCTCCTCGGGTGCATCCATTTGTCAAGCACTCTAACTCTCTTCCCATTACGTCATGTAGCTGTCCTTGTCAAATTTACAGAATTTTAGCTGCGACTTTAGTACTAAAATCAAATGTTGCTTATGCCTCCTGAGATCATGAAGTCGCGTGGCTGAATTTTATATTAATGGAGTTAACCAAAACTCCCCTGTTCTCTCGAACGTAAAATTTCAAATACTAGAGTATGGCTGCTTGTGGTAGGAATTACTGTGCTTTGAAAATGTAGTTGGACTGTTTTTCCAAAATATTTGAAATCATAATTTTGTCTCAGACACATTTAATGCTATTTTGAACGTTCGTCAAGTTAACGCATTTTGTGAAATTTAATTCGGTTTCATTACACGACTTTTCAAAACTACGCTGAACGACAATAAAACTATACGTAAAATTCTAAAATTTTCATGGAAACCTTGAGCCTTCAGCACCCGCGCACTACATCCTTCGTCAAAATGTCTCTCCAAAACCTTGTGTGCGACTTCATATTTTGTAATTTGAAATAGCATAAATAGCTTTTGGAATAAATTCGTAAATTAACACTATTTTTTTACCGCTACGCTTGGTTGTTCCTTTCATTTCCTTCACCTGCAACGCAATAATTTAACTTCCCCTTTTTATAGCATCGAATCGAATTCAGTGATCAGACGGTTTAAAACACGAAAATGACCTTTCATTTTGGCATCCCTACCACTAGGAAAATGAGCGATTTTTCTAGACATTTTCTTTTCTCAAGAATACGGCCCCCTGAACTAAATATTCAACTTTTTACGTTTCGTTCGACTTCGAAGAAAAAATTCGTATTACACAACTGCTATTTTCACTTCACTGCTATACTCGTCCTCAACACCCACTACATCCTCAAATTTAGTTTCCTCAAACATTGTATAGAACTAGGTTTCTTACCACCTGTGCTTCAATAATTACTTCAATTATTCATGCTAATACTACATTCCTGCTAAACTCCTTTGTCGCATTTACGAAGCCTTAACTTCTGTGCAATACTTCCATGCCTAGTAAATCGAACGTCTCCCGCATAGATGTATTTGAAATTCTATGCAGACTTTACACCTGTATTACAAGGCTAAACTCAGACTCCGCGATTACAAGACATCTTGAAACGTCTCTCCCTCATGTGCCGTGTTGAACTAAACAATGATAATTTTATTATGGTACGACTGTAAAGAAAGTCTGCAGCAAACTTTTGAAGTTGAAAGTAAACATAACATGTTGCTAATCCTTTCACGGACCTTCACTTTCAGCCTGCCATTAAATTGGCATTCATGCGTTTCTTACGCCGCCAACTCGCATTCGTACACCCTAGTACTAGCGAAAGCATAATAATAGCAACAAACTTCATACACTGCAATGTTAATCATAGTACGATATCGTAAATACACTGTGTTCTAAGGCGGCTTAACGAAATTCATCGTGCTTCCACCTTCTTCTTTAGGACATGCTTTGAGTATAGAACTTGACTACGTACTGAAGTGAGTAGCCAAGTAACCGTTTCCGAACGACGACACTAGGCAGAGCCTTGTGTTCTGCACTCGTACCCTTTACATGTTGGGTACAAACGATTTTATCCCCAACCTTGCTCATGTGCAAATAATTTTTGTAGGCGAATAACGTTTTTCTACTTCTCCTCTAGATACGAAAAGCGCCTAGCTGTTGATGCTGCTGCTGCTGCCTCCTCAACGAGCGCCTAGTTGCTGCTGCTGCTGCCTCCTCAACGAGCGCCTAGCTGCTGCTGCTGCTGCCTCCTCAACGAGCGCCTAGCTGCTGCTGCTGCTGCTGCTGCTGCCTCCTCAACGAGCGACTAGCTGCTGCTGCCTCCTCAACGTGCGCCTAGCTGCTGCTGCCGCTGCCTCCTCAACGAGCGCCTAGCTGCTGCTGCTGCTGCTGCCTCCTCAACGAGCGCCTAGCTGCTGCTGCTGCTGCTGCCTCCTCAACGAGCGCCTAGCTGCTGCTGCTGCTGCTGCCTCCTCCTCAACGAGCGCCTAGCTGCTGCTGCTGCCTCCTCCTCCTCAACGAGCGCCTAGCTGCTGCTGCTGCTGCCTCCTCAACAAGCGCCTGGCTGCTGCTGCCTCCGCAACGAGCGCCTGGCTGCTGCTGCCTCCTCAACGAGCGTCTAGCTGCTGCTGCCTCCTCAACGAGCGCCTAGCTGCTGCTGCCTCCTCAACGAGCGCCTAGCTGCTGCCTCCTCAACGAGAGCCTGCGCAAAGGTAAGGAAGCCGTAAATATAAATCACCTCAGATTAAGTACAAATTTCTCAAGCAGTTCATTTCGTTGCAAAGATCTTTTCATGTATCTGTTCTGTTCAACAATTTGACGTTTCGTAAACTTTTACCTAGTTTCATACACCTTATTTTTTTTATAAAGATTATATGCATAAATTAAGAATGCCATCACCTCCAAGATAAATAATTACTTCCTTTCCTCTCCTCTTCCCAGTACCTTGGTTACAACGAAAAGGCCTTGCTCTGATACTCGATCTGTTCTAAAACTTTCCCAAGCAGCGTTCCTACGTTTTACCATCGCTATCAAACTTTATCTTCTCCCTGAACTATAATTTCAGCCCTCGCATTTCCTTAAAGGTGCTTACGCATTTTCACCGCAATTGGTTATATTGAGCAGGTACTAGCCTCAGGTTTGCCGTACTTGGTAACAAGCCATTTTGAAATATCGAAAAAATTAGATAATACCTTCATTTAGGTTAACAGTCTTATCTTAAAACACCATTTCTTGGTTACTCTTCAGTCGGCACCAATAGGCAAATGCCCTCGAAGCCACTGGCAACGCGCATAAGTGTCAAAATGTCCAGATACCCGTTTTATCGACAACTCCAAGAAATTTAAAAGTTCAACTCTGACTTCAATTTCTAACATCAATTAATATCATCTTAGAACAGACCTGTTTAAAAATTAATTAACTTTTGCCGTGTTTTGTTACACAAGCTTTAACGTACTATTCTACTATTGAAAATTAGCCTAACGACTTCTTTCTCGTCTCTGCTGTTTTAAAATCTTAAATTATTTACCCTGATTCATGCCTGCTAATTCCTGATGTACGAACTGCTGCAAGACTGTAAAATGGATGAGGCCTTAGCCTTCCCGTTCAGGCCCCATCTCCGTCACACCACTTTACCACAAGTCCAGATGAAGATCTCCAATTCAAAAGATTAGCAGCGCTCATCCTGAGCGTTAAGGCTTACAAGGGAGTTGGCAAGCCATGAAAATACTCAGGCAAAAATTCAGCTGTGCCATACCACAGGCTTATCTTATGCAGGCGAGTTTGCACGAAGACATTTTAATTTGTCAACATTTTATACATCAAACCCGTCCTTCACTGACGTATCTAATGACTGTTAATCATGGTAATATTGCGAAAATGCAATTAAGTTGTAATATTTAACTTATTTGATCCTCAAACTTGAACCTCAGTTCAATGAAATTTTTCCCTTTACAGGGACCTGAGCAGCGGGGCAGATTTTTATCTGCTATCAACGACTATGCACGATACTAACTTTTACTTTTCATTACTCAAACAACACGCCTTTTACGGCCAGGAGATAACCATTGTCGACCCTATGCCGACAGGCAATAAAATTCTACAATTGCCAGTGATAAAGTCAAAAGAACCCTTCACCAGATCCAGGGCAATTGCCGACAACTTCGCTCTAGATGATATCATTGTGGATGCGGGGAGTATCATCATCAAATCTTTCTTGGTAACTTCAGAGAACCTAGACATTCACTTGCAAACTCTTAACCGCTTGCAACGCTACGTTCTGTGATTCTTATCATGACGACAAACTACCCTGCCCGAGCTTTCTGACGGTGCCATCCTCAGCAACTCCAGGCAGAGTCTTTGACTGCACAATCTCTGTCCTGGACCGGGACATACGAAGAGTAGACTTTAGAATCGTGGCCACCGCAGCATATTTCGTTGACAACTCGCTTTTGACGGTAATGAAAGTACATTTAGTAGGACATAAACGGTTGTGGCAATTTCATTCGAATTTTTATGTGAACATAATTATACGAACTATTCTATTCCTGAATGTATAGTGTAATAATTCACGGAAAATACGTGAACCTTGCTTAATGAATACTAAGTGTGTACTTTTAAAATACAGGGCGCAAACGCTGAATTAAAACTTAAGTTTAAACAAAGTGAAACAAAACCTGCTGCTGTTCATGCATAAACCTTACCAATGCCAATGAAATCCACAATGATGTATTTCATGCTTTTCTTCTTCCTATCTATTTTCAGTCGCGCGCTCTGCCTTTTGACGATGTGGAGTTGTATCGTTCGATCAACGCAACTCTCAACTTCTACAGAACTAATGCCACCCCGTGGATAATCGCGGGGTGGTATAAGCGAGAGGAGACAAATGCAAAAATTATCCACGTCAACACCGTGAGACCCCGAGACCCACTCGCTGGGGCCCCAATCTTCCGCCCCAACGAAGAGCCGGCTCCACGGGACCCGCGACCGCAGCCGGTGGAGAGGCGGCGTCGAGTAGGGAACTTCGTCGACGACGAGTTCCCTCGACTGCGGTGAGTTACATGGCTTTGTCGCACACATATTTATGAATCATACTTTCCTCAATTTTACTTCTGCTATGCCTTAACCGAAACAAAGTTTGACCTCCCAATGTAATCGGAATTCTATTCTTCACAGTGAACCCCTCCGGGACGTCAACGAACGGCAAGAAGAGGACGACGTGCTACCTGGTGTAGACGACGTCCTACCGTCACCACCTCGCCAGGAATAAGGTGTAAGAACGAACAGTGGAAATACAAACTCGATGATTTTATGTAAGAGTTTTAAATTATTTAGTAATCACATAACTACGTGTTGGGACAATTGTTTCTCGGTCACTGCTGCCTTATTTTGTGGTACATGCCTTCTGCTTCAAGTCACGTCTAGTTTCATAAACTTTGTATTTCTCAACTCTCTCTTTCTATGCACTTGTACATAGGTTCCGCGTTCCCGTAACGCCGTACTATTTGGTGCCTTCCCTCTTTTGCTTTGGATTTGCATTTTTGGCGAATAGGAAGCCTCGAACTAGCTATTAAGAAACTTGAAATGTTTTAATCTTAAGAATAACCTGAATCTTCGAATCTGTCTATTCATCTTAGACACTAATTTGTGAATTGCGTGCGTTGCATACAGATAAGCGTATCTTTGATCGATAAACTCTGGATATTTAACGCTTTGTATCCCTCCATCCCCGCAATTGCAATCTTAGAAAACTAGTGTAGCTACCTAGATTATAGCGACGCATGCGTTGGTTCCAGGAAAATGCATTTCATGCGACTTACCACGTCATTGTTGCAAAGTTCTCAAAACGAGAGAAATATTTCACGGATGACCAAAATGTCCTTTGTCCCGGATATTTGGACAATACAATATAGTAGTCAGTTCAGTTGACCGTAATCGACCCGTAATCGGTCACAATTTGAAGATCAGCAAATTCAAACTTCTAATGCACTTAACTAAATTCACTGCCCAACACTTGCTTGAAGTGCGTTCCTTAAAAACCATCCGCTAGTAGATAGCGTTTCCTCCAACTCACGTGAGAAACTTTAACAGTTATAGTACGGAATACAAACCAGTCAAACGTCGCAAAGTCGAAAACCAAATAATACAAAAGCAATACCTTCACAAAAAGTGTATGAACTCCTCTCCATGAAATGTCGTCTCATCCCGACCGAAGAATATACTTCTACTCCGAAAGTAGACTATTACAAACCTGCTCGTTGAATCATCACATGCATAATTAGAACGGCATCTTTACAAAGAGACAAGTGTCAGCATTTGGAATACAATCTCTGCGCACCAATTCTTAAGACATGGCGCGTACAATGCGAGGCTATTACATTTTTCAGAATCTAATCCCCAACGATCGGCTGACTTCCACTTCCTTTATGATAGCCTAACAAATCTCAAACCGTAGTACGGTTTACGTGTTCAAACCGCTAAAGGGCTGGTATGTAATACTACGTTCAAATCGCCCCAGTCTCTTGTAAGAGCGATTCCTACAACTTTAACCTTCGCTTCCCAACACTCAAATAGTTGAAAGAAAAATTTTCAAGATAATGGCAGTCATTGCCCTGAAATATAAGCACAATTGTCCTAGCACTTTGTTTTTCTGTATATGGTTACTTCCTTTTGAAATTGGGCGAATTAGGCTTGAAAAAATACTTCGCAAAGAAAAAAAGTGAGAATCTGAGACAAACGCATGTTCAGTTTTTGCTCAGCATCATCTGTAAATAAATGCATGTACAAAATACTAGCTCAATTTGAATAAGGAAAGTATTTGATGGATTTTTTAGACCGTGAAGCTTGCACCGAGTGGATATCAATGGCAAATTATTGCACGTGTCGAACTTCTGGAATGTCGACAAAAAGCACTTGCAGGAATACTATTGTCACCGCGCCTCTGTAACCAACTGCAGCTGCTGAAGCTTTTCTAGTTAATCATCAGCTACAGCAAGGCTGCTCAGTTCTTGCACTTAGTTTTGTCAGATGGCACAAGCAACGGAACTAGGTTAACAGAGCCGCAGGTCGATTAGAAAAGTTTTTCTCTACAGGCCACAGATTTTCAATAGTTCACGCGAGTGTTCAGTAAAACGTGGTGAATGAACTCCTATAAACATTTCCGTTTATTCAAGATTTGCACATTCAAAATTGCCACGATGGCAAGACGAATAAAGTTTTTGAGATATAACACGCATAAGGAATTTCTCGGCAAACCAGGCACGATATATGACAACACATTATCAGGCTTAGTTACAAGCAACAAAGAGACGAGGCTTAGGTCTGAGGCAGAGCGCCTATGGTTACGTCCGCACAAGACAGCGGGACGTTAACGACTGTCGGTGACCTACCATTCACCATTGGCCACCAAGCCACGCCCTATATACCCTACTGTCGACTGTACTTTAAAAAGGTCGCAAGCGGGACGACACGCGCATGGGTTCACTGGAGCGCACTCGTTCAATGAGGGATTTCTATTCAAAGAAATGTATAGTAAAACGAACGACAGTTTTGTCGTTCACACTATCAATCGCCCAAATTTTGTCATTTACTTCAAATTATTTCCCTACCAGTTTAATGACCCTGAAATATTGTAAATTTCTCTCAACTCGACGCACTAATCATTTCCAAAGTGGAATTCGCATCGGGAGGCAGAGGGTTAATAGTGAACATTTGTAACAGGGTACAAACTGTGGACACTTACGAATTCATAACAGGACGTCACTTCCACATTACATAAAAAATGGCCTTCCTTGAAACACAAAAATCATCCATCATATATTGAGGTTGTCGCCTACACCTATAACTTCCGCAGCCCTTGAGTTCAGCACTCGATTGCTCTGCGCTTTACGAAAGAGGTCACCCATCCGTGCATATTGTCTAAAATCGTAATTAACCTCTTTATATGGATGCCCTAATTTCTTTCCACGTGGAAACTTTAATTAAATTGTCGTAGTGATAACATAGCATATTTCGATATAATGGAAACTAAATTGCGGCGTGCTAGTTCATTTGTTAACCAATAAAATTTGAGACGCGCACCAAACATTGAATGTGCCTAGTTCAAAGGTCTGAACCGTTCTCTTCACGATGAAATATTATTTCACACCCTTCCCTCTGCAAATATCCAATTCATTGTTCTCTCAACTATGTATACTCTTCGAACAAACTCTGTATTCACTAGTAAAGTGAAAGTTAACATTTTCAGGCACTAAATTATTTCCATTCATCCCCCATACCACTGCGACTCAAATTTAGACCTCGGTAGGGTTATCAGAACGCAGAATCTCTGATTTAGTTCATACAAAGCGTGTTCTCACAGCAAATCCTATACGCATAAAACACAAGTTCGAAAATAAGGTTGACGAAAATGTCAAGTTTAAAGATAACCTAACATGGTAGAAACACGATGCGACTGAAAACCTAGTTCTAATCACAGGAAAAAACTATTTACGAACTCTCACATCGCAATTTCTCACTTTTCTCTGGAGAGTGCTAAGGTCCATGAATACATAGTCGTCTTCCCCTGAGGAATATTTCAGACTTTCACTCTATAACAAGCCAAATTTTGAAATAAGACCTATAATTCAACATTTTCATGTACCAACGTCCGCAACGAAAAGTCTATACTCTACAGAACATATAGTCTTCCTGTATAAAAATGTTATGTCTTTCACAAAAGCTTACGTAAAATAAAACACCAATGCTCTCTTCATATTCTACAATGACTTGTTAAAAAAACCGTTACTTCCATTGTTTACTTCGAAACATAATCAGATATCCTAAGTCCAGGCTCCATCTACACTCAAACAACTTACTCTAAGTTTTACTATTAATGGCATTATAATAATATGGTTAACACTGGGAAGTGTTTCGCACAGTCAAACGCACTAACAAATTACATTTCAACTCCAAATGAAATTATCATTGACATCTATATTTAGCTTAAAATAATGAGTCGACACTTAATTTAAGCAGATCAAGACACATTTCAAAATAACCACTTGCAATTTACACTAACTTACACTAACACTAACTTCGAAGACAAGAAAACATTCTAACGGTTACATCACTCTTGCATACATACATTTGATGTCTTTTCTACGTTTATATTAGAGTAAAATAACCATGACGCATATTATATCACACGGTACAACACCGACGTACAAAAAATGTCATTAAAACGATTACCAGGAGCGACAAAAAACATCAAAACTGCTTCATTTTAGATATTAGGTTACTAGTTTGTTTCAGCCTCCCTATCCGCAACAAATGCGATCCAAGAAGAGGAAGAAATAAAGCACCATTTAGTATCGAGTTCAGGTAACGTGTAATCTATACAGAAAGAGCATGCAAACAAAAAGTTGAAAAATGAGTTCGTAAAACAAGATCACAGTTGAAGAAGAAAGTAGTAGGTGCTGGAAAACACGACACCAGAGAACCGAAAACAAAATGGTCCTTAACAATAACATATAACATTTCATTTCAACAAAAAGATGCCTACCTAACTCTGACGGCGGGGTCTTACATATTCCCCCTGAAAACCCTAATTCCCATACACCCAATGTTTGTATCCCCTTGAGTGAATACATTTTCGACATATGATGCCCTGAAATAATTTTAGATTCCCGTATGAATAGGCAAAACCACGAACCGACAGCCTGCGAAAGCAGTTAGCTTCCGCATTTTAATCGTTTGCTGCATGGTTATCCTATTCCTACGAAAGTCTAAAATAATATCAAGTCATTATTTCTCGAAAACGAAGCAGTTTTGAAATTTTTGTCACTCGAGAAGAACGTATTACTTGACGTCATTCTGCATATGGTTAAAGTAAGTGCATCGAATCACACAACACCCTGTATATTACAATTTCAAGTCAACTTCGACGAATAACTCTTTCTGCGATCATTTTCGTAGAAATAAACTAAAAAGTTGACAAATAATACAATATTACTTGACACTTCCTATAAAATCAAGACTTCCTACAAACCGAAATCTACTTCTTCTAACTCAGATTTCCGTCACTAATAATAGTTCAGCACGAAAGTGATCCCCTAAATACTTATTTGCACACAATAATCATGAATATCACGTCAGGATTTCAATCCTATCATTACCTGTACACGAGTTGTTTCTCACGATATTATAAGTCAATTTATAACTCATTAATACGTCACAAAATTTAGCTTCAGTAGAGTATCAGACAAAGGTTTCAGCCTCCTTAACCGCTACAGAGCGTTCCAAAGACGAATGATGAAGGCAACAATTAGAAGGAAGATATGTGAACGTTAAAACTATACACAAGATGCACAGAAACAGTAACTTGGGATAGAATTTCACAAAAGAAAATAACAATTGAATAGAAGAAAACAAATACTCAAAAAGCAATGAACCTCAAAAAACATAGTTCTAAACAAAACAAAAAACTTCTTCTATGTCATCAAAATATGGCCCACCTAACCTGTAACTCGGTACCTCACTTTATCCCCCTGGAAGGGGAAATTCCTACTGATACAATTATTGTAACCCCTGAATGGAGTTCATAACAATAAACCTGAGACCAAAAACCATTTTAACAAGCCTGCCAACAAAACTTCAATCAATGCACATGGCATGGTCTCGCACAACGCACCCACGCACAAACAAATTATAAAGAACAAACAGAAAAACAATACAACAAAAATTTCTAAAGTTCATTTCCCGTGCAAAAAGATATGAAGTTAGAAGAAGTCGAGAATAAACAGCACACATTTGTAGTAGTAGTAGTTAGTAGTAACATGGGCTTGCTAGCCCGTCAGTTCCCTAACTACACCGCACCGAAGGTACACATTTGCTAACTGTAATGAATTCAAAAAGTTCCCTGAAGCCAACATAACTGCACCAAAAGTGTCCAAAGGAAATTTCCCTACACATACAAAGAATCGCTTACAAAGCAAGTGTCTATAACAAAATAAGACAGAGAATCTTGTCCATGCTCATAAATTAAGCAACAATCCCAACAATAAAGATTTTCTTTTTAGAAAAGAAAAATTAAACCCTATGCTAAATAAGGATATATCGCGCTCTCAGCTCGAGACCTCACATCAAACCCAGACAATTCCGATTCCCTAACATATAATTATTTGCATTACCCGTATCTCCGACGACACTTAATTAACAAACTTCACATCCATCCACAGAAAGTATTTTCCCACAAACTGATCTACGCACAGAAACACCACGTCTAACAAAAAAAGTAAAATACAAGAGTGAAAAAGACAAATATAAGACTTATGAAGCTCGAAACAAACGAACTAAACGCTAACAAAAATCTATCTACGGCTAAAAATACCTATCATTATATCGCACGAGGCCCGACTCCAAATAGCATAGTCAATCGTAGCTAATCTAAACATATCACATATTCTAAGCAGCCAGTAGGAAGCGAAAAAATAGGAACTAACTAAACAAACTTAGATAACTGGAAAAAGCTAAACTGTCCCAACAGCATAACTACCAAAAATCCTGTACATAAATAAGGTTATCTAACTTTATTCCTCCCTTGGGATAGCCACGCCTCCCTAGTTTGAAAAAGACTAACTTTAAAACCTAAAGTTTAATTTGAGACTCCATTTCCGTTGGGCTTAAAAAAATTTCCCCACTCTGTAAAAACGAACTTATTACCAGAACCAAAAAAGATCATTTGACATCTATACAACAGTTTTCACACAGCAAACCCTGCACACAGTAACAACCAGCGCGATATAAAACACCATAGAGAAAAAGATATGGAAAAGTTTCAGTGAACAGCGGGTACGAAACACCTAAGTCTCAAAAACCCCCAATCCTGAACGTAACAATATCTCCCACCATGCTTCACAACAGAAGTGAACTATCCAAACTAACCTACAGCTAGTGCCTAATTTTTCTTTTAAAAATATATTGAATCTATAACAATTTCCCAACCACTGTTTCCTTAAAAATTCATAATGCAAATAACCTACACGCCATCAAATTCAATTCCACCACACAAGTACATATTCAATCATCACAATTCTATTTGGTATCTCCAAGTCACTCCTACCTCTCAAATTCTCGTCAATGAAACCCATCTTAATAGTCTTAATCTAATCTCACACTCAATCAACACAACGCCCACATTCAATAGATTACTTAACGCTCGCATTCTATACTAACACCAAACTATTGTATCATTTTCCTCAAAAATATATCCTCAAATGTTGACTATCATTCTTCAACACACCGACTAAACTATAACTATTCAACTTTATTACTATTAAAACTGAAAAAGCTTGACACGCAAAGTATCAACAAATTTTATTAATTGAAAAAAACATTGCTTCATAAGTTTATAATTACACTCAAAAACCTACTCTTCAATACCCATTCTCAGGCATTTCACATAATTATGCATTCATAAGAGTTGCCTCTACTTATTCTATTCTTAATATTCCACGTCGCACATATCTTCTTGAAACACACCTGTCGATACGTAATACATAAAACTGACGTCATATACTAACATAAACATACTTGCATATGAGACAACAAATACAATGCTTCAATTGAAACAAGACACACCAAAACGACCAACGCTATCGAAACGCACAGTACAAACGCAACCACAAACTCATGAGTTTCAATTTGCCGCCTTCCTCTCTCGACAACACTATGATACAAGCATTCATGCCAACAGTTGTTCATCAGAACATTTACTATCTCACTAAAAAATATTTCGATCTTAAAGACAAACTACGTGTATCACTCACTATTACTACTTTACAAAGCTCTCATTTTCTCACACGATAACCATCCAATATAATATCACGAGGTTTAATCAGCATGAATCTCAAAGCCACTTTATTTACTTTTCATAACACTTTTTTCTTCAACCCATCTGCCTTTAAATAATAGTCTAATATGTTCAACACTACTCGACCAAAATATTTACTTTTACCACCCCGCATGGAACTTTCATTCTTCAAGTTCGATCAAATACAAACCTTACCATAGTAAGCCTTCCAATATCCATTGCAATTATCTTTACATTTAAATACATCGTCTACAAATGCTCTTTACTAACGCTAACTACACGACATACTAATTAAAAATGAAAAAAATGATTCCCCATCAACCTCCGTAGCCGTATTTACACTCGGTACCTTTATTAATTACAACGACAACGCTTTTCTTCCAACACAGCAGACAAAGAAACAATCAGTTGACCATCCTCCAAATAAGTAGAAAATCCAACATTTTACCGAAGAATACCATTTCAAACCTCAACACACTCACAAAGGCAATCTCCATGACCAAGGCAATTTCAGTGACGTCCTCACTATTTGGAAGATGACACAAATGAACTATAATCATGCCATAACATAATTTCCCAGCTTGATGATCTCTGAAGCTGATTTTTGTAGGCTTTCTGGAAGGTCCCAGTCCTGTCCAGCTGAAGGATAGCGCCAGTTTTTTTGGCATAAGCCTTCGAATAATGCGGCGAACTGTGTCACTGGATGACCTGCCTTGTAGTTCCTTCAGAGCATCAAGCTGAAAATAAAAAACATGATTGAGTTGGTTTCTAAAATATTTACATCTTCTGAAAAGTTGTTCATTAAAATATTACTGAAGGTAGCAGTAAATGGTGAAGATATGGCATAGTTCATAAGAAAATTAAAAACATTCAGAAAGACAGAAAATTCAAACTAAAATTCGCGGCACTATATGCTATCATAAATGAATGTCATTACTACATTGACAGTGTGTGAAAGACTAAATTTCTATTTTGAATGATTCCAAGTAACAGAGAGTTATATAAAGATTAAATAAGTTTCTACTTAACAAGTGTCGTTGCCGGTTAGGATATTGATACCATTGATCATTATCTATCACACAAAGGCAAATCACTTTAAAATTGCTCCCACACAACAATGATCTCAACGTTCACTAAGGCCGAAACTGACATATCTTATGCGAGCTTACAATGCTTTTTCGCGACGAGTCCTTTCCGATCGTCGCGTTTAAAACGGCTCTTCTCGTCGGAAAATTTCTTCAAGCTCATCATCGGTTTTCTCACCTAAAAATGCCCACCATTATCTTAGCTAATGGTAATCATTTTTCCTTCACAAATTGTCCTAGAACAGACCAATAAGAAATCGCCTTTTGAAGTTACCTTCCCCCTATACTGGCTAAAATTCTTCTCTTACCGCAACACATCTGTTGCTGTAAATATCTATTTTCCTCTAATATTTTTTACGCAACTTTTGAGACATGTTAACTACCTTTCTCCCGATAGCTTCGGTTATTGATACAAACAGGCGCCACAATCCAGGAAGACATTTCCCCTCGGCCTAACAATACCAAAAACTCTCGGTATTCTGTACCGTGTGGTGTGACTTCGATCGATGTTTTGTCGTCTGCTCGACGTAGTGACGCAAGTTTCTTATAAGTCTCCATTCAGAACCATTACAACAAGTAGCAGCATTTATTTCTTCATTTAATATTATCCGTCCATAGTCATCTATGTCATATTCGGTTTGAAATAAAGCTCATTAATTTCTGAATGTATGTTTTGGAATTGAACGTTAGGTATTCATGTTGAAATTATGTAACATGCTGATGTTTCTAGGAGAACTCATTGAAAAATGTGGGATCATCAGAAATTTTAGTATGCTTAGATAAGCAAACTTTGTGTATTTTTAATTTTTTAGAATCTGTTATAGGTTAATGTAAATGGTTATTACTATTGGAATGACGAAAAAGTTCTAAGCTGACGTAGCTTACTCAGTGGCACTACAGTGTCATTCAGCTCCTCATCAAGAGATAAGAAATTTCATGGACTACATGCGTCTGCTTCTTTGGTAGAACTCAGTTTTTGCCAAGTACCCAAGTACCATTTTCACGCACAGGTCAACCAAATTTTTAGAACATAATTAATTTATAATAATACCCTTGCTCGCCATCATATGAATAAGAGTAAATGAAATGGACTGATTTCTAGGAAATCTCACTTTTGGGATACAAAGGAAAAACAAAGTTTGGGATTACAGAAAATGCATTTTTAGTGCTCTGAAATAAAATAAATCAAAGTATTAAACCATTGTAACTCTAAATCTTCTATGCAAACCGAATATAAGACATTGAGATTTAAAAAACATTTCCTGTTTTATTGTGACTTTTTTTATAATGTCTTTATGATAGCGAGGAATAAGGCTTTGATACGCAACATTGTATTTAAAAACTTTGCAGTTAAAGTTAAACGTTTCGACTCACTGAGTCATTCACAATAAATTAGCGTTAATAATTGAAAACATCCATGGTAAATGCAAAAAGTAAGTAAAAGTAAATAAAACGTAATGAAATTCCTAAACCATTTGCAAAGGAAAAGCGGATTGGGAGTCGTTTAAAGAAGGCTTTCGTTGTAAAATATGAAGGGATTCCATAATGCGCAGATCAACGGGGTTCGAAGCAGCAGCTAAAATATTGAAATCGTCTAAATTTATTGGAAGATTTCATCTTTCAGCATGAGACCGCATGGCTGAGCGATAAAAAGCAGCAAGAGGGCGGTTCGTGCGATAGCTTCTGCCGGCATGCTCTGCAACGCGAATATGCAAGGCTCTATGGGTAGATCCCACATACTCTGACGCACACTGGGCGCAATTGTGTTGATAAATTACCGAAGAGAACTTACTTTCGGAAGTTTATCTTTCTAGTAGAAGAAGGAACCAATTCGATATTTTTAATGAACACAGAAAGAAAGTTAACATGTTTGAAATATTTGGATAGAAGTACATAGAATTCTTTCTTTGTTTTTTTCCGATTTCTGACTGAAAAAAAGGAGGATACAAAACAAATCTTTCTTCCCTTGCAGTATCAACAGTATAAGTTTGGTAGTATATCCGATTGAAAAAAATTCTCAAAGTTCCTTCATAAGGTCGCATTAGAATATGATTCGGATGAAAAACTATAAAAAAGTAAACTCCAGACGAAGGTTGGTAAAGCTAGAACTAACTGCGAAAGCTCTCGAAAATAAAGTTTTAAAACGGTATATTTCATTTCGAAAAGTTCATAAACTAAAAAAACTGGTACAAAGGCCGGGGAAACTGCACTGCAGAAAAACTTAACTTCAAAAATGGTTACTCTATTTTGTAAATAAAGAATCCAGGAAAGAAATGCTATCGTTCTGTTCAGTTTTTAGAGTAAAGGTAGTATTTCAGTGATTAGAATTCTAATAATCGAGTAGAAGTGATCAATGAAACCGATTGTGAAACAATAAAAAGGTATCATCTACGTATCGCCTGTATAAAAAGCGATATGTTTGTGTTGCTACTGTAGGAGAGAAAGATTTGTTTTGTATCCCTCTCTTTTTCTCGTCAGCAATTGAAAAAAAATGAATTGGATGTACTTTCATCAAAACATTTCACTCATGTTAACATTCATTTTGAACTTAATAATAAATATCGAATTGGTTTCTTCTTCAGCTACAAAGATAAACTTCCAAAGGTTTACTGTCTTGGGTAATTGATCAACACAGTTGCTCACAGTGTGCGTCAGAGCATGTGGGATCTACCACTAGAGCCTTGCACATTCGCGATCAGAGCATGTCGGCAGAAGCTATTTCACGAACCGTCCTCTTGAATCGTCCTCTCTACTCCATCTCACTCAGCCATGCGAACCCATGTTGAAAGATGCAATCTTCCTATAAAATTCGACAATTTCAATATTTTTGCTGCTGCTTCGAACCCCGTTGATCTGCGCATTATGGAATCCCTTCATATATCACAACGATAGTCTTTTTCAAATGAATGACTCTCAATCCTCCTTTCCATTGCAAGTGGTTTAGCGATTTTATTTAATTTTACCTACTTTTTATATTAACCTTGTATGTTTTCAATTTTTTTCAGAGCAATTTGTTGGGAATGACTCGTTGAGTCGAAACGTTCAATTTCAACTACAAAGCTTTTAAAAATAATATTTACGTATCAAAGCCTTATTCTTCGCTACTATTTTCATAGTTACACTTTGTAGAAATACAAACCGACATGTGCTTCCGTTAACTGGATTGCCTTTGATTCTGCTGCGAAATAACCTAGAGTATCATATATGGACCTCATCACTTGAGTAAATCTCAAATATTCTTGTATAGGCATTAGGCAGGTGATCGAGGCGACCAACACGCAGAAGAAGACCTTGTGGCACACCTCCAACATCTTGAACCCCACCATCCACGAGTACAGTCAAGCTATCGTCGACACCAGGGCTGCCAGTCAATTGTTTCCAAAATCCCCAAACTGACCCCTGAAATTTCCTCAGATCGGGATAAAATTCCCCAGGTATTACCAGAGGTGATAAATATGTTATTTATGTTTATCTTAAATACATTTTCCCTTACTGATATGGTCAGCTGCAATTAGGCGAAAACCTCCTCACGCTGTCTATCTTATTTATATGAGCTTCATCAACAAGCGAGGGAAGTGCCACTTGGTCATCATTACGCGTTTCCGGCTTGAAATTGTGCGATGTCAACTTTCGACTTCATAAGCCTATAACTTTTTATGTTTTTCGAATTCCTACTGTTTCGGTAAGGCAGACTTGTTCACACTTTTGAACACAATATTGCAGCACTTACGACTGGCACGGTTTCCATCTTTACCTTTCTGTAGCCAATCTTTGAATTCGGAATCATTCCATCAATCATCTCTGAATATTCAACTGTACCACATTTGTTAGGCGATTCTATGGTGTTTAACTACAAGCAGATAAAGCAATAAGGACAAAACACCGCTACCGATAGCGCTAGTACCACAGGCGTACAATATAAAAGACATTGAGCACCCCAGTTGTAATGAGTGACTGAGCCAGGCGCTGTAATTGCGCAACTGCGCGCTTCGTTCGGATCTCGTAAAAACTTGTATCGTTCAACCATGATGCGTTCAAGAAGCTGACTCAGGCATCTTGTACTGATAATTTGATTATTTCTATATTGTATTTTAGTTATTTTACTTCTTACTTGTTGGAAACAAATACTATTAAAGCTATTTTCGTTTTAGCAAACAATATAATATGAAACACCCCAAATTCCCTAAATCCTTTCCGTTTACGTTTCGAATTCCCTAAATCCCCAGGCCATGACCGAATTCCCAAGATCTGGGGAAAATTCCCAAGGTGTGGCAGCCCTGGTCGACACCCTGCCTGGCAACCTCAAGGTACGCTAATGTTTGCTACACACTCTCAAGTGTATTAAGAGATTTATGATAACTTTCTCAGAAAACTATGAGGATAAAATTAAGCTCCTATTCCTGTGGCCACAGATGATACATGGAATGTGATATGGGCGTAATATTTAGGTATCTCATCTTTATTCAAATACCAGTGAGTACGTACATCAATTAATTTTGATCTTTTATTTCTAGTTTTTCGATTTTACGAAGTTGTCCGAGTTCTTTACGTTTTTGAAATGCGGAGAAAATTACCTTATATTTCAACTAAAACACTGCCAATCGTTGAAATTCTTTATCGTTGTCAGTTTACAAAAAGCTTACATTTATAATTACATGTAATTCACGTCACCATCTACAAACTTTCGATGTGACAAACAACATTCTCAGGGTGAAAATACACAGAAAAATTTCGCAGTCATATTGATGAGAAAGCAAATCTATTTCTTCAGACAATAAAAACGATAAAAATCATTGCATAAAATGACTAGAGATCAAATTTGTACGATAAGACTATAAGACTATAGGTAACAGCACTATTATAAGACTATAGGTAACAGCACTGCGCAACGGTAGATGACAATGACACTTTGCAGAGATGGGGCGAAATGAACGATTGAGCGGTTGCTTCGAACTTCTAAGCCCCAGTCCTAATAAATAATTTTAGAGCAAAAAGGGATTTGTGCTTTTGTTGAAAGCAGGTGTAAATTTCTGCAGATGTAATGCTTCTATTATTTGAATATGCTCCAATTTATTATATCAAATTTGTGTATTTGCAACAGCTATGAAGGCTTGCAGTAATGGTTTACGCGGAAATGATAAAAACTAGAAGTTTGTTTTGGGGAGCAATTAGTCTTTGTTTCAGGGTAATCTTAGTCATACCAATGTGACATTTATTATAAGACTTATATTCTCTTCTCTCACATTTGAACTGGTATATTATACTGGCTCTGTCTAGATCAATAACACTGGTCTGTCTAAAATACTAAGCACTGACGACATTCTTGCTTATTTTTACGTGAAATGACTTCCTGAATCCGAATGTAACCCTCGTTTTCTCCATCATCCCCCGTTTTCGGGAGACCTCTCCTCCTCATTTTTTATCATCTTTTGATAAGGGTTATTTTAACTGTAAAGAATAATAAACATTAAATGTAAAAACTAGAATAATAACTGTAAAGAGTAATACATAAATAAGATAAGTACCTGCTTTTTGGTGCTTGCTTTTCTTTTGTGGGTGAGGTAGAACTTTCTCGTACCAAAGAACCAGCAATACTCTGACAATATGCCAGCATTACACTTCCATGAAAATCTTCTCTCGAACTTAGTGATGCCTTAGTGGAACTGTGCCCGTATTTATCCGAAGCTGCTCCGAAATTTTCAGGGTCGAAGTCCTGGTGGGAATGAAGGAAATGCACTTAAGAGACATGTAACACCGCATGGCCTTGTACGCAGACAGAAATTCTTCGACATCAGAGACATAATCATCACTTTTGCTGTTACCTAAAATGTCTCACAGGTTTTGGAATGCTACCCAGGCTCATTTTTCTTTTCGGTGCAAGTGTACAATAAAAATCGAATTTCGGAAAAGTTGTTTATTCTGGGGGCCCGCGACAATTGGCGGATTCTTCCTTGATTTAGCCACGCTAAGACAAAGAAATTTAGTTTTTAAAAATTGACACACATTACATGTCTTGTCCATTGCATTCACTAACTGTTCGATCAATTAGAGTTTGATGTGCGAAGGAGGCAAGTAAATATTTTTCTTCAAGACCTTAGGATCGTGAGCGACATTTTTCTGACCAGGAGTGAAACTTTCTCACAGAGCCCATTCCGTAGGATGTAATGTTTATCTAAGGATCGGCTCTCCCATTCACATTGGAAGCAGCAATATTTTGTGAAACCTGATTGCAGGCCGTGCGTAGAGTAACAATTTTTAAGTCAGCGCAAATTTTCCAATTATAATCATGATAACTGTTTTTATCAAGAATTTGACTGATGTTTTCAGGTGTCACCATCATATCTACAGAGCATGCAACCGGGACTGATGGCAACTCGTTCCCATTGCTATCAGGACAACATTGAAGCTTGTTTATGATGAGTCTATAAACGGTGTCCATTTGTCTGGGTTACATGGCCTCATTAGTTCTACCATCAACGCAACTTAATTAAAGCAGAATACTAGACCTTCATCTTCGCAAAAAATGTAATATCAGGGTCGATTTTTTCGTCCTGTAAAAAACATTTTTACCCCCTTTCCTAAGAGATACCACAGCTGAAGTCGATATTCTAAAAGTTCAGATTTACTCTAAGGCAACTCTAAATCCCTGAAAAGATCATTCAATTCTGACTGAGTAACGAGGTG
The DNA here is from genome assembly GCA_030386875.1 of Morinoia aosen. NCBI lineage: Eukaryota > Metazoa > Arthropoda > Malacostraca > Amphipoda > Talitridae > Morinoia > Morinoia aosen. The sequence continues at coordinate 57,058,711 of CM059574.1, read as the reverse complement.
AGGTTGTCGAGTACTTGCATGACTTGCATCGGCTGAACACTCTTCATCATCGGAGAACGTCTCATCAATGGATGCTCAGGTTGTAGCTCAAAGTCTTTAAAATTTGTTTATGGCTGCATAGAGTTTAGGTTTTAGGGCAATTGGATTGACGGTACTGGGATTCTAAACGGTCCATTGAATGCAAGTTTCTGCCTGAATAAAACTGTTATTCTTCGCAAAAGCAACCGATGAATCCACAATGTGTTTGCCAAGGTAAGTAAATGTAATAATAAGTTAATTTGGAGAGTTTATAATGGGTTTTGAATTGTATTAATTTGTTCTGGCTTAGAATTTTATCAGTAGTATCTGGGCCATGGTCTACCTATATAATGCCAATCGTAAATGGGAGGTAACTCATTGCAAGAAAACTTGACCCGATAGAAAATTACCTATGCAATATTTGAAATCATTGACCTCAATTTACCCAGGAACAAGTTTCAAAGCGTATGCAACTGACAAAAAGTAGAATTTTGTTCACCAGTGATAATTTATGGTTTCTCCAGCATGAGAATGCTTGAACACACTGATCTCTGAGAAGTATCCTGCGAAACTTCAACAAAGACACCTAGAAAAGGCAATTTCAAATGTACACCCAAAACGAGCACATAATTCATGTCCACGTTGTCTGTCATCAATTTTTTCATCTCCAACTGCTCTAAACTCTCTGCTTCGAAGAAAATATCATCTAGATGTCTACATTACAATATCGGCCGAGCAGGCATTGAATTTACCTGGAAGGACAGGTAGAAGTTGGACCACGTGCCACCTGGCGGAACAAGCTACTATCTATCATACAAAGATCAACTGCTCACAAATATCAAGGTCTTATTTTTAAGAATCTTTTCGTGTTGCCCATAGCTGCAAGCCCTCGGAAGGAAGACTAATATTCTGGTAAAAAACTTTTATATAATGTTAAAAAAACAGCATATTCAAACAATAGAAGCATTACGTATTCATAAACTTAAACCTACCGTCAACGCAAGCATAAGTTACTTTTTGCTCTAAAATTATTCAATAGAACTGAAGCTTAGAAATTTGAAGAAACTGCTCGGTCGTTTACTTTGCCCCATCTCTTGTGCCATTATCATCTACCGTAGTGCAACGCTGTTACGTAGTCCTGTAATTGCATATTCTTGTGGTTCAAATTTAATCTCTTAAGCAATTTTTTTTGCCTTTATTTTCAATAATTTCATTGTTTAAAGTGTTTAAAGTAATTTATTTACATTCTCATCAATGTGTATATAAAACTTTTCTGAGTATTTTCAGCTTGAGAATGATGTTTGTCACATCGTAACGTCGCTTTTTATAGACTGATAGAAGAAAAGAATTTAGACGATTGACAGCTTTAAAGTGAAAATATTGAGTGATTTTCGAAATATTTAAATTTTTGTTTTAACGGCATGCACTTTCCGGAGCTTAAATGGCTAAAGAGTACCAGATCATTATACTGTACTTGCTCAGAAAAATAAATTTTATTTCCGAATAAAATCGAGATTTGCTTCATAACCTATGTCAGACCAATGTAGTGGACAAGTTCATTCTGATTGTTCGCTGTTGAACTCTCTCGAACTACAGCAGCAGGATGTTCACTGTTCAGAACATTGCCCTTCCGCTACTGTGAGTCAACTTTTTGTATCAATCAGAAGTCCACTGAATGAACTCGAGGTAATTATTTCCTTACGTTCGAGAACGTATATTTGGTGAACAGCGGCTCTGAGGCGAACGACTTAGCGCTGCTGATGGCCCGCCTGCACACGGGGCGCTTCGACGTCGTCACCTTCAGGAACAGCTACCTCGGGGCTTCTCCTTACACAATGGGGCCCACAGGCGCGGGAATATACAAGTTCCCCCTCCCCCATGGATTTGGAATTCATCACGTAACTGCTGGATGCGTTCATTTTTCTGATAACTCATCTAAAATATATTTATCAATCAACTAACATTTATTTCATGTGTGTGGCTCATAACATAAATCAACTGACAGAACTATTTGACTCAAGAAATATTGGGTTTCTGAAAATCATATTACCCTAGACCTATTTTCAACTTCTGCTATGGCTTTCTCTTTCACGGGATTACATGATACCAACTGCTCTGGTAGCAAAAAAGCTGTAAATAACAGTCTTTAAGTCACCCTTTATCTACTGGTTACAACATATCTTACTAACATCCGTGGCAATTTTTGAAATATAATATTTCCTGGAAGCTATGAAAGAACCGGATAACATTTTTCTCCACTGCTTCTTCCATTTGAGAAATTACAGCGCAGCGAACTTTATCACAAACAGGTCACCAATCCAGATCCGTACCGGGGCCTTTGGGGAGGCTACCGAGATTCTCCCGTGCAGTCAGTGCGCGCTGCGGAGAGCGAGCTGCTCGAGAACGGCGAAGTTTGTTCCTCCAGCGCCAAGTACGTCGGACAGCTGCAAGAACTGCTCGACTTTTGTGTCCCTCTGGATAAACCTGCAGCGTTCTTTGCGGAGTCTATTCAGGTTGGTGTTCATTCAAAACAGGCAGTGTTATCTTCAAAATGTGAGGAATTGACTGGTAAAAAGTCTAAAATGTAATATATGCTTGAAATTTCCACTTTTTTCACAATAAGTGCGTGATATTTTATTGTTTATTTTTCTCGAGTTTGGAGGCGAGGACGTCTAACGTGCTGAAAAATTTTCTTAAAATATATTGATATTGAGAAACGGTTCAAGATCTCAAAATTCGACACAGAGAGCACGCTAAATTGTTCTTCCTTCCGTATGTTTTTTTTGTAGTCAATGGTCTAGGTTTTTTTGATACTTCGCCAGGAGTGAATGAAACTTTATTTTACGTCAGATTGCCTCTTTTTAGCAATTATAACGAAAAATTGTTGCACTTTTCGGCGTAAATAAGAAAAATTACTATCGCTCGAGTTGTTCAGAAATTTCTGATTTTACTCCACAAAGTCGTTTATATTTAAATAGGTTCAAACTAGCCACTTCACTTCTCAGACTATTCCATCGGTCGTATAATTTCGACAGCTGATGTTTCTTAAAAATTCCATGATTGGTGTGTTGCAGGGCTTGGGTGCCACAGTCCAGTACCCGCTGGGGCATCTCAAGCAAGCATTCGAGCTCATCAGAGACCGAGAAGGTCTATGTGTGTCCGATGAGGTCAGTCGGTCTTCCTAACTTTTTTGACCTCATGCCAGCTTGGGCAGTCTTGAAGTGTAGTTAACATGGTTAAGGTCATTGGAGCGTTCGAAAACACAAGACAGACTACGCAGAGTACGGAATATCAATGCAAAGAGCAGACGTGTACAGCAGCCTACTGCAGCTCTTAATTAAAAGTCAGATTACTGTAAAAGCTTGCAGGGAGAAGAGCATTATCGATGGGCGTTTCTTGCCAGTATGATTACGAAAGCAGTAGCATTCTGATATAAATGCAAATATGATAGCACATATATTCAGAAAATAGTTTGATTACCTACAAAATTTTGATACCCTTACATACCTGTTTTAAGACTGGAAAAATATCTATGCATGAATGATACACGAATGAAAGTCCGCCTAATGAGAGTTGGCTTCATTTAGACTGAAGTAAAAAAGTTAATTTCTGCTCTTCTCAACACCGAGACACTTTCAAATCATCACAGCGCTTGGGTGAATTACACGTTCAACTGAGTATCACGGATCATATCCAGACACAATCTCGGCTATAAATGATTTTGTCGCTGCTCCTGGCCTCGCTAGAATTTTATTCGGGGCTGAATTTCATCTCATAAAAAAGCTCTGACACAAAGTGATTACATTTCGAACGAAACTTGAGCAGTTTCTTTTAGGTATAAGGCTTTAGTAAATGGAGCTACATTACGGCTGGCATTTTCATCTTTTGATGCAGAGGTTGCATCGTTGCCACATACGCGCTTTACAGATGTACAGGTTGATTTTGAGGCCCGTGGCTTCTATGTCTGATCTAATATTGTTTTTCGTTTATGTATTATATGTACGGAAACGGAAGTCTTATTGAGCACCGCAGATTTCTCGTTGGTACGATACTTGAGGGAGCGTGGCGTTTTTTGGTTAAACAATTTTAATGCGGACACGAGTCCCCCTGACATTTTTAGTTGCAAAAGTATGGGGACCCAAGTTTTCTTGTGTTCCCAAATTTAGTATGTAGTTGTCCCCTTTTTTTTAATAAGGCGTTTTCTTACTTTAATACGTTCATTTTTTCTGAAAAGGAACACTAATTTTGTCACGCTGAATATTTTCAACTCGGCCGCCACCTCTTAAAAACTCCGGTTCTGAGGCAAATGTTCAAGATCAGTTGATTTATTTTGATAAAAAGTTCAAATTCCTTGAATAAATGAAAATATTTTTGATCTCGATGTCATATAACTTTCATGTAGAATAGTTCCAGGAACAATAATCTTAAATCAGCAATTCATAATAATCTTCAATTCACTTGATTCGTAAAGAATTTTCAGTAGTTATTAGCACGTGTCACAACATGGGGTACTATATTTCAGGTAGAATACACAGGCGATGGTATGAGACGATATGGTGCTTTCCCTAGACTTAAGGCCAGGAAATCAAACACTATTATACACACTTGAAATATCATAAATTGAATTTCCTCGATGATATTATTATAAGCCTGAGAAGAACAAGATGAGGTGGATCAGTTTGCAATGCATATTTACGGTACTGTCCTGGCGATAGCTGATCGCTGATAAAGAATACGCACGTACGGTGTTGGTTTGGATAGGTCCGGAATAATACATACAAGACTTGTGTGGACTCGAAGCTGAAAGCTTTCAATTTATTTCAGTATTTGTGTCACGAGAATCCCAATCATCCTGGGAACGAGAGCAAAGCGAATACTCCATTTTACACTAGAGAGATATTCACAAACTGCGCCTTTTTGTAAAATTGAAGAAAGGAAGAGTCTGGCTTTTTATTATTCTCGTGGCTGGAGCAAGTCTCTGAACTGGCGCTCTCGGTTTTCTAACGAGGGCCAAAACAAAACTTCGTAGTTTTGGTCAAACACTATACAGGTGTACTATGTAGCAAAAAACTTGGATGTTATATTTCTGACGAGGCTAGCTGCCTTGCATCAGTCTCGATATTCTGGATCATTTCATCTGGAATGAAACTGGGTCGATAAAACTAAGGCCATTATCAAAATTCCAGTTTTCGCTTGACGCCGTATCATGACATTAATTTGATCATCATTCTCTCTTCCTTCACGCACATCCATTGTTCAGTCAGTCTACTGCACTTTTAAAATGAGTGATTGAATGAAGTTGAATTCATTTGAAGAGGCTTCCAATTGATATTCAAGAAGTCAATTAACTTTACATGCTTTCCTGCAGACTTTTTTCTTAACTGATCAGGTGTTTTTGAAATTTCATAATTTATTTGGCCCACATCACTAATGTTATCACATTTTCGATATAAGTTTTGTTCTTTTGTCTAACTTGGCGCAGTTTGCGGTTCTTTTGTCTAACTTGGTGCAGTTTGCGGTGAATAAATCTCTCAAATTTTCAAAAAATGAAGCCAATTCAAGAAATTTATTTACCCCAAATGTTACATTGAATAGGTTTTAAGGCCATCACAATGGCCTCATTTGAATTCAGCTTCTCGAGGATGCGAAATATCTAGAGACTTTTTGGGCATCCTATCATTTATGCAAATATAAAGTGTACAGTTATGTTTATTCTAGTACACTTGACATAGTCGCACTCTAGACTGACTGGACTTGAATTATTTTTACGAGTCCCTCTTCATGTTTGTTTTCCGAATTGTGAATATATATGGTGACATGACCGTTCGATAGAACATTTTCAAAGCTTATCCACGTGATGCATTTTTTTACTTAAGGATTTTAACGGATTTTGAAAATTTTAAACAGATATACCCATTACGCCTCAAGGTCAGATTATTATGTAATACTCAGAAACTTACCGGAGTTTGATTCTTTAATCTGACCATCACGAATCTTGATGCATGGCAGAGACGTATTCCGGTTGTAGGAGAATGTAATGCACTTTGTCTGTTACAGGTATTACGATATTATCGATTTAAGCCCTATTGAAATATTTTGTAGTTCGTTATGTACTCTATTATTAAAATAGGGCTTCACGTAATAAAAACTGAAGAGAGCGAGCTGTCGTCGGCAAATTTTATAAATTAAAAAAATCAACTTGATTCATCCAAATGAAACTCTCAATTCAAAATTCATCTCGGTCAGCTATGTTCTCGTTTGAAAACATTTTTTTGCCTTGATGTGTGTGGCATCTCGAATTGTGCGCCACTAACTTCATCCTCCCACGTACCACATACACCGAAGAAAAAGTCCAGCAAATATTTTCTAAAAAAACACCAGTGCCTTTCACAAATGCGTTGTTTTTATTATTTCTGAAGTATACGTAAACAGTACAACCCAAAATGAATAACAGAGCACAAAATTGAACTGGTAAGAAAAGATACTGTGTGAAAACAATAACTATTAGAATAAGCTGGAGATACAGTAAAAGCTTGATAACGGACAACCTATTGAAGAAGTTAGTATTTTTCTGAGTCACTATTGCTGTAACACATATTAAGATAAACTAAGGTAAACTCCTATTAGACTTGCAAACACTGCACGTTCTAACGGGGCGGAAATTTCCATAAAAATGCAAGATTCATCAGCATGCAAGATCGGAACTTTGCTGAACACGTGGTCTGTAAACCAGAGAGAGTTAGGTTAATTCCATTATCAGGAGAATTATACGGCAAATATACTTACCATTATTCGGAGGCATGAAAGAAAAAAATATATTCGGGGACATTTCACGGAAATGTAATGATGGATGGTTGGACATGTTCAAAAAGAGGTATTCCTGACAAATGTGTTTACGGGGAGGCTCTTTACAAGCGTGGATGATGAAATAGCGTTAGATAGCAATTAGACAATTATTAAAGAAAATATGAATAATTAATAAGTGAAGTTTAAATAGTTGTCGCAATAGTATCAATTCCATATGTACTTTCTACGATTTTGGTTGCAAAATTAACCAACGTAATTTTGTAATTTGAGGTAATTTATACCTCAAAACCTTGTTGGAACACTGTGATGTATTTCCCGCCCCTGCAGATTCTGTTCTATCGTCAATATTGGAGTAAAGGCATTGTAGATGATATTAAACCGCCTGTATTGTTGAACTTTCAGAATGGAAACAATATTGTTCATCACAGAGAAATAATTTTTATTCAAAATAGGCGTACACTTTTTACGTGCATTTTTCTCGAGTATTCTGCTTATCATTGGTAGTACAGAAATAGGTCTATGATCGAAAATTATAGTTTTATCATTTATTTTTATGAGGGGTGATACTGGGTAGATGTCGCAAACTCAGATACTTTTGAAATTTCAGTGATTCACGTTTATCCTCCTCCATAAACCTAAACAAATAGAAGCAGATAATTTAACACTAAGGAAAGTTATAACAGATTCAGTTGTCAAGATGTCCTTCCATATTGTTCTAAAGGATCTGGGTTGGCTATCAAGTAATGATTCTCATTCACATTAAATGTTATGTGGATCAGCGTGCTAAACAAATTAGAAACAGATAGAATCCAGAGGCGTCTGAGAATTGGATCGGACTTGAGGTTGAGAGTCAATCCATTTTTTCTTAAAATGCTACTTCGACCAAAAAAGTTAGCACGATTTAGAAATAGCTTGTAATTAGGCTACTCAATGTCGACTCAAAGTTGGATTCAGTTTTCAGTTCAAGACTCTCCACATGCAAGACAGGCATTCATTGGAACACATCAAGAGGCCCTAAGTTAGTGGTAAAGTGCCTTGATATTTTGATATCAGATGGGCAAGTTCATTATGATCTTCATCGACATGAAAGTTATGCATACTTTACTTTTTAAATTCATACTTCTCATTAGCAACTGTTTAATTTTTCAACTATTCATAATTATGATCATAACACAATGGCATTGGGGATTTTATATACCAGGAGAAGATGTCTTACAGTATAGGTTCATAAGACGAAGCATGTGCTTCAGACTCGATAAAGCTGATCATTTTCTTCACTCCTATAAACAGGATGCATATATTTTCTAAGTCAAGATCGGGAATAGAGATCGAGATAATTACATAATTTTAATATCTGCTCATCAATATTGAACATAATTTTACTTCCAAGGATCAAACCTTAAATATTATTATTCATCAAACTCAACAAATACCTCAATACAATGAAAAACTTGCTTGCATGAAGTATAAAATTATTGCATGAAACTTTGATGCAGCCCTTTCTCCAGCAGAAAAAAAATGAATATCATAAAACAGACAAAACTAGAACGAGCTACCACTTATATTGCTGTACAAAATCGCCATAAGGATAACAAGAAACCAGTTTAAAATAATTTCGGTATTGGTGCTTCTAAGCATGAGAATAAAAAGCAAGGCGAAAATCGCCACACGTAGTCATTTTTTAATAAAAATGATCAAATGAAACTGAACGTTTCGAACTAACACTTCATCTTCAGCAAAATCTCTGTGAAACAAAAGCACAAGAGGAAGAATTAATTCAATAATGAAGTATTTATAAAAAGCTTAAACTTTGAAAAAACACGAACACCAACGGTAAAAAAATAAATGGAAAAACTGAACGATGAGTTGCCAACTCGAAGAGGAAAAGCACTTTGGGTGTCATTCAAATTACCATCTTTAAAAATTTAAAATTCCTTTTGCCCATCCGGCAATATTTCACCCCAACATCCGGTGATGCCCACATCCGGTAATGCCCCGACATTTGGTTACGCCTCACATTTATTTATTCATGCCCCCACATCTGGTTCTTCATTCCTATATAAGGCGTCCCTATAACACATGCAGCTACCCAACCACAGCTCCCTCCAACAAAAGCATTCTTATTAGTGTCCTACGCCGAAGATTGCCTGGGTTTACCCGGATTTAACCTCTCGGAACCTCATGTTCCTCCTCTCGAAACCAATACCTTTGTATACCTATGAACTCCCAAATATACGTATGTGATGCACAAACGCCAGTCATCTACTTCAGTGTCAGAACTATTGCAAATAGGAGGAAGGAGACGAAAACACCCTCCATTCAGTAAAACACCAAATACATTCCGTCGTCGCCTCCTCCTTCCTCCTCACTCACACTGACAAGGGTAAAAACGGCCTTTGTATCCGACCCGTAGCACTATATATTGTGTTTCTTTTCATTTCCTACTACTGTATTAGTTGGGATTCATAAGCCTTGACGTAGAAGAGAGCAAAGAGCACTGTTGAAATGCAACTCAGACCCAATCCCAGCACAAGTCAAGCTGCATGAGGGGCTTGCTATGCATGAGTTACAAAAACATTTACAAAAAATAAAATAAACATATATATATTGGTTATATTGAAACAAACATTGTCTCTGCAAGCAGAAGCCTCTGAAATGCTTGCACAGAGGCAAGGAATGTATATTTGTACTAATCAAAATAAGAAATTTGTATTATATAATTTCTCTACATGGCAACAGGAGTCAATGACTAAAGTCATTGCCTCTGCATTTGAGAAACATATTTTCACTGCGGTTGAAGAAATTTGAAAATTCGAAATAGATCTTCCCTGACGTTCCTCACTAGCAAAATGCTCTCTGCCTTACTAAACACGAGTTTTAAAGAACTATTAATAATATAATTCACTAAAAGATATAAAGTGCAAGAACCTGCGCCATCTTTTACCATCATTGCTCAGGAAGCAAGCACTCAACATTTAAATGACCTAATATTCAGCATCCTGCTAGCCTGTCAAGTTGTATTTAGACTGACGGCTGCTCATTTAAATGGTCATACAAAAGAAAAGAATGAAGCGATGCCTATGCCCTGTAAAATAAGTTCAACAATAAAACATGTATGAGGACAACATTAATAATTATTAGGCGCTGCAGTCTGCACCCATGAAGAGTTAAGGGGTTGCAACCCGTACTTAGCAAAATCTACTCACCTGAAATTTTTTCCATTGCCGTTTCTAAGCTTGCAAATTTGAACTGGCTTGAGGATTGGACGATGGACTTCATTTAACGAGACACGAGCTGTGTGTTCTGTCCATGCGAGCTTTAGTAAACACCATTGATGTAATTCACATGATCAGTGGCCATGCTCGTACATTTGTCAACACTTATTAGATTTTCCCTACGCAGTAACCTTAAGCAAAAAATCTATTGGTTCTTAGTATATTGTATGGTGATACGTATTTTTATACATGGCGAAAAATATCTAAGTTTATTCAACCTGCCTGCAATGAAGATTTACCGACGCTTCCTCACAACAAAGAAAACTAAAGAACTTTCAATATCCTCATCAGACACAAGCACCCAGAGAATGTTATCAAGGATCAATATGTCATGAGTCATTGTGTGCTTCAGTCAAAACCAGAAAATGCCTGTTTCATGCAAACGTCCTATGAATATTTTTGGATGAATTCAAATAATTCATACTAAAATTTATCTTCATCATCTGTGTCAAGCGAGTATCTTGAATTTGCATCAATAGAAAATGGTTCACACGACCTTATTTCTACGGCCATTGAAAAATACTGACTTGCTTCTTTAAAAGCGCAAAGCAGTTCATAGCAATCATTACGGCTTAATTAAATTTTCCAAAAATTTGGCGATAATGCAAAAATTTCAAATTTTTTAGTCATGATGTTTAATACACAAAGTCCAAGGGTGAATAATTGGGTCCATGATTAAGGGGAGTTTTGAACTAAATTGTAGGCAGGGGTTAAGAGAAAACAGTTTAGAAAACCACCATCTGTGCTTTAAAAGATACTTTATTCGGTTTCTGATAGTTTCAAGACCTTAATCATCTTAATAACCCTTTGCACACTAGCAAGTACAAAACTCTGCTAAAATTTTTGATGCTCTAGAATATCTAATGTTTTGAAGGTATTTTAAATTGACTGGTTTTTCCTTCTTACATGTTCAGTCATAAAGTTTAAGCAGGGGAACTCATTCTACAAGTACAGGGCAAGTAAACTAAGATATTGTTGGCTTTCGATGTTAAAATAGTAAGATATGTTCACTTCCAATTTACTTGATTATGAGAGTGTTGAATGATTATTTTGGTTAATATTGATTTTACTGTTGTCAACGATTTGAAAATTTCGTTATCACATTTAGGTCATTGGAGACATTTTACGACGTTTTACATGAATGATATTGTGCTCGAAAATGCCTTGTTTTCGAGATATAGCATAAATAACGTTCAGATAAGAATAGCATTAACGGCAGTTTCGATATGGCTCTTCCGGCGTTTCTCGGACGCGGGACAAGCGAAGTTTCTTGGCGGGAGACATCGGCCTCGGCATGGCTAAATTTAGTTGAGTTAAGTTGTTTTAGGTTTACTTAGGTTAGTTTAATTAACTAACCTAACTTTGAATAACCTAACCTCACCTATCATTACGTCAAAACCGTAGTTCAGCTTATTTACGTGTCCGTTTGTTCAATGTTATGTAGGACGTTCCTATAACTTCACAGATAAATATCTCGAAAACTACTCACTTTCGAGCACAATATCATTCATTCCTTGTAAAGCGTCTTAAAATGTACCATATTACTCAAATGTGGCAACGAATTTTTCAGAATGGTTGACAACAGTGAAATCAATAACGACCATTATTTTATACATTCAGGTATTCATCACAGGTCCTGTTATTCACCTTTGCTTTTGGTAACATCAAAAAATAAAGTCAACAAATACACTAAGAAATGAGAGCTACCAAGAAAACAGTTACACCGGGCTCTTGCACAGTTTTGTGATTGCTCATTAAAGTTAATAATTGTTTAATTAAATTTAATAAATGATCGAATTTATTCAACAATTATTCAATTATCCCAATTTTCTTTTGAATGAATTTTGTAATTAAGTAAACATGTGGGTAAAAAATATCTAAATTTTTAAGCTAATTTGAGGGTATTATTAGGCATAAACTATCCATATGAAAATTGGAAATATTGTTCTAAAGAAATCTTGCTTTAAAAAATGTTTTCAACCCTTCAAGAAGGACTTTATTTCTGTTTGTGCCTTTCAATTTTTTAAAATTCTCTTGTTAGTATTTGTGTCAGGATTCACATAATTCATAAGGAGAAATTTTTACTTGATTCATCATTATGTACTAGTAAATATTAGACACATTCATAATTTTACTTCTGTTTAGAGCACAAAGCATAGAACATAAAAGGAACAGTCTATTGGACCCCTAGTTTCCACTTTCCACTTTTAATTTTACTCCATACATAGTGTAGGAATAACCCAATAAAAATTAGCTTCCAGCAGTTTTCTTTCCCCATTTACTTTGATCCATTCACTTGACTGGTCTTATCATTACCATTCCCTCTCTGTAAGCCATGCGATTTACTTAAAAAGAAGATTATTTTTCAGCTTTGACTGAATCATTAACAGGAGAAATTTCATGACCAAGACAAATCTGGCAAAGAAATGTTAAGGCATTAAATAAAGAATTAAATTTAATTATTTGACTGTTCATTAAAATGTGTTTTCACATTGTATAAAAAGTTCGATAAACAATGCATTTGGCACAGTTCATGGTTAGTTTGATTACCGTATGCTTCTATTTTTTATATTAAATAGTAGGTTTTAGTATACGTACTGGTTTACCTCTACTCAAAAGACATTGGTAAAGATAATGAGTGCTGTTGCAGCTTGTTTGTATGATGAATTTTTCTTGAAATAAAGATTCTGTAAGATCCCATAATTAGTTCATTCCATTGCCCTTATCCAGGTAGAAATTATACTAAAGAATGACCTTTACCACATGAAAACATTTTCACTTCATTTTTCAAATGTGTAATTCTTTCCTCCACGGTAAACTACTACTATTAATTAGAAAACGAGGACCGTCCACCCTCCTTGGAATGTGTAAGCTATTCATAAGGGTAGCTAATATTTTTTAAACTTCAATAGAATTGTCCAGAGATCTGATTGGATCAACAAAATTTTCAAATTCACACTAATGGATGCTATCAATTCCATTCCGTTAAAAATGTTATCACACTTAGAATTACATTAGCCCTACTTAATTGTTTTAGCTGGCTACTAAATCTAATATCAATTTTGAGCTTATGACCATCGAAATGAGATCAGGACACACTATATGGGAAGACAATACATTGAGCACCTCTGTATGAGAGGCATAAGTAAATATACATCACCCCATGAGATTTAAAATACTGTCCGAAACAAAATTCATGAGACACTATAATAATTATTAATGAACAGTGGGACAGAGGAAGCAAAGATATATTTAACCTGGTGTTAAAATATGTCTACTAAGAAAATAAAGCACAATATCTACTTCTCAATACCTCATAGCGGATAAATCAAATATTTTATGATATGATTGACTATTATCATATATATAACACTACTCTGAACCACTCTTTATAACACTCAAATCTGAAAAGAAAAACAATTTTTGAATGCCTATGTTGGATCCAACACAAGCTGACAGTAAAAAAGCAGACATTGCACGACACAAGATAACATTGCTGTTGAAAAAATCATGATAAAAACAAACCTTTTAAAATACAAAAAATTCATTCTCTATGCTCAGGAAAACAAATTTGGGTGCAGGAAACCGAGTTGACACTTCTACTCCTGACGACTGAACTGCTAAAATACCAAATAGTATTTAAGCGCCCTTCCTCCTTCAGTTCACCCTTGGGATTTTGGGAAATTAGTTCCAAGCTTCTAGCATTATATTCATCTAAGGGAGAAAATTTGACCTAAACTCGTTTGTAGTGTATTTCTGCATAAGAATTGAAGTAGAGAAAACTTTTTTTATGCTCACCTTTGAGATTTATCAACTTTGTATAAGTGACGGGGGAAAATTAGAAATTACAGCATATATATACATATCAATATGTAAATTTACTCATCATAGGCCCTATCTCCTAATTATCGAACAGTATTACATCACATTATTTTGAAGTTTAATTTAAGTATATCATGTTTCATGAAATACTCTGAAAATGAAGAAATTATTTAATCATTCATTTGACTGTCTTGCACTGTTTATTGCACCAAAAACGGTACTTTACGTCTGATAGTGAAATACCGTTATTTATTCGGGGTTTGAGAGTAAAACCACGGAAGTGTTTTCCAGTTTTTTTTCAACTCAAGTCTTTCAACGTTGAAAATTTGAAAAAAATTAATACTTGTTATGCCGCTGAACTTCTATCATGCATGCTGAATAAAATCTTATAAAACGGAATTATGGATAGAATTTGGACTGAAGTTCATGCTCCCACGAAATGGAATTTTGCTTTGATTGCAGGTGGAATCATGCATGTAACCAAATTTAATGTGAATTCATCCTTTTTTCGTGCAGGTGCAAACTGGATTTGAACGCACTGGAACTCATTTCTGGGGTTTCGAAAGTCATGGGGTAGTACCCGACATAGTGACCTTCGGTAAAAGTATCGGCCAGGGGTACCCTCTCACTGCTGTGGTAACTACACCAGAGATCGCGTCCACCATGTCAATGGCCTCTCATTTCAACACCTACGGCGGCAACGCTCTGGGTTCTGCAGTGGGACTTGCAGTTTTAAAGGCATGTGCGCAAGTCCTTATAAATGAGGACTTATAATCTTATTTCTTTGTTCTTCAAAATTTGATTATTGGAGAGAAAATTATCACAAATCTGTTTTAAATTATGTTTAATCAACTAGCAAACTAACTATCTAAGATTTTTCAGAAGTGGCAGGGGACTCTACATACATATATATACCAGGCTTCTCCTCCCTATGGGAGGGTAGCCGACAGCAGGCCACAATTATCACTCTTAGTCACTAGGAGGCGAGCGAGGCAGCACTGGCTGCACCAGAACTGCCAGGATCAGCAGCAGCCCAGCACAACCACCTTCCACAGTCAGGCCCGACAGCCATAACTGGTTTACCCCGACCGCTTCATTAAGTGCAGACCCTCCCCCCCACAGGATAGGTTAACCCCATCACACGCGGCCAAGCTTCCAGTACCGAGTCAAAAATAAAATTAACGTCGTATGCACTGCCCCACTCACTTCTGTCCGCGGTCATCCCTCTCGCCACGTCCACAGTCAGACCACTCTCATATAAAGCACGTTTCACCCCATCCATCCAACTCATCCGTGGTCTACCTCGCGCTCTAATACCACTCACTTCCGACATATAAATCTTTTTCGCCAGCCGCTCAACATTCATTCTTTCAACATGCCCAAACCATCCAAGCACTCTTACATCCACTCGCCGGCTCAACTTTTCGATAACACCCGTCTGCCCCCTAACCAACTCATTCCTGATCCTATCTCTTCTTGTTACCCCATACATGCTCCTCAAACACTTCATCTCAAACGCATCCAACTTCCTCCTCTCAGCTGCTCTCATACCCCAGGACTCAGCTCCGTACAACAAAACTGGCACGATCAAGCTTTCATACAGACCCCTTTTAGCATTCATACTCAAACTCCTGCATTCAAAAACTATCCTCATTGCACCCAATGTCTTACAGCCTTCACTCACTCTTCACTTGGCAAGGGACTCTACACACCAGTATTTAAATTTCGTCAAAAATTTTCTTTGCTTTCAACATCGATCATTTTGTCTCGACGCTGCAAATTGGCTAAGACATATACAGTATTCTGAAGGTAATTGCAAATAAGAACTTTAAAATCATTTGCATGAAACGTTTCAAGCCTCAGTTCATCATCAGTCATACTCGGTAACAACAAAAATACACGCGTTGACTAGAAATATGAAAAATTAACAAAATTGTTCTTAAAGTATTCGAAGTTGGTGCCTATATAATACAATGACTTGACGTAAAAAAACTACACAATGACCTCTGAGGCAGTAGTGGTTCTGGATAAAATTACTTACCTAACTAAAATGCCAGAAATCATATCTATACAAAAAGACTGATGGTGGAGTTAAAGAAATTCCGGATTGAGAGTTTTTAATTGAACTCAACGAAATATTAGTAACAGTAAACAAGAGTCAAACGAATCAATAGGCGAGGAGTAGCACTGATCGGGCCCGAGTGCACAACACGCAGCTCTTGCCGCACGCCAGCGCCCACCGCTTGACTCGAAAGACCTAGACCCAACGGCCTGTAGGAAAAAAAACAAAGACTTAAGCCTATAAGGACATGAAATAACCCCGAACAACTTCAACCCCTACCGGACAGCTGATATATCGACTGCGGAATGACGTTCCAATTCTAGTTATAAGTTATACGTTATACAGTTCCAGTTATAAGATATACGTTATACGTTATACGTTATACGTTATACAGTTCCAGGTATAAGTTATTCGTTATACGTTATTAAGTTCCAGTTATAAGTTATACGTTATACGTTATTAAGTTCCAGTTATAAGTTATACGTTATACGTTATTAAGTTCCAGTTATAAGTTATACGTTATACGTTATTAAGTTCCAGTTATAAGTTATACGTTATACGTTATTAAGTTCCAGTTATAAGTTATACGTTATAAGTTATTAAGTTCCAGTTATAAGTTATTATTCGAATGCGTGTGTGGCGTTGCACCCTAATTGACCAGAGCACGAAATTGATACGTTGACAGCAAATCACAATGGCCAACCAACCCACGTACCCCTCAGTGCTATCCAGTGCTTCGAAGTAAGACGGAGAGGAGTAACACGGCCCTCGGTGAGTTAGGCTTCCATGGTCAGGTCACACGTCAGCGGGCGAAGAGGCGAAGAGGCGAAGAGGCGAACTCTGCTCCCTGACGGAGTGACCAATTCGCACCACACTCCACCCCGGTCTTCCGGCGCCAAACTTCAGCAGTACCAACAGGCCCTCATTCGGTCAACCAAAATGCTCCGCACACTACGCAGCCCTCGACGACGGCCACGCTGACCACGACGGCCACGCTGACCAGGATTGCAGGACAGCTGATCTAGTGACACAATGCGAGGCGAAATCCGGGGCGAGACTGCAGAGGGTTGCATGGCAGGTGATTTATATAGACATGTCTATGTCGTAGTCACCTGACCAGAACAATTCACCGTTAACGCACAAATCGTGACTGGTCAACTCACTGAATAAAATTCCTTTGAGAGGTCGCCCTATTAATGAGGTGACCTATATGGATTTTCGCACAATATCAGACACTGGCAAATTTTTACTTATCACTGACTGTGTTCTAAAATATTCCATGAAAGGTGAAGATAAAGTAAACAATTTCCTACGCAAATTAAAGTCCCATGATCTACTCAATGCTAAATATTTATAAACAACTCTTCATTTCTGGCTCATGCCCCAGTAGCACAGGGTCCAATCTCGCAGGATTTCTACACCCCCCAGCCCTCTCTCTCCACCTCCAAGCAGCTACAGCACCACCTCCAAGCAGCTACAGAAATGTTAGGTTAAAATAATTTAGGTTAGGTTAAGTTAAGTTGAGTTAGGTTAAGAGGTTAGGTTAAGTTAGGTTAGGTTGGGTTAGGTTAGGCCAAGTTCAGTTAGTTTAAGGTTAACTTTAAAAAGTTTAAAATGCCTGTTTTTGCGTGCTGAGATGGAGGGTCGAATAGCCAAACACCAGCGGTCGTTGTAAAAACTTATTATAATGATTTAATACAGGTTAACTTTGGTATTCCGCTGTAATATCCACTTACTAAGTACGTGTAGTGGTTAAAATACAGTGATTAATAATAAATTTATAACAAACAGATAGTTTAATAAACCTCAGTAGTACTACATAGTGCAATAATTGGCGCGAATGGCAACTTTAGGTAGCTGCTTGGAGGGGGAGGGAGAGGGCTGGGCGGTGTAGAAATCCTGCGAGATTGGACCCTATGCGCCCCGGTATTATGTATGGTTTGCCGAAGATTCATAAACCTGATTTCTTTAGATCATTTCAATTCCGTCCAATTTTTGCTGCGTACATCTGTGCCACGTACAAACTAGCAAAATTTTTAGTACCTATATTAAGTCCTTTAGCATCGAATAAATATTCCGTCAAATTCATCAGGCTTTGTAAAGTATATTACAAGTATAAAAAAAATGCTAATGATTATTGCATGGTATCTTTCGATGTTGAGAACTTATTCACCAATGTACAATAATTATAAATTAGGTTATTTATGTTTTTTACATGTTTTGAAATTTATAATTCAGCGTGTAAATATGAAGTTTTGCATGAAAATAATCGAAAAACATCAAAACAGCATTCAATTGCAATTATTATCCAGTATATTACACTTCAACAAAACATTTTGTTTACGGCTTATACTGAAAACTCCTTCATTATCAACATCAAATGAATAGAAGTCAGTCAATTTTTATGCTAGGAAAAAACAATGACAGTTTTGGAATCCTTGTAACATTTCCAACAAACTAAAGCTCTTCGATTTTCCAATTTGTACATTCATTTTTTATTATTCTTCAAAGCCAAACTTCTCTTTTATTTTAGTTTGTGATCCAATATCGCATATACAAAGAAAACGAAAACAAAAATTGAAAATTCAAGAGCTTTAGTTTGCTTAAAATGTGACAATAATTTCAAAATTATATTTTTCCCAGCATAAAATCTCACAGACTTGCATTCTTTTGAAAAATCCCAAAAAATTACCTAAAAACTGGTTTTTTCAATTTTTTTCAAAAACTAAGACCTTAATCGAAAAAACTTACGTGTCAAAAATGTTTTTTTTTCAACAAATACACATATTGGCAAAATATCAGACCAATTGGATCAAAATTCAAAATTAATGAGTTGACCTCCGTAACACAACAGCATCATCATTGGAGTATTACCACTAGACATTACTCAGTCATTGAATCATTTCATTTTGGGTCTGTCATTTAACGATCTCATTGTACTGTTCACTTTTCAGTTTTGATAATGATGTACGGCAGAATATTCCATTAGATGATCATCCAAATATAACGGTATGTCATAATGTTTAACTGATTCAAAAGAAAAAATTTGTGTGTTATGGATACTCCGGGAACGAACAGTGAGCTGAAATAAGTATTTGAAAGTAAAGATTTTTTTCAATCAACTAAAACATGAAATATCGAATGCGTAAAATTTCCACAACATTTTAGCAAATAGGTGATGAAAACATTTCTTGAATACTCATGTTCTTCTCATAAAATTCCGTAAATTTTGCACTTGTAGAAGAAACATTGCCTATGAAACTTTCATCAATCAATTAGATAAATGAGACCGACAGATAACGTTCGGTTATTAATGTGACTGCCCGTCATTGTTGCATGAGACGTTTATGTAATAACATTGCATCAATCCTAAGCGAAAAAGCTGTAAGAATGCACGAAAGAACAAATGATGTCGGAATTTAAAAAGCACAAAAGCTATAGAAGCATATCAATAAATATTAATGCTCCTGTTAGTACGGTAGGTTTCACTGTGAAAAAGAGGGAAGAGTCAGGGACAACTACAAACATGCTGAGATCTGGAGTTCTTCAAAAAATTTAGGAACGATATTTCGAACAGTTGCGACTAATCCCTTTGCCTCTCTAGAAATGCTACAAACAAATCTCAGCAGGAATGGAAGGCACTAACGATTGCAAGAAATAAATAAGTAATGAACTTCACCGATACGCTCTACAGTCTCGGATGCATCAGAACACTCTATCGTTAAAGAAAAGGAACAAAAGATCGAAATTAGACTTTGCCGAAGAACATTCAAGTGAAAAGAACGGCTTCTATGAACGGATTTTGTTGTTGAATGAATGCAAATAGAGCTTTTTAGCCGCAATGATACAATTCAAGCCTGGTACAAGATGGATGGTACTACGCATGAAAAAACAAGACCATACCTACAATGAAACATGGTGGATAAAAATTATGATCTGGGGTACTTTTCTTTCAATGGTAAAGGAACACAAGAAACAATTGATGGAAGAGTGAATGATGACAAAGAAACATATTTTGGATGGTAATTTGTAACAGTCAGCAGAAAAGATGGTATTTTGATTGAATGATGGTTTCAACAGGATAATGATCCAAAACACACAGCTGAAGCAACAAAGAATAGGTTGTTGACAGAAGTATTAAAGTATTTATTTGGGCTTGTCAATCGCCAGATTTAAACCCAATTAAAAATTTATGATGGATCCTGAAAAACGATTTCATGCAAGGCGGACTTCAAACCTTGAATAATTGAAAACCTTCACCGAAGAGGGGTTGGACAAAATTCATTTGTTGTGCTGTGAGAACCCAATGAAAGGCTACAAAAATCGTTCGAGGGCAATAATTGCGGCTAGAGGAAGTTCGACTAGACATTAAGCGTTTTTTTGAGCCGTGCAAATACTTTTTCATTCCCTTTTTGCTAAAATGATGTGTAAACTGTTTACATTCGTTATATATCATATTTGGTTCATTGGGATATGTTTATATTTGTTATTGCTCTCGTATTATTAGTTTGTAAGGCTACAATTTTGTCTCAATGCCTAAAACTGAAAGTTTTCTTTCTGTCTAGTAACTTAGTTCGCCACATTGTATATTGGTTATAATTTGAAACCATAAAGCATTTGAGTTTCCAGCCGCCCACGCAAAAAAGGAGGATAAGGGATGATTTATTCCTTAATTTAGAAAAAACACTATCCCTTAGTGCATTTTCCTTCAGTGCATTAGAATTTAGAGTTTTAGAACATTTCTTTATATGAAATTCAAGTCAAAAAGTCAGGCGAAATCGTAATCTATCTCAATTACGTTTTGTCTTAAGAGGTTTGATAAGTTGCGTTCAAATTTTAACTCATGTATTCTTCTGAAAAGTTCTTTGTATTATGGTGTACCCGAGTATTTTTTACCTTTGTCACACGAATGACCTTTTGTAATGGTTATTTGCCGATATCTTAGAAAGCTTGTCTCAAGTACAATGCTCTTGTACTCTACTATTTTTGCTCTATATTTTTGCGATGCTTTAAAATTTTCATTATTATTTTATCGGATTTATTCCATTAGAATGTTTGTGTTTTGCTGATTTAATGTTGGATTATCAGTTCAAACAGTTAAGTATCAAAATCTATTAAATCCTTCACGCATTGAACACTGCCCAATAGTTCCTCCCTCGACGGATTTAAGGCTTATTTCCCAGTTCTTTGTTGTTCTGTCAGCTTTATTTCTTATCGTAGAGAACATTCCGGTTCGTTCAGTCTCTATTTTCATCCTCGGTTCCTAATTTGAATGCCTAAGTTGCATTCCAAGTGTGATGGCTTTTAGTGCAGTGCTGTGTGTGCAGTCAGTTCCATATATAGTGACACCTGTCCTAATTGATTTTGGTTTTTCATTTGAAGATAAAATTCAATTTCCTTGCCTATGTGTGAAACGGC
The DNA here is from genome assembly GCA_030386875.1 of Morinoia aosen. Lineage (NCBI taxonomy): Eukaryota > Metazoa > Arthropoda > Malacostraca > Amphipoda > Talitridae > Morinoia > Morinoia aosen. The sequence continues at coordinate 57,037,309 of CM059574.1, read as the reverse complement.
CGAAGGACGCTGTCCTGTACATCGTGGCGACATGATGATTTTACTGCTGTATCCTGAGCTGACCTCAGGGGTTGTACCCATAGTTATAGACCGACCGGGGCCCCGGCCCCGGCCAACCCCGGCCATTTTGGCTGACCCCGGCCCCGGCCCCGGCAAGCCCCGAAAATTTTTGCAGACCCCGGCCCCGGCCCCGGCAAAAAAGTGCCCTAAACCGGGGTTTTGGCCGGGGTTTTTAGTTTTTTACTACACCTTTTTCACTTCAAATTAATCCAAGTCAAGTTCAATTTAATCCAAGGTAAGTTCAATTTAATCCAAGTCAGGTTCAAATTAATCCGAGTCAAGTTCAAATTAATTCGAGTCAAGTTCAAATTAATGCAAGTCAAATTCAAATTAAACGTGCTAAGTATCCAGCATCAGGAGGCAGAGTGTGATGCAGATCTTTGAACGGAGTAACATGAAGAAATCAATTTTAAAAACTTCGTATTAACTATACATTAAAGTTGTTTATCAATTCTACATTAATGGCAGTGTGCATCCATTCAAATATTCATGTTCAAAGAAAATTTTATGTAACACATGCACGTACACATGGTAGTATCGAGGATTTAATTACTCATATAGAGATTTATATTCGTGAAATTTCGTTTTATCACATATATAAAGTCATACATGCATCAACTACGAAAGATTACCATTGGATGATATGTAGATTTAACCTTTAGAAGAAATATAGCAACGAAGTCTGCTTTTTCTTGTTCAAACGATTTTTGTAAAAACAAGTTTCAATTTTTTTCATCGATAGAGATGATATATTTGCCTAGGCCTATTCATTTGAAGGGATGGCACAATTTTTATTGCTATTGCAGGATTGTATCTGTGTAGTAATGTACTCATATAAATTGTAATCAAGTGGTATCGTACATAAGTACTCAGTGAAGCGCATTTGCTCATTTCTTTTAAAGGTTAAATCTACACATCGTCCAGTGGCAATCATTTGTAATTACATGCACGTATGATTTCATAAATGTGATAAAGTGGACTTTCAGGCATGTAGATCTTTAAATGAGTGTAAATCTTTAAAAATCTTAAATCTTTAAATGAATGAATCCTAGATACTATGTGTATCTGTAACATAAAAGTACATTTGAACATAATTATTTGAATGGATGCACACTGCCATTAATTTAAAATTATAAAACAACATAAATGTGTAGTATAATACGAAGTTTTTATAATTGATTTCTAACTGTTACTCGATCTGCTCAAAGATCTGAATCACACTCTGCTTCCTGATGCTGGATACTTAGCACATTTTACGACAGCTTGTTTCAATAATGCAGAAATTTTATATATTCTCTGCTGAAAGGAAAAACGTTTTTCTTACTCATCACATCCAACAGACACATTTTTAATACAAAAAACGCTCAAATTAACAAGGGATTTATATCGATTCTTAACTCAACTGGGGGCTGGATTAATTTGAACTTGATTTGGATTAATTTAAACTTGACTTGGATTAATTTGAACTTGACTTGGACTTATTTGAACTTGACTTGGATTGATATGAATTTGATTTGGATTAATTTGAACTTGACTCGGAGTAAATTGAAGTTGATTTGGACTAATATGAACTTGACTTGGATTAATTTGAACTCAACTTGGACTAATAGTTTTAAGTGAATAAAACGTAGTGTGCCTGGCTACCTGCAGGTGAAAAATTCAAGTGTCTTTTAAACAAATGCAAAACGATTTATCAAGAGATTTGCGATTTCAGTGCAATCCTGAAGAACATGCAGTCACTGAGAAGAAAAAGCAGTGTCTATGCAACCATCCAGTGTAATTATAATCCAGTGCGCAGTTATTGACATGAAAGAATCTCGACTTGGAGAGGTCCTAATATCAGCAGTTATTAATGAGAAGACGCTATTTTTGTTAACTTGCTTATATATTTCCTCTGAAATAGTAAACTGAATTTGGATACTGAGGTCCGGAATTAGTCTTGTTGTAATTACCTTCTCTGATGAAACTTGAAACTTCTTATTCAAAAACCCTACAAAATTAAAAAAAGTTTTCTTTTCCATAGGGTCGTAAGGATTGAGCGCGTCACAAAGCCAGTAAATTAACAATTTCTTTCTATGTATTTGGTCAGTATTATTTGGCTCCCAGTTTTTAGATTGAGTAAATGTTTCTTTTAACGTCAGCTGTTTGACAGTAGACGAAGACGACTTGCTACAACCGGCAGTTTTGTCACTGCTGCAGCCTAAACTGTCTGTGTTTATTTTCAATACATAGACATTTAGTCTTTCTTCTTGTTCGTTTTGTTTCTATTTTTCAATTCTTTTTCGCTGTTTGGTTTTTCTTCAGCTTCCAGGAATTGATCATTTTGTGTCGATTTTAGATGGCCCCATAAATATTTAGTTGAGAAGGTTTCCTAAGATGCACCAGCCGCTCCTCGTCGTATATTTGCTTCCCAAATGGTGCACACTTTAATTTCTGCACTCTTCACCGATATGTATAAGTAATCCCATACTGCTCACGCACTACTTTTAGTCATTATACCGGGTGTCCCACAAAAATGTCACTGAGTTTTAATTGATTATATTTCCGCTTTAAATTTACATTTTTTAATTTTTATTTTTTCTCAATGTAGTGAATTTTATTTTATTTTCGAATAATTTATGTTTTTGGAAATCGTTTAATAACAACTTTACATTGGTTGATTACCTGAAACGGATAGGAAAATTAATTTTTCGACGGGAAACATTTTAAAACAATATTGATATTCTTCCTTATTTTGCACTTTCCAAAAAACCGAACAAACAAAAACTTAAAAAAGTAACAAATCAATACATCAAATAAAGTTTAAATAAAAATTAATTTAGTATCCTTCGACATACCCACCATTTCTCTCAAGGCAAGCATTACTTCTAGCCACTATCAAACGAAGAGTTTTGCGGATCATTTCACCTTTTTCTTTTAGTTCTTGAAACACCTCAACTCGTTGTCGAAGAATTATAAATAATGGAGGTGATGTTTTGAAAACGCGTTCCTTCACAGTAGGTAATGAGAAATGAAGAAGATCACCAGTGTTGTTTTTAAAACTTTCCTTTGAACAAATAGTTTTTCTGCCTCTTTCAGTAAATCGATCACTGTGAAGTGGTTATTAAACGATTTTCAAAAACTTAAATTATTCGTTAAATGAAAAGAAAAACCAAATAAAATGAAACATTCTTTTAAAAGGCAAACGTTTCGGAATCTCTGATTCCATCATCAGTGCTGTAAAACAAGGAATAAAATACCTACTGTGAAATACCTTGCGAAATACCTACTGTGAAATACCTACTGTGAATGTATCGTTCGCAGGAAGAGGCCCTAAAATTCTTTGACTACATAAATGGATATCACGCCAAGATAAATTTCACAATAGAAACTGAGCAGAAGATAAATTGTCATTTTTAGACGTTCTCGTAAAGAAAACTAATTCGACGTTCACCACCTCTGTTTTTAGAAAACCTACATTTACGAGATTATGTACCAATTTCTTCAGTTGCATTTACATTGTTTATATTAAAACAAGTGTCACTACATTATTGCATAGAGCATACCGTATTTCAAATTCATATAAAATATTTCATGACGAAGTGAAATATATCACAAAGTTGATTGTACAAAATAAATACCCTGTATCTTTGATTAACAATCTGGTTAAAAAATTTTTAGACAAAAATCTTTCCCCTCCGTGTACAATTCTGACCGCACCAAAGCAAAAAGTTGTCGTCGAGCTCTCTTTCTTGGGCTACCTTTCCAAGGAGATGAGAAAGGATCTTTTATCTCTGATACACTCTCATTTTCCTTTCATTGACGTGTTACCATTCTATAGAAATAGTTTTAAAATAATAAATTTTTCAATAGGAAATAGCGTTTGAAAGAGTGCCTGAGAAATGGTTGTGTCTACTTGTATAAATGTGATTGCTGCCTGCAGTCCTATGTTGGAAGTACCACACTCCAGTAATTTATTCATCACAGCCAACTTGAACTTGAACTTGAACTTGAACTTGAACTTGAAATTGAGGGCCGACAGCGTCGGGGCCTTTGTAACGGCCTACAATTCCCTCCACAATTTTCACACAAAGAGTTCAGTGCCTGGTACCAGACTTGTCCACTAAACTACTCAGGATCTACCAATCCTTGTCACAAGCTGCCATTGGATGGCATCACTGGGATAGCCAGTGTGTCAAAACACCATCCCCAGGCATATTGGGTCATTACACCCCACTCTACCTGACTGGCTCATTCCAGTCACTGTCTCTTACTCCAGGTACGCACAAGAAACATTTTCATAGCTTCAATGATACTCAATTTACACTCCTGATCCAATCCAGCAAGACAGCTCATACCGCAATCATCTTCAGCACATCTGGCATACCACTCATTCTCTCCATACTGCTCAAGCACCACATTCATACAACTTTCTCTCTCTTGCTCATACTTACTACATTCCAGCACAAAATGCTCAATTGTTTCCTCCACTCCACTAATACACTGCCGACATAATCTGTTCTTATTTTCATTCCACCTCCATGTACGTCTGTTCACACTCAATGACTTACATCTCACAGCAAACAAAGTTGACTTCCAAAACTACCATCATAGAACAACTCAAACATAGGTGCTTCTTTTTTCATATACCAGTCAAGTGTAGGCTTCCGCATCATGCTAAGCCTCCACTTATTCAATCCATACTCATTTGTTTGCCTCTCAATCTCTTTCTTCCACCTCTTGCAGTCCCACTCAGGCCCTACACCTCCAGCATTTATTAAACTCCAGTCATCCTCAGGTCTCCCAATTCTAACATGAATAATCTTTTGCATACTAAGCTTCCTTGCATGCCCCCAACATACTTTCTTCCAATAGCTAATGGTATCTCCCATAGAGTCGGCCATCCATACTCATCTCCCTCACAGTCAGCCATCAGAGAACATTGCCATAGTTCAAACCACCCTTTCAAAAGTTCCAATTTCTCCATACTTTGTAGAACTGCAGAGGAATTTGACCTTAGAATTTTGGAATCATTGTTCAATGTTCATTTTTACCCATAAACCTCAGCTAAATAATGATCAAAGTGCGATGAAATTAAATATTGCCCCAACTATGTAAATAGGAGTGTGTTGGAATGTGTGTGTTGTGTGTGTGTTTGTGTGTATGCAGTAATGTTACTTTGTGTAGATATTATTGTGTGTTGGTTTGATTGCTAGAATTTAGGTGTATGTGTACGTATGGCTTCGAATGTGTAAGAGAAATTGTGTTCTTATTTTTAATGGTTAGGCATAGCTATTTTTCGACGTAGGTATAGTGATATTAATTTCTTATGGCTTTTTCGCAATTTGTTCATTATCGTTTTTTATTCCTTGTTTTACATCACTGATGATGGGATCAGAGATTCCGAAACGTTTGCCATTAAAAGAATGTTCCCTTATATATTGGTTCTTCTTATCATTTTACGTATAAGAATTCCCAAAAATCGCCATTTTAACTCTAATAAATTATTCGAAAAGGTGACAAGATTTACCACATTGTGAAAAAAAGACAATTCAAAAATGTTAATTTAAAGTGGAGATAGAATCAATTAAAAAGTCGGAGACATTTGTGTGGAACACTCGGTACATTTAATTACTATAATTGTTTCTGTATTAATTAATTCAACGAGCACTGCAACTGCAAGTCTACAAACTTTATTGACTTGACATAAATACACACCCAACCGCAACCGTAATTCAACATGCATTGAGCCACAAACCGGCGTTATGCATTACGTCGTCGTGATACGTCGTGACACGGTCTAAACCCCGGCCCCGGCCCCGGCCCCGGCCGTGGTAAATTTGATAACCCCGGCCCCGGCCCGGCCCCGGCCATGACAAATTTGTTGACCCCGGCCCCGGCCCCGGCCAAATTTTCAACCCCGGTCGGTCTATACCCATAGTATCTGTCTTAGTCAATGTACATGGACCGTTCATAAACTGTCATTTGTCAATGATAACAATTATTAACAACAAAAATCACACAGATTTGTTTGAATATTCTTTTGGGGCTTTATATCGACACTTTTTTATTTTACGTCTCTACATATTTGCTACTCAATTTTGTAAAGCAAGGTGACACTCCGAGCAATCAAATTCCCGCATGAGTCTCTTCACTTACATTCTGTCATCTCATTTCATATTTTCATCTTTGTTGAGCTGAAAACTTTGGTTGCTTTTGTACCGGGATGTGCAAACTGATACCCTGAAGTTTTCCTTATTGGGTCATTGAATGTTTCCTATACCTAGTTTCTGCGATTATCATCGCAACTGAAAAAAATGGGGTGAATGTTGAATGTATGAATCGGTATTTTTTCCTTATTAATATATTTTAAATGTGTACAGTAGAAGCTGTAGTGTATAAATTGGGTATTGTAGCGGTCTAGTTGCACTTGCCTGCCAGCCTCATGGTCACAAGATTGTCGGGTGGGTGCATGGCATTTGAGCATCCATTGATTTCGATCATCCATGCAACGAACTAATAGGCTATTTGTTCGATGTTTGCTGATGTTAGCAACTTGCTTATGATCATATCGTACCAAAATTTTATTTTCATTCCGTAGTTTGTTGCGATGTGAAAATTCCAATCAGGAAGTTTCTGGTAAAGTCATGGCTAGAGCAAGCGTGATTTTTGAAAAAAGATGTCTCACCTATTTTTGGAGGGCTTCATTGCGTTATCGTTTATATAGTTTTTTATTGGATTACGGTATCTTCAACCCTTCAGGGGCATGCAACTATTGTAACTAAACGAATTAGTGCTCCCAGAGGGACTATGTGAGGGGTCGAGTTATGGGGAGTGCCCCCATAAAAATGGGGAAATGTGGGAAAAATAGATTTTAGCTGCTATAGGAGAGGAAAGAGGTCAGGTACATCCTGTGAAAAAATGAATTTCGTAAGTTCACTCGTTCGCCCGCTACGGGAGTTTGAAGAATGGGGGGAGAGGGGAGGGGGAATTGATATTTTATCATGTTACACCTCCCCCTTGGCTCTTTCTTCAGGGCACAACGTTGCTATGTCATCTTCTTTGTCTATTTATTACTATAGAATGATTTCAATGGTCATAGCTGGCCCCACAAATAATAACGAAGAATGATTTAGATTGTTTATGTTTACCTAATTTGCCTTATTTTGTAGGTTCGGAATTTGGGGTTTCAAAATGCATCTCCTCCTACAGTTTTCAAGTTAAAGCAATGATTTTGGTATCATTGGATGCGGAAAAGCGTGGTGAATAAAGGATACTATAAGGGAATTTCGAGATTTGTTGCAAAAAAAAATTATGATGTCACAATTGAAAATTAAAAAAAATGAAGAATAAAAAAATGAATTTTTTTTGGCGACTTCAGAGATTTTCCCCTACAGTATCCTGTAATGTCCACGATATTCCGAATCTAATGACATAAAAATCATAACTGTAGCTTGAAAACTGTAGGAGCAGATGCATTTTGAAACCCCACTCCTCAAACTCCGTATTCTACGAATATAAAATTTTATTTGAAGAAAATCGCATATTTTCATGAAAGACAAACGATTCCCAATTGCATTTCCTATCAGTATACCAAATTTCATTGCTCTAGGCTCAATAATAAAAAAATTCAGTATGGGGGACTCTCCCCTTAAAGGTTAGGTATGCTTTCTATTTGTTAAAATAGAATAGTTTTTTTTTTGTTACGGACTATCTATTTTCGGTTTAGTGCTGCCTTATTTTTCAGCACCTACTGCTTTCTTCTACAACCTTTTTCTTGTTTCGTCAACTTCTCGCTCAACTTGCCGTTTCAATGCATTTTGTGCAAAAATTCCGCGTTCCTTTATCTTCATACTGAATGGTGCCTTCCTCCTACCTCGCTTTGAATCGCCCTTATTGCAGATAGGGAGGCCCGAACTAATATCCAATCTAATCCAGTAAAGTCAACTGCACAACCACAAGTATAATGGATTAGGACTTTAGTGTTTTTTGCACTTCCCAAGAAGACACAGAAACAATAAATGTTAAACTGGGAAAATTTCACTAAAGTTAAAATATTCATTTTAATATAGTAGAAAATAGAGTTCCACAAGTTTTGATCTGTGATGCGTACTGGATACCTACTGCTAGACCATACCGCCAATCGGAAATTGTTTGTGACCGTGTTTGGTATAGATTTCGGAGAGAGAAAGCTTAAGTGCTCTTTAAAATATTCACATATTTTAGTCTATATGCTGATCTCTAAGTGACGCAATTAAGATATACCGCTGCCTGCCAGGCGAGTTTTTCATATGATACAAATTGTGTTGTGCAACCCATTGGAATTGATGAAGGTTCAAACTAGATTAAAAAAACATAGTTTGAAAATGTTGCTAATGAAAGGAAAATGATAAAGCCCGCAGATGCCTTTCATTCAGGTTTGTGTATTCATATGTGACTTTAAATTTTGGAAAATCCTCAAGACTTCTGTTTTTTGGGGTGTTCTCTAATGCCAACCCTCAGTAAAGTTGTCTGTTGAAATAATTATTGGATTGGCAACGTAGTCTACCCTGAAGTCGGTAGCTAATGTCGTGCATGATTTTATTTTCTGTCATTACATTTTTAGTTGCCGTTTTGCCTAAATGAAGCTCCTGTTTTGAACTTTTTGGTTGCTGTATTGCCTAACCTGGTGTCTCTCTCTCCTTGCTGTCTTGTCAATCCTGGTCTCTTTCCTTGCTGTCCTGTCTAACCTGGCCTCTCTCATAGCTCTCTTGTCTAACCTGGTCTCTCTCATTGTTCTCTTGTCTAACCTGGTCTCTCTCATTGTTCTCTTGTCCAACCTGATCTCTCTCATTGCTCTCTTGTCCAACCTGGTCTCTCTCCTTGCTCTCTTGTCTAACCTGGTATTTCTCCTTGCTAATTTTAGTTTCGCTTTGCAAAATATGTCTCGTAAGTCATGGGTGTCTGTCTGGCTTAATTTTCTGCCTTTCAAATCTTGGTCGTCATGTCTACCTTAGGCAGTCTGCAAGCCAGCAGTCAATTGATATTATGGCAGACTGTATGTAGTCGAAATATCAGGACTGAATGCGACTGACTTATGACTTTCAATTGATAGCGACTGCCTGGCTGACTGACGACTGTATGACTGATAAATGACCTCCGATTAACAGAGTGACTGACTACCGACGACTGCCGATTGGCTGGCAGGTTTTATCAGGCCTCAGGGCAAGGCTTTTACGTTATTTTGTTCATTTCAGTATTTAATTAGTTTTCTTACAATGATTTTTCGAAGTTCTACATTGTTTTTTAATTGAACACATCATGGAAGCAAAATTTTTTGTTTTATTACAGATGTCATTTTTTGCGGTTCACATTAAAGGGTCATTAAGGCCTCGTCAGAATTATAATATTTGTTTGCTTACAAATGACTCAAGGTATTCATTTCAAGACAAAATAAGCTCAGTCGCTTGTGGTCTTACTTTCGAGAAAGAAATAGACGATACCTGCGCTGAGGCACGTTCAAGGCCTGCGGAATCAGAAGACGGGCTGAGAGAAGGCAGCTGGGTTGCGTTCAACAGTAATGCTGTTCGTCAGAGATCAGCTGGAGCATCTCAATGGAGTTGTGATTTGTCGGGTAGCGGCAGTAGTGCTGAGGTCAACCCTCCAGACAGACTCAAATCAGAATGTTTCCGGTGTGCACATTGTGATTACTTGAGTTCTTGGAAAAAATAACTTGAGTTCACCTACGTGACGACTGACGAGCATATATCAGGGTTTGATTTCAAATGCGAGTCTTCTGATTGTTATTGTCTTTATTCCTACAAATCAAACTTGCGTTCAGACATAAAACACAATGAGGGAATCATACCGAAATTTGGTTCCTGTTCTGGAAAAAATAATGCAGCGATGTGAAAGTGCAAAACAGGAGGTGAAAATTATTCCCAATTGCGAGTTGTGTGACTATACATCAGCGTACAAAAGTAATGTTAGGAAACACTAAAGCAGGAAGCACAGCAACGAGAAACTGTTTAAGTGTGAGCAGTGTGCATTCACGACCGCTTACGGAAATGGCTTCAAGTTCCACCTAGCTAGAAAGCACAGCATTGGAACTCTACAGAGATGTGAGCTATGTGACTATTTTACTGCGAGTTATTATAATTTGAAGATAAACGTATCTAGAAAGCATAACGCAGGAAATCTGCTGAAATAAGAGCTGTGTGACTATTCTACTTGTTGGGATTATAAATTGAAACTACACAAAGCTAGTGAGCATAGATTAGGGAATCTGTTGAAATGCGAGCTGTGTGACTATTCTACTTTTCGGACAAACCACCTGAAAGTGCACCGAACTAGTAAACATAAATTAGGGCTTCTACTGAAATGTGACCTATGTGATTATTCTACATATTGGCAAAGGAGCGTGAAACTGCACAGTGCTAGCAAACACATCTGATGGACGCAGAAGCGTAGGAAACGACGTCAATAGGCCCTAGCTATGCGCGGAGAAATTCGGTTTATTTCGCGATAGAAAATCGTCTGGCCCGCAATATCCCTTGTGAAACTCATGTTGTTTTAAGATTCACTGTCCTCCAACCAAGTATTTTTTGAACCCAATTGTGTTATTATTTATATTGTAAAGGGAACATTCTAAAGAGAAAGATTTGACCAAAATTACTTTTTCATAACAATCATTCCAGCCTACCCACCGAATGATTAGGTAGGCCGTTGTTTACGATCTTCCCGTAGCCAATCTGTTTACTTTAATTATCCGGTACCCGTAAAGTGCTTAGCGAACACTTCAAAGGAATTTAAATGGGACCCGCCAGCGAAGAAAGATACACGAGACCAAAACTCCCCGCGCTTAAATACAAGTGGGGTCGTAATGCAGAGACCAGGTGCTCAAAAAGCTCCATAAAACGTTTAAATGCATCGCTGCCTTTTATATCAGTTAGTTAGGTTCTTTTGTATTGTCGTTAGCGTGCAGAAAAAATACAGGTAACTCTCTATTTTTTCTCCTGAGATGGACTGGATAAATAGAGATGATGGAGAAATCGTGGTAGCTTATTTAGTTTAACAGAAAACGTGAACCTGTTCTTCAAGGGGAAACTTTATGCTGCATACGAATAATTATCCTAGCATCTTTCAGTAGAGGGGTAAATAAAACTAAAATATTCAAATAAATGAATTGTTTAATACTCTTGTTTCTGGTTTTTGTTTTCTGTTTTTGTGTTTTCTCTTTCTTTTATAGGTACATCAACTTTTTAGCTTGAACTCAAACAGGTTGTCTGTCATATTGCCCCATGTATCGAACCAACATACACTGAACAGAGCCTTTCTTTACAAAGTGTCTTTTTGATTTTTTCTTACAAAGAATGTTGCATAATACACAACAAACGCGAAGGGTGGATAAATCGAGATAGCGTGGACTGACGGAGGTAAGTAAAACTGTAGAAATCGAAAGAGGGAACAATCGAGATCTGGATAAATCGAGAGTTACCTTTATCAGCGATTTAAAAGGCGGTTGGCAGCCCGTTTTCTTGCTTAAGTATGTTTGTCCTTAGCTCATAAGATTAACATGTCATGGCACAAACAAATTTTTAATAAATTATTAATGCTGAAGGCTATAGTAGCAGAAGTCGTGAATTAGTAACTAACTTTTTTCACATGCTTCCGACCGGGTCGCATTGACTCCAATCTCGCAGGATTTCTACACCGCCCACCCCTCTCCCTCCACCTCCGACTAGCTACATGAAGTTGCCGTTCGCGCCAATTATTTAACTGTGTAGTACTACTGAGGTTTATTAACCTATCTGTTCGTTATAAAGTTATTATAAATCACTGCAATAAAACCACTACAAGTACTTGGTAAGTGGATACTACAGCGGAATACCAAATTTAACCTGCGTTAAATCATTATACTAAGTTATGACAACGACCGCTGGTGTTTGTCAATTTGACCCTCCATCTCGGCACTCAAGAACAGGCATTTTCAAACTTTTTTAACTTAACCTTAAACTAACTGAACTTGGACTAACCTTACCCAACCTAATCTAACTTAACCTAACCTAATTAACCCAATTTAAGTTAACTTAATTTAACCTGAATTACCCTAACTTAACATTCCTGTAGCTGCTCGGAGGTGGAGGGAGAGGGGTGGGCGGTGTAGAAATCCTGCGAGATTTGAGTCTATGCGACCGGGTCTATTGCGTTATCTTGCTCAATCTGGGGAACAATAATTGTTCCAGGGTTATGCATACTCATTACTCTCACCGTCATTTGCTATGTTGGTCTCCTTAGGAAGGGCTCGGCCACGGTCAATCCTCAGCTCTTCGTTTTCACCGCTTTCTGGAAATGAGGCAACGATGAAGGGTGCAGTCCATTAATTTCACTAAAACGAAAGGAATCGGTATTGAACACAAAAAGCGCGAAACCATCTTGCTGTATCCTCCAATAGCATTTGAACTATTAGAAGTTATGAGCAATTTATAGGTTATTCCAGGAGCTAAAAGCTAGAAGAGGACCCCGTCATAGATAATGATATTAATATATCAACAAAACATTCATACATAGCCATAAAATGATATTTGCTATTTGAGCATAAAATGATATAAAATAATATTTTGAAGGTAAATAATGAAGAAGCCATTAATAATAAGATATGAAGCCTAGAAGGAGCTATATGGGCACATAAGATTAAAATCTTCAGAGCATAGGAATAGGCGTGACTTAACAGTCTCCACAACTGAGGACGCCACGCCGCTTAGTTAATGACACAGATGCCTATCACGCAAGTTTATCCGTTGATGTCCAGTAGTGAATGGGCCCGAACTTTAAATATATAGCGAGAAATGACAGTGTGTTGAAGACGTGAGACCTGATGAAACGTTTTTCAATGTAATAGCATGCATTCGATAGATAATAAATCAATCTATGTCATAAATGTCTAAAAATTAGTATATAAACTTATAATTGTCGTTAACTGCCGGACATTAAGCCATGGGACAACGAGTAATACCAAAATGACAAACAAGTGACTCGAGATATGAACCCAAATATGAAATTTTTGTAATTGGATTTTTAATTAAAATAATAACATGGTGGATAATACAGTTTCAGCTTGGTCTCGGCGTAGTTGCCCCGCGAAGTCCTTAGTGGCTAAAATTTGTGTTAACCAAGATAAAGATTGTGGCTGCGTGGGGAAGATACTGGTGAGGTACCGTTGGTTTGTCTTATAAGGTGGGATATTGTAGGGAACAAAATAATCAGAATGAACGGATCAAGTCTCTATTATTTGTGAATGTTAATCGAAGGCAATTTTCTGAGACGACCGCTACTCAGTTTCTCATAGTGATTGTATTTATCAGTGCCCAGAACAGATCTACGAGGCACAATGGTTAGAAGGAGAAGATGGAACAGGTGTCTCCTGAAATTGTTACCCTTCAATGCGATTTGGTGCGAGTTATTGAGCTAACGGGCCAAGTTACGCTTACTAATATTACCATGAAATCATAATTGCATCAACACGAATTAACTTTGGTAAACTACCAAAGCGAAAAATAAATAGTCCCTGACTGAAGTAGCCGTCAACTGAGATTATTATTATTCATTCGGAATGTAACTCCCACTCTTTATAACACATTCGTTCATAGTCCAAAAACACCACCATTGAAGTTTGTTTAGAGAAGCCCCTTCACCTTCATTTCGGCGCGCGGTATTTTCGCGTGAATTTGTTTTATTAGAATTCTCCTTGTCCCTCAGTTAATTAGTTAGTATACTTACGGAGTATGACCGTTACACTTTAACAAATCAAAAAGCAATGTAGCAATCCTAATTCACTTTCTTGAAAAAATAACTATCATTCCTCGTAATTCAAAGCCTGCACGAGTCACCGTATCAACGATACCATTAGAGTGTATTTTGACTTCTAAACTGAACACTTTACAATTTTCTATAACTGTTCTGGAAATTGGACCTCTCGCATGTTTATCGACGTAGCGACTTGTTTTAGGATGCTTACATACCAAATGACAAAGCGAGAAAGCAAGCGAGGTTGAAAGATGCCAGGCAAAAACTATCACGCACCAAAAAATAGCCAGTTCGCGCCTGACTGTCATGGAGTGTGGACTGTTACATAGACCAACGGTACGAGGATGAGCTTGTAATAGTGAGTTTCATTCGTATTTCATCCCATTACTTTGACACATGTAATTTGTCATTGGGCTTTGGACCTTTTGAGTTCCAAAGACACAGTACAACATAAATTTCGAATATCAGGAGTTTAGTCTACGCTGGAGGAATTGAGCCGCGCACCTACCCCGCCGACATCTCGCCGCGCACGGTTATGGCTGTATCACAAGCTCAGACGCGTTTGGAGGCCTCACTGTGCTCTGTTTCGTGAGCATGGACTCGATGCAGGCCCTGATGATCACACGAGAGCCAGAGAGTTGTCATACACTCATACTCCACGCATCCAGTTTGCGGTCAGTGCAATGCTAGACGTGAAAGTGGGTGAAGTGTCAGCTCTGCGCTCTTACTGGAATGTCTTCAAAACGCAAGAAAAAAACCATTATCCTTGCAGTCATCGTTGCTTGCGCTGCAGACTACAATGATAGAAAGCGTGAATGCTGGATGAAGCCGTGGCTTGCAAGACGAAACTCTAGGAGCAGTTATGCTACGTATCATAGTGAATTAAGAAGTGAAGACGAGGTTTTTTTCGCCATTATGTACGCTTCATTTCAGATCTATTCTCTCACCTTTTGCGTCTCGTGACTCCTCACATCTAGTGGCAAGACACTACAATTAGGGAATGAATCTCACCTGAAGCTAGACTGGAAGCAACATAGTTGTTCTTTTCGACTGGTTGCACCTACCGCGCTGTGCAGTACTCTACGCGGATCTCGCAGCCTAGCCTGTCCATCATCATTCCCGAGACTTGTAATGCCATTTATAAAGTGCTGAAACCGGACCACGTAAAGGTAAGTAAAGAATTGGGTTATATAGAAAATGTACTCATTAAAACTATTGTTGATACAATATTATAATATTCAGCAACATCGGCTTGCACTGGAAAGAGATTGCACAAACCAGAAAGATTCCAGAACCTCAAAAATGATACATATGCTTTGTACTTTTTATTACAAATAAGTTGTCGAAAATTGTTCGACATTGCTAATAATTAAATAAAGAATTAATAAATTATGAATTAAAATAAACATACTTAAATAAATGAATAAATAAAGTAAACTTGAATTTAAACAGAAAAATTCTAAAATCAAGGTTGAAAGTATTACCTTTATTTTCTCTCATCTCTAATTTGATTTGAACCTTTATTTTCCTAAGTGAGGTGACCTCGGGTTGGGCTGCGGCTCGACCTGCAGATACTTACCGTTCCCAGCTGCGGATTCTTTCCGTTCCCCGTAGAGCTTGTGCCAGACGAGCTGGCGCTCCTTGCTCATGGTTGTTCTCCGAACCAACTTCGGCGACTTCAGGTGACGTAATTTCACCATGGTGTGGTCTAACCGATGTGTCACTTCCATTCTTCAATCGTTCAGTTGACTGGTGTCTACGTCTTTAGGTTACCGTGTTACGTGGTGCAGTTCTTTTGGCAACCCTAACTTCCTGTGTTTCATTCTTTCTAACTTTTGATTTTTAATAATTAGCGTTTCTTTCAATTTTTGTTGGGTTGTGCCCTACGCACCAATTTTCACCTAGGCGTACTCCATCGATCGAATAAACTCAAATTAAATCAAATTAAATCGAATAAACTCTAATAAAACCGAATTATAAGTGCCTGTGGCTCTACTAAAAGTGGAGGTTGACCGTCGCCTTCTCATCAGAGCGCAGCACTGATCAAAGTCTTATCTAATTTCCATCGAATGAATCTCTAACTATTCTTTTCTTTTCTAAGATTGAGTGCGTCTCCTCTCGCTGTATTTCCCTCAAATGTCTTTTTCTTGTGCCTGAACGTATTCCACTGAAGACTACCATTCTTTAGGTGAGTTAGTCGCTTAATTGTTAAACTCAAAGTGTCAAATTATTCGCATATTGAATTCTTGCGTCCTCCCTTTTTTTCCGCGCTCTAAACGGTCTTTCTAATCGCGAGCAGTATCTACGTCCTGAGACTGTTGTCCAGTTCTCTCGCTTCGGGTCAGCTACTTCTCGGAAGGCCCTCGGTTTCTTTAGGTGGGTTAGTTGTTAGGTTCATTGTACTATTGCCATAGTATGGTTTAACATTCCTGGCCATTTTTTCCTCGTAATTTAATTGAGCTTTACCTCGTACAGTATTCACGTCGCGCCGGTTCTGTTAAGATTCTGTCTTTTCGGGTTGAGGCCTCTACTTTGGGAAAGCCACCCGGTACCCGTCGGCGGGTTAATAGTTGACATATCCTGAACTTATGCGGTGACAATTACATTTCTTTCCTGTGCTTATTTCCAAGTTTCACCGGTTTATTTTGTTCTGCAGCATTGGTAGCCGACTGTTGTGGGCCTGTATTGTGACCCTCCTACCTCGTTGGGTTGTTGCTGGGACGACCGGCGCGCCATTTTAGTGAACCCATCTAAGATCCTTCGCGAATTACCCTGACGCAAAGGGTAATTTCTAAACTATAAGACGTACAATCTTGAAATTAATACCAAATGAATGGGCGTGACGAGTACAACATATTTATGTAATTAAAAAATTTTTTACGCCCCTGTGGGGGGCAGGAAGAGGGGCTCTCGTGGCCCCTCAATACTCGGCCGATTTTCTCTATAAGGCTCATTTTGGACGAGTCATAATTTCTAAAGTATTGCACCTAAAAACTTGAAATTAGTCTCATTATAAAAATCGATTTCTTCTCCAACTCTGAGTGTATAATAAAACTGTCATACGCTCCCTGGAATAAGATGAAGAGCAAGTTTCTCCTAGCCTCTGAATGGTCGACCGATTCTTCAAAAGGCTCAATTTGGACGTGTCATAATTTCTAAACTATTGCACCTGAAAATTTGAAATTAGTCTCATTATAAAGATCGATTTATTCTCCAACTCTGAGTGTATAATAAAACTCTCATACGCTCCCTGGGGGATGACAGAGAGCAAGGTTTCTCCTCCTTCTCCTAGCCTCGTAATCCTCGCTGCCGAAGGCCGCGCTCACCTAAGTTATGAAGTGCTGTTTGAATTCTCGTCCATAGCCTTGTCGTTCCCCACATCGTTGGTCTTCGAATCCCGGAGGTGACGACATTTTTTTCTCAGTTGTAGAATAATCATTTTCATGTGTCTTACTCATGTAGACTTTTTCTACGTAATCCCTCTCATTTGTTGTTAAATATGGTTCACCAATAAAATACAATAGAGGTGTCCGAACTGAAATTAATGCAGTTTCAAGTTTTGAAGACTTTTATAGCGTGATAGTTTTGTGCATCTAGTGATAGTTTTCTTGTTTTCTTCTACACATAGGCCTACCTATACGTACAAAAATGTTCAATTGAAAATACAACTGTGAAATTTGTATCAATTTCCGAAACATATGCATTCAGTGAAGTAATAATAAATCTCTCTGTTGTGCTGTGCCTGTTTATTAAAAAATGAGAAGAAACTCAACAAAGTAACCTCTCTAATTCCAGAAATCCAGCGAATTCCCAAAGTTTGCATAATTATAGGGATTTCGCTTCCTGTACTTAGATAAGAGCAATCAAATCTGCAATCGACATTTAGAGATTATATACTGATTTGAATATTCCTGCAATACTTCGTTATTCAAAACCTAATGCGAATGTTAGGTGTTCTGGGATCTCCGAAATGAGAGGGATTACGTAGAGGAAAATTATGATAATTTTTTTCTACTTTTTTTATTAATTTTCGTATTGAAATTTGGCGATACATTTCGTAACATGTAGATGATTGAAGAAGTGAACAAATTTCTTATACTATTCTAATGATTAGCATTATTCAGTAGTTACACCATGCGCAAAGTACCTCAAAGTGTAAGGAATGGTACTTTCATGAATGAATTCCCAGAATATGACTCAGTGGACGGAAATCTGTACAATAATTATTGCGGGAAAACTGTTCGTTTATCGTGAAACATTATAAGAGTCTACACTGTTTTTGTCCAAATATCGGCTGAGACTTCATCTTTATCAATAACGAAGATAATCTTTTTGGTTCAGCATAAAGTTAACTAAAATTAACTATTTTCATCTACGATAAAATCAAAGAAAGCTGGTAGCTCGCTTTGACTAAGTTCCTTCTGTCAAGGTGTCGCAGGTTCGAATCCCATCGCTGCGCATCGATTTTTGCATGGTATCCAGTGAATATTTTCATGTTTTCTTCATTAGCAGCAAATGCATGATATTTTAAATATTGAAGACTATCGTAAAGAATCATTATTTTACGGTTCAATATTTGATATATCGCACAATATCCAACTAACTGAAGCCCTTCATTCAGCAGTCGCATATTGCTTGCATATAATTGCGAGTACTGTGCATACAACACTCCGCAATCGCATATATCTAACCTGGGGCAGCATATTTTAAGCGCGGACAATTTCACATACGCGTCCATATATGCATGTGTATATTAGCACAGCTTTAATTATAAGCATTATTAGGTTTCCTCAAAGCGTCACTGCAGAAATAGAAAGTTAGTATCAAGTTCTTAGTTGGAAAAGTTATGCCAATATGCCGATACAAAATACGCCAATACAAGCGCGCCCCAACGAGAGTGTTCTCAACTATCCGCAGTTTTGGGCAGCTGCGCCGCAATAAGTTGCGGCCGCAATTGCGATCGCAACTTTTTCTGTTGCGGGTGCAACCGGTTGCGCCGCAATAATTTTTGGAAAGTTGCGAACCTGTTGCGATCGCAACAATTTTCGACGTATCAGGCCACAACTCGCAACCGCAACATCACGATGTCAATTAAATTTGCAAAATAACTTCAATAAAGTTCAATACGCGTTTCATTCTCGTTTGAAACTAAACCGTACAGGGTACAACCCATCTGGCAACTGTTTATTATAAGGATTAGGCGATACAGTGAAACACATACACTTTGCTTACAGTATATAAGTATATGTTAATGTAACTCATTATATAACATTAGGAATGATGTGAGTTGTGAGTGTAGAATCATGTGTTATAGGGCAAATTTACATAGCTAGATGATGCGATTTGCCAATGTACTTCAAATCGACGATTTTATCTTGGCGTCCTCTCTGCATCCACATTTTAAGCTAAAATGGCTAAGCGAAGTGCAAAGAGTGGAGGTAATAACAACAAACTAATCGCCCGTCTTAATGACGTAGGACGTAGATGACGAAGATGACTTCTTCAACGTCGTAATGAAATCGGATGAGATGGAAAAAACGAAGAGAAGTTCGTTGAATCAAGTCGATGATTGGCTGAAACATTTTTGAGAGGCAACGTTGATCGTCATTACAGTGCATAGACATTGTCACATCGAGATCGAGAGGTGTGAGGGGTGCCTTATGGCGCCACTCACCCCTCTACAGCGAGGCACCACTCACCCCTCTACAGCGAGACACCACTCACCCCTCTACAGAAAGGCACCACTCACACCTCTACTCACCCCATAAGGCACCATAAGATGAGCGAAAGCTAAATTTCCGCAATACGTCCGGTGAAAAAGCAAAAAGCTAACAAGCTGACACGAAAATTTGAAAATCGTCATAGAAGTGTGATTCACAAGTATCTACGAGACTCGAGCTCGGTTTATCCTATGGAAGCATCACTATTATTATATAAGAAAGTTTTAGCCTCCCTTTACCACAACAAAGATGTTCAAAAAGAGGAAGTATGAAGGCATCATTTAGTATGTAGTTGAAGGAACGCGGAATCTATGCACATTGCACAAGGTGCATAGAAACATTAAGCTAAGGAAGAAGTTCATGAAACAAGAAAAATATTTGTTATTGTAAAATAGAGCTCACCTACCTAATGCCCTTACAACATTGACCGCTGCACGCCTATACCAGTGACCGCTGCACGCTATACCAGTGACCGCTGCACGCTATACCAGTGACCGCTGCACAACCTTACGCCCAGCACAAAACTGAATGAAATGCGCGACCAGTAAAAGACGAGATATGAAGCTGAAAATTTCCCTGGTTAAATTTCGTACGACAGGAAACAAGGGCAACAAGTGCTGGAGTGTGTCCGATTCACTTCGCTTTCTTGTGACACCCTAAAATAAAATGAATTTCATTTTTTACTAATAATAATGAGAAGGTACTTAGCTAGTAGCTATTTTTTGATAGGAGTTCCGTATATATATAGCAAATAAATTAGAAAACAGAAAAGTGCAGAACATTTGTATTGCCTATATGACGCATAAAGAAAAACCATGCATATGCTCCTGTAATATATGATATTCCTCTGCTTTTTGTTATTCCACTCCTATGATTTTAATACTTGTTCGTGATCTGGATGTGACAATGTCTATGCACTGTAATGACGATCAACGTTGCCTCTCAAAAATGTTTCAGCCAATCATCGACTTGTTTCAACGAACTTCTCTTCGTTTTTTCCATCTCATCCGATTTCATTACGACGTTGAAGAAGTCAACTTCGTCATCTACGTCCTACGTCATTAAGATGGGCGATTTGTTTGTTGTTATTACCTCCACTCTTTGCACTTCGTTTAGCTATTTTAGTTTAAAATGTGGATGCAGAGAGGACGCCAAGATAAAATCGTCGATTTGAAGTACATTGGCAAATCGCATCATCTAGCTATGTAAATTTGTCGTGTAACACATGATTCTACACTGACAACTCACATCATTCCTAATGTTATATAATGAGTTACATTAAAATATACTTATATACTGTAAGCAAAGTGTATGTGTTTCACTGTATCGCCTGATGCTTATAATAAACAGTTGCCAGTTAGGTTGTACCCTGTACGGTTTAGTTTCAAACGAGAATGAAACGCGTATTGAACTTTATTGAAGTTATCGGTAAGTTCTGCGTGCAACGCAATTTTAACAAAAACGAAAGGGCAAAAACCAGGCGATATATCATTTTTAAAAAATTGTATGTCAAAAATTAGAACGTTTCGGGCCTAGACCCATCTTCAGCTAAACAATCTGAAATGACAATAGTGAATACATTAATAAACTAGATCTATCATTGAATGATAGATCTAGTTTATTAATGTACTGCACCACTCACCCCTCTACAGCGAGTACATTAATAAACCACTCACCCCTCACCCATCTTCAGCTAAACAATCTGAAATGACAATAGTGAATACATTAATAATCTAGATCTATCATTGAATGATAGATCTAGTTTATTAATGTACTGCACCACTCACCCCTCTACAGCGAGTACATTATTAAACCACTCACCCCTCACCCATCTTCAGCTAAACAATCTGAAATGACAATAGTGAATACATTAATAAACTAGATCTATCATTGAATGATAGATCTAGTTTATTAATGATAGATCAATGATAGATCTAGTTTATTAATGTATTCACTATTGTCATTTCAGATTGTTTAGCTGAAGATGGGTCTAGGCCCGAAACGTTCTAATTTTTGACATACAATTTTTTAAAAATGATATGTCGCCTGGTTTTTGCCCTTTCGTTTTTGTTTATTGAAGTTATTTTGCAAATTTATTTGACATCGTGACGTTGCGGTTGCGAGTTGTGGCCTGACACGTCGAAAATTGTTGCGATCGCAACAGGTCCGCAACTTTCCAAAAATCATTGCGGCGCAACCGGTTGCAACCGCAACAGAAAAAGTTGCGATCGCAATTGCGGCCGCAACTTGTTGCGGCGCAGCTGCCCAAAACTGCGGATAGTTGAGAACACTCTCGTTGGGGCGCGCTTGTATTGGCGTATTTTGTATCGGCATATTGGCATAACTTTTCCAACTAAGAACTTGATACTAACTTTCTATTTCTGCAGTAACGCTTTGTGGAAACCTAATAATGCTTATAATTAAAGCTGTGCTAACATACACATGCATATATGGACGCGTATGTGAAATTGTCAGCGCTTAAAATATGCGGCTCCAGGTTAGATATATGCGATTGCGGAGTGTCGTATGCACAGTACTCGCAATTATATGCAAGCAATATGCGACTGCTGAATGAAGGGCTTCAGTTAGTTGGATATTGTGCGATATATCAAATATTGAACCGTAAAGTAATGATTCTTTACGATAGTCTTCAATATTTAAAATATCATGCATTTGCTGCTAATGAAGAAAACATTACAATAATCACTGGATGCCATGCAAAAATCGATGCGCAGCGATGGGATTCGAACCCGCGACACCTTGACAGAAGGGAACTTAGTCAAAGCGAGCTTCCAGCTTTCTTTGATTTTATCGTAGATGAAAATAGTTAATTTTAGTTAACTTTATGCTGAACCAAAAGGATTATCTTCGTTATTGATAAAGATGAAGTCTCAGCCGATATTTGGACAAAAACAGTGTAGACTTTTATAATGTTTCACGATAAACGAACAGTTTTCCCGCAATAAGTATTGTACAGATTTCCGTCCACAGAGTCATATTCTGGGAATTCATTCATGAAAGTATCATTCCTTTCACTTTGGGGTACTTTGCGCATGGTGTAACTACTGAATAATGCTAATCATTAGAATAGTATAAGAAATTTGTTCACTTCTTCAATCATCTACATATTATGAAATGTATCGCTAAATTTCAATACGAAAATTAATAAAAAAAATTAGAAAAAAATTATCATAATTTTCCTCTACGTAATCCCTCTCATTTCGGAGATCCTAGAATACCAAACATTCGCATTAGGTTTTGAATAACGAAGTATTGCAGGAATATTCAAATCAGTATATAATCTCTAAATGTCGATTGCAGATTTGATTGCCCTTATCTAAGTCCAGAAAGCGAAAACACTATAATGATGCAAACTTTGGGAATTCGTTGGATTTCTGGAATTAGAGAAATTACTTTGTTGAGTTTCTTCTCATTTTTCAATAAACAGGCGCAGCACAACAGAGGAATTTATTATCACTTCACTGAATGCATATTTTTCGGAAATTGATACAAATTTCACAGCTGTATTTTCACTTGAACACTTTTGTACGTATAGGTAGGCCTATGTGTAGAAGAGAACAAGAAAACTATCACTAGATGCACAAAACTATCACGCTAAAAAGTCTTCAAAACTTGAAACTGCATTAATTTCAGTTCGGACACCTCTATTGTATTTTAGGGATGAACCATATTTAACAACAAATGAGAGGGATTACGTAGAAAAAGTCTACATGAGTAAGACACATGAAAATGATTATTCTACAACTAAGAAAAAAAATATCGTCACCTCCGGGATTCGAAGACCCACGATGTGGGGAACGACAAGGCTATGGACAAGAATTCAAACAGCACTTCATAATGTTCCAACCCTTTTTGGTAATCCTAGTCGAAACTAACGCGAATGAGGTTCGGGAGTGAACACACAATGGAGTGACGTGGTGCTCCTTTATTTTATACTTCGTAATTTACAAAGGCTTCAGAGTTGACAGTAGAGCGCTACTACGGTGCTGCCTTGATCATCACGCTCTCGCTACTGGCAGCGACGATTCTGTTTAGATGTTACCTCTACGGCAATCCGCCACAAATGAACAGTCTATATCTCTTGTTGGCTCTATTTATATGCCTAGCGGGCGCACATCTGCTCCCCCCAACAAAAAATTTTTTATTACACTAAAATTTTCTTAAAACGTTATTTAATTAACATCAATTAATCTTGCAATTCTTCGGTTGAATTCGAACAGATCACAACGTATTACTCAAGCTGCTTCCGAATTATTAACGGAAGTATGCAGGTATGGCTTTTTCTATCCCTTAGTAATTCATAACTCAACAAGATACAACGGTAATCCTACATCTCGTTGAACATTGTTCATTTTAGTTTCAAATTAGTACTTGATTTATTATTCAAAATCAACTAGTTTAAACACTCGACGCACCTAGCGTTACACAATTTATTATCAATTAATTCTTATTAAAACACGTCGAATTCAAGATTGAATACATCAGATATTTCGGATACAAGGAGGATACACCACACAGTTTTATTAACATATCAAAATATCAAAGTCAAACATCAAAACGCATACGTAATAAACCAACTACGTAAGGTACAATTTATTACAAACTGAACACACACCGTCAATTCGAAGCAAATTTTTCAATGCAAATGAGAATTATTGCGACACATTTCTAAGGTTAAGAAATTAAGAAGGAAAAATCCATCATAAATCTATGTTACCTAAAAGTAGAAAAGAAGTCTAAAAGCGCAAAACAATACAGTACATTATTACAATTGGCAAGGTAAAAGTAGAATTACGATTTAAAGTAACATATTTCAATTCAACTAAATTAAAGATTGAAAGGGTATAGAAGAAATATCACTAGCTAATCCAATTTCCCCAATCTAAAACAATAATTGAACTTAACAAAAGTGAGTAACGCGACATCAATGATTATAATTAACGACACATGTAAGTTCCGTATATAATTGAGATATTCTAAGTCAGAATATGATAATCAAATTTATCTTAATCAGAGCTTAGGGTGAAACGGAAATAACTTGTTTAGGAATATTACAGATTTCTTTTAAAGCGGTTCGACGCAAGGCGACGTCTTCATTACTTAGTCGACCAATCACCTTGTTCAAGTCTCTTTTGATGTAAATAATCATCACCGTAAGGATGATAGTGATGATTGTGTACAGAAGCAACATAATGTCGCTCAACTGGTCGGGAATGAGATCAACTCTCGTTTCTTCCGTATGTCTGATCAGTTCATCTGATATTTGACCGTTATTGGCCTTGATCGCCGCTAGGATGGAGTCTACATTAATATTTGAAACCTTATTGCCCATCTTAGCGGGCCAAAAAGCAACTATCAACGTGGGGATTAAAATTGCGATTAATTTTAATCACACGAACGTGACAATAAATTATATAATTCTATCAGCTAAAATAGTATAAGCGAATATAAGCTAAATTTTAATCACATGAATGTAATGCATAAATCATAGATTAGAAATAAATAAAATTAGAAATCAATAAATGCGCACGCCCCCTTATCCTTGAGCACACCCCCTTTATTAAGAAAACGTATTCTTTATATTCTTTGTATATAAAATTCTTTACTGGCTATTTTCTGGAAATGCAGCTATTCTAATGGTAAACACTAGCTCGATGTGGTCTCCCGCTTCATAGACTTGGATGAGTGTGCGCAACGGGAACTCGATGTTCAGGAACACCGTTAAGTCGAATTCACCCTCTTGTAATACTTCCTTCCGGACTTTTAGCCCGAAGGTTATTGTGGTTGGTTGCGGCCTCCAAATTTGCCCTTGTCTCCCGTTACACATCGGGTTTGATGCGTGAATTTATTGTTGGAATTTAAACAAGTGTATCTTGTAATTCAGAATGTGTACTGCACTGGAATGGTTCAGAAGTCGCCCAAGGAATCTGGAAAGAGAAACGACACATCACATTAGCATGGCCCCAAATTTAAAATAGCAATTATCGTTTCATACTGAGGCAACGCTTCATTCGCATTACGACACATTCATTCCGACCACAGTGTCTGGCATTGTTGTCAACAATCTGCGGCAGAGGCGAGGGAATTCTCGCAATTGCGCATACGCACTCTTGTGTCGACATCTCCAACTCAGTTTATCAATTCTAGCTGACGGCTTGATGAGCACACTCTGATGTCGCAACAATAGCATGACAACATCCTCAGCTCATCATCTCGGCTGAAGGTGTTTGCGTAACAGAAATATTTCCTAGAGCAAGACACACATAAGTCTTAAGAACTCAAAGAATGCACTTACAAGCTAAGAACTCATAGAACTCACTTACAGGCTAAAAACCATTTGAATACATATATGGAATGACAAATTCGGAATATTTGAGAACGAACAACTACAAACTAGGTTGACAATTTTACCTTATTAATCTATCTAAAGGCAGTACATGGTTTAAATTCGATCGGAGAATCTTGTTACCAATCCTAATATCTGCATAATTTTTTCCTAGTCTTTCAATGATAGCCGGACCCAAAAAATTCAGCTCTAATTTGTGCTTTTTTGCATGGTTCTTCACTAGTACACGGTCCGTCACTTTTAAATTTTTATCACGACGTTTCATATTTCTATAGGCAGTTCTTTCAATTGTGGCGTTAATGATCGCATTTCTAATATTGTTCACTACAATAGATGACTCGGTAAATTTTTGTTTGTGAACATCTTCATATGTAGTCGCAACATTGAAGTCTTCTAATTTACTTGAACTAATATATACACACGTATCTCTACCGAAAACTGTGTATGCTGGGGTATCTCCTATAGTTTCGTTATAGCTATTATTAATCGAATTCTCTACAACATCCAGCAATCTATCCCACTCATTATGAGTAAGAAAATTTAGATATAACTTGAGCAGATGTCGAATTTTACCATTACATCGCTCAACAATCCCGTTTGAAAAAGGGGAATAAGCTAGAACTTCCTTTTTTAAGATAGAAAGTCCTTTTGTGAACTGTTTAACATTAGATGATTTAAATTCCAGGGCATTGTCGGACAACAACACGTCTGGGGTACCGAACAAACAGCAAAAATTTCATAGACAATCTGTAACAGTTTCTGTACGTCTATCATTAGTCGAATATAATTTGACAAATCTTGAAAAGAGGTCAATGATAACAAGAATATATTTGTTACCATTGTCCGTCATTGGTAATGGACCATAGAAATCCATGCTGACCGTTTGAAAACATCGTGTTCCAATTGGAGCATTTAGAATTTTAATCGGCGTCGATATTCGTGATTTTAGAATCTTACATGTATCACAGGATTCAACAATTTTGCGCGTAATTGTCCGTTCGTACGGATGAAAATAATTTAATTTAAATTTAAACAAGGTATGATTTAAATCCGTATGTGATAAATTATGAATGAAAGAAATTATTCTGTGTAGCAGGGTATATGGCACCACAATTGTCAGAATGGTGCTGGGTCTGTTGTCAATTTTTCGTCTTTTATACAAAATGTCATTCATAATCAGAAATTCATTCAAGTCGGTATTAGAAACCTTCGTTGCATTCTCTATGCCATCCTTTATTTCGGAACAATAGGGGTCATTATCTTGTTCACGTTTAAATTCGTCTAACGACCAGTTGTCATTAATACTTGAATGGTCTGTAGTCGTGTTCACTTTATTCAGTCTGCATAAGCACGTTTTCTGTCTGCTCTTAAAGTCATTGGGCTCACGTCTGGGGGCTTCAGCAGTCCTGTTGTCGTATCTTTCATCATCACTTCCTGGCATTGTTTTCTCGAACTCTCCCTCAGTCACTGGCTTGTTACATTTGTTACCTGCAGCAGCGGCTTGCAGCCTGGTTACAACGGGAAAAGTCTCTACATCTGGGGTTAAATCAGAACACTCTAATAGTTCTTTTTCGGTTGAAGGATTTTTGTCATGATTTAATCTACTCAATGCATCGGCGGCACTATTCGCTTTTCCGGAAAAATATTTTAATTTGGCATCAAAAGCTTGCACGTATATGCTCCATCTAGCGAGCGTGTTGTCTTCAGGTAATTTCTTTGAAAATAAAGGAACTAACGGCTTGTGATCGGTATATATGCCCAGATCATATCCTAAAACAAGATATTTAAAGTGTTTTAACGCTTCAACTATAGCGTACATTTCCTTTTTCGTAGTTGAGTATCGACGTTGAGTGGAATTCAACGTTTTAGAGAAAAATGCGACAGGTCTCATGTTTCGAACCTTATCAGTAGCTGACTGGAGTAAAACAGCTCCTATGCCAACATTCGATGCATCACAAAACAGATGAAATTTTTGATCGAAGTTTGGATGACTCAAGACCGTGCTATCACACAGTTCATCCTTTAATTTTTCAAAAGCGTTTTGACAATCCTTTTCCCAATTGAATTCGACATTTTTCCTTAGAAGATTATAGAGCGGGCTTGCGATACTCGCAAAATTTTTTATGTACCTACGAAAGAAATTCACTAGTCCTAGAAATGACTGTAATTCCTTCACATTCTTAGGAATTTCTAAATTCTTTACTTTGTCAGTACCGGTGCTTCTGGTTCCCATTCCGCTAATGGAATGTCCGAGATATTCAATTTCTCCGGCGAAAAACTGACATTTCTCAGTTTTGATTGACAATCTAGCGTTTCTTAGTAGTTCTAGTACAACTTTTATATCAGCAAGATGCTGCTCCTTTTCTTTTGAGAAAATGAGTACGTCGTCCATAAAGACGAAAACTAGTTTTCCTAGAACAGGGGACAATGTTTGTGTCATTACTGACTGGAAATAAGCAGGTGAGGTTTTGAGGCCGAACGGCAACCTGTTAAATTCAAATTTTCTGCTACCAACTGTAAATGCGGTTATTTCTTTACTCTCATCGGTCAGTGTAATATTATGATATCCTGACCTAAGATCTAGTTTAGAGAAATATTTTTGACCATTTAAACTATAGAGAATGTCGTCCACGCGCGGCAGCGGAAAGGATTCTTCATGAATTACTTCATTCACTTTACGAAAGTCAACTACCGGACGTATAGTTCCATCTTTCTTATGAACTACGATTATCGGTGAATTATAGGCTGAAATCGATGGTCTAATAATTCCGTCGTTTAACATTTTTTCATTAACGACTTTCAAGTCTTCCATGTAACGGTGAGCGATACGGTAGGGAGGGACGTTTACAACATCCGCGTTATGTTTTAGACGTATTTTATAGGGTTTAATTGCAGCAGCAGAGATCGATTCATTATCTATAGTAATAACGTCTCTGAATTCATTCAACAAACTCAGCAATTCAGGCTTCATTTCATCATCGTTACACTTGATATCATCATTATTTAATTTCCGCCGACCACGGGCTATTTCTTTGGAATCAGAAACGTACTCTCTGTCAACAACTCCTGTGATCCCGACAGATTGACTATTAGTGTCTTTATTATCGACATCTAAATGACTGTCTTGAACAACACCAGCTGCCTGCACAAAGGTACTTAATCCCGTTTTTAATTCTCCTTGTACATCTGACAAGTAAACTTCGGACTCAACTTGATCCTTTTCCACTTTTTCTAAAGTACTTATAATTGCATTTTCTGGTAAGACAATCGCTCTGTCGGAGCTATTAATTAATAACAACGGAATCCTTCTCCTATTGTTAACTCTCACAATTGCTTCGGCGACACAGACGCCTTCTTTCAAAGTTGCTTTCTTTATTATATATTCTCCATTTTTACACTTTCCAACATGTCCAACATGTTTCAAAATTACATTGGGAGCAATTTCTACGCGTCGAGTATGAACTCTTAACGGCTTTGGCCCTGGATGGGAACTGGGACTGGTAACTGCAACTACGCCGTGAACAGGCTGATTTTTTATCTTACCATCCCTTTTTACTTCCTCGCCGACTCTCGCGGCATTACACGTCTTCTCTCTTAGTTTATTTAGGACTTTTTTCTTAGCTCTGGACGTAATCGTGTCTGCCATGAGACACTCAGTATTCTCTATTAAATACTCAAGACACTCTGTCTTTCTCTTTTTTCGTCGTTTTACCTCTGCAAAGGGAATTCTCTCGTCTTTGATAATTAAACATCTTTGTTTTAAGTCTACAACGGCGTTCTTGTCCAATAAATCACGTCCAATAATGACGTCATAATTGTAAATACCATCTTTAATTATTAAAGCATTTGTCTTTAAACTTATACCGTTTTCTAACTTAAGGACAAGCTCTACCTCGCCTTCAACATTACTCTTAGCGTTAACGCCTTTTATAGTCAGAGAACTTGGCTTCACGTCATTACTTATCTCATTAATTCTGTGGTAGCTGATCAGGCACTTCTCTGATCCTGAATCAATCAATGCATTCCACAGGTCTGCATCTTTTCTAAGCACAATCATGGGCTTATGACTTTTTCGTATTACAAATAATTCATTTTGTCCTGTGACTTCAACTTCTTCATTTTCTTCATATTTACAAACGTTCGCCGTGACATGGCTTTCTATTACGCTTAATTCCGCCTCTCCCAGCGCTTCATATCTGTTGTGACACACTATGATCGGATCGATTATCTCAACATTTTTAACGAGGGAATCTTCAGCACCAGAATTCTCCTCGGGTTCAAAGGGCCCTATTGCCGTAGAGTCACTCTTAATTTCATTTCTTCCAGTGACGTTATTCCTATCGAAAATGAAAGTGTCTCTGCTATTTACGCTAAAAAATCATTTCCACTGTTAGTTTGGTACGTTTCTACCTGGTCTTTTTCTGACACTCGAGTTTTATACTGTCCTCGCACACGGCCACGATCAGGCCGACCTGACTTGCTGAAATAATCCTGTCTGGACCTACAATCTCTTGCGTAGTGTCCTAACTTATTACAACGAAAACAAGCCCCGCTACTCCGCGACTGCTCGGCGGCTTTCTGTCCTTGACTTGGTTTGTACCAATCAGTCGGTTTCTCTACCGACACACCTTGTCTCTGGCAGACGCACACAATTCTGTTGCAATACGAGCAACGCCTAGCCTCGGCGGCTGTTTCCACTGCCTGAACTTCTAAAGTTCCTAAATCTCTATCTCCAAAAAAGGATTTTACATGAGGTCTAGCACGAAAAGTTGGTCTCGGGAAATTTGGTCTCCAGTAGGGCCTACGCGTCCTACCTCTACCTCGAAATCCGCCTCTTTCGGTTGTATGCACTTCGGCCTCATCACAGGCTGCATCAAAGTTTGATTCGGACGAATGATCATCCTCAGCACAATAGATTTCCATAGATCTCTCAGATCGAGCTAATATTTGTTTATCCTCGGGGAAATTTCTAATGACAGTTACGAGTCTCTGAAGGAGCTCTTCCGACGAGTTAAAGGGTTTGTTAAATAATTTTTTGGAAAAATCCTCAGTCACTAGGGGGTTGATGATAACCATGGCTAATGCAACAATTAAAGTATTCTCGACATACTTATCGAGGGCAACAGGATCGGGACAATTCACTACATAGGGGTGAGCTCTGTTTGTGCATTCCGGGCTATGCATGAGTCTATGGGTTAGTTTACGTATTTTGGATAATATAGCCACGAATTGACTTGCCAGTGCATCATTTCGTTTCAGGCGTACTTTATTTAGATCACAGGCGACCGCGTGCAAAGATCTTTCACCTTTTGATACGTAGATATTTTCTAACAGGTGCACGACTTCTTCGAAAGTTAATTCGTATCCTTCGCTGATTATGGAAGCAACAACCGTATTGAAGTCGCCTACCCGCTTGTCTGCCGTTCGCATTAATAGATTTAGTTTTGCTTCCTCTGAAGTATCGGATAGCATACCAAAATAAGATCTTACGTTTTTAATGTGCGTTTCAAACGATTTGTTTTCTATGAAGTCCGGATCTTCCTTACGTTTTCTACCTCTGTATTGTGGCAGATCCTGCCCGGCAATCACTACGCTAGGTATCGGACCTACAACAGAAGTGGTCACAGCGGTAACGGTACTAGTTACAGAGCTAACTGTTGTAACGACTGCGCCCGTAACAGGGGTAACAGTGGTCGCCATCGTGCTAGGAATTTGAGGAATAGGTAATCTAAGAACAGGGACTGACAGCCTACCAAAGCTCGTCAAGTAGGGAACGGTTCTTATTTGTTCGTATTCGTCAGAGTCACTGTTCGACATAAGCACAAAAATAATCCTATATTCATAAGCCTCCAATTTCCGTTAAAAGAGAAATGTTCACACGATAAAATTGTCTACATGCAAATGGGAACAGTCTACACACAATTAAAATTTTCTACCTACCAACAACAATATTCTACACACAATAGAACACAATAGAATTTTAACTCACAATTTCAGTCGACTCAAACAGGCTAATTCAATACACAAGTCAAAATTCGCCGGTTGGCAGCGCAGCAACTGAACAGAGCAACCCGCTCCAGCTCGCTTTTATGTGCCAGGGAACAATGGCCTGAGAACAATAGCTACAACTTCCATCAATTGTTTCTAGGGAACAATGGACTACCGCTCAACGCTCAACGACGCTTCCGCGTACAAGCTTGCTCTCCGACTTCCTAGAACAGCCTGCCTCTGCACTGCCTACCACTTACTGCTAGTGCTTATTGCTACTGCTGAGTGCTTATTACTTACTGCTGAGTGCTTATTGCTTACTGCTTCTTCTTTAATTTTAAATTTAATTTAATTTTGTATTGCTGATGTATAGTCATTTAGTTGAGCGCATGCTTATATAATTCGCAAGCAAACGTTATCGGCGTATACTCAGCTTGCTATTTGGCGATGTGTAGCTCTCGTCGATCTTCCCGTAGATCTTCTCGTTGCAGATGACGATGGGTAGATGCGTAGATCCCGTCGACAAACCAAGTTGTTTGGTTTGGACCCTCACATCATTTTCTCCCTTGAGTAGCCCATTTTGTAGATTTTCGATTTTTTTCTCCCTCGAAGTGTTTCTTTCTCGAAGAGTTTCTTGGAAATCACTTTGATTTTCTGCGCTGACGTCTTTCTTCTTTTTCTCGATGCACTGAAGTAATGTGATAACTATGCGACGTTACTCCAAACAGGGTGACACTCCTCACACTTAAAATCACTGATCAGCAGAACTGAAGATCAATTCTTGATATCTTTCTTCTTTAATGGGACAATGTGGCAATGTGGATATCTTGAATGTGGCTCCCCATGCGGGCCACCAGAAATGTTCCAACCCTTTTTGGTAATCCTAGTCGAAACTAACGCGAATGAGGTTCGGGAGTGAACACACAATGGAGTGACGTGGTGCTCCTTTATTTTATACTTCGTAATTTACAAAGGCTTCAGAGTTGACAGTAGAGCGCTACTACGGTGCTGCCTTGATCATCACGCTCTCGCTACTGGCAGCGACGATTCTGTTTAGATGTTACCTCTACGGCAATCCGCCACAAATGAACAGTCTATATCTCTTGTTGGCTCTATTTATATGCCTAGCGGGCGCACAATAACTTAGGTGAGCGCGGCCTTCGGCAGCGCGGATTACGAGGCTATGAGAAGGTGGAGAAACCTTGCTCTCTGTCATCCCCCAGGGAGCGTATGAGAGTTTTATTATACACTCAGAGTTGGAGAATAAATCGATCTTTATAATGAGACTAATTTAAAATTTTTAGGTGCAATAGTTCAGAAATTATGACTCCTCCAAAATGAGCCTTTTGAAAAATCGGTCGACCATTCAGAGGCTAGGAGAAACTTGCTCTTCATCTTCCTCCAGGGAGCGTATGACAGTTTTATTATACACTCAGAGTTGGAGAAGAAATCGATCGTTATAATGAGACTAATTTCAATTTTTTAGGTGCAATACTTTAGAAATTATGACTCGTCCAAAATGAGCCTTATAGAGAAAATCGGCCGAGTATTGAGGGGCCACGAGAGCCCCTCTTCCTGCCCCCCACAGGGGCGTAATAATTTTTTTAATTACATAAATATGTTGTACTCG
The DNA here is from genome assembly GCA_030386875.1 of Morinoia aosen. NCBI lineage: Eukaryota > Metazoa > Arthropoda > Malacostraca > Amphipoda > Talitridae > Morinoia > Morinoia aosen. The sequence goes on along the minus strand of CM059574.1, from coordinate 57,003,780 downwards.
TCACGCCCATTCATTTGGTATTAATTTCATGATTGTACGTCTTATAGTTTAGAGATTACCCTTTTTGTCAGGGTAATTCGCGAAGGATCTTAGATGGGTTCTCTAAAATGGCGCGCCAGTGCCGAGACGTTGGTTCTAGCGCCGGACACTTCAAAGCGTGCGCAGCTTTCTTTGGTCTCACTGACAGCAGGAGTGGAGCTTGAATCGTCGTGCACCCTGCAATAACTTGGGAGCGGGAACGGAAGATCTCTCGTCAACCTCCTCCTTAATTTTCGTTAAACATTGTTGTCACTCTACACTGTTTTCTGGGTTCCTTGCAGACTTCGGTCTGTTTTAAGTGTAACCTTCTCTTTTGTTCAAGGAACCTAGCACTTTTGTCTGTGGAGAGAGACAGTAACACATGTTGGAAGAAACCGTAATATTAAAACCTGTATCTAAATTTAACTCAGGCTGTGGCCTATCGAAATAAGGTCTTTAACTTTAAATTTAACGCAGGCTGTGGCCTGTCGAAATGCTCTTCAATTTTAAATTAAACTCTTAGTGCGTAAAAATTCTCGCAATAGAATCGAAATAAGACTAGCTGTGGTGGGCTTCTGCCTAACATATTCGCCGGCCGTAGGCCGCATCTGACCTTGTGCGTCCCGTTTAACGGGTATTTCTGCTGTTCACCGTAAAACTATTATGAAGTGAGTTAATTGAATATTTGAACTTGTACTTGTTATTATTTTTCCTTCTTGAAAAGGTTAAGAGATAACGTTCAGGCATCGACAAATCTCGATAAAATAGCATTAAATGCGTAAATTATTGTTCAAAATATTTAGTACATAGAAATTCGTGAAGTACAGTGATACAGGAAAGCGGTTGTATTACAATCTTGGTTAATGCGCAGACCACTGTCGATTACCCTAGCGATCATTCTAAGAAGAAACATGGGAAATATAGTTACTCATTGAATAGTGCATGAAATATTCAGTCGAGGTGGTGCATTTCTAATTTTAAAAAATTCAATTCTACCCATAGCGAATGTTCATCTCGCAATATCTACGCAACACTCATCAGCTCTAGTTGCGATATTTATCATTATAATCGTTGTGGTAAGCGATAATGGTTATACGCCCAGTCTTGGCGTATTGGAGGATATGAAAAGCAGGTGTTCTTGGATGTGTTTACTTGACAAGAATGAAGGCGGACAGGTGTCGTTTACAGGTGTTCGGACGCGATCAATTAGCGACATGCCTGAGAGGCCGCGCTCTTATATTAGCTCTGAGGCGCATGGTGTGAAGGGGGCATATATGCGCACACACATATGGTCTGCACATTAACCGCAATTTTTTCGTCCGTTTTGAAGGGTTTCAAAGTAATGCTTGTAACCTATCAAAAATAAAGTAATTCCTTTAATGCCTCCATTGTTTAAGAAAATATAATTATAGAAAAATATCAGGGTACAAATCAATCGTTCTTAATGCAGCTCTGGGCTTCAACACACCCAGGGAACAGAGAAATAATGCGTCATTAATTAATTTCCAAGCTATCGTCTGGTTCATGCCGTTCATTTTACCCAGTTCTATTGCTACCACGCCTCCATGAACAGCGAATTGATTATCTTCTGAGTCATTATTCTTCAATTTAATGATTGCGGTAGACATCAATTCCCCCAATTGGTAGATTTTCGTTTTTTCTTTGGGATTTGGACATTGAAGTGGAGGAGTTTGATAGGGTTGGAGAGATAGCAGAACATTGTGTTCAAGCAGGGAGAGGGTGAGACTTCAATAATTCTACTTTCTTCCATGATTGCTTCAACCTCTTGTGATACCTACATAAAAAAAGAGTTACAATTCGAAGTCATTATGTATGTAACTACGATTACATGTATGAAACACAAGGTTCCCTCCCATTAAAACAATGCTAAAAACTATTTCATTTTGTTCGGCAGATTCCAACGAAACCCAGCGAATGGAAAACTGTTGCAGTCGGTGTCTGTACGAAATGGAACTTCCTTAATTGCCTCGATGCGGTAGATGGCAAGCACATTCTGATCCGACCACCCCGCAAAGTGGATCGTGCTACTTCATTTACAAGGGCAGTCACAGCATTATCTTGATGGCTGCCGTTGATGCACGGTACTCCTTCCTTTTCGTTGATGTGGGAACAAACGGACGAATATCTGATGCTACAGTCTGTGATATGTGCACTCTGAAAGATCGACTGGAAAGAAATGACCTTGGAATCTCACAGTATTGCAAGCTTCCTGAAAGTGAAGCTGTCCTGCCATACGATTTCATCGGAGATGACGCTTTCCCACTGAAACGAAATTTCTTGAAACTCTACTCATTTCGGCAAGAATCTGAGGAGCAACGGATATTTTCGTACCGCTTGTCGATAGCTCGAAGAACCGTCGAAAATGCTTTCAGAATACTCAGTAATCGATTTCGAGTGCTTCTCGCTCCCATCGAATTGTCGCCAGCTAAAGTGGAGAAAATCGTTCTAGCTTGTGTTGCAATGGACAATTTTCTCATAAAAAAAACAACAGTTATTACGCGCCGTCATCTGGCGTTGATCAAGAAAATATTTAGGCTGGACTAAAGCAGCCTGCTAGCTGGCGACGAGATGGTGACGATTTGCTGCGGCTGGAGACTAACAATCGCCGGCCTACTGAAGACGCGCTGACAGTGAGGGACAGCTTATGTGCTTACTCCAATAATGAAGGATCAGTTCATTGGCAACAACGAATGGCAGGCTTAGAATAAATTTCTCACTAAAATAAAGTTTTGCTCCTATATATTCTTTTTTCTCATATTCAGTTGAATCGTTCTACTTCTATTTTTGACTTGCTTATGAAAATATCTGAATTAGAATTACAGTTCTGTAATGTATTAATAATGTATTGAAAGAATTGAATAGCCTAGTCTTGTGAGTGAAATGCAACCAAAGTGTCATCCAAGTACCTTCGATACAACACAGGTTTAAATTAACAAGATAATTTTCCAAATAAGTATTTTCAGAGTGAAATAAAAACAATTAGAAATGAGAGACGCAAGGCTGGAGCTCATAGCGAGTCCGTCAATTTGTTCGTATATTTAACTATTGAACATGAAAAAGTAATTAGTCAAGGCAGTTTTTGTAAGCGTTGAAACCGATTCTTGTTGTAATTAATACTCGTAATTGAATTATCGTTAGAGAAAATGGTGTCAAGCAAAACTGAATGGATTCAGTTAGAGGTACATTGGTATAGAAGACTATGTCAAAGCTGCACATAAAATACTGATAAATGTTTTACTACAGTTGCGAGATCTCTTATGAAGCGGACAGATTATTATTATTTACGTTTGTTTAAATTTCTCTAATCCCTATAACGACGTTACGGACTGATTATTATTATTGTTTACATTAGTTTAAATCTCTCTAATCCCTATAACGGCGTTATGGACAGATTATTATTATTGTTCGCGTTAGTTTAAATCTCTATAATCCCTATAACGGAGTTATCAAGAGAGGAATAGTGGAGGGACAATCGAGTATGGATACGTACTCGGGAAATCTATGCACAATGTGCGTGAAACCGCAAGTCAGGAAGGAAATTCGAACAAGAAAAAAGTTCAAGAAGAAAGTAGTAGGTGCTGAAGAAAAGGATAACAGTGACCCCCAAAAAAAATGGTCCGTAATTCACAAACTAGTTCGACAGTGACAAATGATAAAAATTGAGCCATTAGAAGGAAATATATTATGATCATGGATGACTTGTTCATGCGGATAGCTAGCAAAGTATTCTATGGCCCAATTTGAAGTGTTTTTCTTTTCTAGTTATTAACATGCATTTACAATTGAAGTATTTGAAAAAAATTGAGCATCAATTGCAATCACGAAATGATTTTGCGAGCACAAACGTGGCATGCTGTCCGTCGCATCTCTGAAAAATGCCTTTAATAATGAATATGTGTTGTGCATCCTGTTTGATAGGTCTGTATCGATCATTTTGAGGGTTAGCTGGGAAAATTGAAAATACGTCTCAATCATGTAGGCAGTTATATGAAGCAATGTTTCTAACTAAAACGGTTTCACTCCAGTGAGATGAATAAATTGAGAAAAAAAATATTTATTCTCCCCAATTGAAAGTCTTTTCTCAATCAGTTTTCCCGTAACTATTTTGTTTACTATTCAGTAAGGGTGGAGTTTATATGGGAGTAAGAGATTAAATTTAAAATTTTTGAACTCTCATGCTCTGAAAAAAGTCCTGGCCTAGAAACGTCGCAGTCGAAATTATAGATTCAAAACATTATATATAGAAATAGTGCAGTGGCCTTGAAAATTAGTAATTTAAAAAAAAAATCGAATCACTTCGTAATCTCTGTTGTACTGATCCCTGCCTCCCCCATTCCTCAGCTCTATACTAAAGTATTAAAACTAAAGCTAAAGCCTATCTATAGTGCATATAAAGCTGGATATTACCAGCTCAAAGACAGGGGTTTCATAAGCACCACTCTGCTCGTTGTGGCTGGGTTCGAGCCAACTCTGCCTTTCTGGCGTCTGGTATGGTACGCCGATGTTCTGCTACTACTTGAAGGAGAAATTGTAGCTGCTCTTCATTCTTTGTCAGGACTCTATTTAAATTTCTAATATGAGTCATCACTAGAGCTGTGCCAATATGCACGTGCATATATGCAAGCGCATATGAAATGATGCGCGCATAAAATATGCGGCTTTAAGGTACATATATGCGGTTGCGGAGTGTCGTATGCACAGTACTTGCATTTGTATGCAAGAATATGCGATCAAGTCTTGCACATGCACTGCTGAATGACCGACTTCAGTTAGTTGGAACTTGTTTGATGTTGTAAATATTGAACTCTAAGGTAATAATTCAATACAATAGTGTTCAATATTTAGAATATCGAGCATTTTCTACTAATGAAGAAAACATGAAAATATGATTACATAAGATTTCAAAGTAAAACAAGGCTTAACCATTGTGGTTACATTTAATAATAATGTACTTTTTAATGTTTTCAAATAGGTCACTTTTTTGCTTATCGGCATGAATAATTTTGTATTGCGAAACACTCTTTCTACACCGTACATCAGCGAGCAAATTTAAAATTCTTCATGTCAGATGGAGAGAGTGTTCCAACTACTTCGTTGGTCAACAAATTTGGTTGGTTTGTCTTCGTTCCTCAACAGGATAGCCATGTAAAATAGAGTTGACATCTTTAATCATGGGAAGATCTTCTCGTGCTAGCAATCTAGAAAAACAGTTTTATTCCAACCAATCCAGCATGATAAATATCATCTTGTACATTGGTTTTTCAAACGCCGTATTACTATAGCACCAGGACGGTTACTCCCCTGTCGAGCCGGTACCCATTTCAGATATCTGGGTATAGTGGGGTATTGTGTTTGAGTTTACCTTTTAGCCAACGGGGAAAATCGCCGCGCAGCGCCGGGGTTCGAACCCTTGACACCTTCACGGGTTGGTACGTTCTCAACCACTCGGCCACGGCGAGCACTAAAAGTTAGTTTCGTACATTAAATGAGACATGCGGGTTAAACTAATAGCTTTCGGTGACTTTATCGAAGAAGAAAATGGGTCAATATCGGTTATCTTTATGCTGAACCAAAAGGATTATCTTCGTTATTCATGTCTATGAAGTTGCAGCAGATATTTTGATAACAACAGTGTATACTCTTATTAGATTGCACGACAAACTTACAGTTTTCCGGCAATAAGCAAAATACAGATTTCCGTCCCGAAAGTCTTTTTCTGAGAATTCATTTTCTTAAGTATTATTCCTTACACTTTGGGGTACTTTGCAATGGTGTAACTAATAAAGATTGGTAATCATTAAAATACTAAACAAAATTTGTTCATTTCTTCAATCATCATATTATCCAATACATCTGTAAATTTAAATACAAAAATTAATACAAAATTTTGCGAAAAACTTTTCACAATCTTCCTCTAAGTAATCTCTCTCATTGCGGACATCCCACAAATACCGAATATTTGCATTAGGTTTTGTACAACCAAATATTGCAGGAATATTCAAATCAGCATATAATCTCGAAATGTTAATTGCAGATTTGATTGTCCTTATGTAAGTCCAGAAAGCGAAATCACTGTAATGATGCAAATTTTGGGAATTTGTGGCATATTCGGAATTCGAGGGATTACCTTATTGAGTTCTTTCTCATTTTTTATGAGCAAGCAGAGCACAACAAAGGTATTTATTATTAATTCACTAAGCGCATATGTTTCGGGAATTGATACAAACTTCACAGTTGCATTTCCACTTCATCACTTTGTACGTATAGGTAGGCCTATGTGTAGAACAAAACAAGAAAACTATAACTAGGTGTACAAAAACTATTATACCATGCAATTCTTAAAAACTTCAAACTCCAATAAATTCAGTTCGGACACCTCTATTGTATTTTATTTATGAACCAAATTTAACTGAAGAACAGGTCAAGTAGGAAACCTGGGCATCAGGTACTGAACATAGCGCACCGGGTAAAACTTGAGATGTTGCTTTAACAACTGATAGTGTGTAAGCGAGAGATCCCATCAATGTACAAAATTTCTGGTTCTAATAACCAATTTGCAGTTTTACATTAAAAAAAATAAAATTACATCATTCGAATTACAGCATATATGCAATGATATCGTGCATATGCAATATGCATTTTGCATATTTCATCTGTTATATTGCATATGCAAAATTGCAAATGTGATTTTGCATATGCACAAGATAATTCTTTGCATTGCATAAAACACTCTGCATATCTCTTGGCGTGCATATATGCAAGTTATGCAATGGCACAGCTCTAGTCATCACCCTTCCGCATGGTCGTTAATTAACCACATGAATTATGAGTGATCGATCGTTCTTTGGCAGCTCGGGAACTTTGGTGCCCTTCCAATAGAATAGATGAGCCCCATAAATTATTGTGAAGACTAAACTTTTGAAAGAGGCGCATTGTGTTGGGCGAAGCGAATGAATGTAGATGGCTCCTAGCAATGGTATTGAGATCGTAGTTGCAGCGCTTTTCGAGCTTTCATCTTTATCCACTTCATCGTTTTTTATGTTCATCATTAATCGCCTTTTCACTGACATCAGCAAGCCGACGTTCTCCTCTGAGAGATACCATAAGGGTTTTTCAGTTTCACGGAAGTGGCCGCAAAAATGTTAAAATTTGTGACACTGTATTTAAAGAGAGCATTCATTAAGTTTAGGTCGCAGCGATGAGCTTCGACACAACAAGGGGAAGTTAACCAACATTCCACGTGGATGAGAACTATAAAGCAGAACATCTCCCACAGGCCTTTCTCTTCCCTTGTTGTCAACTTGTACTGACACCGGAATACCCAGACTTTGATTTAGTACATAGATTTCGACATACAACGGGTGTCATGCATTGGGCCTGAGGGTATGAAAGGGAACTCATTGGGAGGGCTTAGTTCCAATATACAAAATCGTGAGCGATAGTAGCTCCCGATAACCGTCTCGTGGTTGATAAGATGTTTTCTGGCTAGGGGTAGATGTGAGGATGCGCTCGCTTTCTGCTGAGCTTAGAGGTCGAACCACATCTGTAGAATAAAACGAACCGTAGGTAAGATATGAAGTTTAATTGTAGTGACTTCATTTCTAAGCTAATTTCGTTTCACGAGAAGAAATAAAATGCACTATTAAAAGAGGTGACGCCTGCGCTGAGCTTTTGTACCAACGAGCCTAACCCTGACACATTAGCTGTTCTTGATTACCGTTCTTTTTCTTGAGTCACCTGCAGAATGCAAATGAGCTCTATCAACCATATTCGGCAGGCTTCAACACTCGGTCCTCAGGCAAGGAGGCTTCATCAGCATTCCTTGGTTATCGGGATATAACCCTCTGCTACCGGGATGTAACTTTAAGACATTTTCTTTCAAGAACTCTGGTTTTGTTTATTACACTTCACCAAAAAAATGAGATGACAACTAATTTAAAAGGACGAGTTTATTCTTAAAAAATGTAAGCTCTTCGTGAAGCTCTAAGCCTAAGATTAGAGCTTAGGCAGCTCTGCGCTCTCTTGGCCTAACGCGGCATGGGGAAGTTCCAGCAGCGACTCCGCGCCTTCCTGTCTTCGCCTCACGCAGTGGGACGCTGCGGCGGGCCTGCACTCCTCGGGCGTCGCGCGCCTCTTGAGCTCTACTGCACGGAGGCCTTCTAGGCCCATCCTTTATTGTGAGTTGGGAAGCAATTTAGTGCGGTGTTCTCTTTTCATCTCAGTGCTTTACTTTTATTTTTGATATTTGCTAGCGCGGACAGAAAGTACAACTTAGTTCCAGTCGTAGCCGTATATAACCATGAACTTTACGCTCAAATTGGCTTAAAGGGAGTCATCCGCTAAAATCTGAATTTTGATCCGATCGGTCTGAAGTTTGGCCAGAATATGTATTTTTGCAAGAAAAACAAATTCTACTCATGTAACTATTTTAAGAAACTTATAAACGAAGAACGCTGTTATAATTGATATCATATTTATTGGAACTGTACAAGGTTTTGAAATAAAATATATACAAAGAATCTAATCACTCTGTAAAACGTTTCGGAGACCAGCTCCATCCTCAGTAAGTCATTCTGTAAAAAATTGAAAAAAGGAAAAATTTAGTCATATCTAAAGAACACAAGTTTTTCCATTAAAAATCTACACATAAATTTGCAGGGGAAATGAGCTATTTGTACTATTAAGGTCAGGCTTTTCTGTGGCTATGTATAGAGACTCTAAAATACGCAAGTCTAATTCATAAGGAGCAGTACGTAAAATTTGAAAATCATCCTCTGCTATGCGATTGCAGCACTGTTCACTATGAAGGCGAATAGACGAGTGAGGCGGTTGGGTTAACATTCTTCCACTACGGTAGCTGATTCCACGATGCTGGGCAATCCTAATATAAAGTGGCAAAGTCGTCATGCCGACATAGCCAGATGTACATTGTACACAACTAAACTTATAGACAACGGATGCCCGCATTCGCTTCGGAATCACGTCTTTGTAGCGGAAAAAAGATCCAACTTTAAGAGAATTGACGGCAATAATACATAGTTTCACAGCAGGAAAATGGCGTTTAAAAAGGGTTTCTAAATCTCTTGACATCTTATCAGTAAAATCTCCAAAATACGGAAATACACAATATAGACGTTGCATTGGCTCTGGAGGTGTACATGTTATGGTATATTTTTTAGCCAGAAATTTTTTAATTTGAACATGAACTATAGATGAAGGAAACCCATTTCGACTAAAAAAACTCTTCAGAAAAGTAAATTCACCGTGCAAGTCCACATAGTTTGAACAAATATTAAAAGCTCGATTCAATAGTGTCTTTATAGTATTAATCTTGAACCTATAAGTACAGAAACTGAAAAAACTTAAGCCTAATCCAGTAAACGTAACCTTCCTGAAAACAGAAGATTTAAAAGCGCGGCCTGTTCTAGTAATTTGGGAATCTAAAAATGATAAACAATTATTGCTTTCAATTTCAACAGTAAATTTTATGTTAGGATGTTTAGAATTCAAATAGTCTTTGAACATGGTGGCATGGCTAGGATCTTGAAATAATAAAAAAGTATCGTCAATATATCTTCTATAGAATACGGGTTTGAAACTTGTGGGGCAATCTGCAAGCCATTTCTGCTCCCAATGGCACATAAAAATGTTCGCAAACGTAGGGCCCAAAGGGAGACCCATGCCAAGACCTTCTATTTGTTTATATAGTTTGCCAGCAAAAACAAACACAGAATTTAAGACCGAAAGTTCAAGTAGAGTTTTAAATTGAATTCTACTAAGCCCCAAAATCAAATCTGTTGACGAGGCAAAAAAAGCATTTAAAATTATATTGATTGTTTCTGTCAGAGGAATGTTTGTAAATAAATTTTCAACATCAAATGAAGCCATAGTTACATTATCCGCATTTTGAAATGACGTAATCTCATTAACGAATTGGGATGAATTTTCTAACGTATACTCATTTTTAGTTAATGGACTTAATACAGGCACCAAGAATCGAGCTAAACTGTAACTAGGGGTGTTGACCGCGGCAAAAATGGGCCGAAACTGAAATTTTGTAGAAAAGTCGGGCTTGTGCACTTTAGGTAGACCATACAAGATTCCTGGACTTGAACCAGATACATACAATTTTGAATACAGTTCATTGGACAGAGCGTGTAAATTTTTAAGTTTCCGCAAAAAATTATTAATCTTATCTTCAATTTGAAGTATAATTTTCTCCCATGATTCAGTTTTCAATTCGAATTTTGTTTCATCAGAAATTAGCGATATCATCTTAGTTACATACACAGATTTATCAAGAATAACAACACCCCTGCCCTTGTCGGGCTTACATAGTACGATTTGGTCATTTCGGCCTAATTCTTTCAGTACAGATATATCACGTTTTTGAAATACGGACGAGAAAATTTTTTGTGGCTTAAAACTATAGAAATACCGATGAGCTAAAAAACGTAGAACTTGTAGAAATCTGGTACGATCAGCACACTGAATATTTTTGCACGAGTTTACAAGTTTTTCAAATGATAGAAAGTATTTGTAAAAATCTAACTTAAAAATTGGTAGACAAAAATCCAGCCCAAAAGCTAATAAAAATTTTGTACGTTCTGGTAGAGATATTGCACTATAGTTGAAAATGACTGTGTTCGGATCACAATGGTTAATGTCGTATTGCACACCGAGATCTTCGAGTTTCTTCTTATGGGTCCTGAGAGTTGCCACCTTGAACGCCTCATCTTCAGCTTGCCGAAAACCTCGAACACACACCGCATCCAAGCAAGAGAAGAATGCACGAATTTCAGCTTCAACAGTTGCTACCCTCTCGGTCAAATCACGCACTGTTGTCCTCTTTTGCTGCAATTCGTGCCGTAGCAACTTATTTTGCCAAGCCTTGTAGAAGTGAGATGAATGAAGGGCTTTCTTGTATAGCTTAAATCGGAGAAACTTGGGGATTATACCGAAGGCTTTGCATCGACTTTGACGCACCGACTATGGAGGGTTGCCAGTACCACTATTATTTAGCCATCACTAATAAACATGTATTTTGAAAATTTGTTTCATTTCAGAGTAGAATGTCCCCTTAAAATAGATGAAAATGCTTGGACTACTTCTGAATATTCTTCGAATTGCGTGAAATTTTGGTATTATTTTAAACCTAGTGAACTCTTTTTAGAGGGTGAAAACATAACATTGTAATAGTAGTTTAAAAATAAACTTCACCTAAATATTTCTACAAATATTCATGCATGAGAAGATGCTTTAGGAAAAGGAATAATGCAAAAGGAAAAACAAACTCTGCAATAAGTAAGTAAGTAGGGAAATTCATTTAACGACAGCTTCGGTCCAAGACTATTTAGCTGTCGCTTTGGCATTTGTCGAAGTTACAAAACATTACAGATTTTAAGGGATGGTTGCATTGTATGCGTCGTGGTCTTGAGTTCCGTCCATACTTTCCGGATATATTTTTAACTGGTGATATTCTGCTAATAGGTAGGATATCATTACATTGACTGATAGCACTGTTATAGTAGGTCGCTGATGCAGTTTCATCCGTTTGTAGCACCAACAGCATCGAAATACACAGACAACTCGATTTCCAAACCAACCCCTACAACATCTCAACAATAATTCGTGAATATTCGCCATCGTAAAACCATTTCCAGTTAGCACCCCGCATCATCACTTTACTTTTACCATCATATATGAGACCCAGCTGATATTATGATCGTCCACAACGCTACATGACATTCGCGCGTACCAGACAGCCAAACCGCGTTGGGGGTTTCAGCTGCCCACCCATTTAAGGCTGGGCGCCTTACCCACGCTGAAACCCCCCGAGGCATCAACGCAGCGCGCCCGGCCATATTGCAGTTTCATCTACACCACAGAATTAAACAAAATCTCTTCTGTAAAGAGCCACTCTTTCATCTGAATTCTAGAATTCACACTGCACTTCTCGCGGCACACTTGTATCGCTGACGCATTGAGAGCTCAGCACACGCTTTTCTTGACCATTCTATTTCCATCGACACGGCTTATCAGGACTACGAATATTGGTTGCTCCGCTCCAGGCATCTATTCTGCATTCCCGATGTAGTTTCTCGCAATGCCGTCTGTCAAAAGCGTCATTACACGTTCTGTTGCAACTAAAACAATGAAGTGTTTCTTGCAGCTGTAGGTCTGATTCTCACGTTACAGAATACGCTCTGCATTAATTTATAGAAAATATTTTCTGATATTTCGTTGGCAAATATCTCAATTGAAAGATGAAGTGTACAAGTTTGCATATACATTTATGGCTTTTACGTATTCCAGCACTTTGTGGACGGGACCACCATCTTTCAGTAATAATTGACTGACGCCGCTTCCACCGACACTCCCGCAAAGTATTCTTCCTCTTGGTTGCTGCAGAGCAGGACATACTTCAATGCTGTGCTTAACCGTCAGAACTGCGTCTCCACACCATCCACATATGGGCCTCTGGCCTAGAGCATCTGGGTTCAGCAAGTAGTTGTGAGTCAGAGCAGTATGCTTCAGTCGTAGTCTACTGATTACAACCTCTTCCTGGCGACTGTACTTGTGCTGGCCTTCCATTTTCCATGGTTGCTCTTTATCTCCTTGAGGTCACTTCGTTCCTGCTGCCATTCATTATTCCATATTTCAAATGTCCGCCTTCTTATCAGCGAAAACCAATCTCTGTAGGGAATGAGGGCAAATTCAGATGGTCTCGTCGCTGCTTCTTTTGCTGCTTGGTCCGCTCTTTCATTCCTAGCGATGCCCACATGAGCTGGCACCCAGCTGATAGTGATATTTTTCCCCTCTATAATCAATTGATGCATGTCCATTATTATCCTATTGAGCAGTTGATTATTTTCAGTATTGTTGTTAATAGCTTGTATACAGCTCATTGAATCACTAAATATTACAAAATGATCGGATTGTGTTTCTTTTATGATGTTGACAGCAGGGTTGCGGAGTCGGAGTCGGAGTCGGGAGTCGGAGTCGCCGGAGTCGGATGTTTTAGGGTGGAGTCGGAGTCGGAGTCGGAGTCGCTTCTCTGAAGTGTGGTGGAGTCGGAGTCGGAGTCGGAGTCGCTACTCTGAAGTGTGATGGATTCGGAGTCGGAGTCGGAGTCGCTTTTCCGAATGTGGTGGAGTCGGAGTCGGAGTCGGAGTCGTTCATTCGGATGTGGAAGAGTCGTGGTTGGAGTCGCTATTTTTTGGTGTTTTCGATTCTAATTTTTGCTTAAAATTATTTATAATTCTTTAAAACTAGAAGTAAACCAAAACAGAGTTAGAATGCTTTGCTGAAAAATCTAAGAAATACGCAATGTTTTCGTTGATTGTTTTGTTCTAAGTTTGAAACAGCGTATTTATTCCTATCACCTAATACCGCCATGTTATCTAGTCATTGAGGGTTTGCACAGATATATATGAGAAACCTACGAGTGCGAAATATAATTTTTGTACCCAGCATTAATGTATATTTTGTGGTTAAAAGCAGGAATTAGTAATTGAAAGCATCGCAAATTCATTCTGTATATTTCTGTTTTGTTCATTTTTCCTTCAATTAATACATAGGAACAGGAAAATAGTAGTAAATGTGTTGCAAGTTACTTGCAGAACATTTCAGCTGATGCAATACATTGTACTCACATAAAGAGTGGTAACTCTGTATGCTCAAAATGAAGCATTGATTGATAATGATCATAAACATTTCTAGTCTTTTGGTTATGATTCATTGCCAATGAGTAGTCTTTGCCGAAACCTGAAGCTATGGTCTAGTGCACAAAGACTTCTAGTTTTCAAGTCATGTTATCAAAATTGATATGGCTTCCGTGTTTTTAAGTCAAGTTAACATGTATTGATAATAAAAATTTCTTCTCATTTCTCAAGTTATTCCTTGAATGTAATTTGGTTCTTTCAGAGTTATATTGTATTTCACTATTTCATCATCATGTTTAATTTTTATCTTCGTATCACTCCCCAGTTTCTAAGCTAGTATACGCTGAAATGCAGAATTTTATAATTATGTTGATACATTTTTAAAAACTGAAATAGTATTTGTTTTGTAGCATTATGTAATTAATTACTTCTTGTTAAGGAAGATTTGGAAATGTTGTAAGGTTATCTATATCGGCATTGAGACACTTGAAAAAAAAAAAATACGATGTAAGCGAGCTGCAATGAAAATAATTACACACACCAGCAAAAACTTCACTTACAATCACACACACATTGTAACTGAAAACAATGCACTATCTCAGCTGCAATGGTTTTTGCATTTATGCGATAGTACAAATTCTCTTGCTGGAAACGTTTCAAATTGCTCCAAAAAACACGAAATGAGAAGAACCTGGGCGTTTATTAAAATAACAAAGTGTCCAATACAAAGTAAAAAGTTAGACGAAAATAAGAGATAGTATCATAATACACGCAAAGAAGCTAGAAGTGACTTTTATTCGTGAAAAAAACTTTCCGAAAACGTCAGGCCCCTGCAATGAAAGCAGAACAACTTTTGCTTATTATAGCCGAAATGTAACATAGTGTTGAGCAATAATATGACACCTTTTTCTGCATTGTTACCCTTCATAGTGTAGATACAAAGAAGAAAAGGCAGTGTGCAAATCTTACCTACCTTATCTACACGTATATCATAATTTTGGGGATTTGAAGCATAGTCATTGAATTAACTACTATAATTTCACTGAATTAGTGCATACTTAGTAATAAAAAACTGTTGATGCTTATCTATGCTTCTCAGTGTAGACAATGCCTACATTACCTACTCAGAAAACACTTGTCAGTAATATACAGGGTGTTTCAGATTCAGAATAAGAGGCAAAAAATTGCACACCAAATAGAAGATATCCAAATAAAAACTTTTTCTTCCATAAAATTTTCCGAAGAAAGAGACATTGAGATATTAGCAGCTTATTGTTTTAAAGGGTGAAATTTAATGAATAAACTACTCGCAATATTTATTTTGAATTTACGTTGATCGGGCGAAATGTGCTAGTTGCAAGACCTCCTAGATCTCCTGACATGACTCCACTCGATTTCAATTTTTGGGGACACGTGAAGAGCCTTGTTTATGCTACACCCATTGGGTCTGAGGAAGATCTTGTGGCCAGAATTGCAGTGGCTGCAGGTGAGATACCTTAATGCCAGACGTGTTTCCTAATATTCGGCAGCCGTTAAGGCTAACATTCGAAAAGTGCATAGATGTAGGTGGAACACATTTTGAACAATTTTTGTAAAGTAAATTCAGAATCAATACCGCGAGTAATTGTGCCATTAAATTTAAACCTTAAAAACAATAAACACCTAATGCCTCCCAACCCCGATTTTTTGGGTGAAAATTTCATAGGACAAAAAGTGTTTATTTGGCCATTTTCTACTTGATGTGCAATTTTGTACCTCGTTTTCTGAAACACTCAGTATACATAATTGTGTACACGACTCGTCAAATGACGGGATTCGATATTGTCTGTATCGAAATCTTCCAGATGTGGACCATAAAGAAATATTTTCATCCTAATAGCACCCGCGATTAAAATATTCTAATACTTGTTCACTGGTGAAACTCGCATCACAGATACAGTAGTTAAGTATCTCTAAGAGCGTGAAAGGAAGACAGATCAACCAACAAAGACGAACAGCCAATTTTGTTTGTTCAATGAAATTTCCTGTTGAATATTTTTCGTATTTCTGATGGCGGCTTTGTGGAAGAAAAAGTTTTCTTCAGTTGGCCTCTCTTAGTTCACAGACAAGAATTTGAAACTGATGAAATTAGATCTTTTTGTTCGTTGTTTTTTGTTTTGCAGCTGCATATTTATTTCCGGTTTTTGTGTTTAAATTTAACTTTCTATAAATAAGCATGTTTGCGCTTCTAGCAGACTGCATTAACCTTAAATAGCTTTAATTAACATTACTTGTGACGCTTTGGCGTTCACTCATTAAATTATCTTTGAGCTTGCTCTGCTTGGGCAGCATGTCTTCCTTTTAATAAAAGTGGGTCTGGTACCTCTAACTTATTTCTATTGCGTAAAAAGCAGTCTCTTTCTGCGACTTGAACTCCTCGACCCGGCTTTTGCAGCCTCTTGAATAGGCACTTACTATTCAAGGTAATTAATTGTCAATTAATTGGTAACATCTTAGTGCTATATGTAATCTTACAATAAGATACGATATTCACCTAGTCGGCGACCGGACATCTTAAAACTCTGTATCTCTCTACTCAGAACGCCTCTAAAATTTCCTACCGGAGTACCGTGCTGATGACCGGCCGCGTCCATTGGGTGTCTTCTATTTTTAGCGAGTATCGTTTTAAAAACTAACCTTACGTTAAAGAAGATTTTCGGTCTTCATTTCAAAGGAATTCAATAATAAAAATATCGCAGAGGACGCTCCTGTGCGTACTGTTGGAATCCTCAAGATCCACCTAACTTGGGTACGGTTTCTCTTTTTGCGTATCTCGGGAAACGACTTGCTGTTGTTCCCATGAAGTTCTTCTGTATTTGAAATAAATGTTCGACCAATTTCTCTTAAGTTTTAAGTCCTAAAATTTCATTGAACTAACATAGGAGAGATTACGCTCACGAAATAGCTAAACCTATTTATTAATTTGTTCAAAGGAGACACTTGACCATTTATTGTATAAGAACAATCAATACTATACTGCGTGCCCCACAAAAATGTCCCGGACTTTTTAATTGATAATATCTCCGCTTAAATTAACATATTTTAATTGTCTTTTATTTACAATTTATTCAATTTGGTTTCCTTTTGAAATAATATAAGTTTTTGAAAATCAGTTGAATAAACTTCAAGGTGATCGATTTACTGAAAGGGGTAGAAAAATTGTTCAAAGGGAAAGTTTTAAAAACAACACTGGTGTTCTTCATCATTCCTCAATACCTACTGTTGAGAATAATTTCATAACGATGTATCGTACATACAACTAAGTATTTAAACCCTCTGAGAGGTTTCAAGTTTCAAGTGTTCTCAATAATAGTGTTTCAAGGACTGATAGAAAACGGTGGAATAATGGGTAAAACTCTTCGTTCAATGGTGGCTAGAAGTAATACTTGCCTTGAGAGAAATGGAGGGTATGTCGTTAAGGATATATAAGGTAATGATTTGTTACTCCTTAAAATTTTTGTGTGTTCAGTTTTATGGAAACTACAAAATAAGGAAGAATATCAATATTGTTTTAAAAACTTTTCATTTGAACAATCAATTTTTCTACTCCTTTCAGTAAATTGGACATTATAAAGTGGTTATTCAACCAATTTTCAATAACATAAATTATTCGAAAAGGAAACAAAATTTACTACATTGTGAACAAAGGCAATTCAAATATGTTAATTTAAAGCTGAGATATAATTAATTAAAAATCGGGGACATTTTTACAGGACACCCGATATAATAAAAAACAAGGTGTCCGTCAATGATAAGTACATGTTCTCGTGCGTAATTTCCCCTATCTCATTACAATAGGAATCTGCTTGCTTGGACGGTATCATAAATACATACATACATACATACATATACCGGGCTTATCCTCCCTATGGGAGGGTAGCCGACAGCAGGCCACAATCCCCACACTTAGTCACTAGGAGGCGAGAGAGGCAGCACTGGCTGCACCTGAACTGCTAGGATCAGCAGCAGCCCAGCACAACCACCTCCCACAGTCAGGCCCGACAGCCACAGCTGGTTTACCCCGACCGCTTCATTGAGTGCAGCCCCTCCCCCCGCACATGACAGGTCAACCCCATCACAAGCGGGCAGCTTCCAGTAACGCGTCAGAAATAAAATTACCTCCTTATACACTGCTCCCACGCACTTCTGTCCGCAGCCATCCCTCTCGCCACGTCCACAGTCAGACCCCTCTCATACAAAGCACGTCTCACCCCATCCATCCTACTCATCCGTGGTCTACCTCGCGCTCGAAGACCACTCACTTCTGACATATATATCTTTTTCACCAGCCGCTCAACATTCATTCTTTCAACATGCCCAAACCATCCAAGCACTTTTTCATCCACTCGCCTGCTCAACTTTTTGATAACACCAGTCTGCCCCCTAACCAACTCATTCCTGATCCTATCTCTTCTAGTTACTCCATACGTGCTCCTCAAACACTTCATCTCAAACACATCCAACTTCCTCCTCTCAGCTGCTCTCAACCCCCAGGACTCTGCTCCATACAACAAAACTGGCACAATCAAACTTTCATACAGTCCCCTCTTAACATTCATACTCAAACTCCTGCATTCAAAAACTTTCCTCATTGCACCCAATGTCTTACAACCTTCACTCACTCGATGCTTCACTTCTACTTCCATACTATCCTTAACAGTCACATCCGACCCGAGGTACCTAAAATGCTCTACCTCCTCTAAAACTTCCCCATTCAACCTCACATCCAAAGTTCCAAACACTCCACCTCTTGAACATCTCATCACCTTACTTTTATTCACATTTACCCTCAATTTCCGCCTTTCGCACACTCTACCAAACTCTGTAACCAGTCTCCAAACTCAGTATCATAAATACCATCGAAATATGAAAAACCAGGCATCTGCTCACTTATGTTTATAAGTAGAAACCATTGCGTGAAAATCGAATCAACTGTCAAGAAAATGCGGCTCATCGCATTTAAATTTCAAAGGCATTTAAATGCTTAAAAGGTATGGCAAATTTTTTAAAAACCTCTTGCCAACAATAATTTAAATTACAATTCAGATAGGTATTATGTTATACAATTTGCTTGGTTGTTGTGTGCGTTTGTGACGTTTTTAAATATGCTTAATGACCGTATCTGTGATACGAGTTTTACCAGTCACAAGTATGAGAATACTGTATTTTAATCGCGGGTACTATTACAATGGATATATTTGTTTGCCATTTTATCTTGAGATTTTTTAAAACGATTCCATTGGATCCCGTCATTTTTGACCAATCATGTACACTAGTATCTTGATTATTAACAATCTGTAGTCAATTTAAAAGTCGTTCGATAATAAAGAATATAATGAACATATGCACAGGTTTCAACACCTGCAACCGTTTACTACTAAGAATGACTGTCGTGTGTTTATTTATACGTTTTGTGTCACGCTGTTAAGAATAATTGATAAGAAAAAATTTGCACTGGCGGTCTTGGTTCCAGTTCACGGTCAATTAATACACTCATTTTCGTTGTGCAATAGCTCTATAATAAGTCACTTTCATCACAATTAGAGCGATCCATAGCCTTATATACTCAAGTTTGTATCGTGAATACCGAGTTCGGCGGGGTATTGCATATTACAATATGCTGTATTGTATATTACAATATACTGTATTGCAATGTACTGTATTGCATATTAAAATATACATACACAAGTTCGCAGTTGCTTTCAGTAATGCTGAATTTCTGTATCTCGGATACGACACGAATGGCTATAACTACTTCTCTTGCGGCTCAAAAATGCTGTGTTCTGAGTGTTTATTACTCTTATAAGAAATTTAAGTTACCTTTGGAATAAGCTGAAAGCATGGAAACTCCACTCAAACGAAAATTTGTTGTAGAAAGGTATTGAATCTCGTCATTTTTGACGGTGTGTGTACACTAGTTAAGAAATAAAATATTCATCTTATAAATTATGAATAGGTGAAGTAGGAGCCACAAAATTGTGAATAGGCGGAGTCGGTGTTGGAGTCGCCAAATTCTGGAGAAATGGAGTCGGAGTCGGAGTCGGAGTCGCCAAATTCTGAAAAGGTGGAGTCGGAGTCGGAGTCGGAGTCGCCAAATTCTGAAAAGGTGGAGTCGGAGTCGGAGTCGGAGTCGCCAAATTCTGAAAAGGTGGAGTCGGAGTCGGAGTCGGAGTCGCAAAATTCTGGAAAGGTGGAGTCGGAGTCGGAGTCGGAGTCGCAAATTTATTCCACCGACTCCGCAACCCTGGTTGACAGCCAGCTTGATAGCGTGTCGCTCTGCTGTCATTACACTCGCAACTATCGGTAGTGAGATCCTTTCTGTGATATTACCCATTATTGCTGCTGCACCAGCCCCTGTCTGTGATTTCGATCCGTCCGTAAATATCAGCTTACAACCACTGTAGTGCTCACAGTTTCCTCATGCACGTGTTTCAAAAGTGCTGGGGCCATCTCATCCTTTCTTAGGTTCGCTATATTTTCTTCAATCCTCGGCCGCTTCTGAACCCATGAATATGTTTTAGGAGTGAAGTATGGTTGTACTGGTTGCGTTGGAACCTTGTACTCTTTTATGATTTGATGGAGTTCCAGGATAACTGATTTCGAGAGACGCTCACCACGGCTGCGGAAAAAAAGTTCCAAGTTTGAATTGTGAATGCAACGATAAGCAGGGTTAAGGAAGTGACACTTAAGTTTGAAGTAGTATCTCAGCAGCAGTTCTTTTCTTCTCAGTTCCAGTTTTGGTTCATTGGTGATGATGTTCAGGTTTTGAGTTGGAGTAGTCCTGAAAGCTCCTGTGCATCGCCTCGTCCGCAATGACATCCATTTCCTTCAACGCTGTTACACTTGCTGATCCATAGACTATGCAACCATAGTCGATCTTAAGCCCATATGAGACGGTGGCATCGAGTGCGAACATTTGCGCGCCTCATCGCTAGCTCCACCCATTTCCTCTCTTTTTGTAGCAACTCTGCTCTCTGTGGCGGTGTCCCAGCGTACACGAGTGTCGAAACTCGTGATCGCTCTCTGCACGATACGGACAGTGCTTCCACTCCTAGGGTAATTACCCTAGTTTAGGGTAATCAGACCCCTCCTAGGGTAGAGTCTAGGGTAAAGAGAAAAAATGTAAAATCTAGGGTAAAATCTATATTTCAAATCTGGTTAATAAAATAATGGAAAAATATTAAAGATTGTAAATAACTACAGTTGAGTAACCGAAATAAGAATTATTTCAGCTGAAGACATTGATTCAAAGATTGTACGTATCAACATTAGAGTCTTAAATATAGCACAAGTTAAAACGCGTTCCATACCGGTACTGAACAAGTTGCGGTTTTTGTCGCAGTGAGCGCCGTGAAGCTTCATTGCACATTTGTGTAGGACGATTGCTGGAGCAGTGGGATGTACTCTCACTTTACTTTGAGTCGTCGTTTAGCGAGCTAACTCAGGTAAATGATATGATAGCCAATGCTTTAATCCTCACTGATTTGGAGTTCATCGATTACAATTAGGGAAAATTAAACGCATTGAATACTCTGTATCAATCTGGTTCTCCGAATATCTTCAATCTAAGATCTGAAATCTACAGCCTAAGTAGGAGCTTTTGTTCACATTTTGTGCATGTTGCTTATGTAAAGAATGCAACTATTTCTTTGCTGAATTTGTCCCATCTAACATTCGCCAGTGTTTTGTGTCAGTAGGTGATATATACACTGAGATAACAGGAACTGAAACGATGTCAGAGATAATTGGAATTAATTCACAAGCCGAAGAGGTTTTTTACTAACTGTAGATGCTTCTTGGTTGAAGCAGTTTTCCAAATCGAGAAAAAGTTTTCCGTCGAGGATCCTGTACATGATTTCGTACGCTGTCTTAATCCGCATAAAGCGTCAACACTGACCCAAAATCTTTGTCATATGTATTAGACGAAATTCCTCAAATGAAAAAGTTCGTCGAAAAGAAATGTTTCGGGGAAGAGAGGCGGAAACATTTCTTGGATGAACAATTAACACTAGTCATACCAGCCGTCAATTACTGGGCAACAATGTTTAAAAATAATACTGAAATAACAATAATAATAATGATAATGATAAAATGATTAAAATAATATATGGTAGCCAACTGGTAAAAATACCAGTGGGCTACCATGTTATCCAAATCTTAAATTGAAATTTCAACGTTTTGTCCCACCCATTTTCAAATTCTTTCGTTGAAAATTTCTGTAGCTAATTAAATTTGACCAAAACTTCACCAAAAAAAGAGAGTTTGAAGAACGAAATCGTACGTGGTTTAATGCATGCAGTATATTACCCTAAAGAATCTGGCTTCACTACATCTAGTTTTCCAAATAATAATAATCTAATTAAGGCTATTAATGAAGTAAAAAGTAACGCCATGTGTGCAGAATCTTCGGCAATGCCAATACCATACAAATATACAGTGCCTGGACACATGTATTTGCACTACTTAATTTTTCGTGTATTTCAAAGACTTCGAGTTCTAGGTTAGGGTAAAGATTACAAAAGGTTCAGAGAACATTTATTTAACAGAATTTTATAACCGAACAGAAAAAATTGAATGGTCAACTCGTTACATCACCCGAACAAAAAAATATTTGGTATAACATTATTTGGCTAAAATAAAAATATAATCTAATATTTAGTCGCATGGCCTTTATTTGCAATTACAGCATGCAGACGGTTGATGTAGTTTGAAACTTGCTGATGACACTCTTTAGGTGGAACCTGGTTCTATTCTTCAACGCAGATTGTCCTTAATTCTGTAAAAAAATGGATTTCTTTTCTGCACTGCAGATTTCAGTATTTTTCACATATTTTTAAAGTCAGGAGACTAGATGGGTCAAGGGATAGCGCTTATTTTCTTAGTAGCATACTATTCTCCTGTTAATTTGGCCGTATGCTTTGGGTCATCGTCTTGCTGGAAGATCCACTTGAGCCAAGCGAAAAATTTTCTTGCGCTTGGAAACAGCCTACCTGCTGGTTCATGGAGCTATCCATTTTGACATCAATGACGTTGAGTTTCTCTACACCCTGAGAAGTGAAACAGCCGCAAATCATGGTATTGCTTCCTCCATGTTTGACAGTAGGGAGGATGTCCTCAGGATCATAGGCAGTCCCCGGTCGCACAGGGTCTAATCTCGCAGGATTTCTACACCGCCCAGCCCTCTCCCTCCACCTCCAAGCAGCTACAGCACCACCTCCAATCAGCTACAGAAATGTTAGGTTAAATTAATTTAGGTTAGGTTAAGTTAAGTTAAGTTAGGTTAAGAGGTTAGGTTAAGTTAGGTTAGGTTGGGTTAGGTTAGGCCAAGTTCAGTTAGTTTAAGGTTTACTTAAAAAAGTTTAAAAATGCCTGTTTTTGCGTGCCGAGATGGGGGGTCGAATAGCCAAACACCAACGGTCGTTGTAAAAACTGATTATAATGATTTAATACAGGTTAAATGTGGTATTCCGCTGTAATATCTACTTACTAAGTACTTGTAGTGATTATATTGCAGTGATTCATAATAACTGCATAACGATCACATAGGTTATTAAACCTCAGTAGTGCTACATAGTTCAATAATTGGCGCGAATGGCAGCTTTAGTAGCTTCTCGGAGGTGGAGGGAGAGGGGTGGGCGGTGTAGAAATCCTGCGAGCTTGGACCCAGTGCTCCCCGGTCTCCTCCATACATGACGAGAATCATTTCAGTGGAAGAGCTCAATTTTACTTTCGTCGGACCACACAACCTGTTCAAGATGGTCTTTGGTCAACTTCAAACAGTTCTCCACATGATTAGCTTTCAGAAGAAGAGTCCAACGAAGAGTGAAGGTCCGTAGACCACTACGGTGCAATTCTTTACTGATAACTTTTAGACTGACGCCAACTTCATGAAGCTCAAGTCCTTGTTGCAGATCTACCCGGGTTGTCATGGGTTCATTAGTCACTTTACAAAGCATATAACTCCAACAGGGATCCTTGATCTTGCGAGGAGCTCCTGCTTTTGGCAAATTAGAGATTGCACCCGTCACTTGAAACTTCCGAACAAAAGCTCCAATAGTTGAGTACGAAAGTTCACCGCGTTAAGCGATTTGCCTGTATGTTAATCCTTCATTACGAAGACCAACTACATATTTGCTTTCGAATTGTTTTGGCAACATTTTTGACTTTCGGTATTATTGTCACCGAAGTCCACTTTCATGGAGATCTTGAAGGTAAATGATTGTGCTGATCATATTTGTTTGACTTCAAATGTGCCTCTAAGAGTTTCTAAAAACTCTCTCATGTTTCCAGGAGCGAAAGCAATGAAGATACTTAAATTGTACTAGAAAATTTAGAGTATAAATTGCGGCTAAATCCTTTTGTTCTATTTTATTTTTCATTCGGTTAGTATTTTATGATATTGGTAACTTTTATCCAGTATTTTTCGCTAGTCTTTAATGAATGTTGGCTGAACCTTAAGTAATCTTTACCCCAATCCAGAACTCAAAGTCTTTGAAATACGCGATAAATTAAGTTGTGCAAATACTTGTGTCCAGCACTACAAAATGCAACGAGCGTGATAGCGTTTTTATTTTGTTGTAGATTGTAGTTTTGTATTGTGTATTCCCAATAAATTTTTTTTATGTGAGCAGTATAGCTTTCTGGTGAAGATTAGATTAGATTATTAGTTAGTTTAAGCCTCCCTATCCGCAACGAAGGCTATCAAAAGAGAGGAAGGAAGAAGGCACCATTTAGTATGGAGTTAAGGAAACGCGGAATCTACGCAGAAAGAGCACACAAATAGAAAGCTAAGAAAGAAGATCATGAAACAAGAAAAAGTTGAAGAAGAAAGTAGTAGGTGCTGAAAAATAGGACAGCAGTGAACCGAAAAAAGATGGTCCGTAACAAAGCAAAAACCTACTCTATTTTAACAAAAAGAAAGCCTAACTAACCTATAGCTCAGGCCCTTACATAGTCCCCTTGGGAGCGCTAATTCCCATGGACACAATAATTGTATCCCCTTGAGGGGGCTTTCTGGTGAAAAAAATTATTTGTAATACGTTATGTTTTCTCTTGTTTTGAACAGATTGGTCAAAGGCTATACTTAACAACGCCCGTAGACTTCATTCATTTTTTTGGATCAGTCAGAAGACTCAATACAACGAGCGGGTAAAAATATTACATAGATCTGTTTTTTCCATCCCAATTTTTTGTTTGGTTACTATAACAATGATTATTTATGTATTGTGAACACTAGTTATGTAAATCTGGACTTCAATTCTTTGTCGACCACTGAGCTCTGAGTTGTTTTCCGATCCACATTTGGGAATACCTTTTGTAATGTTAATGGAAGGATGTCATTTTACACACATTTCCATAACAAAGGTGTTCAGATCATTCATTGAATAATTAGCGAATCCCTAGAAACTTTAAATATTCTTCCGATGCGACGTAATTTAGGGCAAAGCTGAGAGTATGATAAAGGACTGTACGGTAATTATTATAAAGACGTCATTTAATTTTTCTAGGGTAATCAAGGGGCATTCTAGGGTAAAATACATGCCCGCCTAGGGTACAAAGATTGACGAGCGTGGAAGGTCTGGATACGGACGAACATGCATGGCAGTAGCTAGCCAGGCTTCTTATGAGAAGGATGTCTGCGATAAGTTGTCCTCTCCCTTCAACTCCGCCGCTGACTGACTGGTGCGGGCGGTCGACCACATTATTTATAGAAATTCTCAGAACACACCCATGTTTATGTAGAGAGATGAGTAGCGAGTATAGAGATAGATCTCTACGAAAAATAGCACTAAACAACATCTTTAAAGAAATGAAGCCAGAGATTGAATTAACTCCAGAGTAAATAAATAAATACACTTCAGTCGCAGTTCAGGCAGGAAAACATAACTAAAAAGATTCCCAGAAATCAGGTAAAGGAACTGATGAAATGGTATTCCAAAATTGCGATTCCCATTTCCAATAGTATTCCCATTCTTAGACGAAGGTGACATTCATTGCGCCTCTTCTTCGTCATTGTATGAAATACTTCATTCTCAGCCCAATGTAGGTAACAAGTTAGTTCTTCCACATGTATTATTACTTCTCTTGATTTCTGCATAAAAATTACTATAATGATTTTTTTTCGGAAGTTCGAAATCACAGTTACATTATGCAGAAGTAAAAAATGACGGAAACTAGCATGTATACGCTATTTGTACTTTTTCAGGAGAGTAAGTGTTCTAGTGTAAATTTATACTGTACCGCTATGTACAATTTTTCAATTCGTTTCTCTAATACTCATATTTATTATTGTTCAAAATACAATCAGTACAGTGTAAAAGTTTGTATGTCAGCCTGATGACTAAACCAAGCATTAAATAATCGAACTAAGTATATAAAATGGGGTGATAGTCATTTCATCACTTACATCAGAGCTATTTTAATGTACGATGAAGTATTATTTAAGATGGTACCTGCTCTTAAAATTAGAGTTATCTGTACCAATGCACATGCTGCAATTGTGTGTACAAGTGCCTCAGTATTACCAGTATTGGATGTTTTTCATATTTACGACAACCAATCTGCATTCCACCGTGCAAGAAAAACCTTCAATTGCAATCAAGCGTAGTTGCATTCACGGGCGCCACGCATTCCACACTAGTTGTTAATCATATATATATATGACGTAGATATTGAGCCATATTAATTTCATAATTCATTTCTAAATGGTATATATATTTTGCTGGTATCAGAACCCCTAAAATAATATCAATGCATTTAATTAACCATGTTTTAATTTTGAATTTCTGTGAATTAACCGTCGAAAATGAACATGACTTGAAAGACATGTATTGGTGAATAAAATAATGAAAACAAATCCAGCTTCCGATTTCCGTGCGCCACTGCGCGCCGTGTCTGTGGCCGGCCAACACCGTCTCGTGTATTAACATTGCTGTGTGTTGGTGACGGCGGCCGCCATGACTTCGGAGAAGAGAGCGCATCTCTCGCACCCATGAGTGCCACTTCTTGCCACCGTCTCATACGGGCTTAAGGACGGATTATCGATTTGTACAGTCTCATGAGGATTTCTTGGTCAGCCCCCCATGCATATGAGGAAACTGATTTCAGCAGATTGAGGTCTTTCATGCATTTTCCTTTTGTTTAATAAATATGTACGGTCCAGTTGAGTTTTCTATACCATTCGAGCCCAAGGAATTTTGTGATCTCCACGTTTGGTATATCGTGGCCTTCTAGTTGCAACTTCGGAAGTATTGTTGGCTCAGTACCTTTGTAAAACTGCATCGCTGTTGTTTTGGTTTTTGAGAACCTAAAGCCGTTAAATTTAGCCCATTGCGTAACTTGGTTGATAGTTGCTTGGAGAGTTTTTTGTACTTCAGAAATACTATAATCGGCGAATGCTACAAGTAGATCGTCCACAAAAAGTGAGCTGAACACAGTGTTTCCACGGTATGAGATTTCTTTACCCTATACTAAGATGCGCGATTACCCTATATTACCCTATACACTAAAATTTTCAAATGATTGCAAAAACTTAAAATAAACTCATTCCTGGAAGTTTATATGCTACGTTTGCAAACAGCGCTTAGCATAAGAAATGTTGAGAAAAAGGTTGTTGAAGAAAACTGCAAAATATTCATTCATCAACAATGTAATCCATCAAAAAAATTTCAAAAAAAATAAAAGGCCAATTATCAAATAAATGTACACCTAAGCACAATTGAATTCATCCTAGAAAAGATATATGACATGTATGGATGCATTGTTAATATAAATATTTTGATAATAGGTTATTGAAGAAAATACATCATTTAACCTTATCCACCTCGGGTGTGGACAAATTTGCCCACAGTGATTTTTTAAAGATGGTTCTATCTAAAGACTACTAATCCAATTTTTGCATATTACATTTGGTTGAAAAGTTTATTTGAGCAGCTATCTTTTTATGTTTTTCCCCTTGATGGAGCTTAATAATATTAACCTAACAAGTTTTAATTTAGTAAGAAAAAATGGTCAAAAAACACCTGTGGCGGATAGGGCTAATATCCATTTATTGACATTCGGTAATATGTCTATCGATCAGGCTGGAAAAGCACCATGTCAATTAAACAAGACAGTGTTATTTTTTCCATACATCAAAATGTAGTTGGCGCTTTTCCAACATGATCGACAGATATTACAATCAATTAGTAAATTACCATAGGAGAAAAACAAGGCTTATAATACACATTGCCTATTCAGAGCGGAGTTTAAAAAGTGATGATGACTCCCCACGTGTTGCATTTGATTTAACTGACCGCACGGCCTTCAGAATGTCATCATTCAGGATCATTGTATGAGAATCTTCACCCGAATTGTGGAGGTGATACACTGCGTGTATTAAACCGCACAATGTTTCATTTTTTAATTGATTTCTCTGAGCAGTTTTCGTTAAATTTAGTTTACTGAAAAACCGCTCAACTGCTGCGTTACTGAAGGGGAGACCTATCAGCGCACCAATGATAACCTCGAGATTTTTGAAACATTTGGAATTGGATGAATTTCTTGCAGCAAAAGCATGTTTCCAGTATTCCGTGACATTCATTCCTGTTGTCAGCCCGTCCAGACAATAATGTTCCCTCCATTCACTATCGAGGAGATTCACATCAACAAATTTCCTAAGTTGTGGTATTTGTAACATAGACGAAGACAGTGAATTTGGGTTAAGATTGGATGCATTAACTGGACTAAGGCATTCAATCAGGTCATAAATTGGATCTGAACACTGGAAACGTTCATGAATTTGTTTCAGCGATTCAACCAAGAAAAATTTACATGACGGGAAAAATTTGTCTAATTCAATGGGAGTAGCATTGCATTTTAATTTGTCAACAGTTTCTGTCCCTTTGACGCCCATATATATTCGCTCATTTTTAATGAGATTTACTGAAAAACCTGGGGAGGATGGATGAAGCTTGTCAATGGCTCAAGATTTAACGTATGTTGGCTTAAGTACGTCAGTAGCAATATTTTTCAATAATTTATGAACTTCATTTTTCACATTAAAGAAATTTGGTGACTCAGATTGAAATTGCCTATTGAATGAATTAAATCTACTAAGATTGTGTTCAAGAAACTCAAGGTAAGCAATGGTGAACTCGTTTCTGAAGGCTTGCACAATGCTGTCATTCACGTGGGTAGGATCAGAAAATGCGAGTTCGTTAAAATAGAGTTTAAGAGCATCCCATTGCTCTAACAATCGCGTTACGCACGCTTCCAGCGATAGCCACCTGGTTTGACCGGGAGCTAGTATCTTGTGCGGCTCTAATTCTACAAATTTATGAAATTCTCTGAATGCATTCTGACGCTTGGCACTTTGACTGAAGTGAGAATAGACATTTCTACAAAAGTCTTAAATGAATTTAGGTAATTTCAAACATGCATGGGAGGCAGCTAAATGGATCAAATGGCATGAACATTTAATAATTATCACATTAGGAATGTCATTCTTCAACAGAGTTGCAAAGGAATGTTTACTTCCCACCATAACGTTCGTTGTGTCTGAACAGAATGATAATATATTCTCCATTGGAATATCCTTTAATTGCAAACAATTTTTTACTGCATTATAGAGACCCTGAGCAGACGAGTCTTCAACTTCGACAAGATCCAGAAATGAACATTTCAATTCGCTACTGTCTGTATCATAATATTGCACTATAATACTCATTTGTGTTGTTGTGTTTCTGTCAGTGGTTTCGTCTATAATCAAATTAAAAACTCTATTACGAAGGACACAGGATAGGTTATTCCCAAAGTAGTGACCAAATACCTGGCGTATGACATTACTGGCTCTTTGTTTACCTAGACATACTTTCTTGAGAGGATCTTCGTTGGGAAACATAGAATTAAGCAATAGAATGAATGGCTCACACAATGAAATTGGCAGGTAGTGTTTTGAGAGGAAGGAACATATTCTAAGCTCTATTTTCCTAGCAGCCAGATCGATCGGATCATTCGAGATGATATACGAAGCAATGTCACTAGTTTTTCTATGTTCAAGTGAAAGATTTATGTGGCGTTGCGACTTAGCATGACGAGCTATATGCATTACAAATCGTGCAATAAGCCAAATCCTTATCGGTCGTCGATTTACTGCTCTTCTTCAACCAGCCTTTGAAACTTTCGTCATCCAACCAAGCAGATCTAAATTTTTGGGTTGCTGCTATCGACTTTTTAGCGGCAATCTTCTTGCGCTTTGGAGGCGGAGTGCGAGCAGGATCCTCATCAGACATCACTACTCTTCGAGATAGCTGCAGCTGCAATGTAGTGTACAATAATTAATTTTTTCTAGACAGAAACGGTAGATAACAAGCATGGGTGTGAAATCGAAGAAAATTTATATTGCTTTAACTTTGTAATTATTTGCGAAGAAAAACCATTATAATCATATAAGGTAGGTACCATTATTAATTAGCTAACGACCGCTAACGTTATGTATGATGTATAACATTTAAATATATCTTAATTGTTTGCTTTTTGCAATGATAGCTAAATATATTTTATACATAGAAAATGTAAAACCTTGCAACTGGTGTTACATATAGACACTAAAACTCAATTCTGGTCATAATGATGAAAATATTGAGATATAAATACTGTTCAACCGATCAGTACAGCAACATACGTTAAGTAAAATAAACCTAACTTGAAAGCGACTCTGTGAACGTGGATTTGCCGGCATTGTGAAAAGTGATAATCAGAGTTTTTTTAAAAATTTTGCGTTTTCAGAAATATATCCTTTGTTAGGTAGGCATTTTCTGCTCAATCGGACTAAAGCATTATAATAGGCATTTTCCATTCAATCTGACTAAAGCATTATAATTTATATAGGTATTTATTGATTAAAAAATCATTAAACAAATAACTTTATCTAAATAGCACGCGCGATGAAAATACAACATGCCACAATGCTATCGAACATTTAAACATACTCTATTGTAAGTTCAGTATTTGATTACAACCAAATTAATCAGCATGAAACATACATTACAGCTAAACATACTAACCTAAAGGTAAGGTATACACTTTTTTCAAAACTAGAGTCACTCACCTATTGCACCACGAGACACGTGAGACACATCTTATCACTTCGCAGTCTTTGCCCTTTGGGCCCGTTTGATCAATCGTGTCTGGTCAGGCGGAAACTCTCGCACCGACTACCGTGACTAAACGACGTTTGAACGATGCTTGATCGACGCTTGAACACGTTTCAAACGTAGAAGGAACGGTCTCTACTCTCTACTGTTCCCGAATTTAATGCGTTTTAGCTTTCAACTCATTGCTGATGCTTTTATCTAGAAACCAGGGTTGCGGAGTCGGTGGAATAAATTTGCGACTCCGACTCCGACTCCGACTCCACCTTTCCAGAATTTGGCGACTCCGACTCCGACTCCACCTTTTCAGAATTTGGCGACTCCGACTCCGACTCCACCTTTTCAGAATTTGTCGACTCCGACTCCGACTCCACCTTTTCAGAATTTGGCGACTCCGACTCCGACTCCATTTCTCCAGATTTTGGCGACTCCAACACCGACTCCGCCTATTCACAATTTTGTTGCTCCAACTTCACCTATTCATAATTTATAAGATGAATATTTTATTTCTTAACTAGTGTACACACACCGTCAAAAATGACGAGATTCAATACCTTTCTTCAACAAATTTTCGTTTGAGTGGAGTTTCCATGCTTTCAGCTTTTTCCAAAGGTAACTTAATTTTCTTATAAGAGTAATAAACACTCAGAACACAGCATTTTTGAGCCGCAAGAGAAGTAGTTATAGCCATTCGTGTCGTATCCAAGATACAGAAATTCAGCATTACTGAAAGCAACTGCGAACTTGTGTACGTATATTTTAATATGCAATACAGTACATTGCAATACAGTATATTGTAATATACAATACAGCATATTGTAATATGCAATACCCCGCCGAACTCGGTATTCACGATACAAACTTGAGTATATAAGGCTATGGATCGCTCTAATTGTGATGAAAGTGACTTATTATAGAGCTATTGCACAACGAAAATGAGTGTATTAATTGACCGTGAACTGGAACCAAGACCGCCAGTGCAAATTTTTTCCTATCAATTATTCTTAATAGCGTGACACAAAACGTATAAATAAACACACGACAGTCATCCTTAGTAGTAAACGGTTGCAGGTGTTGAAACCTGTGCATATATTCATTATATTCTTTATTATCGAACGACTTTTAAATTAACTACAGATTGTTAATAATCAAGATACTAGAGTACATGATTGGTCAAAAATGACGGGATCCAATGGTATCGTTTTGAAAAAATCTCAAGATAGAAATGGCAAACAAATATATCCATTGTAAAAGTACCCGCGATTAAAATACAGCATTCTCATACTTGTGACTGGTAAAACTCGTATCACAGATACGGTCATTAAGCATATTTAAAAACGTCACAAACGCACACAACAACCAAGCAAATTGTATAACATAATACCTATCTGAATTGTAATTTAAATTATTGTTCGCAAGAGGTTTTTAAAAAATTTGCCATACCTTTTAAGCATTTAAATGCCTTTGAAATTTAAATGCGATGAGCCGCATTTTCTTGACAGTTGATTCGATTTTCACGCAATGGTTTTTACTTATAAACATAAGTGAGCAGATGCCTGGTTTTTCATATTTCGATGGTATTTATGATACTGAGTTTGGAGACTGGTTACAGAGTTTTGTAGAGTGTGCGAAAGGCGGAAATTGAGGGTAAATGTGAATAAAAGTAAGGTGATGAGATGTTCAAGAGGTGGAGTGTTTGGAACTTTGGATGTGAGGTTGAATGGGGAAGTTTTAGAGGAGGTAGAGCATTTTAGGGACCTCGGGTCGGATGTGACTGTTAAGGATAGTATGGAAGTAGAAGTGAAGCATCGAGTGAGTGAAGGTTGTAAGACATTGGGTGCAATGAGGAAAGTTTTTGAATGCAGGAGTTTGAGTATGAATGTTAAGAGGGGACTGTATGAAAGTTTGATTGTGCCAGTTTTGTTGTATGGAGCAGAGTCCTGGGGGTTGAGAGCAGCTGAGAGGAGGAAGTTGGATGTGTTTGAGATGAAGTGTTTGAGGAGCATGTATGGAGTAACTAGAAGAGATAGGATCAGGAATGAGTTGGTTAGGGGGCAGACGGGTGTTATCAAAAAGTTGAGCAGGCGAGTGGATGAAAGAGTGCTTGGATGGTTTGGGCATGTTGAAAGAATGAATGTTGAGCGGCTGGTGAAAAAGATATATATGTCGGAAGTGAGTGGTCTTCGAGCGCGAGGTAGACCACGGATGAGTTGGATGGATGGGGTGAGACGTGCTTTGTATGAGAGGGGTCTGACTGTGGACGTGGCGAGAGGGATGGCTGCGGACAGAAGTGAGTGGGGGCAGTGTATAAGGAGGTAATTTTATTTTTGACGCGTTACTGGAAGCTGCCCGCGTGTGATGGGGTTGACCTGTCATGTGCGGGGGGAGGGGCTGCTCTCAATGAAGCGGTCGGGGTAAACCAGCTATGGCTATCGGGCCTGACTGTGGGAGGTGGTTATGCTGGGCTGCTGCTGATCCTGGCAGTTCAGGTGCGGCCAGTGCTGCCTCTCTCGCCACCTAGTGACTAAGTGTGGGGGTTGTGGCCTGCTGTCGGCTACCCTCCCATAGGGAGGATAAGCCCGGGATATGTATGTATTTATGATACTGTCCAAGCAAGCAGATTCCCATTGTAATGAGATAGGGGAAATTACGCACGAGAACATATACTTATCATTGACGGACACCTGGTTTTTTATTATATCGGGTGTCCTGTAAAAATGTCCCCGATTTTTAATTAATTATATCTCAGCTTTGAATTAACATATTTGAATTGCCTTTGTTCACAATTTGGTAAATTTTGTTTCCTTTTCGAATAATTTATGTTATTGAAAATCGGTTGAATAACCACTGTACAATGTCCAATTTACTGAAAGGAGTAGAAAAATTAATTGTTCAAATGAAAAGTTTTTAAAACAATATTGATATTCTTCCTTATTTGGTAGTTTCCATAAAACTGAACACACAAAAATTTTAAGGAGTAACAAATCATTACCTTATATAACGTTTAAATAAATAAAGTAATTTTAGTATCCAACGACATACCCTCCATTTCTCTCGAGGCAAGTATTACTTCTAGCCACCATTGAACGAAGAGTTTTACCCATTATTCCACCGTTTTCTATCGGTCCTTGAAACACTATTATTGAGGACACTTGAAACTTGAAACCTCTCAGAGGGTTTAAATACATAGTTGTATGTACGATACATCGTTATGAAATTATTCTCAACAGTAGGTATTGAGGAATGAAGAAGAACACCAGTGTTGTTTTTAAAACTTTCCCTTTGAACAATTTTTCTACTCCTTTCAGTAAATCGATCATCTTGAAGTTTATTCAACTGATTTTCAAAAACTTATATTATTTCAAAAAGAAACATAATTGAATAAATTGTAAATAAAAGACAATTAAAAATGTTAATTTAAGCGGAGATATTATCAATTAAAAAGTCCGGGACATTTTTGTGGGACACGCAGTATAGTATTGATTGTTCTTATACAATAAATGTGTCTCCTTTGAACAAAGTGTCTCCTTTGAACAAATTAATAAATAGGTTTAGCTATTTCGTGAGCGTAATCTCTCCTATGTTAGTACAATGAAGTTTTAGGATTTAAAACTTAAGAGCAATTGGTCAAACATTTATTTCAAATACAGAAGAACTTCAAGGGAACAACAGCAAGTCGTTTACCGAGATGCGCAAAAAGAGAAACCGTACCCAAGTTAGGCGGATCTTGAGGATTCCAACAGTACGCACAGGAGCGTCCTCTGTAAAATTTTTATTATTGAATTCCTTTAAAATGGAGACCGAAAATCTTCTTTAACGTAAGAATAGTTTTTAAAACGATGCTCGCTAAAAATAGAAGACACCCAATGGACGCGGCCGGTCATCAGCACGGTACTCCGGTAGGAAATTTTAGAGGCGTTCTGAGTAGAGAGATACAGAGTTTTAAGATGTCCGGTCGCCGACTAGGTGAATATCGTATCTTATTGTAAGATTACATATAGCACTAAGATTTTAACAATTAATTGACAATTAATTACCTTGAATAGTAAGTGCCTATTCAAGAGGCTGCACAAGCCGGGTCGAGGAGTTCAAGTCGCAGAAAGAGACTGCTTTTCACGCAATAGATATAAGTTAGAGGTACCAGACCCACTTTTATTAAAAGGACGACATGCTGCCCAAGCAGAGCAAGCTCAAAGATAATTTAATGAGTGAACGCCAAAGCGTCACAAGTAATGTTAATTAAAGCTATTTAAGGTTAATGCAGTCTGCTAGAAGCGCAAACATGGTTATTTATAGAAAGTTAAATTTAAACACAAAAACCGGAAAAAATATGCAGCTGCAAAACAAAAAACAACGAACAAAAAGATCTAATTTCATCAGTTTCAAATTCTTGTCTGTGAACTAAGAGAGGACAACTGAAGAAAACTTTTTCCTCCACAAAGCCGCCATCAGAAATACGGAAAATATTCAACAGGAAATTTCATTGAACAAACAAAATTGGCTGTTCGTCTTTGTTGGTTGATCTGTCTCCCTTTCACGCTCTTAGAGAAACTTAACTACTGTACCTGTGATGCGAGTTTCACCAGTGCACAAGTATTAGAATATTTTAATCGCGGGTGCTATTAGGATGAAAATATTTCTTTATGGTACACATCTGGAAGATTTCTATACAGACAATATCGAATCCCGTCATTTGACGAGTCGTGTACACAATTATATGTACTGAGTGTTTCAGAACACGAGGTACAAAATTGCACATCAAGTAGAAAATGGCCAAATAAACACTTTTTGTCCTATGAAATTTTCACCCAAAAAATCAGGGTCGGGAGGCATTAGGTGTTTATTGTTTTTAAGGTTTAAATTGAATGGCACAATTACTCGCGGTATTGATTCTGAATTTACTTTCCAAAAATTGTTCAAAATGTGTTCCACCTACATCTATGCACTTTTCGAATGTTAGCCTTAACGGCTGCCGAATATTAGGAAACACGTCTGGCATTAAGGTATCTCATCTGCAGCCACTGCAATTCTGGCCACAAGATCTTCCTCAGACCCAATGGGTGTAGCATAAACAAGGCTCTTCACGTGTCCCCAAAAATTGAAATCGAGTGGAGTCATGTCAGGAGATCTAGGAGGTCTTGCAACTAGCACATTTCGCCCGATAAACATAAATTCAAAATAAATATTGCGAGTAGTTTATTCATTAAATTTCACCCTTTAAAACAATAAACGGCTAATATCTCAATGTATCTTTCTTCGGAAAATTTTATAGAAGAAAAAGTTTTTATTTGGATATCTTCTACTTCCCAATTAAAAATCGGCGCAGTGTTACTGCAGTGTAGGCGCAGGGTTAGTGCAGCGCCGAGTACCGCGGCTGCGCAGAGGCTGCTCTCGGCCGCCACCTGAAGATGTCCGCCCATTTGCGCCAGTCGCGCCAGTGCAGCGCTGCTGCACTAAACCTCCATTGAGCAGACTGCGCTGCCGCAATGCAACTAGTGGCCACCACTCGTAAGCCGTTAAAAAAATAACGCGCGCAGTCGAGGATTACTGTGGTGAACTGCTCTTAGTAATTTACTGCAGTTCACCGCAGTAACCTCGACTACGCGCGGTAAAAAAAATTAGGGTAATAAAAATACTGTTTTGTTATTTTCACAACTTTACTCGTTCTTCGCTCACACTACGAAGAAAACTTGTTGTTGCATATCCTTTTTGCGTAAAATAATCGGTCAGTATAACGTTTCGCCGTCATCATCGAAAATGAGCGTCGTCCATGTATAAAAAAATTTGCGTAGATGGCGATAATTATCGAGGCTGACTGCAAAAATGTTAGTGGGATATGAAACATACGCACATTTTTAGCCTACCTACTTAGATTGAGTTTGAAAAATAACAGGACGGAAGTTCAGTCATTTGGTTACTGGCCCTTATAAATACTTCACCATACATCGGAGTTACTCTGACTGTCAGAGCAACTATGAACTAATTCTAAATACATCCCTAATACAAACAGAAGTAATTTTCGACAGGATATTTTTATAGTTGGAGCGTGGTTAGAAAATTGTATAAAGTTGTTTGTGTTCCATGAAAATATTCAAGAGCTATTGGATTATGTATTCAAGATTCGATAATTAAGTCACAGTATTTCCGACAGTCAGAGTAACGCCGATTTATGATATATCTGTCAATATTTTAACAACGCAGATACCTACACTAAATAATATAATTCATTCAATGGCCCCAAAGCTACACATTTTAACAAATCTACAATTTATGCCCATTTATTTACGATGGAGGGCACAGAGTATTTCCGCAAACCTTGGTTACGAAATGGTAATATACCACGTATGGTTAGGTAAGCAGCTGTATTAGATAACTTGGAAAATATTATAATGATAGTTCAATTTCGGTAATTAGTAGTTACTATAAAGAACCTCACACCTCTGAAGAATAAAATTTTTATGAACCCCTACCGATGGCCGGGATTAACAATATATTCGCGAATTCAAGCAAAATATTTAACACCGGCTATTCAATGATAAAATTCATCAATTGGATGTTTTTGATAGTAGAATTTACTTCCACGAATATGTTGTTTGGATGGGGAATGGCTTCTTTACTTAGTGCTCATGAACTAATCATAAGTACAGATTAATCCTCGAGGCTCATTTAAATTATTTATTAACATTATTATTGGTAAGAATATTGGCATCCTACCTACAAGAGTATCAATTAAATGCATAACACATGCATCAATGGAACGTTCCAACTGCAAATAATGCTTTCGCGAAAATATCGCATTACTCTCGAGAATGAATCATAACGATAGCAATGAAAAACTCATTATTAGGAATTATCATGAGCTTGGCGCGAACTTCATTTGTCGAAACTTTAATTGATTTTAAAAAGCCTTGCAGTCGGAACACTCCTACCGCCATTGAATCCACTGGCTCATTGAAGTATTCGCATGCAGAATAAACATCTACTCCTAGTGAATCTCCATCAATGTATTTAATAATCCCAAGTTCGCCACTCTTAAGAATAATCCCGTTATCTTTAGCACCAAGAAGTCCAGCTTTGTAACCAGTGTGACCAATGAAAATTCTTCCCTTTGAACTTTCGTTCTGAATTTCGGTCTTGTCGATTTTCTCATTTTCAAGACTCAAATGTTTCGCTAACTGTTCCAGTACTCTATTCTTGCCTGTGAGCCTATATTTTATCATGCCTAAATAATTTTCGAATGAGAAACATGAAATATTCCCTAAAGGCCCAAAATTTATATAATCGTCAACAAGATGGATAACACTGTGAACGTTATACGATAAAAAACTATCACCGTAAATTTTTTTTGAGCCTTGCACAAAATTTTTGAGCATCTGTTCTACAGCTGGGATGTTATCCTTTTCACCGTCTACCAACAGTAGTCTCATAGACAAACTCAAGTAAAGAAAGTTTACATATTGAGAAGTGGGTAGTACATCTTTAAACAAAACAATGCCTACGTAAAGCAATACAAAACGAAACTCTGTAGCTTTCCAAAATGAAACTGTGCGCATTCCTCCACTAAGTTTTCTAGAAAATTCTGAGGGAATGTGTTTTTGAAGTTCTTTTATGAATCCGTCAAGCGCAACAATTTTTTCGTCAGGCAAATGACACTTATTTTGATGCTTCTTACTAGATTTCAGCCTTAGCATGATCTTTTTTACAATCCCT
Organism: Morinoia aosen; assembly: GCA_030386875.1. Lineage (NCBI taxonomy): Eukaryota > Metazoa > Arthropoda > Malacostraca > Amphipoda > Talitridae > Morinoia > Morinoia aosen. The sequence goes on along the minus strand of CM059574.1, from coordinate 56,965,196 downwards.
AAACAAACTAGGTGCATATAATCCAAGGGTACATTTGAAACCAAGCCAACGTTTAGATTTTCAAGCAATGACGTCACACCTGGTTTATGATGAGAAATATCGTACTTTGAGCGGAAGCTCTCATTGGTTCTTTTCGGTGCGTTCAAATTGGGTAATATTACATGCCCACCTGAATACTGGCCTTTTTGAACGCATCGTTCACAACTGTTATAGCTATTATGATTGACGATACACTTCAGGTCTGCTCTAGCAACAGCATCAGCTACAATAGCATGCACTACAACAGGGTGACACTTTCCTCCTATACGGATTCCGTTTCTCTCTAATATTTTAATGTCTGACAAAGTCTTTTCAAAAAGCGTATTGATGTGCGGCATTTTGTTGGATTGTTCATTTTCAGACAGATAAATACACGCACAAATTATTTTATTCAATTTGAACACTTTTATTAGTATTGGATATGCGTGATGTTTCCTTGAATCGTTAAACAATGGAATTCCATCGATGTTAATCAGCAATTTTATTACATTTGGAGCTTGGGTCTGAGAGTCGAGATGAGCTTTTAAAGAATTCGGCCAATTTTCAAGGTGAACGTAGCGTCCATATTGCCAGCAATTATACGAAATGCCCGAAATATCCTCAGCTGTCAAAGTTTTTGCTGTTAGTGACAGTCCAGGAAAAAATTCATGAAGATTGTGCAGTAGTTTTGTGACTGTAAGAGCAGGAACATTGGGGCAATCTACAGTCCAATTAACAATTGCAGCTTCTATTTTGTCTTCAGTGCTGAGAATTGTATCCGCCATCAGTTCCTTTGTCTGACATGAATTTGAATTGACCTTAGAACTTGCATAAGGAAGATCTTCAAGAGTATCCCTCAACGAATTTTCATCAACAGAAGCCTCCAACTCATTAGCTGATATTGAACCTGTAAGATCTGAAGAGGTATACTGGGCTTCATGGCTAACAAATTCGTTGTTTTTCTTATTAGTAATAGCCAGAGGATTTTCAGGCGCAAAAACTTCGCACTCGTACTGCTGTGGTTTATGAATGGTATTAGGTAAAGGGTCCAGTGAAGTATCGTGACGAGGAACACAGTCATGCTCAGAAGGCACATTTTCAATCGAAGAAATATGACCATCTTGGCTTGCATGCTGATATTGACGATCGAGAGCAGTTGTTAAAAAATTTTGGTTGCCAGTAGAGAGCAAGGGACCTTGTCTCCGCCGTCTCTTATGACGAGCTGACAGCGTGAGATAGGGTTTATATTTTTTCCCCATTTAAGATCGGTCTTAAATGTTCGGATAAACTCTAGGAAATAAATTCAATCTGAAAATATATACAAATAAAAAAATTAGACAATGTAACAAAGCACGTATGTACAAGTGACTTAGTTTTGAATGCAATCGGCAACATCATCAACACAAATACACTTGGTGCATAAATTAAAATAATGTGCTCTAATTTTCAACAACCTCGGTAGTAAAAAATATCTTATATTCAGCTGAATATATTGATGAGGATGAAATGATTTTCATCGATATGTTTATTGTATTCTCCGCCTGATTTTATCATATGGTATGTATACAGCCTACAGTCTAACCAACACTGCGTGCAGTCACATATACTGCCTATGGTCTAACGCACACTGCCTGCCGACTCACGTACATTGCCTGCAGCCTCAAAGACTTCAAGCTTAAAAGACTTCATAAAGGAAAAATTATCTACCTCATTTGGCCGATATCAAATTATATATTAACTGATTTCAATATGCATTTTTGACTATAGAATCCGATAATCATAACCATTTAATCGAGAAATCGAAACATTTTGAGTTATAGGTATTTGAAGATATTTATTTTCTATCTATTGCTAAAGGATAACAGACTTCAGAGATATTTATAGTCCTATTCTAGAATCCTAGAAAGAACGTGAGAAAAAAAAATAAAATTTGGTGATACATATATTGTGCAATAATGACATCGTTTAAATTAACAATCAGCAACTTTTTCTGAATCAATACCTTCGGGAAGGCTCAAGTAGATTCCTGGCATAGGCAGTTTCTTAAAAAATGTATTAATTACACCAGCTCCTGATTTGATTAAATAGTTACGTTACGTAAAGTTTTAATATGTTCAACATTTTCTGATATTGTCGTTTTTCAGAAGGCCTAGTTGAAAATATTTTTTAAATTATAAACTATCATTTTTAATAAGGCAAAAATTTTACAAACGAGTAAATTAGGCCTAGTTGTTAATATTTTTTTCGCTGTAAAAAATGGCAGGCTTAAATATTTATTCTGACAAATAAAATGTCTAGGCCCTAACGGTATAAAAAATGAATTATTATTGATTTAAAAGTATTTGGTATGATTTAGTGGTCTGCTGTGAATATTTAGTTGCCTTTCATCTAAAATAGACAAACGTTTGCGGTATGCGCAACTGACACCAATACTGCTACGGTGTTTGAATGTTGATACCACAACTACCAAAGGACGAACGGACAAAAACATAAAAAGACGCACTATGTGCAACTAAACTGGATTCATAATGCAACGTAAACAACTCAAAAACCAACAGCCAACACAAACGAACCGGGATAAAATTTATTAGAGAAAGGTAAACGAGCGATCTTTCAGACTAAGTTAAGTTGTGCTGAACTCTGACGTCACCTTACTTCCCGAACCTCCAAATGTCAATAAAATCCTAGTAATAGGATAAAAACTCAGTACATCTGACGTTAACATGATGCATGAAAAAAATACGAAAAATATGCTTACGATTCGAAGACATGGATCATGCAAACCTACACTAACAATACAAAACAGCTATAGGTCCGTATATGATGAATCAATGTTAGAGTCTGCCGTATACAGCAATAACAACAACGACTTCCCTTCGCAAAATATCTCGCAAAAACCGAAATGTTCAATTTGTTACGACTTTTTAGCCTCTGACGACTCTATCAGTAAATTCTTGCTTAATCCACTTTTCAACACCTAACTTGTACGTTACTATAAAAAATCACTCATCTAAAAACTTTTTCCTTCTGTATGTTGAATTTCACTTCAGACAAACTAGCATTTCCCCTTAATCACATCAAAATCTAACCTAACCCTACACCGAGATTTCACCGGACTAACAATATCGATCGCACAACTTCTCTTCATTGACCCAAGATGACAACTGAAGTTAACCGGCGATCGGATAGGGGCATCGAAACTTAAAAATTTACTGCTTATGTTCATTCGTCGTTCGTAACCAGTATAATCGAAGCAAAGGAAGCACAATTTGGAGTATTTAATGAAAATTTATATAGTAGATTCATGGTTGATTTTCATTTATGGTATTAAAGGGATCCATCACCGAAATGCCAGTTAAAAACTTTTAATTTATTTGAAAAAATTAAGGAATGATGACCGATGGACGACCTGGTTCACTGCCGCTGTTTATCGTACCAAGAACCCATGTTGTCATACTACTTCCACAGTCACAATATTTTCATAACATTTTCGTTAAATTTCAATTAAAGTGTCAATATTGCAAAATATGTATATCCTGAACAATTGGTAACAGCAACAAACTACCACAAGGGATTTTTTTTTAAATTGCACATTTTACCCTTAATGGAATGAGTACGTATATCAGGGCGAATGTTTTTAAAGATGTCATTAAGGGAATCAATCAATCCGTCATAATATGAAATTTTCATCATTGTATTAGAAAAACTACGATCAAATAAAAGAATATGCTGAATATGATTCACTTCTTGATCCCAAGACCCTACCCTTTGAGCCAAAAAAGGTTTAAAAGTTTTGTTTGTATAATAAATAGTTCATTACTCGTTATGAAGAATCAATGAAGTGTATAAAATAAAGTGTAACTACGATGTGTCCACATTACTTAAAATAAACCAGGAAATCATTCACAAATATTGTATTCATTTTATATGCCCTCAGGCGGTTCGTTCAATTAATGCATAACCATGTGGCGAATTTTTAGCATATTTCTTATTTTCACCACTTGGGCTACTTCGCAAAGAAGTATTGTAAATTAAATTACTTTTCTATGTTCTATTAGTGGTGCCTGTGACAGACGCAGTGATTATTTTGGCATAGATGAAAAAATTATTTTTTGTTTTTTAATAACACACTCTCTTGCATATAGGAATAAAAAACCATTGACAATAGAAACAAGCATGAACATGACTATATGTAATTCAAAAAGAATATAGAATATAGAATAAGTTCATTATTCTATATGTAATTCAATATTAGAATGAACTTCAGTTGACCATTGGCGGCTCAACGCAGTGAGTGCTGCGGTAACGCGCGTGTAGTTTTCACTGCGCTGAACTACTAGTGGCCACAATTGATTTGCTGCAGCGACAACTACTGGAGAGAGGTGCTGCGCTGAACCTGCCCTAAACTCCACTTACTGCGCCGAACTGCAGTAAACCATTCGAGACACTGCGCCGATTTTTAACTGGGTTGGTGTGCAATTTTTTGCCTCTTATTCTGAATCTGAAACACCCTGTATATTTCTGACAAGTGTTTTCTGAGTAGGTAATGTAGGCATTGTCTACACTGAGAAGCATAGATATGCATCAACAGTGTTTTATTACTAAGTATGCACTAATTCAGTGAAATTATAGTAGTTAATTCAATGACTATGCTTCAAATCCCCAAAATTATGATATACGTGTAGATAAGGTAGGTAAGATTTGCACACTGCCTTTTCTTCTTTGTATCTACACTATGCAGGGTAACAATGCAGAAAAAGTGTCATATTATTGCTCAACACTATGTTATATTTCGGCTATAATAAGCAAAAGTTGTTCTGCTTTCATTGCAGGGGCCTGACGTTTTCGGAAAGTTTTTTTTTACGAATAAAAGTCACTTCTAGCTTCTTTGCGTATATTATGATACTATCTCTTATTTTCGTCTAACTTTTTACTTTGTATTGGACACTTTGTTATTTTAATAAACGCCCAGGTTCTTCTCATTTCGTGTTTTTTGGAGCAATTTGAAACGTTTCCAGCAAGAGAATTTGTACTATTTCATAAATGCAAAAACCATTGCAGCGGAGATAGTGCATTGTTTTCAGTTACAATGTGTGTGTGACTGTAAGTGAAGTTTTTGCTGGTGTGAGTAATTATTTTCATTGCAGCTCGTTTACATCGTATTTTTATTTTTTTCGTGTCTCAATGCCGATATAGATAACCTTACAACATTTCCAAATCTTCCCTAGCAAGAAGTAATTAATTACATAATGCTACAAAACAAATACTATTTCAGTTTTTTAAAATGTATCAACATAATTATATAATTCTGCATTTCAGCGTATACTAGCTTAGAAACTGGGGAGTGATACGAAGATAAAAATTAAACATGATGATGATATAGTGAAAAACAATATAACTCTGAAAGAACCAAATTACATTCAAGGAATAACTTGAGAAATGAGAAGAAATTTTTATTATTAATACATGTTAACTTGACTTAAAAACACGGAAGCCATATCAATTTTGATAACATGACTTGAAAACTAGAAGTCTTTGTGCACTAGACCATAGCTTCAGGTTTCGGCAAAGACTACTCATTGGCAATGAATCATAACCAAAAGACTAGAAATGTTTATGATCATTATCAATCAATGCATCATTTTGAGCATACAGAGTTACCACTCTTTATGTGAGTAGAATGTATTGCATCAGCTGAAATGTTCTGCAAGTCACTTGCAACACATTTACTACTATTTTCCAGTTCCTATGTATTGATTGAAGGAAAAATGAACAAAACAGAAATATACAGAATGAATTTGCGATGCTTTCAATTACTAATTCCTGTTTTTAACTACAAAATATACATTAATGCTGAGTACAAAAATTATATTTCGCACTCGTAGGTTTCTCATATATATCTGTGCAAACCCTCAATGACTAGATAAGATGACGGTATTAGGTGATAGGAATAAATACGCTGTTTCAAACTTAGAACAAAACAATCAACGAAAACATTGCGTATTTTTTAGATTTTTCAGCAAAGCATTTTAACTCTGTTTTGGTTTACTTCTAGTTTTAAAGAATTATAAATAATTTTTAGCAAAAATTAGAATCGAAGACACCAAAAAATAGCGACTCCAACCACGACTCTACCACATCCGAATGAACGACTCCGACTCCGACTCCGACTCCACCACATTCGGAAAAGCGACTCCGACTCCGACTCCATCACACTTCAGAGTAGCGACTCCGACTCCGACTCCGACTCCACCACACTTCAGAGAAGCGACTCCGACTCCGACTCCACCCTAAAACATCCGACCCCGGCGACTCCGACTCCCGACTCCGACTCCGACTCCGCAACCCTGCTAGAAACTATCTAGGAAATTGTAAGAACAATCTAGATTTATAGCCATTATCTAGAATACAAAATTCGCTATCTAGATCGAGTGAAAACTATCTAGATCTAGCTATTTTATGGCTAGAGTGGCAACTATGGCCCGTCAGGAGCCAGGGGCCCAGGGTTGCCAACTCAGTGAAGCAGTTTCCAGCCAGATCTCTCAATTTTTGTAGCTATAATTAGCCAGATATTATGAAAGTGTAGCCATTTTTATAGCTAGCTAATATTTTACATATATTTCAACGATATTTCTAAAAAAAATAAATAAATGAAATGAATAAACCTAAGCAATAATTCAAATCATGAAACGGGATTTAGAACACTATCAGTATGCCTACCTGACGCGCCAATTATTTCTCACCTATTAATCTCGGACACGATTGATCGAGTTTTAAACGAGGGCAAACGAGATAGAGTTGATAGTGATACAGCCCGAAAGACCCACGCATTGGCTTTTATACTTTTAAATATTTTATTGCATGTGTATTCTGAGCTCGCTTAAAATTGTGCTTACTTTCTACGTTGGGCTTAGCTTGTTCTTCAACTGAAGCAATCGTATTTCAATTAATCCTAAGCTATGAGCATGAACACAGAATTCCGCTAGAAATTCGCTGTCATCATTTTCAAGCTAGATTTATAGATATCCGCTAGACTGATTTCTTCTCCGCTAGTTTACTTAAAAATTAGCTAGATCTAGCGAGAAATTAGCTAAGTTGGCATCCCTGGCCAGGGCAGGCGTATGCTGCTTGCTGCAGCCTGCAACGCAACGTGCGTACGTACTAGTCTCGCTTGAACATGTTTCAAATGGAGATGCCTATACGGATCGTGATTGGGAAAGAGTTCTAGAGTATTTTCAAACGACGACAATGCAACGTTAGATGTTTTCCTACGTGTTTTGATGCATTGATAACTATGTAATCTTTCGGTAGGCATAAAACCCTCTAATTACCCTGTTTCTGCACATTTTACCCTATTATTACCTCGATTACCCTATAAAAAAGTACTACCCCCATCGTTACCCCGTGAAGGGTCTGATTACCCTATAATAGGGTAATTACCCTGCTCGTGGAAACACTGGCTGAACACCTTGTCTGGAATTTCTCTCGCCAATGAATTTCTTTTCATAACAAAGAGAGTGACGCCCAAAGTGCTACCTTGCGGTGTGCCATTAGCAAGTTCTTTTGGGGACGATAGAAGGTGTCCAACTCTCACGTGGAAACGGCGATTTTTTAGAAATTCTCCCATGAAGCCTGGCAACCTTCCCTTTAGGCCGGCGGACTCTAGGTCCATCAATATACCGTGACGCCACGTCATGTCAAAAGCTTTTTTGAGGTCGAAGAATACTGCCGTTACATATTTGCCGGCGGCGAGCGATTTCCGTATGTAAGTATCAAATCTTACGAGATGGTCGATTGGCGCACGATGCTTCCTGAAACCACATTGTATGTCAGCGAAGATCTTGTTATTTTCCCCTGTCATACTTCCAGGTATTCTGTCAGTCGACGGTTTATCATTTTTTCATACGTCTTGCACAGACAACTTGTCAATGAAATGGGCCTATAATTTTTTGGGCCTGTGTGGTCCTCGCCTGGCTTGGGTATAGGCAGTATGATGGCTTCTCTCCATGGTGGATAGATGTATTGTTCCATCCACATTTTATCGTAGACTTGCAACAGGTACTGATGAGCATAATCCGGCATATTTTTAATCATAAGGTTACTTATGTTGTCTGGTCCTGGAGGGGTGGTTCTATTTGTCTTGATCGCTGATGTTAGTTCGTTGATGGTGAACGGGTTGTTATATGGTTCGTCATTGCTGCTAACAAAGTCTACTGGTATTTGTTCAACGTGCTGCTTGTATTGACGGAACTCTTCTGAATAATTCTCGTCGCTGGATGTGTGTGCGAAAGTTTCTGACAGTTTTTCCGCTATATCTGAGGTTGTTGAAAAGAGGACGTTTTCTTCTTTTAATATTGTTATTTGTCTCTTTGCCCTACCGTGGATTCTATTTATTCGCTCCCAAATGCAACTGCTTGGTGTGGTTGTGTTGAGCGTTGAAACATACTCGCGCCAATTCTTCAGCTTCGCCTCTCTGAAGGTACGTGTTGCCACCGCTCTTGCCCTCTTCCATTTGACTTTGTCTTTCTGCATTCCAGTGCGTTTGTAATCTCTGTAGCACTTTTCACGTTCCCGCCACACACTCTTGCATTCAGGTGTCCATCAAGGCTTCGCGCAGTGACGTCGTATCTTGTATTTTGGAATCCACTTTTCAGTAATGTACCTGAAGAGCCTGTACAGTTCTTCGACTGCCATTTCAGGACGGCTTGGCAGTTCCTGCTGCTGTGTGCGTCTCCACGTTGTATCATTGTGGTATTCTTTCCATTTGCTCCTTTTGAAATTCCACCCCTCAGTTTCAGTTCTCCCGTCACCTTGTTGAAGAGTTACCGACAAAATTATTGGAAAGTGGTCACTACTATATACAGAAGAGAGCACTACAGATTTCAAGTCCGGAGTGATGTCGGCAGAGGTCGGCGTGAGGTCAATCACAGTACCAGATATGTGCGTGGCTGAGCTACCATTAATAATATTGAGATTATTTTGGGTGAGAAGGTTTTGCATCATGCGGCCTCGGCGGTCTATTTTCCTGCTTCCCCAATCCGTGTGGTGAGCATTGAAATCTCCCATCACCACAATCTGCGGGGGCAGTTCGTTCAATATAACTGATAGCTCCCCAAAGTCGGCATCGGCTCCAGGTGGTAAGTATATAGATGCAATTGTCATTATTCTATAATGATTTAGGTGTATTCTTGATCCTATAATTTGTAGCGATGTCTGAATCTTTATTTCCTGGGTTGGTATTGAAGAATGAATGTATAGCGCTACTCCTCAATGATATCTATTATTGAAGTGGCCTTGTTTGCACAGTCCATTGTATCCAGCTATTGGTGATATAAAATCATTGCCATAAAAGGTTTCTTGTACTGCCACAACAGCTGGTTTGTGAGTGTCTGTTAGGTTGATTAGATCTTCTTTTGATGACGTCATTCCTTGGACATTCCATTGTAGAAAGGTTTCCCTTCCTTCAGTACCCATCGCCATTTCCTCCTGCCACCTCCTGTTCTTCGCTGATCGCTGCCGCTACCAGCCTGTCCTCTTCTTGGGGATCCCTGTCTATGGTCATCTCTAGGAGTGCCACGTGCTTTTGGTAGCGTTTTATTCCTTTCCAGTGCACAGGACTTTCTCAACTCTTCCTCATACATATCTATATCTTCATCTGGAAGACTCCATTCCGTTATTTGCTTATGCTCGGAATTTCTGTTATCTTTCCTCCGGTTCTCCTTTTCCCTCTCTGAGGCTGTCGTACCCAAGAGAAGGTTGATTGTGGTGGTGTAAATTCTTCCTGTGCGGGGACTTTCACAGACTACTTCAGTCGCAGCGCACACCTTCCCATAAGCAACCGGCCGTCCACTGCCACTATAGACCGACCGGGGCCCCGGCCCCGGCCAACCCCGGCCATTTTGGCTGACCCCGGCCCCGGCAAGCCCCGACAATTTTCGCAGACCCCGGCCCCGGCCCCGGCCCCGGCAAAATAGTGCCCTAAACCGGGGTTTTGGCCAAGGTTATTAGTTTTTTACAAGACCTTTTTCACTTCAAATTAATCCAAGTCAAGGTCAATTTAATCCAAGTCAGATTCAAATTAATCCGAGTCAAGTGCAAATTAATGGAAGTTAAATTCAAATTAAACATGCTAAGTATCCAGCATCAGGAGGCAGAGTGTGATTCAGATCTTTGAGCGGAGTAACATATAGAAATCAATTACAAAAACTTCGTATTAAATATATATTAAATTTGTTTTTTAATTCTACAATAATGGCAGCGTGATTCCATTCAAAAATTTATGTTCAAAAACAATTTTATGTTACACATGCACATACACATAGTAGTATCGAGGATTTAATTACTCATTTAGAGATTTGCATGCATGAAATTTCGTTTTAACACATATATAAAGTTATATATGCATGCAACTACGAAAGATTACCATTGGATGATATGTTGATTTAACCTTTGAAAGGAATATAGCAACGAGGTCTGTTTTTGCTCGTTCAAACGATTTTTGTAAAAACAAGTTTAATTTTTTTCACCGATCGAGATGATATATTTGCCTAGGCCTATTCATTTGAAGGGATGGCCCAATTTTTCTCGCTATTGCAGAATTGTATCTTTGTAGTAATGTACTCATATAAATTGTAATCAAATGGTATCGTACATGAGTACTCAATGAATCGCATTTGCTCATTTCTTTTAAAGGCTAAATCTACACATCGTCCAGTGGCAACCATTTGTAATAGCATGCACATTTGATTTTATAAATGTGATAAAGGGGAATTTCAGGAATGTAAATCTTCAAATGAGTGTAAATAAATTCTCAATACTATGTGTATCTGTAACATAAAAGTAACTTTCAACATAATTATTTGAATGGACGCATACTGCCATTAATTTAGAATTATAAAACAACTTTAATGTGTAGTATAATACGAAGTTTTATAATTGACTTCTATCTGTTACTCCGCCCAAAGATCTGAATCGCACTCTGCCTCCTGATGCTGGATACTTAGCGCATTTTACGACATCTTGTTTTAATACTGCAGAAATTTTATGTATTCCTTGCTGAAAGGAAAAATGTTCTTCTTGCTCATCACATCCAACAGATACATATTTAATACAAAAAACGCTCTGATTAACGAGGGGTTCATGTCGATTCGTAATTCAATTTGGGGCTGGATTAATTTGAACTTGACTCGGTCTGATTTGAACTTGACTTGGCTTGAAATGAATTTGATTTGGATTCATATGAACTTGACTTGGATTAAATTGAAGTTGATTTAAATTAATTTGAACTTGACTTGGATTAATAATTTGAAGTGAATAAAGCGTAGTGTACCCGGCTACCCGGCCCCGCCCATGAAAAATTCACGTGTCTTTTAAATGAATTTAAAACGATTTCTCAAGAGATTTGCGATTTCAGTGCAATCCTGAAGAATATGCAGTAACTGAGAAGAAAAAGCAGTATCTATGCTACCATCCAGTGTAATTATAATCCAGTGCGCAGTTATTGACATGGAAAATTGAGAAGACGCTATTGAGAAGTTAATTTACTTCTGTATTTCCTCTGAAATAGCAAACTGAATATGGATCCTGAGGTCCGAAATTAGTCTTGTTGTAATTATCTTCTCTGATGGAACTTGAAACTTCTTAATCAAAAACCCTACAAAATTAAAAAAAGTTTCCTTTCCCATAGGGTCGTAAGGATTGAGCGCGTCACAAAACCAGTAAATTAACAATTTCTCTCTATGTATTTGGTCAGTATTGTTTGGCTCCCAGTTTTCAAATTGAGTAAGTATTTAGTTTCTTTTAAAGTCAGCTGTTTGCCAGTAGGCGAAGACGACTTACTGCAATCGTCAGTTTTGTCACTGCTTCAACCTAAAATGCTTTTGTTTGTTTTCAATACATAGACATTTAGTTTTTCTTCTTGTTCGTTTTATTTCTATTTTCAATTCTTATTCGTTGTTGGTTTTTCTTCAGCTTCCAGAAATTGATCATTTTGTGTCGATTTTGGAGGGCCCCATAAATATTCAGTTGAGAAAGTTTTCTAAGATGCACCAGCCGCTCCTCGTCGTATATTTGCTTCACAAATGGTGCACTGTGGTGATCCCAGCGGCAAGCCGCGGACCTCCACAAGACCTGAGAAAAGCTGCCTCCAGACTACAACCGCATCCGTTCCAGAGCACCTCCGGACCCGAAGCGCCTAGTCAACCAAACACGGGACCTGAGAGAAGCCGCCTCGCGACTATGAGAAAAGGTGCCCGTAGGTGCCCGTAAGCTACAACGGCTTCCTGCCTCCAGCACCACAGGCCCACAAACTCGCGACCAATCAGGACTCACGCCCGGACTCAAGGCTTGCACTCGAGGCCTACATAAGGCGACCCCAAGAAGGCTCGCACTCACTCAAGCCCTCGTCCTCGTTCAAGTCACATCTCCAGCACCAGCCTCGTGTTCCCGCATCTAGCTTCCGAGACCGACTTTGTCTCTCGCGTACCTGCACCAAGCTCCGGAGACCGGCCCTGCCTATCGACGCCCCAAGGTGTTGCAAGGTCTTAAACCTAGTAGCGTCGTGACGCTTCAAGGTGTTTCAAAGCCTTAAAAAGGTCACGTTGCAACGCCCCGCGCCGGCGTCGTCGGCCAAGCCGCTCTACGACATCTCTCGCCCGCTCCGGCCGGCTATAGCCTCGCCGTAGCTACTTACCAGCTACAACGGTGAACCGCGTGACGGCTGGGCCCGACCCAGCTGACTAGCCTCGTCTCGGCGCTCCGCTAGCACCAGCTGACCTGTTCGTAACAGTCGCACGACGTAGCACCAATCATCACGTCTCGCCGCTGCGTTCGTAAGTAGCGTCCTCGCGGACGTTACCCGCTATTGGTGCTTGTTTCATTCATTACGTAATTCTCGCATAGTATTGTATTTCAATCATCACGTATTAGTGCTATTCTCGCATTGGATTGTGTTTCAATCATTACGTAATTTATGTCATTTTCGAATAGGATTGTATTTCAATCATCGCGTATTAGTACTATTCTCGCATATGATTGTGTTCCAATCATTACGTCATTCCCGAATAGGATTGTGCTTCAATCATCACGTATTTGTGCTATTCTTGCATAGGATTGTGTTTCAATCATTACGTCATTCCCGAATAGGATTGTGCTACAATCATCACGTATTGTGCTATTCTCGCATAGGATTGTGTTTCAATCATTACGTCATTCCCGAAGAGGATTGTGCTTCAATCATCACGTATTTGTGCTATTCTCGCATAGGATTGTGTTTCAATTTATGTCATTCTCGAATAGGATTGTACTACAATCACCACATATTGGTACTATTCTCGCATAGGATTGTGTTTCAATTTATGTCATTCTCGAATAGGATTGTACTACAATCACCACATATTGGTACTATTCTCACATAGGATTGTGTTTCAATCATTACGTACTTCTCGAATAGTATTGTATTTCAACCATCACGTATTAGTGCTGTGTTCCAATCATTACGTAATTTACGAGTAACGAACAGGGCTCATAGTAGTCACCGAGGGCCCAGTGTAATGGTCCGTGTTCCGTGTACCTAACAGTCACCAATATAATTACCGTGTTACCCCCGTGTTGTCCATATCCTGCCGAATACGGTCGTACCTCAGGCACTCGCTTCGGGCTATCCTATCACGAAAAAGATAGCTCAAAGTCTACCCGAAGCGTGTTGCAGCCTGGGGGAGAACACCACAGCACACCTCAATTTCTACACTCTTCACCGATTTGTGAAAGTGATCCCATACTGCTGACGCTCTACTTATAGTCATTATACCGGGTGTCCCACAAAAATGTCACTGAGTTTCAATTGATTATATTTCCGTTTTAAATTTGCATATTTCAAATTTCATTTGTTCAGAATGTAGTAAATTTTATTTAATTTTGAATAATTTATGCTTTTAAAAAACCGTTTAATAACAACTTTACATTGATCGATTACCTGAAACGGATAGAAAAACTAATTTTTCGAAGGAAAATATTTTAAAACAATATTGCTGTATTTCCTTATTTTGCACTTTCCAAAAAACCGGACAAACAAAAACTCAAAAGAGTAACAAATCAATACATTAAATAAAGTTTAAATAAAAAAAGGAATTTAGTATCCTTCGACATACCCACCATTTCTCTCAAGGCAAGCATTACTTCTAGCCACTATTAAACCAAGAGTTTTGCGGGTCATTTCACCGTATTCTTTTGGTTCTTGAAACACTTCAACTCGTTGTCGAAAAATTATTAATGATGGAGGTGATGTTTCGAAAACGCGTTTTTTCACAGTAGGTATTGAGAAATGAAGAAGATCACCAGTGTGGTTTTTAAAACTTTTCCTCTGAATAGTTTTTCGGCCTCTTTCAGTAAATCGATCACTGTAAAGTGGTTATTAAACGATTTTCAAAAACTTGAATTATTCGTAACATGAAAACAAGAACCAATCTAAAATGGAACATACGTTTAATGGCAAACGCTTCGGAATCTCTGATTCCATCATCGGGGCTGTAAAACAAGGAATAAAATACTTACTGTGAAATACCTACTGTGAATACATCGTTCACAAGAAGAGGCCCTAAAATTCTTTGACTACATAAATGGATATCACGCCAAGATAAATTTCACAATGGAAACTGAGCAGAATTATAAATTGCCCTTTTTAGACGTTCTCCTAAAGAAAACTAATTTAACGTTCACCACCTCTGTTTATAGAAAACCTACATTTACGGAATTATGTATCAATTTCTTCAGTTGCATTTACAAGGATTACAGTAAAACAAGTGTCACTACATTATTGCATAGAGCATACTGTATTTCAAATTCATATAAAATATTTCATGACGAAGTGAAATATATCACAAAGTTACTTATACAAAATAAATACCCTTTATCTTTAATTAACAATCTGGTTAAAAAGTTTTTAGACAAAAAAATTTCCTCTCCGTGTACAATTCTGACCGCACCAAAGCAGAAAGTTTTTGTTGAGCTCCTTTCTTGGGCTATCTTTTCAAGGAGATGAGAAAGGATCTTTTATCTCTGATACACTCTCATTTTACTTTCAGTGACGTGTTACCATTTCATAGAAATAGTTTTAAAATAAGTTCATTTTCCAATAGGCAAGAGCGTTTGGAAGACTGCCTGAGAAATCGTTGTGTCTACTTGTATAAACATGGTTGTTGCCTGCAGTCTTATGTTGGAAGTACCACACTCCAGCAATTTATTCGTCACAGCCAACACTCTGGTATCTCCCATAGAATCGGCCGTCCATACTTATCTCCCTCCCAGTCAGCCATCAGAGATCATTGTCATAGTTCAAACCACCCTTTCAAAAGTTTCAATTTCTCCATACTTTGTAAAACTGCAGAGGAATTTGACCTTAGAATTTTGGAATAATTGTTCGTTTTTACCCATAGGCCTCAGCTAAATAATGATCAAAGTGCGATGAAATTAAATATTGCCCCAACTGTGTAAATAGGAGTGACTGGAGTGTGTTGGAATGTGTGTGTGTGTGTGTGTGTATGCAGTTCTGTTACTTTGTGTAGGTGTTATTGTGTGTTTGTTTGACTGCTAGCATTTAGGTGTATGTGTACGTATGGCTTCGAATGTTTAAGAAAAATTGTGTTTTTATTTTTAATGATTAGGCATAGCTATTTTTCGATGTAGGTATAGTGATATTAATTTCTTGTAGCTTTTTCGCAATTTGTTCATTATCGTTTTTCATTCCTTGTTTTACATCACTGATGATGGAATCAGAGATTCGGAAACATTTTCCATCAAAAGAATGTTCCCTTTTATATTGGTTCTTCTTTTCATTTTAAGTATAAGATTTCCTAAAAATTGCCCTTTTAAAAATTACCCTACAAAACTTTATTGACTTGACATAAATATACACCCAACCGCAACCGTAGTTCAACAAGCATTGAGCCACTAACCGGCGTTGTGCATTACGTCGTCGTGACACGTCCTGACACGGTCTGAACCCCGGCCCCGGCCCCGGCCGTGGTAAATTTGATAACCCCGGCCCCGGCCCGGCCCCGGCCATGACAAATTTGTTGACCCCGGCCCCGGCCAAATTTTCAACCCCGGTCGGTCTATAACTGCCACCTACATCATCTCTAGGATCTGTTGTTTTCTGCTTATTGTTCTTCATTTTTATTTCTTCTTCGCCAGAGCGAAGACGTTTTTTGTAGTTGGTGTTTCAGTTGCTTCCAGAGTTATGTTTTTCGTGATGGCCTTAGCATAGTTTATAGTGAAGTTAGGGTGTCGGCGGTTGAATAAAAGTCTAGCTTGTCCTCAGGAAACTTTCTCTCTACTCTGTATTATCAAGATCACTTCCTCCATCTTCCTTCTCTGGCAGGCCTTAGCTCCCGCCATATGTTCGTCACCACAGTGATAACATTTGGTCTCTTCGGAGTCACAGACGTTCATCCCGTGTCCTGTCATGCTACATTTCAAATAAGTTTCTTCCCCTTGGCAATACTTAATCCCATGACCATATTCGAGACATTTCTTACACATCATTGGTCTGGGTTTGATTTCGTAAACTCTAGTCTTAGCTTGTTCTCCAGGGATGTCGATGAATTCTGGTATGGGTGACTCTCTGAAGGATAGTAATTAGGGTTTTGCCTGCAAATTGTTGGGTTTTATCCAAGTTGCTTGCATAGCGTCTTGGACTCCACATTTTCCCAGTAGGCCGCTCTTGAACTGCTCGAAGTTGTTCATGTCGTATTCGTAGATATAAATGAGGCCTTTATGAATACTAGTGTTGAGATTCTCCTCTACTGTAACGGGTAGTTGATTAAGTTGTTTCAATTGCTTCATTTTTTGGCTCTTTGCTGCATCGCTCACTTCCACAGTGAAAACAGTTTTGCTGCTTGACCTAATAGTTATAGGTTTGCCTCCGAGATGGTCTGCTAGGCATTTTTCCAGTAGCCAAGGAGACATTTTCCGCCTGTCAGATTCCCTCATTTTGCAGTCGAAGTGCGTGATGTACTTGGTAAATCGTATCATTCGTCTAGCGTCCGCTGTTCCTTCGATGATTTGTTTGGCCCTTCGTTGCGTATCTTTTTCCTTTTGTATTATTTCTAGCACGCTTCTTTCTTCCGTCTCTCTCATACACAGGCTAATTCCCGCTGCATGTGCGCCTCCACAATGGTGACATTGCTCATGGTCAGATTCGCAATTGTGAATGGAGTTGCCGACTCCAGCACACCTCCTGCATATCACTATGTTGCTACGGCATCTCTTCGCAGTGTGTCCGTATATCTGACAGTTGTGGCACATCATAGGTTTATTGTTGAACGGGTACACTTTTGTATCCTGTCTTTCGCCTGGGATGTATTTGTTGTACGGCACGTATTGCTGTCTAAATGTCACAAGAAAAGCCTGCGTTTCAGGGTATCGTGGCTTGATGAAGGTGGCTCTGGTAACATTTTCTACGTTGTATTCCTTCTGGAGTCCAGCCTTGAATTCTTCTATATCAGTGATATCAAAGTCGTTGATGTATATTAGTCCAACTGAGTGGTTGAAGCGGTCGTACTCCTCCGTTTGGCAATGCACGTCTCCAATCCGCGTGAGACCTGTCATCTTTCCAACCTGTCGCTCACTCTGCACCCCCACCACCATCGTCTCCCTATTCATGCTGAACAGTCTCTCTGGTTTCAGTTCAGTCAGCGTCACAATCTCTTCTATTATTTTGAAGGGGTTGATGGTCTTTTTCTTTTCTGGTTCAAAGATAATCGAAAAATATTTCGGGAAATATTTTTCCTCAGTCAGTTGGATAGGGATGTACTTTTGTTTCCTTTTCTGCTGGGGCCCTCCAGTTGTGGGTGCTCTTGGAGGCCCCTCTTCAGCTGAGGTCTCCATAGGTTGTGTAGGCTCCATGTTTTTGTATCACAAAAAAGAGGGGGGGGGGGGTCCCTGCTGGGCAAGGGCCCACACACAAAATTTACGGAAATCACCCTATATTATCGTATATTTCTTAACACTAATACAAAAATAAGTAAAAGACCCTGATGGTAGAGGGCACCGCCCGCGTTGGTTCTAGCCAGAAAAACTAATGAATGGAAAATTTTATAAGCAATACAATCAGTTACAATATAAATTGTACACTAACGCAGCTGGCTATATTAACGGTATCACCTCGGGAAGGTGCGGGTCGGCTAGGTACAGACAAATAAATGAAGGTACCATACAAACAATATCCTTGTCTGTTTCTGATGTTCCCCTTTTCACAATTATAATCAGTTCAATTAGATACCAGTAAACGTGGTAGAGGGGACAAGTAAAATTTCAAAACTAAGATAAAATGGTCCACTTTTTGAGGCGTTTATTAAAAACCGCAAGTGAAATTAAACCATAAAATGATTCACAAATACGCGTTTTTGTCCAGTATAGAGCTTTCGTCATTTTCTTAGGATGATTTACGAAGCCCACGTTAACTTTGGAGAAATACTGTAGAGAACCGCGGAAATCGTTACCCTACTTCCCTTGTATTGCGCTACCGCTAGAGAAATGTAAAAGTTTTGTTATATGATTTATTTGCATCACACAGGTGGAGTTTCTTCCAAATTGGACATGACCTTTATGCAGGAGAATGAATTTTGGTGTAACTGCTGCTTTTTTAGTGGATAATAATAATAATGAGGGGTGTTGATACAATCAACATTAAAGCACGGACACGGGTCCTTTACTGCTCCCCTTTATGCATGTCGTCAGCGATCGAAAGGTCAATTTAGAAACTCATCATTAAAGGTAAGTCAATTGCAATGCAAAGTTACTGAAACATTTAAATTAGGTCGTAGACATCTATCACACGAAGATAGTTCATTAATTCCTTGACGTCTAGATGGCGTCCCAATACCGTCTCGACGGTAGGTTGTAGCGTTTGGCAAGCTTTTATACAATTTCTACTAATTGTTAGACTTTCACATTCTATGATTAGGTGTTTGACAGTTAGTGTTGAGTTGTTGCAAAACTCGCATACTGGTGCAATATCAGGTATCTCGTTGTTCATCAGGTAGCCATGCGTTAAGAATGTGTGTCCTATTCTGAGTCTGTTAACTATTATTTCCTCTTTACGTGATATGTTACCTAATTCCAATTTCGTGCCTGGTGATGGCTGTATTTCCCTCAACCTGTCTCTGCAATTTTCCCACCTAGTCTTCCACTGGTCAATCATCTTTTGTTGTATTAATAGTTTCCAGTCTGAGTGGGAAATAAGAATGAATTCTTCGGGTCTTCGGGTAGCGTTCTTAGCTGCGGTATCTGCAGCGTCGTTACCGCCTATTCCGACATGGGAGGGGATCCAGCATATGTTGATGAGTTTGCCACTTTTTTGCACGTCGTGTATTTCGTGTTGTATTCGGCGTAGTACTGGGTGATGTGTCTCGCAATTTAGGCCGTTAACGACACTCAAAGAGTCACAGCAAATTACATATTTTTTATCTCTTTTGTCTCTAATGATGTTAAGGGCCAAGTGAATGGCGTGTATTTCAGCTGAATATATTGAGGCTTCCTTCGGAAGTGTTGCAGTGCGAACTATAGTGCCACATACTGCCGCCGCTCCTGTGCCACCCTCCCCTCGTGAGCCGTCCGTGTATATGGTCACGTATCCATCATATTGTTCTTTTGTTATTCTTTTATGCTCTCGCTGGATTATGTATTCGGGAGTTTCGTTCTTTGGGAGTTCGGTTAGTTCTGTATTTATAGTTGGTTTTGTTAAAGCCCATGTGGGGGTATCAATGTTTAATAGTCGGTAGGAAAAGTCTGGTTTAATTCGGTTTTTCCTCAAACTTAATTTTTCTATTAGTATTTGCATTCTGATGGCCAAAGTTGGGGTTATTCTCCTATTTTGAAAGAGTAGTCTATTGCTCGCCGTTACAGTGCAACTAAAAGCGGGGTTTCCGTGCTGACTTCGGACCTTGTAGTAGTAGCAGAGTGAGAGATAATTTCGTCTAATATCGGGAGGCATTTCATTGCAAATAATATATAGGCTATTTGTTGGGCTGGATCTAAATGCTCCCGTAGCGATTCGTAGTGCCTCGCGCGTAATTGACTCGAGGGGTTTCAAAGTTGTTTGGCTGGCAGAGTTATAGATTTTTGATCCATAGTCGAGAGTTGATCTTGTCATACTTCTGTAGATTCTGAGAACTGTGGTTTGGTCGGCTCCCCAGCTTTGAGCTGTTATTGATTTCAGTACGTTAAGGCTGTCATTTCCTTTTTTCTTTAGAGCAGCGATGTGTTGTTGCCAGTTCAATTTATCGTCGAAGATTAGGCCTAGGAATTTATGTGATTTTGTGTATTGAATGTTTTCGTCATTGATTTTGAGTGTTGGGCTGAGGAATAGTCCGGGTATAATATTAAAATGAATTGCTTTACTTTTGCTCAGTGAAAATTTGAATCCATGATTTTGAGACCACTTAAATATATTATCAGTACAGGATTGCATTTTGTTTTGAATGACCTGGAGGTCTTGGTGGTGGTATCCGACTTGCAAGTCGTCAACATATAGAGAGTAATGGAACTTGTTGTCCGGTGGAATCTGTGTAGCTATGTCGTTTATTTTGAGGGCAAATAATGTAACTGAGAGGACACTGCCTTGAGGGACTCCGTTTCGCTGTTCGTAGGTGTTTGAGTTATAGTTATCCACTCGGACACTCAGTGTTCTATGTTCTAAGAATTTGGTGATGAAAATTGGTAGTCTACCCCTGAATCCAATGTCAAATAAGTCACGTATAATCCCATATCTCCATGTTCTGTCATAAGCTTTTTCGAGGTCAAAAAACACTGAAATGAAGTGTTCTCTGTTTGCAAAGGCTAATCTTACGGTTGAGTCTAGTCTGACCAAGTGATCTACAGTGCTACGCCCTCTCCCGCATCCACACTGCGCTTTATTTATTATGTTATGCATATCAAAATATTCTATCAGTCGGTTATTGATCATTCGTTCCATAAGTTTGCACAGACAGCTCGTTAGTGCGATCGGTCTGTAGTTGTTCGGCTTACTGTGGTCTTTTCCAGGTTTTGGGATTGGTATTATTATTGAGTGCTGCCATTGTGGTGGGAAGTAGCCCGTTGTCCAGAATTTGTTAAAAGTGTTCAAGATGTATTGTTTAGCTGGTAGTTTTAGGTGTTTGATCATGTCGTATGTTATTTTGTCGTTTCCTGGTGATGTGTTTTTATAGTTTTTCTTAGGGCGGATTCAAATTCATGCATATGGAAAGTTTGGTTATAGATTTCTACGTTTGGCGAACTGAAATGGATCGGTATAGTTTCATTTGCGGTTTTCATTTGTTGAAATTCAGGGGAATAGCTTTGATCGCTTGACACTTCGCTGAAATTCTCAGCCAGTTTATTCACAATATCAGGGATTGTGCTGTAGTGTATATTGTTTTCGATCAATATATGGACTTTTCTTTGTACTCGACCTTTTATTTTCCTTATTGTTTCGTATACTCTGGCCATTGGTGTATATTTATTAAGTTGGTTTACAAAATTCTTCCACGTTTTCTGTTTGCTTGCTCGAATTTTGTATTTATGATTTGCCCTTGCTCGTTTCCAGTTAATTAAGTTAGTAAGATTTTTGTTGCGGTGGTATTTCTTGTAAAGTTTTTCTCTTTCTTCTTTTGATTCTTGGAGTTCTTTTGTCCACCATGGTTTGGGGTAGTATTTTCCTGGTATATAAGTTGGGATGGCTTTTTCAGCTGCTGAGTAGAACCGCTGGTATAAGTCGGTGAGTAGTTGTTCGTTATTAGTTGTTGTGTTCAACATCGGCTTGTTCCATGCATTGTTATTGGAATATAGATCCCAGTTAGCTTTTGAGTAGTTCCAGATAGTTGATGGGGGTTGGTTGGGACGATTTTCGTTAAGGTAGGTGATCAAAATTGGGCAATGATCGCTATCACCCGGCGAGTCGAAAGCAACCCAGTCTAATAGCACGGCCAATGTAGGTGAGCAAATTGTCAGATCAATAGCTGATTCTGAATTGTATCCTATTCTAGTGGGTGAACCGGTATTTAATAGGCAAAGGTTATTGTTTGTAATAACAGTTTTATCAGCTTCCCCCTATTATCTGTATTCTTGCAGCCCCATATGGTGCTGTGTCCGTTGAAGTCGCCGGCTAGGATGAAAGGATTCGGTAGTTGGTGGATTAGGTTATTTAGTTTTTCGTTTGTGACTGTTTGTCTACCGGGTATGTAGATGCTGCAGATGGTTATCAGCTGTCCTATGTTTACTTGAATGGCCACGCTTTGTAGTTCAGTCTGTAGATTCAGTTCACAAAAAGGTATTGAGCTATGGACATATATTCCAACACCTCCATGGGGGGTTCTGTTGTAATGACCGTGTCGTAGCACATTACTGTAGCCGTTTATTCTAAACTGGCAGTTATCCCATAGCTTTGTTTCTTGAAGTGCTATTATACTGGGCTGGTGGTTGTTTATTGTTTCCATTAGTTCATCTTTCTTTCCCCTGATGCCTTGGCAGTTCCACTGCTGGATTCCTACGTTAGCCATGGGGTGTGTTTGATTTGATTTTGTTATTCAATCGTTCAATTAGTTACTTTCTTTTGGGTGATCTATCTCTAATCCTAGAGTCACGAGAATAGTGTGATTGTTCCTCATCTGAGTAAATTTGTCGTTTATCATGTCTGTTGCGGCTGTAGGTGGGGGATCGTGATTTTGATCGTGATCTTGGTCGCTTCTTGTTTTGGGTTTTGGAAGGTTTGTGCTGCTTTGGGGGTTTGAATTCGTTGAATATTCGTCTGGCTTCTTGTCTCATAATAGGGTTACATTCGCTCGTGCCATCTTCCTCATTTTCAGATCCTTCGGCTGTAGTTTCAATATTAATTGTGGATTTGAGCAATTGTGTTGGGTTGGGTTTAATGCGGAGTATCTCTTTTTCGCATGTTTCGTGGTCGCGTTGTGAAGTTTGCGGTGGTTTGGTTTCTGGTGTATCGGTTGTGTTATCAGTTGTACCTGGTTCGTTATAAAGTGGGGGAGCCATATTTTGTTCGGTGATCGTTTGGTTTTTGGTAGCCGCCATAAAGGGTTGGGGTGTTGGTACTTTGGGTATTTGATCCGTTCGATTTCTGGTTATTTGTGCGTAGCTTTGATCGAGTTGTGGGGATCGTTTGTGGTATATTATAAGGGCTTTTTCTCTTGATACGTTTTGTTTAGTACGGATAGAAATTAGTTCTTGTTGCTTGCGTTGTTCCGGGAAAGTCCGGTCTCCAGTTTTGTGATTATTTCCGCAGTGGTAGCATGTCAAGTTGTTTTCCGTGCAATTTGTTGCTTCATGGCCTTTTGTTGCGCATTTTCCACACACGAACTCTTCACTGGTACATCTTTTAGCAGTATGGTTGTATTCCAAGCACTTTTTACACATCATAGGGCGGTCGAAGTATTCATATATCCTACTCTTGCAGTCTTGGCCAAGGATGTCGATATACTCAGGGGGGGTTGAGCCTCTGAAAGTTAGAAGTATTGCTTTTGCATTTGTGTTACGGCTTTTTATCCAATTTGCTGGTTCAACATTTTTGATTATATGGTTTTCCATTAAACCTTGTTTGCATTTCTCGAAGTTGGTGAAGTCGTAGTTATAGATGTAGGCGAGTCCTTTTGAAAGATTTACATAGTTATTTTCTGTTACTTGCACAGGGATGTTGTTTATGTCTTTGATTTTCTGTATTTCATCTTTTTGTCGTGTGTGATCTAATTCTACAATAAATGTGTTTTTGCCGCCCGATCGAATAGATTTGGGTTTTCCTTGGATTTGGTTTGCAATACATTTTTCTAGGAGCCATGGAGTAATTTTCCGCTTTTCGTTTTCCTGCATTGTTATATTGAAATGAATTGTGGGGGTGTTCGTATCTGATATTGGTATCTCGGAGTGTCCTGTGACTATCTGTACAGCACGACGCCTATTAACTCGTTGTTCTTGTTGGACTTTGCATATTTCTGTTTCCATGATATGTTTCGGGCATTCTCTGTGGCCAGTTTCATGTTGACGTTTGCAATGCATGCAGGAGAGGGCGCTGCCACAGTGTTCGCTGTCATGGCCTGTTTCTCCGCATGCAGCGTTTACAGTTTGCTTCGTTATGGCAGTGTTTGGCTGTGTGGCCGTAGTTTTGACATTTGTGGCAGATCATTGGTCTATTAATAAATGGGTATACTATCGTATCTGATTTTTCGCCTGTGATATATATAGAGTCTGGTGTAGTGTAGCTATTAAAGGTTAGTAGGAGTGGGGTGGTTTGGGAGAATCGAGTTTTAATGAAGCTGGCATGGACGGCGTCACTGATTTTGTACTGACTCTTCAGGCCTTCCACAAAATCTTCCATATTATCTACATCGTATTCTTGAATATATATTAGTCCTTTGGATTGATTGAAGTATGGGTGTTCGCTGATCTGGCAATTAATGCCGTCGACGTTATTAAGTCTGGTGATGCGCTCAGATTGGGGTTTGTTTCGAGTTTCCATGATAAAGCTATCTTTACCTGAATAAGTTATTCTTTTCGCCTTCAAACCAGTTATTTTGACTATTTCTTCTTGGAGGCAAAATGGATTTATTTGGTTTCTCTCTTGGATTTTGAATTTGACCGAGAAGAACTTTGTATAATGGTCATTCTTCGTCATTTCTTGGTTGAACGATATGGGTGTGTATTTGTTAGCTTTGCTTTGTTTTCTCACATCTTCTTTCTCGCAGCCCATGATTTTATTGTTTTTTCCTATGTTCTGCGCTTTCGTCATTTCTAGGATTTTTTCGAGTGTATTTTCGATTTTCCTTATTCGATCGTCTACATTTTGTGCTTCTTTTTCAACTTCATGTTTATCGGGGTTGATGCATTTGGTTGCATCACCTGCCGCAAGTCTATTCAGTACTTCATTTAATTCAGCCTCCAATTGGTCCACCTTACAGGTAGCACCGTTTGGTTCCGGTGGAGTTTTTTCGGTTGTTTGGTCAGATGTTTCATTGTTTTCGCTTATCTTCCTGGTGATAGTGTTAGTTTTGGGGTTTGTTGCACCTACGTTGGTAGCAGTGCTTAGGTTGTTTTTGTTGGGGTTTATTCGTTGTTTTAATTTGTTTTTATTTTTGGCGTACATACTCCCGGCTTCAGAGGGGGTTTCCCCGCCTCGAAGTCGGGGTTTGAGGTATTCGCTGATTGTTGCCAGAAGTGCTTAAAGTTTTACTTTGGGATCCAAAGTAGTAATCCAAAATGGACTATCGGTCTGCGTAACTTAAGTCTATTCTTATAGGTTATTTAAGGGCCCTGGAGTATAGGGCAAATTAAAGAGAAAATAACTACGCAAATGAGACCCAAGCTCCGAAGAGCTCGGGCCGCCGCCCGACTTTGTTCTACCCAACAACGGGGAATTGGAAAAAAACCTAAAATCTTAATCCCTCGAAAGAAAACTCAAAAGAAAGAGGAAAGAGCAGTTGGGTATTTCAACGGTACCACCACGAGAAGGTGCCGGGTCAGCTGGGTACCTGCTCGTGAGTAGGTATTCCTGTATTAATCCTTGTCTACGACTTCTTTCCCTTCACCAAGCTCAATAATTCAATAATTTGGTACCAGTAAAAACTCGGTAAAGGGAACAGCGAAAATTCCTTTAGTGGAAATTCAAGTATTTGTGATTAAGGCTTCAAGTGTAAAAGTACAATACAATGTACACACGGGAACATAAATAGAAACTTTCGCAAGTTTCAGGTAAGAATACATGTTTCTCCAGATGGGGTAAATTCAGGGTCGTTCTTACAAAATGAAACAATACTTTTGATTAAACTAACCTCTGTGAAACAGACGTTAAGTAAAAAAAACATTTTACATAGAAAACACGATATTTAGGGTTACTTACACGAGTCTATTTTTTTAAAGGCACCTTCAGGGTGAAGCTTCCCTATACTAGGGTTAGGTCCGAGTCACAAAATAAAATAGGTCAGAAATCCAATAAGTTAAAAAAAAGCTGAGGGCAAGCTCAAAATTCTGAACATTTAGGGTAACTTCCCCGAAAGTAATAGTTCACCAGAGGGGAAAAAAACTATCCAAAAATGACATATTGAAAATAATACCCAGAAACGACCGCCGAAAAACGTTACCCTACACGACCAACCAAGAAAAATTTTCCCTCAATCGATACAAAAAGCGAAAGTTTCCCTTAAGCGACACACGAAGAAAAAGTTCCTAAAACGGTGAAAAGGTGCGCGCACAGACCAATACAGCTAGCGTAGGTGCATCTTTTAGTCCTACACATAAATTAAAGCCGCAAAATGGCACTATTTGAGCATATATTCGCTAGCATGGTACACCGGCGCGCTGGTTTGGAGGAACAAATGGCGTCAATAATCAGCTAAAATAGCGGTGGGTACAGCCTAAACATCGACATCAGAATAGGTCTAATGATGGCAACTGCTGTGAAAAACAGGGACAGACTCCATCCTCGTCTTATCAAGGTATTGGCGTCGCCTACATCCTCGCCCCCACCCTCGCCCCCACCCTCGCCCCCACCCTCGCCCCCACCCTCGCCCCCGCCCTCGCCCCCGCCCTCGCCCCCGCCCTCGCCCCCGCCCTCGCCCTCGCCCCCGCCCTCGCCCCCGCCCTCGCCCCCGCCCTCGCCCCCGCCCTCGCCCCCGCCCTCGCCCCCGCCCTCGCCCCCGCCCTCGCCCCCGCCCTCGCCCCCGCCCTCGCCCCCGCCCTCGCCCCCGCCTTCACCTTCGCCTTCACCTTCGCCTTCACCTTCGCCTTCACCTTCGCCTTCACCTTCGCCTTCGCCTTCGCCTTCGCCTTCGCCTTCGCCTTCGCCTTCGCCTTCGCCTTCACCTTCGCCTTCACCTTCGCCTTCACCTTCGCCTTCACCTTCGCCTTCACCTTCGCCTTCACCTTCGCCTTCACCTTCGCCTTCACCTTCGCCTTCACCTTCGCCTTCACCTTCGCCTTCACCTTCGCCTTCACCTTCGCCTTCACCTTCGCCTTCACCTTCGCCTTCACCTTCGCCTTCACCTTCGCCTTCACCTTCGCCTTCACCTTCGCCTTCACCTTCGCCTTCACCTTCGCCTTCACCTTCGCCTTCACCTTCGCCTTGATCTTCGCCTTGATCTTCGCCTTGATCTTCGCCTTGATCTTCGCCTTCATCTTCGCCTTCATCTTCGCCTTCATCTTCGCCTTCATCTTCGCCTTCATCTTCGCCTTCATCTTCGCCTTCATCTTCGCCTTCATCTTCGCCTTCATCTTCGCCTTCATCTTCGCCTTCATCTTCGCCTTCATCTTCGCCTTCATCTTCGCCTTCATCTTCGCCTTCATCTTCGCCTTCATCTTCGCCTTCATCTTCGCCTTCATCTTCGCCTTCATCTTCGCCTTCATCTTCGCCTTCATCTTCGCCTTCATCTTCGCCTTCATCTTCGCCTTCATCTTCGCCTTCATCTTCGCCTTCATCTTCGCCTTCATCTTCGCCTTCATCTTCGCCTTCATCTTCGCCTTCATCTTCGCCTTCATCTTCGCCTTCATCTTCGCCTTCATCTTCGCCTTCATCTTCGCCTTGATCTTCGCCTTGATCTTCGCCTTGATCTTCGCCTTGATCTTCGCCTTGATCTTCGCCTTGATCTTCGCCTTGATCTTCGCCTTGATCTTCGCCTTGATCTTCGCCTTGATCTTCGCCTTCATCTTCGCCTTCATCTTCGCCTTCATCTTCGCCTTCATCTTCGCCTTCATCTTCGCCTTCATCTTCGCCTTCATCTTCGCCTTCATCTTCGCCTTCATCTTCGCCTTCATCTTCGCCTTCATCTTCGCCTTCATCTTCGCCTTCATCTTCGCCTTCATCTTCGCCTTCATCTTCGCCTTCATCTTCGCCTTCATCTTCGCCTTCATCTTCGCCTTCATCTTCGCCTTCATCTTCGCCTTCATCTTCGCCTTGATCTTCGCCTTGATCTTCGCCTTGATCTTCGCCTTCATCTTCGCCTTCATCTTCGCCTTCATCTTCGCCTTCATCTTCGCCTTCATCTTCGCCTTCATCTTCGCCTTGATCTTCGCCTTGATCTTCGCCTTGATCTTCGCCTTGATCTTCGCCTTGATCTTCGCCTTGATCTTCGCCTTCATCTTCGCCTTCATCTTCGCCTTCATCTTCGCCTTCATCTTCGCCTTCATCTTCGCCTTCATCTTCGCCTTCATCTTCGCCTTCATCTTCGCCTTCATCTTCGCCTTCATCTTCGCCTTCATCTTCGCCTTCATCTTCGCCTTCATCTTCGCCTTCATCTTCGCCTTCATCTTCGCTTTCATCTTCGCTTTCATCTTCGCCTCCATCGCCTACATCGCCTTCATCGCCTTCATCGCCTCCATCGTCTCCATCGTCTCTATCGCCTACATCGCCTTCATAGCCTTCATCGTCTTCATCGTCTTCATCGCCTCCATCGTCTTCATCGCCTCCATCGTCTCCATCGCCTTCATCGTCTCCATCTTTCGCATCGTCCCCATCTTTCGCATCGTCCCCATCTTTCGCATTGTCCCCATCTTTCGTATCGTCCCCATCTTTCGCATCGTCCCCATCTTTCGCATCGTCCCCATCTTTCGCATCGTCCCCATCTTTCGCATCGTCCCCATCTTTCGCATCGTCCCCATCTTTCGCATCGTCCCTAAATTTCTCATCGTCCCCATCTTTCGCATCTATCGTATCGTCCTTATCTTTCGCATCTTTCGTATCGTCCCTATTTTTCGCATTGTCCCCAACTTTCTCATCGTCCCTAAATTTCTCATCGTCCCCATCTTTCGCATCTATCGTATCGTCCTTATCTTTCGCATCTTTCGTATCGTCCCAATTTTTCGCATTGTCCCCAACTTTCTCATCGTCCCCATATTTCGCATCTTTCGCATCGTCCCTAAATTTCTCATCGTCCCCATCTTTCGCATCTATCGTATCGTCCCCATCTTTTGCATCTTTCGTATCGTCCCCAATTTTCGCATTGTCCCCAACTTTCTCATCGTCCCCATACTTCGCATCGTCCACGTTTTCAGCAGGTGGTGAGGAGGAGGGATGGCTTGCATCTATCTCTCGCTGGACGCGTCGGAACATGAGCAGGTAAGGCGTCTGTGTCGCGTCCCTGCGGGAGTGAGGGAATTATTCAGTGGCAGGGGGTTTTAGGTGGTTGGAGGGAGATTGTTGGGTGGCAGGGAATAGGGGAGATTGTTCGGTGGCACAGAATCGGGGAGATGGGTGGCACGGAATTGGGGACATTGTTGGGTGACATCGAATTGGGGAGATTGTTGGGTGGCGTCGAATTGGGGAGATTGTTGGGTGGCGTCGAATTGGGGAGATTGTTGGGTGGCGTCGAATTGGGGAGATTGTTGGGTGGCGTCGAATTGGGGAGATTGTTGGGTGGCGTCGAATTGGGGAGATTGTTGGGTGGCGTCGAATTGGGGAGATTGTTGGGTGGCGTCGAATTGGGGAGATTGTTGGGTGGCGTCGAATTGGGGATATTGTTGGGTGACATCGAATTGGGGAGATTGTTGGGTGGCGTCGAATTGGGGAGATTGTTGGGTGGCGTCGAATTGGGGAGATTGTTGGGTGGCGTCGAATTGGGGAGATTGTTGGGTGGCGTCGAATTGGGGAGATTGTTGGGTGGCGTCGAATTGGGGATATTGTTGGGTGGCACGAAATTGGGGAGATTGTTGGGTGGCGTCGAATTGGGGAGATTGTTGGGTGGCACGAAATTGGGGAGATTGTTGGGTGGCGTCGAATTGGGGATATTGTTGGGTGACATCGAATTGGGGAGATTGTTGGGTGGCGTCGAATTGGGGAGATTGTTGGGTGGCGTCGAATTGGGGAGATTGTTGGGTGGCGTCAAATTGGGGAGATTGTTGGGTGGCACGAAATTGGGGAGATTACTGGGTCGCATGGAATTGGCGACATTGTCGAGTTTCAAGGGATTGGGAAGATTGGGCTGGTTAATTTCAAGTTCGTTTCAGCCTCCTTTACCGCAAGATGTTGAAGGATGGTAGAAAGCCTTCTGTATTTTGGATTTTAAGTAACATGAAATCTCCGCACAAGGTATGATCACATAGTGTAAGCAGTTTTAGTGTTTGACCTAATCTCTCCTTACCCAACCTATTTTTAAAGCACGAAACAAAGCAAATCCGTTAAAGAGTACGTAATTGTAACAATGCCCCCCTCACCGTCTGAAGAGCTCGATATCATCAGCAACATGGATGATGTCGTCGTTGAAGAGGCACCATCTGCGGCGCCAACTGGTGGAGCGGCACAGTAGGGCGCAGGTATAGTGCCCGGAGTGCATCGAAACGCCCGTGTGGTACACGACCCCCACCAGCTCGTAGCGTGGTGGATCCTCTCTGTTGCGTAGGTCATGTGACAACCATTCTGCAGGAGGGGGGGGGAGTACAAAGGTTGGATGGGGTTGGAATAAAAGTAAAAGTGAGGAGAGGAGGAGGACATCAGTTTGTGGCAATGATTAAAGGAGGAGGGGCATCGGCTTAGCCAGACCAGTGAGGTATCGGCTTGTGCCTCAGTTTGGACGTGTGGTTGTCTACGCAATTTGCGTATGAATAAACGTATATTTATTCTGCCCCTCACACCCCGTGCCCTCACACCCCGTTCCGTCACACCCCGTGCCCTCACACCCCGTGCCCTCACACCCCGTGCCCTCACACCCCGTGCCCTCACACCCCGTGCCCTCACACCCCGTGCCCTCACACCCCGTGCCCTCACACCCCGTGCCCTCACACCCAGTGCCCTCACACCCAGTGCCCTCACACCCCGTGCCCTCACACCCCGTGCCCTCACACCCCGTGCCCTCACACCCCGTGCCCTCACACCCCGTGCCCTCACACCCCGTGCCCTCACACCCCGTGCCCTCACACCCCTTGCCCTCACACCCCTTGCCCTCACACCCCTTGCCCTCACACCCCTTGCCCTCACGCCCCGTGCCCTCACACCCCGTGCCCTCACACCCCGTGCCCTCCACCCCGTGCCCTCACACCCCGTGCCCTCACACCCCGTGTCCCCCACACTCCGTGCCCCCCACACCTCGTGCCCCCACACCTCGTGCCCCCACACCTCGTGCCCCCACACCCCGTGCCCTCATACACCGTGCCCTCACACCCCGTGCCCCCACACCTCGTGCCCTCACACCCCGTTCCCCCACACCCCTCCCCTCACCTGGCTGCAGCTCCAACACAGGCTCCAGCTCCACTCGGGGACATGTCTTCTCCATGGTGTCGCCACACTTGGAGTACACCTGAAGCTGGAACAGCAGGAGCTGCGGTAACGCGTCAATGAGCGTGCGAGTGCGCAGGCCGTCGCTCATGCTTGTCTCCGCCGTATACTGAGTCAGGAGGCCATTGTACGTCACCAGGTCTCGGGTCACTGCGGTCCTCACCATGTTGTCGTACCCCAGATCCTGCGATTGCGAGTTGTCAGGCACTGCCGACATAGGGATAGCGTGTCGTGTGGCACGTCATAACTGGCCCAGAATGTCGTGTAGCACGTCGTAACTAGCCCAGCATGTCGTGTGGCACAACGTAACAGGCCCGCATGTCGTGTGGCACAACGTAACACGCCCAGCATGTCGTTTGGCACGTCGTAACTAGCCCAGCATGTCGTGTGGCAAGTCGTAACTGGCCCAGCATGTCATGTGGCACGTCGTAACTGGCCCAGCATGTCGTATGGCACGTCGTAACTGGCCCAGCATGTCGTGTGGCACGTCGTAACTGGCTTAGCATGTCGTGTGGCACGTCGTAACTGGCCCAGCATGTCGTGTGGCACGTCGTAACTAGCCAAGCATGTCGTGTGGCACGTCGTAGCTGGCTTAGCATGTCGTGTGGCACGTCGTAACTGGCCCAGCATGTCGTGTAGCACGTCGTAACTGGCCAAGCCTGTCGTGTGGCACGTCGTAACTAGCCAAGCATGTCGTGTGGCATGTCGTAGCTGGCCTCTATTGACACATACACCACAAATTGCTCGAAGTCTCATGAAGCCAATCACACTCCAGCTAGCAGGTCACGGGACAGGAAACACAAGGCAGCTAGCAGGTCACGAGACAGGAAACACACTCCAGCTAGCAGGTCACGAGACAGGAAACACACTCCGGCTAACAGGTCACGAGACAGGAAACACACTCCAGCTAGCAGGTCACGAGACAGGAAACACAATCCAGCTATCAGGTCACGAGACAGGAAACACAATCCAGCTATCAGGTCACGAGACAGGAAACACACTCCGGCTAACAGGTCACGTAAGAGGAATCACACACCGACTAGCAGGTCAAGTGAAAGGTTTGGTGCACCGTCTTGTTGAGAGATCCACACTCACGCGTCCTGGAGATGAAAAGCTGCAGGCCGAAGGTGGTGGTGATGGGACCCTGGGGGTCCTGCAGAGGGGGCGGGGATCAATGAACGCAATCCCTACACACACACACCCAACTCCCTCAGGTACCCCCAGCACCGCCACAACTCCCTCAGGCACCCCCAGCTCCGCTACAACTCCCTCAGGCACCCCCAGCTCTGCCACAACACCCCCTAGGCACCCCCAGCTCCGCCTCAACTCCCTCAGGCACCCCCAGCTCCGCCACAACTCCCTCAGGCACCCCCAGCTCTGCCACAACACCCCATAGGCACTCCCAGCTCCGCCTCAACTCCCTCAGGCACCCCCAGCTCAGCCACAACTCCCTCAGGCACCCCCAGCTCCACCACAACTCCCTCAGGCACCCCCAGCTCCGCAACAACTCTCTCAGGCACCCCGAGCTCCGCCATAACTCCCTCAGGCACCCCCAGCTCCGCTACAACTCCCTCAGGCACCCCCAACTCTGCCACAACACCCCCTAGGCACCCCCAGCTCCGCCTTAACTCCCTCAGGCACCCCCAGCTCCACCACAACTCCCTCAGGCACCCCCAGCTCTGCCACAACACCCCATAGGCACCCCCAGCTCCGCCTCAACTCCCTCAGGCACCCCCAGCTCCGCCACAACTCCCTCAGGAACCCCCAGCTCCGCCACAACTCCCTCAGGCCCCCCCAGCTCCGCAACAACTCCCTCAGGCATTCCCAGCTCCGCCACAACTCCCTCAGGCACACCCAGCTCAGCCACAACTCCCTCAGGCACCCCCAGCTCTGCCACAACACCCCCTAGGCACCCCCAGCTCCGCCTCAACTCCCTCAGGCACCCCCAGCTCCGCCACAACTCCCTCAGGCACCCCCAGCTCCGCAACAACTCCCTCAGGCACCCCCAGCTCCACCACAACTCCCTCAGGCACCCCCAGCTCCGCAACAACTCTCTCAGGCACCCCGAGCTCCGCCATAACTCCCCCAGCTCCCTCACGCACCCCCAGCTCCCTCACGCACCCCCAGCTCCCTCACGCACCTCCAGCTCCCTCACGCACCCCCAGCTCCCTCACGCACCCCCAGCTCCCTCACGCACCCCCAGCTCCCTCACGCACCCCCAGCTCCCTCACGCACCACCAGCTCCCTCACGCACCTCCAGCTCCCTCACGCACCCCCAGCTCCCTCACGCACCCCCAGCTCCCTCACGCACCCCCAGCTCCCTCACGCACCCCCAGCTCCCTCACGCACCCCCAGATCCCTCACGTACCCCCAGCTCCCTCATGCCCCCCCCAGCTCTCTCATGCACCCCCAGCTCCCTCACGCACCCCCAGCTTCCTCAGGCACCCCCAGCTCCCTCAGGCACCCCCAGCTCCCTCAGGCACCCCCAGCTCCCTCACGCACCTCCAGCTCCCTCACGCACCCCTAGCTCCCTCACGCACCCCCAGCACCCTCACGCACCCCCAGCTCCCTCACGCACCCCCAGCTCCCTCACGCACCCCCAGCTTCCTCACGCACCCCCAGCTCCCTCACGCACCCCCAGCTCCCTCACGCACCCCCAGCTCCCTCATGCTCCCCCCAGCATCCTCATGCACCCCCAGCTTCCTCACGCACCCCCAGCTCCCTCACGCACCCCCAGCACCCTCACGCACCCCCAGCTCCCTCACGCACCCCCAGCTCCCTCACGCACCCCCATCTTCCTCACGCACCCCCAGCTCCCTCGCGCACCCCCACCTCCCCCTTGAGGCAGTTGAGGTACGCGTTCAGGAACTCCTCGCAGTCCGCCTACTGCCCCTCCCTGAACTTGCCCGCCATGTTGGTGTAGGCAAAGTCCCGGATGCGAGCTGGGTCTATAGGCCTATTGCTGGCCGTACCGTCAGGGTTGTTGGCGGCTTGCTGGGACAGCAAGTCCCGCCTGTGGGGCATAAGGGACAACAAGTCCAGCTTGTGGGACACAAGGCACAGCAAGTTCAGTCTGTGGGACCCGAGGGACAGCTAGTCCAGCCTGTGGGACACAAGGGACAGCAAATCCAGCGTGTGGGACACAATGCACAGCAAGTTCAGTCTGTGGGACACTAGAGACAGCAAGTCCAGCCTGTGGGACATGAGGGACAGCTAGTATAGCCTGTTGGACACGAGGGACAGCTAGTCCAGCCTGTGGGACACGGGGGACAGCTAGTCCAGCCTGTGGGACACGAGGGACAGCTAGTCCAGCCTGTGGGATAAGAGGGACAGCTAGTTCAGCCTGTAGGACACGAGGGACAGCTAGTCCAGCGTCTGGGACACAAGGCACAGCACGTCCAGCTTGTGGGACAAGAGGGACAGCTAGTCCAGCCTCCGGGACACAAGGGTCAGCAAGTTCAGCCTGTGGGACACGAGGGACAGCAAATCCAGCTTGTGGGACTCAAGGCACAGCAAGTTTAGTCTGTGGGACTCGAGGGACAGCAAGTCCAGCCTGTGGGACACGAGGGAAAGCTAGTCCAGCCTGTGGGACACGAGGAACAGCTAGTCCAGCCTGTGGGACACAAGGGACAGCTAGTCCAACCAATGGGACACGAGGGACAGCTAGTCCAGCCAATGGGACACAAGGGACAGCTAATCCAGCGTGTGGGACACAAGGGATAGCTATTCCAGCATGAGGGACACGAGGAACAACAAGTCCAACCTGTGGGACACAAGGGTCAGAAACAGGTCGTGTCCTGCCTGTATGGGCGGGCTAGGGACTTGTGAGACGTGGGTTCGATTCCTGTCCCGCACATGGGGTTTTTGAAGCTGTGCAGCTCTTCATGAAGAGTATATTGCAGCGGAGTGGTAGATTTTACAGGGGAAATATGTTTGTTCTTGAATCAAAATTTCAATTCAGTTTGTGAAGCTCTAACAATGTCTGTAGTGCAGTTATAAAAGAAGGAACATTCGATGAGTTTGAAGAAATTTAATTAATTCTTTGAAATTAATTAAATAATTAATTAATTAATTAATTCCATCCTCTATCATCACAATAGCGCTTTACCAGTTGGTTAGACTAAAATTAATGAAGTAAGATTTGAGTGGGTAGAATGGTGCCTATTATCTTTTATACAAGTCTTCATTTTGTGTGATCACCACAGAAGCTGCACTGCTCTGGGGAAGGACCCCGGGTGTAAGACTGGTTTCGAATTCGAGTATTTTCAGTCTTACTGTGGTGCTCCATCGAAAATAATGCATCAGGATAATGAGCCGAATAACCTATCTAACATTTGATTATAAAGTTTATGTCCCTTAAACCAGAACAGAAACTTTATTAAACGCTAGTGTAAGCTTCCCTAAATACAACAAATGCGTTACAAGAAGATTATTATAATATAAGAGAATTTTAGCCTTCCTTAACCACGACAAAGATGTTCCAAGAGAGGAAAAGGAAGGCACCATTTAGTATGGAGTTGAGGGAACGTGGAATCCATGCACAAGGTGCACAGAAACAGTAAGCTAGGAAAGAAGTCCATGAAACAAGAAAAAAGTTGAAGAAGAAAGTAGTAGGTGCTGAAAAACAGGACAGCAGTGAACCGAAAAAAGATGGTCCGTAACAAAACAAAAACCTATTTTATTACAACAAAAAGGAAGCCTACCTAACCTTTAGCTCGGGCCCTCACATGGTTCCCCTGGGAGCGCTAATTCCCATAGATACAATAGTTGTATCCCCCTGAGGGGCGTTACAAGAAGAGAAAAAACAAAAGCAGCATATAGTATGGAGCCATGGGAGCGCGGAATTTTTGCACAAGGAGCATAGGAACGATAATTTGAGAAAAAGTTCACTAAACACGATAAAAGTTGAAGAAGAAAGCAAAAGGTGAAATAAAATAGGACTGGTGTGAACCGAAAAAAAAGGTCCGTAACAAAACAAAAAACTTGTTCTGTTTCAACACAAGGAAAGCCTACCTAACTCTCAGTTCGGAACCTCGCCTCTTCGCATTTTCAGTCTGACACCATTCCAGACATAGCACAGGAGATGACCGTATCGTAACACCTTGAAGGGCATTTACAAATGAGATGTTGTCCTGAACCAATTTTCATACATGAGTACAAATAAATGTGTGTATATACGAATATAATTAATTACAGAACCCTCCTTATGGGTGATTTTACACATTTTCAAATTGCAGAATTCTGGAAAATGCAAGATGTTGGTTATCGAGTGTGTTTTGTTAATGCATTCTGTTGCGTGCGTACGGATGTTGGATTACTCAAAAGATTTTGTTGGGCCTTCTTCATTGATGTTTAACTTAGTCCTGCTTTGTCGAATACTCGTCCTACTCGGTCGAATACTCCTCCTACTCGGTCGAACACTCGTCCTACTCGGTCGAATACTCGTCCTACTCGGTCGAACACTCGTCCTACTCGGTCGAACACTCGTCCTACTCGGTCGAACACTCGTCCTACTCGGTCGAATACTCGTCCTACTCGGTCGAATACTAGTCCTACTCGGTCGAACACTCGTCCTACTCGGTCGAATACTCGTCCTACTCGGTCGAACACTCATCCTACTCGGTCGAATACTCGTCCTACTCGGTCGAACACTCGTCCTACTCGGTCGAATACTCGTCCTACTCGGTCGAACACTCGTCCTACTCGGTCGAATACTCGTCCTACTCGGTCGAACACTCGTCCTACTCTGTCGAATACTCGCCCTACTCTGTCGAAAACTCGCCCTACTCTGTCGAATACTCGCCCTACTCTGTCGAATACTCGCCCTACTCTGTCGAATACTAGTCTTACTCTGTTGAATACAAGTCTTACTCTGTTGAATACTAGTCCTACATCTTTCAACGTTAGGCCCATAGAAATCAGGCCAAAGTGGTAGATACTAGGTCTACATTATTTTGAACGTGGTAAAATTATGAAAACCTGGAAAATAAATTGCGTTTTAGAACCTTGAGATATCGGTCGTACCTCAAAGTGCTTTATATCAAGAAAAAAATCTTTGAGAAATGAAAAATTTCTGTAGACACGGTTCTCGCTAACTGCTTGAATTGCCTCTCCGCGCTATGGTTAAAAAACGGGAAGGAAACATAGGACCATGCTGAAAAATCTTTCTGAAAAAAGCTTACTGTACGACACACTAAGACCAGCGAGAAACATATTTTTCTTGGCATATAAAATACGTAGCGACAGACCAATGCGGTAGAAAAATGCACCCAATTCAGACTAATGTGCCCATTTCAGACCAATTTGGCAAAAATACAAAATTTATTTTCATGACCCGACATACTGCAGTTGAGACTACCTGCATTCATCATGGTCGATGATGTTAAATTGTTATGCAAGAGACTAAACGAAACACCTGTAGCACGCCGACTGTCTAACTAAGGCAGTTCGGCTGGCATAGCCGGGCACGCTCAGAATGGGAGGCATTTCCACTAGACAAACTGATGAGAATGTAGAATTAAAGACAAAGTCTGTTGCACGGTACACAAGGTCTCTTCTGAAACAAAGAAGCAATTTGACGGGAGAAAAGGGCTGCGTAACCACAAATAACGAGCGTGAGAAGGTCAATGAAACCACATAACGTACGAGAGAAGGCCTATGCAACCACAAACCACGAAAAAGAGAAGGCCTACGCAACCACAAACAACGAAAAAGAGAAGGCCTATTCAAATAACGAAAAAGAGAAAGTTTACGCAATCTCAAATAACGAAAAAGAGAAGGCTTACGTAACCTCAAATAACGAAAAAGAGAAAGTTTACGCAATCTCAAATAACGAAAAAGAGAAGGCTTACGCAGCCTCAAACAATGACAGAGAGAAGGCCAACGCAACCACAAACAACGAAAGAAAGAAGGCCAACGCAACCACAAACAACGAAAAAGAGAAGGCCTAGGTAACCACAAATCTGCACCCACAGCAAATCGTGCAACAAGCGCCACAAGTTGCGAGGTCAGTAGACCACAGAGAAGTTGGCGAGCCACAATCGAGGCACAACAGACCCAGAAGAGACTCACAAGGCGTCCGTAGCGGGCATCTCTGCGCTATGGCGGCGGCGGCGGGCGCAAAGGCGCACCTCCTCGCAGAACTGGCGGTCGTGCCCCAGCAGCTGCAGGGCGGCGTTCAGGAAGCACGAGCTTCTGGTCGGGTTCTTAAGGCCGGCGATTTCAGGGAACCTCAGGGGCGCCTCCTCCACAGGCCACACGCGCCCTGCGGGGTTCGGAGGGGTAGCATGAAGCCGCGCTTTCTTAACGTCCCACTCTGTGGGGACCCCAGCCCCTCAAGTGAGATTTGGGGTTGTGGACTGAGCGTTTCGTGCGACCCATCGTGTCCATCCAAACTGATGTCCCATCCGTCCCACTGATGTTCCGTCCGTCTCCACTGATGTTCCGTCCGTCTCCACTGATGTCCTGTCCGTCCCTACTGATATCCCGTCCGTCCCCGCTGATGTCCCGTTCATCCCCACTGATGTTCCGTCCGTCCCCACTGATGTCCCGTCCGTCCCTACTGATATCCCGTCCGTCTCCACCGATGTCCCGTCCAGTCCCTTCACGTCTTCCCCCCATCACCGATACCCTTACGCCCCAACTCTTTCCCTTCACCCTCAGTGTCCTAGGGAACTCCCATTCTGAATCCACGGCCTCCTCCTCTCTCCCATCCCCGTCGGGACTAGTGGCCTCCTCTTTAGGATCTCGATTTGGGAACTGCGAGGTTATAGGGGAGGATGCGCCGGCCCCCCATCTGGTTGGGGAATTTGCTGGGGAGAGTGACTTGTGAATGGAATGTATAGAATCTATGTCATATAGAATACATACATGAAATTTGTTTCCCCACATTCCAGAAAGCCCAATTCCCAAAGGGGAATACACCTATGAATTAACTATAAAATGATATTTTTTGGTTATTAATCTATAAACTAAGCAGTTATTTAAATAACTGGTTATATATAAGTTATTACAGAGGTATTGCATGGTCATTCCTGTGGTATTACACGTATATTTGAGGGAAGAAGACTCCCCAAAAATTTGAAACTGTTCGGAATTCGTTTTTATTCATTAAAATGTACGTATATATTTAGCGGACATATTGGTGAAGTTTTACACTCAGAGGGGGGCGGGAAGTGGGTCAAAAGGGGGGAGGGGCGAGAGCAGTGGGGTGCGGGGCACGAGGATTGTCATACACCATTTAAGCTTTTTTCTCTGTGAAATCTATTTATCTGGAGATGTTTGGCAATCTGTCCATGAGTATGTGCTTGAGTTTATAGTTGAGGAATATGGTCAGTCGCCTGCATGGAGCTAGGATATATGGAGGGAGCATAGCCGTCTGTGAAGAGAACCAGTTTTTGAGATTTCTCCTCTGTCTGTGGTAATCAATACCCGTCTCGCAAGTGTGACGTCAGCACGGAACCCAGTTACCTACTGACTACGTGAGAGTGCGGACACGCTCGCTGAATGCTCTTCCAGCTGTTGAGTTAATCTCTAACCATTAATTTGGGATTCTAAGACTCCGAAAGATAATAAATTGGTTTCCTCACTTGAGGACACTTAATAATATCAAAATTTCTAGCAAAGGTACATTAAGAGTTGAAAACTATGAAGATTACAGGCCCTTGATTAAAACAAATTGGAGCGACTTGCACGCTCACCTCACCCTATGACTTGTGGTGTGGTACTAATCTTGCTTCGGAAAATGGGAGGGGAGTGGTAGAGGAGGTGGGAGGAGCCAACTTCAGCCAAGCGTCTGTGGTTGGCTCAGAATTGTGACGTGTCGGGCATTCACACTGCCCGAGTCTTTCAACTTTTGCAGCCAAATTGAGGCCGATCGGAGTGCGCTATGCTCCCTCCATATATCCAAGCTCCATGGTCGCCTGCCTGAATCGCTGGGGGTTGGTTTGTCATGCCGAAGAGCGCACCCCGTTCAGCACTTGAGCGC
Organism: Morinoia aosen; assembly: GCA_030386875.1. Classification (NCBI taxonomy): domain Eukaryota; kingdom Metazoa; phylum Arthropoda; class Malacostraca; order Amphipoda; family Talitridae; genus Morinoia; species Morinoia aosen. The sequence goes on along the minus strand of CM059574.1, from coordinate 56,924,955 downwards.
TCTTCAGCACGTGCGCCCGAACAATTGCAATTTACGATTTCTACACCTAAGGTAGTTTTCTCTTTTCGAGCTACAGTAATGATTTTGGTATCAAAAGAACCGGTATTTGATAATCTATAAGACAACGTCGACTTGCATTCATTTTTGAAATAGAAAATTAGCTACATTTTTTTGTGGGGAAAAGTGTAAAAATGGGTTCAATTTTTGTATTTTTCATTTTTTTCAAAAAGTATTTCGAAAATTCAGAAAGAGCTCTTCATTGTTTTTTAGAGAATACGATTCTGCTTCTTTTGATACCAATATTATCTCTGTATCTCAAAATCTGATTGAGTCATTGGATTTTCCCCACACCCCCATTTTTCCGTTTTCTTTGAGTAACTCGTTTTCTATGTGGAAAATAGGAAAAACACCTTAGTCCAATCTTAATCCTTGTTCAATTTTAATAACCTGTGCAATGTTTCATGAAGATCGGTCAAATAGTATAGGACTTTTAAAAATGGGAGTATTCTCCCCTAAAATGTTATCACAATCTTATTATTTAAAAAATATTGAAGTTTAAATGTTATCACACGTACGAGCACATTTGAATGTTATTAGATAGATATTTAAATCTTATTATACGTATAATTAAATGTTATTAAACTGATAACTAATCATTAGACGGATATTTGAATGTTATGACACGGATATTTGAATACTTGTTGAACAGTACAATTTTCAGTACTTAATCGCTTATCTAAGTATTTTTTTGTACTGTTTAATTAATGGAAAGGCAATTATCTAATTGAATTATTTAGGCAATAACGGCCCTAGTGACGTCCCTCACCGTCGCCTGTGCGGCTGTCCTGCATCTGTAACGTAGAACATAATTGCATGGTAAGATTGTATATGTCAGATTAGGATTATTTTCAACACTACCTCTAGTGATGTCTAGGGCTCGGATTTCTAGTCCTAAAAAAGTTGTCATAATAGCGAAAAAAGATGATCAAGATAGCGCTAAAAAAGTTGATATTGCAGTATTATAGTAAAATAGTTTTTATTTTCTGCAAAATAGTTCTTATTCGTAGCAAAATAGCACGTGAAACTCGACTAGTTTTGGCTACAATTCAACAGTTTTCTTTATGTCTAGCTATAAAAAAAACAGATAATTTTTACACGCCCAATTTGAAAGTGCAAATGCCAAGAAAACGGAAAAGAAAGCTCATCGGACTCAAACTGCACAAGATCAGTATAAATTGAGGTCATTTTTTAACACCTCGAAAAATTTCCTCCTCTTCTTCTACTACAAATTTGTACAGTTTTTATAGTAATGTACAGAATAATGACTACTTTTTGCCTATTTGCCCGGTGAAAATCGCGTTCACAGTGAAATTGAATTTATGCGATAAATGCAATTCTTTATTTGCATTCATAATCGTTATAGCATTAAAGGAATAAATGCTAGAAATCCGGTCTCCAGTAAATAAATAGGGGAAAATTTACCACCTTGCTTTGAATAATGAGATAGGATAAAACGTATAATTACTACATATTATTTCAACAGCACGATCTGTTACAAACGCAAATTTAACGAATGAATATTCAAAGAAGAATTTTATATGAGCAGTCGGAAGAAAAATTGGAAGGGCATATAATTTATTCATATATCTACTCAATACACACACACACACACACACACACTGCATTGTAATTCATGCGTTAGTTAAATTAATTTCAACATATAGTTATGCTATGATGAGATAGGAAACACTCACTGGGTTCACAATAGTCATTGCAGTACAGCAGAAGTGAGGATTTCAGCTTCCGCTTCGATGCCTCAACCAGTTTTTATAGTAAATAGCCGTTCTTTTGAAGCTCTGAGTACCGCTGGAACCGAGTGTATTCGTCGGAGGATAGGGGCTAAAAATTTATAAACTGAAACAAAATAAAGAAGGAGTTTTCAAGTCAAAAAGCGAAAAGTTGTTTTGGCAATTAATGAAATACGCTGATATCTAGGTTATCTCACTTTTAGGATAAAAAGGAAGACTAACGCTGCTAAGAATATCATGATTAAGAACAAACGTTTCGGACTACAAAGAAGTCATCTTCACAACTCTGAAATGAAATAGATCAAAGTATTAAAACACTGGAACTCTAATTCGTTCGAGTGTCCGAAAAAATGACATTGAGATTAAAAGACACAATAAAACATAAAACACAGAAAATTTCAACAAACAATGGAAAATTTCACCGCCGTATCACGTTCATTTATTGACGGACGGGTTTTTCAAATCTATATCGACTCGAAATGCAGAGATGGGATAAATTTTAGATTGAATCCAAAATTTAATAATTTATGTTCTTAAAAATACGGTCTTTCTTTTCAAACAGTGTTGTCTTATAGACAAGTTGGATTGTTTGGTCAGGTTATCGCCACTACGAAAGGAGACTCCTTTGTGTTGTGTACACCTCACAAATAATTGGTAACGCTGGGCCCCAATTATTTGTGATGTGTGCACACCACAGGAGTCTCCTCTCGCAGTGGCGATAACCTGACCAAGCCATCCAACTCGGATGTAACAGAACACTGTTTAAAGAAAAAAAATTTAAAATAAAAAATTTAAAATTCGGATTCAACCTCAAATTTGTATGGTCAACTCATTTAAGAGTCGATTTAATTTTAAAAACAGTCCTTCAATAAATGAATGTGATACGGCAGAGAAATTTTTTATTGTTTGGTGAATTTTTTTGTAGTTAGTTTTATTGTCTTTTAAATTTCAATGTCATATTTTCGGTTACTCAGAAGATTTAGGCCCTCTGCATACGGGGCTACTCAAAAGAAACTGATCACAGACGCAAATCACTAACCAGTTCGCATCGAGTCACTTCCAGTGCAATTGACAAGGACGCCGTATACGGAGCTACCGCTTACTAACTCGTTAGTAATGAGCTAGCTACCAGTTGCTGGGTGACACGCATGTCCAGTCACTACTGAATTGAGTCTCTCAGTTTCTTGGTCACTCTTCTATTGTATGAACGTTCTACAGAATGAACGAACAAAAACTGAACACAAAATTGGTCTAGGAAGTGGAAAAATACCCGTTTTTTAAACTATCGGGTTACTCCAGGATGGATGAAACAGAAATTCCATGGAGTAAGTTGAAAAAGCCCTATATATGAAGGTTAATAGGTTTTTATATCGTAAAATACTTGTTGTAATTTATTTAATGTCCTTCTAATTTCATTAAATAATATATATGGTGTTGTGTAATTCGATGTACGTATTGTAACCATATACATAAAAACCCTGAAAAACGATTTTCACGAGTGACATAAACCTGACTATTTCATCTTTTTTGAGAAATAACGATTTAAATAATTTTAAATTCTTCTTTTAGCATGCTACAGCGCACGCCAGCAGCAGTTAGATTTTATTCAATGGCTGCATTGTAAGCCAATTCTTACGGGAAACCTTCTTGATAAACATTTCTCGAAAACGAAGGAGTTCTGAGGCTTTTGTCACTCATGAAAATCGTTTTATTTTGCGTTTTTCTGTATATAGTTAAAATGTGTGTATCGAATTACACAACACCCTTTATAAAATAATCTATGTATTGATATACTATTTAGGTGGTATATATAATTTAATTTTGCATGAGTATACAATGAAAAGCTATTTTTTATGTATATATATTAATAGAACATCCTGAAGTTGTAATTCTTTTCCAGCAACGAATCGTGGGCGGTTAAAATTTTTCTCTATGTATGGATTCATCAAAAGTTGTCTTCGTTTCTATTTCTTCTCTGACGATAATGATTAAATAGTTTCATATCTTCGCCACTTGAATCGCTATCCACAATGTTGCTGAATGGTTGCATTGTGCGGTCCTACTTCCACGAACACCCAAAGGAGATTACGGATTTTAGGAGCCTCGTGTGCGGAACCGCGTCACTAATGAGTTAGTAACTGGTTGGTAACGTCAATCACAAACCAGTTTAGTTCCATTAGAGTAGCCCCGTGTGCAGAGGGCCTAAGACTTACAGCGTTTTAATACTCTGATCTCTTGTGTTTCAGAGTTCGGAAGATGGATTTTTGTAGTCCGAAACGTTTGTTCTTCACCATGATATTCTTAGCAGAGTCGGTTTTTCTTTTTTATCCTAAAGTTGTTTTGGATTTATTTGTCATATCAGGGAACTAGGTGCGGTGTGTGGGTAAAATCAAGGTACCAGGTTCGGTGTGTGGGTCAAACCAAGGAACCAGGTGCGGTGTGTGGGTCAAACCAAGGAACCAGGTGCGGTGTGTGGGTCTAACCAAGGAACCAGGTGCGGTGTGTGGGTCAAACCAAGGTACCAGGTGCGTTGTGTGGGTCAAACCAAGGTACCAGGTGCGGTGTGTGGGTCAAACCAAGGTACCAGGTGCGGTGTGTGAGTCAAACCAAGGTACCAGGTGCGGTGTGTGGGTCAAACCAAGGTACCAGGTGCGATGTGTGGGTCAAACCAAGGTACCAGGTGCGGTGTGTGGGTCAAATCAAGCTACCAGGTGCGGTGTGTGGGTCAAATCAAGCTATCAGGTGCGGTGTGTGGGTCAAATCGAGCTACCAGGTGCGGTGTGTGGGTCAAATCGAGCTACCAGGTGCGGTGTGTGGGTCAAATCGAGCTACCAGGTGCGGTGTGTGGGTCAAATCGAGCTACCAGGTGCGGTGTGTGGGTTAAATCAAGCTTTCAGGTGCAGTGTGTGGGTCAAATCAAGATACCTGGTACACTGAAATGTGCACAAGCATTGTATACATACATAAGAAGTTTATACACATAAAACATATGCGCACATGTATATTCGTGTTTTAAAATGAAGTTGGAGAAATTGAGAAAATTATTCAATAAAATAATTTTGGCCGTAGCTTAATAACAAATTATTTACACTTACGCAATGTGTGTAGAAATTAATGAATGTAAATGAGTAAAATGCATTTAGATTATTATATTATTAGATTATAAGTTGTTTTAAGCCTCCCTAACCGCTGCAACAATAGAGCGTATCGAAGACAGGAAGGAGGAAGGCACCATTTAGTATGGAGATAAGAAAATGAGGAATCTATGCAGAAAGGGCATAGAAACAATAAGATGGGAAAGAAGTTCATGAAATAAGATAAAAGTTGAAGAAGAAAGTCAGAGGTGCTGAAAAACAGGACAGTGGTGAACCGAAAAAATTTGGTCCTTAACATAACAAAAACATTTTAGTTCAACAAAAAGAAGGCCTACCTAACTCTCAGCTCGGGCCCTCACATTTTTCCCCTGGGAGCGCTAATTCCCATAGATACAATAGTTGTATCCCCCTGAGGGGAAATGCATTTAGAAATGAACATGATTACATGATGCGTATCTATACCATGCCTGCTTATGACGGTAGTAGGAGACCTCTCATGTCCTTGGCTATGTTGGTCGTCCAAGTGTTGACCTGACTGGCACCAGAGGTGTTCCAAAGTAAGGAAGGCACCATTTAGTATTGATGTGAAGGGTGCAGAGAATCTGTGAATAAGCATGTCTCCACACAAACAGTAAGTTAGGGTGGACCCTTATGAAATAAATCAAACTTCAACAAGATAGCAGCGGGTGATCAAAAACAGGACAGTAATCAACTGAAAAAATGGTTCGTAGCAAAACAAAAAAACTGTTCTACTTTAATTAAAGGAAGACGTACCTAACCTCCAAGATAATGAATACCCAACCTAAAAAATAGGCACACCCTATACAAATTAGGCCTACCCAACCCCTAAACCAATTAAGCCTACCCATCCTTAAACAAATTAGGCCTACCCATCCCTGAACAAATTCGGCCTACCCAACCCCTTAACAAATTCGGCCTACCCAACCTCTAAACAAATTAGGCCTACCCAACCTCTAAACAAATTAGGCCTATCCAACCTCTAAACAAATTAGGCCTATCCAACCTCTTGAAAATTATGCCTACCCAACCCCTAAAAAATTAGGCCTACCCAACCCCTAAACAAATTAGGCCTACTAAACCCCTAAACAAATTAGGCCTACTAAACCCCTAAACAAATTGGGCCACTAAATATTTAAATAAATTAGGCCTACCCAACCTCTAAAAATATTGGCCCACTAAACCTTTAAACAAATTAGGCGCATCTAAATCCTGAGCGTTAGGCCTAAAATCAAACATCTGAACCCACAAGAATCCAACAGCATATTTCGAAAAGCCTGGTGATGGTGACGCGAAGTTCTAAACAAAAATAAATGGGAAATATTTGTATGTCTTTATTCACGTATATGTATGTATGTGCAGGGTGTGACCGAGCAATGTAGCCAACTAATTTAAATTGTATCGTTCCGTAAAACACTTCAATTCCCATACATCTCTAAGTGCTTAGCCATTAAAAATGAAGCCAATAAACAAGAAAAAGAATATTGTACATAGACACTTAGAATTTGTGAATAAATTTTTGGTATACACCGTGCATATACACCAAAAAACATAATGGAATTATATATTAGTTTGATGTATTGATGGATTAATATATAATAGTACAAGGGGGTTATAAATTAGTTCGGTGTATTGAAGAATTAATATGAGAAAAATTAAAGAGGGAGTGAAGCCTGTATCACAGATACGCTCTTCTCACACTTCCTACTGTGCAAGTAAGTAGGGAGTAATCAATCGCAAAACATAAATGTAACCAAATTAAATATATCATTTACGTCTAACACTAATCAACGTCGAGCGACAATTATTTTGACGCTTGCATGTTTACACATGAAAGTAAAATAGGCAACATTTCTGGCCACCATCTTGGATAAGAGCCTTGCCAATCGGCGATGTACAAAATTCTGGTGGAAGCTATGGTGGGTCCACGTATTATCCACTTTACTGGCTAGCTGACCAAACCAGCCGAAGAAGACATACGGGGCTTCCTGAGACTGGTGAGGCAGTCAGAATACAGCCTCCATTCTGTAACAATCTACCTCCGCTCGTGACTCTTCAGCTCAGCTTGTAATTTGAGCCTCACACACAAGTTTTTGCATCTTAAGCGACTTCTTGTGATCGTCGCTGCTCTCACCACGGCCGCTGGGAGTCCGAGCCATCGGAATGGGGAAGGCGTGGATCCATCCCCTAACTGGGGGCCATTGGAACTGCTGAGGATTTATCTATATAATATTCTGCTTGTTCCTCCCTTAATCCGTCCGTTACGCTCTCAACCGAGTCTGCGGTATCATGGACCCAGAATGCTGAGTGTTACATTAAAAGATCGCTGTTAGGCCATCGCCAGAATGGGTCGACTGGTGCCTCTGTACTACGGGGGGAAAATAATTCCTCCCCCGAATAAACTGAGCTCGCGTATCACAGCTACTTGCAAAACTTACTTCAGTCTCGAATTTCAAATTCAAATTTTTTAGTTTATTAGTTAGTTTAAGCCTCCCTATCCTCAACAAATGAGATCTAAAGAGAGGAAGGAAGAAGGCACCATTTAGTATGGAGTTAAGGAAACGTGGAATCTATGCAGAAAAGGCATAGAAACAGTAAGATGAGAAAGAAGTTCATGAAACAAGATCAAAGTGGAAGAGGAAAGTAGTAGGTGATGAAGAACAGGACAGCAGTGAACCGAAAAAAAAGGTGGTCCTTAACATAGCAAAAACATTTTATTTCAACAAAAAAGAAGGCCTACCTAACTCTCAGCTCGGGCCCTCACATTTTTCCCCTGGGAGCGCTAATTCCCATAGATACAATAGTTGTATCCCCCTGAGGGGTTTCAAATTCAAATTCGAACTCAATCGCTTTTTTGCTTGACTACTATTGGAAGTTTTGCTACTTCGCCAAGCAGCCATCTGAAATTCTGGTAATTATTGGAAGTTTATCGCAGCAACAGAAAAACTGTTGACGAACTTCGTTAAAACATTAAGTCAGTGTACCAAACTGATTTCTCTTCAATCCCTGAAATACCAGGAAATCAGGTTAGCATAGGTTAGGTTATGTTGATAGAATTTTTTCACGGCTCCACGGTTATTTCGTGTTTGACATATCAGGATCGGTTCGATTACTTTAGGTTAGAGTAGGATTGGTTAGAATATGTGGAGGGCAAATATACAGAGTGGCCTAACCCACAAATCAGGGGTCAAAACTGGCAGAGTGGGCTAAGTGATAATTTCACCTCATAGCGGCGTAGATGTCTCTCAGGCAGAGTGGCCTAACCAGCAGCCGAGTTCGCTATTACCTTGCTGCACTGCGTTCTGGGGCAGAGTGGCCTAAACAGCATATTAATGCTTTCTTCATGGAATATTGATATCCACCTTGTTCGCTTTTCCTCAAAAATTGTATGTAATTTTTTACCATTAAAATTATTATTATGTGTAAACCATATTAGCTGATTAGATTATCACTGGTCTGCGTCATTTTTGAGGTTTAGATTTTGTTGCTTGTTTCTATATGGCTTTTGCATGCTGAAGTCAGAAATGTAATCTAATTTGCCCAATCAGATCAGGTTTTCATTCTATCTCAAATTTAAAATAAAAAAATATTATAAATTAGTAATGTGTTTTCTGAAGGATTTTGTTTTCTCCGACTTTAATAGTTTTTCTTTTTTCAGGATTTTTTTAGTCATTCTTTCTGTAAAATACTATAGCAAACAGAAAGTCAGACAGACTGCATAAGTATTATATGTGGTCAATATGGTAACACTGTAGGGTGTCCATAGTGTTGGGACTACAAGGCGGGTACACCAAGTATCCCTGTTTCCTGTGTATGTGAAGCAGCCTTGCAGACAAGCAGCACTATATTCAACACAAATGGCCAGCAAGATGTACTTTGGAACCAGGTTCTCACAACTTTGTATCACATTCTCTCGTAAATCCAGAGAAGATTCTATTGCCGCCTCTGCATATAAAGTTAGGCCTAATGAAAAATTTTGTGAAAGCACTGGAGAAAGAGAGAGCCTTTGTTTTCCTGGAACAGGAATTTCCACACGTAAGTGGGGCCAAACTAACAGCTGGTATTTTTGATGGACCTCAGATGAGAGAATTTTTGAAAAACCCTAACTTTGACGAAAGTATGCAAGACATTGAGAGGAAAGCGTGGCATTCATCCAAGTATGCACAAGCAAAAAGAGTACGAATAATTGCATTGGTTTGTTATTTACAATATTTTAATGCACAGAATAGTGAACACAATCGTACCTATTCTTTCTAAAGACAGGTTACGTCAGAATTAAAATTGTAAATCTGTTATTGCATGGCTTTAGCTAGAGAAACCTCAATACTGAAATCCACTATTATCTACACACAAAACAAGCAAAGTCCTTACAAAATGTTTTCAGTGGTTTAAGACACGTTTAGTGGTCTCACAGTCTAAATATTTTGTTACTCTTCTATCTGTAACATAAATTAAATCATTTCTTAGTGAAGAATGACAAAAGATAACATTAATAAATAATTAATTAGTATTTTATCATAATCTCCATCAAATACAAAATGCAACGCTCAAATGTCGTCATCCCGTTATTAGCATTAACTGTGGCTAATTGGAGAAAAAATCTGCGTAGAGAATCGAAAGAAAACAAAAAATAGAAGAGTACATTTGTGACGAACACATAAAAATAGCACTCTTTATCACTACGAACAGAAGTAACGGATTTTTGGATTAGGCTCAGTTGAATATGTTCAACATGGACCTAGATGTCCCGATGCAGGCGTTTAAACACTAATTTAGCAACTGCTGGCCCAACAGATGGACGTGATATTCAACAAATTTTCACCTAATAGAAAACCTTTTCCTGTGTGCATAAGATGGACGTGATATTCAACATATTCTAACCTAATACAAAAAACTTCTTCTGTATGCATGATGATATTTGTAATGTACATGAAGGAGAAATTTAATTATATTCTAACATTTACGGAGCAACATTGTGTTTTAGCCACTCCTCGGTTTCTTCATTCAAAATAGACTCAAAGTTGAATTTATTTCTTCTGATTTCGTGGGGCCGATAGGTGAAAAAACTTACAATATGAGATGGTATGTAAGCATTTAAATTTCGAGGGTCTTCGAATTCTTCGAATGAAAGCTTGATTGGTTCTTTATACAGGAGCTCCAGGATCTCAAGGACGGTTTTCAGTTCAGAAAGCTTGTAGCATTGCTGAAATCAATGATACGAAGTTCCTCGTGGTGATCGCTTTAATACTTGTACTGCATCAAGCACTCGTTCTTCTGGGATACTTTCAGCCATTTCAGTTTCAACCAGCTGAATTTATTTTCTTTTGTGTCGACCATCCGAACCGTAAAGCATGACTAAAGCTTGAGACATCGATGAACTTGTCCTCTATGTGAGTGACTAAATTTGCACATTTGCATGAAAGTAGTCCAGTCGCTGAGAGCTTAAATTTCAACATTCCTCTTCCTGGTAGATTATAGTTTTCTGAAATCTGTATCAATAGGCAGGAAGGAATGGCCGCTCCCTAGAAAAGTTGAAGTCGAGACATTATATGCGTACCGATAGAGATAAACATGAAGAAAGCGACAATGTTTTTATTGTGGGTTGGCCCTCCTCAACTCTCTGAAAATTTGAGAATTTTTTCGTAGTTATGAAGATGATTTTTCTGTAGGAAAGTTAAAACTGATGAAACAATTTCACAACTTCCTAGCTTCTCTTCAATATCTAGCTAGACCAATATGTGGCCCTTATCGTGCCTTGTAAATATATGCTCCTTGGTTGTATAACCACATTTGCCTCTAAAAAAGAGCACCAGAAGTGTTTAGGTAAGGAATCGGCTGAGTTTTCTCCAGGTCAAACGTTTAGCACAGTAGGCGAGAACTAGGCTGGCGACATTCCTCTTCTGTCACGTGCATTCCTCTTCTGTTCTGTCACTCACAAGTTCAGCACGTGAATGTGCTCCTTATGGTCTTTTTCTATACCTAGTTCTCCTTTCTTCAACAGCTAAATTTGCTTTATCTATCTCCTTGTATTCACCTAATCTCGCACGCGTGTCTTTCTCTGGGCAAGTATATTCCTAAGTTTTATTTTTTGAACTCCGTCATGAAAACGAATGAGCAGACGTGATGATCAGGTTTCTCTCCGTCTAAAACGAATGCATTTTTCGGTAGGTAATATCAGGTCTGGAATATAATGTAGGACTATCAATTTAGTTTGATTTGTGCTTTGGAAATAAATTGTCAAGAACTGTTGAAACTTTTTCTTCAACCTCAGGTAAAATTTTGTTAGCAGGCACATGCTTGCCTCTTTGATGTAGCGAAACAATTCCTGCCTTCACTTTCTTGTTCATTACATAGTTTACACGCTTAGGTGAGATTCCCAAGGTAGAACAAAATAAAGCCTTACACACTCTATGGTCATTTACAGTGCAATGAAATGTATTACTTTTCCGAAGATTCAATTGTGTTTGGTTGTGACTCTTCACCGGCACTAACAAAAAAGTTTTCATAATGCAATTTACGCAGATATGAAAATAGTCGTAACCAGGAGAACAAGTTACTTGAATGTCAAATAACCTGTTGTTTTGTCAATAATCTTGGAGAACTTCGTCGCGTTTAGTTTAAATACATGGCTGTTTAAAACTGCAGAACCTTTTATACATGAATAATTGCTAGTTTCTTTTGTCCTTGCTCCCTTGATGTTTTTGGCAAATATTGAGTCAGAGCATACCATAGAAATAAGTTCAGGCAAAAAGTCTAAAAGAGCAATGGGTAGGTAATGTTCGGCAATAAAGCCACACAATTTTAGTTCTGCAGACGCTACTTTGTTTTGGTGATCTGACGGTTCACTTCTCATAAAATCAGATTTTAATCAATTTGCAATCAACCTTCGCATTGCTTTTATGCTTATCAGTTTTCTTGTGCCTACTTAAACTGCTGGCTCTCTCAAAATTGCACAATTTGCAATACTTTTTGCTTCAGTTAAATTTGCTGACTTGTAGCCACGATGAATATTTCTCATCCATCAGTAATTTTAATGAAACTTTGTGTTCATTTTTAACTTTCTGTATCTATCTCCAAATATCACTGTCCTCACTATCGGAGGAATATTCAATATTCACTTTCTTAATACTCATTATTTCTCAATGCTAATTAATTAAAGAACAATAGAAAGCTAGCAAATAGTATTTTTCAAATCAATGCGTGACCAAATGCCATGAGGAACTCACTCAACTCAGTGACTGCATTAGACCGACTCTCACTCAGGGCCAGGGCTGCCACTGAGGTTTTTCCTTTTCCCCCAGATTTGCGGTAGAAATTCCCCCATTTTCGTCAAAAATCCCACAAAATTAAGGAAAAAACGTATTATGGTATATATTAAATAAAAACTGACATTACTTAATGTATATTAAATCCAAATGTAATTTCGTCCTTTCATTGACAGCTTGTGAGCTATTTTGCTGTAGGGGTAACTTGTTCTACCCACAGGTAAGAAATTATACACACTTGAGGAAAGGTCGTGTTGGTAAAAGTTTTCTACATGAGTAAGCTCATTTATGGTAATTCCACTGGATTTCTTGAATAGCTCTCATACGATATCAGCGTTGGTACTTGCAACATTTATTTTTCTCTTATGTTGCACTGAACATTGTTTTGTTTTAATTTTTCAAAGAAATATTGCAGCACTTACATTACCTACAGTTGCATGGGATTACGATTTCATTTCAGACGAGTTTTAATTCGGTGGCACCGAGCCAATCATTTCTAAATGACTGCGTTCAGAACTTTCGTTTCGTAGAACATGATTCGGTTCGGTAAGCCATTGGAAAAAACAATCAGCATTCTAAAGCAAGAATGATAATTATAAAATAATGAAATCATTATATAAATAGCATTAATCACTAAAATGAACCTATTTGTCATCTTTGTAAATTTTGCTCGTTAAAACATTAAGTTAATATTCAAAGTTGAAGAACTAATTGCTGAAAAGCATGGAACAGAGTTAGTCTCTGCAACGCATATAAGTTATGAAAAAACATAAAAATAAAACGTTAATATTGAAAGTTACCGATTGAAACCTAGGCGTGCCGCACATTTTCAACATCTCTTAATTTTGAACCACACAAGTATTCAATCTGCAAGAACTCCTGCTTACGCCTCTTTTGCCGAAGAAAATACAATAAAAATGTCTGAATTCCCAAATTAACAAATAGGAATAATTACCACATAAATTAAGTTAATGGAAAGAATGTCGATCAAAAAGTATTCGCTCAGAGGAAGGAAGCTAGCAACCGTCACGGTCACTGTTTGCCTTTTTATTCCTTTTATAGAGCGAACTCTCGAGACTTAGCTTTGTGAGCTGTGAGAATGAGAGTAATGTTACTGTTCATTGTTCCGATGTGAATCTCGTTGTTAGTCTAATGAGTTCGATCCTCGTTCAAACTTCGTTTTATCGCCTTTTATTCATAGTTAATAGGGGGTATTTCCTGTTCTGCATCATAATTTCTTCATCCGAATGAGCATACGTCCACTTGTAATTCAAAATTATCGATGGTAAACATTTTTTACATAGGAAATAATTGCCGGCCGAATTCCCCCAAATTTCATGGTTTTTGCGAAAGTTTCCCCCATTCCCCTAGACTACGAGTGTTTCCCCCAGATCTAGGGGAAATCCCCCATCAGTGGCAGCCCTGCTCAGGGCTGCCAATGAAAATTTTACCAAAACCCCAACATACGCTAGAAAAAACCCAGATTGCTGCTTAAAACTCCAGATTCGCGGAAAAGTGTGTTAATGAAGTAATTTGCTTACCTTTGTACTCGTATTACTCTGAATCAGTTGCTGCCGTCAACCATATAGCGTTGCTCCGTTATTTCTCCTTCTGCCTCTCCAAATATCGGTGACTTATTGCTCCGCTTTCCATATCGCGTATTAATTCTTTTCGTGGTTGCCAAGTACTAAGTAGTTCAACCATTTTTGCTCCTCGAAATTAATTGTTTTGCCAAAATTCTATCTCTTACAGTTTCTGCTTTCAGAAAACTGTTTTTTTTCGTTTTAACGCAATTCATGACTGAAAAAATTCGTTCAACCGAAGCAGACAAATGTGGCAGAATAGTTAGACTTGTCATAAAAGCAGACAGGAGGCCAAATTTTGAAAACCGTCCTTGATTTCTTTTAGTTTGTTCCAGTATCTGGGAGGATTTTATACAAGAACAATTACTATGTAGGTGTTTTCAATAATTATGTGTTACATGTACCACAGTAACAGGTACTGCATAAATGGTACTTGAACATTTAAATTGTTCGATATTTTTTGCTGGCAGTAAAGAGACGTCACTTAGATTTCTACAGAATGCAGATGCAACAGGAAAATAATAGCAACTAATGCACCCAATTTCAATTAAACGAATTTGATAATTTAATACCATAATTTTCATTGCATCAAGCTCCGAAAAAAATTATTATATATAAAAACCTTCAATTTGTTACCTCTGCATAGAAAACGACAGATTTTTGCCAATTTTTTGATAAAAACCCCCAAAACCTCAGGCCACAGCTAAAAACCCAAGATCTGGGGTTAAAACCCCAGCTTTGGCAGCTCTGCTCTCACTGACACTTGACAGTAAATCAGGCGGAGAAAAAGCCACAGCGAGCGTTCGGAAACAGAACCAAAATGCAACGAGTGCAAAGCAAATCAAGCCTACTAATCACTGAAATGCTTGTTAGTCTGAGTCAGCGAAACGACATCGTAGATAAACAATTTTAGCAGTTAAAATAACTAGCATTGCATAAAAATAGTCAACTCTATTTGTATATCAAACGTACACATAAAACTTCAGACTGTAGAAATGCCGCGTGACACAGGTGACGATGTGAAGAGTTCTAAACTTAAAACTGGTATCAAACGCGTTGCGTAACTTTATTTAATTACACATTCCGTTGAATTTATCTCTCATGAACAAGACAAGTTTTGTTACTGGCAAAAATAAAGCTAATATTTCTTGGTAAGGCATAATTTCTTAATTAAATTATAAAAATCTTTAAAATGTATCAAAATTTGCCGCTTCAGGCTACCGTCGTACCAGATGTACGACAATTTCAACAAAGCGACATTTGGAGCAGATCGTACCAACTTTGTACGAACGTACCAATCTCGGCAGCCTTGCTAAAGAGCTTGCCGCCAAAACAATGCATTGCACGCATGATGCAACTCTGAACTGTGGTGCAACAGCTCATCGTTGCGATGGTAACATGCACTTGCTGCTGCGGTTATGCCGCAGCCAGTCCGGACGCCCCGCTAGTTTTGTTTGAGCCAGAGTGGCCTAAGCAACTGAGCTATTCCTTGTTCAGCATATAGGAGAAACGCTGTCGCTTATCCCACTTTGCCTATCACTAGCCTTAAATTCAGGATTTTGTGGGTTAGGCCACTCTGCATATTTGCCCTCCATGTTAGGTACGGTTAGGCTAGGTTAGAATATGTAATGTTAGAATTGGCAAGATATTGTTAACCAATTTATTTCAAACGTTCACCTAGCTGAATGACGACATTGGTTAAAGTTAGGTTAGGATAGGTTAGATAATGTTGACGGAATTTTATCATGGGTCCACCGTTTTTTATGTTTGACATATCAGGAACAGTACGGTTAGGATAGGACAGGATAGGTTAGAATATATTTGGTTGGGTTTGGTTAGAATAGATTATGTTGGAATTGGCAAGTCAATGATGACCGGGTCCACCTAGCTCAACAGTGGGATTGTCCGTGGAATTTCCATGGGTCCTGCTAGTCTTCATAATCTTGAGTTGCGATGAGGTGAGGCTATCCGCCAGTCAACTCCTCATCTCGCCCCTAGCCATCTTGCTTAGAGTGGATGATCCCATAGAACTAGACCGTTATCTTGTTTCCACCGGGTTTTGTTGAGAAATTAACATAATTACTATAATCATAATCATTAAACTCATCATACTCGTTATAACTATACTTATGCTAAGTTCTAAGTCCTCGTTCCTTTTCTTCGCGGGTGCAAATGTCGTGAGCCTGGTGTGGATGTGGAGAGGGGGAACTTTTACTCAATAATGAAGATAATAATTACGTGGAGACGAGAAAACTTTCTACGATAAATAATTCACTAACTTATTATTTACACCTTAAATTCCTTATTAGTCACTGAAAGGCACAGAAACCTCCCAGTGGAAATGAATCCCTGCAGAGCTTGTTCAAGCTCCTATCAGTCACATTAATTTTTCGTATAGGCGAGTTGTTTTGGATTTGTTTATGAATATTGAAAAATATATTTCGGATGTATTTTTAAGTAGCTTTATGATTTTTGTACAATTTATTGAACCTACTTGTATCAATATTCTTTACTAAAAATAATCCGATTTCTATTTAATGCAACTTTTCTTTTTTTCTGTCCTAATCATTGCAGTCATTATTTAGACAGAATTTCAGTCACAAATTAATAAATTATCCGTTCATTAAAAAAAAGACTCAAATCAAGCTCAAACTTTTTTAAAAATTAGTATCACCAATACGATTAAAAACAAGTAATTAAATTTTTATTTAATAATTCATTCATATAATGAAGTCGGGTTCAAATTAGATACGCTAATTCGGTAGTTTTTTGATCATTTTTGGTACGCTTTCTCCTTGAGAAGAATTTCCAACCAAGATTTTTAACTGAAAGATTAACTTATTCGTTAGTTTTAGCCTCCCTACCCGCAGCAACAAATCGATTCAAAGAGAGGAAGGAGGAAGGCACCATTTAGTATGGAGTTAAGGAAACGCAGAATGTACGCAGAACATATATAGAAACAGTAAGCCGTGAAAGAAGATTATGAAACAAGACCAAAATTGAAGAAGAAAGTAGTGGGTGCTGAAAAACAGGACAGCAGTGGACCGAAAAAAGGTGGACACTACCATAACAAAAACATTTTATTTCAACAAAAAGAAAGCCTGCCTAACTCTCAGCTCGGGCCCTCACATTGTCCCCCGGGAAGCGCTAATTCCCATAGATGCAATAATTGTATCCCTCTGAGGGGGAATGTTTAATTAAACAAATCATGGAAAAACAATTCAAAGATTTATTGAAAAACAGAATCAACTAGGTGATGAACTTTGAACCGTAATTGAGAATATGATTAATCCAAATTAGGTTTAAGATAATTGGAATATCCAGTATTCCGCAGTTTATCTTAATGTACCCCATACGCAATAATTGAGCTTTGTTATCGGTCAATAAATTGTAGACCAAATACAAATTAATTTTTCATTTGTGAGAACTCAATTCAATGACAATACTGAATTAACCAAACAAATTTACAGACATTACCATATAATGGCCAAACACGTTAATTAAATGACAAATTTAGTACTGCCTGGCTTGGATTAGTGTTCTAAACGGTGCAATTAATAGAGTCCAAGTCAATTATTAATTAAGGGGGAATGCAAGAATGAATAAGCAATTAATTTCCTTTGGATGAACTATTTGTAAATATTACTAAACAATTAATTTATTTTTCTAGCTTCGAAATTTTCATTAACACTACACGTTGTCATGTTCAATAATTGACGAAAAATATCACATTAATTAGGCTCAAGATATTGGACAATCGCTAAGCAATTATATGGCAAGATACTGTAATTGCACCAATAATTATTTTTCGTGAAAGAGTAACAGAAAATAAATATTTCAATTTAATTCAATTACTGCAATTTCCTATTCTTTCCCCTAATTTCAACGAAAAATTCCCCCCCCAATAACCCATTACCCCCCACCAATAATCCATTACCCCCACCAATAACCCATTACCCCCATCAATAACCCATTTCCCCCCACCAATAACCCATTACCCCCCACCAATAATCCATTACCCCCACCAATAACCCATTACCACCCACCAATAACCCATTACCCCCACCAATAACCCTCTACCCCCACCAATAACCCTCTACCCCCACGAATAACCCTCTACCCCCACCAATAACCCGTTACCCCCACTAATAACCCATTACCCCCATCAATAACCCATTACCCCCCACCAATAACCCATTACCCCCCACCAATAACCCTCAACCCCCACCAATAATCCATTACCCCCACCAATAACCCATTACCCCCCACCAATAACCCATTACCCCCAACCAATAACCCTCAACCCCACCAATAATCCATTACCCCCACCAATATCCCTCAACTCCCACCAATAACCCATTACCCCCACCAATAACCATCTACTTCCACCAATAACCCTCTACCCCCCCATAACCCTCTACCCCCACCAATAACCCTCTACCCCACCAATAACCCTCTACCCCCACCAATAACCCGTTACCCCCACTAATAACCCATTACCCCCATCAATAACCCATTACCCCCCACCAATAACCCATTACCCCCCACCAATAACCCTCAACCCCCACCAATAACCCATTACCCCCACCAATAACCCATTACCCCCACCAATAACCCATTACCCCCAACCAATAACCCATTACCCCCACCAATAACCCATTACCCCCCACCAATAACCCATTACCCCCAACCAATAACCCTCAACCCCCACCAATAATCCATTACCCCCACCAATAACCCTCAACTCCCCCCAATAACCCATTACCCCCACCAATAACCATCTACTTCCACCAATAACCCTCTACCCCCCCATAACCCTCTACCCCCACCAATAACCCTCTACCCCCACCAATAACCCTCTACCCCCACCAATAACCCGTTACCCCCACTAATAACCCATTACCTCCATCAATAACCCATTACCCCCCACCAATAACCCATTACCCCCCACCAATAACCCTCAACCCCCACCAATAATCCATTACCCCCACCAATAACCCATTACCCCCACCAATAACCCATTACCCCCCACCAATAACCCATTACCCCCACCAATAACCCATTACCCCCCACCAATAACCCATTACCTCCAACCAATAACCCTCAACCCCCACCAATAATCCATTACCCCCACCAATAACCCTCAACTCCCACCAATAACCCATTACCCCCACCAATAACCATCTACTTCCACCAATAACCCTCTACCCCACCAATAACCCTCTACCCCACCAATAACCCTCTACCCCCACCAATAACCCTCTACCCCCCCATATCCCTCTATCCCCACCAATAACCCTCTACCCTCACCAATAACCCTCTACCCCCACCAATAGCCCTCTACCCCCACCAATAACCCTCTACCCCCCCATATCCCTCTACCCCCACCAATAACCCTCTACACCCCCATATCCCTCTACCCCCACCAATAACCCTCTACCCCCACCAATAACCCTCTACCCCACCAATAACCCTCTACCCCCACCAATAACCCTCTACCCCACCAATAACCATCTACCCCCACCAATAACCCTCTACCCCCCCATATCCCTCTACCCCCACCAATAACCCTCTACCCCCCCCCCCCCATATCCCTCTACCCCCACCAATAACCCTCTACCCCCACCAATAACCCTCTACCCCACCAATAACCCTCTACCCCCCACCAATAACCATCTACCCCCACCAATAACCCTCTACCCCCCCATATCCCTCTTCCCCCACCAATAACCCTCTACCCCCACCAATAATTCTATTCCATTTCAACACGTATTAAAACACGAAGATAATCACTTCTTTTTACTAAAAGTTAATTCTTAAAATTCTAATCTCTCAATTTCTATATGTAACGTTTCGATGTTACTAACATCATCTTCAGGCCGTAAAATACAAAAGAAACAGCTAGTCACATTGATAAAACTATGTCAATACAGAACTTAACTACATCAGACTTGGTGAAGAAAAATAGATATATATGTAATCACATTACGAAAAGACTAGATTGGACTAGTTTCGTACAAAATTTCAACTACAGCTGACTAGTTGCTATTGCACACCAAATATTCACATGGTAACGGCACCAGCGACAGAGGCAAAATGAACGAACGGAGGTTACAGACGTCTAAACCACAGTCCGACTGAACAACTTTAAAGCAAAAAACCATTTGTATTTTCATCGAGTCTAGGTTTAAGTTCATGAACGTGCAGTGCTTCTATTATTTGAATACGTTCCTTTTTTCAACATCGTACAAAATTTTGGTACTAGAGTACAGATCTTCATGTAAGAGCTTACAACCATGATCGATACGGAAATAATTAAAAATGGAACCTTGATATTTATGTGCAGTTAATCTTTGTTTTAGGGTCATCCTAGTCATGCCAATGTAACACTTATTGAGAGACTTACATTCTCTCCTGTAACACTCGAACTGATATATCATATTTGCTCTGTCTAGGTCGCTGACCCGTGCTCTGGAAATGTTCATTTTTTACTAGGAGATCACTGATTTTAAGATTTCTAAAATACACACCAACTTTAATTTCCATTTATGGATCTGTGGGTTTCACGTAAGTTTAGACCATATGTGTGAACAACCATTCGTCTAGTTTGTTATTGTTATGCATTTGATTTTCATAAAATACATTTATACTTCGCTTGTTGGGTCTCGTATTACGGTCACTATTCGAAATTCTGTTGACGAATGTACCCTTAGTTTTATCAATAAGAGTATTCGGAAAATTGTTATTAACCGGCAACCGTTTGACGCTAAGCATTTCAGAATGAAAACAGGTTGCTGTTTAATAACAGTTTTCCTAATACTCTTATTGATAAAACTATAGTTTAATTTGTTGACTGAATTTCGAATAGTAGATAACTATTACCCGCCCCCCAATAACCCGTTACCCGCCCATTAATAACCCGTTACCCGCCCCCCAATAACCATTACCCGCCCCCCCAATAACCCATTACCCACCCCCCAATAACCCATTACCCACCCCCCAATAACCCATTACCCACCCCCCAATAACCCATTACCCACCCCCCAATAACCCATTACCCACCCCCCAATAACCCGTTACCCGCCCCCCAATAACCCGTTACCCGCCCCCCAATAACCCATTCCTCGCCCCCCAATAACCCATTCCTCGCCCCCCAATAACCCATTCCTCGCCCCGTAATAACCCATTCCTCGCCCCCCAATAACCCATTACCAGCCCCCAATAACCCATTACCCGCCCCCCAATAACCCATTACCCGCCCCCCAATAACCCATTACCCACCCCCCAATAACCCGTTACCCGCCCCCCAATAACCCGTTACCCGCCCCCCAATAACCCATTCCTCGCCCCCCAATAACCCATTCCTCGCCCCCCAATAACCCATTCCTCGCCCACCAATAACCCATTCCTCGCCCACCAATAACCCATTCCTCGCCCACCCATAACCCATTCCTCGCCCACCAATAACCCATTCCTCGCCCCCCAATAACCCATTCCTCGCCCACCAATAACCCATTCCTCGCCCACCAATAACCCATTCCTCGCCCCCCAATAACCCATTCCTCGCCCCCCAATAACCCATTCCTCGCCCACCAATAACCCATTACCCGCCCACCAATAACCCATTAGCCGCCCCCCAATAACCCATTAGCCGCCCCCCAATAACCCATTACCCGCCCCCTAAAAACCCATTTCCTCCTTCTAATGACCCATTAAGCCCCCCAATAATACATTACCTCTATCAATAACCCATTACCACTACCAATTACCCATTACACCCCCCCCCCTCCATAATCAGATTTTAACAGATTTTACAAGTACTACGGTTTCATGATGTTAAGGCTAGAAGAAGAAAAACGAGAGATGATAAATTGGAGCCCACATGACAAATATTTGAAATGTGGACTCAGAATTTGCTAGTTGGATGTATTCCAAGTTCGTGTATGACAATGACAATGATGAATGACTTGTAGCAATCAGCGGTTGCTGCCCATCCCGTGTATATGTTTTCCATCAAAAGAAGGGAAGTGTAGGATGAAAATTTGGTAATATGCGACAACGCAATCTACTCCGAAGCAAGATTTGGATCAAGAATCCGAAGCCTGTATGACGATCGGCTGTGAAGCAGTACTTTTCTTTCACATTGCTGTCATTCACCTGATCAGATCATTTTACTGCCATCATAGCCAAATTGCGACTGGTTAGCTCCAGCCCTACGCCTTCATAAAGTTATTATTATTATTATTATAATATAAGAGAGTTTTAGCCTTCCTTAACTGCACGACAAAGATGTTCTAAGAGAGGAAAGAGAGGAAGGAGGAAGGCACCATTTAGTTTGGAGTTGAGGGAATGCGGAATCTATGCACATGGTGCACAGAAACAGGAAGCTAAGAAAGAAGTTCATGAAACAAGAAAAAGTTGAAGAAGAAAGTAGTAGTTGCTGAAAAACAGGACAGCAGTGAACCGAAAAAAGGTGGCCCGTAACAAAACAAAAACCTCTTCTATTTCAACAAAAGTAAGCCTACCTAACCTTTAGCTCAGGCCCTCATATAGTCCTCATATAGCGCTAATTCCCATAGATACAATACATGTATCACCCCTGAGGGGACGCCTACATAAAGTAACTTATTCCAATTTCTTAACAGGGAGCGGTATGGGCAAGAGTCTTGACACGTTAAGAAAGAGGACATTCATCAGAACATGCACAGAACAATTTCCGTGAAGTGCAAAATCTGATATCATGTCTAGTGATGTACCGAAGTATCGGTATCGGTATCGGTATCGGCAGTATCGGCCATTTTTAGTGGAAGTGATGTACCGATACCATTTTTTGGGCCGATACCGATATCGATACCCATTTTTTGGCCGATACCGATACCGATACTCCGATACTTGAAAATACCGATACTTTGACCGATACTACTACCGATACCGATACTTTTACAATCATCTAACCTAATTATACCCGTTGTATGTTAGTTTATGTATTAGTTCGGTGTCCGTTTCTTAAAAAACATAGAATGTCTGAGTTTGCGGTATCATGGATAGCGAATTCCTCAGTGTAACATTGAAAGATCGTCTGTACATGCATTGATATGTTTGAAATTTTATCAGGATAGGTTAGTAGTATTGGATAGGTTGTTATGATCGCCGTAATTTGCGCATATTCCTAACCATGTCGCTTTTGTGCAGCTTTCAGGCCATATTGAATAATTAAAAGACATTAAATTAAATTAAATATAGTAATTTGGTGAATAGCTGTTCCCGAAGTAATCATTTTTGAGTAATGGTGATTTGTCACCGGAGGGAAACTCCGAGTCAAGAGAGCTTTGTGTGTTCTTGTGCATATGTGCTCGGCATAAACATTTTAAACCTACCCGACTTTCCGTTCTACGTATTGGCAACAGTGGACAACGCATTAGTGGTGTAGGGCCTACAAGAACCGCAGTTGCTACCATGTAATGACGATCGCTCGCTAGGCCTTCGCGTCGTGAACGTGCTTTGCGGCGGTGCGACCGTGCGAGTCACGACATAGAATTAGGATAGCATAGGTTAGATAATGTTGCCGGATTTTTCCATGGGTCCATCTAGCTTAACGATGACATTGTCCTCGGCATTTCCATGGGTCATGCTGCTACCTAATAATACCCTTGCCCTTGGTTTATTTGTTTGGTGTCTGTTTCTTCCATTTCTCTGTCACGCTCATAAGGATAGTTATAATGGCCGTATCTGTGATACGAATTTCAACGGTGCGCAAGTACAAAATTATTTTTCATCACGGGTACTGTAAGGATGGATATACTATATTTGTTTATCATCTACATCTTGAAAATTCGTTCATGAAAAGTATTAAATCCCATTTTTGGCTGGCCGTGCACACTTGTATTAAAATAAAACCATTATAACTCCTACATGGGAGTTATAATAAAATTATATGCTAATATATCTAATAATACAAAATATTGACAAAAAAGTTTCCGATTGTGACAAATAAATTGCTCTTGCTATGTTGACTATATTGTTGAGAAAAACGAAAAACAACAAAATGAAATCCATTCAATAGATATGTGTTTCTAATCGTATTTCAACGTAATGTAGACTAGCTATAATAGCAACAGGCTCCAAAAGTGGACCAAAACAATAGTTTCTCCAAAAAAGGATTCTCATTTTCGTGTTATTCACGCCAAATACGAGTACATACTTTGGCGAAAGAAAATAGTAAAATTCGATAAGACCCGAAACCGAAAATATCCGCAAACACGCAACCATCTATAATATGTGGAATTTAAAACGATAATTTCAAGGAGCTTGATCATATTTATTATGAATACGTTTCGGAGTCCAGATCCATCATCAGTTCGTAAATTTACAAATCATTATGTCTACAATAAGAGATAAAGCAAAATGTTGGGTACAGTCATTAAAGGAAATCAAGAAAATGAAAATAAAATTAAAACATGTCCCAGAAAAACTAAAATCGACAAGATTACTATTTAGTTACAATTTGTAATGGGTAGGAACTATCAGAATTGTTGAGGGCCGGTTTTCGTTTAAAAATATGTAGCGACTCTAAAATTCTGTGGTCACATGCAGTTGAAGCCGAATCTAAGATATAGTTGCATTTTACTGCGTGATTACGTACTGCGGAGTGTGAGGAGTAAGCTAATTAGTTCCCCGCGCGGAAGCTTCGACCCCAATGTTCGACCATTCTGTTATAAAAATTTCGTGACGTCATGCCGACGTACGATGATGTGCACTGCACACAACTGTATAACTGTTAGAAATAAATCAGAGATCGAGGTTCGCATCTCCATCGGAAGCGTATCCTTGTACCGGAAAAATGAAGCAACCATAAAATTATACAATTCCGGTACAAGGATACGCTTTTGATGGAGATGCGAACCTCGATCTCTGATTTATTCCTACAGTTGTACAGTTGGGTGCAGTGCACATCATCGTACGTCGGCATTACGTCACGAAATTTTTACATCAGAATGGCCGAACATCGGGGTTGAAGCTTCCGCATGGGAATCAATTCGCACAATTCGTACGTAATCACGCAGTAAAATGCAACGAACCGATATCTTCTGCGGACTTCAAAATCTTAGATTCGGCTTCAACTACAAGTGACCTAAGAATTTTAGAGTCGCTACATATTTTTAAACGAAAACTGGCCCTCAACAATTCTGACAGTTCCTACCCATCGTAAATTGGAAGTATATCATGTCTATTTTATTTTCTCTGGGACATGTTTTGATTTTTTTTTGTTTCCGTGATTTTCTTTCATGACTCTATCCAACATTTTCTTTTTTCTTTTTTTGTAGTCATAATGAATTTTACTTTTAGGAACTGATGATGGAGCTGGACTCCGAAACGTATTCCTGGTAAATATGATAATTTTCTCCGTTTTTAAATTCATCAAGTTGCGATTAAAGCAATCAACAGACCCGTTCAGATGCATTCAACTATAAGATTGTTCGTAAATTTTTCAAACATTTTAACATAGAAGAAAAATACAAGATTCGTTATGAACGGCGATATACTTGCTAATTTAAAATCAATTCTTAGCTTCGGAATATTTGACGATTTACAAGCTAAATTAAAATAGAATTTTCAGCTACTTTTATATTAAATTCACAAAAACTTTCAAATGCACCTTCAACTTTATTTAATTAGGTTGGTTTTTTTAGCCTGTCTCATACTTTAAGACATGGACATCGGGTCAAACTATATAGGTTTTAGTTGTAAAAGTATAATAATTTTATGTCGCTACAGGGTTCAACTATTCATGCTACATAGCTTTCAGTTATGACCGTGACTCATCGGGAATTCAATGTAGTGAATTCAGTTAGCGGGCCTGATTAAACGCTATAATTCAACAGTTAGCTAACTAATTTACTAGGTATGAATAGGTTATTTGATTACAAGTACTCACAGCCCGTCAAAAATGACGGGATTCGCTAACTTTCTTGAACAAATTTTCCAAATGTGGTGCCCAACGAATGTATCCATCCTAACAGCAACAGTGATGAAAAATATTCTTGTACTTGCGCACTGGTGAAACTCGTATCACAGATGCGGTCACTATAACTCATCTCATGAGCGTGACAAAGAAAATGGAAGAAGCGGACTCCAAATAAACCAACGGTATTTTTAGATAGTAGCAGGACCCGTGGAGATTCCATGGACAATGTCATCGTTAAGGTAGGCGGACCCGAGAAAAAATTCTGTCAGTATTACCTAACCTGTGCTAACCTAGCCTATCCCAATCTAAGCTAACATATCCTAACAAAACCTATCCTAATAAAATTTCAAATATTTAAATGCATGAAAACGCCATCTTTTATTGTTACACTGAAGAATTCGGTATCCATGATACCGCAAACTCGCACAACCTATGTTGAAGCGGACACCAAATAAATATATAAATAAACACACAACGGGTATTATTAGGTTACATACTTTTACTTTCATGATTTATGACCTTCATTTGAATGATAAAATACGTATTATTGGAAAGTATCGGTAAAGTATCGGCCGGATTTGCCGATACCGATACCGATACCACTAAAAATGGCCGATACTGCCGATACCGATACCGATACATCGGTACATCACTATTTAGTGGTATCGGTATCGGTAAATCCGGCCGATACTTTACCGATACTTTCCAATAATACGTATTTTATCATTCAAATGAAGGTCATAAATCATGAAAGTAAAAGTATGTAACCTAATAATACCCGTTGTGTGTTTATTTATATATTTACTTGGTGTCCGCTTCAACATAGGTTGTGCGAGTTTGCGGTATCATGGATACCGAATTCTTCAGTGTAACAATAAAAGATGGCGTTTTCATGCATTTAAATGTTTGAAATTTTATTAGGATAGGTTTTGTTAGGATATGTTAGCTTAGATTGGGATAGGCTAGGTTAGCACAGGTTAGGTAATACTGACAGAATTTTTTCTCGGGCCCGCCTAGCTTAACGATGACATTGTCCATGGAATCTCCACGGGTCCTGCTACTATCTAAAAATACCCTTGGTTTATTTGGAGTCCGCTTTTTCCATTTTCTTTGTCACGCTCATGAGATGAGTTATAGTGACCGCATCTGTGATACGAGTTTCACCAGTGCGCAAGTACAAGAATATTTTTCATCACTGTTGCTGTTAGGATGGATACATTCGTTGGGCACCACATTTGGAAAATTTGTTCAAGAAAGTTAGCGAATCCAGTCATTTTTGACGGGCTGTGCGTACTTGTAATCAAATAACCTATTCATACCTAGTAAATTAGTTAGCTAACTGTTGAATTATAGCGTTTAATCAGGTCCGCTAACTGAATCCACTACTTTGAATTCCCGATGAGTCACGGTCATAACTGAAAGCTATGTAGCATGAATAGTTGAACCCTGTAGCGACATAAAATTATTATACTTTTACAACTAAAACCTATATAGTTTGACCCGATGTCCATGTCTTAAAGTATGTGACAGGCTAAAAAAACCAACCTAATTTAATAAAGTTGAAGGTGCATTTGAAAGTTTTTGTGAATTTAATATAGAAGTAGCTGAAAATTCTATTTTAATTTAGCTTGTAAATCGTCAAATATTCCGAAGCTAAGAATTGATTTTAAATTAGCATGTATATCGCCGTTCATTACGAATCTTTTATTTTTCTTCTATGTTAAAATGTTTGAAAAATTTACGAACAATCTTATAGTTGAATGCATCTGAACGGGTCTGTTGATTGCTTTAATCGCAACTTGATGAATTTAAAAACGGAGAAAATTATCATATTTACCAGGAATACGTTTCGGAGTCCAGCTCCATCATCAGTTCCTAAAAGTAAAATTCATTATGACTACAAAAAAAGAAAAAAGAAAATGTTGGATAGAGTCATGAAAGAAAATCACGGAAACAAAAAAAAATCAAAACATGTCCCAGAGAAAATAAAATAGACATGATATACTTCCAATTTACGATGGGTAGGAACTGTCAGAATTGTTGACGGCCAGTTTTCGTTTAAAAATATGTAGCGACTCTAAAATTCTTAGGTCACTTGTAGTTGAAGCCGAATCTAAGATTTTGAAGTCCGCAGAAGATATCGGTTCGTTGCATTTTACTGCGTGATTACGTACGAATTGTGCAAATTGATTCCCATGCGGAAGCTTCAACCCCGATGTTCGGCCATTCTGATGTAAAAATTTCGTGACGTAATGCCGACGTACGATGATGTGCACTGCACCCAACTGTACAACTGTAGGAATAAATCAGAAAGGCTCTTTCTCCATCAAAAGCGTATCCTTGTACCGGAATTGTATAATTTTATGGTTGCTTCATTTTTCCGGTACAAGGATACGCTTCCGATGGAGATGCGAACCTCGATCTCTGATTTATTTTTAACAGTTATACAGTTGTGTGCAGTGCACATCATCGTACGTCGGCATGACGTCACGAAATTTTTATAACAGAATGGTCGAACATTGGGGTCGAAGCTTCCGCGCGGGGAACTAATTAGCTTACTCCTCACACTCCGCAGTACGTAATCACGCAGTAAAATGCAACTATATCTTAGATTCGGCTTCAACTGCATGTGACCACAGAATTTTAGAGTCGCTACATATTTTTAAACGAAAACCGACCCTCAACAATTCTGATAGTTCCTACCCATTATAAATTGTAACTAAATAGTAATCTTGTCGATTTTAGTTTTTCTGGGACATGTTTTAATTTTATTTTCATTTTCTTGATTTCCTTTAATGACTGTACCCAACATTTTGCTTTATCTCTTATTGTAGACATAATGATTTGTAAATTTACGAACTGATGATGGATCTGGACTCCGAAACGTATTCATAATAAATATGATCAAGCTCCTTGAAATTATCGTTTTAAATTCCACATATTATAGATGGTTGCGTGTTTGCGGATATTTTCGGTTTCGGGTCTTATCGAATTTTACTATTTTCTTTCGCCAAAGTATGTACTCGTATTTGGCGTGAATAACACGAAAATGAGAATCCTTTTTTGGAGAAACTATTGTTTTGGTCCACTTTTGGAGCCTGTTGCTATTATAGCTAGTCTACATTACGTTGAAATACGATTAGAAACACATATCTATTGAATGGATTTCATTTTGTTGTTTTTCGTTTTTCTCAACAATATAGTCAACATAGCAAGAGCAATTTATTTGTCACAATCGGAAACTTTTTTGTCAATATTTTGTATTGTTAGATATATTAGCACATAATTTTATTATAACTCCCATGTAGGAGTTATAATAGTTTTATTTTAATACAAGTGTGCACGGCCAG
This sequence comes from Morinoia aosen, assembly GCA_030386875.1. NCBI lineage: Eukaryota > Metazoa > Arthropoda > Malacostraca > Amphipoda > Talitridae > Morinoia > Morinoia aosen. The sequence goes on along the minus strand of CM059574.1, from coordinate 56,895,871 downwards.
CCAAAAATGGGATTTAATACTTTTCATGAACGAATTTTCAAGATGTAGATGATAAACAAATATAGTATATCCATCCTTACAGTACCCGTGATGAAAAATAATTTTGTACTTGCGCACCGTTGAAATTCGTATCACAGATACGGCCATTATAACTATCCTTATGAGCGTGACAGAGAAATGGAAGAAACAGACACCAAACAAATAAACCAAGGGCAAGGGTATTATTAGGTAGCAGCATGACCCGTGGAAATGCCGAGGACAATGTCATCGTTAAGCTAGATGGACCCATGGAAAAATTCCGGCAACATTATCTAACCTATGCTATCCTAATTCTATGTCGTGACTCGCACGGTCGCACCGCCGCAAAGCACGTTCACGACGCGAAGGCCTAGCGATCGTCATTACATGGTAGCAACTGCGGTTCTTGTAGGCCCTACACCACTAATGCGTTGTCCACTGTTGCCAATACGTGGAACGGAAAGTCGGGTAGGTTTAAAATGTTTATGCCGAGCACATATGCACAAGAACACACAAAGCTCTCTTGACTCGGAGTTTCCCTCCGGTGACAAATCACCATTACTCAAAAATGATTACTTCGGGAACAGCTATTCACCAAATTACTATATTTAATTTAATTTAATGTCTTTTAATTATTCAATATGGCCTGAAAGCTGCACAAAAGCGACATGGTTAGGAATATGCGCAAATTACGGCGATCATAACAACCTATCCAATACTACTAACCTATCCTGATAAAATTTCAAACATATCAATGCATGTACAGACGATCTTTCAATGTTACACTGAGGAATTCGCTATCCATGATACCGCAAACTCAGACATTCTGTGTTTCTTAAGAAACGGACACCGAACTAATACATAAACTAACATACAACGGGTATAATTAGGTTAGATGATTGTAGAAGTATCGGTATCGGTAGTAGTATCGGTCAAAGTATCGGTATTTTCAAGTATCGGAGTATCGGTATCGGTATCGGCCAAAAAATGGGTATCGGTATCGGCCAAAAAATGGGTATCGGTATCGGCCAAAAAAATGGTATCGGTACATCACTAATCATGTCTCAATATTATGCGGTCAGAAATTTATTTTCTGCTAAGGTACCATATTCGTCACGAGTTTCCCTTATACTTAATTCTTACTTCCTGACGTGTGTCTCTTGCTTCTTATTTTGCTTTATCATGATATGTTACGTGTCAAGTCGCGTAAAATAGATTAAATTACCTGTTAGTTAAGCCTCATTATCTGCCACAAAGGCGATCCGAAGAGAGGAAGGTACCAATTAGTATGGAGTGAAGTGAACGCGGAACCTTTGCAGAGAGGGATACTTGTGGGTTATCAGTCACCTCTTGTTAAGGAGAAAAGGTGAAAAATGTAGTTGATTTATGAATATTGAATTGGTAGTCTGGACAGTATGAATAGATTTTTCATATGAGAAGGTACCCTTGTTGATTCGTATTTATTTCTCATGCAGTTTATCTAATATCCATATATATATATATATATATATATATATATATATATATATTGATATAATGAATCTCTGGGACCCTCTCCAGGTCTTGAAAGATCCCAGATATTCATATCGACATGAAACATAAAAATTAAAAACAATTTAAATAAGCTAACCTAACTTAACCTAACCTTAACATCAAATGGAAACCATAAATTACAAGTGGTGACAAATCACCCACAAGTTCCCATAAATGCCATAGAAACAGTAAATTGAGAAAGATTAAAAACCAAGATCAATGTCTTAGAAGAAATAAGTAGCTGCTGAAAAACAAAAAAACAATGACCCGAGAAAAATGTTCCTTAACATTACAAAAACACATTATTTCAACAAAAAGAAGCCCGACCTCTCAGCTGGGACCCTCACATTTTCCCCTTAGGAGTGTTAATTCCCACTATTGTATCCCCCCTCACTTCCCTGAGGAGATTGTGCAAAATAGATTAACGCAACAAAGCCGATCGAAGTGCAGTATGTGAATGGTGTAAAATTAGTATCCGAAAATAGTTCTACCCTTCATTTTCTCAAATTCGTATACATATGGTCCTATTGCGTTGATACTGTACTTGATTGACTCCAAATGGACCGAATGGACGAAATACTAGACTGATTGGTAATTTTTTCCAACCACACACTGATCGGTTTCTAAATTTTTATTTCGTCTATATTGGAAATGACATTAAAATATACGACTTTTTGTTAAGCACTTGCTATCGCAAGTGAATATTTAACGAACTATAGCGGTAACGTAACCGAACGAAATCAAGCCGAGCGTAATCTAATCCAGCCGAGCGTAATCTAACCCAGCCGAGCGTAATCTAACCCAGCCGAGCGTAATCTAACCCAGCCGAGCGTAATCTAACCCAGCCGAGCGTAATCTAACCCAGCCGAGCGTAATCTAACCCAGCCGAGCGTAATCTAACCCAGCCGAGCGTAATCTAACCCAGCCGAGCGTAATCTAACCCAGCCGAGCGTAATCTAACCCAGCCGAGCGTAATCTAACCCAGCCGAGCGTAATCTAACCCAGCCGAGCGTAATCTAACCCAGCCGAGCGTAATCTAACCCAGCCGAGCGTAATCTAACCCAGCCGAGCGTAATCTAACCCAGCCGAGCGTAACCTAATCTAGCGTAACCTAATCTAGCGTAACCTAATCTAGCGTAACCTAATCTAGCGCAATCTAATCTAGCGTAATCTAACCTAGCGTAATCTAACCTAGCGTAATCTAATCTAGCGTAATCTAATCTAGCGTAATCTAATCTAGCGCAATCTAATCTAGCGCAACCTAATCTAGCGTAACCTAATCTAGCGCAATCTAATCTAGCGCAATCTAATCTAGCGTAACCTAATCTAGCGTAATCTAATCTAGCGTAATCTAATCTAGCGTAATCTAATCTAGCGTAATCTAATCTAGCGTAATCTAACCTAGCGTTATTTACCGCAACCTACCGCAACCTACCACAATCCAGCACAATCCAGCGCAATCCAGCGCAATCCAGCGCAATCCAGCGCAATCCAGCGCAATCCAGCGCAATCCAGCGCAATCCAGCGCAATCCAGCGCAATCCAGCGCAATCCAGCGCAATCCAGCGCAATCCAGCGCAATCCAGCGCAATCCAGCGCAATCCAGCGCAATCCAGCGCAATCCAGCGCAATCCAGCGCAATCCAGCGCAATCCAGCGCAATCCAGCGCAATCCAGCGCAATCCAGCGCAATCCAGCGCAATCCAGCGCAATCCAGCGCAATCCAGCGCAATCCAGCGCAATCCAGCGCAATCCAGCGCAATCCAGCGCAATCCAGCGCAATCCAGCGCAATCCAGCGCAATCCAGCGCAATCCAGCGCAATCCAGCGCAATCCAGCGCAATCCAGCGCAATCCAGCGCAATCCAGCGCAATCCAGCGCAATCCAGCGCAATCCAGCGCAATCCAGCGCAATCCAGCGCAATCCAGCGCAATCCAGCGCAATCCAGCGCAATCCAGCGCAATCCAGCGCAATCCAGCGCAATCCAGCGCAATCCAGCGCAATCCAGCGCAACCCAGCGCAACCCAGCGCAACCCAGCGCAACCCAGCGCAACCCAGCGCAACCCAGCGCAACCCAGCGCAACCCAGCGCTACCCAGCGCTACCCAGCGCTACCCAGCGCAACCCAGCGCAACCCAGCGCAACCCAGCGCAACCCAGCGCAACCCAACGCAACCCAACGCAACCCAACGCAACCCAACGCAATCCAACGCAATCCAACGCAGTCCAACGCAGTCCAACGCAGTCCAACGCAGTCCAACGCACTCCAACGCACTCCAACGCAGTCCAACGCAGTCCAACGCAGTCCAACGCAGTCCAACGCAGTCCAACGCAGTCCAACGCAGTCCAACGCAGTCCAACGCAGTCCAACGCAGTCCAACGCAGTCCAACGCAGTCCAACGCAGTCCAACGCAGTCCAACGCAGTCCAACGCAGTCCAACGCAGTCCAACGCAGTCCAACGCAGTCCAACGCAGTCCAACGCAGTCCAACGCAGTCCAACGCAGTCCAACGCAGTCCAACGCAATCCAACGCAATCCAACGCAATCCAACGCAATCTAACGCAATCTGACGCAATCTGACGCAATCTGACGCAATCTGACGCAATCTGACGCAATCTGACGCAATCTGACGCAATCTGACGCAATCTGACGCAATCTGACGCAATCTAACGCAATCTAACGCAATCTAACGCAATCTAACGCAATCTAACGCAATCTAACGCAATCTAACGCAATCTAACGCAATCTAACGCAATCTAACGCAATCTAACGCAATCTAACGTAACCTAACGTAACCTAACGTAACCTAACGTAACCTAACGTAACCTAACGTAACCTAACGTAACCTAACGTAACCTAACGTAACCTAACGTAACCTAACGCAACCTAACGCAACCTAACGTAACCTAACGTAACCTAACGTACCCTAACGTAACGTAATCTATTGTAACCTATTGTAACCTAACGTAACCTAACGTAACGTAATCTATTGTAACCTAACCTAACCTAACCTAACGTAACCTAACGTAACCTAACCTAACGTAACCTAACGTAACGTAAACAAACGTTACCTTACGAGGAAAGTGCGTCACAACGCACAAAGATACATACATTACGTAACTTAACGTAACCGAATATAACGCAACCAACGTCTATTCGAGCCGTATAAACAGATATTTTACCGTGACTTCAGATGAGTCTCCCCCTAAATTCGTCTGCATCCCATTGCTTGACAGGAAACGAACTGATTTTCGTCGTTAGAAACAACGGAACAGCGATGAAAGACAAAAATTAGCCTACCGCCATAACTCTTTAGAAATAATTTGCGACTGAAAGTATATGAAAGAAAAATTATTTATTTTGATGTCATTACCATTACAGAAGCAACCAAAATTTGAAAACGATTAGTGTGTTATGAAATAATATCAACATATTTGCTTAGTTTCAAGTTGTGAGTATTCATTTAGCAACTTCATTCGTAGAGCAGGGATTTTACGTGATCAGTAATAGCATGAGCGTTATGGGTCTCGACCCATTAGCAGCTGTAACGTATTGAAAATTTTTTGAATATTGTCCAGGTAATGGCACATATTATACTATATGACGAGGGATGTTGTGATAAAGAACATAAGGTAAATGTATACGACAGGACACTAATCGATTTCATTGATTTATTTCTTGTATGATGGTTATAAGATCAAAAATAAACAGCGGTAAACGTTAAGGAGAACATACTAATCAATTTTTGGAATTTTTCTGCCTGCATCATGGTAATTACATCGAAATGAACAACTGTTTTTCAATGTGTTTTTGGGGCAAATGAGTATTTAACGAGTTATAGTGGTTTGTTTATTTTAGTATTTGATGGCCGGAATGCGCTCGAACAAACAGCTACTAATCCATTTTCTAATTTTTATTGCTTGAATCATGGTAATTACATCAAAATAAACAACTTTTCCTCCATGCAATTTTTGATGCAAATGAAGATTCAACGAGTTACGGCGGTATGTTAATTTTCGTCTTTGATGACTGGAATGCGCTCGATCATTCGAGTGCGTCGGAAGGAAGAGTCCATTGCAGTCTTTCCCTAAGAACAATTTCTTCCGCTTCAAACACTAGAGTTGCAGTGAGTTAATTACCGTTATAATTCGTTAAATACTCATTTTCCCCAATAAGTGCATAGATGGAAAGTTTACATCGATATAATTCCCATGATACAGGCAACAAAATGTAAAAAGTCGGGTTAATGTTGAGGATTACCCAGAAATCGATTTTCTATTTTTCGGTGCCCAAACATAGTTAATTAGATCGAAATAAACAAGTATTCTTCTATGCAATTTCCGTCGTTAATAAGTATTTTACGAGTTATAGCGGTAAATTAGTTACCGCAACTCAAGTGTTTGAAGCGGGAAGTAATTCATCGAGCGCGTCGGATGGCAACACTGCAATGGAGTCTCGTTTGCGACGCACTCGTCATCGAAGACGAAACTAAATCTACCGCTCTAACTCGTAAAATACTCATTCGATGAAAAAAGTTTATTAAAGAAAAGTAGTTTATTTTGATGTAATTACCATGATTCAAGCAACAAAAATTTGAAAATCGGTGAGTAGCTCTCTATTCGAGCGCATTCGTCATCATAGACGAAACTATACCTACAGCTATAACATGTAAAATACTCATTTACGACAGAAAGTGCATAGAAGAAAACTTGTTTATTTCGATCTGGTTAACTATGTTCAGGCACCGAAAAGTGGAAAATCGATTTCTGGGTAATCCTCAACATTTACCACAAATCGATTAGTACGTTCTCCTTAAAATTTACTCAAACAAATTTTCTTCTAGGCAATTTCCGTTGCAAATGAGTGTTATATGAATTATAGCAATATAAAACTGCAACTAATTCAAATGCCGCGAGTGACGTCATTGCTGAAAAACGTCGAGTGACGCCATGGCTGTACTGACATATATTTATCATTCACATGAGAAAATTAGTTGAAAAAAATCAGCAAATTAATTGTTAATAATGATGAAACAATTGCATTTCCAGGTTAGTACAATCGTTTAAATAAGATAACTCAAGCTAACCTACCCAACCTAACGTGACAACGTTCATTCCAGCCATGAAAAACGGAAATTAAAATACCGCTAAACCTCGTTATGTACTGATTTACGACGGAAAGTGCATAGAAGAGAAGTTGTTTATTTCGATCACATTACCATTATACAAGCAACAGAAATTGGATAATCGATTAATGTCCAGTGGTTAACAAAAACCGAATACTATTGCATGAACATAACCATACTTTTGAAACTAACTGACGAAAAGCTCATCAGAATACTATTGAACTGCAAGCGACAAAGTGCTTCCTGGCACTCCAGTTGACAACCAAAAGTAATTGATGCGTATTTTGCATATCATAAAGATTGGGCTTGGTCTAATGTAAGAAGAGCGATTACACAGTTCTAAGTTCCGTTACACTGCAAAGAGATCATAAGGCAGAGTGAGGCAGGTGTTAAAGCAAATCCTCAGTTCTAAAACTAAGTCAGACGAGTTCCTTTTGTCTAAAGCGTAATGTACTGGCTATTGAACGGACGTACGTCCATGCACGCTGTATATGACTGAATTTGTAGCTATAAAAACAGATACACAAAAGTGATACGTTTTCATAATAAAAGAAAGAACGGTCAAAGTAAATTTTTTCGTTTCAAGGAAATTAAAAATTCAGTTCCAAAGAATCCCCAAAGGAACACATTTAAAAACGTAGTAAATCTGAAGGATATGTCAGTTATCGATTTTGTAAATTTCGATGCCTTAGCATAGTTAATTAGATCGAAATAAACAAGTTTTCTTCTATGCACTTTCCGTCTCAAATGAGTATTTTATTAGTTATAGCGGTAAATGACTTACCGCAACTCCAGTGTTTGAAGCGGGAACTAATTCAAACAGCACGTCGGACGGCAATACTGCAATGCCGTCTCGCTTCTAGTTCGATCGTCATCAAAGACGAAACCAAACCTACCGCTGTACCTCGTTAAATACTCATTTGACGAAAAAAGTGTATAGCAGAAAAGTTGTTTATTTCGATGTTATTACCATGATTCAAGCAACAAAAATTCGAAAATCAATGAGTAGCTGTTTATTCGAGCGCATTCGTCATCAAAGACGAAACTAAACTCACCGCTATAAATCGTAAAATACTCATTTGAGACGGAAAGTGCATAGAAGAAAACTTGTTTATTTTGACTCAATTAATTAGGTTCAGGCACCAAAAAGTGGAAAATCGACAACTGTCAAGTCCTTCAGATTTACCAAAAACGTTTCACACGAATGACATTCAGCTCGCTAATGCGGTATTTTCGAGAAATAACAATAATTACGTTCAGGTAGGAATAACATTATATGGTTAGCTGCTTAGTCGCCTCATTGTAGGGTCACGCCCACTTTTCTGGCGGGACACTCCCCACTTTTTGGCGCGAAAAGAACAGCGTCGGTTTGGGTAAGTTAGGGTAAGCTATTATATGTTGATTAATGTTATTGTAGGTTGGTTTATCTAACTAACCTTACATTACCTACCCTAACCTCACCAACCGTTACGTCAATACCGTATTACAGCACGTTTACGTGTCAGTTCCTTCACTTTTATATACGACGTTCGTATAACTTCAAAGTTGAACAATTAAAAAATTTCGCATCTGCGAGCAGAATGTCATTCAAGTAAAACGTTTTTAAATGTGTTCCTGCAGTGATTCTTAGGAACGGAATTTTAAATTTCCTTGAATACGAAAATGTTCACTTTGATCGAAAGAACCATTTGAGAAGGGCTTACTCGCCCAATTTGATGAGTTAAAAGCGAAAGCAAGCACGAGATTATTGGAAATTATTAAGATTTCAAGTTCTTCACGTGTTAAAATAAAATCACTCAAAATATTTCACTGTAACATTGTTAATGGTTAAAGTTCTATACCTCTAATTTAAAAACGCAACGTTTCGATGAAACTATCATCTTCAGGCTGAAAAAATAAAATAGATCATATTTTTATAGAGCCATATTGATAAAACTATACATCAATTGTTCAAGCAAAACCACTCAGTAGAAACGCACAGAATCTCACTGTAGGACTACTATGTAAAAATTTTTGGTACTGTAATAATATTGACCACCAGCAGACTAGGGTAATTCATCAAATATCGAACAGAAATCACGTGTGTCTAGAAACAACCTTCATAAATCGGTAACTTTTGCTCTGAATAACTCTTGCGGGCCTCAAGGTTATTCTTGAACAGTTGCTTTCTTGTTCTGTGATGTCGCTTGAAAGACAACGTAGATTATTGAAATGTATTTATTGTTCTAAAAATCGAATTCTTTAGTAACATAATTTCATCAATATCGAACAGGAATCGAACAAGAATTTTGATTCGAACAGGATGGTTTGTCAATTAGTTCTCTTCGTATGGAACTTTTGTTAGACTATTAGCACGCCACGTATGGTTTGTCTATTAGTACGCCTCGTATATTTTGTCCATTAATATGCCTCGTATGGTCTATCTATTTGTACACCTCATGTGGCCACTTGGAAAATAAACGTTTTTCTTTCATTCTTTTTTTCTTTGGTGCACTGGATTTTCTTGGAAGTGCTCGCGGTGGCACATCGGTTAAGGGATCGGACTTGTATGTTGGAGTCGCGGGTTCGTATCCCGGCGCTGGCGCTGCGATTTTCCCCGTTGGGTATAAGGGAAAGCTCAAGCACAATACCCCACTCGACCCAGGTGTCGGAAATGGGTACCGGCTTTACGGGGGAACCGTCATGGTATCCTATATATAGTGTTAGTTATAAGACATTTGAAAAACCAATGCTTAAGATCATTTGTATCAGGCTTGATTGGAAATAAAGCATCCCAAAGATGCCGATGTTTGTTTTGTTTGTTTGTTTGAAATAACTGTCTCATTACTTATTTTCAAGATGCATTTGAATGGAGAGTTATCAAAATTTGAATATGATGTCGATGTTTCATTTGCAGTGTTTGTTGAACCATCATTGTGATCATCAACCTGTGTGACCTTTTTTGGAGTAGAGTGTAAAGCACTCGTCAATGAATTATTATTGATGCTTGCATCAATTTTCTTGGCAAGGGATTGATCATCAGTAAATGTAGCCAGACGAATCATTGATGATCTTGAGGGCTTTGGAACACCAGCAGATGATTGATAGCCCCTCACCAGAATTCCCATCTTCAACTATTCAATGTTATTATCAAGCGTTAATACAATATTTTAATGAAATGAAACAGGCGTTCAATAGATCGATTCAGTTATTTAAAAGAATTAAGAATCGAAAAGCTTTGTTCGAGGCATAAATTCATGATTTTTAAGGAATTTTGATTCGAACACCTTTGTTCAGTATTTAATACTGACATGAAAAAGGAACTGAATGTCGAACATGGAATAATTATCAAGTTTTTGGCGGAAAAGAAAAAAATACAGTAACAGAACATCATATGACAACACTACTCTCTAGTTATTAAACCGTCGCAATTTTCCCGAGGTGCGTAAGATTTTTCGAGTGAAAAAATTCGACCAATTTGTAAGGGTCGTACAGAAAATGCGTTCGCAACAGCTGGTAGCAGTTTGCAGCTCACAGAAATGAGTTTTTATCACTAAAATAGGAGTTTTAGATGTAAGATCACTGGCACTGAGCAAGTTTGGATGCTTACTAAATTTATTACGCGCATATTTCCAAAGTTGTTCGATAATCAGTTCAGTTCGATATTTGATGAATTACCCTAGCTAATATTGCAAAGCAGTGACACGTTCAGTGCACCAGAGACATAGGCAAAATGGAAGAACGGGCGTATGTTTCAAATTTTTAGGTTACCGTCCAATTGCATAATATTGGAGAAACAAAATCATTAGTATTTTCATTGAGAGCTGGTTTATGCTGGTGAATATGTAATGCTTCTATGATTTGAATACGGTATTTTTAAACAACTCGATGAATATTTTTTGTGTTTGAATGAAGATCTTCATTCGAGGGCTTACAACTATGATCAATACGGAAATGATTAAAACAGAGCCTTGATACTTGTGCGAATTTAGTGTTTGTTTAGAGCCCTCCTAGTTGTGCCAATGTAACACTTATCAAAAGACTTACATTCTCTTTTCCACTTAAATTGATATATGGCACTGGCTCTGTCTACGTCAATTAGCCTGGATCCGGAAACATTTTTTCGTAATAAGAGCTCACTGGTTTTACGAATTTGGTAATACACACGAACTTTGATTCCTGTATCTGGATTTACGAGTTTAACAAAGGTCTTGGTAATGTTCTTGAAGACCCGCTCATCAATTCTAAAATTATTGTGCATTAGGTTTTTTAAATTAATAATGTGACGTTTATTTCGCAGAGAACTATAGTTAGTGCCAGGATTCCATTCAAAAAGTTCGCAATAGTCTTGTCAATCAGAGATTTAAGGAAATTGTTATTGACCAGGTAGCGCTTTACTCGAAGCATCTCAGAATGAAAACTAGCCCAGCTGTTACACACTTTATTATCTCTATTAATTAAAGTACAGTATGTATGACACCTTTGTACATATGGGAAGTATCGCAATCATAATTTTTTGTTTCTGCCACATGAGAAGGCTTGACATGCACTAATCTTTGAAAAGTACAGTACGAAGCTTCAACCAAATATCTAAAAACGGCAGTTTCCCATCCACATCAACTCGTACCTGAAATTTAATTCTGATTGATTTGTCATCCATTTCGTTATTAATATCACCAACTGCTAAACACCTTCTGTGCGGCTCAGGAACGGAGCCACTGGTAGGGTAGTAATAAATGGGTCCAGATCAGGGCTGCCAATGAGACTTTTACAAAAACCCAAGATCTGAAATTTAAACCCAAGATTACCAAAATACAAAAAAATACATGATATTTAAAGTGTTTTTTTCTTTCTGTGCGAACAAATTGCAATCATAGGTGGAAAAAGATTAAAAAAATGATTATTACGAAGAATAAAATGCCAAAAACTACCACCTAAAGCAGGTTTTTGCTATTTTAGCAATAAAAACTACAAGCATATTACTGTTAGAAAAATACGCGTAGTTTCAAGCTCTTAAGCATTAAACAATGTTTCCACGTTATTGGAACACACGAGTTCGATGCGTCGAAGTTAATGGAGGCCATTTAATTTCAACACCAGTAATATGAATAGTTTGTTGAATAAAAGTTAAGCATTAATTTATGGCTTGTTATTAATATCCTACAATACCTCTGACGAAAAGTTCCTAACAAATTATAAAAATGAGGCTTCTAAATTTAATGAAATAACTACTGTGGATGGCTTGGCGTAAATTTTCAACCGAAAATTAAATTACAGACCTTTTCTCAACTGTACAATGCTTGCTGGCTTTATTGCAAAAATAACAAAAACTGCTATAATGGGGTCGGAATTTTAGACTAGAGATAACATTGGCGCCCATGTAGTATCCTACTTTAAGTTTTAAAGTTTCTTTAAGTCATTTGAACTCGAAAAGTAAGGAGTTTTTGGCAAATTATCATTCGTAAAAATCTATTTATTTTGAGTTTTCTTCAATAAGTTGAAATATGTTCGCACAAAAACACCTTGTATTGTACAAAAAATACAAATACTCACATATAATTATAATTAAATGTATCATCAAATGTAGATTAAGTAACATTAAGAGTACATTGCCCTCAATCACTTATTTCGACGAGTGACATGGGTATTACAATACTCATGTGTGTGTATCATCTAAGTGCATTATTTTAAGATATTTTAAACACCAATGATGGTACTTTTGTACCATCTCTATTGGAAATAAACTGTTTCTTTTTTCTCTATTTTACGTTTGCGAGATTAATATTTATTTTATCAAAAGCTGTACCATCTAGAATTACCTAGGTAAGTTTCGTTCGCTTCATTGACAGATTTTCGGCTGTTTTACTATCAGGAAATGCAAGCTCACAGACCTCAATGTTGGCAAAGGGTAGATTATGTGCTACGAAATAGACTGCAACCTTATCTCACTCCTCGCTTTTTGTTGGCTTTCAGTTATTCTCTTTTTAAGATATTGAGTGATACTCGTGCTTCCTTTAGCAACAGAAAATTTTTTCGTGACTAAAAGAAACTTTACATTTCAACGACCTAGACTCATTTTTATATTTTAGTGTCACTTTGCATGCCTTGCAGCAGGTAACTGAGTCTTCGACGTTGCAGTCATGCTCAAACCACTTTTTTTTATTCCGTTTCACTGGCTCATTCTTCCTTGAAGCACAGAGCATTCCATTTGCTCTTCTTTGCTGGCATAATTTCTTCAGTCACTTTTTTAATTTGAATGAACAGAGTTCATTAGAAGATAATCCCTTCAAATTTGAGTTTAATCGAAAAATGCAGATTTTCAAATCAAACCACCGACGAAAATCACATAGCAAATGTTATAACGCGACTGGCACACGCCACACACACTCTAATCAGTTTTTTTTGACACAGTGGCGCGCGCTCAGCAGATTGTGATTTGTGACTGGTCACGGTTATGGTACGAGTTCATACGCTAAGTGCTCTTACAGGTTGTGACAGGCATGCAACGCATTTCTATCGCATAACGAAACCTTCAAGCGCAATAAAAAGAAGGCATTTGTACGTAATAATTTGACTTTGCGAAATTTCTGTGCACCATGATTGAAGTATGAGGCTCAAAACCCAAGATTATCAACTTATTCGAAAACAAAACCCAAGAACCCAAGGTACATCGTAAGACCCAAGATCTTGGGTTAAAACCCAAGCATTGGCAGCCCTGGACTCCAGATGATAAAGATTACTGGCAGGCAGAGCGGTGGCGGACAAGTGCAGGCGTTATGGGGAGCGCATCCAAATGCGCATCTAAGAATTCAAAGAGTATATTTAAACATGCAAAACGGGATTAGATAGACAAACGCACTTACGCGCTCACACTTCTACTTCAACGAAAATATCATCTACGTATTTACCGTACAATATCGGCTTCACATTCATAGAGTTTATTTCCAGATTTTTCACGCAGGCCATGTAGAAATTGGCCAAAGTGGGTCCCGTGAGGGAACCCATTGCTACGCCATCTACATGGCGGAACAAGCTACCATCTATATGTTTTAAAAGGGCATCAGTTGTGCAGATAGTACGGAGCTCTTTCCAGATTAGGTGGCGAACGGTCTTCACTATTGTACACACAATCTAAAACTATCTCACTAGTATCGTAAACGGGGACATTTGTGAACAAGGACTAGACATCTAATGAGGCTAATATACCGCTCGGGGTTTTGCAGCGTAATAAAGCAATGAATTCATCTGCTGATCGTATCTTATACAATTTTCTGTGTTTTTGTCTACTCTGTTGTTTGTGTTTTCACTGGGTATGATTTTGTTTGAACAATTGATTTACATTTCCATCAATGTGACTGTGTAAACACATGGTCTACTTTATTTCTACAGCCTGAAGACAATAATGGTTTCATCGAAACGTTGCGTTTTATAGAGTGACAGAGGGGTAGAATTTTGGCTATTACCATTCCCAGTTAAAAAAATAAGACGTTTTCAAGTCGATTATGTGCCGCGGCAGGCAAGACTTCTAGCCGTGTTTTATTCGGAAAAGCAGCCGATTTTTGGTCGCCATGTCCCCTTTTTATGGCAGGAAAAAACGGCTACAAAACCATTGAATTCCCTTTGCAGCTGTTCGGAAATTCCCACCTTTATCGACTACATATCGACTTTCCGCGGCCCCAATTCGACCTTCCGCGGCTTCTCCATTCTATGTATCGGCTCTCTGCCGACCTTACTCGACTTTGTACCGGCCTCCCGCGGCAGCAGATCGACCTTGCCCGAACTTAGTTACACTGGCTATTCATATACACACCCCCCCCCCCACCGCCACCCCACACACACACCCCTCCCCCCCCCCCCACACACTCACCCCTCCCCCCGCACCCACACACCCATAACCCCCCCTCACACACAGACACACACACACACACACACACCCGCCCTCCCACACACACAAATATGTATCTGAACACATCGTTGATCACCTTCAAGGACGTCCTTCAATTCAGAGGTTGCTGAAGACTGACGAGGGAAAATTCAGGCTTGGTTTCCACATTTTGTTGTGTTTACGTTGCTCACATTGCCGTCTCTACCAGCCCCACCACAAAGATAAATCGTGATAAATACCAATTGACCGATGTGGTGAAGCTAATAGTTGGGCCCTTGCTCTTGAAATGGTGCCTCTGCAGACCAGCATTCTACATTTCTTCCATCTCTTGTTTCTTCTGAAGAATCGCCATCTTCACCAGAAGTTACGGGTCCAAACTCAACTCCATGCGAAATAGAAGAAAACGACTCTTGTGAGTTTCAGTGTCATTTTTTTAAGAAGCTTCAGCCAGAGTAGCCAATGCAGCAAACAGTCTTTTTTTGGCCGTGGCACAAAAATGTAAATGGTTTACTTTTTTTTATTCGAAATTCAGATCGAAACGTTGACAAATATTTATAAAATCCTGTCATAAAATTATTCATGTACCGATGTATCGGTATCGGTCATTTTACTGGCATTGGTAAAATCCGGCCGATACTTTCCAATAATACGTATTTTATCATATAAATGAAGGTCATAAATCATGAGAGTAAAAGCATGATCAAATAAAGAGGCTATTCATACCTAGCAAATTAGTTAGGTAACTGTTGAATTACAGAGTTTAATCAGGCCCGCTAACTGAATTTAATACTTTGACTTCCCGATGAGGCACGTACGTTCAGTAAGTGAAAGCTATGTAGCATGAATAGTTGAAAACAGAAGCGACCTAAAATTATTATACTTTTACAACTAAACAGGCTAACAAAAATCCAACCAATTATGTAAATAAAGTTGATGGTGTATTTTGAAGTTTTTGAAATTTATTATCGAAAAAGCTGGAAATTCGATCTTAATTTATCTAGTAAATCTTCAATAAAAATTTAGAGACGAAGAATTCAGCACGGATAGGTATCATATTTAATACAATTTAACGATCCTAAATTTAAAATATGAGAAGTAGTCAATTTTAAACGTTTCGGAGACCAGCTCTATCTTCAGTATGTATGAAAACATAAAAACCAAAATTGGTTAGTTCATGACAACAATGAGAAAAGTGACAAAGTGATAGGTAAAAAAAATCTATAAAAAATTTCTATCGGATATGAACTATCAGCATTATTTAAAGGTGGCTTCTCTTTGGCAATGTGAAGGGATTCTAAAATGCGCAAATCTAACTCGTTAGGTGCAGAGCATAAAATAGAAAAATTGTCCTCGGAAATAAGGCTGTTACACTGTTCAGTATGAAGGCCGATTGGTGAATGAGGAGATTGACCTAAAGGTCTCCCGGTTCGAAAGCTTACTCCGCGGTGCCATGGGCGATCTTTACGTAAAAAAGCAGTGTCGTCATGCCGACGTAGCCAGACGTACACTGTACGCAACTAAATTTATATACCAGGGATGCCCGCATCCGCTTAGGAATCCTATCTTTGTACCAAAAGAAAGAACCAACTCGCAGCAGATTCACAGTAATTACATTCAATTTTACCCCAGGAAAGTGGTGTTCAAAAAGATTTTCAATATCCCGGCACATCTTGCTCGTAGAATCACCAAAATATGGAAATACACAGTAGAGCTATTGCACCGAATCGGCGACATCGTTAATATCTGAATATTTCTTGGCTAAAAATTTTTTAATATGAGCATGAACAATTGAGGAAGGAAATCCGTTTTTACAAAAAAAAATGAGACTAAAAAATTAAATTCAGCATGCAGATCCACAAAACTAGAGCAAATGTTGTAGGCACGATTCAATAAGGTTTTAATCGCATTAATTTTAAATATATAGCTACAGTTACTGTAGAAACTTATGCCCAATCCAGTAAAAGTAGCCTTACGAAAAACTGAAGAAGTGAAAGCTTTACCTACTCGAGTGATTTTTCAGTCCAAAAAAGATAACGAGCCATTATTCTCAATTTCGATTGTAAATTCTATTGATGAATGTTTCTCATTTAAATAGTCCCTGAACATTTGAGCATGACTTGGATCACGAAACAACAAAAACTTCTCATCAATGTAACTGCGATAAAATTCTGGTTTAAATTCCACAGGACAATCGGCCAGCCATTTTTGTTCCCAGTGACACATGAAAATTTTTGCAAATGTGGGTCATAATGGAAGACCCCAGGCCTTCGATTTGTTTATACAAATTGCCTGCAAACACAAATATAGAGTTCATAACAGACAGTTCGAGAAGCGTCTTAGAATAAGATTTGCCTAGACCTAAAACTGTATCAGTAGGCTAAGCAAACAAGGAATTTATAATTATTTCGATGGTTTCTGCAAGTGGAATATTTTTGAATAAACTTTCAATATCAAATGAAGCCATAGTAACTTTATCAGCATTTTGACACGATATGATCTCCTTAACAAATTGAGTTGAGTTACCAAGAGTATATTCATTTACAGTCAAAGGATTTAACACAGGAAATAGAAATCGTGCTAAGTTAAGATTAGGCATATTCACTGCAGAAAAAATAGGACGAAATTGAAATTTAGATGGAAAGTCTAACTTATGGATTTTTGGCAAACCATACAGGACACCCGGACGTGAACCTGACAGATGCAGCTACAACTTCGAGTACAGTTCAGGAGAGAAAACCTTCAGATTATGTAAATGTTCTGTGGCTCAACCTCCTCATTCATCAATCCGCCTTCATACCGAACAGTGTAGCAGCCGTATTTCCGAGGACAATTTTTCTATTTTATGCTCTGCACCTAACGCGTTAGATTTGCGCATTTTAGAATCCATTCACATTGCCAAATAGAAGCCATCTTTAAATAATGCTAATAGTTCATATCCGTTAGAAATTTTTGTATTGATTTATTTTCTTACCGATCACTTTGTCACTTTTCTCATTGTTGTCATGAACTAACCAATTTTGGTTTTTATGTTTTCAGACTCACTGAAGGTGGAGCTGGTCTCCGAAACGTTTAAAAGTGACTATTTCACATAGTTTAAATTTAGCTTCGTTAAATTGTATTAAATATACCTATCCGTGCTATATTCTTCGTCTTTAAATTTTTTAATGATAGTCCGACTAAGGAGTGTTAATTTTACGTAAATCTTCAAATACTACAAAGCTAATAATTTTATTTGAATTTAGCATGTGAATCACCGTACTTTAGGAATATTGCATTTTTCTTCTATTTTAAGGCGTTTGAAAAATTCACGACAATCTTATAAGATTGTTCATGGACCAAAACAATTATTTCTCCACAAAATAGTTATCATTTTCATGTTTTTCACACCAAAATACATACTTTGACGAAAAGAAAACATTAAAATTCGATAGGATCCGAAACCGGAAAGATGCGCAAACGCAACCAATTATAAGATTGTTCATGAATTTTTCAAACCTATTAAAATGAATAAAAATGCTAGATTCGTAATGCACGGCGATTTGCATGCTTAATTAAAATAAAATCATTAGCTTTGTAATACTTTACGATCTACAAGCTTAATGAAAATAAAATTTTCAGTTATTTCTATGTTAAATTTATGAAAACTTTAAAATGCACCTTCAACTATATTTAATTGGTTTGATTTTTGTTAGCCTGTCACATACTTTAAGAAATGTAAATTGGTTCAAACTATATAGGTTTCAGTTGTAAAAGTATACTAATTTTACGTCCCCTCTGTGTTTAACTATTTACGCTACAAAGCTTTCACTTACAGACCGTCCGTGACATCGGGAATTCAACGTAGTAGATTCACTTAGCGGGCCTGATTAAACTCTGTAATTGAACAGTTAGCTAACTAATTTACTATGAATGAATAGGCTCTTTATTTAATTTTGCTTTCATGATTTATGACCATCATTTTCACGATAAAATACGTATTATTGGAAAGTATCCATGAAATATCGGCCAGATTTTGCCGCTACCGATATATCTGTACATCACTAGCCTACGATCACACAACGTTTGCTGGTAGGACGCTCCTCAATTTAAAGCATAATTCAACCCTAACTCATCGATAATGCTGAGGTTCATCAGGTGATTAAGGATTTTTCTTCGGTCAGTATTTACTTTAATGTGCTCACGGAAATCACGACCTCTGTTTTAAAGAATCACTAAAAGAGCACGAATGACATTTTGCTCGCTGATACGTAATTTTCGAGCTATAACATGAATTACGTTCAGGTAAAAATAACGTTATATAATCGTCTACATCGTAGCTGCATTCTTGAAACACGCCCAGTATTTTGGCGGTAACCATCAGTGTCAGTACGGCTAAGTTAAGTTATGTTAGGTTAGTTTATTCAGCTAATCTAACGTTACATAACCTAATTCAACCTAGCATCATGTTATGCCGTGTTACATCATATTTACGCGTTCGTTTCTCCATTTTTATATACTAAGTTCCTATAACTTCACAGATTAAAAACTCAAAAATTACGCATCAGCGAGCAAAATGTCATTCATTTGAAACGTTCTTAAATGTGTTCCTCTAGAGTTTTTTTGAAACAGAATTCTTAATTTCCGCGAACGAATTTAAGTAAACTATTGACCTATTCTTCTCTCATCATGGTTATTCCTTAATTTTATAATACAGCTCGTCAGATATTTCTGAAGTTTACTTTTCTTACAAAAAATTGGAAACTAGTGATGTACTGATAATTAGAAAAAGGCCGATACCGATACTATATGTACATCTAAATTGAAAACATTGCACATTGTTGCTTTTCAAAGGTTTCTCAAGTGGAATTATACTGCAACTTGAAAATTTGAAGCTAAATTGTGTTAACACTTACTGTAAAATAAGAATTAAATTAATAGTGAATAAACATACACTATGATATTTTGCTTGTATTGCTTCTTTAAACTGCAGTTTAAATTTTGAAGTATATACAATTGTGCACTACCACATATGAAATCAACATTGGCCGCACAGTAGTGCAATCCTGATTCCTGATTGACCTTAAATGCGTAATTGTTCCTCCTCATTAATATATGTATATTACTATTCATTCACACTCAAAAATTATTGAGACGACAAGGTCAATCCCTCATCAGGCACTTGACAACATGCCATACCGGCTTAACGTCTTCAATGGAATAAGAAACTCGAGTGAGAGCGAACACCTCATACCTTTTTAGAGCAGAAATTTTTTCAGAAATAAGAGACACTTCAACGTACTACACACTCGCACTGAAATACATTCTGATATTGCGTGAAAAAACTTATTGCATAATGAGAAGCCACCACAACACCTGTGACGCGCAACACCATTCGAATTACTGCCGCGAAAAGGCTTGCTTGAGCAGCTTGAGTCAGACTTGTCACATGTGCGAGCAGTGTTGCCATCTCTAACTCGAATGGAAATAAAAATTTGTCTCAGATGAAAAATTTGTCTCAGATGATTAATGTACACTATACAAAATGTAAATTGACATTTAAATACCTTATACCATCATAACTATCCGTAAGGTAAAGTTTTAGGTAAATGTACCATTTTTCAGTTGACAGCTTTGACTAGCAAGTTTTCCTCGGCAGCTAACGACTGTAATTTTCATGGCAAATGAATTTTGCTGTCAGAGAGTGCTCAAGAATGTTGGTATGTACGATTTTCCCTTAAGAATGTTTTTATCTTTCATTTGAGAGTAATTTGAACTCAACAGGTGAATTATTTCTAAAGTTACGAGTGTTAGACTAAAATCTAAAGTTGCACTTAAGATATTCTAAAGAATTTTCTGTAGCTTCCAGAAAACCGTTGCTCGACTGTTAATCAAATAGGTCGAACGCAAGCGAAATTCTCCTCTTGAATCCGCTTTTGGGCAAGGGCTCGATTTTTCCGGCTTGTTTCCGTCTAAATGAGACTAGCGGATAGCCGTCGAACGGCGAATTTTGGTCGAGAGCGGCCGACAGAGGAACGTTCTGACCTTCAACGGCCATCTTTCACTGTGTTCTGCTACCTGTAGACCTAAAAACGGCATGAATTTTTAACTGGATTGGTGCAGTAAAACAATATTGAGTAATTGTTGTCATAAATATGGTATTTGCTTTTGCTCGAATGTCTACAAGCTGGGCGAGTAAACTCCTTCACGATTGATATATTTTTTCAGCATAAAAACAAATTACTTTTGGGTATCCGTTCTTGTTTTAGATACAAATGCAGTCATACACAGCGTGCATCGACGTATGTCGGATCAATAGCCAGTACATTACGCTTATGAGTTTAGACAAAAGGAACACGTCGGACCTAGTTTCAGAACTGGGGATTAGCTTTAACACCTGCCTCACTCTGCCTTATTATCTCTTTGCAGTGTAACGCAACTTAGAACTGTTTAATCGCTCTTCTTACATTAGACCAAGCCCAATCCTTATGATATGCAAAATACGCATCAATTACGTATGGTTGTCAACTATAGTGCCAGGGAGCCCTCTGTCGCTCATAGTTGAATAGTATTCTGAAGAACTTTTCGTCAATTAGTTTCAAGGGTATGGTCATGTTCAAGCAATTATGTAACCTATCACAAATATCTCTCGTCATATATTATAACAGGTGTCATTACCCGGACATTATTTTAAAATTCTATTTTGTCTACGTGTTCCAGCTGCAAATGGGTCGAGACCCATAACGCTCTTCTATTTTGAATCACGTGAAACCACTTCTCCATACGTGACGTTGGTAAATTCATATTTACAACAAAAAACAAAGAAATTACGTCTAATCTTTTGTACATTCGGTCCAATTCAAGTCAATGAAGTACAATATCAATGCAAAGAGATCTGCTGTGTTGGAATTTGAAAAAAATGAAAAACAGTTCATTTCCAATAGAGTACAAACGTGAAATGTTAATTCATTTGTTTTTAAATACCTTAACAGTAACATCCTTCACTGATAATAACACATTAGTATCGTAATACCGGTGTAAAACGTTGGTACAAAAAATGATTGACAGAAAAGCAGATTGACAAACTTCACAGCTGTATTTTCACTTGAACACTTTTGTACGTATAGGTAGGCCTATGTGTCGAAGAGAACAAGAAAACTATCCCTAGATGCACAAAACTATCACGCTATAAAAGTCTTCAAAACTTGAAACTGCATGAATTTCAGTTCGGACACCTCTATTGTATTTTATTGATGAACCATATTTAACAACAAATGAGAGGGATTACGTAGAAAAAGTCTACATGAGTAAGACACATGAAAATGATTATTCTACAACTGAGAAAAAAATATCGTCTCCTCCGGGATTCGAAGACCCACGATGTGGGAACGACAAGGCTATGAACAAGAATTCAAACAGCACTTCATAACTTAGGTGAGCGCGGCCTTCGGCAGCGCGGATCACGAGGCCAGGAGAAGGCTGAGAAACCTTGCTCTCTGTCATCCCCCAAGGAGCGTATGAGAGTTTTATTATACACTCAGAGTTGAAGAATAAATTGATCTTTATAATGAGACTAATTTCAAATTTTTAGGTGCAATACTTTAGAAATTATGACTCGTACAAATTGAGCCTTTTGAAAAATCGGTCGACCATTCAGAGGCTAGGAGAAACTTGCTCTTCATCTTCCTCCAGGGAGCGTATGACAGTTTTATTATACACTCAGAGTTGGAGAATAAATCGATCTTTATAATGAGACTAATTTCAAGTTTTTACGTGCAATAATTTAGAAATTATGACTCGTACAAAATGAGCCTTTTGAAAAATCGGTCGACCATTCAGAGTCTAGGAGAAAATCGCTCTTCATCTTCCTCCAGGGAGCGTATGAGAGTTATATTATACACTCAGAGTTGGAGAATGAATCGATCTTTATAATGAGACTAATTTCAAATTTTTAGGTGCAATACTATAGAAATTGTGACTCGTACAAAATGAGCCTTTTGAAAAATCGGTCGACCATTCAGAGGCTAAGAGAAACTTGCTCTTCATCTTCCTCCAGGGAGCGTATGACAGTTTTATTATACACTCAAATTTGGAGAATAAATCGATCTTTACAATGAGACTAATTTCAAGTTTTTAGGTGCAATACTTTAGAAATTATGACTCGTACAAAATGAGCGTTATAGAGAAAATCGGCCGAGTATTGAGGGGCCACGAGAGGCTCTCTTCCTGCCCCCCACAGGGGCTTAAAAAAATTTTTAATTACATAAATATGTTGTACTCGTCACGCCCATTAATTTGGTTCTAATTTCAAGATTGTACGTTTTATAGTTTAGCAATTACCGTTTTTGTCAGGGTAACTCGCGAAGGATCTTAGATGGGTTCTCTAAAATGGCTAGCCGGTCAGACGACGTTTGATCGTGTATTGCTTACAAATCTTTGATCTTGTGTGGGCAATGGAATTTCTTTGAAAAGCGACAGTTATGTACACATGGTCGCTAAAGGGTTAATTACTTTATGATGCTGGGCAATCCTTATATAAAACGGCAAGGTCGTCATACCGAAGTAGCCTGATGTACACTGTACACAACTAAATTTGTAAACTAAGGACGCCCTCATTCGCTTTGGAAGTACATCTTCATACCGAAGAAATGAGCCTATTTTAAATGATTGCCAGAAATTAGGTGCAATTTTATGTCAGGAAAATAGCGATTGAAAAGGAGTTTCAAATCTCTAGACATCTTCTCAGACAACTGACCAATGAAAAGACAACTGCAATGCAAACATTGCACAGGGTCGACATTGGCACTTACTCGTGAATACTTTTTTGACAAAAACCTCTTAACATTAGAGTAGATTACGGAAGAAGGAAACCCGTTGTTGCGGAAAAAAGAGTGCAGGAAATTGTATTCATCGTGAAGGTTGTTAAAATTGGAGCAAATATTGTAAGCTCTGTTCACAAGCGTCCTAATTGCATTCGCTTTGAACCTGAAGCTACAAATGCTAAAAAAACTTGAACCCAGACCTGAGAACGAAGGTTTTCGGTACACAGAGGTGGTGAAGGTCTTACCGGTTCTTGCAACATTAGCATCTAAAAAGGGAATACAATCATGATTTTCGGTTTCGACAGTAAATTTTATGGAATGATGTTTAGAATTATAGTTGTCGCGAAATAAAGGAACATGGCTAGGTTCTCTAAACAATAATAAAGTGTCGTCAATGGCTGTAATGTATAAAAATAGAATATTCTATTTTCTTCCAAAAATAGGAAAAAGCAAATTCTTAGTAGAAAATAGAATATTCATTAAATGTGGTATGCATAACAATTTGCTATTTGCTTCGTGATAAAAGAGAGCAAAGTAGAATATTTTTCGGGAAAAAGAGAGCGTCATAAGCACTAGCTTGTTTTCGTAGGAACATGAAGATCTTTAACTGAACACACCATTCTTTTTATTAAAGTACTCTGTATGTTTCAGGTGTCTAAATGTTATACTTCATTATAATTACTTCAATATAATTTCATGCCAGCGCTTGTATTTCAATAATATTAAATAGCTTTCTTCAGTCATGTTTTGTATAAATAGTAACCAGTAATGATAATTCATACATAAATAAATATATTCATAACAGAACTTTTCATGAAAATTTCAAGGCTAAAAGAAAGTCGTGTGTAATTCCATTAATTATATTATTGTTCTCATAACAATACAATAATTAACAATGCATTCATGTATTATTACCAATATTAGTTATTAAGATTTTGTAGAATATCAGCGATCTGTTGTCGTTTCATTCGACCAAGTTGTCGTTACACAGCATCTGTTTCCACACGATGTTCTTCAATTTCTTCATTAACAATAGGCTCAGGATTTCTTTCTTGTGGCAGGTTAACATGTAAATACTTTGAAATGTTGTGTAAAACAACATATGCTACAATAATTTTTGGAACTTGTTTTGTTGCAACACGAACAACACCTGCCAGCATAGGAAAACGTTTCTTGAGTTGCCCAAAACATCGCTCAATAATTACTCGTTCTTTAGTGAAAACTTGGCTGAAATGTTGCTGCGCAGGAGTTTCAGAGTTTCTGAAGGCTACCATAAGCACAGGTTTTATAGGATATCCACTGTTACCTAATAGCAGAAAGTCACCTCCTGTTGATTGCATGATATGTGGAATGTCCAAACATCATAGTATCCTCGAATCATGAACACTGCCAGCCCAACTAGCGCAAACACTTGTAAAACACTCTTTAAGGGGCTTTCACACGATCAGTTTTTTCGTCAGTTAACTCTGACACTCACGGTTCCGCAACACCATATTTGGGCATGCGTGCTCTCTTTTGCTCTCTACTCGGCACTCGCCACTGTCGGGTTTGACTGCTGCTTTGCTTCTATTTGCGTGTCAGTTTTCGCCCACCCGTCGTCTAGTAAGGATGGCAGCGATCGCTCTCCCGTGTTAAATGGTCTCAACCTGGTCTAAATCCTTAATTAGCTATTTTCGTTAACAGCCTACTATGTGGAAAGTGCAAAGCAACGAATACAAGAGCAGAGATATAAGAAGCAAGTAGCTCAAATATGATATTGAAGCAATGAATCAACACAATATTAGTTTACATGAGAATGGGTTGAAGGAAAAAATTAATACGCTTCAAAAATAGTTTAGGAAGGAATTTAGAGCATTTGTTTCCAAAAATCTATTATTTAGCAGAGGATAACACCTGGATTCACAGGTGCGGGGAACAATAGTTTATATTTTTACAAGCATATCATAATGCATTCGCCCTGTTGTAGTGTCAGCGCCATTTACAAAGGATTTTCAATCTTATTTAATATTCACTCTGGAAATACTGCAAATGTATATTATTTTTGTTTATTAGAATGAAAAAATTAAATATTTAACCGAAGTGCAATTTCAACAATTTGTCCGGCATTTTCAAATAAAAAAAAAAAAATTTCCATGAATTCTCCTTAACATTTAATTTCAGCATGCAAATGTTTCATGAAATAAATCTAAACCTTTATTAGTTTATCCGTACCGCTGTCACATTCACATGCATAATTAGATATTATGCAGTAATTTGAGAGGCTTATTATATTTTATAATAGTTGCTTGCGGATGACAGATTTACGCATGCATTCTATCACACAGTTCTAATGAATGTGCGCTAGATTTCAATTGGAATTTTTATATCCTAGTCACTGCGTCGCTAGGAAATGACCGAATATAGTTCAAGAAAAAAATTCAATTTACGAGCTATACTATTACACGCTGGTACATGCAAAACTATACAGAGCGAGCGGAAAATATTACCTGCACTTGAAGTTATTATGAAGTAGATTATTACATTCGTAGTAGTTGTAGTATTTGTTAGATTTGGTGTGACCAAATTTCACAAATGCTGAAAAAAGAAGGAATGCGACAAATAATTAGTGAGCGAAATTTGGATATTTAGCCCTGACCTACTACAAATCCGGTTATAACTGCCATTTTCTGGATGTTTAGCCAGCCAATCTTATACCCACTGGATCTTATACCCCCTAGCTAAATTTACGGTGTTTTTTCTTCTCTATGACCGCAAAGCCGATGAGTATGCTTGCTTTGACTACGACGAATCTTTCTCGACAACGCATAGTGAAGCACTGGCAAGCTTGCCAGTGACGCGCCACTGCAGTCACGCGAACGTACGTGTGAACGCGAGTGTTTTGACCACACTCAGTGAGTGTGAGTGTCACTGACGAGAAAACTGATCGTGTGAAAGGCCCTTTAGAGTCTCAAGTGGCCTGCACATCAATTGAATGCACTCCCTTTCTGTTGACAAATTTGTCAGGGTGGAAGCGACGCCCAGGCTTTTTTATCTTTATATGAGTGCAATCAATCGCCCCGATAGCTTGCGGAAATGAATATTTTGCAGTCCACATCGAGGAAGCATTTTCTTTCTCTTGCCGTGTTTGAGGAAATTTGATCCAGTTGTCAGCTATTTGTACGAGTCTCTCACAGATGTAGTGAACCGAACGGCAAACTGAAGATTGGTATATTCCTAAGTCTTCACCGACTCCGACTTGAAAACCTGGATCGGCCACATACCTAAGAAATGCTTCAAGCCGCTCTTTTGTAGATAATGCTCCTCCTCTGGTCTCAACACCAATATTGTCCAGTAGTACGTTTTGTACAATCCAATGAACGTTATCCTCGTTCAATAGGAAAAGACGTTTGTAGTCATGGACATGACGGCTTGAGCGACGAACGTTATATATTTTAGGTTTTCTAATATTCATGAACGCAGCCATATAATGCACGACGACCCCCACCGGCAATTGCTCGAAGACACCTGATGGACTGCCTTTCAAATGTGAAGCAAATTCTTCAGTTTTTAAGAATATTCTATTATTATGCATACATACGCTGAATTTGCTAAGCGTGTGGAGAATTTTCTTCGGAGAATATTCTTCGGACGAATTGTCTACTTTTATGCATACAAATTAGGAATTTTCTTCTTAAAAAGCATAGACAATAGAACATTCTATTTTTATGCATTCCAGCCATTGTATAGACTATGAAACGTGGGCTTGAAATCCAGGGGACAATCATCACAGAACGTAAATCTTTCAAGAAACTGGCCCGATCCCTACATCGTAAAGTTTTAGTAGCACCAGCTAACTTCTCACATGCATAGGAAATATTTGTAAAAATCTAATTTAAAAACTGGCTCACAAAAATCAAGACCGAAAGCTAATGAAAAGTTTTACGTTCAGGTAAAGATATTGCACTATAGTTATGAAACACTTTGTTGGTGTCACACGGATGAATATTGTTATCCACACCTAGGTTTTCAAGCTTCTTGCGGTGAGTCTCGAGAGTAGTAGCTCTGAAGACCTTATCCGCTGTTCGACAAAACCCACGGATACAAAAAGCATCAAGACACGTGAAGAACGCCTGAACCTCGGCCTCTGCAGCATTCCGCAGGTTGGTTAGGTCACGAACAGATTTTCTTTTCTAGCGCAGCTTTGGTGCAAAGTGATTAAAAATAGAACTTTGGTATCTCTGCGCAGTGAACCTTTATTTCAGAGTCGTCCTAGTTATGCCAATGTAACTTTTATTAATTAAGAGACTAAGAATCTCTTTCGTCGCATTTGAAGTGATAAATCACATTGGCTTTTTCTAGGCCACAGACCCTGGAAATATCGTTCTTCACTAGGAGATCACTGATTTTACGATTTTGTAATGCACACATACATTCTTAGTCTCTTGATATTATTAAAAGTTACATTGGCATGACTAGGATGACCCTGAAGCAAAGATTGACTGCGCCCAAGTGCCAAGGTTCTATTTTAATCACTTTCGTGTTGAACATAGCTCTAAATATTCTAATACAGATATTTAATCAAATAGCAAAATTAAATACCATTTAGGTAAAGATGAACATATTCAAATGATAAAAACCTTACATATTCGTAAATTGAAACCGTCCCTCAATGAAAATATTATACATTTTTTGCTCCAAAACTATTAAATAGGACTGTATCTTACAAGTTTGAATCACCCGCTTGATCGTGCGTTTTGCCCTTGCCTCTGGTGCTGTGAACATGTAGCTGTTGCTCAACATTAGCTAGTCATGCATCTAGAGATCAGTATTCTGATTCTACAAATTATTGGCCTTTAGTTACCTGGCAATGTGATTTGTGTTAGTTTTTACTTTGTTTGATTCTGTTTTTGCATTCTGTTTCACGTAAAAATTTTAGTTACACTTAAAATTAAAAGACATTCATACTTACGATCACAACTCGCTGCATTTCCCTTTTAAATTCGGGGTTATTTTTCTCCCGCCTGTCGAAGATGCCGCGCGCCTTCGTGAATCGTGCTATTTTTAATGTTTTGGCCAAAGCCCTATGCACGGCCGCCTTGCTAGCTAACGCTGTTGAGGGAAGTTTTTTAATCTCAACTAGCTCCATTTTCTTTATTTAAAGTTATGTTGATTCAGCTGAAACAAATGTATGAAATGTATGAAACAAAACAAATTTCGTGAAAGCCTACTCGAATGGCTTACATATCAAGAGTTGCATGATCATGACAGCAGTTATAAGAATTGCAAAAAATAGAAGTGACTAGATACAAGTCTTTAATGAGATCAATATTTATTTAGGAAAGTCAATCAATAAAAACTTGGAACGTTTCGACCTCCAGGATCATTATTAACCATCATTATGACATGCAATGAATTTTTCCGCTTCAATCAAAGTAATAGTAATAAAATTTTATTATTTTGTGCCTCTAATTTTTTTTTTTGCTATTTTTTCTATGATTGATGTAAATTAGATATTTAACTATTTTTTTTCTACTTGTTTTCAGGTTGATATTGACCATGGAGGTCGATACGTCGCAAATTTGTATTCGTTGGCTTTCCTAAATACATACTGATCTCATTAAAGACGTGTATCTTGGCACTTATATATATAATTCGAAAATGCAGAAATCAAAACACTAATATACATATATATATATATATATATGCTTGTAAAAATTACGCAGAACTATCACAAACTCAATCCTGAACCGAACAGGCATCTTCAGATAAAACTTTGAAGAACTTGGCACTACAACACATGCAACAGGACTGACCGAAGGTCGAAGATGTTGCTCCCGACCTCGAGTTACACACCAAGGATAAGCAACCTAACCCCGCCCTCATCGTGTCAAACCTACCGAGTCTGCTGCATGTGTCAGCATGCCTATGATTCGTTGATAATAAATTAGTTTTAGTCTCCCTTGCCGATACAAAGGTTTTTGAAGACAGGAGTGATGAAGACACTATTTAGTATGGAGTTGAGGGAACGTCGAAACTACGCACAAAGGGAGTTTCCGTGAAGGATTCCGTGCACTTATAAGCTACAAGTCAAGAAGGTTATGAAACGAAATAAAAGTTGACAAAGAAGGAAACCAGAGGCGCAAGAAAATGGGACAGCTGTGAACCGATAAAAGATCCTCCACAATGAAACAAAAAACAGATATTCAAGTCCCTTCTGAGGCCCCCAGCCAATCAAAAATTACTACCATACCAAAATACAGTCGTTATGTACTTTAACGTGCTCACGGAAATTGAAAATTCTGTTTCAAAGAATCACCACAGAAACGCATTTAAAAACGTTTTACATGAATGACATCCTGCTCGCTGATGCGTTATTTTAGAGATATAACAATAATTTCGTTCATTTATGAATAAAACTATATCGGCTGTTGCTAAGTCGCTGCATTGCTATGTCACGCCCTACTTTTTAACGGGACACGCCCACTCTTTGGCGGGAGGAGAACATCGTCGGTTTGGGTAAGTTCAGGTAAATTATTTAAGGTTGATTTATGTTATTTTAGGATAGTTTATTCAACTAACCTAACTTTACCTAACGTCACCCATCGTATCGTCAATACCGTATTACAGCACATAAACGTGTTCCTTCACTTTTATGTACGACGTTCCTGCAGCTTAGAGGTTAGGTCACTCGACAATTACGCATCGGCGAGCAGAATGTCATTCATATAGAACGTTTTTATTTGTGTACCTTTTGTGCTTCTTTTGAACAGAATTCTTCATTTCCGTGAGCACATTAAAATACATAATGACCCGGAATACCCATAACATGATTACGTGTAAAACATTTATCGGGAGGCTACCCGATCTTTAGTTACGAGGAGGGAACAAAAAACTACTAATCATTTACTCTAATAAAATATCGCCAGTAAAGCAACAAAATTGAACGTTTCGGGCACTCGCTAATCCTCAGCAAAATAAATGGTTAATGTTGAGGATTATTCGGGAATCGATATTTGATTTTTAGGTGCCTTATCATAGTTAATTAGATCGAAATAAGCAAGTTTTCTTCTCTACACTCTCCGTCGTAAATAAGTATTTTGCGAGTTAAAGCGGTGAATCAGTTACCGCAACTCAAGTGTTTGAAGCGGGAAGTAATTCATTTGGACCGACGAATGCCAACGCTGCAATGGTGCCTCGCTTCAGGTTTTCTCGTTTTCAAAGACGAAACTAAATATACCGCTCTACTCGTAAAATATTCATTTGACGAAAAACATGTATGGAAGAAAAGTAGTTTATTTCGATGTTATTATCATGATTCAAGCAACAAAAATTCGAAAATCAATGAGTAGCTGTTTATTTGAGCGCATTCGTCATCAAAGACGAAATTAAACCTACCGCTATGATTCGTAAAATAATCTACGACGGAAAGAGCATAGAAGAAAACTTGGTAAATCTGAAGGACTTGACAGTTGTCGATTTTCCACTTTTTGGTGCATGAACCTAATTAATTGAATCAAAATAAACAAGTTTTCTTCTATGCACTTTTCGTCTCAAATGAGTATTTCACGATTTATAGCGGTAAGTTTAGTTTCGTCTTTGATGACGAATGCGCTCGAATAAACAGCTACTCATTGATTTTCGAATTTTTGTTGCTTGAATCATGGTAATAACATCGAAATAAACAACATCACTGCTATACACTTTTTTCGTCAAATGAGTATTTAACGAGGTATAGCGGTAGGTTTGGTTTCGTCTTTCAAGACAGAGCGCTGGAAGCGAGACGCCATTGCAGTATTGCCATACAACTCGATCAAAGAATTTCTTTCCGCTTCAAAGACT
The DNA here is from genome assembly GCA_030386875.1 of Morinoia aosen. Classification (NCBI taxonomy): domain Eukaryota; kingdom Metazoa; phylum Arthropoda; class Malacostraca; order Amphipoda; family Talitridae; genus Morinoia; species Morinoia aosen. The sequence continues at coordinate 56,864,720 of CM059574.1, read as the reverse complement.
GGAGTTGCGGTAAGTCATTTACCGCTATAACTAATAAAATACTCACTTGAGACGAAAAAGGCATAGAAGAAAACTTGTTTATTTTGGTGTCATTAACTATGTTTACGCATTACAATTTGCAAAATCGACAACTGTCATGTCCTTCAGATTTACCGAAAACTTGTTTATTTCGATCTAATTTACTGTGTTTAGCATTCAAAAAGTGGATAATCGATTCCCCAATAATTCTCAACATTTACCAAATAAATTTACCTGGAAAAACATGAAATGAATGAAAAAGATGAAAAGTTGAAATAACTAACCTCAAATACTACCTGGTAACTATTGACAATGGAAAAGAACCAAGTTGTTTGTTTAAAATCTGGGTCGATATTAATTTTAACACGCTCACGGTAATTGAAAATTTTGTTTCCAAGAATCGGTAGAAAAACAATATTTGGTCAAAATTTACTTTAGGTGGTTCACGGAAATTTAATATTCTGTTTCAAAGAATCACTAAAAGAACTAATTTAAAAACGTTTTACATGAATGACATTCTGCTCGCTGATGCGTTATTTTCGAGTTATACAACTTTGAAGTTATGGGTGAAATGCCAGGGGAAGAACTGTGGCTCTCCCTCACGACCCATCCTGTTTACGTTTGTAATAGGGGGTTAGCTTCCGTTATTAATTAAAGTCTGTTTGGCGCGCTCGCTTCCTTTGGCCCGCAAAAGCCAACTTCAATGTTGATTAATTCGATAATAATGCATCAGCGAGCATAATGTCATTCGTGTAAAACGTTTTTAAATGGGGTCCTTTAGGGATTCTTTGAAACAGAATATTCAATTTCCGCTAACCACCTAAAGTAAATATTGACCCGATATTCAAAGATTTTCCACATGAATGAAATTTCACTCGCCAAAGCGTAATTTTCGAGGTATAACATTAATTACATTTAGGTAGGAATAACATTATATAGTCGGTTGCGCAATCGCCGCATTGTTAGGACTCTCCCGCTTTTTTGGCGGTGAATTCTTTTAATTTAAAAGGGTCAATGTGAAGTTTAATGCAATCACGGAAAATAAGAATTCCGATCTTAAGAATCACTAAAGGAACCCATTTAAGAACGTTTTACATGAATGACATTCTGCTCGTAATGCGTTATTTTCGAATAATTGAACTTTGAAGTTGGCCTTTGCGCCAAAGGAAGCGAGCGAGTGAAACGGAATTTAATTAATAACGGAAGCTATAACAAACGTAAAGAGGTTGGGTCATGAGGGGGAGGCACAGTTCTTCTAGTGAAAATTATAAATAAAGCTTCTAACCCACCCATTTGGGTGACGACCGCAATCTTGTTGACATCGGGTCCAAAATGGCGGCGCCCATGCTGGTCGCCATCTTAGACCCGATGCAAACAAGATTGCGGTCGTCACCCTAATGGGTGGGTTAGATGCTTTATTTATAATTTTCACTGGAAGAACTGTGCCTCCCCTTCACGACCCAACCTCTTTACGTTTGTAATAGGGGGTTAGCTTCCGTTTTTAATTTAATTACGCTCGTTTCCTTTGGCGCGGGAAGGCCAACTTCAAAGTTAAATAATTCGACAATGAAGCATCAGCGAGCAGAATGTCGTTCGTGTAAAACGTTCATAAATGGGTTCCTTTAGTGATTGTTTAAAATATAATTATTAATTTCCGTGATTGCATTAAACTTCACATTGACCTTTAAAAGATATGAACTCATCACGCAAAAACTGAAAAGTGCTTCAAACATCGAAAGCCCTGGAAATTAATGTCCTGATAATCTTCACTTTGAAAACATATGGCAAAAACTATAAGAATTGGATCCTTAGGCTGTAAAACACTTTTTCCTATACACAGAACACCCGAACCCATTCCCAGACCGGTGTACCAAATAATCTAAGAAGAAAAGTGCCTCTTCACCCTCCAATGTGAACCTACTTTTTCTATGGCGTTCATTCAAGTAATTTAAGAAAAACGGAGCATGAGACTTGTCGTGAAAAGTAAAAAGGTATTGTCTACACAACGTCTATAAAAAATCGATTGAAAACTTACGGGGCATTCGTCACACATTTTTCCCTCATTGTAACACAAAAAAAACTGTTTGCAGACATTGGAAAGAGCAAGACCCATTCCCAAACCTTCAAGGTGTTGATAAAATTCCACGTGCTATATAAAAAATTATCTAAGCTCGGTTAACTCCAATAATTTAGCAAAAAACACTTTCGAAAGACCAAGTATTAGCGTATGAGAAGTGGTAAAAAGTGAAGCCAAGATATTATTTATAGTCTCGCCCACAGGAACGTTGCTAAAAAGATTATCAATGTCAAACGAACGCATAAAATACTGACTTGCATTTTGTACTTTTGTTATATCCTGAACAAATGACTTTGAATTTTGTACTGTATATTGATTAGTAGTGAGAGTGAATAAAAATAATAAATAAATAAATAAATGAATCATTTTTAATAAATTTTATTCATTTCTTGTGTCGAGTAAAGATCTTCATTTGAAGGCTTGCAGCTATTGTCATCAGTGCGGAAATGATGAAAAATGGAACCATGGTATTTGTGAGCAGTAAATCTTTGTTTCAGTGTCATCCTAGCCAAGCCAGTGTAACATTTATTAGGAGACTTAAAATCTCTCCTGTCACATTTAAACTGGTATCTCACACTCGCTCTGTTTAGATTAGCGGTTCTTAACCTGGGGGGGGGGGGGGGGGTGAGCGGATTCCACGGGGGGGTCGCGAGCCTCCGCAGTAAAGCCTAATTTTCCCCAGTAATTTTCATTTTTTTCGGCGGAAGAGCGATCTTTTACTGTTGCACTGTTGTTCTGGGTCAAACACCACACATCGCACATGAGGCTTTTCAGATTCTTGTGATGAGGTTGTAACAGAAGTTCTGTCCAATTGTTGAGCTATATGTTTAGGGCGCGATTACTTCAATTTGGCTAGTTAATGTTGTGTGCTGATCTATGGTAATTAATAAAATATTATTTTCTTTCAGATTGTGTGAAAATAATCGTAATTAACAACTATTTTTAGCCCTAATGTACACTCCAAGTAAATAGCAAATCAGGCATATTTTACTGTTTGAATTTCATACGGGCAAAACGGCAAGCTCAGCAGCAAAAACACTCAAAGACACTTATGGAAATGTAAATGAAAAGACCTGCATAAGATAGTTTTCCCGTTTAATTAAATAAGGATGACTTCAGTCTGTAAGACGAAATGAGAGCAGGATGCTAAAAAAAAAGCTTAAATCTGAGTAATTACAAGCTTACATTGATAAAAATCCAACGTGCACTACTAGAGAACTGAGCAAAACCTTTAATGTAAGCCATATGACCATATATCGGAAATGATAAGACTTGGCTAAGTCTCAAAGGCTGGGAAATGGGTCCCACACGATTTTTGAGAAATCAACAGCAATAGCGTGTGACCTGTTGCGTTTCACTGCGTTCTCGTGAACTTCAGGCACTTTTTTTAGACCGAATCATAACTTAACTGGCGACGAGAAGTGGATCCTTTACAAAAATGTTAAGCGCTAAAGACAGTGGCTAAGTCTTGGTTCAAAACCAATTCCACAGCCGAGAAGTGGACTGCACCCTCAAATTTTTTTTTGTGTGTGTGTATGGTTGGATTTGAAGAGAATTGTTTATTTTGAACTAATGGGCGATGATGAAACAAAAACATCTGAAGTTTACTGTCCGCAGCTAACTCGTTTAAAAAGTTTTTTCGTGGAAAAACGGCCTTCTTTGATCAATCGAAAAGGAGCGATTCTGCACCATGGCTATGCCGGACCCCACACTTCAAGAGCAACCAAAAATCTTGTTGAAAAATTTGACTGGGAAGTCATGCATCATACACCATATTCTCATGATCTTGCTCCAACCGATTTTTGTTTTACAAGAGCTTACAGAATAATTTAATGGGACAAAGGTTAATGAAACTAGGTTTTTTTTCCAAGTTCAAACTGGCTAATTCTATGAAGAAGGAATCAGAAAGCATAGGCAAGATGGGAAGATGTAATTAATAAAAATGGTGACTATGTTGAAGACTAAAAAAATATGTTTTTGACAGGATTTTCATTTTATTTCAATTTTAATAAATGGCCATAATTTCTGTTACAACCTGATATTCATGTGAACCTGCATTTTCCGCGCTCGTGGCCATCAAAACTAAACGCAGAAATCGTCTGAGCGTCGAAGGAGATTTGCGTTGCTCACTAGCATTCAGCCTCGCATTCAAAATCTAGTGTCAAAGAAACAGTGCCAAAAGCCCCACTAATTTTTTCTTTGACATCTAGTAGCATTGAAGTAGTATCAAATATGTCAATGATATGTTTGGTCCATATTAAATGGCATAAAATCAAAACAAAATCCATTTGTTTTGTTTCTGCCTTAACCTAAGCACCAATTTTATTTAAAAACACTAAGGGTGGCTCGAATAAAAATTATATCCTTCAGAGGGGCGTGGGAGTAAAAAGGTTAAGAGCCGCTGTTCTAGATCATGAACAATGGATTCGGAAATATTATTTTTCACTGAGAAGTCACTGATTAGGCGATTTTTATAATACTCAGACTTTAAATGCCGTCCGGATCTGTTGGCTTAAGAAAAGTTTGGACTGTTCTTAAAGACTCATCAATTGTGAACTTATTTGATGTAATTTATTAAAATAGCGTGAATTAGGTCGAGGATTATTGTTATTGCTCAAGATCGGTGTGAGGAGCAACTAATTGTTTTTATCAATCAGAGTATTAAGGAATTCTAGCATCACAATCGCACTTTAAAGTTTCTCCTCCATGGGACGGCTTGACGTAAACTGATCTAGGAAACGTATCTTGAGACTGAAATGGACTGACTTTCCCTGTTAACGTTGTTCCGAACAATAATAACTTGAAAAAAATTGGGACAAAATCAATTTGGGTACATTAACGGTTGTGCAAAAATCCATAAGAACCACAATTATCCCCCGTTAAGGTCAATATCGCAGATTCCTGCTATCATCTGTCCCGTTGCTAAGGTCTTCAATAGAATTATGACACCGTTTCTTCCGCAGAAATACGCTACGATCATCAGATGAAATAGTTGTCTTGCTACATAGCGAAACTCCAAGTAGCATTAGACACCGAATCCTTGTTCATAAATTTGCCTGTTTCTGATACTTTTAAGATAGTTTTATGTTGTGTGTGCAACAGTGAAGACCGTTCTCAGCCTGATCTGTTCTACCGTCATAAGTTAAAATAACTCACAATTTGCGCGATTGAAGCTCTTTTCGGTTATTCCAGTGCCAAGATGGCTTGTGCTTTCAGTTAAGGGCATGTAACGCAATTTTTTAGTAATTCTACTACTGAGGGTGTGTTGAAGCAAATAGAGTTAGTGAAATTAAAAACATACATGACACTTGTTTCTTAGAAGTTCCAGAAGCCTGCTTGCGTGAATTACCATTGATTTCCTGAAGTTCACGTCACAGAGTCCTTGCAACATATTCGATAACTTGTCGAAAATTGTTTGGCATTAATTCTCTAATAATTAAAGAATTGGATAAATAAAAAATTAAATAAAAATAAAGAAAATGAACTGGAATTTAAACAAAAAATCCTAACATCGAAGTTGAAAGTCTTACCTTCAATTTCTCACGTTTCGAATTTAATATGAATATTTATTCGCCAAGTGAGGTGACCTCGGGTTGGGCTGCGGCTCGACCTGCGGATTCTTTCCGTTCCCAGTGGTGGATTATTCCCGTTCCCAGTAGGGATTCATTCTGTTCCCAGTGGTGGATTATTCCCGTTTCCAGTAGTGGATTATTCCCGTTCCCAGTGGGGATTCTTTCCGTTCCCCGTAAGGCTTGTTTCGCACGGGCTGGCGCTCCTTGCTCGTGGGCGTGCTCCGAACCAACTTCGGCGACGTCGGGTGACGCAATTTCACCATGGGGGGGGGTCTTACCAAAGTTGGGGGTCTTACCAATGTGTCATCTCTATTCTTCAATGGTTCAGTTGACTGCTGTCTACATCTTGATCAAAGATACCGTATTACGCGGCGCTGTATCTTCTGGCAACCTCAACTTCCTGTGTTTCATTCTTTCTATCTTTGAGTTCCAGTAATTAGCATTTCTTTCAGTTTTTGTGTTGTGCTCTACGCTCCAATTTTCATCTTGGCGTACTCTTTCGATCAAAGTAAATCAGATGAACTCGAATGAGTTCAAATCAAAGCGAGTGGATTCGTATTCAAATCAAATCTAAGTCAATCAAATGAATTCGCATTCATTCAATCGAATTTATAAGTGCCTAGCTCTACTAAAAGTGGAGGTTGACCGTGCCCTCATCAGAGCGCAGCACTGATCAAAGTCTTCTCTAATTTCTATCGAATGTATCTCGAACTTTTCTTTCCTTTTCTTTTCTAAGATGGAGTACGCTTCCTCTCGCTGTATTTCCCTCGGAGTACTTTTTTTTATACCTGAACTTATTCCACTGAAGACTACAATTGATTCTTTAGGTGAGTTAGTAGCCTAATTCTAAAAATTAAAGTGTTAATCCTTCGAATATCGCACATCACATATTGAATTCTCGCTCCACCTTTTCCGCGCTCTAAACTGTAATTCTGATCACGGGCAGTATCAACGTCCTGCGACTACTGTTCAGTTCTTTCGATTCGGGTCAGCTACTTCTCGAAGAGCCCTCAGCTTCTTGTAGTATTAACGTCGCAACGGGTTCTGTTCCGATACTATCTCGCTTCGTTTTGGGGTCTCTAACTTGGAAAGCCACCAGTTTTCCGTCGCATTGGAAAGCCGACTGGCGTGGTTCTATTGTGACCCCTTCCACCGCGTTGGGTTCTTGCCAAGACGTTCGTTGTAACGACGGCCACTGAGAAGCGTGCGCTGCTTTCGTTGATCTTACTGGCAGAAGGAGCAGGGCTTTAATTCCTCGTGCACCCTGGAATAACTCTGGAACGGGAACGGAAGATCTCCTGTCGCTCTCCACATTAATCTTTCTTGAACACTGTTATCACGCTGCACTGTTTTCTGGGTTACTTGCAGACTCTGTTTTAAATGTAACGTTCTCATTAGTTCAAGGGACCTAGCACTTTTTGTTTGTGGGGAGAGACGGTAAAACTTGTTGGAGGAAACCTTAAATTTTAAACTCTTTAAGCTTCAAATATAACACTGGCTGTGTTGCCGATCGAAATAATCTTTTCAACTTTAAACTTTACACAGGCTGACGCCTATCGAAATAACCTCTTGAACTTCTAAAACTTCACTCTTATCGCATGAAAATTCTCGCTATTGAATCTTAGTACAATTAGCTTCATTGGGCTTCGGCCTGTTCGTATTCACCGACCGTAGGCCGCATCTGACCAGGTGCGTCCCGTTTAGCGGGTAGTTCTGAAGTTTACCTAAAAATTGTTAGGAAATGCGTTAAATGAATATTCAAATTTGTATTTCTCATCATTTTCCTTCCTGAAAAGGTTAGAGATAAAATTCAGGCATTGAAATATCTCGAAAAACTTTTCTATTCAACTGGAACAAGTTTTTTCTGAATTGCGTTCGTTTTGATTAGCTTGGGCGAATACTTATAAATGGTTTCTTCGAAAATTCAGAACCTTTATTTTCAACACCGAAAATTTTTCTCGCCTAGCATTTGAGCTTCTAAGATACATAATTAAGCGGGCTATTCTCTCACAATAGGGCAGTTTTGCGTTTTTGCCTATGGACAGATTGCGTCTGGCAAAACGCAAACAATGGAGGGCGGCCCGGGGGCTGACACCGGCATTATCCCCAGGAGTGTAGACTTCTTAATGGCAGAAGCCTCTAAATTAACTGATAAGGTAGTGAGGATTGTAGAATTTCGGTGATCATTGCTCTGAAACTTCGAGGCACAGAACTTGCTATGTAATGGGCAAGGACGGAATGAACAAAGCTCGTTGGTAAATCTTGAACTGCGTTTAATTCAATGAATAAGTAAACTATAAATCGTAGACGGAATCTTAGTTTTGTATGAAGAGGGATTCATGACGAGGTTAACTACGAATGTTATAACGCCAGGGGGTGGAAAAACATGTGAAATAGACAAGAAAGAGTAAAAAATTCTGAAAATATTATAAAAACATTTGATGGTGTTAATTTACTAGCGAGTAATATAGACTTGATTATTCATAAAATTAATAGATATATGTCCATGCAACGTTGAAAAAAACTTTTTTAAATGGTAAAAAGTAATGGAGATAGTTTGGAAATTTACTTCCTACTAATAATTTGGCAAGTGTTAGATATCAAGGGGGCCGAAAGAAGTCACCCCATTGTATTTGTGGCGCCATACCCCACTGTGTGGCGGCGCCGATTTGGCCGATATCACCTTCTCGACTTGAACAATATAATAGTAAAGGTTCAAATAAACATTTTAAAAAAACAGAATCGAGGTTTTTTATTTCTAAAAAAAATTAGAGCCATTTAACATCGGATGACTTCATTTGGCCCACCGTGTACTTAGAAAAGTCTAAGCTAACACGAGATGGTTTTTAATTCAGCTTTAATATTTCAGTGCAAATTTAGCTTTTTTGCGAGGTATGTAGTCGGCTAAACTTTCACTGTTTAAGATCAGATGGATGTTGCTGCATGTTGGATGAGAGATGGTCGTCACATATAATACATTGTTTGCTAATACAAATAAAATGAAGTATAACGTGTGAGCCCAAAATTTTAGTTGATTTTAAATGGGTATGTTATTGCGAGCAGGGCTGGACGTTCAAGATTGAGGCGAGTACAATTGAAGTGTACAACGAGACTTTGCGGGACATGTTCTGCCCCCAGGAAGAAGAACAAAAACTTCACATCAGGCTCAAGGGCCCTTCATCGAATGAAACATATGTGACGAACCAGAAGGTGAGCAGCCTCTTCATACTTTCATGCTTCTTCGAAACTTAATTAATCGTAGACTCCACAGAAAATTGATTCAATTTCAGGTTCTGATTTGCATTTACGATACTGTACTTGCTGTAAGTTACATGCCATACCGGCGACAAGGAGATTGCAACCTACCTAAGTGCTGTCGGAATCAGCACTATGCGTGTCTAAAAATGGCTGTCCTGACCATTCCATATAACGGTCTTGTGCCGCCCTTGGGTGTGTAGCGGCCGAAGGGTAGAACAAAGAGACGAGTAGACTTTTTAGCGTGTACTTGGCGTAGCGAGACAGGAGAACCAAATGCGCCCCTAGGGGCTCCGCACTACCTTTATATACTCAATATTTGCTGACACAGCATACGCACTGCGGTACCCGCACAGGGCGTCGTCTGAACACGTACGGACAGATGCACAGAGAGAGTACGCACTTGTGACGGCATACACCTCCCCCCATGCCCTGGTTATTTACCAATATCAAAATCAATCAATTGAAGTTTTAAGAATCGTAACTTACAATTTTAACACAGGAAGCTAAAAAACATCTTAGGTAAAATATCCCCAAATGAAAATTACTGTGTAGCAAAACAACTATCATATATTAGGAAAAGAACAACGCATCGAATTAAAGTTGACTGGACATCGTAAAAATGAAATCATCCACACCCCCACCGCCAAGAACATCGGAAGAGCCGCCGCTCAAATACACATTAGGAACGCAAAAATCTTAAGTTAATAACAGAATACACGTCTCGAAACACAGTCGTTAATAACGCAACACAATAAAGTCCGTTAACTTAAAACTACAATCGGCATCCAAAAACGTTAAAAAGAACTCCACGGTTTTTGAAACCAGGATTTAACTAACTTTCTAGTTTATGAACACGTCAGCAACATATCGAAAACAAAACGCTAAACAACAACGTTGAACATGAAATGATAAACCGCCCAGAAATATTCGTTAAGGAATAAGGCAATAAGGCAATATTTATCCAAAAAAATTTTGTTGCGTACGCAGGAGAAGGTACTAAACAAATGGGAATCGTTACACATAAAAATTAAACGCCGCATGAATGTACTACGTACAACTTCGTTGACACCCATGAATTTTTTGTATCATGAAAACCATATCACTTGCAGAAAAAATATACACGCATGAAAACTTTTATCGAAACTGCTATCAATTTAAATTGTCAACATTGTCGTAGAAATTAATCTAATGTAAGTGAAATTGAAAGAATACATACTGTATACTTGAACATCGTATATTCTTGAACGTCAATCCGAACAAGAGAAAAAATCAATACCAAACTCATCAATGTAGAAAAAAAATAACTGAGTATCTTAAGACTACTTCCTGAGTATATGTTAAAAGTAAATAATACTACATCCGTTTACAATGCATGAGAGCTAATAGCGCCTAATTGGCGACACGTACAAACATCAAGTTCCACTTTTCAAAAACAAAAACACATCCTACACTGACACCTAAACTTCGCTATTTGCTTGCAGGTGACGCAGCGGTTGGTCAGCATTGCTCGACCTGAGCTGCTGGCGTCGGAGTAACGCATCCTCGGAGCGAAGGCGATCCGCCAACATATAAATTTCACGACGAAGATAAAAGAAGGAAACTCATAATGCCAAAGTGAAAGGAAAAAGTAGAAGAATACCTAAATCTGCTACCCTATCTGGGAGAATGTCGACGAGTGCGTTAGCCTCCACCCAGTCCTTTGACACCCGACCCTGATGTTGCTCCAGGGCAGTCGTTAGTGCCTCCACAGACACATGGGTCATGCGGTTTCCCATCGTGGAAGACAGGAACGGTAGCGTGCTCGTTCTGAAATTGAAACAAATACAGTTCAATTAGCATGGCCACATAATTTAAATAAATGAAATCAATTATTATTACGTCAAATTAATAAAAGAAATCAATGGCGACAGCTGGTGACAGTTGCAAAGAAAAGAACAAACAGCGTATCGGCACGCTGCAGATCCCACACGGTCTCGACAGCTGCACACCTAATTGCAAAACAAATCGGGCGACGGCACTCCAAAACAACTCGGGAGCTAGCACTTCGCTCCCACAGCAATGAGGTGCCTCGTTTGTAAACACACGGAGGTTATTGAACCGTGCAAGGCTTTCGAGCGAATGCAAACCTTGGTGGTAAAATGAAATGCGTACATTCTCAACGGACGGAAGAAACTACGGTACATCAAGACTAAAAATTAAGCAATTACATATGATTATATAACGAGAATTCCAATTAAAATGATATTTAAAATTAACATCGAAACGAGAATCACACAATAATTTTATGTGAACATTGTAACATAGTCAGTCGTAAGTCGTACAGTTTTCATTCAACACTTTTTACGCAAAGGTAATACATGATTTTTATTGGTCTTATATGTTCGATTACCAATTTTCAATTCTACGTAATTTCGGTTAATTTTTGTAATAATTCCTGGTCCTTTCCAGGCAATATCTAATTTGTTTTTTCTCAGGTGATTTCGCAATAATACTCGTTCACCGAGTTCAAAATTTTTATTTTTACGTCGAAGGTTGTGATACATAGTTCTTTCACTGGTGTTATTAATTATCATAGCTCTAACGTTTTCAACAGTACGGGCTGCTTCTTGAGCTCGAAATTTTATGATATCGACGTCGGTGTCGTGACTATAGTTTTTTTCAAAAGTGATGGCACTAAAATTTGCACACGTGTCTCGATTGAAAATAATATACGAGGGTGTGTCTCCCAGCGTAGTATTTAAACTAGTGTTGATCGCGTTCTCTGTGCTGTTTAGACACTGGTCCCATTCGGTATGCACTAGGGAGTTAATATATAGTTTTAATAGATTCGTAATCTTGCGGTTATTGCGCTCCACAATAGCATTGCTATGAGGACTCCAGGGCAATACTTCTTTTTTCGCAATTGAATGAATTTGACTGAATTTTTTAACTGCCGCAGATTTAAATTCAAGAGCTTGATCACTAAGAAGTGTTTAGGATATCCAAAGGTTGAGAAGCAGTTGTCTAGGCAAGAGACAACTGTATCTGCTAATCGATCTGCGGTTGCGTAAAGCTTACAGTAACGAGAAAATAAATCAATGACGATTAGAATATATTTATTCTGCTGATCTGTGACAGGAAGAGGACCAAGAAAGTCCATTGATACCACCTCGAAGGGTTCTTTAGCAATGGGAGCGTCCAATATCTTAATAGGCACAGTACTGCTGGCTTTAAGAATTTTACATACATCACACATTTTGACAAATTTACGTATGATACTCTTCTCTAATAAATGAAAATAACGCAACTTAAATTTAAACAATGTATGCGTGGCATCAGTATGGTACAAGGAGTGTATACTGAGCACCGCTTTGTTCATTAGCGATGTCGGTATAACCGAAGTGAGAATAGTGCTTTCCCTAGAGTCTATTTGTCGTCGTCTATAAAGTATGTCGTTCAGAATTAAATATTTTTGTAAGTCAGGGATCGTAGATGTACTACTAGTTAGTAATGCGTCTTTGACCTCAGAACAGAAAGGGTCTAGCTGTTGCTCATTTCGAAATTCGTCTAAAGTCCACGATACGTCTTTTAACTGAGGAACGTAGTCAGTCAGTCGGGGTTTTGCAGTCGCCTCTGGCGCCAGTTGATGAGAACTCATCTCGTCTGTTTTGTCTATGTCGGCGGTCAGCGCACCACGGCGTGTAATTACTGCGAAGGCGTCAACCTCATCGAACTCTGAGCACTCTTCAAGATCAGAAATGGTTAAATGCTCGGGCAATCTACTTAGACAATCTGCAATTAGATTTTGTTTCCCGGGGAAATATTTTACTACCGGTTCGAAAGATTGAACTGTTAAACACCATCTAGCCATAGCTGAGTCGTCAGGAAGCTTGTTGAAAAACAAGGGCTGTAATGGTTTATGATCAGTGTAGAGATAGATCGGATATCCAAGAATGAGATATTTAAATGCTTTCAGCGCGCTCACAATGGCGAAGAACTCTTTTTTCGTCGTGGAATAGCGCTTTTGTGTGGAATTCAAGCTTTTACTGTAGTAGGCAATAGCCTTCATTGATTTATTTGAATCATTTCCGTGTTGTAAAAGCACTGCACCTATACCAAAATTAGAAGCATCTGTAAATACGTTGAAAGGCTTAGTAAAATCAGGATGCCGTAAAACGGTATCAGATGTTAAAACAGATTTGATTTTTTCAAAGGCTTGCTGACATTCAGGATTCCAGATAAACTCAACATTTTTACGTAACAATTGATACAGAGGGTATGAGATCGATCCAAACATTGGTATGTGATTGCGGAAATAGTTCGCCACTCCTAGATAACTTTGCAGTTCCTTCACATTTTTTGGAATGGGAAAGTTTTGTAGCTTCTCTGATTCTTTGCAGCGAATTCCGTCTGCCGACACGATGTGTCCAAGATATTCAATTGAGTTTTTTAGGAAATGACATTTTTCAAGTTTAAGTGACAGATTTCCACCACGTAGCTTCTCAAAAACACTATGTAAATCTTTCAGATGTTGGTTCATGGATTTGGAAAATACTAATATGTCATCAAGGAATACAAAACATAATTTACCGATGACATTGGCAAGAACAGAAGAAATTATACGTTGAAAAACTGAGGGGCTCGAGGACAACCCTAATGGCAGCCTCTTGAACTGAAATTTCTCATAACCGATACTGAACGCGGTATATTTACGGCTACTTTCCTCTAATTCGACCTGATGAAAAGCCGAGCGTAAATCGAGACTTGAAAAAATGCTGTTCCCCCCAACCGTGTAAAGTATTTCGTCTATGCGGGGAATGGGATAACTTTCTTTTATCACTATTTTGTTAAGTTCTCGGAAGTCAATCACGGGACGGATCTCGCCCGAATGCTTTTTAACAACAATTAAAGGAAAATTGAATTCCGAGCTGGAAGGTTCAATAATGCCTTGGTCCAACATCTGCTTATTAGCTTGCAACAGTTCGTTTTGATATTTATGAGGAATTCGATATGGTGGGATATTAAGTACTGGTGCATTAGGTTTTAATTCAATCTTATGTTTCATAACATTCGTAACGGCAATTGTTTCGCCTTCTAGAGTGATGACGTCTCTAAATTCGTTTAATAAATTTAATAAATTTAACAGTAATGGTTTAGCGTCTTCATCATCACAATTCACATCGTTACCAGTCAAAGAGCGTCTCTCGTTACTACCTCCCTCTGGTACATCATTTTTCTGTGCATTAATTCCTAGTTCATCAACACGAATATCGTTACAACAATGCCTCGTTTCTACAGATACTACCCCAACGTCTTTACCAGAGATGGCATTGAAAGTTCCACCATTAACACTATCGACTCCGGGTAGATCCGCATTACCGTGGGCATCGCACAAATTTGCATCTCGCACAGCTTCGTGCACGGTAGACATGTAAATCTCATGTTCAATTTCCATGTCGTCAATTTCCTCAATGGTACTTATCATCGTATTGTCGCTTATATATACCACGTCTTCAGAGACGTTCAAAAGCATTACAGGGACAAAACCATTTGACTTGATATCCACTACTGATTCGGCGACATAAATTCCATTCGCGAGAATTGTCTTATTCATAATATACTTTCCGGGCTTAGCCTTTTTGACATACCCATTAATAACACGTAAACAATTTCTTGGCATTTCCACTGCTCCACAATGAACAACTATTTCTCGTCTTTTACTTTTTTTCAAACTTCTCGCTTGTTCCTTAGTTTCTCTTATTTTGTTCGCATGCTGTTTAGTTATTCTCACATTATTCGCTGGCTGCTCAGAATTTTTAACCTTTTTCCCTGGGGTACCCCACTGATCTGCAGCATTTATCTCTAGGCCATTTCGTTGCCTATCGCCATTTTCTTGGCCTGCATTTCGTGATTCCCTCTGCTTCAGCAGATATTTCTTTATACGCCTCCTATTGGCAAGCATGTCAGCCATTAGACATTCTGGATTACTTATAGTATTGAAAAATACCTCTCGCTTACTTTGCCCGTGCAATTCTTGCACATCATGAAACGGCACTTTAACTCTGTCAAGAACTATAAATCCGTCTTTAAAGTTTAGCACGGCGTCTTGCAAAATATCTCTGCCAAGGATTACATCATATCGAAATTCGCTATTCTTCAGCAGCAAAGCGCTAGTTTTAATTTCTTTATTATTAGGCAGGGTAATGCAAAGATCAACCTCTCCTGTTACTTGGCTTTTTGAATTTATACCTCTGATACTCAGAGCACTGGGCTTAATTTGCTCATTAAGACCTTTGAAATTACGATAACTCACTAAACATCTGTCGCTACCGCTATCGATGAGAGCGCTCATCAATCTATTATCCTGGCGCAGTATGATTGTAGGCTTTTTCGATCGCCTCAAGGAAAATATACCCTCGCTTTCTTTTCTTAAACGACCCTCCTTCATAATCGTTGCGAATAGGCAAACTTCAACAGGTAGTTCAGAATTTGCACCTACATCAAGTTCTTGTTCACCTAGTAATTCGAACTTATTTTTACACAGAAATAGCGGATCCACCTCTTCAGTCGACTTAGTTATAGTATCTGGTTTCAACGCCACGTCATTGGTAACGGGGATTGTAGCTGTATCCTCGGGCACTGGCAACTCCTTCTCTACTCCAAGACTCTTTGGTTTTTCTGATTCTTCTCTATCTACTCTAAAAAATCGTCACCCTCGGAAGATGCAGCGTAATACGCTTCACCTCGACCTCGACCACGCGAATGACATTCACGTGCAAAATGGCCTACCTTCCCACATTTGTAGCAAGCATGACCGCGGAAATGTGATTTGCTTTGGCCTCTCTTATTCGTGCACATACTTTGAACATGACCTGTGGTTTTGCATAGTGAACAGAAAGATTTTGATCTATCCTTACTACTCTGTTGTGGATTTTCCACCTGTGCCTCGTTGCACTCCATAGAACCTAAAGGTCGATCACCAAAATATGCATATTGTCTTCCCCTTTGAAATCTAGCAGGTCTCCAATTGCTTCTGAAAAATGGTCTCCGACCTTGAAAACGTCGGTTGTTGTTTTGAGAGGCATAGAAAGCCTCGGGTAACGATTCCTTCTCGTCTCACTCACTCTCTTCAGGCACGACCGCAAGGTAAGTCTCTCTGGTTGGATACGTGGATTGGGTATTGTTTTTGCGCGCAAGTATTTCTCTGCCCTCAGGATTATTACGCACAGCGGAAACGAGACGAGCTAACAACTCTTCAGAGGTATGGAACTGCCTCGAGAAGATTTTTTTACAAAAGTTCTCTTCTAAGAGAGGTGCGAGAATTGCTGTAGCTAGACTAAAAACTACCAAGTCACCAGAGAACATTTTTAAATCGTTTGCGTTCGTACTAGCAATTACAAATGGATGTCTTTGTAATGCTACTTCTGTACTATTTAGAATATGATCACTCAAATTTCTTATTTTCGACATCGCCGTAACCAATTGTGCAGCCAACCCTTCATTACGTAACAACCGTAACTGATTTAAATCGCACGCTAACGCATGAACTGAACGCTCACCCTTAGCCACGTAGATGTCATCTAAAATGTCGATAACCTGATCAAAGGAATAGTTAACATCAGGGTTTACTAATTTTGTAACTACTCCGTTAAAATCTCCAACACTTTTGTGTGCGCTACGCACAAGTAATTCTTTTTTGGCATCGTCGGAAGTCAGGTCGGGTAACAAGCACATATAGGACTTTAGGTTTGCGACATGCGTACGGAAAGTCTTCGTTTCACAAAAGATTGGTTCAGTGAGACGCTGTCTGCCTCGAAAAAGCGGTAGCTCTGCACTGGACAGGATAGTACTGCCCCTTTGTAAAGTTGTGGTTACACTACCACCCGTCATTGGTCCACTAGAGGACGTCATTGTTGTCACACTTGGAGCACTGAACGTCACAGTTTGGGTACTAACAGCGGTCGTCACTACCGTCGTAGGCATCGGTCCAGACGTAAATACTCTTGTTGGCGCATGCCCTAACGTTCCAGGTACCGTACCACTACATGCCGGAACAGAAACTCTACCACTACTTGTCGTCGTTGCTCTCGAACGAATAAATTCAGGTTCGGAATCAGAATCTCCCATAATGAATCACAACAACCAACCAATTTTTCTCACAATGCTAAAAACGTAACTCACAATTTTAATAATCCCACAGTCTAACGCAAAAATCCTACGCCACAAAAAAATAAAACCGCAGAACCCTAAAATCTTACCTCTCAAAAAAATAATCACATAACAGAACGTTAAAAGCTCACGTTACAAAAATGGATGAAGCACACGGTTAAATCTTCATTAAAAATCACTAAAAATTTAAATACTAAAAATTGTTTCTGCGACTTTCAAACGAACTTAATCCAATTACTAACAAGGAAACTCTTTACACGAATTCAATGGTATCGATCCCAACAATTTTTAAACTATACACAAGGCAACAAAAAATAAAAACCGACGATATCACAGAAAATTATCGAATAATCACAAACAATAATATTATAGTTACAGAATACTCAACTTGGAATCAGCACACGGCAGGCAGTGCAGCCACAGCCAGTCAGTCGTCACGGCTGATGTCAAGGACGAACGTCGAGACTGCTCGGCAACAGCAGAGCAGGTTGCGACCAGCTGTATCTCAAGGTCGTCTGCGATGCTCAGGCACAGCACAGGCAAGACGTCGAGACTGCCGGATCCAAGGTCATACACGCAGCGCTGTCAGACAGCGGAGTAGCAATGTTAGCACGTAGCACGTCTTTGTAGTGTTTACGTATGTTCACGGTTCCACACTGCGCGTAATCGCACAGATCACTGTTTATGTATACGTATTAATTACGTTAACACAGCTTCTGTATAAATTTGAAGCAACACTGTTCGGTATGTAATTCCCTATCACATACACTCTACACAATTGTTCTCGTAGAAGTAGAAACACTGCAACTGTTCGTAGAATTGTTCTGAACACAGCCACTTATGCATACAACTGTTAAACGACCACGTCACTACTTGCGATGGAAATTCACGCACAGCTTCATCACGCAGTGGTCACCATCCTTTTCCAGGTCAACACAAGCTGTGTAAGGTACTCCCAAAGGCACAATTAATTCCAACCCATAAGAAGAATTCTTCAGAGTTTCTTCAGGGATACGTTTCACAACGAAACGGAACACGTTATTGTATACCCCTGGTGATTCTTCAATTTCTCTTCCCGTTGCTGTAGATCTCTCCATAGTATTATTGTCGTTATCTCCAAAAATATTCTCGGCTCACGAAGCGAAGCGTAGACCACCACACGTAGAAATTCCACGAATTTCCGTAGACACGCGATCCTCAAATATCGCCGTCTAAAATCCAGACTTAAGTTTCCGATATCTTCGTTCACAGTAGTCGCTGAATCCACATCACAGCACAAGGATCAAGTACAAATACACGTCGTGGGGACGAACTTACTGAGCCACCAATGTGCCGCCCTTAGGTGTGTAGCGGCCGAAGGGTAGAACAAAGAGACGAGTAGACTTTTTAGCGTGTACTTGGCGTAGCGAGACAGGAGAACCAAATGCGCCCCTAGGGGCTCCGCACTACCTTTATATACTCAATATTTGCTGACACAGCATACGCACTGCGGTACCCGCACAGGGCGTCGTCTGAACACGTACGGACAGATGCACAGAGAGAGTACGCACTTGTGACGGCATTGTCTTATGCACCTAAAAAAACTCCTAGGTTTTTGAGCGACAAAGATGAGTTTAAAATCAACTAAGCACGGGATTCTAAGGTTTTTCTAATTAGAAAATGAGCTCCACCTGTACTTCTGTACGAACTGAGATAACAAATTTTTAGACTTTTCCTACTTTCACAAAAAGGGTTTTAAAATTCCAAAAAACACTCATACATTTGTTGAGAATACAATACCACGTCTTTTTGGAAAATGGGAAGAAGCATATGACTCTAACCTACTAATATTATCTATTTCATACATCTGTCTCGAGTTTCATTAAGATGATTCCAATACTGAAGTCATTTTATGTTGGGTTAAAAGGTATACATTTATACGCCTTCTCCGGACAATTCCTGTTTAACCTTCGGGTACGGATGGTTCTCGATCCAGTGCCAAGATGGTTCTCCGACTCCACCCTAAAATGTGCGACTCTGGCTACTCCCGACTCCACCCTAAAATGTGCGACTCTGGCTACTCCCGACTCCACCCTAAAATGTGCGACTCTGGCTACTCCCGACTCCACCCTAAAATGTGCGACTCTGGCTACTCCCGACTCCACCCTAAAATGTGCGACTCTGGCTACTCCCGACTCCTCAATCCATGAAAGCAAGCACTTAGTGCACACATTATTTTTCTCGTGGAAAAAGTTTACTGTTCATTATTTCATTTGGTTCTGCTTGGATTCGTTGGGATACGTTGTGATGACACACTCATTGTATTGCAGAACCCCAAGCACGTACCCACCCCAAAACACGCGACTCTGGCGTGGCGACCCCACCCCAAAACATGCGACTCTGGCGTGGCAACCCCACCCCAAAACGTCCTTGATATGTCCTTGTTGACACGCCTTCTTCAACAAGACCTGGAATCCAATTCAACATTGTGCCTAATAGTTGCCATAAATCCATCAGAGAAAGCTCAATCTGTCGATAGCTTAAGGTGTGGTTTCCTCACAAATAAGTTCCGAGTCAACTAAAAATTACAGTAAAAGTCAGATTGAATCCTTTATGAACAATAAATTATTTAAAAAAAAGGACATTAAATTTTGATTTCCCTCCCACACATCCCTCGCCTTGTCGTGATGGAAGGGCTTGATTGCTGCGGAGATGGTTTGCGGCTATACTGTCGGGACTCGGCTCCCGGTAGGCACAACCATGACTGGCTGGCTCAGCCTGAGTAGCCAGACGAAAGAGGGGCCACGGGGAAGGCACCCCATGTAAATAAAAAACCGGGCCCGGCAGTCACGGGTTCTAACATCCCTGTTATCCCGGACTTACTTTGGGGACTACCACGGGCTGGGGCTGGGGCTGACGCTGACGGTGGGAGGGAGTATTTACACACCCTACTGGTCGGTGTGCGCCCGCCTCAAATGTAGAGATACACCAAAAGGCTACGGACCGCCCGAGGGGGAGGGGGGCTTTCTTCCGGCCTGAGACAGCTTGGATATGTGGGGGGAAACTCCCACTGACAAAGAAAGTCCGTTCCTGTGCTGGCTACCCCTCCAAGTAACCAACCAACTGAACACCTTGATAACGACCTGACGATCCCACCCCAAAACACGCGACTCTGGCGTGGCGACCTCACCCCAAAACACGCGACTCTGGCGTGGCGACCCCACCCTAAAACGCGCGACTCTGGCGTGGCGACCCCACCCCAAAACGCGCGACTCTGGCGTGGTGACCCCACCCCAAACGCGTGACTCTGGCGTGGCGACCCCACCCCAAAACGCGCGACTCTGGCGTGGTGACCCCACCCCAAAACGCGCGACTCCGGCGTGGCGACCCCACCCCAAAACGCGCGACTCTGGCGTGGCGACCCCACCCCAAAACGCGCGACTCTGGCATGCCGACCCCACCCCAAAACGCGCGACTCTGGCGTGGCGACCCCACCCCAAAACGCGCGACTCTGGCATGCCGACCCCACCCCAAAACGCGCGACTCTGGCGTGGCGACCCCACACCAAAACGCGCGGCTCAGGCGTGGCGACCCCACCCTAAAACGCGCGACTCTGGTGTGGCGACTCCACCCCAAAACGCGCGACTCTGGCGTGGCGACCCCACTTCAAAGCGCGCGACTCTGGCGTGGCGACTCCACCCCAAAACGCGCGACTCTGGCGTGGCGACCCCACCCCAAAACGCGCAACTCTGGCGTAGCGACCCCACCCCAAAACGCGCAACTCTGGCTTGGCGACCCCACCCCAAAACGCGCGACTCTGGCGTGGCGACCCCACCCCAAAACGCGCGACTCTGGCGTGGCGACCTCACCCCAAAACGCGCGACTCTGGCGTGTCGACCCCACCCCAAAACGCGCGACTCTGGCGTGTCGACTCCACCCCAAAACGCGCGACTCTGGCGTGGCGACCCCACCCCAAAACGCGCGACTCTGGCGTGGCGACCCCACCCCAAAACGCGCGACTCTGGCGTGGCGATTCCACCCCAAAACGCGCGACTCTGGCGTGGTGACCCCACCTCAAAACGCGCGACCCCACCCCAAAACGCGCGACTCTGGCGTGGCGACCCCACCCCAAAGCGCGTGACTCTGGCGTGGCGACCCCACCCCAAAACGCGCGACTCTGGCGTGGCGACCTCACCCCAAAACGCGCGACTCTGGCGTGTCGAACCCACCCCAAAACGCGCGACTCTGGCGTGTCGACTCCACCCCAAAACGCGCGACTCTGGCGTGGCAACCCCACCCCAAAACGCGCGACTCTGGCGTGGCGACCCCACCCCAAAACGCGCGACTCTGGCGTGGCGACCCCACCCCAAAACGCGCGACTCTGGCGTGGCGACCCCACCTCAAAACGCGCGACCCCACCCCAAAACGCGCGACTCTGGCGTGGCGACCCCACCCCAAAACGCGTGACTCTGGCGTGGCGACCCCACCCCAAAACGCGTGACTCTGGCGTGGTGACCCCACCCCAAAACGCGCGCCTCTGACGTGGCAACCCCACCCCAAAACGCGCGACTCTGGCGTGGCGACCCCACCCCAAAACGCGCGACTCTGGCGTGCCGACCCCACTCCAAAACGCGTGACTCTGCCGTGGCGACCCCACCCCAAAACGCGCGACTCTGGCGTGGCGACCCCACCCCAAAACGCGCGACTCTGGCCTGGCGACCCCACCTCAAAACGCTCGATCCCACCTCAAAACGCGCAACTCTGGCGTGGCGACCCCACCCCAAAACGCGCGGCTCGGGCGTGGCAACCCCACCCTAAAACGCGCGACTCTGGTGTGGCGACTCCACCCCAAAACGCGCGACTCTGGCGTGGCGACCCCACCCCAAAGCGCGCGACTCTGGCGTGGCGACTCCACCCCAAAACGCACGACTCTGGCGTGGCGACCCCACCCCAAAACGCGCAATTCTGGCGTGGCGACCCCACCCCAAAACGCGCGACTCTGGCTTGTCGACCCCACCCCAAAACGCGCGACTCTGGCGTGGCGACCCCACCCCAAAACGCGCGACTCTGGCGTGGCGACCTCACCCCAAAACGCGCGACTCTGGCGTGTCGACCCCACCCCAAAACGCGCGACTCTGGCGTGTCGACTCCACCCCAAAACGCGCGACTCTGGCGTGGCGACCTCACCCCAAAACGCGCGACTCTGGCGTGGCGACCCCACCCCAAAACGCGCGACTCTGGCCTGGCGACCCCACCCCAAAACGCGCGACTCTGGCGTGGCGACCCCACCTCAAAACGCACGACCCCACCCCAAAACGCGCGACTCTGGCGTGGCGACCCCACCCCAAAACGCGCGGCTCGGGCGTGGCGACCCCACCCTAAAACGCGCGACTCTGGCGTGGGGACCCCACCCCAAAACGCGCGATTCTGGCGTGGCGACCCCACCCCAAAACGAGCGACTCTGGCGTGGCGACCCCACCCCAAAACGCGCGACTCTGGCGTGCGTAGAGACTACGAAACCAAACTCTGACTCTTTAACCCTTGAAAGCAAGCACTATGCGCACTCAATATTATCGTTCTCGTGATAAAAATTCAATGTTTATCGTTTGATTTTAGGCTTCAATTTGCTCCAGCGTGTTATTCTAATATACCAAGTTGTTCATAATTATTTAGAGTTTCTATCATTTTTAGAAAGCCACCTATGGTTGATAAGCTAATTATTTTCTTCTCTTCCGTCAGGTTGGGAAGCCCATTGCCATCCAAGAAACAATTGAAATAATTGAAGGCCTTCCACGGACCTTCCTCGAATTGGTTATCTTCCCTACAGGTTGTTACAAAGGCCCTGCCTTCAAGTTCAAGCACATCGGATGAATCCCTACCACCATCACTATGTTCCTTTTCTCTGGTGGTACTCTTCTCCCAACACAAGTCTCTAAACAGACTTGTGTTGGGTATGTTTTTGGTTATACTCTACATGAATTGAATAGTGGAAGTTAAAAATTTCTAAGAGAATAAAGCAGGATGCCCTTTTTTCATCGTGTCTAAATGATTTGGGTGTTGTGTAATTTTTTGTTGATTATAATTCCACGAAGGAAATTTTTCAACTGATGAACATGAGCCAATCATATTCAAATAGTGGAAAATTTTGTTCCATTAGCATCCTGATGTGCTTAAACAAAATGTACGTAAGTATTTACTTTTGTAGTACCTAAGCAAATCAATTGTGTATGAAGTATTACAAAAATTTTCCTGCAATGCTTAAAATAATGTTGAGAAAATGAAATGAGTGAAGTGCTGGATTGATGAAATTCTAGTCTTTTTGTACCTTGCTAATGATGTGCTTGACCAGTAATTACAAATTATACTTTCATTATATGCTAGTTATACTTTTGCTATGCCCAGTTATGATTATTTAACAATTACAATACCAAAGGGTATTTGAACATTGCTTTATTATACTTTTTATATTAGTGACTCACAAGTCAAATTATCTGTATTACATATGTGGTATATAAATGCCATAATTCTAAGACATATTTTTCCATTGAGCTAAATGTTCATCAATTTTTTACCAGAATGACACTTATGTTGTATTGTGATGATTTACGCTACATTTGTGTCTATACAGGAGACGTATAAATTAAGCACGTCTCTAACTTAATTCAAGCTGAAGTAAACTCTACAATTTGATACCCGAGAATTGGTCAAGGCTGCATTAAAAATCCATCGAAGTGCACGTCAAGCGCAGCATGATAGTCTTTGCAGTGACGTTACTTTGCGTACAAAATATAAGATGAGGCTGTGGTTAAGGGATGCGCTTCTCTATTCAGATTTTTCCATTGAGCTAAATGTTCACTAATTATTTAGCCGAATGTAAGTTATGTTGTATAGTGATGATTATTATAAAAAATATTTATTTGCCATATACTTTTCATCAGTTTCATTTCAGAATTAGATGGCTTACGGTTGACTACTTATTACAGAAATATGTTATTATTGTTAGTGGATTTTAAAACATTGTACAAGCCCTGTATTTTTAGATAGCACTACATTTTGTTTAATTCTAGTTTTTATCAATGGATGATAAGATATTCAAGATCTGTGCATGCAGCAGGTCACCTTTGCAAATTTTTACCTCTCAAGGTACCTCTATAACTTGTTTCTGGTGCCTCAACCTTTGACTTACGTTTTTATTCATGCTGTAATTTTCATTGTAAATATTAAATAAAATAGATCCACACACTTACTTTTTAAGAACACCTGTTCTGGGTTCTCTGTTATCCTTATATTAATCAGTTTTATGGAAATGCATTCTTTAAATAATATGGTTGTACTCTATGGGCCTACAAAATTGTATTCAGAATAGGTTTATCATCTTCTTGGTGACTGATCTATGGCCTGCATGTTTGGGATAATACATAAAAATATTCAACTGTTTTTTCCTCTAGCTTGAATACAGGATTACATGATTTTACAAATTTAATAGTTAAGAATCCACCCTTCATGGGAAAGTATCGATTTTTGAAATTTCAGCACCATGGGGTGATTTCTCCCCGTTGGGGAAGGAGAGAACTCCGATACACCCAACACAGGCGTTGGAAATGGGTACCGCCTTGACCAGGTAACCGTCATTGTATCCTGATGTCAGTTATAAAGCATTTGAAAAACCAATGTGCATGATGAGATGATGGCGGGTAATGGAAAGTATTGGGACACCAGTGCATTATAATTTGATAGTATTGTAAAATCATGAACCATTTACACCAGTAGTGCAAATGCCCCTCGCCAGGCGTGGAAAACCAAACCAGGAAGGTTTGGCAGCGCTTGACAGGACAACGGCTGGCCCACCGGCAGAAACGAAAGGAAGGTCGAGCTCGGGCTGTGAACAAACATTAATGTCAAACAAGGTTCCAAGTAAATGGATAATTTCATGCAGAGCGGAGTTAAGTTTATAATTCACGAAAAGCATAATTTTTTGAGTACTATTAGCAAGATTTTAGAGGTTTATAAATGAATACATTAACAATACTATAGCAGCGTTTACTTTGCAAAATACCTTTCAGATTGAATCATAGCTCCCTTAAATTGAAAGGATTCTTACAATGATAAGAGTAGTTTGAATACAAGAAAGTGATCAAAATGATCATTCTTGGCATTCTAACATGTGTAGATAAAGCCCAATCTTTTCTCATTTAAGACCCCAAACTCCAGTCCAACCAACATTGAAATTATGGAAAGGGATAGAGTGGACGGACATTTTTGATTAAAAATTATCAAAAGAAATGGTCGACCGAACCCAGCGTTACACTTCACTGCGACCCACCTCAACAACGAACTGGTTCTGAAGTCTCTGGTACCGTTGCGGTCGTCTACAGGAAGTTCACGGGGACGCTATCTGGGCATTGCCAATGTAGGTAGTCGAGGCAGCCAATAGCTCATGATCGCTCTAGGACGCAGCAGCAGTCTAGCCTCCATGGCACGGCAGCACAACATCACAGAGCATCACCCCCATCGCGGAGCAGCACAGTCCCCACTGCTGCCCACCGCTGCTGCCAGCCCAAGGAGCTCTCTCTTCTCACTCCATGATAGTGACACTAAAGTGGCATGCAATCTCTAAAGAAGAGTGCATGAAATTCGAGAAGTTGCATGGAAAGTTCCACTTCAGGAAGAAATCCCTGGCTGCTGATTCCGACTCTGCTTGCGCTTGTGGAGTCTGTAAATGAGTACAACAAAGGGAATTACAGATGGAAGTCCACTGCAACATTTTTTGATGGTTTATGCATTATCATTTCATGGGATGTGAACAACATTACTGGAAGAAAACAGTGGTTTTATTGATTCCCCTAGATATCACACAATAGACATTTTGCTCATGCACCTGAAAGTTCACAAATAATGGAACTAGTTTGATTTCAAAGTAGTTCTAATTGTAGTAGGTTACAATCAACTACGAGAACAATTGAAATATATATATATGTACTTTACACACCACTACTTTTTTGTGCAAGAGTTCATCAATTCAAGTAGCACCCAGACAGTGTAGCAAAAACATAGTGCTCAGCTCTGCTATTGTACCAAGTCAATACCGTATTTATGATACGTGGGTCACTTAACTCATTTCATTACCATATTTCAAGGGATTTCAATCTACTGCAAATTTCTCAATGGTTTCAATATTCCAGAAAAATTAGTTGTTTATTTGAAGAACATTACAATACTCATTGCAAAGTAATATTTGAACCCAACACCACAATGGGATGCATACCTTCATATTTTCATCCTTAAGTAGAGTATAGATGGCCTCACAAGTTTCAGGTATGATAGAGAGCGACTGCTTTGATATTCTTGTCAAATACTGTAGAGAACTGCATGAATAACCTCATGTCAGCCACCTGTAAAAAATAATCCATACATGAGGAACACATAAAAATGATTATGTACTAGCATCAAAATTTGTGGAATATAATTGTTATGAGGTCCTGAATCAGAGCAAATTATTTATAATCAACATGAGATGTCTAACAATAATTCAGAATAATTATTATACTTTTGTTTTTTATATACATATTATATTTCATACATGGATTATATTTTTATACACAGATTTTTTGCACAAAATTATATACATGGATAACTTACATTCCACAGTCATACTTTTCATGAAATATGTAAGTGAGCAGGTGCTGACATAAATGATATTGAACTAAAAAATATGGTCCTTAACAAGCAAAAAAAAATTCTATATAATTTGGTCTGCTTGACATTCAGCTTTGAGTTCTCAGATTCTTCCCTTAGAACTATTTCTTAGATATGTTTAGTAGCTATAAGAGATCTAGGCGTTAAAAATGTTCTCAGAAAAATATCACAGAAAAGTGCACAAAAATTTATTGCGCAATAGTAGAAATATATTCTGGTATGCTTGGCTGAGCAATGGATGCTTCAAAAATGTACACAGAAAGTATGGATACTGCATATAGTTTAAGACACCAATAAAATGCACAAGCTAAATTTTAAATTTTTGAAATAAATTGTTGGCTTAATTAAACAGAAAAATATTATATTACTTTGGCAAATTACTTCTAATATTGTAGGAATATTTTATGACAAAATGAAAAATATGAGCATTTTTTACCTCTTATAAAAAATTTAGGTCACAAAAAGTAAAAAAAATCATTCTATAGGCAGAGTAGGAGCATATTTTAAGGTTTTAAGCTCAAGTCCAAAAATTGAAACTTCATAAAGAGCATTGAAAAAGATCAAGGACATCAGCTGACCCCATCTTACCACTGTAACACTGATAGTATTTGAAATATTCTCATAATACATCAGCGATTCTTAATATTTTCTGTTCACACATGCCCACACAGATAAATTATGGTTACTAACTCTCAGCAAATTAAATTTATCAATTATATGCATCAATTAACTAAAAACTTACTTGGGGAGCAGTTTTGTTTGTTTACATGTTGCTCACGAACAACTTCTCTCCGCTGAAAGCGTATAGTCTGGACGTATAGACACGATTCGGAAAAGTTTTTGTTTTTGTTCGCGTTTTGGTGTGTTCGTGATTGACGAAGAGTTGGATAGTGTGGACGGGCCTTTAGTGTGACCACAGAACACTTACATAAGAAGTTCAAAACTACGGTGGACCGCAAGCCCGGTCTACACAAACGTACTCACGCACGGCAACCAATCAGCTTCTAGCAGCCATGACTGGCAGCTGACGTCATTGGTGCCAAGGCTTTCAATTTGCTACGTCTCCAGGCTTTACTATGATACTCGTAAGGATTGGCACTCAAGTTTTTATTCAAAAGTTATGAAACGTTTCTTGGCGTAATAAGGATAGTGAAAGCCAAAGCTGTACATTTCGATTATATTCCACTATACATAGACGTGATTGTGCATTCATGAACATATATACAATTTATATTTAAAAACTAAGGTGCATTTAAATTAGACTCAAGTTCTAAAAGTGATAAAACGTCGGTGCCGTATATTAAGTTTTTCGGAAAGAGTTCATCACCATTTTAAACCTTTACACCATTAAACACCAGATTCTAACATCAGTCGAAACAATACGATAATGAATGAATTAAGATGTTTGAGTGATAAAAAAACCTGCTATAAATAAGTAGCACAATTTTTCAATGAGCATATTTTAAGCGTACATAAGGAGCCATTCCTGCTGCAATTTTCGATGCACCTCCGCCAGAGGCTCACAGCCGACTAACGACTTCAGATTCAAACATGAGTCACGTAACAATTTATCGTCTCCGTCATTGGCCAATTGGCACCTACGTCATTGTCGACAGGGCTGAAAGTCACTGGATAAGTTCAGGATCTTCTAGTATATGATCTGTGGTGTGACTAGCTTAGCTTGGGTTCAAAGTCTAACGAGGAAGGATCCTGCACAGTCATTGTAGTACATATTGGCACATGGCGAGGCGGTTAAGGGGACCATGCTCACCGGTCGGCCAAAATTTGATTTTTCATCCGTGGATTCTTTTCTATCGGACTTACGTCTATGAAAATTTGCTGACTACTAGATCACTAGATTCCTAACAACTTTTCTTCTATAAGTTTTTTTGCATTGGGACATAGAAAATAAGTTATTCATGATAAATAAATAAAAATATATGTAACATTCGTTATAATGGGGCCGAAATTTAGAAAGCTAGAGCAATGCGGTTTGCTGCATGCGAAAGTACGTGTTCTCCAAAAATGTTATTTACCGGTTTTTGAATTTGAATTCATTTTGAATTTATAGAATTTTTTTGAAAAAGCTATAGTCAGAGTTTAAATTTAGGGTAAAAAGTCTACGGAAAAAATTTCCCGTAAAAATTTTTGAAAATCAACTAAATAGCAATTGTAGATTACACATGTGACTTCCAAATGCAGCAAACCACATTGCTCTAGCTTTGTAAACTTCAGCCCCAATATAACGAATGTATTGAAAATCGTGATTGTTCAATATCGACGATTTAAGAAAAAAAATGCTTCTCCTCCTACAGTTTTTGAGCTTCAGTGATGATTTTGGTATCATTGGATGCAGAAAAGCAAGGGCTTCACAATGCATTAGGAAGTTTTTCAAAATTCATTCTTGTTTAAAAGTTATGACGTCATAAATTTTAATTTTCTTGAGAATATTTTGATTTATTCTTTTTTTTTCAATTTTTACATTGGAAATTTGAGGAAAAGCATTCAAGTTTTTGGAATGTCCATGTTATTCTGCATCAAATGATACCAAAATCATTACTGTAGCTCAAAAAATATCAGAGAAGAAGCATTTAGAAACCCCCCCCCCCCAAAAAAAAATGTCGTTTTCCATGATTTCCCATTTTCTTTTCAAGAAAATCGCATTTTGTCATAAATGATTTTTGATTCTAAATTGCATTTCCTATCAGTATACCAAATTTCATTGCTCTAAATTCAATAATAAAAAAAATATTCGGAAGGGGGATGCTTACCTTGAGGAATATGAATGATGAAATATATAAGAAAAAATTAAAAAAAATTGAAAGTTTGAGAATTTTTTTTAATGTCCACGTTATTCTGCATCCAATGATACCAAAATCATTACTGTAGCTCAAAAACTGTAGGAGAAGAAGCATTTAGAAAACCCCCAAAAATGTCGTTTTCTATGATTTCCCATTTTCTTTTCAAGAAAATCTCATTTTGTCACAAATGATGAATGATTCTAAATTGCATTGCCTATCAGTACACCAAATTTCATTGCTCTAGGTTCAAAAATGAAAGAAAAGGTCCGTAAGGGGGATGCTCTCCCCCTCCCGGGGGGACGTTAGCTCTGGGATACGTTCCTGATATTTTTACAGACATTCGGGGACATATCTCAAACTCATTTAAAGCAATAAAAAAATCGGGAGAATCAACTTTTGGACTGCAGATGCCCTGAGCATGGTGTCCTTAAAGAAAGGTTGGTGAAATCGTGGCGTACAGTTGTGGTCAAAACTATGTGTGGAGTTCTAGGGTGCGCACGGTTCCAGTATTTTGGTTTTTGATAAAACGGGTTTTTGTTTTGGATGTGAATATATTCGACTATTTGGAGTGTGTTATGATCTGAATCTTTGTGAATGATTTTTGTGTTGGTGACAAGGTTTTTGCGGGTGAGTTCTATTTTATGTGCATTGTCTGTGTGTATTTTTGGACCGCTGGAGGCCAAGTGCATTGTTGAACTTCTGGAGAGAGGAGTGGTTGTCTTACCAATGTACGAACATTTATGAGGTTCACAGTCTTCATGGGTGTTAGTTAATTCGTACATGACATTAGTCTGTTTCAAACTAGGGGGTGGCGGGTTGTGATTGTTCTTGAAGATTGGGCTGGTGATCTTAGGACATTTGTATAAAATAATAACTTGTAATTTTTCATTTGAGTTATTGCATTTTGTGTGTTTTTTAACGATTTGTTTCAATATTCTTTCGTCTGTTTAATATACGGCGGAGTACTGGTTTGAATCACACACTTTGTGGACCTTTTGTTGTTAAGTGTTTGCTACACGTTTAGATAAGTATTTTTTGAGGATGTTATCGAAAAGGGTAAAGGGTATTGGTGTATTCGATGTTGATGAATGCTTGTTTAAGTCTTCGAATATTCTCATGGAAAAGCTGCCAATTGGATGCTATCTTGTAGGTGTGATGGATCGAAGCGTTAATTACCCTAGCTTACAGCGTAGCCTCCATGCTGCCTCCAACCTAACGTGGGGCATACTATAGGCAATAGGGGCCACGTTTCAACATGCGAGATGACATGATCAGTTTGGCTGAGGTACTCGTATAGTTCACCAGCGACCAACTGTACTTTGGCCCTATGCACCGCCCTGCTGCGGTGCCCCACTGCCACCCAACCAGTGCTTCCACTCCTAGGGTAATTACCCTAGTCTAGGGTAATCAGACCCCTTCGAGGGTACAGTCTAGGGTAAGGGGAGAAAATGCCAAATCTAAGGTAAAATCTATATATCAAATCTGGCTGGTAAAAATCATGAGAATGCATGAAGATTATTAATAACTACAGTTGAATAACCCAAATAAGAATTAAATGAGCAGAAGGTGTTAATTCAAAGATGGATGGCAGGAACATTTGATTCTTAAATATAGCACGAGTTAACGTATTTCACTGGACAAGTTGTGGTTCTTTTCGCAATGTGCAGCACTCAGTTTCTTAACAAGCTTGTGTCCGACGATTGCTGGAGCAGTGGGATGCACTCACACTCTGCTGAGTTGTCACTTTGCGATCCTCCTCAGATCAATAATATGATAGTCAATGCTTTCATCAGCAAGCTAACCCTCGCTTATTTGAAGTTTGTAGATTATAATTTGGAGAAATTAAACGCATTGAATACCTTGTTTCAGTCTGACTCTCCGAATATCTTCAATCTGGGATCAAAAATTTGTAGCCTTATTAGGTGCTTTTGTTCGGATTTTATGCGTGCTGTTTTTGCGGTGAATGCAACCATTTCTTTGCTGAGTCCATCCCATCCAAGATTCACTAGTGCTGTAGTGCTAGTAGATGGAAGAGGTACGCAGAAAATTGAGAAAAGAGCAATGGAAACGATGTCAGAGATAACTGGCATTATGTACTTCACAAGAAAAAGTGATTTATTCTAATTGTAGACGCTTCTTGGTTGAAGCAGTTTCACAAATCCAAAAACGGTCTTCCGTCGAGGATCCTGAATGTGACCTCGTACGCTGTCTAAATCCACTTAATGCTCAACACCGACTGCAAAATCTTTGTCTTATATGTTAGACGAAATTTCCCCAATGGAAAAGTTTGTCGATAAGAAATTTCTTGATAAAGAGCTGCGAAAACATAACTTGGCTGAACAATCGAAACCAGTCATGTCAGCCGTTGATAACTGGGAAACAGCGCTTATTCGTAAAAATGCATGTGGGCTACCATGCCACAGATCATATACTAGAAGATCCTAAACTTATCACTAAGTGAGTTTCAGCCCTGTCGACAATGACGTAGGTGCCAATTGGCCAATGACGGAGCAGATAAATTGTTACGTGACTCTTGTTTGAATCTAAAGTCGTTAGTCGGCTGTGAGCCTGCGACAGAGGTGCATCGAAAATTGCAGCAGAAACGGCTCCTTACATACCCTTGAAAAAATGCTTAACGGAAAATTGTGCTACTTATTTTTATCAGTTTTAATATCACTCAAACATCTTAATTTCTTCATTATCGTATTGTTTCGACTAATTTGAGAATCTGGTATTTAATGGTTTAAAATGGTGATGAACTTTTTCCGAAAAACTTAATATACGGCACCGACGTTTTATCACATTTAGAACCTGAGTCTAATTTAAATGCATCTTAGTTTTTAAATATAAATTATTTAAATGCATCTTAGTTTTCAAATATAATTTGTAAATACATATGTTCATTAATGCACATTCAGGTTTATTTATGGTGAAGGACAATATAAAAAGTATTTTCAATATAATCGAAAAGTACTACTTCGGCTTTCACTATACTTTTTACACCAAGAAACGTTTCATAACTTTTGAATAAAAACTTGAGTTCCAATCCTTAGGAGTATCATAGTAAAGCCTGGATACGCTGCCAATTGAAAGCCTTGGTAACAATGACGTCAGCTGCGAGTCATGGCTGCTGGAAGCTGATTGGTTGGCGTGCGTGCGTACGTTTGTCTAGAGCGGGCTTGCGGTCCACCGTAGTTTTGATGTTCTTATGTAAATGTTCTGTGACCATGCTATCCAAATCTTACAGCTATCATATGAATGTTGTTGCCCCTCCCATCTTCAAATGCATTCTTTGATTAAGAGGGTCATCTGAACGATTTTGGTCTTAATGATCAATTTTTTCCTTTACTGAAAAAAGGCACTTAGGTAATAGGCTATTGAGTCAAAAGACTTTATGGGACTACCGGCACTACAACTCCCCCCAAGAGGGGGATGATGGGGGTCAAAAATCAATAATTTTTAACCCCAGTATCAAAAGAAAAAAGAAAAGAAAATAAAAATTTTGCTCCACTAGTTTGTTAGTAATGTCTCAAGCATTGTAAAACTGTCTTTAGTTTTGTTTTATCATGAAAATTTATTGACCTAAAATATTTTTAAATACAAAAGCCAAATTACACAAAAAACGAATATTTCCCATTTCTAAAAACTAAGGCAAAAATCGAAAAAGGTACCGTAGTGAAAATCTGTTTATTTTTAAAAGCTCCATGTATGTGGAAAATTTCAAAACAATCGGTCCCCAAATAAAAATATACCGTGTTTGCACAAAATAATGAGTTAAACGTGTTTCATTCGTGTAATTTATACACTTGATATGTTTTTCACAGTAAAAATATGGAATTATGCATGCATAGTACTTGTAAATGGTAATACAACGTGAACAAAGGATTCAAGTAAAAAATAAGGGTTATAACACATTTCACCACAAAATTCATGTTTTTCGTCTGTTTCGTGAAAGTCAAATTTTCCACCAAAAAATGAAAGAAGACAATGAGTTTCCGTGCAAAAAGAACATAGTTTTGGAATTCTGGTAACATTTCCAACATTCTAACAGATTGGTTTTTCAAATGTTTACATTCAATTTTTTTGTCATTCCACAAAACTGAACATTTTGTATATTTTAGAGACTGATAAAGAATTGCAATTGAAATGAAAAAGAAAAGGAAATTTAAAATTCTGCTCTGTCACTTTTTCATAAGGATTGTAAAACTGCCGGTAGTTTTCTTCTATCAAGAAAACTCATTGTCTTCTATTCTCTTGAAATTTTCGGTAATATAGCATAAAAATAATAGCATAAAAAATTAGTATTGCCCATTTTCTCAAAAACTTAAGATAAGATAAAAAAAAGTTACGCAAGTAAATGTGTTTATTTAAAAAAAATACACATTCTGCCCAAATCTCTGATCAATCGGTTCATTAACAAAAAATCGCTCAGATGACCCCCTTAATTTGACCAAAACTTTTCAAAGAACCAGTTTGAAGAATCAAACCATGTATGGTTTGATGCATGCAGAGTATGCACTGCATCTAATGTACCAATTAATACTAATTTAATTTGGGCTATTAATGAAGTGAAAAGTAATGCCATGCGCACAGAATCTTCAGCAATGCCAATACATTAGAAACCCAAATAGCGGAAGGCGTGATATCATTATTATGTTGTAGATGGTAGTCTGTACTAGGTATTTCCAGAGCTTTACTTTTTATGTGAGTAATATAGTTTCCTGGAGATTAGAAATTATTTGCATACAGATCTAAGGCTATAAAAAACGTACTTAGAGTTCATTCATTCTTCAATCGTTTTGGATCGGTCAAAAGACTCAACACAAGAAGGGGGAAAAATATGGCATTCGTCTGCATTGCATTTTTACATTTTTTACATATGCATTTTTTACTTTTTTATGACAGTTATTTATGTACTGTGAACACTAGTTATGTAAACCTTGACTTCTATTTTGTCGGCCCCAGCGCTTTGTGTATTTGTTTGAGTTGTTTATCAATCCATATTTGAAACATATTTTGTAATTTTAATGGAATGTCATTTTATACACATTTCCAAAATAAAGGTGCTCAGATATATCATTCATTAATTACCATTTCCCCATGCAGGTACTTTGAAAAAGCTATCAATGGGACTTAAATAAAGGCAAAGCCAGTGCTATTTTTCATGACCCTACGGGAATTTTTAGATTGCCCTCATTTATATTTTCTAGGGTAATCAAGGAGCACAGTCTAATGCGTCTCTAGTTTAAGTTAATTAGGTTAAACATTATTGAACTCCTTAGACTAACCTTGATGGTAGGATGCCCTAGAAGTCACTGGACTTATTCGGGCCCACAGGTAGCTGTACTCAAATTTGACCATTGTACTAGACTTGAGAAACATTCTATCTCTGTATCACCTGTGGTAAATAAATTGTTCTAGGGTAAAATACATGCCAGCCTAGGGTACAAAGATTGGCAAGCGTGGAAGGCCTGCACCCAACACCAAATGGACCCCCTGTGCTACCACGTGACGCGAATCTACACTTTGACTGCGTCAGGTAGAACTGAAGTTTAACATTCAGCTCCTATTTAAAGTCAATTGTCGTTAATATTGTTCACGATAGCAGACTTAAATAGAATTATCCTTTCATTTAGTTTTCATCAATTATTTAAGGAAATAGAGATTTTGACTAGTTTTTGATCAGCAGCTTTATGAAAATTTCCTCCGTGTACCACCGCACCCAAAGTGTTAAGATTAGGTCTGACAATAGAGGAAGTTTGTCATGAGGAGCATCGCTCAGCACGTTGACTGCGTATTGGTACATATGTGTACCTTGCAGTAAATTGCTCATTTGCTGTTCGATATGTGTCAAAATCATATCAGCCATTTTACTTTACTTTTCGAAATGAATATAACCGTAAGGTAACACATTACCGCGCAGTTATATCTTTGACCGGACTTGAACGGTTAGATATTTATTCAAACAGTAATGCCGGCTTAATCAAAACTTCTTCCAACAAAACGGACTCTCACAAGCGTGCGACCTCGGTTAACGCGCTAAGTCATCCTCGGAACATGGAATTGAAGAGATGAGGTTGAGAGTCTCTGGCAACAAAAGTGTTCCAAGAGAGGAAGGAGGAAACGAGTACTTTGAACTAGTAGTAAACCTCCACATGTACCGAATGAAATTGAAAGAATTTAGTGTAATATAAAGATAGCTGAACTTGAATAGAAATAATGATATGAAAATGACAGCAGTAGAACAAAAACGAAGCGGTTGTTAACTAAAGAGTAATGACTTCTAGTTTTTACGAACGATAGGCGTCACTAATCCTCAGCTCAGGACCTCGCTTATTCCTCGGGCAGCCCCAGTTCCCGTTACTACAACCGCTTTATTCCCCCCCCCCCCCCCACACAGGACAAGTTTTGTAATCCTAAAAGAAATATACTTTTTCTACCACTTCAAAAAACGCAGTTCGCTACATTCGCGCACCAAGGTAACACATAATTTAAGGTCGCCCGCGTAGACACGAATACTTTGGTAGACAGCGGATCCCATGCGGAGGCGCACTTCGTTTAGGAAACAAGAGTTTATCCCAATTTTGCGGTAATTCACAAAAATCGAATAATAACTTTCAGACCTCAAACGAGCAGGGCTTAGTTTAATTTGCGAGGACCACCTCGATGTCCGCTAAGTTACGAGCAATGTTGGCCATCGCCTGGGCAATAATCAGGCATTTCCTAAATTGGATATTTATAATATTTACCATTTCCCTAAATATATCCTGGGGTCCGCTATGTATATTAGTGCCCCTGAAATGTTCGGTCACTACTAAAACGAAATAACATTAAAATATCGAGAGATAATCTTGGGTAAACTGAAATGGAAAACGCTTGAACTTTAATGCTAGCTAACTACGAATATACGTGAATTTTCTAACGTGAAATATCTCATGCACAGAGAAATTGAGCTTAAAATATGAACTCAGAACACGATTTATTCCGAGTTATATCCGTTTTAAATTAAGTGAGGAATTTACCTGACAAATTTCCCTGAACTTAATGAGGGAAAATCTGAGACGAGCAGCGAAAACCTGAAGTGTGCTCCGTAATCTGCTCAGAGATGTTAGTTAAACGCCAAGTTTTCTTAAGGTTGATGCCAACGAATGAAAACGTTGAGAAATTTACCGGATGGGGCATTACGGTTCTAAGCGTTTGAATGGAAATTAAATAAATGTATTCAAGCCTCTTACCACAAGAAGCGTTCCACTGAAAGGAAAAACGAAGGCACTATTGGTAAGGAACTGAGGGAACACGGAATCTATGCACAAAGCGTGTGCCCACGCAAGACCCCCGCACATAGCAACAGTCAAGAATGATGGCTATGAAGCAAGATGAATGCGAAGAAGAAAGTTAGAGGTTTCTGAAAAACAGGACAGCAGTGAATCAAAATAAGAAGGTCCTAATAAAAAAATCACTTTATTTCAATAAGCAGAAGGCTACCTCTCAACTCGGAACCTCACATTTTTCCCCTATGAGCGCTATATACCTAACAATGTATCCTCCAGAATCTAGCATCCAGTTTTATCTAGCATCCAGCATTCGAGGTGACAATGCTATTCCTACCTACTAGTCTCGCAAACCGTTTGCTAGATAGCTCATGCGAGCTTGCTAGATTCTGCTTTGCTAGCTCAGTGGGAAATCGACCTTGAATGTTCTACCAACCTCCTGTCCAGAAATTAAAGCGATACAATGTTTGACGTGAACCTAAATCTCAAAACTTCAAGTGAAATGGCATCAACACTCGCACATTGTCTAACTGTATTATATTGAAGATTAAACTAATGTGATCTTATTGTGGAATTTTTATAAGAAAACCTTCATTCATTTATAAAAAAGATTTTGATAAAATATTAAAAGCTAAGTTATACCTAGGCGCAACAATGAGATGAGACGACGTATCACAGCTCGATTTGAATTAACTATATAATGCTCTTTTAAAGGAGATGAACATTTCGACAACATTCTACACAGCTGAGTTTCGGCACAGTGTTGCAGCTGTCCACCGTCAACTCATCAGCTCACTTTTTTTCATCGTCAACTTATCAACTCGCGGAAAGGTTAGAAGTTTGAATTGCAAAATTCCGAATTCGAGAGCCGAGTTTTAATTAAAGCAATTAGTTGCGAGCCATATTTTGTTTTAAGCTGTCAGCGACCGAAAATTGAACTGGCGCGTATCTGCCACCCTACATGTAGTCCATAAAATGATAAATTTTAAGTTCACCTACTCTAAAGTTTCCGGTGTGGAAGGCATTATTCGCGTACGTTCAGAAGGAAAGAATGTTTCAACCTTTTGTTTGAGAGTAATTTGAAGTAGATAGGTTCATTATTTCGAAAGTTACAAGTGGGTGAACTTATGTGTTGTGTTAGTGACGAGGCTTATCTGCTAAAAATCCCATACTATTACACATACATAAATGAATAGTTCATATTTGCTTAATTTTTATTTATCCACTACGCAGCTTCCGTAAGCGTAATGCCACTGTGGTGGTGCCGACTTCGCACGTGACTTTGGAGTTCCACTCCTTCATTTTCAACTGGGGAAAATTCAACGTTCAAGTCGAAGTCCTTACCTCAGGCTGCCACAAGGTGGGTGGCACGAAGTGTAAAAAACTTAGAAACGCATTGATCTGTAATTTTAACTATAACTTGATAATGCAAAACATTTTCAAGTTTAAGGATCATCGTGTTCAAAATTGCTTAGCTGTTTGACAGTGGGAACATGATTTTCGGCTCGAGTTCAGCATTTTCGATACTGCAAGGTAAGCTTTTGTGCATTAATTCTTCATTTTAGTTATATTGCTTGTCAGATTATAAAATGGTTTGCTGAAGTCGAAAACATTTTACTCTTAATAAATCAGGTAAACTGTATTTCAACAAAAGAAACCCAATTTAACAAACAAAAATAAAACAAACAACGGCATCCACGGATGCTTTATTTTTCCAATTTCAAGCCTGATACATATCATCTCATACATTGAATTTTCAAATGCCTTATAACTAACGCCAATACGCCATGACGCTTTCCCCCGGCCATGACCGGTACCCATTTCAGATACCTGGTTGGAGTGGGGTATTGTGCTTAGAATTTTTCCCCTATACCCCAACAGAGAAAATCGCCACCAGCGCCGGGACTCGAACTCTCGTTTTCACGCACAGAGGCAGGTCCTAAAGACACACGGCTATGACGAGCACTTAGAACAATAATGATTCCCACATGTATGATTTGCGAAAAGGTTTAGAAATAGCAGACAATTTTTTACTTATCATTGGTCGAATTCGAAATTTTAGTACAATTTTGGGGATGTCATTGATATATATTTCTTTCATAACGAAGTAATCTTTTCTATAATTTGGCTTAAGTTAAGCCTCAGTAGAGACAGCTAGGGTGATGTGTTCACGACCCGGACAGTAAAGTGAATAATATTCATAAAAAAAAGTTATTAAGCTACAGGAGAGATTTTGTGCTTAAAAGAAAGCTTGACTAGTTCCCCATCTTATGCTATGAGTTTCATATCTATAGATATCATAGTATTGGTTCCAGAATTCTCTGTCCGGGTCGAGACCGCGTGTTCACGACCCGGAGGGATGTTTTGGTCCACCAAAAACACACACCAATGTGTATTATATTTTTTCTTACCAAGAATATCCAGAACATGACACTGAAAGGTGGAATAAAACAATTGGTTGCAAAATATCAATGTAATAAAAATATACATGATAAAAAAAGGAAACTGAATTCCTTAAAACTAAGCCTTTTTTCTTTCGTATGGCTTGTTTTCTTTCTATTAGGAAAATCAAAATGGGTGAACACTGAATAGGGATACAACTTTCAACTTTAATTTTAATCTGTATAAAAATTAATGACTAAACTAGCTAATAACTAAGTCGAGACCACGCACATCATTTTTTTATAAATTCGTAAAAAATATAAACAATTGGCCTAGGTTAAATATTTCAATTTGGAGAAGTAAACACATATTAATGCTAAAAATAATTCACTTCCATCAATAAAACACTTCGAAAAATCACTCGATATTTAGCCGTGACAAACACCCATGTACAGCCTTTTCCATGGCTTTATCTCATATATGGTACATTATAGTTGTAAGAACTATGCAATCATTCACTTTTTAATTGTTTTTTCCAGTACACTTAATTTTCATGCATTGTCAAAAATTGTCCGAGTCGAGAACACGGCATAATTTTGTTTAGCGGGCATCCCAAACGAGTCCATTGTTGTTTAGGCACTCCGTATTATCACTGATTTTATGCCTATATGGCATATTACATTACAAAACTCATCACAAGTTGATGACGCCTTATTCGTGGTCATGGCACAACATATTCTGATGCTGAAAATTAAGATCGCGACCTCTTAAAATCGAAATTCTTACCTTGCTTACAAGCGGAGCGTCGACGGGGAGGTTTTCAAATGGCGTCTAGTTAGGACCGCCCTCCCTCATACGTCATAGCTCTGACGTCCTCCTAGGCTCGATCGTTCATTGGTTAATCAAGACTGTCCGGGTCGAGACCTTGTCCGGGTTGTGAACACATCACCCTATTGCCTAGCACTTTATGTACGGAGCCATTCAGCAATGTGCACTACATCAACATAGCGATTCAACAATGTGCACTACATCAACATAGCCATTCAGCAATGTGCACTACATCAACATAGCGATTCAACAATGTGCACTACATCAACATAGCCATTCAGCAATGTGCACTACATCAACATAGCCATTCAACAATGTGCACTACATCAACATAGCCATTCAACAATGTGCACTACATCAACATAGCCATTCAACCATGTACACTACATCAACATAGCCATTCAACCATGTGCACCACATCAACATAGCCATTCAACAATGTGCACCACATCACAAGCTCGCGAGTGACATCCTGCAGTTTGAGCACTAAACTAACGCTTTGACTGGAATTGTTGCTGGAATGCTGGATGCTAGAGTTCACTGTGAAGGCAACGGCTCGTAATAGTGCTATTCCTACCTACCAGTCACGCAGACCGTCTGCTAGATAGCTCATGCGAGCTCGCTACATGCTGCTTTGCTAGCTCAGTGGGAAATGGGCCTAAGCTCCCCGCATTTTAGGAACGCTTCCGCAAAATGAAACTAAATAAATTCACTTTTATCGAAATTATGTGAGAAAGACTGCTCTGTGCTGAAACTGTGGGCTGAAATCAGGGTAAAATATAATCGATAAGTTCAATGCTCTTTGCCTCTTCACAGCAGCTGGGCTTAAAGTTTTTTCTGCGGAATGAACATGATGATGGAATGAATTCTTCTTTAATCGAAAATTTAGTCTTGACCCATTTGCATATATTTGGAATAAAAAATTGCTCTCTCGGTTAGAGTTACTCGCTAGACTTTCTTGACACCTTTTCAGTTGAAGAAAATAATTTCGGATATACATGTACATGTATTTCATTTAGTTGATGCACCACGCATATTTCTCTGATAAAATTATTGCCCCTTAGGGACATCAACTAGTGTTTCAACGGCAATAGAGCTCCCAGGAAAAAGATGTGAGGTCTCGGCCTGACAGCTAAAAGGACTTTTTTTGGTTGATTTAGGAAACTTTCTATATTTCTAACGGACCATCTTTTTCCGGTTCACAGCAGTCTTACTCTCTAAAAAGCTATTACTTTTGTTTTCTACTTTTATATTGGTTAATAAACTTCTTGCTATCTTGCAGCTCCTCGACTCTGAGCGTTAGCACACACGTAGTGCATATATTCCCGTTCTATTAATTCCATTCCGAATGGTGCCCTCCTCCTCCCTCTCATGATAACAGCTTTGTTTTGGTTAGAGAGAGTGAAATGTCATCTAAATCTAATCTGTAAAAAGAATGAAAGAGCAAGACAAGCTACTTTGATCATTTAAGGTATATATTCGAATAAAACCTAATTTCAAACGTTTCGGCCACAGGCCATCATCAGTGATTAGATTTCTGAAAAGAACAAAGTAAAAAGTAAGAATAGACAAAATAACAAATCAAATCTAAGAATGACAAATCTAAAAACAAGTTATACAATTACGTTATTGGCGATTATCTACTTACAATGGCTAAAGGAAATGAAATCAGAGTGTTATTTAAACCCGGCTTAAGTTTAAAAATGTACAAGGACTCTAAAATGCGCATATCTGTATAAAACTGGGGTTTTGCTAAGATTGAAAATTGATTAATGGAAATTGTATTATCGCACTCGTCCGAATGCTCTCGAACGGCGGAATATGGGGGTTTTGACAAAATTAAGCCTGTTCTAAAGCTCCTACTGTTCTAAAGCTTGTCTTGCTCTTTCATTCTTTTTACGATTGCTACGGCTCCCTGATGACTTTTATAATCTGTAAAAATAACAGCATGCATTAAATACAGGATACAGAAAATTTACCGAATTGTTTGAACTCTGTACAAGTCTGCTATCATAATGAGTGATTTCAATTTGAACGCGACTACATATGATCGACCGAAAAGCCAAATTCTACATTAATTTATTTGGACGGGGTTATCCATGGAACTAATCTTCCATGAATAAGGTTAAATTGCTTATACCAATGACTGCGGAGAATCTCGGTTATGTAAACCATCTTCAAAACAAGGTAAACTTTTGAGCATCGACTGCGTTAGGTGTTGATGACATTCTCATGAAGACGTGTCTAGTTCTTAAGCAAATGCGACCCGTCTATTGTGAAGGATATAACAAATTTTCACCGAATGTTTCCTCTAAAGTCTGTGGGAGGCATTGTCTTACACAAAAATTCACGACGCATATGGATTAATCCCATTCTTAGAAAGGCAGGAAATGAATAAATAACAGAACCAGAAATTACGGTAACTTAGATCGATTTTTTCGAACTTAATTTGCGACAATACGTCAATTTCAAACGGAGCCTCGTGCTCGTGGAAATCATTTTAACAGTCACGAAACCGTCTCGAAATATTTCAGGACTCCGGAATACGCTACCCTCACCGTGGAGTGGCCCTCAAGCGAGATCTGTGACAGGAGAAGGTGGTCGTTGCTGACTCGCCTGCCCTGCAGTCGAACGAGGGCTTTCTTGATAAAAATCACTTGATTAATCAAACTTGAGTGACATGCTTTCCACTCGTATCACCAGCCTGGAACCCACGAGAAGAAAAGGATTCATTACTATTTGTTCTCACATGGGCCCTCCTCCCATCCAGTGATATTATCTTTGTAGGTACGGTTATCTTAGTTCAGTAAGATTCATTTTGGTGTTCTAGACAATTCTCACCCATTGACTTTCTGGAACTAGTTACTCATATATCGTAAGGAAAGAATACGGACCATTTTTCAATATATGTATTAACAAAAAATATTATATAAAACAACTCTAGTAATGCTGTTATGAGCAATTAACTTTCACAAGCAAGATGCACATGTTGATTAGAAAAATACACAAACAA
Source organism: Morinoia aosen (assembly GCA_030386875.1). Classification (NCBI taxonomy): domain Eukaryota; kingdom Metazoa; phylum Arthropoda; class Malacostraca; order Amphipoda; family Talitridae; genus Morinoia; species Morinoia aosen. Next base: position 56,821,677 of record CM059574.1, on the reverse strand, counting down.
CAGACGAAAGCGTTCTTCGGGGACGCTGCACAATGCTTTGCGGCAATTGTTTAACCAACTTTTCGGTACTGAAATTTGCATTAGACTACGAGCGAAATTAAAACAATCCATCCTGATCAATCTAAAACACTGTGATGTACCTCCTTGGTCTAATTTGAAAGAGCGTTTCAATATAACACTAAAATTCATATAAAAAACATGCATATCTCATTCACCGTAGGACTGATCAGTTACATTCTTCATTGCATCTGGATAACTTTCTGCAGGACAAATTTTTCTGTAGTCTTCCCTATCATGTACAAAAACTAATCGACGATGCCAAGGTTGAACGGAAGAGATACGCAGTTGAAATGTTATATCTTGATATCACATTTCCGATCAACAGTAATAGGTACTGTACAAAGATATACATTGATACTCTGTGGACTTTACGAAATTTCAAACACAATTCGTTATAATAACTGATGCACTTCAATGATGACTTTTCTACTATAAATATCTAAATGTTTCATTCATTCTATTCTCTTTACCATATTTCAACTGTATTACCGCATTTTTAGACTCCTTGTGTACTAGTTGAAAATACTTTCACTGTGATATGCGTAAGATATTGATGGAATTCACGTTCAGTGGCAAACAAAGTGTTTGCAATTAGAAAATTCTATTCCTAATCTGTAAAAATTGCTTAACTCTCAGGACTATTCTTGTGGTTGAGCAGTAACGTTCGTTATTCTACAGGGAATTAAATTCATTCCTCTGCCTGCAATAACAATATTGGACAAGAAAGCCTTGAGACTTCTATCATAGCTTCAATTTTTCTATCGTTGAACTGTTCCATCATTAACTTGAGTAATTTATAATGACATTATAGAACAATCGTGAACCACACCATTCATAGTTATCAAAATTCCTTTCCAGAAGCAGAACCTCGCTATGAAAAACCGAAGTTTGAGCCGAGGCACGAGCGAATTCCTCAAAGGAAGTAAACTTTGCAACATCAGTAATGAAACTCCACTATGCCTAAAATGTAGAAATGGCTTTGTTCAAGTCGTTGCGATGAACGAAAGGCGAAGTTTGAGCTCAATGCGAACAAGCTCAAGTTGTCGTGTAAGGAAAACTAAGCTGAAGATACACATAAGGATAATTGGGATGAATAATGTAATGTCGCTATTTTCAGTACGACATGAGGTTTATGGAACAGAACCCGTAGCTTCTGTTCGCCTAGCCGTATACCAGGCAGCAGGATAACGAAACGCACAGTAGGACTTCTAGTATTGTACTGGTCTCCATAATTCACACAGCTTGCTCTCAAGTCTAGAGCGTAACAAAGAAGTTCCGCCTGGTGTCTTCCGGCGCCGGCAGTAGGGGCGCTTCCGACCCATCCGAACCCAAGCACGATAAGGACATCATGTGAGCCTGTCATGCGAGGCCTACAACAAAGATCTTCCTGGACTCGTAAATCTCAGCCACCGGAACTCTTACTCGCAAAACCAGGGTCACATTATAACGATGCATATTTTAATATATAACAAATAATATATCAATAGAAGTACATAATTTTGAAGGTCTTTTCGATAAATCTCCAGCACTATGAAATTTCGAAAGGCGAGAGCACATTCAAGTGTTTAATTGGACGGTCCTGGATCAAATTCGACAGGGGCGGGGCCAAATTCGAGAGGGGTGGGGTCAAATTCGAGAGAAATAGGGCCTAATTCGAGAGGGGCGGGGCCAAATTCGAGAGGGGCGGGGCCAAATTCGAGAGGGGCGGGGCCAAATTCGAGAGGGGCGGGGCCAAAAACGAGATTGGCGGGGGCCAAATTAGAGAAGGGCGGGGCCAAATTCAAAAGAGGCGGGACTAAATTCAAGAGGGTCGTGGCCAGATTTAAGAGGGCGTGGCTAAATAATGAGAGGGCGTGGTTAAATTCTGAGAAGCGGGTCTAAAAAGATTTTTTTTTTAAAGAAGGGGGAATGCAGCTCGGTTGAGGCGCAGCCGAATCAAGGGGCGGGGCTAAATTCAAGCTGGAAGAGGCGAGTTTCTTGAGCAGCGGGGTCACATTTCAAAGGACCCAGCTTTTGAAGGGATGGCACGAAATTAGAGACGGAGATAAATTCAAGACCACCACGACAAATACTCGTACGGAAAGGGGTGAATTGAAAAGGTGTGTAAATTTCTAGTAGCTGCATATGTACTTCAAATAGATCAATGTAATGATTTACGGCGCTAATTTCGTTCGTCGCAATAAAACATTCATTGACATGAAAATGCGACTGAAAGCGAACAACGTAGCGTTAATGGCGAAGCTTCCCTATTAAAAATTAAGGGAGTAGCATGGTTGATTAAAGGAGACAGCGGTGAATTAAAGGAGTATTAAGCGAACCGAGGCCTCTTCCCTTCTGACACTTCTAGGGCGCGACTCATAAGCACGATGCGAGCAAGTTCTCCCATGTTGCTACCAGAGGCCACCTGTGCAGATGGCCTCTAGGTGAGATGCCTGCCATCTTTCTCGAGAGAAATGACGGTTGCCGTCTTTCGCGTCAGTTTTGAAGTTGGTGTTGTGCGTGACAGATGTCTGGATCGTGTCTCTATTATTTAAAACGTTTCAAGTAGTGTTAGAGTGTATATCAGTGCGAGCGTGTATTACGTGAGTGTGTATAGTACGTGAGGGTGTCAGAAGAAACAAGAGATGGAAGAGACGTAGAATGCTGGTCTGGAGAGGCATTATTTCAAGAGCATGAACGGAGCAAGGACCCCACTGCTAGTTTCACCACCTCGGTCAATTGATATTTTAGACGATTCATCGTTGTGGTGGGGCTGGTAGTGAAGGCAAAACCTCAATGTGAGCAATGTAAAAACAACAAAATGTGGAAACCAAACCTGAATTTTCCCTCGTCAGTCTTCAGCAACCTTTGAATTGAAGGACGTTCTTGAAGGTAATCAACGATGTGTTCAGATACATATTTGTGTGTGTGTGGGGGTAGGTGTGTGGGAGGGGGGGTGTGGGGGTAGGTGTGTGGGAGGGGGGGGTGTGGGGATTGTTTGTGTGTGGGGATAGGTGAGGGAGTGTGTGTATATGAATAGCCGGTGTAATTAAGCTCGGGCAAGGTTAAGTCAATTTATTTTCCTTTCTAATTTTAGGAATGAAAGATGAAAAATCTGCTAGACGATTGTTTTTGTTATATATATAGCTACGAGTATATTCTTCTAACGACCCTAGGGTATTGTTGCTATATTCTTTTCAAGGTACATTTATATTGTTCCCTGCAGGCTTTCGCCTCCAAGGCTGCGTACAGCTGATTTCCCATTATTGCACATTCAACCGTTGACGCTTCTCAACCAAATATAGCCAGTTGCCCATTAATTACCTTAGTTATTGCGTTGCGAAAACTTCAAGCATAAGTTATACGTCACAAACATGTCCCATTAATGTCAGCTTAATAATGAACACGCACCCTTGAAATTTTCTGCAAGTGAGTAGGGATGTATTTAATTTACATACTCTGGTACATTTTTTTTGTGCTATCAACCGTGTTTGCTTATGATGAATTGATTAATCGCGCAAGAACTAAGGTAATTCAAGGGCAAACTGGTTTGAATCGGTTTGGGCAGTGTGACGGTTGGAAAGTGTGACTAATGGGAAATCAGCTGTGCGCAGCAGTTTTTTTTAAATTAAATTAAGAGGTGGCCATCCTGGGTCGCGCCTTGGGAGCGCGACGGTAGTGCTCCATGCTGAGCCATGCGTGGCCACCGGTTGGGACAGAGGCGCAGGCGCGCCTATAAAGTGGACACTTCGAAGTTGCCTCATAGAGGACGCATGGATGAAACAACCATGCATATTTGGGAACGCTCCCAAGAATCACCGATGCCACTCCTATAATTTTTAATAGGGTTGCGTCGTCAGCAGACGGTGAGGAGAGAGTCGTCCCGGGGTCTTCCCCAATCTTCAGTTTGCAGATGATCTGTAACCCCAAAATTTGTTTCATTAAATAAGTTAGTGCGTTTTATTAGCGTGCGAGACTCCGCAGCTCTCCCTGCATCACTGCGTGAACTTATTTAATTACCTGTTGAAATGCTCATGAATGCTCGTTGATCCATTCCGACCATGCATGAGATGCGTACCTAAAACCTTGTTATTTACGGTAAGCTTTCTTGTCCAAGCAAAAATAGAATAAAATTTCTTTATTCTATAACCTACCAATTAAAAGTATTAACAATCCCAGTTGAAATTATGTTCAATTAAATGAGAAAGAACAAATGCTGATTAGTAAATTTTTACGACTGTCGATATCATAAACGTCTCGCATCAACGCCATCATTTACTGGTGAATTTCATTCAGCGGACAGTCTTTGAATCAGTTAGTGACATGTAGCCATTTGAGAATACGACTAGCACAGAGTCTACGCTAATTGATTGCCTCAGGAAAGTATGGCGTGAATGTAAGGATATTGATAAAGTCACCCGTGGCATGAAAAGAAGAAAATAAAATCTGTGAATAATGTTCACATTCTAACGAGAGTAAGGTAGATATTTTATAGCCTGAGAATGGGAGATATCCGATTTAGGTATACGATGCGTACATTGAAAAGCATATAGATTTAATTATGCATGTAGACTGCATTATGTTACGAGTAACCTGGGTGATAAAAAAAAGCCGTTACCCGGAAAGGGGAACTGCAATGTACAAACTGCCTAGTTTGGGAAAATTTATGCAATTTGCTAGTCCAAGTTTATACCGATTTGGTGCCTTTCATGTTAAGACTATAACCCACATTAGCTCTAATCAATTATACAAGAAAATTATCGAAACAGAAAAATAGTAACATAACATGCAGCAGCAATCATAAAAGGATTAAAAGCATACTCTTGCAGCAAAAACTGAGTCGCCATTTTGAGCAGCATTAGTGTGTCAAAATGTCAACAAAATCAAATTCAAATTGGCAGGATTGAAATGTGGCTTCTTATTTAAAATCAAATACTCAATTGATTAAATTAGATTAGATTCGTAATTTAAGTGAAAGACCAATTGTCAACTAAGAATCAAATATCAATTTCAAGCTAACTAGTGTTCATACGGATCAAATTTTTGATCTAATAAAGATCTTTAGGTGACATCAACTAATTGCAATGGTTCAAGTGCATTTAAATTACCTAAGTATAACTAATGTAGCTTAACGCTTACTTTACTTCGCAAGAATTCCGCTACACAAACCAGAAGTGCTGCATGAAAGAATAATTTTTGAGAACATTGAGTGTGGGCGAATGTTCTTTCAGAAAACTAGGAATACATTTCTACTCCAAGTGTGTTAATTCATCAGGTATTGTTTCGAAACGGAAATTACTCGAAAACGAGCGTCATACTTCAATCAGCAGATTGAAACCCTTTCCACACTAACGATGATTCGTAAAATAAAAATAATTCGTAATACGAGCTGTGGAACAGAAAATTACTTAGGAAAGAGTTAGAATATCAAACACTACCAACCGTTAAATAGAACACAATCAAATATTTTGTATCGGCGTTTAATGTCACTTCAGTTTTTAACAAACAAAGTTAAAAACTAATGTGAAATTATACGCCGATTTAAAATTTTTGATGTTCTGCCTGGATAATCGGCTTCTCCCAAAGTTAACGAACTTTCAGCTCTACGACATATGTGCAGTATCGGAACCAAGTACAGTCAAATTCAAGCAAAATTTAATCGAAAGGGAAATTGAAAAGAAGTCACTCAGTTTGTAAACCTCACGCCGTGAATCTACAATGTGCATCCTCAAGCTCACAAAACAGCTCTCAAGTTTTAAATTTTACGCATGTGTACAGTTACTGTCAAGAATACTGAAACAATGCCAGTCAGACATCTTGCATCGGCACGTGAAAAAACTGAAATCTTTTTATGGCAATAATGTATTAGTCCTGTCAAGGGAACACTCGAGATACAACCACTAGGAGGAAATGAAAACTCAGTAAATAGTATAATTTAATGTGCGAGATTGAAAAAACAAATAATGACTAAATGGTGAATACACATGACTTAACCTACACTAATTGAAAGCACAAACACAGAATAATAACGTTGGCTGCCAGGCTCAGGTTAGTCTACACGCAGAGTTTAGAGTCACACAACAGGTGACTCAACTTCTGAAGAAGCGGTGTGCGTGCAGATTCCCGAAGAGGTGGGTACGAGTATCGCTCCAGTAAAGCTCAGGTTAGGGTAGTGCGTGGCCCACGCAGTAGATCGAGCGTAGCTCCGAAGGGCACGGGGTCAGGGTACCCAAGCGAGCCCACCAGCGTACCTAGAAAAGAGTCATCCCTTCAGCCTGGGCACGAGTGCTAGTGCTGCGGCCGCCAAACATTAAGCTATGGCGGCGCGAAGCACTAAATGAAGTTACAAGAAAGGCTAGTCTTGTAGTTAAATAATAATTTATCCTGTCACAAACACCGAAGAGCAGTTAGAACTCTTATTGCTAAGTCAGAAAAAAGAACGAGACCTTGAGCACAATGAACAGTTAGAGCACACTGAACAGTTAGACCACATTTACATTGTGCTCGCAAATGCGTAGTTTTCGAGATATTTAACTTTGAAGTTATAGGAACGTCGTATACAAAATTGAACAAACGGACTCGTAAATGAGCTGAAATACGGCATTGACGTAACGATAGCTGAGTTTAGGTTATTAGTTAAATAAACGGTTAATGTTGAGGATGATTCGGGAATCGATATTTGATTTTTAGGTGCCTTAACATAGTTAATTAGATCGAAATAAACTAGTTTTCTTCTATGCACTTTCCGTCGTAAGTAAGTATTTTACGAGTTATAGCGGTGAATTAGTTACCGCAACTCGAGTGTTTGAAGCGGCAAGTAATTCATTTGGTCCGGCGAATGGCAACGCTGCAATGGCGTCTCGCTTCGGGTTGTCTCGTTATCATAGATGAAACTAAATGTATCGCTCTAACTCGTTAAATATTCATTCGACGAAAAAAGTGTATAGAAAAAAAGTAGTCTATTTCGATGTTATTACCATGTTTCAAGCAACAAAAATTCGAAAATCAATGAGTAACTGTTTATCCGAGCGCATTCGTCATCAAAGACGAAACTAAACCTATTGCTATAATTCGTAAAATAATCATTTACGACGGAAAGTGCATAGAAGAAAACTTGTTTATTTCGATCTAATTTACTATGTTAACGTTTTGAAAAGTGGATAATCGATTCCCGAATCATCTTCAACATTAACCAAATAAACTTACCTAAGTAAACCTAAAAAAACTTCATTTAGCCATACCGACACCGATGGCTTTTTTCCCGCCAATGTGACCGCCCAATGTGCGCATGTTTCGTATCCAACATACACTGGAAGAGCCATATCGAAACTGCCGTTAATGCTATTCTTACCTGAACATCATTGATGCAATATCTCGATAACTAAGCATTTGCGAACACAATGTCATTCATGTAAAACGTCTTCAAGTGTCTCCAATTACCTAAATTTCGTGATGAAATCCTCTAAGTAGGTGACATCATTGAATTAAACTTTGACCTTATTTTTGAGTGCATTTTCTATGAATTTTTTAAATGAAGTCATAGTGAAGTGAAAGGAGAATTTGACTACGTAGCATAATAAATCGTAGGGAAATTGTGGGACGTAACTCGGAGTGTGAAGTCTTGTGCGAGATGGTAAGATATGTTGCTCAACTGTAAGGCCTCATACGCATGTTTACGTACAGTGAAACTTTGGATTTGAAAGGTCAACTTGAGAGGAAGTTTTTTTGTGTTGGGTTCAAGTACGGCTGTTGCACTTACAGGGGGAAAAGGTGAGGTCGTGAGCTAAGAGTTAGGTAGTTTTTTGTTGTTATGAAATATATTTTTTTTTTGTTGAGGATCATCTTTTTTTCGGTTCATTGCTGTCCTGTTATTCAGCACCGGTTACTTTCTTCTTCAAGTTAGATCTTGTTTCATAACCTTTAATCTTATTTTCTTATAACCATCCAACTCATCTACAATAGAACACTGTTTGGAGAAAGACCATAGTTTTAAAAACACAGATTTTAAAATTATGGATTCAACATTATATTTGTCAGATCTCCGCATTTTAGAGACGATATACATTTTAAAAAACCGTCCGTCCATAAATGAATGTGATACGGCGGTGATTCTTTCCATAGTTTGTTGATATTTTGAATAGCTATTTTTGTTGTGTATTTTTAATTTCATCATCTTACATTCGATTTATTCAGAAGATTCATAGTAACAATGTTTAAATACTTCGTATGAGGTATTCATTTATAAAAAACTTTGGTTTCTTTTCTCGGCAGGCGGTGAGAATTTCACGTTTCTTGTAATAACGTTTTAGGTTAAATGCAATGTTTCTTCGATCTTCGTTCCCAGCTACTGTTTTTTTCCCCATTCTGTTAGCTGATGTGATGTCAGTGTCGCAGAGGTCGATGTTGATACTGTCCTTCAGGAGCTTGCAGGCGGTTTCCTTGCAGATTTCGTTCGAGTGTGATTGCGGTAGGTCCCTTCCAGAAATGACGAGAGTACATTTTTTGTCTTCAATGTCTCGACGCTGGTCACTTTTTTCCAACTGGTCGAGACAGAGGGTTAAGCTATCTATTTTCTCATTCTGTTCTTCGAGAGTTTTCTTGTGCTCTGCTTCTTTTCCCGCTATTGTTTCAACTAGTGTTATAAGGCGACTTATTTCAATTTGCATTTTATCAATATCACTCTTAAAATTTGTCATCACTGAGTCGAAGTATTTTATTAGGACAGAAACCAGTTCCTTGCCGTCTTTCGTTAGGCTAGACATATCAGGATATTGACCAAACTTCGGCTGAAACTCACTGCTGGTATTGTTGCTGCAGCTGTTGTTGCGTTGCTTCTTGGGCCCCATCTTGTAGATTGAGAGAGTTCGCTTACTCGTGTACGAGAGGGATGAGCACTTTCACACTTTTTGAGGGAATATTTTACACTTAGTTTGATGATTTTTTATTTGTGGTGTGTTTAATTCACATTTGAATCCTCATGGCGAGAGTGTGTACCCATTCAGGTTAGGAGTACATTCTTTCTAACGTTAGGCACTTTGTTTCGGAGCGACCGCAACGCACACCCTCACCACACGGAGTCTGAGGACACTCTCTCATGATATCGTTGATCAGTCTAATGCGAAACTGGGTTAAGTGAATTAGTTTAAACATTATTGTACACCTTAGATTAATGCGATGGTAGTAAATCGCTGAATTTTTTCGAACCCACTGGTAGCTATACTCTAGTTTGACCATTGTACTATACTTAAGAAACATTCTACCTCTGTATCACCTGAGGTAAATAAATTGTTATAAAAAGACCATTATATGGAATGGTCAGGACAGCTATTTTTAGACACGCATAGTGCTGATTCCGACAGCACTTAGTCAGGTAGGTTACAGTTTCCTTGTTGCCGGTATGGCATGTAACTTACAGCAAGTAAAGTATCGTAAATGCAAATCAGAACCTGAAATTGAAACAATTATCTGTGGAGTCTACGATTGATTAAGCTTCGAAGAAGCATGAAAGTATGAAGAGGCTGCTCGCCTTCTGGTTCGTCACATATGTTTCTTTCGATGAAGGGCGCTTGAGCCTGATATAGAGTTTTCGTTCATTTTCCTGGGGGCAGAGCAGGTCCCGCACAGTCTCGTTGTAAACTGCAATGGCACTCGCCTCAATCTTGAAAGTCCAGCCCTGCTCGCAATAACATACCCGTTTAAAATCAACTCAAATTTTCCTGGGGGCAGAGCAGGTCCCGCAAAGTTTCGTTGTAAACTTCAATGGCACTCGCCTCAATCTTGAAAGTCTAGCCCTGCTCGCAATAACATACCCATTTAAAATCAACTCAAATTTTCGGTTCACACGTTATACTTCATTGTATTTTTATTAACAAACAATGTATTACACGTGACGACCATCTCTCTTCCAACATGCAACAACATCCATCTGATCTTACACAGTGAATGTTTAACCGACTACAAACCCCGCAAAAGAGCTAAATATGCACAGAAACATTAAAGCTGCATTATAAAAATCATCTCATAATAGCTTTGACTTTTCTACGTATACTTAACACTTGCCAAATTATTAGTCAGGAAGTACATTTCCAAACAATCTTCATTAATTTTTACCATGAAAAAATGTTTTTTTTTCAACGTTGCATGGACATATATCTAATAGTTTTATGAATAATTAAGTCGATATTACTCACTAGTAAATCAATACCATCAAATGTTTTTTTTAATCATAGTTACAGAATTTTTTACTTTTTCTTGTCTATATCACATGATTTTCCACCCCCTGTCGTCATAACATTCGTAGTTAACCTCATCATGAATCCCTCTTCTTACAAAACTAAGATTCCGTCTACGATTTATAGTTTACTTATTCACTTAATTAAACGCAGCTCAAGATTTGCCAACGAGCTTTGTTCATTCCGTCCTTGTCCATTACATAGCATGTTCTGTGCCTTGAAGTTTCAGAGCAATGATCACCGGAATTCTACAACCCTCACTACCTTATTAGTTAATTTAGAGGCTTCTGCCATTAAGAAGTCTACACTCCTGGGGATAATGCCGGCGTCAGCCCCCGGGCCGCCTTCCGTTTTACCAGAAGCAGTCTGTCCATAGGCGAAGATGCAAATCTTTTCCCCGTCCAGGGCAGACTGCACCAGGTCGCATACCTCATCAAAAACCTGCGGAACATTTGAACAACAAACATTTACAACAAACATCGGCATCTTTGGGATGCTTTATTTCCAATCAAGCCTGATACATATGATCTTGAGCATTGGATTTTCAAATGTCTTATAACTAACACTATATATAGGACACCATGACGGTTCCCCCGTAAAGCCGGTACCCATTTCCGACACCTGGGTTGAGTGGGTATTGTGCTTAAGCTTTCCCTTATACCCAACGGGGAAAATCACCGCGCCAGCGCCGGGATACGAACCCTCGTCTCCAACATACAAGGCCGATCCCTTAACCACTATGGTCACGACTACTGTGCCACGATCCCTTAACCACTGTGCCCTTAACCACTGTGCCTTAACCACTGTGCCATTATGAAGCTCATAATCACTTGTGCTGCTATAAAGCTTCATTGTAAAAAAGAAAGAATGATCGTTTATTGCCAAAAAAATTGATACGTGAGGTGTATACAACATATTTGTTTACAAAATGTTTTAATAAAAAGGCCCTTAATTGATAGAGAAGCTCCCCACAGCGGGATTCAACCGAATTGTGTCTATGGGAATCAGCACTCTTTGGGGGAAAATTTATGAGGATAAAAGCGTGTTAGCCTCTCTATCCGCAACTAAGACGATCCAAAATGAGGAAAGAGGAAAGCATCATTTGGTACGGAGTTGAGGGGGCCCTCCCGTCAAAATTGAATTTTGATCCGATTGGTCTGAAATTTGGCCACTATATGTATTTTTGCAAGAAAAACATATTTTATTCGAGAAGGTTTTTGATTTCGGCCTTAGTATTTTTTATTTTTTAAAAACTCGTTTTTTGGTTCATTTATGGGAAGTTTTCAAAAGAATAGAAGTCAATGAATTTTTATGTTAGAACAAATTTAAAAGACAGTTTTGAAATCCTCGTAACATTGCAAACGAACTGACATTCTTGAATTTTCTATTTGAATTTTTTTTTAAATGCGATATTTTATTTAAAATTCCAAAAAGACACTCATGCATTTGTTTAGAATACAATACCACTTCTTTTTGAAAAATGGGAAAAAGCACATGACTCTAACCTAGTATTATTATCTGTTTTACACATCTGTATCAAATTTCATAAGGATCAGTCCAATACTAAAAACATTTTGTGATGGGTTATAAGGTATACATTTATACGCCTTTCCCGGACAATTCCTGTTTAGCCCGTTGAGTACTGATGGTTCTTCAGTGCTAAGATGACTAGTGCTTCTAGTTTAGGGCATTTAACATAATTTTTACCTAAAATATACCGAATTTTTAGGTTTTGAACTAGCAGAAAAAAAAGACAACGCACAAATTGGGAAATCGAGGAATGTCAGTTTGTTAGGAATGCTCCAAGGAGTCTAAAACTGTCTTTGTTTTCTTCCTAGCATAAAAACTCAATGACGTCTATTCATTTGAATTTTGAAAATAAGTGACTTTACAGTAGAGGCCAAAAACAAATTTTTTTTTGAAGTGTAATATAATGGAGAATTTATGTAATTGAATGCTGTTTTCATTTTTATTTCGATGATCTCCATGCATAACATCATATTCACGCTGTGAATTGAAATTAACAAAAAAAAAAGAAAAATTAAAAAATTTTACTTATTTCATAATATTAAAATTTTTTTGTTTTCAGTTTGATTTTTATGAAATTTGACTATTTAATGTAACCTTTGAAAAGAAACACAATATCTGCTAGACATTTTTTTATTCAGGCCTTAGTTTTTGAAAAAAATTGACATATTTGTTTATAGTCCCCTGGTTATAGAATAGAACTCATTGAGTTTTTATGCTAGAACAAAAACAAAGGCAGTTTTAGAATCCTTGGAACATATCTAACAAAAGTACATTCACAAATTTTCCATTTCTTCTTTTGTTTTCTTTTTATTTGGGGTCGACATGGGGTCGGAAATTCAAGATTTTGGTCCCCTTACATGTTGGCTCACTCTCTATAATGCTTGCAACAAAATTTACGAAAATTTGATGTATTTTCATCGCATAAGGGTATACTCGACGAAAAATTCAGATTATTGGCTATTCAATCCCTGATGTTATCGCGCATTGACTACTGCAGCCTAGTATGGAGAGACTTACAGTGAAACCGTCCAGTTGCAGCATTAGGTATTGGTCGAGATCTTCTGGCGTGTTAACCTGTCGTCTTGAATCCGTTTGTCCAGGGGTGGAAGCGAAGATGTTTCCGTCATGGGTCCTCGGTATTCCTATTTTCTCTGGGAATTTTTTTTCTGGCTACTCTCAAGGTGTACATGATCTTGGCTCGTGAAGGTATTAGATATTAATTTATGGAGAACTTTGGTTTATTTACTCGGCAGGCGGAGAGAATTTCGCGTTTATTGTTGTAATGTTTAGGTTCGAAAGCGATGTTTCTTCGATGCTCGTCTCCAGTTAGTGGTTTTCTTCCCATTCTGTTAGCTGACGATGTCAGCATCACTGAGGTCGATGTTGATGTCCTTCAGAATTTTGCAGACTGATTCTTTGCAATTTTCGTTGGTGTGTGATTGAGGTAGTTCCCCCCCCAGAAATGACGAGAGTACATTTTCTATCTTCCAGGTCTCGGCGCTGATCATTTTTCTCCAAGCGATCGAGAGGCGCCTCTAGGCTATATATTTTCTCATTCTGTTCTTCAAGAATTTTCTTGTGTTCTGCTTCTTTTCCTGCTATTGTTTCAGATAGTGTTTTGATGCTGCTTATTTCGGTTAGCATTTTTCTATTTCACTATTAAATTTAGTCATCACTGAGTCGAAGTATTTTATAAGGACAGAAACCACTTCCTTTCCGTCTTTCGTTTAAGCTAGACACATCAGGATATGGAGCAAACTTTGGTTGAAACTCACAGCTGTGGTTGCTGCTGTTGTTGGTGCTGCGTCGTTTGTTAGGCGCCATCTTGAAGATTGAAGGGGTTCGGTTCCTTGTGTAGATGAGGGTTGAACACTTTAACGCTCTTCTTGAGGGTATATTGTACTTTTTAGTGTGATAATTGATTTATGGTGGGTTTAGATCACATTAGAATCCTCATGGCGAGAGTGGGTACTCATTCAGGTTAGGAGTTCATTCTTTCTAGCCATTAGTGGCACTTTGTTTTAGAGCAAGGACAGTTCACACCCACACTGCGCGACGTCACTGAGGACACAGAATAGAAGGGAGATGTTTCAACTCGTGAAATTCATAGCCCAGAAGAAAATTACCGCAGGGAGGTTTGCAGAGCAGGCGGTATCCCACCTTTTAAGATTAGAAACCACACCAGCTCAATTCAAGAATAATTTAAATAATGATCATAAAGATCTTAAACGACAGCGCTTAAATTCAGGTCGCAACCCATAAATTTAAAGCAAGTTTATTTTCAAGATTCAATGTAGTAGGCCGTAGCCTTACTACAGTTTAATATAACAGGCCGAAGCCCATTTAATTTCAATAGACCGAACACCTTTAACACGTTAAGTGCGGCGTGACCCACCGGTGGTCATTTAGGTGATTTTCATAATGCTGCTGGCCGACCAGCAGTCACGGACTCAATTTTTATAAATACTAAATGAAAGTTAAATGAAGGCTTGATCCAGTCAATGTTTGCTATTTCAAAAATTTTTCACAACAATTGAGTCTAAATTTGAGCTGGATATTGAACTTCAGTTTAAGGAGACCGTCTGGGTAAAAAAAGTCCGTTATTTATGGATGGATTTCTCTGAAATGTTCACAGTAGGTGTGAAATGATGCAAAGATAAATTGTTATTTCGACAAAATTTTTGAACATGCACTTTTTTTCGAAAAATATGATAAAATAGGGGTATTTTTAAAAACTATCTTCTTCTACAATTTTGAAGTAACAGAACCAGTACTTCGTTTTTAGAATGCTTATATGTCTGTATAACCATAAGCAATAGGGAATTTTGATAACTTCTTTTTGTGGATTTTGGGAATTAAAAATAAAAAAAATTGAATTTTTCTTCATTTTTTTTCATGTCGTGTAATTTTCAAAATAATAAATGTATCCAAAAATGCCATTGCTAATCGATACTCCTTGCTAAGCTCTATCGAATGGTATATAAACCATTCTTGTAGCTCTATATTTGTGGAAGAAGATACATATGAGAAACCAATTATCATGTTTCCAGAAAAACGTGTTTTTCACTAAAAAAATTGTTTTCCTTTTTATCTTTTGAACTAAAGGATTTTCTACAATGAACTCTTGAGCGCTTGTAGCTCTTTTCAAGCCCTTCCGATTGATATAAGTTACATTGCTGTAGCTCTGTAACTCTGGGAAAGGGTATACAACAGAAGACAATCCGTGTATTTCTTCAAAACAACCACTTTTTTATTTTTTCATTTTTTTCGACCATAATACGTTTTTTTAAAGTCAACTCCTCTGTTTGGTAGCTCTTTTCAAGCCCTTTGGATTGGTGTGCTCGCCATAGCCGTAGCTATGATACTGCAGCTGTCATCGAGCTATGAATGAAAGCTGCGGTATCATAAATACGGCAGAGCAGCTAAATTCTGAAATTGTTAAAAATTATAAAAAAACTAAAATGTTTCGTTTGTATAATGGAAGCACTTTGAGTGGCCCATGAACGAACTATATTGCCATTCCCGCAGAGAAACACGCTCAATTGACCCCAATAATGAGGGGGGGGAGGGTTCAAGGTCATGCCACCCCTATCGCTTTCCCCCCCTCTGGTGGGCGCACTATTTGGAGGAGACGTAAACGGAAAGTATCAATGGAAAAGCAAGAAAATCCTCTATAAGATGCATATAAAAACAGAAAATCAACACATATCCCGATTTCTATCAAGACCCTACCCAGACGGCCTCCTTAGCGCGCCGCACTTGACGTGTTAAGAATATAAAATTTAAAACCCGAACAAAAGTTTTAACGAAAGAAAATCTCATTCACACAAACTTAAAAAGAGTTAAAAGATGAAAGTAGCAGCAAGAACATAGGAGGTCGAAGGTCAGTGGCAGATCACGGCAGAGAGACGTTACTAGCAACCATCACAAGAGCCTGTCCACAAAGCCAATCGGCCACACAACCATCTCACGGGATAGCAAGAGAAGGAGCCGAACAGCACACTGAATATCAAAAACTAGGGCCATCCGGACACACCGCCGGAACCCCGATGAAAACGGCAAAAAAAATCCCACCGGCCCACAGTACAGGCTCAAAATAAAAAGCCACGCAAGGCGTATGTGGGAAATATTTCCCACACTGTTTTCAACACTACACCAAGAGGGTAAGTTGATTGTTTTAAATTTTTATCTTCTAGCGGAACTATATCGCCAGATTTCAGGAGTTTATGTTTTACGTGTTTAACTGGTTTGTCAGTAGCTTGGTGAACTAAGGTTGCCAAAATTTATGAGTGATAGATTTCATTTAAATCAGTGGGAGCACGGATCAAAGTCGAATAGTAGTCTGTGAAACCCTTGAGAAACTTTGGTTCTGTTAGGATATACTTTCATGTTTTATTGGAATATACTTTCATGTTTCAATTTTTGGGATATGTTGTGCATATTTCAGTTTTTTTGTTTGAACTAAATTGTGAGTTTATAAATTGTGTTCAGGCGCATTCCAGCGGTACAGATGGGTCGCTCCAACATGTGTGTTATAGGCTTGAATGTTTGCACTCGAGTCTAGGGCTAATGTTTGCTTTGTAATCAGACCTCGAGAGCCCGAACAGAGGGGCAGTGTGTGTAACCGCATGAGCAAAATTTATTGCTGACCCATAGGCCCAGTCCAGTGTAGAGTTGTGGGAAGCTTCGTTCGTCGAACACTTTGGGTAAGAGAAAAGCCACGAGGGACTGACAGTGACAGATCGCTGTACTTAAGATACTGAGTAGCCATAGCAACGATTTCTGACTTCAAGATTGACTCCTAAAAGAGGGCGGGGTAAGTCACGTTCTTGTCACAGCGAGTAAGGAGCAGGCGAGCACCAGAACAGCCAATTGGAGTGGAGTAGGCGTGTATTTTGGAAGTGCGGGAGAAGTACTATTGGTCATGTATTGGGAAGAGGGCAGCCCTAAAAGAACACTCTAGGTAGCGTGGGGAACACGAGTTAGTAAGTTTTTGCGAGCCTTTCGATAAGGTGCGTCGTGACTAGGTGTTAACTTGAAATGTCATACGCTGAAAAATAAGTGAGAAGTGAAACTTGCCAAGATATATTTTTTGAATCAATAGATTAAAATTTTACATCAACTTTTGCACAGGGAAGAAGGTCCCGAACCGTGGAGGTCGTTTAGAAGAAAAAAATTTTTAGTTGCTTCGTCAGGGCGGGAAAGACTCGTTCTTTTGTTACGATAGATACCGTTGGAAACAATAGGTTCATATAAATGAAAAAGAAAATTGGTGCAGTTGAATTAAAAGTGGAATATGTACATATATATATGAAAAGAAAATTATAAAATCAAAGTAATCGGCATATTTTGTTGTCCTACAGGAGGGCGGTTCCTTTTGTTTGCAAGTTAGATCTCTCCATAAAAACGTCGAAAGACATTATTTGCACTGTGTATGAAACAGGGATATGAACTGAAGCTGCTCTTGGGCGAATGAATTTATGAGCCGAGGCTAATAACCATCTGCTGCGCCGCTGGAGTGCGCCCCCGACAGATAGGCATTATTCTTTATGTGTTCGGTGTGTAGTTTACTTGAAGAAATTGACCGGTCAATTAGGTAGAGCAGCATTTGTTAACTTGTATAACTTACAGAGCCAGTAATTTACGGTTTACGTTTTGTAGCAGGGTGTTTAATTATAAAATTTTCTTTAGCATTTCACTTGCGTTTGAAAAAAACCGTTAACGCCAGCCTCACATTTCACCGAGGCAGACGTAGCGCACAGAAACGCGCTGATGTAAGTCGGGTCTCTAATCATCGGTGAGTACAATCCTAAGTTAGTATATGTACTTGTTGTTTTTCCCTTAGTGACTGTGTTCTTTTATATTCCCTTGCATTCCTTGTGTATTGTGTCATTTTGGAGGTATGCCAATCCCTCAATTCCGAGAACCTAATGTCCTTACTAAAGCAATTTAGTAAGGAAGCGGGACCAAATCTCGTGACAGTTCAAAGTTGGGATCATCTGTGGAAATAGATTGAAGAGTAAGCAAAATATTTACCGAAGGATGCTCGTAACCGTGAATCAGCATTTCTGGTGTTATAGGAGAGACATTTTCAAGATTAGAACGTAAAGCTTCTTTGAACGAGATCGGTCTCCGCTTAACACTGTGCGGGTTTCGCAATTAAGAATTGGAAATCAAACATGGTTAAAATATTTTTTTCAGTTGCTTTGAAGATTAGTCTCTTGCAGGCCTTGACACAGCATTCGATGAGCGAGCCTTAACACTGTTGCGCTTGCAATACTGTGGTAATGTTGTTTCTCTGATGCCATGCTTCCCTAGGTAGGCTTGGGTCTCATGGTCATCCAGAAAAGATCTTTTTGTATTAAAATCTGATGAAATTTACCTGCCGAAATCAATTGTGCAGCTTCTGAACATTCCATATTCATACACATGCAATTGTAAAGCTTTTAGGATGTCCTGTGCATCTGCACTCAAGGAAACTTTCATGTTTATTACCCTACTCCAGAGACAGGTCATTATTAAGATCCACACCTTTTGTTTTTTGCCTTGAATTTACTAGTGGAAGGGTCCATATAGTCTAGGAACACGGAAGAAAACAGTTTGGCGGGTGGAGAGACTCTGAAGTTGCGATAAGGACTCCGGTTTAATTTTACTAGTCGTTCATTTACTCTACGGCAAATGATGTTTTGTTTCAGAACTTTCCTAAGTTCAGAAAATAGGTGGATGAAGAAATAATTTTTCAATTCGTGCAGGAGTGAGTAGACACCGGAGTGGCCAATTGCGACATGAGCGTCTGCAATGATCAGCTTAGTGATTGATGGGTTGTTTGTGGTCGCTTTTCCACCAGGGTCGCCAGCTAATAGCAAATGTGGACCTCTCCGCTTTCGCGAAGCATTTACAAAAAAAAAAAAAAACATGGATTTAGAATGGGAGTACAGCCTAGTTCCCAGTGGGTTTCAGCTGCCCACCCTCCAATAGCCAAGCACCTTACCCATGCTGTAACCCTGACCGGGCTACCAGCGCAGGAGTATTAGTAGTAGTAACATGGGTTTGCTATCGCTTCAGTTATTCGAACTATATCGCACCAAAAGTCACATATTTTAACCAGTATCAGGCTTTTCTAATTTACCAAATAAGACGAACATCAACATCATATGATCATCAAATATTATGTAATCATGAGTATAATTACAACTCAAGGTTACAATTGTCTTCCCATTGAAATTTTGTACATACTACAGTACATTTAAACACACTGGGCAGCCAAACCCCGTAGGGGGTTTCAGCTGCCCACCCATTTATGGCCGGACGCCTGAAACCCCCCGGAAGTACCAACGTAGCGCGCCCGGCCATATTGCAGTTTCTCCACTCTAATTGCCAGGTGCTCATATACAGTTCTGAAGTCCTACAATGCATAGGAACGCCAGTATTTCTGTCAGGGGGCCACCATTGCACAGTAGGTGCTGAATGGTTGCTCGGGTGTTTGGATTCCTGAAGATTTGGATGTCAGTAGTTCTGGCTTCAGCGAGGTTGGGGCAGTTGACGACAATATGTGGGACCGTCAAAGTTGCTTCATCACACAGTGGGCAGCCCGGAGGGGCCTCTTCAACGTCCTGGTTCATGAGATAGTTATGTGTAATCCACGTGTGGCCAGTTCTCAGCCTGTTGATGATCAGCTCATATTTGCGCTACAGTTTCTGTTTTTTCCATGGTCCTGGGGTTGGTCGTATGCTGCGGAGAATGCCTCTGCCCCGTCGCCAGGCCTCACTCCACATTTGTTCATTTTTTGATCTATGGTCGGATACCAGTCTGTGTAGCAGACAGGTAAGAATTCGGGGGTGGCTAGGGCTACTGCCCTCGCTGCACGGTCGGCTTGTTCTTTGTGAGTAATAACTAAATGAGACGGTACCCAACAGAAGGATACGTTTTTGTTATTTTGATGAAGGTCATGTAATCTGTGCTGCAGTTTTCTCGACATTGGGTGTCTGGTGCGCTTGTCACGGATGCTGAGCAGAGAGCTCAGTGAGTCGGTCAAAATGGTGTAGTCACTTTGAGAAGGTTGTTCTTGAATGATGTTCAGAGCCAGATGTTTTGCCTGAAGCTCCGCACTGAAGATGGAGGCGACGGGCGGGAGCGCGACCCTGCGAATTACATCTCCGCGGACAGCAGCGGCGCCAACCCTATGGTCGCTCTTCGAACCGTCGGTGGAGATGAGGGTGTTATTTGAGTAATTTTCATGAACAATTCTGTTGAACTCCAGTTGATATACGATTGGCGGGGTTAGCTCTTTTCTGTATTCTTTACGTTTTAGGTTGATGTCTGCAGGGAGTGTTTTCCAAGTAGGCGTTGTAACGCTGAGTAATTGGTGAGAAAAGTCAGTCATTACAAACCTTCTTTCGATTGCTAGTTTGTCTATCAGCGTGTTGGTTCTTATTGCAAACGTTGTGGTAATATGCTTGTTATTGAACAGGCGTTTATCTGTGGGGGGATGACCATCTTGTAAGCAGGGTTATTGAGCTGACTTTTGGTTTTGTTGTAGTATTTAAGTGACAGGCTGTGGCTCCGAAGTAGTAGCGGCATTTCATTCGCTATAATTTGTAGGGATGGTATCGGCGTTGACTTAAGTACTCCAGTGGCAATTCTGAGGCATTCATTGGCTATGGTGTCGATGTCCTTGAGGGTGGTGTTGCAAGCAGAATCATAAACAATGCATCCGTAATCTATTTTAGACCTGATAAATATCTTGTACAAGTGCATCAAGATGTGCTGATCGGCGCCCCATTCATGCGAGGAGACGGATCTTAGCACATTGATCATCTTATTGCAGCTGTCCTTCATTTTTGTTATGTGGGGTTTCCAAGTTAGTTTCTTATCCCACCATAGGCCCAAGAATTTGCATTCGTTAGTGTACGCAATGTTTTCTCCGTTCATGTTCAATAATGGATCTGGGAATAAGCCGAGCAGGAGGCTAAAGTGCAGGGCCTTAGTTATGCCTGGGGAGAATGAAAAGCCGTTGTTGTTGGTCCACGCGGTGACTTGGTCGATGCAGTTCTGCAGTTGGGTTTGGATGATGTTCACATCCCTGTGACGGTAAGCGATCTGTAAGTCGTCCACAAACAGCGAGGCGTGAAGTCTAGGGTCTTGAGGGAGAACGTGAGCTATTTGATTTATTTTTATTGCACATAGGGTCACTGATAACACGGCTCCTTGGGGAACACCTTCCTCTTGATGATAGAGGTTAGAGAGGCACTGGTTGATTAAGACTTGGAAGGTACGGTTACTTAAAAATTGTTTGATGTACGAGGGTAATTTACCTCTTAGACCCATCGAGTGGAGGTCTTTCTTTATGCCATGTTTCCACGCGGTATCATAGGCTTTTTTGAGGTCGAAGAACACGCTGATGCAATGTTCGTCTCGTACAAATGCTTGGCGTACAAATGATTCTAATCTGACGAGGTGATCTACGGTTGATCTGCTTCGACGGCCGCCTCACTGGATGTTGGTGAGGAAGCCGCGCAATTCGCAGAACTCGTAGAAGCGGTTATTTATCATCCGCTCCATGGTCTTGCACAGACAACTGGTCAGAGCGATTGGGCGGTAGTTTTCAGGTGATGAAGGTGATTTGTTTGGTTTCGGTAAAGGAATGACTATGGCTGTGCGCCATTCATCGGGGAAGAAACTGTCGTTCCAGAATTTATTGAATAGGTTTACAAGGTGCTGTTTAGCATTATCATGCATATTTTTTCTCATTAGATAGTTTATTTGGTCAGGACCAAGGGCCGAGTGTTGGACGTTGGATAATGCAGTGTTTAGTTCCTGCAGTGTGAAGGTTGAATTACAGGGTGTTTTTTTCCTTCGAACTAACTTTGAACTTCGGTACAAAAACCCAAAATAAATCGATTTTCATGAATGACAAAATGTCCAAAACTCATTAGTTTTCGAGTTATGGCGTCGCAAAGCGTGTTTAGAAGTGCATGTTATAACTGGGCCGCACACCAATTGTTATTTAAAGTTGTTAGTTTTCGAGATTGTCAAATACAATTAAAGCATTTTTTCTCATTTCATTATGGGTTATCCATTCCATGTAATCAAGGACAAGATTTCAAGATGCAATGTGAAACTGAAATAATGAAATAAAATTTATTATTAACAATCTACAATACTGGAACACACGTGTTGCAGTATCAGTTCGCCATTTGTTGACACGCCGTTGCATTGTGACCATGGAAAGATTTACCAATGCTGAGAAGACAGGCATGTATTTGATTTATGGAGCTGCAGGCAGAAATGGTAGGCTCGCTCTGAGGATGTACAGAGAAAGGTTTCCTAGGCGCGAAGTGCCTGATTTCCGGTATTTTGCTACTCTGCATACGAGATTGCGTGACACCGGCAGCCTCAACGTTAACAGAGGGAATGCTGGGCGCGGCCATCATCCACAGGAGGATAGAATTGTGGAATACTTTGAGCAACATCCACGAACCAGCACTCGTGCAGCTGCTCAACGTCTTGGCTTGCGAAACCATACTATTGTGTGGAGGGCACTTCATCGTCAGCAAGTACATCCGTACCATTTCCAAAGAGTGCAAGGGCTCATGATAGGTGATTTTGAACCTCGTATGCTGTTTTGCCAGTGGTTAATGCAACAGGAAAGAATGAATCGCGGGTTCTCAAAACTTATTCTCTTCACAGATGAAGCTTATTTCTGTCGTGATGGGGTTTTCAACCGTCACAATAATCATTACTGGGCAGGAAATAACCCTCATGTTATTCAGCCTAATTGTCACCAGCACAGATTTAGTGTCAACGTGTGGGCAGGCATTATTGGCAATAATTTAATTGGTCCGTACCTATTACCTTCTCCTCTCACGGGACCTGCGTACACCATCTTCCTACGCGAAGTTTTGCCTGGACTACTGGAGGACGTGCCCTTGGAGACACGCAGGCGAATGTGGTTCCAGCATGACGGAGTGCCAGCACATTACTTTCGTGAAACACGCCTGTTCCTGAATAACCAATTTCAAAATCGATGAATTGGCAGAGGTGCTCCTGTAGCATGGCCAGCTTGGTCACCTGATTTGACGCCACTGGATTTCTTTTTGTTGGGAACCATGAAGGACCTCGTGTATGCCACTCTTGTTGAATCGGAACAGGATCTGGTCGGACGCCCCAGGTAACAAGAAATTATTAGGCCAATATTTGGTTGATAATTTTTTATTGACCTGATATTGGAATCTTGGCTTACAATATTAGGCTAATAACAAGACAACATCGAAAAAAATATATATTTATTTATGATATCAACTTGTTATTGGGACTATGTAGTAAATAATTTTATTTCTAATCTTAAACTAACAGTGTATATATATATATATATGTATATATATATGTATGAATATATTGGGCCTGTAGTAGCCTACCTTAGTTACCCCTCAAACTCAGTTCTAGTCCATTTGTGTTCAGTAATACTAATACGTGTAAATGTAAAATTTTCAACGAGATAAGTGTTGAAATAAAACTAAAAGAGGCTGTAAAAAAAGAGGAGAAGTTCGACCTTTTAACTAAGGTCGCAGCTTCACTCGCCGCAAGAGTAACTCGGTTGCTAAAGGAGCAATTCCTCCAGGCCTTGCATGCCAAGAGTTTTCTACGATACAGCTCAATATGAAGTCCATGTTGACACAATAATTAGCATTGGGTTAGTGAAATTATCATTATCGGGGCCATAAGTTTTACAAATATCAACCTATCAGGAATTGAGTATTAAGCCAATGTTATTGAAGGGAACACTTCATTATCAAGTCAATATTGACACAATATTTAGTTGATATTGGGTTGATGATAATATTGTTATTGGGCCAATATATTTTTCTAATAACAACCGAATTTTCCAAAATAAGGTATTGCCCCAATGTTCATTTTGAATATCCAGTCAATATTGAGACTGTACATTGGCTCAGTATTAGCTTAATAAATTTTGCTACCTGGGGCATTGTGGACTCAGCTGGCCGTATTACGGAAATGCCTGGCGTGTTTCAATCTGTAAGGCGCTCACTGGCTGTTAGATGTCGTAAATGTGTTGAAGTTCATGGAGGCCTTTTCGAGTAACTGTTGTGATAAAACTGTATTCAAGTTTATTCTTGCGTTAAAGTTCTTACATTAAAGTTTGTATTGATTATGTTTTTTACCAGTGTCCTGCAATGCTTACTGATTAATGGTTAGCTTACATGATAATAATTGATAATTACTCATTTAGGACAATTTATTCTTATTTGTAAAACGTGTACACGCAAATTTCATTGTAAAATTACAAAAATGCTACATTAGTGGGGCCCAAAAACCTCTATAACTATCAAAGGTAGCGCTAAAAATGGTGCGCGCGTACAATCCTACTTGAAGTTCTAATATTCTTCAAGTAACTATAACTCAAAAACTAAAGAGTTTTGGGCATTTTGTCATTCATGAAAATCGATTTATTTTGAGTTTTTGTACCTTAGTTTGAAGTTTGTTCAAAGTAAAAAAACACCCTGTGTAATCTTCGCTGTTTTCCGAGGAGAATTGTAGCTGCTGCTGCTCATATATTTCTTTTATTGTTTGGTAGTGGGTTGAATAGTTGGTGGAGCTGGATACTTCGCTGAATACTGACGCCAGTTTGTTTGCTATTTCGGGGATTGTCGTATACGACCTGTCGTTTTCTTTTGAAATATGAATGCTTCTTTGTGGGCGGTCTTTGATTTTCCGGATAGTTTCATAAATTTTTGACATAGGTGTGTTCTTATCGAGGGTGTTGGCCAGTTTGATCCAAGCGTTCCTCTTTTCTTCCTTTAATGCTTTGCGGTGGATCGCTCTAGCTTGCATCCACAAGATGCTATTCCGTGCTGTTTTGTTCCGTCTGTATTTCTGATACAGTTTTTCTCTATTTCTTCTAGTTTCCTTCAGCGCTCCTTTCCAGTATGGTTTTGGGTAAAATTTGCTCAGTGTAAAAAGTGGTACACATTCCTGCGTAATATTTATGTTGGTTTCATAAAATTGCCGCAAGGCTTCACTGCAAGTTTCCTCTCTGATTGGTTGTAAGCCGTTCCACCTAGGATAATTTTGGTATGTTTCGCAATTCACCTCTTTCACGTTCCACACCACTCTTCCCTCTTCATGTTGGTGGTTATTCATGAAGGTGATCGTGGTGGGACAGTGGTCGCTGTCGTTTGGGGAGCTGGCGACTGACCACTGGAGGTCAGATGCAAGCCTTGGAGAGCAAATGGTCAGGTCTATTGCAGATTCGGTGTTATATGATATTCTCGTTGGTGCTCCTGAGTTGATAATGTTTATGTTTAGTTCATCCTTGATGATGTGTCCTCTAGCATCTGAGTCTCCGCATCCCCACGCTGTGTTGTGGCCGTTAAAGTCGCCCATGATGAGTACCAGGGGAGGTAGTTGATTGATTATTTCGCGGAGTCCTTCTTTCCTTAGTGTGTGGGCTCTTGAAGAATAGATAGATGCTAAGGTTATGGTTTGGCTTGTTTGAATGACAGCAGCTATTGCCTGCATTTGCGTGTTAAGTTGAATTTCTTCATACGGGACGGATTCATGGATCAATAATGCTACTCCTCCGTGCGGGGTAACGTTAAAATGGCCATCTCAACGGAGGCACACATAGTGCGGGAGGTTGAAGTTGGAATTATTCCACAGCTTTGTTTCTTAGAGAGCAATTGCGATAGGGTAATAGTCATTAGTTAGCAGGGAGAAATCATCCTTTTTTGAACGGAGTCCCTGACAGTTCCAAAGGATGTTTGCCTCGCTGATGTAGTGTGTCATGGTAGGACAGAGGCGGGAAGGGATGCAGAAAGAGTGGGATGATAGATGGCGTGCAACAGTGTTGGTCTGTCCGGGTTTTCGAGAGCGGCCTCGCGGTTGTGACCGGCTTCGAGAGCGCTCCTTTCGTTGCGTTGTCGCCCTGGGAGTGTCCCCCCGAGGTTTACGCTCTTCTTTTGGCGAGGAGTTTTTTCGGCGTTCGTCCTTGTGGTTTTGTTTGGTGTATTCGTCGTAGATGTGTTTTGCTTGGCTTCGCACAGTTGGGTTATTTTCGCTTGTAGTTTCCTTCTCGCTCAGTGCTGATTCGTCTCCGTTGTCTGCTGTAGATGTTGTTATGGCTTTTTTTTAACTTCGCGCTTTCTTTTAACTTCAACGCAGGGTGTGGTCTCCCGTACGATGCTCCGCCTTGATGCAGCAGCAGGGGGAAGCTGGTTGGTCCCCGGGCTGCTACTACAGCTCGTCGTTTCAGGGTCTTGCTAGTGTTGGCGTTTGCTCAGGTTTCGTTGTAGTGCTTGAGCAAAGTTGTGTCTAAGTTGGGGTTGTTCTTTATTGAGTTTTAATTGGGCCTGTTTTCTAGTCATTTTGTAGCGGATCTGAATTGTTAGTATTTCTTTCTGGTATTTATGTTCCAGGCACTTTTCCAACCCCATATGGTGGTCACCGCCACAATGGTGACAGTCGAGTTTGTCGCTGGTGCACTGGTTTCGCTCGTGTCCGCCTGCGTCGCACTTACCACAAATTACTTCAGCACTTGGACAGTGTTTGAATGTATGGCCGTATTTTTGGCATTTCTTGCACAGCAACGGTTTGGGGAGGTACTCGTAAATTTTGGATTTCATTTGTTCGCCGGGTATTTCTATATATTCCGGAAGATCATGGCGAAGTGTAAGCAGCAGTGGGATGGAGCTGGGGTTTTTGAGCTTGATCCAGGTTGCTTTTTGGGCGTCCTGCAGGTTATGTTCTTCCATTAGGCCTCTTTTGAATTCTTCAAAGTCGGACAGGTCATATTCGTTAATGAACGTTAACCCTTGGATGGTATTGAAGCGTGGGTGTTCCAAGATTTCTACTGACATCCCGTTGACAGACGTTATGCTGGTAATTGTTATAGGAGAGACATTTTCAAGATTAGAACGTAAAGCTTCCTTGAACGCGATGGGTCTCCGCTTAAAAATGTGCACGGGTTTCGCAATTAAGAATTAGAAATCAAACATGGCTAACATATTTTTTTCAGTAGCTTTGAAGATCAGTCTCTTGCAGGCCTTGACACAGCATTCGATGAGCGAGCCTAAACACTGTTGCCCTTGCAATACTGTGGTAATGTTGTTTCTTCGATGCCATGCTTCTCTAGGAAGGCTTGAGTCTCATGGTCATCCAGAAAAGATCTTATTGTATTAAAATCTGATGAAATCTAACTGCCCCAATCAGTTGTGCAGCTTCTGAACATTCCATATTCATAGACATGCAATTGTAAAGCTTTTAGGATGTCCTGTGCATCTACACTCAAGGAAACTTTCATGTTTATTACCCTACTCCAGAGACAGGTCATTATTAAGATCCACACCTTTTGTTTTTTGCCTTGAATTTACTAGTGGAAGGGTCCATATAGTCTAGGAACACGGAAGAAAACAGTTTGGCGGGTGGAGAGACTCTGAAGTTGCGATAAAGACTCCGGTTTTATTTTACTAGTCGTTCATTTACTCTACGGCAAATTATGTATTACCACATCTTTTTTGCGAAGCAAATTTATAAGGAAGCAAATGGAGAAGAAGAATCGTAAAAGCATTAAAATCTTTATCTGAACGTTTCGAGCCAAGGCTCATTTTCAACAGGAAATCTGCAAAGTTTAGAGAAAATTTTTGAACAAAGTTATCATACACAATTAAAAAACAAATGTCTAGGAATGGAAGAACTGAATTTTTGAGAGCCTAATGACAACGGGTGAAAACATTTGTAAAAAGAGCAGCGCAAACATAAAAGATATTATCTAGAAAGTAAATCAGCCTACGAAAATACAAGTAAAACTAAGTAAAAGGTGGGTTATAATGGGTTACCGATTGACTATTTTCATCGGATAGGAACTTTGCATTGCATTGAGGGAGGGCCTTAGAAGAGAAATCAACCAGAAGAAAAAGACCATCGCTAAGCTGACCTGTGATCTCTCGGAGTGTCGCTCCAGTCTTTCTGAAGCGTTCCCCGGAGTGACACGTATTTTGACTTACCGAACTTTGAATGATAAAATTAGAAATCTAGTGCAAAAATCTAGCCAGATTCATGAACGTAAATTGCGTAACTTAGGAATCTTCAACAGACTACAGCCCTGTGAGCCCAAAAAAGTTGTGCACAACTACAGCTCCGTGACGTTGAGCAATCGCCTTAAAACTCTTTTAGCATTCGGTCTTGATTTTTGTCTCCCTGTGTACAAAATAAATTTTTTTCAGTATTTTCTTCAGTTTGAGAAATTAGCTTATACAGTTGAGCAAAAGTTCCCTAATCATGATAATTTATCAACTTTTAATGAACAACTGCAATCCCTTTCTTTCAAGTATTTTTATGGTTTCAAACCTTACAAAATTATTTCGGCTATTTTTACTAGAAAAGATGTAATAGAATTGAAACAACTCTCTTCTAACCCAGAAATCATTGTAACAAAACCTGATAAAGGTCGTGCTGTAGTCATTTTGAATAAGGAGACTTACCTTGACCGAATGCGAAATATAATATGACACCTCCAAATTTTTACCGATAACCGAGTCAATTCAAAAATATTCATTGAAGATAGAAGACAAAGTCAATAACTTCCTACGTAAATTAAAAAAATTAAATTTCATTCAGGATGACGTGTACAAGAAACTTATTTGCTCTGACACTGGTCCCGGTATTTT
Source organism: Morinoia aosen (assembly GCA_030386875.1). NCBI lineage: Eukaryota > Metazoa > Arthropoda > Malacostraca > Amphipoda > Talitridae > Morinoia > Morinoia aosen. The sequence continues at coordinate 56,793,191 of CM059574.1, read as the reverse complement.
ATACGGTTTGCCTAAAATCCACAAGCCTAACTTTGCGACTGCCTTTCCGTTTAGACCGATATTTGCCGCATATAACTGTGCTACATACAACGTTGCCAAATACCTTGTACCTGTTCTTAGTCCCTTGACCTCTAATAATTATACTGTTATTAACTCTCATGAGTTCGTTTAATCTATTTCTAGTCAAACGTGTGCAAATGACGTTTTTATGGCTTCCTTGGACGTTGAAAATCTTTTTACCAATATACCATTGACCGAAACAATAGATATTTGCCTTAATTCTCTGTTTTGTAGTCCTTCCAATAGAGTCATAAGTTTGAGCAAAAAATATTTCAAATCACTTTTAGAATTGTGTGTTCATAATTCATTTTTTCTTTTTAATGGGTCAATTTATAAGCAGATAGAAGGTTTAGGAATGGGATTACCTTTAGGACCAAGTTTTGCTAATATTTTTATGTGCCACCATGAGCAGAAGTGGTTAGATCAATGTCCAGATGATTTTAAACCTGTCTTTTACAAACGTTATGTTGACGACACTTTTGTTCTTTTTAAGCATAAATCACATGCAGACCTTTTCCTTAAATACCTGAACGATAAGCATCCTAATATTAAATTTACTTTAGAATTAGAAATGAATAAGGAGCTGAATTTTCTAGATGTTACTGTTTGCCGCTCCAACAATATTTTTGAAACATCGGTTTTTAGAAAACCATCTTTTTCTGGGTTAGGTTTAAGTTTCTTTAGTTATTGTTGCAAAAGGTTCAAATTAAATAGCGTTTCAACTCTAATTAACCGTGCTTATAACATCTGTTCTAATTATACCAACATGCATAATGAATTTGGGTTTCTTGAAACCTTTTTCACAACTAATGGCGGTAAATGTAAAGGACTTGACCATAATTGATATTCGAATTTTCGATGCCTTAATAATGTTAATCACATGAAAATAAACAAGTTTTCTTCAATGGACTTTCCGGCGGAAACGAGTATTTTAAAAGTTATGGCATTAAATGAGTTACCGTAACTCCAGTGTTTGAGGCGGGGAAAAATATACCGCGCGGTCCGACGTGAAAGTAAACAGGCGTTCCCGCGCGCCAACCAAGCCGACGAAGAGCAAACGCCCTATTACAAACGTAAAGAGGTTGGGTCGTGAGGGGTAGCAACAGTTCTTTTAGTGAAAATTATAAAACTAAAAGAACTGTGGCTACCCCTCACGACCCAACCTCTTTACGTTTGTAATAGGGTGATGCACAATGGAGTTCCGGTAACTCATTTAACGCCATAACTTTTAAAATACTCATTTCCGCCGGAAAGTGCATTGAAGAAAACTTGTTTATTTCCATGTGATTAACATTATTAAGGCATCGAAAATTCGAATATCAATTATGGTCAAGTCCTTTACATTTACCCTAATGGCTACCCTAAAGCAGTAATATCCCGTTCAATTAGTAAGTTTCTGGCCAATAAATTTGCCCCAATTGCCGGTCCCGCCAATAATGATTTCATCTACTGTGTTTTACCATACTTTGGACATCAGTCTGAGAAACTAAGAACCGATGTCTTAAAACTAATTTCAAATTATTTTCCTCTTAGCTTTCGTGTTATTTTAGTGAATAAGCGCACTATTGGGTCATTTTTTAAATTTAAAGATGTGCTGCCGGCTGGCATGCGTTCGTCCCTCATTTATAAATTTAGTTGTGCGCATTGCGCATCACAGTACGTGGGGTCAACCCATCGTGCTCTTTACGTGAGGGTATCGGAGCATGCCGGTCGTAGCCATCGAACAGGTCGCATTCTATGTTCCCCTGCACATTCCAGCATTAGACAGCACACTTTGGAGGGTACATGTCATCAGGTTATTAATATGGACAAATTTGAAATTTTAGATTCATGTAAAGCTAGTTTTGACCTCCGTATATTGGAGTCCTTGTACATTCATAAACTTAGGCCCTCCCTCAATGAAATGCAAAGTTCCTATCCGCTGAAAATAGTCAATCGGTAACCCATTATAACCCACCTTTTACTTAGTTTTACTTGTTTTTTCGTAGGCTGATTTACTTTCTAGATAATATCTTTTATGTTTGCGCTGCTCTTTTTACAAATGTTTTCACCCGTTGTCATTAGGCTCTCAAAAATTCAGTTCTTCCATTCCTAGACATTTGTTTTTTAATTGTGTATGATAACTTTGTTCAAAAATTTTCTCTAAACTTTGCAGATTTCCTGTTGAAAATGAGCCTTGGCTCGAAACGTTCAGATAAAGATTTTAATGCTTTTACTATTCTTCTTCTCCATTTGCTTCCTTATAAATTATGTATTGTTTCAGAACTTTCTTAAGTTCAGAAAATAGGTGGATGAAGGAATAATTTCTCAATTCGTGCAGGAGTGAGTAGACACTGGAGTGGCCAATTGCGACATGAGCGTCTGCAATGATCAGCTTAGTGAGAAGACTGCCCTTCGGCAAGATAATCGGGTAAGCATTAGCATTTTGTTTGGGAAATTTTAACTCTATTCTCAGAAGGCCATACGGTACAAGAAATACATTCAAAACGTTTTACCAAAGGAGGCAATTTGCTACTTTCATTCTTCGCATCTCTGGAGTAATCGAGGACTTCGCAAAACTGTTGTCCCTGTTCAGCAAGCAAAATGGTTCTCATCGCTTTAGAGTGCAAATTTTCAGTTTTAACAGCAACAGTAGCATAAGATTTCAATACTTTTAGTTTCAAATTGTGAACAAATATGAGGACATTTTTGTAAATTGTCACAAGTTTTGCTGACGAAGAAAATTTATCGAGTGGCACCAAGTGGACATTGGGATAATTTCGTTCTGTAGTGCAAAAATTTACTTGAACGTTTATGGTCGACTTGCCCTGAGTAACTTCTTTACAGGCGTGTATTTCGTCTCAGGTGAAGACCTGAGCTTCCAACTCATCTACAGATTTGCTTGCAACATGACCCAGCACCAAGGAGAAGCCTGGGTCAAAGGAGGAAGCACTCTCATGGAGGACGGTAGGATCTGTGCAATATTTAAAAAGTTGTTTAGCACTAGGGTAACAAGTAACGAAATCTGCAGGATTTTCCTGTCCAGCAGTGAACCTGAAATATATAGATTTTTTATTACAGAGAGATTCTATCGCCTGCAGTTTGCTCATGGTAAACACGTTTCTCTTCGACATCTTCTCGAAATCAATGGAGGAAGATTTGATCCAATGCAGAGCCACCATGCTGTCTGTAAAGAAAGACAAGGACGTAATTTTCAAAGGAGTCGTGGTTTTGCTGCCAGTTAAGTTTTCCTACCAGTCAATCAATGCAGTCGTCCCCAGATGCACTTCTGCAAGTTCTAGGACAGGTACAGATCTGGCTTTCATTTGTTTATCGACAATTTTGGACTTGCTGGAGAGCAGAGTTAGTTTGTTTTCATTTTCTGCTTTGATGTATATGACATAGCCATACAAGCTGGTCGAGGCATCTGTGAAAGCAATACAAGAAAAATTACTTTCACGCTGACCGAGAGATCTAGGAACTGGGGGAGATTTGGAGGAATATACCTGCTTGGCGATAAGAGTCCACTCCTTAAGTAGGTTCTTGAGGAGTTTGGAGTCTCATTTCAAGTTTTTGTCAGACTGTAGTTTGTGTAAGAAGACTCTAGCTCTGTTGAGAATTGGGCAATAAATGTTAAACACATCATAAATTTCATGAATGGTTCCCAGAACTTTTCTTTTCTTATCTGCCTTTAAGTCAAGTTCTACCGCGCAAGGCCGAAGGATGTCAGCTTCCCGGTCCCTAGTCATGCCCAAAAGTTTTACGTCCTGGGGAGTTACAGACTCCCTTTCCTCATTGATCCTTTGCTGCAAAGATAGAGAGTTCGTTGTGAATTTTTGAAAAGGAAACTGATACCCGCTGAAAGCCTTCGGTGAGGATTCGTGAGAAAGGGTCAGTTTAGTTACGTCATTAATTAAATAACCACCATTATCCATGTACATCATGCCGTACACTGCTTTGCGCAGCTCTGACAAGAAAGGATCGTGATTTGGGTCGTCTAGAATAATATTCTGTAGAGGGCCAACTTTAGTAAAGTGGGGCTTGGTCTGAGACTAAACATGAGTCTGAGACTCTTGTAGGCAATGGGCGTCAAATCGTTCTTTAGTACAATTTTGAACTATGAAAAACAAAGCCTGTTCTGGTAAACTTCTCTGAACTGTATGTTCAGAAAAGCCGGTTTTATATCAAAAGTTAGAAGATATTTATCAAATCTGTGCCAGACTAGAGCAACTTCAGGCTTTGAGTTCAGGCAGTGCCCTGGCAGAGTGGCTTGGTTATGGCCTGAGCTTTATTACAGAGGTTGGCCGGGAGCACTGCACGAAATTTTGCAGTGTCGTGCTCCATACGAAATACGCCCATATGAGGCAAGAAGCTACATTCAGGATGGTTTGACATGAATTCCTCTGTGTTGTCGATACGCTCAATAATGCCGTTTTGCTCCTGCTTTTTGAACACATCATTGTACATTTTGAGACGGTCGGCATTCGACGTAAGTTTTTTGTAACTGCTACGTAATATTTGGTGCGACAAGGCGTAATTTTTAGAGTTCATGAGAAATTTTGTGATTCCCCATTAGTTGCATGACCAGTCTACCTCCATGATATCTTTTCGTGTTCATCAAGACGTAGTCAACTAACTTGTTATTAAATTCCGTTTGCTCAGGATCATCCGGTGGGTCCAAACCCAGAAGCCCGTCACAGCGGGAGCAGAGCTCGTCTGCGGGCGCACGATGCAGAAAAGAGTCTAAATCTGAGAAATGATTAGTCTCACCAGATGTCTGCCCGCCGGACCCAGGCTGGAGGTGGTCTTGCGAGATTGGAACGTCTGCGGCACCACAAGACGTGGACTGGCCAGGATGGTCTTCATCGTGCTGCAAGGATGACAAGAAATTTAAAATGTGTTACATGGTTCGAACATTGCCTGGTAAGAAAATTCCTACTGCAGAGTCAATGTAACAGGACTCGTTATCAGGGCTACCAAAATTCACGTATTTCATATTGAAGATGGGATCACATTCCGTGCCCAAGACGAACGAAATTTGTTCTGGAAAAGCATTATCTGCGTAAAAAGAGTCGGCTAACTCGTAACCTGTAAGTTTAGAACTAGATGCAATTGGCCCAAGTCCTGAAGTGGGCAATAAAAATCGAATCGAAGGGACATAAATAAATTGCCTCTATTGAGATATTTTTGCTCCCAGCTTTTGGGAGCAAACCTCGACAATGTTCGTAACCAGTTCTATACTTGAATTAAACCCTTGAATTAGGACTTTTTCGTTTTCCTTCACCACAGGAAGAAAGAGTTGACTGGCCAAGGACGAAGAAATAAAATTCCTTTGGCTACCACCGTCTTTCAATATCCTAACTTTAGAGGATTTGATCACTGCTGTAAGGGTAGGTAATAAATTCAAGTCATCAATAGTTCTGCTGAAAAAAGATTCAGTTAACGTTAGAGCGTTCTTCGCATGCGCTTAGGAGCAGACCCCTGGAGTTTGCCTTTTTGGCACAAATAGGTCATGTGCTGACCATTACAAGTGCGGCAGGTAAAGGAAAAATTAAACAGACAGTTTTCAGCGTTATGGTTCTGAAATGAGCATTTCGTGCAAGCACAAATGGATTTAAGTTGATCACATTTTTTGGTAGGATTGCCATATCTTGAGCACTGGCTAAGATTATAGTTAGCATTTACACCATCTGATGTACACAGTAAACAGAATTGCTTTTTAGGTTTCACAGCGATGACAGAAGAAACCATGGGATTAATTTTAGTTAACTTACAATCATTCCTTTTTGGAGCTTCCAAAGGTTTTCCGTTTGTAGCGCTCCGTAGCTTCGAACAAGTTGTTAGCTATTTGAGCAAGAGACGGCTTATTAGTATTAGTAATTAGAATTAGAATACTCTGAAACTTGTTCAGCGCGTTCCAGAAAAAGGAAGGCCATGACAGTGTCTACATCAATTTTTAGTTTCTTGAAAGTAGCAACTGTAGTTTTTAGTTCACCGATATACCCATAAGGATCATCAGGCTGTTAGTTTGATTTTAGCAAGCCTTTTAATAGCGTTGTATTTTTGTATAATTACAGATGCAAAGGCCTTTTGCAATAGATCTTTAGCAGTTTCGTAGGTTGGATCAGCTAAATCTAGGGAATCCAACAAAATTTTTGGCGAGCCCGAAATTTGACGGTACGAGTATACAAATTTTTCATACGAGGTTAAATTATGTTTGTCAAAAATTACCTCGAAACTGAATAAGAATTTTTAAAAACTTTCGTTTTCATAGTTACTGAACTTAGGCAAGGAAACATCGGGGAGTTTCAATTTCTGCTGTGCATGGATAATACCTGCGTTAGAGGCGGAGGAAGAAGCAGCTGCATCACCTCTCGCAGATGTAGAAGGCTGTGACGGCAGGAGGGCCAGGCAGTCGAATAGTTCCGCCTCATAAGACTCCTGCTCGTCGGCAGCAGTTTCCAGTACGTCATCAACTGCGTTGCTGCGTAGCAACAAGTCAAGAGTTGACTTGTGCAAATCCTTAAGCTCTTTCTGCAAGGATGTAACTTTAGAAATGTTCATTAGTCTGTCATGCATCGAGTAATCGTCTGTGGCAGATTTAACGTCATTGTGCAAGCAGGTTGCACGCTGCCGTACGTATTTGTGGGTTTTGGTCAAAATGGTGAGATCGTCCTCGCCATCGCCAGCCGGTTTAGGAGGAGCGTCCTTTTTGGGAGCCATACCTGTACTTCAAGTTATGAGTGTTGTTAGTTTCAAGTTTAATTAAAATGAAGTCGCAAGGATTAGAAAATAGGTTAAGATAATTACTGCTGCCGCTGTTGCACCAAACCCGCCGACAAACCTGAGCTCCCGGCAACACACGCTCCTCATACTGGCCACCATGTAGAAAAAATTGATTAGCAATAAAGGAGAGTAATTAAACGGAATGCAGTTATAGGAAAACTTGTTTTATTTTATTGCGAGAAATGTCAGAACATTTAAAACGAAAATGTACAAAACGTCATAGGTAAGGGAAAGAAATTGTTAAGTCTTCAGAGCCGGACTTCAGGTAGACAATGGTTATTGCAAGTTATAGATTTCAAGTTATAGGTTTCGAGTTGTAGATATTTCGAGTTGTAGATATTTCGAGTTGTAGATATTTCGAGTTGTAGATATTTCGAGTTGTAGATATTTCGAGTTGTAGATATTTCGAGTTGTAGATATTTCGAGTTGTAGATATTTCGAGTTGTAGATATTTCGAGTTGTAGATATTTCAAGTTGTAGATATTTCGAGTTTTAGATATTTCGAGTTTTAGATATTTCGAGTTTTAGATATTTCGAGTTTTAGATATTTCGAGTTGTAGATATTTCGAGTTGTAGATATTTCGAGTTGTAGATATTTCGAGTTGTAGATATTTCGAGTTGTCGATTATTCGAGTTGTAGATATTTCGAGTTGTAGATATTTCGAGTTGTAGATATTTCGAGTTGTAGATATTTCGAGTTGTAGATATTTCGAGTTGTAGATATTTCGAGTTGTAGATATTTCGAGTTGTAGATATTTCGAGTTCTAGATTTTTCGAGTTGTAGATATTTCGAGTTGTAGATATTTCGAGTTGTAGATATTTCGAGTTGTAGATATTTCGAGTTGTAGATATTTCGAGTTGTAGATATTTCGAGTTGTAGATATTTCGAGTTGTAGATATTTCGAGTTGTAGATATTTCGAGTTGTAGATATTTCGAGTTGTAGATATTTCGAGTTGTAGATATTTCGAGTTGTAGATATTTCGAGTTGTAGATATTTCGAGTTGTTGATCTTTCGAGTCGCGCGACCGCGAGTCAGACGTCAGTCCGTTTAGGGGAGACGAAAAATGCAAATCTGTGTTGTGAAATAGAGTAGGTCGAGACCACGATTAATAAAGAATTAGTATTAGAAACGACAACACTCGTACCTAATGGTAGTTCTATTTGAGTGTTTTTTGTGTGTGATTTACTAGTATGATGAAGTGTTTGTGCTAGTCACAGCACAAGAGTTTGAAAGTGACATCATGAGCCGTACCGCTAGTCACCTCAGCATTGTATATTCAATTTCATCAACATTGTAAAATCATTAACCTCAGCGTTGTAAATTCATAACCTCAGCATTGTAAAATAACCTCGGCATTGTAAATTCAATACCCTTAGCATTATATATTCAATTAACACAGCATTGTAAAATCAATTACCCCAGCATTGTAAATTCATCATAAGTAACATGATCACTGACATTAAGATGGTATCAACAACACAAGCAGCCCGCGGATCAGACTCTCCTATTGCAAAGTTTGGTAAATATGACTGAAAATTTCAAACCTCAACAAAGACATTAATGCCGTAAAGTAATCAATCTCTGTGTGTGTGTGTGTGGGTGGGTGGGTGTGTGTGTGTGTGTGCAAGCATGGTGTGTGTTCACTGGGTGTATCTGGATTAGCGTGTACAAGTGTACTTGTGTGAATTAGGAGCATGCAGCTGTTTGCGTATGAATGAATACAAATTAAGGTTCTTAGACATTCAGAAAATTTTGTAGAATGCATGTTTTTATTTAAATTTCAAGAAAATTATCTTTTCTCTCTTCTTTCAGCACTGTTGATGGAAATTTAATAATTCTAAAGCGTATGCAATAAATGTAATGTTAGTTCTTACTCTGGTTCTTCCATTCATTCTACGAGTAAGATTCTCTACGAATCGTCCAATTGGAAGTATAACTTCTCGAATAATGGTAATGAATTATAATTGCGAAACTATGATTACCAGCTTAACTTATAATATTCAACTAAATCAATGCAGACAGACATGATCATCCAGCGCTGCTGTAGGCGGTATGTGGGTAACAAAAAGGAACAATTAATAACTTACATTATGAATTATTTCGTACCGACTATCACCGCTGATGTGAGACAGTCTGTTGGGGTATAAGTATGTCTCAGTAATGGACCCAGAAATATACTGAATGCCGCCCATTTAATTTCAATTATGATTCAAAAAGTTCCTTGGCACAGCCGCACCACTATAACTAACCTTATTGGATGTAGTGAGGTGATATTTTACAACATATTTTACAATGAATTCCTAATCAAGCATCAAATGACATACGTACATCAACCAGTACACTACATCACTCTGTAAACAAGTTATTTGTTTGATATTATGAAAAGTGAGAATAGCGCCTTCATTAGCGTGACATCTGGACGTGATCTCCTTCGCAGCGTGCAGCCAGCGTGGACTGTATTCAAGTCATCATTACTATTGCGATTACGGCAGCTAAATGATTTTAAAATGCGTATTGTGAGCCATAAGTTGAAATACACTGCATTATTACAAGCGGTATATGTAAAAATCCTTACACATTTCATACCTGAAAAAATTATTTATATAAGCTTCACCTTCTTAGCATTACCAAAAAAGCATTAACACAACCAGCAGGCCAATCGGACTCGACCCATCGCAAGATATCAGATGAGCCCGTCAGAAATGCAGTTAACATTTCAAACAAAACTGCATTCTTAGTACGGTCTAAGAAATTATTCGAACAACAAAACTCTAGCAATTATTTCAAAGTATAAAGCTTATTGTAAATATATCATTTATTGTTTTTTTTTGTAAGGTTGTGTTGAAGAAACGCGTTTGTGCATTTAGCTGTAAAATGCGCCAACACAGCCCATCGTTCGATTCTCTTTTATTCCAATTCTTTTGTAAAACCCCTCCTTTTGAAATACATTGCTTGAGTTTACATGTTTGATTTTAGCAATGATTTTGCACAAAGCCTGGTATTTTTTGCGCTCGAGTCAACGAGCGGAAAATTAGTTTTAGTGTATTTAGGGAGCGAAATGACTACAGTTTTCTGTGTGAAAATCCGAGGTTCAAAAGATTTGTGGAAGTTATGAGGGAAGTAGTGGAACTCTTCGATTATTCTGCTATTTCTTATATTCGAGTGAAATCATGCATTCAAATTTGGCATCATTATTTACGTTTCATTTTTAATTTTCCGATTATTTGTACGCTTGCACTTTCAGTACATGGAATTCGCAAATGAAACATGAAAATTTTTCAATGCAGTTCACTAAAATGTAGAAATCTTACACCTAATTTTACCATATATATACAATCACATCAGGCTTGATTTTTTGTGACTCAAATTTTGCCTAATTTAATTTTTCTTTACAGGATTCTCTCCAATAGATCAATTTTTTTACTGCTGAAGTGTATAAATGCAGAAGTTATATTTTAGAAGAATATTCTTCTAATTCACGTAATGCGAATGGAGCGATTACCATGAGGTACAATGTCTGTACACTGCGAGTGAAATGACATTCTTAAGTGATTTGTAAACAAAAACCATACTTTTGTAATTTTCCACGTTATTTGGATAAATAAAATATCAAAGTATGATCAGTTTATTAATGAAGCACCCTGAAAATATTTATACAAATACTGTCATATAGCGTCTGTAACATTTCCAGACTACTTATTTCATTGTCTGATCATAGGCCTTTTACTAAGATGAAAATTTACTGAATTAACGATACAAGGTGGAATAACTAGTCCAAAATATCATGAAATAATGTCAAACCAAGTAAAGAAACACAGCCAAGACTCTCTGGCGCAAGGCATTTCCGAACGACTCAGAAACGCCCGCGCTCAAACTTGCGAGCGATGGCAGCCGTAACGAATCGTCCCTTTTTCATTAGTGCGGAACACTCGATGAATGGAAGATATCGGGTTACATAACGACAAAAACAGCTTAATGGATGGAATCGTGGGCCTGCATGGTACCTTCAATCTCCTGACTTTGAAGACAGTCTGAACTGAGCAGCCTTCCAAACAACACGTGTGCTTCAGTGATCATCGTTTTGTGAGAAAAGATTGTTTTTGCCAATTCGGAAAATTTATGACATACTCAGTGTTCGAAATCTCCGGTGCAAAGTTATTACAAGAAACTTTGAGAGCTTAAAGGATCGACAGCCGCACATAAAGTGATGGGGCAGCTTGCTTCTTCCCCAGCTAGCTGGTGTGCTGTGAACCGGCAGAAGATTTGTGAGTTCATCCGTGAAGTGGACCATTCCATTTTGGATGTTGTATCGCCTGATGATGAGGCCTACTTCAGTGTGGTGAGTGCACCCATCATTTGTTGACGATTGTTGTTCATTTTAGACGATGAAGTTACTCACTTAGTCTTTTTCCGTATAATTTAAATTAACAGCAGTGTTCATGGTACACAGCGATGTTATACTTTTACATAGAATAAGTGTAATGGTAGTATAAGTAAAGCGGTGTGGGAAAATTAACCTGCTAAGCAGCTTAAAATTTAACACAATGAATTTTTCCTTTATAACTTAATGCAAGTAGATATAATTGCAAAAGTAGCCACCACGTGCTTGTAATTAAGGGAAAATTGATTGATTTTGTCTTACTGATTTTGCAGATTTGACGAGATAGAACATAAACCAATTTTGACAACACTTTCATTTGACGGTCCCAACGGCACAATGTCCGATTCGAAGTTAATGAGTTCACGTGTCTAATTAGACTCATCAAGTGCTCAGTTGAGTGATCGGTAAGAATTTTCGTCAATAATTCAATAATCATTGTACACGATGAAAATCATCTTATTTTAAATGACACGTCGAAACCATTCAGAAATTGGCCGATAAATTCATTTTTCAACTTCCATTTGGGTGTTCACAGCTCTAGTTCTTTCCATTTCCTTCAGTTGTGTGGGTTGGTCTCAGGACTGAGAAATTTCTGTGTGCAACAATGGGGAAGAGTAGGTCTTTATGAGTTGACTACATCGGACTCTTCATTATTAGGCTCTCAAATAAATACAAATACAGTTTGAAAGTATTAGGTGAAGTTAGTGCTGCGATATTACCTTTTGTGTTATACAATATTCTAGTACTTGTTAAAAGTCAAGTGTTAAAAATGAACTTCAAAATCAGTCGGTATATCAGGCCTCCGGCTTTTTCATAATTTTCCGATAACTATTTCTCACCGAGAATTACGCAGGTTTTCAAATGTTTCCAATTTAATTTTTAGAAAAAATTTTTTTACATTTTTTATACAGTGTTTGTACAAAATGCTGCAACAGAATGAATAAGGTATAAAAAATCTGCTCCAGCTTCCGTAATTTATTATGCTTAATAAAGGGTTTTACACCAATTTAAGATTAGGTGCTCAAAATCTGCTGCAAGGTTGAAAGTCCAAGATAGGTCGGTGCAGAAGAGCGAGCGAACACCATGCAGACACCGGATTCGCCGCAGCTGGCACAGACCCGAACAACCTGGTTGACAACAAATTACACGCATGTAGTCGAAGTTTGTAGACGACTGGAATTTTCGGGATAAATTTATAGGTCAAGGTTTATAAAGTCTTTGAGACTCTCATCAAGTTTCAAGTTTCAAAGTTTTATAGAGTTTTTAAGTATTCAAGAAAGTTTTTAAGTATTCAAGAAAGTTTTTAAGTATTCAAGAAAGTTTTTAAGTATTCAAGAAAGTTTTTAAGTATTCAAGAAAGTTTTTAAGTATTGAAGAAAGTTTTTAAGTAAAGTATTAATTTCATTTGCGGATAAAATATAATGAGGAGCAAAGCACCCAAATCTCACACTAGCCCCCGAAAAGACCTTATTTCACTAGAAAAGGACGAACCTCCGAGGGCCTCGGGTGTCTTCCGCCCATGCGACGCCAGTTGCCTGTTGCCGTCCTCTCGCTGCTTTTGGTTTACAAGCTCATCTTGTTGTAAATTTCTTCAGGTTTAAAATTTCCCCAGAGAATTTTGGGGTCCAGGTTGCCGAGTTGAAAAAACCGTAGTAAGTTTCCGAACCGTTGAGCCTCCTGCCGCTGATAACGAAGAGTATCTCGAGGAGAGTCCTGAAGAGTACCGAAGCCCAACTGATAATGACCGGACCAAATAGCAGCTCTGACGCTTGACCGGACTGACACTCGGTTCAATAGACAGCAGTTGCGTTGAACAGCAGCTCAATCGGTTCTGGTACGGGACTGCGTGGAAAATGAGAACTTCGAACGACATCAGTTTTTTGCGGTGGATAAAAGTTCGAAGCTAATTTGGTCTCAAGGGGGATGCGAAATTTGAATATACTTTGTCTCCTCAATAATTGACTGGTTTATTTTCAATAGTATTAATATTTACTGATTAATTAGTTATATCCTTTGACTATATACCAGGTATATTCTAGATTTTATTTCAATTAAAATCAACTTAATCTAAGCTGCAGATATTCTGCATAGTGTTAGTATATTTAAGTAACTATAAACTCACAACCTCTGAAAACAATTGTCATAGTCTAAAAATCACTGGATTTAAAACTTTTTCATTTTCTGATGGAAATTGAAAATAAATTTATCGATTTACTCCAAAATTTCCTGCTTCGTTTGAATTCATGTCACGAAGAAATGTTCATAGAACAATTCCATGAGAATACCTATCATTTTCTGTTATTTTGTACGATACATTTGCATTGGTTCTGTTTTTTAACTGTAACCATACTAAAATCGAATCACTCCTTAATTGAAACTCCTTTTTGTATAAAATAGTAACGAAATATTTTTGGCTCGATTTCTTTCAAAATATTTGTATTAAATCATATCCCATTCATCTTTCTATTTTTTCTCTATGCTCAAAGAAGCAGCTTTTATTTAATCGATTAAAACTACATGATTATTTTTTACCAAATTTTAACGTTTTATCTTCGAAGATTAAACTTTTTTGCAATGCACAAGGTATTAGAGATGAAATTAAAATGCAACAAAACTACACTGAAAGTTTATTCAATCCAATGAATGTTCAGACGTTGACCGTATTTTTAGCGTTTATGCTTGTGTAATCAAATGAACAAAAGCAGAGCATCCAATTTCATCAATTTATTTTTTTTAATCAAAATTTACACTGGGAAAACGAATAATTTGTTATTTTGTCTAGAAATAAATGATGAACTCATCAATGAGTATTTGTACACAGCCACGTAATAAGCCTAGATTGAACCTAGCATTGATTGTCTGTATTTTCTTCCATGAACTGTAAGTTGTCGACCATTTAACTAAACAATTTTATTTGTCCTCAAGACGTCGCCACAGCCCAACGGAGCCACCAGCACCTCGTCCCGCCGATGTGCTTCCGCGAGCTACGGAGAGTCATGGGTACCGCCCTCTCGCATCCATCCCTACGTCAAGTGGGAGCCCTGGTGTCCGTGCTGACCGTTGTTTTGGATGGCGGTGATAGTATCTATGATGGGTACACCCCGACTTCTCCTTATCCTCTCGTACGGTCGATGAAATGGTACCTTTTGGACGTTGTTAAGGCATTAATCTTGGCCTGGAGCGCATCACGTCACCTCTTCTCTATGACGGGAACGCCATCGCTCGCCTGAGGGACGTCGCCAGGTTACTCTTCCTCTACAACGTGATGCTCTGCGACCCCCTGTATGAGGAGATGCGCTCCGTCGTGGCTGACGACCCTCACGGCAGGACCCCCTTCTACAGCGCCGTCCACATGCAGAATCTGGTTGCCAACTTGGTCTTCGCTTTGATTCTGCAAGGGGCTTTTGCTACCAGTCCCCTCCAGCTGCCCATCACGCCCTGCTCTACGGTGGAGGAGATGCTGGGCTACGGGATTCCGAAGACCTGCGCAGTTTGCCAGGACGCCATTAATGATGACGACGAGTTCTGCGTGCTGTCGAGCTGTCGCCACCTCTTCTGCGACCGCTGCGCCTCATGCCGCATTGAGAATAATTCGCTAAGCGACTTTCATTTTATTGCTAACTGCCTGCAGGGAAATTAGGCACGAAGTGTTGACTGCATCCATGTCTCAATGTGGCACTCAGTGAGAATGGTAGATGCTGTTTAATTTATATAGTTTTATCGATATATCATACGGCATTACAAAATTTTTGGGTGATTAAAAACTTTACTTACAATTTATTTTTTGTGTATGAGATGTATCAGACTATTAGCAACACAGTAGTTCGTATCTTCTCCGAAAAAGATTAATCGACATTACAAATGCATATTGATTTATAATTCACTCAGTTAGGAATGAATAAAAAAATATATTTTATGATCATAAACCTGAAATATGGGCGGGAAACGAAATAATTTTATGTTCATGTTATGAGTGCCTGATTCGATATTTTGTTGATGATTAATTTTACTCATGAGTGCCACCGAAAGAAACGAAACCAGGCTTATTGTTTATCTTTTTTAATTTTATGACTTACACTGTTCCAAGGTTGAAGCTTGACAGGTGAATTTTGTCCTGCTTGCCCCTACTTCCCGTTAAACAAAGAAGAGTTTTTATTTTTTCATAGTCTTTCAGTGTTGTCAGATGAAAGTTTGCGCAAATTTCAATCAAAAAACACAGTAATTAACTTGAGCTTAAAAAAACGTATCTACCCAGGATGAGCTGACAAACACCGATCAACTTGGTATTGTTTTAAATCTGTACTCACGTTGATATAGACCAGTTTAATGTAGAAACGACGCTACGCGGCACGTTAACTCTTGATTGCAGTCATCAAATTACTTCTGGTAGAACTAGTGTTCTGTGTGACTCACGTATTGATGGTTAACATTAAGATTCGATTTTCCCTTCCAGGCCCTATAATAGGATTGGAAATGATTACTTTGCAACGTTCTTCTTCCAGTCGCCCGTGTCCGATATACGGTGCCGGCAACAGCTTCTGGATGAGCAAGCCTCCTCTGGTGGAGTTCCAGAAGCACCTGGAAGCCAGCAACTCTGCGCCTCAGCTGGACGAGGACTTCGGGTCTCAGACTTCGGGCTGCCTCAAGTATCTTTCAGGTTGTACTGATAACTAAACCCGAAGTATGGATACCCTTTGACCTTCTCGTGATGATGATCGTGGCCTTTAACGACTAATTACGACAGGCTCAACCGTTTGAGTCAATCTGTAATAAATTACGAAGTAAACTGTGTACTGCTGTGTTGTCTGTATCGCGTTGGAGCCAAGACCGATGGCGCTATTTTAACCACGAACAAGACAATTTGTTGACTCATGCAGTTTCTTGCTAAGATATATATGCCAAACATAATTATATGAATATTTATCCGGAATGTTTGTTATTTATCTATCCTATTCTATTCTTTCTTGGAATTACACATACGCCTTGAAATTTCAAGCTTTAGTTTTCAAACTAAAATGATTGATTTGCCTGACGTATGAAATGTTATACAGCATCATTTACAAGAGTTGTTTTGTCGTTTTTGGCTTAAACTAAGAAAAAATTTGCCCTGCTGGTATCTCTCAATTTTTTATTCAATTAGAGTCCTAATTGCGTTGTTGTGCATTTTAGCGTCGCTGTCAATATTGCTTCTGAGCCTCGGAGACTTCGTGTTTTGTGCGTTAATGTTATTGACCAATTTGCTGTTGAAAAAATTGCTCATGAAAACTGGATGATGATTTACCTTTTTGGCCGTGTGGTATTAATGCGACATGATATTAATTTGTGAATGAAAACTACAGCATTCCATGTAAGGAGATTAAAGCAAGGAAATATGGAAGCCTGTTAAAATCATATATGTTTTAGGTCAAAGTGAGTGACATCTCCGGTTTATCTTTCTCAAACCGTTTTTATTCAGTAACTAATACCTTACTTATTTGGTCAATGATAATCAATTTCCACTTATAATGCTTTGTCATTACACTTCATGTTTTGCACGAACTTGTGAGACGTACACAGCAGACTAGAATGAGCTAAATTACTGTACTGTGATACGGGAACACGTCATGCAGTCAGATGTAATATTATTACTATTATTAATTGCACTCAATGTTCTGTTACGGACATAACTCAATTCGTTTCAAAAAGCGTTGGATAATTCAGCATAGTATTTAGTGCGGCCAACGGAGATAACAATACGTAATGAGCAATATTAGTACAAGTGTACAAGCGTAACATTGTAACTATGTCGAAAATTTTTGAGGTTCATTGATTCAAGAGATTCTGATTTTTTTAATAGAAATTCGTGCGGGCGATCATTGTTTCGAGCTGAGTAAAATTTATTCTGCAAATCAAAAGTACGCATCAATATTGTCGATAGAACCTTCATGCATGTATTATCCACCTAAAAAATAAATTTCAGTCTTAATTTCTGCGAGTTTTGCCTAAATTTGAATTTCTGTTTTTTTATATCACACATCGAGAGATGTTTTAAGGTATAAAGCTGTAAATAGCGTTAACGGAGCATGACGAATGAACATCACAGAACGAAGAACTTCTCCACGAACGTACTGAGCGCCACAAGGTTCATGAGCATGTAAACTTTTCCATTATCATTGTGTTCTGATAGATTTCAATGCTCGAAATAGGGTTTCTGAATCTCTTCGTTACGCACATCATCCAGGATGTAAGTGTAGCGGTAAACAGAAGTTTTGTTGAGGTCTGAGTGAGTTGATTAATGAGAGATAAGTACTTCCATTTGTTTAAATTGAATATTCCAAACATTTTACCGACTTCTCTGATAATTATCAGTCCCGACTCACAAATTCGTCTCGTGGGCTAATTGACCTGGAGATTTAAAAATGAGGTCTGGTTTGTTGCGTGGGATGCGTCAACGTGGCTCCAGTGAGTATGTCGTCAAACATTACGTGGTTGCAAAATCATGAAACTCAGCTTGTTGTATTTTCAGACTTTACTCTGCTAACTAATTTTGTGAAATGCTAGTACGAGACACTAGCACAAACATACAAGTAAGTTACACTATACTGAATGTTTCACGGAATTTAAAACCCTATGTTTGAATGGTAGGTACCCACATGCAAATTTACAACCTGATTTAATTTTTTTGGCATAGAGCAAGACAATTTTTTTTATTAAAATGAAATTCTGGATAAAGCTTCTCGAAACATGCGAGTGTTTCCATAACACTAGTACGAACAAATAATTTAAAATGATAACAATACCAATCATTTTAAGGTAGATGTAAATTTGGTAAGCGTTTGAGTCTATAGGACGTAAGAAGGTGCACCTTGCCTGCGGCAAATTTTAGGATGTGAATAATTACCAAAAATATTTCTGAACCCGGCCGTCAACGTAGGACGTGAACAGGAATGGCTGCGAAGGCCCCCAGACCTCATCCCTTGTGACGTTTTTCTGTAGGGACTTCTAAAGAATAGAGTTTAGATCACTTCATCGCTGAACTTAGATAATTTATGAGAAAATATTTCGACAGGGTTCAATTCGCAGATAATAAGGCAAACCATGAAATAAAATTGAATAAATGGAAAATTCGTTTGGGAAAATAACCACTAACTACAATTAGATAAATGTCCTTTTTAATTCAGAATTTGAAAAAGATCTTGTTTTAGAAGTATATATAATGCGCTTTCACATTTTCTTCAGTATTCAATTTATCAAATAAATTCCTGTGGCTTTTTTACCATAAGCGATTATTGGTTCCAAAAAGTGTTTAGGACACCCTCTTATCTTTTAAGTAGCTGTAACCAAAAGTTTTGTGGTATTGAAGCAGTTATCATCTATTTTCGAAAGAAAACAATCAACACAAATTGAGCACGACCTCATTCAAATCGGATAATTTACCAGCACGTGAATTTCAGTCAAGCAAAGGACTCGTGTGTCTGAGAAACACCTGCTGTAACATTGAACTGATGGCGAAGTGAAGTTCCTACATACTTCCCCCATGACTTTGTCGAGCATATTATAAATGTAGAAATCACACTTCACCAGTGGTATTTTTGTATTTTCTTTCCAAAAATTATTTCATCGCGTTGCTCAATCTTCGTTGAAAATTTTTTCACAGAATTTATTTCATCAGACGAAAAAAAAAACAAGGATACATTTTATGTTTTTTAAAAAGATGATTGATAACGAAAATGATGTAATAAATCATAGTCTCAAATATGTTAACCAACCAAATCAATTCAGACAGAGAAGATCATTCAGCCCTGCTGTAGGCGACGTGTGGGTAACAATAAGGTACAGTCAACAACATTTATCCTGATCTATTGTGTTCCTAATGTGTGGCTGTCTGTTGCGGTAAAAGTATGCCTAAGTATTGGACCACGGAATGTGTTGAATGTTGCTCATTCGTTACCAATTTTGACTCAATAGGTTACTCCTTAAGGCCCTATTACACGGGGCAACACTTTGCCTCGGTTACGGCAACTGAAATGACGTAACTTGTGGGTGCGCTATCACACTAGGCAACCAGTGTGGCGTTGCCAATTGCAGAGGGAGGTTGTAGCTCGCAGTGACTGCGGCATTTGACATCTTAATTTCATCATGAAATGAAAAGCATTAAGAACGTATACAAAACTTAGATCCTGTTCTGCGCTTTTAAATGTCCTTGCATTATTTATTGTCTCTATTCTCTAACAATGGATGAGGTTGAAGGGTCATACGACTATTGATTCAACATAATTCTTTTGATGTATTATTGCCTTCCAGGAAAATAATATTTAATTTGTGAGAATGAATGTTAAATGCACTATTAAAAATTTCATACTGTAATAAATTTTTAACATCTTTTTTACAGCTCATATTCGCATATAAATATAATAATTTGTGTTTTCATACCGCACAGAAATGAACAAAAGGAACAGTAATTTAATTAATTAACACTATGACTGCGGCAACTAAATATAAAGTTGAACACCAAATTCAAATTTTAAGTCAATTGTAGTAAACTATTTTGAAAATACCAAACATGAACTGGATCGTGCCTTCATTTAGCTTTGATTAAATATTTATGGAAATAGAGTTTGCGTCGGTGAGCAGCATTATGAAAATTACCTCCGTGTACCACCGGTGGCGCAAGTCGCAGTCAAAGTGTTAAGCACATTCATTTGGCATATTGATATAGTTAGGTTCAAGCCTAAAAAACATATTAAATGGTTTGATCATTAGAAGCTGAATAAATTATTGCTTATTTTTCTACCCGCTACTTATGATAGAAAATTAAAAATGAATGCACATTCAGTTACCTGACTTCATAGAGTCAATTTTTTTTTCCTGACACTTTTGTGGCAGTTAGTAATGTTTTTCTTATTCGATAGTTACATCATATTCAGCTAAACTATTTAAGCTTATAAACCTGTGGATTATTCTTTTTCAACTTTCTGGCCACTTTATTTATCATAAAATACTAACTGATAAACATTCCAATATATGGAAAAGTTACAGCATTTGAAAATGAAACGTCACGAATGTATGGTAAATGGTAATATTCCGCTTTATTTTGTACAGAAATTACGACTAATTATATGCCTAAAATGATACTTAATTGCTTATATAACACTTTTTAGCATTCCATATTATAGGACACTGCGCCATTTATTAACAATTTGAGTGCGACGTGCGCCACCGGTAGTACACGGAGGTAATTTTCATAATGCTGCTGACCGACGAATAGTCGCAAACTCAATTTTCATGAATATTTAATAAAAGCTAAAGGAAGGCACGATCCAGTTTAATCTTGGTATTTTCAAAAAGTTTACTATAATTGACTTAAAATTTGAGTTTGTGGTGAACTTAACACCTAGTTGCCGCAGTCAAAATGTTAAATCCTTCGACTTTCTATTGAATGGTGGACCGAGTTTATGTTGGCTCAGTGGGAGGCGGTGTTTTATAGCATAGGATATTGATGAAAGGCTTCTATTATCAATTGTTTAGCGGATCGAGACCATAGTGAACCAGACGGAGACGGTGTCGCAAACATCCTCACACTACGACGCTCAGTCGAGCACCATATGGAGGGAGCATAGCGCACTCCGATCGGGCTCAATTTGGCTGCAAAAGTTGAAACACTCGGGCACGCTCCATGCCCGATTCTGAGCCAACCACAGACGCTTGGCTGAAGTTGCTCCACCCACCTTCCCTACAACCCTTCCTCTCAATGGCTCTCATTTTCCAAAGCAAGATTAGTACCTCACCACAAGTCAAAGGGTGAGGTGCGCGTGCAAGTCGCTCTAATTTGTTATAATCAAGGGACTGTAATCTTTATAGTTTTCAACTTTGAATGCATCTTTGCTAGTAATTTTGATATTATTAAGTGTCTTCAAGTGAGGAAACACAATTTATTATCTTTCGGAGTCTTAGAATCCCAAATTAATCATTAACGACTGAATGATTAACTAAACAGCTGGAAGAGCATTCAGCGAGCGCGTGCGCACTCTAGCGTAGTTGGTAGGTAACTGGCTTCCGTGCTGACGTCACACTCGCGAGACGGCTATTGGTTACCACAGACACAGGAGAAATCTCAAAAACTGGTTCTCTTCACAGACGGCTATGCTCCCTCCATATATACTCCCTCCACGTCGAGCACTGCCACTGCTCCGTCGCTCTGAGGTGCACGATTCAGGCACGAGGTTTTTACAGATACACAGAAGTATAAAATTTATTATTGGTGCGGTACACAGAGAAATAAAAAAACTTAGACGGTTTTCGCGTTCAGATTCCAAGGTAAATTTAATATTAGGATGTTGAGCATTTAGGTAATGGAGGAACAAATTATTGCATGCCAGATGCTTGTTTAAAAAGAACAAAAGTGTCGTCAACATAACGCTTTTAAAAAATTGGACGGAAACTCGGTGGACAGTTTTCTAGCCAAATAGCTTCATAAAAACACATGAACAATTAGCAAATGTAGGACCAAGGGATAAGCCCATTCCTAGTCTTTCTATTTGTTTGTAGAGAGATCCGTTAAAAACAAAAAACGAGTTGTACAAGGTGATTTCCAGCAGTGATTTTAAAATATTTTCTACTCAAACCTATGACTAAGGAAGATTGACTAGAGAATAAAGCATTATGGCAAATTTTAATGGTTTCAGCTAGGGGGATATTGGTCTTGAAAATGAAATCTGGAGAAGGGTCACCAAAGGAGAAAAACTATATGCGGCAGCCATGATTTTACTGAGCATAGGTACGAACAGTAAAAATGAATAGAACATTAAATGTATGGCTTGGCCGGCACGGTTCGCCTCGATGACGTAGCGGTGGGAGCCCGGAGTTTTAGCAACGGGCCAGCGCGGTTACCCTCCGCACTCCTCCAGTTCGCTCCAAGAAGTCTGAGCCAGTACTCGTACCTTTAAGAGAAAATATAATTATAATATTTGATTTTTATACCTTGCAGGGAAACTAAATGGTCATGCTGACGCGGCTCACAAAACTTTAGGAAAGAGTTAAGATTACTCTATTTTACGAGCCTGCAGCAGCTGAACAATATTAGCCCAAACAATGGCATTTAGCTAACCAGCTAGACTGGTTGCTAGGTTACAAAAGAGTTTAAGCTTATTTGAGCCTAAGGTTTAAAGTTATGTACGGCTCAGACAAAATTTAATTTATAATATCCGTTCGCACTGGCAATTATTAAAATAATCGACGCACTGAGATGGAAAGAGAACACCGCACTGGAATTGCTTTCCAACTCACCATAAAGGACGTGCTTAGAAGGCCGTTCCTCCGTGCAGTAGGGCTCAAGAGACGTGCGCCGGCCGAGGAGTGCCGCTGAGCCGCTGCAACGCCTCCACTGCGTGAGGCGAAGACAGAATGGCGCGAAGTCGCTGCAGGAACTTCTCCTTGCCGCGCCGGGCCACGAGAGCGCAGAGCTGCCCCGGCTCCAATCTTCGGTTTGGAGCTTCACGAAGAGCTTACATGGTTATGAAGAAGTTCGTATTTTCACGATAGTTGACATCCAATTTTTCTTCATAGAATAATAAACAAAAATAGAATCTCGAATGAAAATGTCTTACGTCTAGGTCCCAGGTAAACGACGATGATGTCCCGAAACCAAGGAGAGCTATTGGAGCTTCCTTTCCTGGTGACCGAGTGCTGAAGCCTGAAGCGCTAAAGTGCTTCCAGCTCTCAAGTGTTGAAGCGCCTCAAGCGCCGAAACCTCCAGCTCTCTGAAGTCCTGCAGAATCTGATAATTTTCGGTAGAGCTCGTTTGCGTTCTTAATCTGAAGGTGACTTAAGAAGAAGAGCGGTAATCAAGAACAGCAAATGTGTCATGGTTAGGCTTGTTGGTAGACAAGCCCAGCACAAGCGTTAACTCTTTCCATAGTGCGTTTAAATTTAACTATTGAAATTAGATTTGTTTATATTGGTGTCACAAAAATTAAACTTACATTTTGCCCATGGCTCGTTTTATTCTACAATTGGTGAACAAATTTTCTATATCGAAAGAGGCCATGTAGCAACAGTTAGCGTTATCATGAGCGGTAATGCATTCAATGAATTCAGAAAAATTTGATACAGTATATTCATTAACACAGAGTGGATTAAGAATTGGGACTAAAGATTAGGCTAATCGATAAGTTGCGCAATTGTAAGCTGCGAATAAAGGCCGAAACGGGAAAGATACCGCGAAGTTAGGTTTATGAATCTTGGGTAAACCGTAAAGAATGCCAGGGCCAGTACCAGAGGACAAGAGCTGTTTGTAGAGGTCATCATTGAGTCAATTTAAGTTTTTTAGTTTGCGGAGAAAATTGTTCACTTTATCTTTAATCCGCAAAGAGTACTTCTTGATACATTCTTGGATTGGAGTGAATTTAGTTGAACACTTTGTGCACTTGTGCACTTTAGTTGTGCACTTTCTCAATATACGTATTTTTATTCAAGAGGACAACAGCTTTCCCTTTCTCTGGTTTGGTTACAATAATATCTGGATTGGAAGCAAGCTCTTTAAGCTCTGAAATGTCATTGCGCTTAATAATGAGAGAAAAAATCTTAAACGGTTTAAATCCATAAAAATACCGAACAGAAAAAGACCGAAGTTGTCCAGAAACTTCACGCATTTTGTCATGGTGAGGAAATTTCTTGTCTAAAATGAACGCTAATTTTTCAAACGAGAGAAAATATTTGTAAAAATTAATTCGATATACAGGTAAACAAAAATCAAGACCAAAGGCAAGTAAAAATCTGAGACGGTTGCTTAGGGGCACCGAACTGAAATTATGGGCTACAACGTTTGAATCGCAGGGCCTAAGGTGATTTTGTTTACCTAAGTGGTTCAGTTTGCGCTCATGAGTTTCAGAAGTTTTCGCAACAAATACTTTCATCTGTTCACGAACCACATTATAAATCAGGGCACGAGTCACTCCAGGGAAGAACAACACAATGGCACTTTGACATTCGGAGAGGTCTGCTGTCAATGTGAAAATCCTTCTCTTTTTATAATTTATTTTTCTTGTGAGTAGATTTGCTCGCCAAGTCTTGTAGAAGTTGCTATCTTGTAGAGACCGTTTAAAAGTTTGAAGCGGAGAAATTTAGGCATGATGTTATACACCTTGCACTCACAATGGAACTTTTGATACAGTTTCCTTTTTTCGAGCTTCCGTGTTGTGCCTTTATATCTGCGATAGAGCTTGTAAGCTTCTTCACCATAATGATTACGAATATGATTAGGTACATCACGTTTGCGTAGCAACTTTAAAAGGAATGATACATCAAAGAAGTATTTTAAAAACATTTAGTTCGAACGTTTCGAGCACTAGGCTCATTCTCAAAGAGATCTGCAAATACAAAGACACAACATAAGCACAGTTCACAAAAAAAAATTCATTTATTGACAGGCTGAAGACAGCCTAAGCCTGTCTATTGACAGGCTTCCTATTTCATTGCTGTCCATTTTTTTATTCTCCTTTAGCCTGTCAATATATGAATTTTTATTTGTGAACTGTGCTTATGTTGTGTCTTTGTACTTGCAGATCTCGTTGAGAATGAGCCTTGTGCTCGAAACGTTCGAACTAAATGTTTTTAAAATACTTCTTTGTTGTATCATTCCTATATCTGTACACATCTATACACATTTTCATACATACGAACGTCACATGTGCGTACACACATGTACTTAATATTTACATACAAGCAATCATATTGCATGTGCATACTATAAATACGTCTTGATGTAACGCAAGATAAGATAATTAGCAACAAAAATTGCTGACTTCTTTTCCAGTAAGTACTGCAGTTCACATTTATTGTGTAGACACAAGATAGTGAGCTATTTTAGTTTGGAATTCTCTCAGTGTTTGAGGAGTTTTGATGCTCTAGGGGAGTTTGTTCCACAGTAAGGTGCCTGATACTGACAGAGTATTCTGCCCAATGTTGGATGAACGGTATTTGATTAAGACATCACGTCTTCTATTCGGATTTTGGTTGGTGACGGTAGGGAGATGGAATTCCACTATTTCAGCATTGCTTTGATAATAATGTAAAGAGGAGAATACGTATTTGGCTTTGTGCGTCAGAAACCTTTCCCGAATAGGAGCCCAGCCGAGCTTATTCAGGAGAGGTGTTACGTGATCATTCTTTTTGAATTTCCCGTTGCATACAACCTTAGCTGCAAAATTCATGCATTTTTGTAGATTTTTTTGAAGATGTTTCGGTATATCTCAAACAAACCAGGCTACAAGAGTCAATACGTGATAAGGCCAAAAATTGAACGGCCAACAATCTAGATTCTTCGTCAAACATAACTTTTATAGGATTAAAAAAAATTAAGTCCCGTGAATTGTTTTACAGGTTTTATCAACGTCGGATTTGAAAGACATGTTTCAATCGAATAAAATACCTAATTTTTTTTCTTTTTCTGATGGGTGAATTTTATCATTTCCAACTCTAAGAGTTAGATCTAGATTTCGAATGTTGTTTATTGAATCTTTTGACACGAAAATAATGAATTTTGTTAACGCAATGACTGCAATGGTTAGTTAAATTAAAATGCAGTTTTAAACTCTAATTTAAATTCAAAAGTTGTTAGCAATGTTACAGATACCAAACATTAACTGGGTCAATTAAATACCATGAATTAAAAAAAATTCTTACAACATTTCGTTACGCAGCAGGGAGAACTTGAGCGCGACCACCGCAGTCAACGCGTTGAATGCCTTGAGATATTTGAGTGGAGTTGGAGTTGTCATTAAATGTTTCCATGTGCAATGGAGCTTTTGGACAACTTCGATTCTCGGCTGTACGTCAGAGAAAACTACTTATTTTACCAGGAAATCTCTTAACTGTTGGACAAAATTGTTTTGAAATTCTGGTGAGAAACATGTTACTCTAATTTCTGAATATAGTTGATAAATGTACAATAACACCTTCAGATGTAGTAACTAATGGCAGACAACAACACCTGCAGACGCAGCAACTAGTGGCAGACAACACCTGCAGACACAGTAACTAGTAGCAAACAACACCTGCAGACACAGTAACTAGTGGCAGACAACACCTGCAGACGCAGTAACTAGCGGCAGACAACAACAACTGCAGACACAGTAACTAGTGACAGACAACACCTGCAGACGCGATAACTAGTGGCAGACAACAACACCTGTAGACGGAATAACTTAGTGACAGACAACACCTGCAGACGGAGTAGCTAGTGGAAGACAACAACACCTGCAAACGCAGTAACTAGTGACAGACAAAACCTGCTGACGCAGTAACTAGTGACAGACCACACCTGCAGACGCAGTAACTAATCACAGACAGCAACACCTGCAGACGCAGCAACTAGTGGCAGACAACACCTGGCAAACGCAGTAACTAGTGAAAGACAGCAGCACCTGCAGACGCAGTAACTAGTGGCAGACAACACCTACAGACGCAGTACCTCGTGGCAGACACCTGCAGATGAAGTAACTAGTGGCAGACAACACCTGCAGACGCAGTAACTAGTGACAGACAACCACACCTGTAGACGCAGTAACTAGTGGCAGAAGAAAATACTTGCAGACGCAGTAACTAGTGGTTTATAACAACTGCACACGCAGTATCTTTCCGCAGACAACAATACATGCAGACGCAATGACTAGTGGCAGACAAAAACAACTGCAGACGCAGTAACTAGTGGCAGACATCACCTGCAGACGCAGTAACTAGTGACAGACAACCACACCTGTAGACGCAGTAACTAGTGGCAGAAGACAATACCTGCAGACGCAGTAACTAGTGGTAGATAACACCTGCACACGCAGTATCCTTCCGCAGACAACAATACCTGCAGACGCAATGACTAGTAGGGCAGATAAAAACAACTGCAGACGCAGTAACTAGTGGCAGAAAACAACACCTGCAAACGCAGTAACTAGTGGCAGACAACAATTGGCAAACGCAGTAACTAGTGACAGACAGCAACACCTGCAGACGCAGTAACTAGTGGCAGACAGCAACATCTGCAGACGCAGTAACTAGTGGCAGACAACAATTGGCAAACGCAGTAACTAGTGACAGACAGCAACACCTGCAGACGCAGTAACTAGTGACAGACAGCAACACCTGCAGACGCAGTAACTAGTGGCAGACAACACCTACAGACGCAGTAGCTTGTGGCAGACACCTGCAGACGAAGTAACGAGTGGCAGACAACACCTGCAGACGCAGTAACTAGTGACAGACAACCTCACCTGTAGACGCAGTAACTAGTGGCAGAAGACAATACCTGCAGACGCAGTAACTAGTGGTAGATAACACCTGCACATGCAGTATCTTTCCGCAGACAACAATACCTGCAGACGCAATGACTAGTGGCAGACAAAAACAACTGCAGACGCAGTAACTAGTGGCAGAAAACAACACCTGCAGACGCAGTAACTAGTGACAGACAACACCTGCAGACGCAGTAACTCGTGGCAGGCAAAAACAGCTGCAGACGCAGTATTTAGTGGCAGGCAATACTTGCAGACGCAGTAACTAGTAGCAGATAACACCTGCAGACGCAGTAACTAGAGGCAGACAAACCCTTCAGACGCAGTAACTAGTGACGGACAACATTTGCAGACGCAGTAACTAGTGGCAGACAACAACACCTGCAGACGAAGTAACTAGTGGCAGACAACGCCTGTAAACACAGTAGCTAGTGTCAGACAACAACACTTGCAGACGCAGTAACTAATGACAGATAACACGTGGAGGCGCAGCAACTAGCGGTAGACAACACTCGAAGACGCAGTAACTAGTGGCAGACCACAACACCTGCAGACGCAGTAATTAGTGGCAGGTGAAAACAACTACAGACGCAGTAACTAGTGTCAGACAACACCTGCAGACGCAGTAACTAGTGGCAGACAACATCTGCAGACGCAGTAACTAGTGGAAGACAACACCTGCAGACGCAGTAACTAGTGGCAGAAAACACCAGCAGACGTGATAACTAGGGGCAGACAACAACACCTGCTGGCGGAGTAACTTAGTGGCAGGCAACACCTGCGGATGCAGTAACTACTGGAAGACAGCAACACTTGCAGACGCAGTTACTAGTGGCAGAAAATATATGAAGACGCAGTAACTAGTGGCAGATAACAACACATGTAAACGCAGTAACTAGTGACAGACAACACTTGCTGACGCAGTATCTAGAGGCAAAAAACACCTGCAAACGCAGTAACTAGTGGCAGACAACACCTGCAGGCGCAGTAACTAATGGCAGACAGCAACACCTGCAGACGCAGCAACTAGTGGCAGACAACACCTGGCAAACGCAGTAACTAGTGACAGACAACTACACCTGCAGATGCAGTAACTAGTGACAGACAACATTTGCAGACGCAGTAACTAGTGGCAGACAACAATACCTTCAGACGAAGTAACTAAAGGCAGACAACACCTATACACACAGTAGCTAGTGTCAGACAACAACACTTGCAGACGCAGTAACTAGTGGCAGATAACACGTGCAGGCACAGTTCCTAGCGGGAGACAACACTCGAAGACGCAGTAACTAATGGCAGACCACAACACCTGAAGACGCAGTAATTAGTGGCAAGTGAAAACCACTACAGACGCAGTAACTAGTGTCAGACAACACCTGCAGACGCAGTCTCTAGTGGCAGACATCTGCAGACGCAGTAACTAGTGGAAAACAACACCTGCAGACGCAGTAACTAGTGGCAGACAACACCTGCAGACGTGATAACTAGTGGCAGACAACAACACATGCTGACGGAGTAACTTAGTGGCAGGCAACACCTGCGGATGCAGTAACTAGTAGCAGAAAACACATGCAGACACAGTAACTAGTGGCAGGCAACACCTGCAGACGCAGTAAGTAGCGGCAGACAACAACAACTGCAGAAACAGTAACTAGGGGCGGACAACACCTGCAGACGCGGTAACTAGTGGCAAAAAAACACCTGCGAACGCAGTAATTATTTGTGGCAGACAACACTTGCAGACGCAGTAACTAATGGCAGACCGCAACACCTGCACACGCAGTCACTAGTGGCAGACAACACTCGAAGACGCAGTAACTAGTGGCAGATAACACCTGCAGACACAGTAACTAGTGGCAGACAACACTTGCAGACGCAGTAACTAGTGACAGACAACATCTGCATACGCCGTAACTTATGGCAGACACCTGCAGACGATAAAACTAGTGGCAGACAACAACTACAGACTCAGTAACTAGTGGCAGACAATAACACCTGCAGACGCAGTAACTATTCGCAGACAACAACACCTGCAGACGCAGTTAATAGTGGCAGACGACAACACCTGCAGTTGCAATAACTAGTGGCAGACAACACCTGCAGACGCAGTGAATAGTGGAAGACAACACCGGCAGACGCAGTAACTTGTGGCAGACAACACCTGCAGACGCTGTAACTAGTGGCAGACAACATCATCTGCAGATGCAGTAACTAGTGGCAGACAACAACACGTGCAGACGCGGTAACTAGTGACAGACGACAACACCCGCAGACGCAGTAACTAATGGAAGATAACAACACCTGCAGACGCAGTAACTAGTGGCAGACAACAACACATACAGACGCAGTAACTAGTGGCAGACAACACCTGCAGACACAGTAACTAGTAGCAGACAACACTTGCAGACACAGTAACTAGTGGCAGACAACACCTGCAGACGCAGTAAATAGCGGCAGACAACAACAACTGCAGACCCAGTAACTAGTGGTAGACAACAACACCTACAGACGGAGTAACTTAGTGGCAGACAACACCTGCAGACGGAGTAGCTAGTGGAAGACAACAACACCTGCAAACGCAGTAACTAGTGACAGACAACACTTACTGACGCAGTAACTAGTGGCAAAAACCTGCAAACGCAGTAGTTTGTGGCAGACAACACTGGCAGACGCTGTAACTAATGGCAGACCGCAACACCTGCACACGCAGTCACCAGTGTCAGACAACACTTTCAGACGCAGTAACTAGTGGTAGATAACGCCTGCAGACACAGTTACTAGTGGCAGACAACACCTGCAGATGCAGTAATTAGTAGCAGGCAGCAACACCTGCAGACGAAGTAACTAGTGGCAGACAACATCTGCAGACGCAGTAACTTATGGCAGACACCTACAGACGAAGTAACTAGTGGCAGACAACACTTACATACGCTGTAACTAGAGGCAGACAATAACACCTGCAAATGCAGTAACTAGTGGCAGACAACACCTGCAGACGCTGTAAATAGTGGAAGACATTACCGGCAAACGCAGTAACTAGTGGCAGACAACACCTGCAGACGCTGTAACTAGTGGCATACAACATCACCTGCAGATGGAGTAACTAGTCGCAGACAACGACACCTGCAGACGCAGTAACTAGTGACAGACAACACCTACTGACGCAGTATCTAATGGCAAAAAACACCTGCAAACGCAGTAACTAGTGGCAGACAACACCTGTAGACGCAGTAACTAATGGCAGACAGCAACACCTGCAGACGCAGTAACTAGTGGCAGACAACACCTACAGACGCAGTAACTTGGGACAGACACCTGCAGACGCAGTAACTAGTGGCAGACAACACCTGCAGACGCAGCAACTAGTGACAGACAACCACAACTGCAGACGCATTAACTAGTGGCAGAAGACAATACCTGCAGACGCAGTAACTAGTGGTAGTTAACACCTGCACACGCAGTATCTTTCCGCAGATAACAATACCTGCAGACGCAATGAACAGTGGCAGACAACAACTCCTGAAGACGCAGTAAATAGTGGCAGACAAAAGCGCCTGCAGACGCAGTAACTAGTGGCAGACAGCAACACTTGCAGACGCAGTAACTAGTGGCAGAAAGCACTTGCAGACGTAGTAACTAGTGGCAGGCAACACCTGCAGAAGCAGTAACTAGCGGCAGACAACACCTGCAAATGCCGTAACTAGTGGCAGACAACAACTGCAGACGCAGTCTCTTTCCGCAGACAACAATACCTGCAGACGCTGTGACTAGTGGCAGAAAACAACACCTGCAGACGCAGTAACTAGTGGCAGACAAAAACACCTGCAGACGCAGTAACTAGTTTCAGACAACACCTGCAGACGCAGTAACTAGTGGCAGGCAACACCTGCAGACGCAGTAACTCGTGGAAGCCAAAAACAGCTGCAGACGCAGTATTTGCTGGCAGGCAATACCTGCAGACGCAGTAAATAGTGGCAGACAACCCCTGCAGACACAGTAACTAGTGGCAGACAACACCTGTACACACAGTAACTAGTGTCAGACAACATCACTTGCAGACACAGGAACTAGTGGCAGATAACACGTGCAGGCGCAGTAACTAGTGGAAGACAACACTCGAAGACGCAGTAACTAGTGGCTGTCAACAACACTTGCGGACGCGATAACTAGTGGCAGACGACAACACCTGCAGACGAAGTACTAGTGGCAGAAAACACATGAAGACGCAGCAACCAGTGGCACACAACAACACCTGTAAACGCAGTAACTAGTGACATACAACACCTGCTTACGCAAAAAATAGTGGCAAAAAACACCTGCAGACGCAGTAATTAGTGGAAGACAACACCTGCAGACGCAGTAACTGGTGGCCGGCAACACCTGCAGACGCGATAACAAGTGGCAGACAACAACACCTGCAGACGCAGTAACTTAGTGGCAGACAACAACTGCAGACGCAGTAACTAGTGACAGACAACAAATCCTGCAGACGCAGTTACTAGTGGCAGAAAACACCTGCAGACGCAGTAACTAGTGGCAGAAAACAACACCTGTAGACGCAGTAACTAGTGATAGAAATAACCTGCTGACGCAGTATCTAGTGGCAGAAAACACATGCAAACGCACTAACCTGTGGCAGATATCACCTGCAAACGCAGTAACTAACTAACTAACTAACTAACTAAACTAGAGGTAGACAATACCTGCAAACGCAGTAACTAGTGGCAGACAACACCTGCAGACGCAGTAACAATGGCAGACAACACCTGCAGACGCAGTAACTAGTGGCAGCTAACAATACCTGCAGACGCAGTTATTAGTGGCAGACAACAACACCTGCAGACGCAGTAACTAGCGGCAGACAACACCCGCAGACGCAGAAACTAGTGGCAGACAACACCTGCAGACGCAGTAATCAGTGGCGGACAACACCTGCAGACGCAGTAACTAGTGGCAGCTAACAATACCTGCAGACGCAGTTACTAGTGGCAGACAACAACACCTGCAGACGCAGTAACTAGTGGCAGACAACACCTGCAGACGCAGTAACAATGGCAGACAACACCTGCAGACGCAGTAACTAGTGGCAGCTAACAATACCTGCAGACGCAGTTACTAGTGGCAGACAACAACACCTGCAGACGCAGTAACTAGTGGCAGACAACACCTGCAGACGCAGTAATCGGTGGCAGACAACACCTGCAGACGCAGTAGCTAGGGAATGACCCTGCTTCTTTGGCTGCGAATTTTTCGTTTTTAGTTTTGGTCTCATTAAATTTTTCGTTTTGTCTCAAGTACCGTTCTGTTGCTTCAAAAATGTTTCCTTCAATTTGCTGAAACGAAGGTTTATTGTTTTTTGTGATTTGCATAATATGGGTTTGAGATCGCTCATTCAATCCGTTTCTCAGGAAATACGCTAAGACCGTTTCGAGATCAATGCTAAGTGATTTGAATGAATTTATAATGGTTCGCATTTCTCCAATGAAAGAGTACGGATCACCCGAGGAAGACAACTTAATATCGGCCAATTTCTTTGTAGCAGAATATTCCTGAACTCCAGCAGAAGCGAAGGCCTATGATAGAAGATCTTTGGCAGTTTCATAGGTTTGCTCCGTAATATCCAAAGAATCCACCAGATTTTTAGGAGCGCCAGAAAGCTGACCTTTAAAATAAACAAATCTATCATAGGTACTCAAGTTATGCTTCTTTACGATGCTCTCAAAACCGTTAAAGAACTTTTCGAGGCTTTCGTGCTTCTCGTCTGAAAATTTAGGTAAAGGAACTTCTGGTAGCTCAAGTTTTTTCTTTGCCTTGACACGACTCGACACATTCAAATCAAGAGAATCTCTGGACAAATCTCTGGCAGGCTCAACACTCACTGGTTGAAATAGAGACAAGGCGGTCAAAATCTGATCCTCGTAATCCTCCTGCTCCTCGACAGTGGTTTGAAGCAGCTCGTCCTCGGCTCCATCTCTCACCATCGCCTCGAAGATCTGCTTATCCAGATCTCTGACCTCAGAACCGAGAGACTGTAGTCGCGATTTTTGTACCTGTATTTGCTGCTCACTTAACGTAGCGTAATCACGATTTATAACAGAACAAGCTTTGATTATGCGTTGGCGAACATACTAACGCGTTTTTATTAAAATCCGTTGTTCAGAGTTCCGAACATCCACCGTTGATTTTCTACCGGCCATGACTAATAAAAGTTATAGTTTTTCGACAAACCTGGAAGTAAAAATTTAGGAAATGTTAGTAAGCAGCAGGACGGGCTCCAACCACC
This sequence comes from Morinoia aosen, assembly GCA_030386875.1. Lineage (NCBI taxonomy): Eukaryota > Metazoa > Arthropoda > Malacostraca > Amphipoda > Talitridae > Morinoia > Morinoia aosen. The sequence goes on along the minus strand of CM059574.1, from coordinate 56,759,435 downwards.
AGGCGTCGCACGTACGGTTTGCTGATCCCCATACCGGCCACCATGTACAAAATGCTGCAACAGAGATTGAATAAGGGGTTTAAAAAATCAGCTCCAGCTTCAGTAATTTATTATGCTTATGAAAGGGTTTTAAGCCAATTTAAAATTAGGTGCTCAAAATCTCCTGCAAGGTCGAAAGTCCGAGATAGGTCGATGCAGAAGAGCGAGCGAGGACCATGCAGGCACCGAATTCGCCGCCGCTAGCACAGACCTGAACAACCTGTGTAACAACAAATTGCATTTAAGTTTTAAGAGTTTTAAGTATTCAAAGAGTTGAAGTGTTCAGAGAGTTTTGAAGTATTCGAAGAGTTTTGAAGTATTCAAAGAGTTTAAGTATTCGAAGAGTTTTTGGGTATGTAAAGAGTCTTTAAGTATTCAAAGAGTTTTGAAGTATTCAAGAGTTTTTAAGTATTCAAGAGTTCTTAAGTATTGAAGAGTTTTTAAGTATTGAAGAGTTTATAAGTATTCAAGAGTTTTTAAGTATTCAAGAGGTTTTATGTATTCAAGAGTTTTTAAGTATTCAAGAGTTTTAAGTATTCAAGAGTTTTTAAGAATTTAAGAGTTTTCAAGTATTCAAGAGTTTTTAAGTATTCAAGGGTTTTTAAGTTAAATATGAAGTTCATTTGCGAATAAAATATTATGAGGAGCAAAGCACCCAAATCTCACACTAGCCCCCGAAAAGACCTTATTCCACTAGAAAAGGACGAACCTCCTAGGGCCTCGGGTTTTTTCCGTCCATGCGACGCCAGTAGCCTGCTACCGTCCCCTCGCTGCTTTTAGTTTGCGATCTCATCTGGTTGTGGTTTGCTTCAAGTTAAAATTCCCCAAGAATTTCGGGGTCCAGGTTGACGAGTTGAAAACTGAAGAAGGTTTCAGAACCGTTGAGCCGCCTGCAGCTGAGAACGAAGAATATCTCGAAACGAGTCTTCAAGTGCTGCTGAAGAGTACCGGAGCCAAACTGACAACGGCCGGACCAAAAGGCAGCTCTGACGCTTGGCCGGACTGGCACTGGGTTTAATGCACTGCAGTTGCGTTGAACAGCAGCTCAACAGGTTCTGGCACGTGACTTCGGGGAAAATGAGAACTTCCACCGACATCAGTTTTAGTGATGAGAGACAAGGCGAAAGTAATTTGGTCTTATGGGGCATGCAAATTTGAATACACTTTGTCTCTTCATCTGATTGAATGGTAAATGGTAATAATATCAATATTTACTGATAAACTATTTATTTCCTATGATTATGCTCCATGTACATCCTAGATTTTACTTTAATTAAAATAAACTTACTCTGAGCTGCAGATATTCTGCAAAAGGGGTATATAGTTGATGCACTTAATGAACATTAATGATTTTTCAACCCTAACGTGAAAAGCAGAATATTTTACATTATGAATCAGTTAAACTCAATGTAAAATTTCAGAAAATCTATCTTGAACTTAACCTCTACCTAATAACTCTACATATATACAATTCAATAATCAATAATCAATTCAATGGATAGCAGGAAAAGAAGCAGAACACAAAAATTATTGAAGAACAGAATGAGAAAATACATAGCTTGGAGTCGCGTCTCCATCGCTTGGAAAAAAATGATTAGCGCCGAGACCTGGAAGATAGAAAATGTACTCTCGTCATTTCCGGGAGGGGACTACCTCAATCACACAACAACGAAAATTGCAAAGAAACAGTCTGAAAAATTCTGAAGGACATCAACATTGACCTCATTGATGCCGAATTCACGTCAGCTAACAGAATGGGAAGAAAACCACTAACTGGAAACGAAGATAGAAGAAACATCGCTTTCGAACTGAAACATTACAACAAGAAACGTGAAATTCTCTCTGCCTGCCGAGTAAATAAACCAACGTTCTATATAAATGAATATCTAATACCTTCACGAGCCAAGATCATGTACACCTTGAGAGTAGCCAAAAGAAATTTCCCGGAAAAAATCGGAACCCCGAGGACCCAGGATGGAAACATCTTCGCATTCATCCCTGGACAACCGGACTCGAGACGTCAGATTAACACGCCAGAAGAGCTCGACCAATACCTGATGCTGCAACTGGATAAATCCTCGAAACAGGTCTTGGGTGAACACCTCAATTAGGTATCAAAACATGTAACTGTGTCAAATTATATACTCGTATGTCAATAGCGCATAGAATTCTACAACTTTACACTAAACCTTCAAACTGCATAACTTCATGTCATGAATCAGTTTCAACCTCTAAAGATATATACGGCAGTTTTACCTGAATTTTGACAATCGTATGACAGATATATATGAACATTTATGACAACTGTATTGGAACTTGCAACAACACCATCAGCAATTTGTACCCACCAATATTATGATGGAATATTGATATCCACCTTGTTCGCCTTTCCTCATAAATTGTATGTAATTTTTTATCAATCAATTGTTATTATGTGGAAAACATATTAGCTGATTAGATTATCATCGTCGCTAAATTTTTTTTGAAACTTATTACCTGTTGTATGTGAACTTTGTAACAACGCCTTCAGCAATTTGTACGCATCAATTTTGTATATTGAACTCCAATATTAATCACTCTTGGCTGAGTATTGAGTGTACTCACGAAATCACGCTAGATTTCTTACTCTTTTTTATACTTTCTAAGCTAGTTTTTAGATAGGAATATCCTTTTAATCTTGACTCTGTATTTCGTTTTAAGATATAAAATAGTACTTACTGCCTACTGTTTACTAATTTTGAATGACTGATCACGCTGATATATTAGATGAAATCGACCCGGATCTCAATAATTTGAACAGAATATTTCCAAACCTAAACGACTCTGAAAACTGCAGATATACTAATATTTCAAAATTCAACGAATCTATACGAATAACCCGGCAGGATTTTTCGCTACTGTGTTGGAACTGTAGGTCACTCTATCCAAAATTGGAAGAGATACAATGCACTATTACTGAACTCAAGTATAACCTAGATGTGATTAGCTTCACCGAAAGCTGGCTAGATGACTCGACCAAAGACATGATTAAATTTGAAAATTATCATAGTTACCATTCACTCCGAAAAAACAAGCGAGGCGGGGGCATCAGTACATACATTTCTAAGCACATGAATTCGAGAATCATAGCAAGTGCAACACTGAATCAGGATCATATAGAATCATTATTCGTAAACTGTCTAGAGATGGCAAACGAGTTGTGCTTGGAACGGTGTATAGGCCTCCTACAGCCTGTCCTATATCCTTCCTTAATGAACTTAATCGCATTATTTCTCAGTTCAACAGGTCCTTCTACAATGACATAATAATATGCGGTGACTTCAACTATGATTTGCTGAAACATGAAAGCTATGAACCAATCTCTAATTTCTTAAACGCATTTCATTCTAAATCTTTCCTTCCGATCATCACAAAGCCAACACGAATAACCTCAGAATGTGCTACGCTGCTTGACAATATCTTTATGACAGACCCAAGTGATTTTCTTGCTGGAATAATTACTTCTGACTTATCAGATCATTTTCTAGTTTTTCTTTTTAAGAAAAATGTCTATATTGCTTGCACCAAAGCACGGGCTGAAACTTACTCATATCGTAAAATAAACGAATCAAATTTAGAAGAAATGCAAACCGTTCTAGAAGATTTAATGCCAACATTGCACATCACCCAACAAAACAACGATGCAAGGAGCATTGATGAAGCAGTAGTAAAGTTGACTGAAACTATAATGACCGCATACAATCAGTGTTGCCCAAGTGTAACTCGTACAGTTACCCCGAAAAATAAACAAAAGCCCTAGAGAACTAGAGACATCGTGATAAATATAAAAAAACGCCAAGCGTACCTAGCCCTCCTTTGCGCAGGGCGAATATCTAGAGAAACATATAACCGATTCAGAAACTATGTGACAAACCAGATAAGAACATCAAAAAAGAGCTACTTTACCCTCAAGTTTACTCAATTCAAAGCTGACGTTAAAAAGACTTGGCGCCTCCTTAACTCTTGTCATAAACCGAATAACGCCGATAAAAAGAAAATTGAATATATCACTCAAGATAATGTAAAATACCATGAGAAAAATGAAATTGCTGATCTCTTCAACAACTTCTTTGTAAACGTAGGGAAAACTATAGCCAATGGTATTCCAAGTGAACCTACTGATCACCTGGATTTTATGGATCATATTCGAGAACACAACTCCTTTTTCTTTACGCCTACAAACTCCTCCGATGTAATTGCGTGCATAAACAACATGAAAAATAAATCGAGTGGGTTACAAACGTTTCCAGCTAAAATACTTAAAATAATTGCTGATATTGTGGCCCCGCTGATATCCAATATTATTAACCAGTCTCTCTTACTAGGCACTTTCCCGAACTCCCTCAAAGTTGCTAGAGTAACCCCTATCTTTAGAAATGGTGAAAAAACCTGTGTAAACAATTATCGACCTATCTCCATGTTACCAATTATTAGCAAGGTATTCGAAAAAATTGTGTATAAAAAAGTGTACTCTTATTTTGAACAAAAATCATTTCTGTATGATAAACAATACGGCTTTCGCTGTAAAAAATCAACAACATAGGCAGTATTAAATCATTCACAATTCCTTTATTCTAATATAGATAACGGAGAGACTGTCTTCTCTGTATTTCTTGACTTTCGAAAAGCATTCGATTGTGTGGACCATAACATATTACTCTCGAAACTACATAGTTATGGCATTCGTGGGGTTGCTCATGATTGGTTCAGATCATACCTAACAAATCGGAAGCTATACGTTGTCATTGACGACGCAAAATCGGACCCACAGAAAATTAGCCATGGAGTTCCACAAGGATCTGTTCTTGGGCCTCTACTTTTTCTGATTTTTATCAATAATATTAAATCTATATCATTTTTTAAATTCATACTTTTTGCCGATGACAGTACGCTTTCTGTGGTCCTTCCGAACGAAAATCCCACTACGATTGCGGAGAGTATAAATAACAAACTCCATAAGGTTTCACTGTGGCTTAAAGCTAATAAAATAAGCCTTAATATCGAAAAAACAAATTATATTACATTCTCTTATGAGAAAAATATATCTCTACCGTCCATTAAAATTGGCGAAGGTGAAATCAAAGAAACCAACTCATGTAAATTTCTTGGCATCACAATAGATAAACATCTGACCTGCAAAGAGCACATCACTCATATTAGTTCTAAATTATCAAAATCCATCGGAATCCTGAATAAAGTTAAAAGTTTCCTGCCTGAAACAGTCTTACTAATGCTTTATCGAACGCTCATTTCACCATACTTGCAATACGGAATAGAAGCATGGCATGGAACTGATAAAAATAAAACCAATATAATTTTTACTGTGCAAAAAAGAGCCATCAGAGCGGTAAAGAACCTAGAACATAATGCTCACACAAATGATTCATTCAAAAATTTACAAATAATTAAACTCTCGGATCTCTACAAAATCTCCATCTGCAATTTTATCAAGAAAACATTAGCTAATGATGGCGACAATAGCCTACAACAGTTATTAACTGTGCAAACTGGTCATCACGACCATTTAACACGAAATAGAAGTAAATTCATGCTTCCTTATTATTCAAAGGCCCACTCACAACATAGTATACTATTCGTTGGAACTAAAACCTGGAACTCAATACCTGCGGAGATCCGTGAAAGTAATTCTCACAAGGTATTTAAAAGAAATCTTTGAGTCTCACTTCTTATCAGAATACTAGTCGTGTAAGATCATGTAGTATCTCAATATAGGCCTCGCAGCCGGATGTCCTAATCACATTTGGTTTGGGATATCGCGGCACCGGCGGAAGCGTCTTAACCGCAGGGCGAAGCCGACGGAAGCGCTTGTTGCGCATTGCCCTATGTCCTTATCGTACTTGGGTTCGGATGGGTCGGAAGCGCCCCTACCGCAAACGCCGCCGGATGGTACGGCGGAAGTCTTCGTTGCCCTCTAGACTTAAAAGCAAGCTGTGTGAACTGCAGTGACCAGTAGATAGATAAGTGCCTTACTGAGAGTTTCCTTCTCCTACTCGTGAAGTTAAGGCTTCAGATACGGTAGTTGAAGCTACCGATACTGTAGTTTGCAGCTACAGTTACTGAACCTCGCTCGTATCGTGATGAAAAACCACGATACTACAGATCACCAAATCAAATCCTGCCTCCTACATGTCTAGTCCTAATAATGCAATTTGCCATGAGTAATATCGCCGATTTTCAGTCTGCTCCTAAATCGTTATCGTATATACTGTTAAATATAGTCCATATGACCTATATTGTAAAATTAAACATCAATATCGAGTTCATTATCCGGTTGATCAGTCTAATGCGAAACTAGGCTAAGTGAATTAGGTTAAACATTATTGTACGCCCTAGAATAACGTAATGGTAAGATGCCCTAGAAGTCGCTGAACTTATTCGGGCCCACAGGTAGCTATACTCAACTTTGACCATTGTATTAGACTTAAGAAACATTCTACCTCTGTATCTCCTGTGGTAAATAAATTGTTTAAATTGCTTAGAATTGTTTAAATTGTACACTTGTTGAATTGCTATAAAAATTTTAGTATTATCCTGAAATTTTTTCAAGTCTAATTTTTCATAGAAATCAACAATAACTGATGACAAATTTGGTTTCAAATAACTACTTTTAAACTGCAATGAACAATCCACATCCGGAATTAAACAAGTTTATATCTAACTATAACAAGTGTGGGTGTATGGCTTAACAATAAGAGTGTAACAATCATCAATTCAAGAAATACCCATTTTAGTTCATCTCATCTTCAAATGGCATGATCACAGAACAACAACAAGAAACTAAGTAGCTTTAGAGACTGCAGATATGTTCAAATTTGGCATACGTAGCCTTTTAAAAAAAAAAGAAAGACAAAACTAGTTTACTTCTAATAAAGACCATACATAAGTTTTATTGGTTTTAAAATATCCAAACATAACAACCTTTATATCAGATTCCTACAAGAGTATTATAATACCTATTAATTGTCTCATAAATTTTTGACCTAAAAACATGAAAATGTATTCCCATTCTTGAGTTATTCTAAGCTTGATACCGCATGCAAATACAAGTAATTCAAAAGTTTAAAGACAAATGTCAGTGATATATTTATAAAAACACTTTAGTTAGTATTCAATTACATTGGAATATGTGCTTAAAATTTGCAATATCTGGAAATTACATTGAAAGTAAAATGGGTGTACTAAATAATTCTGCACAAGACTGAGAGGTAACATTCGGAACCAATTTTTCAGTGCTTACGTATCAATTAGTAGACTTGGCAACTAGTTCAGAAAAAATTCTCACCACACTATGCATTTATATTTTTTTAATTAATAATAATGGCACAAAACAAATTCATTCAAGTCATACACAAGAAAATAATTGCTGCATTATGCTAAGTAAATATTTTACAACACCAAGCTGAAGCTAGATTTGCCATCACAATATAATCCTTAACTCATAACAAGATATTGTCACAAGAGGCTAACAAAACATTCTAAATAGGTAAATCCTAGAAAAAAGCATTAGCGCTTGTCAGGTAACGCAAGTGGTTTCGAGTCCAATCTGTGATAGTTACCCATAATCTTAGACATTTTCTTTGTGTTCAGCTCCCTGTACCCCTACTAGGTCTGTTTGTCTGCGCTGATGATGCGTTTGTGTATTTACTTTAGTTAGCCCTAGAGTGCTATTTGTATTGTATTTCAACATTCCATTATTAGTTTGATAACCTTGCTAAATAGCACTAATAATTTACATGTAAGTTTGCGTTTTGTACCGTGTTATGCAGTAATTCATGTTTATACACACTATTTTTTTAAAAGGAAATAAATCACTGTTTTTGCTAAAATGTATCTCTGTATTTGAGAGGCACTGTAAAGAGATTCTGCAACGAAGAATTTATAACCTGAGGTCGAAAGAGTTTCCTTTTTCCTTTTTGATAGAGGCTTCAGTCTGAACTTGAAATTGAGGGCCGACAGTGTCGGGGCCGTTGTAACGGCCTACAATTCCCTCCTCAGTACTCACACGAAAAAGTTCAGCGCCTGTGTCCCAGACTTGTCCACTAATCTATTCAGGGTCCACCAATCCTTGTCACATACTGCCATAAGACGGCATCACTGGGATAACCAGTACGTCAAACACCATCTCCGTGCATGGTGGGTCATTACAGCCCACTCTACATGACTGGCTCATTTCAGTCACTATCTTTTACTCCAGGCACGTACAAAAAAAACTTTCATAGCTTCAATGATACTCAAATTACACTCCTGATCTAGTCCAACAATACAGCGCATACCACAATCATCTTCAGCACATATGGAATACCACTCATTCTCTCCTATACTGCTCAACACCACCTTCATGAAACTCTCTCTCTTTTGCTCATTCTTACTACACTCCAGCACAAAATGCTCAATTGTTTCCTCCCCTCCCCTATCACACTGCTGACTTAGTCTTTAATTATTATCATTCCACCAACATGTACGCCTATTCACGCTCAATGACTTACACCTCACAGCAAACAAGAGTTGACGTCCAAAACTACCATCATAGAACATCTCACACTTAGGTATTTCCTTTTCCATATACCAGTCAAGTGGAGGCATTTGCGTCATGCCAAGCTTTCACTTATTCAATCCATACTCTTTTGTTCGCCTCTCAATCTCTATTTTCCACCTCTTGCAGTCCCACTCAGGCCCTTCACCTCCAACATTTATTAAACTCCAGTCATCCACAGTTCTCGCAATTCTAACATGAATAATCTTTTGCATACTAAGTTTCCTTGCATGCCCCCAACACACTTTCTCTCAATAGCTTACACTCAGATTCCATCCAAAAATTTGCTTTAAACACCTGCTAGTCTGCATTCTCTCAAGTCTCACCTAGTAATTCAGCACAACTTTCATCATTCTTTCAGAAAATAGGCTCCCCCTAGGTCACCTCCAATGGCTTCAGTAGCTGTCCATTTTGGAGCACCCAATGCTAAACGTCCTACCTTATTTTGTATCACATCCAGCTTTTCAAGGTCACTTCCATTCCAAGCAAGAGCACTCATACCATACATGACACTAGGTACAGCAACATACTTCCACATTCCTCTCACACATTCATACTTGTGTGCTCTGTATCCGGCCACACTACTTAACCGTCCACTCCACTGCATTGCTTTTGCCACTTTCTCACCCTTTGTTCTAGTGCATCCATCTTCACTTATCATACAACCTAGATATCTGTATTCTTTTGTTCTACCTTTCCTGATTTCTCCAATATTCCACAGTCTGTCTATCAGTCTCATCACTATTTATAACCATAACCTTACTTTTATCGGCACAAGAGTTCATCTTGAAATATGTACTATTTCCATTCATAATGTCAAACATCCTTTGTAGTTCATGTCCACATTCACTAACCACAACAACATCATCAGCATACAACAAACAGCTCAGTGTCTCATTACCAACTTTCAGTTCTAAGCCACTCATTCTCAGTCAAACTGCTAATTCTTTTGTGTACAATCCAAACAACAGGGGAGACAGAGTACAGCCCTGTCTCACTCCTCTAACACTCCTACCTTGCCCTGTTTCCAAATTTCCTAACCTGTAGATAGCACGTGTGTTCTCATACAGACTTCGGACAATGTTCGCAACTTTTCTGCTAAATCCAACTTTTCTCAAAATTTCAAAGAGCCTTACCCGATCCACTCTTTCATACGCCTTTTCAATATCCAGGAATGCTAAATATACCTTCTTATCATCTTTCCTCATTCGCTCAATTATTTTACTCACCACAAACAGATTATCCTCGCCACGTCTACCTTGCCTAAACCCATTCTGTTCTTCCCCTCAGGACTCCTAGTTCTTATATTTAATGTTTCATTCTATCATTCAAAATACAAAAAAAATATAGTATATACAGTGTCAGTCAGGGCAATTGGTATATAATTTTTAAGTTCTTTCATACTCTTATGCCCACCCTTATGCAACAAAACTACATTACACTTGTTCCAGTCATCCGGTACTCTCTCTTCCATATCTCATCAAATAAACACTTCGACATATTGACTGCATTTTCTCCTCCACATTTATAGAACTCATATAGGATCCTATCAGGGCCACATGCCTTTCCATTTTTCACTTTCTTCAAAAAACTTACAATCTCTTCACAAGTGATTTTGTCTTCCATTTTCAGCTCATGTTCATCAATCAGAAAATTTATAGGTGCACCATCTGTTACCTGCTCATTCATTCCACCAATGTCCTCCCAAAATTCTTGAACTGCTTTCACCATTTGCACCCTATCTCGCACACTGTAACCATTGACTACTAATTCGTCGACTTGAACTTCACTACCTCTATCATTACCTTGTATAAACCTATATCAATTTTTTATTCCATCCGGACCTTTCTTTCTTAGATTTTCAACTTGGGATCTCTCCTCTTTAACTTTAGCCTCATTAATCATCCTCTTTACTTTTTTTGTTGGTCCTTGTACTCATTCCATGCGCTCTGCCATTCATCCTCAGTAATTCTGCGTCTTTCATGCATCTTCCTCATATTTCGTTGTTTCTTATTTAAAGTCTTTCTTCTCATTCGTTCCTCCTTTATCTCATTTGTAAACCACCTAGCATTCCCTGTACTTTTCTGGCTTTTCATTCTACCAATCTTTTGCTCTGCCACATCATGCAAGGTTCTTGCAATCTCACCATTTAGGTCATTTACATTTCCACACCCGTTCCAGTTACATCTACTCAATTCATTCCTAAATTCTTCCCAGTTTGCCATTCTTATACGCCAATTTTCTTTTACACTGCTGACCTTCTGCATTGACTACTTTCCACTCCAATTATATTCAAGCACAAGCATTTTATGGTCACTATCATTTTCAAAATCATCTTCATGTACAAACATTTCTTTGACACACTCTTTCTCTACTACTCACTATCACATAGTCAATTGCAGTGTTACACTCTCTGCTTTGCCATGTATGCAAGCCGTTTCCTATTGTGACATTCAGGTTCTCAAGTTCATTCTCATCACTAAAATCTATCAATTTTTGTCCATTTGCATTCACAGGCTCACCAAGTATACCAACATGGCCAACATGGTCTATTACGACACCTCGCCTAAAAAGGGGCTTAAGGAACCACTTTAGGAAGACAAACTATTCCGCATAGTTTGTCGTATAGAAAGACGCTGTCGCACTTCGGCGAATCAGGGAATTCCTGAGGAGCCCAAACGGACTGATTACGGCGCAGACAGTTGTTCGTCTTCCTAAAGGGGCTTTTACACGATCAATTTTTTAGTCAATCACACTCACACTCACGGACTGTGGTCAAAACACTTTCTTTCACACGTACATTCTCTTGACTGAAGTGGCGCGTCGCTGGCAAGCTTGGCAGTGCTCCGCTATGTGTTGTCGGGAGAGGTTTGTCGTAGTCAAAGTAAGGTTACTCATTAACTTTGCGGTCAAAAAGAAGAAACACCGCAATTAGATAATGGATAGAAGATTAGCTATCTGAACATCCAGAAAATGGGAGTTATAACCGGATTTGCCATGAGTTAGGGATAAATATCCAAATTTTGTTCTCTAATTAATTTGCGCATTCCTCCTTCCTTTTTTAGCATTTGTGAAATTTAGTCCCACCAAATTTAACAACTACTACCAATCTAATAATCCAATTCATAATAAATTCAAACGCAGGTAATATTTTTCGTTCGTTCTATACAGTTGTGCATGTCCCAGCATGGGTGCAGCTCTTAAATTGCATTTTTTTGTAGGACTATATTCGTTCATTTCCTAGCATCACCGTGATTAGGATGTGAAAACAGTAATTGGAATCCTACGCTCATTTTTTTAGAACTGTATGATAGAATTCCCGCGTAAAAATGGCATCCAAAAGCAAAAATTCTAAAATATAATAATATAATATATATATATATATAATAATTACTGCGTGATAATATATAATATTGTATGTGAATGTGACAGCGATACGGGTAAACTAATAAACGTTTAGACTTATTTCATGAAACATTTTTATGCTGAAATTAAATATTAAAGAGAATTCACTTACGAAGTTATGAAATTATTAAGAAAATACCAGATGAAGTATTGAAATCGTACTTATGGCTGAATATTGATATGTTTGCATTTTAATAAAGAAAAGTAATGTATATTTGCAGTATTTCTTGCGTGGATATTAAATACGAATGAAAATCTTTTGTAAATGGCTCTGACAGAACAATTAGACGAATGCATTATGATATGCTTGAAACCGAATAAATCATATTTTCCCCATCACCATGAATACTAAAAATGAGCTCCTTTTAAATCAGGTGCTATCCCGTCATAAGTGCTATTCGTACAAATCAGGTGGCATCCCATGCAAAATTATAGATATATTTCACGAAACATTCCAATTAAACTGGCATCGAAGCATGTAAACTTTTTTCTTCAAACCATTCTCATATAAATTAATATTGTGTTGCTTCAATAACATATTTGTGCGACTTGCGTCTTATATCTCTGTTCTTGTATTCGTTGCTAAGCACTTTCCACAAAGCAGGCTGCTCAAGGAAATAACTAATAAAAGAAGCCGTCGCTTCTCGAGGCCAGGCAGAGACCATTTGATTTGCAAGAGCAGCGACAAACATGCTTTCTAGACGCGGAGAGGGCAGACACTGACACGCAAATAGGAGCGAAGCGATAGTCAAGCAAGTCTGTCAGTGAGTGCCGAAAGAGAGCGAAAGAGAGCACGCATGCCCAAATATGGTGTTGTGGAGCCGTGAGTGTGAGTGTGACTGACGAAAAAACTGATCGTGTGAAAGCCCCTTAACGGTACCACTGTAGTTCGGCACAAACAGAATTACTTCTATTGCCCTTGCGGAATAATTACGCGTAAACGGTGTAACAAAATATTTTCTTTCATTTCGCTAGGCAATGGCGAAGGGATAAGGGAACTTCTGGTGTATCGAATATCTTAACCGTTGGGCGCCAAAAAGAGAAAAAATTTTCGGGCAAGCGAATTTAGTCTGGCAAAGGTGAGAGCAGGAGGGCGGAATTGATATAACAAGCAAAGTTTGTCTAGCATATGCGTTAGGGGTTATTTTTCCCTGTTCTAAGAAAAGCCGTAATAAGAACGTCGAAGCTAGCCTCAGAGTGTGAAAAGCGTTCGTTCTCATGTTCGCAGGCCATTCATTTCTGTCAAGCTTGTGGTCAGCACTTTTGCCGGACCGCTTGCTCAGGCATTCCTCTGGCCCACCACACACAAACACATCGGCTGGTGCCACAACACAAACACACAACACACACAAACGTACACAACACACATCAGCACACGCGCAGGCGTCAGAGCGAGCCTCGGACAAGCGTGGGGCAGCTTAGAAGGAACGGAGGGATGGCTTGAGGTTAAAGCCGCATCCAATGAGCGCTCGCAACTATGCCGCGCGTCGAAGGTATGTCAGAACCGCCCAATATACGCAACAATTGGATTTTGTGACGTTAGAACAGGCCGGAATTCTACCAATCAAGATTAAAATGATGTCTCTGTACCTACGAAAATTCGAGAACTTTCGTGAAGAATCCAAACGGGACACATAAAAGGGGTGTGACGAGAAGAATCGGGAGGTCTTTTTCAAAAGCTTGTACGAGAGAGGTGTCGGTACGGGGAGGGCCGGCACTGCTACCGATTTTCCCGACAGTGTGATAATTGAATAAAAGCATAGTAACTTGACGATGAGATGCACTGATCGATCTGTGAAAATACACACCGAGGAAGTCAGAAAAAGGCACGTTTCTGAGAAAGAGAGCAACGTAAAATAACCGGAAGGAATCGCCATGTCTCAGTACCAGCGAGTGCAGCACCACCAACAAAGCGACAACCATCGAGGCTGACCAGACGCCAGGCGACGAAGTGCACAAATTCCTCCAGTGCCAACCATACACCGACAGCCTCTGCAAAACACCAAAATATCAAGAGCAGCATGGACTGAACATGCCCAGCATGTCAACGCCTCAACCGTGCAAATTCATGGAGAATATAACGTAAACTCCAAATTCGCAAGAAACTCCAGCATGCCAATTGTAATCGCACAGCTTCAAAATCTGCAACAACACCAGAAACCGCGAGTTCCGCAGTGGTCAAGCTGCTCTGGTACTCCGCAAACTTTACTCAAATTTTTGGGAACTCTGAGTACAGTGCCTCTGATCATCAACACCAGCCTTCGAGAGCTGAGGAACAACGGAGACGGCCTGACCATCCCTGCGCAAATCCAAGCCTCAAGTGAAAGCAGCACTGGCAGCGGTATTAGGTTGACGGCAGACACACGTTCAGCAGAGTGTATATTCATAATTTTGTGGTGTTGAGAACTCTGAAAAATGGTGATAGTGATGCAAGTTTAAATACAAAGCAGCACATAGAACAGTGGTTTCAAATTGGCGCTCTATTTAAATGCGGTTTGTGTCATGTGTATATTTAATCAAGGTGTTGGATTCACGTTGTGCATAATGCGAAGCGTTTTACGTTTTGTGATACCTTGTTGTAAGCCAAGGTTCTACTGCTGTGTACGTCCTCGTTATTTCGTGCGCTTATATTGTTTGGAATTGCCTTAAATTTTGTGCAACCGTAAATCATTTGCTAACATTTGAAAATTATAATTTTGATTCTCGGTGCGCATCACATTTATTTTTTTAATACTATGTCGTATTGAATTGTTATGTTGGTAATGTCATGCGTACTTTCATAATTGCACTCGTGCTCTTTTTATCATTTCGTTCAGATATTTTTGTGTGCTTTATCCACGTGTTCGACATTGAAATAAAATATGTTTATATCTTTCAAATTTCGTCATTATCCCATGCTAATCAAACTTAGGTAAACGCGGAGTGCACACTGTACTAATACTGCTATTTCTATTTTCTATTATGCTGTCCCCTCTTCTTTTGTGTGCTTTCCATCTTTAATTTTCCTTTTTCTTTCTTCATCTAACGAGGTTTAAATCCCTCAATCGTAACGTCTCATACCCTAAAGACGTATCATGACAGCGGTACCCACACAAATCTCACCCTAACGGTACCGCCGTAGTTCGGCACATACAGAAACTATTTCTGTTGCCCTAGCGGACTAATTACGGTGTAGGCGGTACCTACACGAACATCAGGAAGGGCAGCTGAGCGGAAAATCTAGCGCCCCCCAGAAAAAGGTAGCTGCGCAGAAGACAGCCCCTTTTCACGAACCCTCACGTCGACCGCACGACAGTATCGACATACCTTGGCGCCCGAACGGAGACTCAGAAGCTTTGCGCGACTACCAACGTTGCCTATGATTTCTGAGTTCTACTCAACCACGCGGACACCGCATCATTAAAACAAGATGAACCTCGTCGCTCAAGCTCGAAAATACGTCGAAGCCCTCGGCCTCACTCCCACCGATGCGGAGTACAGGGAAGAATTTCGCAGCCGTCTGAGGCATTTGGAAGAAGCAGAAGCCGCAGAACGAGCAGCGAAACGAGAAGCCGCAGAACGAGCAGCGGAACGGGAAGCTAAATGAGAAGCAGTACAACGAGACCACGAGCTGAGACTCAGACAACTCGATGCTCAAATCGCTCCTCAAAATGCTAGATTGAAGATACCTATACCGGCTCCATTCAATCCCACGAAAGAAAGGATGGACAAATTTTTGCAACGCTTCTGCAGTCACACAACAGCAATGGAATTTTCTGAAGTCGATGCTGTTGTCATGCTCTATAATTTGATTATACCGAAGGAACGTCGACTCATCGATACCCTGCCCGCAGCAGATCGCTTCAAGCTTCCTGAAATTAAATTGCTTCTACTTTATGCTCATAAAGTCACTCGGGCAAAACTACGCGCTAACTACTACGAATTGAAGCCGGAAGAAGGCGACAACATGTCACGTTACCTACGGCGACTGGAACAAGCCTTCGACGCTTGGTTAAAAGAATGCAACATCGAAGCCATCAACGAGACTCTTCGTGACTTTCTTCTAGTTGAGAGCTTATTCAAGCTTGCCTCCCTTCCTCGCTACTCAATTGCGGGACAGGGGTGGTAACACAGTCGCAAGCCTAGGAGAGCAGGGTGATAGCTTCTCACAAACAAGACCACACATATCACTCCCTCAGCTTTTTAATTTAAGGTCGCACACTGACTTCAACGACAGATGCGGGCCCTCCAGCACTCAGAGCATCAGCAGCACCAGAGCAGCGCTCGACATTTCCTGTCCGAGCCCCGAGCACCCCAGCAAGATCACCCAACTCCAGCAACAACTCTCGAGGAACGCCACCAAGAACTTCTAACACACGTGGTGGTCCCACCAGCTCAAGATCGGTCAACACTCCGCAGCGCGAGGAACCACAAGGACCTTACGCTGGATTTTAGTGCACTTTCCATGGCCCCAACCGATCACATTCCAGTGATGAGTGCTGCCAATTACAGAGGAGGCAAGGTAATAGCCACAGTAATAGAGCAGCCCATGCAAGCCCACCTATCTCCAGTACTACAGCTCGAGTAAACAATCTAACGCATGAAGAAGCAGATGAATACGATGATTTCCCCCAGTCGCATGCAATCACATCGCCTCGAACAAGCTGATCGAATTGGGACAGCTGAACATATGCTGTGGCACCGTGAACCAACAACTCGTCCAAAGACCTCTCGATGGTGGAGCAACGGAGGTCTTCGTTGAGAAGGCTCTCGTCCCAGCTGACGCCATTCTGAAGAGGGAATTTACCGTTCGACTGGCCAACAATCATTCTTTCGAAGCGCCTCTTACCCGGGTCTCTCTCGTTTGCCCCTACTACCACGGAGAGGTGACAGCCGTAGCCATGGAAGAGCTCTCTCACGATGTCATCCTTGGCCGAGTTCCCGGGACCACCTCCTTCGAAGAAAAGATGACCGACCATGAAGAGCAGCCGGTTGCTGCAGAAGTCTCTCACGTTGTCACAAGGGCAGCAACAAAAACGATCGAGAATCTCCCTGCCGCACCAACCACTGTCGATATGTTGCAACACAACAAAGAAGACTTCAAGAAATTACAGCGGGAGTGTAAAACATTGCAGTTTTTATTCAAGAATGTTGTCACTGGCAAAGATGAAACGCACAAGGATGGCAGAGTCATTACCTATGAACTCCATGACGGCATTCTGCATCGGAAAACGTTACGAGACGGTCAGGAAACCCATCAACTAGTAGCACCTGCAAGCGTGCGCCCACAAATCTTGGAAATGGCTCACGACAATCCACTTGCTGGTCATTATCACCAAAAGAAGACTTAGGCTCGGCTAGAACGAGATTTCTACTGGCCGTCCCTAGCAAAAGATATAGTCCAATACTGTCACTCCAGTCATACCTGCCAGACGCACGCTCCATCTCAACCGAGAAAGGCACCAATCTCAACCCCACCGATTACCACTCCATTCTCCGCGCTCAGTGTTGATTTGGTAAGCCCTTTGCAACCAGCTTCGGTACGTGGCCACCGATACGTTCTCATCGTGGTGGATCAAGCAGCTTGGTACGCAGACGCAGCCCCGCTCAGACATATAAACAGAAACGGTCGCCCAGGAGCTACTCGAAATCTGCAGCAGAGTTGGTTTCCCTTATACGCTAACGAGCGACAACGGCACTCTGTTCACAGCCGCAACCTTCGAAGCTTTTCTGAAACTCGTAGGTATCTAACACCAATTGACGCCATCATACCATGCCCAATCGAACGGCATAGTCGAACGCTCAAAGTCATGTTGCGGAAATTAGCCGTAGAACAACCTCGAGATTGGGACCTGTATCTGTCTTCCCTCCTTTTTGCTTATCGAGACGCTCCTCAGGCCTCAACTGGATATTCTCCCTTCGAACTCATCTACGGCCATCGTGTCCGTGGACCTTTAACCGTGCTCAAAAAATGCTGAACAGATGGAAGCTTGCAAGACGACGCGAGCACTGCTCAGTATCTAATGGAAATGAAGCACCGATTGAAATAAACATGCAAAATCGCTCGCGAGATTCTAAACAGGAGCCAAGAGAAAACTGCCAAGTTCTTTAATAGACGTACCAAAATGCGAACTCTAAAGCAAGGCAATAAAGTCCTCGTATTTCTGCCCGACTCTCGCAAAAAGCTACTAATAACTTGGAAAGGCCCCTTTACAGTAAAATCACGCCTGGGAACCTATACCTATACATTGGACATGGATGGACACAACAAAGTGTATTACGTCATCTTCCTTCGCCAGTAACACGACCGGGAGCAGTAAAGTTCCGCCTCAACAAGCGAGAGCGATGTAGAGGAAGACGACGAGAGAGTAGAGGAGCTTTTGCAGCGGTTGGTTTCGCCCTAGAACCTACCTGCGAAGAAGAAGAGCTCGACCGGAAAGAACCAGAGATACCGTCACCAGTCGGAGAAACCATTGAAGACTGCCTCATCTCCTTTACGTTGACTACAACACAACACTCAGAACTCCAGGAACTATTTTGAGAATATCGCGATCTCTTCACAGATACTCCCGGAAGAACCAGCATGGCAGTTCATGAAATAAAATTCAAGGATCCAACAAATTTTCGGCTTCAACATTCGTATCCACTTCCCCTAACGCTGGAGCCTGAACTGCAGTCAAGTTTAGAGAAGTGGAAGGGGATGAAAATCGTGACGCCATCCCCATCACCTTACTATTCACCGCTCCTTGCCGTCCAGAAGAAAGACGGTACCCACCGATTTTGTCTGGACTGCAGGCACCTCAACAGCCAGATAGTATTCGATGCTGAGCCAATAGCAGACACCACTGCTATTTTCACAAATTTAGCTGGCAAAACAATCTTCAGCAAAATAGATCTGACCAGTGGATATTAGCAGCTACCTCTACACCCTGAGTTCCACCAATACACCGCCTTTAAAACTAGGTTTGGCCTTTATGAATTCAACGTCATGCCTTTCGGCCTAGCAAATGTTCCAGCCACTTTTTCCCAAGTCACTGCAGGACTGCATGATACCGAGGTCTACTTGGACGACATCTTAATCGCCTCGACCAGCTAAGAAGACCATTGCGCAGCATTAGCTAAACTGTTTGAAGCTCTTTCTCGACATGGCTTAAAGCGAAGCCGTCCAAATGCGAATTCGTATTTGACAGCATTTAATATTTGGGTCATCAACTGAGCAGTAATCTGATCCAGCCTCTGGAGACCCGAGTCGAAGCCTTGAAATCGGCTCCTCTCCCAAAAACAAAACGGGAGCTCCGAAGCTTTCTCGGTACAGTTGGGTACTACCAACAGTACATTCCTAACTACTGTCAACTGACTTCTAAGCTTCATGATTTCCTAAAGAAGAACTCTCCAGAACAAATACCTTGGACCGATACAACAGAAGACCCGTTCGAAAGTTTGAAGACAGCGTTAGTCAAGAGACCGGTCTTACAGTAACCAGATCCCAGATGTCCTTTCATTCTACGGACAGATGCCTCCCAAACTGGACTTGGAGCGGCTCTCCTCCAGCCAAGAAAACGAGACTTCCGTCACTACGAGCCAGTAGCATATGCTTCACGTCGACTGAGAGGAGCAGAAATTAACTATTCTACCATTGAAAAAGAAGCCCTAAGCATCTACTGGGCTCTACACAAGTTTGAGGTCTACCTGTATGGACGAGAATTTGTGTTACAGAACGACCATCGACCGCTCCCTTATTTGCAACAGGCAGACAAGTTGAACCCCCGTCTGAAACGCTGGGCTTTGTCAGCCTATTTAGGTTCCGAGCAGAACACCTTTCCGGAGTCGACAACCACCTTGCGGATTTCCTGTCTCGGCTATCGTAGCAGATACACCCTCCCCCCGGGCGTGTTAGGCAGCGCAAGTGGTTTCGAGTCCAATCTGTGAGAGTTACCCATAATCTTAGACATTTTTTTTGTGTTCAGCTCCCGGTACCTCTCCTAGGTCTGTTCCTCTTCGCAGACGATGCGTCTGTATTTACTTTTGTTAACCCCTGAGTGCTATTTGTGTTGTATTTCAACATTCCATTATCAGTTTGATTACCCTGCTAAATAGCACTAATATTTTACATGTATTTTTTAAGCGTTGTACTGTGTTATGCAGTAACTCATGTTTATACACACTATTTTTGCCAAAGGAAATAAATCACTGTCTTTGCTGAAATGCATCTGTTTATTTAAAAGGCACTGCAAAGAGATTCTGTAATAAAGAATTCATAACATGAGGTCATAAGAGTTTTCTTTTTCCTTTTTGATAAAGGCTTTTGTCTATTATGACACCTCGTCTAAAAGGGGCGTAAGGAACCAACTTGGGAGGACAAACTATTCCGCGCAGCTTGCCGTAAGGGAAGACGCTGTCGCAGTTTGGCGAATCAGGGAATTTCCTGAGAAGCCCTAACGAACTGATTACGGCGCAGACAGTTGCTCGTCTTCCTAACGGTACCGCCGTAGTTCGGCACAAACAGAATTACTTCTGTTGCCCTAGCGGACTAATTACGGCGCAGGCGGTACCCACACAAATTTTACTTTAAGGGTACCGTCGTAGTTCGGCACATAAAGAAACTACTTCTGTTGCCCTGGCGGACTATTTTCGGCGTCGGCGGTACTCCCACGAACCTCAGGAAGGGCAGCTGTGCGGAAAAGCTAGCGCCCCCCGGAAAAAGGTAGCGGCACAGAAGACAGCCCCTTTTCCACGAACCCTCACGTCGACCGCACGACGGTATCGACATATCGCTGTTAGCACATTCACTGCTGAGGCTACCAAAGAGCGGCCTCCACCATTTCCTGAAAGGTAAGATTGGACGAAGCAGAGCTTAAAAAACAATTTTTCTACTTGAAAAATAATTGTATCCTTCCAAAGCAGTGGGAAAATGTAATGTCATGATATTTTACCTTGAATGCTTTTAAAGATGTTGAAATTATTGAAATGCTGTTCATTCACATTGATACGTTACTGAGCAATTCATCTTGTGGTACTCTTGCGCCCTAATTGGCCATTAACACTGAAACGACCATTTGCACTGTGAGCATGTATCTCAATCCAAATTTTGGTGGACTGATGGGATTGAATTGCACTAATATTAATGAGACAAAAGAGTTACTTTTCAAGTGAGTTATAAAGAATTAATCTTAGTTCTCAAATTATCTGAACAAAAAGGTCCTCTGTTGATAAGATTTACATGGATGCTGCTACAGCCCGTGCCAATGTTTGTACAAAATATGAGAAAAACATGATAGTGTATTCCTATGGTCGAGTTATTCTAAGTTTAACAATCGCTAAAATTACCTCAATAATCTATGTAATATCTTTCACAATTTTTCAACCTTACGAAACAGTTGAAGTTCGTCACGTGATAAATTACATAGAAATTCACTCAACATCTTTTCATTGGAAGACTGTCAATCGTTAAAATGTACTACCTATGATGTATGTAAAACACAATGTTTCGATACACAAACATCATCATCAGGCTGAAAATATATAGAAATATTATTCAGTCACATTGGTAAAATGCAAATCTTATTCTTAAGCTAATGAGACCGTTTCAAAAATGAATTCACAGCACAAAAATTTATAAATGACTATAGATAAAGTTTGTACAGCAAAAATATGTATACACGAGATCAGGTACAATAATAGTATTGCCCACTATAGATGTTCATTGCACGAGCGATAGGGGCAAAATGACCGGACGGGCGGTTGCCTTGGACTTCTAAGCTGCAGTTTTAGTAAATAATTTTAGAGCAAAAAAGTCAATTGTGTTTTTGCTGGTGTAAGTTTACGGATCTGTAATGCTTCTATTATTCGAATATGCTCTTTTTAATCACTTTATATAAAATTTTTGTGTTAGGGTATAGATCTTCATATATAATAATCTATATAATAATATGCTTACGACTATTGCACATCTTAGTGCGCCACACCCTTCAACATCATTGCGGCATCTATGATACAGGATGGCTCGCATTACATTTCAGAACGAGGGAGGGAGAGAAGGAAGGGAGAGAGAGAAGGAGAGAAGGAGGGGGATATGAAAATTGTTTAATTTATTTACAATTTATTGAAACTTTTATTTTTTTTAATTTGTTTGGCTAGGATAAGTTAGGATAGGATAGGTTAGTATATATGTTAGGATGGGTTAGGTTACAACATGTTATGTTAGAATTAGTTAGGTAATGTTGACCGAATTTTTATGGGTCCACTTAGCCTAACGATGATAATGGTTAACGTTAGGTTCGGATAGGTTAGGTTAGGATGTGCTCTACATATTTTTATATAATATATGTAAAGTATAAATTCTGTCATATTCATTGATAAAATATACATAGTGTTGTTGCTTGTGTGTCATACAAGTGCTTTATTGGCGAATCTCGGTCACTTGATGCCGGCTTATTTTGTGATTAGGCTATTTCCAAATATGATTATTTATTGAATTCTTGTTCGTCCTGCGTTTCTGCCCATTGCATTGATTGAATTTTTTACCACGCGGTTCCTCCAGTAGGCTTAAAATAGGCGGTAAACCTAGATTAGTTTGGTTTGTGTATTCTATGCTATAAGGACTAGCATATTCAGGGGAATTCTGCTAGGTTCCCTCAGCTATGGATAGGGCTATAAGACTACTGACATTTGCGCCCATTTTTCTTCTTTTTGTGTTGATTAGGTATATTTTTCTACCTCTCGTTTCCATCGTTGCTTGCTGTTCCTGTGCACCTTGTGCGTAGCTTTCACGTTTCCTCAAATTTATATAAAATGATGCCCTTCCTCCTTCCTTTATCGGATGCTACATGTAGCAGAGAGGTTAACATAAGCTAATTGTTTTATATACTCGATTTTTTGTGTATTTCACGCCGCATCTCGAGCTCTCCTATGCACCTTACGCCCGGTAATGTTATTTCTTATTAAAATATAAGCTATCTTAATGAACGTGTCTTTATATTTACGTGTGAATGTACAGTAATATATTATGATAATTGGTAGAATTATCGCGCTTAATCATATTCTAATGCAGAGTTCCGATGTTCATCTGCAGCTGTAGCCCGCACGGACTCTCCATGCTCCATCCTCTCAACTGCTAGCCAAGCCCCACCTCCTTTTCCACCCCCTCCACCAAACCCGTCAATTTCGTCACTGACATCACCCCTTCTGGGACAGGCACCACTTCATTGTATAGGTGTTCCGCCCTGCTTGGTACTGGCACCGCTACTTTAGCTGATGGCTCCACCCCTCCTGGGTCTTGAGCCCCCTCATTGGCCGGTGGTGGCTCCGCCCATAATGGCGCTGGCCCCACCTCATTGGCCAGTAGCTCCGCCCCTCCTGCAGCTGGCCCCACCCCCTCCAGTGGCCCCGCGCCCCAATTGGCTATGATGCCGTACCCTGGCCACACCCCCATCGTGGTCAGCGTGGCCTCATCGTCGGGGGCAACCACGAGTATGAACTCAGTATCCACCAATCATGGGGCGCCCCTCAGAGCTGTGGTGCCCCACTCCTCAACCCCTCGCCTGCCTACCCCTACACCTCTGCCTCTGCCGGTAGGTTATACCTTAAGGCGCGCACTCGCTTGTAAACATTTTGCGCGATTTGGTCTCTGAGACCTCTCTAGAGTTGTCTACGTAGACATGTCTACAGACCAACCGTTGTTCGCGAGTCTGTTGCGAGACCAAAAGTCGCAGGTTTATGGTCTCCCGATCGGAATGGGAGACAGCATGCAACGGTAGACATGCTGCGCCACGTTTTGTTAGTATGTACGACATTTGCGACGACAGACGATACACATAGTGTTGCCAGATTGGCTATTTCATGTCCAATTTACACAAGATTTGCAACTTTTTAAACTCCTTGGCCGTGAGAAAATATGTTTGCCAATTTTTACTTATATTGCACGACTCTAGAAACAGAGGACCTGCTATATCTCGAGGAGGTGATCTCGTAATATATTGTCAATGTATCAAGTTAATCAGTATTGAAAATTTTTATCCAATAAATGCCTGTAAATTTTGAAGTAGCTATTTTCCTCTTTTTTCTCGTAAAATATGATCATTAGCTCCTGATTTATCTGGCAACCCTGAATACATATCGGTCTTGCCCAGGATATACTGGAGGGAGCATAGCCGATTTCGATCGGGTTCAAATTAGTTGCAAAAGTTGAGAAACTGGGGCATACGCAAGGCCACCCATGTGACTCCACCGGACCAATCACAGACGCTTGGCTCCTCCTCACCTCCTTTACAACTCCGCCTCCCATTTTCTGAAGCAAGATTAGTATTGCAACACGAATAGAAGGGTGAAGTGTGCGTAAAAGTCGCTCTGTAATTTGTGGTATTATTCAAGGACCTGTAATCGTTATAGTTTTCAACTGTTAATGTAACTATGCTAGTAATTATGAAACCCAGATATTTCTTGAAAAACTAAGATCTGGGTTAAAATGCCTAGGTGCGACTAACTTGGCAACGAAAATACATTTAGCGTGCGTGTACATCCCGCTGTTGTCAGTAGGTAACTGATGTCAAAGCAACGAGAACGCTATTGGTTGTCACAGACATGATAGAAATCTTAAAATCTGGTTCCCTTTTCAGTCGAATATGCTCCCTCCCCTATATACTAGCTCCATGGCCCAGTCTTCTTCCTGCTAACAAGCGTGTCGGGTGTTTTGTGGCCAAATTATTGCTTCTATATTGTTATTTTTTCATAATGTGCTTAAACGAAAGGGTTTTTAAATTAATTGAAGATTATCATGCTTCTAGTTGTCTTTGAGACGCGACGATTTCCGATCATAAAACCACGTAAAAATCAGCACGGTTTGCATTTGATTATTTACTATTCCTGCTTCCAGCTAATACTCGTAAGTCAACGGGCAGCCAGAACACAGATTTGGATGAAACCAACACAGAGAGTGGAAACAATGGAAATGAGGTAAGTGAATATTTTTTTTCATTCTTTGATAATATTTACTTAATTCGAGCCTCGCTGTTAACCAAATTATTCATTTAAAAACAGTTATTATTCTATTGCATCAAATTCCAAGAGACCTCTCCCTATTGAGAAGCGAAGTAATCACGAAATTCATCATGAATTTTATGCAAGTCAGCTGAAAATCTTTGGGGGTGTTCATAAGAGTCAGTATACGATTCCTTTCCGTAATTTCTCTTCTCCACGATCCTTCAATAAAATTACCATCAGTATCATAGAAGTCATAACTTCCGGGTTGGGGATTTCTGTAGGCTAATCTTGAAGCGGAATCCCTGCGTAAATCGTTGTGTAAATAGACGCAAGCCAACACCAGACTCCGCTTTATCTCTCTGTAAAGTTATTAGTTTTAGAAACACACGGAATTTATAAGATTTTACCCCAAACACACTTTCTATTATCCTTCGAGCTCTACTTAGTCTGTGGTTGTATTCTCTCTGGAATGTCTAATGTACGACCAGGGTATGGTTTCATCAAGTAAGTAGACATAGTAAATGCGTCATCTCTCACAAGAACGCATGGTGCCGGTTTCGTTCTCCCTAGTATTGCTTGGCTTTTTGGTACGTGTGCAGAATTGTTTTCTACGTCCTTGTACAGTGAGGTGGACTTGAAAACACCCCATCAGAAATACGTCCTTGGTATTCAACGGCTGCGTACAAATAGTTATAATTGGCGTCTGCAACGCCAAGCAATACAATGCTAAAGGTGGATTTGTAGATAACATACAAGCTCCTATTGTGGTGAGGTGCCATCATCTGAATATGCTTGCCATCGACACTCCCAATGCAGTGTGGAAAATTTTATTTAGTCTGAAATTCATGGGCAATAGTTTTCCATGCAGCTTCAGAAGATAGTATCTGAAATAAAAAAGCACACATAAATAAAAATCAACAACTATTCATTGGCTTCATGAATCAATTTTCAACACTTTTTTCGGTGTAACTAGAGGATACTGTGAGATATTGTCAATCAATGCCTAGTAATTGTAAAAATGTAATTTTTAAAAACAACTTTTTGTTTCAGGGCAGCTTAGAGACTGGTGATACTTAGGAACAAGAAGTCACTGTAATTGAAGACACTGAACATGAGGACCAACGCCGACCATTCAAGACCCCAAGAAACTTTCCTAAACGCGCCCGAAAGAGTGTGAGGACTCTCCTGCACACCAAGCTGTCAACTGCATGAAATCTGTCTCAGAAATTGTTGCTGCAGAGATGGGGCCAGTATTCAGTATTCGACGAATACGTTTCTAATGAAATAAAAATTGTCATATGCCCAGGGTGGAGGTCTGGCTCAGCGCTATATTGATGATGTTTTGTTTAAATTGGACATGGGTCTTCTAGCCAATGAAATTTCATCTATTCACAAACCCCATACATCTTCCATCTCCAACACATAACATTCCCCATTGTCAGACGGTTTGAGTGACGGTTATTTTGCAAATCCAAATACATCACCTGTTCTATCTCAGCAGCAACCAGACTCAAGGATTGAAGGTATCAATGGCATGCAGAAATTTCTGCAGTGCACGAACACCTTTACCAATATGTAATTAAAACAATAATGCCTGTAACTTGTGAGTTTGTTCATGAAAAGCAATGTTAGAAAAGTCGTTAGGAGTATATTTTGATGAGAAAGTAGTGGACCTCAGTTCATCATACAACTGATGTTAGATTATGTATTCGAATTTTCTTTTTTTGTGTTCATATTACTACGGACTAAGAGTATAACTAGCCCCATTTTTCGTTGTCGAACGCATTCTTCCACAAGATCTACTATTGTACTGGAATAATAAGAACAAGGAAACAGTATACGTCAATATAACTTGTAACATTTCTTTGGAAAATTACTGATATAGACAGTAAAATCTTTTGTAGTCTTTTAATACCCGGGGGTATTTTACCATTAAATCATTTGAGCAAAAGGCATTTACTTTAAGCCCCGAAAAATATTTTTTAATAAGATACGTGAGTAATCATTTGCCAAAAGCGTTTTTCCTGTAAGGTATATCCCCCCTTATGCACCGAGTGGGGAATGTATTGGTAAGGAGGTCCAAAACTTAAATAAATACTTTCGTTTACTGGAAATTCGTGTTTTATACCTTTACATGTTGTTTTAATGAGATAATTACTTCGCAAACCTCTGTACCATTTGCGATTTTGCTTGCTTAGATATTCTGCAGGTATACATGATGATCGTGAAAGTCTCCACTTGCTAAGAAAAACAGTGTGACTGCTAGTGGAAGAGAAGCTGGGATTTATCTAAATTTTGTGTCCTTCGTTATCCGTCCTCCAACCATCTGAAGAAAATCTTCAAAATCGGTTGGGGTTAGGCGTGTGAAATTTCGAAAACCCATGTTTTCTTCCAGTCTTAATTTACTTAATATTGAAATTCCGAACCGAGGTCCTTCTATAAACACTTCGCGATTCCACCAACGTTTACGTTTTCTCGCTCTTTCACTCGCAATTAGCGCCAAGCAGGAACTCACTCCGCACAAAGCAATGTCTTCCATGACGTACTGTCTGAGACTAGACGAGAAATTCAAATCGTAGTGTGGACGCTAGACGAGGCAAAAATGGATTCTACAGACACATCGCGCGACATGTCTACAAGTTAGTATGTACTTGCCTTTATATTTTATAGGGATTTATTTATTTACTTATTCATACGTTGACGTTAATTTATATGTATTCATTTTTACGTTGCCGTTCATTATATATATATGCTTATTTATATGTAAACGTTATTTTATATGTATTTATTAAACTTAAACGTTAATGTGTATGCATTCATTTATGCGTATATGTGACTGCCTCGACAAATAATTAGGACGTGGGGAAGGTTCAGAAAAGTACACGGATGATGCAGAACTTGTCCAAGCAACCATTTATTAATACGTAAAATTACCTGCAAGAGAAAAGTCTAGTTAGCACATAGGTAATACAAAAATATACAGCTTTTAGAGGTTACAAATCTAAAGGTGATGCAGAGTGTAAATCAGAAAGTAATGACGCAAAATTGGAGCAGAACTGCGTCATTGTTACAAGAAAACTCCCCTCAGAGAGCACGGTAACACTTTAGCAGCTCAGCCAACACACAAATTATAGGCGAGTATTAGCACAATTTTTATAAGTGCATCCTAATGGCACACTCGGATATAAGCAGTCAACCCAGTGAGACACCTATAAAATACTAAGGTCAGGTAGTACTCTACGCACTGATGTCCAGCCCAGGTAGACGCTGGATTGAAGTTCTTCGGTTATTCCTACAAAGGCAATGCTCGACAACTCGAGATGTCTCTGACTAACATGACCAGTCACAACGATCTAGCAATACAACAGCACCACCCGAACATAGTTATAACGCATACATCCACCAAGGAGGTCAATAAGTGAACAGGCGGCACATTTTAGATACATCGGTACAAGTAAATAAATTACCTGATGTGCATGAACACAGTCTTCTAGGACACTCATAATCAACTAGGTGATCTATCATATCCCAAAGTCACTAAAATAAAATAGGCAAATATGTCATGTAATATAGCAAGTTAAGTGAGGAACTTAATTCTAGGGTCCAAAAACCACAGCTCAATCCATCACATTAGCTGTGATTGACAGAAAGGATTTATACAACACAGTACGCCTAGATCAAATTAACAGCTGAGCAGAAAGAATACAGCAAATGAAAGCAGCACTGCCAAGCAAGGATCAACTTTAAGGCTCAATAATTTACTCAAACAAAAAGAATGAGTTCACAACACTGAACAACATAGATCAAGTCAACCATTAGAACAATGTATATAACCGTTAGCAATTGACTATATCACTTATTATTTAATACTATACTTACATTTCCTTCTCTGGAGTCTACACACTACGCTCAGACGGTTCTCTTACATGACTGGCGGCATGAACTTGAACTTGAACTTGAAATTGAGGGCCGACAGCCCTTTGTAACGGCCTACAATTCCCTCCACAATTTTCACACAAAGAGTTCAGTGCCTGGTACCAGACTTGTCCACTAAACTACTCAGGATCTACCAATCCTTGTCACAAGCTGCCATTGGACGGCATCACTGGGATAACCAGTGTGTCAAAACACCATCCCCAGGCAAATTGGGTCATTACTGCCCACTCCACCTGACTGGCTCATTCCAGTCACTATCTTTTCCTCCCGGCACGCACAAGAAATATTTTCATAGCTTCAATGATATTCATATTACACTCCTGATCCAATCCAGCAAGACAGCTCATACCGCAATCATCTTCAGCACATCTGGCATTCCACTCATTCTCTCCGTACTGCTCGAACACCACATTCATGAAACTCTCTCTCTTGCTCATACTTACTACATTCCAGCACAAAATGCTCAATTGTTTCCTCCATTCCACTATTACACTGCCGACATAATCTGTTATTATTCTCATTCCATCTCCATGTACGTCTGTTCACACTCAATGACTTATATCTCACAGCAAGCATGAGTCGACTTCCAAAACTACCATCATAGAACATCTTAAATTTCGGTGCTTCCTTTTTCATATACCAGTTAAGTGTAGGCTTCTGGATCATGCTAAGCTTCCACTTATTCAATCCATACTCTTTTGTTTGCCTCTCAATCTCTTTTTTCCACCTCTTGCAGTCCCACTCAGGCCCTACACCTCCAACATTTATTGAACGACAGTCATCCACAGGTCTTCCAATTCTAACATGAATAATCTTTTGCATACTAAGTTTCCTTGCATGCCCCCAACATACTTTCTCTCAATAGCTTACACTCAGGTTCCATTCAAAAATTCGCTTTACCCCCCTGCTATTCCGCATTCTTTCAATTCTCACCTTTTACTTCAGCACAGCTTTCATCATTCTTTCTGAAAATAGGCTCCACCCTAGGTCACCTCTAATGGCTTCTGTAGCTGTCCATTTTGGAGCACCCAATGCTAAACGTCGTACCTTATTTTGTATCACATCCAGCTTTTCAAGATCACTTCCATTCCAGGCAAAAGCACCCATTCCGTACATGACACTAGGTACATCAACATACTCCACATTCCTCTCACACATTCATACTTGTTTGCTCTGTATCTGGCCACACTACCTAACCGTCTACTCCACTGCATTGCTTTTGCCACTTTCTCACCTTTAGTTCTAGTATATCCATCTTCACTTATCATGCAACCTAGATACTTGTATTCTTTTGTTCTACCTATTCTGATTTCTCCAATATTCCACAGTCTGTCTCTATCAGTCTCATCACTATTTATAACCATGACCTTACTTTTATCGGCACCAAAGTTCATCTTGAAATCTGTACTATATCCATTCACAATGTCAAGCATCCTTTGTAGTTCATGTCCACATTCACTAACCACAACCACATCATCAGCATACAACAAACAGCTCAATCTCTCATTACCAACTTTCAGTCTTAAGCCACTCATTCTCAGTCGAACTGCTAATTCTTCAGTGTACAATCCATACAACAGGGGAGACAGAGTACAGCCCTGTCTCACTCCTTTAACACTCCTCACTTGCCCTGTTTCCAAATTTCCTAACCTGTAGCTTTGCATCTGCCCCGCTCGACAAGTTTATATACACCAGGTTCCGGAAGCGAGTGCTTCCGGAAAACGAGTGAACTTGCGGAATGGTTCTCCCAATATTCGGAGGTATAAATTTTCTATCGCTATTTGAAAATATAAATTTCCTAAAATTGCTGCGAAGGCAGCACAGTATATATTATATATGTACTTATTTATATATAAACGTTATTATACATGGGTTTATTGTTATAGCCCTACATTTCGGGACGTGATTACATTGCAACGATATATCCAGAAATTGTAGTTCGCTTGTGAGGATCCCACATTCACTGGCATATCTTCAGCCGTCGTGACACTTGGTTATGCCACATTTTTTTACTTTTGTTAATCAAAGTTAGACGAGACTTTTCAATGTCCTCGTCACAATATCAATTGAGTTATAGCTACGCTGCCACCAGCTCCAAAGGGCTTAAGTAATCGAATAATTTAATGAATCATATGTTACTAAAATGAATAGTAAGATGGTAACGTGGTTTTGTGCCTATCGCTCCCTCTTCTTTTCAAAGAAGGAATAAATAGTCCTAGTAAGATCTAAATTTAACAGTAAAGAATTACCCTCACGCATGCGACAGTTCTGTATTAGCGAAGAGCTATTTTGGCGTACATGAAATTCAGTACAAAACGCCTTCAACGATAGTTGCATGCTGTTACGACTTGAGAAGGATTAATTGAGTGGATTTATAGAACTGAAAGAGCGTGAGATACTCAGCTTAGAGCAGGGCTTCTCAACCTTTCTGTTATCGTTTTGTTATTTTTGATTGCTGGGCCTATGAAAATTGCTCGTTAATATTCGAAAACTATTTGTAACTGTGCTTAAAATGTATAATCATGCGTTAAGAATAATATATAATTACGTTTATTCTATGACATGGTTTTGCAAATTAATTTTTTTTCATAATTTAGCGAAAAATAATGCCTAACTTCATTCATTGAGTAAAATGATGGTTC
The DNA here is from genome assembly GCA_030386875.1 of Morinoia aosen. Taxonomy (NCBI): domain Eukaryota; kingdom Metazoa; phylum Arthropoda; class Malacostraca; order Amphipoda; family Talitridae; genus Morinoia; species Morinoia aosen. The sequence continues at coordinate 56,727,863 of CM059574.1, read as the reverse complement.
AGTTTTGGTTTTAATGTAAACTTTCATCAAAATTCATATAAGTAAAATAATTCCTCGTGTGCAGTTTTTGTACCAATATCATCAATAAAATGAATACGATTTTTGGAGCATCTTTTATTTACCATTTAAAAATAAAAAATATGAATAACTTTAAGACGAAAGAGACCCGGGTTCAAATCCCGGCTCCAACATAGCACATTTTCCGCGGTGAACATATTTTTTGATGATTAGAAAACGGAAAAGGGGGTAGGATACAGAGAAGTTGATGAAATAGTATAGGGCAAAACTCTGTGCCATCAATGATGACGTAGAAGAAAATTCAACGCTTTCGGTAACAACATAGGGCAAAATTCAACACTCTGCGTTCAGAAATGACATAGAGCAAAATTCAACACCCTGCTTTCAGTAATAACAATGGGCAAAATTCAACACCCTGCTTGCAGTAATAACATAGGGCATAATTCAAGACCGTGCCTTCAGTAATAACATAGGGCAAAATTCGAACCTGCTGTATTGTGGATACGATAAAAACAAATATGTACCCAAATGATGAAGAATGTTAACAAAATATTCCCTACCAAAGACAGAACGTAACACTCTAATCGATATTAGTAATTTATGAAGTATTTTCAATACTCTTCATATAATGATAGCAACCGCTTTAAAATAATCCGAATAAATTATAGACTTGATGTAATTTTTTAATGCGGACGTTTACATTGCCCACAAAAATATACTTAAGTTTTACTACCCACGTTGGAAAAATATCTACGAGGCATTCGTAAGATTTTTCAATTTTCAAATCGTGATAAAAAATTTGCAGAGTTATAAGCTGGCTATCGTGTTGCTATAATTTTTAGGAAAATTCTATTGTTTTCCCTTAAAAAAAATGCCTGCGCTCGTCGAGATACCAAGAAATGGAACTTGTGTTTATGGTTTCCTTTTCACGTTATAGCTTATTGAAATTATAAATAATTTTAAATTTTTGTTTGGTTTTGGGCCAAAATGAATCTCTGGGACCTTTCAAGAACTGCAGAGGAAGGTCCCAGTGATTCATTATATATGCATGAAAAGTAGATAAATTGCATTAAAAATAAATTTAAATCAACAAGGATACCTTCTCACATGAAAATTTCATTTATACTGGCCAGAACATCAATTCAATAATCCTAAAACCATTAAATTTTTAAATTTTTCCCTAAAACACTTTTTCCCTACACAAGTGGTGACATAACCCACAAGTACCCAAGAAATATTCAAATTTGCGACATAACCCACAAGTACCAAAGAAATATTCAAATTTGCGACATAACCCACAAGTACCAAAGAAATATTCAAATTTGCGACATAACCCACAAGTACCCAAGAAATATTCAAATTTGTTACACATTTTATGTTCTCACGCTGAACAATTCGTCTAGTTCAGAACAGGTTCAGAGTAAGATTTCAGCTCAAATGAAATTTCAACGTAGTAAAAGGTTTCTGCGGAATGCCATAAAAGTTGCATAACTTAATGGGGGCCCACGAGGATTTACATCGCAACTAGTCTATTGTCATTGCTGCTAAGTGGATCATCTGGTGTCGTCACCGTGGCAGAGTGGTTAAGAGCGCGCCCTCCTGTGAAGGAGTCGGCAGTTCAAATCCTGGCGCTATACGGTGATTTCACCCCGTAGGGAAATGGGAGAACTCAGCCACAATTCCCAACTCTACACAGAAGGGGAGTAGCAAATTAGCGAGTAGATAATTCTCTCCGCAATGCAAATACATGATTCAAAACTGCTCCACGCGATAACAATCGCACTTCAGAGTGGAGCAGCAAGCCATGAAAATCAGCATTCAATTTGTGATTGTGACAAAGGGCTTCAAAAAGTCTATCTTTTCACTGTTGGATTTTTTGTCATGAATAATATGAAAAGAATCTAAGAAGGATACTTTCGGTGCTCTGTGTAGAAGTGTGAATTTCTGTTTTAATGTTTTTGCTTGGCTAGCTACTGATGACTCTTGTCGTTTTAAGAAATAAATGGATTTTATGGCCTCAGTTGGATGTTTTTGTTGTAAATGTCTTTGTAGTTTTGATGGTTTCATACCTTCATTGGAGAATATCTCTTGACAGATGACATACTTTAGGTACTCCACTCCAACGTTTTTTTTCCACAAAGTTAAACCCATATGCAATGCATGAGGAATTATACTCTCCAGTTTTGATTTTCTTTCCTTTGTACCCAAACTACTTCCTTCACTTTGTCTTGATGCAGCAGCAATGGAAAGCTCACCAGTCGACTTTAGTTTAAAAACTTCTCCATCTTCAGTTCACACTTTCTGTGAGCATAAAATGAAGCATGAATGAATATAAAAAGTAATTAAAAGAAGCAGAGCAGCGTACAGTTACATGATATTTAGGAAAACTCGCCAAATACAGTTATGTTAATTACAAATAACTCACTACCGATATACTGTCATTTTTTACATTCTACCAACATATAGCGAATGCCATCTGTGTACAATGCGAATGTGTAGCAGCCAGACCGATCAGACAGCCAGAGCCAAAATGGACTTGGGGCCAGACTGCCGGTCACGAGACTCACGACAGTGACAGTTGGACTGGTGAAGGATTGAAGTTGCTACGTCGTAATAAATTCAAATTAAGCTAATGCTATTGATTTGAAAATAAGGTACAGAAAAGCCTTCTAATACATAGACTTTCTTCAATATTTTCACACATACTAGAAACCCACCGCACACATTCTGGAAAACATAACACACACCCCAAATGTGAACACAGTGCTCCAATTAGGCCGGTAGCAAGGGTGAGCCAACAAACCTAAATGAAATATTATGACAGAAATATTATGATTGGCTACTTGCACACCAAAAAATCGATTTCACCTATTGAAATCACAGAGAATCAGTGTTGTATATTTTTATACATATTTTTGTCTGGAGTTCATTTTTTCATTGTGTCACGGACCACCTAAGACCTTCTCAGCGACCCCAAGGGTCCGGGGACCCAGTTTGGGAACCACTGACATAAAACATTAGAGTAGGTTACCAGAAATGTACATTTTTTTACAAAAAACAAACAAAGAATACGAAACAATTCAAGACTTTCACAGTTAATTCAGGAATATAAACAAAGAAAAAGAATCCGCCGTGCAAGGCTGACAAATGTCACAAGGATGCGACAACAAACACTACAAAATAGAATGTGAACAGCTTATTTTCATGCGTCATTCTAAAAAGCCCCTCAGCAACTGAAAGTACTCAATTCATTCGAAAAAGACACCTTATAAATTACTAAAAATTGCGTAGAATAGAACGCAAAATGAAGAATGCAGAGTTGGGAAGGTAATAAAATTTTACCGACAACAACGCTACCTAAGCGTTAGATTACATTAGATAAGATAGTTTAGGCTTGTTTAATTTTAAAAGTGGTTTTAAGACAGGAAGGAAGAAAAAATCATTCAGTAATCACTTATGGGAACGCATGGTTTATAAACATGGTTCATAGAAACAGTAAGTTGCATAGAAATTAATGAAACAAGGTAAAGTTGAAAGTATAACCAATAATGAAAAACAGGACTGCAGTAAACCAAAAAAAGAAGGTCCTTAACAAAATTAAAAACATTTCTTTTCCTCAAAAACGTGACCTCCTTAACTCTTAGTTCAGGACCTCACATATTCCCCTCATGAGCATCAATTCCCATGGACACAAAAGTTACATTCTGCATAGGGAGAAGCCTGTAAGATCTTTGACCACACGGAAGAGCTCCAATATTTAAGTAAGTGAAGTGTGATGCAGTGATTAAACATTTGAATAGCCCATAAATGTGCATTTCACATCTAGGAAGGAAATGCATTAGAACAAAAATGTTTGCTTGCTAGGTGACGTTTAAGATTGCCCTTTCGAGCAGAAGAATATTCACATAAATCACACCTGAACAGTTGACCTTTACCATGTTTGCTGGCTAGGTGGTATTTAAAATTACCCTTATGAGCAGAGGAATATTCACACATATAGCACTTGAGCAGCTGACCTTCCCCATGTTTACTGGCTAGATGATGTTTGAGATTTGCCTTTTGAGCATAATATTCACATAAATCACACTTGAATAGCTGACCTTCACCATGTTTGCTGGCTCGGTGTCTTTGAACTTTACTCTTTTGAGCAGAGGTATAATCACATAACACACACTTGAACCGCTGACCTTTACCATGTATGCTGGCTAGGTGTTGTTTAACATTACTCACTTGAGCAGAGGAATACTCACAAAATTCACACTTGAATAGCTGACCTTCACCATGTTTGCTGGCTCGATGTAATTTGATTTGACTCTTTTGGGCTGCGGAATAGTCACAAGATTGACACTTCAACAGCTGACCTTCACTATGTTTGCTGGCTAGGTGACGTTGGATATTTCTCTTAAGAGCAGAGGAATATTCACAAAACGCGCACTTGAACAGCTGACCTTTACCATGTTTTCTGCCTCCCTGTTGTTCAAGGTTATCTTTACAAGCAGAGATATAGTCACAGATCTCAAAATTGAACAGATGACCTTTCTTGTCTTTGCTAGCTTGGTATGGTTCATGTTCGTTTCTACGAGGAGAGTCATTCATGTTACGCCTGTAAAGCCGACTATGAATATGTCTGCTTATTTGAGGACCTATTTTGCGTTTACCAGACAAACACTGCATCAAGTTTCCTTCATTTGCTGAAGAATATTTGCACACTTCACACTTGTGCGCCATACTATTTTCTAATGCACCTTTTTTACGTGCATCAGAACTGGACTCTATGACAAAACGAGAGTCACAGAAATCCCATTTGAGCTCTGCCAGACCATGTTTATTACATCGCTGTTCCCCCGTCATTTTCACACCTGGATATTGGTAACTCCCGGATTGACCTTCGTGCCGGTTCTCATTACCATGCTGCTCCACTACATGCCGCTTCAAAATACTTATGCACATAGTGGAGTAATCACACAACCCACAATCGTAGTAACAGCCTAACTTGTGCCTGACACGGAGGTGCAGCTCTATAAGGTCCCTCCTATCAATGGAGTAATCACAATGTTCACACAGTAAGAGCCACGATATGAGTCTGTCAGTAGGTGCGGCCTCAACACCACTGCCGCTACTCGACACATCTGATGGTAGCGAGTCAGCACTTTCTTGAGATGCTCCAGCTGCTCCCTGATGAACAGCAATAGTGTTGCACGCACCAGAGCTGCCTTCCCTCAACTCATCCTTTGCTTCTGCCTGCCCTGAATGTGCCTCAATGCAGTCATTTTCCACTTCTCCCTTGAAAGTAACTGCATGAGAGCCTGAACTTGAACTGGCCTGTGAGGAAGAACTTTTCCTGATTATTACTGGCCAGGCTTCTCAGGAAAAATGTATAATACTCAAATTGCAAATTAACCCCTTCCCCGGCATAAATGTGTATACTCGTTTTCACAAAATGTTCGTTTTTCAGTCGTCGACGAGTATACTCGTCTGAAGCTTTACCTTCAAAAATCAGCTACATATACGTATATACTCGTCGATTTTAAGCCTTTATAAGCCATTCTACGTGTGAAACGAGTATTCTCGTCAAATTGTACTCCTGGCAGAAGCGATAGAATAGAGATGTGGGATTTCAAGGACATTGTTACTAGACTTGCTCCGACAGCCATTGACGTCAGATGGGTGTTGTTTGCATCCACATTTCCATTCATTTTTTTTGTACCATTTTCAAGTGTTACACCCCAAATGTTTAGTTCAAAGGAAGATAGTGAACATGAACCTTCCCTCAAAAGCTTGAATACTTCTGATAACTCTGCCAGTTCATCAGACAATGACTATTTTTCAACAATGACTATTTGACTCGTTTTTGCCAACAAAGGTATTTTCAATATAAAATGTTAACCACAAAAATGGAAAGAAAAAAGAATTACAAACTGTTTTCAATACCAGCATCAAAAATACTACACAGAACCAAAATGAAAAAATTAGTCTGAAAAAGAAACGTTTTTAACAAAAAAATTGTTGGGGAAAGGGTTAAAGTATTATGTACTAGGTAACCATGTATTTGAGACCAAGTTGTGAACTTGAGCATCCGTTTCTATTTTAATCTTAAGCAAATGCGCTCAACTGTTCAAAACAAAATACAAGAAAAAATAAATGAAAAATAATATAACAAGCAAAAAATAACAATAACACAATAGAAATTTGAAAAGCACATTCTCTCCTTACAGCCGGTCAAAACTTCAATACAGAGTAAAATTTTACCGAAGTATTCATGTAATATCTTGTACATGCAATAGTGCCTGTCATGACCACAATATTTTGGAAAAAGATTTCTGTACAAAATTTTAACGTAAATGTTCTTCACTTTATAACACAAAACTAACTTGATCATTCTTCCTAAATTTATAAGCAACTTCAATTGTATTAGAAATATTGTCTCAATAACTGAGGGTGGCTGAAGTGATTTCTTACACTGGAAAAACAACCAAAAATTATTCATTCGTTGGTCTCACACACAAAGCCAGAAACACTTATAAAAATGAAAAATTCAACTCCTTAAGTAATTAATACGGTTTCACGTGTGGCAAGAGTTTCACACGGACATCTTTTTATCAAAAATTTGGCAGCAAATGTTTGACCAAGTTAAGAAGGCAAAAGAAAACTTCAAAGCATCTTGAAACGATCACTGGCTAAACCAGTTAAAATGCGTTGTTTAAGTCAACTCATTGAGGCATTAAGCAATTAAGAAAAAGCTCCACGACACTGGGGATACAAGAAGTATGCTGGAAATAGCTTCGATATTATTAATGGAGGGACCATAGCTTAATCAACACTAGCTGTGGTTGGGGAACAGGAATAAAGTGGATCACATCGAGAAATACAAAAACAAAACTCAACACCAGCAGTCAAAGATACAATCACTCTACGACAGGCACAAAAAATTTTTTAAACAAGATATATCACACTAACCAGCAATTAGGCAATCAAACAGACAATATAGCTCAATTCAACAGAATTGAAGCTCAAGAATAATGGAATGTGCAGTGAGACCATTTTTTTTGGAACCAGAGTAAAACATTGCTCAGCAGCTAATTCATTACAAAACCGTTTCACTGTTTTGCAATGAATTAAGCTAATCTAAAGTGAGATGCTTTAATTCATTCATAAAGCAATTGGAATAGAATTAAACCCACTGAATGAATAGTTCTGTCAATTATGTCAGAAATGCGCAAAACAATAAGAGATGAAAGCAGTAATAATGATATAAATATCACAAAATGGTGGCCATGAGCAAGTAAAAACAGACTACAAATGAATTCAAATTTTCTGCGGAATGATAAACACTCTACTGCAATCAAACGGAAGCATTCAAGAAGAAAGTGAGGAATCAATTAAATGCATTCAAAAGGAGAGTAAGTAATCCAGAGGAAGCACACAAGAAAAGAGTAAGCAACCAATTAGAAGCACTCAATAGAAGAGTTTGCAACCAATTAGAAGCACTCAATAAAGGAGTAAGCAACCAATTAGAAGCACTCAACATGAGTGTAAGTAACCAATTGCAGCACCTGGGGTTCCTGATGCCAGCCAATGGGCTCGTCCTTTACAGTAACGGCCTCCAGCTCAGCGTCAGGCACTTCACTTTTGATGTAAATTTCTTCTAGATGGCTCCCAGAGCTCGGTCCATTATCTACAAGTGACACAAGCTCATTGAGAAAAATTGCATCTGAGATAACAAATCTAGTAACAGCTCTTTATGTGTGAAAATACAAATATAATTTCATGATTTTGACAATATCAACAATTTGGTTAATATTTGAAAACATGAAAACTGGAACAATCTAGAAAATTTGGAAAAAATCTAGCAATACTAATAGCAGGCAACATAATGCAACCCTTCCAACTAAATAGTTAATACTCCAAAAGCTTTGGAGATTAAATGAGCTTAATCATATTTTAGGTTACATCAAATTTAAATGACAATAGTAAGCAAGAAACAAAGTCTTCAGAACAAATAGTTGTTACAATTCATAATAAACTAGCAATTCCAATAAAAATTTGCATTGAAAATGTACTTTGCACCTCACTATATTTCTGTAGGACATCAAGCAAGTTTGAATTAAAAATAAGTGTAAACCAATTTTCAAATCATTCATGAGACAATTAGAATAGAATAAAATGCAGTGAGTGACATCTTTCCTCAATTACGACACCATTTCTCACCCTTGTGGGAGGAAGTTTCACACTGAAGACAAAGGCCAAAACTCAACACAACTCTTCATACCACTGAAGTCCTCATCTTTGCCAGAGCTACACCACAACTTTTTGAATGTTCTCAACTTGGATTAGATGCAAGTTTAGGCCTACTTATCCACAACTCAGGTGTTCAAAAGATAGGAAGGAGGAAGGCACCATTTTTTACAGTATCGAGGAAATGGGGAATCTATGTACAAGGTGCATAGAAACAGTAAGTCAAGAAAGCAGTTCATGAGACAAGATGAAACTTGACACAGCAAGTAATGAATACTAAAAAACTAGACAGCAGCAAACCGCAAAAAAATGGTCCATAACAACACAAAAAATGTATTCTATTTCAAAAAAAGATGGCATACTCCATATATAACTCACATCACTTCACAGATTTCCCCTGGGAGTGCTTATTCCCATAGAAACAATAGTTGTATCCCCATGAGGGGGTGACGGTTTTTAATTACACATTACACTCATAGCATGGTTCAGCTGATGAAAAGAATATCAGTCAGATAAAGTTTACACTAAGAGTAATTCTTATAAAAAATCCATAATCTGAATGTGCAGGTGGCAGAAGTGATACAAAAAAATCCATTCATTTTAATGGCAGTTTTTTCAAAAACACAAGTTTTTTGTGTTTCTTTTGTTTTTTTTCTTGCACACATTCAAATTAGTTAAGTATATAACAACCAGACATAGTAGATACAGTAAGCTCTGAATTCTGACTCCATCAATCTAAGTTCTGTGGTTCCTGCTATTCCTCTGAGACTTTTCTAGGTTATTGTGGGTTATCTGCCACCACTTTTAATGTAGGGTTTCCTTTTGATGTTACGGTTACGCTAAGGGGACAGCCCGGCAATTTTAAATTTTAGACTAATTGTTTTGAAATTTGCATCATATATGTATTTTTAAAAAAGAAACACACTTTGCTTATGTCATTTTTTGATTTTTGCCTAAGTTTTTGAGAAAATGGGATATATTAATTTTTATATCATTTTCTGACATTTTAAAAGAATAGAAGTTAATGAGTTTTCCTGAGAATAACAATTAACTTACAGTGTTGCCAAATTTCAGTCACACTCACAGTTTTGCCAAATGTCTTGCAATATAAAGTCCAGACTCTACATCAAATTGGCAAAAACCCTTATCTATGAACATCAGTGAAGATAAATTATTGAAACACATCGTTAGGGGAGTTGAAGGTGGTGCATGAACATTGTAAAATAAATGAAGCTAACAGGACCCGTGGAAATTCTAGACAATGCCGTTGTTACGCTAGGTGGACCCACGAAAAAAAATAAGGTAACATTCCCTTGCTAATTCCAACATAAACTATACTATCCTAATCAAACCGATCCTGATAATATTTGGAATGCAAAAAAACTGTCGACCAATGAAAAAATTCCCACAACATTACCTAACCTCTACTAACCTATCCTAACTGAACCTATCCTGAAAATATGTCAAACATAAAGAAAACCATGAACCTTTGAAAAATTATCATCAACATTATCTAAAAAATTGTAACATAACATTTTCTAGCCTAAGCAATCCTAATCTAACACAGAAAATAAAAAATGTCCTACAACCCTAGAAAACCATGAATTAAGGGGTATGCTGTTTTATTTTATAATCTGACATGAGAAAAATTATTAAAATGAGGTTCTTTTCCTTGCTGAGTTATTTTGAAACAAAATATTAAAAAAATATCCACATTTTTTCATGTTTTTTTAGTCATTGTTTATTCAACTCACATCTTTTGGTGGCAGACACTAAAAATTGTTTCATGTATAGGAATGATAAATATTAGCAGGACCTGGGGAAATTCAACGGACAATGTCATGAGTGAGCTAGGTGGACCCGTGAAAAAAAGTCGGTCAACACTACCTTTACAAATTTCAACACAACATATTCTAACCAATCCTGCCCTAACCTATGCTAACCAAACCTATCCTGATAATAGGACAAACATAAAAAATTGTAGACCTGTGAAAATTTTTTGTTAACATTGCCTAACCTATGATAACCTATCCTAACCTAACTTAATTAACCTAACCTAACTTAACCAATGTCATCGTTAGGCTAGGTGGACCTGTGAAAAAATTCGGTCAACAATACTTAACAAATTCTAACAACATAATTTAACCTAACCCATCCTAACATAATAAACACTGATATATCCTATACCAACTGAAGCTATCCTAATATGTCAAACATAAGAAACCATGGACTCATGAAAAAATTCCATCAATATTACCTAACCTATCCTAACCCAACTAAACCAATGTCTTCGTTATCCTACGTGGACCTGTGAAAAAATTCAGTCAACATTACCTAACACATTCTAACATAACATATTCTAACCTAACCTATCCTACCCTAAAATATTGTAACTTATCATTTCCCTTCCAAAGTTATCCTGATAGTAGGTCAAACAGAAAAAAAACGGGGACCCACGAAAAAATTTCATCAAGATTATCTAAACTATGCTAACCTAACCTACCCAACCCTAACCTATTTCATCCCAACCTAAATTTACCTATCCTATCCTGACCTAACCTAAATCCTGATTTATCAATTGCATGTAAAGGCAATCTTTTAATGCAGTGGTCTCCAAACTAAGGCCCGCAAGCCAAATCAGCCCCGTGAAAATTCACAATAGTAATTCGACTTGCGAATTAAGCAAGCGTTTGCTCGTTGTGAGCGCATACTTGAAGACTTCTCTAGAAATTATAAGCAATGACAAAAAATTAAAACGGTTTTGGCCCTTGAAACTTACTGAAGTAATTGGTACGGCCCTTGGACTTGAAAGTTTGGAGACCCCTGTAAATTAATGCAACACTCAGTAATTAGGTATCCATGATACCGCTAACTCGGAGGAGAGAGCAACGGGTGGACTAACCAACTAACTAAGGAAGGAACAAGCAGAAAATTATATAGATGGTACTCCTATGATCTAACCTAAACAAAGATTTACATGCAGTATTGCACTCCTGAATATTCACACATCACCTACACACATAGCTGTGTACACCAAAATGCATGCAAAATGACAGCCTAAACCCAAAAACAAGTTGCAGATGATGTTGAGAACACTAAAACTTTGTGTCTCATGTTGCCACATCTCCACTCACAGCATGGTGTAATGGGGCGATTCACAAGTCTCCTAAACCGTGTTTGCTTATGAGATGGAGCAATCTGCCTATTCCTCTAACCCCAACGTTTTCACTTGCAGAACAGATTTATCAATGTTAACAGGTTAAGGAAAAAATTCTGTAGCGCAGCATTATATTATACGGGCAAAAATTTCAGAGCGGCATCGTCCAGCAAGGGTAAGAATAAGAGGCAGGGAAAATAGCAAAATAAATGAATGTATAGGTTCACTGAAATGTTTATTTGTAAATGATATTAATTATTCGTTACGTGAAAGTAAGAAACTATGTACCTTATTGCCTGTGTTATCATTAGAAGTTAGTATTTATTATGCCTGCAGATCGGCAGGAAGACCTCCAATCAACCTCCAATTGGAAAGCAGGAACCCAGGCCAGCGGGCAACACCAGAGCCATCAACCAAAGCTGTTGTGTCAGTTACACCCTTGAGGCCTAGGTGCAGCCCACAACAACAGCTGATTCCTCCTCGGACGTCGTTTCCTTATGTAAGTGCTACTGCCGTACTCGGGCATCTGCCACTGCCACACCTTGGCATCTCCTGCTGGACTCCCGCAGCTCCTGTTGCACTCCAGCATCTCTTGCTGCGGATTCGTATCACTTCGGTACCCCTATACCGCTGCACTCCTGCCCCCCTCCCCACCCCTTTGCACCCCTGCAAGCCCGCCTTGGGTTGGCCGTTGTTGATGAAGGCAGTTGCTCTAGGGTTGCTGCAGCGCTGGGTTCCCCTAGTATAGTTAGCCGCAGCGCTATATTTGAGAGCGTTCATTCTGATAGGGTTAATTGGGTGTAGGTTATCACTGTCTGCATCTGGTTATTTTTCTATGTATACTTGTGTTATTATTGTTGAAAGTGTGGGAATAAACCAAAAGAAAGAAAATAGTAATCCCATGACCTGGGAGTGTTGGCTCTTTATTCACCTCGAAACATGATAGAAATAGTGAGTAGGTCCTCCACATCCAATGTATAGTAGCGCTTGCGATTAAGGCTACACCTGTTGATGGTAGGAAGCCTACCTCTCTCCCAACAATGGGACTTTCAATTTGTCTATTCTCCTGATTAGAGATGTGACTAAAAAAAACCATGCCGTTTTTTTAAAAAAAAAAACACTTTTTTACAAAAAAAACTGTGGCCAAAAAAAACATGGATATTTTGTTTTTTTTTAATATTTTGTCTGAAAATAACTCAGCAAGAAAAAGAACCACATTACATTATTTGTTTTTATGTCAAATTACAAAATAAAACAGCATACTTCTTAATTGATGGTTTTCCATGGTTATATGAAATATTTCATTTTCCGCGGTTTCATGCTTTGATATTTCATTTATTTTACAATACATGTGAATGACCTTCAACTCCCAGAATGGTGTGTTATAATAACATATCTTTACTTATGGTCATTGATAGAGATGTGGCAAAAAACCATGCTGTTTTAAAAAAAACATGTTATTTATACAAAATTATGAATAAAAAATATAGATATTAATATATTTATGTGACCTTAAAAATCCAATGCTGTTTTTTTTAAAACATTTTTTAACAGAAAAATCTTGACTAAAAAACATGGCTATTATATATATTTTATGGGACTAAAAAAACTTTTTTTAAAAAACATTTAAAAAAAATCATGACTAAGAAAACACGAATGTAAATATCAGGAAAGTTATGTTTCTTTAATCGAATTGTCTTTAGAAACTTATAAACAAAGAATGCTGCTAATATTGAAATCATGTTTATTAGAACTGTACTAGGTCTTTGAATAAAATATCTACAAAAAATCTATTCACTCCATAAAACCTTTCAGAGACCAGCTCCATCCTCAATCATTCATTAAAATTTGATGAAATGGATAATGAATTTTCACTGTTCCTTTGAAAAACATTTCATTGAATGACTTACTGAGGATGGAGCTAGTCTCCGAAAGGTTTTATAGAGTGAATAGATTCTTTGTGGATATTTTATTCTAAGACCTGGTACCGTTCTAATGGATATTAATATATCTTGTGTGACCAAAAAATCCATGCTGTTTTTGAATGTTTTTGCTACAAAAAAGTCATGACTAAATAACACAGATAATATACTTTATTTCATCATAAACAACCATGCTGTTTTTTTGAAAAACATCTTTTTTACAGAAAAATCATGATTAAAAAATGTGGATATTAATATATTTTATGTGCCAAAAAAACCATGCTGGTTTTTTTTAAATCATGTTTTCTTTACCAAAAAAATCATGACTAAAAAACATGGACATTAATGACATTTTGTGAAAAAAACATGGTTTTTAAAGATTAGATTAGTCGTTAGTTTTAGCCTCCCTACCCAGCAACAATTGCGATCCAAAGAGAGGAAGGAAGAAGGCACCATTTAGTATGGAGTTAAGGAAATGCGGAATCTACACAGAAAGGCATAGAAACAGTTAGTTGGGAAAGAAGATTATGAAACAAGATCAAAGTTGAAGAAGAAAGTAGTAGGAGCTGAAGAACAGGACAGCAGTGAACCGAAAAAAAGGTGGTCCTTAACATAACAAAAACATTTTATTTCAACAAAAAGGCCTACCTAACTCTCAGCTCGGGCCCTCACATTGTCCCCCTGGGAGCGCTAATGTTCCGACCTTTTCTATGTACCGGCCGAACACTACGCGAATGGGGTTCGGGAGTGACGAAGCAGCCGCGTAGTTATAGTTTATTTATACTTCAGAGTTGATACAGGCTAGGAGGCTTGGTAAGATTCAGAGAGATCCGACAATAGTTGCTCGTACAAGTCTTCTACAACGCATCTGAAATCTAAACAGGTGCTTCCTCTAAGGTAAAGCGTCTGCTACTGGACAGTGATGACTCTGTCTACTGTGATCTCCATGACAGCGCACCCACAATGAACGGCGCTGTCTCTTGCTGATGCTATTTATACACTGTGAGGGCGCACATAATGCTCCCCCCAATACAAAATTCTTTATGACAGTAAAAATTTTTAAATGTTATTCAATTAACTTTGATTTTCCCTTAACTATCAGTTAATCTTACAATCCGTCAAGTCAATTCGAGCAGATCAGAACGTATGACACTAGAGGCTTCCAAATAATGAACGGAGGCAGGCAGGTATGGCTATCGCTGTCTTTAGCAAATCATAAATTTAACAAAACGCAACGGTAATCCTACATCTCGTTAAACATTAATAAGTATAGTTACAAGTCAATGATTGATTTATTATCCAAAATCAACTAACTAATTATTCTACGCACTTAGCTCAAACAATTTGTTCATTATTAATCAATTGATTCTTAGAATTCTTGGCTACTCCAGATATTTCGGATACAAAAAATACATCGCGCAATTTATTTAGCAAAACAGAATATCAAAATCAAACATCAAAACGCGTACTGAATAAATCAGCTGAAGTTATAGAATGTATAGTTTTAATACACAAGACAATACAATACTACAAGTGGCAAGTTCAAATCGTACTACGATTTAAATTAACTTATTTCAGTTCAAGTAAATTAAATATAGAAAGTAAGTAGAATAATCAATAAGTAACTAATTCAATTTAATCTAATCAATCAACAAACGTACAATTTGGTTTAGTCGCAATCGAAATAATTAGTCTCTCTAATTCTAGCGAAACATGAACAAAGCATGTCTATAGGATAGAATACATAATCCGTATGTAATAGAGATTTAATAGTTTTTAATTCAATAAAAATTTTATGATAGAGAAAAATCTACGGATTTCAATACCAGAATTTAACTATCTCGTTTCACATTTTTCTCGCGTTACATTAGCAGCGTGGCACGCCGCTGAAAAATGCTTTGAATATGAAAACTCTCCGATAAATGCATTAATAAAATTAAATTCGCAAGCGCTCGTTACATGGGAAAATATAAGTAGTTATGTTCTGCTTTTATGCTTTTCAATCATTACAATTAAAATGGTTCTTCGAATTATCAAAAAGCTCTCGTCCTTCGCGAACTCCCGATGAACAAAACATTTCCATAGGCGAGTAAAACAACAAAAAGGTTATAATATCGACAACGAAAACAGAATCCGTATATAATAGAACTTTTTTTTTTAAAATACAGCATATAAAATAGAGATAACCTAAGACATGGGGTTTCTTCCTCCTCGGGAGATTGGAATATCAGAACATGATATTTAGATCTATGGTATTCAATACAAAACGTGGGAGCCTAGACTTGTAAAGTTACACGCTAACTTGAGGTGAGACTGAAGGGATCTGCCTAGGATTAGATTATAGATTATAAGTTAGTTTAAGCCTCCCTAACCGCTTCAAAAATAGAGCGTATCGAAGAGAGGAAGGAGGAAGGCACCATTTAGTATGGAGATAAGAAAATGAGGAATCTATGCTGAAGGGGCATAGAAACAGTAAGATGAGAAATAAGTTCATGAAATAAGATAAAAGTTGAAGAAGAAAGTGAGAGGTGATGAAAAGCAGGACAGTAGTGAACCGAAAAAAGGTGGTCCTTAAAAGAACAAAAAAAAACTTTTATTTCAACAAAAAGAAGGCCTACCTAACTGTCAGCTCGGGCCCTCACATTTTTCCCCTGGGAGCGCTAATTCCCATAGATACAATAGTTGTATCCCCCTGAGGGGGGATCTGCCTAGGACCGTTACAGATTTCTTTTAAAGCGGTTCGACGCAAGGCGACGTCCTCTCCGCTAATTCGGCTAATGACCTTGTGTAGATCCCGTTTTATGTAAATAATCATCACCGCAAGGATGATGGTAATGACTGTGTACAGAAGCAACATTATGTCGCTTAACTGGTCAGGAATGAGATCAACTCTCGTTTCCTCAGTATGTCGGATAAGTTCATCCGAGATTTGGCCATTATTTGCTTTTATCGCGGTTAGGATGGTATCGACATTGACATTTGATATCCTATTACCCATCTTAACAGGCCAAAGAGATACTAACAGAGCGGGAATTAAAATGGTGCCGCTTGAAATTACGTAGGTAGTTAATATTGATTAATAGTGAGTATTGTTTTTAGCAATTACAGATATAGGAAATTTATTTTATTACTGAGTGGTTGCTGGAAATGCAGCGATTCTTATTTTAAATACGAGTTCGATATCGTTTCCGGCTTCATATATCAATATACGTGTACGTAAAGGGGAATCGAGGTTCAGGAATATGTTTAATTTGCAATAGGCCTCCTGTAATACTTCCTTTCGTATCTTTATACCGAAGATTATTGTTGTTTCCTGCGGTTGCCACAGTTGATTTGCTCCGGTGCACATCGGGATTTACGGATTCAGAATAAAAAGTGGGAGTCTAGCGTTGTGGTATTGAACACTAACCTTAGGTGGGACAGCAAGTAATTGCTTATTACAATGGCATTAATCGTTGATCGATGGATTGATTAATTAATTAATTGATTGATTGATTAATTGCTTGATTGATTGATGTTAGATAAGTAAGCTACCAAGTACTAATTGAAGGTTCAAAGTGTATGTGTTTCTTGCTAATCGGAGTGTGCACTGTCCTGGAATTGTTCAGGAGTCGCCCAAGGATTCTGAAAAAGAAACGACACATGACATTGGCATGGCCCCAAGTTTAAAATAAACAATTTACGTTTCATACTAAGATTAGTATTTCATACTAAGATATTTCATACTAAGATTTCATGCTAAGATTTCATAAACAATTTACGTTTCATACTAAGGCACGCTTCCTTCCCTCTCATCAAGACACATAGATTTCAACTACACTGCCAGGCATGTAATTGTTTTCAAACAATTTGCGACAGGTGCGATACAGGTCTCGCAGGCTTCGCACTCGCGCTCTCATGTCGACATCTCACGATTGCCCTAAGTTTATCAATTCTAGCTCACAACCTGATGAGCACACTCTTATGTCGCAACGATAGTATGACAACATCCTCAGCTCATCGTCTCGGCTGAAGGTGTTTGCGCAACAGAAATGTTTCCTAGAGCAAGACACACATAATTCTTAAGAACTCAAAGAACGCACTTACAAGCTAAGAACTCATAGAACTCACTTACAGGTTAAGAACTCATAGAACGCATAGAACGAACTTACAACTAAATACCATTGAAATACATATATGGAATGGCATTTTTCAGAATATAAAGAATGAACAGTTACAAACTAGTTTGACAATTTTACCTTTTTATCCTATCTAAAGGCAGTACATGGTTCAAATTTGATCGGATAGTTTTGTTACCAATCCTAATATCTGCATAATTTTTACCTAGTTTTTCAATGATAGCAGGACCCAAAAAATTCAGCTGTAATTTATGTTTTTTGGCATGATTTTTTACTAGTACACGGTCGTTCACTTTCAAATTTTTATCGCGACGTTTCATATTTCTATAGGCAGTTCTTTCGATTGTGGCATTAATGATCGCATTTCGAATATTGTTCACTACAATAGATGACTCCTTAAATTTTTGTTTTTGAACATCTTCATATGAAGTCGCAACATTTAAATCTTCTAAATTAGTAGAACTGATGTATACACAAGTATCTCTACCGAAAACAGTATATGCGGGTGTATCTCCTAAAGTTTCATTGTAGCTATTATTAATCGAATTCTCCACAATGTCCAGCAATCTGTCCCACTCATTATGAGTAAGAAAATTTAGATATAACTTGAGCAGATGTCGAATTTTACCATTACAACGCTCAACGATTCCGTTTGAAAAAGGTGAGTAAGCTAGAACTTCCTTTTTTAAGATAGAAAGTCCTTTAGTGAACATCTTTACATTAGAAGATTTAAATTCGGCTCCGTTGTCCGACAATAGAACGTCCGGAGTTCCAAACAGACAACAAAAATTCCATAGACAATCTGTAACAGTTTCTGTACGTCTATCATTAGTCGAATATAATTTAACAAATCTTGAAAAGAGGTCAATGACTACAAGAATATATTTGTTACCGTTGTCCGTCATTGGTAATGGACCGTAGAAATCCATGCTAACCGTCTGAAAACATCGTGTTCCAATTGGAGCATTTAGAATTTTAATAGGTGTCGATATTCGTGATTTTAGAATCTTACAGGTATCACAAGATTCAACAATTTTTCGCGTAATTGTCCGTTCGTACGGATGAAAATAATTTAATTTAAATTTAAACAAGGTGTGATTTAAATCCGTATGCGATAAATTATGAATAAAAGAAATTATTCTGTCTAGCAGGGTATATGGCACGACAATTGTCAGAATGGTGCTGGGTCTGTTGTCAATTTTTCGTCTTTTATACAAAATGTCATTCATAATCAGAAATTCATTCAAGTCGGTATTAGAAACTTTCGTTGCATTCTCTATGCCATCCTTTATTTCGGAACAATATGGATCGTCATCTTGTTCACGTTTAAATTCGTCTAACGACCAGTTGTCATTAATACTTAAATGGTCTGTAGTCTTGTTCACTTTATTCAGTCTGCATAAGCACGTATTCTGTCTGCTCTTAAAGTCATTGGGTTCACGTCTGGGTTCTTCAGCAGTACTGTTGTTGTTTCTACCGTCATCACTTCCTGGGATTGTTTCCTCGAACTCTCCCTTAGTTAACTGCTTGTTACATTTTTTACCTGCAGCAGCGGCTTGCAGCCTGGTTACAATGGGAAAAGTCTCTACATCTGGGGTTAAATCAGAACATTCTGATAGTTCTTTTTCTGTTAAAGGATTTTCTTCATGATTTAATCTACTTAATGCATCGGCGGCACTGTTCGCTTTTCCTGAAAAATACTTTAATTTGGCATCAAAGGCTTGGACATATATACTCCATCTCGCGAGTGTGTTATCTTCAGGCAATTTTTTTGAAAATAAAGGGACGAGCGGCTTATGATCGGTATATATGACCAAATCATAGCCCAAAACAAGATATTTAAAGTATTTCAAGGCTTCAACTACAGCGTACATTTCCTTTTTCGTAGTTGAGTACCTTCGTTGGGTGGAATTCAACGTTTTAGAAAAAAAACCGACAGGTCTCATGTTTCGAACTTTATCAGTAGATGACTGGAGTAAAACAGCTCCTATGCCAACATTTGATGCATCACAAAACAAATGGAATTTTTGATCGAAGTTTGGATGACTCAAGGTGGTGTTGTTACACAATTCATTTTTTAATTTTTCAAAGGCGTGTTGGCAATCTCTAGACCAATTGAACTCAACGTTTTTCTTTAGAAGATTATAGAGCGGGCTTGCGATGCTCGCAAAATTGTGAATATACCTACGAAAGAAATTCACTAGTCCTAGAAAAGATTGCAACTGTTTCACATTTTTAGGAATTTCTAAATTCTTCACCTTGTCAGTACCGGTGCTTCTGGTTCCCATTCCGCTAATGGAATGTCCGAGATACTCGATTTCTCCGGCGAAAAACTGACACTTTTCGGTTTTGATTGACAATCTAGCGTTTCTTAGTAGTTCAAGTACAACTTTTATATCAGCAAGATGCTGCTCCTTTTCTTTTGAGAAAATGAGTACGTCGTCCATAAAGACGAAAGCTAGTTTTCCTAGAACAGGGGACAAAGTTTGTGTCATTACTGACTGGAAATATGCAGGTGATGTTTTTAAACCAAACGGCAACCTATTGAATTCGTATTTTCTGCTACCAACGGTAAACGCTGTAATCTCCCGGCTCTCATCGGTCAGTGTAATATTATGATAGCCTGACCTAAGATCTAGTTTAGAGAAATATTTTTGACCATTTAAACTATAGAGAATATCGTCCACTCGCGGCAGCGGAAAGGATTCTTCATGAATTACTTCATTCACTTTGCGAAAGTCAACTACCGGACGTATAGTTCCATCTTTCTTATGAACTACAATTATCGGTGAATTATAAGCTGAAATCGATGGTCTAATGATTCCATCGTCTAACATTTTTTCGTTAACGACTTTCAAGTCTTCCATGTAACGGTGAGCGATACGATAGGGAGGGACATTTACAACATCCACGTTAGGTTTCAAACGTATTTTGTATGGTTTAATCGCAGCAGCTGAGATCGATTCATTGTCTATAGTAATAACGTCTCTGAAGTTATTCAACAAATTCAGCAATTCAGGCTTCATTTCGTCATCATTACACTTGATATCATCATTATGTAATTTCCGCCGACCACGGGCGATTTCTTTGGAATCAGAAACGTACTCTTTGTCAACAACTCCTGTGATTCCGACAGATTGACTATTAGTGTCTTTATTATCGACATCTAAATGACTGTCCTGAACAACACCAGCTGCCTGCACAAAGGTACTCATTCCCCTTTTTAATTCTCCTTGTACATCTGACAAGTAAACTTCGGACTCAACTTGATCCTTTTCTACCTTTTCTAAAGTACTTATAATTGCGTTCTCCGGTAAGACAATCGCTCTGTCGGAGCTATTAATTAATAACAACGGAATCCTGCTCCTATTGTTAACTCTCACAATTGCTTCGGCGACGCAGACGCCTTCTTTCAAAGTTGCTTTCTTTATTATATATTCTCCATTTTTACACTTTCCAACATGTCCAACATGTTTCAAAATTACATTGGGAGCAATTTCTACGCGTCGAGTATGCACTCTTAACGGCTTGTGGGAACTGGTAACTGCAACTACGCCTCGAACAGGCTGGTTTTCTCTCTGACCATCCCTTTTTACTTCCTCACTTGCTTTCTCAGCAATGCACGTCCTCTTCTCTCTTAGCTTATTTAGGACCTTTTTCTTAGCTCTGGACGTAATCGTGTCTGCCATGAGACACTCAGTATTCTCTATTAAATACTCGAGACACTCTGTCTTTCTCTTTTTTCGTCTTTTTACCTCTGCAAAGGGAATTTTCTCGTCTTTGATAATTAAACATCTTTGTTTTAAGTCTACAACGGCGTTCTTGTCTAATAAATCACGCCCAATAATGACGTCATAATTGTAAATACCGTCCTTAATGATTAGAGCATTTGTCTTCAAACTTACGCCGTTTTTTAACTTTAGGACAAGCTCAACTTCGCCTTCGACATTACTTTTAGCATTAACGCCTTTTATAGTCAGAGAACTTGGCTTCACGTCATTACTTATCTCACTTATTCTGTGGTAGCTGACTAGGCACTTCTCTGATCCTGAATCAATCAATGCATTCCACAGGTCGGCATCTTTTTTAAGCACAATCATTGGTTTCTTACTTTTTCGTATTACAAATAATTCATTTTGGCCTGTAATTTCCACTTCTTCCTCTTCGTATTTACAAACGTTCGCCGTCAAATGGCTTTCATATTCATCGCTTAATTCCGCTTCTCCTAGCGCTTCATATCTGTTGTGACACACTATGATCGGATCGATTATCTCAACATTTTTAACGAGGGAACCTTCAGCACCAGAATTCTCCTCGGGTTCAAGGGGCATCACTGTCGTAGAGTCACACTTAGTTATAGTTATTTTAGTTTCTGTTTTATCATTTACGTTACTTCTATCGGCAATGAAATCGTCTCTGCTGTTTACTCTGCTAAAAAATCATTTCCACTGTTAGTTTGGTAAGTTTCTACCTGGCTTTTTTCTGGCACTCGAGTTTTATACTGTCCTCGCGCACGGACACGATTAGGCCTACCCGGTCTGTTGAAATACTCTCGTCCTGACCTACAGTCTCTGGCGTAGTGTCCTATCTTATTACAGCGAAAACAAACTACATCTCGCAGCGAATGCTCGGGGGCTGTCTGACTAGAACCTGGTTTGTACCAATCAGTCGGTTTCCTAGCCACCGTGGTTACCGACACACCTTGGTTTTGGCAGACGCACTTTTGATTGTAGCAGTTCGAGCAACGCTTTGATGTCTCCAATGCTTGAACTTCTAGAGTTCCTAATTCACGATCAACAAAAGATTTTGCTTGAGGTCTAGCACGGTAAGTTGGTCTTGGGAAATTAGGTCTCCAGTAGGGTCTACGCGTCCTACTTCTACCTTGAAAACTGCCTCTTGTCATGGTATGCACTTCGGCCTCATCATAGGCTGCATCAAAATTTGATTCGGATGAATGATCATCATCAGCACAATAGATTTCTATAGATCTCTCAGATCGGGCTAATATTTGTTTATCCTCGGGGAAATTTCTAATGACAGTTACGAGTCTCTGAAGGAGTTCTTCCGACGAATTAAAGGGTTTGTTAAATAATTTCTTGGAAAAATCCTCAGTCACTAGGGGGTTGATGATAACCATGGCTAATGCAACAATTAAAGTATTCTCGACATACTTATCGAGGGCAACAGGATCGGGACAATTCACTACATAGGGGTGAGCTCTGTTTGTGCATTCCGGGCTATGCATGAGTCTATGGGTTAGTTTACGGATTTTGGATAGTATTTCTACGAATTGACTCGCTAAAGCATCGTTACGTTTTAGGCGTACATTATTCAGGTCACACGCAACTGCGTGCAAAGATCTTTCGCCTTTCGATACATATATATTTTCTAACAGGTGCACTACTTCTTCAAAGCTCAGTTCGTATCCCTCACTGATTATGGAGGCTACAACGGCGTTAAAGTCGCCAACCCGCTTGTCTGCAGTTCGCAACAATAGATTGAGTTTCGCTTCCTCGGAGTTGTCGGATAACATGTTGAAATAGGCTCGCACATTCTTTATGTGCGTTTCTAGCGACTTATTTTCTATGAAGTCAGGGTCAAAACGACGCCTTCTACCACGGTATTGGGGAAGATCCTGTCCGGCAATTACTACACTCGGTATCGGACCGACAACAGAAGTCGTTACACTGGTAACTGAGCTAGTCACAGGGACAACTGTGGTAGTCACTGTACTAACTACAGGGGTGACAGTGGTGGTCGCCATCGTGAAAAAAATAGGCACTGAAACTCTTCCTACTCGGGTCACGTAAGGGGTGTTTCTTATGTACTCGTACTCGTCAGAGTCACTGTTCGACATGAAAACACAATATTCTTAGACCTCCGATTACTTTTAAGAGAAATTGTTTTCCACACAGTAAAATTTTCTACATGCAATTGACAATATTTTACACACAGTAAAATTTCAACTCACATTTGCAGTGGACTTCCGTGGACTTAGAACAGGCTAATTGCTAATTACTCGTGAAGGCTGGCACACCACTCTGAACAGAGGTAAGCTGTTCCAGCTTACTTATATATGCTAGAGACAATGGGCGCCAGAGGACAATGAGTGCTAGAGACAATGGCTACAACTTCCTTTAACTGTTTCAGAGAACAATGGACTACCTCTCCACACAACGTTTCCGCGCGCACGCTTACTGCGCTTTCGCAATGCATATGCTGCTCGCTCTCTGGCTACCAGGAATCAGCTTCCGCATTAAAGCTCTCCTACTTACTAAGAAACAGCATGCTCACTGCGCTTGCACTGTTGAGTGATTACTGCTTAACTTCTACTCATTAATTTTATAATGATCATTAATTTGAGCTCATGCTTATTTAATTAGCAAGCAAACATTATCGGCGTATACTCAGCTTGCTATTTGGCGATGTGCAGATCTCGTCGATCTTCTCGTAGATCTCGTCGATCTTCTCGTTGCAGATGACGATGGGTAGATGCGTAGATCCCGTCGACAAACCAGGTTTTCTCCTTTGAGTAGCGATGAGTAGACTGGTGAAGACTGCGTAGCGTGTAAATTTTCGATTATTTTTCTCTCCTTTCTTTCTCGAAGTGTTTCTTGAAAGAACTTCGATTTTCTGCGCTGACGTCTTTCTTCTTTTTCTCGATGCTCCGAAGTACTGTGACAACTGTGCGACGTTACTCCAACAAGGTGACACTCTTCACATTTAAAATCACTGATCAGCAGACCCGAAGATCAATTCTTGCTATCTTTCTTCTTCAATGGGCAATGTGGATATCTTTGATGTGGTATCCTTGATGTGGTATCCCCATACATGGGTCACCAAATATGTTCCGACCTTTTCTATGTACCGGCCGAACACTACGCGAATGGGGTTCGGGAGTGACGAAGCAGCCGCGTAGTTATAGTTTATTTATACTTCAGAGTTGATACAGGCTAGGAGGCTTGGTAAGATTCAGAGAGATCCGACAATAGTTGCTCGTACAAGTCTTCTACAACGCATCTGAAATCTAAACAGGTGCTTCCTCTAAGGTAAAGCGTCTGCTACTGGACAGTGATGACTCTGTCTACTGTGATCTCCATGACAGCGCACCCACAATGAACGGCGCTGTCTCTTGCTGATGCTATTTATACACTGTGAGGGCGCACACTAATTCCCATAGATACATGATTTTATAATGTCATGTTTTTTTATTCAGATAAAATTTAATAACACTCATGTTTTTTGTAAAAAAATCTTTTTTTCAAAAAGCATGGTTTTTTGGTCACATAAAATAAATTAAAATCCATGTTTTTTTACAGATTAGATTAGTCATTAGTTTTAGCCTCCCTACCCAGCAACAAATGCAATCCAAAGAGAGGAAGGAAGATTATGAAACAAGATCAAAGTTGAAGAAGACAGTAGTAGGTGCTGAAAAACAGGACAGCAGTCAACCAAAAAAAGGTTGTCCTCAACATAACAAAAACATTTCATTTCAACAAAAAGAAGGCCTACCTAACTCTCAGCTTGGGCCCTCACGTTGTCCCCCTGGGAGCGCTAGTTCCAATAGATACAATAATTGTATCCCCCTGAAGGAGTGTTTTTTTACAAAGACGTCGATACCAAAAAATGAGTATTAAAATTTTTTTTCATTTTTTTAAAAAACATGTTTTTTTAAAAAAAATGATTTTTTGGTAACAAAAAATCTGTTAAGGGAAGCATTTTCCGGGGGTTTTTGGGGGCATCTGAGTCCAAAGGTCGATTCTCCCGATTTTGTTTTTATTGCTTTAAATGAGTTAGAGACATGTCCCCGAATGTCTGTAAAAATATCAGGAACCTACCCCAGAGCTAACGTCCCTCCCGGGGGGGGGGGAGGGCATCCCTCTTACGGACCTTTTTTTCATTTTTGAACCTAAAGCAATGAAATTTGGTATACTGATAGGAAATGCAATTTTGAATCATTTATCATCAATGACAAAATGCGATTTTCTTGAAAAGAAAACGGGAAATCATAGAAAACGATATTTTTGGGGGGGTTTTCTAAATGCTTCTCCTCCTACAGTTTTTGAGCTACAGTAATGATTTTGGTATCATTGAATGCAGAATAACGTGGACAAAAAAAAAAAAAAAAAATCTGAAATTTTCAATTTTTTTCCATTTCATTTTTTTATATATTTCATCATTCATATTCCTCATCCCCATCCGAATATTTTTTTTATTATTGAATTTAGAGCAATGAAATTTGGTATACTGATAGGAAATACAATTTAGAATCATTTATCATTTATGACAAAATGCGATTTTCTTGAAAAGAAAATGGGAAATCATAGAAAACGACATTTGGGGGGGGGGGGGTTTCTAAATGCTTTTTCTCTGATAGTTTTTGAGCTACAGTAATGATTTTGGTATCATTGGATGCAGAATAACGTGGACATTCCAAAAACTTGAATGCTTTTCCTCAAATTTCCAATATAAAAATTTAAAAAATTAAAAAGAAAAAAAATCAAAATATTCTCAAGAAAATTCAAATTTATGACGTCATAACTTTGAAACAAGAATGAATTTTGAAAAACTTCTCAATACATTGTAAAGCCCTTGTTTTTCTGCATCCAATGATACCAAAATCATTACTGTAGCTCAAAAAATGTAGGAGGAGAAGCATTTTGTTTCTTAAAAATAGGTTTTATAAAAAATTATATATATACATATATTATTTGCTAAGGCTTTTTAATTTACAAAGCTAGAGCAATGCGGTTTGTTGCATTTGAAAGTGAAATGTGTGTTCTACCTATAATATGGGGCGATTTTCCAAATTGTTTCTGTAAAGCTTTCCATAGACTTTTTACCCTAAAATTATAACTTTTGCATTGAGACTCTGACAAAAAAATTCATATAAATTCAGAATGAAATAAATCAAAAATTCCCCCCGTATTATGGATAGAGCGCACGTTTGACTTTCAAATGCAACAAACCGCATTGCTCTAGCTTTGTAAATTAAAAAGCCTTAGCAAATAATATATGTATATATATATTTTTTTTTTTTTCAAATAAAAATTTTTCTATGGCCTTATGAAAAATTTTTGTTTAAGATAAGTTGTTACAAATGTGGAGATCTAGTAGTCTGCAAATTTTCATAGACGTACGTCCAATAGAACCAAAGTTGACCATTTTGTCAAAATGCTTCCCTTAATATCCATGATTAAAAGACACGACTTTTTATGAAAAATACATAAAATAAAACAGCATGAATTTTTGGTCGCATAAAATATATTCATATCCAGGTTTTCTTATACATCATTGTTTGTAAAAAAACATTTTTAACCCTTTAACGCCCCAGAGGACACCAGTGTCCTCTTTCAAAATTCCCCTTCAATATATTTTATTTCTTATTCAATTAGTTCCCTAATGTGTTCTGTGAAGTTCTCTGCCGAGTGGCAGTTCTTATCCCATCCTGATATCGGTGACTGCCAGATGCCAGCGCCAGTTTAGTGACGGTGGTTGTGTTAACGGTAATATGAGTACAAAAATTCGGACGTTAAAGGGTTAAAAAATACAGCATGGGGTTTTTTAGGTCCCATAAATATGTTCATGTTTTTTAGTCATGATTTTTTAGTACAAAAAGATTTTTTTGGTCTCATAAATATATTATTCATGTTTTTTCTGTCATGATTTTTTAGTATAAAACATGTTTTTTTTTTAAACTGCATGGGGCTTTTTAGGTCACATAAAATATATTGTTTTTTAGTCATGATTCTTTGTAAAAAAAACAGCATGGTTATATTTGCTATGAGAAAATATTTTAATATTCATTTTTATTAGTCAAAATTTTTTGTAAAAAAAACATGTTTTTAAAAAAACAGCTAATATTTTTGGTCACCTAAAATATATTAATTTCTATGGTTTTTAGTCATTTTTTTTGTAATGAAAACAAAGAAACCATACAGTAAAAGTGGTGGCTGATAACCCACAATTACCTAGAGGAGTCTAAGAGATACAGCAGGAGCCACAGAACTTACCACAGAACTTATATTGATGGAGTCAAAATTCAGAGCTTATTATCTCTGCAAAGTCTGATTTTTTTGGTCACATGAAAATAAAATCAGACATAGTAGAGATAGTAAGCTCTGAATTTTGACTCCATTAATATAAGTTCTGTGGCTCCTGCTGTTCCTCTTAGATGCCTCTAGGTAATTGTGGGTTATCTGCCACCACTTTTACTGTATGGTTTCTTTTTGGTGTTTTTATAACAGTAAAATGACTAAAAAACATATTATTATTAATATATTTTAGGCGTCCAAAAAAAAAACCAGACATATACTTAAAAAAAATTTAGGTGTGCAAAATAAACAAAAAAAAAAAAAAAAAAACACAAAAACACGTTTCTTTAAAAAAAAACGCAATCAAATAAAACCGTTTTTTTGCATCACTACTCCTGATATTCACAAAACATACGTATCAATTGCATTATGTTCAAACTTTGTTTCACCTTCTGTATTCAAACCAGAATTAGCTATACAGAACATGTCAAAATAATGACTAGAGAGAAATATTTATTGTGCAAATTGGTGTTATTTTTGAACAAGATTTTTGCAACATTATATCATATAAGTAGACATGCCCCATCAAAAACGAAGAGATTTGATATTTCTCCTGAATAAATCTCCCAGATGTAAATGACAAACAACTATCTTCATCCTAATAGTCCTCATAATTAAAATAAATTCTTTGTATCACAAATACAATCATTAAGTATCCTGAACACTTCGAACACAATTGGTAAAAATGAAGTTCAATATTCAACCCAATTTTAAAGTCAATATTAATAGCCAATTTTTAAACTACCAATCATTTAGGACACCGTCAAGATAGAAATCAGGATATGTGTTGATTTTCTGCTTTTATATGCATCTTATAGAGGATTTTCTTGCGCTTTCATTGGTACTTTCTGTTTACGTCTATTCTGAATAGTGCGCCCACCAGAGGGGGGGAAGCGATGGCGGTGGAGTGACCTTGAACCCTCCCGCCCTCATTAAAGGGGGTCAATTGACCGTGCTTCTCTGCGGGAATGGCATTATACTTTGTTAATGGGCTACTCAAAGTGCTTCCATAATTCAAACGTAACATTCTAACGCTGATTAATTTTTTTTTTAAATTTTGACAATTTCAGAATTTCTGTTCTGCCGTATCTATGATACCGCAGCTTTCATTCATAGCTCAATGACAGCTGCAGTATCATATCTACAGCTATGACGAGCACACCAATCCAAAGGGCTTGAAAAGAGCTATAAAACCAAGGAGTTGACGTGACAAAAAACGTATTTTGGTAAAAAAAAAAGAAAAATTAAAATAATTGGTTGCTTTCAGGAATAACACCTATTCTTTTTTGTTGTATATTTTTTTTCAGAGTTACAGAGCTACAGCAATGTAAATTGTATCAATCTAAAGGGCTTGAAAAGAGCTACAAACGCTCAAGAGTTCATTATAGAAAACCCTGTACTTCAAAAGATAAAAAGAAAATTTTTTTTTCTGTGAAAAAACATGTTTTTCTGGAAACTTGATAATTGGTTTCTCAAATGTATCTTCTTCCACAATTTTAGAGCTACGAGAATGGTTTATATACCATTCGATAGGGCTTAGCAAGGTGTCCCCACGCGCAATAGCATTTTTTGATACATTTATTATTTTGAAAATTACACGACATGAAATAAAATGAAAAAAGTTCACTTTTTTTTAATACCCAAAATCCACAATAAAGTTATCGAAATTCCCTACTGCGAGTGGTTATATAAACATCTGAGCAATCTAGAAACGAAGTACTGGTTCTGTAACTTCAAAATTATAGAAGAAGATAGATATAAAAAAAACCTTTTCTATCATATTTTTCAAAAATAAAAAAAAAATCCAGTGCAGATAAAAAAAATTGTCAAAATAACAAATGATGCCTCAGCCTTCATGCCTCTTTTCACTCAGATAATCTTTATTGTTATTTTCTTGTTGATTATAGCCTAATTGAACATTTTCATTCTTTTCAGTTGGTAATAAATTTAACTACTATAAAATATAGGTAGAGATCCCAAGATAATTTCAAGTGGAAGTGAAGCTCCAGTTGCACTGGTAGGTGAATTAGTAAGTTATTTTTCTTAAGGATACATTAGTAATTTTTCTATATTTCGTTACTTGCTAGTTCTGTTATTTATTTTATTGAAATTTAGTTATTATTATTTGCTGTTTGATTTCTATTAGTTTATTTATTATTTCAAGTTTTGTTTTGGTGAGTTATGGACTTTGTTTTATTATATGTTGTCATTCATTTGAATTAAGTAGTGTAATATGTTTCTTCAAGTTCTGCATTTCTTTTTGTAAATACCATAGGTTCTTATCATTTCTGTAAATATCTTTTGCATGTATTAGAATGTGTTGTTAGTTAAGATGTTTGCATGTTGCATCCCCAATCTCCACAGGTTCTCTCCACTGGTCTCTTAGTCTCTCCTATAGGCAGGTAATTAATTTAAGGCTTTGGTTTATTTCCTACAGTGTCTCCTTCCCACCTGTCCATGCTCCTTTGCTCAAATTAGTATAAATAATTTAGTCTCCGTGATTTACTCCATTTAAGTTCCATTAATTTATCCGTATTTATTCAGTTTCATTCATTTAGTTATTACCATTCAGGTTTCTAAGTCCATATTCCATTGACCAAAGCATTATTATCCATTACATTTTCAATTGTATCACTATTTTTGGAATAGCAATTTATCAAGTAGAAGAGTTTTATTTTCCTTATTTAGTTGCCATTTAGTAACAAGCAGATAACGAGTTTATCTCACCTGTGGGAGACGAACGGCAACACCGTCAGTGAAAAAATGCTGCTAGCCCAACAAAAATCTACAGAATTTGAGTTTTTATTTTGATGAAATACAAAAAACAGAAATTGGAAAATCACTAGTCATTACTTACCTATTGCACTTTCATGTTTTTTATGATACATTTTCATAGATTTTAACTTGCTGAATCTTGTGGTATGTATAATTTTTTGTTAGGTCCAATAGTTTCATAGTTATGAGTATTTTATATAAAATAATCAGGTCGTCTTTTTTAGTTCATATAGTGTACAGGCTGTTATCAAGCAGTTTCATTGCTTATAAAGAGTTTTATATGCATAGAGCTTTTCCTCTCGAATACAATGGTGGTATTGTTTTTTGTCTAAGTTTAAATCTGCGGATTATGGACTCCCAATTTTGGTTGAAAATTTAAATAAAAATGAAAACAATGACATTCAATGAGGCAGAGTGTGTGTTGGCATGCCTCAGCTACACTGCTAGCCTTCTAAGAGGTCGTGCAGCACCGATAGCCACACTTCAGACTGAGTGGAAGAATTCTTATAGATTTGAACATGTTACCTCTCCACCCCTGTCTCCCCCACTTTATTTTACCTTCCCCCAATGAAAAGCACTCAACGAGACATTCAAAACCATATATGGCAACCCTAGGTTTACTGATGTGCCTCATGTACTAGCTTTGACGACCTTCTAAGATGTGGCGATGGGTTAACTGAATCCTACCCTTATCTAGTTTTAACTAACTAATTATGAAAATTGAGTTTGCAACTATTGGTAAGTCACCAGCATTATGAAAATCTTATCTGTAGCCACCATTAGCACATGTTGCATTCAGAGTTTTACGTTGACCATGGAGTGGGACAAATGTACAACACTAGGTAAATTGTTCATATATGCACCAATGTAAATGTAGAACATTTCATCAACGTGTCAAGAGCATGACAGAGAAGTAATCCTCATGTTCCAACAAAAAAACAACTGTTCATATATGTAAAAACTCTGCCGATTGCAAGAACATAGGGGAAATTATGAACAAAAAACACAAAATTTATTTATCTAAAGGACACCTGGAGTTTTAGGTGTCCATATTTACAAAGGATAATTTATTTCCCTTTGCTACATTTCATATCACAAATAGCACGCTTTGCTTATGAACCAGCAGCAAGAAATTCAATCTAAATACCATTTAGTTTATTTCTATACTAGAAAGGATTAGTTTTCTACTTTAAAATGAACTATCTTTGTCTCACACCCACACCAGGATGAAGTCTCACCTTGCATCATGTTCTCCACTGAAGCTTCTTGCTTGATGAAATTTTGCCAGCAAGACAGCCTCTCTACATCAGCATCCGTCAGCTTCGGTACCATAACCCCTGTACGCTCCATGCTGGGTGCTAAGGTACCTGAGCAATGAGATGCTTGTTTGCTCTAATATTTGAAGAAAATGAAGCTATAACTGGAAAAATTAAAACATAACACTGTTCTTCCATCAATACAGACAATAATGAGTGGCTAAAAATTTCAATAACACAATATAATCATATATCAAGTGAATCGGACTACTCAAAATCATTTATTAAAGGAATAGAGTAATATAATTTTTGTTTTTGTGTTATAGGGTGAACCACTTGAGGCTTTTCTAGTGAAAAAAGAGTGTGCAATCAAGATCATTATTTCATTGAAGTGAAATAATTATCACCTGTTTTTCAAATCCTTAGGTTCTTCAAATGAAACATGCACTATCGTACTACTTTGTGAGTTAATTCTTTAGTTTTTTTTGTAGTCTGGTTCCTTTACAACAATCAGCTAGCACAAGATGAGCATATTCATTTTTGGGTCTCATGTGATCAATCAAAAATGAATAAGTAACAGAAATCAAAGGTTGATATTTCAACATGAATATCAAGTTGTAGAAGTTACAGTCTTTATTAGGGTCTCCCATTGGTGGGACATCATCAAGACAGAAGTAGTTGTCTAGATTTAGTTTCAGAATGTTATCCGTCTGTTACAAATTAGGATTCACCAAATGGTTGCAATTACATTTTGTTAGTACCTATGCATGAGAATTAGTAAGTTAAGATGGATGTAATCATTCTGTTATAATTAAAACTAGACCTTGAGAACTGGCATAGTGAATTCAAATGTAGTAGCAATCAAGGAACAATGCTACACAAAAAATGTCCGTTCACATTTGCTCATGAACATTATAGTTCATCAAAAATCATTTCTGAAATGCAAACGAAATTCCAACAGGAGACATTTCTTTTCTTGTTACAATATACAACCCCCACGCATAGGGTGTTGGTAAACTTATGGTATGAGTTTTGTCAGTGGGTAGAAAAATTGAAAATAACTTTTTGATGAACAAAAAGTCTGGAGAGCTATCATTTATGGACAATCAAATGAGAAGTTTCACAACCCCTGCATCTGGCAACATTTGTTTACATGTGTGGTCCATAGTGTATAGTAGTTTGACACTATGAGTTGCTACCCAAATTCCAAAAAAGCAGAGATGCATATGGCATACGGGTTGGTGAATGGCAATGCAAGATTGACAGCTAGACTGTATACAGAGCAGTTCCCAACTGTCATGTACCTGATCATTGATTCTTCACAAGGTTGCATCAACATCTGCAAAACGCCTGTAATTTTGAGGTGAACAGAAGAGAAGCCGATGGTTGAAAGCTAGGGTAAATATCTGCTGAGGATGAATAATGGATACTACAGCATTTTGCAAGAAGCCCACATACTAGCACTCGAGCTGTTGCACATGATTTTGGAATACACTGTGCTACTCTGAAGCATGGAACGTACTCCATGCTGACGGCCAGTCCCCTTATCATGTTATACGAGTACAAGAACTGCTCCCAACCGACTTTCAGCAACGTGAACGATCAGCACTTCGGTTCATAAATAGAAATACTGCAGGTAGTGAATTTTCAAAGTGTGTACTCTCCACTGATGAAACAACTTTTACGTGTGGTAGTACGTTTAACACGCACAATTTAGGCTTGTGGCAACCTGACAACCCACATGCTTAGCATCAGCACAACCACCAAGTGCATTTTACTGTGAATGTAAGGGCAGGAATTATTGGCGACCATTTGGTTGGGCTGTATGTGCTTCCAGCATGTTTAACAGGGGAAAAACTATGAAGTATTTCTCAGGGAGTTATCACCTGACCAAAAAAATGAACTTTCAGATGTACAACGCAACAAATGGTTTCAACACAACGGAGCTCCACCACATGTCACTAGGGATGTGCAACAATACCTTCACTGTACCTTTCCAAACAGATAGATGATGATAATTTGGACCCGTACCATGGTCCGCTTTGTTACCACATTTAACACCTTTGAACTTCTACCCTTGAGGTCATCTGAACAGGTTAGTTTCTGAACAGCCAGTGGAGACAGATGGATCTGATTGGAAGGATAGTAGAGGCTGCAGGATGTTTTACAGATGATCCAAGAGTGTTTAATCGTGTTCAGGAATCACTACTGCATCGGTACAGAACCTGCATTGTATTAGAAGATGATCATGTTGAGCATTTATTGTTAAGTATATCCATTCATGAGCTTAGGTTAACCCATTTAGACCCACCACTAATATAACCATGATTTTTGAAAAAAAAAATTATTCAATATATGGAAAGGGTTGAGAATAAAACATTTATATGCAAAAACTCTAACTTTACTCATCCCATGTAAAATTATACAGTGTACTCAATTGAGTACACTGGGTCCATATGGGAACAAAAGATGACCAATTTTCTCTTCACTTGACACTGAAACTAAAATTTTTTGGGCTTTTTCCTATCGTATACAAACGTGTTTGACAGACACCAGCAAAATTTTCAAAGTTTCAAAGCACCACTCACCCCTCTACAGCAAGGCATCACTCACTCCTCTACAGCGAGGCACCACTCACTCCTCTACAGCGAGGCACCACTCACCCCTCTACAGCGAGGCACCACTCCCCTCTCTTCAGCGAGGCACCACCCCTCTACAGTGAGGCCCCACTCACCCCTCTACAGTGAGGCCCCACTCACCTCTCTACAGTGAGGCCCCACTCACCCCTCTACAGTGAGGCCCCACTCACCCCAAATACCTCTCGCATTCAACCTCTCACAGCAGTCACGTTCAATGCAAAGGGATTTGAGACATTTCTTGCACCTCAGCAAACTCGAGCATGACAGACAGCGCAGCGTTGTTGTTTCTCTAGTTTCTTAGGAAAATGGCCTTCTGGATAACGAACCACGCTTTGTGGTACGCTTCCAGGATTACGTGCACGATCATATGACTGACGGCTACATTTTCGACCATAACTGAGATAGTACCTTGCAACATTTCGAATACAGCACAGCAAGTCCAGAGGGTCTGCACTTGCAGTTCTGTGAATGTTCCATGCATTTACCATTGTAACATTCAGCATGTGTGTGAACCGTACCCACCACTATTGTTTTACTCGGATTGTAAACATGTAATTATTTGCCGCTTGGTCAAGTACGTCAACCCCTCCCATTCCAGAATTATAGCAGGAATAAACACAAGGCCTAGAAACGGAAACCTTCTTCTTCGGAAACCTTCTTCAGACCATCTTTTCATACCTCTAGAGGGTCAATCACGTGATAGTATGTGTCAATGGTTAGTATACTGCTGTTCACCTACTTGACTACCAGTTTTGATATTTCTGTTTTGAATCGGTTGTTGTAGTAGCCTCTTGGTTTCTTCTTCAAGTCTTTGCTCAAAGGAAGAGGAGGCCTACCAGCCCGATTTTTACGCAGGGTTCCTGTAGCTTTGAAGCCTTGTTGTTGTAGGTTTACCAGAAAGTCGTAACTTGTGAAAAAATTATCAAAGAACACTGTGTGGTCGCTGGGATGAGATACATAATTCAACATCTGTAACACAACTTTACTGCCCAGAGGCCTTTCTGAACTCACAGATGTTCGATGATTTGCGCAACTATGTGTCAACAACTTTGCGTTAGCCAGTGGAACTACAAAGCATCCAATCCTAGTAACCAAACATTATGGGTTTTCCGCGCATTATTTGTTTTGTGTTATGTCTGCCAAAATACTTCACCATAGTAGCTTCCGCAATACTCAGTTCTTTGTGAAAAATGCCCTACTGTCCAAACTTGGAATTCAAAAGTACCATCAGAGGACGTAGTTTGTACATTCTGTCTGACTGACCAATCGATGAATTATCTGCAGAGTGGATGTAATTCTTTATTTTTTGGAACCTGTTTCATGCATTGTGACATGCATAAAGAGACACACTAAACTCCCATATCTTTATCAAGAGACACACTAGACTCCTACATCTTCATCAAGAGACCAGTAGTACCTGTCTTTGGCTAAACAATTATATCCATTCAGGTAAAGAATACTAAAGAACATTTTCAGCCCATCTGAAGATATTGTGAACTCATGATAATTTTTATGTCCGGCTTGAAACTGTGAGATTTCAAATAGAAAACATAAGTATTTATGTTTTACTATCAAAGATACTCATTAGACCTCAAAAAGTGCACCTGTAAATATTTTAGACACATCTTCAAATTCTGTAGTATTTGCACCCATATGTGCCCAGTGTACTCGTTAGTACAGGCATAAACAAGCTCAAAAAACCCTATGAAATATATATTGCACAGATTGTCTATTGTTGGTGTTGATTCATATACTAATAAGATATTAGAAGCACATGGTGTTGATAGGCTGACACTTTGCCCATTTTTAACATAACCTAGATAAGTGAAAGAAAGCAAAGATGCAAAGAAATATGAAAAACCAACAACTTTGATGACAATTTCACAGAACACATCAGAACTTAAACCAACCCCGACCCCTTCCAGTTGAGCACAGACCTGCTAACTATTAATGAGTACAATTTGGCAACCGTGTGCGCAATAAGGGATGCGCAGTACCTATTTTTGAAAGTGTACTCGATTGAGTACAGTGGGTTCAAATGGGTTACGGTGGCTTCCAGATGTGGAGAAACATGATTCAATATCCTGTAAATGTTAGATTTCCAGACTTTTTGTTATTCGTAAAAAGTTTTTATTTTCAGCTTTTCTACCCACTGCCAAAGTTTATACCATGAGTTTACAAACACCCTGTATAAGGTTATGCAAATAATTCAGTCCAAAAATTGAAGACACCCTGCAATTTCCTGTAATCTTCCTGCAAAAAATTAAGAGGTAAAATTTTAAAACAAATTCGAATATCATAGAGGTTGCTACCATAGACTGAAGATTTTTTATATTGTTGATCTTCAGTATTTTTGACAGTGTTAGAAGCTCCAATTCCTTATTTCACCTCTCTTTCTGGCTGCAACACGAACTGTAAAGGGATTGAAACCCCAAAAAATAGGTGAAAATTGATGAGAGCAATCATCAAACAGCGCTTAAAAATTAGCAATAATCAACAGCATGTGCAAAAAATGATCAAACATTGCAGAAAAAATCACAGATGCTGAATAATTGAGTATTAGTTCAAGGATTCATTACCATTGCATAAATGTTTTCACAGAGGAAAAACAAAAGATCATATGGTGTAAACGAAAGAAAATGTGTAGTCAAGGAACATAGTGTGTTCTAATAAAAGATAACCCAAACCATTAAAACAGAAGGTTTGGAAAGATAAAAACCAAAAAATAGGTTTCAAAACCCATAGAAGAAAAGTGGGTACTGCACAAAACATAGAAAACCACAGGTCTATTCAGAGGTGAGACAACTCAACAGCTGGAGGAAATTTCTCATTTAGCTTTCGCTAACTACACTTTTTTCACTTCAAAATTAATCCAAGTCAAGTTCAAACTAATTCAACCCTTAGTTGAGTTCAGAATTGTCATAATCACTTGTTAATTTGAGCGTTTTTGGGTTAAATATGTTTATTTTATGTGATGAGCAAGACAAACGTTTTTCCTTCTAGCAAGCAATACATAAAATTTCTGCCTGTGTTGCAATTAAAAGACAAGCTGTCATAAAATGTGCTAAGTATCCAGCATGAGGCGGCAGAGTGTGATTCAGATCTTTCAGCAGTGTGAAAGATACAAGTCAATTACAAAAACTTTGGCTTATACTATTCATTAACGTTGTTTTAAAATTCTACATTAATGGCAGAATGCTTTCCTTAAAATATTGTTTTTCAAATGGTAATTTTACAGGACTTATAGTAGTATCAAAGCTTTATTTACACTCATATAGAGATTTATATTAGTGAAATTATACTTTATCACACATATGAAATATATGCTTGCAACTACAGAAGATTACCATTGGACAATATGCAAATTTAATCTTTGAGATATATACAAATGTGATTACTGCGTACTTATGTATGAAACCTTTTGCTTACAACATGCATGAGTAAATTACTACACAGATACATTCCTGCATTACCAATAAAAATGTTGCCATTCCTTCAAAATAATAGGCAAGGCAAATATATCATTTGTCTATGAAACAAATTGTAACTAGTTTTTACAAAAATTGTTTGAATGAACAAACAAGGACTTCGTTGCTATATTTCTTTTAGATTAAATCTACATATCGTCGAATGGTAATGTTATGTAGTCGCTCGTATATGATTACATTGTTGTGGGACAGGTAAGCTCCTACCATCAACACATGTAGCCTAAATCACAAGCGCTACTGTACGTTGGTTGTGACCGACCTATCTATGGTTACTATTGTGTCTCAAGGTGAAAAACAAGCCAACACTTCCAGGTCATGGAATTATTATTCTCATTCCTTTTGTTTATTCAAACTTTTAACAACAATTACAACGTATACATAAAGAAATAATCAGATGCGGACAGTAATAACCTACCTTATTACAAATGACCCTAAAAAAATGAACACTCAACTATAATGCAGCAGTTAATTATACTAGGGGTAACCCAGCAGGGCAGCAACCCTAGAGCAACTTCCCCTCAGCCCCAAGGCTTGCTTGCAGGAGTACAAGGGTAGCCGGGGTGCAGCAGTACAGGGATACAGAAGCGATAGGTGTGAGAGTAAGGCAGAGATGCCAGAGTGCGGCAGTGGCTTGGGGCCAGCATACGGCAGCGGCACTTCCAAAAGGAGAGGATGTCTGAGGAAGAATCAGCTGTTGTTGTGTGCTGTCCCTTGTCCTCAAAATTGTGGCAGGCACAACCGAGCTTCGGGGGATGACTCTGGTGTCTCCCATCAGGTTCAACTCCCGCTCTTCGATTGGAGGTCTTCCTGCCAATCCGCTACACATAATAAATAACTTCCAAAGATAATTCAAGCTCACTAAAGTACAGTTACTCAATTAATTTCACGTAACAAATAATCATTATCATTTACACATAAATATTTCAATCAACAAACCAATACATTCTTCTACTTTGACCCAATCCCTGCCTATTTTTTTTACCCTTGCTGGATGATGGTGCTCTGAGTACTGTGCCCGTATATTATAATGCTGCACTATGGAATTTTTCCATAACCTGTTAACATTAATAAATCTGTTCTGAAACAGAAAAAGTAGGGGTTAGAGGAATAGGCAGATTGCACCATCTCATAAGCAAACACGGTTTAGGAGACTGGTGAATCGCCCCATTACAACATATATAAATATGTAGTAAAGTGCAATTTCACGCATATAATATCTACATCAGTGTAAATAAACCCCCGATATTACTATATGTATGTGTAATATAAAATTACCTTGTGAATGCAAATATTTGAGTGGATGCATACTGTCATGAATGTAGAATTTTAAAACAACTTTAATCTGTAGTATAATAAAAGTTTTCTATAATTGACTTGTCTCTTTTACGCCGCACAAAGATCTGAATCACACTTTGCCTCCTGATGCTGGATTGGTGATGCAAAAAAAATGGTTTTATTTGATGGCTTTTTTTTTGCAAAAACCCCGGTTTTTACATTTTTTTTATTTTTTTTTGCACACACACCTAAATTTTGTTACATATATGTCTGTTTTTTTTGGACAAATAAAATAAATTAAAACCCATATTTTTTAGTCATTTTTTGTTATAAAAATATTAAAAAGAAACCATGCAGTGAAAGTGGTGGCAGATAACCCACAATTACCTAGAGGCGTCTAAGAGGAACAGCAGGAGCCACAGAACTTATATTGATGGAGTCAAAATTCAGAGCTTACTATCTCTACTATGCCTGATTTTATTTTCATGTGACCAAAAAAATCAGACATAGCAGAGATAATAAGCTCTGAATTTTGACTTCATAAATATAAGTTCTGTGGTAAGTTCTGTGGCTCCTGCTGTTCTTCTAGGTAATTGTGGGGTATATGCCACCACTTTTACTGTAAGGTTTCTTATTTATGTTTTCATTACAAAAAATGACTAAATAGATTAATATATTTTAGCTGACCACAAATACATGCTGTTGTTTTAAAAACATGTTTTTTTACAAAAAATTTTGACTAATAAAAATGAATAGTAACATATTTTCCAGTACCAAATAAACCATGCTGTTTCTTAAAAAAAATCATGACTAAAAAACATAATATATTTAATGTGACATAAAAAACCCCATGCAGAAAAAAAAAACATGTTTTTTTTTCACAAACAATTGTTGCTAAGAAAACCTGGATATGAATTCATTCTGTGACCAAAAAACCATGCTATTTTATTTTTATGGGTTTTTCATAAAAAATTGTGTCTTAAAATCATGGATATAAATATATTTTATGTCACCAAATAAATCTTTTTTTTTCAAAACATGTTTCTTTTACTAAAATTTATTATTATTCATTTTAGGGTCATGACTTTTTTGTAAAAAAAATGGAAATTAACTTATTTTATGTGACCAAAAAACCATGCTTTTGGAAAAAAGATTTTTTACATAGAATCATGACTAAAAAAACATGAGTGTTATTGAATTTTATCTGACCAAAAAACCCATAACATTTTTAAAAATTGTTTTTTTCACAAAAAGTCATTCATACCTACGTTTTTAGTCATGATTTTCCTGTAAATGTTTTTCAAAAAAAAGCATGGTTGTTTATGGTCAAATAAAGTATATTAATTTCTTTGTTTTTTAGTCATGACTTGGTAACAAAAACATTCAAAAAACAGCATGGATTTTTTGGTCACATATAATATATTAATATCCATTAGAACCGTACCAGGTCTAAAAATAAAATTTCTACAAAGAACCTATTCACTCTATAAAACCTTTTGGAGACCAGCTCCATCCTCAGTGAGTCATTCAGTAAAATGTTTTTTGAAGGAATGGTGAAAATTCATTGTCCATTTTACCACATTTTACTGAATGACTTACTGAGGATGGAGCTGGTCTCCGAAAGGTTTTATAGTGGTACCTCGGTACTCGACCATAATCCGTTCTGAGGTGGTGGTCGAGAACCGATTTGTTTGAGAACCGAAACCAATTTTCCCATAAGAAATAATGGAAAGTAATTTAATTCGTTCTTACCATTAAGAAAAATACCTGTAACGACCATGAGCCTGATAACGTTTAGTTACTGGAAACCGACCTGTCAGGATGCCGGCCAGACAGGGAATAGCTACTCAGGCTCAAATAGCTAAGGCCAGATACGAGGTCAAAGTACGGCACGGACAAGTCAAGAGTATATATTAAAACAGGGGAATGACAATTCACAGAACAGACTCAGGGCGGGTCTCGCGATAGCCGTCTTTCGTACACGAAACCGTGGCTCTACCGCTGACTGACCACCCTGGCAAAACACCTTAGGCGTTACCCAGTAAAATAGGCATAGGAATAGAGCAAGCACTACATGGGGCACTTACAAACATCAGGCAATCCGCTTTATTAGCCTGCTCGTAGACAAGTGCACACCATGAAGGTTCCGACGCAACTGCCTACTCCAGTCGAGCAGCCGCCCACTTTAGCTGCAGCCAAGCAGCAGTAGGACGGAGCTCCATGTGCACGCCAGCGGTACAGTTGCCGTACACAATACGTAGTGAAGTCTCTTCACTACATACCTAAAATATTATAAGAACATGTATCTAAACAACTATGAAGACGTAAATGTGCACAAGCAGCAGATGAAAGCTTCACCAGTGCTGTTTCCTGCCAACATCTTTTCCTTGATTAAGATAAGAAGCAAATTTTCCATTTCCATTATCTGAGGCCTTTGCTTACTAATTTCTGTCACTCCCATTGCAACATCAGCTTTCTTCAACACTTCCTTATGCTTCAAGATAGTGGAAATGGTTGATTTTGCCATTTCGTACTGCGACGCGAGGTCGGACACTAGTACACCACTCTCAAATTTTGCAATAATTTCCTTCTTCAGTTCAATAGTTGTCCTCACTATTTTCCTCTTTGATTTTCCCTTATCACTGTCTTTCATTAGACTCATAATTAATGGCTAGAGCAACACGAAAAAGTTTAAATCTGGAAAGAAATACAGTACTCGAACAAACTGCGTACGTCTTACTCCGCTCATGGTCAGAGTCGAACTGACCCTTACCCGCTGGCCGAGGAGAGCGTTCAGGTCAACTTGGCTAGTCGAGTACCGAATATCTGTTCGAGATCAAAAGCATTTTCTAGTTTTTTTGGTCGAGAACCGATTTGGTCAAGTATAGAGGCGGTCGAGAACCGAGGTACGACTGTATAGACTGAATAGATTCTTTGTACATATTTTCTCTAAGACCTAGTACAGTTCTAATAAATATGATTTCAACATTAACAGCATTCTTTGTTCATAAGTTTCTTAGGACAATTTGATTAAAGAAAAATGACATTCCTGATATTGATTTTTTTTTAATGTTTTAAAAAACAATTTTTTTGTCCCATAAAATATAACAATAGCCATGTTTTTTTACTCATGATTTTTCTGTAAAAAAAACACTGCTTATAAAAAAACAGCATTCAATTTTTTAGGTCATATAAAATATATTAATATCCTTGTTTTTTAGCCATAATTTTTGTATAAATAACATGTTTTTTTCAGCATGGTTTTTTTGGCACATCTCTATGAATGACCATAAGTAAAGATATGTTATAACACACCATTTCGGGAGTTGAAGGTCATTCACATGTATTGTAAAATAAATGATATATCAAAACATGAAACCGCAGTAAATGAAAAATTTCATAAAACCAAAGAAAACCATCAATTAAGAAGTATGCTGTTTTATTTTGTAATCTGACATGAAAACAAATAATTTAATGTGGTTCTTTTTCTTTTTGAGTTATTTCCAGACAAAATATTTAAAATAAACCAAAATATCCACATTTTTTATGGCCATGGGTTTTTTGTAAAAAACCGTATTTAAAAAAAATGGCATGGTTTTTTTAGTCACATATCTATGCTGGATACTTTCCCATTTTATGACAGCTTGTCTTCAGATTGCAACATTGCCAAAAATTGTATGTATTCTTAGCTGAGAGGAAAAACGATTGCCTTGCTCATCACATCCAACAAATACACACAAAAATGCTCAAATTAACAAGTGATTACGCTAATTCTTAACTCAACTTGGGTTGGATAAATTTAAACTT
Source organism: Morinoia aosen (assembly GCA_030386875.1). NCBI lineage: Eukaryota > Metazoa > Arthropoda > Malacostraca > Amphipoda > Talitridae > Morinoia > Morinoia aosen. The sequence goes on along the minus strand of CM059574.1, from coordinate 56,685,079 downwards.
GACTTGAATTAATTTGAACTTGACTTGAATTAAGGGGACCGTCTAGTCAGAATCAAGAAAATGACCATCTTGTTTTTTTGTATGGTATCTAGATTTATGAAATTTGGCATACGTATGTATTTTAGAAAATAAATAGGGGCTGCATTCAACACTTTTTTCCATTTTTGCCATAATGGCGGAGATAATGGGAAGAAAGTGGGCAGGCAGACTGAAATTTTCAAGCCACTTCTTCTCAAAAAGTCGTTAAAAAGGATAATGATCTAAGTATCTCATCGGATACACACAGGGTTGCTGGATAAGGAGTCTGAGGATTATTTTGAAATTCATAATAGTTTAGTTTTTATAGCATATTAAATTTTTTTTCCAAAGAGTCGTTCATTTTTCGGTAGATTTTTTAGTGTAACTACAATACCACCATGAAATTCAATGAGATTCTCTGGCTCTTTATGCAGCAACTTTTTGTGCATCCAATGATACCAAAAACATTGCTCTACAATAACTAGTTTCTGAGAAGAAGTGGCTTGAATATTGACATTTGAGTTGTTCAATAAATGCATTTTTGTACAGAAAAAGTTTTTTGTTTGCAAGCTATATTGCTCTGAGAAATCAGCCCAGTTGACGTTTTGAAAGCTATTATAACATATTATCTTAATTTTGGCTACCTTTTATGGTAGTATTTTGTGGTTCCCTATCAAAGCCGGTTCCATAATTGGTAGAGGGGCCTGGTACCAAGCATGAGAATCAGGGGTAACGCATAGCTCAGGTGCACTTGAGGGGTTTTTCAATCCTTACTAAACTTGGTAGAAAACCCAGATGTGGCCAGAGCTTAAGGGGCTGATACAGCTAGTTGTTTGACAACGTATTTGCTTCAGCATTCATGTCACACTGAGCTCCGGCCCGCAGTCCTATTTATGTCTACAGCACAGGAGGGGGGGGGATGGGAGGGTCTGTGGGAGGTACCAAGATAGAAGTTGCCAAATCGTAAGAGTTCTTGAAAAGCCGAGTGATAAATACATATGTATTTAGAAATAAACAGTCGGTGAGCAATATCGGTGTGAAATGATTTGGCACATGAGCACAGACACCCCATGCAACCCTCACCCGCCCCTCTTTCTCCCTCCGTTTACTTGCCACAGGTGCTTCAGATGCTTCCAAATTTTTTACTGCTTATTAATTGTGCATTGCTCTATTGAATTAGGCAATAGAAAAATTCAGCCAATTTTGGACTTCTGACTAGACGGTCCCCTTAAAGGGGTCACCCAAGACCCCTGCCGGTCCAGTAAGCTTTTTTTGCTTTGTTATTGGAAAAGGACCCTTAGGTGGTGGACTATTTGGTCCTAGAATTTCATCGCCCTACGGACACTAGATCCCTCCCTAGGGGCGGTGGTAAGGGGACCAAAAACCTTGAATTTTTGACCCAATTTCAACCCATTATAAAAAGAAAACAAAACGGGAAATGGAAAATTTGGAACCGTAACTTTGTTTACAATACTTCAAGGATTCTAAAACTGTCTTTGGTTTTGTTCTAGCATAAAAACTCAATGAGTTCTATTCATTTAAAATATCAATAGCTATGAATTAAACAAACAATACAATGGTACCTCGGTACTCGGCCGCCTCTATACTCGACCAAAAAATTTGAGTAGAAAATGCTTTGGATCTCGAACAGATTTTTGGTACTCGACTAACCGAGCCGACCCGAATGCGCTCCTTGGCCTTTCTCGGACAGCGGGTAAGTGTCAGTTTGACTCTGACCGTGAACGGAGTAAGACGAACGCAGTTTGTTCAAGTCCTGTTTTTTTTTCCAGATTTAAACTTTTTCGTGTTGCTCTAGCACTTAATTATGAGTCCAAAGATAGACAGTGATAAGGGGAAGGCAAAGAGGAAAATAGTGAGGAACACTATTAAACTGAAGAACGAAATTATTGCAAAATTTGAGAGTGGTGTACGAGTGTCCGACCTTGCGTCGCAGTACAAAATGGCAAAATCAACCATTTCCACTATCTTGTTGAAGAAAGCTGATGTTGCAATGGGAGTGACAGGAATTATTAAGCAAAGGCCTCAGATAATGGAAGAAATGGAGAAGTTGCTTCTTATCTTCATCAAGGAAAAGATGTTGGCAGGGAAGAGCATTAGTGAAGCTCTCATATGCAAAAAAGCTCCTAAAATTTACGAAGATGTATTGAAAACTACTGGAGGTGAAGGTGCTAGTTCATTTACTTTCAAGGCAAGCAGGGGATGGTTTGAAAAATTTAGACCTAGAATGGGGATTCATAGAGTTACCAGGCATGGGGAAGAAGCCAGTTGGGACAAAGCAGCAGCTGAACGTAAGTAAATAATACAAAATGGTTTATAATGCTTTATTAATCGTTATCATGTACTGCGTGTACACATTTACGTCTTTATTGTTGTTTAGATACACGTTTTTACAATATTTTAGGTATTTTTCTTAATGTTAAGAATGGATTAAATTACTTTCCATTATTTTTTATGGGAAAATTGGTTTCGGTGTTTGAAAAAATCGGTTCTCGACCACCACCTCAGAACGGATTATGGTCAAGTAACGAGGTACCACTGTATGTCCAATTTTTCAAAAAGTTAAAGCCTTAATCAAAAAAATGAATGGACGAAATTGTGTTTTCTTTCAAAAGTGACATATAATAGTAAAATTTCATAAAAAATCAGACTTCAAATTTAAAATTTTATAATTTTCAAAGAAAAAAAAATTTTTCTTTCATTTTTTTTTTGGAAATTACAATTCACAGTCTAAATATGAAGTTATACATGGAGATTACGAAAATAAAAATGAAAACAGCATTCAATTATATAAATTGTCCATTATATTACACTTCAACATAAAATTTTGTTTTTGGCTTATACCCATAACCTCTCATTTTCAACATTCAAAAGAATAGAAGTAAGTGGATTTTCATGCTAGAACAACACCAAAAACAGTTTTAGAATTTGGAACATTTCTAACAAAAGTATGGTAGCAAACTTCCATATTTCATAAAAAAAAATTTTATGAAGCTCAAAACCTACAAATAGTGAATATTTGAGTTAGTGATAAAATATCGCATATAAAAAATAGAAAGTTACGTATGTCAAAATTTTCTACCATACTTTTGTTAGAAATGCTCCAAGGATTCTAAAAAAGTCTTTGGTTTTGCTCCAGCATAAAAACTCAATGATTTCTATTCATTTGAAAAATTTATAAAAATGTACCAAAAACTATATTTTTGTATTTTTCATAAAAATAAGGCCTAAATCGAAAAATTTATACACGTATAAAAGTTTACTTGCAACACATACATATAACGGCCAAATTTCAAATGAATCGGATGAAAAATCGAAATCTTGGGGTGACCCCCTTAATTTGAACTTGACTTGAATCAATTTGAACTTGGCTTGGATTAATTTGAACTTGGCTTGGATTAATTTGAACTTGGCTTGGATTAATTTGAACTTGGCTTGGATTAATTTGAACTTGGCTTGGATTAATTTGAACTTGGCTTAGATTAATTTGAACATGGCTTGGATTAATTTGAACATGGCTTGGATTAATTTGAACTTGGCTTGGATTAATTGAACTTGGCTTGGATTAATTTGAACTTGGCTTGGATTAATTTGAACTTGGCTTGGATTAATTTGAACTTGGCTTGGATTAATTTGAACTTGGCTTGGATTAATTTGAACTTGGCTTGGATTAATTTGAACTTGGCTTGGATCAATTTGAACTTGGCTTGGATCAATTTGAACTTGGCTTGGATCAATTTGAACTTGGCTTGGATTAATTCGAACTTGGCTTGGATTAATTTGAACTTGGCTTGGATTAATTTGAACTTGGCTTGGATTAATTTGAACTTGGCTTGGATTAATTTGGAGAGAAAAAGGTGTAGATGAACAGTAGCCACATGACTACTCGGGACTTCTCAAGCTAAACTTAGTATTTTCTAGACATCTTTCTAATTCATGATTCAGCCCTGAAACTGATGAAATATGATGCTAAATAAATAAATCAAAAAGGTAGTTTATTTAAAAAAATTGAGGCTGTGATGGCAAATGTTTGTAAGGCTGTAGTGATAAATGACTGATGTACATTTTATCAAAAAGAACAAGATCTTTAATAGTTTCTGTTTCACGTTCAACTTTTGAAATAGCCACCACAAGATTCAAAACATACATCAACACAGAGAAAAAATTCCAAGCATTTTTGTGCTAAGTAGAGACATGGATGGGTGCATGACTTCTACAGAAAATTATTAAAAAATTGTTGCCAAGAAACACATAACCTGATGAATTGTCTCAACAAAATGGAACTAAAGCCCACATTGTAGATGAAACCATAGATTAGTTGAAGGGCTGATTTCCTCAATGACTAATTTCACATAGATCAAATTTTTTCAAGTCAATAAGGTTACCTGATTTGTGCCTTTTTAGATATTATTTTTTGACTTGGTAACATGAAGAGTATTTTCTATTGCACCTTGCTCCACTGAAAAACAATTCCAGAGAAGTCATTCAATTTATGTTAATACTTTAAAGGATGTAGCAACACAAATTGATGTTCATATTGGTGAATGTCTCGAGACTGGTGGTGGTGGTTATTTTGAAAGCCAAACAGAACAAAATAAAATGTTCAATTTTAGTCGTCTCTATGAAACCAATTTCATTCAAACTTTTCATAACAATAATTTAAAAATTGAAAGCATTTACAAACTGGCTACACTCTAAACAGACACCTTGTGATCACCAAGGTCAATCCCCTCCACAAAGGAAAGATAGCCAACAAGTATGAATCAGATTCACCCCTATAGTCAAACAACCAGCAAATTGAATTATAAAATAGTTGAAGCCTCAATAACCCAAACACAGGAAACCCAAAAGGAGAAATAAAGAAGGCACTGATTGGCATAGAATCAAAGTGTTACACTACACCTTTTTCACTTCAAATTAATCTAAGTCAAGTTCAATTTAATCTAAGTCAAGTTCAAATTAATCCGAGTCAAGTTCAAATTAATCCGAGTCAAGTTCAAATTAATCCGAGTCAAGTTCAAATTAATCCGAGTCAAGTTCAAATTAATCCGAGTCAAGTTCAAATTAATCCGAGTCAAGTTCAAATTAATCCGAGTCAAGTTCAAATTAATCCAACCCTCAGTTGAGTTATAAAATGACATAATTTGTTAATTTTAGTTTTTTTGGTAAATATGCATCTATTAGATGTTATAAGCAAGACTGGTTTCGAGGTTTTATTTACACTCATAGATATTTATATACGTGAAATTCCACTTTATCACATTTATGAAATCATATACATGCAAATTCAAAAGGTTATCAATGAACGATATGTAGATTTTTTCTTCAAAAGAAGTATACAAGTGCAATTCACTGAGCACTAATGTACGATTCCGTTTGATTACAATTTATACTTGTAGATTACTATCCAGATACATTCTTGCGTTAGCAATATAAATGTTGCCATCCATTTTAATTCCGTGTTAGTCAATGTGAAAAATATAGGATCCACTTACAATACACAATAATAATACAAGAAACAATGTTGCTAACTTAATACTGATTTTATTTGTGTGTCCATAATTCATTATATAATACTTTCAAGACTTAAATATTCACATAATAATTATTGTAAAAGTTATTGAGGTCTTAAAAGTATTATATATTGAATTGTTAACAAACACAAATAAAATCAGTAGTGAATTAGAAACATTGTTTCTTGTATTATTAAAGTGCATTGTAAGTGGATCCTACATTTCTTCACAATGACTATCACGGAATTAGAATGGATGGCAACATTTTTATTGCTAATGCAGGAATGTATCTGGGTAGTAATGTATAAATATAAATTGTAATTAAACGGAATCGTACATTAGTACTCAGTGAATCGCACTTGTACATTTCTTTTGAAGATTAAATCTACATATCGTCCAATGATAATATTTTGTACTCGTATGCATTTGATTTCATATGTGTGGTAAAGTGGAATTTCACGTAGATAAATATTTATGAGTGTAAACATATACTCGAAACAAGTTTTGCTCATCACATCCAACAGATACATATTTAACACAAAAACTCAAATTAACAAATTATTTTGTCCTTTTTTAACTCAACTGAGGGTTGGATAAATTTGAACTTGACTCAGATTAATTTGAACTTGACTCGGATAAATTTGAACTTGACTCGGATAAATTTGAACTTGACTCGGATAAATTTGAACTTGACTCGGATAAATTTAAACTTGACTCGGATTAATTTGAACTTGACTCGGATTAATTTGAACTTGACTCGGATTAATTTGAACTTGACGTGGATTAATTTGAACTTGACGTGGATTAAATTGAACTTGACGTGGATTAAATTGAACTTGACTTGGATTTATTTGAACTTGACTTGGATTAATTTGAACTTGACTTGGATTAATTTGAACTTGACTTGGATTAATTTGAACTTGACTTGGATTAATTTGAACTTGACTTGGATTAATTTGAACTTGACTTGGATTAATTTGAACTTGACTTGGATTAAATTGAACTTGACTTAGATTAATTTGAAGTGAAAAAGGTGTAGATATGTTAGTTTGAGGGGACCGTCTAGAGGGGACCGTCCAATATTTGTCAAATTTTCTTTTATTACTCAACACATTAACTCCAAAGTGGTACATATGTGTACCACTAGGTAAATTGCTCATTTACATGCCGGAATATGCAAATAACATTTCAACTATTTTGCTACCTTTTCCAAAATAAATTTTAGAGTAAAAGGTAACACTTTATGATTCAAGTGTATTCCTTACACTTTTCAAAAAGCTTAAAAATGTATTAGAGCAGAAATGCCGGTGTTTCAAAACGACTTCTTCTAGCCTAACCAAACTGACCGTAAGCAACCGCACAATTGTAGTCAATGGGTTAATTCAGTAGAACAATGCGCAGTTAGAATGCAGTAAAAAATTTGGAAGCATCTGAAGTACCTAAGGCGAGTAAACAGGGGGAGAAGGAACGGCGGTAAGGGTCGCATGGCGTGTCAGCGCTCATGTGCCGTATCATTTCACCTAGATATTGCTCACCGACTTCATCTCTAAAGATATATATTTATCATTCAGCTGTTCAAGAACCTTTACGATTTGGCAACGTCGAGCGCTCGGTACCTCCCATGGACCTTCCCCTCCCCTTTTCCTGTTCTGTAGACATAAATAAGACTGCTGGCCATGGAGGAGCTGAGTGTGACATAAATGGTGAAACGATTACGATGTCAAACGACTTGCTGAATCTGCCTGCCAAGCTCAGAGTGGCTGGTACTGCATCTGCTAAGTTTGGTTAGGATTGAAGAGCACCTCAGGTGCACCTAAGCGATGTATTACCCCTGAGCCTCACGCACGTCTTGCTTGGTACCTGACCCCTAGTAACAACTTGTGGTATGAAAGATTGCCAATGACAAGTCAATATTTTAGAATAGCTTTCATAACATCAACTGCGTTGATTTCGCAGAGCAATATAGCTTGTAAATAAAAAGACATGTTTTTTAGTACTAAAATGCATTTTTTGAACAACGCAAATGTCAGTATTCAAGCCACTTCTTCTCAGAAACTTGTGAATGTAGAGCAATGATTTTGGTATCAGTGGATGTGCAAAGAGTTGCTGCATTAAAAGTCAGGGGATTTTGTTGAAATTCATAGTAATATCTTAGTTACATTAAAAAATCCACGGAAAAATGAATGACTCTTTGAAGTTTTTTTAAACTTTATAAAAACTATACTATGAATTTCAAAATAATCCTCTGACTCCTTATGCAGCAACCCTTTGCATCTCCAATGATACCTAATCATTACCCTACAATAACTTCTTTCTTAGAAAATGTGGCTTGAAAATTGTCCATTTCCATGCCTCCTTTCTTCCCCTTATCTCCATAATTATGGCGAAAATTAAAAAAGTACTCAAAACAATCCCTTTTTATTTCCTAAAATACATATGTAAACCAAATTTCGTAGATCTAGGTCCTACAGAAAAAACAAGACGGCCATTTTCTTGATTCTGACTAGTCGGTCTAAGGAGGGCGTTCCCCATACAGACTTTTTTTGGTATTGAAGCTAGAGCAATAAAATTCTGTAGACTAATAGGAAATGTAATTTGCAATCGTTTGTCATTTCTGAAAAAAATGCAATTTTATTAAAAGAAAATGAGATATTCATAGAAAACAGAGTTTTGAGGGGTTTTCAAGATGCATCTCATCCTACAGTTTTCAAGATACAGTGATGTTTTTGGTACCATTAGATGCAGAATATCATGCAGATTTCAGGACGAAAACAGAAAATCTCCAGGGTCATGATGAAAATCTATAACCATTTTTTTGGGGTGCCATTTTTCAGGGTAAAAATTTGTATATGTGACATCACAACTTTTGATTGTGACAAAGTTTGAAGTAACCCTTTACTTCCCATCATTTAGCTACTTTTGCACATCAAATGATGCCAAAATCATCCCTGTAGCTCAAAAACTGTAGGAGGAGATGCATTTCAAAACCCTACATTCCAAACCTCTAAAAAAAGCAAAACAGGTAAACATAATCAATCTCAATTTCTCTGTTATTATTTGTGGGGTCAGCTAGGACCCTTGAAATCATTATACAGTAATAAATAGACATAGAAGATGACATGGCAACGTCGCGCCGTGAAGAAAGTGCTATGGGTAAATCATGATAAAAATCCCACTTACCCCTCCCCTCTCCCATTCTTTACACCTCCGAAGTGGGCGAACCAGTGAACGTACAAGTCTCATTTTTTCACAAGATGTACCTGACTTCTTACACTTCCTATAGCAGCAAAAATTCCTTTCTCCACACCATGGATCCCTATGGGGAACGCTCCCTTTAAGCCTTCCTTTGAAAAACAGAGGTGTTCTACTGTGAAGAAAGTTGGAGGCAGCATTCAGTTTGGAGTTGAGGCAACAAGGAGTCTACACACAAAGTCTGCTGTCACACAGGGTCCCCTTCATACAAAAACAGCAAGGAAAGAAAAGTGTTTAACACGTTAAGTGTGGCGTGACCCACCGGTGGTCATTTGGGTGATTTTCATAATGCTGCTGGCCAACCAGCAGTCACTGATTCAATTTTTGTAAATACTAAATGAAAGTTAAATGAAGGCATGATCCAGTCAATGTTTTCTATTTTCAAAATTTCTTACAATTGACTCTGAATTTGAGCTGGATATTGAACTTCAGGTTAACCCGCCGCACTTAACGTGTTGAGAAACAAAAGTTGAAGAAGAAAGTTATGGATACTGTGATAGAAAAAGCAGTAACTGAAAAAAGATGATCACTAACAAAATGAAATTATTCTATTTAATAAAAAAAATGCCTTCCTAACTTTAAGCCTAGGATCCGAAAATTCCTCCAGGAAGCAGTAATTACCATAGACACAGAAGTTATATCCTCCTGAGAGGAAAGTAACTTTCAAGGTTAACATCAGTTAATGGTTAAGGTTAAAGGTTAACATCGGCATCTTTGGGATGCTTTATTTCCAATCAAGCCTGATACATATGATCTTAGCATTGGTTTTTCAAATGTCTTATAACTAACCCTATATATTGGACACCATGACGGTTCCCCCGTAAAGCCGGTACCCATTTCCGACACCTGGGTTGAGTGGGGTATTGTGCTTGAGCTTTCCCTTATACCCAACAGGGAAAATCTCCGCGCCAGCGCTGGGAACGAACCCGCGACTTCCAGCATACAAGTCCGATCCCTTAACCGCTGTGCCACGGAGAGCACAAAGCCAGAATGTTCAATTGTTTATTCTATTACGTATACATCTATTGAGAGTCTCTTCCACAGCAAGGCTCATCTTCTCAAATGATGGTGCAATGTGCTTTCAACTCCATTTATTTACTAGTTTTTGGCAAACCTCTAACATCGAATCCCTGTGCATCTGACTTCATTGCTTCCTTCATCAACAATTCTTTTTTGATTTCCCCATAAGGCCAAACCACTGCAACATGCAACAGTTCACACTTTTTGCCACCCTTCCCACATTCGTCATACTCATCTCAATGATTTACCAATCCCACAATGTCACCCCAGCCATACTCATCAGACACTCCATTAGGAGTACATTCCGCTGACTCCTATCAGCCACTTTTGAGCCTCAAGTTTCAAACCCATCCAGCACATCAGTCTAACCCTTCCCAACTGTTAGGAGAACACTTAAATGTCTGCCTCCTCAAAACAGAAATGCTGAAGGTTTCAGGAGCCCAGCATAGCACCAACAACACAGTCTATAATTTAAAAACACTGACAGTAAACCTTATAAATAACCAAAGTATAACAGCAGATCAAAGAAAACTAACAAAAGGTAATATTGGTAACTTGTTACCAATCCCAAAGGCTGCACAAGACATGACTCATGAATTTCTATCAACACTGGAAATCATAGCAATGAAAAGTAGTAACTTGAATAATGGACAGTTGCAAAAATTTTTGATAGCTAAAAAAAATAGGATTCAATTAAAAAAAATAGATAAAATTAAAGAACTGAGAATAACTCAAAGGTCTTACATGATGTTACACATGAAATCAAATTTTGAACATAGTTATCTAGAAACTGAAGACAATTCAAAACAAAACCAGACCTGAACTATAGAAACAAATAACTAAAAAAAACAAGAAGTCACAGGATTTGAGGAGGGGCATCGAAGAAGTAGAGCAGACCATGAAGGCTCACTTGTAAGACTCCAGAATTTGATCAGTGGCCCCAACACTGCCAGGAACTCCAGCCAGCACCAACTCGCTGGTCTCCACCTGACCCTTGCTGCACTGACGGTAGACATGGACAATCATAACCTTCAAGGTTACAGTATAGCATCAACTCATCCTACTGTACAACTGCAATAGCAATACAAGTGTTCACACATAAATGTTTTTCTAAACTGGAGAGAAAATGTGACTCCTTTGATCTTGACTATATTTCAACATTATCACAACAAATAGTTAATCCTGAAATACATGAGAACTATAGTAATGAAAGACTTGCATCATAAGCTATCTTTGAATAAAAGATGAATGACTTACCTAATGAGAGTCCTGATCACACAGGATATTCCTATTACGGGAAGGCAGGTTTTATGAGGTTTGAGGTTATTCAAGTGTTATATTTATCAACCTTAAATTATCAAGTTATTTATTTTTTAAGGTAGGATGAAGCTGAAAAGCATTAAAAGAGCATTCAATTAAGGAAGAGAACTGAACACAATAGAAATAAATTTAAATATAAAGGAGAATTAGGTAAATTCACCAATGAAACAACAAAATGCTTAAATTCCTTACAGCACAATTTTTCTAGCATTTATAGTCAGGGAACTTTTCCTTACAGCTCTTTACAAATTTTCCTATGCTTGTTACCAATTTCTAGTTTTCACCTTATCTAATTCACTATTAGCAGCCCCAAGCACTTCCAAATACTACAAACAACATTTTATTAACAATTCTTATCTTAATTCTTATTTAAAACCACATGGAGTCCTTCCATAAGAAACACTTCTAAACACTTTTACCAGTCAAGTGTTTCCCTTCATCTCAACTAATAATGCTTAAATATCAGCACCAAGTAGCTGCAATGTATAGATGACTGTGCACCTAACTTTCCACCTTCCCCCTTAGAGTCTCGCTTCACCTGACACAAAACTCCATCTGTATACATATTTAACAAATGTAAAACCATTATTACACACCCCTGATGCAAACCCACAAGCATTTCACACCATTCACTCACTATACTTTCAGTTTTCACACATGCTCTGTTTTCAACATAATAGCTCATGGCTTCGGGGGAATCAAACGGTTTGGCCCTATAAAATATTCAAAAATTAAAAAAAAATCCTTCACAGGTTAAATAAGCTTTGAGGTATTCCCAACATGTTTATAACATTTAAAAAGACATTTATAGGCATAATTTTTTTGGAATTTACACATACCTCTCTCCTTTCCCTCACCCCCCTCCCCAGAGGGAAATTTCTTCCAATTGCTATTTTTCAGCCAACATTGTATATACAGATGATTGTTTTTTGTTAAATTCACAATGAAAACATCAACAAAATTAAAATTCAATTTTTTTAAAAATCGCCTCAGAAAAAACTGTTCTACATTTTTGAATTTTTAAAGCATTTTTTTTCCTGATATGGAAATAAAAAATTCATAATCAACTTATGAAAAAATTGCATCTTAATTTTATAGAACTCACTTTGGTCTTCACAATGCAAAAAAGAATTTCTGCTTACTTTTAAAACTGTAAGAGAAATAAAGTAGCAAAGTCAAAATCTTTTGGAGAAAATGGTATTCAAAGTAACCAATCATCAGAGGGCATATGACATCCTCTTTCATACCATTGTTTTCTGTCGCAACTTACAAACTAATAAACCACTTATAAGTCTAAAACATTCAAGGTAAGTCTTCCATAGATGTAATAAGTCACTAATACTTGCTGCATCAGCAGAGGGATCTGAACGTTTTTTCTATGAAATATTCAAGAATTTAAAAAATTGCTTCAAATGATTTGCAAATCTTATTCATTTGAATCATTTATTAAATAAATTTTCTTTTACTTTCAAAACATATTTCATACAAGACTGGTATACTTCTAAAAAATTTTGAAGGGTTTAGGGGGAGTATTGGGGGGGTTTAAACAAATCAGGCCTTCTACATGTAAAATATGATGGTACTTATTAAAAACACATTAGAAAACCACTTCTGGAACAAGTTTTATCAAGTGAGGTATGACTGTAGAATCAAATCTGAAATAAAATTTAAAATAACGAGACAATAAAATGACAATATATGTGAGCCCAACACAGCCTTGAAGAAAAAGAGTGATCTAAAATGAAAGGTTATGTGTGGTACAAAGATCTGGCCAAATGGAAAGAGATGAACATCAGTCAATAAATATTTCTGTTATGGTAATAATGAGAGTTTGATACAACAGAGAACCATGACACCAGTTTTGCAAGTCTACAAAGATGGTCATCATCTCTTCCCCAAAACAATAATTACACTTCCATATTTCTATTCATTGCTTGTAGCTCACTATCTTCAACAAGGATAATATACCATAGCATCAAAGATTAGAACTGCGACATTTCATCATTCTTTTTAATCAAAAGCCAATAAAACTAGTTTACAACCATGGACAGACATCAATCAAACAGACATTAATTATAAATATTTAATTAGAGAAATTTAGATATAATAAAATTACACTTAGACAACAGAAAAGAGAAAAAGGAAAATAATTACATTAATGACATTTGGAGTGAAAAAATCTAAAGCTACAAATTGCTCTTCAACCTAGAGCAATTTTCTCATCACTCTCAACCTTTATTGCATGCATAAAATTCTCAACTGCTCCAGCATCAATACCTGTCAGTTATCGATTTTGTAAATTTTGATGCCTTAGCATAGTTAATTAGATCGAAATAAACAAGTTTTCTTCTATGTACTTTCCGTCTCAAATGAGTATTTTATTAGTTATAGCGGTAAATGACTTATCGCAACTTCAGTGTTTGAAGCGGCAAGTAATTGGAGGAGCACGTCGGACAGCAACACTGCAATGCGCACTCGCTTCCAGCGCAATCGTCATCAAAGACGAAACCAAACCTACCACTATATCTCTTTAAATACTCATTTGACGAAAAAAGTGTATAGAAGAAAAGTTGTTTATTTCGATGTTATTACCATGATTCAAGCAACCAAAATTCGAAAATCGATGAGTAGCTGTTTATTCGAGCGCATTTGTCATCAAAGACGTAACTAAACTTACCACTATAAATCGTAAAATACTCATTTGAGACGGAAAGTGCATAGAATAAAACTTGTTTATTTTGATTCAATTTATTAGGTTCAGGCACCAGAAAGTGGAAAATCAATAACTGACATATCCTTCAGATTTACCAAAAGTTGTGATATGTTGAGCTTGTATTTTTTTTAATTTTGCGTTCCCTGCCTACAATATTTTTTATCTAACTTTTATCATTCTTAGGTGAATGAAAAAACAAATGGAGTGGAGAACTAAAATTAAATTTTATGAAAGAACATTCGGTAAATCTGAAGGAGATGACAGTTGTCGATTTTGTAAATTTTGATGCCTTAGCATAGTTAATTAGATCGAAATAAACAAGTTTTCTTCTATGCACTTTTTGTCTCAAATGAGTATTTTATTAGTTATAGCGGTAAATGACTTACTGCAACTCCAGTCTTTAAAGCGGAAAGAAATTCTTTGATCGAGTTGTATGGCAATACTGCAATGGCGTCTTGCTTCCAGCGCTCTGTCTTGAAAGACGAAACCAAACCTACCGCTATACCTCGTTAAATACTCATTTGACGAAAAAAGTGTATGGAATAAAAGTTGTTTATTTCGATGTTATTACCATGTTTCAAGCAACAAAAATTCGAAAATCGATGAGTAGCTGTTTATTCGAGCGCATTCGTCATCAATGACGAAACTAAACTTACCGCTATAAATCGTAAAATACTCATTTGAGACGAAAAAATAATAGAAGAAAACTTGTTTATTTTGATTCAATTAATTAGGTTCAGGCACCAAAAAGTGGAAAATCGACAACTGTCATCTCCTTCAGATTTACCGAACATTCAACTACCTCATATTTGATAGTATATATATTTTTCCCATAAAGCTCATACAATCTGGTATTATCAAAGCTAATATTTAAACAAGAGCATTAATTGTTAGATAGAGAGTAGCTATTCATTTTTTCAGTCAAATATACTCTTCATGCACTGAGCTGAATTTGATTTTTGAAAAATTGAAAATCCTCACGTTGAGATCCAACTTCAGCATATATATTTAATATTATATATGAGTTGTCGCAGTCGCCCATTAAATTGCTTCCGTCCCGTTTTCTATGTTCATGTGTTAACTGCCTGTAGAGAGCGCTCGAGCTCCTTCTTCTTGTTCTCGCCGCCGTGCTCGACGGACGTACAGTACATGTAGTTCCTAGATTACCTACTGTGTTTCTCTATACCCCACACTCATACTTATAATCGTTGCCGTACTCCATTATTCCAAGATGGAAAGAGGCCTCTCTGGTCTAACAGGTTATGGGCCCAGTAACCTAACTTTTGATGGCAATGACGAAAGGTATGAGTTGTGGGAAGTGAAATTTCGGGCCTACCTAGACTTGAAATCGTTGGGTGCCGTCCTCGAGGGCGAAGAATCAAGTCTGGATGTTGAGAAGAATAAGAAAGTTTTCTCCGAGCTTGTGCAAAGGCTCGATGATAAAAGTCTCTCGTTGATTATCAGAGACGCCTATGGAGATGGAAGAAAATCCATGAAGATTCTGCGTGATCATTACCTCGGCAGCAGTAAACCGAGAATTATTTCTCTGTATTGCGAGTTGGCTGCGCTGAAGATGAAAAATGGCGAGACGGTAACCGACTACTTGCTGCGGGCAGAGACAACTGCATCCTACCTGAAGAAAGCCGGCGAGAGTATCAGCGATGGACTGATAATTGCCATGATTATCAGGGGATTGCCAGCTGTTTACAACGCGTTTTCTACCGTCATCACGCAAATTGACAGTAAAGAAATGGACTTCATGAAATTCAAATCGGCTCTCAAGAGTGAAGAGGAAACAAAGAAGACCCGACAAGGCTACAGTGAAAGTGAAGAAAGAATTATGAAAGTGAAAGATTCTAAAATTACTTGTTACTTATGTGGTAAGTCAGGTCACAAGAAATATGAGTGTAAAAGTCACAGTGCAAAGAAAAATCGGTGGTGTTCAATTTGTAAAAGTGCATCTCATGATACTAATTTTTGCAGAAAGAGAGATACCGCAAAAGCGATGGCTACTGATAGCAAAGATGTGAAAAGCTCTTTTTGTTTTAGAGTATCAACAGACTCAGAAAGTGCTTCTGTTGTAGACAGTGCAAAGTTACTGGTGGATTGTGGAGCTACTGCTCACATTATTTGTGATAAATCTAAGTTGTATCTTTAGATGAAAGTTTTGACCCTAGGAATCATTTCATTGAATTAGCAGATGGTTCTAGGATGAACAATATTGTAGAGTGTAAAGGTGATGCGAGAATTACCCTGACTGACGCCAAAAATAGGAAACACAATGTTCTTTTAAAAAATGTTCTTTGTATTCCTAGTTTTAAGCAGAATATTTTCTCTGTCCAGGCTGCTATTGATCAGGGTGCATCATTTAATTTCAGTCAAAACGCCTCAAAGTTGTTTGCTTCAGATGGGAATGCGTTTAATATTAAAAAATGTGGAAAGCTGTATTATTTAAATTCTGTAAGCTCTGTTGATTCTATTAATGCTGTTGGTGAACACACTCTGGAAGAGTGGCACAATATTCTTGGGCATTGTAATGTAAAAGATGTGTTGAGCCTAGAAGGTATTACTAAAGGAATGAAAATTACCAACAAGCATAATTTCGATTGTGAGATCTGTGTCCAGGGTAAAATGTGTCAATATAGGAGCAGAGACCCTGATGAAAAATCAAGAAAACCTTTAGAGCTAGTCCATAGTGACCTAGCTGGACCTATAAGCCCTACTTCTTTTGAGAATTCCATGTATGTCATGTCTTTTGTGGATGACTTTTCAGGCCTCATTTTTGTTTATTTCCTAAAAAGTAAAAGTGATGCTGTTGGGGCATTTAAGAAATTCTTGGCTGATTCTGCTCCATTTGGCTCTGTTAAACGTTTAAGAACAGATAACGGCACTGAGTATTCCTCAAACTTGTTCAAAGCTGTTGTTACGGAGAATAAAATAAAACACGAATTTTCAGCTCCGTACTCTCCCCATCAGAATGGGACTGCTGAGAGATCTTGGAGATCATTGTTTGAAATGGCTAGGTGTTTGTTGCTGCATGCAAATTTCCCAAAAGAATTGTGGAATCATGCTGTAAGAACAG
The DNA here is from genome assembly GCA_030386875.1 of Morinoia aosen. Taxonomy (NCBI): domain Eukaryota; kingdom Metazoa; phylum Arthropoda; class Malacostraca; order Amphipoda; family Talitridae; genus Morinoia; species Morinoia aosen. The sequence continues at coordinate 56,668,143 of CM059574.1, read as the reverse complement.
CTGCTTACATTAGAAATAGGTGTTTCAACAAAAGGACAGGCAAAACTCCTTTTGAGATGTTCACGGGAAAGAAACCTGACCTTTCCAACATGCACATTTTTGGATCAAAATGTTTTGCCATGGTTCAGAACCCAGGAAAGCTTGACCCTAGGTCAGAGCAGGGTACTTTTCTGGGATATGACCCGTGCAGCCCTGCTTACATGATTTATTTCCCTGAAACTTGTCAAATAAAAAGAGTCAGATGTGTCACATTCTGTGATAAAATTTCTAGAAATGTGGCGGTTGAGGATGAGTTCATTGCTGTAGATAACCCTGCTGAGCTGAAACAAAGTGAGAAGGCTGACAAGGCTGAGGCTGAGTTGAAACCTGGGACTGTTCCAGAAGTGATTCAAAATGAAACTCATTCAGATGCAGAGCCCACTAGAAGATTTCCTTTGAGAGAAAAGAAGCCCCCAGCTTATTTAAAAGACTATGTTGATCCAGATGAATTGGATATCACTAATAATTTTGTTGATTATTGCTACAGAGTGAGCAGTATCCCTAAGTCTTACTCTGAGGCAATTTCATCCCCAGATTCTGTTGAGTGGAAACAGGCAATGAGCACTGAGATGGCTGCACTAGCCGATAATGAAACGTTTGAACTTGTTGAAAAGCCAAAAGATAGATCTGTTATTGGGGGACGATGGGTCTATAGTGTTAAATCAGGACCCAATGATCAGGAAACTTTCAAAGCTCGTTATGTAGCCAAGGGATATTCCCAAGTAGCTGATGTCGATTTCAAAGAAACTTTTTCTCCTACAGCACGTCTAACTTCTGTTAGAATGCTGATGGATATTGCTGTGCAAAAGTCGTACATTGTGCACCAGATGGACGTGTGCACTGCTTATCTTCATGCAAAAATTGACTGTGATGTTTTTGTAGAACAGCCTGAGGGATTTGTTGAACTTGACAAAAATGGAGAGAAGTTAGTCTGCAAACTCAAAAAATCTTTGTATGGCTTAAAGCAAAGTGGCCGTAACTGGAACAACCTTTTGCATCATTTTCTTGTTGAACAAAATTTTGTTCAATCTCTCAGTGATACTTGTGTCTATGTGAGGGAAAGCGACTATGGAAAAGTGATTATCATTGTATGGGTTGATGATTTAATTTTGGCCTCTTCTAACGCTGTTGTATTGGGTGAAGTAAAATGTTCGTTGTCAAGTAAATTCAAAATGAAAGATCTTGGACAAATTTCATGTTTTCTAGGCATTGAATTTGATGTGAAGCATGACTCAATTGAGATGAAGCAGTCAAAGTATGTTGAGAAAATTTTGTCAAAATTTAGGATGTCTGATTGTAAGCCTAAGTCTATTCCCTGTGATCCCAGTGCCAACAAGCTTGATGTAAGCTCTGATTCTAGGAATTTGTGCGATCCAAAACTGTTCCGTGAGATAGTTGGCAGCCTGATCTACTTGATGACTTGTACTAGGCCTGATATTTGCTATGTTGTTACATTACTGTCGCAACATTTAACTTGTCCAACAAATGCTCATCTGAATTTGTGTAAATTTGTGTTGAAGTATCTTAAAGGTACTATTTCATACGGTTTGAAATTTGTGAAATCCGGGAACCCCGTGCAAATTACTGGTTTCTCTGACTCTGACTGGGGTGGATCCTCTGACCGGAAGAGCATATCAGGATATGTGTTTAAGTCATCTAGCAACAGTTCACTGATATCTTGGAAGTTCAAGAAACAAAATATTGTTGCTCTTTCAAACTGCGAAGCAGAGTACATTGCCCTGACTTATGCTGTGCAGGAGGGAATTTTTCTCAAACAGCTACTATGTGATATGGATGAATATGATGAACCTGTTGAGATTTTTGTTGATAATAGAGGTGCTATTGATCTAGCCAAAAACCCTGTTCATCATCAACGCTTGAAACATATAGACATAAGATTTCATTTCATTCGAGCAATTATTCAAGACAATAAAGCGGTTTTGCGCTTTGTTCCTTCAGAGGAAAACATGGCTGACATGTTCACAAAGCCTGTTACTAGACAGTCGTTGCTCAAGTTCAAAGTGTGTGTTTAATTCTAAGGTACTGTGTCTGACATGTTTCCAGTTTAGCTTTGTGTAGATCAATTGCAAGAAAAGGTAGAACTTTCTTGAGTACAATACTCTTAACGCCAATGCGGACTATGCATTATTGTGCGTTATATTTTTTTTGTATCGTGCTCAGTGTAATCTGTTGATCTACACTGATGATTTTTTTTATGTTGTCTTTCTGCTGTTCAATGTTCAATGAAAGATCTGAATGTTGAAATGTTAGCTCTAATTGATTACTATGTGAATTGATGCATAGTGGGATGGAATACTTCAGTTGGAGGGGGTGTGTTGAGATCCAACTTCAGCATATATATTTATCATTATATATGAGTTGTCGCAGTCGCCCATTAAATTGCTTCCGTCCCGTTTTCTATGTTCATGTGTTAACTGCCTGTAGAGAGCGCTCGAGCTCCTTCTTCTTGTTCTCGCTGCCGTGCTCGACGGACGTACAGTACATGTAGTTCCTAGATTACCTACTGTGTTTCTCTATACCCCACACTCATACTTATAATCGTTGCCGTACTCCATTATTCCAAGATGGAAAGAGGCCTCTCTGGTCTAACACCTCAAATAACTAGTTGTTCATTAACCTTTCAGTTGAGAAACATAAAATTTACACATTTGTTTAACTCAAAATATTTTCAAACAAATGAAATTTTCATCATAAAGCCAATTCAATATGTAGCCTATTGCTAAAAAAATTGAATACATTGAAGAAGCTACTTTACCAAATGGCAAAAAAAAATTTATGACTTTTTTAAACTTGTGTTCTTTTCTGAAATTATATCCAGCATCCCAACATTCCATATTTATTTTTCTTTATTACTGTTTTCACTTATTCAATCCATATTTTAGTCTTTCAATGTACTTCTATTCTTTCTTTCAATATGTGCAATTTACTTCTAATACACCACAAAATCCAGTCATTCTAAGGTCTGTCATACCTTGAACATAACAACTTTTGAAAATCCAGCTTCTCATATCAACACACCCATTGCAGATATATTTCTTGATTTTTTTCACCCACCTATCACAAGTCTGCATTTACTAAGGCCTAATCATATAACTGAACTTAGGACATCAATGCTTCTATAAAAAAAGATTACACTTTCTACCCTTTTTGACAGTTTCCTAGGTCAATACTGATTTTACAATTGTCAACAATTTAGAAAATTTTGTTGACACATTTAGGTAATTGGGGACATTTTGAGACGTTTTACATGAATGATGATATTGCGCTCACAAATGATGAGTTTTTGAGATACTGCATAAATAATGTTCAAATAATAGCATTACCTTTAGTGATGTACCGATACCATTTTTTTGGCCGATACCGATACCTATTTTTTGGCCGATACCGATACCGATACTCCGATACTAGAAAATACCGATACTTTGACCGATACCGATACTTTTACAATCATCTAACCTAATAATACTCGTTGTATGTTTGTTTATGTATTTGTTCGGTGTCCGCTTCTCAAGAAACATGATGATGATGATAGTCGGGGTGGAGGAAGAGAGGTCTTCCTCATAAAGTCGCTGGTTTTCTTCAACAGAAACCCGTCGGACCTGGTATCTTCAGTGCTGTATTCAAGGCTTTGACGTGGTTCTCATTGAACTTGATGCAGCGCAGAGCTTGCGCCCAGTCAGAGCCAAGGTGATCAGATAATGGCGAGTGGTTTAACATCCAAATACACACAACTTTTTTCCACAATTTCACACACAAGCGGTGACATCACTTAGAATGTACAATTTCATTTACAAGAAGCTGTCTCATGTGGCCAACATAAACATTTAAATGGAGCTCGTCATAAGACTGATTTAAGTGTTACTCAAGCCATTTGATAAGGAGAGTTCAGGAATTTTTTAACGTGTCGCAACTCCAGCCTGCTCCTCTTGTATGTCCCATGCAAGTTAATTAATATCTTGTAATATAAGGGACTGGGTCAAAATCAATTCTTAATTGACCTAAAAGAATTATATAAATTAAATATGACAAGCAGGCAATAATGGATTGCTTCCCCTTCCTGGCAACAAACGCGTATGTCGAACATCCTTAATGTGTTCGTTTATCTTTGCGAGCTGCATCCGAAGTCACAGCGACGGATTCGGAGCGCACGTGACGTCGAGGCCTTCGCCGGCTGACACGTCAGAAGACAACCACCTATGGAGTCGGCAGCACGTGCCTTGTGCGTTACGACTTCTAAACCGGTCCTGCTTTCGGGCATCTGAGAGCCCGGAGAGCCGGCTATCATTGAGGAAGTGTTCCCTGGACAACTTTTCTTCGAAGTTCAGGTGAGCAATCCTTATTTATTGTCTTTGCTTGTCATATTATCATTTAACTTAATGCAGAAGAGACTATGTCAATGCCAGGTTTATCTGGAAGTTGGCGCTTAGGTGGTTAGCGCGACATAGTTCTTTTTTTCGAAGAAAAGTTTTTTTATATAAATCTTAATATTTGTTTCCTTCGAAAGTTACTTTTTTCGAAGTCAAGTTTAACGTAATTGTAATCTTCGCAACTTTATGAGGAAAGTGATTTAATCTTCGAATACTTCGAAGAAAGTGATCTAATCTTCAAATCTTTGTTCTTTCAACTCAAAATTCATTTATACGAAGAATTTCTTAAATTATAAAATTCTTCATTTCATTTGAAAGTTCGCAGTTCTGATGTGCGCAATTCGTTCGTCAGCTGCTAAGTAAGGCTGGAGTTGCTTCAGGAATAATCCTGGTGACTATATCTTTTTGTTTCTTCTTTCTCCAGTTTAAATAACTGTTTTTCATAAAAAAAAAAAACTTAAAATAAATGTAATAAATTTTCCGTAATTAGGAAAATCTTGTTGATTGCCGAGCTTTCCGGGCTTGAAGCCGGGGTGGTTCTCTTCTCATTTAGCTTAAGGTGCATTTTTTCGTGTCGTTTTTGTGCAAGGTACTATTGTTCGTATTACTGGCTCCCTGTGCTTTTGGAAGCTAGTCTCTTGTTTACCTTGCACAATTAGAATTTTTCTGATTGCACTTTTGTGTATTAGTATGTAAGTAATAAATTAAATATATTGAAGCAAAAATTTAAAAATAGTATTTTTGCGAAAAATTTAATTGTGTAACCATTTATAATGTGATCAAACTTTAATTGGTGAGGGAAGAACCTTTTTGTGTATTCTATGTGTCCTTTTTTATTTTTTCTATCTATATAATATGGGATGTAACCGAATTTGTCCACTTAAAAAAAAGTGTAGACCTTTATTAGCTGAACTTTTTTCTAATAAGCCTATTAACTATTTACTTATTACTTTTTTTGCCAACGTAACATGACTGAAACGTTTAACGCCTTAGCCCTTAGCATGAAAATGCGGGGAGTAAAATGTAGTATTACCGCCTTGCGAAAGAAGGTGCTAGCTCCTGGCTGTGCACCTTCTTTCCTAAGGGAGGCTATTCCTCAGTTGAGTAGCCTTCTAAAGGACTTTCGCCATCTCTCCTCTATTCTACCTTCTGACCTTGAGGAAATTTCTGAGGAGGAGTTAGTTAGACGAGCTGAATATGAAGTACTTATTGTTGAATTAATAGCTGAATTAAAAAATTCAGTTTTTTCGGCACAGGTATCAAACTCTAATGATACCGCGCCTCCTTCTGAGGCTAGTAAGGTTTCTGTTGTGGATGTACCATTAAACATTTTCCGAGCTCCTCAGTTAACTTTAAGAAAGTTCAGTGATAATGAACACTGTCCTTTTTCTTTTCTCCATTTTCAGGAATCTTTTCTTAATGCTCTTCAAGCCTATCCTAATATGAGCGAGGAGCAAAAGTTTATATTCTTAAAAAATCAATTGCAGGGAAGAGCCCTGAGTCTGGTTGAGGGACTTCCCAATGAGAATTGTTTCCAAGCTGCTTGGGCTTTGCTCAAGCAGGAATTTTTGAACGCAGACAAACTAGTTTCTCTTGCACTGGACGAATTAATAAATTCTCCCAGTGTCTTTAGCTTTGCAGAAATAGGGACTTTTCTTTCTAAAGTTAAGTTTCGTCTACTTGAGCTCTCTAAGCTTGGAGTAGATTTTCGTAACGAGAAATCAGGCAATCTCTTGTTTTCTGCTATAATTAAAACCAAACTGCCTGACTTTTTTTTGTTAGAACTTCTTCGTTACTGTAAAGCTAGTTTCTTCTCTTTAGAAATGTTTGAGAACGCGCATCATGTGCTGTCTCTGTTGGAAACTAAATCCAAACCTAAGAAATGTCTCTCCCTTCGCAATGATAGGGTGGAGGAGAAGACTCGAGCTGAAACTAAGTTTAAATCTTCTCCTGTATCTTCTAACCTTCCTAACGTGAAAGTGTGCCGGTTTTGTAAGCAGACCGGTCACACGTCCTTTTCTTGCCGTAAATTTGATACTCACGAAAAACGCGTGAAGCAAGTAGGCGAGTTGCAATTGTGTTCCGTATGTCTTAGTCACAACCACGTAGCTAAGTCTTGCCCTGCAAAAAGCAGAGGTTTGCCCTTTCATTGTTCGTTATGTAAGGCTAATACCCACGTTAGCCCGTTATGCCCTAAGTTTGTAAGTTTTTCTTCTCTTGCCGCCTCATCTTCTTGACGGTTAAAGGCACGTTTTCGAATGTGCCCTGTAATCGCTCTTTCTACTAAAGTTAATAATATTTCTAAACGTGTAAATTTCGTCATTGACTCAGGAAGTCAACAAACGTTGATTGACCTGAATACCGTTAGTTCTAATAGTTCTAACGATGATTTGCAGCAAATTACTGTAAACACGGTTGGTGCCTCTGTCCCGTTGCGGGGCAAGCACATTAACGTCGAGCTCGTGCTTCCTGACTGTGAGAAGCATGAGCTTGATATTTTTGCAATGCAAAATTTGCACCTACAGATGGGGATGAAGGGTTTGAAATCTAAACTCGAGCTCCTTAAGACTAAGCTTCCTCTGTCTACTTCCTTTCCTGAAGTCGTTGATGACAATATTCAAATCAACGGCATTCTGGGGGTTGATGCTCTTCAAGCTTTTCGAGTGCTTGAATTGCAAAACGTCGCTGGCTATAAAGTTATGCGTGTAGCTAACGGTTTTTTACCCTTCGGGGATCTAAAATGTTATAAATCCTCTTTTCCTATTGTGGCTTCGGCCGCTAAAAAGCAAGACGGTGGCTCGCCTTGTTCTGTTGTTTCGCCTAAGAGTTCTTCTCCTTCTGTTGTTTCGCCTGACGTTTCTTCCTCTTCTTCTGCTCTGCATAAAGTTTCTTCTTCCTTGACTATTGCAAATAACCAAAAAAAGCAAACAAAAAAGAGTAAATCTAAAGCTAAGCGTTATCATGGTGTGTTGGAGGCATTTTTTGAACCTCCTAAAGTTTGTTCTTCTGCCTTGGATGGAACTGAGTGTGATGTGCAGGCCGGTCTTGATAGACTTCTAGACTTAGAATTAATAGGGGTGCCTGCTAAGGAAGTGGAGAATGATAAAGAGTTAAAAGACTTTAAGAGTAGCGTAGTTTATGACGAAGGCCGCTATTATGTTCACATACCTTGGAATCGTAATATACTAGCGAAAGTGCCACATAGTTTCGGGTTGGCGCGCTATCTCGCGCAGAAAGTTGCTGCTTCTAACTCTCGTAAAGGGATAGAGAAGCAATATAACGATGTCTTTCAGGAACAACTCGAGCTAGGTATAATTGAGCCTCTCTCTCTCGAGAATTTAAATGTGTGTGAGCATAAGTGGATACCACATAGGCCTGTCGTGAGAGAACACGTTACCACTTCCAAGATACGCCCAGTGTTTAATTGCTCGCTCAAGCGAGGTAAATTGCCTAGTCTAAATGAGGCCTCATACGTAGGTCCTAACCTCATGAATGATTTGCTTGGCTTGTTGGTGTATTTTCGCTCTAATTCTGTTGTTGTGCTATCAGATATTTTCAAGGCTTTCCTTCAAGTGAAGTTAGCCAAAAATTTTGACCGAAATCAGTTTAGTTTTGTTCTCTTTCAAAATGGGGAATATAAATATTTTAGGTACACAACCTTGTTATTCGGTTTTGTCGCTTCCCCTTACATTCTCAATTTTCTTCTCAAACTACATGCTAAAACTATTAGTGATTTGGTGGTTAGAGACATCATGTCTAACAAACTGTACGTTGATAACCTTATATTCACAACTAATAGTCCCGAGCTTGCGCTTGACACTTTTCAACGCGCAAACAAAGCTTTCAAAGAAAGCGGCTTTCCACTGCGTCAATGGCAGTCTAATAACTCTAATCTTCTGTCTCAGATTGACCCTTCTCTTTGTAGCTCCAGTGAGCACTCCAGAGTGTTGGGTTACAACTTTAACTCTTCTTCTGATTCTCTTTCCATATCTGTAAAAAGCTTAAATCCTTCCTGTAAAACTCGTAGAAGTATGCTGTCAGACATTGCTTCGTTGTATGATCCGCTAGGAATTCTGTTACCTTTCTCTGTTAGAGGAAAACTCATCTTACGTAAATTAACACCGTTGAGACTAGGCTGGGATCAAGACGTTCCAGATGATATCTGTAAAGAATGGCGTAATTTTTGTCAGGAATTTTCTCAATTGCATGAATTTGAGTTCCCTAGGATGAATCTTGTTGAAACTGAGAAAGTTGACCTCGTAATTTTCTGTGATGCTAGTGAAAGAGCTTTTGGAACCTGTATGTACGGTGTCCAAAAAGAGCGCAGCTCACTTCTTTTCTCTAAGGTTAAAGTTTCACCTCCTAGGCAACGAACTCTTCCTTCTCTAGAACTTCTGGCTGTGTATCTTGCGTACCAGTGTCTTGTTTCTCTGATGAGTGACGTCAATTTTCCCTACACGGTCTCAAGTGTAACTTTTCTTACCGATTCCCAGGTTACCCTGGCTTGGTTATTGAGTGGTAAGCCTCCCCGAAAGAATATTTTTGTCAGTAATAGAATTAAGGATATAGACAGCATGCGACTAACGTTGGAAGGTACAACTAAAGCTTCTTTTCACTATGAATACGTTCCCACCATGTACAATATGGCAGATATGTTAACTCGAGGCATAAAAGCATCAAAGTTTCTCGAGAGTAAAAATGTATGGTTAACAGGTCCTGACTGGATTCGCGAAGGTAAGGACCAGTGGCCCAAGGGCCACTTGGGATGCATTCCCCATCAATTTATATCCTCTGCATGTATTAATGTTAATGTTGTCCCTCCGTGTAAAGCTCCTATTTTGGAGATTGAACGCTTCTCCTCCTATCCTAAGTTACTAGGTACGGTTGAGAAGGTGTTTAAAGCTGTCGCTATTTTTCGACATGCAGATTTGGGCAATGCAAAATTGCGAGCTTTCCTGTTCCTTATTTCTTCTATGCAAAGTATACACTTTGCAGGCGAGCTCGAGGCCTTGAAAAACAAAAGTCCTCGGCCGCCGCTGTTAGTTAGAACTTTAAACCTTTTTCTCGATTCGCACGGTATCATTCGTTCGAATAGTCGTATTGCGAATGCTGAGGAATTAGACTATAACACTCGCAACCCCATCTTGCTGTCTAGTTCTTCACATTTGACTCATTTACTAATTTCGCACACTCACAAACTTCTTAACCATCAGGGGCTCGACATCACCGTTCAGAAACTTAAGTTAGACGGTTATGTCGTGCCACGCTGCAAGCGCACAGTTCGCGGCGTCTTGGCTAAATGCATTGTATGCAAGAAGCTAAACGCCAAAGCTTTTTCCTATCCCGATCCTCCTGCTTTACCTGACTCGCGTACTAATTTCGTGAGGCCATTTGCCACAACTGGCATGGATTTCTCTGCCCACTTTTGGGTATTAGACCCTTTTGGTCACAAGCAAAAGGTGTACTTACTGTTATTTACGTGTTTTCAGACTAGGGCTATTCACATTGAAGTTCTTCCATCTATGACTTTGGAGGAATTTTGCTTTGCCTTCATTAGATTTACAAACGAAAAGGGCATTCCTAACACTGTTTATTCTGACAATGCTAGAACTTTCACCGCCGCTCCCGATCTTCTATCGGAAGTGTTAACTTCCTCTTTGTATGAAGAGCGGTTTCGACCTTTTAATATTAAATTCAAAACTATCCCTATCTATAGTCCTCAATTTGGAGCGATATGGGAACGCCTGTTCAAGTCCATAAAGGATTGCATATATAAACTTTTTGGACGTAGCACTTATTCTTATTCTTCCTTCATTACTGTTATTTCTGATATTTCTCTTAACCTTAATCGGCGTCCCCTCTCTTACACTGAGGTGGGGGACTCGATTCTACCTATAATGCCCCTTCAATTTCTTCAGCTTTATCCTACATCTAATTCTCTTATTCTGTCCGATGAGCTTCCGGACTTGGAGACTGACGATGTTGAGCATCGCGAGCATTTGCTTACTCTTTTGGAGAGACGCGATGTCATGGTCGCTAAGTTCAGGGAGCTTTGGTATTCTCAGTATCTTGTTTCTTTGCGAGGTCCATATCCTCTGAAATCTTTACCTTTGCAAAATAAATTATTATCTGTGGGTCAAGTGGTACTTGTAAAACACCCGATAAAACCCAGACCATTTTGGGCCTTGGCTCGCATCAGTGCTTTGCTTCCTGGTCGCGACGGCAAAGTCCGTGTTGTAAGAATTATAAGGGCTGATAATACTGAAAGCGCCATCAAAATCTCGTTACTGTACCCACTGGAGTTAGTTGTGACCGATCCTACTCCAGAGGAGGTAGGAGATAGCGCAGACGGGAGTGGTTCGGACGCGGAATCATACCCTCGTTCCGAACCTCCCGCGAGGTTTGAAACTCAAAGGGGTAGTTCTACCTCTGAACACCCTAGAGTTCAGCAGCTTAATTCTTCAAATTCTTTTGATACGGATTCTTCGGTCTTGTCCGAAGAACCGGTAGTTACTCCTGCTGACCGCCCTCTTAGGCAAGCGGCGCGTCAGCAACGTAGTAAATTAACGTATCTTATTAAGAAAGGGCATTTGTAAACCCTTTCAATTATGTGTTATGCGCAGCTATTATTACTTGGTCCTTTACAGTATTGAGCTGGAAGGACATTGCATGTCTTTGTGTATTTCACGGAATTTTCAAATGAAAACTCCGTTTTTTCTTTTGCCGGGATTGTGTCGCAACTCCAGCCTGCTCCTCTTGTATGTCCCATGCAAGTTAATTAATATCTTGTAATATAAGGGACTGGGTCAAAATCAATTCTTAATTGACCTAAAAGAATTATATAAATTAAATATGACAAGCAGGCAATAATGGATTGCTTCCCCTTCCTGGCAACAAACGCGTATGTCGAACATCCTTAATGTGTTCGTTTATCTTTGCGAGCTGCATCCGAAGTCACAGCGACGGATTCGGAGCGCACGTGACGTCGAGGCCTTCGCCGGCTGACACGTCAGAAGACAACCACCTATGGAGTCGGCAGCACGTGCCTTGTGCGTTACGACTTCTAAACCGGTCCTGCTTTCGGGCATCTGAGAGCCCGGAGAGCCGGCTATCATTGAGGAAGTGTTCCCTGGACAACTTTTCTTCGAAGTTCAGGTGAGCAATCCTTATTTATTGTCTTTGCTTGTCATATTATCATTTAACTTAATGCAGAAGAGACTATGTCAATGCCAGGTTTATCTGGAAGTTGGCGCTTAGGTGGTTAGCGCGACAAACGTTATAACTTTCAAAGTACATCCAATTTATCAGTGCCTCTAAGGAAGCTGCCAAGTAACTGAGATATTTTCCTTTGAACATTGACTGTGTGGTTTCCACAGCCCAACAAGTTTTTGAGGCCAACTTCCACACCCATGAGGTCAAGCTGCAAGGTTAGCACATTCCTTTGCCTAGAATACTTATGACAGTGCAATAGGAAATGCTCAACAGTCTCAGGAATACCACATGCTTCACAGTTGGGAGATGGACTCATATTAAACCTAAAGAGATGTGCCAACACACCAGCGTGCCCCATACGCAGTCTGCTAACTGCACACTCTATTCGTCTATGAGTTTCCCCCTTATATGTTAGCCTCCTCGGTCTATCCAACAAATCTCTGAGGAAGCGACCTTTGCCGGAGGAGTCAACTTGTGTATGCCATTGGTGCGTCCAGACATTAAGGAACTGGTTACTAATTTGACTTAGAAACTCCTCACAATGGAGGTTTGTCCAAACGCATTTGAGATTTTGATGGCCAAGCTTTGCACATCTATCTGCAATTTCATTTCCCTGAACACCTGAGTGACCAGGGACCCACTGCAAATGTACTGAATGAGAGGAGTTTAACATCAGTAATTTGATTTCCAAACAAAATTCTCTATATGCATCCTTTTTGCCTAGATTTTTCCGTTTCGCTGACGGCGCCGATCAAACCGCCGGGGCTGGAGAGGCCTCTGTTGTTGATCTCGTCTATTTCAAGTGAGATTTTACTTTTCTCTGCCTTAGCTTTTACTTCAGCAAGCTCCACAGCGAGCTCACACTGCGGCCTGAGCGCCGCAACTCGTGCTTGGTGCTCAATGTTGATCCTCTTTATAGAACTTTCCAAGTCCACCAGCCTCGTGGACTCCGCCACGGACACAGCTCTAGAGGAGGTGCTTCGCTTTGGCCCCGATCCTCGACCGTCCTTTCTTGAGTGAGTTGACCTGGAGTTCTCGCTGGAATGGTCGTTCACACGAGGGTTGAGAAAGCACTTTACCTGCCTCTTTAATTGCCGGCAGTCAGCCATGAGATTTTTAGCTTCTTGTCCGGTTCCATTTTTTCTTACATATCCTAACTCGTTTTCCGCGAGTCCTCGCCAATTTTGAAATTGGTGAAGACACTCGAGGGATTCCTGGTTCCATTCTTCTTCAGTCCAGGCTTCCCGTCTGGCGCTTGACATTTTTAATTTAATTATTTCCTGAAGACGAGTCATGCGATCAAGCCGCACGACTCTTGAGTCCTGCCGTGCTCTATCCGACTCCATTTTTAATAAAGGCCCCTACGCCGCGAACTCTAATGGCACTTACTTCGTTTAGGAGCGATGCAGCTGTGTGTCAGCAGAGGTCTCGGGAGTATGCCACTCAATAAAGATTGACTGTCGCGCCCTTACTCCCGAAGTTTCCGCGGGAGAGAAAAACACCGGAAGAAGAAGGAGCATGTATTGGGCGCGGGTGAATACGTCACTGTAAAACAAAGATTATTTAGTTCTACGAATAAATCAGCTTGAAGGCACAAAGAAAGTATTCAAGTTTACGACTAAATTAGCTCGGCGGCACAAGGAAAGAACATTCTTTAATGCATTAACCTAGTATCATGATCACAAAGGCGATCAATGCCTCTGCGATATAAACAGTTTCGAAACAACGCAGATTTCAAGAAAAATAAGAAGCACTGCGAGAAAAAATGTAAAATTGAATAAGAAGTTTCTAAACGTCTCCGATTTTATTACTAGAGCTTAGCTGCTGGTACAACAGAGGTAACCAGTGAGTATTACTCGATTATTCTACCTTTACATCTTTTAAAATTAGTTATCACTCGACACGACGGAAACAGGGTGGTACGTCTTTACACTTCAAAATACTCACATCTTTATATGCGAGACCTTCGCTACGACACAGACCCTAAGCTACTTTTCATGTTTTACATTGCCTGTAAAGTAAAGGAAATCACATTAATTTATTATCATACGCACACGCGATTTGCAAACCAGACTAGGCTTAACTTTACAAAGACACGAAAGGGGGTCAAGGTCGGCCATTTTTTATAAGGCGCTCGAGGCGCAGCAATACACGACACCTGCATATAGATGACTCGTAAATGCACAAGACCTTCAAATACAATCATAACGCAGCAAATTAAAGCATCTCGGCCCTTTCAATAAATAACGCACTTCTTCGATCATACAAATGATTTTAATAGGCACAAAATTCATTCTTTAAAGAATCTTCCTATCATCTCAACATTTACCCACAAAGTATTATGAGAACGTTTCAAAACGAAGGCCATCGTTGCGGCTCAACTTTAGATATTCGAATGACACACACAAAGGTAGAATGGCCATCTACCGTTCTTACTGATATAAAGCACACTTTCACCTCAGTTCCTTACTCTTATTAAGTTCAATCATCACTTAAAAGGGCTCAACACACATTTAAAGCGCATGCACAAGAGAAATTAAGAGGTCGTTTGAGCACGAACTATCGCACCTTGCCCCTGGAAGAGCATTTGCAACAGTGCGAAGCGAGAGCTAAAATCAAGGGTCGCCAACGAGAATGTTACCAAAAAAAACAGCATACGCTAAAAGAAAAAACCCAGATCAGCGAAAAAAGGCGTTAATGAATAAATTTTCTTACCCTTTTTCTATTGTTTTCGTGGTTACCAAATAGTACAATCATTGTTGCTTCTTGAAATTAATTGTTTTGCCAACACAATTCATGACTGTAAACCCCAGGAGACAGATCAAAACCCAGATCCGCGGTTAAAACCCCAGAATGCGCAGCCCGCATACATAGAATCTACGAAAGGGCAGAGAACTCCAGCAATTAATTCTACATGCGCGAACAGAACTAGAACGTTTGATATGTATCGGAGTTTTTTATTCTTATTTTTTCAAATAAAGATATTATCGACATTTAGTGACATTAACGATTAACTTTGCTGATATAATTAGGTTATTGACCTAATATCGCTCATTTCAAAATCACGAATTCGTTCTGGAACTTTCGGGACAGTCAAAAGGCATGACATGACACTCCCCCCTATTTTGAAAAAATACACAGGCAAACATCCTTGCGACGGCTTGAAGAGAGCACGTAAAGAGTACCTTAGCTTCGTACACGATAATCAGTAACATTACGCTTATACTAAAGGACCATAAAATCAATCCGTTTACAATACGAAATTTCTTAAATCTAGATAGAGATAAATCTTCCTTAGTCCGATAAGCACAAGAACAACGCACGTGACTAGTGTTAGGAACGTTACGAGCGAATAATACAACAAAATTAGAGGCGAACCCCGTCAGTATTCAAATCTAATATTCTGTAGTAGTCAAACCGCAAACTGATTTAGTGAGAGATAGATAGGAGAGGAAAAACGAACGTGCTTCACGCATCACACCACTACCGGGAGAGGAAGAAGAAGTCTGCAGCTCTTCACCTCCCCCCATCGGCAGCAGTGAGACACCTTCCGCCAACCGCTTGAAATAAGTTTATTAACAATAGGTAAGCTTTACAGGGAGACTGGAAGGACGCGTCACAGTTGCGACGGGCACGATAGATAGAGTACACTAATCAAATTGATTCAAGAATCTGACACTATGAGGTCTAGTTGTCCCCTCGGAGACCTAAACTTACTACCTTGCATATCGGACGTTCGCACGCTATCGTACCTCCCGCAGCAGCGGCCCGAGATACCACCACGGAACGTACTAGACCGTCCCCGCTCTTCTTTACCCTAACTACCCTACCCATCGCCCATTTATTTCTCGGAGCAGGCTCGACGAGCATGACGATGTCTCCAGGGCTCAAGTTGGTTGTCCTCTTTGTCCACTTGGAGCGCGATTGAAGCTCCTGTATGTAGTCGCTTTTCCACTTCTGCCAGAAGACCTCTGCAAGATGGTTGACTCTACGCCAGCGCTTCTTTCCGTAGGCTATGAGGTCCGCAGGGGAGGTGTCGCAGAGAGGAGGGTTGTCGCCCGCTTCTTTCAACGTTAGGAGCATGTTTGGAGTCAGGGGTTGTGGATCATTAGGGTCGCTCGATAGGGACCATAATGGCGTGTTGTTGACGATTGATGCTGCTTCTTGAAAAAAAGTGTAGAGCTCATCTCTACTAGGTGTTCGCATGCCGCACTGGGAAAGCGAGAACAACATGGCCTTCTTTATAGCTCCCACTTTACGTTCCCAAACTCCACCAAAATGGGGTGCGTGAGGGGGATTAAAGATCCACTGCACATCGAAGTCTTGCAGCGTCTTGGAGAGTGACCTCATGTCGAGGTCCTGGTTATAGCTGCCGACGAAATTAGAACCGCGGTCGCTCCTTATGATTTTGCACGATCCACGAACGCACATGAATCGCCTGAGAGCGTTTCGAAAGCTAGAAGTGTCCATGGCAGGCAGCGGTTCCACATGCACCGCTCTAGAGGTTAGACAGGTCAACACCAAGGCCCATACCTTAGAAGTCCTCTTATTGCTTCTCGTAGAGATTCCCTCGACGACCTGCCACGGGCCTGCCACGTCCAAACCTGTGTTCGTAAAGGGAGCGGTGCAAGCAAGTCGGTCCTCCGGTAGGTCACTCATTTTCTGCTCTTCGGGTCTCCTTCTCAATTTTCTGCAGACGACGCAGTCATTTACGAACTTACGGATGACCTTCTTTCCGTGCACTATACTCGTATGATAGCCTGCATCTCTTACGGCTCCATGAGAAATGTGAGCACCTTGATGCCCGGAGAGTTTGTGATAATGAGACACAATGCTAGAGGTGAGCGGGTGGTCTTCGGGAAGCACAATGGGGTGCTTTATACACCCGGGCAAGTTGACGCGCCCGAGGCGTTCGCCTACTCGCAACAGAGCGTCATCATCAATAAAGGGGCTCAAAGAAGACAAAGGGTGGCGCAGAGGAATGTCCTTTTCTTTCTTGAGATTACTGATCACGTCTTGAAAGGTTGCGTGTTGAACGTCAGAGATGGCTAACTTCTCACCCCCGAAGTTTAGTGATTCCAAGGTTCTGATGGCCAGAGCCACTTCTTTTCTTTGCTGAATTCGGTCCTTCCATTTGAAATACAAGTTCGTCGCCAGTCTTGATGCTCTACGAACAGAGACAAAGTCACCAGTTAAGTAGGCAAGAACTTCACGCTGAAGCTCTGGGGTCTGAAGGGAGGTGACGAAATTCGAGCATTCCTGGACGAGTTTCTCCTCGGGCAAACTCACGGAAAGCGAGATATCTGCGCCTTCTTGCTCGTCAGGCAGATGATCTTCCCACAGAAAGGAAGGGCCCGTCAACCAGCATATCCTCTTCAGGTTCTCTGCGCTTGTGGGACGAGAGGCCATATCCGCCGGGTTGCACTCTGTGGCTACGTACCGCCAGAGTTCCTTGGGACGAACCTTCGTAGCCGCTTCAATTCTTCTAGTCACATACTTTGAAAATCTTTTAGTTTCGTTGTTGAGGTAGCCCAGCACTACCTTGCTGTCTGAGTACATCACTACGTCGTTGATCTCGACGCTTATCTCTTCGCATATTCTTCTGGAGGCCTCGCTGCACTCGACGGCCGCGCAGAGTTCCAAACGTGGTATGCTTGTGGCAGCTCTGGGAGCCACCTTGCTGTCAGCGCTTACAAAAGACACGTGTACTCGTCCACTCACATCGACTGATCGTAAGTAGGTGACATGTCCTATGGCTTGTTCAGAGGCGTCGGCAAAGGAATGCAAACTTCGTGAATGAACCTCCCCGAAGTCTCCAGGAATGAGGCACCTGTCCAACGACAGGTCGGAGAGTCCTCGCAACGAATCTTTCCACGATTCCCACGTCGCAAGATGAGCGAAGGGAAGAGGGACGTCCCACCCCAACTTTGCCAAATTTTCTGGGTCTTGTTTTACGGGAGGGATCAAGGTGCGCATGATCAGTCGGCCTCCCAATACGACGGGGCTAGCTAAGCCGATTGGATCGAAGATTGAATTGACGGTGGCTAACAAACCACGTTTCGTGAACGGGCGGTCCACCACCTCGGTATGTACGTCAAACCGGTCGGTCGTAGTATTCCACGTCACTCCCAGGGTGCGCTGACTACAACCATCCTCCCAAAACTCCACTTTTCCTTCCTCGCGTTCCGATTCCGGGAATGCGTTCAAAACCTCCTGATGACTAGAAGAGATTTTGTGAAGACGAACCTTGAACGTCTCCAGGTACTCTCGAGTCTTGACTAGAATGTCGACGGCCTCTTGAGCTGAACCTGCGGATCCCAGTCCGTCGTCAACGTAAAATCCGCGCTCGACGTAGCTCAGAGCCTTCCAGGCAAGTCTGTCTCCGTTTTCTCTCTCCTCTCTTGAGGCTTCCCTAATGGCGTGGCGCAGACAGTGAGTTGCGACAGCCGGACTTGATCGATTTCCGAAGACGTGCACTCTTGCCCGGTACGAGACAAGTGCTTTGCAAGATCATTGTCCTTGAACCAGAAGAACCTGCGAAAATTTCGGTCGGAGGGACGGACATAGAAGGCGCGGAACATCTTTTCCACGTCGGCAACGAAACCGACCTTGTTCTCTCGAAACCTAAGGAGCACTCCACGAAGACTATTGTTGGCATCTGGCCCCTGAAGCAAGGTTCCGTTTAAGTTGCGTCCGAAATACTGCGCCGCAGAGTCGAAGACGATGCGCACCTTCTTTTTCTTGGGATGTGTAACGGGAAAAACCGGGAGATACCAAAAGTGTCCTTCAGCCGGTTGAAGTTCTTGGGAAGGAACTACCTCTACGTGTCCACTATCCACGTAGTCTTGGACTGTCTTCAAACACTGCTGTAATTTGGCGGGGTCCTTGACTAACCGCGTCAAAGTGTTTCTGGAGCGGCGATAGACGGCCTTCGTGTTGTCTGGAAGCTTAGACATGCGATCTATGAATGGCAGCGGAGTTTCTAGATGCCCCTCAGCATTTACAACTATATTCTCGTCAATCAGCGACAAGAATTTCCTGTCCTCAACGGACGGTCCAGGACTCTCGTCGTCCATTCTGGTGTCGAAGACTGGAGCTAGAGGACCGAAACAAGGCTGAGCCGAAAAGTGATCTTCGACTTGAGTTTTATACACACTCATCTGCTTGTTCGACGGGTGAGGCTCTGAAGGGTTGATTCTTCCAACAACAGCCCATCCCGAAGGTGTTTTGTAGACAGGAGGCTTCCGGTGGATTAGTTCTGCAACCAATACTTCCTCTGCGTCTCGACCCAGCAACAGACTCACGGGAGCATTGCAGTCCAGAGGGAGAAATTCTGATGCAAGATGAGCAATGTCGGGGTTCTTCAAGACGTCTTCTCTCGTTGCCACGTCGTACTCATTATGAGGAATGCCGTCGTGCTCGAATAGCGGGGGAAAAGCATAAGACTCAGAGCGGTTTACGCCCTTTACTCGAAAGCCCTCCGTAGTCCGACCGTAGGATTAAATTTTAGAACTTGAAATCGTGGTGATGGAATACGTTTCCTTTTTGTGAGGTAATGCAAAGAAATCTAACAAAGAAGATGTGGCGAAAGAGTTAGTACTTTGGTCATCCAGGATGACGTGAGAGCGGAGAGTTCTACTGCTTTTTCCGGGCGCCGTCACGTCCGCCAAGACCATCTTAGAGCAGCTTCTGTTTTTCGATGGTTGTCATTTTTCCGTATACAGGTTTCCCATTTCTGGAGCGTTGCGTCTCTCGTTGAGAGGCGGAGACCTGCGGGACCAGCGTCCTCGAGGCGCTGGTCCTCCCCTCGAAGCAAAACCTCTTCCCCGTACGCCGAAATTTTCTGAGTGGCTGCGCCTCTGCCCCTCAGACCCATCCGAATGAAGCAGCGTGTGATGAGAGCTGGAACCACAGACTTCGCACCTCTGATCTGCGGTGCATTGAGCTATACGGTGCGCTCCGAAACATCGGAAACACGCACCGCACTCCATAACGATACCCTTACGATCCGCAGCATCCAAACAAGAAAATCTATTGCAAGACGCCAGAGAATGCCCGGAGGTATGGTGTAAGGGGCATTCGGTTCTCGTGTCTTCCACCTGCGAGGATTCAACAGCAAGAACGGTGGCTCGCTTGCTCAACTTGCCCTTAGGTCCAGTATGTTGATCGTTGTCCAACTTGGTGAGAACTCCCGAGTACGTGCGCTGAGCATTCTCGCGCAAGAACCTGCAGAATTCCTCTAAAGGAGGATGGCGCTTATGAGATTTCTGGTAGCTGGGCTTGGATTTATTCCATCGGCATTTAATAAAATCCGGGAGCTTCTCATAAATTGGTTCGAGGCCCAGAGCGTAATTGTAGTATTCCAAGTCTCTCACCTCCCTCATCTGCCCCTGAATGCTGTAGCACAGGTCGCCCAACTTTTGCAGCGATTGAGCGGTTTTGGGATCAAATTCAGTCGTTTTTATTTGGTCGAATCTCTCGATCATCTTTTGAACTCCGCCGTGATTTGCTCCGACGAGCCATATCGTTCTCTTAGTTGAGAGACGATTTCGTCCAAAGTTCCCTTCGGATCACTTCCGAATGAAGTCCTCAATCCGACGATTGTGTCGCGAGGCTCCCCAGATGTGCGCGCTTCTAGGATGCCGACCACGTCGCTCGGATTTAAAGAAAGGTTCTTTAAGTCGTTGCGAAGCTCAGCGAACCAAGTATGGTAACGTTTAGGCTCGCCTCGGAAAGGGTTGGGAGGTGACTTTTTTAGTTCCATTAAAACTAGATGCCTTGAAGCGGCGTCGAGCCTAAGTTCATTTCCCGCGCAGTAGTCACTGCTGGCCAATGGTTTTTCTAGGTAGCACACAAGCGGGTCTTGAGGGTTGTAATTGGTAGAGTTCCCTTGATTGTTGTCAGCGGCTCGAGTGGGTCTTGATTCCCGTACTCTCCGTGGGCGAAAACTTCGAAGTCCAGCATTGTAAATTCCTCTACTCTCCAGGTTCGGTGGGGGACGTACCTCAGAACGGCTCAAAAAACTAGAGTCGGAGCTCGTCGATGAGCACGGGGCATTTTGACGCATTTTGGAGGCCTTATTTTGCTTTCGATCTTGAAACTGGGCAGCAGCGTCCCGCTGCTGTGCCTGAGAGTCACAAAGGTTAGGTGGAGGGGCGCAATAAAACACACTGCCGTGGTTCTGCGAGACCCATTCTTCGGTGTGCCTAGATTTTTCCGTTTCGCTGACTGCGCCGATCGAACCGCCGGGGCTGGAGAGACCTCTGTTGTTGATCTCGTCTATTTCAAGTGAGATTTTACTTTTCTCTGCCTTAGCTTCTACTTCAGCAAGCTCCACAGCGAGCTCACACTGCGACCTGAGCGCCGCAACTCGTGCTTGGTGCTCAATGTTGATCCTCTTTATAGAACTTTCCAAGTCCACCAGCCTCGTGGACTCCGCCACGGACACAGCTCTAGAGGAGGTGCTTCGCTTTGGCCCCGATCCTCGACCGTCCTTTCTTGAGTGAGTTGACCTGGAGTTCTCGCTGGAAAGGTCGTTCACACGAGGGTTGAGAAAGCACTTTACCTGCCTCTTTAATTGCCGGCAGTCAGCCATGAGATTTTTAGCTTCTTGTCCGGTTCCATTTTTTCTTACATATTCTACCTCGTTTTCCGCGAGTCCTCGCCAATTTTGAAATTGGTGAAGACACTCGAGGGATTCCTGGTTCCATTCTTCTTCAGTCCAGGCTTCCCGTCTGGCGCTTGACATTTTTAATTTAATTATTTCCTGAAGACTAGTCATGCGATCAAGCCGCACGACTCTTGAGTCCTGCCGTGCTCTATCCGACTCCATTTTTGATAAAGGCCCCTACGCCGCGAACTCTAATGGCACTTACTTCGTTTAGGAGCGATGCAGCTGTGTGTCAGCAGAGGTCTCGGGAGTATGCCACTCAATAAAGATTGACTGTCGCGCCCTTACTCCCGAAGTTTCCGCGGGAGAGAAAAACACCGGAAGAAGGAGGAGCATGTATTGGGCGCGGGTGAATACGTCACTGTAAAACAAGGTTATTTAGTTCTACGAATAAATCAGCTTGAAGGCACAAAGAAAGTATTTAAGTTTACAACTAAATTAGCTCGGCGGCACAAGGAAAGAACATTCTTTAATGCATTAACCTGGTATCATGATCACAAAGGCGATCAATGCCTCTGCGATTTAAACAGTTTCGAAACAACGCAGATTTCAAGAACAATAAGAAGCACTGCGAGAAAAAATGTAAAATTAAATAAGAAGTTTCTAAACGTCTCCGATTTTATTACTAGAGCTTAGCTGCTGGTACAACAGAGGTAACCAGTGAGTATTACTCGATTATTCTACCTTTACATCTTTTAAAATTAGTTATCACTCGACACGACGGAAACAGGGTGGTACGTCTTTACACTTCAAAATACGCACATCTTTATATGCGAGACCTCCGCTACGACACAGACCCTAAGCTACTTTTCATGTTTTACATTGCCTGTAAAGTAAAGGAAATCACATTAATTTATTATCATACGCAAACGCGATTTGCAAACCAGACTAGGCTTAACTTTACAAAGACACGAAAGGGGGTCAAGGTCGGCCATTTTTTATAAGGCGCTCGAGGCGCAGCAATACACGACACCTGCATATAGATGACTCGTAAATGCACAAGACCTTCAAATACAATCATAACGCAGCAAATTAAAGCATCTCGGCCCTTTCAATAAATAACGCACTTCTTCGATCATACAAATGATTTTAATAGGCACAAAATTCATTCTTTAAAGAATCTTCCTATCATCTCAACATTTACCCACAAAGTATTATGAGAACGTTTCAAAACGAAGGCCATCGTTGCGGCTCAACTTTAGATATTCGAATGACACACACAAAGGTAGAATGGCTATCTACCGTTCTTACTGATATAAAGCACACTTTCACTTCAGTTCCTTACTCTTATTAAGTTCAATCATCACTTAAAAGGGCTCAACACACATTTAAAGCGCAGGCACAAGAGAAATTAAGAGGTCGTTTGAGCACGAACTATCGCACCTTGCCCCCGGAAGAGCATTTGCAACAGTGCGAAGCGAGAGCTAAAATCAAGGGTCGCCAACGAGAATGTTACCAAAAAACCCCAGCATACGCTAAAAGAAAAAACCCAGATCAGCGAAAAAGGGCGTTAATGAATAAATTTTCTTACCCTTTTTCTATTGTTTTCGTGGTTACCAAATAGTACAATCATTGTTGCTTCTTGAAATTAATTGTTTTGCCAACACAATTCATGACTGTAAACCCCAGGAGACAGATAAAAACCCAGATCCGCGGTTAAAACCCCAGAATGCGCAGCCCGCATACATAGAATCTACGAAAGGGCAGAGAACTCCAGCAATTAATTCTACATGCGCGAACAGAACTAGAACGTTTGATATGTATCGGAGTTTTTTATTCTTTTTTTTTAAATAAAGATATTATCGACATTTAGTGACATTAACGATTAACTTTGCTGATATAATTAAGTTATTGACCTAATATCGCTCATTTCAAAATCACGAATTCGTTCTGGAACTTTCGGGACAGTCAAATGAGAAACGGTTCATTTAAAATGGCGGGCTAAAAACGAAATGACTTAAAGACGGAGAAAGGCATGACATGACATGTGTATGTAATTACCTACTGTGGTTGGTATCTAACTTCTTAAGTTCTAAACTAATGTACTAATTCTATTCTACTCTATTCTGTATATACCCGTCTATCTCCGCTCTACTCTTGCTAGCCACAGTACTGCAAATTGAGTATTAAGTTAAGGTATCCAAGAGGTGAGTGAACTATTTACCTAAATTGCTGTGTCATTGCATTGTCTATGTTGGTCACCAACGTGACTGTGTTGTGTCTATGTGGAACCTATACTGTGCTCTAGTGTAGGGTTACCTAATCCATTATAGTATTGAATCCCATTTTCGGCGGGCCGTGCACACTTGTATTAAAATAAAACCACTATTAGCCCTATATGTGGGTTATAATAAAATTATTTGCTAATATACCTAATAATATAAAAATATTGACAATAAAGTTTCCGATTATGAATAATAAAATGCTCATGCTATGTTAACTATATTGTTGAGAAAATAACAAAATGGAATCCATTCAATAAATATGTGTTTCTAATCGTACTGCAACGTAATGTAGACTAGCTATAAAAGCAACTGGCTCCAAAAGTGGACTAAAACAATAATTTCTCCAGAAAAGGGTTGTCATTTTCGTGTTATTCATACCAAGTACGAGAACATACTTTGGCGAAAAGAAAATAGTAAAATTCGATAAGCCCCGAAACCGAAAATATCCGCAAACACGCAACCATCTATAAGATGAGGAATTCAAGAACGAAAATTTCAAGGAACTTGATCATATTTATTAGGAATACGTTTTGGAGTCCAGATCCATCAGCAGTTCGTAAATGTGCAAATCATTGTCTGCAATAGAAGGAAAAACAAAATGTTGGATACAGTCATTAAAGGAAATCAAGAAAACAAAAATAAAAATAAAACATGTCCCAGAAAAACTGAAATCAACAAGATTATTATTTAGTTACAATTTGTAATGGGTAGGAACTATCAGAATTGTTGAGCGCCGGTTTTCGTTTAAAAATATGTAACGATTCTAAAATTCTGAGGTCACATGCAGTTGAAGCCGAATCTAAGATTTTGAAGTCCGCAGAGGATATTGGTTCGTTGCATTTTACTGCGTGATAACGTACTGCGGAGTGTGAGGAGTAAGCAAATTAGTTCCTCGCGCGGAAGCTCGACCTCGATGTTCGCCCATTCTGTTATAAAAATTTCATGACATCATGCCGACGTACGATGATGTGTACTGCACACAACTGTACAACTGTTAAGAATAAATCAGAGAGGCTCGCATCTCCATTGGACGCGTATTCTTGACCGGAAAAAAGAAGCAACCTTAAAATTATTCAATTCCGGTACAAGACATGGATACGCTTTTGATGGAGAAGCGAGCCTTTCTGATTTATTCTTACTGTACAGTTGTATGCAGTGCACATCATCGTACGTAGGCATGACGGCACAAAATTTTGATATCAGAATGGCCGAACATCAGGGTTGATGCTTCCGCACGGGGAACCAATTCACACAATTCGTACGTAATCACGCAGTAAAACGCAACGTGCCGCTATCCTCTGCGGACTTCAAAATCTTAGATTCGGCTTCAACTGCATGTGACCTCAGAATTTTAGAGTCGCTACATATTTTTAAACGAAAACCTGCCCTCAACAATAATTCTGACAGTTCCTACCCATTGCAAATTGTGAGTAGATCTTGTCGATTTTATTTCTCTGGGACATGTTTTGATTTTTGTTTTGTTTTTGTGATTTCCTTTAATGACTGTATCCAACATTTTCTTTTTTCTTTTATTGTAGTCATAATGAATTTCACTTTTACGAACTGATGATGGAGCTGGACTCCGAAACGAATTCCAAGTAAATATGATTAAGTTCCTTGGAATTTTCCTCGTTTTAAAATTCCTCATCAAGTTGCGATTAAAGCAATCAACTGACCCGTTCAGACGTATTCAACTAAAAGATTGTTCGTGAATTTTTCGAACATCTTAACATAGAAGAAAAATACAAGATTCTTTATGAACGGCGATATACATGCTAAATTAAAATAAATTCTTAGCTTCGGAATATCTGACGATTTACAAGCTAAATTAAAATAGAATTTTCAGCTACTTCTACATTAAATTCACAAAAACTTTCATATGCACCTTCAACTTAATTAAATTGGTTTGGTTTTTGTTAGCCTGTCACATACTTTAAGAAATGAATATTAGGTCAAACTATATAGGTTTTAGTCGTAAAAGTATAACAATTTTATGTCGCTTCAGGGTTTAGCTATTCTTGCTGCATAGCTTTCAGTTATGACCGTGACTCATCGGGAATTCAAAGTGGTGAATTTAGTTAGCGGGCCTGATTAAATGCTATAATTCAACAGTTAGCTAACTAATTTACTAGGTATGAATAGGCTCTTTATTTGATTACAAGTACGCACAGCCCGTCATAAATGACGGGATTCGCCTACTTTCTTGAACAAATTTTCCAGATGTGCCCAACGAATGTATCCATCCTAACAGCACCCGTGATGAAAAATATTCTTGTACTTGCGCACTGGTGAAACTCGTATCACAGATACGGTCACTATAACTCTCATGAGCGTGACAAAAAAAAATAGAAGAAGCATACTCCAAATAAACCAAAGTTATTATTAGATAGTAGCAGGACCCGTGGAAATTCCATGGAAAATGTCATCGTTAAGCTAGGTGGACCCTAGAAAAAATTCTGTCAGTATTACCTAACCAGTGCTAACCTATCCTATCCTAACATAACCTATCCTGATAAAATGTCAAATATCTAAATGCATGGAAACGCCATCTTTTAAAGTTGCTCTCAGGAATTCGGTATCCATGATACCGCAAACTCACACAACCTATGTTTATTAAGAAGCGGACACCAAATCGTAAATAAACACACAACGGGTATTATTAGGTCACGTACTTTCAATTTCATGATTTATGACCTTCATTTTAATGATAAAATACGTATTATTGGAAAGTATCGGTAAAGTATCGGCCGGATTTTGCCGATACCGATACCGATACCACTAAAAATGGCCGATACCGATACCGATACCGATACATAGGTACATCACTAATTACCTTGCACTGGAACTTGAGGGCCAACAGCATCGGAGCCTTTGTAACGGCTTACAATTCCCTCTGCAATACTCACAATATTCACACAAAGGAGTTCAGTGACTGCGTACCAGACTTGTCCAACAAACTACTCAGAATCCACCGATCCTTGTCACAAACTGCCATTATACAGCATCACTGGGATAACCAGTAAGTCAAGACACCATCCCCAGGCATAGTGGGTCATTACAGCCCACTTTACATGACTGTCTCATACCAGTCACTGTCTTTTACTCCAGGCACGTACAAGAAAATCTTTCCTAGCTTCAATAATACTCAAATTACCCTTCTGATCCGATCCAAAAATACAGCTCATACCACAATCATTTTCTGCAAGTCTGGCATAACGCTCATTCTCTCCATACTGCACAAATGGCACATTCATAAAACTCTTTTTCTTCCTCATATTTACTGCATTCCAGCACATAATGCTAAATTGTTTCCTCCACTCTACTATTACACTGCTGACATAATCTATTATTATTCTCATTCAACCACAATGTACGTCTGTTCACACTCGATGAAACACCTCACAACAAACAAGAGTTGACTTCCAAAACTACCATCATAGAACATCTCAAATTTAGGTACTTCCTTTTGCATATACCAGTTAACACGTTCCCTGTGAAGGGACCCCTCGGTGGTCCCTTAGGTGGTTTTCAAAGTGCTGCTGACCCACCTGCCGTCACTAACTTATTGATTATAAATACTTAATGAAAGTTAAATAAAAGCCCGATCCAGTTTATGTTTGCTATTTTCAGAGTAGATTACTACAATTGAATTTAAATTCAAATTGAATTTTGAACTTCAGTTTAACCCATCGCAGTTGACGTGTTAAGGGCACCAAACTTTTGGGACGAATCATCAAGATTGAGATTTTTGCGTGAAAATGTTCCTAAACCCTTCCTACATCATGTAATAAAAACGGGAACCCTCTACAAAACTTCTAACCCACAAAGGAGGTTATTTCGAAGGAATACCCGAAGTGCTTCCATAATATCCAAAGGGGAAAACAATGGAATACCAAGTGAAATATTTAAAAATAATTAGTTATTGTTAGTTTGTAGTATTAAAAAAATGGTCAATATGCAGTTTAGAGGATCCAACAAAATTAAAATTTTATTCCGAAGAATCACTAAAGGAACCCATTTAAAAACGTTTCACATGAATGACATTCTGCTCGCAAATGTGTTATTTTTGAGTTATTGTACTTTTACGTTAGAGGAGCGTCACTCAAGAAATGGCTTTTGTGCGCCAAAGGATAAGATGTTCCAACAACGCAGCGAGCGCGCCTACCGGAATTTAATTAACGGAAGCTAACCCCCTGTTAGAGGAAGCTAACCCCCTGTTACAAACGTAAAGAGGTTGGATCGGGAGCCACAGTTCTTCTAGTAAAAATATTATAGATTAGGGTTTTAACCTATCCATTAGGGTGACGTCCACAGTATATTAGTTACGGAAACTCAAGTCTTTGAAGCAGGAGCGCCCATATGGCAACACTGTCATGGACGCTCACTTTCGGAGCAAGCGCGCCAAACAGCGTACCAGGTCTCCGCCATTTTAACCTTTATTTATATTTTTTGCTAGAAGAACTGTGGCTCCCTCTCCCGACTTAACCTCTTTACGTTGTAATAGGACGTTAGCTTCCGTTATTAATTAAATTACGCTTGACGCGCGCGCTGCGTTGTTGGAACATCCTGTTCTTTGGCGTGTGAAAGCCAAGTTCATAGTTGAATAATTTGAAAATATCGCATTTGCGAGCAGAAAATCATTTGTGTAAAACGTTTTTAAATGGGTTCATTGACTGATTCTGTGGAATTAAATTTAAATTTCGGTGGATCCCCTAAACTGCATATTGACCAAAAAACCCATTATATCATGTGTGGCAAAGTGCCCTGGACAAAACACTCATTTTCTCAAAACCAACTTTCCAAGACTTTACCACAAAATTTTAGCCACAGTTTTTCTCCAATTGAGGTCATCTTTTCTGCATCATATAGAGCAAGATAAGTACAAGAATATGTAGTGGTACGTTTTTTAATAATACATATATATACTGGGCGTTTCCTCCATATGGGAGGGTAGCTGACAGCAGGCAACAATCACCACACTTAAGTCACAAGGAGGCAAGAGAGGCAGTACTGGCCGCACCTGAACTGCCAGGATCAGCAGCAGCCCAGCACAACCACCTTCCACAGTCAGGCCCGACAGCCATAGCTGGTTTACTCTGACCACTTCATTGAGTGCCGCCCCTCCCCCCGCACAGGACTGGTCAACCCCATCACACGCGGGCAGGCTTCAAGTACCGCGTCAAAAATAAAATTACCGACTTATACACTGCTCCCACTCACTTCCGTCCGCAGTCATCCCTCTCGCCACGTCCACAGTCAGACCCCTATCATACAACTCACGTTTCACCCCATCCATCCAACTCATCCGTGGACCCTGGTCTACCTCGCGCTCAAAGACCACTGACTTCCGACATATAAATCTTTTTCACCAGCCACTCAACATTCATTCTTTCAACATGCCCAAACCATCTAAGCACTCTTTCATCCACTTGCCTGCTCAACTTTTTGATAACACCCATCTGCCCCCTAACCAACTCATTCCTGTTCCTATCTCTCATGCTCCTCAAACACTTCATCTCAAACACATCCAACTTCCTCCTCTCAGCTGCTCTCAACCCCCAGGACTCCGCTCTATACTACAAAACTGGCACAATCAAGCTTTCATACAGTCCCCTCTTAGCATTTATACTCGAACTATTGCATTCAAATACTTTCCTTATTGCACCCAATGTCTTACAGCCTTCACTCACTCGATGCCTCACTTCGACTTCCATACTATCCTTAACAGTCACATCAAACCCGAGGCACCTAAAATGCTCTACCTCCTCTAACACTTCACCTTTCAACCTCACATCCAAAGTTCCAAACACTCCACCTCTTGAACATCTCATCACCTTACTTTTATTCACATTTACCCTCAATTTCCGCCTTTCGCACACTCTACCAAACTCTGCAACCAGTCTCCTCAGTTTTTATTCTATATCAGCCACAAGCGCTGTATTATCTGCTTCTTTCTTCTTTATCGATGATCCGGAGGGATCTTGAAAGTCGTTGGACTTCTTTAGCAGAAATCCGTGTAACCTGACAGCTTGTACTTCGGCAGAATACGCAGGGTCAAGCAAATCCCCCGCTACTGCAGCACTTTTTTCTTGAGTCCTCAATATTGCTGGACTTCTTGAGCTGCTGTCTGCAGAGGCTGACAGCTTATTGAATCAAGTTCGTTTCATTAGGCACAGATGTAACGCAGTCAAAATCAGAACATTTATAGTAGCTTAAATCTAATAGTAGCACCAAGGAAGTTCACCAAGGAGCGGAGAATTGCAAATTGTACACGGGATTGGTATTCACCAAATCCTAAAACATTTTTCATTCAATTCAAGGTTAAATTTTATAAAAGGTAGACATAAATGAAGTCTGGCAGCCTCATATTGCGGACAGCTAAGCAAGAAGTGCTCAATGGTCTCTGGAACAACACACTCGGGGCAGAGAGGGCTCTGACACAGGTTAAATCTACTCAGATGAGAAAGAACACCAACATGACCGATTCTAAATTGGCTAATAATGCACTGAAATTTTCTTGACATGGCACCACCCAATCTAAACTTTGGTCTGCTACACATTTCATACATAAATTTTCCCTTCCCGGATCCCCTCACTTGATTTCCCCAACACTCGCTCCAGTAGTCGAACATTTCGTTTTTCAGTTTGTTAACATGCTCCTCATAACTAAGATGAGTGAGGACTGATTTAATATTTTGGTGACCCATTTATGCGCACCGGTCTGCTATCTCATTTCCCATTATGCCCGAATGCGCAGGGATTCATTGTAACTGAATCTAGTTCTTCAATTGTACCACAATTTTTTGAATTCTACTACTAAAAATCCCATAGGTTGGGTTATTCAAGTTTAATATATTATCCAGAGAACATTTAGAATCAACAAAAATGACCACATTATGATTTGACAAGTTTTCAGTAGTATAATTTACAGCCTGTAAAATTGCAAACAGCATTGCTCCCACAATTGATTGACCTGGGTTTAGGAGCCAGTAGGTACATATATTTAGATGTGGCACATAAATAGAAGCAGATGCTGTTCCTGTTTGTAGCTTGGAACCACCTGTGAAAATTCTATAGGAATTACAAAATTTTGATGTTACATGCTCTTCAAATATATTATTTACTTCAGCTGCTGTAAGGGATTTAACATCAGGAAATTCAACACACACATTAGATGAGATATCCATATATGGATGTGGTGTATTGCTACGCCAGGCACGTATTCCTACGCGCGGCCAATCACAGGGCTGCTCCCGTCAGCGGGTTGCTTGTGTACACATCGTAATTTGTATTCACGGACGCTTTGGTGTTCCAATGTGTTTATTCTGTTTAGAATTACACATGCGACGTTTTTTACGTTGTAAGCTGCTCCGTTTGAGTGGCAGGAGGTATTTTGTGGGATCTACTTCCTGACGTATGGAGCGTCGATTGGTGCGCCGGCCTTGGCATTATTGCGTCTGCTGCTGCCGAGTGAGGTTGAGCGCGTTTGAGCTTCCGGTTTCGCTCTTGAAGTATCGTTGCGAGATACTTGTGTTGTGTTCTTTTCCTTCTGCTGAGACACAAGCAGGTTGGACCTGTAGGCGTGTTGTGTGCCTGTGTGTCTGAGTGTGTTCAGACTCACCACACTAGCTTGGAGCTAGTGTGTGCTTCCGTTTCTGCCGTGAAGTGTGCTCGTTTCACGGCAGCGTGTGTTCACACTGGGTGTGCCCTCTGACACATGAGCTCAGGTAGGTGTCTGGCGTCGGCTGTAGGGGAGGTTCGGAGGCCGACCCGAGCTCTGGGAGCTCGGCTTTGAGATCTTGGGTCTCGGGATTTGCACATCCCACTACAAGCTATCTAGGCTTTTTTTGCCTTGCCTTACGTCGGAGGTGCGTAAGGCAGGGACTGCGTCATCGAGAGATGATGCAGGGTCGCCCGGGGCGGCTAGTGGTGCGTCTGGGACAGCCACCACGGTTGATCTTAGGCAACTGGCCAGCATCCTGATGCAGGCTATGGGGCCTATTATTGACCGATTGGGGAGAGCTCTCCCCAAGTTCAGCGGCGACGGCACAGTGGATGTGTCGGAGTGGCTGGATGACCTTGAGCGCAGGTGCAAGGTCGAACAGGTTGGACCTGAGGAGGTCGTAGACTTCCTGCTCGAGGGCAATGCTGCTCGGGTGTTCCGCGCCCTTAGGATGTCGGAGGCCTCCCAGTGGGAGGTAGTGAAGGCGACACTGCTGGCGCAGTACGGCATGTCGCGGCAGGAAGCCTACAGGCGCTTCATGCACCGTCAGCTTCAGGCCGGCGAGGCCGTGGACGTCTATGTGGACGACCTGCAGCGCCTAGACGCTCGGCTGAGGGCAGGGCCGGAGGACTTGATCTTCCGGGTCAAGTTCCTTGAGGGCCTGCCTCAGGCCATCCGTAAGTGGGCAGTGATGCTCCCGGAGGTTTACACCTCCAGCTTCGACGAGTTGCTGTCGAAAATGCGCGACAGGGTGTCCGCACAGCGTGCTGCTGATGGCCTTACTTATGCGAGTAAGGTCAAGGCAGCCGCAGCTTCTTCCGGGAAGAAGCCTGGGCTTGTATGCCCAAGGTGTACAGGACCTCACCGGGTGAGGGACTGTACCCAGACTCGCCGCAAGGCGAAGGCAGTGCCTCCTTCGAATAGCAGGAAAGAAAGCTTATGCTTTCGCTGTTCGAAGCCCGGGCACTTTGCTCGGGACTGCCCAGAGCACACAGCTGCCGCTGGCGGCGCTGATTGCGGTTCGGGTTTCCGCGGGGAGGAAGTGGAAAGGGGCACCGCTTCCTCCGGCGTGGAAACCATGGAAGTCTAGGTACTTCCACTAGCCTCTCTACGAGAGGCTTGGCTGTCAGGGACGGCAAACAGCGTCCTGGGGACGTTGTCGTGACCGGCGCTCATGCACCTGTCACGGGTAAGCAGGGCTTACCCATGGCAGCTGGTAGGCTTACTTCGAGTAGCATGCCAGTTGTCAAGGCCATTGTGAATGACCATTCTGCCTTGTGTCTGGTTGATACCGGCAGCGGGTGCACGATGGTGTCCACCCGGGTGGTGGAGGGACTGTCGGGCCGCAAGGCCCGACATTTTGTGACGGCTGATGGCAGAACTTCCTCTAAGGGGAAGGAATGTCAGGCAGTCGTGCAGTTGCATGGGCACTCTTTTAGAGTGTCAGCAATTGCAGTTGAAGGGTTGGAGAATCTTGGCGTTGACTGCCTCTTGGGTGACGATGTAATCGATCACATGGGAGGAGTCACTGTCAGAAGAGGACCCAACTCTCGGTACCAGGTTGAGTGGGGTCAACCTACTTCTGCCAGGTGCTGTGGTAGTGCTCCCATGAAGGGAGGTCGTGAGGTTGTTCGTGGGGTTGACTCACTTACGATTAGTGATCACGACTTTGAAGCCACGTTTTCTAATGGTCATTGGACCGTTAGTTGGCGTTGGTCGGCCGGCGAGCCGACGCAGCTTCAAACTGGTGTTGGCGAGTACAAGTGTACGCGCGCGCCAGGCGTACATGAGAGGTATGCTGAGGAGATCCAGAGTTGGATCTCTAAAGGTTGGCTGGTGAAGTGGAATGGCCCGGTAAAAGGGGTCATACCACTTTTGGCGGTTGTCCAGCCAACCAAAGACAAGGTGAGACCGGTAATGGATTACAGTGAACTTAACTTGTTCATTGAGTCTCACACTGGTGATGAGCAAACCGCTGTGTGTGCCGAGAAGGTGCGCAAATGGAGGCAGTTTGAAGGGGAGCTTAAGGTCGTTGACCTTAAGTCTGGCTATCTTCAAATTCGTGTCTCCAGTGACTTGTGGCAGTATCAAGTTGTGAGGTATAATGGTGTGCATTATGCCTTGACTCGCCTCGGGTTTGGCTTGTCATGTGCGCCCAGGATTATGACGATGATCTTGGGCAAGGTTCTTTCGATGGACGATAAGATCAATCGTGCCACGGATCATTATATTAACGATATAATGGTCCAAGAGTCCATTGTGAGTGCTTCTCATGTGAGAAAGCACCTGCAGTTGTATGGGCTCGAATCTAAAGAACCAGTGAGTCTCGACGGGGGTTGAGTACTCGGGATAGCCTTAAAGAGGTCTCCCACCGGACATCTATTGATGTCAAGAGGAAGTGAGTTGTCTTCCTTCATTTCAGAGACGTCTGAGATGACAAAGAGAGAGCTGTTCTCTCTGTGTGGCCGCCTTGTTGCTCATTATCCTGTAGCTGGGTGGTTACGACCTCACTGTAGCTTTTTGAAGCGACTGGGGTCAGACGGGCCATGGGATAAGCCTGTCAGTCACAGTGTCTTGAAGCTAGCTAAAGAGCTGGCTTCGCGAGCACTGGCTGATGACCCTGTAAAGGGTCGTTGGCATGTCAATCCTGGTGGGAATGTTACCGTCTGGACTGACGCCAGTTCACTGGCAATGGGTGTGGTCGTCCAGGTGAATGATCGCATCGCGGAGGATGCTACCTGTCTGCGGAAGCAGACAGATCATCTCCACATTAATGTCTCAGAGCTTGAGGCTGTGGGACGTGGAATCAATCTGGCTATTATGTGGGGCTTCAAGACCTTCACTATAGCCACTGATTCCAAGACAGTATTATCCTGGTTGGATAACACTGTCGGTGATCACAGTCGTGTGCGCACCAAAGGAGCAGCGCAGATGCTCATCAAGCGTCGCTTGATGGTGATCAAGGAGATCATCAATGAGTATCAGCTGTCGGTTGAGTTTCGATTCGCTCCCACGGTCGAGAACAAAGCTGATCAGCTCACTCGTGTGACTAAGAGCTGGCTTAGTTATTACACGGCTGACGAGCCGGACTCTGTCTTGGCTGCGTCAGTGGCGGCTTCTGCAGAAGAAGGGACGCCAGAGAGCGCCATTTGGAAGGCTCATTTGCCTCACCATTTGGGCATTGATCGTACCTTTTATTTGGTCAAGCAGTGCAGGCCGGGCTTTACTAGAGACCAAGTGAAACGTACGATTGCAGGGTGTGAGGAGTGTCTTCGCATTGATCCTGCAAGACGGGTGGAGAACCTTGTCGAGCACGGCAATTTAGCCGTCGAGAGTGACTGGCATCGTGTAGCTGCGGATGTGACGCACTATAACGGTGTACAGTTTCTCTCTATCGTCGATTGCGGACCATCTAGGTTTGCAATTTGGCGAAGGCTGTCGAACGAGTCGGCAGCCAGTGTAGTCGCTCATCTCCAGCAGGTGGTGATTGAGCGAGGACCTTTTGTGGAGCTATTGTTGGACAATTCTGCCACATTTAGGTCGGCAACTGTCACTCAGTTTGCCAACGAATGGGGTATCTCTCTGCGTTTCAGAGCCGCTTATGCCCCGAGCGGTAATGGAATCGTAGAGAGAAATCATCGCACAATCAAAAGGATTGCTGCGCGGGGGGATCACCATCGAGGTGGCGACATTTTGGTACAATGTAACGCCACGGCACGGAGTCGATAGCAACTCAGTGCCTTGTCGTAAGTTATTTGCCTATCCCTGGAGGATGCCTTACGACAACGGCTTAAGTAAGGCCGGAGATGACGGCAAAAACGTGCATTTTGCCGTCGGTGACAGGGTGTGGGTGAAACCCGCAGTGCCCTCTTGCACCCAGCAGTGGACTCCTGGGCGAGTCAATGCTGTTCGATCAAGGCACGTTGTGTGCATCGATGGCATGCCTAGGCATGTCAGCGACATAAGGAAACGTCGCGGCTCTGCCTCTGAGGACATGCACGATGCATGTGACTCGGACGACGCTGGGCCCTATGAGACTCCTGTTGAGCCTCTTCAGGTTAGTGTTGAGGAAGTTCCGGAAACGCAACTTGAAACTGCCAACGACACGGGAGAGCCCGTCGTTGACGCAGGTGACGAGGTTGTCACGGAGAATGGTAATGAGATGCCAGGACGACCCGTTCGGGAGCGGCGTCCCCCCCAATGGTTGAGGGATTACGTCACCTGAGTTCCTCGAGGAACTGAGGGGGATGCGGTGTATTGCTACGCCAGGCACGTATTCCTACGCGCGGCCAATCACAGGGCTGCACCCGTCAGCGGGTTGCTTGTGTACACATCGTAATTTGTGTTCACGGACGCTTTGGTGTTCCAATGTGTTTGTTCTGTTTAGAATTACACATGCGACGTTTTTTACGTTGTAAGCTGCTCCGTTTGAGTGGCAGGAGATATTTTGTGGGATCTACTTCCTGACGTATGGAGCGTCGATTGGTGCGCCGGCCTTGGCATTATTGCGTCTGCTGCTGCCGAGTGAGGTTGAGCGCGTTTGAGCTTCCGGTTTCGCTCTTGAAGTATCGTTGCGAGATACTTGTGTTGTGTTCTTTTCCTTGTGCTGAGACACAAGCAGGTTGGACCTGTAGGTGTGTTGTGTGCCTGTGTGTCTGAGTGTGTTCAGACTCACCACACTAGCTTGGAGCTAGTGTGTGCTTCCGTTTCTGCCGGGAAGTGTGCTCGTTTCACGGCAGCGTGTGTTCACACTGGGTGTGCCCTCTGACACACGAGCTCAGGTGTGTGTCTGGTGTCGGCTGTAGGGGAGGTTCGGAGGCCGACCCGAGCTCTGGGAGCTCGGCTTTGAGATCTTGGGTCTCGGGATTTGCACATCCCACTACAATGGACAAGTGAGCTGTTCTATTTGGGATCCTGGAGGAGAGAAGTCAAACTGGATTTTGTTTATTATTTCCGTGCGTTTCAGTGTAAGCTCACTTTTTGGAAGAGATCTGAATAGCTCAATTTTAGCTGGGAACTCATTGGGCTCTGCATCCAAGAAACTGCATCTCAAACACAACTTCGGGAACAAGTAATCAAGGTACAATCTCTGAGGCATAATGAATGCTTCAGCTGCCATTGAGGAAACTGGAGATGTTTTCCGTGCACCCAAGATGGATCGCAGAGCTGAATCCAGTGTTATTCCAAGTAACCGCTGTTCATTAGTTGTGTCTATTGTTTTAGAATTTAATCGTAGGTTAATCAATGGTACATATTTTTTCCGTGTAAAAATTTGATACTTAGTTTTATCCCCATTTATGTCTAGTTTCTATTTCCTCAGCCAGTGTGTCAGGCCATTCAGGTAGTTCTGCATCGTCCGCTGGGGATCTCCAACTTGTAACTATAGTCACATCGTCTGCATATGAGATGCATTGGATGCCCTTCATCTGAGGCAAATCATGGAGCATCACATTGAACAGCAGGTGGCTCAGGACTGCACCTTGGGGCAAACCACAACCAAGAATCATATCAGGTGAGACAGCATCCGCCACCCTAACTCTAACACGTCTATTGCTCAAGTATGATTTTAACCATGAGACAGTGCGTATGTCACAGCCAATTTTTATAAGATTATGCAAAATTCCAGCATGCCATACAATATCATAAGCATTCTCCAAATCAACATAAACAAACAAAGAATACATTTTTTTGACCAGGCTTGTGAAATACTGTTTTTAATTAGAGCAAGGGCATCATACGTAGATGTCTTTCTGCGGAACTCAGTTTGATAGCAGGAGAAGATCTTTTTCTTCTAAAAAGTAATCAAGTCGACGTTTGACAATCTGTTCCATGATTTTTAAGAGACACGAGAGCAAGGTAATAGGTCGATATCCATTGGGAGCTGAATGGTCTCGTTTGAGTTTCTTTACTGGACATATAGTTCTCAACTTCCATGCTTCTGGGAAGTAACCACTCAAGTAACATGTTAAACAAATAGAGAATATGTTCTTGGAATGACTGCAGTGCTTGACTGAGGAAAGCATAAAGAATTTCATCAAAACCAGGGCTAGTATTCTTCACAAGTTTTAAACTCCTCTGGAATTCATGCATTGCTATTTGAGAACTAAGGTGTGTATTTCCTACCTGCACTGCTGAAAGGTTAGACTTGGTATTTTCAATTGTCTTGGAAAATTCATCACCTAATTTTATCTTGTGTCTACAAAAATGGGCCAGTAATAATTCAGCATTGTCTGCTGTGATGTCTGCTATATCACCTACAGTTGGATTTGGATTGATAGAACTACCTTTCATTGAGCGTATCAACTTCCAGACATTGGCAACACCAGTATTTTGAGTCCAGAGTGCTTACAGAACTCGTCCAAATTTTTATTTTCTTCTGCTTAATGATTTCCCTGGCATTTCTTTCATAATCCTTATTCAAATGCGAATTTTCTGTCGTGGATCAAATTGAAATGATCAAATTTCTGCCGAATTTTGATCATTTATTTCGCGCTTTCCTTCAGCCAAAGCGCACTCTCTCTCTCCCACCATGTTGTCTTCCTGCTAACTTCCCAAGTCGATGAAGATTTGAGGATGCACCTGCTAGCAGCATCCTGGAGCCCTTTTTTTAAAGCTGTATTCAAGTCGTCAACTGAGAGGTTTGCTATCTGACTTATATGGATTTGAGATAATTCTTTTTTAAAACCAATCCAATTCGCATTTTTCTAAATCCATCTACGTAGATGGTTGTCGGATTTTTTTAACTGCTCTGCTAAAAGTACATTCGATTGGATAATGATCGCTCCCAAGATCTGCATATCTTTCAAAAAACTCACACGCAAGAAGAGTTGGAGGGACAATACACAAATCTAATGTAGAACTTGTCCCTACACGTGAGTCAATATAAGTGGGTAAGTCAAGAGGGTTAAGGGGACGGTCTGGGTCCACTTCCGGATTATGGTAGGATTTTGATTTATAAATTCATCTTATAGAGTATTTTCTTGCGCATCCAACGGTATAATTTGCTTTCAAGTACGTACATTGGTTCGTCTTCTAGACGGGGTAAAAGACGCGCACTAGCGTGACCTCACAGAACACTTACATAAGAAGAACTTCAAAACTACGGTGGACCGCAAGCCCGCTCTAGACAAACGTACTCACGCACGCCAACCAATCAGCTTCCAGCAGCCATGACTCGCAGCTGATGTCATTTTTGCCGAGGCTTTCAATTGGCTGCGTATCCAGGCTTTATTATGATACACGTTAGGATTGGAACTCAAGTTTTTATTCAAAAGTAATGAAACGTTTCTTGGCGTAATGAGGATAGTGAAAGCCAAAGTAGTACATTGCGATTATATTGATAACACTTTTTTATATTGTCCTTCACTATACATAAACGTGAATGTGCATTCATGAACATATTTACAATTTATATTTAAAAACTAAGGTGCATTTAAATTAGACTCAGGTTCTAAATGTGATAAAACGTCGGTGCCGAATATTAAGTTTTTCGGATAGAGTTCATCACCATTTTAAACCATTAAACACCAGATTCTAATATTAGTCGAAACAATACGATAATGAATAAATTAAGATGTTTGAGTGATACAAAAACCTGCTATAAATAAGTAGCACAATTTTCCATTAAGCATTTTTTAAGCGTACGTAAGGAGCCGTTTCTGCTGCAATTTTCGATGCACCTCTGTCGCAGGCTCACAGCCGATTAACGACTTCAGAGTCAAACAAGTGTCACGTAACAATTTATCGGCTCCGTTATTGGCCAATTGGCACCTACGTCATTGTCGACAGGGCGGAAACTCACTTAGTGATAAATTGAGGATCTTCTAGTATATGATCTGTGGGGCACGTCAATGTATGGGCGACCTCCCTATTCCCCCTTCATTACGAGTCAGTCTTGAGTGTTTCTCTACGGGAATAGCAAGAGAGTTCATTCATGGCCTTGCTTGAAATGCTTTAGTACTCAAACGAAACATTCCAACTTTCAGAGTTGATTATGATGATGTAACTGAGTGTTTGTTTTGAGTCCGGCTGCTCTGCGTCATCAGCTAATTAGCTGTTGTATAAACATACAATCACCTCCCGCACTTTTGGAGGTACGAGAATGGCAAATATATCATTTGAAAGGGCTTAAGAAGAGCTACCAAGAAAAAGAGTTGAAAATATTAAAATTTCTGTTTAATCAAATAAATAGTTTTTTAAAAATGACTGTTTTTTTGAAATTTGGATTTATAGTTTTTTGATATGATTCCTTTCCCACAGTTTTAAAGTTACAGGAATGGCTAATATAGCAATTGATAGAGATTGGAAATATCTACAATAGCTGTGAAATTTATTGAAAACGAATGATTAGTTTAGGAATAAAACGAAATTTTTTTTTTAGAAAAATGGCTCACCTGAGAAGTCAACTTTTTGATCATTGAAGAGACACCTCCCCCACAGTTTTGAAGGTACAGGAATGGCAAATATATCAATCGATATCAATTAAAATATCATAGAGAGGCGGTGGTACAGTTTTTTGAATTTAAAACCATGTTGAAAATTATAAGCAGAAGAATTTTAAAAGTCGGAAAGTGGTCGATTTTTGGGAAAAAATTCTCATAATTCGAAAAACCAAATCATCGAAAAACCTTAACACCGGATCTCAAGATACGACAATTATCTACCCAGAAAAAATTTATTCAGTTCTGTAACTTTAAAATTGTGGGCGGGGTGTATTTTTCCGCAACACCCTTTTTTTCAGTTTTTTTTAAATCATATTTTTTATGAATTTACAAGAAAAACACACGATATCAAAAAGAAATGCCAAATCATTTGACACCTAATGTTAAAATCTTAGAGCAATCTGTCGAGAACCGACATACTTTTTTTCTACCCAGACCGTCCCCTTAAGGAGATCGTCCCACTTTTTCAACTTTTTTCGTCCGATTCGTTTGGAAATTGGCCAGTATATGTATTTTGTGAGAGTAAACCTTTATTCCTCGTGTCACTTTTTCGATTTAGGGCTCAGATTTTTTTCGAAAAATTAGTTTTTTGTTACATTTTATGGATATTTCAAGATGTATCTCCTCATTCAGTTTTGATGCCAGAACAAAACCAAAGACAGTTTTAGAATCTTTGGAACATTCCTGACAAACTCAAATGGGCTTTTTTCAAATTTAATTTTTTTCTATTTTTTCAAATTTTTTAAAATTTCTAAAAACTACAGTAATTTTTTGGGTTTAGAGCTGTAAATTTTTTCGAAAATTTTGAATTTGAAAAAACGCCCATATGAGTTTGTTAGGAATGTTTCAAGGATTCTAAACCTGTCTCTGGTTTTATTCTAGCATTAAAACTGAATGAGGATATTCATCTTGAATGTTGAAAGTTAGATGTATTGGGTATAAGCATAAAAGGTTAAAGGTTAACATCGGCATCTTTGGGATGTTTTATTTCCAATCAAGCCTGATACATATGATCTTAGCATTGGTTTTTCAAATGTCTTATAACTAACCCTATATATAGGACACCATGATGGTTCCCCCGTAAAGCCGGTACCCATTTCCGACACCTGGGTTGAGTGGGGTATTGTGCTTGAGCTTTCCCTTATACTCAACGGGGAAAATCTCTGCGCCAGCGCCGGGATACGAACCCGCGACTCCAACATACGAGCCCGATCCCTTAACCACTGTACCACGGAGAGCACTATTTATTTATAGATGAGATATAGTTAAAACGAATTTTTTTGTTGAAATGTAATATATTGAACAATTTATGTAATTGAATGCAGTTTTAATTTTATTTCGATAATTTCCATACATAACTTCATATGCACACTGTGAATTGTGATTTCCAAACCCCCCAAAATTTTTTTATCTCTTATTCAAAAATATGAAATTTTTTATTATCAGTCTGATTCGTATGAAATTTGACAATGATATGTAACTTCTGAAAAGAAACACAATTTATTCATTCATTTTTTTTATTTAAGCCTTAGTTTTTGAAAAAAATTGACATGTTGGTTTTTAGATATTGATATTTCACTGGTATTGATTTTCAAGATGTATCTCCTCATTCAGTTTTGAAGCTAGCACAAAAACAAAGACAGTTTTAGAAACCTTAAAACATTCCTATCAAACTCAAATGGGCTTTTTTTACATGTCTCATTTTATCTCTTTTTAAATGGGGTTGAAATGGGCTCGAAGTTAAAAATTTCGGTCCCCTTCAGGGGGGGGGGGGGGGAGATCTATTATCCGTAGCGCATAAAATTATAGGACCGAATAGTCCACCATCTAAGGGTTCTTTTCCAACAAAAACATGAAAAATGACCTCCTGAGCGACAGGGGTCTGGGACGATCTCCTTAAGTACTCCAAGAGAGTTCTCATCTAGAAGTCTACACAGGTTCCTTCCTGAAGCATTTAGTCAGTTTTTACAGCCCATGAGCATTCAGGTGCATGAGG
This sequence comes from Morinoia aosen, assembly GCA_030386875.1. Classification (NCBI taxonomy): domain Eukaryota; kingdom Metazoa; phylum Arthropoda; class Malacostraca; order Amphipoda; family Talitridae; genus Morinoia; species Morinoia aosen. The sequence continues at coordinate 56,626,449 of CM059574.1, read as the reverse complement.
TGCATGAGCATTCATGTCCCCAATGAATATAAACAATTCACTCATCTGAATATAATACTGATAAAACTCTTCAAAATCAATACACGCACAAGGATTATGAATATTACATATATCAATATAACCATGAGAACAAAATACTTTAATTGATCCTATTTCTAATTTAACATTCAAGAATTTATCAACATTATTCACAGAATAGTCAACATCATTCCTGATCACAAAACATAGCCCACCTTTAGCCCCATTTTCTCTATGGGACCACACACATGTTGAAACCTTTATTGTAGTACCTTGAATGTATATGTGTATAATACTGATAATGTTACAATGCTCTTGTGTTAGAATGTGTTTGAGGGGTCCTCCGGGGCCCCTTTTCTCTCCGATGGTCATTTTTCATTTTATTGTTGGAAAAGAACCCTTAGGTGGTGGACTATTCGGTCCTAAAATGTTATGGCGCTACGGACAATAGATCCCCCCCAGGGGGGGAGGGGGTAAGGGTACCAAAATCTTAAATTTTCGAGTCCATTTTCCGACTCATATAAAATGAAAAGAAAAGAAGAAATGGAAAATTTGCGAATTTACTTTTGTTAGATTTGTTCCAAGGACTCTAAAACTGTATTTTTTTTTGTTCTAGCATAAAAACTCAATGAGTTCTATTCTTTTGAAATATCAATACCAGTGGACTAAAAACCAATATGTCAGATTTTTCCAAAAACTAAGACCTGAATCAAAAAAAATGTATAGATGAAATTTTGTTTCTTTTCAAAAGTTACATATAATTGTCAAATTTTATAAGAATCAAACTGAAAACAAAAAATTTCATAATTTTTTTGAAACAAGTAAAAAATTTTTAATTTTTTTTCTTTTTGGAAATTAAAATTCACAGTGTGTATATGATGTTATACATCGAGATTATCGAAATAAAAATGGAAACAGCATTCATTTACATAAATTTTCCATTATATCACACTAAAACAAAAAATTTTGTTTTTAGCATACACTGTATAGTCACTTATTCTCAAAATTCAAAAGAATAGAAGTCATTGAGTTTTTATGCTAGAAAAAAAACAAAGACAGTTTTGGAATCCTTGGAACATTTATAACAAAGTTATATTCCCACTTTTTCCATTTTTCCATTTTAATTTTTTTTATAATAGTTCAAATCCAAAAATTTTGTTTTTTTCTGATAAATTGGTAAATTTTCGCATATAAAGAAAATGAAAAAAATGCAAAATCCCTGAATAAATCTTCGTAAAAAATGTTCCAAGGATTCCAAAACTGTCTTTGAATTTGTTCTAGCATAAAAACTCAATGACATCTATTCTTTTGAAATAGGTATAAAAATGACCCAAAAAACTGATATTTCAAATTTTGCAGAAAAACTAAGGCCTAAATAGAAAAATTTCACGAGTTCAAATATGTTTGTCTTGCAAAACTACATATACTGACCAAATTTCAGACTAATCGGATCAAAACAATTTTTTTCCGGAGGACCCCCCCTGAAACAGTACTCTACGTTGAGAACTGAGCTCATGGTTCTCGTGGAACTGAGCTCATGGTTCTCAGGCTTGGCTGGACCCCACTCCACTGCTATCGTTCGTGATGTAAACTTACTGTGTCCTGCTGTGTGTTACTGACAATATATAAATCCCAAGTGTCTCGCTTTACTTACCCTAACCTCAATAGGTTATGGGCCCAGACAACCTTCCGAAGAAACAATTTCAAGTGAGGTTATCCCAAGTTCCGAAGCGAAAAACAGCCCGGGACAGCGAGAACAGACGTTGGTGATCTGTTAGTTTCTGTGTGAGACAGGAACAGTGAAAGAGAAAGAAACATGGCAGGCTCTGTAAGGGAAAGTGCTAAGAACTGCCTCACGGCTCTTGATGATAAAAACTATCCTACGTGGAAGCTGCAAATGAAGATGATCCTAATAAAAGAAAAGTTGTGGAACTTGGTTCGAGGAACGGAAATCATGCCACAGACTACGGACGAGACTGCTCGAAGGAAATTTGAAGAAAGACGTGACAGTGCACTTGCAACAATTGTGCTTGGTGTCGAAACGAGTCAACTGTATTTATTGGATGATCCTACTGACCCTGTGCAACTGTGGCACAAAATTGAAGATACATTCCAAAAGAAAACTTGGTCTAATAAGTTCAGACTACGCAAAAGACTCTACAACTTGCAACTAAAAGAAGACCAAGACTTACAAACTCATCTCAAAGCATTTGTCGAAATATTTGAGTCCTTGAGTGTGAATGATGAAGAAAGTGTTGATGAAGAAAGTCGTGTAATAATCTTGCTGTCGTCACTTCCCGACCACTTCTCCACGCTGGTGACTGCACTGGAAGCTCACGAAAAACTACCGTCATGGAATATTGTGACAGAGCGCCTTCTGAATGAAGAAGCAAAACTGAAAAACCAAAGTGCTTCAGACTTCAGTGAAAAATCCCTTGTGACCTCCAAATTGAAAAACTCAAGATGCTTCGAATGCGGAAAAATGGGACACCTACGTGCCAAGTGCTGGATCTACCAAGAAAACTCGAAGAAAGAAGATGGGAACCACACAGAAGACCAGAAAAATTTTGGAGCAGGTAAAACCAATTATATCAATGCATTGTCTGTGATAAATATCAGTAATTGTTGGGTAATAGATTCCGGAGCTACAGCTCACATGTGTAATAATAGGAATGATTTTTTCTGTATGAATTAGCTATCTAGTCCAATTAACATTGAAGTTGGTGATGGTAGAAACTTGCAAGGTGTTGGTGTAGGTGATGTTGAAGTTATGGTGTTGTTGCCTAATGGTCTAGTAGATACCTGTGTTGTTAAGAATATCTTGTAGGTACCTGGCTTAGCCTACAATTTACTATCTGTGCCTCAGATTACAGAAAGTGGAAACTTAGTTTACTTTGACGAAAGCTCATGTAAGACTGTAAATAAAGACCACAAACTAATTGCCTTAGGCAGTAAGGAGAAAAATTGTATAAACTTAATTGCACCCTTAATTCAGCTGCTAAATGCATGAACGTTTTCTCTGATGAAATTCTGTGGCATAAACGATTCTGTCATCTAGGATTAAATAATCTTAAGAAATTAACCACTAAGAATCTTGTTAAAGGTTTTGATTGTTCTGTGAGTGGAGATAACATTTTTTGTGAAAACTGTTATGATGGTAAAAATCACAGGCTTCCGTTCCCCAAAACAAATCACAAAAGGGAACGCCGACCCTTAAAACTAATTCACAGTGATGTGTGTGGCAAGCTTAATCCCATATCACTTGGGAGTGGAAGGTATTTCGTAACCTTCATAGATGACCACTCCAGATATACTTGGGTGTACATTATCAAACATAAGAGTGATGTTTTTAAAGTGTTTCAGGAGTTCAAATCTCTTGTAGAAAATCACTTTGTTCACAAAATTAAAATTCTGCGCTCCGATAACGGTGGGGAAAACATCTCTAATGACTTTGAACAGTTCCTAAAAAGGGAAGGAATTATCCATGAAAAAACTGTGCCTAAGACATCTGAACAAAATGGAGTTGCAGAAACAATGAATAGAACTCTCCTTCACTCTGTCAGAGCTATGCTGTTTGGTTCAAAGTTACTAAAATTGTTCTGGGGTGAAGCTATATCAACTGCCGTGTATGTCAAAAATAGGAGCCCTTCTAGTGCATTGAATGATATGACTCCTTATCAAGCCCTTAATGGACACAAGCCCAATGTACAGCACCTCAGAACCTTTGGCTGCAGTGCGTACGCTCATGTCTCCAAAGATGAGAGGGAAAAACTTGATCCAAAATCTAAACCGTGTGTTCTTGTAGGATATGGAAGTGGATCCAAGGTATATCGTCTGTATGACATAAGCAGCAGAAGGATATTTTTCAGTAGAGACGTTATGATCAATGAATCTCTGCAGTTGCCAATTGAGAAGGAGCCTTCAGAAGTGAATGATGGTAATTTTACTCTTCTTCTTCAGGAACCAGAACCAGAAGACTCTGAGGAAGGGGTGGAGCATAGACAGTCAGAGGCTGGGATGGAGGGAGTGGAGCCTAGACAATCAGCCAGGTATCGACGGGCTCCTGATAGGTTTGGTGAATGGGTGTATTTAATGTAAAATGAGCTTGATATACCATCTTGAGTTCAAGAAGCACTCAATGGACCAGAAACAAAACTATGGGAGACAGCTATGGAGAATGAGATGGAGTCTATAAATCAAAACAAAGTATGGTCTCTTGTAGAGTGCCCTAATGACAAAAAACCTATTAAATCGAAGTGGATCTTTAAAAGAAAACCGGACCTGACGGAAGCATTTGCTCATACAAAGCTCGCCTTGTGGCTCAGGGCTACTCACAAAAATAAGGCACTGATTATGACAAGACTTATAGTCCCGTGGTTCGATTTGAGTCTGTCAGGGCAGTACTAGCTTTAGCTGCCAAATATAAAATGGAAGTCCATCATATTGACGTTCCAACAGCCTTCCTTAATGGAGAACTGATTGAAGAACTCTACCTGGTTCAGCCTGACGGTTTATTGTCAAAGGCAAAGAAAATCTGGTGTGTAAACTACAAAAATCGCTCTACGGACTAAAACAAGCTCCTAAGTGTTGGAATACTACACTAGATAGCTGTTTGAAAAAAATGGGTTTTGTACAATCTAACAGTGATGCTTGTATATACACTCGTATTCAAAATGAGAAACTGAGTATTGTGGCGGTGTATGTAGACGATTTAATAGTTGCCTCTGAGTCTGGTGACGAAATAAATAAAATGAGGATGAGTCTTTCTACTGAATACAAAATGAAGGACCTTGGTGTGCTAAGTTACTTCCTAGGTGTAGGTGTTGTACAATCTAAAAACAATGTGTTCTTAAATCAAACTGCTTATACTGAGGCTCTGTTGTCAAAATTTTGTTTTGATAATTGTAAACCTGTTGTAACTCCCGCTGATGTAAATGTAAATCCGATATGCTCCCCAAATGATGTCGAATTTGACCCTGCTACTTATCAAAGTGCTGTAGGTAGCCTTTTGTATTTGTCAACCAGAACTCGACCAGACATTGCATTCGCAGTGAATAATGTTGCTAAATACAGTTCCCAACCTCTTGAACAGCATTGGATGTGTGTTAAGGGAATATTCAGGTACCTGAGAGGCACCTCTAAACTAGGTATTTTGTATAGCAAATGTTCTGATACTTGCATTGGTTATTCAGATGCTGACAGGGCTGGTGATAAAAAAGACCGAAAGTCTACCTCTGGTTACTGTTTCACCCTCAGTAATTCGGTAATTACGTGGAGATCTAACAAACAAACTTGTGTCACCCTCTCAACTGCAGAAGCCGAATACGTTGCTCTTGCCGGTGCGGCTCAAGAGGCTGTCTGGTTGAAGCACTTATTCAGTGATCTAAATTTTGGTACTATGGAACCAATGGTTATAAACGAAGACAACCAGTCAGCCATCTATCTTGCCAACAATCCCAAATATCATGGGAGGAGCAAGCACATCGATATTAAGTTTCACTATGTACGGGATCTTGTAAGTAACAAAGATATAGACGTAGTGTATTGCCCTACCGACGAAATGCTCGCCGACATATTCACCAAGAACCTGCCCATAGAAAAGTTCTCCAGACTAAGAACGGAGTTAGGAATGGTCTCATCTGACACACATTCAATGTGAGAAGGAGTGTTGAAACCTTTATTGTACCACCATGAATGTGTATGTGTATAATACTGATAATGTTACAATGCTCTTGTGTTAGAATGTGTTTAAACAGTACTCTACGTTGAGAACTGAGCTCATGGTTCTCAGGCTTGGCTGGACCCCATTCCACCGCTATCGTTCGTGATGTAAACTTACTGTGTCCTGCTGTGTGTTACTGACAATATATAAATCCCTAGTGTCTCGCTTTACTTACCCTAACCTCAATAATTCATCTATATACTTAACTCAGTAACTATTTATTTATTTAAAACTATTTATTTTTTTTTTATTTTTTTTTTCATTTTTTATTTTTTCATTTTTTTTCTTTATTTTTTTATTTTTATTTTTTTTATTTTTTTTTTTTATTATTATTTTTTTTTATTGTTTTATTTTTAGGCAAGTCGGACAACCCGATACTCGGGTTGAACCGGTAACTAGTAGCTTATGAATTTAGGCTCATTAGTTTTAATCCATGTCTCACACAAACATGGTATGTCAGGTTTTTTTCTGTGCAGATAGAGTTTTACTTCTGCTAACTTTGAAGATAACCTATTACAATTGAATTGATATAAATGAAATTTTTTTTCTGAGGCACCATTTCTTTTTATCCTCTGATCACAGATTTTACATCATTTTTTCCTTGATGCTGATCCCAATCTCTAACTTCTTTTAGAGTGGGTTATTGGTATTTGAGAAGTTTCAGTATTTTTTCCTGGTATTGTAATATTTTCCATGGCTGCGTCACTTTTGCTTTGGGGATTTACTTTATTGTGAAACTCACTTAGTATTTGAGAGCCAATTTTTTGGCCAAGATGATTTCTAATCATTCCCAGAAGCAGTAGATCTTGTTGATGCCTGTTTTCATGATTTTTGTTTGATGAGAATGCTTCCATCATAAACTTGCCCAGGCGAGAAAATAAATCTTCAAACATGGCTTGCACATGAGATTCAATTTTTTTACCACTGTTTGCACTAAACTTCCATCAGAGACAGTAATTTCTTGTGAGGAAAGACTACCTTCAAAATGAGTAGCTAGTACATTCTGTTATGGTTGATTTGGTTTAGTTTGGGAGATCCTTCTTGGTATATCGTACGATCCTTGAGATTGATGTTCATCCGCCGGGGCAGTCACATGTTTAGGTTGAGAAGTTTCCAAAGCTGAAGCATTTGTTTTTTGATTTTCCATTGAACTTAGGATTTGGGAACTTTCTTGCATGGAGGCTTTTTTTCTTTGCTCAATTGAGAGCTTATCGCAGTGGAAGTAGTCTTGGTTTTTTGCGAGATAGGTTCAAGATTATTGGTGGTCTCAGGGATGACTCGCTTTCGAGCTTCTGAAAACGAGACTCCTTCATTCATTGGTGCTTGTGTTTGTAAGGCATTTTGCAAGTAAGAGCATTCTTTAGAGCTGGCCACATTATTCCCCTTGCAGTTAGCACAGAGCGGAGTGGGAGCAGTACAATTTTCTTTTGCGTGTCCACCACCACAAATTAAACATCTTTCACCAGATGAACACCCACTCGCAAAATGTCCGTGTCTTTGGTATTTATAGCATCGGTAGGTGGTGGTGAATATGGACTTACTTGGAAATTCATGAATTCAATTTTTATTTGCTTTGGAAGATCTCTACCTTGAAATTGCAGATCTCTACCTTGCAGACTCAGAACGTGGTTTATAAAGGCCCTCTCACACGTACAAATATGTCTGCAGACAATCTGAACTGAATTTGGTTTGTCGGTCTCAAGGCCCCTCACACGATGCAAACCACGCACTGCAAACTTGACAAAGACTGGCACACACTTCAGTATGCCAGTAGCAGCTAGGTGGAGAGTACGTTCATGAATAGCGGCTCCAGACGGCGAGTTCGTACAGTTGATGGGATTTGCTGTAGTTGCAATGAATAAGAAACTAAAGAGATGTAAAAGCTCACTCAAAATGGGCTAAAAATGGTTCCTAAAAAGTAGTGAATATACAAATGCGAAATTGCTAATTGAAGTGCATAAGAAGGGAGTGTACGCGCAACCCCCATCCATGCGTACCGAAGCCTTTATAAGCACTCGACAATTTAGTCCTGGCGCTATCGTTCTCGTCACCTCCTCAGGTAAACACCTAAGAAAACGTCTCCGAGTTTCCTTACCACGACCAAGGCCGCACCTCTAGCGGCACATATGGTGGCCAGTCTCGGTCTAACCTATGACGTTGTGAAGAAGTTATAATAAAGTTAGAAGAAGATTACTACGAGATTCAAAACCTACGAGAAATCCCTACTACGAAGATTTTTGAAATTCAGCAAGAGTCAAGAAAAGAAGAGAAAATTGTTAAATCGCGCAAATGACTGGCGGCAACAACAATACGAGTCTTCGACAAATACTTCCGTCTGTACTCAACATCAGCTTCAAGATCCCGTACACTGCATAGGTAGAGACCTCTGTCCAATTTTCAGCGTGGATAAATACCTGCTACCCCTTCAGCACCAAAGTACTCATCTTTGAATCAGGAGAAGACATAAAAGTAGTTCTACAACTACAGTTTGGAGCGACTCCCTACAACGAGTGATCTACAACGACTTCTACGTCTGCAGGAACTAGCGACTTCACTTCCTCCACTCATCCCAGTGTACGTCTACAGTGGCGCAACTACACAACTTCCTTCATTCACCCAGTGGAAGCTAAGTAAATAATAGCTTGCACTGAATTAACAGATAGTTTATCCGCCCTACCGCAGCAGCGCGATTGCTAGACAGCACAGGCAGGCAGAGTAACATTTTTTTGCAAGTAGTTTTTTTTTTCTTGCTCCGTGAGAAGCAGATTATTTTTTGTATCAGTTGAAGGCAATGCGCAGTGCATAGACAGCATGCGTCAGGCAAAACAAGCAGAGTAGCAAGGGCTGTGAAGCCGCAGTAGTAAATCGAACTTGTGCAAGATAGCTCTAGCGTTTAGCAGTGAGTGACAAAAAATTTCTCTAGGAGTGCATTATTTCATAAAATGTGTATTTATTGAAGTGATTTCTAGGGTGTGTAATATTGATTTCTAGAGTGTGCAACATTAATTTCTAGGATGTGTAACATTGATTTATAGGGTGTGTAATATTGATCTGTAGCAAAAAATTGTTTTGCAAGTATTAATATTGTGTAAAAAAATTATTAACTACCGTATGTCGGACACGTCCGAGTCAGACGAAACTATTAGAACAACAGCGACCAAAACAAGTAGAGGTAGAACAAGTAAGACTAGATTTCGTGCTGAGAGCAATCCAGAAATGACTGAACCAACAGCTAGCGCGGCTGTTGGCCCTAGTACAAATCCTAGTAGTTTAGCAAGAGAGATTGCAGCTAACATGCCGAGATCAGGAACAATCCTATCAGGCTCGGAGCTACCCCTTCTTCGAGGAAGACGTAGACGAGAGGATCCGGACTTCATTGAGAATAAAACGTTTAAAACGCATATAGGAAACTTGCGTGCCTACATGACATTACTCCCGGATGTGAATTCCGACAGTGCAAAGATAGAGTTGTTGGTTAGATCTGCTAACAAACAGGTAGGAGATTTTAATAGCATTGTCACAAAGTTTGTCAATTCAGATCTTCAATATTCTTTCGAAGATGTCGTCAAAATCTTGGACGACATCTATGTAGCAAGAGGCGAGAAATCTATTCACGCATTAGCATGCGATTTAAATAAGTTACGTTTCGTTAGGAATGATGCACTTGCAGCCCAGCTGGTAACCGCATTTGCAAAAATCAGGAAGTTGTCGGAACATTTGTTGAACTCAAATTCAATAGCGTGGACGAGACACCCATTTTTCAGGGCTAGCTCAATTCAAGTAGAACTAAAAGGTTTGTAGGAGACAGCATTGATCTTAGTCTCACCATCAGCGTGTTAGCACCACTACTCGAAGAATCATTTGCTAAGAAACTATTTGATACGTCGTTCAATACGTCAGAAGAATTATTGGCACGTATTGTTGCCGCGGTTCGAAATCGGCCCGAAAATAAACAAATAGTAGCGACTCACTAAGAGACGCAGTACAATAGAGACACCTTTGTAGCCGAAGTTGCCGAGTCAGAAGACAATATTGATGAGCAAGATTCCCCTCAGGAAAGTGAAGTTTTCTACGGAAATTACCGTAGATGGCGTTTCGCTGGTCGGAGATCAATTCCTCGACCCTGGTTGAGAAATCCTAGAGTAGGAAGAAACGTTAGTGGCTATGTGGGCGACAGAAGAATAGGTTCACTTGAATGTAACACTTTGCGGGCAGAAAGTTCGAATCATGCCCCAGTGCACTCTGCAGCTAGAACGAGAGGCTCTTTGTTCTGCAGTATATGCAACGTTTCAGGACATGTCGAAGCCAATTGTCGAACCCAAAGAGATCAGAGCAAACCTAGGGTCCTTGGCCCCTGCTTTGCATGCGGTTCAAAAGAACACCTCGTCCGAAACTGCAGAGCGTCAGAAAATGAAATCCGGCAGTATAAAACATACTTGCGTAGGTATAATGCCTATAGAGGCAATAACCGTGGAAGACACGAAGTGCACTATGGTGAGGAATACGAAAGAGACGACAGAGATTTTTTAGAGTGAGAGAAATTAAAGGTGGAGATAAAAAAGGTGGAGAAAAAAATGAGACGAAGCCCGAGAATCACCGCACGATTCTCGTTAATCCAAACGCTGTGGTCGAAACGAATCTAGATACTGAGATGACAAAGTGTAATCAAGATGAGAGTGAATCATACATTGACCCATTATTTAAATGTAGAAATAGGTTTGCCAAGTTAAAAGATGAAGAACTGACTCATGAGATATCACAGAAAAAAGCAGTTGAAGTCTATTTTAACACTACAGTAGTAAGTGGAGAAAGACGTGAAAATAGAGCCGATCTTGTTACGTTTAGGAGAACTAAACGGCCGACCATTATACTGTCTAATAAAGACAAGTACTTGAGTGCGCTGCTTGACAGCGGTAGTGAAAAATGCCTCATTAGTTACAGTAACATCAAAAACCCCAAAGAAAAGTTAAAACCAAGTTTTTTGAGCGTTAGAGGCATAAACGCAAGGAGTAATGTCAGCGGTGAGATTGATTTAAATATCTCAATACCTGGTACTGACAGAGTACTTAAGACTAGTGCTTTAGTTATTAAAGATGCTAATTTCAAATATGATTTAATTTTAGGTAGAGATGTATTAACCAACGCGGTTATTAATTTGAGGGATGGTTCACTCCTTTGGGAGGGAACCAGAGTACCCTTCAATGAAATAGAGAGTAAGCCTACAATAAGTAGAGAAGCCATATTAATGGATATAATAAACAGTGATTGTTTAATGTCGGAGGTAGTTGCCTGTGCTAAGAAGAGCACCAGATGCCGGGGCTTAACGAATGGTCGCGAGAGAAAAAAGATGCTGTAAGAACAGGCAAGAAAAAAGAGGCTGAACTCGAATGTGTACCCGAGCTGCCAAAGCCAGTGGCAAGGGGAAAAAAATAGACCTCTAGTGATTCACTGTGACGCAATAGAAGTGCCTGTTAATTGCATCAAGCTCATTAATGCCTTTGTCAAAGAAGCTAAACAAGGTAATTATATCGTGTTGAAACGAGGATTTGATAATGGAGCACTGATAGCAGAAGCAATAGTTACAGTCAATGAAAACTGGAATGTACCTTTATTAGTACTGAACCCGACAGATGAGGCCATTCATTTTAGTGAAAACACAATGCTCTGTAATATGGAAGCATTACCTAAAGAGGAAGTTGAGGCCGAACTTTACCTCACAAATGTAGAGGAAGCGCTTAATGAGGCGAATAATGTTGAGATATACTCTGAATTTACATCGGATTCAAACCAAGTCATCTCAGGACTTGGTGAAACAAAGACCATAGCTACGGAGAGACTTGAGTCGAAGGTCGATGTTCGCAGAGATTTTTGTGAGTGTGGTGCACAAGTCAAAAGTGTATCTAATGTACAGAAGGACGTACGCCGTCCGTTAACATGTAATGATGTAACATGCGATGAAGTTGATGTAAAACTAAAATTACTGGAATTGATGAACAATTTCCGTGACGTGATCACGTTACAAGGCGAAACTATAGGTGTCACGAATGTGACCAAGCATTAGATTGTATTAAAAACTGATGCACCAGTTATAAACATACCGCCATATCGCATACCTCACAAATACCAGGAGGAGTTGGCCAAGGTTAACAAAGAAATGCTCTCACAGGGAATTATTGAAAAATCAACATCAGAGTTCAATTTCCCAATTATCGTGGTGAAAAAAAGACGGGTGAAATTAGACCCGTGATAGATTTCAGAGCCTTAAATAAAATAGTGATCAAGGAGACATACCCGATACCACGCGTGGACGAAATATTGTCTACCCTTGGTGGCAATACCGTATTTTCCTCTCTAGATTTAAAAATTGCCTTTCATCAGGTGGAATTAGAACAGGAAAGTCGGAAATTTACAGCATTTAGTGTAAATTATCAAAAATTTCATTTCCGACGTATCCCGTTCGGGCTCGCTTCGAACCCGAGCGTACTGCAAAGCGTAATGTAATCTGTTCTAGCACCTATTCTAGGAAAATTATGCTTTGTATTCATGGATGATATATTAATTTACTCAAAAACTAATGAGCAACATTTGTGCGATATTAAAACTGTCCTCTCTACGCTCTGTTCCGGCAAACTATCTATCAAACTCGAAAAATGTCAATTTGTCAAGAAAAAAATAGAGTACATAGGGCATATTATTTCGGCAGAGGGTATACATTGTAAATACTCCGAGAAATTGCCAAATTGTCCAGCACCAACAAACGTAAAAGAATTGCAACAATTCCTTCGCGTAGCAAACTATTTCCGCAACTTCATAGCTCAATTCGCAGTGATTGCTAATCCCCTGTACAGATTGTTAAAGAAATGTGTTATTTTCGACTGGACAAACGACTGTCAAAAAAGTTTTGACTTCATAGAAGCAACTCTGACTTCTGACGCTGTTTTACGACACCCTGATTTTACGAAGACATTTCACATATTTACTGATGCTTCAAATTCTAGCATAGGCTCTGTCTTGATGCAGTCCGAAAATGCAAGCGATAAATTGATGCGTCCAATTGCATATTACAGCAAAACTTTAAACCCTAGTCAAAAACGATACTCAACCACGAAAAAAGAATTCTTCGCAATTTATAGTGCTCTTAAAGCATTCAAATACCTAATTATTGGGTATCCCATTCATGTGTACACAGATCACCGCCCATTAGCGACTCTTTTCACAAGAAAATTGCCAGACGACACAGCCATGTCAAGATGGTATATTAACATACATTCTTACGACCCTATTGTTCATTATTTACCAGGTAGACAAAACGTCGTAGCTGACTACCTAAGTAGGCTACCAAACAACAATGATGCTCAACTCCTTGAAAAGGGTGCTCAACTCCTTGAAAAGGGTGCTCAACTCCTTGAAAAGGGTGCTCAACTCCTTGAAAAGGGTGCTAACTTTCTGAAAATGGTGCTCAACTCCCTGAAGATGGTGCTCAACTCCTTGTAAAGGGTGCTCAACTCCTTGAAAAGGTTGTTCAACTCCTTGAAAAGGGTGCTCAATTCCTTGAAAAAGGTGCTCAACTCTTTGAAAAGGGTTCTCAACTCCTTGAAAAGAGTGCTCAACTCCTTGAAAAGGGTGCTCAACTCCTTGAAAAGGGTGCTCAACTCCTTGAAAAGGGTGCTCAACTCCTTGAAAAGGGTGCTCAACTCAAAGAAAAGGGTGCTCAACTCCTTGAACAGGGTGCTCAACTCCTTGAAAAGGGTGCTCAACTCCTTGAAAAGGGTGCTCAAGTCCTTAAAAAGGGTGCTCAACTTGAAAAGGGTGCTCAACTCCTTGAAAAGGGTGCTCAATTCCTTGAAAAGGGTGCTCAACTCCTTGAAAAGGGTGCTTAACTCCTTGAAAAGGTTGCTCAACTCCTTGAAAAGGGTGCTCAACTCCTTGAAATGGGTGCTCAACTCCTTGAAAAGGGTGCTCAACTCTTGGAAAGGGTGCTCAACTCCTTGAAAGGGTGCTTAACTCCTTGAAAAGGGTGCTCAACTCCTTGAAATGGGTGATCAACTCCTTGAAAACGGTGCTCAACTCCTTTAAAAGGGTGCTCAACTCCTTGAAAAGGGTGCTCAACTCTCTGAAAATGGTGTTCAACTCCCTGAAAAATGGTGTTCAACTCTCTGAAAATGGTGCACAACTCCCTGAAAAATGCTGGTCAACTCCCTGAAAATGGTGCTCAACTCCTTGAAAAGGGTGCTCAACTCCTTGAAAAGGGTGCTCAACTCATTGAAAAGGGTGCTCAACTCCTTGAAAAGGGTGCTCAACTCCTTGAAAGGGGTGCTCAACTCCTTGAAAAGGGTGCTCAACTCCTTGAGAAGGGTGCTCAACTCCTTGAAAAGGGTGCTTAACTCCTTGAAAAGGCTGCTCAACTCCTTGAAAAGGGTGCTCAACTCCTTGAAATGGGTGCTCAACTCCTTGAAAAGGGTGCTCAACTCTTTGGAAAGGGTGCTCAACTCCTTGAAAACGGTGCTTAACTCCTTGAAAAGGGTGCTCAACTCCTTGAAATGGGTGCTCAACTCCTTGAAAACGGTACTCAACTCCTTTATAAGGGTGCTCAACTCCTTGAAAAGGGTGCTCAACTCTCTGAAAATGGTGTTCAACTCCCTGAAAAATGGTGCTAACTCTCTGAAAATAGTGCTCAACTCCCTGAAAAATGCTGCTCAACTCCCTGAAAATGGTGCTCAACTCCTTGAAAAGGGTGCTCAACTCCTTGATAAGAGTGCACAACTCCTTGAAAAGGGTGCGCAACTATTTGAAAAGGGTGCTCAACTACTTGAATGGGGTGCTCAACTCCTTGAAAAGGGTGCTCAACTCCTTGAGAAGGGTGCTCAACTCCTTGAAAAGGGTGCTCAACTCCTTGAAAAGGGTGCTCAACTCCTTGAAAAGGGTGCTCAACTCCTTGAAAAGGGTGCTCAACTCCTTGAAAAGGGTGCTCAACTTCTTGAAAAGGGTTCTCAACTCCTTGAAAAGGGTGCTCCACTCCTTGAAAAGGGTGCTCAACTCCTTGAACTGGGTGCTCAACTCCTTGAAAAGATTGTTTAACTCCTTGATAAGGGTGCTCAACTCCATGAAAAGGGTGCTCAACTCCTTGAAAAGGGTGCTCAACTCTTTGAAAAAGGTGCTCAACTCTTTGAAAAGGGTGCTCAACTCCTTGAAAAGGGTGCTCAACTCCTTGAAAAGGGTGCTCAACTCCTTGAAAGGGAGCTCAACTCCTTGAAAAGGGTGCTCAACTTCTTGAAAAGGGTGCTCAACTCCTTGAAAAGGGTGCTCAACTCCTTGAAAAGGGTGCTCAACTCCTTGAAAAGGGTGCTCAACTCCTTGGAAAGGGTGCTAAACCCTTTGAAAAGGTTGCTCAACTCCTTGAAAAGGGTGCTCAACTCCTTGAAATGGGTGCTCAACTCCTTGAAAAGGGTGCTCAACTCTTTGGAAAGGGTGCTCAACTCCTTGAAAAGGGTGCTTAACTCCTTGAAAAGGGTGCTCAACTCCTTGAAAAGGGTGCTCAACTCCCTGGAAATGGTGCTCAACTCCATCATAGGGGTGCTCAACTACCTAAAATGGGTGCTCAACTCCTTGAAAATGGTGCACAACTCCCTGAAAAGTGTGCTCAACACCCTGAAAAAACGCTCAACTCTCTGGAAAGGGTTCTCAACTCCCTGAAATGGGTTCTCAACTCCCTGAAAAAGGTACTCAACTTTTTGAAAAGGGTGCTCAACTCCTTGAAAAGGGTGCTCAACTCCCTGAAAAGGGTGCTCAACTCCTCTATAAGGGTGCTCAACTACCAGAAAAGGGTGCTCAAATCCTTGAAAATGGTGCACAACTCCCTGAAAAGGGTGAAAACTCTCTGAAAATGGTGCTCAACTCCCTGAAAAATGTTGCTCAACTCCCTGGAAATGGTGCTCAACTCCCTGAAAAAGGTGCTCAACTCCCTGAAAATGGTGCTCGACTCCCTGAAAAATGTGCTCAACTCATTGAAAAGGGTGCTCAACTCCCTGAAATGGGTTCTCAACTCCCTGAAAATGGTGCTCAACTCCCTGAAAAGGGTTCTCAACTCCCTGAAAAGGGTTCTCAACTCCATGAAAAGGGTGCTCAACTCCTTGAAAAGGGTGCTCAACTCCTTGAAAAGGATGCTCAACTCCCTGAAAAGGGTGCTTAACTCATTGAAAAGGGTGCTCAACTCCTTGAAAAGGGTGCTCAACTCCTTGAAAAGGGTGCTCCCCTCCTTGAAAAGGGTGCTCAACTCCTTGAAAAGGGTGCTCAACTCCTTGAAAAGGGTGCTCAAGTCCTTAAAAAGGGTGTTCAACTCCTTGAAATGATTGCTTAACTCCTTGAAAAGGGTGGTCAACTCCATGAAAAGGGTGCTCAACTCCTTGAAAAGGGTGCTCAACTCTTTGAAAAAGGTGCTCAACTCCTTGAAAAGGGTGCTCAACTCCTAGAAAAGGGTGCTCAACTCCTTGAAAAGGGTGCTCAACTCCTTGAAAGGGAGCTCAACTCCTCGAAAGGGTGCTCAACTCCTTGAAAAGGGTACTCAACTCCTTGAAAAGGGTGCTCAACTCCTTGAAAAGGGTGCTCAACTCCTTGAAAAGGGTGCTCAACTCCTTGGAAAGGGTGCTAAACCCTTTGAAAAGGGTGCTCAACTCCTTGAAAAGGGTGCTCAACTCCCTGGAAATGGTGCTTAACTCCTTCATAGGGGTGCTCAACCACCTGAAATGGGTGCTCAACTCCTTGAAAATGGTGCACAACTCCCTGAAAAGTGTGTTCAACACCCTGAAAAATAGCTCAACTCTCTGGAAAGGGTTCTCAACTCCCTGAAATGGGTTCTCAACTCCCTGAAAAAGGTGCTCAACTTTTTGAAAAAGGGTGCTCAACTCTTTGAAAAGGGTGCTCAACTCCCTGAAAAGGGTGCTCAACTCCTTTATAATGGTGCTCAACAACCTGAAAAGGGTGCTCAAATCCTTGAAAATGGTGCACAACTCCCTGAAAAGGGTGAAAACTCTCTGAAAATGGTGCTTAACTCCCTGATAAATGTTGCTCAACTCCCTGGAAATGGTGCTCAACTCCCTGAAAAAGGTGCTCAACTCCCTGAAAATGGTGCTCAACTCCCTGAAAAATGTGCTCAACTCATTGAAAAGGGTGCTCAACTCCCTGAAATGGGTTCTCAACTCCCTGAAAATGGTGCTCAACTCCCTGAAAAGGGTTCTCAACTCCCTGAAAAGGGTTCTCAACTCCATGAAAAGGGTGCTCAACTCCTTGAAAAGGGTGCTCAACTCCTTGAAAAGGATGCTCAACTCCCTGAAAAAAGTGCTTAACTCCTTGAAAAGGGTGCTGAACTCCTTGCAAAGGGTGCTCAACTCCTTGAAAAGGGTGCTCCCCTCCTTGAAAAGGGTGCTCAACTCCTTGAAAAGGGTGCTCAACTCCTTGAAAAGGGTGCTCAACTCCTTGAAAAGGGTGCTCAACTCCTTGAAAAGGGTGCTCAACTTCTTGAAAAGGTCTCTCAACTCCTTGAAAAGGGTGCTCCACTCCTTGAAAAGGGTGCTCAACTCCTTGAACTGGGTGCTCAACTCCTTGAAAAGATTGCTTAACTCCTTGATAAGGGTGCTCAACTCCATGAAAAGGGTGCTCAACTCCTTGAAAAGGGTGCTCAACTCTTTGAAAAAGGTGCTCAACTCTTTGAAAAGGGTGCTCAACTCCTTGAAAAGGGTGCTCAACTCCTTGAAAAGGGTGCTCAACTCCTTGAAAGGGAGCTCAACTCCTTGAAAAGGGTGCTCAACTCTTTGAAAAGGGTGCTCAACTCCTTGAAAAGGGTGCTCAACTCCTTGAAAAGGGTGCTCAACTCCTTGAAAAGGGTGCTCACCTCCTTGGAAAGGGTGCTAAACCCTTTGAAAAGGTTGCTCAACTCCTTGAAAAGGGTGCTCAACTCCTTGAAATGGGTGCTCAACTCCTTGAAAAGGGAGCTCAACTCTTTGGAAAGGGTGCTCAACTCCTTGAAAAGGGTGCTTAACTCCTTGAAAAGGGTGCTCAACTCCTTGAAAAGGGTGCTCAACTCCCTGGAAATGGTGCTCAACTCCATCATAGGGGTGCTCAACTACCTGAAATGGGTGCTCAACTCCTTGAAAATGGTGCACAACTCCCTGAAAAGTGTGCTCAACACCCTGAAAAAAAGCTCAACTCTCTGGAAAGGGTTCTCAACTCCCTGAAATGGGTTCTCAACTCCCTGAAAAAGGTACTCAACTTTTTGAAAAGGGTGCTCAACTCCTTGAAAAGGGTGCTCAACTCCCTGAAAAGGGTGCTCAACTCCTCTATAAGGGTGCTCAACTACCTGAAAAGGGTGCTCAAATCCTTGAAAATGGTGCACAACTCCCTGAAAAGGGTGAAAACTCTCTGAAAATGGTGCTCAACTCCCTGAAAAATGTTGCTCAACTCCCTGGAAATGGTGCTCAACTCCTTGAAAAAGGTGCTCAACTCCATGAAAATGGTGCTCGACTCCCTGAAAAATGTGCTCAACTCATTGAAAAGGGTGCTCAACTCCCTGAAATGGGTTCTCAACTCCCTGAAAATGGTGCTCAACTCCCTGAAAAGGGTTATCAACTCCCTGAAAAGGGTTCTCAACTCCATGAAAAGGGTGCTCAACTCCTTGAAAAGGGTGCTCAACTCCTTGAAAAGGATGCTCAACTCCCTGAAAAGGGTGCTTAACTCATTGAAAAGGGTGCTCAACTCCTTGAAAAGGGTGCTCAACTCCTTGAAAAGGGTGCTCCCCTCCTTGAAAAGGGTGCTCAACTCCTTGAAAAGGGTGCTCACTCCTTGAAAAGGGTGCTCAAGTCCTTAAAAAGGGTGTTCAACTTCTTGAAATGATTGCTTAACTCCTTGAAAAGAGTGGTCAACTCCATGGAAAGGGTGCTCAACTCCTTGAAAAGGGTGCTCAACTCTTTGAAAAAGGTGCTCAACTCCTTGAAAAGGGTGCTCAACTCCTAGAAAAGGGTGCTCAACTCCTTGAAAAGGGTGCTCAACTCCTTGAAAGGGAGCTCAACTCCTCGAAAGGGTGCTCAACTCCTTGAAAAGGGTACTCAACTCCTTGAAAAGGGTGCTCAACTCCTTGAAAAGGGTGCTCAACTCCTTGAAAAGGGTGCTCAACTCCTTGGAAAGGGTGCTAAACCCTTTGAAAAGGGTGCTCAACTCCTTGAAAAGGGTGCTCAACTCCCTGGAAATGGTGCTTAACTCCTTCATAGGGGTGCTCAACTACCTGAAATGGGTGCTCAACTCCTTGAAAATGGTGCACAACTCCCTGAAAAGTGTGTTCAACACCCTGAAAAATAGCTCAACTCTCTTGAAAGGGTTCTCAACTCCCTGAAATGGGTTCTCAACTCCCTGAAAAAGGTGCTCAACTTTTTGAAAAGGGTGCTCAACTCCTTGAAAAGGGTGCTCAACTCCCTGAAAAGGGTGCTCAACTCCTTTATAAGGGTGCTCAACAACCTGAAAAGGGTGCTCAAATCCTTGAAAATGGTGCACAACTCCCTGAAAAGGGTGAAAACTCTCTGAAAATGGTGCTTAACTCCCTGATAAATGTTGCTCAACTCCCTGGAAATGGTGCTCAACTCCCTGAAAAAGGTGCTCAACTCCCTGAAAATGGTGCTCAACTCCCTGAAAAATGTGCTCAACTCATTGAAAAGGGTGCTCAACTCCCTGAAATGGGTTCTCAACTCCCTGGAAATGGTGCTCAACTCCCTGAAAAGGGTTCTCAACTCCCTGAAAAGGGTTCTCAACTCCATGAAAAGGGTGCTCAACTCCTTGAAAAGGGTGCTCAACTCCTTGAAAAGCGTGCTCAAATCCTTGAAAAGTGTGCTCAACTCCTTGAAAAGGGTGCTTAACTCCTTGAAAAGGGTGCTCAACTCCTTGAAAAGTGTGCTCAACTCCCTGAAAAGGGTGCTTAACTCCATGAAAAGGGTGCTCAACTCCTTGAAAAGGGTGCTCAACTCCTTGAAAAGGATGCTCAACTCCCTGAAAAGGGTGCTTAACTCATTGAAAAGGGTGCTCAACTCCTTGAAAAGGGTGCTCAACTCCTTCAAAAGGGTGCTCCCCTCCTTGAAAAGGGTGCTCAACTCCTTGAAAAGGGTGCTCAACTCCTTGAAAAGGGTGCTCAACTCCTTGAAAAGGGTGCTCAAGTCCTTAAAAAGGGTGTTAAACTCCTTGAAATGATTGCTTAACTCCTTGAAAAGGGTGGTCAACTCCATGAAAAGGGTGCTCAACTCCTTGAAAAGGGTGCTCAACTCTTTGAAAAAGGTGCTCAACTCCTTGAAAAGGGTGCTCAACTCCTAGAAAAGGGTGCTCAACTCCTTGAAAAGGGTGCTCAACTCCTTGAAAGGGAGCTCAACTCCTCGAAAGGGTGCTCAACTCCTTGAAAAGGGTACTCAACTCCTTGAAAAGGGTGCTCAACTCCTTGAAAAGGGTGCTCAACTCCTTGAAAAGGGTGCTCAACTCCTTGGAAAGGGTGCTAAACCCTTTGAAAAGGGTGCTCAACTCCTTGAAAAGGGTGCTCAACTCCTTGAATAGGGTGCTCAACTCCCTGAAAAGGGTGCTCAACTCCATGAAAAGGGTGCTCAACTCCTTGAAAAGGGTGCTCAACTCCTTGAAAATGGTGCTAAACTCTCTGAAAATTGTGCTCAACTCCTTGAAAAGGGTGCTCAACTCCTTGAAAAAGGTGCTCAACTCCTTGAAAAGGGTGCTCAACTCCTTGAAAAGGGTGTTCAACTCCTTTAACAGGGGGCTTAACTCCTTGAAAAGGGTGTTCAACTCCTTGAAAAGGGTGCTCAACTCCTTGAAAAGGGTGCTCAACTCCCTGGAAATGGTGCTCAACACCTTCATAGGGGTGCTAAACTACCTGAAATGGGTGCTCAACTCCTTGAAAATGGTGCACAACTCCCTGAGAAGTGTGCTCAACACACTGAAAAAAGCTCAACTCTCTGGAAAGGGTTCTCAACTCCCTGAAATGGGTTCTCAACTCCCTGAAAAAGGTGCTCAACTTTTTGAAAAGGGTGCTCAACTCCTTGGAAAGGGTGCTCAACTCCCTGAAAAGGGTGCTCAACTCCTTTATAAGGGTGCTCAACTACCTGAAAAGTTGCTCAAATCCTTGAAAATGGTGCACAACTCCCTGAAAAGGGTGAAAACTCTCTGAAAATGGTGCTAAACTCCTTGAAAAATGTTGCTCAACTCCCTGGAAATGGTGCTCAACTCCCTGAAAAAGGTGCTCAACTCCCTGAAAATGGTGCTCAACTCCCCGAAAAATGTGCTCAACTCATTGAAAAGGGTGCTCAACTCCCTGAAATGGGTTCTCAACTCCCTGGAAATGGTGCTCAACTCCCTGAAAAGGGTTCTCAACTCCCTGAAAAGGGTTCTCAACTCCATGAAAAGGGTGCTCAACTCCTTGAAAAGGGTGTTCAACTCCTTGAAAAGGATGCTCAACTCCCTGAAAAGGGTGCTTAACTCCTTGAAAAGGGTGCTCAACTCTTTGAAAAGGGGGCTCAACTCCTTGAAAAAGGTGCTCAACTCCTTGAAAAGGGTGCTCAACTCCTTGAAAAGGGTGCTCAACTCCTTGAAAAGGGTGCTCAACTCCTTGAAAAGGGTGCTCAACTCCTTGAAAAGGGTGTTCAACTCCCTGAAAATGGTGCTCAACTCCTTGAAAAGGGTGCTCAACTTTTTGAAAAGGGTGCTCAACTCCTAGAAAAGGGTGCTCAACTCTTTGAAAACGGTGCTCAACTCCTTGAAAAGGGTGCTCAACTCCTTGAAAAGGGTGCTCAACTCCTTGAAAAGGGTGCTCAACTTCTTGAAAAGCGTGCTCAAATCCTTGAAAAGTGTGCTCAACTCCTTGAAAAAGGTGCTCAACTCCTTGAAAAGGGTGCTCAACTCCTTGAAAAGGGTGCTCAACTCCTTGAAAAGGTTGCTCAACTCCTTGAATAGGGTGCTCAACTCCTTGAAAAGGGTGCTCAACTCCTTGAAAAGGGTGCTCAACTCCTTGAAAAGGGTGCTCAACTCCTTGAAAAGGGTGCTCAACTCTTTAAAAAGGGTGCTCAACTTGAAAAGGGTGCTCAACTCCTTGAAAAGGGTGCTCAACTCCTTGAAAAGGGTGCTCAACTCCTTGAAAAGGGTGCTCAACTCCTTGAAAAGGGTGCTCAACTCCTTGAATAGGGTGCTCAACTCCTTGAAAAGGGTGCTCAACTACATGAAAAGGGTGCTCAACTCCTTGAAAAGGGTGCTTAACTCCTTGAAAATGGTGCTAAACTCTGTGAAAATTGTGCTCAACTCCTTGAAAAGGGTGCTCAACTCCTTGAAAAAGGTGCTCAACTCCTTGAAAAGGGTGCTCAACTCCTTGAAAAGGGTGTTCAACTCCTTTAACAGGGTGCTTAACTCCTTGAAAAGGGTGCTCAACTCCTTGAAAAGGGAGCTCAACTCCTTGAAAAGGGTGCTCAACTCCCTGGAAATGGTGCTCAACTCCTTCATAAGGGTGCTCAACTACCTGAAATGGGTGCTCAACTCCTTGAAAATGGTGCACAACTCCCTGAAAAGTGTGCTCAACACCCTTAAAAAAAAGCTCAACTCTCTGGAAAGGGTTCCCAACTCCCTGAAAAGGGTTCTCAACTTCCTGAATAAGGTGCTGAACTTTTTGAAAAGGGTGCTCAACTCCTTGAAAAGGGTGCTCAACTCCCTGAAAAGGGTGCTCAACTCCTTTATAAGGGTGCTCAACTTCTTGAAAAGGGTGCTCAACTCCTTGAAAATGGTGCACAACTCCCTGAAAAGGGTGAAAACTCTCTGAAAATTGTGCTCAACTCCCTGAAAAATGGTGCTCAACTCCCTGGAAATGATGCTCAACTCCCTGAAAAAGGTGCTCAACTTCCTGAAAATGGTGCTCAACTCCCTGAAAAATGTGCACAACTCATTGAAAAGGGTGCTCAACTAACTGAAACGGGTTCTCAACTCCCTGAAAATGGTGCTCAACTCCCTGAAAAGGGTTCTCAACTCCCTGAAAAGGGTTCTCAACTCCATGAAAAGGGTGCTCAACTCCTTGAAAAGGGTGCTCAACTGCTTGAAAAGGATGCTCAACTCCCTGAAAAGGGTGCTTAACTCCTTGAAAAGGGTGCTCAACTCCTTGAAAAGGGGGCTCAACTCCTTGAAAAAGGTGCTCAATTCCCTGGAAAGGGTGCTCAACTACTTGAAAAGGGTGCTCAACTCCTTGAAAAGGGTGCTCAACTCCTTGAAAAGGGTGCTGAAATCTTTGAAAAGGGTGCTCAACTCCTTCAAAAGGGTACTCAACTCCTTGAAAAGGGTGCTCAACTCTTTGAAAAGGGTGCTCAACTCCTTGAAAAGGGTGCTCAACTCCTTGAAAACGGTGCTCAACTCCTTGAAAGTGGTGCTAAAATCTCTGAAAATGGTGCTCAACTCCATGAAAAGGGTGCTCAACTCCTTGAAAAGGGTGCTCAGCTCCTTGAAAAGGGTGCTCAACTCCTTGAAAAGGGTGCTCAACTCCTTGAAAAGCGTGCTCAAATCCTTGAAAAGTGTGCTCAACTCCTTGAAAAAGGTGCTCAACTCCTTGAAAAGGGTGCTTAACTCCTTGAAAAGGGTGCTCAACTCCTTGAAAAGGGTGCTCAACTCCTTGAATAGGGAGCTCAACTCCTTGAAAAGGGTGCTCAACTCCTTGAAAAGGGTGCTCAACTCTTTAAAAAGGGTGCTCAACTTGAAAAGGGTGCTCAACTCCTTGAAAAGGGTGCTCAACTCCTTGAAAAGGGTGCTCAACTCCTTGAAAAGGGTGCTCAACTCCTTGAAAAGGGTGCTCAACTCCTTGAAAAGGGTGCTCAACTCTTTAAAAAGGGTGCTCAACTTGAAAAGGGTCCTCAACTCCTTGAAAAGGGTGCTCAACTCCTTGAAAAGGGTGCTCAACTAATTGAAAAGGGTGCTCAACTCCTTGAATAGGGTGCTCAACTCCTTGAAAAGGGTGCTCAACTCCATGAAAAGGGTGCTCAACTCCTTGATAAGGGTGCTCAACTACCTGAAAAGGGTGCTCAACTCCTTGAAAATGGTGCACAACTCCCTGAAAAGGGTGAAAACTCTCTGAAAATGGTGCTCAACTCCCTGGAAATGGTGCTCAACTCCCTGAAAAAGGTGCTCAACTCCCTGAAAATGGTGCTCAACTCCCTGAAAAATGTGCTCAACTCATTGAAAAGGGTGCTCAACTCCCTGAAATAGGTTCTCAACTCCCTGAAAATGGTGCTCAACTCCCTGAAAAGGGTTCTCAACTCCCTGAAAAGGGTTCTCAACTCCATGAAAAGGGTGCTCAATTCCTTGAAAAGGATGCTCAACTCCTTGAAAAGGATGCTCAACTCCCTGAAAAGGGTGCTTAACTCCTTGAAAAGGGTGCTCAACTCCTTGAAAAGGGGGCTCAACTCCTTGAAAAAGGTGCTCAACTCCCTGAAAAGGTTGCTCAACTACTTGAAAAGGGTGCTCAACTCCTTGAAAAGGGTGCTCAACTCCTTGAAAAGGGTGCTGAACTCCTTGAGAAGGGTGCTCAACTCCTTGAAAAGGGTGCTCAACTCCTTGACAAGGGTGCTGAACTCCTTGAAAAGGGTGCTCAACCCCTTGAAGTGGGCGCTCAACTCCATGAAAAGGGTGCTCAACTCCTTGAAAATGGTGCTCAACTCCTTGAAAAGGGTGCTCAACTCCTTGAAAAGGGTGCTCAACTCCTTGAAAAGGGTGCTCAACTCCTTGAAAAGGGTGCTCAACTCCTTGACAAGGGTGCTCAACTCCTTGAAAAGGGTGCTCAACTCCTTGAAAAGGGTGCTCAACTCTTTGAAAAGGGTGCTCAACTCCTTGAAAAACGTGCTCAACTTCTTGAAACGGGTGCTCAACTCCTTGAAAAGGGTGCTCAACTCCTTGAAAAGGGTGCTCAACTCCTTGAATAGGGTGCTCAACTCCTTGAAAAGGGTGCTCAACTCCTTGAAAAGGGTTCTCAACTCCTTGAAAAAGGGTGCTCAACTCCTTGAAAAGGATGCTCAACACCTTGAAAATCGTGCTCAACTCTTTGAAAAGGGTGCTCAACTCCTTGAAAAGGGTGCTCAACTTCTTGAATAGGGTGCTCAACTCCTTGAAAAGGGTGCTCAACTCCTTGAAAAGTGTGCTCAACTCCTTGAAAAGGGTGCTCAACTCCTTGAAAAGGGTGCTCAACTTCTTGAAAATGGTGCTCAACTCCTTGAAAAGGGTGCTCAACTCCTTGAAAAGTGTGCTCAACTCCTTGAAAAGGGTGCTCAACTCCTTAAAAAGGGTGCTCAACTCCTTGAAAAGGGTTCTCAACTTCTTGAAAAAGGTTCTCAACTCCTTGAAAAGGGTGCTCAACTCCTTGAAAAGGGTGCTCAACTCCTTGAAAAGGATGCTCAACTCCTTGAAAAGGGTGCTCAACTCCTTGAAAAGGGTGCTCAACTCCTTGAAAAAGGGTGCTCAACTCCTTGAAAAGGGTGCTCAACTCCTTGAAAAGGGTGCTCAACTCATTGACAAGGGTGCTCAACTCCCTGAAAAGGATGCTCAACTCCTTGAAAAGGGTGCTCAACTCCTTGAAAAGGGTGCTCAGCTCCTTGAAAAGGGTGCTCAACTCCTTGAAAAGGGTGCTCAACTCCTTGAAAAGCGTGCTCAAATCCTTGAAAAGTGTGCTCAACTCCTTGAAAAAGGTGCTCAACTCCTTGAAAAGGGTGCTCAACTCCTTGAAAAGGGTGCTCAACTCCTTGAAAAGGGTGCTCAACTCCTTGAATAGGGAGCTCAACTCCTTGAAAAGGGTGCTCAACTCCTTGAAAAGGGTGCTCAACTCTTTAAAAAGGGTGCTCAACTTGAAAAGGGTGCTCAACTCCTTGAAAAGGGTGCTCAACTCCTTGAAAAGGGTGCTCAACTCCTTGAAAAGGGTGCTCAACTCCTTGAAAAGGGTGCTCAACTCCTTGAAAAGGGTGCTTACCTCCTTGAAAAGGGTGCTCAACTCCTTGAAAAGGGGGCTCAACTCCTTGAAAAAGGTGCTCAACTCCCTGAAAAGGTTGCTCAACTACTTGAAAAGGGTGCTCAACTCCTTGAAAAGGGTGCTCAACTCCTTGAAAAGGGTGCTGAACTCCTTGAGAAGGGTGCTAAACTCCTTGAAAAGGGTGCTCAACTCCTTGACAAGGGTGCTGAACTCCTTGAAAAGGGTGCTCAACCCCTTGAAGTGGGCGCTCAACTCCATGAAAAGGGTGCTCAACTCCTTGAAAATGGTGCTCAACTCCTTGAAAAGGGTGCTCAACTCCTTGAAAAGGGTGCTCAACTCCTTGAAAAGGGTGCTCAACTCCTTGAAAAGGGTGCTCAACTCCTTGACAAGGGTGCTCAACTCCTTGAAAAGGGTGCTCAACTCCTTGAAAAGGGTGCTCAACTCTTTGAAAAGGGTGCTCAACTCCTTGAAAAACGTGCTCAACTTCTTGAAACGGGTGCTCAACTCCTTGAAAAGGGTGCTCAACTCCTTGAAAAGGGTGCTCATCTCCTTGAATAGGGTGCTCAACTCCTTGAAAAGGGTGCTCAACTCCTTGAAAAGGGTTCTCAACTCCTTGAAAAAGGGTGCTCAACTCCTTGAAAAGGATGCTCAACACCTTGAAAATCGTGCTCAACTCTTTGAAAAGGGTGCTCAACTCCTTGAAAAGGGTGCTCAACTTCTTGAAAAGGGTGCTCAACTCCTTGAAAAGGGTGCTCAACTCCTTGAAAAGTGTGCTCAACTCCTTGAAAAGGGTGCTCAACTCCTTGAAAAGGGTGCTCAACTTCTTGAAAATGGTGCTCAACTCCTTGAAAAGGGTGCTCAACTCCTTGAAAAGTGTGCTCAACTCCTTGAAAAGGGTGCTCAACTCCTTAAAAAGGGTGCTCAACTCCTTGAAAAGGGTTCTCAACTTCTTGAAAAAGGTTCTCAACTCCTTGAAAAGGGTGCTCAACTCCTTGAAAAGGGTGCTCAACTCCTTGAAAAGGATGCTCAACTCCTTGAAAAGGGTGCTCAACTCCTTGAAAAGGGTGCTCAACTCCTTGAAAAAGGGTGCTCAACTCCTTGAAAAGGGTGCTCAACTCCTTGAAAAGGGTGCTCAACTCATTGACAAGGGTGCTCAACTCCCTGAAAAGGATGCTCAACTCCTTGAAAAGGGTGCTCAACTCCTTGAAAAGGGTGCTCAGCTCCTTGAAAAGGGTGCTCAACTCCTTGAAAAGGGTGCTCAACTCCTTGAAAAGCGTGCTCAAATCCTTGAAAAGTGTGCTCAACTCCTTGAAAAAGGTGCTCAACTCCTTGAAAAGGGTGCTCAACTCCTTGAAAAGGGTGCTCAACTCTTTGAAAAGGGTGCTCAACGCCTTGAATAGGGAGCTCAACTCCTTGAAAAGGGTGCTCAACTCCTTGAAAAGGGTGCTCAACTCTTTAAAAAGGGTGCTCACCTTGAAAAGGGTGCTCAACTCCTTGAAAAGGGTGCTCAACTCCTTGAAAAGGGTGCTCAACTCCTTGAAAAGGGTGCTCAACTCCTTGAAAAGGGTGCTCAACTCCTTGAAAAGGGTGCTCAACTCTTTAAAAAGGGTGCTCAACTTGAAAAGGGTCCTCAACTCCTTGAAAAGGGTGCTCAACTCCTTGAAAAGGGTGCTCAACTCCTTGAAAAGGGTGCTCAACTCCTTGAATAGGGTGCTCAACTCCTTGAAAAGGGTGCTCAACTCCATGAAAAGAGTGCTCAACTCCTTGAAAAGGGTTCTCAACTCCTTGAAAATGGTGCTAAACTCTCTGAAAATTTTGCTCAACTCCTTGAAAAGGGTGCTCAACTCCTTGAAAAAGGTGCTCAACTCCTTGAAAAGGGTGCTCAACTCCTTGAAAAGGGTGTTCAACTCCTTTAACAGGGTTCTTAACTCCTTGAAAAGGGTGCTCAACTCCTTGAAAAGGGTGCTCAACTCCTTGAAAAGGGCGTTCAACTCCCTGGAAATGGTGCTCAACTCCTTCATAAGGGTGCTCAACTACCTGAAATGGGTGCTCAACTCCTTGAAAATGGTGAACAACCCCCTGAAAAGTGTGCTCAACACCCTTAAAAAAAAAAGCTCAACTCTCTGGAAAGGGTTCTCAACTCCCTGAAAAGGGTTCTCAACTCCCTGAAAAAGGTGCTCAACTTTTTGAAAAGGGTGCTCAAATCCTTGAAAAGGGTGCTCAACTCCCTGAAAAGGGTGCTCAACTCCTTGATAAGGGTGCTCAACTACCTGAAAATGGTGCTCAACTCCTTGATAATGGTGCACAACTCCCTGAAAAGGGTGAAAACTCTCTGAAAATGGTGCTCAACTCCCTGAAAAATAGTGCTCAACACCCTGGAAATGGTGCTCAACTTCCTGAAAAAGGTGCTCAACTCCCTGAAAATGGTGCTCAACTCCCCGAAAAATGTGCACAACTCATTGAAAAGGGTGCTCAACTCCCTGAAATGGGTTCTCAACTCCCTGAAAATGGTGCTCAACTCCCTGAAAAGGGTTTTCAACTCCCTGAAAAGGGTTCTCAACTCCATGAAAAGGGTGCTCAACTCCTTGAAAAGGGTGCTCAACTCCTTGAAAAGGATGCTCAACTCCATGAAAAGGGTGCTTAACTCCTTGAAAAGGGTGCTCAACTCCTTGAAAAGGAGGCTCAACTCCTTGAAAAAGGTGCTCAACTCCCTGAAAAGGGTGCTCAACTACTTGAAAAGGGTGCTCAACTCCTTGAAAAGGGTGCTCAACTCCTTGAAAAGGGTGCTGAACTCCTTGAAAAGGGTGCTCAACTCCTTGAAAAAGGGTGCTCAACTCCTTGAAAAGGGTGCTCAACTCCTTGAAAAGGGTGCTCAACTCATTGACAAGGGTGCTCAACTCCCTGAAAAGGATGCTCAACTCCTTGAAAAGGGTGCTCAACTCCTTGAAAAGGGTGCTCAGCTCCTTGAAAAGGGTGCTCAACTCCTTGAAAAGGGTGCTCAACTCCTTGAAAAGCGTGCTCAAATCCTTGAAAAGTGTGCTCAACTCCTTGAAAAAGGTGCTCAACTCCTTGAAAAGGGTGCTTAACTCCTTGAAAAGGGTGCTCAACTCCTTGAAAAGGGTGCTCAACTCCTTGAATAGGGTGCTCAACTCCTTGAAAAGGGTGCTCAACTACTTGAAAAGGGTGCTCAACTCTTTAAAAATGGTGCTCAACTTGAAAAGGGTGCTCAACTCCTTGAAAAGGGTGCTCAACTCCTTGAAAAGGGTGCTCAACTCCTTGAAAAGGGTGCTCAACTCCTTGAAAAGGGTGCTCAACTCCTTGAAAAGGGTGCTCAACTCTTTAAAAAGGGTGCTCAACTTGAAAAGGGTCCTCAACTCCTTGAAAAGGGTGCTCAACTCCTTGAAAAGGGTGCTCAACTCCTTGAAAAGGATGCTCAACTCCTTGAATAGGGTGCTCAACTCCTTGAAAAGGGTGCTCAACTCCATGAAAAGAGTGCTCAACTCCTTGAAAAGGGTTCTCAACTCCTTGAAAATGGTGCTAAACTCTCTGAAAATTTTGCTCAACTCCTTGAAAAGGGTGCTCAACTCCTTGAAAAAGGTGCTCAACTCCTTGAAAACGTTGCTCAACTCCTTGAAAAGGGTGTTCAACTCCTTTAACAGGGTGCTTAACTCCTTGAAAAGGGCGTTCAACTCCCTGGAAATGGTGCTCAACTCCTTCATAAGGGTGCTCAACTACCTGAAATGGGTGCTCAACTCCTTGAAAATGGTGAACAACTCCCTGAAAAGTGTGCTCAACACCCTTAAAAAAAAAGCTCAACTCTCTGGAAAGGGTTCTCAACTCCCTGAAAAGGGTTCTCAACTCCCTGAAAAAGGTGCTCAACTTTTTGAAAAGGGTGCTCAAATCCTTGAAAAGGGTGCTCAACTCCCTGAAAAGGGTGCTCAACTCCTTGATAAGGGTGCTCAACTACCTGAAAATGGTGCTCAACTCCTTGAAAATGGTGCACAACTCCCTGAAAAGGGTGAAAACTCTCTGAAAATGGTGCTCAACTCCCTGAAAAATAGTGCTCAACACCCTGGAAATGGTGCTCAACTTCCTGAAAAAGGTGCTCAACTCCCTGAAAATGGTGCTCAACTCCCCGAAAAATGTGCACAACTCATTGAAAAGGGTGCTCAACTCCCTGAAATGGGTTCTCAACTCCCTGAAAATGGTGCTCAACTCCCTGAAAAGGGTTTTCAACTCCCTGAAAAGGGTTCTCAACTCCATGAAAAGGGTGCTCAACTCCTTGAAAAAGGTGCTCAACTCCTTGAAAAGGATGCTCAACTCCCTGAAAAGGGTGCTTAACTCCTTGAAAAGGGTGCTCAACTCCTTGAAAAGGAGGCTCAACTCCTTGAAAAAGGTGCTCAACTCCCTGAAAAGGGTGCTCAACTACTTGAAAAGGGTGCTCAACTCCTTGAAAAGGGTGCTCAACTCCTTGAAAAGGGTGCTGAACTCCTTGAAAAAGGTGCTCAACTCCTTGAAAAGGGTGCTCAACTCCTTGAAAAGGGTGCTCAACTCCTTGAAAGGGTGCTCAACTCCTTGAAAAGGGTGCTCAACTCCTTGAAAAGGGTGCTCAACTCCTTGAAAAGGGTGCTCAAGTCCTTAAAAAGGGTGCTCAACTTGAAAAGGGTGCTCAACTCCTTGAAAAAGGTGCTCAACTCCTTGAAAAGGGTGCTCAACTCCTTGAAAAGGGTGTTCAACTCCCTGAAAATGGTGCTCAACTCCTTGAAAAGGGTGCTAAACTTTTTGAAAAGTGTGCTCAACTCCTAGAAAAGGGTGCTCAACTCCTTGAAAACGGTGCTCTACTCCTTGAAAGTGGTGCTAAAATCCATGAAAATGGTGCTCAACTCCATGAAAAGGGTGCTCAACTCCTTGAAAAGGGTGCTCAACTCCTTGATAAGGGTGCTCAACTCCTTGAAAAGGGTGCTCAACTCCTTGAAAAGCGTGCTCAAATCCTTGAAAACTGTGCTCAACTCCTTGAAAAAGCTGCTCAACTCCTTGAAAAGGGTGCTTAAACCTATGAAAAGGGTGCTCAACTCCTTGAAAAGGGTGCTCAACTCCTTGAATAGGGAGCTCAACTCCTTGAAAAGGGTGCTCAACTCCTTGAAAAGGGTGCTCAACTCTTTAAAAAGGGTGCTCAACTTGAAAAGGGTGCTCAACTCCTTGAAAAGGGTGCTCAACTCCTTGAAAAGGGTGCTCAACTCCTCGAAAAGGGTGCTCAACTCCTTGAAAAGGGTGCTCAACTCCTTGAAAAGGGTGCTCAACTCCTTGAAAAGGGTGCTCAACTCCTTGAAAAAGGTGCTCAACTCCTTGAAAAGGGTGCTCAACTCCTTGAAAAGGGCGTTCAACTCCCTGGAAATGGTGCTCAACTTCTTCATAAGGGTGCTCAACTACCTGAAATGGGTGCTCAACTCCTTGAAAATGGTGCACAACTCCCTGAAAAGTGTGCTCAACACCCTGAAAAAAAAGCTCAACTCTCTGGAAAAGGTTCTCAACTCCCTGAAAAGGGTTCTCAACTCCCTGAAAAAGGTGCTCAACTTGTTGAAAAGGGTGCTTAAATCCTTGAAAAGGGTGCTCAACTCCCTGAAAAGGGTGCTCAACTCCTTGATAAGGGTGCTCAACTACCTGAAAAGGGTGCTCAACTCCTTGAAAATGGTGCACAACTCCCTGAAAAGGGTGAAAACTCTCAGAAAATGGTGCTCAACTCCCTGGAAATGGTGCTCAACTCCCTGAAAAAGGTGCTCAACTCCCTGAAAATGGTGCTCAACTCCCTGAAAAATGTGCTCAACTCATTGAAAAGGGTGCTCAACTCCCTGAAATGGGTTCTCAACTCCCTGAAAATGGTGCTCAACTCCCTGAAAAGGGTTCTCAACTCCCTGAAAAGGGTTCTCAACTCCATGAAAAGGGTGCTCAACTCCTTGAAAAGGATGCTCAACTCCTTGAAAAGGATGCTCAACTCCCTGAAAAGGGTGCTTAACTCTTTGAAAAGGGTGCTCAACTCCTTGAAAAAGGGGCTCAACTCCTTGAAAAAGGTGCTCAACTCCCTGAAAAGGTTGCTCAACTACTTGAAAAGGGTGCTCAACTCCTTGAAAAGGGTGCTCAACTCCTTGAAAAGGGTGCTGAACTCCTTGAGAAGGGTGCTCAACTCCTTGAAAAGGGTGCTAAACTCCTTGACAAGGGTGCTGAACTCCTTGAAAAGGGTGCTCAACCCCTTGAAGTGGGCGCTCAACTCCATGAAAAGGGTGCTCAACTCCTTGAAAATGGTGCTCAACTCCTTGAAAAAGGTGCTCAACTCCTTGAAAAGGGTGCTCAACTCCTTTAAAAGGGTGCTCAACTCCTTGAAAAGGGTGTTCAACTCCTTGACAAGGGTGCTCAACTCCTTGAAAAGGGTGCTCAACTCCTTGAAAAGGGTGCTCAACTCTTTGAAAAGGGTGCTCAACTCCTTGAAAAACGTGCTCAACTTTTTGAAACGGGTGCTCAACTCCTTGAAAAGGGTGCTCAACTCCTTGAAAAGGGTGCTCAACTCCTTGAATAGGGTGCTCAACTCCTTGAAAAGGGTGCTCAACTCCTTGAAAAGGGTTCTCAACTCCTTGAAAAAGGGTGCTCAACTCCTTGAAAAGGATGCTCAACACCTTGAAAATCGTGCTCAACTCTTTGAAAAGGGTGCTCAACTCCTTGAAAAGGGTGCTCAACTTCTTGACAAGGGTGCTCAACTCCCTGAAAAGGGTGCTCAACTCCTTGAAAAGGATGCTCAACTCCCTGAAAAGGGTGCTTAACTCCTTGAAAAGGGTGCTCAACTCCTTGAAAAGGAGGCTCAACTCCCTGAAAAGGGTGCTCAACTCCTTGAAAAGTGTGCTCAACTCCTTGAAAAGGGTGCTCAACTCCTTGAAAAGGGTGCTCAACTTCTTGAAAATGGTGCTCAACTCCTTGAAAAGGGTGCTCAACTCCTTGAAAAGTGTGCTCAACTCCTTGAAAAGGGTGCTCAACTCCTTAAAAAGGGTGCTCAACTCCTTGAAAAGGGTGCTCAACTCCTTGAAATTGGTGCTCAACTCTCAAAAAAAGGGTGCTCAACTCTCTGCAAATGATATGATACTACACTCTTTGAAAAATGGTGCTCAACTCCCTGGAAATGGTGCTCAACTCCCTGAAAAGGGTGCTCAACTCCCTGAGAATGGTGCTCAACTCCCTGAAAAGGGTGCTCAACCCTTGAAAAGGGTGCTCAACTCCTTGAAAAGGGTGCTCAACTCCCTGAAAAGGGTAATCAACTCCTTGAAAAGGTGCTCAACTCCTTGAAAAGGGTGCTCAACTCATTGAAAAGGGTGCTCAACTCCCTGAAAAGGGTGCTCAACTCCTTGAAAACGGTGCTCAGCTCCTTGAAAAGGGTGCTCAACTCTTTGAAAAGGGTGCTGAACTCCTTGAAATGGGTGCTCAACTTCTTGAAAAGGGTACTCAACTCCTTGAAAAGGGCGCCCAACTCCTTGAAAAGGGTGCTCAACTCATTGAAAGGTGCTCAACTCTTTGAAAAGGGTTCTCAACTCCTTGAAAAAGGTGCTCAACTCCTTGAAAAGGGTGCTCAACTACTTGAAAAGGGTGCTCAACTCCTAGAAAAGGGTGCTCAACACCTTGAAAAGGGTGCTCAACTACTTGAAAAGGGTGCTCAACTCCTTGAAAATGGTGCTCAACTCCTTGAAAAGGACGCTCAACTCCTTGGAAAGGGTGCTCAACTCTTCGAAAAGGGTGCTCAACTCCTTGAAAAGTGTGCTCAACTACTTGAAAAGGGTGCTCAACTCCTTGAAAAGGGTGCTAAACTCCTTGAAAAGGGTGCTGAACTCCTTGAAAAGGGTGCTCAACTCCTTGAAAAGGGTGCTCAACTCACTGCAAAGGGTGCTCAACTCCTTGAAATTGGTGCTCAACTCTCAAAAAAAGGGTGCTCAACTCTCTGCAAATGATACTCAACTCTTTGAAAAATGGTGCTCAACTCCCTGGAAATGGTGCTCAACTCCCTGAAAAGGGTGCTCAACTCCCTGAAAATGGTGCTCAACTCCCTGAAAAGGGTGCTCAACCCCTTAAAAAGGGTGCTCAACTCCTTGAAAAGGGTGCTCAACTCCTTGAAAAGGGTTCTCAACTCCTTGAAAAAGGTGCTCAACTCCTTGAAAAAGGTGCTCAACTCCTTGAAAAGGGTTCTCAACTCCTTGAAAAATGTGCTCAACTCCTTGAAAAAGATGCTCAACTCCTTGGAAAGGGTGCTCAACTCCTTGAAAAGGGTGCTTAACTCCTTGAAAAAGGGTGCTCAACTCCTTGAAAAAGGGTGCTCAACTCCTTGAAAAGTGAGGTCAACTCCTTGAGAAGGGTGCTCAACTCTTTGAAATGGGTGCTCAACTCTCTGAAAATGGTGCTCAACTCCCTGAAAAATGGTGCTCAACTCCCTGAAAATAGTGCTCAACTCCCTGAAAAGGGTGCTCAACTCTCTGAAAATAGTGCTCAACTCCCTGAAAAATGGTGCTCAACTCCATGAAAATAGAACTCAACTCCCTGAAATGGGTGCTCAACTCTCTGAAATTGGTGCTCAACTCCCTGAAAAATGGTGCTCAACTCCCTGAAAATGGTGCTCAACTCCCTGAAAAGGGTTCTCAACTCCCTGAAAAGGGTTCTAAACTCCCTGAAAAGGGTGCTCAACTCCTTGAAAAGGGTGCTCAACTCCTTGAAAAGGGTGCTCAACTCCCTGCAAAGGGTGCTCAACTCCTTGAAAAGGGTTCTCAACTCCTTGAAATTGGTGCTCAACTCTCAAAAAAAGGGTGCTCAACTCTTTGCAAATGATACTCACCTCTTTGAAAAATGGTGCTCAACTCCCTGGAAATGGTGCTCAACTCCCTGAAAAGGGTGCTCAACTCCCTGAAAATGGTGCTCAAATCCCTGAAAAGGGTGCTCAACCCCTTGAAAAGGGTGCTCAACTCCTTGAAAAGGGTGCTCAACTCCATGAAAAGGGTGCTCAACTCCTTGAAAAGGTGCTCAACTCCTTGAAAAGGGTGCTCAACTCATTGAAAAGGGTGCTCAACTCCCTGAAAAGGGTGCTCAACTTCTTGAAAACGGTGCTCAGCTCCTTGAAAAGGGTGCTCAACTCTTTGAAAAGGGTGCTGAACTCCTTGAAATGGGTGCTCAACTCCTTGAAAAGGGTACTCAACTCCTTGAAAAGGGCGCCCAACTCCTTGAAAAGGGTGCTCAACTCATTGAAAAGGTGCTCAACTCTTTGAAAAGGGTGCTCAACTCCTTGAAAAAGGTGCTCAACTCCTTGAAAAGGGTGCTCAACTACTTGAAAAGGGTGCTCAACTCCTAGTAAAGGGTGCTCAACTCCTTGAAAAGGGTGCTCAACTACTTGAAAAGGGTACTCAACTCCTTGAAAATGGTGCTCAACTCCTTGAAAAGGACGCTCAACTCCTTGGAAAGGGTGCTCAACTCTTCGAAAAGGGTGCTCAACTCCTTGAAAAGGGTGCTCAACTACTTGAAAAGGGTGCTCAACTCCTTGAAAAGGGTGCTCAACTCCTTGAAAAGGGTGCTGAACTCCTTGAAAAGGGTGCTCAACTCCTTGAAAAGGGTGCTCAACTCCCTGCAAAGGGTGCTCAACTCCTTGAAAAGGGTGCTCAACTCCTTGAAATTGGTGCTCAACTCTCAAAAAAAGGGTGCTCAACTCTCTGCAAATGATACTCAACTCTTTGAAAAATGGTGCTCAACTCCCTGGAAATGGTGCTCAACTCCCTGAAAAGGGTGCTCAACTCCCTGAAAATGGTGCTCAACTCCCTGAAAAGGGTGCTCAACCCCTTGAAAAGGGTGCTCAACTCCTTGAAAAGGGTGCTCAACTCCCTGAAAAGGGTGCTCAACTCCTTGATAAGGTGCTCAACTCCTTGAAAAGGGTGCTCAACTCATTGAAAAGGGTGCTCAACTCCCTGAAAAGGGTGCTCAACTCCTTGAAAACGGTGCTCAGCTTCTTGAAAAGGGTGCTCAAATCCTTGAGAATGGTGAACAACTCCCTGAAAAGTGTGCTCAACACCCTTAAAAAAAAAGCTCAACTCTCTGGAAAGGGTTCTCAACTCCCTGAAAAGGGTTCTCAACTCCCTGAAAAAGGTGCTCAACTTTTTGAAAAGGGTGCTCAAATCCTTGAAAAGGGTGCTCAACTCCCTGAAAAGGGTGCTCAACTCCTTGATAAGGGTGCTCAACTACCTGAAAATGGTGCTCAACTCCTTGAAAATGGTGCACAACTCCCTGAAAAGGGTGAAAACTCTCTGAAAATGGTGCTCAACTCCCTGAAAATGGTGCTCAACTCCCTGAAAAGGGTGCTCAACCCCTTGAAAAGGGTGCTCAACTCCTTGAAAAGGGTGCTCAACTCCCTGAAAAGGGTGCTCAACTCCTTGAAAAGGTGCTCAACTCCTTGAAAAGGGTGCTCAACTCCTTGAAAAGGGTGCTCAACTCCCTGCAAAGGGTGCTCAACTCCTTAAAAAGGGTTCTCAACTCCTTGAAATTGGTGCTCAACTCTCAAAAAAAGGGTGCTCAACTCTTTGCAAATGATACTCACCTCTTTGAAAAATGGTGCTCAACTCCCTGGAAATGGTGCTCAACTCCCTGAAAAGGGTGCTCAACTCCCTGAAAATGGTGCTCAACTCCCTGAAAAGGGTGCTCAACCCCTTGAAAAGGGTGCTCAACTCCTTGAAAAGGGTGCTCAACTCCATGAAAAGGGTGCTCAACTCCTTGAAAAGGTGCTCAACTCCTTGAAAAGGGTGCTCAACTCATTGAAAAGGGTGCTCAACTCCCTGAAAAGGGTGCTCAACTCCTTGAAAACGGTGCTCAGCTCCTTGAAAAGGGTGCTCAACTCTTTGAAAAGGGTGCTGAACTCCTTGAAATGGGTGCTCAACTCCTTGAAAAGGGTACTCAACTCCTTGAAAAGGGCGCCCAACTCCTTGAAAAGGGTGCTCAACTCATTGAAAAGGTGCTCAACTCTTTGAAAAGGGTGCTCAACTCCTTGAAAAAGGTGCTCAACTCCTTGAAAAGGGTGCTCAACTACTTGAAAAGGGTGCTCAACTCCTAGTAAATGGTGCTCAACTCCTTGAAAAGGGTGCTCAACTACTTGAAAAGGGTACTCAACTCCTTGAAAATGGTGCTCAACTCCTTGAAAAGGACGCTCAACTCCTTGGAAAGGGTGCTCAACTCTTCGAAAAGGGTGCTCAACTCCTTGAAAAGGGTGCTCAACTACTTGAAAAGGGTGCTCAACTCCTTGAAAAGGGTGCTCAACTCCTTGAAAAGGGTGCTGAACTCCTTGAAAAGGGTGCTCAACTCCTTGAAAAGGGTGCTCAACTCCCTGCAAAGGGTGCTCAACTCCTTGAAAAGGGTGCTCAACTCCTTGAAATTGGTGCTCAACTCTCAAAAAAAGGGTGCTCAACTCTCTGCAAATGATACTCAACTCTTTGAAAAATGGTGCTCAACTCCCTGGAAATGGTGCTCAACTCCCTGAAAAGGGTGCTCAACTCCCTGAAAATGGTGCTCAACTCCCTGAAAAGGGTGCTCAACCCCTTGAAAAGGGTGCTCAACTCCTTGAAAAGGGTGCTCAACTCCCTGAAAAGGGTGCTCAACTCCTTGAAAAGGTGCTCAACTCCTTGAAAAGGGTGCTCAACTCATTGAGAAGGGTGCTCAACTCTCTGAAAAGGGTGCTCAACTCCTTGAAAACGGTGCTCAGCTTCTTGAAAAGGGTGCTCAAATCCTTGAAAATGGTGAACAACTCCCTGAAAAGTGTGCTCAACACCCTTAAAAAAAAAGCTCAACTCTCTGGAAAGGGTTCTCAACTCCCTGAAAAGGGTTCTCAACTCCCTGAAAAAGGTGCTCAACTTTTTGAAAAGGGTGCTCAAATCCTTGAAAAGGGTGCTCAACTCCCTGAAAAGGGTGCTCAACTCCTTGATAAGGGTGCTCAACTACCTGAAAATGGTGCTCAACTCCTTGAAAATGGTGCACAACTCCCTGAAAAGGGTGAAAACTCTCTGAAAATGGTGCTCAACTCCCTGAAAATGGTGCTCAACTCCCTGAAAAGGGTGCTCAACCCCTTGAAAAGGGTGCTCAACTCCTTGAGAAGGGTGCTCAACTCCCTGAAAAGGGTGCTCAACTCCTTGAAAAGGTGCTCAACTCCTTGAAAAGGGTGCTCAACTCATTGAAAAGGGTGCTCAACTCCCTGAAAAGGGTGCTCAACTCCTTGAAAACGGTGCTCAGCTTCTTGAAAAGGGTGCTCAAATCCTTGAAAATGGTGAACAACTCCCTGAAAAGTGTGCTCAACACCCTTAAAAAAAAAGCTCAACTCTCTGGAAAGGGTTCTCAACTCCCTGAAAAGGGTTCTCAACTCCCTGAAAAAGGTGCTCAACTTTTTGAAAAGGGTGCTCAAATCCTTGAAAAGGGTGCTCAACTCCCTGAAAAGGGTGCTCAACTCCTTGATAAGGGTGCTCAACTACCTGAAAATGGTGCTCAACTCCTTGAAAATGGTGCACAACTCCCTGAAAAGGGTGAAAACTCTCTGAAAATGGTGCTCAACTCCCTGAAAAATAGTTCTCAACACCCTGGAAATGGTGCTCAACTTCCTGAAAAAGGTGCTCAACTCCCTGAAAATGGTGCTCAACTCCCCGAAAAATGTGCACAACTCATTGAAAAGGGTGCTCAACTCCCTGAAATGGGTTCTCAACTCCCTGAAAATGGTGCTCAACTCCCTGAAAAGGGTTTTCAACTCCCTGAAAAGGGTTCTCAACTCCATGAAAAGGGTGCTCAACTC
Source organism: Morinoia aosen (assembly GCA_030386875.1). Classification (NCBI taxonomy): domain Eukaryota; kingdom Metazoa; phylum Arthropoda; class Malacostraca; order Amphipoda; family Talitridae; genus Morinoia; species Morinoia aosen. The sequence goes on along the minus strand of CM059574.1, from coordinate 56,587,863 downwards.
CTTGAAAAGGGTGCTCAACTCCTTGAAAAGGATGCTCAACTCCCTGAAAAGGGTGCTTAACTCCTTGAAAAGGGTGCTCAACTCCTTGAAAAGGAGGCTCAACTCCTTGAAAAAGGTGCTCAACTCCCTTAAAAGGGTGCTCAACTACTTGAAAAGGGTGCTCAACTCCTTGAAAAGGGTGCTCAACTCCTTGAAAAGGGTGCTGAACTCCTTGAAAAGGGTGCTCAACTCCTTGAAAAGGGTGCTCAACTCCTTGAAAAGGGTGCTCAACTCCTTGAAAGGGTTCTCAACTCCTTGAAAAGGGTGCTCAACTCCTTGAAAAGGGTGCTCAACTCCTTGAAAAGGGTGCTCAAGTCCTTAAAAAGGGTGCTCAACTTGAAAAGGGTGCTCAACTCCTTGAAAAGGGTGCTCAACTCCTTGAAAAGGGTGCTCAACTCCTTGAAAAGGGTGTTCAACTCCCTGAAAATGGTGCTCAACTCCTTGAAAAGGGTGCTCAACTTTTTGAAAAGTGTGCTCAACTCCTAGAAAAGGGTGCTCAACTCCTTGAAAACGGTGCTCTACTCCTTGAAAGTGGTGCTAAAATCCATGAAAATGGTGCTCAACTCCATGAAAAGGGTGCTCAACTCCTTGAAAAGGGTGCTCAACTCCTTGATAAGGGTGCTCAACTCCTTGAAAAGGGTGCTCAACTCCTTGAAAAGCGTGCTCAAATCCTTGAAAAGTGTGCTCAACTCCTTGAAAAAGCTGCTCAACTCCTTGAAAAGGGTGCTTAAACCTATGAAAAGGGTGCTCAACTCCTTGAAAAGGGTGCTCAACTCCTTGAATAGGGAGCTCAACTCCTTGAAAAGGGTGCTCAACTCCTTGAAAAGGGTGCTCAACTCTTTAAAAAGGGTGCTCAACTTGAAAAGGGTGCTCAACTCCTTGATAAGGGTGCTCAACTCCTTGAAAAGGGTGCTCAACTCCTTGAAAAGGGTGCTCAACTCCTTGAAAAGGGTGCTCAACTCCTTGAAAAGGGTGCTCAACTCCTTGAAAAGGGTGCTCAACTCCTTGAAAAAGGTGCTCAACTCCTTGAAAAGGGTGCTCAACTCCTTGAAAAGGGCGTTCAACTCCCTGGAAATGGTGCTCAACTACTTCATAAGGGTGCTCAACTACCTGAAATGGGTGCTCAACTCCTTGAAAATGGTGCACAACTCCCTGAAAAGTGTGCTCAACACCCTGAAAAAAAAGCTCAACTCTCTGGAAAAGGTTCTCAACTCCCTGAAAAGGGTTCTCAACTCCCTGAAAAAGGTGCTCAACTTGTTGAAAAGGGTGCTTAAATCCTTGAAAAGGGTGCTCAACTCCCTGAAAAGGGTGCTCAACTCCTTGATAAGGGTGCTCAACTACCTGAAAAGGGTGCTCAACTCCTTGAAAATGGTGCACAACTCCCTGAAAAGGGTGAAAACTCTCAGAAAATGGTGCTCAACTCCCTGGAAATGGTGCTCAACTCCCTGAAAAAGGTGCTCAACTCCCTGAAAATGGTGCTCAACTCCCTGAAAAATGTGCTCAACTCATTGAAAAGGGTGCTCAACTCCCTGAAATGGGTTCTCAACTCCCTGAAAATGGTGCTCAACTCCCTGAAAAGGGTTCTCAGCTCCCTGAAAAGGGTTCTCAACTCCATGAAAAGGGTGCTCAACTCCTTGAAAAGGATGCTCAACTCCTTGAAAAGGATGCTCAACTCCCTGAAAAGGGTGCTTAACTCTTTGAAAAGGGTGCTCAACTCCTTGAAAAAGGGGCTCAACTCCTTGAAAAAGGTGCTCAACTCCCTGAAAAGGTTGCTCAACTACTTGAAAAGGGTGCTCAACTCCTTGAAAAGGGTGCTCAACTCCTTGAAAAGGGTGCTGAACTCCTTGAGAAGGGTGCTCAACTCCTTGAAAAGGGTGCTCAACTCCTTGACAAGGGTGCTGAACTCCTTGAAAAGGGTGCTCAACCCCTTGAAGTGGGCGCTCAACTCCATGAAAAGGGTGCTCAACTCCTTGAAAATTGTGCTCAACTCCTTGAAAAAGGTGCTCAACTCCTTGAAAAGGGTGCTCAACTCCTTGAAAAGGGTGCTCAACTCCTTGAAAAGGGTGTTCAACTCTTTGACAAGGGTGCTCAACTCCTTGAAAAGGGTGCTCAACTCCTTGAAAAGGGTGCTCAACTCTTTGAAAAGGGTGCTCAACTCCTTGAAAAACGTGCTCAACTTCTTGAAACGGGCGCTCAACTCCTTGAAAAGGGTGCTCAACTCCTTGAAAAGGGTGCTCAACTCCTTGAATAGGGTGCTCAACTCCTTGAAAAGGGTGCTCAACTCCTTGAAAAGGGTTCTCAACTCCTTGAAAAAGGGTGCTCAACTCCTTGAAGAGGATGCTCAACACCTTGAAAATCGTGCTCAACTCTTTGAAAAGGGTGCTCAACTCCTTGAAAAGGGTGCTCAACTTCTTGACAAGGGTGCTCAACTCCCTGAAAAGGGTGCTCAACTCCTTGAAAAGGATGCTCAACTCCCTGAAAAGGGTGCTCAACTCATTGAAAAGGGTGCTCAACTTCTTGAAAATAGTGCTCAACTCCTTGAAAAGGGTGCTCAACTCCTTGAAAAGTGTGCTCAACTCCTTGAAAAGGGTGCTCAACTCTTTAAAAAGGGTGCTCAACTCCTTGAAAAGGGTGCTCAACTCCTTGAAATTGGTGCTCAACTCTCAAAAAAAGGGTGCTCAACTCTCTGCAAATGATATGATACTACACTCTTTGAAAAATGGTGCTCAACTCCCTGGAAATGGTGCTCAACTCCCTGAAAAGGGTGCTCAACTCCCTGAGAATGGTGCTCAACTCCCTGAAAAGGGTGCTCAACCCTTGAAAAGGGTGCTCAACTCCTTGAAAAGGGTGCTCAACTCCCTGAAAAGGGTAATCAACTCCTTGAAAAGGTGCTCAACTCCTTGAAAAGGGTGCTCAACTCATTGAAAAGGGTGCTCAACTCCCTGAAAAGGGTGCTCAACTCCTTGAAAACGGTGCTCAGCTCCTTGAAAAGGGTGCTCAACTCTTTGAAAAGGGTGCTGAACTCCTTGAAATGGGTGCTCAACTTCTTGAAAAGGGTACTCAACTCCTTGAAAAGGGCGCCCAACTCCTTGAAAAGGGTGCTCAACTCATTGAAAGGTGCTCAACTCTTTGAAAAGGGTTCTCAACTCCTTGAAAAAGGTGCTCAACTCCTTGAAAAGGGTGCTCAACTACTTGAAAAGGGTGCTCAACTCCTAGAAAAGGGTGCTCAACACCTTGAAAAGGGTGCTCAACTACTTGAAAAGGGTGCTCAACTCCTTGAAAATGGTGCTCAACTCCTTGAAAAGGACGCTCAACTCCTTGGAAAGGGTGCTCAACTCTTCGAAAAGGGTGCTCAACTCCTTGAAAAGTGTGCTCAACTACTTGAAAAGGGTGCTCAACTCCTTGAAAAGGGTGCTAAACTCCTTGAAAAGGGTGCTGAACTCCTTGAAAAGGGTGCTCAACTCCTTGAAAAGGGTGCTCAACTCCCTGCAAAGGGTGCTCAACTCCTTGAAAAGGGTGCTCAACTCCTTGAAATTGGTGCTCAACTCTCAAAAAAAGGGTGCTCAACTCTCTGCAAATGATACTCAACTCTTTGAAAAATGGTGCTCAACTCCCTGGAAATGGTGCTCAACTCCCTGAAAAGGGTGCTCAACTCCCTGAAAATGGTGCTCAACTCCCTGAAAAGGGCGCTCAACCCCTTAAAAAGGGTGCTCAACTCCTTGAAAAGGGTGCTCAACTCCCTGAAAAGGGTTCTCAACTCCTTGAAAAAGGTGCTCAACTCCTTGAAAAAGGTGCTCAACTCCTTGAAAATGGTTCTCAACTCCTTGAAAAATGTGCTCAACTCCTTGAAAAAGATGCTCAACTCCTTGAAAAGGGTGCTCAACTCCTTGAAAAGGGTGCTTAACTCCTTGAAAAAGGGTGCTCAACTCCTTGAAAAAGGGTGCTCAACTCCTTGAAAAGTGAGGTCAACTCCTTGAGAAGGGTGCTCAACTCTTTGAAATGGGTGCTCAACTCTCTGAAAATGGTGCTCAACTCCCTGAAAAATGGTGCTCAACTCCCTGAAAATAGTGCTCAACTCCCTGAAAAGGGTGCTCAACTCTCTGAAAATAGTGCTCAACTCCCTGAAAAATGGTGCTCAACTCCATGAAAATAGAACTCAACTCCCTGAAATGGGTGCTCAACTCTCTGAAATTGGTGCTCAACTCCCTGAAAAATGGTGCTCAACTCCCTGAAAATGGTGCTCAACTCCCTGAAAAGGGTTCTCAACTCCCTGAAAAGGGTTCTAAACTCCCTGAAAAGGGTGCTCAACTCCTTGAAAAGGGTGCTCAACTCCTTGAAAAGGGTGCTCAACTCCCTGCAAAGGGTGCTCAACTCCTTGAAAAGGGTTCTCAACTCCTTGAAATTGGTGCTCAACTCTCAAAAAAAGGGTGCTCAACTCTTTGCAAATGATACTCACCTCTTTGAAAAATGGTGCTCAACTCCCTGGAAATGGTGCTCAACTCCCTGAAAAGGGTGCTCAACTCCCTGAAAATGGTGCTCAACTCCCTGAAAAGGGTGCTCAACCCCTTGAAAAGGGTGCTCAACTCCTTGAAAAGGGTGCTCAACTCCATGAAAAGGGTGCTCAACTCCTTGAAAAGGTGCTCAACTCCTTGAAAAGGGTGCTCAACTCATTGAAAAGGGTGCTCAACTCCCTGAAAAGGGTGCTCAACTCCTTGAAAACGGTGCTCAGCTCCTTGAAAAGGGTGCTCAACTCTTTGAAAAGGGTGCTGAACTCCTTGAAATGGGTGCTCAACTCCTTGAAAAGGGTACTCAACTCCTTGAAAAGGGCGCCCAACTCCTTGAAAAGGGTGCTCAACTCATTGAAAAGGTGCTCAACTCTTTGAAAAGGGTGCTCAACTCCTTGAAAAAGGTGCTCAACTCCTTGAAAAGGGTGCTCAACTACTTGAAAAGGGTGCTCAACTCCTAGTAAATGGTGCTCAACTCCTTGAAAAGGGTGCTCAACTACTTGAAAAGGGTACTCAACTCCTTGAAAATGGTGCTCAACTCCTTGAAAAGGACGCTCAACTCCTTGGAAAGGGTGCTCAACTCTTCGAAAAGGGTGCTCAACTCCTTGAAAAGGGTGCTCAACTACTTGAAAAGGGTGCTCAACTCCTTGAAAAGGGTGCTCAACTCCTTGAAAAGGGTGCTGAACTCCTTGAAAAGGGTGCTCAACTCCTTGAAAAGGGTGCTCAACTCCCTGCAAAGGGTGCTCAACTCCTTGAAAAGGGTGCTCAACTCCTTGAAATTGGTGCTCAACTCTCAAAAAAAGGGTGCTCAACTCTCTGCAAATGATACTCAACTCTTTGAAAAATGGTGCTCAACTCCCTGGAAATGGTGCTCAACTCCCTGAAAAGGGTGCTCAACTCCCTGAAAATGGTGCTCAACTCCCTGAAAAGGGTGCTCAACCCCTTGAAAAGGGTGCTCAACTCCTTGAAAAGGGTGCTCAACTCCCTGAAAAGGGTGCTCAACTCCTTGAAAAGGTGCTCAACTCCTTGAAAAGGGTGCTCAACTCATTGAAAAGGGTGCTCAACTCCCTGAAAAGGGTGCTCAACTCCTTGAAAACGGTGCTCAGCTTCTTGAAAAGGGTGCTCAAATCCTTGAAAATGGTGAACAACTCCCTGAAAAGTGTGCTCAACACCCTTAAAAAAAAAGCTCAACTCTCTGGAAAGGGTTCTCAACTCCCTGAAAAGGGTTCTCAACTCCCTGAAAAAGGTGCTCAACTTTTTGAAAAGGGTGCTCAAATCCTTGAAAAGGGTGCTCAACTCCCTGAAAAGGGTGCTCAACTCCTTGATAAGGGTGCTCGACTACCTGAAAATGGTGCTCAACTCCTTGAAAATGGTGCACAACTCCCTGAAAAGGGTGAAAACTCTCTGAAAATGGTGCTCAACTCCCTGAAAATGGTGCTCAACTCCCTGAAAAGGGTGCTCAACCCCTTGAAAAGGGTGCTCAACTCCTTGAAAAGGGTGCTCAACTCTCTGAAAAGGGTGCTCAACTCTTTGAAAAGGTGCTCAACTCCTTGAAAAGGGTGCTCAACTCATTGAAAAGGGTGCTCAACTCCCTGAAAAGGGTGCTCAACTCCTTGAAAACGGTGCTCAGCTTCTTGAAAAGGGTGCTCAAATCCTTGAAAATGGTGAACAACTCCCTGAAAAGTGTGCTCAACACCCTTAAAAAAAAAGCTCAACTCTCTGGAAAGGGTTCTCAACTCCCTGAAAAGGGTTCTCAACTCCCTGAAAAAGGTGCTCAACTTTTTGAAAAGGGTGCTCAAATCCTTGAAAAGGGTGCTCAACTCCCTGAAAAGGGTGCTCAACTCCTTGATAAGGGTGCTCAACTACCTGAAAATGGTGCTCAACTCCTTGAAAATGGTGCACAACTCCCTGAAAAGGGTGAAAACTCTCTGAAAATGGTGCTCAACTCCCTGAAAAATAGTGCTCAACACCCTGGAAATGGTGCTCAACTTCCTGAAAAAGGTGCTCAACTCCCTGAAAATGGTGCTCAACTCCCCGAAAAATGTGCACAACTCATTGAAAAGGGTGCTCAACTCCCTGAAATGGGTTCTCAACTCCCTGAAAATGGTGCTCAACTCCCTGAAAAGGGTTTTCAACTCCCTGAAAAGGGTTCTCAACTCCATGAAAAGGGTGCTCAACTCCTTGAAAAGGGTGCTCAACTCCTTGAAAAGGATGCTCAACTCCCTGAAAAGGGTGCTTAACTCCTTGAAAAGGGTGCTCAACTCCTTGAAAATGAGGCTCAACTCCTTGAAAAAGGTGCTCAACTCCCTGAAAAGGGTGCTCAACTACTTGAAAAGGGTGCTCAACTCCTTGAAAAGGGTGCTCAACTCCTTGAAAAGGGTGCTGAACTCCTTGAAAAGGGTGCTCAACTCCCTGAAAAGGGTGCTCAACTCCTTGAAAAGGGTGCTCAACTCCTTGAAAGGGTGCTCAACTCCTTGAAAAGGGTGCTCAACTCCTTGAAAAGGGTGCTCAACTCCTTGAAAAGGGTGCTCAAGTCCTTAAAAAGGGTGCTCAACTTGAAAAGGGTGCTCAACTCCTTGAAAAGGGTGCTCAACTCCTTGAAAAGGGTGCTCAACTCCTTGAAAAGGGTGTTCAACTCCCTGAAAATGGTGCTCAACTCCTTGAAAAGGGTGCTCAACTTTTTGAAAAGTGTGCTCAACTCCTAGAAAAGGGTGCTCAACTCCTTGAAAACGGTGCTCTACTCCTTGAAAGTGGTGCTAAAATCCATGAAAATGGTGCTCAACTCCATGAAAAGGGTGCTCAACTCCTTGAAAAGGGTGCTCAACTCCTTGATAAGGGTGCTCAACTCCTTGAAAAGGGTGCTCAACTCCTTGAAAAGCGTGCTCAAATCCTTGAAAAGTGTGCTCAACTCCTTGAAAAAGCTGCTCAACTCCTTGAAAAGGGTGCTTAAACCTATGAAAAGGGTGCTCAACTCCTTGAAAAGGGTGCTCAACTCCTTGAATAGGGAGCTCAACTCCTTGAAAAGGGTGCTCAACTCCTTGAAAAGGGTGCTCAACTCTTTAAAAAGGGTGCTCAACTTGAAAAGGGTGCTCAACTCCTTGAAAAGGGTGCTCAACTCCTTGAAAAGGGTGCTCAACTCCTTGAAAAGGGTGCTCAACTCCTTGAAAAGGGTGCTCAACTCCTTGAAAAGGGTGCTCAACTCCTTGAAAAGGGGTGCTCAACTCCTTGAAAAAGGTGCTCAACTCCTTGAAAAAGATGCTCAACTCCTTGAAAAGGGTGCTCAACTCCTTGAAAAGGGCGTTCAACTCCCTGGAAATGGTGCTCAACTACTTCATAAGGGTGCTCAACTACCTGAAATGGGTGCTCAACTCCTTGAAAATGGTGCACAACTCCCTGAAAAGTGTGCTCAACACCCTGAAAAAAAAGCTCAACTCTCTGGAAAAGGTTCTCAACTCCCTGAAAAGGGTTCTCAACTCCCTGAAAAAGGTGCTCAACTTGTTGAAAAGGGTGCTTAAATCCTTGAAAAGGGTGCTCAACTCCCTGAAAAGGGTGCTCAACTCCTTGATAAGGGTGCTCAACTACCTGAAAAGGGTGCTCAACTCCTTGAAAATGGTGCACAACTCCCTGAAAAGGGTGAAAACTCTCAGAAAATGGTGCTCAACTCCCTGGAAATGGTGCTCAACTCCCTGAAAAAGGTGCTCAACTCCCTGAAAATGGTGCTCAACTCCCTGAAAAATGTGCTCAACTCATTGAAAAGGGTGCTCAACTCCCTGAAATGGGTTCTCAACTCCCTGAAAATGGTGCTCAACTCCCTGAAAAGGGTTCTCAACTCCCTGAAAAGGGTTCTCAACTCCATGAAAAGGGTGCTCAACTCCTTGAAAAGGATGCTCAACTCCTTGAAAAGGATGCTCAACTCCCTGAAAAGGGTGCTTAACTCTTTGAAAAGGGTGCTCAACTCCTTGAAAAAGGGGCTCAACTCCTTGAAAAAGGTGCTCAACTCCCTGAAAAGGTTGCTCAACTACTTGAAAAAGGTGCTCAACTCCTTGAAAAGGGTGCTCAACTCCTTGAAAAGGGTGCTGAACTCCTTGAGAAGGGTGCTCAACTCCTTGAAAAGGGTGCTCAACTCCTTGACAAGGGTGCTGAACTCCTTGAAAAGGGTGCTCAACCCCTTGAAGTGGGCGCTCAACTCCATGAAAAGGGTGCTCAACTCCTTGAAAATGGTGCTCAACTCCTTGAAAAAGGTGCTCAACTCCTTGAAAAGGGTGCTCAACTCCTTGAAAAGGGTGCTCAACTCCTTGAAAAGGGTGTTCAACTCCTTGACAAGGGTGCTCAACTCCTTGAAAAGGGTGCTCAACTCCTTGAAAAACGTGCTCAACTTCTTGAAACGGGTGCTCAACTCCTTGAAAAGGGTGCTCAACTCCTTGAAAAGGGTGCTCAACTCCTTGAATAGGGTGCTCAACTCCTTGAAAAGGGTGCTCAACTCCTTGAAAAGGGTTCTCAACTCCTTGAAAAAGGGTGCTCAACTCCTTGAAAAGGATGCTCAACACCTTGAAAATCGTGCTCAACTCTTTGAAAAGGGTGCTCAACTCCTTGAAAAGGGTGCTCAACTTCTTGACAAGGGTGCTCAACTCCCTGAAAAGGGTGCTCAACTCCTTGAAAAGGATGCTCAACTCCCTGAAAAGGGTGCTTAACTCCTTGAAAAGGGTGCTCAACTCCTTGAAAAGGAGGCTCAACTCCCTGAAAAGGGTGCTCAACTCCTTGAAAAGTGTGCTCAACTCCTTGAAAAGGGTGCTCAACTCCTTGAAAAGGGTGCTCAACTTCTTGAAAATGGTGCTCAACTCCTTGAAAAGGGTGCTCAACTCCTTGAAAAGTGTGCTCAACTCCTTGAAAAGGGTGCTCAACTCCTTAAAAAGGGTGCTCAACTCCTTGAAAAGGGTGCTCAACTCCTTGAAATTGGTGCTCAACTCTCAAAAAAAGGGGTGCTCAACTCTCTGCAAATGATATGATACTACACTCTTTGAAAAATGGTGCTCAACTCCCTGGAAATGGTGCTCAACTCCCTGAAAAGGGTGCTCAACTCCCTGAGAATGGTGCTCAACTCCCTGAAAAGGGTGCTCAACCCTTGAAAAGGGTGCTCAACTCCTTGAAAAGGGTGCTCAACTCCCTGAAAAGGGTAATCAAATCCTTGAAAAGGTGCTCAACTCCTTGAAAAGGGTGCTCAACTCATTGAAAAGGGTGCTCAACTCCCTGAAAAGGGTGCTCAACTCCTTGAAAACGGTGCTCAGCTCCTTGAAAAGGGTGCTCAACTCTTTGAAAAGGGTGCTGAACTCCTTGAAATGGGTGCTCAACTTCTTGAAAAGGGTACTCAACTCCTTGAAAAGGGCGCCCAACTCCTTGAAAAGGGTGCTCAACTCATTGAAAGGTGCTCAACTCTTTGAAAAGGGTTCTCAACTCCTTGAAAAAGGTGCTCAACTCCTTGAAAAGGGTGCTCAACTACTTGAAAAGGGTGCTCAACTCCTAGAAAAGGGTGCTCAACACCTTGAAAAGGGTGCTCAACTACTTGAAAAGGGTGCTCAACTCCTTGAAAATGGTGCTCAACTCCTTGAAAAGGACGCTCAACTCCTTGGAAAGGGTGCTCAACTCTTCGAAAAGGGTGCTCAACTCCTTGAAAAGTGTGCTCAACTACTTGAAAAGGGTGCTCAACTCCTTGAAAAGGGTGCTAAACTCCTTGAAAAGGGTGCTGAACTCCTTGAAAAGGGTGCTCAACTCCTTGAAAAGGATGCTCAACTCCCTGCAAAGGGTGCTCAACTCCTTGAAAAGGGTGCTCAACTCCTTTAAATTGGTGCTCAACTCTCAAAAAAAGGGTGCTCAACTCTCTGCAAATGATACTCAACTCTTTGAAAAATGGTGCTCAACTCCCTGGAAATGGTGCTCAACTCCCTGAAAAGGGTGCTCAACTCCCTGAAAATGGTGCTCAACTCCCTGAAAAGGGTGCTCAACCCCTTAAAAAGGGTGCTCAACTCCTTGAAAAGGGTGCTCAACTCCTTGAAAAGGGTTCTCAACTCCTTGAAAAAGGTGCTCAACTCCTTGAAAAAGGTGCTCAACTCCTTGAAAAGGGTTCTCAACTCCTTGAAAAATGTGCTCAACTCCTTGAAAAAGATGCTCAACTCCTTGAAAAGGGTGCTCAACTCCTTGAAAAGGGTGCTTAACTCCTTGAAAAAGGGTGCTCAACTCCTTGAAAAAGGGTGCTCAACTCCTTGAAAAGTGAGGTCAACTCCTTGAGAAGGGTGCTCAACTCTTTGAAATGGGTGCTCAACTCTCTGAAAATGGTGCTCAACTCCCTGAAAAATGGTGCTCAACTCCCTGAAAATAGTGCTCAACTCCCTGAAAAGGGTGCTCAACTCTCTGAAAATAGTGCTCAACTCCCTGAAAAATGGTGCTCAACTCCATGAAAATAGAACTCAACTCCCTGAAATGGGTGCTCAACTCTCTGAAATTGGTGCTCAACTCCCTGAAAAATGGTGCTCAACTCCCTGAAAATGGTGCTCAACTCCCTGAAAAGGGTTCTCAACTCCCTGAACAGGGTTCTAAACTCCCTGAAAAGGGTGCTCAACTCCTTGAAAAGGGTGCTCAACTCCTTGAAAAGGGTGCTCAACTCCCTGCAAAGGGTGCTCAACTCCTTGAAAAGGGTTCTCAACTCCTTGAAATTGGTGCTCAACTCTCAAAAAAAGGGTGCTCAACTCTTTGCAAATGATACTCACCTCTTTGAAAAATGGTGCTCAACTCCCTGGAAATGGTGCTCAACTCCCTGAAAAGGGTGCTCAACTCCCTGAAAATGGTGCTCAACTCCCTGAAAAGGGTGCTCAACCCCTTGAAAAGGGTGCTCAACTCCTTGAAAAGGGTGCTCAACTCCATGAAAAGGGTGCTCAACTCCTTGAAAAGGTGCTCAACTCCTTGAAAAGGGTGCTCAACTCATTGAAAAGGGTGCTCAACTCCCTGAAAAGGGTGCTCAACTCCTTGAAAACGGTGCTCAGCTCCTTGAAAAGGGTGCTCAACTCTTTGAAAAGGGTGCTGAACTCATTGAAATGGGTGCTCAACTCCTTGAAAAGGGTACTCAACTCCTTGAAAAGGGCGCCCAACTCCTTGAAAAGGGTGCTCAACTCATTGAAAAGGTGCTCAACTCTTTGAAAAGGGTGCTCAACTCCTTGAAAAAGGTGCTCAACTCCTTGAAAAGGGTGCTCAACTACTTGAAAAGGGTGCTCAACTCCTAGTAAATGGTGCTCAACTCCTTGAAAAGGGTGCTCAACTACTTGAAAAGGGTACTCAACTCCTTGAAAATGGTGCTCAACTCCTTGAAAAGGACGCTCAACTCCTTGGAAAGGGTGCTCAACTCTTCGAAAAGGGTGCTCAACTCCTTGAAAAGGGTGCTCAACTACTTGAAAAGGGTGCTCAACTCCTTGAAAAGGGTGCTCAACTCCTTGAAAAGGGTGCTGAACTCCTTGAAAAGGGTGCTCAACTCCTTGAAAAGGGTGCTCAACTCCCTGCAAAGGGTGCTCAACTCCTTGAAAAGGGTGCTCAACTCCTTGAAATTGGTGCTCAACTCTCAAAAAAAGGGTGCTCAACTCTCTGCAAATGATACTCAACTCTTTGAAAAATGGTGCTCAACTCCCTGGAAATGGTGCTCAACTCCCTGAAAAGGGTGCTCAACTCCCTGAAAATGGTGCTCAACTCCCTGAAAAGGGTGCTCAACACCTTGAAAAGGGTGCTCAACTCCTTGAAAAGGGTGCTCAACTCCCTGAAAAGGGTGCTCAACTCCTTGAAAAGGTGCTCAACTCCTTGAAAAGGGTGCTCAACTCATTGAAAAGGGTGCTCAACTCCCTGAAAAGGGTGCTCAACTCCTTGAAAACGGTGCTCAGCTTCTTGAAAAGGGTGCTCAACTCTTTGAAAAGGGTGCTGAACTCCTTGAAATGGGTGCTCAACTCCTTGAAAAGGGTGCTCAACTCATTGAAAAAGGTGCTCAACTCCCTGAAAAGGGTGCTCAACTCCTTGAAAACGGTGCTCAGCTCCTTGAAAAGGGTGCTCAACTCTTTGAAAAGGGTGCTGAACTCCTTGAAATGGGTGCTCAACTCCTTGAAAAGGGTACTCAACTCCTTGAAAAGGGCGCCCAACTCCTTGAAAAGGGTGCTCAACTCATTGAAAAGGTGCTCAACTCTTTGAAAAGGGTGCTCAACTCCTTGAAAAAGGTGCTCAACTCCTTGAAAAGGGTGCTCAACTACTTGAAAAGGGTGCTCAACTCCTAGAAAAGGGTGCTCAACTCCTTGAAAAGGGTGCTCAACTACTTGAAAAGGGTGCTCAACTCCTTGAAAATGGTGCTCAACTCCTTGAAAAGGACGCTCAACTCCTTGGAAAGGGTGCTCAACTCTTCGAAAAGGGTGCTCAACTCCTTGAAAAGGGTGCTCAACTACTTGAAAAGGGTGCTCAACTCCTTGAAAAGGGTGCTCAACTCCTTGAAAAGGGTGCTGAACTCCTTGAAAAGGGTGCTCAACTCCTTGAAAAGGGTGCTCAACTCCCTGCAGAGGGTGCTCAACTCCTTGAAAAGGGTGCTCAACTCCTTGAAATTGGTGCTCAACTCTCAAAAAAAGGGTGCTCAACTCTCTGCAAATGATACTCAACTCTTTGAAAAATGGTGCTCAACTCCCTGGAAATGGTGCTCAATTCCCTGAAAAGGGTGCTCAACTCCTTGAAAAGGGTGCTCAAGTCCTTAAAAAGGGTGCTCAACTTGAAAAGGGTGCTCAACTCCTTGAAAAGGGTGCTCAATTCCTTAAAAATTGTGCTCAACTTGAAAAGGGTGCTCAACTCCTTGAAAAGGGTGCTCAACTCCTTGAAAAGGGTGCTCAACTCCTTGAAAAGGGTGCTCAACTCCTTGAAAAGGGTGCTCAACTCCTTGAAAAGGGTGTTCAACTCCCTGAAAATGGTGCTCAACTCCTTGAAAAGGGTGCTCAACTCCTTGAAAAGTGTGCTCAACTCCTTGAAAAGGGTGCTCAACTCCTTAAAAAGGGTGCTCAACTCCTTGAAAAGGGTTCTCAACTTCTTGAAAAAGGTTCTCAACTCCTTGAAAAGGGTGCTCAACTCCTTGAAAAGGGTGCTCAACTCCTTGAAAAGGATGCTCAACTCCTTGAAAAGGGTGCTCAACTCCTTGAAAAGGGTGCTCAACTCCTTGAAAAAGGGTGCTCAACTCCTTGAAAAGGGTGCTCAACTCCTTGTAAAGGGTGCTCAACTCCTCGAAAAGGGTGCTCAACTCCTTGAAAAGGGTGCTCAACTCCCTGAAAAGGATGCTCAACTCCTTGAAAAGGGTGCTCAACTCCTTGAAAAGGGTGCTCAACTCCTTGAAAAGAGTGCTCAACTCCTTGAAAAAGGGTGCTCAACTCCTTGAAAAGGGCGCTCAACTCCTTGAAAAGGATGCTCAAATCCTTGGAAAGGGTGCTCAACTCCTTGAACAGGGTGCTCAACTCCTTGAAAAGGGTGCTCAACTCCTTGAAAAGGGTGCTCAACTCCTTGACAAGGGTGCTCAACTCCTTGAAAAGGGTGCTCAACTCCTTGAAAAGGGTGCTCAACTCTTTGAATAGGGTGCTCAACTCCTTGAAAAGGGTGCTCAACTTCTTGAAGCGGGTGCTCAACTCCTTGAAAAGGGTGCTCAACTCCTTGAAAAGGGTGCTCAACTTCATGAAACGGGTGCTCAACTCCTTGAAAAGGGTGCTCAACTTCTTGAAAAGGGTTCTCAACTCCTTGAAAAAGGTGCTCAACTACTTGAAAAAGGTGCTCAACTCCTTGAAAAGGGTTCTCAACTCTTTGAAAAATGTGCTCAACTCCTTGAAAAAGATGCTCAACTCCTTGAAAAGGGTGCTCAACTCCTTGAAAAGGGTGCTTAACTCCTTGAAAAAGGGTGCTCAACTCCTTGAAAAAGGGTGCTCAACTCCTTGAAAAGTGAGGTCAACTCCTTGGGAAGGGTGCTCAACTCTTTGATATGGGTGCTCAACTCTCTGAAAATGGTGCTCAACTCCCTGAAAAATGGTGCTCAACTCCCTGAAAATAGTGCTCAACTCCCTGAAAAGGGTGCTCAACTCTCTGAAAATAGTGCTCAACTCCCTGAAAAATGGTGCTCAACTCCCTGAAAATAGAACTCAACTCCCTGAAATGGGTGCTCAACTCTCTGAAATTGGTGCTCAACTCCCTGAAAAATGGTGCTCAACTCCCTGAAAATGGTGCTCAACTCCCTGAAAAGGGTGCTCAACTCCCTGAAAAGGGTGCTCAACTCCCTGAAAAGGGTTCTCAACTCCCTGAAAAGGGTTCTAAACTCCCTGAAAAGGGTGCTCAACTCCTTGAAAAGGGTGCTCAACTCCTTGAAAAGGGTGCTCAACTCCCTGCAAAGGGTGCTCAACTCCTTGAAAAGGGTGCTCAACTCCTTGAAATTGGTGCTCAACTCTCAAAAAATGGGTGCTCAACTCTCTGCAAATGATACTCAACTCTTTGAAAAATGGTGCTCAACTCCCTGGAAATGGTGCTCAACTCCCTGAAAAGGGTGCTCAACTCCCTGAAAATGGTGCTCAACTCCCTGAAAAGGGTGCTCAACCCCTTGAAAAGGGTGCTCAACTCCTTGAAAAGGGTGCTCAACTCCCTGAAAAGGGTGCTCAACTCCTTGAAAAGGTGCTCAACTCCTTGAAAAGGGTGCTCAACTCATTGAAAAGGGTGCTCAACTCCCTGAAAAAGGTGCTCAACTCCTTGAAAACGGTGCTCAGCTCCTTGAAATGGGTGCTCAACTCTTTGAAAAGGGTGCTGAACTCCTTGAAATGGGTGCTCAACTCCTTGAAAAGGGTACTCAACTCCTTGAAAAGGGCGCCCAACTCCTTGAAAAGGGTGCTCAACTCATTGAAAAGGTGCTCAACTCTTTGAAAAGGGTGCTCAACTCCTTGAAAAAGCTGCTCAACTCCTTGAAAAGGGTGCTCAACTTCTTGAAAAGGGTGCTCAACTCCTAGAAAAGGGTGCTCAACTCCTTGAAAAGGGTGCTCAACTACTTGAAAAGGGTGCTCAACTCCTTGAAAATGGTGCTCAACTCCTTGAAAAGGACGCTCAACTCCTTGGAAAGGGTGCTCAACTCTTCGAAAAGGGTGCTCAACTCCTTGAAAAGGGTGCTCAACTACTTGAAAAGGGTGCTCAACTCCTTGAAAAGGGTGCTCAACTCCTTGAAAAGGGTGCTCAAGTCCTTAAAAAGGGTGCTCAACTTGAAAAGGGTGCTAAACTCCTTGAAAAGGGTGCTCAATTCCTTAAAAATTGTGCTCAACTCTAAAAGGGTGCTCAACTCCTTGAAAAGGGTGCTCAACTCCTTGAAAAGGGTGCTCAACTCCTTGAAAAGGGTGCTCAACTCCTTGAAAAAGGTGCTCAACTCCTTGAAAAGGGTGTTCAACTCCCTGAAAATGGTGCTCAACTCCTTGAAAAGGGTGCTCAACTTTTTGAAAAGTGTGCTCAACTCCTAGAAAAGGGTGCTCAACTCCTTGAAAACGGTGCTCAACTCCTTGAAAGTGGTGCTAAAATCTCTGAAAATGGTGCTCAACTCCATGAAAAGGGTGCTCAACTCCTTGAAAAGGGTGCTCAACTCCTTGAAAAGGGTGCTCAACTCCTTGAAAAGGGGGCTCAACTCCTTGAAAAGCGTGCTCAAATCCTTGAAAAGTGTGCTCAACTCCTTGAAAAAGGTGCTCAACTCCTTGAAAAGGGTGCTTAAACCCTTGAAAAGGGTGCTCAACTCCTTGAAAAGGGTGCTCAACTCCTTGAATAGGGAGCTCAACTCCTTGAAAAGGGTGCTCAATTCCTTGAAAAGGGTGCTCAACTCTTTAAAAAGGGTGCTCAACTTGAAAAGGGTGCTCAACTCCTTGAAAAAGGTGCTCAACTCCTTGAAAAGGGTGCTCAACTCCTTGAAAAGGGTGCTCAACTCCTTGAAAAGGGTGCTCAACTCCTTGAAAAGGGTGCTCAACTCCTTGAAAAGGGTGCTCAACTCCTTGACAAGGGTGCTCAACTTGAAAAGGGTCCTCAACTCCTTGAAAAGGGTGCTCAACTCCTTGAAAAGGGTGCTCAACTCCTTGAAAAAGGTGCTCAACTCCTTGAATAGGGTGCTCAACTCCTTGAAAAGGGTGCTCAACTCCATGAAAAGAGTACTCAACTCCTTGAAAAGGGTGCTCAACTCCTTGAAAATGGTGCTAAACTCTCTGAAAATTGTGCTCAACTCCTTGAAAAGGGTGCTCAACTCCTTGAAAAAGGTGCTCAACTCCTTGAAAAGGGTGCTCAACTCCTTGAAAAGGGTGTTCAACTCCTTTAACAGGGTGCTTAACTCCTTGAAAAGGGTGCTCAACTCCTTGAAAAGGGTGCTCAACTCCTTGAAAAGGGCGTTCAACTCCCTAGAAATGGTGCTCAACTCCTTCATAAGGGTGCTCAACTACCTGAAATGGGTGCTCAACTCCTTGAAAATGGTGCACAACTCCCTGAAAAGTGTGCTCAAAACCCTGAAAAAAAAAGCTCAACTCTCTGGAAAGGGTTCTCAACTCCCTGAAAAGGGTTCTCAACTCCCTGAAAAAGGTGCTCAACTTTTTGAAAAGGGTGCTCAAATCCTTGAAAAGGGTGCTCAACTCCCTGAAAAGGGTGCTCAACTCCTAGAAAAGGGTGCTCAACTCCTTGAAAAGGGTGCTCAACTCCTTGAAAAGGGTGCTCAACTCCTTGAAAAGGGTGCTCAAGTCCTTAAAAAGGGTGCTCAACTTGAAAAGGGTGCTCAACTCCTTGAAAAGGGTGCTCAATTCCTTAAAAATTGTGCTCAACTCCTTGAAAAGGGTGCTCAACTTCTTGAAAAGAGTGCTCAACTCCTTGAAAAGGGTGCTCAACTCCTTGAAAAGGGTGCTCAACTCCTTGAAAAGGGTGCTCAACTCCTTGAAAAGATTGTTCAACTCCCTGAAAATGGTGCTCAACTCCTTGAAAAGGGTGCTCAACTTTTTGAAAAGTGTGCTCAACTCCTATAAAAGGGTGCTCAACTCCTTGAAAACGGTGCTCAACTCCTTGAAAGTGGTGCTAAAATCTCTGATAATGGTGCTCAACTCGTTGAAAAGGGTGCTCAACTTCTTGAAAAGGGTGCTCAACTCCTTGAAAAGGGTGCTCAACTCCTTGAAAAGTGTGCTCAACTTCTTGAAAAGGGTGCTCAACTCCTTGAAAAGGGTGCTCAACTTCTTGAAAATGGTGCTCAACTCCTTGAAATGGGTGCTCAACTCCTTGAAAAGTGTGCTCAACTCCTTGAAAAGGGTGCTCAACTCCTTAAAACGGGTGCTCAACTCCTTGAAAAGGGTTCTCAACTTCTTGAAAAAGGTTCTCAACTCCTTGAAAAGGGTGCTCAACTCCTTGAAAAGGGTGCTCAACTCCTTGAAAAGGATGCTCAACTCCTTGAAAAGGGTGCTCAACTCCTTGAAAAGGGTGCTCAACTCCTTGAAAAAGAGTGCTCAACTCCTTGAAAAGGGTGCTCAACTCCTTGTAAAGGGTGCTCAACTCCTCGAAAAGGGTGCTCAACTCCTTGAAAAGGGTGCTCAACTCCCTGAAAAAGATGCTCAACTCCTTGAAAAAGGATGCTCAACTCCTTGAAAAGGGTGCTCAACTCCTTGAAAAGGGTGCTCAACTCTTTGAAAAGGGTGCTCAACTCCTTGAAAAGGGTGCTCAACTTCTTGAAACGGGTGCTCAACTCCTTGAAAAAGGTGCTCAACTCCTTGAAATGGGTGCTCAACTCCTTGAAAAGGGTGCTCAACTCCTTGAAAAGGATGCTCAACTCCTTGACAAGGGTGCTCAACTCCTTGAAAAGGGTGCTAAACTCCTTGAAAAAGGGTGCTAAATTCCTTGAAAAGGGTGCTCAACTCCTTGTAAAGGGTGCTCAACTCCTTGAATAGGGTGCTCAACTCCTTGAAAAGGGTGCTCAACTCCTTGATAAGGGTGCTCAACTCCCTGAAAAGGGTGCTCAACTCCTTGAAAAGGTGGCTCAACTCCTTGAAAAGGGTGCTCAACTCCTTGAAAAGGGTGCTCAACTCATTGAAAAGGGTGCTCAACTCCTTGAAAAGAGTGCTCAATTCCTTGAAAAGCGTGCTCAACTCCTTGAAAAGAGTGCTCAACTCTCTGGAAATTGTGCTCAACACCTTGAAATGGGTGCTCAACTCCTTGAAAAGGGTGCACAACTCCTTAAAAAGGGTGCTCAACTCCATGAAGAGGGTGATCAACTTCTAGAAACGGGTGCTCAACTCCTTGAAAAGGGTGCTCAACTCCTTGAAAAGGGTGCTCAACTCCTTGAAAAGGGTGCTCAACTCCTTGAAAAGGGTGCTCAACTCCTTGAAAAGGGTTCTCAACTCCTTGAAAAAGGTGCTCAACTCCTTGAAAAGGGTTCTCAACTCCTTGAAAAATGTGCTCAACTCCTTGAAAAGGATGCTCAACTCCTTGAAAAGGGTGCTCAACTCCTTGAAAAGGGTGCTCAACTCCTTGAAAAAGGGTGCTCAACTCCTTGAAAAAGGGTGCTCAACTCCTTGAAAAGTGAGGTCAACTCCTTGAGAAGTGTGCTCAACTCTTTGAAAAGGGTGCTCAACTCTCTGAAAATGGTGCTCAACTCCTTGAAAAGGGTGCTCAACTCTCTGAAAATGGTGCTCAACTCCCTGAAAAATGGTGCTCAACTCCCTGAAAATAGTGCTCAACTCCCTGAAAAGGGTGCTCAACTCTCTGAAAATTGTGCTCAATTCCCTGAAAAATGGTGCTCAGTTCCCTGAAAATAGAACTCAACTCCCTGAAATGGGTGCTCAACTCTCTGAAATTGGTGCTCAACTCCCTGAAAAATGGTGCTCAACTCCCTGAAAATGGTGCTCAACTCCTTGAAAAGGACGCTCAACTCCTTGGAAAGGGTGCTCAACTCTCTGAAAAGGGTGCTCAACTCCTTGAAAAGGGTGCTCAACTACTTGAAAAGGGTGCTCAACTCCTTGAAAAGGGTGCTCAACTCCTTGAAAAGGATGCTGAACTCCTTGAAAAGGGTGCTCAACTCCTTGAAAAGGGTGCTCAACTCCTTGAAAAGGGTGCTCAACTCCTTGAAAAGGGTGCTCAACTCCTTGAAAAGGGTGCTCAACTCCTTGAAAAGGGTGCTCAACTCCTTGAAAAGGGTGCTCAAGTCCTTAAAAAGGGTGCTCAACTTGAAAAGGGTGCTCAACCCCTTGAAAAGGGTGCTCAATTCCTTAAAAATTATGCTCAACTTGAAAAGGGTGCTCAACTCCTTGAAAAGGGTGCTTAACTCCTTGAAAAGGGTGCTCAACTCCTTGAAAAGGGTGCTCAACTCTTTGAAAAGGGTGCTCAACTCCTTGAAAAGGGTGTTCAACTCCCTGAAAATGGTGCTCAACTCCTTGAAAAGGGTGCTCAACTTTTTGAAAAGTGAGCTCAACTCCTAGAAAAGGGTGCTCAACTCCTTGAAAACGGTGCTCAACTCCTTGAAAGTGGTGCTAAAATCTCTGAAAATGGTGCTCAACTCCATGAAAAGGGTGCTGAACTCCTTGAAAAGGGTGCTCAACTCCTTGAAAAGGGTGCTCAACTCCTTGAAAAGGGTGCTCAACTCCTAGAAAAGGGTGCTCAACTCCTTGAAAAGTGTGCTCAACTCCTTGAATAGGGTGCTCAACTCCTTGAAAAGGGTGCTCAACTCCTTGAAAAGGGTGCTCAACTCCTTGAAAAGGGTGCTCAACTTGAAAAGGGTCCTCAACTCCTTGAAAAGGGTGCTCAACTCCTTGAAAAGGGTGCTCAACTCCTTGAAAAAGGTGCTCAACTCCTTGAATAGGGTGCTCAACTCCTTGAAAAGGGTGCTCAACTCCATGAAAAGAGTGCTCAACTCCTTGAAAAGGGTGCTCAACTCCTTGAAAATGGTGCTAAACTCTCTGAAAATTGTGCTCAACTCCTTGAAAAGGGTGCTCAACTCCTTGAAAAAGGTGCTCAACTCCTTGAAAAGGGTGCTCAACTCCTTGAAAAGGGTGTTCAACTCCTTTAACAGGGTGCTTAACTCCTTGAAAAGGGTGCTCAACTCCTTGAAAAGGGTGCTCAACTCCTTGAAAAGGGCGTTCAACTCCCTGGAAATGGTGCTCAACTCCTTCATAAGGGTGCTCAACTACCTGAAATGGGTGCTCAACTCCTTGAAAATGGTGCACAACTCCCTGAAAAGTGTGCTCAACACCCTGAAGAAAAGCTCAACTCTCTGGAAAGGGTTCTCAACTCCCTGAAAAGGGTTCTCAACTCCCTGAAAAAGGTGCTCAACTTTTTGAAAAGGGTGCTCAAATCCTTGAAAAGGGTGCTCAACTCCCTGAAAAGGGTGCTCAACTCCTTGATAAGGGTGCTCAACTACCTGAAAAGGGTGCTCAACTCCTTGAAAATGGTGCACAACTCCCTGAAAAGGGTGAAAACTCTCTGAAAATGGTGCTCAACTCCCTGAAAAATGGTGCTCAACACCCTGGAAATAGTGCTCAACTCCCTGAAAAAGGTGCTCAACTCCCTGAAAATGGTGCTCAACTCCCTGAAAAATGTGCTCAACTCATTGAAAAGGGTGCTCAACTCCCTGAAATGGGTTCTCAACTCCCTGAAAATGGTGCTCAACTCCCTGAAAAGGGTTCTCAACTCCCTGAAAAGGGTTCTCAACTCCATGAACAGGGTGCTCAACTCCTTGAAAAGGGTGCTCAACTCCTTGAAAAGGATGCTCAACTCCCTGAAAAGGGTGCATAACTCCTTGAAAAGGGTGCTCAACTCCTTGAAAAGGGGGCTCAACTCCTTGAAAAAGGTGCTCAACTCCCTGAAAAGGTTGCTCAACTACTTGAAAAGGGTGCTCAACTCCTGGAAAAGGGTGCTCAACTCCTTGAAAAGGGTGCTGAACTCCTTAAAAAGGGTGCTCAACTCCTTGAAAAGGGTGCTCAACTCCTTGACAAGGGTGCTTAACTCCTTGAAAAGGGTGCTCAACCCCTTGAAGTGGGCGCTCAACTCCATGAAAAGGGTGCTCAACTCCTTGAAAATGGTGCTCAACTCCTTGAAAAGGGTGCTCAACTCCTTGAAAAGGGTGCTCAACTCCTTGAAAAGGGTGCTCAACTCCTTGAAAAGGGTGCTCAACTCCTTGACAAGGGTGCTCAACTCCTTGAAAAGGGTGCTCAACTCCTTGAAAAGGGTGCTCAATTTTTTGAAAAGGGTGCTCAACTCCTTGAAAAACGTGCTCAACTTCTTGAAACGGGTGCTCAACTCCTTGAAAAGGGTGCTGAACTCCTTGAAAAGGGTGCTCAACTCCTTGAATAGGGTGCTAAACTCCTTGAAAAGGGTGCTCAACTCCTTGAAAAGGGTTCTCAACTCCTTGAAAAAGGGTGCTCAACTCCTTGAAAAGGGTGCTCAACACCTTGAAAAGGGTGCTCAACTCTTTGAAAAGGGTGCTCAACTCCTTGAAAAGGGTGCTCAACTTCTTGAAAAGGGTGCTCAACTCCTTGAAAAGAATGCTCAACTCCTTGAAAAGTGTGCTCAACT
Source organism: Morinoia aosen (assembly GCA_030386875.1). Classification (NCBI taxonomy): domain Eukaryota; kingdom Metazoa; phylum Arthropoda; class Malacostraca; order Amphipoda; family Talitridae; genus Morinoia; species Morinoia aosen. The sequence continues at coordinate 56,565,733 of CM059574.1, read as the reverse complement.
CCTTGAAAAGGGTGCTCAACTCCTTGAAAAGGGTGCTCAACTTCTTGAAAAGGGTGCTCAACTCCTTGAAAAGGGTGCTCAACTCCTTGAAAAATGTGCTCAACTCCTTGAAAAGGGTGCTCAACTCCTTAAAAAGGGTGCTCAACTCCTTGAAAAGGGTTCTCAACTTCTTGAAAAAGGTTCTCAACTCCTTGAAAAGGGTGCTCAACTTCTTGAAAAGGGTGCTCAACTCCTTGAAAAGGATGCTCAACTCCTTGTAAAGGGTGCTCATCTCCTCGAAAAGGGTGCTCAACTCGTTGAAAAGGGTGCCCAACTCCCTGAAAAGGATGCTCAACTCCTTGAAAAGGGTGCTCAACTCCTTGAAAAGGGTGCTTAACTCCTTGAAAAGGGTGCTCAACTCCTTGAAAAAGGGTGCTCAACTCCTTGAAAAGGGTGCTCAACTCCTTGAAAAGGATGCTCAACTCCTTGAAAAGGGTGCTCAACTCCTTGAACAGGGTGCTCAACTCCTTGAAAAGGGTGCTCAACTCCTTGAAAAGGGTGCTCAACTCCTTGACAAGGGTGCTCAACTCTTTGAAAAGGGTGCTCAACTCCTTGAAAAGGGTGCTCAACTCTTTGAATACGGTGCTCAACTCCTTGAAAAGGGTGCTCAACTTCTTGAAACGGGTGCTCAACTCCTTGAGAAGGGTGCTCAACTCCTTGAAAAGGGTGCTCAACTCCTTGAAAAGGGTGCTCAACTCCTTGAAAAGGGTGCTCAACTCCTTGAAAAGGGTTCTCAACTCCTTGAAAAAGGTGCTCAACTCCTTGAAAAGGGTTCTCAACTCCTTGAATAGGGTGCTCAACTCCTTGAAAAGGATGCTCAACTCCTTGAAAAGGGTGCTCAACTCCTTGAAAAGGTTGCTCAACTCCTTGAAAAAGGGTGCTCAACTCCTTGAAAAAGGGTGCTCAACTCCTTGAAAAGGGTGCTCAACTTCTTGAAACGGGTGCTCAACTCCTTGAAAAAGGTGCTCAACTCCTTGAAAAGGGTGCTCAACTCCTTGAAAAGGGTGCTCAACTCCTTGAAAAGGATGCTCAACTCCTTGACAAGGGTGCTCAACTCCTTGAAAAGGGTGCTCAACTCCTTGAAAAAGGGTGCTCAACTCCTTGAAAAAGGGTGCTCAACTCCTTGAAAAAGGGTGCTAAATTCCTTGAAAAGTGTGCTCAACTTCTTGAAAAGGGTGCTCAACTCCTTGAAAAGGGTGCTCAACTTCTTGAAAATGGTGCTCAACTCCTTGAAAAGGGTGCTCAACTCCTTGAAAAGTGTGCTCAACCCCTTGAAAAAGGTGCTCAACTCCTTAATAAGGGTGCTCAACTCCTTGAAAAGGGTTCTCAACTTCTTGAAAAAGGTTCTCAACTCCTTGAAAAGGGTGCTCAACTCCTTGAAAAGGGTGCTCAACTCCTTGAAAAGGATGCTCAACTCCTTGAAAAGGGTGCTCAACTCCTTGAAAAGGGTGCTCAACTCCTTAAAAAAGAGTGCTCAACTCCTTGAAAAGGGTGCTCAACTCCTTGTAAAGGGTGCTCAACTCCTCGAAAAGGGTGCTCAACTCCTTGAAAAGGGTGCTCAACTCCCTGAAAAGGATGCTCAACTCCTTGAAAAGGGTGCTCAACTCCTTGAAAAGGGTGCTCAACTCCTTGAAAAGAGTGCTCAACTCCTTGATAAAGGTGCTCAACTCCTTGAAAAGGGTGCTCAACTTCTTGAAAAGGGTGCTCAACTCCTTGAAAAGGGTGCTCAACTCCTTGAAAAGGGTGCTCAACTCCTTGAAAAGGGTGCTCAACTCCTTGACAAGGGTGCTCAACTTGAAAAGGGTCCTCAACTCTCTGAAAAGGGTGCTCAACTCCTTGAAAAGGGTGCTCAACTCCTTGAAAAAGGTGCTCAACTCCTTGAATAGGGTGTTCAACTCCTTGAAAAATGTACTCAACTCCATGGAAAGAGTACTCAACTCCTTGAAAAGGGTGCTCAACTCCTTGAAAATGGTGCTAAACTCTCTGAAAATTGTGCTCAACTCCTTGAAAAGGGTGCTCAACTCCTTGAAAAAAGTGCTCAACTCCTTGAAAAGGGTGCTCAACTCCTTGAAAAGGGTGTTCAACTCCTTTAACAGGGTGCTTAACTCCTTGAAAAGGGTGCTCAACTCCTTGAAAAGGGTGCTCAACTCCTTGAAAAGGGCGTTCAACTCCCTAGAAATGGTGCTCAACTCCTTCATAAGGGTGCTCAACTACCTGAAATGGGTGCTCAACTCCTTGAAAATGGTGCACAACTCCCTGAAAAGTGTGCTCAACACCCTGAAAAAAAAGCTCGACTCTCTGGAAAGGGTTTTCAACTCCCTGAAAAGGGTTCTCAACTCCCTGAAAAAGGTGCTCAACTTTTTGAAAAGGGTGCTCAAATCCTTGAAAAGGGTGCTCAACTCCCTGAAAAGGGTGCTCAACTCCTTGATAAGGGTGCTCAACTACCTGAAAAGGGTGCTAAACTCCTTGAAAATGGTGCACAACTCCCTGAAAAGGGTGAAAACTCTCTGAAAATGGTGCTCAACTCCCTGAAAAATGGTGCTCAACACCCTGGAAATGGTGCTCAACTCCCTGAAAAAGGTGCTCAACTCCCTGAAAATGGTGCTCAACTCCCTGAAAAATGTGCTCAACTCATTGAAAAGGGTGCTCAACTCCCTGAAATGGGTTCTTAACTCCCTGAAAATTGTGCTCAACTCCCTGAAAAGGGTTCTCAACTCCCTGAAAAGGGTTCTCAACTCCATGAAAAGGGTGCTCAACTCCTTGAAAAGGGTGCTCAACTCCTTGAAAAGGATGCTCAACTCCCTGAAAAGGGTGCTTAACTCCTTGAAAAGGGTGCTCAACTCCTTGAAAAGGGGGCGCAACTCCTTGAAAAAGGTGCTCAACTCCCTGAAAAGGTTGCTCAACTACTTGAAAAGGGTGCTCAACTCCTTGAAAAGGGTGCTCAACCACTTGAAAAGGGTGCTGAACTCCTTGAAAAGGGTGCTCAACTCTTTGAAACGGGTGCTCAACTCCTTGACAAGGGTGCTGAACTCCTTGAAAAGGGTGCTCAACCCCTTGAAGTGGGCGCTCAACTCCATGAAAAGGGTGCTCAACTCCTTGAAAATGGTGCTCAACTCCTTGAAAAGGGTGCTCAACTCCTTGAAAAGGGTGCTCAACTCCTTGAAAAGGGTGCTCAACTCCTTGAAAAGGGTGCTCAACTCCTTGACAAGGGTGCTCAACTCCTTGAAAAGGGTGCTCAACTCCTTGAAAAGGGTGCTCAACTCCTTGAAAAGGGTGCTCAACTCCTTGAAAAGGGAGCTCAACTCCTTGAATAGGGTGCTCAACTCCTTGAAAAGGGTGCTCAACTCCTTGAAAAGGGTTCTTAACTCCTTGAAAAAGGGTGCTCAACTCCTTGAAAAGGGTGCTCAACACCATGAAAAGGGTGCTCAACTCTTTGAAAAGGGTGCTCAACTCCTTGAAAAGGGTGCTCAACTTCTTGAAAAGGGTGCTCAACTTCTTGAAAAGGGTGCTCAACTCCTTGAAAAGAATGCTCAACTCCTTGAAAAGTGTGCTCAACTCCTTGAAAAGGGTGCTCAACTCCTTGAAAAGGGTGCTCAACTTCTTGAAAAGGTTGCTCAACTCCTTGAAAAGGGTGCTCAACTCCTTGAAAAGTGTGCTCAACTCCTTGAAAAGGGTGCTCAACTCCTTAAAAAGGGTGCTCAACTCCTTGAAAAGGGTTCTCAACTTCTTGAAAAAGGTTCTCAACTCCTTGAAAAAAGTGCTCAACTCCTTGAAAAGGGTGCTCAACTCCTTGAAAAGGATGCTCAACTCCTTGAAAAGGGTGCTCAACTCCTTCAAAAGGGTGCTCAACTCCTTGAAAAAGGGTGCTCAACTCCTTGAAAAGGGTGCTCAACTCCTTGTAAAGGGTGCTCAACTCCTCGAAAAGGGTGCTCAACTCCTTGAAAAGGGTGCTCAACTCCCTGAAAAGGATGCTCAACTCCTTGAAAAGGGTGCTCAACTCCTTGAAAAGGGTGCTGAACTCCTTGAAAAGGGTGCTCAACTCCTTGAAAAAGGGTGCTCAACTCTTTGAAAAGGGTGCTCAACTCCTTGAAAAGGATGCTCAACTCCTTGAAAAGGGTGCTCAACTCCTTGAACAGGGTGCTCAACTCCTTGAAAAGCGTGCTCAACTCCTTGAAAAGAGTGCTCAACTCTCTGGAAATTGTGCTCAACACCTTGAAAAGGGTGCTCAACTCCATGAAGAGGGTGATCAACTTCTAGAAACGGGTGCTCAACTCCTTGAAAAGGGTGCTCAGCTCCTTGAAAAGGGTGCTCAACTCCTTGAAAAGGGTGCTCAACTCCTTAAAAAGGGTGCTCAACTCCATGAAGAGGGTGATCAACTTCTAGAAACGGGTGCTCAACTCCTTGAAAAGGGTGCTCAGCTCCTTGAAAAGGGTGCTCAACTCCTTGAAAAGGGTGCTCAACTCCTTGAAAAGGGTGCTCAACTCCTTGAAAAGGGTGCTCAACTCCTTGAAAAGGGTGCTCAACTCCTTGAAAAGGGTTCTCAACTCCTTGAAAAAGGTGCTCAACTCCTTGAAAAGGGTTCTCAACTCCTTGAATAGGGTGCTCAACTCCTTGAAAAGGATGCTCAACTCCTTGAAAAGGGTGCTCAACTCCTTGAAAAGGTTGCTCAACTCCTTGAAAAAGGGTGCTCAACTCCTTGAAAAAGGGTGCTCAACTCCTTGAAAAGGGTGCTCAACTCCTTGAAAAGGGTGCTCAACTCTTTGAAAAGGGTGCTCAACTCCTTGAAAAGGGTGCTCAACTTCTTGAAACGGGTGCTCAACTCTTTGAAAAGGGTGCTCAACTCCTTGACAAGGGTGCTGAACTCCTTGAAAAGGGTGCTCAACTTCTTGAAAAGGGTGCTCAACTCCTTGAAAAGGATGCTCAACTCCTTGAAAAGGGTGCTCAACTCCTTGAAAAGGGTGCTCAACTCCTCTAAAAAGGGTGCTCAACTCCTTGAAAAGGGTGCTCAACTCCTTGTAAAGGGTGCTCAACTCCTCGAAAAGGGTGCTCAACTCCTTGAAAAGGGTGCTCAACTCCCTGAAAAGGATGCTCAACTCCTTGAAAAGGGTGCTCAACTCCTTGAAAAGGGTGCTTAACTCCTTGAAAAGGGTGCTCAACTCCTTGAAAAAGGGTGCTCAACTCCTTGAAAAGGGTGCTCAACTCCTTGAAAAGGATGCTCAACTCCTTGAAAAGGGTGCTCAACTCCTTGAACAGGGTGCTCAACTCCTTGAAAAGGGAGCTCAACTCCTTGAAAAGGGTGCTCAACTCCTTGACAAGGGTGCTCAACTCCTTGAAAAGGGTGCTCAACTCCTTGAAAAGGGTGCTCAACTCTTTGAATACGGTGCTCAACTCCTTGAAAAGGGTGCTCAACTTCTTGAAACGGGTGCTCAACTCTTTGAGAAGGGTGCTCAACTCCTTGAAAAGGGTGCTCAACTCCTTGAAAAGGGTGCTCAACTCCTTGAAAAGGGTGCTCAACTCCTTGAAAAGGGTTCTCAACTCCTTGAAAAAGGTGCTCAACTCCTTGAAAAGGGTTCTCAACTCCTTGAATAGGGTGCTCAACTCCTTGAAAAGGATGCTCAACTCCTTGAAAAGGGTGCTCAACTCCTTGAAAAGGTTGCTCAACTCCTTGAAAAAGGGTGCTCAACTCCTTGAAATAGGGTGCTCAACTCCTTGAAAAGGGTGCTCAACTCCTTGAAAAGGGTGCTCAACTCTTTGAAAAGGGTGCTCAACTCCTTGAAAAGGGTGCTCAACTTCTTGAAACGGGTGCTCAACTCCTTGAAAAAGGTGCTCAACTCCTTGAAAAGGGTGCTCAACTCCTTGAAAATGTTGCTCAACTCCTTGAAAAGGATGCTCAACTCCTTGACAAGGGTGCTCAACTCCTTGAAAAGGGTGCTCAACTCCTTGAAAAAGGGTGCTCAACTCCTAGAAAAAGGGTGCTAAATTCCTTGAAAAGTGTGCTCAACTTCTTGAAAAGGGTGCTCAACTCCTTGAAAAGGGTGCTCAACTTCTTGAAAATGGTGCTCAACTCCTTGAAAAGGGTGCTCAACTCCTTGAAAAGTGTGCTCAACTCCTTGAAAAGGGTGCTCAACTCCTTAAAAAGGGTGCTCAACTCCTTGAAAAGGGTTCTCAACTTCTTGAAAAAGGTTCTCAACTCCTTGAAAAGGGTGCTCAACTCCTTGAAAAGGGTGCTCAACTCCTTGAAAAGGATGCTCAACTCCTTGAAAAGGGTGCTCAACTCCTTGAAAAGGGTGCTCAACTCCTTGAAAAAGAGTGCTCAACTCCTTGAAAAGGGTGCTCAACTCCTTGTAAAGGGTGCTCAACTCCTCGAAAAGGGTGCTCAACTCCTTGAAAAGGGTGCTCAACTCCCTGAAAAGGATGCTCAACTCCTTGAAAAGGGTGCTCAACTCCTTGAAAAGGGTGCTCAACTCCTTGAAAAGAGTGCTCAACTCCTTGAAAAAGGTGCTCAACTCCTTGAAAAGGGTGCTCAACTCCTTGAAAAGGGTGCTCAACTCCTTGAAAAGGGTGCTCAACTCCTTGAAAAGGGTGCTCAACTCCTTGAAAAGGGTGCTCAACTCCTTGACAAGGGTGCTCAACTTGAAAAGGGTCCTCAACTCCTTGAAAAGGGTGCTCAACTCCTTGAAAAGGGTGCTCAACTCCTTGAAAAAGGTGCTCAACTCCTTGAATAGGGTGTTCAACTCCTTGAAAAATGTACTCAACTCCATGAAAAGAGTACTCAACTCCTTGAAAAGGGTGCTCAACTCCTTGAAAATGGTGCTAAACTCTCTGAAAATTGTGCTCAACTCCTTGAAAAGGGTGCTCAACTCCTTGAAAAAGGTGCTCAACTCCTTGAAAAGGGTGCTCAACTCCTTGAAAAGGGTGTTCAACTCCTTTAACAGGGTGCTTAACTCCTTGAAAAGGGTGCTCAACTCCTTGAAAAGGGTGCTCAACTCCTTGAAAAGGGCGTTCAACTCCCTAGAAATGGTGCTCAACTCCTTCATAAGGGTGCTAAACTACCTGAAATGGGTGCTCAACTCCTTGAAAATGGTGCACAACTCCCTGAAAAGTGTGCTCAACACCCTGAAAAAAAGCTCGACTCTCTGGAAAGGGTTTTCAACTCCCTGAAAAGGGTTCTCAACTCCCTGAAAAAGGTGCTCAACTTTTTGAAAAGGGTGCTCAAATCCTTGAAAAGGGTGCTCAACTCCCTGAAAAGGGTGCTCAACTCCTTGATAAGGGTGCTCAACTACCTGAAAAGGGTGCTAAACTCCTTGAAAATGGTGCACAACTCCCTGAAAAGGGTGAAAACTCTCTGAAAATGGTGCTCAACTCCCTGAAAAATGGTGCTCAACACCCTGGAAATGGTGCTCAACTCCCTGAAAAAGGTGCTCAACTCCCTGAAAATGGTGCTAAACTCCCTGAAAAATGTGCTCAACTCATTGAAAAGGGTGCTCAACTCCCTGAAATGGGTTCTCAACTCCCTGAAAATGGTGCTCAACTCCCTGAAAAGGGTTCTCAACTCCCTGAAAAGGGTTCTCAACTCCATGAAAAGGGTGCTCAACTCCTTGAAAAGGGTGCTCAACTCCTTGAAAAGGATGCTCAACTCCCTGAAAAGGGTGCTTAACTCCTTGAAAAGGGTGCTCAACTCCTTGAAAAGGGGGCTCAACTCCTTGAAAAAGGTGCTCAACTACCTGAAAAGGTTGCTCAACTACTTGAAAAGGGTGCTCAACTCCTTGAAAAGGGTGCTCAACCACCTGAAAAGGGTGCTGAACTCCTTGAAAAGGGTGCTCAACTCTTTGAAAAGGGTGCTCAACTCCTTGACAAGGGTGCTGAACTCCTTGAAAAGGGTGCTCAACCCCTTGAAGTGGGCGCTCAACTCCATGAAAAGGGTGCTCAACTCCTTGAAAATGGTGCTCAACTCCTTGAAAAGGGTGCTCAACTCCTTGAAAAGGGTGCTCAACTCCTTGAAAAGGGTGCTCAACTCCTTGAAAAGGGTGCTCAACTCCATGACAAGGGTGCTCAACTCCTTGAAAAGGGTGCTCAACTCCTTGAAAAGGGTGCTCAACTCCTTGAAAAGGGTGCTCAACTCCTTGAAAAGGGTGCTCAACTCCTTGAATAGGGTGCTCAACTCCTTGAAAAGGGTGCTCAACTCCTTGAAAAGGGTTCTTAACTCCTTGAAAAAGGGTGCTCAACTCCTTGAAAAGGGTGCTCAACACCATGAAAAGGGTGCTCAACTCTTTGAAAAGGGTGCTCAACTCCTTGAAAAGGGTGCTCAACTTCTTGAAAAGGGTGCTCAACTTCTTGAAAAGGGTGCTCAACTCCTTGAAAAGAATGCTCAACTCCTTGAAAAGTGTGCTCAACTCCTTGAAAAGGGTGCTCAACTCCTTGAAAAGGGTGCTCAACTCCTCGAAAAGGGTGCTCAACTCCTTGAAAAGGGTGCTCAACTCCCTGAAAAGGATGCTCAACTCCTTGAAAAGGGTGCTCAACTCCTTGAAAAGGGTGCTCAACTCCTTGAAAAGAGTGCTCAACTCCTTGAAAAAGGTGCTCAACTCCTTGAAAAGGGTGCTCAACTCCTTGAAAAGGGTGCTCAACTCCTTGAAAAGGGTGCTCAACTCCTTGAAAAGGGTGCTCAACTCCTTGAAAAGGGTGCTCAACTCCTTGACAAGGGTGCTCAACTTGAAAAGGAACCTCAACTCCTTGAAAAGGGTGCTCAACTCCTTGAAAAGGGTGCTCAACTCCTTGAAAAAGGTGCTCAACTCCTTGAATAGGGTGTTCAACTCCTTGAAAAATGTACTCAACTCCATGAAAAGAGTACTCAACTCCTTGAAAAGGGTGCTCAACTCCTTGAAAATGGTGCTAAACTCTCTGAAAATTGTGCTCAACTCCTTGAAAAGGGTGCTCAACTCCTTGAAAAAGGTGCTCAACTCCTTGAAAAGGGTGCTCAACTCCTTGAAAAGGGTGTTCAACTCCTTTAACAGGGTGCTTAACTCCTTGAAAAGGGTGCTCAACTCCTTGAAAAGGGTGCTCAACTCCTTGAAAAGGGCGTTCAACTCCCTAGAAATGGTGCTCAACTCCTTCATAAGGGTGCTAAACTACCTGAAATGGGTGCTCAACTCCTTGAAAATGGTGCACAACTCCCTGAAAAGTGTGCTCAACACCCTGAAAAAAAAGCTCGACTCTCTGGAAAGGGTTTTCAACTCCCTGAAAAGGGTTCTCAACTCCCTGAAAAAGGTGCTCAACTTTTTGAAAAGGGTGCTCAAATCCTTGAAAAGGGTGCTCAACTCCCTGAAAAGGGTGCTCAACTCCTTGATAAGGGTGCTCAACTACCTGAAAAGGGTGCTAAACTCCTTGAAAATGGTGCACAACTCCCTGAAAAGGGTGAAAACTCTCTGAAAATGGTGCTCAACTCCCTGAAAAATGGTGCTCAACACCCTGGAAATGGTGCTCAACTCCCTGAAAAAGGTGCTCAACTCCCTGAAAATGGTGCTAAACTCCCTGAAAAATGTGCTCAACTCATTGAAAAGGGTGCTCAACTCCCTGAAATGGGTTCTCAACTCCCTGAAAATGGTGCTCAACTCCCTGAAAAGGGTTCTCAACTCCCTGAAAAGGGTTCTCAACTCCATGAAAAGGGTGCTCAACTCCTTGAAAAGGGTGCTCAACTCCTTGAAAAGGATGCTCAACTCCCTGAAAAGGGTGCTTAACTCCTTGAAAAGGGTGCTCAACTCCTTGAAAAGGGGGCTCAACTCCTTGAAAAAGGTGCTCAACTACCTGAAAAGGTTGCTCAACTACTTGAAAAGGGTGCTCAACTCCTTGAAAAGGGTGCTCAACCACTTGAAAAGGGTGCTGAACTCCTTGAAAAGGGTGCTCAACTCTTTGAAAAGGGTGCTCAACTCCTTGACAAGGGTGCTGAACGCCTTGAAAAGGGTGCTCAACCCCTTGAAGTGGGCGCTCAACTCCATGAAAAGGGTGCTCAACTCCTTGAAAATGGTGCTCAACTCCTTGAAAAGGGTGCTCAACTCCTTGAAAAGGGTGCTCAACTCCTTGAAAAGGGTGCTCAACTCCTTGAAAAGGGTGCTCAACTCCATGACAAGGGTGCTCAACTCCTTGAAAAGGGTGCTCAACTCCTTGAAAAGGGTGCTCAACTCCTTGAAAAGGGTGCTCAACTCCTTGAAAAGGGTGCTCAACTCCTTGAATAGGGTGCTCAACTCCTTGAAAAGGGTGCTCAACTCCTTGAAAAGGGTTCTTAACTCCTTGAAAAAGGGTGCTCAACTCCTTGAAAAGGGTGCTCAACACCATGAAAAGGGTGCTCAACTCTTTGAAAAGGGTGCTCAACTCCTTGAAAAGGGTGCTCAACTTCTTGAAAAGGGTGCTCAACTTCTTGAAAAGGGTGCTCAACTCCTTGAAAAGAATGCTCAACTCCTTGAAAAGTGTGCTCAACTCCTTGAAAAGGGTGCTCAACTCCTTGAAAAGGGTGCTCAACTTCTTGAAAAGGTTGCTCAACTCCTTGAAAAGGGTGCTCAACTCCTTGAAAAGTGTGCTCAACTCCTTGAAAAGGGTGCTCAACTCCTTAAAAAGGGTGCTCAACTCCTTGAAAAGGGTTCTCAACTTCTTGAAAAAGGTTCTCAACTCCTTGAAAAAAGTGCTCAACTCCTTGAAAAGGGTGCTCAACTCCTTGAAAAGGATGCTCAACTCCTTGAAAAGGGTGCTCAACTCCTTGAAAAGGGTGCTCAACTCCTTGAAAAAGGGTGCTCAACTCCTTGAAAAGGGTGCTGAACTCCTTGTAAAGGGTGCTCAACTCCTCGTAAAGGGTGCTCAACTCCTTGAAAAGGGTGCTCAACTCCCTGAAAAGGATGCTCAACTCCTTGAAAAGGGTGCTCAACTCCTTGAAAAGGGTGCTGAACTCCTTGAAAAGGGTGCTCAACTCCTTGAAAAAGGGTGCTCAACTCTTTGAAAAGGGTGCTCAACTCCTTGAAAAGGATGCTCAACTCCTTGAAAAGGGTGCTCAACTCCTTGAACAGGGTGCTCAACTCCTTGAAAAGCGTGCTCAACTCCTTGAAAAGAGTGCTCAACTCTCTGGAAATTGTGCTCAACACCTTGAAAAGGGTGCTCAACTCCTTGAAAAGGGTGCTCAACTCCTTAAAAAGGGTGCTCAACTCCATGAAGAGGGTGATCAACTTCTAGAAACGGGTGCTCAACTCCTTGAAAAGGGTGCTCAGCTCCTTGAAAAGGGTGCTCAACTCCTTGAAAAGGGTGCTCAACTCCTTGAAAAGGGTGCTCAACTCCTTGAAAAGGGTGCTCAACTCCTTGAAAAGGGTGCTCAACTCCTTGAAAAGGGTTCTCAACTCCTTGAAAAAGGTGCTCAACTCCTTGAAAAGGGTTCTCAACTCCTTGAATAGGGTGCTCAACTCCTTGAAAAGGATGCTCAACTCCTTGAAAAGGGTGCTCAACTCCTTGAAAAGGTTGCTCAACTCCTTGAAAAAGGGTGCTCAACTCCTTGAAAAAGGGTGCTCAACTCCTTGAAAAGGGTGCTCAACTCCTTGAAAAGGGTGCTCAACTCTTTGAAAAGGGTGCTCAACTCCTTGAAAAGGGTGCTCAACTTCTTGAAACGGGTGCTCAACTCCTTGAAAAAGGTGCTCAACTCCTTGAAAAGGGTGCTCAACTCCTTGAAAAGGGTGCTCAACTCCTTGAAAAGGATGCTCAACTCCTTGACAAGGGTGCTCAACTCCTTGAAAAGGGTGCTCAACTCCTTGAAAAAGGGTGCTCAACTCCTTGAAAAAGGGTGCTAAATTCCTTGAAAAGTGTGCTCAACTTCTTGAAAAGGGTGCTCAACTCCTTGAAAAGGGTGCTCAACTTCTTGAAAATGGTGCTCAACTCCTTGAAAAGGGTGCTCAACTCCTTGAAAAGTGTGCTCAACTCCTTGAAAAGGGTGCTCAACTCCTTAAAAAGGGTGCTCAACTCCTTGAAAAGGGTTCTCAACTTCTTGAAAAAGGTTCTCAACTCCTTGAAAAGGGCGCTCAACTCCTTGAAAAGGGTGCTCAACTCCTTGAAAAGGATGCTCAACTCCTTGAAAAGGGTGCTCAACTCCTTGAAAAGGGTGTTCAACTCCTTGAAAAAGAGTGCTCAACTCCTTGAAAAGGGTGCTCAAATCCTTGTAAAGGGTGCTCAACTCCTCGAAAAGGGTGCTCAACTCCTTGAAAAGGGTGCTCAACTCCCTGAAAAGGATGCTCAACTCCTTGAAAAGGGTGCTCAACTCCTTGAAAAGGGTGCTCAACTCCTTGAAAAGAGTGCTCAACTCCTTGAAAAAGGTGCTCAACTCCTTGAAAAGGGTGCTCAACTCCTTGAAAAGGGTGCTCAACTCCTTGAAAAGGGTGCTCAACTCCTTGAAAAGGGTGCTCAACTCCTTGAAAAGGGTGCTCAACTCCTTGAAAAGGGTGCTCAACTCCTTGACAAGAATGCTCAACTTGAAAAGGGTCCTCAACTCCTTGAAAAGGGTGCTCAACTCCTTGAAAAGGGTGCTCAACTCCTTGAAAAAGGTGCTCAACTCCTTGAATAGGGTGTTCAACTCCTTGAAAAATGTACTCAACTCCATGAAAAGAGTACTCAACTCCTTGAAAAGGGTGCTCAACTCCTTGAAAATGGTGCTAAACTCTCTGAAAATTGTGCTCAACTCCTTGAAAAGGGTGCTCAACTCCTTGAAAAAGGTGCTCAACTCCTTGAAAAGGGTGCTCAACTCCTTGAAAAGGGTGTTCAACTCCTTTAACAGGGTGCTTAACTCCTTGAAAAGGGTGCTCAACTCCTTGAAAAGGGTGCTCAACTCCTTGAAAAGGGCGTTCAACTCCCTAGAAATGGTGCTCAACTCCTTCATAAGGGTGCTCAACTACCTGAAATGGGTGCTCAACTCCTTGAAAATGGTGCACAACTCCCTGAAAAGTGTGCTCAACACCCTGAAAAAAAAGCTCGACTCTCTGGAAAGGGTTTTCAACTCCCTGAAAAGGGTTCTCAACTCCCTGAAAAAGGTGCTCAACTTTATGAAAAGGGTGCTCAAATCCTTGAAAAGGGTGCTCAACTCCCTGAAAAGGGTGCTCAACTCCTTGATAAGGGTGCTCAACTACCTGAAAAGGGTGCTAAACTCCTTGAAAATGGTGCACAACTCCCTGAAAAGGGTGAAAACTCTCTGAAAATGGTGCTCAACTCCCTGAAAAATGGTGCTCAACACCCTGGAAATGGTGCTCAACTCCCTGAAAAAGGTGCTCAACTCCCTGAAAATGGTGCTCAACTCCCTGAAAAATGTGCTCAACTCATTGAAAAGGGTGCTCAACTCCCTGAAATGGGTTCTCAACTCCCTGAAAATGGTGCTCAACTCCCTGAAAAGGGTTCTCAACTCCCTGAAAAGGGTTCTTAACTCCATGAAAAGGGTGCTCAACTCCTTGAAAAGGGTGCTCAACTCCTTGAAAAGGATGCTCAACTCCCTGAAAAGGGTGCTTAACTCCTTGAAAAGGGTGCTCAACTCCTTGAAAAGGGGGCTCAACTCCTTGAAAAAGGTGCTCAACTCCCTGAAAAGGTTGCTCAACTACTTGAAAAGGGTGCTCAACTCCTTGAAAAGGGTGCTCAACCACTTGAAAAGGGTGCTGAACTCCTTGAAAAGGGTGCTCAACTCTTTGAAAAGGGTGCTCAACTCCTTGACAAGGGTGCTGAACTCCTTGAAAAGGGTGCTCAACCCCTTGAAGTGGGCGCTCAACTCCATGAAAAGGGTGCTCAACTCCTTGAAAATGGTGCTCAACTCCTTGAAAAGGGTGCTCAACTCCTTGAAAAGGGTGCTCAACTCCTTGAAAAGGGTGCTCAACTCCTTGAAAAGGGTGCTCAACTCCTTGACAAGGGTGCTCAACTCCTTGAAAAGGGTGCTCAACTCCTTGAAAAGGTTGCTCAACTCCTTGAAAAGGGTGCTCAACTCCTTGAAAAGGGTGCTTAACTCCTTGAATAGGGTGCTCAACTCCTTGAAAAGGGTGCTCAACTCCTTGAAAAGGGTTCTTAACTCCTTGAAAAAGGGTGCTCAACTCCTTGAAAAGGGTGCTCAACACCATGAAAAGGGTGCTCAACTCTTTGAAAAGGGTGCTCAACTCCTTGAAAAGGGTGCTCAACTTCTTGAAAAGGGTGCTCAACTTCTTGAAAAGGGTGCTCAACTCCTTGAAAAGAATGCTCAACTCCTTGAAAAGTGTGCTCAACTCCTTGAAAAGGGTGCTCAACTCCTTGAAAAGGGTGCTCAACTTCTTGAAAAGGTTGCTCAACTCCTTGAAAAGGGTGCTCAACTCCTTGAAAAGTGTGCTCAACTCCTTGAAAAGGGGGCTCAACTCCTTAAAAAGGGTGCTCAACTCCTTGAAAAGGGTTCTCAACTTCTTGAAAAAGGTTCTCAACTCCTTGAAAAAAGTGCTCAACTCCTTGAAAAGGGTGCTCAACTCCTTGAAAAGGATGATCAACTCCTTGAAAAGGGTGCTCAACTCCTTGAAAAGGGTGCTCAACTCCTTGAAAAAGGGTGCTCAACTCCTTGAAAAGGGTGCTCAACTCCTTGTAAAGGGTGCTCAACTCCTCGAAAAGGGTGCTCAACTCCTTGAAAAGGGTGCTCAACTCCCTGAAAAGGATGCTCAACTCCTTGAAAAGGGTGCTCAACTCCTTGAAAAGGGTGCTGAACTCCTTGAAAAGGGTGCTCAACTCCTTGAAAAAGGGTGCTCAACTCTTTGAAAAGGGTGCTCAACTCCTTGAAAAGGATGCTCAACTCCTTGAAAAGGGTGCTCAACTCCTTGAACAGGGTGCTCAACTCCTTGAAAAGCGTGCTCAACTCCTTGAAAAGCGTGCTCAACTCTCTGGAAATTGTGCTCAACACCTTGAAAAGGCTGCTCAACTCCTTGAAAAGGGTGCTCAACTCCTTAAAAAGGGTGCTCAACTCCATGAAGAGGGTGATCAACTTCTAGAAACGGGTGCTCAACTCCTTGAAAAGGGTGCTCAGCTCTCCGAAAATGGTGCTCAACTTCTTGAAAAGGGTGCTCAACTCTCTGAAAATGGTGCTCAACTCCCTGAAAAATGGTGCTCAACTCCCTGAAAATAGTGCTCAACTCCCTGAAAAGGGTGCTCAACTCTCTGAAAATAGTGCTCAACTCCCCGAAAAATGGTGCTCAACCCCCTTAAAATAGAACTCAACTCCCTGAAATGGGTGCTCAACTCTCTGAAATTGGTGCTCAACTCCCTGAAAAATGGTGCTCAACTCCCTGAAAATGGTGCTCAACTCCTTGAAAAGGGTGCTCAACTCCTTGAAAAGGGTGCTCAACTCCTTGAAAAGGGTGCTCAACCCCTTGAAAAGGTTGCTCAACTCCTTGAATAGGGTGCTCAACTCCTTGAAAAGGGTGCTCAACTCCTTGAAAAGGGTGCTCAACTGTTTGAAAAGGGTTCTCAACTCCTGCAAAAGGTTGCTCAACTCCTTGAAAAGGGTGCTCAACTCGTTGTAAAGGGTGCTCAACTCCATGAAAAGGGTGCTCAACTCCGTGAAAGGCGTGCTCAACTCCTTAAAAAGGGTGCTCAACTCCCTGAAAAATGGTGCTCAACTCGCTGAAAATGGTGCTATACTCTCTGAAAATGGTGCTCAACTCCCTGAAAATGGTGCTCAACTCGCTGAAAATGGTGCTCAACTCCCTCAAAATGGTGCTCAACTCACTGAAAAGGGTGCTCAACTCCCTGAAAAAGGTTCTCAACTCGCTGAAAATCGTGCTAAACTTCTTGAAAAGGGTTCTCAACTCCCTGAAAAGGGTTCTTAACCCCCTGAAAAGGGTGCTCAACTCCATGAAAAGGTTGCTCAACTCCTTGAAAATGGTGCTCAACTCCCTGAAAAGGGTTCTCAACTCCATGAAAAGGGTTCTCAACTCCCTGAAAAGGGTGCTCAACTCCTTGAAAAGGGTGCTCAACTCCTTTAACAGGGTGCTTAACTCCTTGAAAAGGGTGCTCAACTTCTTGAAAAGGGTGCTCAACTCCTTGAAAAGGGTGCTCAACTCCCTGGAAATGGTGCTCAACTCCTTCATAAGGGTGCTCAACTACCTGAAATGGGTGCTCAACTCCTTGAAAATGGTGCACAACTCCCTGAAAAGTGTGCTCAACACCCTGAAAAAAGAGCTCAACTATCTGGAAAGGGTTCTCAACTCCCTGAAAAGGGTTCTCAACTCCCTGGAAAAGGTGCTCAACTTTTCGAAAAGGGTGCTCAACTCCTTGAAAAGGGTGCTCAACTCCCTGAAAAGGGTGCTCAACTCCTTGATAAGGGTGCTCAACTACCTGAAAAGGGTGCTCAACTCCTTGAAAATGGTGCACAACTCCCTGAAAAGGGTGAAAACTCTCTGAAAATGGTGCTCAACTCCCTGAAAAATGGTGCTCAACTCCCTGGAAATGGTGCTCAACTCCCTGAAAAAGGTGCTGAACTCCCTGAAAATGGTGCTCAACTCCCTCAAAAATGTGCTCAACTCATTGAAAAGGGTGCTCAACTCCCTGAAAAGGGTGCTCAACTCCTTGAAAAGGTGCTCAACTCCTTGAAAAGGGTGCTCAACTCATTGAAAAGGGTGCTCAACTCCCTGAAAAGGGTGCTCAACTCCTTGAAAAGGGTGCTCAACTCCTTGAAAAGGGTGCTCAACTCTTTGAAAAGGGTGCTGAACTCCTTGAAATGGGTGCTCAACTCCTTGAAAAGGGTGCTCAACCCCTTGAAAAGGGTGCTCAACTCCTTGAAAAGGGTGCTCAACTCCCTGATGAGGGTGCTCAACTCCTTGAAAAGGTGCTCAACTCCTTGAAAAGGGTGCTCAACTCATTGAAAAGGGTGCTCAACTCCCTGAAAAGGGTGCTCAACTCCTTGAAAAGGGTGCTCAGCTCCTTGAAAAGGGTGCGCAACTCTGAAAAGGGTGCTGAACTCCTTGAAATGGGTGCTCAACTCCTTGAAAAGATTACTCAACTCCTTGAAAAGGGCGCCCAACTCCTTGAAAAGGGTGCTCAACTCATTGAAAAGGTGCTCAACTCTTTGAAAAGGGTGCTCAACTCCTAGAAAAGGGTGCTCAACTCCTTGAAAAGGGTGCTCAACTACTTTAAAAGGGTGCTCAACTCCTTGAAAATGGTGCTCAACTCCTTGAAAAGGACACTCAACTCCTTGAAAAGGGTGCTCAACTCCTTGAAAAGGTTTCTCAACTCCTTGAAAAGGGTGCTCAACTCCTTGAAAAGGTTGCTCAACTCCTTGAAAAGGGTGCTCAACTCCTTGAAAAGGGTGCTCAACTCCTTGAAAAGGGAGCTCAACTGTTTCAAAAGTGTGCTCAACTCCTGCAAAAGGTTGCTCAACTCCTTGAAAAGGGTGCTCAACTCTTTGAAAAGGGTGCTCAACTCCATGAAAAGGGTGCTCAACTCCGTGAAAGGCGTGCTCAACTCCTTAAAAAGGGTGCTCAACTCCCTGAAAAATGGTGCTCAACTCGCTGAAAATGCTGCTATACTCTCTGAAAATGGTGCTCAACTCCCTGAAAATGGTGCTCAACTCCCTGAAAATGGTGCTCAACTCCCTGAAAATGGTGCTCAACTCACTGAAAAGGATGCTCAACTCCCTGAAAAAGGGTCTCAACTCGCTGAAAATCGTGCTAAACTTCTTGAAAAGGGTTCTCAACTCCCTGAAAAGGGTTCTTAACCCCCTGAAAAGGGTGCTCAACTCCATGAAAAGGTTGCTCATCTCCTTGAAAATGGTGCTCAACTCCCTGAAAAGGGTTCTCAACTCCATGAAAAGGGTTCTCAACTCCCTGAAAAGGGTGCTCGACTCCTTGAAAAGGGTGCTCAACTCCTTTAACAGGGTGCTTAACTCCTTGAAAAGGGTGCTCAACTCCTTGAAAAGGGTGCTCAACTCCCTGGAAATGGTGCTCAACTCCTTCATAAGGGTGCTCAATTTCCTGAAATGGGTGCTCAACTCCTTGAAAATGGTGCACAACTCCCTGAAAAGTGTGCTCAACACCCTGAAAAAAAGCTCAACTATCTGGAAAGGGTTCTCAACTTCCTGAAAAGGGTTCTCAACTCCCTGAAAAAGGTGCTCAACTTTTTGAAAAGGGTGCTCAACTCCTTGAAAAGGGTGCTCAACTCCCTGAAAAGGGTGCTCAACTCCTTGATAAGGGTGCTCAACTACCTGAAAAGGGTGCTCAACTCCTTGAAAATGGTGCAAAACTCCGTGAAAAGGGTGAAAACTCTTTGAAAATGGTGCTCAACTCCCTGAAAAATGGTGCTCAACTCCCTGGAAATGGTGCTCAACTCCCTGAAAAAGGTGCTGAACTCCCTGAAAATGGTGCTCAACTCCCTCAAAAATGTGCTCAACTCATTGAAAAGGGTGCTCAACTCCCTGAAATGGGTTCTCAACTCCCTGAAAATGGTGCTCAACTCCCTGAAAAGGGTTCTCAACTCCCTGAAAAGGGTTCTCAACTCCATGAAAAGGGTGCTCAACTCCTTGAAAAGGGTGCTCAACTCCTTGAAAAGGATGCTCAACTCCCTGAAAAGGGTGCTTAACTCCTTGAAAAGGGTGCTCAACTCCTTGAAAAGGGGGCTCAACTCCTTGAAAAAGGTGTTCAACTCCCTGAAAAGGGTGCTTAACTACTTGAAAAGGATGCTCAACTCCTTGAAAAGGGTGCTCAACTCCTCGACAAGGGTGCTGAACTCCTTGAAAAGGGTGCTCAACTCCTTGAAATGGGTGCTCAACTCCATGAAAAGAGTGCTCAACTCCTTGAAATGGTGCTCAACTCCTTGAAAAGGGTGCTCAACTCCTTGAAAAGGGTGCTCAACTCCTTGAAAAGGGTGCTCAACTCCTTGAAAAGGGTGCTCAACTCCTTGACAAGGGTGCTCAACTCCTTGAAAAGGGTGCTCAACTCCTTGAAAAGGGTGCTCAACTCTTTGAAAAGGGTGCTCAACTCCTTGAAAAGGGTGCTCAACTTCTTGAAACGGGTGCTCAACTCCTTGAAAAGGGTGCTCAACTCCTTGAAAAGGGTGCTCAACTCCTTGAAAAGGGTGCTCATCTCCTTGAAAAGGGTGCTCAACTCCTTGAAAAGGGTTCTCAACTCCTTGAAAAAGGGTGCTCAACTCCCTGAAAAGGGTGCTCAACACCTTGAAAAGGGTGCTCAACTCTTTGAAAAGGGTGATCAACTCCTTGATAAGGGTGCTAAACTTCTTGAAACGGGTGCTCAACTCCTTGAAAAGGGTGCTCAACTCCTTGAAAAGGGTGCTCAACTCCTTGAAAAGGGTGCTCAACTTCTTGAAACGGGTGCCCAACTCCTTGAAAAGGGTGCTCAACTCCTTGAAAAGGGTGCTCAACTCCTTGAAAAGGGTGCTCAACTCCGTGAAAAGGGTGCTCAACTCCTTGAAAAGGGTTCTCAACTCCTTGAAAAAGGTGCTCAACTCCTTGAAAAGGGTTCTCGACTCCTTGAATAGGGTGCTCAACTCCTTAAAAGGATGCTCAACTCCTTGAAATGGGTGCACAACTCCTTGAAAAGGGTGCTCATCTCCTTGAAAAAGGGTGCTCAACTCCTTGAAAAGGGTGCTCAACTCCTTGAAAAGGGTGCTCAACTCCTTGAAAAGGGTGCTCAACTCCTTGACAAGGGTGCTCAACTCCTTGAAAAGGGTTCTCAAATCCTTGAAAAAGGGTGCTCAACTCCCTGAAAAGGGTGCTCAACACCTTGAAAAGGGTGCTCAACTCTTTGAAAAGGGTGCTCAACTCCTTGAAAAGGGTGCTCAACTTCTTGAAACGGGTGCTCAACTCCTTGAAAAGGGTGCTCAACTCCTTGAAAAGGGTGCTCAACTCCTTGAAAAGGGTGCTCAACTTCTTGAAACGGGTGCCCAACTCCTTGAAAAGGGTGCTCAACTCCTTGAAAAGGGTGCTCAACTCCTTGAAAAAGGTGCTCAACTCCTTGAAAAGGGTGCTCAACTCCTTGAAAAGGGTTCTCAACTCCTTGAAAAAGGTGCTCAACTCCTTGAAAAGGGTTCTCAACTCCTTGAATAGGGTGCTCAACTCCTTGAAAAGGATGCTCAACTCCTTGAAAAGGGTGCTCAACTCCTTGAAAAGGGTGCTCATCTCCTTGAAAAAGGGTGCTCAACTCCTTGAAAAAGGGTGCTCAACTCCTTGAAAAGGGTGCTCAACTCCTTGAAAAGGGTGCTCAACTCATTGAAAAGGGTGCTCAACTCCTTGAAAAGGGTGCTCAACTTCTTGAAACGGGTGCTCAACTCCTTGAATAAGGTGCTCAACTCCTTGAAAAGGGTGCTCAACTTCTTGAAAAGGGTGCTCAACTCCTTGAAAAGGATGCTCAACTCCTTGAAAAGGGTGCTCAACTCCATGTAAAGGGTGCTCAACTCCTTGAAAAAGGGTGCTAAACTCCTTGAAAAGGGTGCTCAACTCCTTGTGAAGGGTGCTAAACTCCTTGAAAAGGGTGCTCAAATCCTTGAAAAGGGTGCTCAACTCCTTGAAAAGGGCGCTCAACTCCCTGAAAAGGGTGCTCAACTCCTTGAAAAGGGTGCTCAACTCCTTGAAAAGGGTGCTCAACTCCTTGAAAAGGGTGCTCAACTCCTTGAAAAGGGTGCTCAACTCCTTGAAAAGCGTGCTCAACTTCTTGAAAGAGTGCTCAACTCTCTGGAAATTGTGCTCAACACCATGAAAAGGGTGCTCAACTCCTTGAAAAGGGTGCTCAACTCCTTGAAAAGGGTGCTCAACTCCTTGACAAGGGTGCTCAACTCCTTGAAAAGGGTGCACAACTCTTTGAAAAGGGTGCTCAACTCCTTAAAAAGGGTGCTCAACTCCTTGAAGAGGGTGATCAACTTCTAGAAACGGGTGCTCAACTCCTTGAAAAGGGTGCTCAACTCCTTGAAAAGGGTGCTCAACTCCTTGAAAAGGGTGCTCAACTCCTTGAAAAGGGTGCTCAACTCCTTGAAAAGGGTTCTCAACTCCCTAAAAAAGGTGCTCAACTCTTTGAAAAGGGTTCTCAACTCCTTGAAAAGGGTGCTCAACTCCTTGAAAAGGATGCTCAACTCCTTGAAAAAGGGTGCTCAACTCCTTGAAAAAGGGTGCCCAACTCCTTGAAAAGTGTGCTCAACTCCTTGAGAAGGGTGCTCAACTCTTTGAAAAGGGTGCTCAACTCTCTGAAAATGGTGCTCAACTCCTTGATAAGGGTGCTCAACTCTCTGAAATGGTGCTCAAAACTCCCTGAAAAATTGTTCTCAACTCCCTGAAAATAGTGCTCAACTCCCTGAAAAGGGTGCTCAACTCTCTGAAAATAGTGCTCAACTCCTTGAAAAATGGTGCTCAACTCCCTGAAAATAGAACTCAACTTCCTGAAATGGGTGCTCAACTCTCTGAAATTGGTGCTCAACTCCCTGAAAAATGGTGCTCAACTCCCTGAAAATGGTGCTCAACTCCCTGAAAAGGGTGCTCAACTCCCTGAAAAGGGTGCTCAACTCCCTGAAAAGGGTTCTCAACTCCCTGAAAAGGGTTCTAAACTCCCTGAAAAGGGTGCTCAACTCCTTGAAAAATGTGCTCAACTCCTTGAAAAGGGTGCTCAACTCCCTGCAAAGGGTGCTCAACTCCTTGAAAAGGGTGCTCAACTCCATGAAAAAAGTGCTCAACTTCTTGAAAACGGTGCTCAACTCTCAAAAAAAGGGTGCTCAACTCTCTGCAAATGATTATCAACTCTTTGAAAAATGGTGCTAAACTCCCTGGAAATGATGCTCAACTCCCTGAAAAGGGTGCTCAACTCCCTGAAAAGGGTGCTCAAACCCTTGAAAAGGGTGCTCAACTAATTGAAAAGGGTGCTCAACTCCTTGAAAAGGGTGCTCAACTCCTTTAAAAGGTGCTCAGCTCCTTGAAAAGGGTGCTCAACTCTTTGAAAAGGGTGCTCAACTCACTGAAAAGGGTGCTCAACTCCTTGAAAAGGGTGCTCAGCTCCTTGAAAAGGGTGCTCAACTCATTGAAAAGGGTGCTGAACTCCTTAAAATGGGTGCTCAACTCCTTGAAAAGGGTACTCAACTCCTTGAAAAGGGCGCCCAACTCCTTGAAAAGGGTGCTCAACTCCTTGAAAAGGTGCTCAACTCTTTGAAAAAGGTGCTCAACTCCTTGAAAAAGGTGCTCAACTCCTTGAAAAGGGTGCTCAACTACTTGAAAAGGGTGCTCAACTCCTAGAAAAGGGTGCTCACCTCCTTGAAAAGGGTGCTCAACTACTTGAAAAGGGTGCTCAACTCCTTGAAAATGGTGCTTAACTCCTTGAAAAGGACGCTCAACTCCTTGAAAAGGGTGCTCAACTCCTTGAAAAGGGTGCTCAACTCCTTGAAAAGGGTGCTCAACTCCTTGAAAAGGCTGCTTAACTCCTTGAAAAGGGTGCTCAACTTCATGAAAAGGGTGCTCAACTCCTTGAAAGGCGTGCTCAACTCCTTAAAAACGGTGCTCAACTCTCTGTAAATGGTGCTCAGCTCCCTGAAAAATGGTTCTCAACTCCTTGAAAAGGGTGCTCAACTCCCTGAAAAATGGTGCTCAACTCGCTGAAAATGGTGCTATACTCTCTGAAAATGGTGCTCAACTCCCTGAAAATGGTGCTCAACTCCCTGAAAATGGTGCTCAACTCCCTGAAAATGGTGCTCAACTCACTGAAAAGGGTGCTCAACTCCCAGAAAAAGGTTCTCAACTCCCTGAAAATCGTGCTAAACTCCTTGAAAAGGGTTCTCAACTCCCTGAAAAGGGTTCTTAACCCCCTGAAAAGGGTGCTCAACTCCTTGAAAAGGTTGCTCAACTCCTTGAAAATGGTTCTCAACTCCCTGAAAAGGGTTCTCAACTCCCTGAAAAGGGTTCTCAACTCCCTGAAAAGGGTGCTCAACTCCTTGAAAAGGGTGCTCAACTCCTTTAACAGGGTGCTTAACTCCTTGAAAAGGGTGCTCAACTCCTTTAAAAGGGTGCTCAACCCCTTGAAAAGGGTGCTCAACTCCCTGGAAATGGTGCTCAACTCCTTCATAAGGGTGCTCAACTACCTGAAATGGGTGCTCAACTCCTTGAAAATGGTGCACAACTCCCTGAAAAGTGTGCTCAACACCCTGAAAAAAAAGCTCAACTTTTTGGAAAGGGTTCTCAACTCCCTGAAAAGGGTTCTCAACTCCCTGAAAAAGGTGCTCAACTTTTTGAAAAGGGTGCTCAACTCCTCGAAAAGGGTGCTCAACTCCCTGAAAAGGGTGCTCAACTCCTTGATAAGGGTGCTCAACTACCTGAAAAGGGTGCTCAACTCCTTGAAAATGGTGCACAACTCCCTGAAAAGGGTGAAAACTTTCTGAAAATGGTGCTCAACTCCCTGAAAAATGGTGCTCAACTCCCTGGAAATGGTGCTCAACTCCCTGAAAAAGGTGCTCAACTCCCTTAAAATGGTGCTCAACTCCCTGAAAAATGTGCTCAACTCATTGAAAAGGGTGCTCAACTCCCTGAAATGGGTTCTCAACTCCCTGAAAATGGTGCTCAACTCCCTGAAAAGGGTTCTCAACTCCTTGAAAAGGGTGCTCAACTCCTTGAAAAGGGTACATATCCCCTTGAAAAAGGGTGCTCAACTCCTTGAAAAGTGTGCTCAACTCCTTGAGAAGGGTGCTCAACTCTTTGAAAAGGGTGCTCAACTCTCTGAAAATGGTGCTCAACTACTTGAAAAGGGTGCTCAACTCTCTGAAAATGGTGCTCAAATCCCTGAAAAATGGTGCTCAACTCCCTGAAAATAGTGCTCAACTCCCTGAAAAGGGTGCTCAACTCTCTGAAAGTAGTGCTCAACTCCCTGAAAAATGGTGCTCAACTCCCTGAAAATAGAACTCAACTCCCTGAAATGGGTGCTCAACTCTCTGAAATTGGTGCTCAACTCCCTGAAAAATGGTGCTCAACTCCCTGAAAATGGTGCTCAACTCCCTGGAAAGGGTGCTCAACTCCCTGAAAAGGGTGCTCAACTCCCTGAAAAGTGTTCTCAACTCCCTGAAAAGGGTTCTAAACTCCCTGAAAAGGGTGCTCAACTCCTTGAAAAGGGTGCTCAACTCCTTGAAAAGGGTGCTCAACTCCCTGCAAAGGGTGCTCAACTCCTTGAAAAGGGTGCTCAAATCCATGAAAAGGGTGCTCATTTCCTTGAAAATGGTGCTCAACTCTCAAAAAAGGGTGCTCAACTCTCTGCAAATGATACTCAACTCTTTGAAAAATGGTGTTCAACTCCCTGGAAATAGTGCTCAACTCCCTGAAACGGGTGCCCAACTCCCTGAAAACGGTGCTCAACTCCCTGAAAAGGTTGCTCAACCCCTTGAAAAGGGTGCTCAACTCCCTGAAATGGGTGCTTAACTCCCTGAAAAGGGTGCTTAACTCCTTGAAAAGGTGCTCAACTCCTTGAAAAGGGTGCTCAACTCTTTGAAAAGGGTGCTCAACTCCCTGAAAAGGGTGCTCAACTCCTTGATAAGGGTGCTCAACTCCTTGAAAAGGGTGCTCAACTCCCTGAAAAGGGTGCTCAACTCCTTGAAAAGGGTACTCAACTCCTTGAAAAGGGTGCTCAACTCCTTGATAAGGGTGCTCAACTCCTTGAAAAGGGTGCTCACCTCATTGAAAAGTGTGCTCAACTCCTCGGAAAGCGTGCTCAACTCCTTGAAAGAAAAGAGTGCTCAACTCTCTGGAAATAGTGCTCAACACCTTGAAAAGGGTGCTCAACTCTTTGAAAAGGGTGCTGACCTTCTTGAAAAGGGTGCTCAACTCCTTGACAAGGGTGCTCAACTCCTTGAAAAGGGTGCACAACTCTTTGAAAAGGGTGCTCAACTCCTCAAAAAGGGTGCTCAACTCCATGAAGAGGGTGATCAACTTCTAGAAACGGGTGCTCAACTCCTTGAAAAGGGTGCTCAACTCCTTGAAAAGGGTGCTCAACTCCTTGAAAAGGGTGCTCAACTCCTTGAAAAGGGTGCTCAACTCCTTGAAAAGGGTTCTCAACTCCTTGAAAAAGGTGCTCAACTCCTTGAAAAGGGTTCTCAACTCCTTGAATAGGGTGCTCAACTCCTTGAAAAGGGTGCTCAACTCCTTAAAAAGGGCGCTCAACTCCTTGAAAAAGGTGCTCAACTCCTTGTAAAGGGTGCTCAACTTCTTGAAAAGGGAGCTCAACTTCTTGAAAAGGGTGCATATCCCCTTGAAAAAGGGTGCTCAACTCCTTGAAAAGTGTGCTCAACTCCTTGAGAAGGGTGCTCAACCCTTTGAAAAGGGTGCTCAACTCTCTGAAAATGGTGCTCAACTCCTTGAAAAGGGTGCTCAACTCTCTGAAAATGGTGCTCAACTCCCTGAAAAATGGTGCTCAACTCCCTGAAAATAGTGCTCAACTCCCTGAAAAGGGTGCTCAACTCTCTGAAAGTAGTGCTCAACTCCCTGAAAAATGGTTCTCAACTCCCTGAAAATAGAACTCAACTCCCTGAAATGGGTGCTCAACTCTCTGAAATTGGTGCTCAACTCCCTGAAAAATGGTGCTCAACTCCCTGAAAATGGTGCTCAACTCCCTGAAAAGGGTGCTCAACTCCCTGAAAAAGGTGCTCAACTCCCTGAAAAGGGTCCTCAACTCCCTGAAAAGGGTTCTAAACTCCCTGAAAAGGGTGCTCAACTCCTTGAAAAGGGTGCTCAACTCTTTGAAAAGGGTGCTCAACTCCCTGGAAAGGGTGCTCAACTCCTTGAACAGGGTGCTCAGCTCCTTGAAAAGGGTGCTCAACTCCTTGAAAAGGGTGCTGAACTCCTTGAAATGGGTGCTCAACTCCTTGAAATGGGTACTCAACCCCTTGAAAAGGGTGCTCAACTAATTGAAAAGGGTGCTCAACTCCTTGATAAGGGTGCTCAACTCCTTGAAAAAGGTGCTCAACTCCTTGAAAAGGGTGCTAAACTCCTTGAGAAGGGTGCTCAACTCCTTGAAAATGATGGACTACTCCTTGAAAAGGGTGCTCAACTCCTTGAAAAGGGTGCTCAACTCCTAGAAAAGGGTGCTCAACTCATTGAAAAGGGTGCTCAACTCCCTGAAAATGGTGCTCAACTCCTTGAACAGGGTGCTCAGCTCCTTGAAAAGGGTGCTCAACTCCTTGAAAAGGGTGCTGAACTCCTTGAAATGGGTGCTCAACTCCTTGAAATGGGTACTCAACTCCTTGAAAAGGGTGCTCAACTCTTTGAAAAGGGTGCTCAACTCACTGAAAAGGGTGCTCAACTCCTTGAAAAGGGTGCTCAGCTCCTTGAAAAGGGTGCTCAACTCATTGAAAAGGGTGCTGAACTCCTTAAAATGGGTGCTCAACTCCTTGAAAAGGGTACTCAACTCCTTGAAAAGGGCGCCCAACTCCTTGAAAAGGGTGCTCAACTCCTTGAAAAGGTGCTCAACTCTTTGAAAAAGGTGCTCAACTCCTTGAAAAAGGTGCTCAACTCCTTGAAAAGGGTGCTCAACTACTTGAAAAGGGTGCTCAACTCCTAGAAAAGGGTGCTCACCTCCTTGAAAAGGGTGCTCAACTACTTGAAAAGGGTGCTCAACTCCTTGAAAATGGTGCTTAACTCCTTGAAAAGGACGCTCAACTCCTTGAAAAGGGTGCTCAACTCCTTGAAAAGGGTGCTCAACTCCTTGAAAAGGGTGCTCAACTCCTTGAAAAGGCTGCTTAACTCCTTGAAAAGGGTGCTCAACTTGATGAAAAGGGTGCTCAACTCCTTGAAAGGCGTGCTCAACTCTTTAAAAACGGTGCTCAACTCTCTGTAAATGGTGCTCAGCTCCCTGAAAAATGGTGCTCAACTCCTTGAAAAGGGTGCTCAACTCCCTGAAAAATGGTGCTCAACTCGCTGAAAATGGTGCTATACTCTCTGAAAATGGTGCTCAACTCCCTGAAAATGGTGCTCAACTCCCTGAAAATGGTGCTCAACTCCCTGAAAATGGTGCTCAACTCACTGAAAAGGGTGCTCAACTCCCAGAAAAAGGTTCTCAACTCCCTGAAAATCGTGCTAAACTCCTTGAAAAGGGTTCTCAACTCCCTGAAAAGGGTTCTTAACCCCCTGAAAAGGGTGCTCAACTCCTTGAAAAGGTTGCTCAACTCCTTGAAAATGGTTCTCAACTCCCTGAAAAGGGTTCTCAACTCCCTGAAAAGGGTTCTCAACTCCCTGAAAAGGGTGCTCAACTCCTTGAAAAGGGTGCTCAACTCCTTTAACAGGGTGCTTAACTCCTTGAAAAGGGTGCTCAACTCCTTGAAAAGGGTGCTCAACTCCTTGAAAAGGGTGCTCAACTCCCTGGAAATGGTGCTCAACTCCTTGATAAGGGTGCTCAACTACCTGAAATGGGTGCTCAACTCCTTGAAAATGGTGCACAACTCCCTGAAAAGTGTGCTCAACACCCTGAAAAAAAAAGCTCAACTTTTTGGAAAGGGTTCTCAACTCCCTGAAAAGGGTTCTCAACTCCCTGAAAAAGGTGCTCAACTTTTTGAAAAGGGTGCTCAAATCCTCGAAAAGGGTGCTCAACTCCCTGAAAAGGGTGCTCAACTCCTTGATAAGGGTGCTCAACTACCTGAAAAGGGTGCTCAACTCCTTGAAAATGGTGCACAACTCCCTGAAAAGGGTGAAAACTCTCTGAAAATGGTGCTCAACTCCCTGAAAAATGGTGCTCAACTCCCTGGAAATGGTGCTCAACTCCCTGAAAAAGGTGCTCAACTCCCTTAAAATGGTGCTCAACTCCCTGAAAAATGTGCTCAACTCATTGAAAAGGGTGCTCAACTCCCTGAAATGGGTTCTCAACTCCCTGAAAATGGTGCTCAACTCCCTGAAAAGGGTTCTCAACTCCTTGAAAAGGGTGCTCAACTCCTTGAAAAGGGTACATATCCCCTTGAAAAAGGGTGCTCAACTCCTTGAAAAGTGTGCTCAACTCCTTGAGAAGGGTGCTCAACTCTTTGAAAAGGGTGCTCAACTCTCTGAAAATGGTGCTCAACTCCTTGAAAAGGGTGCTCAACTCTCTGAAAATGGTGCTCAAATCCCTGAAAAATGGTGCTCAACTCCCTGAAAATAGTGCTCAACTCCCTGAAAAGGGTGCTCAACTCTCTGAAAGTAGTGCTCAACTCCCTGAAAAATGGTGCTCAACTCCCTGAAAATAGAACTCAACTCCCTGAAATGGGTGCTCAACTCTCTGAAATTGGTGCTCAACTCCCTGAAAAATAGTGCTCAACTCCCTGAAAATGGTGCTCAACTCCCTGAAAAGGGTGCTCAACTCCCTGAAAAGGGTGCTCAACTCCCTGAAAAGGGTTCTCAACTCCCTGAAAAGGGTTCTAAACTCCCTGAAAAGGGTGCTCAACTCCTTGAAAAGGGTGCTCAACTTCTTGAAAAGGGTGCTCAACTCCCTGCAAAGGGTGCTCAACTCCTTGAAAAGGGTGCTCAAATCCATGAAAAGGGTGCTCAACTCCTTGAAAATGGTACTCAACTCTCAAAAAAGGGTGCTCAACTCTCTGCAAATGATACTCAACTCTTTGAAAAATGGTGTTCAACTCCCTGGAAATAGTGCTCAACTCCCTGAAAAGGGTGCCCAACTCCCTGAAAACGGTGCTCAACTCCCTGAAAAGGTTGCTCAACCCCTTGAAAAGGGTGCTCAACTCCCTGAAATGGGTGCTTAACTCCCTGAAAAGGGTGCTTAACTCCTTGAAAAGGTGCTCAACTCCTTGAAAAGGGTGCTCAACTCTTTGAAAAGGGTGCTCAACTCCCTGAAAAGGGTGCTCAACTCCTTGATAAAGGTGCTCAACTCCTTGAAAAGGGTGCTCAACTCCCTGAAAAGGGTGCTCAACTCCTTGAAAAGGGTGCTCAACTCCTTGAAAAGGGTGCTCAACTCCTTGAAAAGGGTGCTCAACTCCTTGAAAAGGGTGCTCAACTCATTGAAAAGTGTGCTCAACTCCTTGGAAAGCGTGCTCAACTCTTTGAAAGAAAAGAGTGCTCAACTCTCTGGAAATAGTGCTCAACACCTTGAAAAGGGTGCTCAACTCTTTGAAAAGGGTGCTCAACTTCTTGAAAAGGGTGCTCAACTCCTTGACAAGGGTGCTCAACTCCTTGAAAAGGGTGCACAACTCTTTGAAAAGGGTGCTCAACTCCTCAAAAAGGGTGCTCAACTCCATGAAGAGGGTGATCAACTTCTAGAAACGGGTGCTCAACTCCTTGAAAAGGGTGCTCAACTCCTTGAAAAGGGTGCTCAACTCCTTGAAAAGGGTGCTCAACTCCTTGAAAAGGGTGCTCAACTCCTTGAAAAGGGTTCTCAACTCCTTGAAAAATGTGCTCAACTCCTTGAAAAGGGTTCTCAACTCCTTGAATAGGGTGCTCAACTCCTTGAAAAGGGTGCTCAACTCCTTAAAAAGGGCGCTCAACTCCTTGAAAAAGGTGCTCAACTCCTTGTAAAGGGTGCTCAACTCCTTGAAAAGGGAGCTCAACTTCTTGCAAAGGGTGCATATCCCCTTGAAAAAGGGTGCTCAACTCCTTGAAAAGTGTGCTCAACTCCTTGAGAAGGGTGCTCAACTCTTTGAAAAGGGTGCTCAACTCTCTGAAAATGGTGCTCAACTCCTTGAAAAGGGTGCTCAACTCTCTGAAAATGGTGCTCAACTCCCTGAAAAATGGTGCTCAACTCCCTGAAAATAGTGCTCAACTCCCTAAAAAGGGTGCTCAACTCTCTGAAAGTAGTGCTCAACTCCCTGAAAAATGGTTCTCAACTCCCTGAAAATAGAACTCAACTCCCTGAAATGGGTGCTCAACTCTCTGAAATTGGTGCTCAACTCCCTGAAAAATGGTGCTCAACTCCCTGAAAATGGTGCTCAACTCCCTGAAAAGGGTTCTCAACTCCCTGAAAATAGAACTCAACTCCCTGAAATGGGTGCTCAACTCTCTGAAATTGGTGCTCAACTCCCTGAAAAATGGTGCTCAACTCCTTGAAAATGGTGCACAACTCCCTGAAAAGGGTGAAAACTCTCTGAAAATGGTGCTCAACTCCCTGAAAAATGGTGCTCAACACCCTGGAAATAGTGCTCAACTCCCTGAAAAAGGTGCTCAACTCCCTGAAAATGGTGCTCAACTCCCTGAAAAATGTGCTCAACTCATTGAAAAGGGTGCTCAACTCCCTGAAATGGGTTCTCAACTCCCTGAAAATGGTGCTCAACTCCCTGAAAAGGGTTCTCAACTCCCTGAAAAGGGTTCTCAACTCCATGAAACGGGTGCTCAACTCCTTGAAAAGGGTGCTCAACTCCTTGAAAAGGGTGCTCAACTCCTTGAAAAGGGTGCTCAACTCCTTGACAAGGGTGCTCAACTCCTTGAAAAGGGTGCTCAACTCCTTGAAAAGGGTGCTCAACTCTTTGAAAAGGGTGCTCAACTCCTTGAAAAACGTGCTCAACTTCTTGAAACGGGTGCTCAACTCCTTGAAAAGGGTGCTCAACTCCTTGAAAAGGGTGCTCAACTCCTTGAATAGGGTGCTCAACTCCTTGAAAAGGGTTCTCAACTCCTTGAAAAGGGTTCTCAACTCCTTGAAAAAGGGTGCTCAACTCCTTGAAAAGGGTGCTCAACACCTTGAAATGGGTGCTCAACTCTTTGAAAAGGGTGCTCAACTCCTTGAAAAGGGTGCTCAACTTCTTGAAAAGGGTGCTCAACTCCTTGAAAAGAATGCTCAACTCCTTGAAAAGTGTGCTCAACTCCTTGAAAAGGGTGCTCAACTCCTTGAAAAGGGTGCTCAACTTCTTGAAAAGGGTGCTCAACTCCTTGAAAAGGGTGCTCAACTCCTTGAAAAATGTGCTCAACTCCTTGAAAAGGGTGCTCAACTCCTTAAAAAGGGTGCTCAACTCCTTGAAAAGGGTTCTCAACTTCTTGAAAAAGGTTCTCAACTCCTTGAAAAGGGTGCTCAACTTCTTGAAAAGGGTGCTCAACTCCTTGAAAAGGATGCTCAACTCCTTGAAAAGGGTGCTCAACTCCTTGAAAAGGGTGCTCAACTCCTTGAAAAAGGGTGCTCAACTCCTTGAAAAGGGTGCTCAACTCCTTGTAAAGGGTGCTCAACTCCTCGAAAAGGGTGCTCAACTCCTTGAAAAGGGTGCTCAACTCCCTGAAAAGGATGCTCAACTCCTTGAAAAGGGTGCTCAACTCCTTGAAAAGGGTGCTTAACTCCTTGAAAAGGGTGCTCAACTCCTTGAAAAAGGGTGCTCAACTCCTTGAAAAGGGTGCTCAACTCCTTGAAAAGGATGCTCAACTCCTTGAAAAGGGTGCTCAACTCCCTGAACAGGGTGCTCAACTCCTTGAAAATGGTGCTCAACTCCTTGAAAAGGGTGCTCAACTCCTTGACAAGGGTGCTCAACTCCTTGAAAAGGGTGCTCAACTCCTTGAAAAGGGTGCTCAACTCTTTGAATACGGTGCTCAACTCCTTGAAAAGGGTGCTCAACTTCTTGAAACGGGTGCTCAACTCCTTGAGAAGGGTGCTCAACTCCTTGAAAAGGGTGCTCAACTCCTTGAAAAGGGTGCTCAACTCCTTGAAAAGGGTGCTCAACTCCTTGAAAAGGGTTCTCAACTCCTTGAAAAAGGTGCTCAACTCCTTGAAAAGGGTTCTCAACTCCTTGAATAGGGTGCTCAACTCCTTGAAAAGGATGCTCAACTCCTTGAAAAGGGTGCTTAACTCCTTGAAAAGGTTGCTCAACTCCTTGAAAAAGGGTGCTCAACTCTTTGAAAAGGGTGCTCAACTCCTTGAAAAGGGTGCTCAACTTCTTGAAACGGGTGCTCAACTCCTTGAAAAAGGTGCTCAACTCCTTGAAAAGGGTGCTCAACTCCTTGAAAAGGGTGCTCAACTCCTTGAAAAGGATGCTCAACTCCTTGACAAGGGTGCTCAACTCCTTGAAAAGGGTGCTCAACTCCTTGAAAAGGGTGCTCAACTCCTTGAAAAGGGTGCTCAACTCTTTGAATACGGTGCTCAACTTCTTGAAAAGGGTGCTCAACTTCTTGAAACGGGTGCTCAACTCCTTGAGAAGGGTGCTCAACTCCTTGAAAAGGGTGCTCAACTCCTTGAAAAGGGTGCTCAACTCCTTGAAAAGGGTGCTCAACTCCTTGAAAAGGGTTCTCAACTCCTTGAAAAAGGTGCTCAACTCCTTGAAAAAAGTTCTCAACTCCTTGAATAGGGTGCTCAACTCCTTGAAAAGGATGCTCAACTCCTTGAAAAGGGTGCTCAACTCCTTGAAAAGGTTGCTCAACTCCTTGAAAAAGGGTGCTCAACTCCTTGAAAAAGGGTGCTCAACTCCTTGAAAAGGGTGCTCAACTCCTTGAAAAGGGTGCTCAACTCTTTGAAAAGGGTGCTCAACTCCTTGAAAAGGGTGCTCAACTTCTTGAAACGGGTGCTCAACTCCTTGAAAAAGGTGCTCAACTCCTTGATAAGGGTGCTCAACTCCTTGAAAAGGGTGCTCAACTCCTTGAAAAGGATGCTCAACTCCTTGACAAGGGTGCTCAACTCCTTGAAAAGGGTGCTCAACTCCTTGAAAAAGGGTGCTAAATTCCTTGAAAAGGGTGCTCAACTCCTTGTAAAGGGTGCTCAACTCCTTGAAAAGGGTGCTCAACTCCTTGAAAAGGGTGCTCAACTCCTTGATAAGGGTGCTCAACTCCCTGAAAAGGGTGCTCAACTCCTTGAAAAGGGTGCTCAACTCCTTGAAAAGGGTGCTCAACTCCTTGAAAAGGGTGCTCAACTCCTTGAAAAGGGTGCTCAACTCCTTGAAAAGAGTGCTCAAATCCTTGAAAAGCGTGCTCAACTCCTTGAAAAGAGTGCTCAACTCTCTGGAAATTGTGCTCAACACCTTGAAAAGGGTGCTCAACTCCTTGAAAAGGGTGCTCAACTCCTTAAAAAGGTTGCTCAACTCCATGAAAAGGGTGATCAACTTCTAGAAACGGATGCTCAACTCCTTGAAAAGGGTGCTCAACTCCTTGAAAAGGGTGCTCAACTCCTTGGAAAGGGTGCTCAACTCCTTGAAATGGTGCTCAACTCCTTGAAAAGGGTTCTCAACTCCTTGAAAAAGGTGCTCAACTCCTTGAAAAGGGTTCTCAACTCCTTGAAAAATGTGCTCAACTCCTTGAAAAGGATGCTCAACTCCTTGAAAAAGGTGCTCAACTCCTTGAAAAGGGTGCTCAACTCCTTGAAAAAGGGTGCTCAACTCCTTGAAAAAGGGTGCTCAACTCCTTGAAAAGTGAGGTCAACTCCTTGAGAAGGGTGCTCAACTCTTTGAAAAGGGTGCTCAACTCTCCGAAAATGGTGCTCAACTTCTTGAAAAGGGTGCTCAACTCTCTGAAAATGGTGCTCAACTCCCTGAAAAATGGTGCTCAACTCCCTGAAAATAGTGCTCAACTCCCTGAAAAGGGTGCTCAACTCTCTGAAAATAGTGCTCAACTCCCTGAAAAATGGTGCTCAACTCCCTGAAAATAGAACTCAACTCCCTGAAATGGGTGCTCAACTCTCTGAAATTGGTGCTCAACTCCCTGAAAAATGGTGCTCAACTCCCTGAAAATGGTGCTCAACTCCCTGAAAAGGGTGCTCAACTCCCTGAAAAGGGTGCTCAACTCCCTGAAAAGGGTTCTCAACTCCCTGAAAAGGGTTCTAACTCCCGAAAAGGGTGCTCAACTCCTTGAAAAGGGTGCTCAACTCCATGAAAAGGGTGCTCAACTCCATGAAAAGGATGCTCAACTCCTTGAAAATGGTGCTCAACTCTCAAAAAAAGTGTGCTCAACTCTCTGCAAATGATACTCAACTCTTTGAAAAATGGTGCTCAACTCCCTGGAAATGGTGCTCAACTCCCTGAAAATGGTGCTCAACTCCCTGAAAATGGTGCTCAACTCCCTGAAAAGGGTGCTCAACCATATGAAAAGGGTGCTCAACTCTTTGAAAAGGGTGCTCAACTCCCTGAGAAGGGTGCTCAACTCCTTGAAAAGGTGCTCAACTCCTTGAAAAGGGTGCTCAACTCATTGAAAAGGGTGCTCAACTCCCTGAAAAGGGTGCTCAACTCCTTGAAAAGGGTGCTCAGCTCCTTGAAAAGGGTGCTCAACTCTTTGAAAAGGGTGCTGAACTCCTTGAAATGGGTGCTCAACTCCTTGAAAAGGGTACTCAACTCCTTGAAAAGGGCGCCCAACTCCTTGAAAAGGGTGCTCAACTCATTGAAAAGGTGCTCAACTCTTTGAAAAGAATGCTCAACTCCTTGAAAAAGGTGCTCAACTCCTTGAAAAGGGTGCTCAACTACTTGAAAAGGGTGCTCAACTCCTAGAAAACGGTGCTCAACTCCTTGAAAAGGGTGCTCAACTACTTGAAAAGGGTGCTCAACTCCTTGAAAATGATGCTCAACTCCTTGAAAAGGACGCTCAACTCCCTGAAAAGGATGCTCAACTCCTTGAAAAGGGTGCTCAACTCCTTGAAAAGGGTGCTCAACTCCTTGAAAAGGTTGCTCAACTCCATGAAAAGGGTGCTCAACTCCTTGAAAAGGGTGCTCAACTCCTTGAAAAGGGTGCTCAACTGTTTGAAAAGGGTTCTCAACTCCTGCAAAAGGTTGCTCAACTCCTTGAAAAGGGTGCTCAACTCGTTGAAAAGGGTGCTCAACTCCATGAAAAGGGTGCTCAACTCCGTGAAGGCGTGCTCAACTCCTTAAAAAGGGTGCTCAACTCCCTGAAAAATGGTGCTCAACTCGCTGAAAATGGTGCTATACTCTCTGAAAATGGTGCTCAACTCCCTGAAAATGGTGCTCAACTCGCTGAAAATGGTGCTCAACTCCCTCACAATGGTGCTCAACTCACTGAAAAGGGTGCTCAACTCCCTGAAAAAGGTTCTCAACTCGCTGAAAATCGTGCTAAACTTCTTGAAAAGGGTTCTCAACTCCCTGAAAAGGGTTCTTACCCCCTGAAAAGGGTGCTCAACTCCATGAAAAGGTTGCTCAACTCCTTGAAAATGGTGCTCAACTCCCTGAAAAGGGTTCTCAACTCCATGAAAAGGGTTCTCAACTCCCTGAAAAGGGTGCTCAACTCCTTGAAAAGGGTGCTCAACTCCTTTACCAGGGTGCTTAACTCCTTGAAAAGGGTGCTCAACTCCTTGAAAAGGGTGCTCAACTCCTTGAAAAGGGTGCTCAACTCCCTGGAAATGGTGCTCAACTCCTTCATAAGGGTGCTCAACTACCTGAAATGGGTGCTCAACTCCTTGAAAATGGTGCACAACTCCCTGAAAAGTGTGCTCAACACCCTGAAAAAAAAGCTCAACTTTCTGGAAAGGGTTCTCAACTCCCTGAAAAGGGTTCTACACTCCCTGAAAAAGGTGCTCAAATTTTTGAAAAGGGTGCTCAACTCCTTGAAAAGGGTGCTCAACTCCCTGAAAAGGGTGCTCAACTCCTTGATAAGGGTGCTCAACTACCTGAAAAGGGTGCTCAACTCCTTGAAAATGGTGCACAACTCCCTGAAAAGGGTGAAAACTCTCTGAAAATGGTGCTCAACTCCCTGAAAAATGGTGCTCAAATCCCTGGAAATGGTGCTCAACTCCCTGAAAAAGGTGCTGAACTCCCTGAAAAGGGTGCTCAACTCCTTGAAAAGGGTGCTCAACTCCTTGAAAAGGATGCTCAACTCCTTGACAAGGGTGCTCAACTCCTTGAAAAGGGTGCTCAACTCCTTGAAAAAGGGTGCTAAATTCCTTGAAAAGGGTGCTCAACTCCTTGTAAAGGGTGCTCAACTCCTTGAAAAGGGTGCTCAACTCCTTGAAAAGGGTGCTCAACTCCTTGATAAGGGTGCTCAACTCCCTGAAAAGGGTGCTCAACTCCTTGAAAAGAGTGCTCAACTCCTTGAAAAGGGTGCTCAACTCCTTGAAAAGGGTGCGCAACTCCTTGAAAAGGGTGCTCAACTCCTTGAAAAGGGTGCTCAACTCCTTGAAAAGGGTGCTCAACTCCTTGAAAAGGGTTCTCAACTCCTTGAAAAAGGTGCTCAACTCCTTGAAAAGGGTTCTCAACTCCTTGAAAAATGTGCTCAACTCCTTGAAAAGGATGCTCAACTCCTTGAAAAAGGTGCTCAACTCCTTGAAAAGGGTGCTCAACTCCTTGAAAAAGGGTGCTCAACTCCTTGAAAAAGGGTGCTCAACTCCTTGAAAAGTGAGGTCAACTCCTTGAGAAGGGTGCTCAACTCTTTGAAAAGGGTGCTCAACTCTCCGAAAATAGTGCTCAACTTCTTGAAAAGGGTGCTCAACTCTCTGAAAATGGTGCTCAACTCCCTGAAAAATGGTGCTCAACTCCCTGAAAATAGTGCTCAACTCCCTGAAAAGGGTGCTCAACTCTCTGAAAATAGTGCTCAACTCCCTGAAAAATGGTGCTCAACTCCCTGAAATAGAACTCAACTCCCTGAAATGGGATCTCAACTCTCTGAAATTGGTGCTCAACTCCCTGAAAAATGGTGCTCAACTCCCTGAAAATGGTGCTCAACTCCCTGAAAAGGGTGCTCAACTCCCTGAAAAGGGTGCTCAACTCCCTGAAAAGGGTTCTCAACTCCCTGAAAAGGGTTCTAACTCCCTGAAAAGGGTGCTCAACTCCTTGAAAAGGGTGCTCAACTCCATGAAAAGGGTGCTCAACTCCATGAAAAGGGTGCTCAACTCCTTGAAAATGGTGCTCAACTCTCAAAAAAAGGGTGCTCAACTCTCTGCAAATGATACTCAACTCTTTGAAAAATGGTGCTCAACTCCCTGGAAATGGTGCTCAACTCCCTGAAAAGGGTGCTCAACTCCCTGAAAATGGTGCTCAACTCCCTGAAAAGGGTGCTCAACCATATGAAAAGGGTGCTCAACTCCTTGAAAAGGGTGCTCAACTCCCTGAGAAGGGTGCTCAACTCCTTGAAAAGGTGCTCAACTCCTTGAAAATGTGCTCAACTCATGGAAAAGGGTGCTCAACTCCCTGAAAAGGGTGCTCAACTCCTTGAAAAGGGTGCTCAGCTCCTTGAAAAGGGTGCTCAACTCTTTGAAAAGGGTGCTGAACTCCTTGAAATGGGTGCTCAACTCCTTGAAAAGGGTACTCAACTCCTTGAAAAGGGCGCCCAACTCCTTGAAAAGGGTGCTCAACTCATTGAAAAGGTGCTCAACTCTTTGAAAAGAATGCTCAACTCCTTGAAAAAGGTGCTCAACTCCTTGAAAAGGGTGCTCAACTACTTGAAAAGGGTGCTCAACTCCTAGAAAAGGGTGCTCAACTCCTTGAAAAGGGTGCTCAACTACTTGAAAAGGGTGCTCAACTCCTTGAAAATGATGCTCAACTCCTTGAAAAGGACGCTCAACTCCCTGAAAAGGATGCTCAACTCCTTGAAAAGGGTGCTCAACTCCTTGAAAAGGGTGCTCAACTCCTTGAAAAGGTTGCTCAACTCCTTGATAAGGGTGCTCAACTCCTTAAAAAGGGTGCTCAACTCCTTGAAAAGGGTGCTCAACTGTTTGAAAAGGGTTCTCAACTCCTGCAAAAGGTTGCTCAACTCCTTGAAAAGGGTGCTCAACTCGTTGAAAAGGGTGCTCAACTCCATGAAAAGGGTGCTCAACTCCGTGAAAGGCGTGCTCAACTCCTTAAAAAGGGTGCTCAACTCCCTGAAAAATGGTGCTCAACTCGATGAAAATGGTGCTATACTCTCTGAAAATGGTGCTCAACTCCCTGAAAATGGTGCTCAACTCGCTAAAAATATTGCTCAACTCCCTCACAATGGTGCTCAACTCACTGAAAAGGGTGCTCAACTCCCTGAAAAAGGTTCTCAACTCGCTGAAAATCGTGGTAAACTTCTTGAAAAGGGTTCTCAACTCCCTGAAAAGGGTTCTTAACCCCCTGAAAAGGGTGCTCAACTCCATGAAAAGGTTGTTCAACTCCTTGAAAATGGTGCTCAACTCCCTGAAAAGGGTTCTCAACTCCATGAAAAGGGTTCTCAACTCCCTGAAAAGGGTGCTCAACTCCTTGAAAAGGGTGCTCAACTCCTTTACCAGGGTGCTTAACTCCTTGAAAAGGGTGCTCAACTCCTTGAAAAGGGTGCTCAACTCCTTGAAAAGGGTGCTCAACTCCCTGGAAATGGTGCTCAACTCCTTCATAAGGGTGCTCAACTACCTGAAATGGGTGCTCAACTCCTTGAAAATGGTGCACAACTCCCTGAAAAGTGTGCTCAACACCCTGAAAAAAAAGCTCAACTTTCTGGAAAGGGTTCTCAACTCCCTGAAAAGGGTTCTACACTCCCTGAAAAAGGTGCTCAAATTTTTGAAAAGGGTGCTCAACTCCTTGAAAAGGGTGCTCAACTCCCTGAAAAGGGTGCTCAACTCCTTGATAAGGGTGCTCAACTACCTGAAAAGGGTGCTCAACTCCTTGAAAATGGTGCACAACTCCCTGAAAAGGGTGAAAACTCTCTGAAAATGGTGCTCAACTCCCTGAAAAATGGTGCTCAAATCCCTGGAAATGGTGCTCAACTCCCTGAAAAAGGTGCTGAACTCCCTGAAAAGGGTGCTCAACTCCTTGAAAAGGGTGCTCAACTCCTTGAAAAGGATGCTCAACTCCTTGACAAGGGTGCTCAACTCCTTGAAAAGGGTGCTCAACTCCTTGAAAAAGGGTGCTAAATTCCTTGAAAAGGGTGCTCAACTCCTTGTAAAGGGTGCTCAACTCCTTGAAAAGGGTGCTCAACTCCTTGAAAACGGTGCTCAACTCCTTGATAAGGGTGCTAAACTCCCTGAAAAGGGTGCTCAACTCCTTGAAAAGGGTGCTCAACTCCTTGAAAAGGGTGCTCAACTCCTTGAAAAGGGTGCGCAACTCCTTGAAAAGGGTGCTCAACTCCTTGAAAAGGGTGCTCAACTCCTTGAAAAGGGTGCTCAACTCCTTGAAAAGGGTTCTCAACTCCTTGAAAAAGGTGCTCAACTCCTTGAAAAGGGTTCTCAACTCCTTGAAAAATGTGCTCAACTCCTTGAAAAGGATGCTCAACTCCTTGAAAAAGGTGCTCAACTCCTTGAAAAGGGTGCTCAACTCCTTGAAAAAGGGTGCTCAACTCCTTGAAAAAGGGTGCTCAACTCCTTGAAAAGTGAGGTCAACTCCTTGAGAAGGGTGCTCAACTCTTTGAAAAGGGTGCTCAACTCTCCGAAAATAGTGCTCAACTTCTTGAAAAGGGTGCTCAACTCTCTGAAAATGGTGCTCAACTCCCTGAAAAATGGTGCTCAACTCCCTGAAAATAGTGCTCAACTTTCTGAAAAGGGTGCTCAACTCTCTGAAAATAGTGCTCAACTCCCTGAAAAATGGTGCTCAACTCCCTGAAAATAGAACTCAACTCCCTGAAATGGGTGCTCAACTCTCTGAAATTGGTGCTCAACTCCCTGAAAAATGGTGCTCCACTCCCTGAAAATGGTGCTCAACTCCCTGAAAAGGGTGCTCAACTCCCTGAAAAGTGTGCTCAACTCCCTGAAAAGGGTTCTCAACTCCCTGAAAAGGGTTCTAACTCCCTGAAAAGGGTGCTCAACTCCTTGAAAAGGGTGCTCAACTCCATGAAAAGGGTGCTCAACTCCATGAAAAGGGTGCTCAACTCCTTGAAAATGGTGCTCAACTCTCAAAAAAAGGGTGCTCAACTCTCTGCAAATGATACTCAACTCTTTGAAAAATGGTGCTCAACTCCCTGGAAATGGTGCTCAACTCCCTGAAAAGGGTGCTCAACTCCCTGAAAATGGTGCTCAACTCCCTGAAAAGGGTGCTCAACCATATGAAAAGGGTGCTCAACTCCTTGAAAAGGGTGCTCAACTCCCTGAGAAGGGTGCTCAACTCCTTGAAAAGGTGCTCAACTCCTTGAAAATGTGCTCAACTCATTGAAAAGGGTGCTCAACTGCCTGAAAAGGGTGCTCAACTCCTTGAAAAGGGTGCTCAGCTCCTTGAAAAGGGTGCTCAACTCTTTGAAAAGGGTGCTGAACTCCTTGAAATGGGTGCTCAACTCCTTGAAAAGGGTACTCAACTCCTTGAAAAGGGCGCCCAACTCCTTGAAAAGGGTGCTCAACTCATTGAAAAGGTGCTCAACTCTTTGAAAAGAATGCTCAACTCCTTGAAAAAGGTGCTCAACTCCTTGAAAAGGGTGCTCAACTACTTGAAAAGGGTGCTCAACTCCTAGAAAAGGGTGCTCAACTCCTTGAAAAGGGTGCTCAACTACTTGAAAAGGGTGCTCAACTCCTTGAAAATGATGCTCAACTCCTTGAAAAGGACGCTCAACTCCCTGAAAAGGATGCTCAACTCCTTGAAAAGGGTGCTCAACTCCTTGAAAAGGGTGCTCAACTCCTTGAAAAGGTTGCTCAACTCCTTGAAAAGGGTGCTCAACTCCTTAAAAAGGGTGCTCAACTCCTTGAAAAGGGTGCTCAACTGTTTGAAAAGGGTTCTCAACTCCTGCAAAAGGTTGCTCAACTCCTTGAAAAGGGTGCTCAACTCGTTGAAAAGGGTGCTCAACTCCATGAAAAGGGTGCTCAACTCCGTGAAAGGCGTGCTCAACTCCTTAAAAAGGGTGCTCAACTCCCTGAAAAATGGTGCTCAACTCGCTGAAAATGGTGCTATACTCTCTGAAAATGGTGCTCAACTCCCTGAAAATGGTGCTCAACTCGCTAAAAATAGTGCTCAACTCCCTCACAATGGTGCTCAACTCACTGAAAAGGGTGCTCAACTCCCTGAAAAAGGTTCTCAACTCGCTGAAAATCGTGCTAAACTTCTTGAAAAGGGTTCTCAACTCCCTGAAAAGGGTTCTTAACCCCCTGAAAAGGGTGCTCAACTCCATGAAAAGGTTGTTCAACTCCTTGAAAATGGTGCTCAACTCCCTGAAAAGGGTTCTCAACTCCATGAAAAGGGTTCTCAACTCCCTGAAAAGGGTGCTCAACTCCTTGAAAAGGGTGCTCAACTCCTTTACCAGGGTGCTTAACTCCTTGAAAAGGGTGCTCAACTCCTTGAAAAGGGTGCTCA
Source organism: Morinoia aosen (assembly GCA_030386875.1). Taxonomy (NCBI): domain Eukaryota; kingdom Metazoa; phylum Arthropoda; class Malacostraca; order Amphipoda; family Talitridae; genus Morinoia; species Morinoia aosen. The sequence continues at coordinate 56,524,693 of CM059574.1, read as the reverse complement.
ACTCCTTGAAAAGGGTGCTCAACTCCCTGGAAATGGTGCTCAACTCCTTCATAAGGGTGCTCAACTACCTGAAATGGGTGCTCAACTCCTTGAAATTGGTGCACAATTCCCTGAAAAGTGTGCTCAACACCCTGAAAAAAAAGCTCAACTATCTGGAAAGGGTTTTCAACTCCCTGAAAAGGGTTCTCAACTCCCTGAAAAAGGTGCTAAACTTTTTGAAAAGGGTGCTCAACTCCTTGAAAAGGGTGCTCAACTCCCTGAAAAGGGTGCTCAACTCCTTGATAAGGGTGCTCAACTACCTGAAAAGGGTGCTCAACTCCTTGAAAATGGTGCACAACTCCCTGAAAAGGGTGAAAACTCTCTGAAAATGGTGCTCAACTCCCTGTAAAATGGTGCTCAAATCCCTGGAAATGGTGCTCAACTCCCTGAAAAAGGTGCTGAACTCCCTGAAAAGGGTGCTCAACTCCTTGAAAAGGGTGCTCAACTCCTTGAAAAGGATGCTCAACTCCTTGACAAGGGTGCTCAACTCCTTGAAAAGGGTGCTCAACTCCTTGAAAAAGGGTGCTAAATTCCTTGAAAAGGGTGCTCAACTCCTTGTAAAGGGTGCTCAACTCCTTGAAAAGGGTGCTCAACTCCTTGAAAAGGGTGCTCAACTCCTTGATAAGGGTGCTCAACTCCCTGAAAAGGGTGCTCAACTCCTTGAAAAGGGTGCTCAACTCCTTGAAAATGGTGCACAACTCCCTGAAAAGGGTGAAAACTCTCTGAAAATGGTGCTCAACTCCCTGAAAAATGGTGCTCAACTCCCTGGAAATGGTGCTCAACTCCCTGAAAAAGGTGCTGAACTCCCTGAAAATGGTGCTCAACTCCCTCAAAAATGTGCTCAACTCATTGAAAAGGGTGCTCAACTCCCTGAAAAGGGTGCTCAACTCCTTGAAAAGGTGCTCAACTCCCTGAAAAGGGTGCTCAACTCCTTGAAAAGGGTGCTCAACTCCTTGAAAATGGTGCTCAACTCTTTGAAAAGGGTGCTGAACTCCTTGAAATGGGTGCTCAACTCCTTGAAAAGGGTGCTCAACCCCTTGAAAAGCGTGCTCAACTCCTTGAAAAGGGTGCTCAACTCCCTGAAAAGGGTGCTCAACTCCTTGAAAATGTGCTCAACTCCTTGAAAAGGGTGCTCAACTCATTGAAAAGGGTGCTCAACTCCCTGAAAAGGGTGCTCAACTCCTTGAAAAGGGTGCTCAGCTCCTTGAAAAGGGTGCTCAACTCTGAAAAGGGTGCTGAACTCCTTGAAATGGGTGCTCAACTCCTTGAAAAGGGTACTCAACTCCTTGAAAAGGGCGCCCAACTCCTTGAAAAGGGTGCTCAACTCATTGAAAAGGTGCTCAACTCTTTGAAAAGGGTGCTCAACTCCTAGAAAAGGGTGCTCAACTTCTTGAAAAGGGTGCTCAACTACTTGAAAAGGGTGCTCAACTCCTTGAAAATGGTGCTCAACTCCTTGAAAAGGACACTCAACTCCTTGAAAAGGGTGCTCAACTCCTTGAAAAGGGTGCTCAACTCCTTGAAAAGGGTGCTCAACTCCTTGAAAAGGTTGCTCAACTCCTTGAAAAGGGTGCTCAACTCCTTGAAAAGGGTGCTCAACTCCTTGAAAAGGGAGCTCAACTGTTTGAAAAGTGTGCTCAACTCCTGCAAAAGGTTGCTCAACTCCTTGAAAAGGGTGCTCAACTCTTTGAAAAGGGTGCTCAACTCCATGAAAAGGGTGCTCAACTCCGTGAAAGGCGTGCTCAACTCCTTAAAAAGGGTGCTCAACTCCCTGAAAAATGGTGCTCAACTCGCTGAAAATGCTGCTATACTCTCTGAAAATGGTGCTCAACTCCCCGAAAATGGTGCTCAACTCGCTGAAAATGGTGCTCAACTCCCTGGAAATGGTGCTCAACTCACTGAAAAGGGTGCTCAACTCCCTGAAAAAGGTTCTCAACTCGCTGAAAATCGTGCTAAACTTCTTGAAAAGGGTTCTCAACTCCCTGAAAAGGGTTTTTAACCCCCTGAAAAGGGTGCTCAACTCCATGAAAAAGTTGCTCAACTCCTTGAAAATGGTGCTCAACTCCCTGAAAAGGGTTCTCAACTCCATGAAAAGGGTTCTCAACTCCCTGAAAAGGGTGCTCGACTCCTTGAAAAGGGTGCTCAACTCCTTTAACAGGGTGCTTAACTCCTTGAAAAGGGAGCTCAACTCCTTGAAAAGGGTGCTCAACTCCCTGGAAATGGTGCTCAACTCCTTCATAAGGGTGCTCAACTACCTGAAATGGGTGCTCAACTCCTTGAAAATGGTTCACAACTCCCTGAAAAGTGTGCTCAACACCCTGAAAAAAAAGCTCAACTATCTGGAAAGGGTTCTCAACTTCCTGAAAAGGGTTCTCAACTCCCTGAAAAAGGTGCTCAACTTTTTGAAAAGGGTGCTCAACTCCTTGAAAAGGGTGCTCAACTCCCTGAAAAGGGTGCTCAACTCCTTGATAAGGGTGCTCAACTACCTGAAAAGGGTGCTCAACTCCTTGAAAATGGTGCACAACTCCGTGAAAAGGGTGAAAACTCTTTGAAAATGGTGCTCTACTCCCTGAAAAATGGTGCTCAACTCCCTGGAAATGGTGCTCAACTCCCTGAAAAAGGTGCTGAACTCCCTGAAAATGGTGCTCAACTCCCTCAAAAATGTGCTCAACTCATTGAAAAGGGTGCTCAACTCCCTGAAATGGGTTCTCAACTCCCTGAAAATGGTGCTCAACTCCCTGAAAAGGGTTCTCAACTCCCTGAAAAGGGTTCTCAACTCCATGAAAAGGGTGCTCAACTCCTTGAAAAGGGTGCTCAACTCCTTGAAAAGTATGCTCAACTCCCTGAAAAGGGTGCTTAACTCCTTGAAAAGGGTGCTCAACTCCTTGAAAAGGGGGCTCAACTCCTTGAAAAAGGTGTTCAACTCCCTGAAAAGGGTGCTTAACTACTTGAAAAGGATGCTCAACTCCTTGAAAAGGGTGCTCAACTCCTTGAAAAGGGTGCTGAACTCCTTGAAAAGGGTGCTCAACTCCTTGAAAAGGGTGCTCAACTCCTTGACAGGGGTGCTGAACTCCTTGAAAAGGGTGCTCAACTCCTTGAAATGGGTGCTCAACTCCATGAAAAGGGTGCTCAACTCCTTGAAAATGGTGCTCAACTCCTTGAAAAGGGTGCTCAACTCCTTGAAAAGGGTGATCAACTCCTTGAAAAGGGTGCTCAACTCCTTGAAAAGGGTGCTCAACTCCTTGACAAGGGTGCTCAACTCCTTGAAAAGGGTGCTCAACTCCTTGAAAAGGGTGCTCAACTCTTTGAAAAGGGTGCTCAACTCCTTGAAAAGGGTGCTCAACTTCTTGAAACGGGTGCTCAACTCCTTGAAAAGGGTGCTCAACTCCTTGAAAAGGGTGCTCAACTCCTTGAAAAGGGTGCTCAACTCCTTGAAAAGGGTGCTCAACTCCTTGAAAAGGGTTCTCAACTCCTTGAAAAAGGGTGCTCAACTCCCTGAAAAGGGTGCTCAACACCTTGAAAAGGGTGCTCAACTCTTTGAAAAGGGTGATCAACTCCTTGATAAGGGTGCTAAACTTCTTGACCGGGTGCTCAACTCCTTGAAAAGGGTGCTCAACTCCTTGAAAAGGGTGCTCAACTCCTTGAAAAGGGTGCTCAACTTCTTGAAACGGGTGCCCAACGCCTTGAAAAGGGTGCTCAACTCCTTGAAAAGGGTGCTCAACTCTTTGAAAAGGGTGCTCAACTCCTTGAAAAGGGTGCTCAACTCCTTAAAAAGGGTTCTCAACTCCTTGAAAAAGGTGCTCAACTCCTTGAAAAGGATTCTCGACTCCTTGAATAGGGTGCTCAACTCCTTGAAAAGGATGCTCAACTCCTTGAAAAGGGTGCTCAACTCCTTGAAAAGGGTGCTCATCTCCTTGAAAAAGGGTGCTCAACTCCTTGAAAAAGGGTGCTCAACTCCTTGAAAAGGGTGCTCAACTCCTTGAAAAGGGTGCTCAACTCATTGAAAAGGGTGCTCAACTCCTTGAAAAGGGTGCTCAACTTCTTGAAACGGGTGCTCAACTCCTTGAAAAAGGTGCTCAACTCCTTGAAAGGGTGCTCAACTCCTTGAAAAGGGTGCTCAACTCCTTGAAAAGGATGCTCAACTCCTTGAAAAGGGTGTTCAACTCCTTGTAAAGGGTGCTCAACTCATTGAAAAAGGGTGCTAAACTCCTTGAAAAGGGTGCTCAACTCTTTGTAAAGGGTGCTCAACTCCTTGAAAAGGGTGCTCAAATCCTTGAAAAGGGTGCTCAACTCCTTGAAAAGGGCGCTCAACTCCCTGAAAAGGGTGCTCAACTCCTTGAAAAGGGTGCTCAACTCCTTGAAAAGGGTGCTCAACTCCTTGAAAAGGGGGCTCAACTAATTGAAAAGGGTGCTCAACTCCTTGAAAAGTGTGCTCAACTCCTTGAAAAGCGTGCTCAACTCCTTGAAAAGGGTGCTCAACTCCTTGACAAGGGTGCTGAACTCCTTGAAAAGGGTGCTCAACTCCTTGAAATGGGTGCTCAACTCCATGAAAAGGGTGCTCAACTCCTTGAAAATGGTGCTCAACTCCTTGAAAAGGGTGCTCAACTCCTTAAAAAGGGTGCTCAACTCCTTGAAAAGGGTGCTCAACTCCTTGAAAAGGGTGCTCAACTCCCTGACAAGGGTGCTCAACTCCTTGAAAAGGGTGCTCAACTCCTTGAAAAGGGTGCTCAACTCTTTGAAAAGGGAGCTCAATTCCTTGAAAAGGGTGCTCAACTCCTTGAAAAGGGTGCTCAACTCCTTGAAAAGGGTGCTCAACTCCTTGAAAAGGGTGCTCAACTACTTGAAAAGGGTTCTCAACTCCTTGAATAGGGGTGCTCAACTCCCTGAAAAGGGTGCTCGACACCTTGAAAAGGGTGCTCAACTCTTTGAAAAGGGTGCTCAACTCCTTGATAAGGGTGCCCAACTTCTTGAAACGGGTGCTCAACTCCTTGAAAAGGGTGCTCAACTCCTTGAAAAGGGTGCTCAACTCCTTGAAAAGGGTGCTCAACTCCTTGAAAAGGGTTCTCAACTCCTTGAATAAGGGTGCTCAACTCCCTGAAAAGGGTGCTCGACACCTTGAAAAGGGTGCTCAACTCTTTGAAAAGGGTGCTCAACTCCTTGATAAGGGTGCTCAACTTCTTGAAACGGGTGCTCAACTCCTTGAAAAGGGTGCTCAACTCCTTGAAAAGGGTGCTCAACTCCTTGAAAAGGGTGCTCAACTTCTTGAAACGGGTGCCCAACTCCTTGAAAAGGGTGCTCAACTCCATGGAAAGGTTGCTCAACTCCTTGAAAATGGTGCTCAAATCCCTGAAAAGGGTTCTCAACTCCATGAAAAGGGTTCTCAACTCCCTGAAAAGGGTGCTCAACTCCTTGATAAGGGTGCTCAACTCCTTTAACAGGGTGCTTAACTCCTTGAAAAGGGTGCTCAACTCCTTGAAAAGGGTGCTCAACTCCTTGAAAAGGGTGCTCAACTCCCTGGAAATGGTGCTCAACTCCTTCATAAGGGTGCTCAGCTACCTGAAATGGGTGCTCAACTCCTTGAAAATGGTGCACAACTCCCTGAAATGTGTGCTCAACACCCTGAAAAAAAGCTCAACTATCTGGAAAGGGTTCTCAACTCCCTGAAAAGGGTTCTCAACTCCCTGAAAAAGGTGCTCAACTTTTTGAAAAGGGTGCTCAACTCCTTGAAAAGGGTGCTCAACTCCCTGAAAAGGGTGCTCAACTCCTTGATAAGGGTGCTCAACTACCTGAAAAGGGTGCTCAACTCCTTGAAAATGGTGCACAACTCCCTGACAAGGGTGAAAACTCTCTGAAAATGGTGCTCAACTCCCTGAAAAATGGTGCTCAACTCCCTGGAAATGGTGCTCAACTCCCTGAAAAAGGTACTGAACTCCCTGAAAATGGTGCTCAACTCCCTGAAAAATGTGCTCAACTCATTGAAAAGGGTGCTCAACTCCCTGAAATGGGTTCTCAACTCCCTGAAAATGGTGCTCAACTCCCTGAAAAGGGTTCTCAACTCCCTGAAAAGGGTTCTCAACTCCATGAAAAGGGTGCTCAACTCCTTGAAAAGGGTGCTCAACTCCTTGAAAAGGATGCTCAACTCCCTGAAAAGGGTGCTTAACTCCTTGAAAAGGGTGCTCAACTCCTTGAAACGGGGGCTCAACTCCTTGAAAAAGGTGCTCAACTCCCTGAAAAGGGTGCTCAACTACTTGAAAAGGATGCTCAACTCCTTGAAAAGGGTGCTCAACTCCTTGAAAAGGGTGCTGAACTCCTTGAAAAGGGTGCTCAACTCCTTGAAAAGGGTGCTCAACTCCTTGACAAGGGTGCTGAACTCCTTGAAAAGGGTGCTCAACTCCTTGAAATGGGTGCTCAACTCCATGAAAAGGGTGCTCAACTCCTTGAAAATGGTGCTCAACTCCTTGAAAAGGGTGCTCAACTCCTTGAAAAGGGTGCTCAACTCCTTGAAAAGGGTGCTCAACTCCTTGAAAAGGGTGCTCAACTCCTTGAAGAGGGTGATCAACTTTTAGAAACGGGTGCTCAACTCCTTGAAAAGGGTGCTCAACTCTTTGAAAAGAGTGCTCAACTCCTTGAAAAGGGTGCTCAACTTCTTGAAACGGGTGCTCAACTCCTTGAAAAGGGTGCTCAACTCCTTGAAAAGGGTGCTCAACTCCTTGAAAAGGGTGCTCAACTCCTTGACAAGGGTGCTCAACTCCTTGAAAAGGGTTCTCAAATCCTTGAAAAAGGGTGCTCAACTCCCTGAAAAGGGTGCTCAACACCTTGAAAAGGGTGCTCAACTCTTTGAAAAGGGTGCTCAACTCCTTGAAAAGGGTGCTCAACTTCTTGAAAAGGGTGCTCATCTCCTTGAAAAAGGGTGCTCAACTCCTTGAAAAAGGGTGCTCAACTCCTTGAAAAGGGTGCTCAACTCCTTGAAAAGGGTGCTCAACTCATTGAAAAGGGTACTCAACTCCTTGAAAAGGGTGCTCAACTTCTTGAAACGGGTGCTCAACTCCTTGAATAAGGTGCTCAACTCCTTGAAAAGGGTGCTCAACTTCTTGAAAAGGGTGCTCAACTCCTTGAAAAGGATGCTCAACTCCTTGAAAAGGGTGCTCAACTCCATGTAAAGGGTGCTCAACTCCTTGAAAAAGGGTGCTAAACTCCTTGAAAAGGGTGCTCAACTCCTTGTGAAGGGTGCTAAACTCCTTGAAAAGGGTGCTCAAATCCTTGAAAAGGGTGCTCAACTCCTTGAAAAGGGCGCTCAACTCCCTGAAAAGGGTGCTCAACTCCTTGAAAAGGGTGCTCAACTCCTTGAAAAGGGTGCTCAACTCCTTGAAAAGGGTGCTCAACTCCTTGAAATGGGTGCTCAACTCCTTGAAAAGCGTGCTCAACTTCTTGAAAGAGTGCTCAACTCTCTGGAAATTGTGCTCAACACCATGAAAAGGGTGCTCAACTCCTTGAAAAGGGTGCTCAACTCCTTGAAAAGGGTGCTCAACTCCTTGACAAAGGTGCTCAACTCCTTGAAAAGGGTGCACAACTCTTTGAAAAGGGTGCTCAACTCCTTAAAAAAGGTGCTCAACTCCTTGAAGAGGGTGATAAACTTCTAGAAACGGGTGCTCAACTCCTTGAAAAGGGTGCTCAACTCCTTGAAAAGGGTGCTCAACTCCTTGAAAAGGGTGCTCAACTCCTTGAAAAGGGTGCTCAACTCCTTGAAAAGGGTTCTCAACTCCCTAAAAAAGGTGCTCAACTCCTTGAAAAGGGTTCTCAACTCTTTGAAAAGGGTGCTCAACTCCTTGAAAAGGATGCTCAACTCCTTGAAAAAGGGTGCTCAACTCCTTGAAAAAGGGTGCCCAACTCCTTGAAAAGTGTGCTCAACTCCTTGAAAAGGGTGCTCAACTCCATGTAAAGGGTGCTCAACTCCTTGAAAAAGGGTGCTAAACTCCTTGAAAAGGGTGCTCAACTCCTTGTGAAGGGTGCTAAACTCCTTGAAAAGGGTGCTCAAATCCTTGAAAAGGGTGCTCAACTCCTTGAAAAGGGCGCTCAACTCCCTGAAAAGGGTGCTCAACTCCTTGAAAAGGGTGCTCAACTCCTTGAAAAGGGTGCTCAACTCCTTGAAAAGGGTGCTCAACTCCTTGAAATGGGTGCTCAACTCCTTGAAAAGCGTGCTCAACTTCTTGAAAGAGTGCTCAACTCTCTGGAAATTGTGCTCAACACCATGAAAAGGGTGCTCAACTCCTTGAAAAGGGTGCTCAACTCCTTGAAAAGGGTGCTCAACTCCTTGACAAAGGTGCTCAACTCCTTGAAAAGGGTGCACAACTCTTTGAAAAGGGTGCTCAACTCCTTAAAAAAGGTGCTCAACTCTTTGAAAAGGGAGCTCAATTCCTTGAAAAGGGTGCTCAACTCCTTGAAAAGGGTGCTCAACTCCTTGAAAAGGGTGCTCAACTCCTTGAAAAGGGTGCTCAACTCCTTGAAAAGGGTTCTCAACTCCTTGAATAGGGGTGCTCAACTCCCTGAAAAGGGTGCTCGACACCTTGAAAAGGGTGCTCAACTCTTTGAAAAGGGTGCTCAACTCCTTGATAAGGGTGCTCAACTTCTTGAAACGGGTGCTCAACTCCTTGAAAAGGGTGCTCAACTCCTTGAAAAGGGTGCTCAACTCCTTGAAAAGGGTGCTCAACTCCTTGAAAAGGGTTCTCAACTCCTTGAATAAGGGTGCTCAACTCCCTGAAAAGGGTGCTCGACACCTTGAAAAGGGTGCTCAACTCTTTGAAAAGGGTGCTCAACTCCTTGATAAGGGTGCTCAACTTCTTGAAACGGGTGCTCAACTCCTTGAAAAGGGTGCCCAACTCCTTGAAAAGGGTGCTCAACTCCTTGAAAAGGGTGCTCAACTTCTTGAAACGGGTGCCCAACTCCTTGAAAAGGGTGCTCAACTCCATGGAAAGGTTGCTCAACTCCTTGAAAATGGTGCTCAAATCCCTGAAAAGGGTTCTCAACTCCATGAAAAGGGTTCTCAACTCCCTGAAAAGGGTGCTCAACTCCTTGATAATGGTGCTCAACTCCTTTAACAGGGTGCTTAACTCCTTGAAAAGGGTGCTCAACTCCTTAAAAAAGGGTGCTCAACTCCTTGAAAAGGGTGCTCAACTCCCTGGAAATGGTGCTCAACTCCTTCATAAGGGTGCTCAGCTACCTGAAATGGGTGCTCAACTCCTTGAAAATGGTGCACAACTCCCTGAAATGTGTGCTCAACACCCTGAAAAAAAGCTCAACTATCTGGAAAGGGTTCTCAACTCCCTGAAAAGGGTTCTCAACTCCCTGAAAAAGGTGCTCAACTTTTTGAAAAGGGTGCTCAACTCCTTGAAAAGGGTGCTCAACTCCCTGAAAAGGGTGCTCAACTCCTTGATAAGGGTGCTCAACTACCTGAAAAGGGTGCTCAACTCCTTGAAAATGGTGCACAACTCCCTGACAAGGGTGAAAACTCTCTGAAAATGGTGCTCAACTCCCTGAAAAATGGTGCTCAACTCCCTGGAAATGGTGCTCAACTCCCTGAAAAAGGTGCTGAACTCCCTGAAAATGGTGCTCAACTCCCTGAAAAATGTGCTCAACTCATTGAAAAGGGTGCTCAACTCCCTGAAATGGGTTCTCAACTCCCTGAAAATGGTGCTCAACTCCCTGAAAAGGGTTCTCAACTCCCTGAAAAGGGTTCTCAACTCCATGAAAAGGGTGCTCAACTCCTTGAAAAGGGTGCTCAACTCCTTGAAAAGGATGCTCAACTCCCTGAAAAGGGTGCTTAACTCCTTGAAAAGGGTGCTCAACTCCTTGAAAAGGGGGCTCAACTCCTTGAAAAAGGTGCTCAACTCCCTGAAAAGGGTGCTCAACTACTTGAAAAGGATGCTCAACTCCTTGAAAAGGGTGCTCAACTCCTTGAAAAGGGTGCTGAACTCCTTGAAAAGGGTGCTCAACTCCTTGAAAAGGGTGCTCAACTCCTTGACAAGGGTGCTGAACTCCTTGAAAAGGGTGCTCAACTCCTTGAAATGGGTGCTCAACTCCATGAAAAGGGTGCTCAACTCCTTGAAAATGGTGCTCAACTCCTTGAAAAGGGTGCTCAACTCCTTGAAAAGGGTGCTCAACTCCTTGAAAAGGGTGCTCAACTCCTTGAAAAGGGTGCTCAACTCCTTGAAGAGGGTGATCAACTTTTAGAAACGGGTGCTCAACTCCTTGAAAAGGGTGCTCAACTCTTTGGAAAGAGTGCTCAACTCCTTGAAAAGGGTGCTCAACTTCTTGAAACGGGTGCTCAACTCCTTGAAAAGGGTGCTCAACTGCTTGAAAAGGGTGCTCAACTCCTTGAAAAGGGTGCTCAACTCCTTGACAAGGGTGCTCAACTCCTTGAAAAGGGTTCTCAAATCCTTGAAAAAGGGTGCTCAACTCCCTGAAAAGGGTGCTCAACACCTTGAAAAGGGTGCTCAACTCTTTGAAAAGGGTGCTCAACTCCTTGAAAAGGGTGCTCAACTTCTTGAAACGGGTGCTCAACTCCTTGAAAAGGGTGCTCAACTCCTTGAAAAGGGTGCTCAACTCCTTGAAAAGGGTGCTCAACTTCTTGAAACGGGTGCCCAACTCCTTGAAAAGGGTGCTCAACTCCTTGAAAAGGGTGCTCAACTCCTTGAAAAAGGTGCTCAACTCCTTGAAAAGGGTGCTCAACTCCTTGAAAAGGGTTCTCAACTCTTTGAAAAAGGTGCTCAACTCCTTGAAAAGGGTTCTCAACTCCTTGAATAGGGTGCTCAACTCCTTGAAAAGGATGCTCAACTCCTTGAAAAGGGTGCTCAACTCCTTGAAAAGGGTGCTCATCTCCTTGAAAAAGGGTGCTCAACTCCTTGAAAAAGGGTGCTCAACTCCTTGAAAAGGGTGCTCAACTCCTTGAAAAGGGTGCTCAACTCATTGAAAAGGGTGCTCAACTCCTTGAAAAGGGTGCTCAACTTCTTGAAACGGGTGCTCAACTCCTTGAATAAGGTGCTCAACTCCTTGAAAAGGGTGCTCAACTTCTTGAAAAGGGTGCTCAACTCCTTGAAAAGGATGCTCAACTCCTTGAAAAGGGTGCTCAACTCCATGTAAAGGGTGCTCAACTCCTTGAAAAAGGGTGCTAAACTCCTTGAAAAGGGTGCTCAACTCCTTGTGAAGGGTGCTAAACTCCTTGAAAAGGGTGCTCAAATCCTTGAAAAGGGTGCTCAACTCCTTGAAAAGGGCGCTAAACTCCCTGAAAAGGGTGCTCAACTCCTTGAAAAGGGTGCTCAACTCCTTGAAAAGGGTGCTCAACTCCTTGAAAAGGGTGCTCAACTCCTTGAAATGGGTGCTCAACTCCTTGAAAAGCGTGCTCAACTTCTTGAAAGAGTGCTCAACTCTCTGGAAATTGTGCTCAACACCATGAAAAGGGTGCTCAACTCCTTGAAAAGGGTGCTCAACTCCTTGAAAAGGGTGCTCAACTCCTTGACAAAGGTGCTCAACTCCTTGAAAAGGGTGCACAACTCTTTGAAAAGGGTGCTCAACTCCTTAAAAAAGGTGCTCAACTCCTTGAAGAGGGTGATCAACTTCTAGAAACGGGTGCTCAACTCCTTGAAAAGGGTGCTCAACTCCTTGAAAAGGGTGCTCAACTCCTTGAAAAGGGTGCTCAACTCCTTGAAAAGGGTGCTCAACTCCTTGAAAAGGGTTCTCAACTCCCTAAAAAAGGTGCTCAACTCCTTGAAAAGGGTTCTCAACTCTTTGAAAAGGGTGCTCAACTCCTTGAAAAGGATGCTCAACTCCTTGAAAAAGGGTGCTCAACTCCTTGAAAAAGGGTGCCCAACTCCTTGAAAAGTGTGCTCAACTCCTTGAGAAGGGTGCTCAACTCTTTGAAAAGGGTGCTCAACTCTCTGAAAATGGTGCTCAACTTCTTGAAAAGGGTGCTCAACTCTCTGAAAATGGTGCTCAAAACTCCCTGAAAAATTGTGCTCAACTCCCTGAAAATAGTGCTCAACTCCCTGAAAAGGGTGCTCAACTCTCTGAAAATAGTGCTCAACTCCTTGAAAAATGGTGCTCAACTCCCTGAAAATAGAACTCAACTTCCTGAAATGGGTGCTCAACTCTCTGAAATTGGTGCTCAACTCCCTGAAAAATGGTGCTCAACTCCCTGAAAATGGTGCTCAACTCCCTGAAAAGGGTGCTCAACTCCCTGAAAAGGGTGCTCAACTCCCTGAAAAGGGTTCTCAACTCCCTGAAAAGGGTTCTAAACTCCCTGAAAAGGGTGCTCAACTCCTTGAAAAATGTGCTCAACTCCTTGAAAAGGGTGCTCAACTCCCTGCAAAGGGTGCTCAACTCCTTGAAAAGGGTGCTCAACTCCATGAAAAAAGTGCTCAACTTCTTGAAAATGGTGCTCAACTCTCAAAAAAAGGGTGCTCAACTCTCTGCAAATGATTATCAACTCTTTGAAAAATGGTGCTAAACTCCCTGGAAATGGTGCTCAACTCCCTGAAAAGGGTGCTCAACTCCCTGAAAATGGTGCTCAACTCCCTGAAAAGGGTGCTCAACCCCTTGAAAAGGGTGCTCAACTAATTGAAAAGGGTGCTCAACTCCTTGAAAAGGGTGCTCAACTCCTTTAAAAGGTGCTCAGCTCCTTGAAAAGGGTGCTCAACTCTTTGAAAAGGGTGCTCAACTCACTGAAAAGGGTGCTCAACTCCTTGAAAAGGGTGCTCAGCTCCTTGAAAAGGGTGCTCAACTCATTGAAAAGGGTGCTGAACTCCTTGAAATGGGTGCTCAACTCCTTGAAAAGGGTACTCAACTCCTTGAAAAGGGCGCCCAACTCCTTGAAAAGGGTGCTCAACTCCTTGAAAAGGTGCTCAACTCTTTGAAAAAGGTGCTCAACTCCTTGAAAAAGGTGCTCAACTCCTTGAAAAGGGTGCTCAACTACTTGAAAAGGGTGCTCAACTCCTAGAAAAGGGTGCTCACCTCCATGAAAAGGGTGCTCAACTACTTGAAAAGGGTGCTCAACTCCTTGAAAATGGTGCTTAACTCCTTGAAAAGGACGCTCAACTCCTTGAAAAGGGTGCTCAACTCCTTGAAAAGGGTGCTCAACTCCTTGAAAAGGGTGCTCAACTCCTTGAAAAGGCTGCTTAACTCCTTGAAAAGGGTGCTCAACTTCATGAAAAGGGTGCTCAACTCCTTGAAAGGCGTGCTCAACTCCTTGAAAACGGTGCTCAACTCTCTGTAAATGGTGCTCAGCTCCCTGAAAAATGGTGCTCAACTCCTTGAAAAGGGTGCTCAACTCCCTGAAAAATGGTGCTCAACTCGCTGAAAATGGTGCTATACTCTCTGAAAATGGTGCTCAACTCCCTGAAAATGGTGCTCAACTCCCTGAAAATGGTGCTCAACTCCCTGAAAATGGTGCTCAACTCACTGAAAAGGGTGCTCAACTCCCAGAAAAAGGTTCTCAACTCCCTGAAAATCGTGCAAAACTCCTTGAAAAGGGTTCTCAACTCCCTGATAAGGGTTCTTAACCCCCTGAAAAGGGTGCTCAACTCCTTGAAAAGGTTGCTCAACTCCTTGAAAATGGTTCTCAACTCCCTGAAAAGGGTTCTCAACTCCCTGAAAATGGTTCTCAACTCCCCGAAAAGGGTGCTCAACTCCTTGAAAAGGGTGCTCAACTCCTTTAACAGGGTGCTTAACTCCTTGAAAAGGGTGCTCAACTCTTTGAAAAGGGTGCTCAACTCCTTGAAAAGGGTGCTCAACTCTCTGGAAATGGTGCTCAACTCCTTCATAAGGGTGCTCAACTACCTGAAATGGGTGCTCAACTCCTTGAAAATGGTGCACAACTCCCTGAAAAGTGTGCTCAACACCCTGAAAAAAAAGCTCAACTTTTTGGAAAGGGTTCTCAACTCCCTAAAAGGGTTCTCAACTCCCTGAAAAAGCTGCTCAACTTTTTGAAAAGGGTGCTCAACTCCTCGAAAAGGGTGCTCAACTACCTGAAAAGGGGGCTCAACTCCTTGATAAGGGTGCTCAACTACCTGAAAAGGGTGCTCAAGTCCTTGAAAATGGTGCACAACTCCCTGAAAAGGGTGAAAACTCTCTGAAAATGGTACTCAACTCCCTGAAAAATGGTGCTCAACTCCCTGGAAATGGTGCTCAACTCCCTGAAAAAGGTGCTCAACTCCGTTAAAATGGTGCTCAACTCCCTGAAAAATGTGCTCAACTCATTGAAAAGGGTGCTCAACTCCCTGAAATGGGTTCTCAACTCCCTGAAAATGGTGCTCAACTCCCTGAAAAGGGTTCTCAACTCCTTGAAAAGGGTGCTCAACTCCTTGAAAAGGGTACATATCCACTTGAAAAAGGGTGCTCAACTCCTTGAAAAGTGTGCTCAACTCCTTGAGAAGGGTGCTCAACTCTTTGAAAAGGGTGCTCAACTCTCTGAAAATGGTGCTCAACTCCTTGAAAAGGGTGCTCAACTCTCTGAAAATGGTGCTCAAATCCCTGAAAAATAGTGCTCAACTCCCTGAAAATAGTGCTCAACTCCCTGAAAAGGGTGCTCAACTCTCTGAAAGTAGTGCTCAACTCCCTGAAAAATGGTGCTCAACTCCCTGAAAATAGAACTCAACTCCCTGAAATGGGTGCTCAACTCTCTGAAATTGGTGCTCAACTCTCTGAAAAATGGTGCTCAACTCCCTGAAAATGGTGCTCAACTCCCTGAAAAGGGTGCTCAACTCCCTGAAAAGGGTGCTCAACTCCGTGAAAAGGGTTCTCAACTCCCTGAAAAGGGTTCTAAACTCCCTGAAATGGGTTCTCAACTCCTTGAAAAGGGTGCTCAACTCCTTGAAAAGGGTGCTCAACTCCCTGCAAAGGGTGCTCAACTCCTTGAAAAGGGTGCTCAAATCCATGAAAAGGGTGCTCAACTCCTTGAAAATGGTGCTCAACTCTCAAAAAAGGGTGCTCAACTCTCTGCAAATGATACTCAACTCTTTGAAAAATGGTGTTCAACTCCCTGGAAATAGTGCTCAACTCCCTGAAAAGGGTGCCCAACTCCCTGAAAACGGTGCTCAACTCCCTGAAAAGGTTGCTCAACCCCTTGAAAAGGGTGCTCAACTCCCTGAAATGGGTGCTTAACTCCCTGAAAAGGGTGCTTAACTCCTTGAAAAGGTGCTCAACTCCTTGAAAAGGGTGCTCAACTCTTTGAAAAGGGTGCTCAACTCCCTGAAAAATGGTGCTCAACTCCTTGATAAGGGTGCTCAACTCCTTGAAAAGGGTGCTCAACTCCCTGAAAAGGGTGCTCAACTCCTTGAAAAGGGTGCTCAACTCCTTGAAAAGGGTGCTCAACTCCTTGAAAAGGGTGCTCAACTCCTTGAAAAGGGTGCTCAACTCATTGAAAAGTGTGCTCAACTCCTTGGAAAGCGTGCTCAACTCCTTGAAAGAAAAGAGTGCTCAACTCTCTGGAAATAGTGCTCAACACCTTGAAAAGGGTGCTCAACTCTTTGAAAAGGGTGCTCAACTTCTTGAAAAGGGTGCTCAACTCCTTGACAAGGGTGCTCAACTCCTTGAAAAGGATGCACAACTCTTTGAAAAGGGTGCTCAACTCCTCAAAAAGGGTGCTCAACTCCATGAAGAGGGTGATCAACTTCTAGAAACGGGTGCTCAACTCCTTGAAAAGGGTGCTCAACTCCTTGAAAAGGGTGCTCAACTCCTTGAAAAGGGTGCTCAACTCCTTGAAAAGGGTGCTCAACTCCTTGAAAAGGGTTCTCAACTCCTTGAAAAAGGTGCTCAACTCCTTGAAAAGGGTTCTCAACTCCTTGAATAGGGTGCTCAACTCCTTGAAAAGGGTGCTCAACTCCTTAAAAAGGGCGCTCAACTCCTTGAAAAAGGTGCCCAACTCCTTGTAAAGGGTGCTCAACTCCTTGAAAAGGGAGCTCAACTTCTTGGAAAGGGTGCATATCCCCTTGAAAAAGGGTGCTCAACTCCTTGAAAAGTGTGCTCAACTCCTTGAGAAGGGTGCTCAACTCTTTGAAAAGGGTGCTCAACTCTCTGAAAATGGTGCTCAACTCCTTGAAAAGGGTGCTCAACTCTCTGAAAATGGTGCTCAACTCCCTGAAAAATGGTGCTCAACTCCCTGAAAATAGTGCTCAACTCCCTGAAAAGGGTGCTCAACTCTCTGAAAGTAGTGCTCAACTCCCTGAAAAATGGTTCTCAACTCCCTGAAAATAGAACTCAACTCCCTGAAATGGGTGCTCAACTCTCTGAAATTGGTGCTCAACTCCCTGAAAAATGGTGCTCAACTCCCTGAAAATGGTGCTCAACTCCCTGAAAAGGGTGCTCAACTCCCTGAAAAAGGTGCTCAACTCCCTGAAAAGGGTTCTCAACTCCCTGAAAAGGGTTCTAAACTCCCTGAAAAGGGTGCTCAACTCCTTGAAAAGGGTGCTCAACTCTTTGAAAAGGGTGCTCAACTCCCTGGAAAGGGTGCTCAACTCCTTGAACAGGGTGCTCAGCTCCTTGAAAAGGGTGCTTAACTCCTTGAAAAGGGTGCTGAACTCCTTGAAATGGGTGCTCAACTCCTTGAAATGGGTACTCAACTCTTTGAAAAGGGTGCTCAACTAATTGAAAAGGGTGCTCAACTCCTTGATAAGGGTGCTCAACTCCTTGAAAAGGGTGCTCAACTCCTTGAAAAGGGTGCTAAACTCCTTGAGAAGGGTACTCAACTCCTTGAAAATGATGGACTACTCCTTGAAAAGGGTGCTCAACTCCTTGAAAAGGGTGCTCAACTCCTAGAAAAGGGTGCTCAACTCATTGAAAAGGGTGCTCAACTCCCTGAAAATGGTGCTCAACTCCTTGAACAGGGTGCTCAGCTCCTTGAAAAGGGTGCTCAACTCCTTGAAAAGGGTTCTCAACTCCTTGAAAAAGGTGCTCAACTCCTTGAAAAGGGTTCTCAACTCCTTGAATAGGGTGCTCAACTCCTTGAAAAGGGTGCTCAACTCCTTAAAAAGGGCGCTCAACTCCTTGAAAAGGTGCTCAACTCCTTGTAAAGGGTGCTCAACTCCTTGAAAAGGGAGCTCAACTTCTTGAAAAGGGTGCATATCCCCTTGAAAAAGGGTGCTCAACTCCTTGAAAAGTGTGCTCAACTCCTTGAGAAGGGTGCTCAACTCTTTGAAAAGGGTGCTCAACTCTCTGAAAATGGTGCTCAACTCCTTGAAAAGGGTGCTCAACTCTCTGAAAATGGTGCTCAACTCCCTGAAAAATGGTGCTCAACTCCCTGAAAATAGTGCTCAACTCCCTGAAAAGGGTGCTCAACTCTCTGAAAGTAGTGCTCAACTCCCTGAAAAATGGTTCTCAACTCCCTGAAAATAGAACTCAACTCCCTGAAATGGGTGCTCAACTCTCTGAAATTGGTGCTCAACTCCCTGAAAAATGGTGCTTAACTCCCTGAAAATGGTGCTCAACTCCCTGAAAAGGGTGCTCAACTCCCTGAAAAAGGTGCTCAACTCCCTGAAAAGGGTTCTCAACTCCCTGAAAAGGGTTCTAAACTCCCTGAAAAGGGTGCTCAACTCCTTGAAAAGGGTGCTCAACTCTTTGAAAAGGGTGCTCAACTCCCTGGAAAGGGTGCTCAACTCCTTGAACAGGGTGCTCAGCTCCTTGAAAAGGGTGCTCAACTCCTTGAAAAGGGTGCTGAACTCCTTGAAATGGGTGCTCAACTCCTTGAAACGGGTACTCAACTCCTTGAAAAGGGTGCTCAACTAATTGAAAAGGGTGCTCAACTCCTTGATAAGGCTGCTCAACTCCTTGAAAAGGGTGCTCAACTCCTTGGAAAGGGTGCTAAACTCCTTGAGAAGGGTGCTCAACTCCTTGAAAATGATGGACTACTCCTTGAAAAGGGTGCTCAACTCCTTGAAAAGGGTGCTCGACTCCTAGAAAAGGGTGCTCAACTCATTGAAAAGGGTGCTCAACTCCCTGAAAATGGTGCTCAACTCCTTGAACAGGGTGCTCAGCTCCTTGAAAAGGGTGCTCTACTCCTTGAAAAGGGTGCTGAACTCCTTGAAATGGGTGCTCAACTCCTTGAAATGGGTACTCAACTCCTTGAAATTGGTGCTCAACTAATTGAAAAGGGTGCTCAACTCCTTGATAAGGGTGCTCAACTCCTTGAAAAGGGTGCTCAACTCCTTGAAAAGGGTGCTAAACTCCTTGAGAAGGGTGCTCAACTCCTTGGACATGATGGACTACTCCTTGAAAAGGGTGCTCAACTCCTTGAAAAGGGTGCTCAACTCCTTGAAAAGGGTGCTCAACTCCTTGAAAAGGGTGCTCAACTCCTTGAAAAGGGTGCTCAACGCCTTGAAAAGGGTGCTCAACTCTTTGAAAAGGGTGCTCAACTCCTTGAAAATAGTGCTCAACTCCTTGAAAAGGGTGCTCAACTCCTTGAAAAGGGCGCTCAACCTCTTGAAAAAGGTGCTCAACTCCTTGAAAAGGGTGCTCAACTCCTTGAAAAGGGTTGTGGTGTTCTTCCTCAGGCTGCTTTACACTCCGGGCAGACTTGTGAATGTCTATTGACTTGTGAATATCGATAGACTTGTGAAATATCTTTGCCCGAAGTGAGTGCCTGAGGTGCAAACGAACCCGACAGGATAAGGAAAACAAAACTGGAATAAACGCCGTATTATTATGAAGATTGCCGACAATAATGGCACAAGGGAATATGACAGTCGAGCAATACAGCAACCGATGACGTCTTGGCGGACCGACGATTGTCGGGCAGACGCTGCGTAGCTGTAGGACGAGAGCAGGCCGGTGGGGCTGCTGCTGGCAGAGCGTCCGACCAGGAAGTACCAGAGGCGCAAGCAGGGAACTGGTGCGTCTAGCAAGCAACAAGGCGTGGCGGCTGGCAGTCGATGAGGCGGTGAAGGCAACGGGTGAGGTGCTGGCGGAGCGTCTAGACTTAGTGTGAATATCAGGGACGCTGCGAGTGTACTGAGGCAGCGCTGGCTGCGCGGCTGTTTATATAGGCCTCGCTGGAGCCTGACTCTGCCCGTCCAGTTCTCCGATTGGTCAAGACGGGGGTGCCAACTTTTCGCCGTCTAGGCTTGTGCTATACTTACGAAGGTTTCTATCGACGTTGCCTGACTGTTCAAGGCAGGCTGCTTATAAGGCTCGGTCCGGCACCCCAGCTCCAAACTTGAGCTCTGATTATTGGTCGTTTAGCTTTGGCGCTTTGAGGCTGTGAGGTGGCGCTTTTAAGCTTGTGTGGTGGTGTGTGTTCATACCACCACAGGGTGCTCAACTCCTTGAAAGGGGTGCTCAACTCCCTGAAAAGGGCGCTCAACTCCTTGAAAGGGTGATCAACTCCTTGAAAAGGGTGTTCAACTCCTTGAAAAGGGTGCTCAACTCCCTGGAAATGGTGCTCAACTCCGTCATAAGGGTGCTCAACTACCTGAAATGGGTGCTCAACTCCTTGAAAATGGTGCATAACTCCCTGAGAAGTGTGCTGAACACCCTGAAAAAAAGCTCAACTCTCTGGAAAGGGTTCTCAACTCCCTGAAAAGGGTTCTCAACTCCCTGAATAAGGTGCTCAACTTTTTGAAAAGGGTGCTCAACTCCTTGAAAAGGGTGCTCAACTCCCTGGAAAGGGTGCTCAACTCCTTTATAAGGGTACTCAACTGCCTGAAAAGGGTGCTCAACTCCTTGAAAATGGTGCACAACTCCCTGAAAAGGGTGAAAACTCTCTGAAAATGGTGCTCAACTCCCTGAAAAATGGTGCTCAACTCCCTGGAAATGGTGCTCAACTCCCTGAAAAAGGTGCTCAACTCCCTGAAAATGGTGCTCAACTCCCTGAAAAATGTGCTCAACTCATTGAAAAGGGTGCTCAACTCCCTGAAATGGGTTCTCAACTCCCTGAAAATGGTGCTCAACTCCCTGAAAAGGGTTCTCAACTCCCTGAAAAGGGTTCTCAACTCCATGAAAAGGGTGCTCAACTCCTTGAAAAGGATGCTCAACTCCCTGAAAAGGGTGCTTAACTCCTTGAAAAGGGTGCTCAACTCCTTGAAAAGGGGGCTCAAATCCTTGAAAAAGGTGCTCAACTCCCTGAAAAGGGTGCTCAACTACTTGAAAAGGGTGCTCAACTCCTTGAAAAGGGTGCTCAACTCCTTGAAAAGGGTGCTCAACTCCTTGAAAAGGGTGCTCAACTCCTTGAAAAGGGTGCTCAACTCCTTGAAAAGGGTGCTCAACTCGTTGAAAAGGGTGCTCAACTCCTTGAAAAGGGTGCTCAACTCCTTGAAAAGGGTGCTCAACTCCTTGAGAAGGGTGCTCAAGCCCTTAAAAAGGGTGCTCAACTTGAAAAGTGTCCTCAACTCCTTGATAAGGATGCTCAACTCTTTGAAAAGGGTGCTCAACTCCTTGAAAAGGGTGCTCAACTCATTGAAAAGGGTGCTCAACTCCTTGAAAAGGGTGCTCAACTCCTTGAAAAGGTTGCTCAACTCCTTGAAAAGGGTGCTCAACTCCTTGAAAAGGGTGCTCAACTCCTTGAAAAGGGTGCTCAACTCCTTGAAAAGGGTGCTCAACTCATTGAAAAGTGTGCTCAACTCCTTGGAAAGCGTGCTCAACTCCTTGAAAGAAAAGAGTGCTCAACTCTCTGGAAATAGTGCTCAACACCTTGAAAAGGGTGCTCAACTCTTTGAAAAGGGTGCTCAACTTCTTGAAAAGGGTGCTCAACTCCTTGACAAGGGTGCTCAACTCCTTGAAAAGGATGCACAACTCTTTGAAAAGGGTGCTCAACTCCTCAAAAAGGGTGCTCAACTCCATGAAGAGGGTGATCAACTTCTAGAAACGGGTGCTCAACTCCTTGAAAAGGGTGCTCAACTCCTTGAAAAGGGTGCTCAACTCCTTGAAAAGGGTGCTCAACTCCTTGAAAAGGGTGCTCAACTCCTTGAAAAGGGTTCTCAACTCCTTGAAAAAGGTGCTCAACTCCTTGAAAAGGGTTCTCAACTCCTTGAATAGGGTGCTCAACTCCTTGAAAAGGGTGCTCAACTCCTTAAAAAGGGCGCTCAACTCCTTGAAAAAGGTGCCCAACTCCTTGTAAAGGGTGCTCAACTCCTTGAAAGGGGAGCTCAACTTCTTGAAAAGGGTGCATATCCCCTTGAAAAAGGGTGCTCAACTCCTTGAAAAGTGTGCTCAACTCCTTGAGAAGGGTGCTCAACTCTTTGAAAAGGGTGCTCAACTCTCTGAAAATGGTGCTCAACTCCTTGAAAAGGGTGCTCAACTCTCTGAAAATGGTGCTCAACTCCCTGAAAAATGGTGCTCAACTCCCTGAAAATAGTGCTCAACTCCCTGAAAAGGGTGCTCAACTCTCTGAAAGTAGTGCTCAACTCCCTGAAAAATGGTTCTCAACTCCCTGAAAATAGAACTCAACTCCCTGAAATGGGTGCTCAACTCTCTGAAATTGGTGCTCAACTCCCTGAAAAATGGTGCTCAACTCCCTGAAAATGGTGCTCAACTCCCTGAAAAGGGTGCTCAACTCCCTGAAAAAGGTGCTCAACTCCCTGAAAAGGGTTCTCAACTCCCTGAAAAGGGTTCTAAACTCCCTGAAAAGGGTGCTCAACTCCTTGAAAAGGGTTCTCAACTCTTTGAAAAGGGTGCTCAACTCCCTGGAAAGGGTGCTCAACTCCTTGAACAGGGTGCTCAGCTCCTTGAAAAGGGTGCTTAACTCCTTGAAAAGGGTGCTGAACTCCTTGAAATGGGTGCTCAACTCCTTGAAATGGGTACTCAACTCCTTGAAAAGGGTGCTCAACTAATTGAAAAGGGTGCTCAACTCCTTGATAAGGGTGCTCAACTCCTTGAAAAGGGTGCTCAACTCCTTGAAAAGGGTGCTAAACTCCTTGAGAAGGGTGCTCAACTCCTTGAAAATGATGGACTACTCCTTGAAAAGGGTGCTCAACTCCTTGAAAAGGGTGCTCAACTCCTAGAAAAGGGTGCTCAACTCATTGAAAAGGGTGCTCAACTCCCTGAAAATGGTGCTCAACTCCTTGAACAGGGTGCTCAGCTCCTTGAAAAGGGTGCTCAACTCCTTGAAAAGGGTTCTCAACTCCTTGAAAAAGGTGCTCAACTCCTTGAAAAGGGTTCTCAACTCCTTGAATAGGGTGCTCAACTCCTTGAAAAGGGTGCTCAACTCCTTAAAAAGGGCGCTCAACTCCTTGAAAAAGGTGCTCAACTCCTTGAAAAGGGTGCTAAACTCCTTGAGAAGGGTGCTCAACTCCTTGGACATGATGGACTACTCCTTGAAAAGGGTGCTCAACTCCTTGAAAAGGGTGCTCAAATCCTTGAAAAGGGTGCTCAACTCCTTGAAAAGGGTGCTCAACTCCTTGAAAAGGGTGCTCAACGCCTTGAAAAGGGTGCTCAACTCTTTGAAAAGGGTGCTCAACTCCTTGAAAATAGTGCTCAACTCCTTGAAAAGGGTGCTCAACTCCTTGAAAAGGGCGCTCAACTTTTTGAAAAAGGTGCTCAACTCCTTGAAAAGGGTGCTCAACTCCTTGAAAAGGGTTGTGGTGTTCTTCCTCAGGCTGCTTTACACTCCGGGCAGACTTGTGAATGTCTATTGACTTGTGAATATCGATAGACTTGTGAAATATCTTTGCCCGAAGTGAGTGCCTGAGGTGCAAACGAACCCGACAGGATAAGGAAAACAAAACTGGAATAAACGCCGTATTATTATGAAGATTGCCGACAATAATGGCACAAGGGAATATGACAGTCGAGCAATACAGCAACCGATGACGTCTTGGCGGACCGACGATTGTCGGGCAGACGCTGCGTAGCTGTAGGACGAGAGCAGGCCGGTGGGGCTGCTGCTGGCAGAGCGTCCGACCAGGAAGTACCAGAGGCGCAAGCAGGGAACTGGTGCGTCTAGCAAGCAACAAGGCGTGGCGGCTGGCAGTCGATGAGGCGGTGAAGGCAACGGGTGAGGTGCTGGCGGAGCGTCTAGACTTAGTGTGAATATCAGGGACGCTGCGAGTGTACTGAGGCAGCGCTGGCTGCGCGGCTGTTTATATAGGCCTCGCTGGAGCCTGACTCTGCCCGTCCAGTTCTCCGATTGGTCAAGACGGGGGTGCCAACTTTTCGCCGTCTAGGCTTGTGCTATACTTACGAAGGTTTCTATCGACGTTGCCTGACTGTTCAAGGCAGGCTGCTTATAAGGCTCGGTCCGGCACCCCAGCTCCAAACTTGAGCTCTGATTATTGGTCGTTTAGCTTTGGCGCTTTGAGGCTGTGAGGTGGCGCTTTTAAGCTTGTGTGGTGGTGTGTGTTCATACCACCACAGGGTGCTCAACTCCTTGAAAGGGGTGCTCAACTCCCTGAAAAGGGCGCTCAACTCCTTGAAAGGGTGATCAACTCCTTGAAAAGGGTGTTCAACTCCTTGAAAAGGGTGCTCAACTCCCTGGAAATGGTGCTCAACTCCGTCATAAGGGTGCTCAACTACCTGAAATGGGTGCTCAACTCCTTGAAAATGGTGCACAACTCCCTGAAAAGTGTGCTGAACACCCTGAAAAAAAGCTCAACTCTCTGGAAAGGGTTCTCAACTCCCTGAAAAGGGTTCTCAACTCCCTGAATAAGGTGCTCAACTTTTTGAAAAGGGTGCTCAACTCCTTGAAAAGGGTGCTCAACTCCCTCGAAAGGGTGCTCAACTCCTTTATAAGGGTACTCAACTGCCTGAAAAGGGTGCTCAACTCCTTGAAAATGGTGCACAACTCCCTGAAAAGGGTGAAAACTCTCTGAAAATGGTGCTCAACTCCCTGAAAAATGGTGCTCAACTCCCTGGAAATGGTGCTCAACTCCCTGAAAAAGGTGCTCAACTCCCTGAAAATGGTGCTCAACTCCCTGAAAAATGTGCTCAACTCATTGAAAAGGGTGCTCAACTCCCTGAAATGGGTTCTCAACTCCCTGAAAATGGTGCTCAACTCCCTGAAAAGGGTTCTCTACTCCCTGAAAAGGGTTCTCAACTCCATGAAAAGGGTGCTCAACTCCTTGAAAAGGATGCTCAACTCCCTGAAAAGGGTGCTTAACTCCTTGAAAAGGGTGCTCAACTCCTTGAAAAGGGGGCTCAAATCCTTGAAAAAGGTGCTCAACTCCCTGAAAAGGGTGCTCAACTACTTGAAAAGGGTGCTCAACTCCTTGAAAAGGGTGCTCAACTCCTTGAAAAGGGTGCTCAACTCCTTGAAAAGGGTGCTCAACTCCTTGAAAAGGGTGCTCAACTCCTTGAAAAGGGTGCTCAACTCGTTGAAAAGGGTGCTCAACTCCTTGAAAAGGGTGCTCAACTCCTTGAAAAGGGTGCTCAACTCCTTGAGAAGGGTGCTCAAGCCCTTAAAAAGGGTGCTCAACTTGAAAAGTGTCCTCAACTCCTTGATAAGGATGCTCAACTCTTTGAAAAGGGTGCTCAACTCCTTGAAAAGGGTGCTCAACTCATTGAAAAGGGTGCTCAACTCCTTGAAAAGGGTGCTCAACTCCTTGAAAAGGGTGCTCAACTCCTTGAAAAGGGTGCTCAACTCCTTGAAAAGGGTGCTCAACTCCTCGAAAAGGGTGCTCAACTCCTTGAAAAGGGTGTTCAACTCCCTGAAAATGGTGCTCAACTCCTTGAAAAGGGTGCTCAACTTTTTGAAAACGGTGCTCAACCCCTAGAAAAGGGTGCTCAACTCCTTGGAAACGGTGCTCAACTCCTTGAAAAGGGTGCTCAACTCCTTGAAAAGGGTGCTCAACTCCTTAAAAAGAGTGCTCAACTCCTTGAAAAGGGTTCTCAACTTCTTGAAAAAGGTTCTCAACTCCTTGAAAAGGGTGCTCAACTCCTTGAAAAGGGTGCTCAACTCCTTGAAAAGGATGCTCAACTCCTTGAAAAGGGTGCTCAACTCCTTGAAAAGGGTGCTCAACTCATTGAAAAAGGGTGCTCAACTCCTTGAAATGGGTGCTCAACTCCTTGTAAAGGGTGCTCAACTCCTTGAAAAGGGTGCTCAACTCCTTGAAAAGGGTGCTCAACTCCTTGAAAAGGATGCTCAACTCCTTGAAAAAGGTGCTCAACTCCTTGAAAAGGGTGCGCAACTCCTTGAAAAGGGTGCTCAACTTCTTGAAACGGGTGCTCAACTCCTTGAAAAGGGTGCTCAACTCCCTGAAAAGGGTGCTCAACTCCTTGAAAAGGGTGCTCAACTCCTTGAAAAGGGTGCTCAACTCTTTGAAAAGGGTTCTCAACTCCTTGAAAAAGGTGCTCAACTCCTTGAAAAGGGTTCTCAACTCCTTGAATAGGGTGCTCAACTCCTTGAAAAGGATGCTCAACTCCTTGAAAAGGGTGCTCAACACCTTGAAAAGGGTGCTCAACTCTTTGAAAAGGGTGCTCAACTCCTTGAAAAGGGTGCTCAACTTCTTGATAAGGGTGCTCAACTCCTTGGAAACGGTGCTCAACTCCTTGAAAAGGGTGCTCAACTCCTTGAAAAGGGTGCTCAACTCCTTAAAAAGGGTGCTCAACTCCTTGAAAAGGGTTCTCAACTTCTTGAAAAAGGTTCTCAACTCCTTGAAAAGGGTGCTCAACTCCTTGAAAAAGGTGCTCAACTCCTTGAAAAGGATGCTCAACTCCTTGAAAAGGGTGCTCAACTCCTTGAAAAGGGTGCTCAACTCCTTGAAAAAGGGTGCTCAACTCCTTGAAAAGGGTGCTCAACTCCTTGTAAAGGTTGCTCAACTCCTTGAAAAGGGTGCTCAACTCCTTGAAAAGGGTGCTCAACTCCTTGAAAAGGAACCTCAACACCTTGAAAAAGGTGCTCAACTCCTTGAAAAGGGTGCTCAACTCCTTGAAAAGGGTGCTCAACTCCTTGAAAAAGGGTGCTCAACTCCTTGAGAAGGGTGCTCAACTCCTTGAAAAGGATGCTCAACTCCTTGAAAAGGGTGCTCAACTCCTTGAACAGGGTGCTCAACTCCTTGAAAAGGGTGCTCAACTCCTTGAAAAGGGTGCTCAACTCCTTGACAAGGGTGCTCAACTCCTTGAAAAGGGTGCTCAACTCCTTGAAAAGGGTGCTCAACTCCTTGACAAGGGTGCTCAACTCCTTGAAAAGGGTGCTCAACTCCTTGGAAAGGGTGCTCAACTCTTTGAATAGGGTGCTCAACTCCTTGAAAAGGGTGCTCAACTTCTTGAAACGGGTGCTCAACTCCTTGAAAAGGGTGCTCAACTCCCTGAAAAGGGTGCTCAACTCCTTGAAAAGGGTGCTCAACTCCTTGAAAAGGGTGCTCAACTCCTTGAAAAGGGTTCTCAACTCCTTGGAAAAGGTGCTCAACTCCTTGAAAAGGGTTCTCAACTCCTTGAATAGGGTGCTCAACTCCTTGAAAAGGATGCTCAACTCCTTGAAAAGAGTGCTCAACTCGTTGAAAAGGGTGCTCAACTCCTTAAAAAAGGGTGATCAACTCCTTGAAAAAGGGTGCTCAACTCCTTGTAGAGGGTGCTCAACTCCTTGAAAAGGGTGCTCAACTCCTTGACAAGGGTGCTCAACTCCTTGAAAAGGGTGCTAAACTCCTTGAAAAGGGTGCTCAACTCTTTGAAAAGGGTGCTCAACTCCTTGAAAAGGGTGCTCAACTTCTTGAAACGGGTGCTCAACTCCTTGAAAAGGGTGCTCAACTCCTTGAAAAGGGTGCTCAACTCCTTGAAAAGGGTGCTCAACTCCTTGAAAAGGGTGCTCAACTCCTTGAAAAGGGTTCTCAACTCCTTGGAAAAGGGTGCTCAACTCCTTGAAAAGGGTGCTCAACACCTTGAAAAGGGTGCTCAACTCTTTGAAAAGGGTGCTCAACTCCTTGAAAAGGGTGCTCAACTTCTTGATAAGGGTGCTCAAATCCTTGGAAACGGTGCTCAACTCCTTGAAAAGGGTGCTCAACTCCTTGAAAAGGGTGCTCAACTCCTTAAAAAGGATGCTCAACTCCTTGAAAAGGGTTCTCAACTTCTTGAAAAAGGTTCTCAACTCCTTGAAAAGGGTGCTCAACTCCTTGAAAAGGGTGCTCAACTCCTTGAAAAGGATGCTCAACTCCTTGAAATGGGTGCTCAACTCCTTGAAAAGGGTGCTCAACTCCTTGAAAAAGGGTGCTCAACTCCTTGAAAAGGGTGCTCAACTCCTTGTAAAGGGTGCTCAACTCCTTGAAAAGGGTGCTCAACTCCTTGAAAAGGGTGCTCAACTCCTTGAAAAGGATGCTCAACTCCTTGAAAAAGGTGCTCAACTCCTTGAAAAGGGTGCTCAACTCCTTGAAAAGGGTGCTCAACTCCTTGAAAAAGGGTGCTCAACTCCTTGAGAAGGGTGCTCAACTCCTTGAAAAGGATGCTCAACTCCTTGAAAAGGGTGCTCAACTCCTTGAACAGGGTGCTCAACTCCTTGAAAAGGGTGCTCAACTCCTTGGAAAGGGTGCTCAACTCCTTGACAAGGGTGCTCAACTCCTTGAAAAGGGTGCTCAACTCCTTGAAAAGGGTGCTCAACTCCTTGACAAGGGTGCTCAACTCCTTGAAAAGGGTGCTCAACTCCTTGAAAAGGGTGCTCAACTCTTTGAATAGGGTGCTCAACTCCTTGAAAAGGGTGCTCAACTTCTTGAAACGGGTGCTCAACTCCTTGAAAAGGGTGCTCAACTCCCTGAAAAGGGTGCTCAACTCCTTGAAAAGGCTGCTCAACTCCTTGAAAAGGGTGCTCAACTCCTTGAAAAGGGTTCTCAACTCCTTGAAAAAGGTGCTCAACTCCTTGAAAAGGGTTCTCAACTCCTTGAATAGGGTGCTCAACTCCTTGAAAAGGATGCTCAACTCCTTGAAAAGAGTGCTCAACTCTTTGAAAAGGGTGCTCAACTCCTTAAAAAAGGGTGCTCAACTCCTTGAAAAAGGGTGCTCAACTCCTTGAATAGGGTGCTCAACTCCTTGAAAAGGGTGCTCAACTCTTTGAAAAAGGTGCTCAACTCCTTGAAAAGGGTGCTCAACTTTTTGAAACGGGTGCTCAACTCCTTGAAAAAGGTGCTCAACTCCTTGAAAAGAGTGCTCAACTCCTTGAAAAGGGTGCTCAACTCCTTGAAAAGGATGCTCAACTCCTTGAAAAGGGTGCTCAACTCCTTGAAAAGGGTGCTCAACTCCTTGAAAAAGGGTGCTAAAATCCTTGAAAAGGGTGCTCAACTCCTTGAAAAGGGTGCTCAACTCCTTGTAAAGGGTGCTCAACTCCTTGAAAAGGGTGCTCAAATCCTTGAAAAGGGTGCTCAACTCCCTGAAAAGGGTGCTCAACTCCTTGAAAAGGGTGCTTACTCCTTGAAAAGGGTGCTCAACTCCTTGAAAAGGGTGCTCAACTCCTTGAAAAGGGTGCTCAACTCCATGAAAAGGGAGCTCAACTCCTTGAAAAGTGTGCTCAACTCCTTGAAAAGCGTGCTCAACTCCTTGAAAAGAGTGCTCAACTCTCTGGAAATTGTGCTCAACACCTTGAAAAGGGTGCTCAACTCCTTGAAAAGGGTGCTCAACTCCCTGAAAAGGGTGCTCAACTCCTTGACAAGGGTGCTCAACTCCTTGAAAAGGGTGCACAACTCTTTGAAAAGGGTGCTCAACTCCTTAAAAAGGGTGCTCAACTCCTTGAGGAGGGTGATCAACTTCTAGAAACGGGTGCTCAACTCCTTGAAAAGGGTGCTCAACTCCTTGAAAAGGGTGCTCAACTCCTTGAAAAGGGTGCTCAACTCTTTGAAAAGGGTGCTCAACTCCTTGAAAAGGGTTCTCAACTCCTTGAAAAAGGTGCTCAACTCCTTGAAAAGGGTTCTCAACTCCTCGAAAAGGGTGCTCAACTCCTTGAAAAGGATGCTCAACTCCTTGAAAAGGGTGCTTAACTCCTTGAAAAGGGTGCTCAACTCCTTGAAAAAGGGTGCTCAACTCCTTGAAAACGGGTGCTCAACTCCTTGAAAAGTGGGCTCAACTCCTTGAGAAGGGTGCTCAACTCTTTGAAAAGGGTGCTCAACTCTCTGAAAATGGTGCTCAACTCCTTGAAAAGGGTGCTCAACTCTCTGAAAATGGTGCTCAACTCCCTGAAAAATGGTGCTCAACTTCCTGAAAATAGTGCTCAACTCCCTGAAAAGGGTGCTCAACTCTCTGAAAATAGTGCTCAACTCCCTGAAAAATGGTGCTCAACTCCCTGAAAATAGAACTCAACTCCCTGAAATGGGTGCTCAACTCTCTAAAATTGGTGCTCAACTCCCTGAAAAATGGTGCTCAACTCCCTGAAAATAGTGTTCAACTTCCTGAAAAGGGTGCTAAACTCCTTGAAAAGGGTGCTCAACTCCTTGAAAAGGGTGCTCAACTTCTTGTAAAGGGTGCTCAACTCCTTGAAAAGGGTGCTCAAATCCTTGAAAAGGGTGCTCAACTCCCTGAAAAGGATGCTCAACTCCTTGAAAAGGGTGCTCAACTCCTTGAAAAGGGTGCTCATCTCCTTGAAAGGGTGTTCAACTCCTTGAAAAGGGTGCTCAACTCCTCGAAAAAGGTGCTCAACTACATGAAAAGGTTGCTCAACTCCTTGAAAAGGGTGCTAAACTCCTTGAACACGGTGCTCAGCTCCTTGAAAAGGGTGCTCAACTCCATGAAAAGGGTGCTCAACTCCTTGAAAAGGGTGCTTAACTCCTTGAAAAGGGTGCTCAACTCCTTGAAAAGGGTACTCAACTCCTTGACAAGGGTGCCCAACTCCTTGAAAAGGGTGCTCAACTAATTGAAAAGGGTGCTCAACTCCTTGATAAGGGTGCTCAACTCCTTGAAAAGGGTGCTCAACTCCTTGAAAAGGTGCTAACTCCTTGAGAAGGGTGCTCAACTCCTTGAAAAAGATGGTCTACTCCTTGAAAAGGGTGCTCAACTCCTTGAAAAGGGTGCTCAACTCCTTCAAAAGGGTGCTCAACTCCTTGAAAAGGATGCTCAACTCCTTGAAAAGGGTGCTCAACTCCTTGAAAAGGGTGCTCAGCTCCTTGAAAAGGGTGCTCAACTCCTTGAAAAGGGTGCTCAATTCCTTGGAAAGGGTGCTCAACTCCTTGAAAAGGGTGCTCAACTCCTTGAAAAGGATGCTCAACTCCTTGAAAAGGGTGTTCAACTCCTTGAAAAGGGTGTTCAAATCCTTGAAAAAGGTGCTCAACTCTTTGAAAAGGGTGTTCAACTGCTTGAAAAGTGTGCTCAACTCCTTGAAAAGGGTGCTCAACTCCCTGCAAAGGGTGCTCAACTCCTTGAAAAGGGTGCTCAACTCCTTGAAAAGGGTGCTCAACTCCTTGAAAAGGGTGTTCAACTCCTTGAAAAGGACGCTCAACTACTTGAAAAAGGTGCTCAACTCCTTGAAAAGGGTGCTCAGCTCCTTGAAAAGGGTGCTCAACTCCTTGAAAAAGGCGCTCAACTCCTTGAAAAGTGTGCTCTACTCCTTGAAAAGGGTGCTCATCTCCTTGAAAAGGGTGCTCCACTCCTTGAAAAGGGTGTTCAAATCCTTGAAAAGGGTGTTCAACTCCTTGAAAAAGGTTCTCAACTCCTTGAAAAGGGTGCTCAACTGCTTGAAAAGGGTGCTCAACTCTTCGAAAAGGGTGCTCAACTCCTTGTAAAGGGTGCTCAACTCCTTGAAAAGGGTGCTCAACTCCTTGAAAAGGGTGCTCAACTCCTTGAAAAGGGTGCTCAACTCCTTGAAAAAGGTGCTCAACTCCATGAAAAGGTTGCTCAACTCCTTGAAAAGGGTGCTCAACTCCTAGAACAGGGTGCTCAACTCCTTGAAAAGGGTACTCAAAGCCGTGAAAAGGATGCTCAACTCCTTGAAAAGGGTGCTCAACTCCTTGAAAAGGTTGCTCAACTCCATGAAAAGGGTGCTCAACTCCTTGAAAAGGGTGCTCAACTCCTTGAAAAGGGTGCTCAACTCCTTGAAAAGGGTGCTCAACTCTTTGAAAATAGGGCTCAACTCTTTGAAAAGGGTGCTCAACTCCTTGAAAAGGGTGCTCAACTCCTTGAAAAAGGTGCTCAACTCCTTGAAAAGGGTGCTCAACTCCTTGAAAAGGGTGCTCAACTCCTTGGAAAGGGTGCTCAACTCCTTGAAAAGGGTGCTCAACTCCTTGAAAGGGGTGCTCAACTCCCTGAAAAGGGTGCTCAACTCCTTGAAAAGGGTGCTCAACTCCTTTAAAAGGGTGCTCAACTCCTTGAAAAGGGTGCTCAACTATTTGAAAAGGGTGCTCAACTCCTTGGTAAGGGTGCTCAACTCCTTGAAAAGGGTGCTCAACTCTTTGAAAAGGGTGCTAAACTCCTGTAGAAGAATGCTCAACTCCTTGAAAAAGATGGTCTACTCCTTGAAAAGGGTGCTTAATTCTTTGAAAAGGGTGCTCAACTCTTTGAAAAGGGTGCTCAACTCATTGAAAAGGGTGCTCAACTCCTTGAAAAGGATGCTCAACTCCTTGAAAAGGGTGCTCAACTCCTTGAAAATAGTGCTCAACTCCTTGAAAAGGGTGCTCAACTCCTTCTAAAGGTTGCTCAACTCCTTGAAAAGGGTGCTCAACTCCTTGAAAAGTGTGCTCAACTCCATGAAAAGGGTGCTCAACTCCTTGAAAAGGGTGGTCAACTCCTTGAAAAGGGTGCTCAACTCCATGAAAAGGGTACTCAACTCCTTGACAAGGGTGCCCAACTCCTTGAAAAGGGTGCTCAACTAATTGAAAAGGGTGCTCAACTCCTTGATAAGGGTGCTCAACTCCTTGAAAAGGGTGCGCAACTCCTTGAAAAGGGTGCTCAACTCCTTGAGAAGGGTGCTCAACTCCTTGAAAAAGATGGTCTACTCCTTGAAAAGGGTCCTCAACTCTTCGAAAAGGGTGCTCAACTCCTTGAAAAGGGTGCTCAATTCCTTGAAAAGGGTGCTCAACTCCTTGAAAAGTGTGCTCATCTCCTTGAAAATGGTGCTCAACTCCTTGAAAAGGGTGCTCAACTCCTTGAAAAAGGTGCTCAACTCCTTGAAAAGGGTGCTCAACTCCTTGAAAAGGGTGCTCAACTCCTTGAAAAGGGTGCTCAACTCCTGGAAATTGGTACTCAACTTCTTGAAAAAGGGTGCTCAACTCCTTGAAAAGGGTGCTTAACTCCTTGAAAGGGTGCTCAACTCCTTGAAATGGGTTCTTAACTCCATGAAAAGGGTGCACAACTCCTTGAAAAGGGTGCTCAACTCCTTGAAAAAGGTTCTCAACTCCTTGAAAAGGGTGCTCAACTCCTTGAAAAGGGTGCTCAACTCTTTGAAAAGGGTGCTCAACTTCCTGCAAAGGGTGCTCAACTCCTTGAAAAGGGTGCTCAACTCTTTGAAAAGGGTGCTCAACTCCTTGAAAAGGGCGCTCAACTTCTTGAAAAGGACGCTCAACTACTTGAAAAAGGTGCTCAACTCCTTGAAAAGGGTGCTCAGCTCCTTGAAAAGGGTGCTCAACTCCTTGAAAAGGGCGCTCAACTCCTTGAAAAGTGTGCTCAACTCCTTGAAAAGGGTGCTCATCTCCTTGAAAAGGGTGCTCAACTCCTTGAAAAGGGTGTTCAACTCCTTGAAAAGGGTGTTCAACTCCTCGAAAAAGGTTCTCAACTCCTTGAAAAGGGTGCTAAACTGCTTGAAAAGGGTGCTCAACTCCTTGAAAAGGGTGCTCAACTCCTTGTAGAGGGTGCTCAACTCCTTGAAAAGGGTGCTCAACTCCTTGAAAAGGGTGCTCAACTCCTTGAAAAGGGTGCTCAACTCCTTGAAAAAGGTGCTCAACTCCATGAAAAGGTTGCTCAACTCCTTGAAAAGGGTGCTCAACTCCTAGAACAGGGTGCTCAACTCCTTGAAAAGGGTACTCAAAGCCGTGAAAAGGATGCTCAACTCCTTGAAAAGGGTGCTCAACTCCTTGAAAAGGTTGCTCAACTCCATGAAAAGGGTGCTCAACTCCTTGAAAAGGGTGCTCAACTCCTTGAAAAGGGTGCTCAACTCTTTGAAAATAGGGCTCAACTCTTTGAAAAGGGTGCTCAACTCCTTGAAAAGGGTGCTCAACTCTTT
The DNA here is from genome assembly GCA_030386875.1 of Morinoia aosen. Lineage (NCBI taxonomy): Eukaryota > Metazoa > Arthropoda > Malacostraca > Amphipoda > Talitridae > Morinoia > Morinoia aosen. The sequence goes on along the minus strand of CM059574.1, from coordinate 56,491,626 downwards.
GAAAAAGGTGCTCAACTCCTTGAAAAGGGTGCTCAACTCCTTGAAAAGGGTGCTCAACTCCTTGGAAAGGGTGCTCAACTCCTTGAAAAGGGTGCTCAACTCCTTGAAAGGGGTGCTCAACTCCCTGAAAAGGGTGCTCAACTCCTTGAAAAGGGTGCTTAACTCCTTTAAAAGGGTGCTCAACTCCTTGAAAAGGGTGCTCAACTATTTGAAAAGGGTGCTCAACTCCTTGGTAAGGGTGCTCAACTCCTTGAAAAGGGTGCTGAACTCTTTGAAAAGGGTGCTAAACTCCTGTAGAAGAATGCTCAACTCCTTGAAAAAGATGGTCTACTCCTTGAAAAGGGTGCTTAATTCTTTGAAAAGGGTGCTCAACTCTTTGAAAAGGGTGCTCAACTCATTGAAAAGGGTGCTCAACTCCTTGAAAAGGATGCTCAACTCCTTGAAAAGGGTGCTCAACTCCTTGAAAATAGTGCTCAACTCCTTGAAAAGGGTGCTCAACTCCTTGTAAAGGTTGCTCAACTCCTTGAAAAGGGTGCTCAACTCCTTGAAAAGTGTGCTCAACTCCATGAAAAGGGTGCTCAACTCCTTGAAAAGGGTGCTCAATTCCTTGAAAAAGGTGCTCAACTCCTTGAAAAGTGTGCTCAACTCCTTGAAAATGGTGCTAAACTCCTTGAAAAGGGTGCTCAACTCCTTGAAAAAGGTGCTCAACTCCTTGAAAAGGGTGCTCAACTCCTTGAAAAGGGTGCTCAACTCCTTGAAAAGGGTGCTCAACTCCTGGAAATGGGTACTCAACTTCTTGAAAAGGGTGCTCAACTCCTTGAAAAGGGTGCTTAACTCCTTGAAAGGGTGCTCAACTCCTTGAAATGGGTTCTTAACTCCATGAAAAGGGTGCTCAACTCCTTGAAAAGGGTGCTCAACTCCTTGAAAAAGGTTCTCAACTCCTTGAAAAGGGTGCTCAACTCCTTGAAAAGGGTGCTCAACTCTTTGAAAAGGGTGCTCAACTCCCTGCAAAGGGTGCTCAACTCCTTGAAAAGGGTGCTCAACTCCTTGAAAAGGGTGCTCAACTCCTTGAAAAGGGTGCTCAACTTCTTGAAAAGGACGCTCAACTACTTGAAAAAGGTGCTCAACTCCTTGAAAAGGGTGCTCAGCTCCTTGAAAAGGGTGCTCAACTCCTTGAAAAGGGCTCTCAACTCCTTGAAAAGTGTGCTCAACTCCTTGAAAAGGGTGCTCATCTCCTTGAAAAGGGTGCTCAACTCCTTGAAAAGGGTGTTCAAATCCTTGAAAAGGGTGTTCAACTCCTTGAAAAAGGTTCTCAACTCCTCGAATAGGGTGCTAAACTGCTTGAAAAGGGTGCTCAACTCCTTGAAAAGGGTGCTCAACTCCTTGTAGAGGGTGCTCAACTCCTTGAAAAGGGTGCTCAACTCCTTGAAAAGGGTGTTCAACTCCTTGAGAAGGGTGCTCAACTCCTTGAAAAAGGTGCTCAATTTCATGAAAAGGTTGCTCAACTCCTTGAAAAGGGTGCTCAACTCCTAGAACAGGGTGCTCAACTCCTTGAAAAGGGTACTCAAAGCCGTGAAAAGGATGCTCAACTCCTTGAAAAGGGTGCTCAGCTCCTTGAAAAGGTTGCTCAACTCCATGAAAAGGGTGCTCAACTCCTTGAAAAGGGTGCTCAACTCCTTGAAAAGGGTGCTCAACTCCTTGAAAAGGGTGCTCAACTCCTTGAAAAAGGTGCTCAACTCCTTGAAAAGGGTGCTCAACTCCTTCAAAAGGGTGCTCAACTCCTTGGAAAGGGTGCTCAACTCCTTGAAAAGGGTGCTCAACTCCTTGAAAGGGGTGCTCAACTCCCTGAAAAGGGTGCTCAACTCCTTGAAAAGGGTGCTCAACTCCTTTAAAAGGGTGCTCAACTCCTTGAAAAGGGTGCTCAACTATTTGAAAAGGGTGCTCAACTCCTTGGTAAGGGTGCTCAACTCCTTGAAAAGGGTGCTCAACTCTTTGAAAAGGGTGCTAAACTCCTGTAGAAGGGTGCTCAACTCCTTGAAAAAGATGGTCTACTCCTTGAAAAGGGTGCTCAATTCTTTGAAAAGGGTGCTCAACTCTCTGAAAAGGGTGCTCAACTCATTGAAAAGGGTTCTCAACTCCTTGAAAAGGATGCTCAACTCCTTGAAAAGGGTGCTCAACTCCTTGAAAATAGTGCTCAACTCCTTGAAAAGGGTGCTCAACTCCTTGTAAAGGTTGCTCAACTCCTTGAAAAGGGTGCTCAACTCCTTGAAAAGTGTGCTCAACTCCATGAAAAGGGTGCTCAACTCCTTGAAAAGGGTGCTCAACTCCTTGAAAAGGGTGCTCAACTCCATGAAAAGGGTACTCAACTTCTTGACAAGGGTGCCCAACTCCTTGAAAAGGGTGCTCAACTAATTGACAAGGGTGCTCAACTCCTTGATAAGGGTGCTCAACTCCTTGAAATGGGTGCGCAACTCCTTGAAAAGGGTGCTAAACTCCTTGAGAAGGGTGCTCAACTCCTTGAAAAAGATGGTCTACTCCTTGAAAAGGGTCCTCAACTCTTCGAAAAGGGTGCTCAACTCCTTGAAAAGGGTGCTCAATTCCTTGAAAAGGGTGCTCAACTCCTTGAAAAGTGTGCTCATTTCCTTGAAAATGGTGCTCAACTCCTTGAAAAGGGTGCTCAACTCCTTGAAAAAGATGCTCAACTCCTTGAAAAGGGTGCTCAACTCCTTGAAAAGGGTGCTCAACTCCTTGATAAGGGTGCTCAACTCCTGGAAATGGGTACTCAACTTCTTGAAAAGGGTGCTCAACTCCTTGAAAAGTGTGCTTAACTCCTTGAAAGGGTGCTCAACTCCTTGAAATGGGTTCTTAACTCCATGAAAAGGGTGCTCAACTCCTTGAAAAGGGTGCTCAACTCCTTGAAAAGGGTGCTCAACTCTTTGAAAAGGGTGCTCAACTTCTTGAAAAGGGTGCTCAACTTCTTGAAAAGAGTGCTGAACTCCTTGAAAGTGTGCTCAACTTCTTGAAAATGGTGCTCAACTCCTTGAAAAGGGTGCTCAACTCCTTGAAAAAGGTGCTCAACTCCTTGAAAAGGGTGCTCAACTCCTTGAAAAGGGTGCTCAACTCTTTGAAAAGGGTGCTCAACTCCTGGATATGGGTACTCAACTTCTTGAAAAGGGTGCTCAACTCCTTGAAAAGGGTGCTTAACTCCTTGAAAGGGTGCTCAACTCCTTGAAATGGGTTCTTAACTCCATGAAAAAGGTGCTCAACTCCTTGAAAAGGGTGCTCAACTCCTTGAAAAAGGTGCTCAACTCCTTGAAAAGGGTGCTCAACTCCTTGAAAAGGGTGCTCAACTCTTTGAAAAGGGTGCTCAACTTCTTGAAAAGGGTGCTCAACTTCTTGAAAAGAGTGCTGAACTCCTTGAAAGGGTGCTCAACTCCTTGAAAAAGGTGCTCAACTCCAAGAAAAGTTTGCTCAACTCCTTGAAAAGGGTGCTCAACTCCTTGAAAAGGGTGCTCAACTCCTTGAAAAGGGTGCTCAACTCTTTGAAAAGGATGCTCAACTTCTTGAAAAGGGTGCTCAACTCCATGAAAAGGGTGCTCAACTCATTGAAAAGGGTGCTCAACTCCTTTCTCGAAACGGCTCTACTCACCTTTAAATATTACAAACATTGAAATAATTCTTGCGTAATTTTCGAATGCCAAGTTCATATAAGCCTGGGAAATACTTGGGTAAATCAATAATGAAAGCATACTAATTTTTTGTAAATTTATTTTTTTCATCTCACCTTTTTTATTATAGCGGAAAATTTTAAGGCGCATTCCTGGATAGCAGAATGTACTGTCCCCAGAGCTGATTTTTACTGTTGCTTTCATGCAGGCGTTTGGATTATTCCAGTGTTCACTCAGCACCGTGTTGAAGTTGTGTAGATTTCTTATAATGCTCTGCTCGTTTAATTAGCGTACAGAGTGAAATCGTCATTTGTTATTACATATTTCATTATTTAATACGTGTTATCTATAATTCCAGAATTGACTCACGTAACCTATTTTGAGATACAGGCAAAAGTGCAGAAGTGTTTAGACGAAGTTGTCCCGCGCAGTCTACTACCTGGACTCGGGGTCAGAAGTCAGTGAGTTTGTGTTGTTCATTCGACGCTTATACTCGTAAGTCCTTCACATCCTCACTATCTTTACAGCCGAAACAGGTCTATTGAACAATTTCATCTATCATTTTTGCACTCCAAAAAATTTTCTCGGCAATCTGGAGATGTTGAACGGGTTGCACTTGTATCTCTAGTAAAGCTGATCACTCGAATCTTCTCATTTAGGTTTGAAACCGAAATAGTGTTAATTATACTTGAATGGTGGAAAAATTCGGCAGGAACCTACATGTTCTAATTGGCAATTTTAGTTCAGATGTTTTGGTTTTTTAGAAATTTATTCAGGTGCAAAAATCTCGTATATTTTACTTAGTTCGTTAAAAATGTTATTTAGCTTGTAAAATGGTCAGCAACATAACAAAATACTGATCCCTACTCAGTTTTTACGTCGAATATTTAACGTACATAATTCAATAAAAGATTTTACGTATGAACGAAATAAAATACATTCCTTGAGAAAATACTCGTATAATTCATTAAAGCAAAATTATAACACATTGCACAACAAGGCTTAGTCAACGTATTATTTAGGGACGCGTTTCAGCAATAGACTGGGAAACGCTCGAACCTCTATACTTTTTTCGTAAATTAGAACATGTTTGCTCTCACTATAAAGGTACTTTTCCCGATGAATTATTGAAATACCATTTACGAGAAATTGTGAGTACTAAGAAAATATAGGTCTAAAATTCTGACAGAATAGTATTACAATTTTACAGTTTCAATAGAGTTATCAGATGCTCAAACCCACTTCTTCTTGTAGTCATTAACACATACGTAGCTCCGAAAATGATACCCCAATATTTGAATCTTTAACTTCTCATAACATTGGTTTAACGGATCATCAGAGTTTGAATAAATTCGGAAATTTACCAGTTCATCAAAATTCGGTGCACATTAAATCATGTTTCAGAGAATTTTACATCGTTGCTTGCGTTTTCTGCTCATAGTATAAATTATAATTAATTTCATATGAAACCTATGTGAATCAAATTTTTTTTCTTCTCAAGTCAGTGTTTTATGTTAAATCTAAATTAAGGAAACTGTAAAATTTATTTTACGAGAGTTGTTCTTGAGCTTAAATTAAAAGTGACAGATCACGAGGAGCCGAAATTTTTGGGATCGTTTTATTAAATTGGTTTATTAAGGAAAACCCGTTGAAATTGACGTTGTGACGGTGAACAGGCTCCCATACGTGGATGCGATGCTCCTGGAAACGCTGAGACTCAGCTCCCTCGCACCCACCGCTCTATTACACAAGGCTACTGCTGATGTCCTATTCGAAGGCTACGTTATTCCTAAGGTGAGTTAATTTATTTTCCCCTGTTACCAAGAATTAGACTATTTTGTTTACTCGTAAATATTTTATTTGAAAATCACTGCGTATCAATTTTCAATAGGCCGATTCGTCGAGGGATATTTCTATTTTTTCAGCACCGATGATGGAATTCTAGTTCCGAAACGTTTGCAATAAATGTAATGTTCAATTTTACTCTGGATCTTCTTTCATTCTAAAAATCTCTGCATAGACTTGAAACAATCTCTAGCCGTGACAACCCTGACCTTATAGGAGCCATGGAGTCATCATCAGCTCTCGGGTTGTAATCAGTCATGCTGGCCGTAGATTGAGCGCCGCGTCTCTGCGTTAGCTCCCTCCGTCTCTCTGATCTTGAACCTGATAAAAGTCTTCCTATTTCTATAAGCTAATGGATTTGTGATGTTAATTGGTAATATGGATCACTGAAATTATTTTTTGTAGGTGTTCAAGGAGCAAGATTTCTGCTCCCTGAGCACCACAAAAAAATGAGTACTGCGGTAGGTCTGAGCCTGATATTTACGAACGGATCGATCAAGGCTTCGTCGCTTCAACCAATATAGACAAATTGAAATTTGGACAGCATCTTTAACATAAGTTTCATTACTTTCTTTTAACAATTACAGTAGAATAAATTTTCAGGAGCGTTGGACAAAATCCAAGTTTAGTGAAAAAAATAAAGATCAATTTCAGATAAATTCGAGCTATTTGGTTCAGTGAGTAGATCATGTATGAAAAAATGATAGTTTTCACCGGTGAAAATTTTGCGTATGTTTATCTCATATATATCTCTTAATATTTAAATCCTGGACCATACATTGAAATTGTATCAACAAATTACTCTTGACAAATACTCACAACCATGAACGTGATTAAAGAATATTTTTTTAGATTTTAGGAAAAGAAAAAACAGGTCTCCTTGCGTAAATTTGAGCGTATAAAATGCCACAACGGTTTTCAACATTCCACAAAAGATAGGTCTTCAATTGGAAAGGTTGAAAATTTGATTAAATTATGCAGAGAAACACGTAAAAAGTTTATTTCCCTGTTAAGTTTGCTCTAAATTTAAAGAGTTCAAATCTCATCACAAAAGGAAAACAGAGAACATTGATAATAACGAATTGGAGGAAAGAGTCTACATTTACGTAGACATTTGGTGTTAGCGATCGTGCAATAGTAACAGCGATGTTTGATTTCTGCTCGCCCGGCGGACCCCTCTGCGAGATTCCGGTGAAAAAACCAAGACACACACGCGCACCGATTCGAAGGAGGATGATCACCACTTACCCTAGGGGCCGCGCTGGCGATCACCGAAGGAGTGTATACCCCTGACCTGCGGAAAATTATAGAGTAGCCCCTCGAACGCGTCGTCGCAGCGCCTTCAAATTTGGCAGGCACATAAAAGTCCCTCTGGACATGAACCTAAGCTTTTTTCTCGCAGATCGTGCGACAACTTTTCCTTCAATGGCGGTTCAAAGGTCGAAAATCGACCGGAATGACACATTTTCAAACTTCTGCCAAACACCCATAGAATGTCTCTAGGCGGCTCTAATTTCAGCATGTGGTAGACGAAACAATGGAGTATACGCCAACGTTGTCATTTTGCGATCCCTTCATAAAAAGTATCCCTCTTTGCCCCTCAAAGTTTGCGAAAAAATTTTAGGGTATTTTTGACGAAATTTGGAGAATTATTTTGAGAAAACCACGCAGGTTAAAACTTTCAAAGTTTGATAGCTCGTACATTTCCAAAAGTTCTAAGCCTCATAAAATCAACGGCTCTCGAAGCGATCAGGTTTCGACACAACTTTGGGTCAAAGTATTCCTTAAAATTTTAGAAAATTTTGTGTGAGGTTTGAGTTTGTCCTGAGTTTTGACGGTGATACCAGGGGCTCTCAAACCTTGAGGACTCGTTCAAAAAGGTTTGTAGTACTTAAAAAAAAATTATAGAGTGTTTGCTTGGAAAGTTTACCATTTGTGCAACTTCAAAGTTGAGGTAAAAAAACGCGTTTTTTATAAGCACATTTTTGCCCGCCAGTTGTGACGTTGTTTGATTGATTGGTGACTCGAAAATTTGATACGTCCTAGTTTTTATCTTTTTCTAGAAGTTATCAAGTTGACAGCTCACGATGAGCGATGGTTTTCTCAAAAAATTCTCTCAAACCAAACACAAAAAATCGCGAAAAAATGCCTCAAGCATTTTTGACGAAAATGGGTGCGACCCACGGAAAACTTTATTTAACACTTTTTGATGGTTGTGTCCTCGTACATACCATAAGTTTTTGGCTGTTTGAATTTCGGCTTTGTTTGAGCGTGAGACATTATTTTCACTTTTCCAGGCCATTTTTGACTTTCCTTCGCCCCTGAAGCCCACTTACTCACCTTCGAGGGAGCTGAAAATCACTTGAAAGATGCGTCTTGAGGAGATCTTTCGATTGATACTCGTGTCTCAAAGTTGTAGGCCTTCAACTTTTTGTTTAAATTTGAAAAAACATCAAACCTTAGGGAGGAATCGCGAAAATTTGCCAATCTAGCGCAAAAACTGGATACCAATCCGCCTTGTATTGAAGTCTCCAAAATATGAATTTTTTTTTAATGGCTAAATTTATGGCCTGAAATGAAGTTTTATTGAGTTTAAAGGTTTTATATGGATGCTCATTTTCATGAACTTGGTGCTGTGATGTTTTCGATTGCGAAACAATATATTTAAATGAATCGTTAAAGTTCAAAGTTTTTCATGATTTTTGTTTTATTCTAGGCGGTTTTGCGTATTTTTAAGACCTTTACTGTGTTGTTAGAGTTGAAATAAATTTATTAGGATTCGCAAGTCAACTTTCCAAGTGGCTTATTTCACCTTGAAATTCTTATTACTTTTTTACATGACGCGTAATTCATGAATTTAGAGTGTTCATATTCGTTTCACAGGAAATTTTATAGAGAACAAATGTGTTTAAAATAGGCGATTTACCTTATGGTAGGATTATTTCACTTCCAACATGTTTTGGTACAGAAAAAAATTTTAGTTGTGCTAGAAATTTTCTTTTAAGTCGAGAAATTCTACTCATCCATGTCGATTTGCAATTGCAATATGTCAATGAGGTTCAGAATTTGAGGCTCAAATCTTCTGCTGCTTGTAGAAGTTGTAATGTGAAAGATGTTACAACTACAAAGATGTTACAACTAATGTTTAAGTGTCCGCATCATCGTAATAAGTAAGTAAAGGACCTCATATATAACTGATTTTTGGAATGGATTTGTTAACCCTAAAAAAAATTGTCTCTCTAATGAATAGAGAATTATTGGAATGGGATACTTGTTGATGATATGTCATTGTTAATAGAATACATGCTTCTGTGACACTGCAGTCATTTCGGACAGTGACGTGTTACATGAGGTTTTTATGAAATAGATACAAAAACATGACATAAGTTCTTAAAAGTGGAAAGTGTCACCTTTCTTTCATGAAACGAAACTTGAAAATAAGTTTTTAATATTGCCTAATGAAGATTAACATGATCCGAACATTTAAAAGGATTCCAACTCGCTAAATTTCGTTATAGAAACAGAAATTATTGATTTCCCATATTTATAACTTTCAAGTGTAATAATGGCTGTTCGATGGTGTAATTGCTCCTCAAAGACGCGGCGTGCCGTGTGTCCTTTATGACTCGGATAACAAGCAAGATGGATACAAAATAGTTATTATTTGTTTATATAACTCCTATCTATGAATGTATAACTCATTTATGTATGTCAAGCTTCGTTGTTACTTGAATCTTTGCCTTAAATACTTTGATATTGAGTGAGGTAGAAACAGCATTTGTTACTTGAGTTACCCCTCGAGGCCGTGCTTAATCAGGAGGTATGTTCAGTGATGTTGAGACACTGTAGAACTTTGGGTAGTGATTTGAATGGCTTAATAAAAGCTTTGTTCAAAGTTCCATGTGTCGGTGAGTTTGTGAGAAATATTTTTGGTATTGAATGGAAATATTATCGGCTCACGAGTCAGAAATACCTCTGTATGAGAATTCAAGATATGAAATAACTCGCATTTTGACATAGAAAATGATGCTAAGTTGTTTAGGCGGTGTAAACCAGTGAAGGTATTGAATATGGTGGAAGGATCGATTTTATGTTTTTCGGGAGGTAAATTCAACATTTACGGGTTGAAATCACGAACATGAATTCATTTAGAAAGTATAGAAATGGCTCATTTCACTTATTCCGATGGCGAAATTTGAATGAATCTTTAATGAGAACTCACTTTATGTATGTCAAGCTTCATTTTTGCTTCAATGTTTGCTTTAAAGATGTAAATATTGAGTAAATGCATAACAGGATTTCTTACTTGAGTTACCCCTGAAAGCTCTTCTTTGAGCAAGGCATGTTTTCAGTTATTTTGAGATACACAATGTCTCTTCTTGGAACGAAAACTTAGTATTGACGACCGCTAAATAACTCGTTTCACATAGATCATGGTTGCAGTTTGCGCGAAGCTTGCGGCCTGATGTAGGGAGGTGATAGCTCATTTTTCGTGTGGAGAAAGTGCGATTGAGAAATATTGATAGGTAATGGGTTTGTTTTCATTGTTAATGATGATGCATTGGTGAACTCGGTTATCAATTGAGTGTAGTTTGAATTAGGCGTATCATTTTTTGTGCATTGCAGGTAGATGTTGGAAATTTCGATGCAATGTACATATGTATGTCTGTTTATGGTGACATTTTGAGATTTGACCTATCGACATTTTGGGCTGAATGAGTAATTTTCGAAAATTCTATGCATGTTTCAATGAACGATGAAGGGTACTTTGAAATCTGCTATAGAATTCATTTTTGGCTCATATAAAGCGGAATCAAAGGCAGGGTGTTACTGGGGTTGATTATATCATGTTTCTTCATAATTGTTTGATATATGGGGGAAATGAGTTTGTGAAATGTTTTTGCCGTCATTTCATCATTGGAACGTGTTTTGAACCGTTTTCTGAGTAATTTAGGCCATTTCGATCTGTGTAATGATCACGGATTTGGAAAATGTAGGGAAAAGTTCGATAAAAGTTTACGGATATGGAAATGTTATTATCAATGCAAAATGGGATGCATATGAGAATTGCTGCAAATGAAAATGTCAGTACCATGCGGATAGGTATTTTTGAGCCTGTTAGTGAAGTGTAGGGGGTAAGTACGGTGAAAAAGGGTAAAAATGTGACAGAAATGGATTTTTTTAGAGTTTGAAAGTGTTTCTAAGGTAAATGCAGTGCCAATCGAGGATGACTAATATAAGAGCTGCAATGATGCCGCTCTGCGAGGTGCGTAGCACCCGTAGAGCGGCGCTAGAAGTCAGATTAAATGTTCTCAGCCTTCGAATTTGACCGCGCGACGGCGCGTCCCATCATTATGAACCCAATGAAGCTGAACAGGTGTCGATGTTGTTGTATAAAACGAGAATTAGCTTTCGTTTTGATGTGGTATTGCGATGTTTGTTTATTTTGGTGATGATTTATATTTTATTTAGGATTTACGGTTGTTTGTTATAGATTGGAGAAGGATTGGATTATTGAAAGGCTCTGCATGAATAACTGCGACGCTATCTGATGTATGGTAATGTACAGCTCATTCACATGATTTATTCGTGAGAACAAGAATACATTTGGTTATTGTGGTTAATTTGAAAAAGTATTGATAGTAATTGGATGTGGCACGAAGTTGGTGGATATTTGCTGTTTTTTCTTGAAGGTTTGAAATGAATTTTAAGAACGCAAGGTTATTTCTCGCTGATGCAGGTGAGTAATGTATTTTGATGTGTGAGGTGGCAATTTGTGGGGGTTATGGGAAGCCTAATTTCCCTACGTCATGCTTTTGCGTAATTTGAAATAGGTTTGGTAGAATTTCATTTATTTTTGAACCGCATGTATAATTAGAATTTGGAATGAGGCTCATGTAATTTCAATTAGTTATAGGTAACATGTAATGTATTCTGGTAGAATGAACGAACATATTTATATTCTTGTAAGCATTTTTGACCTTAGGTGAAATCGTGATTTAATATTGAAATGTCATTCTCCCAGGATTCTGTATGTAATATTGTGAATAAAGTTTCAGTCGCGCTTCATATTAGGGATTTATGTAATTGTAAGTTTTGATTGAGGTGAAGCTATATAATTGTGAGTAGGATAGGTTAAATGACTTTGTGTAAATTGATGAGAACCAAGGGATGGACGGTAAGTTGAATGGAATACAACAAGAATGGTTAAAAATTAAACCAAGAAATGGGATACATGAGGTTATAAAGTCAGGTGGGGATAAAATTGGTTATGTTATGTTTCATTAGACTAGGTCGGGTTACATTAATTTAGGTTGGTTTTAGTTGGTTATATTAGTTTGGGTTTGGTTCGGAAGTGATTGGTGAACTTATTGGTTGAATTGTGATTGGTGTAGTCATTTGATAAGAGTACATCTGATTGATTTGTTGAGGTTGTGTTACTCATGAAAAATGTTAGTTACCCCTCAAAGCTGTGCTCCGGCAGCGCATATCTTCAGTTATTCGGATATAGACCAAGAAAATTCCCCGAAAGAAAACAAATTTCCAAGTTCAGTGTGTAACCGATGTCTCTTAGATCCGTGTAAAAATTTGAACGATCACGGTCTGTGAAATGATATTTAAACTGTAATTATGGGCTTAGGTTACGTTTTTATTTGGTAATGGTGTCGGAAATTCAATTGATTTTTGTGTTTGAAAGGTAAACAAAGAGCCTAAAATGAAATACATTGTACACATCGGTTTGTGACATGAGACGATGGTGTATGTGATTGTGTTGGCTAATTGTGGTTATTTTTAAAAGTGTGCGTGACATGTCGGTGTGTGTATGTGTGTGTCTGTGTGTGTGGGAGTGTGTGTAAGAGTGTGAAGGTTTGGGGTTATGAGGTGTGCGAGTGTGTGTTTGTGTGTGTGTGTGGTCCGCCCCGGTCTGTGCTGGTTGAAAATTTGATGAGTGCAAACGATTTATTGTGTCAGTAATACAAATAAATTAGGCCGCATGGAAATTTGAAACTAATTTTTCGTGCATACACACAAACGATTACCTTATTACATGCGTATACCAAACCCACGTCACCTGCCTTACCAAACGATGAATGCATTTAGGTAATATCATTTTTTAAGAACTGGTAGACAATAGTGGAGTAATGAAGTGATTTATGAGCCTATTTCGTAACGATAAATAGTATGTTCTTACACCATTGATTTGTAGTATATAACCTAATAGTTATTTACCGTCACGTAGTTTTAGAGACTTAAATTTCCAAATTTTTTTTAATTAAAGTTGAATTCATGATTGTGAACAGAGCACTCCAAGTGGAGTTAGCGGCGAAAACGTTTAAATCAAAAAAAGGTTTTAAAAGCATGAATGGAAGAGCATCTTACGTTTAGGGTTCCCCATTTACTTTAAAAAGATAGATGTTGGCCTTTGGTTTTAACGATAACAGTTTATTTAAATGTTTTATAACAGAACTTTAGCACTTGATGAGAATGTAAGAAAACAGTCGGAGCTTTATTCTAAGATGTCCTGATGAATCTATTTCATTATTTGCTTGCAAGAGGCGGGGATGCCCGGACATACAACGCAAATTTACAAATGTTTTTCAATAGCCTTTACCTTTTTCGCTTTCCTGAATTTTTCCCTTGTTCAGTGTTTTACAATTGCATATTTTTTATGGTTTACGAATGCTTGTCAAATTTTAGATCTTAGGGTGTCACCCTAATCGATAACGAGAAAGTTGGCCATAACTCTCTTTATTGAATGTACAGACGCTTATTACGAATTAGAGCCTCGAGTCTCAATGGAAATATAACACAATTAGCATGTATCTGTTTTATTAGAATTACATCCCATTATTTTCCTAATTAAATTAAATTGAATTTGAAGGGTATCAAGAGACGTGGGATGGATACCTGCTTTGGACACTTGTGTTAAAATAGGCAAGATAAATTCAACGAAGGATGAATTAAAGGCAGGGCTTTATGCGGGTCACTCATCCTTTGATTTGGTAGTTGAAGTCCTCCTTTTCTTATAACAAAATATCTGACACATGTATGAAACTTCACAAATATCCTTCACAAATATCAGCAAATGATTTTCAAATTGAGTGATGCGCCGTTTCATGTTCTGCGTATTTCGAATAATAACTGACTATTTCGAACTTCAAAGTTATCTTTAACTCTTGTTAGCGTGTAGGTTTCCAATTCACCGTAAATTGATCGTTACGAGTTAAATTTGTCCACTGAGGGAACTAAAATCAGCAGGATCGTCCGGCAACTGTTGAGTTTGAATGGATAGAAAACGCGATTGCCCATCTTTTAAAACAGTATTAGGCAAGAGAAAATGCAATATTGAGTCTCCCGAATAACTGTGAAATAATTTTATACGACGGAATTTACATGAATTGAATTATTTTTTGGGCTCTTAAAAATACGAAAATTAACTATATTTTTTACCTTAGGGTGCTCTGATTGTTGGAAGCACGAAGCTTAGCCAACAAAATGATTGCGCGTGAGAAAAACCTGCGGAGTTCAATCCGGACCGTTTCTTGGATCGCAGCGGACAACTTGTCGCAAAAAAAGAAAACTTCCTGCCTTTCTCAATTGGTGAGTGAGTAGAAAATTCCTCCAGCATGGCATGCTCTGTAGCTATAGCAATAGTAACACCTCATAACGAAATGAGATTCTTTGCGATGTCGGTTGAAACCATGTTAAAATATCATAAATTTCATGCAATTTTCCAGGAAAACATGATTAATAACACATCGTTAATGTAGAATTACTTGCACTTTGCTATACTATTTAAGTGAATTTAAATATAATCGAATTCTTCCATCAGGTCGACGTCAAAGCCTCGGAGAGTCGCTGGCGCGCATGGAACTTTACCTTTTTGGTGCTGCCATCCTCCAGCGGTTCAAAATCGAACCGCCTGAAGGAGTAAAGCTTGCACTGGATGTTGATCCTTCGCCGATTATTGTGAATCAACCTTTGCCGTATAAAGTAGTGCTCAGTAAAAGGAACTAAAATTTTCAGCGCCACCAAACTTAACTTTATTTTGAGCATGCCAACAATTTACCATTCACTCTGTAGAACATCAATATCAGAACCTCAGTTCACCGCCTCAGTTCACCACCCTCAGACTATCTGTGACATCAATATTCATGGCCTTGAAAATTGGGATTGTTCTTTTTGCGTGTAGGTTCACTACATCACAAATGGGAGCTCATTTTATTATACCATAGAGTATCTGTAGGTAAAGTATTTTATGAATTTGCGTTCGTGACTTTTAGGAATAACTAAACCAGGTATCCCAATAGAGCAAAATGATAGTTTTACGGTGATGTGGAACAGCACACTTTTTCGTTTGGGATGGCGAGCTAAACGGGAGTGATTGTGCCTGGTGGAGAACACGCATTACGCTACTCATGCTTTTCAAGCACAGGCAAATTGGGGGAAATGTCCTAGTAAATTGTGTTAGCCTCAACCGCAGGAATAATTCAGTGATGTTGAAAAAAACTAACGTCAGAAATTTCCAACGCTCGTCAGATCTTCTATGATCTAAGACATATTCACTAGTATTTAATAACAGCTGGTGAAGATTGATAGATTTCTAGTAATTACATGATGGACTCATGCATATTTTTGCGATACCTTTATAAGCGAAAAAATTGCAGACTTGATGTACGTTAGAAAGAGCTATTTTATCGTCAGCGGAAAACTTCCTAGAAGTTCCTTGTCTCTAAAGAGATAGAAGTAGATTAAGAATTGACAGTGCCTCAATGGCATCCTTCGATATACAATGTAAATGACATCTAAAATATAAGCCTGAATCTTAAGTTCCGCTAGGATTTAGGTAGAGAATTTGAGCATAATGTGAATGATCCTTAGACCGTAACTTGCTTGATGCACTGCTTGACGTTACTTCTAGAACATAAACTTCAGATGTGCATGTAGAAAAATTGTCTTGATATTGAAAAATTATCTTGCATAAAAAATCGCGGCGCAAAAATTTTCATAGAACGTGACAAGGCATAATTGGGGACAAACACTTTGCTATGTTCTCCATGGAAAAATTTAAAAAGAAAAATTTTTACTCCATACTATTAGTTATTTTTTACTGGTATGCATATACGAATATATAGAATTGTGAGTGTTGTATCTTTATAAGCACGTATTTGTGTGTATGTGTGTTTACAATGTGTAAGATGCATAGAATAAATACCCGAAACAAGAAAAATGGATTTTATACCACAGCTTCACAGTAGTGAGGAATTCGGAAATTGAACATTTTGTAGATTTTTGGATGCAGAATACAAATTCAGTAGCAAAATAAACTTATAGCAAAACGTTGATATCAACAAAAGTGTTTCATTATCGCCTGAAAAGTGTCCCAAACGCTTTCCAAATTGGTTTCAAAGCTATAACGAATAGTTCATCGAACATTCGGTGTTCTTTTTAGACCAATGCTAGAATAATTCGTCACGCCAGTCATTGTCTCTATATTTTTGGAATAATTATTCTTCCACTGCGTTGTATAAGAACTCCAATTTTGTCTCGAAATGAAGCTCATAAAAATGTTCGTGCAACTATACAAGACCAAAGATTTTTGTTTTTAAAAGATGGAGGGAGCAAAGCCCTTTTACGCACCCAGAATTCAGACCATTTTCGTAAAAACACGCTATGATTTCGCTTTTATTTTTAAGCTATCGCGCATAGAAACTTAAAATAAGTTTTTTTTTAATGTTAAAACATTAATTAAGCGTGAGTGGATCATGTACGTATTTCCATCGTCCAGAGGGCGTGGAAGCAAACCTCGCGTTACCCCAGGATTTAAATAAGTGCACTCATTTTGACAACAATTATAATTCTAAGCTAATGCACCCATGCTGCAGAAACTTCAATTTAGTCACAATTTAAAGCTCAAACTATTCAGTAATCTTGAATTGATCATGAAGTTTTCCTTTTTATATAGCGGGGAAAATGCAAAACTTCTTTTAGCTACTCATATTTAATATTTTTCGAACAGTACTCATTATGAAACAGATTTTATTTAAAACTATCGTACGTAAGAACTTTAAACTAGTCTGAGAATGAAAGTTGGACATGTGTTTACTTGGGCTTCGTGGTACACTCGTTGACGCACAACACTCATGTCTATATGTGTTACAAAAGGCACCACTAACAGACAAGGCACATCAAACACACGAGCCATCTAACAAATCATAAATCTAACACGCCAGACCCCCGTTTCACACCACATGCATGTGACACTCCGACACACATGACAAAAATATAACACTGGACACATTTAACACGCGATATTCACGTGCGAAACCAAACACGAGGATAATACTAAACGTGATAATTAAACCGAGACACATAAGTTACTCCTATAACAACGCAGGTGTGACACACCAAACACTCATGTAGCTCACCAGATTCATGACCCTCCAGACACTCTCCTCATGAGACTCACTAAACTGGAGCGTAATTTCAGGCTTAGATGTGAAGGAACAACGTTAGCTAAATGAAACGTCGTTCATTTGCAAGGAGCATCTACATTGATCGCTCTTTCATTACAATCGAGTTGTGCAAATGGTTTTCGTCTTCTTAACCTTAGGAGGGCAGGTGAGTGAAGTGCAACTCAATGAGTAGAACATGTCCTCTTTCTACCTCCTACCATCTTCTCCGTAAGTTATAGTATCGCCTGACAGGCTGCACAAACTCTGGTAAAAATATCACGAGGGCCGGACCGGGATCGAACCAGAGTCTTTATTGGCCAAAGTGCAACATTTAACTCTTCGTCCTATGGAGAAGACATGAACGCATTAGACACAAGTGTGGCAAAAACACGTGACACACCAGACTCACACGCGACATACGTGACACAAGTGAGGCACACAAAATACTTGCTTCACCGGAAAAACGGGCGACACATTACAAATGTGACATAAGACACGTGTAACACATCACACTTATGGAACACTACGCTCTTGTCTAACTCGTGTAACACTACAGACGTATGACGAGATTCGCGTGACACATCGGTAATTTGAGGCCTACAAGACACGTGTGACATTTTTGGCACTTACACAGATGTACCATGCACAGGTATGATACACCAGACTTGAAAATGAAACACAAAAAAGTGTGACACGATATTAGTTGCATTGCAGAAACTTGCGACACGATACTAGTGAGACACCAGAAACATGCAATACTTCAGACGCACGTGCAGCACTATAGACTAAAATGTGACCTTAGGCATCATCTGATAGATCTGCCGCATACGACACACGAGACCCGCATAAGGACACACGAGACCCGTGCAGCCCACCCGTGTGATCTTCCAGACGCACGTTAGACACAAGAAACGCATGATGCGCCAGATATGATGTGTCCTGTGCATGCATGTAGTTAAACGTGTGACGTGACACACTAAAAGCTTCAGAGTATTACCATGTGCTGTGCTTGTCACTATATAGCCTCCGATCGCTATATGCAACACCAAGCAGCTAGCTATAACTCCATACCGCACACAACTTGCGACAGCTGTATGTAATTTCAGACAACCTGTGTCAGCTGTCGGTAACGCTACAGAGCCTGTGACAGCAGTCTGTAACGCCACGCAGCCTGTAAGACCTGCATACAGTACAATGACTCTTTGTCTGTGACTGCTGTGTGGGACATAACGCCAAATTAAGGGAAACGAACGGTTTTTTCGTTTCCTGCCTTCACAAGTTAGGAAAAATTTCAAAACTTGGACACTGGGTGTAGGGTGTAGTACTGCAGTATGATTACGCGAGACCGCACACGGCAATAGTCACTCAGGAGAAGGTCATGAGCTTCAATTCGGAAGTTTCACCTCATCTGCCTTATCCACCTGGTATTGTTCCATCCGACTACCATCTTTTGCGATCGTTGCAATATTACTTAAGCAATAAAATTTATGAAAATGACGACCAACTAAAAAATGACCTGAATTAGATTTTCTCTGAAAAATCAGAGAATTTTTTTGAAGAGAGCATCAAGAAGCTAGTTGATCGTTGGACAAAAGTCATAGAAAATGAGGGAAATTATTGTAAAGATTGAAAATGTCTTAATATGAATGTTCCAGATGAAATAAATGTGTTTAACAAAAACGACACTACTTTCTTTCCAACCTAATATTTGAAGTTGTTTTAGTCGTGATTTAAATTTTGGCTAAGAATTATAATTATCTTTCAAAATTGGAAAAAGTTGAAATAAAGTAAATCGATTGATATTTTCCCATAATTATCGAACAAATGTCAATCGATTTATTTCAATTTCTAGTGTGGTTATATTTAGCCCACTTTTGATCCTATATGACAATTTTAGGGAAATCCATCAAGAAAAATGAACATTCACGTAAAGGAAGCTTTCGTATTATACAGACGGAACACGTTTTGACGGTTTTCGCCTGAGAATTTTGGATGATAGATGTTTACACTGAAATGACATTTTCTCGATTCTCCTGCTTGCAACAGACACATGTACTGAAAAATTTTTCGAGGTAGCAAATTTTGATGGCAGTAAGGCTTAAGAATTTTTCCATCGCTCACGATGGGAATACCAGCAGGTGAAGTCCTCAGTCTGTCGTCCCCCGACGATCGGCAGGTTTGCGGAGGCAATAACGCACCTCGAGGACTTGTGGCACGCGACGTTGGCAAGAGGATTCCTTGAAGCGATCACAACACAACCCGTCATGTCTGGTGAGGTAACTTCAGTGAAGTTTTCGCCGTACACCTTGGTCATGTTGGCTTCGAAAATTGACCATTTACGGTTTGGTGAGATACTGGACCACGCCTGGGCACACATCAGAAGGTAAAGGACGGCAGCGGCGACCTTGTGGCGGACCAACGGGAATGTCCCGATGTGAATTTCAAACTTCATTTCTGACGATCCAATATATGTATGGAAATTCTACTTTGTATCATTAATTATAAAATGTTTTACTTGCATTGACGCACCATCACAATTACGCACTTGAAATTGACGACAACAATTTATTTACATCAAAAGCGTTACGGAAGGTTTATAATTTGACCCTCATTATCGCGATCTTTGGAACGAGAAATTGTGTTTCTGTAAAGAAATGATAATTTCTGTCAACAATTTTCGAAAATAATTAACTTCTTACTAGAAAATTAATAAATAAACAAATAAATGGTATTACCAACATAGCAGGGCATTTTTTGAAGCATTGGGTGTTGTGATGTAATATTATATCAACTGATAGTCCACATTACGTTGTGCTCACGAGTTCTTTGCAAATTCTACAACATACTAGCTTCATTTATAGAAAATTACATACAGTTCCTGAAGTTTTGCAAATACCGAAGTTATGCAATTTTGCGCTGTATTACCGTGACTTGGATACAATACTTCCTTGAATGCTGTGTTTCTACGTCCACTTTTGCGATATTCAAACGAGAATGCATAATTTTTTTCTATACTTTTAAAGGCTTTGCTGTAACCGGGAAATTATTCAGCAATATCTCAAATAGGGATAATACGAATATTATCAGCATGATTGAAAAAAAGTTTTCAACATTCATAGTGCAGAGTTTGTTGACATTTTTAACATTTATGCTTTCGTAGTCAGCATGATTAGTCCTGGTCAAACCGAATTTATGATTAGCGAAAAGTTGTTGGCAGAAAATTATAAAAAACTAAATAGAGTCGGACTAATTTTGAATAAATTGAGGCGCATTTCTCGGTAAATTAAATGGTTTTAAAGGTGTCCTCTGATATTTGTGAACTTAATATTTTACAGAGCCCGAGCTAGAAATGTGTTACCTGTCGTGTGGGGCCAGACTACCGTCGTTCGAGGCATGTATGGTGCGCTGGCAGCGAGTACGCAATTTACGGGGTCATTTTATTTCCGGTAATTATCGGTCGAATAAGCTCGTGAGGAATACCATTTACATGTGGTTTTTGCTTATGAGACTGCGTAAAATTGAATATTCAATGAGTTGAAGTTTGTAAATATCGTGATAGTCGAGGTACACAAAACTGACGCCCGTAAACGCCTGGAAATCTTGTCAGCGCTGGCGTACGCAATTTATGTATGCTCTGCCCTTCGTTGTTAAACAGCAAAACCGCCAGGTAATTAGTGTAAGACATCGACAAAAAAGGCCTAAAAGGTCATCGACGAAAGTGTCTTCACTGAGAAAAAGGTCTAGAAGTCTTCAATCTTACTTCATTCATTCCGAACATTTAGGACAGAATAACTTAGCTGCTTAATTTCTTTTAGGGTTAGATTCTTTCTGTACAGAAATTCAACTTGAAAACTTCTACAGTTGATATATTTCAGAATTTTCTACTTAATAAATATGACCATTCAAGATGTAATGCTTGGTCATCGATTATTTATCTCAAGGCGATAGTGATGATAATTTTATTACCCACAACAAGTAGCACTAGACAAGTACTACTACAAGTTATAGGTTTAAGCTAATTAAACGAACAAACAAACATCGGCATCTAAGGGAATTTTATTTCCAACCTAGCCTAATACACATCACCCTGTACATTGGTTTTCCAAAAGCCTTTTAACTAACACCAGGACGCCATGACGGTTTCCCCCGTTTAGACCGATACCCATTTCAGACACCTGGGTAGAGTGTGGTATTGTGCTTTAAGGGGAGAATCCACCCCAAAAAATTGAAACTGTTCGGAATTCGTTTTTATTCATTAAAATGTACGTATATATTTAGCGGACACATTGGTGAAGTTTTACACTCAGATGGGGGCGGGAAGTGGGTCAAAAGGGGGGAGGGGCGAGAGCGGTGGGGTGCGGGGCTCGGTGGTTGCCATACACCATTTAAGCTTTTTTCTCTATGAAATTTTTTTATCTGGAGATGCTTGGCAATCTGTCCATGAGTGTGTGCTTGAGTTTATAGTTGAGGACAGGGCTGCCAAAGCTGGGGTTTTAACCCCAGATCTTGGGTTTTTAGCTGTGGCCTAAGGTTTTGGGGTTTTTATCAAAAAATTGGCAAAAATCTGGGGTTTTCTATGCAGAGGTAACAAATTGAAGGTTTTTATATATAATATTTTTTTTCGGCGCTTGATGCAATGAAAATTATGGTATTAAATTATCAAATTCGTTTAGTTGAAGTTGGGTGCATTAGTTGCTATTATATTCCTGTTGCATCTGCATTCTGTCGAAATCTAAGTGACGTCTGTTTACTGCCAGCAAAAAATATCGAACAATTTAAATGTTCAAGTACCATTTATGCAGTACCTGTTACTGTGGTACATGTAACACATAATTATTGAAAACACCTACATAGTAATTGTTCTTGTATAAAATCCTCCCAGATACTGGAACAAACTAAAAGAAATCAAGGACGGTTTTCAAAATTCAAAATTTGGCCTCTTGTCTGCTTCTATGACAAGTCTAACTATTCTGCCACATTCGTCTGCTTCGGTTGAACGAATTTTTTCAGTCATGAATTGTGTTAAAACGAAACAAACCAGTTTTCTGATAGCAGAAACTGTAAGAGATAGAATTATGGCAAAACAATTAATTTCAAGGATCAACAATGATTGTACTACTTGGCAACCACGAAAATAATTAATACGCCTAATGAAGAGCGGAGCAATAAGTCACCGATATTTGGAGAGGCAGAATGAGAAATTACGGAGCTACGCTATATATTTGACGGCAGCAACTGATTCAGAGTAATACGAGTACAAAGGTAAGCAAATTACTTCATTAACACACTTTTTCGCGAATCTGGGGTTTTAAGCAGCAATCTGGGTTTTTTTCTAGCGTAGGCTGGGGTTTTGGTAAAATTCTCATTGGCAGCCCTGGTTGAGGAATATGGTCACTGTCAGTCGCCTGCCTGAATTGCTGAGGGTAGGTTTATCATGCCGAAGAGCGCGCCCCGTTCAGCACTTGAGCGCTCTTCAGCACGTGCGCCTGAACAATTGCAATTTACGATTTCTACGCCTAAGGTAGTTTTGAGTTTTTGAGCTACAGTAATCATTTTGGTATCAAAAGAACCGGAATTTAATCCTCTACTAGATGACGTCGGCTTTTATTCATTTTGGAATAGAAAATTAGCTACATTTTTTTGTGGGGAAAAGTGTGAAAATGGGTTCATTTTTGTATTTTTCATTTTTTTTCAAAAAGTATTTCGAAAATTCTGAAAGAACTCTCCGTTGTTTTTTAGGGAATACAATTGTGCTTCTTTTAATACCAATATTATCTCTGTATCTCAAAATCTGATTGAGTCCATGGATTTTCCCCAGACCCCCCATTTTTCCGTTTTCTTTGAATAACTCATTTTCTATGGGGAAAATGAGAAAAACACATAAGTCCAATCTTAATCCTTGTTCAATTTTACATACTTATGCAAAGTTTCAGGAAGATCGGTTGAATAGTATAGGACTTTCAAAAATGGGAGTATTCTCCCCTTAAGTTCTTCCCCTATGGCCTATACCCAACGGAGAAAGTCACCACACAGCGCCGGGATTCGAACATATTATATTAGGCTTATTTATCCCATACTTTGGTAACTGGCGCCTTTAATGGGATACTGATAGGATACCTCAGTAGATAGGCCTTTGGGACTTTCCTCTTTCGTCCCCACTTTGATTCTTTCAGTTCTCATTTGTTTTGTGTTGTCTCTTTTTGGCCTTTTCTTTTCTGAATTGCTAACTTGCTGTGTCTGATTTTCTTATGGAGGGAATTTTTGGGGGGGGAACTCACCTCGTGGATTGATTTGATTTATTTTTCTTCTTAAGTCCATACTCAATGGTCCCGTCTTTTTGTTCTCGTAAGGTCCCATTTTATGTTGGCTGGGACTTATTAAATTGATAGTTATAATAAAAGTCAGAACAAAACTTTTACAGAACAGATTAATTTTGCTAAAAATAGTGTTAATAGTAAGTGAAAAGTTGCTTTTCGAAAGTTGATAAGTTGAAGTATTCTTTTGCATTATCCATAAGTATGGAAAAGTAGATACTGACAAGTCACTGCCTGTATTTTAGTCTAGCATCGTGAGTGCCACAGGTTCATTAAATTTTTGTTTTCTTTTATCCAATCTCTACTGTCGGCTGAGTTACAGTTATTTTGGTATTACAGGTACTGTGCATACACCATCACTTAAATTCCATAATTAAACGCCACATGCTGTTTTTCACTTTAGCTCTCTCCAGCTCTCCCGAATTTCCCGACGATGGTAACCCGCTATAATCCAAGTCGTATAGGTCAATTGTAGTGGTTCTCCTGCCCTTCTTATTCAACGGTGAGAAGGTTTCCAATGTGTGAGGCACCTGTTGAGAATAGTCTTGCGGTGTGTTTGTTGTAAACATCAGGTTTGATTGGTTGGTCCTTACGCTGTAACAGTCAGCTTTGATTGGTAGGTCCTTACGCTGTAGAATATAATGACCTTCAAAAATCATCAAATATCATCAACCCTCACTGAAATAGACGGTGGGTGTCCTGTTACCGTGTAGACATATTTATACACTAAATATTTGTGAGTGGTGCTGCAGAGTGCCCTCCGATTATGTAAAACTGTAAAAAAGTTCTCTAACAAGAGACTCCTACTTCTTACTACTGTTGCTCTTGAGTGGTTGCTTATACTGACCACGTCAGAGGTTCACTTAACTCGTTCAATGCGCGTCGTGATTCACTGGCTACCTACAACAGAAAAACTTTCTCTACAATACTGTTCGACGACTGACAAAGTTATACCGGTGAGAACGATACTGTAAGGCCACTTTCTCCGATATACGAGTGCATACTTCAATAAATTGGAATTGAAATTTGATGAATGAATAAGTGAAGTGTTCGCATGACAGTTCACAACGGAGGATAGAGTACAGCGAGCGGTGGTTGAACGTTGAACAGTGAAATTTCGGATTTTGCTACGAGTTGGACCGTCTTCAATAACGAATTCTGTCAACATTTGTAATTTAAAAATTGTCTGGCAGTTAAATTTGGGTTCTAGAAGCGTATTTTCAACTCCCTTACAAAGTTACTGCTCACCATTTGCAAACTCATGGCATGTCTCGCCTATACACTGTTATATCGTACCGGAGTGCATCGGCAAATCGAGTCCAAGCCATTTTTCGCTATTAGAGATAACTTATTGACGATCTATTGTTATAAATTAAAGATAGAATTCTGAATCCTAAGACATTAAGTAAGTAATTCTGACTCAACTTCGAAAAATTGTGAAAATTGCTGCACTGTATGTAATAATGATGCTAAGAATCTAACTAAAATGATGGTACAATTGTTCAGTTTTTCAGGGTATCCCTTTCATGTCATGGCAATTGATAAATCAGATATTTTATATCGTAAACGCTTGATCGAAACAAAGGCTCTTTTAGCTTTAACTTTTAATCTTTTTATTGAACTCAGAGGTCGACAACCCAGTGGAAGAGATACATGCATTTTTACACTCAATTCAGATGTGATACTAATTCAAAGTTATTTTTCTCATTCTTCCAAAAAAAGTCGAAGGTTAGGGTTCTTTTGGAAGTCGATCAAAGTCACTCATCTTTGCTTAGCTTCACTGCCACCTTCCTGGAATATAACGAGCCACACACGAGCGTGATCGACTGGTGTATACTTCTGTTTATAAGAGATATAAATTAAGTTACAAAAATCCGATGTATGTGGAAATAACTCCTAGTCGGACTTAGCATAACCGCCAATATATCGTTGTGTATCACCGCTAGGCACTGCGTAACGTGACTAAAATCTTGAAGAGAGCGCTTTATGAACCACCAAATCTGATCATCAGTCAGGAATTTTATGCCTGCTCATAATCCGCGACAATAAATTTTGTCGTACTGATAAGAATTTAACAAGTTAACGTGCAAATTTGCAATGTATTTTGAAGAAATAAAACACCCTTATCTGGTGTCCCAATACATATTGCTGAGGTTTTCGAGTAGTGCACACATTTTCACTCACAAGTTCAATGTTTATTAAATATGCAAGTATGACACACATGAAATTCGTCGGAGATGGAAAAACATATCTTAAATTTTTTTAGCTCATGATGTAAGATTAGATTTATTACATGAAACTTTTGAGCATCATCAGTTGAGTGAAGTTCGGTATGGAGATGAAATAAAATATAGAAACATAATTATATCGATGTTCCAGAAACTGCGACTGCAAACTTGCCTAATATCACAAGGCTTGAACTAGTTGGTGAATGCTTAAAGTGTTTACTAGGTTTATCTTAGCATCACAAATGCTAAACGTTTTATAAGCTGTGTGCCCTTATGGGGAATGCTAAATCATTTACAAAGGTTGATGCCACATCAGGAAATTCTGGAGGGCTGTAAAGTAGATGTAAAAGCTGAAGGTTTACCAGGTTCACTATCGTTTACCATGATACCGCGATCACCACGTTTGTTACCTTCACCTAGTTCATTATATTTACCACATTCGCTGAATTGACAGTGCTCACCGCATTCATGATGATCACACCTTTATCGTATTTACCACCTTCATCCCATTCGCTAAGTTTATCACAGTCACCACACTTAACGCTTCAGTACGTTCATAACATTTACCTCCTTCACCATATTGTCAACGTTCCCGATGTTCGTTATATTTATAAATGCACTATAGCTTTAACGTCCGCTCAAATATATTTATGCTTTCACTGCGGGTGTACTTTTACTGCGGATCGAAATCTACTTTAAACCTAGTCTTACATCAAAACCTGCTCAGGAAGTGCTCGAGACTTTTGAGGTGTGTATTATCTAACTACGTTCAACATTCCGACTCTCTTCTCAGGGCTCTTTAACAAGCTTTAAATTTTGTAGTCATACGAGTAGCAATTTACTCGCATCAAGTAATGAAATTTCACTGTAGAATTCAAGTCGGATCAAAATTAAGTGGCTTGTCTCCTACAGTCTTGGCAAGAACGTATTGAGCCTTAACACTTAAAGTGTGGTCGTAATTGAAGTCGTAATAGTTACAGATTACAGTCTCACGTTGTTGTCGATTGCCATTCACGAAAAGACATTTCCACGAACTAACATTACTGCGTGAAGTTTTCTTTCTGAGTCCGTGTGTATAACTTACGTAGAATACTTACTTTCTTAAAACCACATCTATGTAAATGAAAAGCCAAAGGGCTCCCAAATGATGCATCATAAAACCGCTAAAATCAATCGCCAAGAAGTCACCACAATGAGCGGGGTGAAAGAAGCATTGAGGTTGAGTTTACCGGAACTTAGATTTTTGCAATCTGTATAACATGGAGCTGTAATTTCCAGTACAAATTCAAACTTTTAGAGCAAATTCATTTGCAATCGCTGTAATGAGAACCATGACTTATAACCTCATTCCCTAGTTTTGAACTCTAATATCATGTGGGAAACAATCCTGCAACTATTTAAATATTCACACTTAAACACCTGAAAAAATCTACAATTTACGAGCGCAGCAACTTCAAACACTTATGTATTTCTTTATAACGCAATTGGGAACCCTATCCCCAAAGTCCGTTTTATGTAACTACCGTTTGTAATTGCGAGGTTTTAAATGCATCGTAATTCAATGACCAACAATATGAAGTGCGAAAAAGATACACACATCTATTCAACAGTTTGATAAAGAAAACTTGTAAAGAAATGTGATTGTCAAAACGTCTCCGAATAATATCTAATGAAGATCCGATAACTATGAAGATAACTATGTAATTGATGTAGCAGTGTATTTTCTTGAAAACTTCCAATATTTTTTCCGTGTTTTCGACAGCTCTTCGATAATGCATAGATCGCAAGCAGAATTTTCCGAGGCTGCCAAATTTGTGTTAGTTGTACAGTTGATCGCTGTACCCATGGGAGGCGATAGAATCTTATGGGGAGCTCACGGACAGTATTTGAAGGTCATAACTCATCTCTTTCTTTGTGTTACAGAAGTTAATAACAATGACATGGTTTTAACATTTTGGATCAAGTGTGATGTGGCTGGTCGTGTTGAATAATCCTCCAGGTACATTGTCTAGAGCCGTTTGAGAAATTTTGCTTAAATACCGCGTCCGCGAAGACTTTCAAAGTTTGTCCCTAATGGTACTCTAGTAGAGTACGCTCCGATTGAGAATCCATATTGTACGAAGTAATTCAGTTGACACCCCAAACGTGGCAGAGGGCTCCTGCCTTCGTGATCAAACTCTCATCAGCTATTTTGTTCGGTGAGGAAGTCCAGTATACAGGGTGTTTCAAAAATACACGGCATAATTTCAGGTATGTATTTCCCACATGTAGACAATCAAAATAGTTCATTACAACATATGTCCGGAAATGCTTCATTTCCGAGTTATGGCCTTCACAACATTGAAATTCACCGGAACGTTTTTCTTTCCGCAGGTCGTTGCCGTCAAAGGACACATTAAGAGGGCACTCTGACAGATCATTCCTAGGCGAAGGTTAAATTCAGTGTTGTGTTTGGCGTTCGACTGTGTGTCATGTACACAAATCAGGAGCTGGCAGAGATGCACTTGATCTACGGTAAGGCAGACGGCAATGCTGCGCTGGCTCGTCGTTTGTACCAGGAGAGGTACCCACAGCGACAATGTCCAGATCGGAAGACATTTGTAAGTCTCCATCAGCGTCTGTGCGAGTATGGAAAATTTGACTCTCCTGGATTGGGAAGGGGACGACCAAGATCTACAACTCCAGAAGAACAGGAGGAGATTCTGGAGATTGTGAACAGAACTCCTTCTATCAGCACACGAAGGTTAGCGTTGCAAGTGAATGTTCCCCATACGACTGTCTGGAGACTGCTGAAAGAGTATCAATTGTATCCTTACCATTTGCAACGTGTACAGGCGCTGTCACCAGCAGATTACCCTGCACGAGTTAGGTACTGTCAGTGGTTCTTGCAGCAATGTGCTGCAAATCCGAACTTTCCTGCCTTAGTATTATTTACAGATGAAGCACAGTTCACACGAGATGGCATAACAAATCTCCACAATCAGCATGTATGGGCGTATGAAAACCCAAATGCAACTGTTGTATCTCATCACCAGGTGCGGTTCTCCCTCAACATGTGGGCCGGTATCATTGGTGATCGGTTAGTTGGACCCCATGTACTTGTAAACAGACTTACGGGGCAGGCGTACACAAACTTCCTGGAAAACATCATACCTGATGTTTATGACGACACTCCACTGATCGATCGTCAGCACGCTCACTTCTTGCATGACGGCGCTCCTGCACACTTCAGTCGTACGGCTCGCCGGTACTTGGATCGAAGATTTCCTGATCGATGGATAGGTAGAGGTGGCCCAATTGCTTGGCCTCCACGCTCACCTGATCTGAACCCTCTCGATTTCTACTTGTGGGGCCATTTAAAATCATTGGTTTATTCGTCTCCGGTGCCTGATTTGGAATCCCTTCGGAATCGAATTGTGGCACGCTCTGAGGACATACGCAACATTCCTGGAGTGTGGGATCGTGTTCGCAGGTCAATGAGACATCGATGTGAGGTCTGTATTCAAGCAGGAGGTGGTCATTTTGAACATCTTCTGTAATGGCAACGACCTGCGGAAAGAAAAACGTTCCGGTGAATTTCAATGTTGTGAAGGCCATAACTCGGAAATGAAGCATTTCCGGACATATGTTGTAATGAACTATTTTGATTGTCTACATGTGGGAAATACATACCTGAAATTATGCCGTGTATTTTTGAAACACCCTGTATAGCACTTGTGTCATAATCTCCTCCGTCTGGCTGATACTCCCCCCAGTTGCCGGTCTCGCGTGGTCCTGGGTCTCGCTGATTGGCTGGCCAGCGCCAGACACCGTTGACTTTGAGCAGCCCCACGTAGAACAGCACACCCTCATCTGAGGCATACACAAATGAAAAGTGAATTTTAATCACGCAATACCTCTCAAGTTATCCGACATTAGTGTTAGGCGATATATTTTTACATTGTTTTTAAATGCGCATTTACACAAATGAGTAAATTTAGAAATGTATTTTCTAACACATGTCAAAATATGTATTTAAATGTAATTTCGTGTGTTTCAATACACTGTATATAAAGACATTGAAATAGTTTTCGTCCATGTTCGACGTTTTCAACGCGTTTGATTGATCCAGTACCACACTGGAATCAAGTTTGAACGTCGATATAGCTTACAATGCAACAGTACTTCGCCGCGCTCATGGTATACCGTGGCTGCGTTGCAAGCTTTGCAAGCCATATACGAATGGAAATACATACGTAAGCTCGCCGCAGATGACGACGAGTTTGCGTGCGTATTGGGTGCAATTGCAGTGATATTCCAATCGCTCGTCTTAAGCAGAGCTATTGGTAAGATGACCTCTGGAAGTTCTATTACATGTTCTTCGCCCTCTATAAGCACTCAAAATAAAGAAAAGACGTCCGTGCACCCATTTTTGAAGCAAAGTACTTCAAAATAAAAAACAATCTGGTGTTAAACTGAGATGTGAGTGCACTCTGTGCGGCCAAAGAATCTCTGCAGCCATGAACAGCATTAAAAATTTGTATAGACACAATAAGGCCAGCAAGATTTTTTATAATACTAGTCTAAGTTTTACAGTAATTGGCAAGTTGGCGATTTTGAACACAATAATAATTGAACAAAAATATTTATCTTATAGAAGTAAATTCAAATTTTAATATGCTGCCTTAACATCTGCTTTTAACAGTTAATTAAGGCCTCAGTAGAAGAAAAATTCATGGTGACTTTTTTATCCAAGCACAACTACAGTTGAAATGTATTTTAAGAACAACATCTTCGTACGGTAGTTCAAAATTTTTTTTCCACATAGAAGTATTATTGAAATTTGGCGGTTATAGATAATATTCAATAACTGATAATAAGTAGGGGAAAAAGTTGATTAGGCGCATCAAGATGAGGAACATTCATGTTGTTAAGATATTCTATGATTTATTTTGGGTAATTATTTTACCTTTTTAGTACTGAGATACTAAAAAATGAAATGAGCTGCTCTCGAGTGTTGGGGACAGCTTATTGTTCTTCTGGACATTGATTGTCACGATGTTCTTTAATTAATATCAGCGTGCAGATTTATACTTATTTTTCAGTACAAAAGAAATCATAATCACTATCAAATTATTCATGACTGAACATGACTGAATTAACATGACTAAACTAGTACGTGTTAGATGGGTAAGTGTTACTGCTACTTTTATTAGTTTTTTACTTCAACATCCCATCATGGATATCTACTTCAATTAATAGGAAAAATTATAAAAAATAAAAAAATCAGAGACTCAATGAACCAGTTTCATTCCATTTTTAAGAGTTTGACTGCATGTGAATATCATAGTGGTCACATGTAAACTACACGTAATAATATTTCAATTTAGTCACTAAACTTTTCTTTTTAAAAATACCAGCATTTCAGAATGGGTATCTGACATGCTTTCACGCATTGGCTTCAGGACCTCCTTCCCTAAGGAAAACATTCTTTTCAAAGCAGTACTAATCGGGGTGATGTAGTGTACAGAAAGGTTTAGGAACGGTGTGCAGGGAAAGGAATCAGGAGCAGTCTCAGAAAGGTGCTCACCGGACCTTCCAAATAGCTGTTTACTAATCGTTCTCCTTCATTGACGTGACGATATTTTTATGTTTTGTGTAATGTTTTGTGTAGTTCATTGAAGAACAAATCTGCCGTGTCCTCTTCATCGCTGCTGCTGCTTGTAGTTTGCGTGAGGCTGTCTAAAAATTTTCCATTGACGAGAGAGATCATTTTTGTCTGACTTCTCTCAGTTTACATTCATCTTGACATTAGATTAATTTATAGTAGGGATGGAATGCTGAATAACCAATACGATTATACGTTTGCAACCAGTTAACAACTCTACACCAAAACCATTCGTACAGTTATATTCTATAATCTATAAGACTATACAATTACAAGTGCAGCAATATCGCTGTAGCGGCAAAACCTCTTATGGCTACTTAAATATGTAGCGGGCGCTACTGTCCACCTCAGTGTTTAGTATTGCTGATTAAATTCTTAATCAGCAATGTTAATACTAAAATTATTGTAAATCTAATCAGTAAAATAGCACGTTGTACAGATAGTTCCACTTCCAAGTGGCACAAAGATTATAACTCCAAATGTATTATTTAAGAATGTCGAGTATCCATACTCAGTTAACGAGTTGCTTAGATTTTGAATGTGCAAATTTATTTTTAATTGTTATATATCTGCAAAAGTAGTTAAACACAATTTTGCATTAAGCACTTGAATTCTTTTTAAAATAAATTTAATATTTAAATAGCCTGCATAGATGTATTTAGTAATCACCATTTAAATACATTCAATGTATTTAGCTCCCATCTCTGTCCAAAATCTAATTTTTTACAGATATTGACTCATCATCACGCAGATGAGAAGCAATGAATTCTAACATCCGAGAGACGCTTGAAGCTAAGAGCACTTGAAACTTGAAAAACGCTGAAATTCGCATGAATGAGTCGAAATAGTTAAAATGAGTTCAGTTGCTCTAACAAAGGCTTATGTACCTGATGTTGCCCTGTATAAATACAAAAGTCAAATACAGCAGGGCTTGAAGGAAAGCTTTTGATTGCACTTTCTGAAATTTGTGTTCAAAATTTTCAGGTATAAAACTACTTTGGGTTACGCATGAGGGAAAATTCAAACTCCCAGATTATGCTGCCAAATTCTGACGAGTGCAGGTGAATCAATAAATTTTTTCTTACCTAAAACTTAAGCAAATATCACCACGAAACGATTTCTGCTCTCACCGACTTTCACTTTTGCACTTTCAACAATTTAAACAATTTATTTACTACGAGCGATACAGAAGTCGATTGTTTCTCAAGTCTACCACAATGGTCAAAAATGAGTATACCTACCTGTGGGCCCGAATAAATTCAGTAACTAAGTCTTCTTGGGCATCCTACCACCAACGCTATTCTCAAATGTACAATCAAATTATTTCACTTAACCTAGTTGCGCACTAGACTGACCAAAGAATAAGTTCACTCGAGATTCGATGCTTAATATTGCAAAGTAGTTTATATGGGCTATATGGTAGCAGTATATTCTAGAAACGACTTGAGAACAGACTGAATATCAATGACATTAACCACGGCAAATTAACCTATCAGGATGAGCATTTAGGAGGAAAGATTTGACTTGGTTATATTACATGATTTATATTCTGATCACAAATGTGATTTAAGATTTATTTTGAAAGCTTTGTAAGAATTGCTTTCACGGATCTTAGCAAGAATTGAGTTCCAATTCTTAGTTCCAATGAAGAGGATACTGTGTTGTGACCGAGCTTTTGAATAATAAGGAAGCATGTAGTTACTTCTATTTCGGGTTTAATGGTTGCAATGACCAGTTTGTGTAGCTTATAATTGTTTGAAGTCTTTGTCACCATCATTGGTCCATGTTTAATAAATGAAATACCATTTTTAAGTATTTTAAACATTTGAATGATGATTCTGTGGAAGCATTACTTTCTAGCTTATTTACTGCTCTGGTGGCTCTTGTTGCAGAGTAAAGTGAACATTGGTTGTATTTTTATCAATTCCGCGCCATTCTTTGGTTCCGTATTGTAGGTATGGCGAAATGAGCGTTCGGTTAAACAATGCTTCTCCAGGCAATACATTTTTCATTTTTAGGGTGGATACAACAGATTTTGATAACCTAGTACAAATATGAGCAGTGAGCTCTTTGAAAGTCAGATGTTTATCTATTATAATGCCCAAGAACTTACATGAGTTCGTTTCTTCGGTTTCACTTTCGTCAATTTTAATGCATGGAAGAGATCTTTTTCTTTCGAATGAGAATATAATATATTTCATTTTTTCGGTAATAAGGCTAATTTTATAAGCTTTAAGGCACAGTGAAACTTTTTGGGGCTCGTTATTTATTCCCTCCGAAATCAGAGCGGGATTTTGATTAGAAAGGACCGTAGAAAATGTCTTGTCATCGGCAAAAAGTATGAATTTGAAACATGAAACAGATTTAATGATATCGTCAATAAAGATTGAAAATAGAAGAGGCCTAAGGACAGATCCTTGTGGTACTCCATGGCTTATTGTCTGTCGATCCGACTGTGCATCGTCAATGACAACGTATTGCTTCCGATTTGTTAGGTATGATCTGAACCAATCATGAGCAACTCCTCTAATGCCATAAGAGTAATATGTTATTTTAGATATGGTAATAGAGTAATATGTTATTTTCCACACAATCGAATGCTATTCGAAAGTCAAGAAATACGGAGAAAACAAGCTTTCCTTCTTCTATCTTGGAATAAAGGTATTGTAAATGATTTAAAACAGCCTGTGTTTTGAAGTTTTTAGGATGAAAACCAAATTGTTTATCATGGAGAAATGATTTTTGTTCAAAATAAGAATCCACTTTTTATATACAATTTTCTCGAAGATTTTGCTTATAATTGATAGCACAGAAATAGGTCTATAATTTTTCACGGTCTATAATTGTTCATTGGTCTATAAATGTTAACAATTACAATAGGTCTATAATTGTTCAAGTGTTTTTTCCGCTTTTAAAAATACGGGTTACTCTAGTAACTTTGAGGGGGTTCGGGAAAGTGCCTAAGAAGATAGACTGGTTAATAATATTTGATGTGAACGGGGCAATAATATCAGCTGCAACTTTAAGGAGCTTATTCAAAAACATTTTTAATCCACTTGATTTATTTTTCAGACTGTTTACGCGTGCAATTACATCGGAAGAGTTGGTAGACGTAAAGAAAAAGAGTTGTTTTCATGGACATGATCCATTTATTCCGAGTCATCAGTAGGTTCACTAGGAATACTATCAGCTATATTTTCTCCTACGTTAATCGTTTTCATAGCATCATTATTAGATTCATAGCAATAATTAAGCAGGGGCCTCGTTTCTTAATGTCAGTTTTGAATTGAGTGAATATGAGCATAAAGAAAATTTATTCTCGATGGGCGTATCTGATTTGTCATATAGTTCCTGAATCTCTTATACATTTCCCAAGATATTCGCCCTACTATAGAGAAGCGGTAGGTAAGCTTGATGTTTCTTTATATTAATAACGATTCCTCCAGTAATCCAGAGCTTTTGTCTATTTTTTGGTGTAATTGTGCGAGTGATGATCGGACAACATTGATTATATGCATTCGTTATAATTTCAGTCGAGTTTTGTATTGCTGCATCAATGTTCGTTGCATTATTGTTCTGTAGAGAGATGTCCAATGTTGGCATTAGTTCTTCTAGATGTGTGCGCATTGCTCTCAAGTTAGGGAGTTAAGAGTACGCGAAATCTATGCCCAAAATTTGTCCCTGCACGAGGTCCCCTGCGCCTAGAATCGGTAATTTCAGATGGAAGTTTATGCAACATGATGAAAGTTAAAGTACAAATTAATACAGTTGAGCACTCTCTTTTTTTCGAGGGAATATCACACGATTTGTTTGATAATTTTTTGATTATGGTAGAATGAATTTACTACTGAATGCTCATAGTTTGAGCAGGCATTCTTTTACGTTAGAAATTCATCGTTTCTAACCAATAAAGGCACTTTGTTTTGGAGCAAAAGAATGAATGTCCTCACAGCACGATGGTTAAAACCGACGTGACTTACCTTGTAAATAGGTGTTCCATTCAAGTAAATCGCTCTATGCAAAAGCGCAAAAAAAGAACATGGGAAAAGAGCTACAGATATATTTCATCCGACATGCAAGCAAAGAAATGTAATAAAATTAGTTTAAAATAAAATAGCCAAAAAATTGGGAGAACGCTCATTTTTCCCATTTTCAGGTTATGCTTGTCTTGCATAGCTATTTTAAGTTGTTAATAACAGATAGTGTCACAATGTGGGAAAATACCAAAACCATACGAAATAGTGGAGAAAACTAAAG
This sequence comes from Morinoia aosen, assembly GCA_030386875.1. NCBI lineage: Eukaryota > Metazoa > Arthropoda > Malacostraca > Amphipoda > Talitridae > Morinoia > Morinoia aosen. The sequence continues at coordinate 56,456,211 of CM059574.1, read as the reverse complement.
AATCTCCTTCCTTGTGGAGATCAATAGAATAATATTTAACTATTGGATAATAATACAAATTACTTCATTCATAACACAAGAATTTGCATTTTTTATAGTTAAATTTTCAATGCCCTTGGTGATACGTATCCAAACGAATTAGTAATTTGGTTCAATTTCTTTCGCATAATTAATGGTTATCTTAGCACCATAACATCATTTGAGATCTTTTTGTCGAACAAAATGCTTAGCCGAGAAGAAATATACCTGTTAGTCTAGTAAACATGACGTCATCAACTCCAAAAATTTCGATGAAAACGACTTTAAACTCGCTTTTCTTCTGAATCTTGTTCGTAAAGTATCTGGAATTTTGTACTAGATACCGTTGTATAATCACGCTTACATCAGTGCTTGAGTTGAAGTAAACTTCAATAAGTTAAGTCCATTTTCGCGGATATTAAAGATTATATATTTTTGCTTCAGAGTAGATGTTGACAGAAACATATATCATTTTTAGAACAATTATTTCGAAAGAACTAGTGTAAGCAGAACATTGTTACGTGACGGAAAGAATTAATCGTTTATATACATATTGGCAAACAACATGTGCAGTATTTTACCATATTTGCGTCGTAGAAGTCAATCATGGCAGCTGTGTCCTCAGCAGTTTCAGGAGAAGCAAGGTCTGCCCCCAGGTCTCGGCAGCGCTGGCGCGCCTCACAGTAGGTGCCGCTCAGGTTGTTGTCGTCGTACGTGCAACCAAACGAGTGCTGCGTGAAAGGGGCTGAGCAAGTGTTGCGGCGAGGAGGCACATCTGTGAGAAGTGAGGGTGTTTTAAGAAACCAAAATGATAAGAGGATTTATATCACAGCAAGTTCTGGAAACCAAATGCTTTCTACTTTCAAGATAATTTTTTTCCAAAATCTTAATGTTACCGCGCTCCGTGTTTCTTAGAGTTAGAGTTGCCTTAGTAAAATAAGTTTAAGTTAGTCCATTGGCTCTGATGCTTTCACTGCAATCCAGTCGTTGGAAGACCGCGTCACGGTCTCCCCAAATTAGAATTAATGAAATTGTAATGTTTTGAAATAGCCATTCCTATTGATACTTTGTATTATTACTTTTAAATACTTCTAGCTAAATCTATTGTATCTTTTTCTTGTTGCAGACCATTCTCGCAATAATTTGAAGCAAATATACGTAATTTACGAGTAATTCACTGCTAACTGTTGCTGAATAAAACCTTGTGAACCTTGAACAGAAAACTAATGGTGTTTAATTCTTCGTTCAACGCTACTGTCCTCAACAAGGTAGGAATTGGAATTCACTTGAGTATCAAATTATTGACCCATAACTATGAAGGCAAAACTCAAATTTCGAGCCTTCACTTTAACTTACCGCAATAATTTGAACTTGGTATCCACGGAGCAAATATATTTATAACTACAATACTGTTGTTGGAAGTATTCTTGGACCTGACTAGGAAGAAGAAGTAAGCCTTCGAATCTAACTTCAATCCCACGGTAGCATTTCAGGCTATATTACCTACCGTGCTACGTCAGAACACTCTCCAGAGTGTGGATGCTTTAACGAACTTGAACGCATAAATGTCGTGATAATGCAAAATATCTTATCCATAGGATTCGTGTATTCATGGTTTGTATTTGTTTGAATTGGTCCGGTATTACTCATGTCCTCTCTGTTTCGTTGTAGGTCATGTGAGGGGACATTTGCCGACGAACTCTTTCCTTTTCTGTAGTACTATTATCAACTGAATAAGAACACACACACACAGTGGCATTGTCTCACCCATAGTCTTTCACTAATTTAGTGCTTTATAAACTAGTTATTTATCGATATCATCCTGATCCTGGGAACTGATAGAGGTAGGAGGACTTAAACAAAATTACATCTTGCTGCTTGGTAAACAACATTGAAAACTCAAACTTTACGTTTATCACACCTTGTTCGATCATCCCATTCTTGGAGCACGTGAAAGTATGGTTTCCCGGACACACGGAGTCAGGGATCATGACGCTTTCATTTTCCCAAACCAGCGCTTCTTCAAAGATGCAAACTGAAAGTACAAAATGTTTATTTGTGATTGAAAATAAGCCAATGGAACTTTTCATATAAGCCTGCTTCGTCGTTAGTTTCTTAATTCTGTGCGGTATAACGTCAAGACAAATTCATGTATAAAGTTATAATACGGATGAAATACTAGAAGACCTTTAAAAATTTACTCACTAGAATAGGGATTTTTTCAAAGTTTGATTCAAAAAAAGTCTGCGCATATTTTTGGATAAGTAGTAAAAAAACAAAAGTTGTAAGATTCATCACTCGTATAACACACGCACAATTTTTTTGTAGTTTCGTTTGACTTTTTACAATTTTTTCTTATTATTATGTTCAACTCGATTCGATTTCTTTGCGTGTCTTTCTTAAGGAATTTTGGATAATAGATGAACCCTTAAATTTATTTTTGTGATACTTTTGTTTGAATCGGAAAACATCATTTCCAAATGTTCGCAATGAGGAAACTTTGATAACAGTAAGATTTAAGAAGCCTTCCCATCACTCACCATGGGAATACCAGCAGGTGAAGTCCTCAGTCTGTCGTCCCCCGACGATCGGCAGGTTTGCGGAGGCAATAACGCACCTCGAGGACTTGTGGCACGCGACGTTGGCAAGAGGATTCCTTGAAGCGATCACAACACAAACCGTCATGTCTGGTGAGGTAACTTCCGTGATGTTTTCGCCGTACACCTTGGTCATGTTGGCTTCGAAAATTGACCATTTACGGTTTGGTGAGACACTGGACCACGCATGGGCACATATCAGGAGGTAGAGGACGGCAGCGGTGACCTTGTGGCCGACCAACGGGTATGTCCCGATGTAAATTTCAAACTTCATTTCTGGCATTCGACAAAGTATTTGTGAATTCGTCTCTGCATTTAACAATTTTGAGATGTTTTATTTGCATTAATTACAGTCATTGTTAGAAATTACGTAGTCCTTAACTTCCCGTTGAATGAAAAAGTTACGGAGCTTTGGAAATTAACGTACAGGGGTCGTAAAGCGGTTGAGGGAGTGATCATTCCCTAGGTTTTCTTTTACTGTAATTTACCCTACTACTGCATGGTCCCACCTCTTTATAACTATTAAGACGAGAGCCCTAGTACGTTGTCCTGCCCGGTTATGAGTAACTTCTTTCACTCCTGCTCTGGAGCTCCATAACATTATTCGTAACTATTGGTTTTGAGTACATTATTGATATTAAACGTAACCTTATAATGATGAGTTTATCTTCTTATTTACTTAACATTATTAACATTATGAAGGAATAGGTCTTCTCATTCTTCAACTCTCTTTATTTTCTTCCAAAGGCCTTTATATGATGCCTATTGATATGTGCCCATCAAGTTTTAAGGTTGGTACAGATTTAATCTTGATGAACTGATTACTGATCGAATTGAAATGAGTGCTTTTATTTTTTTACAACGAATTTTTTCATTCATTTATTTCCCTTGGAATACTTTGAGGTCCACCTGAGACTGCACTTTTTAACTCACCTCTATTGTCAACGGCCGTACTTCACACCTTAATTAAACCTGGCACCTTAGCTATGCCGATATTTAATTAAGTTGTCCTCGTAGTGGTCTGAGATAAAGCCCGCTAGTCTGACAGGTATGTGTGTGTGTTATGTAACGTTCTGATATTTAGGCTCTTAAATTGTGAAAGTACATGAGAGTATATAAGTATCACTAAGAAGAAAACTTTCAACTTAATAGGGCACATTCGTTTCCAGCTATGTTAGTCTGACCTCTAGAAGTCACGAAATTTTTGGCGTGATTTTAATCTTTTCCCAGCGCATAAAGAGTTTGCCAAAGTTTATGAATAGAATTGTTTCCCTTTTTAATGCTTTTTTAACTGATGTCTAACATCAGAAGTGCGCACTTGTGATTGACGATGGCAAATTTTTGATATTGAAAGCGTTATTGCAGTTTTTTTACCTTCAGTTTCGCGATTATTTGTAACAAGTTTCTGAGAAAAGATTATAATTTACCTTTATTATTTGTGAGAGCATTCAAAGGTTTTGCTAGGAGATAAGTGAAAAGACTAGTCAAATGTACTATTAGCATAGGAAATCATCGTTTTGGTGCATTTGGTTTCTTGATGTTATATTTTTACCAATTATCCGCATTCCGTCATGCTCGTGGCTTTATAGATTTGCAACCAAATGAGCCTTTCTTTTAGCAAATTATGAAGAGTTTCTGGAATATCTTTAATGACAAAGTTATGGAATCGTGCGCTGCATTATAGAGACTTTGACTCAGTACTGCTTTGAATTCTAGGTACCATCGCTGAGGTCAATAATATTCAAACGAAAACACGTAACTATTTTTACACTTTCAAGGATTTTCTGCAACAATGAAGTCATTTACAAATATCTAAAGTTGGGATGATTTGAATATCATTAGTAGATTTGATACGAAAATTTCAATTCCTCATAGAACAGAGTCAGTTGAAGTTTTTATCCTTTGGGTGTTCTTTTCATCGCGATCAGACCTGACCAAACTGAATCTGATTAGTGAAAAATTGTTGGCAGAAAATTACAAAAAACAAAGATGATAATAATTTAGATAATTTAGAAACATAATAAAATGTCATAAAATAATTTAGAAACATAGATGATAATAACTAATTTCAAATACGTCACATCTCTCAGCAAACTAAATATTTTTTCCAGGGTCCACTGACTCATTTGTGAACTGAATATTTTGACGAGTGTTGGTAAGAAATGATTCTTCTGACGCGTGGAACCTGACTGTTGTCGTTCTAGACCTGCATGGTATCGGCGCAGTGAGTGTGCTATATACGGGGCCTTTTTCTTGTCAGTGAACGTCAGTTAAATCATCTAATGAGGAATTTCATATTCTCAGGGTTCTTGGCTTTTGAGACATTAGTAAATTGAATATTCAATTCATTGAAGGTTGTAAATATCGTGAGAATCGCGTTGCATAAAACAGACGCTTGCTCACTATAAACTTGTCAGCTTTTGACTACACGATTCATCTTCCGCCACTCGTCCATGATATATAAAATCGCATTGGCATTTAAACCGAGGCACAGGCAAAATTTTCTGATTTCCTGCAAGTAACATTTCAAACAACAGTTAAATTTCTTGCTCGTACACAAAACGATTATTCCTATCATAAATTATTGGTTGAATAGACTTTCTTCAGCTCAGGCGACTTGATTTTTTTGGACAGATAGACGAAGCGGTTTAGTTGATTTCAATACCCCGAGAGCTGCTGCTCAAATCCCAGCAAAATAACGACAACGTGAACTTTATCAATAATGGCTACAGAAGAGAACAAAGAAAGTGATATCATACGCGCAAAACTCCCAAATCTGAAATATTCTACGGATGCGTACAAGGTTTTGATCGAGCAATACGCTATTAAGAATATTGGCTGAATTCACGCATGTCTAGGAGGTACTCAGATGAGTGGAACAAGCGCGTCTTGATGGGTTGTTCAGGAAGCTAATCCAGAATAAAAAATTACTGACGACACCATCAATCTGTAACGAACTAGGTGGAGTCCGCAGACCTCGCTGCCGCACCTGCTCAATGATCGAATGTTTACCATGGCATCCGAACGAGCAATGAATTTTTCATTGAGTAAATTATGATCAACGCTGACGGAAGGCAATGAACCGAGCCCCCATGGATGATTAACAGAGGCGAAAGTTGGTGGAAATCGAAGCTATACGTGTATAATCTCCATCAATCAACCAATAAAATACAACCGGCCAGCAGCGAAATTGTACATGTTCTTTAGCGATATCATCGACAGTCGTGAAAAATTGGTAACGAAAACAGAATACATTTTGCTGCAAAAGCTTTCAGGGAATATTTTGCTGGAAGATCAGGATATCGTCGCAAATATCTTGTTCTATTACTCATAAATACACCAAGAACATTAGCCGGGGCCGAATTTCTAAATAGTTTCTATCAAGATTTTTCAAGATACTTTGGGCTGGGCTACCCGGACTGTAATACAATAAATTATTCAGATGGGATCCAGTCCTTCTTCTCTAACGCATGTAATATGTTACTAAAACAGGGTTTGAAATTGATTTGAAGTCTTTTGGACTATACCAGCCCAAATACCAGCACGTGAAGTCCTCAGTCTGTCGTCGATCGGCAGGTTTGGTGAGGCAATAACGCACCTCGAGGACTTATGGCACGCGACGTTGGCTAGGGGATTTCTTGAAGCGATCACAACACAAACCGTGATCTCTGGAGTGGTAACTACCGTGAAGCTTTCGCCGTACACCTCGGCCATGTTGGCTTCAAAGATTGACCAGTTACGGTTTGTTGGGACACTGCATGGACCACGCCTGGGCACTTATCAGGAGGTAGAGGACGGCTGCGGTGACTTTGTGGACCCTGTGTGAATTTTAAACTTCATTTCTGGGGTTCGACAAAATATTTAGAAAGTTGTTTCTGTATTATTAATTATGAGATGTTTTACTTGTATTGAAGTGTCATCACAAGAACGCAATTGAGATTTATTTTAACTTTTTTATATCAAAAATTTTATTTCAAAAGCGTTACGGAGGGCCTGTATTTTAACCATCAGTTTCGCGATATTTCAAACTAGAAATAGAGATACTGTAAAAAAAATGATCATTTATTTCAACTATTGGCGACAGCATTTAACGTTTTTGTTTAGAAATTAATAAATAACCAATCAACTCTAGTACTAATATTTCAAGCCAACGTTTTGAAGCATAAGGTTTTTCGAAATATTATTTTCTCAACTGATTGCCCACACTACGTTCTGCTCATGAGTCCTTTAAAAATTTGCCTGCAGAAGAGCTTTACTTTTAGCAAATGGTACAAAGTCTCTGAAATTTCGTAAAAACCAAGTCACGCAATCGTACGTTGTATTATCATGACTTTGACGCAATGCTGTCTTGCATTCTGAATTACATCGTTTATGGTGCGTTTATGTTTGTGATTTTCAAATGAAAATACGAAATTATTTTTTATACTTTCAGGGCTTTGTTGTACCGATGAAATCATTTAGAAATATTTCTCAAATCGGGATAATGTGAATATTATCAGTTTTTATAAAATGAAATTTTTAAATAGCTCATTGTATAGATTTTGGTAAGGTTTTTAACATTTAGGCTTCTGTCCTCACCATGATCAGCCCTGGTTAAACTGAATCTACGATTATTGAAAAGTTGGTTGAAAGTTATAAATACAAAAGAAAATAGTATCAGACTAATTTCAAGTAAATCGAGGGACAATTATCGGTAAAGGAAATGGCCATCAAAGTGTCCACTGACATTTGTGAACTGAATATCTTAACGAGCCCGAGCAAGAAATGTGTTGCCTCGGTCGCGAGCGTCAGGCTGTCGTCGTTCGAGACATGTATTGCGCGGGTGCAGTGACTGAGCAATTTAAAAGGTATTTTCTTCCCGGTTAACCTTGGTCGAATAATCCCGCGAGGAATTTCATGTTTATAAGGCTTTTTCTTACGTGACTGCAGAAAATTAAATATTCGACGAGTTGAAGATGGAATATATTGTGATAGTCATGGTGTACAAAACTGACGCCTGTAAACAAAAATCTTGTCAGCTCTGGCGCACGCAATTTATGCTCTATCCATCGTTTTCAAATACCAAATTCATACTGAAATTAATCTAGGACATCGACAAAAAAATCAGTTTCATTTGCTTACAATTTTCCAAACAACAGTGAAATCTCTTAATGATACAAAAACTTTCATTCCACCTGTAAATTATGACTGAGAAATCTTTCATCTGTTGAAGCTTGATTGTTTATCGACAGACGAACAGAGTAGTCTATATGATTTCAATATCACTAAAACCGCAGCTCATGTCAGCAGAAGAAAACAATGAAAGTGCCTTCATTTACGTGAGAACCCCAGCGGGGCAAATTTCCTTGGGCGTACAGGGATCTGACAAGGCAATACACTATTCCTAATACGGATTGAATTTAACGAAACTCTTAATCCTTACAATGTTTCTGGTCACCGGGACCGAGTGGTTAAGAGCGCGCGCCTTGCACGGGAAGGTGTCGGCATATCAAATCCCGCGGCAGTGCAACCCGGTTATTCTTCCCGTTGGGAAAAGGGAGAACTCAACCACAACTCCCCACTCTACCCACGTGTCGAAAATAGGTAACAGTTTAACCGGAGGTAACCGTCATTGCGACCTGATGTTGGTTATAAGGTATTCGAAAAACTAATGAACAGTATGATACGTGGCTTTATTGGAATAAAACATCCTTTTGCATTAAAACACGAGTCAGCCAATTCCAATTAGACTTTAAAGAACTCATAAAACACAAATCCTATCGAACGCCACTGTATAGAAAGTGAATGATATACAGAAATCGACAAAAAAAGAGGCTTGGCTCTTGATTTATATTTTACGTCAGAAGATTAAGGACTAAGCGAGTAATCACCCGACGCCTGACAATTAGGTGAAAACTGACATACATGGTTACGCAACGTATTTTTTAACACCGAATTTTTACAGATTAACATTGTTAACACCTCACGAGGCTCAATACCTATCCGTTTACTAGTTACTCGCAATGGAACAGAGTCGAAAAAACCACTAGCAACTTCACAGTCGTTAGATCAAGAATCCCGGCCATTTTAGTTTTTTTATGATGTTATTGGCAATGGTTTATTTTTAATTGCATGCTCACATATTATGAATTACTAGTCCACCCCTTTTATTTGAAATAAGACAGAATTCGAAATGAAAGAAAGCCCGTGAGAAATAAAAAATAATTAATCTCTCGAGAGTTGATGAGGCCGAGTGCACACGGCCCGTCAAAACTGTACAATAATGTTCGACAAATCACATGACACACGTTCCTATTTCCTTAGATTTCACGAGATATTCATTCCTACTCGAATCTGATGGATTAATACACTGGAAATTATGAAGTTGATGAAGCTTGTATCACTGATACGCTCATCACACACTTTCGGCTGGCTTCGGACAGACGGACGGACGCGGCTCATATTATAGTATAGATTCGCATCATGTGTCATCAAATCACTGCATATCTTTAAGCACGTGAGACCGGATGCATCAGAATTTTTGCTATCTTACCCTGCATGGTGAAGAAAACCCAATACATCCTGGAACTTAGATACTACTTCAAATTTTTGTCACACATTTTGTTACACATCATATCCTCAACATACACTAGAGCATCCTACCAATTGGCACCATATAACATTTCATTATTATTCGCATAAACTTATGCATAAAAATTACAGAAATACTGAGGGAGGAGTGGGTATCTGCTTCTCGAAGTAAAAATATCGATTTTCTGCATTGCATTTCCTTGACGCTTTTACATGAATTGAATTCAACCAACCACATCGTGAAACACTCTCAAATTAAAAGAAAAGGACTCGTTCGACCAAAACATTTCAGGACTTGCGCATTTGATACAAATTAGTTAGAGACTATACAAAAATATATCAAAAATATATCTGTTTTTGAAGAATATCATTAAATATCCTTATTTTCAAAGACGAGACCATAAGAGTGACGTTCAAGATCTTGTGAAAAAACAATTATTATTTTTTAGGTTCTTGTGTGTTGAACAAGGAAGCGCTGGCAATGAGTTAATTAATACGAACAAAGGATGACATATAAATGATTCTTCGTAAGCTTAGCAGTCGATGCACAGTTCGATTTTCACAAATAATTTTCTGTAGTTCTGAATTCAATGACGCATTATGTGAACACTGCTTGATGATTTTTAACTTGCATAGCCTATTTACTGATAAAAACCTGATTTCGAGACAAGCATGCCAGAGGCCTTAAAGAAACTGAAATTTTAACGCGTTTAACTTAGGTGTTGATAGTTAAATCTATGAGTACTTAATGTAACGAGGATCTTTTTCGAATGTACAAGTTGTAAGAATACTGCCAGACTACCCTTAACTTAAGACGCCATTTTTGTAGTCGAGATCCAACATAGTTATATGACGCTTTTCAAACATTTATCCCCTATTCATAACGAAAATATTGCTTGCGAATATTTGAAGTTATAGTGCACGCAAATGCCAACATTAGTCATCAAACTCACATAATGTGCTGGTTGAACAGTTAGAACGTGCTTCAAGACCCTCGGCAGCAAGAAAGTAAGGAAAATGGGGCAGATCCACGATTAGATGAGTTAATGGCAGGGTTGCGGAGTCGGAGGAATAAATGTGCGACTCCGACTCCGACTCCGACTCCACCTTTCCAGAATTTGGCGACTCCGACTCCGACTCCAACTCCACCTTTTCAGAATTTGGCGACTCCGACTCCGACTCCGACTCCACCTTTTCAGAATTTGGCGACTCCAACTCCGACTCCGACTCCACCTTTTCAGAATTTGGCGACTCCAACTCCGACTCCGACTCCACCTTTTCAAAATTTGGCGACTCCGATTCCGACTCCGACTCCACTTTTCCAGAATTTGGCGACTCCAACACCGACTCCGTCTATTCACAATTTTGTGACTCCAACTCCACCTATTCATAATTTATAAGATGAATATTTTATTTCTTAACTAGTGTTCACGAACCGTCAAAAATGACGGGATTCAATACTTTTCTTCAATAAATTTTCGTTTGAGTGGAGTTTCCATGCTCTCAGCTTATTCCAAAAGTAACTTAATTTTCTTATTAGAGTAATAAACCCTCAGAACCCAGTATTTTTGAGCCGCAAGAGAAGTTGTTATAGCCATTCGTGTCGTATCCAAGATACAGAAATGCAGCATAACTGAAAGCAACTGCAAACTTGTGTATGTATATTGTAATATGCAATACAGTACTGTGCATTTTATTACAGTATATTGTATATAAAATACAGCATATTGTAGTATGCAATACAGTACATTGTAATATACAATACCCCGCCGAACTCGGTATTCACGATACAAACTCGAGTATATAAGGCTCTGGATCGCTCTAATTGTTTTGAAAGTGACTTATTATAGAGTACTTGCACAACGAAAATGTGAACTGAACTGAAACCAAGACCGCCAATGCTAATATCTTCCCATCAATTATTCTTAACAGCGTGACACAAAACGTATAAATAAACACACGACAGTCATTTTTAGTAGTAAACGGTTGCAGGTGTTGAAACCTGTGCGTATGTTCATTACATTCTTTATTAGCGAACGACTTGTAAATTGACTACAGAATGTTAATAATCAAGATACTAGTGTACATGATTGGTCAAAAATGACGGGATTCAATGGTCTCGTTTTAAAAAAATCTCAAGATAAAGATGGCAAACAAATATATCCATCCTAATAGTACCTGCGATTAAAATACAGTATTCTCGTACATGTGCACTGGTAAAACTCGTATCACAGATACGGTCATTAAGCATCTTTAAGAACGTCACAGACGCACACACCAACCAAGCAAGCAACAACTGTGCATTATAATTTATATTATTGTTCGCCAAGAAGTTTTTAAAATATTTGCCATACCTTTTAAGCATTTAAATGCCTTTTACATTTAAATGCGAAAAGCCACATTTTCTTGACAGTAGATTCGATTTTCACGCAATGTTTTTTACCTATAAACATAAGTGAGCAGATGCCAGGTTTTTAATATTATTTCAATGGAATTTATGATACTGTCCAAGCAAGCAGATTCCCATTGTAATGACATAGGGGAAATAACGCACGAGAACATATACTTATTTATAAATTGACGGACACCTGGCTTTTTATTATACCGGGTGTCCCACAAAAATGTCCCTGATTTTTAATTAGTTATATCTCAGCTTCAAATTAACATATTTGAATTGTCTTTTTTCACAATGTAGTAAATTTTGTTTGCTTTTCGAATAATTTAGGTTTTTGAAAATCGGTTGAATAACCACTTTCCAATGATCAATTTACTGAAACGGATAGAAAAACTAATTGTTCAAAGGAAAAGTTTTAAAACAATATTGATATTCTTCCTTATTTTGTACTATCCATAAAACTGAACAAACAAAAATTTTAAAGAGTAACAAATCATTACCTTAAATAACGTTTAAATAAATAAAGGAATTTACTATCCTTCGACATACCCTCCATTTCTCTCCAGGCAAGTATTACTTCTAGCCACCATTGAACGAAGAGTTTTACCCATTATTCCACCGTTTTATTTCAGTACTTGAAACACTATTATTGAGAACACTTGAAACTTGAAACCTCTCAGAGGGTTTAAATACTTGGTGGTATGTAGGATACATCATTTTGGAATTATTCTTAACAGTAGGTATTGAGAAATGAGGAAGAATACCAGTGTTGTTTTTAAAACTTTTCCTTTGAACAATTGTTCTGCCCTTTCAGTAAATCGATCATCGTAAAGTGGTTATTCAACTGATTTTCAAAACTTGAATTATTTGAAAAGGAAACAAAACTGACTACATTGTTAACAAAAGACAATTAAAATATGTTTATTTAAAGCGGATATACAATCAATTAAATAGTCCGGGACATTTTCGTGGGACACCCGGTATAATGTTGATTGTTCTTACACAATAAAAGGTCAAGTGTCTTCTTTAAACAAATAAATAAATAGATTTAGGTATTTCGTGAACGTAATCTCTCCTATGTTAATACAATGGAGTTTTAGGATTTAAAACTTAAGGGCAACTATTCGAACATTTATTTCAAATACAGAAGAACTTCAAGGGAACAACAGCAAGTCGTTTCCCGAGGTACGCAAAAAGAGAAACCGTACCCAAGTTAGGCGTATCTTGAGGATTCCAACAGTACGCACAACAGCGTCCTCTGTAGTATTTTTACTATTAAATTCCTTTAAAATGGAGACCGAAGATTTTCGTTAACGCAAGGTTAGTTTTTAAAAACGAAAATCCCTAAAAATAGAAGACGACCAATGGACGCGGCCGGTCATCAGCAAGGTACTCCGGTAGGAAGTTTTAGAGGTGTTCTGAGTAGAGAGACAGAGTTTTAAGATGTCTGGACGCCGACTAGCTGAATATCGTATCTTATTGCTAGATTGCATAAAGCACTAAGATTTTAACAATTAATTGACAATTAATTACCTTAAAAAATAAGTGCCTGTTCAAGAGGCTGCAAGAGCCGGGTCGAGGAGTTCAAGTCGCAGAAAGAGACTGCTTTTTAGGCAAGAGAAACAAGTTAGAGGAGCCAGACCCACTTTTATTAAAAGGGCAACATGCAGTCCAAGCAGAGCAAGCTCAAAGTTAATTAACATTACTCGTGACGCCAAAGCGTCACGAGTAATGTTAATTTCAGCGATTTAAGGTTAATGCAGGTCTGCTAGAAGCTCAAACATGCTTAATTATAGAAAGTTAAATTTAAACACAAAAAACGAAAAGAAAAGATGCAGGTGCAAAACAAAAAAGAACAGAAAGAACTAATTTCAACAGTTTCAAATTCTTGTCTGTGAACTAAGAGAGGCCAACTGAAGAAAACTTTTTCTTCCACAAAGCCGCCATCAGAAATACGGAAGATATTCAACAGAAAATTTCATTGAACAAATAGAATTGGCTGTCCGTCTTTGTTGGTTGGTCTGTCTCCCTTAAAGATGCTTAATGACTGTCTGTGATGCGCGTTTCACCAGTGCACAAGTACTAGAACATTTTTATCGTAGGGACTATTAGGATGGAAATATTTCTTTATGATCCACATCTGGAAGATTTGCATAAAGGCAATATTGAATCCCGTCATTTCTGACGGGTCGTGTATACAATTATGTATACTGAGTGTTTCAGAACACAAGGTACAAAATTGCACACCAAGTAGAAAATAGCTAAATAAACACTTTTTGTTCTATGAAATTTTCCCCAAAAAATCGGGGTTGTGAGACATTAGCTGTTTATTTCTTTAAAGGATGAAATTTAATGACACAATTGCTCGCAATATTTATTTTGAATTTACTTTACAAAAATTGTTCAAAATTTATTCTACCTACATCAATGCATTTTTCGAATGTTAGCCTTAACGACTGCCGAAAATTAGGAAACACGTCTGGCATTAAGGTATATCACCTGCAGCCACTGCAATTCTGTCCACAAGATCTTCCTCAGACTCAATGGGTGTGACATACATAAGGCTCTTCACGTGTCCCCAAAAATTGAAATCGAATGGAGTCATGTCAAGAGATCTAGGAGGTGATGCAACTAGAACATTTCACCCGATCAACGTAAATTCAAAATAAATATTGCGAGTAATTTAGTCATTAAATTTCATCATTTGAAACAATAAACGGCTAATATCTCAATGTCTCTTCCTTCGGAAAATTTCATAGACGAAAAAGTTTTTATTTGGACATCTACTTGGTGTGCAATTTTTTTGCCTCTCATTCTGAATCTGAAACACCCTGTATATTACTGACAAGTGTTTTCTGAGTAGGTAATGTAGACACTGTCTACACAGAGAAGCATAGATATGTATCAACAGCTTTTTATTACTAAGTATGCACTAATTCAGTGAAATTATAATAGTTAATTCAATGACTATGCTTCAAATCCCCAAAATTATGATATACGTGTAGATAAGGTAGGCCAGATTTGCACACTGCCTTTTCTTCTCTGTACCTACACTATGCAGGGTAACAATGCAGAAAAGGTGTCATGTTATTGCTCAACTCTATGTTACATTTCGGCTATAATAGGCAAAAAGTATTCTGCTTTCGTCACAGGGGCCTGACGTTTTCGGAACGTTTTGTTTACGAATAAGTCACTTCTAGCTTATTTGCGTGTAATATGATACTATCTCTTATTTCCGTCTAACTTTTTACTTCATATTTGACACTTTCTTATTTTAATAGACGCACACGTTCTTCTCATTTCGTGTTTTTTGGAGCAATTTGAAATGTTCCAAGCAAGAGAATTTGTACTATCGCATAAAAGCAACAACCATTGCAGCTGAGATAGTGCATTATTTTCAGTTACAATATGTGTGTGACTGTAAGTGAAGTTGTTGCTAGTGTGTGTAATTATTTTCTTGCAGCTCGTTTACATTGTATTTTAATTTTTTTCAAGTGTCTCAATGCCGATATTGATTACCTTACAACATTTCCAAATCTTCCTTAAGAAGAAATAATTGATTATATAATGCTATGAAACGGATGCTATTTCAGTTTTTAAAATTGTATAAACATAATTCTAAAATTCTCCATTTCAGCGTATGCTTACTTAGGAACTGGGGAGTGATATGAAGATAAAAATTAAATGATGATGAAATAGTGAAATACAATATAACTCTGAAAGAACCAAACTACATGCAAGGTATAACTTTAGAAATGAGCAGAAATTTTTATTATTAATACATGTTAACTTGACCTAAAGACAAGGAAGCCATATCAATTTTGATAACATAACCTGAAAACTAGAAGTCTTTATGCACCAGACCATAACTTCAGGTTTTGGCAAAGACTACTCATTGGCAGTGAATCATAACCTAAAGACTAAAAATATTTATGATCACAACATAACTTTAAGTTTCTGCAAAGACTAGTCATTATCAATCAATGCATCATTAAGAGCGTACAGAGTTACCACTCCTTATCTGAGTACAATGTTTTGCATCAGCTGAAATGTTCTACAAGTAACTTGCAACACATTTACTACTGTTTTCCATTAATTGAAGGGGAAATGAACAAAACAGAAATATACAGAACGAATTTGCAATGCTTTCAATGACTAATTCTTGCTTTTTAACTGCAACATATGCCTTATTCCTTCAGTGTAATTATAATTCTTTCTCGTATGTATCATATACACATACATAAGTATGCAAACCCACAATGAATAGATAACATGACGGTAATAGGTGATAGGTATAAATACGCTGTGTCAAACTTAAAACAAAATTTTCAACAAAAACATTGCGTATTTTGTAGATTTTTCAGCAAAGTGTTCTAATTCTGTTTTGTTTACTTTCGGTTTTAAACAATTGTAAATAATTTTTAGCAAAAATTAGAATCAAAGACACTAAAAATAGCGACTCCAACCACGACTCTACCACATCCGAATGAACGACTCCGACTCCGACTCCACCACATTCGGAAAAGCGACTCCGACTCCGACTCCATCACCCTTCAGAGTAGCGACTCCGACTCCGACTCCGACTCCATCACACTTCAGAGAAGCGACTCCGACTCCGACTCCGACTCCACCCTAAAACATGCGACTCCGGCGACTCCGACTCCCGACTCCGACTCCGACTCCGCAACCCTGGTTAATGGTACACACGAATGTGCTCTTCACAACATTCATCATGTTGTGATACCAAATTTGTAATGGAGGATTATAATTTGGGCCACATTTTCAATCAAATTACAATGTTTTTCGAGTATCATTTACTTATTATTCGCGTGCTCATTGAGTATTTTGCTGAGCCTGGACAAGAAAACTGTTTCCTCCTCCGCGTACTGCAAGACTAAGTATACCGTCACTCAAGACACGTATAGAGAAGGTGCAGAGGATGTATAGAGTACGAGATCATTTTCTACGCAGAAACCAATGATCACGTTAACCATTATGCAATTCCATATTTATTGGTTCCTTCACTAATGAGATAAGTATTACTGATTGAGAGTGATTAAGAAAAACTCGTAAAACTGAGACCTGGTCAGAAATTCCGTCTTCTTCGATGTAACCTTTTCAAACATCAGTTAATTTCTTGCGTGTGTACACTGCGATTACGCTCTCTGTGATATTTTTTAGTTTTGCTGTTTGTTTGTTCATTGATAGGTATGAGGAGTCGTCTGATTGATGTGGTCATCCCGAAAGCTGTGTAAAATTTGAATTTCCAAAAACACATTTGGATCCTATGAATCACGTTTGGAACTCTCGGTAATAGGATACGCGAAGAGCTTGTGTGAGGCGAACACACCTGGTGTCGAATGAGAGCAATGTAATTGCTAATAATCTGATACATGCAGGATGAGTATGAAGCACGTTTCTCTATCAAATAATTTCATCGCTCAATGTTGATCGTACATCGAGCGAAGCCTAGCCCCGAAGAGACGTGAATTTACTATCAGTCTATGAATCTACGAGCTCTGCGTTAATTCTTTATACACGAAATTATCTGTTTCGATGGCGCCATTATCAGACACACGCTTCAAAATCTTTCTTACGCGCAATTAATTTGTTATTCAGGTGTCTTTTCGCAAGGATAAAAATCATGTTATTAGTTGAACTTTTCCGCTGGACAAAGAAGGCACCATTGACTGAAGCCATATGCAGTTAATTGAAGACGATTTAGAAAAATTATCATCCATGAAAATACCTTATTAACGACCATTGCACACCAGGCTCACAAAATTATTGCTAAAACAGCGAGCAGAGAAACTTTATCTGTTCTTCTATAAAACGACAAAAAAGAGCCATGTTGTGTGGTGAAATGATTTGTACTACCAAGGCAACTACGAGTATTTTCAACGGTTCTTCGATTATGGAAATAACTTTTAAGTTTATGTTCCATCCTCAAAGCTATGAAAGTGAGTTCTGCATTCACCTAAATGTTGTAGAGCTGACTAACGTCGGGCTGGCTTGTGTCTATAAACAAATGAAGAAATAAAGTTATGTCAGTGCGAAATCATTGATGCTCACAGCATTACTTGAAAAATTTTCATGTTGAATCGAATTTACTAGGTTTTTTCTTCCAACGCATTATTAGCTTAAGTGATTGGTTTCTTTGTAAAAGCCCAAACTATTTTCGCTGAAAATTTTCTGGCTTTAAGTAAGGTACTGTCAGTATTCAAAATACATTGAATCGTTTCCAACTAAAGTAATCTAATTGGTCAGTTCTTATGTAAAAGCTACTCGTATTTATAATGAATGAGTCCACCGCTTTTAATTCTTCTACTTCCATTGGTTGAACTTAGGTTTACTTTGATCATTGCGCAAGTATTGCATTCATGCAAGGCCTATTTTAAAAATAAATCCATATTATTCTACATAGAAATACCGCAACATTACTTGCCACGTAACAAAATTCACATTGCTGTTCCAAGAAGACTGTGAAAAAAGTCGGTTTCTACGCATTTACGGACGAATATAAAGCTCAGATACCATTTCGAAAAAATCTTATTCTTCTCCCATTTTTCACAGATCCTTGAGGGTTGTCGTCCGCTAACGACTTCGGTGTACACTGTAGACTATTGAAGGATAAAAAGTAATTGATTCAATAGATTTTATTCGAATAAAAAAGACCCATTAAACCCAAATATAAAAAATTTATTGTGCGAAATCATGCTAACACATATAACATAGCTAAATGAATGATGCTCACTCAATATTTTACCTGTGTTCTTGCAGCCCTATATTCAGATGAGAGAAGTTTTTAGGTCACTCAGAGAACAAGTTGCGCAGCGAAACTTTTTAGCTGTTGAGCAGCTAAAAAAAACTTTTTCTCCGCAGAAGCGTTTTTTTGCACAATACCAGTAAAACCTCAATTTACTTAGACATGGTATATTTAACTATTGTAATTTGAATCTTTTTTCATTTAAATCGTACATCAGGTTATAAATAAGTTCTCGAGTTTGCTCACTATCAATGACCAGCTGGTTTATATTCTCTGAGTTAAGAGCAATATGTATGAACAATATCTTCCATTTTATATAACATATTTTACTCCAGATCGCTTCCTAAATGGTTGTCTAAGTGGGTGATATCTGGAAAATCGACTTCGTTTTACATAGGTTAACTACCTGTTAGTGAGAATAACATCAGATTTTGCATTATTTTTTGGTATTTTTTGAATTTAACGGTATGAAGGGATTTTTCAATACCAAACCATATTAGGATCAGAGCTGATGAATTTGTGATCTTTTGTATGTCAATTATTTCATATTGAACGTTAGGTCTCATTTTTAGAACAAATATTTTCAACTTATGCATTTAGAGTGTATTTTTTACGCGGTTAAGGCGCAGTTTAGAAAGCCATATTTTTTAGTCTAACGGCTCACCCGTTTCAGTTTTCAAAGTATTTTTAATCGTTACTAATCTGTTTTCAATATCAGCATTAACATCTACCAATTTCTTTGATAACTTTTCAAAATTTTCTACTTCTTCCGTATTTATAATTGTATCTCTATCCTGTTGGTGGAGATAATTTCTAAACGTTTAAATATATGAATTGATGTCGTTAAATACTCTCTCTTGATGGGCATATCTAACTTTATGTGAATATTTTTTTACCTGGTCCAGCAACCTCTTTATTTAATTTTTCAAGAAGTGTTTGTGTTCTAAAACGCCCTTCCGAAAACCTTTTATTTTTTCTTAGATATTTATTATAGAGTGGATAGCCCCACACTAGAGCACAGCATAGGTTCCACATAGACAACATAGATAGAGTACTGCACAAAATAGACAATTGCAATGTTACAGCAATTTAGGTAAATAGTTCACTCACCTCTTGGATACCTTAACTTAATACTCCATTTTCAATACTGTGGCTAGCAAGAGTAGAGCGGAGATAGACGGGAAATGTATAGTATAGGGTAGAATAGAATTAGTACATTAGTTTAGAACTTAAGAAGTTAGATACCAACCACAGTAGTTAATTATGTACACACTCGGTCAACATTTACTTGTTGTTGAATCCGAGGCCAATAGCAGACTGACTCGCGAGTGTTGCCCTATCGAGCGTTGCCAACTTTCGGTCTCTCTAACTAGAACTTACAGTACTCGCTATATTACACCCCTCCCTCCTTAATTAGAAACCCCTCCCTGTATCCCCAGTCCCCTTATTCAATATAGTCAATCCTAAAGGTCCATTCTCACCGCAGGCTTCCGAGCCCGGGTAGACCTGCGTGAGATGCTAGCACTTGGAGGCTCGTTCAGCCTAGCCTCCTGGGTGGGAATCGGGTACTCAGGTGTTTCGGAGTCAGGTTCATTGGTCGGAGGTGGTGGGTATGAATTTTGAGCAGGTTGTGGAAACACGAGGGTTTCCTCCGTAGGTTGTTCCAAGGGTTCATGGATGGTGTTCGAGCAGGTAATAACTTGGTCCTGGTGTCGACGAACGACCTCTCCCCCCTTCAGTTGGCACTTGTAGGATACCGGGCCTGTTTTCTCAATGGTGGTAGCAGGGGTCCATTTTGGGGAACCCGGCGTGTATTGACGGACCATCACAGGAGACTCCGGCGGAATATCAACCGCGCGAGACCCTGGGTGGTATCTTTTCTGAGCGTCCTGGCATTGAGCAACTTTGGACGCGATTGCTTCTGACGGCCAAAGCAGATCAAGACGAGAGCGAACTTTTCTGCCTAACATCAGTTCGGCGGGCGTAACACCTGTTGTCGTGTGGGGTGTCAGCCGATAGTTGAACAGAAACCTGTCTAGTGCTAGGCGTAGGGGTTCCGTTGACTTTCGTATATTCTTCTTGAAAGTTTGTACCATGCGCTCTGCCAGTCCATTAGTTGAAGGGTGGTATGGTGCGCTCGTAATATGTCGCATACCACATGCCTTCACAAATTCTTGGAACTCGGCCGATGTGAAACACGTTGCATTGTCAGAAACAATTGTTACTGGAAATCCAAATGTCGCAAAAGTGTGTTTCAGGCACGAGATCGTTTCGCTAGAGGTTGTAGTAGATGTGGGAAAAATTTCAACCCACTTAGAGTGTGCATCCACGATCACTAGATAGTATTTTCCATCCATTGGGCCCGCGTAGTCAATGTGTATGCGATGCCAAGGCTTCGCAGGCCATTCCCACGGATGGAGTTCAGCTTTCGTTGGTGCAGCTCGAGTGCTCAGGCACTCGCTGCATGATTTAGTCGTTTCTTCTAGATCTTTGTCCAGCAGCGGCCACCATACATAGCTGCGAGCTAACTCCTTCATCCTGGATGATCCAGCATGGCCAGAGTGCAGTTCGTCCACAATGGCTTGTCTGAGAGCTTGGGGTACAATAATTCTTGCTCCCCAGAGCACACAGCCATTTTGTGTGGACAATTCGTCTCGCCTCCTAGTATACGGAGCGAGATCAGGGTCACCAATTACCGTCGAAGGCCAGCCTACTTGGCAGTATTTGTATACCTTTGAGAGTACTGGGTCCCTTAGGGTGCCGTCGCGGATGTGGGTGCTGGTGACTGGAGCTGACTCAAGGAAATTAACTAAGGACATCCATTCCGCAGGAATAGGTGTGGCTTCCTCGGGAGTTGTCAAAGGTAGACGACTGAGAGCATCAGCCGTGCCCAACAGCACGCCAGACCGGTGACGCAAGGTGAACTTGTAGGACTGCAGTAGTAAAGCCCACCTTTGAATGCGCCCGGATGCCATCGGAGGAATGCTTCTACCCGGATCAAATAGTCCTAACAAAGGTTTGTGGTCCGTAACCACAGTGAAATCCTGTCCCCACAGGTAGCAATGAAATTTTCGAAGTGCGAACACCATAGCTAGGGCTTCTTTCTCAGTTTGAGAGTAGTTGCGTTCTGTTGCTGTTAGAGTTCGGGAGGCAAAATAGGCGGGGCGTTCAATCCCATCAATAAGGTGACACAGCACCGCTCCCACACCATACGCACTACTGTCCGCCACTACCACTATGGGTTTCTGAGGGTCAAAATGGACTAGAGTCTGAGAGTCCAGGAGGGCTTGTTTAGATTTCTGGAAGGCTCTCTCCTGACTTGCATCCCATTTCCAAGGGGTTTTGTCTCTCAGTAAGGTATTTAGGGGCTCCAGCATAGTTGCAGATGATTTTAGAAATTTCCTATAGAAATTTAGCAGCCCAAGGTAGGCTCTCAGTTGAGTTACATTAGTAGGAGCTGGTGCATTCTGGATTGCTGCTACCTTCTCTGCAGTGGGGTGCAATCCATCCTTGTCAATTTGGTATCCAAGGTAGGATACCTGTGGCACTCCAATTTGGCATTTATCCATTTTCAGTTTTAGTCCTGCCGCCTGTAGTTTAGATAAGACTTGATAGAGACGCTTGTTGTGCTCTTGCTCATTAGTGGCACTCACCAGGACGTCATCCAGGTAGCAGAACACTCCTGGGAGGCCCTGCAATAGTCCTTCCATGGCACGCTGAAAGATTCCAGGTGCGGACGCAATTCCAAAACTGAGACGGTTGTAGGCAAATAAACCTCTGTGGGTGTTTATTACCGTGAGTTCCTTGGAGTCTTCATCCAAGGGTAGTTGAGCGTATGCCTGAGACATATCTAGCTTGGAGTATATAACTCCTCCTGCTAACCCGCTAAATAGATCTTCCACTCTGGGTATAGGGTAGGTATCCTGCCTAGTGGCTCTGTTGACTGTTAATTTGTAGTCCCCACAGATGCGGATGCTTTGATCAGCCTTGAGCACAGGGACGATCGCCGCTGCCCATCTCGAGTATTGTACAGGGGTGAGGATACCTTCCTGCACCAGTCTATCAAGTTCTGCCTCCACCTTAGGTCTCAGTGTGTAAGGCACGTTCCTGGCCTTACAAAACTTTGGTGGTACAGCTGGATCCACTTCTATTTTGAAATTCCTTCCCTTAAAGCAACCTAGACCTGGTTGAAAAAGGTCAGGGAATTTATTTGCTAACTCTTCAGGGCATTTAGTCAATTTGTTGACATAATTTGATACTATAGTTAGCCCAAGGGAATCAATCAGGTCCCTACCCAGCAAAGCTGGCCCCTCCCTGTCTACAATCACAATAGTTGCTAGTTGAGGAACCATATTACCAGATTCACGCTGGATGTTAGCTTAGTTTATTAGTTAGTTTAAGCCTCCCTATCCTCAACAATGAGATGTAAAGAGAGGAAGGAAGAAGGCACCATTTAGTATGGAGTTAAGGGAACGTGGAATCTATGCAGAAAGGGCACAGAAACAGAAAGCTAAGAAAGAAGTTCATGAAACAAGAAAAAGTTGAAGAAGAAAGTGGTAGGCGGTGAAAAACAGGACAGCAGTGAACCGAAAAAAAGATGGTCCGTAACACAACAAAACCTATTCTATTTTAACAAAAGAAAGCCTACCTAACCTTTAGCTCGGGCCCTCACATTGTCCCCCTGGGAGCGCTAATTCCCATAGATACAATAATTGTATCCCCCTGAGGGGCTGGATGTTAGCTCTAATCTCTCCGCAAACTACTAGCTCCGCTCCCCCATAAGTCCTAAGCTTAACATCAGAAAGTCTCAGCTCAGGTCTTGACTGAGCTGGTATTTTAGAGTAGGTGGCCATTGAAAGGATAGACCTGGCAGCACCTGTATCTACCTCCATCTCTAATGGCACACCATTTAGTAACAATTTTATTTTGATTGGGGGTTTCATTTCCTCGGCTATTGAGAAAATCTCTCCATAACAGCCTAGATTAGCAACTGGATAGTCTGCACAGGCTGCATTGTTAGTTCTATTAGGGTTAGGGTGGTGTTCCCTCCCCCTTTTCTCATGCATAGCATGCACAAAATTATTTTTGTTGTCTTTAGCAGAATTTTGTTTTTTCAATTCAAAGCAACACTTCTTAAGATGGCCTTTTTGGCCACAACCATGACAAACACTGTCTTTATAGGGGCAATCTCTACGCCAGTGCAGATTACCACAGCCGCTGCATGCTGATTTGGGGCTAGCTTGAGCCTGAGTTTTGCCCTGAGGCTTAATGGCAGTTTGCTTTACTCTATGCTGGCCCACATTTAGTATGGAATTAGGTTGCCTTAACACAACCGTCTCCCTCAGTTGAGTTTCTTTGGCAGTTGCCAGATCCACCGCTTTTTTCCATGTGAGGTCATTTTCATTAAGCAAACAATTTTGAACATCATTACTGGCCACACCCAGTATGAACCTATCAAGAAGCGTCTCTTCCAGAACTTCCTGTTTGAAATTACAGGTGTCTGACAGGGCCTTTAAGCTAGCCACAAAATCAGCAATGCTCTCCCCTTGTTTCTGGTTCCGCTTATGGAACCTAAACCTTTCAAAGATCTGGTTGCGTGTCGGCTTAAAATGCCGTCTTAACGCTTCCATGATCTCCTCATAGGTAGCATCTAAAAGTCTTTTAGGTGACAGTAGGTCTTTGGCTAACCTAACAATTTTAGGACCCACCAGAGCAATAAATGTTTTAGCTTTATTTGAATCTTCCACTTTATTAATACTAAGGAAGCAGTTTAGCCTGACTTCATATTCTGGGAATTCTTCCTCTAAAGGATTGAATTCTCCCACTGAGCCTAGCATTGGCATTTTTACCCAGCTTTACAGCTAATTGTCAGATATCTACCTGAAATAGTAGTAGCAACAATATCAGTTGCAAGAGTGGCCAATTCAAGAGGCTGTAATAATACCCCTTGTTAAAAAAAAAAAAAATCAGAAATTTACAGCATCAATACTCTAGTCACTGAATAATATAAATTCTGAGTTCCTTCATTAGTCTAGCCTCTCCCAATAGTTCTACAAAAAATAATCCTCGTCGCCAGTATTATGGATTGGATAGCCCCACACTAGAGCACAGCATAGGTTCCACATAGACAACATAGATAGAGTACTGCACAAAATAGACAATTGCAATGTTACAGCAATTTAGGTAAATAGTTCACTCACCTCTTGGATACCTTAACTTAATACTCCATTTTCAATACTGTGGCTAGCAAGAGTAGAGCGGAGATAGACGGGAAATGTATAGTATAGGGTAGAATAGAATTAGTACATTAGTTTAGAACTTAAGAAGTTAGATACCAACCACAGTAGTTAATTATGTACACACTCGGTCAACATTTACTTGTTGTTGAATCCGAGGCCAATAGCAGACTGACTCGCGAGTGTTGCCCTATCGAGCGTTGCCAACTTTCGGTCTCTCTAACTAGAACTTACAGTACTCGCTATATTACAATATTCTACTTTGTTCATCGGGATTTTGCGTAATTTCGTTCAATTGTTCTTGAAGACCTGTGATGGTTTGCTCATCAAGTGAGGCTTGGGTAGAATAATTTCTCAATTGATGAGTTTCATTGATACGATTTTCTCTTACCTTTGTTTAATTTTTGAGATGAAGGTTCAAATTTTATAAAACTTAGCCAGCACAATTTTTATTCTCAGCGTCATATTTATCAATTGGAAAAGAAATATTCGCAAGTCTTCTATTATTGAAATCGAAGTATTGACCTTCATCAAGATATTTAAGACCTTTTCCAGGAGACCTAGGTTGTGAAGATAATAATGATTTTTTTCTTGTTTCTAAAGATATCTACGCATTTCATTTTTTATACACAGTATTTACAATTCTCTAAATTGTCTCCAACTCTCAGTTTCATTTTCCGGACTAAACCACTTGAATGAGACTTTTTAAAAAAGTTCTTGACTGGATTTATTAGTAAATTTGAAGTCTTTATCAGCCTGAACTTTGGGAGGAATTCGTGTTTTAAACACTTTTTGAAAAGATTCTTTGATTTCCTCCCCTGTCATTTTAATTACCGGAATCGCACATGCATATATACTGAAAATATCTATTACTGATAAAATGTAGTTTTTTCATTGATCTTCGTAGTTTTGCATGTCAACCAAATCAGCTTGCCATTGATCAACAATTCATGATACCTTCACCCTTTTCGTTTTAAAACTGTTTTATTGGTTTACCTAGAGTGTGAGTTTTTTGAGTTTCCAATCAATTCTGTAAATGAATTGAAGATAAGTCAGATTTTTTAACAAGTTTATTCATTCCAGAATAAACAGTCTTAGGATTATAATATAAGTCATTCAAGATTTTGTTGCTCACCTCCGTGAGCGTGTTTTGACGTTTTTTGAAATTTTTAGACCTGCCCAGCTTTTACCAGCTATTATTGCGTTCATTAAATTAGCACACTGTTGAACGTATTCTGGTTCATTTGAATCAGTTGCAATTTCAGCGGCTTTTTTTGCAAGAAAATCTTTATCATTATTTCTGTCATTCTATCATGGATATTGTGAATTAAATACATCATAATTCTTATTCTTACAAACTTGATTGAGTAAGTTAACCCCTAGATAACCTTCTTGAATTCGCTTCTGCCCCTTAGTTATTTAACGCAAAATGAGTAGGTCTGTTAATTGTTGAATGAACCGTTCGGGACTTTTTTAGATTGAATATTAGATGGTAATTCCAAATGCATTTCATGTAATGGAGGTTTTCGAAGCATTGTATTCACAATACTGATCCCAGTTTTTTCTTCATACAGCAATGAATCGAATCACTCAAATACTCTTCATTTCAAACAGATAATAAATCTAGGCTATAGAAGTCATTATTACAGTAGACAAAAAAAAATTTATACCTTATTTAAAGAACTTATTTCACAGTGATTTAATGCTATTGTGTTAATACCATCTTGTAATATATGTCTCTTGTTATCATTGATATTTAATGCAATCTTATTTAATTCTTTAGTATTTAATTCGTGGTTTACACTTTGGATATTGTACATCGTTTTGTGTATTTGTTCATTATTCAACGCGCTTTTACATTCGTCCATTATGACATTAGTGTCAGTTTTGTTTTTACTTACACCTTTTGATTTTTTACTTAGGGAATTTTTCGTTTTGTAACAACGTAGTCGTGGTCTGAAACCGACGAATTCTTTAATTGGCATTCCACAGGTTTCGTCTTTCATTTTTCCAAATACTTTCATATTTTTAGTTGAACATCAGAAGTGTTCTTTATAATAGTCTTATGTATCACACAAGTCCTTATTTATTTTCATTTTTTCATACAAATCTTTTGTTTTTATATAATAACATAATGAATCTGTATCTGTAAACAAATTTGCCTTATTGCCATATTTCTTTAATTATAATGGAAATCATGCATTAATATTTTACTCATATCTAATACAGATAAGTTGATAACCCTAAGTAGATTGGTTTACCAAATTTTAGTCTCTGTTGTTGCACATGACAAGCTATCGAATTTTCCAAAAATATTTTATAACTGTTCAAATTCGGTTTATATGCTAATTTAATTAATTCTTTCTGTGACTTTACTACACACACATATAGTCTATTTATATTTCAATTTGTTGCCATATACTGAAGTATTCATCAGCTTGTAGAAGTCCTTTTCAAGTTCAGATTTAGCTTGCTGACGCATTTTTGTATTATATCTATATATGATTTCATCCATGGACTTTAATCAAACTCTGTTCTGTGAATTTTCTCTAACTTTAATGCTAGATCTAGATATTGCGCCAGAGATTCAAGATGTACAACATATTTTTCTCTTTTTCTAACACGTGGATCTAATTTATTTACATCGCTTACTTTGATATTTTCTGGAGCTAATGGTAAATCATTATGAAAGGCATGCAAGTCTTTCGGATAAGTTAAATAAACTTATAATAAATAACCTTTATCTGCTGCACGGCTTTCGCTCTAAAAAATCAACAACACAGGCTATATTAAATCATTTACAATTCCTCTATTCTAATATAGGTGAAGGAAAGCCTGTCTTCTCTGTATTTCTTGACTTTCGAAAAGCATTCGATTGTGTGGACCATAAAATACTACTCTCGAAACTACACTGTTACGGCATTCGAGGGATTGCGCATGATTGGTTCAGATCATACCTAACAAATCGGAAGCAATACGTTGTCATTGACGACGCAAAATCAGACCCACAGGCAATTAGCCATGGAGTTCCACAAGGATCTTTTCTTGGGCCTCTCCTGTTTTTGATTTTCATCAATGATATTGTAAAATCTACATCATTCTTCAAATTCATACTTTTTGCCGATGATGACAGTACGCTTTCTGCGGTCCTTCCGAACCAAAATCCTGCTATGATTGTGGAGAGTATAAATAATGAACGTCATAAGGTTTCATCGTGGCTCAAAGCTAATAAAATAAGCCTTAATATTGATAAAACAAATTTTATTACATTCTCATACAAGAAAGATGTATCTCTCCCATGCATTAAAATTGGCGAAGGTGAAATCGAAGAAACCAACTCATGTAAGTTTCTGGGCATCATAATAGATAAACATCTGACCTTCAAAGAGCAAGTCACTCATATTAGTTCTAAATTATCAAAATCCATCGGAATCCTAAATAAAGTTAAAAATTTTCTGCCTGAAACAGCTTTACAAATGCTCTACCGAACGCTCATTTATCCATACTTGCAATACGGAATAAAAGCATGGCACGGAACTGATAAAAATAAAACCAACAAAATTTTTACTCTGCAGAAAAGAGCTGTCAGAGCGGTAAAAAACCTAGAATATAATGCTCACACAAACGATTCTTTCAAAAATTTACAAATACTTAAACTTTCGGATCTCTACAAAATCTCCACCTGTAATTTCATTTACAAAACATTAAGAAATGATGGCGACAATAGCCTAAAACAACTATTGACTGCGCAAACTGGTCATCACGACCATTTAACCCGAAATAGAAGTAAATTCATGCTTCCTTATTATTCAAAGACCCGGTCGCAACACAGTATACTCTTCGTTGGAACCAAAACTTGGAACTCTATACCTGCGGAGATCCGTAAATGTAATTCGTACTAAGTATTCAAATGACATCTTAAGTCTCACTTCCTATCAGAATACTATACTAGTCGTGTAAGATCACCATGTCAAATCTTGCCTCCTACATGTAACTAATGATAATGTAATAATGTAACTTGCTTTGGGTAACATAACCGATCTTCATTCTGCTCTTGAATCGTGTTATCGAACATACTGTTGAATATAGCCGATTTGACCTATATTGTAAAATACAGCATAAAATTTCGACTTAATTATCTCAATGATAAGTCTAATGCGAAACTAGGTTAAGTGAACTAGGTTAAACATTATTGTACACCTTAGAATAACGGGATGATAGGATGCCCTAGAAGTCGCTGAACTTGTTCGGGCCCACAGGTAGCTATACGCAAATTTGACCATTGTACTAGACTTAAGAAACATTCTACCTCTGTATAGCCTGTGGTAAACTGTTTAAATTGCTGCAAGTTCCGTCTTTGGATCTTTCCATTTAAAGTTTCCTGTTGGTTATGACTGACACACAGCCCAGTCGTAAAGGTTATTTGCATTGTAAGGGCATGGCTTAGCGCGTGCGTCCTGTCTCCTAATAAAGTGACCCCGGAGAGAAAGCCAGTGCTTGGCCATGCTCAGTATTATAATTCCGCCGAATACCCGATAGCCGTGTTGTTAACTCGTCACGCCATCGTGTATGGCAGGTACGTAGAAGCCAGGCTGTAAGTCTTTCTTTTGTGCGTGATTCAGATATCTTGAATTAAGCTATATTGTCAGTTGAGCTTCTGTAATATTTACGTAGATACTTATCCATGTTTACGCCCTTCAGGCTGGGGAGGATATAGCGAGTCTTCCGAAGTGTCATGCGTCCTGTCGACCGCTCACTGTGCCGTGCTATTCATCCTTTCGTGTGCCGGCTTCCTCGTATGACCCTGTTGGTCAGGAACGCCCAGGCCCCCAGACCTCCTGTGGCCTTGGAGTAGAGTTGCTGTCCGTGCTTCTCCATTTAACTTCGTGTAGCTTCATCTCGAGTGCCCTCTTGAGGAAGGGGTTACAACTCAAGCCACGTTGTGACTGGGTGTGCTTGGCTGACGTCTAGAATTGAGACGTAGGACCTCGGTCCGGATTATATTTTGTATGTTGTGAATGTTTTAGGATTAAGAGGGTAGCTTAAGGATCAGCGCCAACTTCGGCTTCCGTGTTCGTTCCGAGTTGGACGCCACTTCGAGTACTAATACATAAGTTAAGTGTTAATTTGATCCTGCCTTTTTCTGACCCTCTGTTAACCCGTTCCTCTAATATTCGCACCCTTCGATAGCGTTTCCGCGGGGACTCGTCTCGTGCCTCTCCCCTGGGTAGGACGAGGTTCCCCTGTCTATTTACGTGGGGAGGGTACCTTACGAGGCCGGGGGCTGACCTTCAGTCCCAGGTACTCTTTGATACCAGGCGTAAGCTGCGCCGTTGGCCCGCCTGGCTCATCAAACCCTCACATGCATCTATACATGAGATAAAACTATTTAGTTTTCTTTCATGGGATGTTTCAGGAATATATGGATTATTTGCTTTAACATATCATGTTGATCTCGTAGAAATCCCACCTATTACTCCTTTTTCGATAAATAGGAGCATATCAGGATCTTCAAACAAGTCCAATTCTATGTTTTAGTAAAGCATCGAGAAACACTCCTGGAGCTATACAATAATGTGCTGGATCTAGAGAATAAGTTTTCATACATGTTAGTTTAAATAGCAAGGGTGAAGCTTGGCTGGTCCTCAGAGTGATTGACACCTCTCTCAGGCCGAAAGGACACTTGGTAGTAGCTGAGGACGGAAAAAAACAAAGGCGCTGCGAAAGGGATTATTCGCTTTTGTTTAGCTTAGCGTAAGTGAACTTCGGAGCTCGAAACATAAATTGCGGGGATGAAAATACACGGAAAAATATTGGAAATCAATGCTTTCAAGAAAAGGGGTCTCAGATCTGGAAAATTTAGAGGAGGAGAATAAAACCTCCAGGCTAACCAATGGGAACAAGCATATGTACTTTAGGGCGGGATCAAACGAACACCTCCGAAATACGTGCACAAAAATTGGCTCTTTCATAGAGGGGCCAGTTCAACTTACAACACCATCGTGCGTGTCACAGTGAAGCGCAACAACGTACGCAATAAAGGGAAGTGCTTACAGAAAAACATGAAATACGCGAGTAAATCGAGGATAAATTTTTACACCATATTATAGCTTATTAAAATGTTGATATTTCTTTACTTCTTGTAGAAATAAGTTATTAAATAACAAGTCAAGAGCTCCGCTGTCAATGAGAAGTTAAATGACTTGTATGACACACTCCACTGGGAGGGGGGCGAGTTGTTAGAGGAAACTCGCGTGACTAGGGAATTGATTAACAACTTGTTTGTCAAAAATTAATGTTACATATTCTAGAAATAACGCGGAAATTATGTGCTAATAAATCTTGCGGTAAAAATAAATTAAACTAAATTTAAATTTGCAGATGGTGTTCAGAGAAGCACAAGAGCAAGTACACGTAGCGGAGTGCTAGGTCAAACAAACATCGGCATCTAAGAATGCTTTATTTCCAATTCAAGCATGATGCATATCATCTTGTACATTGGTTTTTCAAATGCCTTATAACTAACACCAGGACGCCATGAAGCTTTCATCCGGTCAAGACCGGTACCCATTTCAGACACCTGGATAGAGTGTGGTTTGTGCTTTGAATTTTTTCCCTATACCGAACGGAGAAAATCGCCCCCCAGAGCCGGGATTCGAACCCTCGATGCCCACACGGAAGGGGAAGTCCTTAAACCACACAGCTATGACGAGTACGCCAAATGTCAACCAACGATCTAGTAATGGAATAACGACCCAGAGAATTTGCCCGTAATCATGAACTGAAGTCTTGTTAACATGAACTGTTAAAGTTTCGTCAACACACAGTACGGTTACGGAGCAAGATTTCACGAGAATACAGTGCAATATCTGGTTAATGTTTGCATTTTTTGCGTAATTGCCCACTGCAGTATGTGAGGTTATGATATTGATACATATGTTGATAGTAATAGTTACAATAATTGGTAAAGCATGTTAAGAAATACGCAGGAATACTTCTAAAATTATCCACAAATAAATAGAAAAACCGGAACATACAAGATTACCAATCCTCACGGTCAGGATCGAACTTATTCATCTTAAAATACGTAAGAGTGGCATCGTCTCGGAAGCAAATATATTTATATAACTTCCGAGGCATTTCGGTTTTGATGGGCTCAATTTTCTCATCTATTCTGCAGAAGCCAAGTCCTGAGCGGAAGGCCTGCCTACTCAGCTCCATCAGCGATGCAGGCTCACCTGCACAAATACAGAACCCATTAGTCAATACAAGAGAAACATACGAGAACATCTAGGGAATTAGACAACATAGTGCCTAGATTTAGATATATTTCGATGTATTGCATGGCTATATCTTCCAACGTACTCCTACATACGCTGAAGCTGAATTGACACTATAGATAGGAACACATTTAAAAGGCGACACCAGTTGCATGTTTCAATGCAACAATATTCCTAACTGATAACCTACTCAAGTTTAATACAAAACACTTATTCAATAATATTTAGTGACAACCGTGCTTTAAATCCCTTTCGTAGAGGTCCAACATAAAATACGCGCGGTAATAAATAAAACGAATTAATTAAATAATTTTACAAAATGCAAAACTAATTAACACGTTGACTACGATTGTGCGGTTGCTACGGTCAGTTTGGTTAGGCTAGAAGGAGTCGTTTTGAAAAACCGGTTTTTCTGTTCTAATACATTTTTAGATTAGATTAGTCGTTAGTTATAGCCTCCCTACTCGCAGCAACAAATGCGATCCAAAGAGAGGAGGGAGGAAGGCACCATTTATTATGGAGTTAAGGAAACGCGGAATCAATGCACAAGGTGCACAGAAACAGTAAGCTAGGAAAGAAGTTCACGAAACAAGAAAAAGTTGAAGAAGAAAGTAGTAGGTGCTGAAAAACAGGACAGCAGTGAACCGAAAAAAAGGTGGTCCGTAACAAAACAAAAACCTATTCTATTTTAACAAAAAGAAAGCCTACCTAACCTTTAGCTCGGGCCTTCACATTGTCCCCCTGGGAACGCGAATTCCCATATCTAATACATTTTAACCTTTTTAAAAAGTATAAAGAATACAATTGAACCATAATATGTTACCTTTTACTCTAAAATTTATTTTGGAAAAGGTAGCGAACTATTTGAAATGTTATTTGAAAATTCCGGTACGCAAGTGAACAATTTACCAAGTGGTACACATATGCAGCACTTCGGAGTCAAATTATTGAATAGGTATCAATGATTCGAAACAGCTCAAGAATGAGAACAAAAAACGAACGTTTCGAACATATTCTGCGATCAAGAGTCACATTCAGCATTCTAAAAACGAATAACTCGATGCAAGGGAATTTGCTTCCCTCTTGCATCTACTCTGCAATCTGCGGTGCGCTCTCATGCAGAGAAATGTGCCTTCCTGTTCTTTTCCATAATTTCCGGACAGTTCCAACTACCTCGAAGATAAAAGACGGAAGAAAAGCTAAATATTTCCAAAAAGGTTGATACAATGAGTCAACACTATGGGTTTTGACGATTCTCTAATGTCAAGTTTCTAACATCTCATAAGGTCTCATCGTAGCACGTTCCTCACTCACTTGACACCTTCACAAAGTTATCTCATACATAGAAATCCGTCACAAAATTGTCTGCGTTCCATTCAACTATTCTCTCAGAGCGTCCAGTTCTACTAACTTAAATATGCATGCAATTATCATAGGTCACTCACGTTTATCAAATTTGTTGGCGATAGCTGAAGCTGTTGGGGATTTGGGCAGTCAAGACGTCATCGGGCGAGGGTCGAAGTATTTTATTATTTCTACAGTTTTTACATCTAGTTGCGAAACGTCAAAAAGCGGTTCTCTGTAAAAGATCACAACAATTTTCAAATTACGCAAGAAATGACACTTCAATTAGTCCTCAACGCGAGCCCACTTCAATTAGTCTTAAAAGGATCACGGTTTAAATAACAAGAAATTCATGTCGATATACACGAAAAAATATCCGAGTTCTGAACCAACTGGAATATGGCACATGCAAATAATTCTTGGAAATAAAAATTACCAATAAAATGAGAACCGCTCTACGGTAAAAAATCATAAAACCTTGAGACATCATTAAACCTTGAGACAATTATAAAATTTCATCGCAATTCACATCGAATAGCAGTGCTGTAGTACTCACTGACGGAAGACGTCTCCGATATCGACGCCCAGGCGGAGTAACGTCAGCAACACTCTGCGATTTGTTTATGGTAATTTGACGTCAACGCGTCGTGACAGAGGGCTAGGAAAAACGCTTCCCTGAAGAAAATAGGTGAGGATTAGCTAACGTTCTCCTTCAGTAAACAATAGAATCTAGAATTAAAACCAAAATTTTTCACCATCAATGAAAACATTTGTCTTGAGCTGAATCATGGAGTCGTCTTGTTGTATTACAAAAATAAACAGAAAATAGAAAAGTAATAAGATGGTTAGAGCCTCCCAGTAGCGCAGTCAGGGGGAGACATGGGGGCCTTTCCCCCCCTGAAATGAAGAGCTGGGGGCCAGTTTCACTCGCCGTTTTATGTAAAAGAATAAAAAGCATTGCTGGTAATTAGTGTCTGGCCCCTTCCCCTCCCCGCGGAAACTTTCGGCTGGCTGCGCCACTGTAGCCTCCCTAGCCATTATTGAGGTGTTCAAAAGAGGAAGAAGATAGCACCATTCAGTTTCGTCTAATAGGAAAGAAGCGCCTATATACACGGACTGTTCCTACGCAAGATCCCCTGCGCATAGGAATTCTAGGTTAGAAAAACGTTTATGAAAGAAGATTAAAGTTGAAAGATAAAGTAGAAGGTGCTCAAAAACACGACTTGGTAAAATTTATGGTGAATGATGACAAATTATGTTGGGAAAAATATTTCAATCCCCTTCAACGATTCATTGATATTCACTATTGCATTTGCGACAGAACGCTGATTTGGTCCCGCTAAAAGTATGAGGAAAACAATCCAACCGCAATGGCCACTTGGAACGGTCTTACCAATGGTAAAAGTGTCATACAAGTAACAAAAAATTGGAGAATGTGGTAAACATTCGCGTGTGGTTTACGAAAGTGCGTCAAAAATAAGCTACACAGAATGCAACCTATTAGTAAAGTAAGCACATAATATGTTCGAAACTCGGCCTGCAGATGCAGATGACCTCTGACTGAAGTGAAGTTTTGAACATCAGTAAAACAAAACGATCTTTAGAAGTGAATGTAGGATCAAGATATACTATCAAAGGTACAGTGGGAGTACCATCACTCGCAACATACCTGAACCAACAGCTGCCATATGCCTCGCAGCAGTTACTGGACAGTCGGGTCAGCACATCACGAAACTCCGGGTTGGTCAAGCGAAACTCGTACTCATCAGGCGCTGCTCGCATTGCAAACGACGCTAACGCCAGCGGAGAGGACTTAAACCCTAGCACAAAAATTACTCGATAAGAACAACGTTTACACAGGAAGAGTTACCCATTTATACTACCATTATTATTATTATATAAGAAAGTTTTAGCCTCCCTTAACCACGACAAAGATGTTCCAAGAGAGGAAAGAGGAAGGCACCATTTAGTATGGAGTTGAGGGAACGCGGAATCTATACACAGAGTGCACAGAAACAGTAAGCTAGGAAAGAAGTCCATGAAACAAGAAAAAAGTTGAAGAAGAAAGAAGTAGGTGCTGAAAAACAGGAAAGCAGTGAACCGAAAAAAGATGGTCCGTAACAAAACAAAACCTATTTTATTACAAAAAAAAGGAAGCCTACCTAACCATTAGCTCGGGCCCTCACATAGTTTCCCTGGGAGCGCTAATTCCCATAGATACAAGAGTTGTATCCCCCTGAGGGGTTATACTACCATTAATTACGCTGAGGCGAGTAAACGCGAGTAAACGCCGACCAAAATCTTTCAACAAAGACGGTTAAGTAGTAGTCGTAGAGAGCTTGCTAGCGCTTCAGAGGGAGCCTCCATGTCGCACCGAAGGTAGTTTCATCCGCAGCTGAGATCAGGACTCAAGAGGCAGCATATATCCAATCGGTGTAAGTAAATCATATATAACGGAATCCATCATTACGACTATATCACGCGTCGTTCAGCAGTATATACCACCTGAGTTCACATCAGTCCACTTCCATGATCCCCCTGCATCACTGTTTGTGTACCTCATCTCTTCCCTGCTAGTTCACTGTGTTGTAGAAATGTAGGAGTCGGAGCTGTCGGGATTTCTTGTGTTGCTATTCTTGTATTGTTATCAGTATGGGGAGAGCCCGACTTAGATACTGCGTCCTATATAACGCGCTGTAATGTTAAAGCGTCAGACATTCAGACTGTGGCAATCAGACAGTCGCGCGCCGCTCCGCCGAGCTACGGCGTGTGCGCGTCGCACAGCGGTGCCGGGCGTTGCCTGCCCCGCCCGTCCATTGTACTCTTCAGTATTGTATCCGTACATCACTCCAATAAACGGACTTCGCAGCTGAGTGTAATTGCCCTCCCCCTTCACATAAGAAACTGAAACGATTCCTTGAACCTTAGCCCCTCAGGTCAGTGATGATCTGAAACGCATCGGGACGGCGGAACCCCTGAAACCGTCAAAAACCTTACATTGGCGCCGAACAGGGACCCATTTAAGGGACGTCACCGACAGAGACATCGCTAACAGACACGTCGTTAGAGTGATCGTCAGAAGGAACGTCGCCGTGATAATCAGTGAAGGGGAGAGTGAAGTGGAGTGCTAATCAAGTGTTCATCAGCACCCCGGAGAAGATGGAGCCCACGGAAGCTGTTCCGCAACGCAACTAGAAGAAAATAATGCGTGATGGCGGCTCCGTGACGAAGGAATTTTTTTTTCGCATCGAAGAAATCGTACTTTCTCATGAAGTTATTTTCGTAACGACCTTCGACGCACTCAAATGCAACCAACGAAACAGGTGCAGAAGTTGCGGACCTTTTCGACGACTGGGCAACAGAAGCATCAAGAACGCGTGATCATTAGTTATCTCGCGGCAAGAAAAGTACGACATCGGAAGCTGACTGAAGGAAGTCTCGGGCGGAAGAAAACCACATGTGTTTTCTGGAATTGCGTTTCTTCTTCCAGTGGCTGTTCGTGTTATTGTGTTTTTTCAACGGTGACAAACATTTATTTTTTTTTCTCGTCGTAAGTGACCTATTATTGTGAGAAAACGGCTGAGGTCGCTGCGAGATATTTAATTTGAATGTAGGAGAGTACGTTCAGCAGCGGGATTCGGTAGAGTCTTATCGAATGACCTTGTGGAAGCCCTTGTTTTTTCTGACGATGAGTTAAAAGAATTTTTTTAAAAGAATACAAAGTTTAATTTTTGTGTGTATTTTCGTTCACGGTTGGTGAGCGAATTTTTCTTGAGTTTTTGCGTGATTTTTCAGGGCAACGAAGCTCGATTTTTTTCGTGAGTTCATAGTTATCATTCACGATCAGTATTTATGATAAAGAAATTACATTTTCGTGAAGATAGAAGCGAAGTGATTCAAAATTTAATTTTTTTATTCTGCATTGAACAGTTTTGTACAGTGTTTTACAGTATAGTTGTATACTGTCACATATTTTTTTTTTCTCAGTGTAACTGCACTTGCGCTGTGTTGAGAGATGTCTGTCTGGCAGATATCAGTTTTGCTTGCGGTTTCCGGCGATAGTGAGCCAACAATAGAGCTGTGAAGCTCGCGAGCGTTACGTTACTTTATGTTACGGTAACTGCGGTGTTACTGTTAATTCCCGGTTACGTTGCGAATTCTGTACTGAATTCTGTATTTTATTTCTGGTTTTGAAGGGTTTTTTTGATATGTTTTATTCGCAATTATAGTGTTGTCATGTTTTTAACATGTGCAGATATTTCCGTTGTGTTAATTTTCGACGGACAAATTTTTGACGTGTCGTTTTACATTTTTTTTTTCAGGTTGTGTTTCTTTTCGACGTGCATATTGTTCGTGTTTCTTTTCGACGCGCATATTGTTGTTTGTGAGGTTATGAGATGTTTTGAGGTGTTTTTCATGTTGAGTAACAAGTGCAGGGTTTTTTTCATTTGTACTTGTATTTTCCCGAATCTTTTTTGTTTTTTTCCACGTGTCTCGTGACGCGTGCGGATTTCGATTGCAGGAGCAATCTTCGAGAATGGAAGGGATGGTCTTCTGTGATTATTCCTGGAAATTGTTGAAATTGATTTATTGATTGATATGATTTTTGATACATTCGTCATATGATTTTTATTGTATTGGAAAGTTGGGAAGGGATGCAGAGCGGACGTGCTCTGGTGTTTTCCCCACGTTGGAAAACCTGACGATAGAGAGAGTCTTGTCACAACAGATTAGAACAACAGTTTAAAATTAGATCGTTCGTGGAGAAACCCGCAGGGTTCACAACAGGATGCGCTAAGCCGTCGTGTTTATGACAAACAGCGGATACAGTCGATACCGAGCCAGCAACGACTGGAGCTTTTCGGTGGAAAACAACTTAACAAACTTTCTATTTAAGGTTCAACTTAGATAAGGCTCGACCAACAACAACTTCGGTCCAACTTGGTTTAAATGTACCATTACAAATTATCACTCAAGTCTGGCCACGTAAATAACATCTGTACTAATTCAGTACTATATTGTTTTGATGAGATTTTGGAAATATTATTATTCCTGAAAATATTTAAAAGAAAAGATTACCTTCGAATAACTTATTTATTTATTGATAACACCTTCGAAGTATAACATTGGGACTTGTTAAGTTTCTGGTTTATATTTTGGTTATCCTTGATTTGATTCAATTTGATTCATTTGATTTATTTTTGTTTTGTATGTGTTTATTTTGATCTGCGTTCATTCTTTAAGAATGTTGCGATACGAAAGTGGTTCACAAATTATTTATATATTACAAATTATTTATATATTTTTTCCATGCACTTGATATTTATAATCAGCTGTCAGCTGTCGCGGTACTTGCGATAGAATGTCGTGAGACTCTCAACTTTATTTGATTTTTGTGTGCTGTTCAACTTTATTCTTTATGCGTTATTAATCAAGCTTCCATTTATTATGCTTTGATACGCTTTTGTTAAAGGTAGGCGTTCGCTTCATCATGCACATCATTCACGACTCTATTACGTTTCGTTCTCTGTTCGAGAATAATAGCTTTTCTATTCTTTTGTTCTTCAGTGAAAATGTCACTCCATCATCACGAAAATAATGTTTTCTTCAGGAAACAAAAGAGTATATCTCTTATCACAACGAAACATATTAGGAATCGTTCAGGAGGTCTGATCGATTTAAAAGAGGGGAAGAGGCGCCACGTAATTATGTGAGCAGTTAAGTGAATGTTGCTAGAACATTCGTTAGGAACGGAATGTCAGGTTGAGAGTAAATAATGAGTCACAGCGAAAGGTTGTATGTGTGATGGCGTGTGTTTGCTTTAGTCACATGATCTTTCGTCGTTCGATGGATGTTGTCCGTCAAGAAATAATAAATACATACCGCGCTTTGTTTTATTTTGCTGTCTTTTAAATTGTTTTTGCTTTGTTCATCACTATTTTATGATGTGATGTATTTTAGTTTTGCCGTTTATGCTTTTATAGTATTGTGTGCTTTGCTTCAGAAAAAGCGACGATGATCTTCCATATTATCCAAATTCAATTTGTATTGAGACCATTCGTAATGTATATTCCCATCGGCTCTACCTTCATTTAACGTAATTGATTTAACGTATATTATCCACATCAACATCATGAACCTTTGTAATTTTTGATATGGGTTATGAAGTGGGAGGACCCACTTCCGCGATGAGGGGAGCCATGTAGGAGTCGGAGCTGTCGGGATTTCTTGTGTTGCTATTCTTGTATTGTTATCAGTATGGGGAGAGCCCGACTTAGATACTGCGTCCTATATAACGCGCTGTAATGTTAAAGCGTCAGACATTCAGACTGTGGCAATCAGACAGTCGCGCGCCGCTCCGCCGAGCTACGGCGTGTGCGCGTCGCACAGCGGTGCCGGGCGTTGCCTGCCCCGCCCGTCCATTGTACTCTTCAGTATTGTATCCGTACATCACTCCAATAAACGGACTTCGCAGCTGAGTGTAATTGCCCTCCCCCTTCACATAAGAAACTGAAACGATTCCTTGAACCTTAGCCCCTCAGGTCAGTGATGATCTGAAACGCATCGGGACGGCGGAACCCCTGAAACCGCCAAACCTTACAGAAACGTCAGCAACGTATTCAAATCAAAGCGGCGCTTGGGAAACTCCGTCACAATTTCCCGTAGGATGGCGGTTTGGTCCATATTTCGGACATGGGGATAAAGTCGCCGGCGCACAGCAGCATACCGGGTGCAGTCGACCATCAAATGTAAAACTGATAACAACGTATGGCAAGTATGGCACATAGTAACCGTTCCAAAAGATGTCTATGAGTAGGTTCAGTGTGACCAGTACTGAATCGACACAGCAATACCTTTGCTATGCGAGATCTACAGCAGGAAGATGACCTGTCGTGTAGTATCTTTAAGTAGTCCCAGTTTATTACCGTCTATCCCTGTCCATTATTATCACCATCACAATAGCGAGCTTTTGATCTCTGGACAATTATCTCTAAATGGCACTATCACTGAACCTGTGTCAGAAACAGAGGCATTTTTTGCTTCCCGTTTGCTTAAATAAGGAGAAAGACCAGTGAATATTTCTCACGTACGAATAATTCCTAACACCTTACAATTTATTCAATTCATAAACTATGCAAGTACTTGAAATGTCAACGATGTCTACCCAGAGCAATCAAACGAACGAACATCAACTTTAACAATTAAAAGAATACCTCACGTTTATACTAAACGGTAAAATTCAAAATTTTCAGATAGAAAAGTTCAATATCTCGGACAAGAACTCAAACAGGTGACATATTCCAAATCAATAGAAGACTCACCAAGTTCTAGCAGTGTCGGCAGAATACCAATGAAGGCCCGAGGAGAACTGATGTAATAAGCCGCGGTGCTCAGCATATCAAAGCTTAAATTGAAGTCTTCATACACAAGTACCCTAATGGAATAATGAAAAAATGACGGCAGTAGTCCATTTCAAGAGACAAGATAGTAAAGTCTAAGAAAAATGAACTGATTATTAAATCAAGAAAGCTCGACACATGTATGATGATACAAACATACAAAGTTCATAAGCTAACCACAGAACACAATTAAATCCATTTTTCACTTTGTTCATGTATATACAAACACAATTCGTACAAGCATACCGAAGCTAAGAGACATCAACAAAGATGT
Organism: Morinoia aosen; assembly: GCA_030386875.1. Classification (NCBI taxonomy): domain Eukaryota; kingdom Metazoa; phylum Arthropoda; class Malacostraca; order Amphipoda; family Talitridae; genus Morinoia; species Morinoia aosen. The sequence continues at coordinate 56,415,331 of CM059574.1, read as the reverse complement.
TACAAGAAGACACGTTAGTGCATCACAGACAAGAGAAAGAGCGCTGGTACTCACGGACTATCTGATTTATAGCTTCGGCTCCACAGCCACGGTTCCGAGGCATTTTCATGTTCTCTGTTACAGTTGAAGTCAGTTGCCAAAAAATTCATGCCAGGTTCTCTCCATCCGGTAATTTCCAATTTCCTCAGTTTTACTTCTTGAAGAAGAATTTCCAGCAGGCCCGCGATGAAAATTTGCAAAAATGTTCAAAAACTCCCCGTTTGCTCGAAGCGGCAAAAAAGCCGGGCATCATATTTGAATGGTACAGTCAAAACCAGCAAATTATTAGACATTAAAAACTCTTGACATCTAACAAGCTGAGAAATTTCATTCAACATAGCATTCAGATTTCAGCGACTTACAAGTTTTTAAATATTATTCAATCGTCGCCGCACGAAATAAGAATATCAACTTATATTACTAAATTTTTGCCATCAACAACAGTACTACAAAAAATTAAATTTAAAAGTAGAAACTAAAGTAAAACCAGGGTACGGCCAAGTTAGTTATATTTTCTCAGCAAATTATTTTATAAACTTCAAGAATGATTTAGTCCTGGATTTGAACACAAGTATTGCAATTAACATGGCCCAGCACTGGTGTTGGAACAAGTACTGGATCGTCATTTGCAAAGAAAAATGCTCTCCCTCAGTACTGATAGTCAACTCTTCCTACGTCTATTCAGTCTCCGAATGAAGCCCGCTCAACTCCCAGCGAAATTATCTCAACATTAAACCAAATAGAGAAGCTCAGCACAATAACAGCTGCTGTCGGTTTTGAAATCAACAACTTTCTAGGAGACTTTGGTGGATTGTGACTTCAGACAATCATAATCATATTGACTCAAATTTTCCATGCTGATCATTCTTTAATTCAGTCTAAGTTAGGGGAATAAGAAGTTAGAGCAGTATAGACTATTACAAATTACTGTAATTTAAGGGAGGCAACCCAAGATTTCAAGATTTTCATCCGATTCGTCTGAAATTTGGCCAGTATATGTTTTTGTTGAAGTAAATTTTTATTACTCGTGTAACTTTTTCGATTTAAACCTTAATTTCTTTAAAAAATACGAAAAATTAGTTTTTTGGTACATTTTTATGGATATTTCATAAGACTAGTCAATGGGTTTTTATGTTAGAACAAAACCAAACAGTTTTAGAATCCTTGGAGCATTTCTAACAAAAGTATGGTAGAAAATTTTTACATCTGTAACTTTTCGTTTTTCATATGCGATATTCTATGACTAAATCAAATATACACTAATTTTGAGTTTTGAGTTTACTAAAATATTTTTTTGTACAATTTGGAAGTTTGCTACCGTACTTTTATTAGAAATGTTCTAAGGATTCTAAAACTGTCTTTGGTTTTGTTCTAGCATAAAAACTCAATGACTAGTCTTCTTTTGAATGTTGAAAGTTAGAGGTTTTAGGTATAACCCCACAACAAAATTTTTTGTTGAAGTGTAATATAATGGACAAGTTATGTAATTGAATGTTGTTTTCATTTTTTATATCGATAATCTCCACCCATAACTTTATTTTCACATTGTGAATTGTACTTTAAAAGTAGTCTTATTCTTATGAAATATGACTATTATATGTAACTTTTGAAAAGAAACACAATTTCTTTTATTAATTTTTTTCGATTCAGGCCTTAGTTTTTTTTTAAATTGGACATACTGGTTTTTTAGTGCATTTTTATTGATATTTCAAATAAATATAATTCATTGAGTTTTTTTGCTAGAAAAAAAAACAAAGACAGTTTTGGAATCCTTGAAGCATTGTAAACAAAGTTACGGTTTCAGCTTTTCTATTTCCTGTTTTCTTTTTTTATATGGGTTCGAAAATTCATGATTTTTGATCCCCTTACCCCTCTGGATCTATTGGGGGGATCTAGCGTCCGTAGCGCCATAAAATTTTAGGACAGAATAGTCCACCACCTAAGGGTCCTTTTCCAATAACAAAAAAAAACTCACCCGACCGACAGGGGCCTGGGTTGCCCCCCTTAGCTCAAGAAAAGTATTTTTGTTTATCCTACTCAGTAGGAAATGAAAATGAAGTCGAGTGATAAATGGAGTACAAGAAGAGCAAGATGAGCAAAATAGGGCTGCACATACTACAAGAGAACTAGCTGGCTATCTCATGGGAAGGAGCTAACATGCATTGTACACTTGCACAAATTCAATGCAATGTGAAATTTAATAATTATTATTATTATCATTGTTATTATTATATAAGAAAGTTTTAGCATCCCTTTACCACGATAAAGATGTTCAAAGAGAGGAAGGATGAAGGCACCATTTAGTATGGAGTTGAGTGAACGCGGAATTTATGCTCAATGTGCATAGAAACAGTAAGCTAAGAAAGAAGTTCATGAAACAAGAAAAAGTTAAAGAAAAATGTAGTAGGTGCTGAAAAACAGGACAACAGTGAACCGAAAAAGATTGTCCGTAACAAAACGCAACTTATTCTATTCCAAAAAAAAAAAGAAAGCCTACCTAAAGAAAAAAGAAACCCCCCTGGGAGGGCAAATCTCTCATAGATACAATAGTTGTATCCCACTGAGGTGGTGAAATTTAAGCTATCTTGAGAAATCACACCAATAGATTTTTGACGCTTCACAATATATGAAGACTATGATAGCTCGCTGATCTCATAGAGTAATAGTAACATGTGTTTACTAGCGCTTCAGTTACTCAGTAATTGAGTTACTCAATTGAGTTACATAACTCAATAAGTATCTGACTTTCCAATTTACCACAGAAGATGAACATCAATGGAATTTGAACATCAAAATTATATGAACCTCGAAATTGTATGAACATCAAAATTATATAAACACCAAGATTATAATTACAACTCAAGATTATAACTCAAAGCAACATGCGGCAGGACTGATGCAAGCGAAGCCAGCAACTCACAGGACCGCACTGCGTGCGCCGGTGGCCAGCCCGCACACCGGCGGCTAGGCCAGGGGCGCGGTGACCACCACGCTCGCTGCTGGTGCACGGAAATAAGCACCTCATGCGACCCCAACATAAACGTGAGTACAACTACGAGTTCGTTAGAAAGGCAAAGTGCGTAAAGTGCAGAGGAGTGTCGCGAAAGATAAAGTAGGTAGTTTACAGGTTAATTTCAGATCCATTTGATAGTGCACAGACAAAAAGCAAGTTGAAAAGAATAAAGAAAAGAACATGTTAAATATAACACGTTTAGTAGTTATTCTTTAAAATAGAAAATGGCGAATACATAGAGAATGAAAGAATATACGCACCAAGTGACCAAATACTAAATGGGAACGCGGATACATTCACCGCAGATATTATAAATTATATAAAAGAATAAAAGAAGCAGTCAAAGCTTGGAGCCGCATGCAGCGACTCAAATACTAAAGTTATTTTGAAACAAATTTTGCGAATCGCACACTTCGTGCACATTACTATTATCTCCTTAATGGTCTCAAGTACCTTCGGCACTGGCATTTTACCCTGCCTTGAAATCATAACTTTCAGCTTTGCCAAGAAGGTGCTGTCTGTCTACCACTTCGCGCTGACAGAAAGTATAGAAACGTATTATATCTTATATTAGTTCAATACATTAGCAATTATATTACTACTGACTCCCTCGCAGCAATGAAGATGATCAAGAGAGCAAAGAGAAGGAACCATTTAATGAGGAGTGTAGAATATGGGGAATTTAATATGCATAAAGTATGTTTGCAAGCAGGATTTTCAGAACATAAAAATAGTAAATTAAGAAGCAAAGGGTACACAAGACAGAAAGCAAACAAGGCATGAAAACGGAAAGAAGCAAGGTGGACGCGAAAGATACGGACTACATAGAAGCTAGCTAAAGCCGAGGCAACCTAACAGTGTCTCTCTTGAGGACGCCAGTCACCATAGCACCCACCACGCCGGTCACGAACTAACCCACGTCTATTGCCTATAGTACGCCTTCTGAGGGGAGTATGTTAGCGGAAGTCGAAGTTGAGTAAAGCCGGGTCAATGGCAAAAGTGCATTAGAACATTTAGTCTTTCCCAAAGATCTGATGAACACGATGGCAGATTTGAGTTAAACAAAGAAATTTGCGAAAACGCTGAAGTATCTGGTTATGTGTATATCCTGTATTTCGATAGAAATCAGTGAAGTGCATTACTAGGACAACAACTGGAGAACTTACGCAAAAAGCCTGTGCGCTCCAGCAAACTGAGCAACAAACAGACATTCAGAAATACTCACTGAACAGTAGATACGAACCAAAATCTAACTCGAGCTTCTGTAGCGGAGTTCACGTTCACCAATGACCACAGAGAGCAGTTCGAACACACTCCTGAGTAAGGTAGATACCGTAATGCACATCGGGTAGGTATCGCAAAATGTATCAATGAAGCCAAAACTGACACCGCTCCTAACGAGTAGCTCTACTTTCGGAATTATTTGTGATAACTGGCGCTAAGAACACAGACATTGTGCGAGTATGCATTCGTTTTGCCACACGTTTACTTGATGTTGAGCTAGATGATGAATACAACTAAATTTGAGTTTCATTCATGCTCTTATCTAATGCATCGAGAGGCAGCGACGTAAAATTGTAAAGAAAGCACTCCAGTTAAAGGTTTTCTTTGTGGAAGTTTTCTTTGGTATACAATTGACGACGTAAACAGAATATTCATGACAGGAAGTCAAAAAATAAACTAATTAGCACAGTCATTAAAAAAGGAAGAGAATAAAAATTACAGAATAAGAATAAATACTCATCATGCTTATACAGACTACAGATCATAAGAAGTGCATCAGCTGAGGGTGCTACAGAGAACTCGAGTCCCTGGAACAACATTTTTGTACAGGAAATTCTGATAGAAGCAAGTACCTTGAAACAAATCTAATAATTCCTACCTATTTCAAAAAGGTCACAAATTCCGTACATACATCTAATACTCTAAGCGTACTTTCAGAAAATTCATTAATGCATCGTTTGGCCATGTTTTTTTTAACAAACCGCTTTTCCCTCCTAGAAGAGGTGGCTAAGTACCTCATCTTCACACAAAATAGTTCAACATCCCCCAGAAGTTCACAGTTGTTTTTGAACACATCAGTTCCATCAGAAGACCACAATTGGTACTCACTTCCAAGCGGTGAGCAGAAGATAGATGTACGGAGCTCCGCCTAATTTGTTGACTTCTAAAAATCTGAAGTACGCAGAGAGAAACCTGCAAAAAATGCAGAAATATACTTTCTCAACCTAGGTCAGGTAATAACGGAAAAATGATAAACTCGGAAATTAGAGAGCAATCAATTGAATAACTTGAACATCGTATTTACAAGAAGATTTTCATGAACAAAACAAACATTTTTCATTTTCGAGTGAAAAAAAATATAAAACCTCACTATAGATTAGATTATGGGTTAGTTTAAGCCTCCTTACCAGCTACAAAAAGAGCGTATCGCAGAGAGGAAGGAGGAAGGCCCCATTTAGTATGGATATTAGGGAATGCGGAATCTATGCAGAAGGGGCATAGAAACATTAAATTGTGAAAGATGATTATGAAACAAGACCAAAGTTGAAGAAGAAAGTAGTAGGTGCTGAAAAACAGGACAGCAGTGAACCAAAAAAGGTGGCCCTTAACATAACTAAAACATTTTATTTCAACAAAAAAGAAGGCCTACTTAACTCTCAGCTCGGGCCCTCACATATTTTCCCCCAGGGAGCGCTAATTCCCATAGATACAATAGTTGTACTCGTATCCCCCTGCGGGGAAACCGCTTGATAACACTGCAAAAAATCTCCCATATATGTAAATTAATGCCTAAAATGGTTTGCAACAATGAAATTTGGCCGTAGAATGCCAAGTAGCCAACAAGAAAATGGATTAGCAAGATGTAGAGCTGTTCTATTTACATACGTGTATGTAGACTAGTCGACCTCCTTCCCTCAAAACGCAAGTACACAAAGTGTGACAACACTTCACTCACGAACTAAATTAGAATACAGTCTTACGAATCTCACCTCTTATAATTTTTTGGAGTAATGACCTTCGACACGGTCATGAGTGCAATTGGGAGGTCCTGTATGAGTAATTCCATCGCATTGTCTGGCTTCAGTTCCGATAACAGGTAGAGTAACACTTCATGGAAGCCGGTATGCGCTGCCTCTCGTAACACCTTCAAATCCAACTTTGGACCACTAAATGAAACAGAAAAAGCCCATAAGCAAAACACATAATGTAGCACTTGATGAACAGTAACCAACAAGCGCAGGTGAACAGAACACCAAGAAAGACTTCACCACTTGGTTAATTACTATACCGTCATAATTACATTATCATACGGTCAAACTCCATATATGTCTTCTTAAGAAGCGTTTGAACGTGACTAAATTCACCAAGATAGTTTTTATATTGAAGAATTCAGTGATCCATGTAAAATATAATTTGTAGAGAATTTAATTAATTTATCTCAACCAATTTTCAAAACGTATATGGATTCGTCATTTATTACATCAACGATATTTTTACCAAGTGCTCAGAAAATAAAAAAAAATACCTATCCACTGAATAATGAAAAAGAAAGGCACAGAGAACAGCTAAAACTAAATAAAAAAGACATATATGCAAGGGATAGAAATTGGTAATTGGATATTTGTTCAAGCCTCCCTAACCACAACAAAAACGTTAAAAAAAAATTAAGGCGGGAGGTCCCAACATAAAATTTATGCATAGGGTGCATAGAAATAATAAGTTATTACAGAAGTTTATTAAACGAGATGAAAGTTGAAAAAGGGAGTAGTAAGTGGTAAAAACAGTACAGCAGTTAACAATTAAAAAGATGCTTTGTAAAAAAACCAACGTTAATAAAAAAGCCTATGTAACCTTCTGCTTAGACCTCACATATTCCCCTTGTGAGAACTAATGCCCATAAATACTAGTATCCCGCAAAGGAAGACAGCACTTGGAAGGCTACTTTTATTGTTACCATGTTCAGTTGTTCACCTTCACAAGCAGAGGGACAAATATGAAACATGATGAAAGAACTAGCTACATCAGAGTTATTCTCACATTGCGCAACTTGACAAACAACATGAATAACACCCAAGTAAAAGATAGAATTCATCTATACATGAAGATTAGATTAGAGTAGTCGTTAGTTTCAGCCTCCCAACCCACAGCAACAAATGCGATCCAAAGAGAGGAAGGAGGAAGGCACCATTAAGTATGGAGTTAAGGAAATGCGGAATCTACGCAGATAGGGCATAGAAACAGTAAGTTGGAAAAGAAGATTATGAAACAAGACCAAAGTTGAAGAAGGAAGTAGTAGGTGCTGAAAAACAGGACAGCAGTGAAACGAGAAAACGTGATCCTTAACATAACAAAAACATTTTATTTCAACATAAAAGAAAGCCTACCTAACTCTCAGCTCGGGCCTCTAAACTTAAAAGTGACAGGAACATCACACTTATCTGACTAGCAATTTTCCTTGAATTGATGCACATTCTGTAGTAAATGATGGTACAAAACTCAAGCGAGGCCTGCACTCGAACGTTTTGTGAAACAAATCTTTATTGTAACAAATGTTTGTACTCCCCAAGTCCGAATTAAGATGTTTTCAGTGTGTTAATGGTTTTCAGCAACAAAACCAAGTGAACGTTGACCTCTACAACATATGTCCACCATATCAAATAAAAAAACTTAAACCATCCTCAGAACAATTTGAATCCATATAAGCCAACAAACAATAATTTATACATTACTACAGCTAATAAGAAATTTGGGGACATATACATGTAACATAACTGGTACAAATACGAGCATTGAAATTGGCTCAAATTATTGAAAAAAATGTAACAAATTCAAACAATCGCTGAGTTGTCTTTGACTGTGAAAGAATGCAAGAAATACTTCCAACATGACTTTTACAAGCAAATTTTAGCCAATTTCCACCCAGTATAGCCCCAACTAGCTAACAGGCTTGTACAGCAGAAGACAACATACGAGTGATACGGCAGGATCATCTTGCACAGATGCAACGTTGACTCTTCATACTTTCCCTCGTAGTTGGCAGTAAGAACTTTGCTCAGGAGACCGGGATGGTAACAGCCCACGTCAAGGAGGCGTTACACAAGGTGTGGTTGTTCCTGTTGAACAAGGTGTACACCGCTACGAGATACAGTTTTCAGACAGCAGTCGTGGAGTGTTGGTACACTACCAATCTTTTAGGCAACCTGTTCCTTTACAAATTTCTGTGTGAAATTTTAACATTTCAAAGAATATATGAAAAGCTCACTTGATGTTCAGTCTCTAATAAAAGTACAGCATATATTCAGTCTAATAAAAGTATAGCGTACATTCAGTCTAATAAAAGTACAGCATATATTCAGCCTTATAAAGGTATAACGTATATTCAGTCTCTAATAAAAGTACAGCATATTTTCATTATCTAATAAAAGTACAGCATATATTCAGACTATATTCAATAAATTGATGCCTTCACTCGCCACAAAGCTGACAACCACTTACTAGACACAAATTAATGGGACGACAATGGCAGTTTTGTTTGTGCGGGTCAGCTCCAGCATCCAGCAAAATTTCTGCCATTTGCCACAGTCCTTCCTGTAACGCTGCATCCAAGGAACATCCCTTACACACTAGCTTGTAACATTACACGTGGAAATGTGGTGAAAGGAATTTTGCTGCAATTACTTTAGAAGTGTACGAACATTACAGAGAACGTTTCTGGGTTCTTCACCACCACAAAGGCTTACAATTCACAGCTTGCAGCATTGGGACCAGCTTCCATGCACCCATTAACTCATTGGTATGAATAAAAACTATTCTATTTATAATTAAATCAAAGCAGTAAATTCTATAACGGCTGGTCTCTAAAATATACAATCAAGGGTACAAATTTTAGAATATAGTGCCATAAGTACACTGACTGAAATACAAAATTGAGTTCTAAAATATTCCACTGACAGTTTGGCAGAACAGATTTCTCGAAAAAGCAAAGGTATATTATAGAGTCCAAATTATGGATTATAAAGCATTTCGAAGAGATGATAATCAAAACAAATTTTATTTAATCCTACATAAATGATCACCTTTCTCATTAGGTTAAACAAAACCAAACTCAATGTTTAACTCAAATTACTATCAATAAGTGCATTGAAGATTGCAACTGCAAAAAGCAAAAACCTCCCACACAAGCTGAAGCTAGCAAATTTCATGATGCCACAACATGACAGGTAAAAAACTTTCAACTGGACTGGGAGGTTGAGATGCACAAAATTTCACACTGGAAATAACAGATTGGATGTTATTTAAGCCTCCCTTATTGCAACAAAAGCGTTTCAACGAGAGAAAAGAAGGGGCACCATTAATTATGGAGGTAAGGGAATGCAGAATCTACGCAGATATAAGATGGAGAACAAAAAGTGGAATCTTACATACCATAAACCAAAGGCAAAACAGAGCGGTGTGTGTCATCTTCCTCACACCCGAAGGTCACAGAGGGATGCATGAGATTAGGGTCTGATTTTGCGGCAAGCAGACTATGCAGCATCTCCTAAAACAACAAGAAAGGAAACTTTATCATTAAAAATGCAATATATGGAAAGAAAAATATTAAATTCTAACTGCAGGTACACCATATTTGATTTAAAATGAAGTACAAGCAAAAATACCTGATCATTATAATTAGATTTTTCACATTACAGTGTAATGAAACCTTCAGCTCTCATTTAGGCTATTCCATCACAAAGCTCCTCTTGTACAGACAGTACTTTAGAAAGCCATTTCCATACAATATGGAAAAAAACATAGCATATAAGTTCTTGTCTTAAAATAAAAAGATAAGCATGGGCTCCTTGAGGTGAGAAACTTTTTCTAATGCATGTAAGTTGAATGACTCAACCAAGTTCTCAACATATGCTTCTCATATTCTTCCACAACTCCCTCAATCAACTATAATTCCACAGTTCTACCTCTCATCTCCCATTTTTTCTAGCTAATTATTCCCGTCTTTTAGACAACTCTAACTCAGATAAAATATTTCATGACATGAAGATGTCATTACCAGAGATAATTAGCAGAATGATATATGAATGGTAACAAGGAGCTTGCCAATTCCATCAATTTCTACCAATGTTACACAAACAACACTCATGTAAAAGTACAAGTCAACTTTCTTGTACTTTGGCAAATTCTTCCTAAAATCTTTGCATAAAGTTTCAGTTTTTTCAAAATATCTCATTAAATAATAGCACCATACCTCAGCTGAAGCCACGTTGTAATAGTACCTCCGGAGAAGGAGCAAGATTGGAGTTGAACAGCCATAGATACTAAATGTATTCACACTCTCCTCATCTGTGATAAGTTCAGGACATGCATTATTTATCTCAGCTAAAACTAGCATTGACCACATAGCATTTCTTATATTTGTGTTCACAATCAAAAAAGATGATGTTCGCCAGATCCACACGTGGAATTCGTCAGTGTTTCAACAATGAAAAATAAAAACATGTGAAATAAAGAAAAATAGAACTAGAAAAAACAAAAGAATAAAGACAAATTTAATAAGAGAAAAGGTGGTTAGATAAGTTAGTTTAAACCCTCTAACTACAACAAAAGTGTGCCCAAAAAAGTATTAGGGCACAATATTTAAGGACACAGAATTAGGGTAAAAAGTGTGTTCCACACATCTTACGGAGTGCATAGAAATAATAAGTTAAGAAATAATAAGTTAAAGAAATTTATGAAGCCCAACTCAAGTTGAAGAAAGCATGAAGTGCTGAAAGTAGGCAGAAACAGTGAAACAGACATGAATGGTCAGCAACAAAAACTTATTCTATTTCAATGTAATGAAGGCCCAGCTTGGGCCTTCCTGGGAGCACTACTTCTCACAGATACAACAGTGTTGTAGCTTTCCAAGTAGTGAGAGGAAAAACAAAGGGACGTAGGAAAAGCTGAATAGAAGAAAACAAAATAAGAAGAGATTAAGATAATATGAAAAAAATGAATGGTGAAACACAGTACATGGCACAGTTCATCTGCATGGTGCATTGAGGGATAGGAAAGATATAACAGTCAAGAGTGTCAAATGAGCTTACTCTTTACTACATCAGCACTAACAATAAAGCACCAGTGAAATATACGAGCCATTTTTGCTATGTAGTGTCATCTTGATGTCAGAATAAATTGAGAAAATAATCTAGTCGGAATAAATAAACACTCAAAACAGTCATTGTAACAGTTTGAGACTCCTTGGCCACATCAAGGGCGGCCTTGAGGGAGTAAAAAGATGGGGTTATTCAATGTGGACTGTAGAAAACAGGGCAATTCTGCCCAAAGAATCTACACAAACTACCCTGTATGCAGAAAAGAATATCAAAAGCCTACAGAAATGAGTAAAGTGGTCCATTCTCAAATTGTCCTCAGTCCCAACACCATTTTAGCATAGGCACCAACCAAACATATTTACTCTTATCAATCTTCATGGATTAGATAGATAATAGATTATTAGTTAGTAAAGAGAGGGAGGAGGAGGACGTCATTTAACATGGAGATAAGGCAACACGGACTCTAAGCAGAAGGAGCATAGAAACAGTAAGTTAAGAAAGAAGTTTGTGAAACAAGATAAAAGTTGAAGAAGAAAGTAGTTAGTGTTGAAAAACATGAAAGCAGTTAACAAATAAATGGTGATCCATAACCTAAAAAAAAACATTTTATTTTTCAACAAAAGGAAGGCCTACCTATCTCTCACCTCAGGACCTCACATATTTAACCCCTGCAAGTGCTCATTGCCATAGAGACAATAGTTGTATCCTTCTGAGGGAATTGAAAAAATATGAAACACTACAACATAAAATGGTGAATTTCAAATTAAGAAAAATACATATTACAGTATTAGTAAAAAAAATGCACACTAATACAAACAAGACACAGCTTGTAATTACTAACCTGAGTATTCAAGGAGCTGCCGTAGAATATCAGGATTGCCATAATGTACAGCAAGATGGAGCAGCGTGAAGCCCCATTTATTCTGCGTGGCCACAAATTGAGCGATAGAAAGGCCTTTCTCCTCAAACTCCTTTAAAGTTTTCTGAAAGTTGAGGGCCACATTTTTTAACAACAAGCACATGGTTATATTGCCTATGATTTTTAGGCTTTTAATTCTAATGAGTGGAATTCTATATACCAATCAATACACGACATCAAAAATTGAATCTCCAACAAAGCTTGAAAGTTAAACATGGAAGATTAGATTAGATTATAAGTTAGTTTAAGCTTCCCTAACCGCTGCAAAAATAGAGCGTATCGAAGGGAGGAAGGAGGAAGGCACCATTTAGTATGGAGATAAGAAAATGAGGAATCTATGCAGAAAGGGCAAAGAAACAGTAAGATGGGAAAGAAGATCATGAAATAAGATGAAAGTTGAAGAAGAAAGTCAGAGGTGTTGAAAAACAGGACAGTAGTGAACCGAAAAAAGGTGGTCCTTATCATAACAAAAAACATTTTACTTCAACAAAAAGAAGGCCTACCTAACTTTCAGCTCGGGCCCTCACATTTTTCCCCTGGAAGCGCTAATTCCCATAGATACAATAGCTGTATCCCCCTGAGGGGAGTTAAACATGGAAATGAGCAGGATAACAGGTAAGTGCAACTCCACGCTGACAAGTGTAATTACCACTCAGTTGAATGCCACTGATTTAAGGAGTGAAACACGGGTTTCACTCCTTAAGGCAAAAAATTGCACGATTCATATTCTACAGTGCCCTTAGAACAGTGGTCTCCAAACTACGGCTCGAGGGCCAAATCCAGCCAGTGACAAAATTCACAATAGCCAACGGCATGCACTCAGGGGGCACTCGGCGACTACTCTAGACATTATGGATGACAGAAAAATGAAAAATAGTTTTGGCCCTTGGAACTAACAATTTCAGCTTTTGAAATTTACTTGAGGAACAGTATGATCCTGAGGGTGAAAAGTTTGGAGACCTCTGACTTAGAGAGGAATATATAAACACCTTGGTCTATATTTACTTTAATGCGTTCATGGAATTTTGAAATTTCCTTCCCAAAAATCGGTAAAGGAACACATTTAAGAAAGTTTAACATGAATGACATTTTGCTCGGTAATGCGAATTTTTGAGTTGTTTAACAAACTTATAAGAAGGTCGCATATAGAAATGAAGAAGCGGACACAAATATGCTATAATACGGTATTGACGCGATTTTAGGTGAGATTAGATTAGGTAACATTAGGTAAATAAACTTGAATCAGGCAACCGTCTATTTGCTATTCCTACCAGAATGTTATGTCTCAAAAATTAAATTTCAGCGAACAAAATGTCATTCTTGTAAAACCTTGTTAAATGTATGCCTTCAGTAATTCTTGGGAACCTAATTTTTAATTTCGGTGAATGCATTAACGTAAGTATTGAATTAGCACCTTACACAGAAGGATCATAACACTATAAACTATGTGGGATTTTTACAAAAAAAAATATAATTTCACACACAATATTTGAGTCAGTATAATTACCTTCACTTTCCTTGGATCCTTGGACTGTAAAGCATCTTTTAGGAGACTGAAGAAACGAAATCGGACACTGAAATCCATTGTGATGAAGAAATTTCAAGGTCCAGAAGATTCTTGATGCACTACTAAGAAGCTTAACCCTTTAACGTCCCAGAAGACACCAGTGTCCTCTTTCAAAAATACCCTCAATATACTGTATTTCTAGTTCAATTAGTTCCCTAATGTGTTCTTTGAAGTTCTCTGCCGAGTGGCAGTTCCTATCCCATCCTGATATCGGTGACTGCCTGATGCCAGCGCCATTTTAGTGACGGTGGTTGTGTTAACGGTAATATGAGTACAAAAATTCGGACGTTAAAGGGTTAAATTACCTGAAAACAATGAAGAAATTCAATAATCACATGGGTGAAATCTCAAAGTATACAAATTTTACCACATATTTTAAACATTTCTTAAAATTGGAGGATAAGGCAACAACACAAAGCTTTACAATAGATTTTGTACTCATCAAAGCTTTTCATTTCAAGAGTGAAACTCTAGTATTTGCCCAAACCTAATAGCAAAATTTAAAAAAAAGCAGCATAGCCAGATACAGTACAAAGTGCCATTGGTCAGTACTGATTTTGATGTTCTTAATGATTTTGAAAATTTTGTTGCCATATTTAGGTAATTAAAGACATGTTAAAACATTTTACATGAATGAAGCATTTGCTAGCACTGGTATGAAACGTTTGGTCATTGGTATGAAACGTTTTCAAGTGTACCACATTATCTAAATATGGCAACAAAGTTATTAAAATCATTGACAACATCAAAATCAATATTGACCCAGCAATGGAACGAGAAGGTTGAAGCTCTTATTCATTGACCTATTCCTCAAATCAATGAAATAGGCGACATAGAAGAACCAAAGAAGAAACTCTGCATATATTCCTAAAATTAATTTGATAGAAAACTGAAGATGCCCCAGCATCTGAATTGACCAGCTAATGATAAAAAAATCAAAATTCCACTATTTTCTTACACAAGTCTGAAGAACAATTTCTCATTACTTTCTGTAAAGACATAGCAAATTTACTCCAGCACAGCCCTTCTAGCAACTTACATGACAGGGAAACTGAGCATTAGCATATCAATTAAAAAGTAAATTCAATGAGAACTCGTGCTTCAATATTCTCAAGGCTTTTGAGTTTTGAAGGCTTTTGTCTTAAATTGATATTAAGAACCTAATTTCTTTCAACAAAAAAATGCATGAGATTTTTACAATGAAAAAGTTTTTGCTTTGCCTTACAGTTTCTTTTTCATTTAATGAAATCTTCAACTTCATTTCAGTATTTTGCACAGGAAACTTGTAAAAGTTATTTGGTAGTACACAAGTAACAAGAAATTTATTCCCCAATGATGCATAACTAATTTAACATCCTAATATAGGGTAAAAGAAGCAAAATGGGGATACCAAATTACCTTTCAAAAATCAAC
Source organism: Morinoia aosen (assembly GCA_030386875.1). Lineage (NCBI taxonomy): Eukaryota > Metazoa > Arthropoda > Malacostraca > Amphipoda > Talitridae > Morinoia > Morinoia aosen. Next base: position 56,400,284 of record CM059574.1, on the reverse strand, counting down.
TTTCATCTTTAAGATATCTAAAATCAGATGATCAACAGAACTCCATTCTACCATAGTGTAATCCATTAAAATCAAGCAAAGGTCTAATTCTAAAATAAATTTTTTAATGCTAGATTTAGTCATCAAAAAAACAACTGTGAGTAATTTTAAAACTGGAAATATTCAAAAATATCGATTTTCCTCAGAATAAGGACTTCGTAACAATTTAGAAGAAAAATCTCATATCTGAAATAATTTTAATTTAACAATGCTCATCATTAGAGCTAGGGAATTTGCACACTGTAATGTTATTCATAACTCAAATAGCTGAAGATTCAAGAGTCTTTCACTGGATAACGTATTTTATATCCAAGTTCGGGTAATAGTAAATAAATTGATAATAAAGACATGAGCACTTTAAGACACATGCTAAATAGTGGAAAACTATGCCTATATTGGACAAATGATCATTAGGCAGCTATGGTTGTAAAATTGCTTGCTTTTAGGTAACAAGCATGGCTAAATAAATTGCTCACACTGAGAGGGCTAGCCCTTAATATGTATTATCATTATACTATTACATTCGTAGTTATTTACAGCTTCTATAAACTCAAGAAAAGTGTATCTAAAAAAAATGAATGTCCACGTACAGTTTTAAATTCTAAGTACTGTGAATTGAAGTAATATAGATCTCATGGATTGGTAACCCTTTCTTGATGGAGGAGATAATCCTTATCAAAAAAGAATCATGAACTAGGACCTAGGTGTTTAAGTAGTAGGGTTTACAGACATGTTTATTATTGTTTTACACATTTTTGCTTGATGATTTGGTAAATGTGGAATGTTTGCCAATAATCGAATTTTCGGTGCCTGAAAATAGTTAATGAGATCGAAATAAACAAGTTTTCTTCTATGCACTTTCCGTCGAAAATGACAATTTTACGAGTTATAGCAGTATGTTAATTTGGTCAATATGTATTTTAGGTGCCTCAGGGAAATTAAGAATGTCGTTGCAGGGAATCGTTAAATTAACACATCTAAAAACCTTTTTCATGAATGACATTCTGCTCGCTGATGCGTCATTTTTGGATTATTAAACTTTGAAGTTGGCTGTCGCGCGTCAAAGGAAGCGAGCGCGCCGAGCGAAATTTAATTAATAACGGAAGCTAACCCCCTATTACAAACGTAAAAAGGTTGGATCGTGAGGGGGAACCAAAGTTCTTCTAGTGAAAATTATAAATAAAGGCTCAAACCCACCCATTAGGGTGACGTCAACACACTTGCGGACGTAACCCTAATGGGTAGGTTAGAACCTTTATTTATAATTTTCACTAGAATAACTGTAGCTACCCCTCACGACCCAACCTCTTAACGTTTGTAATAGGGGGTTAGCTTCCGTTATTAATTGAATTCCGCTTGGCTCGCTCGCTTCCTTTTTCGCGCGACAGCCAACTTCAAAGTTTAAAAATTCAAAAATAACGCATCAGCGAGTAGAATGTCATTCATGTAAGAGGTTTTTAAATGTGTTCCTTTAGTGATTGTATGGAACGGAATTCTTAATTACCTTGAGGCACCTAAAGTACATATTGACCGTTATTTTTTGTCCTTGATGACGAATGCGATCAACTAAATGGCTAACAATCGATTTTCAAATTTTGGTTGCTTGAATCATGATAACGTCAAAATGAACTACTTCTCTTGGTCAATATTGAGTTTAGGTGGTCCACTGAAATTAAACATTCCGTTTCAAACAACCAGTAGAGGTCTAGAGTAGCTCATTTAAAAACGTTTTACATGAATGACATTCTGGGCGCTAACGCGTTTTTTTTTTAATTATTCAACATAGAAGTTATCTTTCGCGCACCTAAGGACAGAATGTTCCAGCAATGCGGCAAACGCGCAAGCATAATTTTATTAATAACAGAAGCTAACCCCGCTAACGATGCGTTTCAACCCGCTTCAATGGCGCAGAAGCCAACTTCTAAGTTGAATAATTCAAAAGTAGTGCATCAGCGGCCAGAATGTCATTCGTGTAAAACGTTTGGTAAATCTGAAGGATATGTCAGTTATCGATTTTCCACTTTTTGGTGCCTGACCCTAATTCATCGAATCAAAATAAACAAGTTTTCTTCTATACACTTTCGGTCTCAAATGAGGATTTTACGATTTATAGCGGTAGGTTTAGTTTCGTCTCTGATGACGAATGCGCTCGAATAACCAGCTACTCGTCAATTTTTGAGTTTTTAACGCTTGAATCATGGTAAAAACATCGAAATAAACAACTTTTCTTCTATTCACTTTTTTCGTCAAACGAGTATTTAACGAGGTATAGTGGTAGGTTTGGTTTCGTCTTTGATGACGATCGCGCTGGAAGCGAGTGCGCATTGCAGTGTTGCTGTCCGACGTGCGCCTTGAATTACTTGCCACTTCAAACACTGAAGTTGCAGTAAGTCATTTACCGCTATAACTAATAGAATACTGATTTGAGACGGAAAGTGCATAGAAGAAAACTTGTTTATTTGGTAAATCTGAAGGATATGTCAGTTATCGATTTTGTAAATTTCGATGCCTAAGCATAGTTTATTTAGATCGAAATAAACAAGTTTTCTTCTATGCACTTTCCGTCTCAAATGAGTATTTTATTAGTTATAGCGGTAAATGACTTACCGCAACTCCAGAGTTTGAAGCGGCAAGTAATTCAAGGAGCACGTCGGACAGCAACACTGCAATGCGCACTCGCTTCCAGCGCGATCGTCATCAAAGACGAAACCAAACCTACCGCTATGCTTCGTTAAATACTCATTTGACGAAATAAGTGTATAGAAGAAAAGTTGTTTAGGGTAATTTATCAAATATCGAACTGAACTGATTATCGAACAACTTTGGTAATATGCGCGTAATAAATTTAGTAAGCATCCAAACTTGCTCAGTGCCGGTGATCTTACATCTTAAACTCCTATTTTAGTGATAAAAACTCATTTCTGTGAGCTGCAAACTGCTACCAGCTGTTGCGAACGCATTTTCTGTACGACCCTTACAAATTGGTCATATTTTTTCACTTGAAAAATCTTACGCACCTCGGGAAAATTGCGACGGTTTAATTGTTGTTGGGTCACCGTCAACCTCCAGTCATACCTAGAGAGTAGTGTTGTCATATGATGTTCTGTTGCTGTATTTTTTTCTTTCCCGCCAAAACATTGCTAATTATTCCATGTTCGACATTCAGTTCCTTTTTCATGTCTGTATTAATTAGTGAACAAAGGTGTTCGAATCAAAATTCCTTATAAATCATGAATATATGCCTTGAACAAGGCTTTTCTATTCCTAATTCTTTTAAATAACTGAATCGACCTATTGAACGCCTGTTTCATTTCCTTCAAATATTGTGTATACATAGCAATTGTGTGTTTTGCATTCATCAATATATTGTTCTATGTTTATTTCAGGCGATTGATAGTACAAACTAACCTTTAGATGGGAAAAACAAGTGTTTTCAGAGATGGCTCCAACTCGCAAGAAATACAGCGAAGAGAACATATTACGTGCTATTGCAGAGGTTAAGAATGGATCCTCAACATACCGAGCAGCGTCAGTAAAATTTGGCATTCCAATTGCAACAATCACTATTTTACGTTCTCGTTACTTCTTGAGATTACTGGCCTCAGTAATCTAAACAATAAACCCATTTCTCCGACCGATTTGTTACTATCCCTTACCGGGCCTTAATCTCCATGATAGAATCGAGGGAGGTGCTACAGAAAATTAGCAACCTTCCACAAGCCTATGGCAATATATACGGACGACCTTAACATTACAAAGTGTATTATACGGGTAAAAGTTCAATAAAAAGTCAATTTAATTACTGATGAATACATTTGTGGAACGCCTTGTTCGTTGTACAGAAGGTCCGTTGTGCAGGGGGGGGGGGGGGGGGGAATCCCCCCTCATGATTCAAGCAACAAAAATTCGAAAATCGATGAGTAGCTGTTAATTCGAGCGCATTCGTCATCAAAGACGAAACTAAACTTACCGCTATAAATCGTAAAATACTCATTCGAGACGGAAAACGCATAGATGAAAACTTGTTTTATTTTGATTCAATTGATTAAGTTCAGGCACCAAAAGGTGGAAAATTGATAACTGACATATTCTTCAGATTTACCGTTTATTTTGATCTAATTAACTATGCCTAGGCATCGAAATTTACAAAATCGATAACTGACATATCCTTCAGATTTACCAACAATTCTTTTATATTAAAAATATATAGCCTATATAAGCATTGATAAACAATTATAAGAGTGCCGGAGTATTTTTAACACATTAATGTGAATTTTCAGGGTAAAGAAATAGATATTTTTCAAGCTCGACTGAAACAATGTAGAAACAAGTGCTGCATGGCGACGTTTCTTTGTCGCATGACGACGTTCAGAACCATGAGTAATGAAAGTGCATCACATAATTCACAATGAAAATTATAATATCCTGAAAAATGACACCTCTCATTACCTAATGTGAAAGCTAAACAAGTTCCACTCATCCCTATAAACGGGACTTTGTACAACCAAATGTTTTCTAACTATCGATTTACAAGAACGAATAAATAACATTCATAACGTTCACGAAACTTCCACTCAACACTCACAACGCTAGGTTCAAACTAACTGAACCATACACATAGAACGTACTGCAGTCGCAGCTGACGATCAACTGAAGGTTTGTACCACAGAACATTTACTGACATAAGTATATCGTCTGTGTTTGTACCACGGTATACATGTGGTTTGTTCTTTGAAGAAAACATTTATGAATGAAAGAAACAAAGAAAGAACAAAAAGCGCATTGAAAAATCGTACTATCTGGAGATTGATGGCGATGCAGATTACTGCCCCATAAAGCCACTGTAGGGCATTAAATTAGTTAAATACTAAGTATATTTATTGAATTCATTTAGATTCTAAATGACTTATAATACTTGTTCAATATTGAATTTAATGTCATCAACGATTTCAATAATTTCGTTACCATTTATAGGTAATGTGATACATTTGAAGACATATTACATGAATGACATTGCGCTCGCCTATGCTTAGTTTTCGAGGTATTTAACTTTGTTATATGAACGTCGTGTGCAAAATTAAATAAGCAGACATGTAAATAAGCTGAAATACTGTATGAAAATAACGAAAGCTGAGGTTAGGCTAGGTAAAGTTAGATTAGTTAAATAAATTAGCCTAGGTAAAAACTTAAATAACTTAACTTAGCCATTCCGACATCGATGGTTTTGTTTTCTCCGCCAAAATGACTGCGCATGTTCCGTTTCCGCCTTACAAAAGAAGAGTTATATCACTGTCTTCATTTGAATGAATAAGAGTATGCGAGATAAACACTTTTAAGCTGGCACTATTATCATTATAATAACGTTTAATGCACTCATATAGGGGCGCAGAACACCCCCTTTACCTACACTTTTCATCGCATGAGCCAAATCGTAACTGCCGGTAATGCTATTCTTACCATCGCCTTATTTATGCTACATCTCGAAAACTAAGCATTTGCGAGCACAATGTCATTCATGTAAAACGTCTTGAAATGCCTTAAATTACCTAAATTTCGTAATGAAATTATGAAAGTCGTTGACAACAATAAATTCAATATGAACATGAACATAATATATATATATAAACATGAGTTAATACATTTCTCCCAAAATAAAATTTATATATTTAAAAATCAAGATACATATAGATTTTATGTGTGTGTGTTTAGGATATCATTAAATTATAGTAATTATCTTGACACCACTTGAAAAGTGCATTTCACTGTCGTGCGGGACACTAGCTTCACAATTATTGAAACACGACTAGAATATAAGTAGCAGGACTAACAATTCCTATTACTGTTTTAAAAATTTGGCTTGACCTCTGCAACTTATGAATCACTTGGAAAAATGTGTGAAAGGACTGTAGAAAGTATTACTTTTTGTACTCCCTACCGTTATTTTTCATTTTATTTTAGAAATCAACTCCATAGCAGTTTTTTGACATCTTGAATAAAGTGGGCTGCATTAATTTAACAAATAGCCGAAATAAGACGGTGCGTGTTTGAATTATATCAAATGAAGTATACCTATGAAGAATTGAATTAGAAACGTTCCATGAGACCTTTGAGAAGTCCTCAGAGAAGTACAATTAAGCAAATTATCTTCCATCTAATTTCTGAGACTTGGGGTTCCCGAGGGGGATGAATAGGGTTTTAAGCTCCTCCCAAGGAGGCACGCTGATGCCTGTACTCGTCAGCGTACCTTGAGAATTTAGCATTCATTTATGAAAATTCGATCGAGCTACTTACCTTAGCGTAACCAATGTTGGATGCACGATTTTGTCGTGCGTTTCACTTTTGCACCTGAGTATACCTCATTCATCCGTTTTCTCCTTCCGTGTCTCTCTTGTAGAGGAGACCACGGTATTGACGTACGCCTATTATTCTAATAAATATAGTATTCTATAGTTTTTTAATTTTGTCTCTTAAATGTTCTCTAAGCCCGTTGAAACGATTTTACAACAGCTCCAGAGGTATAAAACATATGAGTTGTCGTGTCATGGGACGCGAGCGTTTCAGCTCTTACTTTTGGCAACATCGCTGCGACCAGCCCAAGCTCATTCGAAAAGCTAGCTCAGCCTGCTTTTTTGTGAAGTGACCGTGCTGTGATACTGTCCTAAGATAATATTGAGTTGGTTATGTCTTGGTTATAAATGTGTTATTGTCTCAGGACGTCCTAGATTAAGAAATTTTTAAAAGTCAATATGTTTACATGTATCTCATGAGTCAACTTTTTTCGATGTAAACGTTTTTTCTTTTCTTTCTTTTAGAAATTTGCTGCCCGTTTTGATATTTTTATGTGTTCTTAAAATCAGCGATACTGTGCCTTGTGCGATTATTTGAATGTCTGATAATGGTGAACAACCGGTTCCTGGAACGTTTATTGATATTGCTCGGAATTGTTTAACCACCTATAGCAAGCCAAGCTTGCGTTAGCTCCTGGCACTCCTTTCAGCAAGTATGCTGTATTGGAGTACTAGAAATTCAGTATTAATTTCCAGTCTTTATCACCCTGCATCTAGTCTATATCACCATGCAGGGTGGTATAGGAGGCTTTAAATTTTTTAAGCGTCGCCACTGAAAATGCAAGTTTTGTTGCAATAGATTAAAGGTTTGTTTCTTTATAAGATATCTTGATATTCGATTCTAGCTATTTTTTCCTCATTGCTAGTTGCTACGATCCGTTTTATGTATTCGATAAATCATTGGTAGATTTAAGCTTCAATATTTAAATTCAGTAATACTCTTACTGTATAAAAGTTCTTTTATTCACCTTTGTAAGCAAGAAATTAGTACAAAAATAGCTTATAATTTTCCTCGTTTCGTTTCTGTTCTTACAAAACCATTTTTAAATAACTTCAGGTTAATTAAATTATGTAAGCCGCTCTATTTAGTCTCATGGACCAAAAAATGCTCCACACAATCGTTTTTATCGGCCAAGATCTACCAAAAAACTGTATAAAAATGTGAAGCAGATTTGGGAGATAATTCGATTGTGTGGAGCATTTTTTAGTGAACGTTTTAGTCGTTGCCACTAGCGGCCTCTGGCAGTTCTAGGCAGATCTAAGCAGACGTCTTAGCGCGTGCCGCCGACAGCCTCGGCAGAGAGTGTCGTCCCTAAAGCGGACGTAGCACTGCGCTGCGGCGCCACTGACATCTGCCAAAAACGTCAAGAAACTGCCAAAAAATAAATTGCGCTGATTTCAACTAGGTAATAATATCCGAAATGTGTATCAACAAATTCGCAACACCCTGTATATATCTATGAATGTAGTCTGAAATTTTCACACTGCTCTAAATGCTTTATGCAGTACTAAGAATTTGTTAAATATTCTAAAGAATTTCGCCTATTTAATTACCATGACATACTAGTAGCCATGGCTGCTGATTAGTCCTGTATTCTGATTACATATGTATTTAAGCTATGTTACCTCTACGCTGAAGAATTTATAGTAAACGAAGGACAATTTTGTTACCAGCTATACCTAGGAAAAGAGAGTTGAGCGAACACCTTGTCCTCGTCTCAAACCTGTCGGAGCCCCTTAAATGGGAGCACATCTTTCAGGGAGAATGTGAGACGCGGGGACGGAATAAAACATTCGAATACACTGAACAGAAGAATTTCGAAGAAGGCGAGTGTCGGATAGATATTTATGTGAATGAACAGTTTGATTGATCTGATAGAATAATTATAAAAAATTAAACACCTTGACGTATCGTTTGATTAGAATTAAATTTCAGTTAGCATTTGGATAACTTCTCTGTCCAACTGACCAGCTGAAATAGAGCGCTTGTATTTCCGTGTGGCCTTCAGTTCCGATTAAGGCCCGTTTCAGTTTCACGTCCAATTCAATAGATGGCGCTATAGGTTAAAACGCGGAATGGTCAAATAGAACCGGCAACTGGTCAACGCCATGGTCTGGTCAAAATTCGGATCATGAAATGTTCAAGGCAGAGTCCGACCAGGTTGGGTCGAGAAAAGCAAAGCTCGGATCATGAGGTGTTCAAGGCAGAATCCGACCAGGTTGGGTCGAGAAAAGCAAAGCTCGGATCATGAGGTGTTCAAGGCAGAATCCGACCAGGTTGGGTCGAGAAAAGCAAAGTTCGGATCATGGGGTGTTCAAGGCAGAGTCCGACCAGGTTGGGTCGAGAAAGGCCACGTTCAGATCCTGAGGTGATGGTTACCATCGGCTCCGGCTGGTGGAATTTTTTGTAAGTTTTGAGGGTCTTAATCGGAACCGTCCCCTCCTTGTGTAAAGGGCCTTTTACACGATCAGTTATTTCGTCAGTCAACACTGACACTCCAGAGTGTGGTCAAAACACTCGTGTTCACACGTACGTTCGCGTGACTGAAGTGGCGCGTCACTGGCAAGCTTGGCAGTGCTTCACTATGCATAGTCGAGAAAGATTCGTCGTAGTCAAAGCAAGCATACTCATCGGCTTTGCAGTCATAGAGAAGAAAAAACACCATAAATAGATAGTGGGTAAAAGAATGGCTAGCTAAACATTCAGAAAATGGCAGTTATAACCGGATTTGTAGTAAGTTAGGGCTAAATATCCAAATTTCGCTCACTAATTATTTGCCGCATTCCTTCCTTTTCTAAGCATTTGTAAAATTTAGTCACACCAAATCTAACAAATACTACAACTACCACAAATGTAATAATCTACTTCATAATAAATTCAAGTGCAGGGAATATTTTCCGTTCGTTCTATCCAGTTTTGCGTGTACCAGTGTAGGATATAGAAATAACAATTAAAATCTAGCGTACATTCATTAAAACTGTATGATAGAATTCACGCGTAAATCTGGCATCCGCAAGCAAATAATTTAAAATATAATAAGCCTCTCAAACTACTGCGCGATAATATCTAATAATGCATGTGAATGTGACAGTGGTACGGGTAAACTAATAAATGTTTAAATTTATTTCAGGAAACATTTTCATGCTGAAATTAAATGTTAAGGAGAATTCATGGAAAAGTTTTTTATTTTATTTGAAAATGCCGGACAAATTGTTGAAATCGCACTTCGGTTAAATATTTAAAATTTTCATTCTAATAAAAAAATATACCTTTGCAGTATTTCCTGAGTGAATATTAAATAAGATTAGAAATCATTTGTAAATGGCGCTGACACAACAGGACGAATGCATTATGATATGCATGTAATAAAATAAACTATTGTTCGAATCCAGGCGTTATCCTCTGCTAAATAACAGATTTTTGGAAGCAAAGGCTCTAAATTCTTTCCTAAATTATTTTTGAAGCGTATTAATTTTTCCTTCAACCCATTCTCATGTAAACTAATATTGTGTTGATTCATTGCTTCAATAACATATTTGAGCGACTTGCTTCTCATATCTATGTTCTTGTATTCATTCCTTTGTATTTTCCACAAAGCAGGCTGTGCACGAAAATAGTTAATGTATCATTGAGACCAGACTGAGACCATTTGATGCGGGAGAGCGATCGCAGCCATCCTTACTAGACGCCGGGTGGGCGAAAACCGTGGAGGGAGTATATATGGAGGGAGCATAGCCGTCTGTGAAGAGAACCAGTTTTTGAGATTTCTCCTATGTCTGTGGTAACCAATAGCCGTCTCGCGAGTGTGACGTCAGCACGGAAGCCAGTTACCTACTGACTACGCTGGAGTGCGCACACGCTCGCTGAATGCTCTTCCAGCTGTTTAGTTAATCATTCAATCGTTAATGATTAATTTGGGATTCTAAGACCCCGAAAGACAATAAATTGTGTTTCCTAACTTGAAGACACTTAATAATATTAAAATTACTAGCAAAGATACATTAAGAGTTGAAAACTAAAAAGATTACAGGCCCTTGATTATAACAAATTAGAGCGACTTGCACGCACACATCACCCTTTGACTTGTGGTGAGGTACTAATCTTGCTTTGGAAAATGAGGAGGGGTTATAAGGAAGGTGGGTAGAGCCAAATTCAGCCAAGCGTCTGTGGTTGGCTCAGAATTGTGACGTGTCGGGCATTGAGAGTGCCCGAGTGTTTCAACTTTTGCAGCCAAATTGAGCCCGATCGGAGTGCGCTATGCTCCCTCCATATATCCTAGCTCCATGGCGAAAACCACGGTATACATAAGACAGGTAGGAGCATTCAAGTAATTTTTAGAAAGAGCCCTGGGTGTGGTGACGTCACGGGCCCAGAACAAATAGCAACCCATATAAAGAGAGATGCACTATCTGGCAATAATATGTGACAATATCGAGTCAGCTGTACGACAACTTGGACAACAACAACGCGCCCAGTTTCTCGTCGGTATCAGCAAGAATGGCGCCTACAATTAGAACGAAGAAATGTTCTTTTATCAGATGTGAAAATAATATCACCTGATAATAACCTGATATCAAGTACTTCTATTATCCTCATGCAAATTTTATAGAGTGGATAAGAGCAAGTGGAAATGAAATTTTGAGTTCAATCAAGGAATCTAATTTGTGCAAACATTATTTTGTGTGTAGCCGCCATTTTCGGAAAACAGATTACAGAATAATCCTTCCATCGTTCAAAACAAAAAGTACTGCTTAAAAACGGTGTGGTGCCATTGCCTTATAATGACATGAATTTGAGTATTGGAGGTAAGATGTACAATTGTCACGTGTAAATCCTGTACGAATTTATCAGTACGTTTCCAATCCGTGAATTGGCTGATGGTAGTACAATTTTGTTGATGGCTTTCGTGACACGTTGAGATCCTGTGGAAGAATAATTAAAGAGGTAAATTTATTTTGAGAAGAGTAATTAAAAGTAATGGTTTCAAATATTTTTGGTAAATTTACATGAATGGTGCGAATTGGAGTGGATGTTTTTTGATCATAATTTTACAATTGTTACTAGCTGGATGGCTAATTAGGGATTATTATATAAATTTTAAGTAGGGGTATGAATAATTTCTACAGATGGTAGAACTAGAACCGGCGACTGGTCAACGCCATGGTCTGGTCAAAATTCGGATCATGAGATGTTCAAGGCAGAGTCCGACCAGGTTGGGTCGAGAAAAGCAATTATAATTAAATTATAGAATTCTTTTCAAGGTGCTCCAACAAAATTATTATTAATAAATGTGTTCTATTGAACTTAAAAACATTTCAAACATCAATTAAATGTGTACTTCTGCTGAAATAAAATTCTCTATTTTTTTGGTTCTATTTTAGTGTTGTTGCCCATATACAATTATGTTTAACAATATGTATCTTTTGTAAATTTACCCTTGTACAATACAATTTTGATGACAACATTTTGACATCAATATTGGTTTTGGTGCTATGGAAATCACGGCCATACCCACAACATAACTGCAGTTTATTTTATGGTCAATATTGAGTTTATTTTTGTCTACAATTTTAATAATTTTGTTTCCATAGATAGGTAATATGGTAGATTTTAAGACGTTTTAAATGAATGATGTTGTGCTTGCAAATACTTAGTTTTTGAGTTATTTATCTTTGAAATTATAGGAACGGTGCTATGAAATGGGTTTTCTCTGCAAAAGCAAAGTGTTTTTCAACAATGTTGCATCTACGCAGAGCACGAGAAAAGATAATTGATTTCACAATATATGGCATATGGCATTATTAGTTATTAGCTGACCCCACAAAGCCTGCAGAGTCTGAACCCTCTTCTAGGATCTTTTAGTTAATAATGCAATAAGGGTTATCACCCAGAAATATTAACGGGACTGGGGTAGTGAATACTGAAATTGATATGCAGTTGACATCATTTTCAATATGACGGCCACCGTAGAACATTAGCAGAATTATAGAAGTCAATACCGTATATTTAAGTATTCACTATTCCAGTCCCACTAATATTTTGGGGTGATAGCCTTTACTGTGTTATTAACATTAACTAAGACATCCTAGAAGTGGGTTCAGGATCCGCCAGTGTTTGCTAATAATAAATTACGTCATATATTGCAAAAACAATAACTTTTCCTGCGCTCCGCACACTTGCGGCATTGTTCGAACACCCTCTCCTTTTGCACGGGAAACCCATTTCATGAGCGCAGTTCCTATACCTTCAAAGTTAAAGTACTCAAAAACCAAGCATTTACAAGCACAATGTCATTCATTTAAAACTTCTTATAATCTACCATATTACATATCTATGGCAACGAAATTATTAAAATTATTGACAACATTAAGCTCAATATTGACCAAATGGATAGTTAGTTAGAAAAAAATCCGCAATGCTAAACAAATTAAAAGCTATTAAAAGAATTTTTAGAATCATTCCATGTAATTGCAGTTCCTGCTTTCATTTTCAAATAAAATTAAATGTTGTACCTTAGAGGCTGTTGGTAGTATGACTTGAAATAAGAATTATAGCTGAAAGACACTCTGAGGATATACTTTTTAGAATTTGTTCATAATGCAGTTCATGTTATATGATTGAAGGGTTCTATTGCATCATATGTTGAATTATAATTATTGTCTGCTAAATTATAATGATTTCATCTGTGGGGTACCTTCTATTCTATCCATCATTGACTGAACAACAGTACACTTGGGTTATTGAATGTTTGGAGACTATTGGGGCGAAGTTTTTTACTTGCATTGTTTGCAACCTTGATGACTTATCATTTTTCAACAAAAGTTCCGGTCAATGTGGAGTTTAATGCGCTCACAGATATTAAAAATTCTGTTCCCATGAATCACTAAAGGACTACATTTAAAAATGTTTTACATGAATGACATTCTGTGCTGATGCTTTATTTTTTGAGATATATCATTAATTACGTTCAGGTAGAAATAACATCATATAGTCGCTTGTGTGAAGAAATACTGCTCTCATTAAATGTCTTAGGGAATTATTAAGAAATACTCTCGTAAAATATGTTTTTGTGGGAAACATGCTCGTAAAATGTTTTTGGGAAAATACTTCACTTTAGGAAATTCTAGCAACCAAAGTTTATCCGTGTGTGTAAGGTCAATTCTTCACTGTTCTGTCGAAAACAAGCAGCGATTGTTTGAGCGACATCGCAAGTGCTAGCTCGACATAAGAAAAGCTGAGTGGGAGTAGAGGTGTGTATCATATTTCACGGCCTCAAGAGCCAACATTTATCAATGCCAACCTTGCGGCCAGCACACTACCAGAACTGCGAGCGCAGGCATCGTGAGCGACTCACACACACCAGAAAAGCACAAAAAACACGACGCACATCGACACACACACACAGGCACACACACAACACAAAGCGCCCAACACAGATGCGTTGCGTGGGAACGTCCGAACGAGGCAGCGTCAAAGGGGAGCACATCCCGTCAGCAAATCAGCGCTCTGGAAGGGATCAGGCGTGTAGGTGTGGCAGAACGCGGACCAATGACAGTGCAGAACACCCGAAACAAGTAAGGCTCAACCAATTGTGAGTGAAACACGTGAGCTTTGCAAAGGAACAGTCGGGTATGTTCTCGAAGGAAACAAGCGGAAGACTTATAAGGAGCTGAGAAGAGAAATTAAGGGGGATTTTAACTTGGTTACACGACGAGAGACGGTCTTTTTGGTGCACGTTTTCGGGGATCCGGCTGCCGCCGAGATCCCCTTGGATCTGCTACTCAAAAAAAAAACATCGCGAAAGTGCCCCTATACAGTGCTCCTTCGAATCTCCAAAGTTGGCAACGGACCCAGCAGACACTGAAGTACCACCGACATCAAATTCCGCTTGATACGCAACAACGTCGAGGACCACCGATACAAAAAAATTGTGTCAATCGTTCTCCTGTGAGAATATAAAAGTCAGTTCTACGTCGTCTTCAAGACAGCATGAACTCCAGCCTGCATTTTATTTTGAACTCGCACAGCTGCCAATCTTCAACAACGTCAAATGTCGCAAATTCTACAGTGGTTGAGCTGTTCGGGCAATGAAGCCATGAGCGCAACGAACGAGCGCTCTAGGCGCAGCGTCTTCGATGTTTCAGCAACCGGCCGATGCCGGCGATTGGAGCGGCCACAGCGAAGAAACATTACGAGCGCCCTTCAAGAGTTGAACAGGGCCCTAAACTAGGTGACCCCTGCAACGCATCCCAGAGGAATTGAAAATTTGTGGCATCGAGTATTTTGAAACAGTGCTTTAAAGTGTATTAGTGGAAGTCAAAGTGGTACGCTGCAGTAAAAAGGACGCGCTGTGTAATGAATTTGTGTCTTATGTTTATGCGACAGAATGCGAAGCATTGATGTATTTTTGGACGCCTTGTGAGTCCAGGAAAACGGTATGTTTGTCATCATTGTTCTGTAATTTGTGTTGCGTAGGGGTTTTTATAACTTTGTGCATTGTTTCGTGAATCGTTGTCAGCTCTTGCGTATTGGTAACTTGAATTCTCGGTAAACATCACATTTATATCCTGTCGTGTTTAAAGTTTTATGGCGGCAGGAATGTGCGTACCTTTCATTAACGCAGTTGTGCTCTCTCATGTCAATTCTGTCTAAATGCCTTGTGCACATACCCACGTGTTCATCTCAAAAATAAAAGTGTTTTAATCTTTCAAAGTTTGTTATTCTCCCCATGCTTGTCGATTCGGTATTCGCGGAGTACACACCAATTAAACACTGTTAATTTCCTACCTCTCTGTCCAACTCTCAGACTGTGTATTTCATATCTTTATTTTTCTTTCTTTTGCTTTCGGGGGTTTCAATTCCTCCTGCGTTACGTGCTCTGACCGAGCTACGTTCCGTAACAGTTGCTTAGCTGCCGGATTGTTGGGTCACGCCCACTTTTTTTGTGGGAAAATAACAGCCTCAGTTTGGGTAAGTTAAGGTAAGCTATTTTAGGTTAGTTTACCTAACTTAACCTTACCCATTGTTACGTCAATACCGTATTAGAGCATATTTACGTGTCCGTTCCTTCACTTTTGAATACGACATTCCTATAACTTCAAAGTTCAATAATTTGAAAATTACGCATCAGCGAGCAGAATGTCATTCCTGTAAAAAAATTTTAAATGTGTTCCTTTAGTGATTCTTGGGAATAGAATTTTAATTTCTGTGAGCGCATTAAACTCCTTATTGACCATAGTTCTCACAGAAAAAAATTTATTTTGTGCCCCAAGGCTCATTTAGTATTGAAACATTCAAATGAATTAAAATCTGTTATGTTATTCTGATTTACTTTGTCAATAATTTGAAAATAAAATTTTCTTTTGTGGACGTGAAGGTAGAGTCACAAGTAGCTCATGTCAACTGAAGTTAAGCGTGCTATGTAAATCAATTTTGCTGCTGTGGGATAACTGTACTCCATTTTTATTTAACAACAAACACTTTGAAAAGATATTGGAAATATAATTTTATATATTTTATTTGATAATTATAATTATTTTTAGATATTTTTGAATTACTCTGGTTTCTCAAGGATGTTCAAGTTATATCTCATAGCAATATTAATTGACTGTAGCCAAAAACAAATATCCTGAAATTTTCATTTATAGCAGGAAATGAAAAATTAAAATGTCTAAAATATTTGATGCTATGTAACAATTTTTCCGTTTAATTTTACTGCATTTGGTGATGAAATGTCTTATATATAGATTCAGGCATTGGGTGTATCAGTGAAGTGAGCCATGCTAAAATACTGTTCATGTTTTTATAACTTATTTTCATTTCACAGGAAGATGTTGAAGAGTTCATGAGCAAAAAATCTGGTGGTGCAGAAGAAGTGATCAGGCGCCTTGATGAGAAGATCAGCAAGTATTACTTCATGGAGTCGCACCTCACTGCCACTTGCTTGAGGTGGGTCTATTATTCTATTATAAAGATGTGGCACAAGAAGTACATTTGTGTAGAGTATAATTATTTTATGCTAACTATGTCAGCATTAGTTGAAGTAGTACCCTCTCACTTGACTAAAACAAAAAAGAGCTCTTATGCCCAATGTAAAATTTTCTCTTGCTTATTGGTAAGGACACAAGTGTTTTGTATCAAAGTTCATTATTAGTATTTATAGCTCATTAGGCAAGACTGAGGATGGCATTTGTAAAAAGTGCTACTCTAATCTTCTCAATGCAATGCATCTAATTTCATCAGTGTAATTAAGATGTCTTAATGTTTTTGATGTAAGCCAACTTGCCAAAGTAATATTTTTCCCTTCTCCAGCATGCATTGAATGTAGGTGGGATATATTTTTAATTGCCATTCATAAAGTTTAAAGCTTTCCTCTTTATTATAATCTCTTTTCTTCATAGAGTATAATCAATGTGCATTATTTTAATTTTTCTAACACTATTTGTCAAAAAATGCTTAGAATTTATGTTCCATGATGTGAATAATTGTGACATATTTGCAGAAATTTTCACTCATCCATTATTTATTGGTGCAGGCTGCAGCACCAGGTGCCAGACATCAAAAGCTGCCTGCAGATCATAAAAGAAATGAAGGCTCGACCAGACATCACGGAGGATCTGGAAACTCAATTCCTGCTCTCCGACCAAGTCTATGTTAAAGGTACCATTCCTCCTTCCAACAAAGTCTGCTTATGGCTTGGGGTTAGTGAAACTGGACTAAGTTCAAATGCTGTAGGAAATTATGAGAAGTTAAGAAAATGTGAAAGATTTTAATCATATTGTTTTCTTCAATAACATTATGTTTGGGTAGGGAGAAATTTCTTTTCATTTGCATTTGAGTTTGAAATAAGAGCAAAGCAGAAAATTCTGATTATGTATTTATATTTTTCTTTTTAATTTTAGATTATTTTTGTTAAACTTATTTCCTTAAGGTGGGTGTAATATCTGTCATTTTTATGCAGAAGCTTTGTACTTTGTAGTATGCTGCTCATGTGTTTGCTTCATTGCTACGGCCTTTACACTTAATTTCTTGAAGTAGCATATGCCTTAATTTTAGGTGTATCTGTGCCATAGTTAGATCAATATAACCAGTGCGCCCTCTCATGGAAGTGCAACTTTTGCATCTATAGGAATTAGTACTGTGATTGCTTACTTCATTTCATCAGTTCAGTCCTTGAAAGTAAATTTCTTCATGTCTTCCAATTCCATTGATAAATCGAAATCTACCAACATAGACATTGATTTTCTGAATTTTTTCAATGCTTGAGTTTAAACTGCTACTGCGAAATTCCTCTGCTTTGATGTTTTTTTACTGATGTATTTTTAGATTTATTGTAAAAAACTTATTAATTGAACTTGAACTATGGTTTTAACCTGAATAATACAGTGATGACTCGTGTGTGCAGGCGAATGTGATGCTAGAGTATGACCTGGAGGCAGCAGAGGTGCTGCTCAACATGAACCTCAGCAATGCGAACACAAAGCTCACCCTGGTCTTTTCGGACCTTGATTTTCTTAGGTGAGTTTTAGTAGATTTTCACGTGGGTACATAACTGTATTTGCGCAGTTCTATAGAATATTTAGAAAAAATATATGTATATACGTTATGTTCTAAAATACTCTTTTGTCATGGTTTTTCTGTTAAACAAAGAATACTGTGAAAATTTGGTGAAAACTCCCGTTACTGGCACAATTAGTAATACGACTGTTTTCCTGTGTTTTCACGACGTGCTTATCTGGACATGTGTTTTTGGCCATACCTAATCTTATATTTCATCATTTGAGAGCTACAGACTCCATTCAGCGGCTACTGAGAATTTACATTCAAGTAGGAGATTAGGTACGGCCAAAAACATTTGTTTTTGGCCGTACCTAATCTCCTACTTGAATGTAAATTCTCAGTAGCCGCTGAATGGAGTCTGTAGCTCTCTAATGATGCAATAAAATTAGTGGCTGGAGATCAATTATTTCAGATACCGTAACCCTACTAAGATGTATGCTCCCCCAACAAATAACTAAGATCTCAATCAAGACAAAGATCATCTGGAAAGTTGAGAAAATTTATCCCTCTTCAGAGAACCATTTCAAGAAAGTTTCGTACCGAGATTTTTTGCTCGTGTATTTTCGAGTGTTGAATTGATCGTTTTCTTCATTCAAACTTAGCTCTGGGTGTAGCTTCTGTTCTCAAGCTTGTAGAAAAATTCCAATTGTGGAACTGAACTGTCTTTCCCTGCCTCAGAAATGTGAGGTTCCGAGATGAGAGGTGGGCTTTCTTTGTATTGAAATAAATTTTTTTTTCTTGTATCAGATCATCGTTTTCTGTTTACTGCTGTCCTATTTTGAGTTATGTATTATTTCTTACCTCCCAGTTTCTAAGCGCTAGAGACCTTGTGTGGGAACGTACGCTAATTGCCGTGCAACTTCATACTACATGGCTCCTTCATCCTTCCTCTCTTAGAAACATTTTGTTGTGATTAGAGAAGCTTAAACGGTGCTACTCTAGCGTGAGGTATATTGCCCTATATTGCCTACCCAGGTACAGTTTGAGATGTACAAATTGTTTTTAGCTAAATCAAATGTATGACAATTGGTAATATCCATCAGTAACCTAACCTGACCTCACACTATAGTATTAGCTAGAGGTAGACTTCACGCTATAGCACTAGCTACAGTTAGATCTCATGCTGTAGTGTGGTAGGCCTCACGCTATAGCAACGCTCCATTAAACTAACTTAAAACCGATCAGTTTTGCCCCTTCAGAACGCAGTGCACCACCACCGAGGTGACTATAGCCCGCGTGTACAACTGGGACGTGAGGCGCCGCAGAGCCGAGGCTGGCAAGACGGCTCAGCACTGAAAAACTAACCCCAAAATAGCCTTAAATAGTAAGCTTCTCTTTCACTGCCTCCTGCCTAGGGCTATGTTTTTGGCATACACGAGAATGTAACCCTGATCCAGCTTCAGTTGTTTCTTGTCGCCCGTCATTGGGGCTCATGGACGACTAATTTACTGTGGCGGTTGCAATGAGTGAGTCTTTTCTTTTGTAATGCCACGTTTCGGACACAATTGTGTCAAGATGGATAGATTGCAAGTTTGATTTAAATTTTTAGGTTAGCTATGCTTGACCTCAAGAATTATAGAACTGTGAGAAATTGCGTTGAGATTTCCACCTTTAGTATCGGTTGTACCCAGCGTTCGTTTTCCTTGAACAGTTGAATGGAACGACTTCAATGCTAGCCTAGCGTAGTACATATTTGAAGGAGATGTTTCACGGCATTCCTCGTTCCTCAAGGGACGAATGTTTAGGCAAGGCTTCATTAAATTGCGCGAGAAGATTGGTTGAGGATGTAAATGCTCGCGGTGGCACAGTGGTTAAGGGATCGGACATGTATGTTGGAGACGAGGGTTCGTATCCCGGCGCTGGCGCTGCGATTTTCCCTGTTGGGTATAAGGGAAAGCTCAAGCACAATACCCCACCCGACCCAGGTGTCGGAAATGGGTACTGGCTTTGCGGGGGAACCGTCATGGTGTCCTATATATAGTGTTAGTTATAAGACATTTGAAAAACCAATGCTTAAGATCATTTGTATCAGGCTTGATTGGATATAAAGCATCGCAAAGATGCCGATGTTTTTTTCTAAATTTTACCTCGAAAGTAATTGTAATGTCCGAGAACCACATACTCCTTGTTGAGTTAATTCTAACTTCAGATATTTGAGCATCAAGATCATCATTGTCACAGAACATGAGGGCAGTAAAACATTAGGTACGTTTTGTCTTCATCTAATGTCCTGTATCAGGATGGAGCTTCATTATTTCGCATTGAAAACTTATTTATTTGCTCATAAGAAACCAAAACACGCCCTTGGCTTCGATTCTGAAGTTTCTGACGCGTAAATTATTGAATTGTGAATACTGATGTGAATTTACTGAAAGAGAGTGGCGTAGCATTAAATTCTTTTATATTTAGTGATCATAATGTGTATTTTGCATTTCAAGCGTCTGATTACAGCTGAAGTCTTATAATTTGTTATTTCCAACAGGAAAGGAAATGAGATTTGTAATTTCTAAGCGGTGACAGAAGGAAACATAAGTGTGGCTAGCCTGTTATCTGATGGGGGACCTATTCATAAAATACTGTAATTTGTTAATGAAGTGAATGTATTCGGGAATATATGATGTTAAATCTGAGTGGACCCACCCAGTTCAAGGGTGGCGAGGTTGTGTTTTAATGTTTTTATAACGGTTTGTCCTAAGTCCTAGAGGCTTGTAGCAGTTGGTATGCTCTGCGGCACAGTTTAGATCCAAAATGGTTGAGCGTACTGAACTCCTATACTCAGCGCTGAGTTGAGAAAGGGTTCCAGCGCGGGTAAGACGCTTAGCAAAAGTGAGGGTGGGAGCTGGAACCCCAACTTTGGAGTCCTAGCTTCAATCCTTCCACATTTATTGTTCCCTTGCATCCATGTACCCTGGTTCTTCTTTTAAAAATTACGAGTTTCAGCTATATTGGCTCCATTCTTTGTTCATATGGTGATTGAATCCTTATGATGACGGGTAAAAAGAAACAAATGTTGTGATAAGTGTTAGAATGTCCATGACGGCTTCTTTTTGGGTCTCTCATGCTAAACGGTAGTTATCGACATTTATGTAATGCTATATCGCTGTGTAACGAACGGGGGTGAAGTTCTGGAGAATTGCTGTGGCCTGACAAAAGGAGGGCATACTTTGTGTTATGCCAGCTATTGTTGAAGTCCGACATGAGTTTTATTTTTTTTGGTGAAAAGTGTATTGTATTGAGTTGTATCGCACTTGACTGATTAAGATGGAATATGGGAGCAATAAAGTGGTAATTGATGTAATCATATAAATAGCGGAGAAAGATGAAAGACACTTATGATCTCAGCGTAAACCTTACAACAACACAGCAACTTCGGAAGAATTGCCAAAGCGACAACTAAATAGTCTATGGCCGAAGTTGTCGTTTACTGAGTTTATTATTATTATTATTATTATTATTGTTATTCATTTATATTATAATTAACCGGAGCAAGTCACTTATTATAGGATGTGTGCTGTATATGTCTGTACGTATATGTATATTTAATAATTAAAGGACGTAGTGTTCAATATTTAATTGCTACAATAATGTATTCATCGAATAAATATGGATGTTAGGCTACTTTTGCCATGTAATAAAACTAGACCAGATGCATGTTTTACTGTATTGAGGGATTTTCACTAGGTAAAGTGTAGCTGCTGGAATGACTTCAGCAATACTGCCAATGTTCCTGTAGTTACTCGAAGCAGCTACACTGTTAGTTCAACGATGCTCGTTGTTCAAATTTTCAATTACTTAGACGTCGATCATGGATACAGAGCAATTCAAAAATTAACTAATCTTGATAACACATTCTTTATAACGCAATGTGACGTAGCGGTGATTATTCAAAAATCGTCAGTACAAATAGGTGGGTATGAGTAAGAGAGCACAGCAGATTACGAAAAATGTGCAAGAGAATGATTTATACGGAAGATTTGTACTTCCGGAGCCTATTAACAATTTGAGATTATACGAGGCCTGTAATATATATATAGCCTAAAATAAATTTGCATTAAAGATGATGGACATCGTAAAATAACTAATCCTGCTTTCTATGTATATCGTTCAACAATTGTTCTACAAGAATTGAAGACTCTTGAAGCGGAAAGCATTGTTTGCCAGAGTAATTTCATCCTATGGTTTATTGACATTGACAAACGATGAACTCAGTGTTTCTTTCTGAAATATACAGTAACATTATGAGGACTTTCATTTGATGTATCCTTTAACGCTCGAAAAGAAACTTTTAAATTTGAGAACTACAAGCGGAGCTTTGTATCGATGAATATGAAGGTTTTACTAGTATGCACACAAATTTTAATTATTACGTGGCTATTAAGCATTGCATACGAGATTATCAAAGTTTTTCAGTATCATGGTTTCCAGACAATTTACATTTTTTTCAATACGTATGTGCGGAAACCCGGCAGTTCCTGCCATAGTGCAATCATACGTACGGCAGCCAGTGCATCGCTGCCGCGAGTGTGGTGTGGGTCACGTGGTATGGGTGTGGCAACGTCATTAGGTCAAACATCTCCTATTGGCTGGCTTGTCTAACGGTGGCGAGCAGCTGTCCCCTTTGAAGTGGACCTACCTGTCTTGTGTATATCGTGGCGAAAACTGACACGCAAATAGAAGCAAAGCAGCAGTCAAACCCGACAGTGGCGAGTGCCGAGTAGAGAGCAAAAGAGAGCACGCATGCCCAAATATGGTGTTGCGGAACCGTGAGTGTCAGTGTTGACTGACGAAAAAACTGATCGTGTGAAAGCCCCTTAAGTAAATTTGTGAACGCGTGACCCTGAGTTTGGACAAGATTTATTTTCTTCAATTTAAGGTTAACACATTTTAAGCCATGGAGACGCTCGTATTGTTATACATTATAATATTCAGTACATTTTGAGGTAGAATGCTCTCATTTTCTTTACAACCCAAAAATAGAATTTTAGGTTCTCAGTCCATTGGGAACGGAATGAACGTTTTGTTCTCAACATTGTCGTATGGGTGAAATTCCTAGAAATCGATCATTAAAGACGTCAATATATGTAACCTAAAATGTTTCAATCGTAGCAGACATGACTTTTGTTAAAAACCAACACCTTCATGAGAAAAACATATACAAAAAGTTGATTAATAGTAAAGGAGAGTGAATACACTGAATTCCGCAATGGGAAAAATTGCTTAAATTTATTAGGATAAATGTCGGCACGACATTTGGACGAACCGGACAAACCGCTAAAGATAAATGCAACAAAAACTATAAACTCTTCAGAGCCGGACTTCAGGTTGATAGGCGGGCTAAGACTTGCGTTCTGCGACTGTGCCGTCCTAGGAAGCATGCCGTGCTCTCTACAAGTACTCGTGAGCTTCAGGAGGCCGGGAAGAGCAGTCAGGGGAGTGGACGGTGAGTGGTGCAGTCAGCAGCAAGGAAGGCGCCTCAGCCTCTCACCCTCTGTCCGCTCGGTCCTCGAAAGAGGGAAGGAGAGCGCAGTGAAGCAGACGAAAACCCACCGGCGCCCCTGGATTGGTTGCAGGCGGGTTCCGCACGGTGTTGGAGACGAAGGCTGAGTAGGCTTAAGTTTGTATAAGTAATAAAGTTGATGGATGATGTTTGCTGAGTGGAGGCTGGAGGCGATCTGATTTGGCTTCCAGAAAATTTACGAGGTAAGTGCGGCTTGGCTCGAATGGCTCGAAATTCATGAGGTTGTAGACAGAGAAGTAAACCAAAGTTCAAGAACCAAAGACAAGCCTAGAGCTGGGTTATAGAAATTTTTACACGTTAAGTTATTGAATTGATAAATTATCTGGGACTGAATTTCATTAGGGTTTATTATTAATTAATTATAGTCCTAAAATTAAGTTCATGAACAAGAAAAACTTAAAGTTAATAAACGTGAAACGGATACAGGAAATCCTGTAAATTTATTGTACAAAACTTCATTCGGTTGAATGATATTTTTTCTTTTATTTAGAATCGAGGAGTTTTTTGAGTGACATAATTATAGAAATTTCATGGATTTATGGCTTTTTCTGGCCCAGCAATATCCATCAGAAAATTTTCTTACCTCTAACAGCAAACCAGCAAATTACGAGGAGGGCTCAGAGTTGCATAGATCTAAGTTTGACTTACTTTTTCTAAGATTGATTATGTGACTCTCTAGATTATTCGTTCTTGAAGTTTTGTTAAGGACACCGTACACGTTTTTTGCCAAATGTTTAAAAAAATTGATTTACTTCAAGTTGAAGCTATACATGTGGTGAACATTCATAATAAATTTTACAGGCGTGACCGCATTAGAACTCTCACTATGGGATGTGGACTGGTGGTGATGGGGAAGCTATTTTAGTTGTAAAAAATTTTTTGAACAAAACTTTTTTCACGTGCTGAATAACAAATCATTGAAAACTTTTAAATTATAAACACAAAACATGAACAAAATTTTATTTACAAACAAACAAACTTTTTGTAGTGATGATGCTTAGGGGTAGGAATAGGGTAGGAATAGGATATAGGGGAAAAATAAAAAATAAATAGGGCCACAGCCCCGAGGTAGGAATTTGAGTTTCTCGAATTAGGTAAAAAACTGGAGACGTCAAAGTGAAAATAATCAAGATTTTTGGAAATTTTCCAAAATTGGCCTTTTCATTCAAAAAATCTCCAAAACCAAAACGAGTTTCAAAGATTCCTACCTCGGGGCTGTGGCCGGTCAATATTGAGTTGAATGTTGTCAATTTCATAATTTCGTAGGTATAGATAGGTAATATAGTCGATTTTAAGACGTTTTACATGAATGACATTCTGCCCGGTGATGCGTTATTTTTGAATTATTCAACTTTGAAGCTGGCTTGTGCGCGCCATGGAAGCGCGCGCGGCTAGCTTATTTTAATTAATAACGTAAGCTAAACCCCTATTACAAACGTAAAGAGGTTGGGTAGTGAGGGGTAGCCACAGTTCTTTTAGTGAAAATTATAAATAAAAGTTTCTAGTTCGTGACGTTTGTACACAACGACTCCAAGGTGGCTCCCGCCAACCTCTTTACGTTTGTAATAGGGGGTTAGCTTCCGTTTCTATCGCAAAAACACTGACTGCTTTTCCGCAAAAAAGGCCATTCAGGAGCGCCGTTCGTATAACTTCAAACTTAAATAACTCGAAAACTAAGCATTTCCGGGCACATTGTCATTCATGTAAAACTTCTTAAAATTGACTATATTACCTATCTATACCCACGAAATTATGAAATTCGTTGACAACATTCAACTCAATATTGACCCTGTGGCCAGAGTGTTTGTCTTTCAAATGACACTTGTTTCATGTATATAGGACAAAATTTGTAGTAGGGGTAAGGTTTGCCGTGCCCCTCCATTATATTCCGTTTACTTCGCCGTAACTCATTTCCTATGATGCAAATCAAAAAGTTTTTATAGGATGACCCCTATTTTTTCATACGTTTTATCAGTCTGTCATCAGAGTCGATAACCATTGCTTATTAAATAAAGAAAAAAGTGAAAAGGCGTACGCTCCTCTTAATGTAATAGAGTTTTGAAGATATAAGTTATTTGATCGTTAGATTCCGGTTAAATGAACCAAAAACGTTATGTCTCTTATAATTTTGAAAAACTAAGACAACAAACGTTAGTACCGCACACACAAGTTAATAAACGAATACCCTATCATCTGATGGTAAATTCGTTGTTTACTTCTCAACATTCAAAAATTGGGAAAAAGTTTTTTTATAATTGTTACGGCTTACTAATGACATCTGTAGAACCATCAATAAAGAGATTTAAATGGTAAAATGTTGAGAAGTTACCGAATGTTGGTAGTAATCACTACAATGATTATTTGTTACCAAAATCTCTGTATTTTGAAGGAATTAATCTTAAGCGCTCAAACCAAAATTTCTTTGTTTAATGTTCATTAGAAAGCTAAGGGAAGAAGCGTAGTGACGCAGCGCACATAAATTAGAAATAAGTATAAACCAAGGAAGTCAAATTGACGGAAAATATTGGATTTCACATAGGTTTTACTGAGTTGCCCAAGAACTCGATTTGACGGTGTTGTACTCGATATCAACTATGTTGTCCTGCTTAGTTTTAACTCTTCCGTTCAACAAAAAAAACGATAATCCATCAGTGATGTTGCCGCTCGTACAGCGAACAGAGCTATATAATGATCTTAGTGCCTTTTTCCAATGGTCTTACGCTGCGCACTAACGTGGTACCAACGCTCTTTTTCGGGTTAACGATCACAATGTCACAAAAAACTCTGGCCACAAAATTTATTTACTTTTTGACGAGTGGTGGTAGTAAGTGTGAATGTACGAGTGGTTGTGCAGTAAGTAACGGTAAATTCAAAAAGCATGACCACGTAACACCTCTCCTGAATAAACTTGGCTGGGCTCCGATTCGGGAAAGGTTTCTGGCGCACAAAGCCCAATACGTTTTCTCCTCTTTATATCTTCCTCATAGCAGTGCTGAAATAGTGGAATTCCACTCCCCTACCGTCACGAACCAAAAGCCGAACAGGAGACGTGATGTCTCAATCAAATACCGTTCATCTAGCATCGGGCAGAAAGCTATGTCAGTATCAGGCGCCTTACTGTGGAACAGACTCCCCCAGAGCTTCAAAACCCCTCAAACACTGAGAGAATTCAAAACTAAAATGGCTCTCTACCTTGCGTCAACACAATAAGTGTGAACTGCAGTACGTGCTGGAAGAGTGCGTATATGCAGTACGTGTGTGCGTATATGCGTATGGATATAGGTGTACGTATGTGCGTGTCTGTATGTTTAGAACATATTCCCCTTTAAAATGCTCATGTTGATCCTGTTGTGACGCAGTGTCGTCCTGTACACTCTTCCAGTATGCTTCGGCCACACCATTTGAGGTTGTTTTGACTTTCTCGTTTTGCCCCAGCAATCTTGATAATGTTACGGTTGGCATTGTACATCGGTCCCTCTCATCTATTTTGAATCCGGTGAATTTTTCTGTGCCAAAGCTTGTAGTATACGAAATTTAAATTTTACCGTTATTGTAAAATCCTTCATTTCATCCATACCAGGTATTTTAGCTTACTAGTTGATGCAAAACAATGTAAAACTGCCTCTAGCATCAACCTAGCAGTCAAAGATGCAAATTAATTTTGGATCTACCCGTTGTACTTTCAACCTTTAATCCTTCATTTCACTAGTTCCAACGTTCGTAAGCTCAAATTTCAATATGGAAGTGCACCAACTGGAGTGTTCCTAACAACGCATCACATGTGCAATATTTTCTTGACCCCTTGAAATAAAATCCAGTGTTAAAATCAGACCAACCCAACGGAGAGAATGCATTTATCTACGTACTTTTCTCCCAATTATTTGTTCCAAAACTTAACCGATAGAAATATTACGATCATCATGTATTTGATATCAACACAATGGAAGGAATGCATTTTCTTTGTACTTTTTTCCCAATCATTTGTTTCAAATCAATCAATATAAATATTAAGATCCTCATGTATTCGATCATAAGTCATGGTCTTAACTTTAAGATACTCGTAAGTACTTTTCGCTCATATTGAAGCTTTTTGAACATGCGACGTAGTTCATTAGCAATTTTTCACTTTCCTGCGCTCGTGTGTACATTGGTGTTCCAGCTATGTAGCAAATATTACGGACTCGTGATCCAATAACGCGCACCCTAACAAGATTATTTTCAGCTATGTGTTACAGGGATTTTGTGTTCTTAGTGACTCACTATCATCTTGCATTTCCAAACCCAAATTAATTACCGCAAAGAGAGAGAGGATGTTAAATGTGAGGGTATTTTAGTACATACTTTCTCTACTTCGGTCTCATTGAAACATTTAAAAAAAGCCTCGGATCTGACGAATGTCATAACTTTAAAGATCATCATTTAAATCTTCTTATTCTGGTCTCTAATTGCTGTCGTAAGCTTTGTGTGGTAAACTCTTCTTACCTTTTATTCTTGTGAATACACTACGACAACACTAATTTTAGAAAGTTAACTTTTGTACGGTTCCACCTATGTTGAAAATATTACGGCTAGCGATGTAAAACAATACTTTTCATGTCTTTTAACCCCGATGTACTCTTTGTGCCAGTACTATTAGTGCAAGTAAGAAATATAACCATTTTGTGTTTTGTGATAACAAATATTATCGTTGGGACACCTTACATAGGGATGAAAGATCGGATGTGGGCTTTCACCGGATGTAAGATGTAAACAAATGTGAAGCGTGACCAAGTGTAGAGGCATGACCGGATGCGGGGCATCACCGGAAGAGGGAGTGAAGTGTTGTCGGATGGGCGAAAGGAATTTTTGGATTTTGGAGTTGATAATTTGTTTTAAAAAAATAGGCTCCATTTCCATTACCACAGATGAAGTACTAGTAATTGTGGAAAGCAACCTCATTCCCCTGCATGGAACCAACAGTTGTGATGCTCATTTTATTCGACAGGAATGAGTAAGATCAATATTAGAACACAGAAACTGAAACTTAGTGCCACCCTACAAATGCAAAGGATCCTCTTATACATATTATTGTTTATTTTTTATTAACTTGTGCTTCTCCCTAAATCCTGTGTCGACAACTATCATGTGTATTACGATAACCATGTATGAATAGCAATTAAGGATCTAAATCATATGTTCCAACACTTAACATGGGTGTTACGATAACCATGTATAAATAGCAATTAAGGGTTTCTATGTTAAGGTATTTGAATGCATTTTTCGCTTTCATTTTCAAAACTTGTGCGTGCTAATGAAAGTGTTTTTCAAATGAGCGTCGCGAGGATTGTGCTCTCTTAGTTCAAAATCAGATTAGGCAAGGAAAGGAACTCAATTTTGTTGTACTTTTCTATCAATCATTTTGTTACAACATTCTACACGGGAATTACGATACCAATGTGTTATAATCATTGAAAGATGTTAATGTTAAGGTGTTTTAAAAACCAATGTATCGACATTTCATGTTTGTTCTTTATTGGAAATAAAATGTTTTTCTTTTCTTTCTTAAGTGTGAATTTTTCATATGACTCGTAGCTCATCATCATTTTGAAAAAAATCCCAAACAATTATTCATTGCTCTTTTGTTTCAGAAAACTGAAAAAATACAGATGTGTTGTGATTGTTTTAGGGTTTCATAACTTTTTGTCGCTCAGAATAGTTTCGCAAACATCCTTATTATCTTGTTACCAATAACATCGAAGAGAAAGTTATTTCATTGCATCTCGAATATATATTTTTTGTGAATGTTTTAAAATTCAAAAACTTCAGTTCCGAAAATCGAAATTTTTAAATTCAAGTCTTCTACTAAAACCCCATGAGAGGGATTTTTTCATTCCAATAAAATTAAGTTATGACTTACACCATCGATACAAACACTGGCGATAAGTTCGTTTGTTAGTTATGGGAATTTAACATTTATTAAAAATTTCGCAAATGTGTAATAAAACGGAACTTTCTTCTCTTAATAGCATGCAATGTTCTGGTAATATTTGATTTAAATTTTCCAAATTTACTGAGAAAAAACGATGAAAGAGTTCGGCATTGTAGAATAGAAATAAATTTACAAGCTTGGTCCTTTGCAATGTAGTGTTTACTCAGGCTTGAAAATAGTTCCAGCAATGGTCCTCAGGTGTATAATATGGAATATGGGAAGTAGCATCTGAAAATTTTAAGATGTCTTGGTACTGATGAATTATCCAAGTGTGTTTTAGTACAACAATTGAAGAGGAATAAATCTTTTACAAGATACACTGATGTTTATAATAAACTACGAAAGAAATGATTAATTAAATAGATGAAATTTTCTCAAAAAGTCAAAAGCAAAGCGAAAATTTACCATGAAATTTCCGACGATTGTCGGCACTCTCGACGTGCGCAAACTGTGATAGGAATGAATTCACACACGAAACCGGTAATGATTAATTCCCCCCGTTTTGAATAGTCGGAGATCTTCGTGTGCCAAATTACCAGCAGGTGTTAATGGACATAAAGGCCAAAGAAATTGAAAAAAAATATATATGCAACATGTAATCTTTTCTTAAAAAATTATTCGAGTACGTTGTTGATACATAGAATTTGGTAATTACAACTTCCTATCTGCAGTAATTCCTAGTGATATTTCATGATGGGTGTCAGGCCGCACAGGGGTTGCCGAGCCTTTTGGGTTAGTTACCCATAATCCCAAGTATTTTCTTTATGTGTCCAGCTCCCTGAACGCCGACTTGTCTGTTTCTCTGCGCTGATGTTGCGTCTGTGCATTTACTTTAGTTAGCCCTTAAATATCATTTGTATTACATGTCGATATTCCATTGTTTCTTTGATTACCTAGCTAAATAAGACTAATATTTTAAATGCAATTTTGAGTGTTGTACCTTGTTAGGCAGTAGCTCATGTCTGTACGCACTATTTTTGCAACAGAAAATTAATCACTGTCTTTGTTAAACTATATCAGTGTATGTAATAGGGACTTCAAAGAGATTCAGCGATAAAACAAGTCACACCCTGAGGTCAAAAGAGTTTCCTTTCTCCTTATTGGCACGGGCTTTAGTCTCATACGACATCTCGCCTATTAAGGGGTTAAAGGAGCAATCTCGGAAAGGACGAACAAATTCGCATAGTAACTGTTGGTCGATTAGGAAGACGCTGTCGCAGTTCGGCACTAACAGAATTCACTTCTGTTGCCCTAGCGGTCTCATACGGCGCAGACAGTTGCTCGTCTTCCTAACGGTACCACCGTAGTTCGGCACAATACGGAATTTACTTCTATCGCCCTAGCGGACTGAATACGGCGTAGGCGGTACCCACACACACACACCTCACTCAAGCGGTGCCACCGTAGTTCGGAACAAAACAGAAACAACTTCTGTTGCCCTAGCGGACTGAATACGGCGTAGGCGGTACCCACACACACACACCTCACTCAAGCGGTGCCACCGTAGTTCGGAACAACACAGAAATAACTTCTGTTGCCCTAGCGGACTGAATACGGCGCAGGTGGTACCCACACAAACCTCACCCCACACACACGACGGTACCGCCGTAGTTCGGCACTAACAGAAATTACTTCTGTTGCCCTAGCGAACTGATTACGGCGTAGGCGTTACCCACACGAACCTCAGGAAGAGCAGCTGCGAAGAAAAGCTAGCGCCCCGGAAAAAGGTAGCTGCACAGAAGACAGCCCCCTTTTCCACGAACCCTTACGTCGACCGCACGACGGTATTGACATATTCTGGCGCCCGAACAGGGACTCAGAAGCTTTGCGCGACTACCAACGTTGCCTGGGATTTCTGGGTTCTAATCAACTACGCGGAAACCGCACCACTAAAACAAGATGAACCCCGTCGCTCAACCTCGAGAATACGTCGAAGCCCTCGGCCTCACTCCCACCGATGCGGAGTACCGGGAAGAATTTACCAGCCGCCTGAGGCATTTGGAAGAAGCCGCAGAACGAGCAGCGGAACGAGAAGAACGAGCAGCGGAACGAGAAGCCGCAGAACGAGCAGTGGAACGAGAAGCAGCACAACGAGACCACAAGCTCAGACTCCGACAACTCGATGCTCAAATCGCTCCTCAAAATGCTAGAGTGAAGATACCTCCACCGGCTCCATTCGATCCCACGAAAGAAAGTATGGACGAATTTTTGCAACGGTCCTGTTCTCACACCACAGCGATGGGATTTACTGAAGTCGATGCTGTTGTCATGCTCCATAATTTGATCACACCGAAGGAACGTCGACTCATCGATACCCTGCCCGCAGCAGATCGCTTCAAGCTTCCTGAAATTAAATTGCTCCTACTAGATGCTCATAAAGTTACTCCGGCAAAACTACGTGCCAATTACTACGAATTGAAGCCAGAAGAAGGCGACAATATGTCACGTTACCTACGGCGACTCGAACAAGCCTTTGACGCTTGGTTAAAAGGATGCAACATCGAAGCCAAGTACGAGACTCTTCGTGACTTCCTTGTTGTTGACCGAGCTTATTCAAGCTTGCCGCCCTTCCTCGCTACTCAATTGCGTGACAGGGGTGGTAACACAGTCGCAAGCCTAGGAGAGCAAGGTGGTTGCTTCTTACAAGCAAGACCTCATACATCGCTCCATCAGCTTTGTAAGGGTCGCACACTGACATTATCGACGGATGCGGGCCCTCCAGCACTCAAAGCATCAGTAGCAACCGAGCGACGCTCGACATTTCCTGTCCGAGCCCCGAGCACTCCAGCAAGATCACCCAACTCCAGCAACAACTCTCGAGGACCGCCGCCAAGAACTTCTAGCACACGTGGTGGTCCCACCAGCTCAGGATCGGTCAACACTCCGCAGCGCGAACAATGGATTTTACTGTACTTTTCATGGCCCCAATCGATCGCATTCCAGTGATGAGTGCCGCCAATTGCAGAGGAGGCAAGGTGATGGTCACAGTAATGGAGCAGCCCATGCAAGCCCACCTATCTCCAGTACTACCGCTCGAGTAAACAATCTAGCAACGCATGAAGAAGCAGATGAATACGATGATATTCCCCCAGTTGCATGCAATCACATCGCCTCGAACAAGCTGATCGAATTGGGACAGCTGAAAACATGCTCCGGCACCGTGAACCAACAACCCGTTCAAGTACTACTCGATGGAGGAGCAACGGCGGTCTTTGTCAAGAAGGCTCTCGTCCCAGCTGACGCCATTTTGAAGAAGGAAATTACCGTTCGGCTGGCCAACAATCACTCTTTCGAGGCGCCTCTGGCCCGGGTCACTCTCGTTTGCCCATATTACCACGGAGAGGTTACAGCCGCAGCCATGGAAGAACTCTCCCACGATGTCATTCTCGGTCGAGTTCCCGGAACCACCTCCTTCGAAAAACAGATGACCGGCCATGAAGAGCAACCCGTTGCTGCAGAAGTCTCTCACGTTGTCACAAGGGCAGCAGCAAAAACGATCGAATATCCCCCTGCCGCACCAAGCACTGTCGATATATTGCAACACAACAACG
This sequence comes from Morinoia aosen, assembly GCA_030386875.1. Taxonomy (NCBI): domain Eukaryota; kingdom Metazoa; phylum Arthropoda; class Malacostraca; order Amphipoda; family Talitridae; genus Morinoia; species Morinoia aosen. Next base: position 56,367,301 of record CM059574.1, on the reverse strand, counting down.
AAGACTTCAAGAAATTACAGCGGGAGTGCAAAACATTGCAACTTTTATTCAAGAAAGTTGACACCGGCAAAGAAGAAACGCACAAGGATGGCAGAGTTATTACCTTTGAACTCCATGACGGCATTCTCCATCGGAAAACGTTACGAGACGGTCAGGAAACTCAGTAACCTGTAGCACCTGCAAGCGTGCGCCCACAAATCTTGGAAATGGCTTACGACAATCCACTTGCTGGCCATTATTCCCAAAAGAAGACTCAGGCACGACTGGAACGAGATTTTTATTGGCCGTCCCTAGCAAAAGATGTGGTCCAATACTGTTACTCCTGTCATACCTGCCAGACGCACGCTCCATCTCGACCAAGAAAGGCACCTATCTCAACCCCACCGATCACCACTCCATTGTCCGCGCTCAGTGTTGATTTGGTAGGCCCATTACAGCCAGCTTCGGCACGTGGCCACCGATACATTCTCACCGCGGTGGACCAAGCAACTCGGTACGCAGACGCAGCCCCACTCTGACATATAGATGCAGAAACGGTTGCCCAGGAGCTACTCGAAATCTGCAGCAGAGTTGGTTTCTCTCATACGCTAACGAGCGACAACGGCACTCAGTTCACAGACGCAACCTTCGAAGCTTTCCTGAAACTCGTCGGTATCTAGCACCGATTGACGCCATTATACCATGCCCAATCGAACGGCATAGTCGAACGCTTCAATGGCACGCTCAAAATCATGTTGCGGAAATTAGCCGTAGAACAACCACGAGACTGGGACCTCTATCTGCCTTCCCTCCTTTTTGCTTATCGAGACGCTCCTCAGGCCTCAACCGGGTATTCTCCTTTCTAACTCATCTACGGCCATTGCGTCCGTGGACCTTTAACCGTGCTCAAAGAATGCTGGACAGATGAAAGCTTACAACACGACACGAGCACTGCTCAGTATCTAATGGAAATGAAGCACCGATTGAAAGAAACATGTGAAATCGCTCGCGAGAATCTAAACAGGAGCCAAGAGAAAAGCGCCAAGTTCTTCAACAGGCGTACCAAGATGCGAACTCTGAAGCAAGGAAATAAAGTCCTCGTATTTCTGCCCGATTCTCGAAAGAAGCTACTTATGACTTGGAAAGGTCCCTATACAGTGAAATCATGCCTGGGAACCTATACCTATACATTGGACGCGGATGGAAACAACAAAGTTTATCACATCAACCTCCTTCGCCAGTACCACGACCGGGAGCAGCAAAGTTCCGCCTCACCAAGCAAGACAGATCGCGAGGAGGACGACGAGAGAGTAGAGGAAGCATTTGCAGCGGTTGGCCTCGCCCTAGAACCTACCTGCGAAGAAGAAGAACTCGACCGGAAAGAACCAGAGATACCGTCACCCGTCGGAGAAACCATTGAAGACTGTCTCATCTCCTCTACGTTGACTACAACACAACGCTCAGAACTCCAGGAACTACTTGGAGAATATCGCGATCTTTTCACAGATACTCCCGGAAGAACCAGCACAGCAGTTCATGAAATAAAATTGAAGGATCCTTCCAGTTTTCGACTTCAACATTCGTATCCACTTCCCTTAGCGCTGGAGCCTGAACTGCAGTCAAGTTTAGAGAGGTGGATGAAGATGGGAATCGTGACGCCATCCACATCACCTTACTATTTACCGCTTCTTGCCGTCCGGAAGAAAGACGGTACCCACCGATTTTGTCTGGACTGCAGGCACCTCAACAGCCAGACAGTATTCGATGCCAAGCCGATAGCAGACACCGCTGCTATTTCCACTAATTTAGCTGGCAAAACCACCTTTAGCAAAATGGATCTGACCAGTGGATATTGGCAGGTACCTCTACACCCTGAGTCCCGTCAATACACCGCCTTCAAAACTAGGTCTGGCCTCTATGAATTCAACGTACTGCCTTTCGGCCTAGCAAATACTCCAGCCACTTTTTCCCGCCTTATACGTCAAGTCACTGAAGGACTGCAAGATACTGAGGTCTACATGGACGACATCTTAATCGCCTCGACTACCTGGGAAGACCATTGCGCAGCATTAGCTAAACTGTTCGAAGCTCTCTCTCGACATGGCCTTAAAGCGAAGCCATCTAAATGCGAATTTGGATTTGACAGCCTCCAGTATTTGGGTCATCAACTGAGCAGTAATCAGATCCAGCCTCTGGAGAACCGAGTCGAAGCATTAAATCAGCTCCACTCCCAAAAACAAAACGGGAGCTCCGAAGTTTTCTCGGTACAGTTGGGTACTACCAACAGTACATTCCTAACTACTCTCAACTGAAATCTAAACTCCATGATTTCCTAAAGAAGAACTCCCCAGAACAAATACCTTGGACCGATACAACAGAAGATCTGTTCGAAAGATTGAAAACAGCGTTAGTCAAGAGACCGGTCTTACAGTTACCAGACCCTAGATGTCCTTTCATTCTGAGGACAGATGCCTCCCAAACTGGACTTGGAGCAGCTCTCCTCCAGCTAAGCAAACGAGACTTCCGACACTACGCACCCGTAGCATATGCTTCACGTCGACTGAGAGGAGCGGAAATAAACTATTCTACAATTGAAAAAGAAGCGTCAAGCATCTACTAGGCTCTACAGAAGTTTGAGGTCTACCTTTATGGACGAGAATTTGCGTTACAAACCGACCATCGACCGCTCCTTTATTTGCAACAGGCAGACAAGTTGAACCCCCGATTGAAACGCTGGACTTTGTATTTCAGCCTTTTCAGGTTCCGAGCAGAACACCTTTCGGGAGTCGACAACCACCTTGCGGATTTCCTGTCTCGGCTACCGTAGCAGAGACACCCTCCCCCGGGCGTGTCAGGCCGCACAGGGGTTGCCGAGCCTTTTGTGTTAGTTACCCATAATATCAAGTATTTTCTTTATGTATCCAGCTCCCTGAACGCCGACTTGTCTGTTTCTCTGTGCTGATGTTGCGTCTGTGCATTTACTTTAGTTAGCCCTTAAATATCATTTGTATTACATGTCGATATTCCAACGTTTCTTTGATTACCTAGCTAAATAAGACTAATATTTTAAATGCAATTTTGAGTGTTGTACCTTGTTATGCAGTAGCTCATGTCTGTACGCACTATTTTTGCAACAGAAAATTAATCACTGTCTTTGCTAAACTATATCAGTGTATGTAATAGGGACTTCAAAGAGATTCAGCAATAAAACAAGTCACACCCTGAGGTCAAAAGAGTTTCCTTTCTCCTTATTGACACATTCTTTAGTTTCATACCACACCTCGCCTAATAAGGGGTTTATGGAGCCACCTCGGAAGGACGAACTATTTCGCATGGTTGGTCGATTAGGAAGACGCTGTCGCAGTTCGGCACAAACAGAATTCACTTCTGTTGCCCTAGCGGTCTCATACGGCGCAGACAGTTGCTCGTCTTCCTAACGGTACCGCCGTAGTTCGGCACAAAACGGAATTTACTTCTGGTGCCCTAGCGGATTGAATACGGCGTAGGCGGTACCCACACACACACACCTCACTCAAGCGGTGCCACCGTAGTTCGGAACAAAACAGAAATAACTTCTGTGTCCCTAGCGGACTGAATACGGCGCAGGTGGTACCCACACAAACCTCACCCTACACACACGACGGTACCGCCGTAGTTCGGCACTAACAGAAATTACTTCTGTTGCCCTAGCGAACTGATTACGGCGTAGGCGTTACCCACACGAACCTCAGGAAGGGCAGCTGCGAAGAAAAGCTAGCGCCCCGGAAAAAGGTAGCTGCACAGAAGACAGCCCCCTTTTCCACGAACCCTAACGTCGACCGCACGACGGTATCGACAATGGGTACAGCTATCTTTCTAGCTAATTAGATTCATCGATAAAAAATGTTAATTTGGCACATTAAATATAAAAAAAACCTTCAATTTTAACCAATTTTAAATCGCATAACGTTTATTCGATTCAAGAGCAGCTTGAAAAAATAGAATTTTTAACTGCAGTACCAAACACTCTCCGTCCTCCATCGAAATTCTAGAACCAATATGTCTTCCAAGAAAATATTCCTTCTTGATATTTTCTCTGTACTCGAAGTTCTTCCTGAATTTGATTTTCGGATTAGACAAAGGGTACAAACATGCTGCCGTGCTCAGCAAATGACTGTTCGACAAAAATTTCCACGGGACTAATTGAAAAGCAAATTATACTCGAGAAGACGTTTAGCAACAAACCTTGTTGATGAGCTATGCCTGTTCAAAAAACGGAAATTCTAACAATCTAATATAAAATTTTATTATCATGCACCCTCTTGCAAAAAGCATTCGATAGCGAACAAAACTATTATATGAAGTAGGAGCTAAATTAAATCCGACGAATTTAATACCGAGACCTTTACCAGCATAAAATATGACGAGCTTATATCTCTTCGCAGGAATGCACTCCGCCTGCTTCTGACCATGTCTTATTCTATTCACTGGCCTTGAAGAACTCTATGCAACAAAATTTCACAGTCAAATTCTCCTCTCAGTGGGCCGATGGTTATCACATGATTCAGACATTTTCAAGCGTCAACGCGCTCTATTCTTGCAATCGTTTCTCACCGCAGTCAAATCCCAGAACTTTTCCTTAGCCGCCCGCCATCGTGGAGTAGCTTACTGCAAATGTGTGCGGTTTTTGAACATTGGGATTTGGGACAGAACTTGTCATAACTGCATTTTCTGAGAAAAATCTTGTAAATTTTTCTAAACTTCACAACTATAACTCGAGAACTTGTAAATTCAATGAACATTGCTCAATTCTACTTACAGGAAATGTTATGTAATTTTTCAGTTAATCTTTCTGATACATTCAAAGCTCTCCTCGTATTTTTCGTGCGCACTGATGTGGATCTGCTCAAATTGAAACTCTTGACCTCGTACACAATATGTTTGGGATGGCATTTAAATGCAATTCATGCTCTATTTGGTAAGGTTCTAGATCTCTAGCCATATTTCACATCCTATTGTGGGATATCTATAACATAACGAAAATTAAACATATTTTTACTTGGTTTGCCTTTTCATCTTACGAGTGAGATTCCTTGATAACCGACCTATTGGAAATATACATAACATAAATATTTTACAACTTCACGGAGGCAAAAGTGATTTGTTAGATCGGGATATCATGAAGTTTGACCGAAGATCACTTTCGCTGAGCGTAAATAAGTGTTCCTCGGTCGTTCTCGTCTCTCATTTTATTTGTGCATTGATTTTTTCGAACCGTGAAATCTGGGACGCCGGGAAACTTGGTCGCTCATCGGAAACATGACTGTTAGTTTTTCTTTCATCGGGTGTAACTTCCACAATCTAAAACAGCTAAGTTCATTTTTTAAAGGTCAATGGTTGTTTCAGAAAGGTCCACAGGTTTTCTTTTGGGTACAAATTGAGAGAACTTGCGAGCCACTTTATATCTTGAAGCCCACAGCAGCCCAGTTTTTGAAGGTATACCGTAATTTTATGAGTTGTTTATGACAGAAACTATGTACGGAAAAATCAGTCTAGAAAGTCTAACAAAATTCTATTTAATTCAACACCATTCTAAAATGTCAAAATGTACTAACGTGGAAGGTACGCTCGACGAGACTTTTTGGGGCTGACCTTGGCTTACAACTGTTAACTGTAATTACCGACCCAGTGATCTTACATAAAGGATACAGTGAACAGCCAACATTTTGTTTTCTGAAGAAAAATGGCATTCGCTATTAACTTGATAACGTTGCCTTACGTTCAATAGTAATTAATCGTGAGGTCAGGAAACTTTTTTAAAATTCATACCATTCACATATTTTGTCCACGGATATTTAAATTCTCATTTATTTCAAGATAGATCACAAAATGTTTGAAAAATTTTTTTAAACTTTTCTAGCACATTTGCTTAATTTTTCCTCCAGGCCCCCATTACGACATCAACGATCCACTAAGCGCTTAATACAATGAGCAAACTGAAGGCTTGCTAGAGGTTATGCAAAGTAAAATGTTCCTTTTGGACATTTTCCCTGTACTCCATGGAATTTTACCGAAGGTCATCTTGAATTTTATTTTCGGATCAGACAAGGGCTACAAACACGCTGCCGTGATCTACGAAATGATATCAGTGAGTAAAGTAGGCGGAAGTCTTATTCTAAAATCGCTCAGTTTTCTGGCCTCATGTAGTGGTTATGCATTTCTAATAGTTTTCAGTTTTCAATCGAAAGCCTTTGAATATACCTTGACACACTTTATTTTATGTCCTTGCATTCAGACTCAAAATCGAAATATTCAATGTTTTCAGTGTGATAATTATGAGAATCTCTGCTAAGGGTCTCGTCCGGTCCCACATGCAGTCTCTGGACCCGCACAACCCCAGGGACCTCATCGACCACTTCATCGTGGAGTACGGAGACTCGGGCTCAGGTTACGCCTTGAAAGACGAGGACAGTAAGCGGTTATCCCTAATGTTACAGATTGCTTTATTAAGTTAAGAAAAATCTGAAGTGATTGCCTTAGAACTAGATAAATAGTCTCTCGCTTACTTACCGACGGCCACAGTTCAGTTTATGAAGTATAGTAAGTGAGCAGAAAGAAAAGGAAGAAAAAATGTTAATTTCCGAAAAAGTTAATACGTGAGATGTATCAAGTTGGTGCAAAAGTTTTTGTTGATTTGTAAGCTTAATTTTAAGAATGAAAAACTAGTTATTTTTGAAGAATTTATTCACTTCAATATCATTCTTGGGCGCCTATGACCTGATTCCATCTGTTAACGAGTTTATATATGCCTCGTTTGTAAACATTTTAGGTTGTGATGCGAAATATGAATCTAACTCATTTTTACACTTTTCCCGTGATGTCAACCTATGGCCATTTAATTGGTTCTGTAATCCTAGAAATAAGGGATAATCAGGAGGGGCGAGGTCGTGAGAATATGATGAATGGGGTACAACCTCTCATTCAAGTTCTTCTAGGAGAGCTTTGGTCTGTCGCGCTGTGCGTGGGCGATGTCTGATATCTTCTTTAGTTCGGTTAAACAATGGTGTAACTAATACAACAAAATATGAATAATTCTCTAATTTTCTAAAAGAAAGAGATGTAAATTAACCAGGTTATAAGTCAGCAATAGGAATAGACATAATATCAATTTAGATTATTATGAATTCTTCTGTTCTAATTCGGCAATAACTTTTACCCCAACCTGAAATAACACTCTGGATTTTGAAAATTTCTTATTATAAAGATAGACAACCCCACGAGGCGTACTATAGCCGCGCCAGGAGTCAATTATGTTATTGAAATAAACAGTCAAAATATCATTTCCAGGATATTTTATCACAAAGAGATGGCTGACTACGCATAATAAATTTAGATACTACTAGATAATTCTTTGGAATTCCTTAATTATTAGTTTGAACGAAATAAGAAAAGACAAAAAACGCTTTACCGAAGAAGAATGAAACACCGTCGTAAATGATTATCAAGTAGAGAGAAAACCTTAGTTAAAGAGTAATTTATAAAAACATCGCGCAACACGCTCACCTAGAAACATGTAAACAAACATACATGCAAAATGAAATTTATAGCTGGTTCATCGTACGGAGAGAAAGATAATTTTTTTCACGAACCATGTGCTTAAATTGCGCTTTATTTCATGTCTGTTCCTCTGGGGTAGTGATAGATCTATTTTTGAAACAGTTGGCCAGTGCAATAAATTTATTTACTGGACTGTCGAGTTATTACTGAAAAATGGTTTTGTGTTAATTGGTCGTTAAGCATTAAATGAAATGTAAAGCGCCTCGAGGTTTTGTTTTTATGCAAAAAAAGAAAATCTACATTCAGATATACATTTATGTGTATATATGTACGTGTGTGTATACATATACATATACTCATACATATCCACATTATCTACATACACACATATATATAAGTATATAAAATGAAAATGAGGAAAAAAATAATAAAAACTATAAACATGCTTCCTCCTGTTATATGTAAATGACAGCTTTATTGCTCAGTGTAATAAAAAAATAATTTAAAAAAAAAGAAAAAATTTGAAAAGATAACTTAATAAAAAGAAAAAAAGACTTCGAAAGACGTAGAAATGAACTAGTTTCTAATTTTTTAACAGAATGTTAAGGGAAATCAAGTTATAGTATAACAACAACAAAAACACATCTCTGGTTTCACATCCTCTCGGTATTCTCTCTAACATCTTACGGACATGGGTGTTTGGGATAGAGTGGAGATACTGTGAAAGCCGGATATCACTTCTTAGTAGGAAATATCTTCAAACATTTGACACGTAGAGGTAGATTAACCCGTAGAACTGTGCACTAATTTATTTACTGAAATTTAGAATTATTTCTGATTTGTAATTCAGTGATAACTGGTCGCAGAGTAAGAAAGAAAGAATAAAAAAACTTATTTCCCCCCTCCAGAAAAAGTTGATACGTAAAATGAAATGTATTACAACATATTGAATGTTTTGAAAATTTTGTTGTATAAGGTCCTTAATTGATGAACATACCATACGACGAGTACCGAGTACAATAGCCTAGGCAGGGGTTAATTATGTCATTGAGAGAAACAAACAATATATATTCTCTGGGATATTTCGTGCATTGTAAGATGACTGAAACCTTACAAATACCCCTAGAGATGACTTAGAAGCTCTTTACTAAGAGAAAAACGAATGAAGGAAAGTCTCGAAAACGCATTACCGAAACTGACTGAAACACCGTCGTTATTGATTTCGAAGTAGTGAGACAAGGTTAGCCAAAAGTAATTTGTGTGTGTATGTAAACAGACATACACACAAAAAAGAATTTCAGAGCATTTTCTTCGTACGGATAGTAAATATAAATACAGAAAATAGAAAATGAAGATTAATATCGCTTTAACCGAACATTTATCACTTATCGTTTATCGCAAGACTGGGAAAATTTATCGCTTATATTTATCGCTTTCAAATTCCCCGCAATAAGTCCAGCGATAAAGTAGAAGTCGAAAACCGTTACGGTGTGAGGTTACAGACTCATTGTTAGGCGGTAAACTGATGCGGCCCGGCGCCTGGCGGCCCGTGCTTCTATTGTCTCTATAGGGTGGCCAGATTGGCTTTTTTAGACCAAATTTCCGAAATCTCACTTTTTTCAGTCAAAATTTTTGGCTTTTTTGGGGACCTTAGTTGGTCCATTATGGAAATTTTTATCTGGAAACCCTTGTTGTCACTGTTTCTTTGAATAGCCTCCAATTGGACGCATCTGATCTCAGCTCTGTATTTCGTAGTCCTACCAGCGATCGAAAGCTTCTTTGTGTGTTATAACTTATATATACTTAATTAATTTTTATTGTATATTGCTATTCACCTGAATAGCTAGTTAATATATAGTAGTTTTATATATTTTTTGCGTTTTGTGGTGCGCCTCACACGTGCCTCCCGTTCGTACGAACGCCGCGTGATTTTGTGTTTAAACTTTTCCTCTTCAGGAAATCGTTTAGGTTTTTGCGTTTTATATTGTGTTATTAATTAGTGTCGCGGCGGGCGGGCTTCAGTATTCGAGAATGGTGAATTTAGTGGTTAGTGAGTTTCAAGATGTCAGGTAAGAGAACAGTGAAGGACTTTTCCCGCTTGAAGGCCAGCAGCAGTGATGTGACTCAGGAAAGGGAAAGAAACTTTTCCATGAGTTCAGGATCTGTGGACATTTCCCCAATCTCCCTCTCGGGCTCCTTATGTCCCTGGGTAGGGAGCCAGAGGAAAGTTCTTAAGTAATATATGGTGTTTCAAGTGCAAAAAGAGGTTTTTAATTGCATAAGTAGCAACAATAGAGTATTTTTGGATTTATCGCTTATCGCTTTAAGGTAACATGGAAATTTATCGCTTTATCGTTATAGGACTTAGCGAAAAAATTATACCATTATCGTAATCGCTTCATCGAAAATTTTATCGTTGCCCCCCACTGCTTTTCTCCCACGCCAGATGAACGATAACTAACAAAAACATCATTCCTCCGCATTTTTTTTTGTTGAGGATGTTGGATGACAATAATTTTACAAGTGCAATACTCTGAGGGAGGTACAGAGATGAGAACATTTGTCGATTGTCGAGCTTTTTGGATCATGAATCTGTCTGGTATTGGGGTTCGAACAAGTTTTCTTAAAAGTTCGGTGGCATGATCGCGTTTTTTAAAATTACATTTGCATACCACTTTGGCTGCGAAGTTTTACATTTTTGCAATTCTTTTTGAAGCCATTGAGGTATACTTCTCCAGACTTGACTATGTCACAAGAGAAGGTCCCGCCTCCTTGTTAATTTGCATCAACAAGGAAATCTGGTTCTCGGAATAGAGGGATTGGCGTACCTCAACACAAATGACACAATACACAAGAAATGCAAGGAGATATAAACGAACACAGTCACTAAAGAAGAGACAAAGAATTGGTATATACCAAAATTAGGGCTGTACTCACCGATGGGTAGGGACACGACTTACGCCAACGCGTTTCTGGACGCACCTGTATTGATAAGCTGCCTTTACGTTGACGGGTATTTAGATACTCCATATAAATTTAGCATGATTTTATGATTACGGCAGAGATCATACAATACAAGAACGGAGAATTACACACAATGAACATGTTATTAGAAAACAGTGCAATTTACGAACTGCCTCAAAGCCTTGACCTAATAACTTTCACAAAATTTTTTATCGTGGTAAATTCGGCTGGCCAGCCCTTCCCTTTACAATAGCTACACATACGACAAAATAGAGAAGAAGACGCAATTATTAGGGCTCTTCCACCGTGCTAAGCTCGGTCATTCTTCTCATCACAGGTACCCATCGTACAGTTACTGCTTCAGTTCAGCTCCCTTAGTTATGCACCGATTAGGAAGTGTCTATTGACGCAGGTGTTCACAGCTTCGCGCACTTCATGTAGATGTGTAACAAGACGTCGGAAGCCTCCCACCTGTTAAAATGTTTACAACCCATTACTCTTAACTGTACTGATTATGTTCCCTCAAATATTCCAAGATTTCTCTTCAACCAATGACATTAAATTTATTATCATATTTACTTCAAATTTTCACTTCAATAATTGGCATTAAATTTCTCATTATCTTTATTTCAAAAATGATATTCCTTCAAGGAAAACTGCTTCTGCACAGATTCTCACCCGCCCGGGAACGTTGACATTTAATGCTCCATCAATGACTACCACAATATGGTTGGGTTTGTAATTACCCTTCTGAAACAAAAGGAGAATATTTACTGTGTTGTTAAAAAAGAATTTTGATAGGTTCAACACTGTATATATCTTTCGACGGACACAACATTCAAGTATCTCAACGTGATATTTTCAGTATAACACTTGGTTCTACGCACTTATTTGCCCGTCGAAGTACCGCGTTAGACTGCCCTCGGGTTGTTAGCTTTGCATGATTGTTAGAGAAGGTTATCCTTTATTTTCACCCATAACCAATCAGGCTCTTCAGAAATTCTGACGCGCTTGTCAAAACCCCTCCCGTATGCCGTTTCGCTGTATTTTTGGCCGTTCTCCTCATCAGCCTAAATCCCTATTTGTCGAGAACGTAGCAAACTCCGCCCTCAAATTCTCTCACAAGTTTGGCGCGAAAACCCTTATGTATATTTTTTTCTACTACCCTTCTACCTCCCTGCCGTGGTGACAGTTTTTCTGCGCTGTGTAAGGAATCTTTGTTTGGCTATGCCGTTCGACTCAAGAGTCTCTGAGCTTAGGTCTCGAGTCGTTCATCACTGTCACCCCTCGCTGTTATGTGATAGCCACAAATTTTCGGCCACGTGGTCAAACACCGAACCTTGTGCAGGCTCTTGAGCTATTGATTACACGCTCAGCAAAATACTAGCCCCATCACACGATACATGTTCCATGTTGGATACAAACATGCAGGCATACACATACACATTCTGAAGCGACCCTTCTGCACTTGTTGGATAATCTCGGAATATTACAAAAGTCCCACAATAAGGAATTCAACATGTTTAGTTATTTCCCAAAATTTTAATTTTGAATATTTCTTAACAACTTAGTCCAAGCGCGATCATACTTAATACTGAATCACTAATAACCTAGATTTTTCGTCAAGCTTGTTCTTAATGCGATGAAACAACATGAAGGTTCCACTAATTTTGTTGCATATTGTTTCAACGTGTGGCTTCAAAGTCATATTTTTGTTAAATCAATATCTATTTTTTTTATTTTTTCACGGCTTCATTTTACGGTGTGGAAATGATAGCGTGTATTTTGAGGAATTTCTGATCACATTCTTTATTCCAAGTATAATGCATTGTGTTTTACTCGTTTTAAGTTTAAGGCTGTTTCGTTCATACCACAATATCAGGTTCCTCAGAAGGTTTTCAGCGTTGACTTGTGTTTCTTCCAAATCTGCTTCGAATTTGACATTGTGATTTGCACATCATCAGCGTATATTGAGATTTTGTGTTTGTTGGCATCGTGGAAAAGTCATTCATGAAATTTGAAAATATGAGCAGGCCAAGCATTGAACTTTGGGGGACGCCAAAGTTATTTATTATGAATGGTGACATTTTGTTATTTAAACACAATGCATGAGAACAGTTCAGTAAGTAGCTTTCAAACCACTGAGGGGTTTTCTGTATGAGTTTTTTTTGCTTACACTGTCGAACCCTTTGGAGAGATCAAGCAAGAGTAAGAGATTTAATTTTTTGGTTCATATCATTAATTACTCTTTCTGTTATGTAAAGCCAAGAGTCTTGAGTACTCGTGTTTTTCCTGTAAGCATACTAGTAGTATACAAATTGCCGGTTAGAGAACAGTTCACCACAACTACTTTATTAAAAATTATTAACTAATAAAATCTGATGAAATTTAGCTTTATCGTCCAATTTTTGACGACTTTCATAACTACGAATTACTTACACAAACGCTCAACTCATTTTCAGGTATGAATTTCAATTTCCTTCATCTACCCAAAAGACTTTTAATCAATAAAAAAGATTTCTAATTATTTTTCTGTTATAGAAATATTATAAAAGCCATAACCAGTTGTATACATAATTTCAATTTCACTATACAATGAAAAAACTATTAAAAATATTTTGTCTAGTAAAAATTCCAATCTGTGAAGTATTTTTGTAAATGAAAAATTATCAAAGTTTTTAAAATACCTACTTTGAAGTAGATGTCTGTCTATATTTATGACGATAAAATTAGATGGTTCTTTATAAATTTCGAAACGAAACTCTTTAAACTCTTCAAAAGGCATTTCCTGAGCCATGATTTCTGTATAAATGCTATTCATGTCAGTTGAGTTTAATCCAAAACGAATTAGAATGTTAGAATTTATTCTAATTTTTTTTTCGGTTATAAATAAAAATTTTGTGATAAATAAATTTAATTACAGTTAATATGTCTTCCTCATGTGTAAAAGCTCTCTTCTGGACTTTGATTTCTTTCAGTTTCGATATCATCAAGAAATGAAAAGATTTTTCGTTTTTGAATGTACGTGACCTGGATAGGGAATAGGAGTTGTAGTTGGAAAATTTTAAATTTTAAATTTTGAGTTAAATTTAGTAGGGTAATTTTCGAGGAAATCGTCGATATCATTTAATACTACACTTTTCTAATAATTCTATTATTCCAGATTGACTATAACTTTTATCATACACATTTTAAAATATTTTTTTTCTTTGTCATGCATTGATTTACTGTATGGAAAAAGATGATTAAAATAAACAAATATTTCTAACAAAACCTCTACTAACAAAAATGTTTTACCGCAGTTTGACGTCCCAACAATGATGTAACTCAAGCCAGGAAAAACTTAAAAAATAAATGGATTTTTAAAATTATTTCTTTTACTGTCTTTCCACACAAACACCATTTTCTTTAACTAATAAATTATTTATCTTTTTCCAAAATTTTCTTTCCTGTTGGCAACAAACGTACACATGGTTTTTAAATCTACTATTTCATAAAAAAAGGTTTCTTATTAATGCTTCAGATGAATAGTATCTGATTGTAATTGTTGTAATTGATTAATATTTGCAATATTGAATTCAACATCAGTCGAAATTTGATTAATATATAATTGCAATTGATTTCTATATGCAGTATTAAAAACAATTTCTCTTTGAATATCTTAAATAATATCTCCCATTTTATTAGGCCTAAATTTTGATTGCATATTTTTTTTTTATTTGTTGTCTCGTTAGGCAATAACAAGAGAAAAGCTTCCTTGGAGAAAAATAATTTTCTTCCATCATATATTGAATGATTTTTTTTAACATCTCATGGGAATTTTTCACATCGGGTTAGAAGCAGTGGTTTTTCAAGTCCCAATCGTAAATATAATGCATAACATGGAGCTTAAAATTTTTTTCAGCATGTATTACTTCATGTGGAAAATGATTTTCATTTTTATTAGTGTAAATTTTCAAAATGTTTCAACATTTATACTAAAAAAATAGATTTAATTTTTTTTAAATATATTGAGAAAATTATGTATAAAAACAAAACCATTAAATGTTTCTGATCTATCAACACCTCTGAACAATATATAAAACGATGAATGCAGAATATTCGAAGTGTTAACCAAAATTTATATATCAAAGAAATAAATAAGTTTGCGTTAAACGGTAATAACGACAAGAGACATATTACCACATGACCTCAACACTTGAGAGCTAAATCATTATAAAATGATTTGGGAAAATCATTATAAAAAATAATTGTCCATAAGAACAAAGAATTATACCATCAGAATTGTACCATGTGCTGAAAATGAACAATATTTAAATGATTTGAAAATTTATCTCATGAGTGTCAAAACTGGAAAGAAATTGTAAATGCAATGCTTCGAAAACTTCCTCTACCCGAAGGCAATTAGAATTACCTTCTAATATTCAGTCAGAACAAATTCTACATGGATCCTTCAATAATAAACATACCTACTCATTTTGCAGTCCAGAAACTAAGGTTTAGAAGCGAATTCAAGAAGGTTATCAAAGAGTTAACTTTCTCGATCAAGGTGTAAGAATCATGACATATTTTATTCACAACATCCAAAAACGAAAGACAGAAATTATGCTGATGATATTCTAGCAAAAAGAGTAACTGAAATTGCAAGTGATGGAAGTGAACCAGAATACGTTTGACAAGATAGTAAATAAGTTAATGCAATAATGGCTGGAAAAGCTGGGCTGACCTCGGAATTTCAAAAACCTTCAAAACCTTCAAAACAGGTGGGCGGTATAATCTTGAATGACATACATTTAATTCTAAGACAGGTTTTATTGAAATGAATCAACTTGTTAAAAAATCCGGCTTATTTTTAGTTCATGTACAGAATTGGTTAAAAACTCAAATAACTCACACTCTGCATATACAGATAAAACATAATTTCAAATTAAGGAGTGTGAAGGTATCAGGAATTGATGACCAATGGCAAGCTGATTTAGTTGTTTTGCAAAACTACTAAGGTCAAGGATAAAACTACATTTTAACATCATTTGATCTTTCCATTATGTATTCATGGGCGATTCCAATAAGTAAGAAGATAGAGGAAGAAATTAAAACTTTTTTTCAAAAACTCTTTAAAAAACGCATTCCTTCTAAAGTTCAGACTGATAAAGGCTTAGAATTTATAAATAAATCCACTCAACAACTTTTAAAGAAACATCGCATTCAGTGGTCTAGTTTAGAAAATGAAACCGAAGCGTAAGTTGTGGAACGCTTCAACACCACGTTAAAACTAAATGCGTAAATATTTTACACACATGAAAGCTAAATAATGGGTGAATATTTTACAAAATCTAATACAAAGTTACAATAGTAGCTATCGCAGATCAATAAAAATGACAACAGGTTTTTATTTCAATGACGGAAAGCGTGTGACAAGTTTTTAGCACATATGGTCATTTATCTTAATATTTGACTAGGACGGTGTAGCGCTGTTACACGCTTTTTGTTGGCAATATTGCGCAGTGATTGTTTATGAATACAGAGAAATTTTTTAAAAAGCTCATATTCTGACGTTTATTATGAAGAAGTACAAAAACCATCAAATAGTTTAATAATAATGGGCCATAACTTCTTGTTTTAACCATGTGAAATAGAATTTAAAAAACATCGATGTTGGCCTTTGCTCAATGCTTCACTAATTCGTAAATAAAAACTAAAATGCCATTGATTTTTATCAAGGAAAATAAATTTGTAACTACATAACAAAAGATATTGAAATTGCAGGTATATTTAGTTCGATGAAGTCCATATGCACTATTTGGGAGATGGATGATAAATGACGACCAGAAAAATGTAAATGCAAGCACTCTCAATAAATTTAAAACATTTACCATAGAATACTAAGAGCTTCAACAAAATCACTTAATCAACTTGATGAAATCATTGAGAGCTGTAATCAACCATTGGCTGTTTTTATACAAGAGAATCACGTCAATATTTTATATCTCTCATTAGCGCTAAACTAGTTGTTCAGAAAAGCAGTACAGCAAATTACTAAATTTCTTTGATCAGAGCTTAGGCCTCAATTTTTACCTCCAAAATAACCGGCAGTATTTTGTGGAAAATAAAGTTTTTTGGTGAATTAATTTTTTTCTGAACCAGAGATAGGAAACGCAGCAGAATATATTGAGAAAAAAACTAATATGAATTGACCACACATCAAAATATGAATGATATGTGGATAAATATTCTACGGAGTGAAAAAACGTAGTGACAATTCTAAGTACTCAATGATGGGGATGTCAAAACAGAAGAACATAATTAAAGATGAAGGTACTATAGGCAACCATGTATAGATAAAATCGTAAAATTCTTTAATACTATTTTACTAGTTTTTCAGTGTCTTGAGTACCATTCTGCGTAAACTCACATAGTACGTGAATTTACAGTATTCTACGTAAACTCACAGAATTAAAATTATTTTGACGGGCTTACGAACACGACAAAAAATGAAGGATCCCAGTGGTCGAGCCAGAAAACCATCTTGCCACATCCGTACTCAAATGAGGCTTTGTGTCACACTTGTAAAAAACACAAGCTAATGTTTCAACAAATGTAACCATCGCTATGTTCATGAATTTTTACTGATAAAGATCTTCCTAAATAGGCATGGACGTTACCGCTTGTTCACAGGAATCCAGTAATTCTTCAAAAAATATGTTCGGAGAAATTAGAAAGAAAATAGGAAAATGAATTACTTCTGATTTGTTTTTGTCTCAAGTTGAAATTAGAGTAATTTCAATAATTTTTTAATCAACTATGATGTTTTTAATATGATAAAATGGTACCGCTAAAATCAGCTTCCATTAATTTTAAATTTTTAACCGTCCACAGGGAACGCAAAACATGCATATCTGTTATTATCACATTATCACTGTTGAAAATTTGGCTGTCATTTTAATTCTACCTTATTTTTTTCTCTCCAGAGGCACAAGTGATCAGCATCGTAACCGACATGTTCCTAGGCGGATCAGAGATAACTTCGACAACTCTCCGCTGGATGATACTGTTCTTAGCTGCGTATCCTGACGTAAGTCGTACATGGGTCAAAATGCAACACTGGTGAAGAACCAATTATTTTGATCTCAGTTCATGTTGATTACAAATTTTGATTCGATAAATTGGTTTACAGCTCAACCTAATCTTACAATTAAGAATAAAGACATTCATGGTCATTGATGTATGGGTATGACACAAATTCTCAGAAGAGAGTTGTGCTACAACGCTCGGCTCCTTATAAGTGAGCACTGAAAAAAATGTTGACACAGAGCTTATTTTCATGGTATCGAAGAGGTGTTTAGATTTGTCCATTGTTCTTTCCCGTGATGCCACTCCACAAGAATACAATACATAATTAATACATATAATTTTTAAATGGGAGAGCATTTTTATAACGATTCACCTTATGAACATTTTGCGTGTGCATGTGCATACACACAATGGAAGATAAATGCATTTGATCGTAAGAAATTTTGCGTTTATTAAAATCTGAGTCGGCCAAGGTGTAAGAAATTGACAAATTAAATTTCTTGGTGTTTAAACAAAAGGCATAAAATGATACATTACATTTTTAGAGAGTACGGATATAGATTTTACTAGTATTATTTCCATTCGCTTATTAAGACATGCGATTTGTCAAAATGTTATGAGTACCAATTATCGTCAGCAACGAAAAAAGCCCATCGAATAAAGGGAACAGGCTGACCGAGTTCAGTCCGCTGCATATGTCGACGTCCTTTAGAAGCACCGGCACAATAGCTGATCGGTATGCCAATGAGGTAAAGCAGCAATGCGGTCATCCATGACGTGGTAACGCTTCCCTGAAGGCTATTTTGACCAGGCACAAAGGCAAAAAGTAGTCATAATGCAATAAATCATCACTATTATAAAAGGAGCCGCGTCCGTCCGTCTGTGTGTCACACCCACTAGCCTGCAGTGTGAGATGAGCGTACCTGTGATACAAGCTTCATCAACTCCACAATTTTCGGTGCCTTAACTCAGCAGATTGGGAGTCGGAATGAATATCACGTGTATTGGTAGGTTAGATTAGGTTGTATAGAATATCAGGGGTTGAGACTTGGGAAAGTATTGGAAAGCCATGGAATAGCATGGGAAATTATGGGAAACGTATGTTGAAGCTCAGCTGGTCTTATATCTAATACTGTCATTTTTTTTGACGAGCCGAGTGCACTCGTTATTATGAATTTTTGACGACCGTGTGCACTCGGCCTTATCAACTCTAGAGAAATAATTTTTTTTCATTTCTTCCCCCCTTTATTTCATTTCGCGTTCTTTCTTATATGAAAGTGGGGAAAAATTATAGTTGAAAGCCGCAACTTGAGGCTTCGGTTAGCTCTCATAATGACACCAACGTTCGATAGTGAATGAAACAGCGAATAAATTTAAGTTAAAATAAATTCTTTAATTTAATTGTCGCGTGTCGTAGACTCTGTTCATAAGGTGCAAGCAAATTCTGCTCAGGTTATTTTCGATATATCTATTTCAATAATAATGAAAAATATCACTACTAATTGTTTTAGGTACGGAATACGACTATAAATATCAAAAAAAAATATTGCAATTAGAATTGTTAGGATTCTTTTAGCATTATCATTGCCAAACTTTTCTTCATTAAACATTGGGGTAAAAAATTCCCGAGTTTAGAAAATATATCAACGAGGCTAGACAAACTATAAAATGTATTAGATGAGATAATTGAAAAACTTTACGGAATTTGCAACCAGTATTAACTTGATATTTCCCTTGCAATGAAAACTCTACGGAGTTTGCAACCAATATTCAACTTACTATTCCCATCACATGTGCAAACTCTACGGAGTTCGCAACCAATATTCAACTTACTAATCCAAGTGCAATTAATTAAGGTCTAGAAGGAATGAATCGAATAACACCGATCTAGTGACTATAAAACCAGCACGAATTAGTGTTGCACGAAGAAGAGAAAGAAAGAAAATAAAAACCATTTATTTAAAAAAAGTTGATGCACGAGGTGCAATATTGGGTTTTAAATATTTCTTAATATAAGTCGTCCTTAGACCAACGTACCATACGATGCGTACTAATAGACAAACTATACGAGGCGTACTAATAGACAAACTATACGAGGTGTACTTACAGACAAACTATACGAGGTATACTAACAGACAAACGATACGAGGTGTGCTAATAGACAAACTATACGAGGTGTGCTAATGGACAAACTATACGAGGTATACTAACAGACAAACTATACGAGGTGTACTAACAGACAAACTATACGAGGGGTACTAACAGACAAACTATACGAGGTGTACTAACGACAGACTATATGAGGTGTTCTGACAGACAAACTATACGAGGTGTACTAATTGACTAACTATACGAGGTGTACTAACGACAGACTATATGAGGTGTTCTAACAGACAAACTATACGAGGTGTACTAATTGACTAACTATACGAGGTGTACTAATTAACAAACTATGCGAGGTGTACTAACAGACACACTATACGAGGTGTACTAATTGACTAACTATACGAGGTGTACTAATTGACAAACTATGCGAGTTATGCAAATATATTTATTAGAATATTAGTACACCTCGTATCTTGGATATTTTATACTCCAAGAGATTACTGACAACATACAAATAATTTAAATACTACTAGAGAATTCTTCTGAATTCCTAAATTATTAGTTCAAATAAAGTAAGAAAAGATAAAAACTCTATTCCGAAACAGATTGGAACGCCCTCGTAAATGATTATCGAGTAGTGAGAAAAGGTTAATCATAGATTAATTAATAAAAACATCGCACAACACAACACGCACATCTAGAAACGCGTAAACAAACATACACGCAGAATTAAATTCATAGCTTGTTGAACATTCGGAGGGAAAGATAATTTTTTCAAGATTCGTATGCTCAAATTGAGCTTTATTTCATATTTTTATTTGTATTTTTAATTTTTTTCAATTCACAGAAACGCCCTCTGTGGTAGTGATAGATCTATTTTTGAATCATTTAGTGGGTGCAATAAATTTATTTACAGGACAATATAATGGACCACGAGGTTTTGTTTCTACGCCAAAGAGGATAATATATTACAATGAAAATTGTACGCGGTGCTGAAAATGACCTCAATTTATGCTGATAC
Source organism: Morinoia aosen (assembly GCA_030386875.1). Classification (NCBI taxonomy): domain Eukaryota; kingdom Metazoa; phylum Arthropoda; class Malacostraca; order Amphipoda; family Talitridae; genus Morinoia; species Morinoia aosen. The sequence goes on along the minus strand of CM059574.1, from coordinate 56,346,624 downwards.
GTTGCAGTTTGTATCCGATGCGCTTTCTCTTTCGCTTTCTAGGCATTTTCATTCGCAAATCCAGCTTGTGAAAAATATTATCCATTTTTTATAGCTCCTCATGAAAGAAAACTGCTGAACTGTAGCCAAAACTTGCAAAGTTTTACGTGCTGTTTTGCTACAAATAAGAATTATTTTGCAAGAAATAAAAATTATATTGCTGTTATACCTGCAATATCAACTTTTTTGTGTTATTTCGACCATATTTATTGCGCTGTTTGGACTAATTTTTAAGGACTAGAAATCCAGACTCTAGTGAAAATACATCCCTGCTTTGCGTATACTGTCAAGTAGAGTTGGTTCAGCCCGTTCTACTACCAGCTTGGCAAGAGGAAAAAAACTCAACACTCCCGACTGGATTCCTAAGCTCACTGCAACACGGTCCGGATTCTGAACCCTAAGCCATGATTCCTTTGAACAAAGCCTTAGGCTAAATTGAGCCCTCACAAACCCAGTTTGGGTTCATTTCTACGCGGCACATACGTTTGGCCCAAATCATAGTCCTATGAAAGCCGTCAATAACTGATAGCTGTATGTGTAGACTCTAAAGCAATTAAGATCAAACTAAAGCTTACTCCATGATCACACACGAACGATCTTTCTCGGAGCAATCCTCTTAAAACTGAAATCGTTCATTTCATAGGTCAGGCTAACAGGGATAACGTCCTAATTAGCTCCCCTCTTTACATACACTTGATGGTAGATGACACAACCTAGTCCTGCGCTATTCCCTATAAGACACTGTAACGTATGAGTAGTCAGAAGCCCCAACTTCAGAGCCAACTGACACCGTCAGAATATCTGGGGTGTGAGGTATTACAAAGTTAGGACTGTTCAGCAATATATGTCCGTCGCTAACCAAGCTCATGACAGAAAATAAAAATTGAAAGCAGCTTCACTGAGACCACCAATTATAGATAATAGCCTCAGCCACTTTATGTGATCCACAGCGAGTCTTCAGCTGAAAACAACAACCAACTTTCGGCCAGAACTTTGAATGGCGGCACTCGCAGCCCATATACAGTTCAAAAAAACTGCTGTTGGAGGATTTTTATAAAAATCATTCATTTTCGCAGAAATTCTGACAACTTGGATTTTACGGCAGGTACAGTAACGCACAGCCATTTCACGAATTTCATATCCAGATCCAAGGAACCTGGGGATAGGAAAATGAAGTTCAATAAGAGCGACCTCTGAGTCGTGCCTTCTATCTGATATTAGCGTCTCAACACAGCACAACTCACCAACACTGCGAACCATCAAGGCGAGCTCAGAAAAGTTCGCATTCAATCCTCTAATATAACCGTAAAAATGACGACCCCTCGAGGTGCAACCCGATCTTAGTTTATTATCAGCGTACCTACAAAGAAGGAGAAGAGAAACGAAGGCAAACCGAGATAGAAAAAATAAACCAACTTTGTGGCGCATTCGCGGCCACACAATCTAGCAAAGAACAAATTAAAGAAGCAACAAGGAAAATCAGTTTATTAAAGACTCGTGATCTTTCCAAGGATCTTTCCAAGGTTAGGCGAACAATTAAAAGGGAACAGCCTGCTCGTCTTAAGAGACAGGCAACAAAGCTAGAGTTAAAAACTATGAGGAAGTGAAGTTCTTCCAATAGTATCGCATTAAAGCAATTGGCCGATTGCTATATAAGTAATATTTTCTTAAAAGGTTGAAGTAAAAGCTGCGAAGGCCAGTAGTGTCTTGATTGATTGAGCTCGAACGGGACGTCCACCCAAAGCGGCTGTAGAAGTTGTTAGGCGGTAACACGGGTCTAGCAACGGCTACCCGCAGAAGAACGGTCATGAGCCACCAATGCCGTCAGCATAACGAAGACGTAGAAGGCCGGATGTCATGCGGCACGGCGGAGGTGCGGCACGGCGGAGGTGCGGCACGGCGGAGGTGCGGCACGACCAGGATAGAGCCCTGGTGACCCGGCGCTGCACCACGTCTTCCGTGCGGACGGGGAAGCAGCCCCCCCTTGCAGCAGAGAAAAGCGCGTGCTGGCGGTGGAGCGTTCCAGGAGCGCGGCAACAGTCAAGAAAACTCCCAGGGCACCAACTCGTCTGCTAACAAAATAAAATTTGAAGACAAAGCAATTGAATAAACATCCTTATTACAAATAAACAGATCCGTTACCCGAGATAAGAAGACATAGTGGCATTTATAAATCAACAGAGCTGTTATCAGAGTCGTGAAAACCAAATTACCTAATCAAGGCAGCTGCAATTGGTTATGAGGTACCAACGCAAGGAGCACCGGACCATTCTCCACGCAGCCACTCTTGAATATACTGCGAGAAGACGAAAATGTTACACGTACGAAGGTTGGCAACAGGAAAAATGATTATCAACAAATAGTCAGGTATAACAAATTTAGACAAGACAATTTATAATTTATAGGAAACTCGAGAATAACCACACCTGAACTTTATGGTTCGTCCAGTGTAGAAACTTTATGGCAGGAAGAGCTGGCAAGGTTAAGGGCAAAAGTACCGGACTTTCAAGAAGATAGTAAGAGGAGAAGACGGAGCTCAAATAGGGGAGTTATAGACTCCCCTGTAACAGGTAGAGCTCTCATCAGAGTTAAATAAGCAAGTTTAAGTAAGTTTAAGTAGGTTAAGGTAAGTTAATTTGGTCACCAAGGCAACCTTTAAGTAAGTAAGAATTTAAACGAAAGCCGGTAATCGAAATAATCAAGCACTCACACAAACACACAATGATAAAGAATAAGAGGAAAGATGCCAAGTTAACAGACGAGACGCCGGTGACCCGTAGAGCTGGGGCCCAAATACGCGCAGTTGACGGCGCAAGACACGATAACTAATGACGGGGTAGTTCAGGTCACTCCATTCAGTAGTAAATTAGCTAGACACACCGCGAAGACGCTAACACTGGCCTTCGTAGCAGCAACGTTAATAAAATTCAAAATCCATGAAATTAGGGGTCAAACATTTCATAGCAGCGTTTAAGTTGTAAATTATCAAAACGAATAAAACTCAAAAAGAACCGAGTTTCAAAACGCATCTAACTGTCTCAGCCCTGCGTCCTCCGACCTTACTGCCGGGCTGCCTAGCTGGATCTATTAAGGTACTAAAGTTGAAGCGCCTCCCGCGCAACTTTAGAGAGTTTGTGAGGGAAATCCTCACACACTCCCGGGCGGCGGGGGAACGCGTTACTCCCTCAACCTGAGGCGACAGCGTGCAGCCGCTGCTCTGACAGGTCTTTTACCAGTGGAGAGGTCAACAGCAGGACCGGCGGCATCAGAAGTTACTGAATGTTTAGGAGGAACATCTTCGGTTAATTGAGGAAGCTTAACGGAATCGGCGAACAGCTCTAAGGGATATAGTAAAGAAACGGCATAATCTCCGAATGATCGGTCTGCCTTCAAAATTCTTACGGTGCGAGTACGACCATCCGATCCAGAATGTAAACTAACTACCCTTCCTAGAGACCAAAAGGGTCTCGACTTCACAGGAGAGGATATTAAAACTACTTCTCCCACTCTTATTCTATCTTCCCACGAGGGCTGGTAAAGAGGTAAATGCCGCTCTCTAAGCGAGAGCAGATAATCTGAAAAAAAGAGCTCTTTGAATTTCTCAAATGTCTCTTGCCTAAGTTCCAAACTTTGCAATAAAGCAGCACGGGATGGCTGCACTCTTTCACTACCAGCATGCCTCATGAATGACAAACTGCCACAAGTAGGGAACTTAACAAAGGAGTTAGGCGTCACGACCTCATGGTCCACGTCGGCGCTGTCTCTGTAAGTAAGAGGTCTATTATTTATGGCTTCTTGTATGTCTGACAAGATAGTCAAAAACGCAAAATACTCTATTTTTGCGCGCCCGATAGCTTTGAACAAACACCTCTTTACGACACCTACCATGCGTTCCCAGGTGGCGCCGAACCATGCGCTGTAGAGAGGAATTTTAATGTGTTTTACATTATTCTTGATTAAATGCTCAGCGAAAACGCTGTCAGCAGAAGACCCAGCAATGAACTCTGCACCCTGAGTAAAGGAAGGAGCATTGTCACTGTAAATTGTACTAGGCATACCATACCGATTTGAAAACCTAACAAACGCTGCGAGGAACGAGTCTGCGCTCATATCTTGTACCAATTCTAGGTGAATTAGGCGCACATTTAAGCAAGTGAAGAGAAGAATGTACATTTTAGTTACTTTATCTCCAAGTTTGACATGGAAAAAGCCGGTGAAATCTATACCGACAGTTTGGAAAGGCCGTACAAAATTTACGCGGTCTCCAGGAAGATCTGTGGGCTTTGGGTACCGAAAGGCCCGAGCATTTATTTTCTTACATATTATACATTCATTCAAGGTTTTTCTGATTAAAGGCCTGGCTTTCGGTAGCCAAAAGCCGAAATTACGCAAAGCATTTAGAGTGGATCCCACTCCTAAGTGACTACAGTTAACATGGCAATGCCTAATAATTAATGTGGTAAAGAAACTTTCTCTAGACAACAATATGGGGTTTGCTATATCGTACGAGATGTGCTTACACTTGTTCAATCTGCCTCGCGAACGTATTACACCACTATCATCCAAGAACAAATTAAGGTTTCTCACCAGCGGCGGGACATCTGCAGCTCTGCCCCCCTCTGAAAGAAAATTAAATTCAGTAGGAAAATACTTCCTTTGTTCAAATCTAGCCCAATAGAGCTTAGCTGCTCTGTGACATTTTAATTGGGTGAAGCCTTGGCGGTTAGTATAGTAAAACACAGAAAAAATCCTAGCAGTGACTCCTAATAATTTCTCCAAGCTCGAGAACTTTGTTACAGGAAAAACAGGTTGAAGCGGCATCACTTCTGTCGCCACGGAACAAGTTACTACTTCGCGGTTAAGCTGAGAAATGCAACCTAATGCCTCTACTGGCCACTGCACGGGGAAAGTCAAAAAGTCAGGACCGTGAGTCCAGAAATGAAATTTAGTTTGAAGCTCTTTAACAGTCAGCCCCCTAGTCACAAGGTCAGCCGGATTACTTTGTGTAGGCACAAAACGAAATGAACATTCTAATTTGAATTGCTCCTTAAGCTGCTCCAAGAACAAATGGATATCTTTAATTCTATTATTGGCAAAAATATTACCAGACTTTACTTTCCTGTTCAAAATCCAAGACAAAGCAATTTGTGAATCGGTTGCAATGGTTAAGTCAACAACAGTTACCCTATCTAAAGCTTTCAAAAGTTTAAGAGAACATTTTAACGACAAGTAAATAGCAAGTAACTCCAAGGTAGGAAGGCTTTTTGACTTCATTGGCGCAATTTTCGCCTTGCTAAACAATAGAGATGATTTCGACTCTTCAGACAAAGAATATACACAGAATCCGTAATTCGTCTTTGAAGCGTCTGCAAAAATAATTAAGGAAACTTTACTTTCAGAATTAAAAACCTTACGATCAAATTTTAAACTACTTACTTTATTTAATTCTCCCTGCAAAGATAGCCAGGTTCCCTGCAAATAGTCGGGCAATGCGTCATCCCATCCCAATTTCTCTTGCCAAATTTCCCTCAGCAGTCCCTTTCCCTTGACCAAAACAGGTGTCGCGAGTCCCATAGGATCAAAACAACGTGCTAGCCGTGAAAGCACCATTCTCTTTGTAACGAAAGATTTCTCTTCTAGTCCTACGTCCAGGCTAAATTGGTCAGTAACCCTGTCATACCGGTAGCCGAGGACTTTCTCAAACGATTCTTCGTGGGACACTGCTACTTCCTCTCTCTGGAAGACTTCCTGCAAAGGCTCACAATTGCTGGACCAAGACCGCAGATCAAATCCAGCGTCCTGCATGCGTGACCTGGCGGTTCGGGAAATGGAAGTTAGACGATCTACATCATTTCCAGTTACATAGAGATTGTCAACATACATCATATTTAATAAAAATTAACTGCAGGCATCTGCTGGATAATCAGCAATGTGCTTCCTAATGACGTAGTTGAGAATAAAAGGACTGGCAATGAAACCAAATACAATAGAGGCATATCTATAAACAACTAGAGCCCCGTCCTTTATCCACAGGACGCAAAACTTATTGCGGTCAGTCTCGTTTGCCAACTTTATCTGCAAAAACGCTTTTCGTATATCTGCCATCACCAAAAAATCATCGTGCCTCAATCCAATCAAAATATTGAACAAGTCTCCCATTAAATCGATCCCTGGATAGGCGGCTTCATTAAGAGACGGCGCATTTCCTACTTTCACACTACAATTTAGTACAGGCCGGATTTTTGTGGTACATGTGGGATCCAACTTCACGACCTCTCTGTGCGGTAAGTAAATTCTATGTTCAGTAGAATACGCAGGAACTTGTTCAAGAATCCCGTCTTCCAATTGCTGGTTGAAAACATTGTCATACGCATCGTACAAATTTTTCTTCTGCAAACGCTCCACTACCCTGCCTAAAACAGCGCGAGCTACAGAAAAATTATTGTTGACATCCTTCAAATTATCTTTCCACACAAGTTTTACATGGTACTTCCCATCTCTTAATTGAATGCCCGCATCAAATTCTTTCAGCTTCCCTTGATCAGACTCTGAAGCTTCGCTCTCCGAGATTCCTATTGATTCTAATTTAAAAATGTTATCTAAATTGGCTTCTACGTCCGGTTCCGACAGCACACCTCCAATGGGGTCCAAACTAGATACGCGCGGTTCAAGTACAAAATTAACAGCGGATTCGCAAGCCGAGTTAGTTTGGCGCAGTTCCCGATACATGTCTGCAGCCTGCTTGCGATCTAAAAAATGCTCTACATTTCCAACTGGAATTAACTTGCCACACCACGAAAATGCAGACCCTCTCAAGCACGGCACGATCTTAAAGTCTGTCAGGTACTGGATTAAATCAACACCCAAAATGCCTTCCAGAACAACCTTATCACCGTTACCCTCAAATGAGGTATCCGCTAAAGTTCCGCATTTAGACACATTTTGCGCGGCTTTCTGCAAACTATTTATTTCAACTTCCATATTGAACAACTTGTCAATCAGCACTGGCGCCTGCACAGGTTTTGTACCATCTAATAAATTCACACCCAAGCTAATTTCTGCAAATTCACGTTCACCTTTCTCCAAAAAGGAGTTTACAGCAAATTTGGTCAGCTTAAGGTTGCCTGAAAAGCCAATACGTTCCAAAACTCCAGCCGAAACATAAGAACGCTGAGAGCCAGTGTCCAACAGGAACCTAACATTGACAGGAGCAAATCCACGACTCACGGGTAGCGTGATGGTGGGCAACACATAACCAGATCTAATACCAGTCGCAGAATTCAAACAATAATTCGTATGCAGCCTATTAGAGGAAGCCTTTGCATCCATACATAAAGCAGAGACGTGAGATTTTTGCTTACAGAACTTGCATTCATAGTCTAGCTTGGCAGAACATTCATTAGCACTGTGCTTAGAACTGGTGCAGTTACTACAAAGGTTTAATTCTAAGCACCTTTCCTTCCGACATGCATAATTAGGATACACTGAACAATTGGTCATGCTATGCCCTTGACTCAAACAAAACTTACAAAGCCTGCGATCAGAGGATGCCATAGCAGAATTAGCAAACACAGGAGTGGCTAGGGGTTTCGAAGAAGAAGCAGCCACGTTCCTAAAGGAATGCTTATCTTCACTCTGGCTTTTAGCCGAATCGGAACCAACTCTTATGTTCAAGGTTGCAATGACCTCCACATAGTTATCGAAAATTTCCTGGAGAGAGGGATAATTATTATTCAGTTTCCGCGCTATTTCTTGCTTAAACAACAATGGCAATTTCGAAAAAATTATATGCCCGAACAGCTTGCTACAAGTCGGTTCACCTAAAATGTCATATTCATACATCTTGAGATCGGCCATCAAACTCCTCACCTCGCTGATATATACCCTCATTTCCACGTAATGTTTATCATAGTCACATTCAAGATTGACGAGTTTCATACAGAGTTTGTAAACTAGTTCATTACGATTCAAGAATTCGCGCTCTAATAAATTCAAAGCGACATCATAATTATCATCGTTAACTAGTAGATGTTCTACCAACTTTGCGGCGTAGCCAGCCAGATAACTCTTCAAGTAAGTTAACTTGGCAGAGCCAGACAAGCCAGATCTACGACCGACAGAATTATTGAATGATACCATGAAGCTGTGAAATTTCAAACAATCTTGAGAGTCTCCCTTAAAAGGTTCCAGTTTAATAGGAGGAAGCTTTACATCGCAAACAGATTCTGGTTTTCCAGAAGAATGTGCACCAGTAACTACTTTGGGCTGCACTAAGTCAATCAGCGACATCTTGACCTCTAAACTATAAGCGAGCTGAGCGTCCACTTCTGCATTTATCAGTTCTTCTGACGAGCCATCTTTAATCATCCGAGCGGTCAGTTCCTCATCACAGTTACTCACCTGAAGCAGATTCTTGCGAATAAGATCGCAATGCACCTGGAGCTCCGCATTAGCGCCCTCTGCTGCAGCCTCCTTTGCTTTCTTAATTCCCAAGGTGATCTTCCGCTTGAAGATCCCCCTTTTTTGAGAAATCGTGCTCGCCATTTCGGGACTGTAGATGATTTAATTAGTAAGACAAGATAGGGTTAAATTACGACGGAACCCGCAGATACGCCCGGCACAAGCAAGGAACCCTGCAAACAACAGGGAAGATTTAAAATTGATTAGAAACAACGAAAGGTAGAACGAACAAATTAACACAACTCAACGCAAACATAAAGTTCAGTATAAACTTGTGTGGCGCATTCGCGGCCACACAATCTAGCAAAGAACAAATTAAAGAAGCAACAAGGAAAATCAGTTTATTAAAGACTCGTGATCTTTCCAAGGATCTTTCCAAGGTTAGGCGAACAATTAAAAGGGAACAGCCTGCTCGTCTTAAGAGACAGGCAACAAAGCTAGAGTTAAAAACTATTAGGAAGTGAAGTTCTTCCAATAGTATCGCATTAAAGCAATTGGCCGATTGCTATATAAGTAATATTTTCTTAAAAGGTTGAAGTAAAAGCTGCGAAGGCCAGTAGTGTCTTGATTGATTGAGCTCGAACGGGACGTCCACCCAAAGCGGCTGTAGAAGTTGTTAGGCGGTAACACGGGTCTAGCAACGGCTACCCGCAGAAGAACGGTCATGAGCCACCAATGCCGTCAGCATAACGAAGACGTAGAAGGCCGGATGTCATGCGGCACGGCGGAGGTGCGGCACGGCGGAGGTGCGGCACGGCGGAGGTGCGGCACGGCGGAGGTGCGGCACGGCGGAGGTGCGGCACGACCAGGATAGAGCCCTGGTGACCCGGCGCTGCACCACGTCTTCCGTGCGGACGGGGAAGCAGCCTCCCCTTGCAGCAGAGAAAAGCGCGTGCTGGCGGTGGAGCGTTCCAGGAGCGCGGCAACAGTCAAGAAAACTCCCAGGGCACCAACTCGTCTGCTAACAAAATAAAATTTGAAGACAAAGCAATTGAATAAACATCCTTATTACAAATAAACAGATCCGTTACCCGAGATAAGAAGACATAGTGGCATTTATAAATCAACAGAGCTGTTATCAGAGTCGTGAAAACCAAATTACCTAATCAAGGCAGCTGCAATTGGTTATGAGGTACCAACGCAAGGAGCACCGGACCATTCTCCACGCAGCCACTCTTGAATATACTGCGAGAAGACGAAAATGTTACACGTACGAAGGTTGGCAACAGGAAAAATGATTATCAACAAATAGTCAGGTATAACAAATTTAGACAAGACAATTTATAATTTATAGGAAACTCGAGAATAACCACACCTGAACTTTATGGTTCGTCCAGTGTAGAAACTTTATGGCAGGAAGAGCTGGCAAGGTTAAGGGCAAAAGTACCGGACTTTCAAGAAGATAGTAAGAGGAGAAGACGGAGCTCAAATAGGGGAGTTATAGACTCCCCTGTAACAGGTAGAGCTCTCATCAGAGTTAAATAAGCAAGTTTAAGTAAGTTTAAGTAGGTTAAGGTAAGTTAATTTGGTCACCAAGGCAACCTTTAAGTAAGTAAGAATTTAAACGAAAGCCGGTAATCGAAATAATCAAGCACTTACACAAACACACAATGATAAAGAATAAGAGGAAAGATGCCAAGTTAACAGACGAGACACCGGTGACCCGTAGAGCTGGGGCCCAAATACGCGCAGTTGACGGCGCAAGACACGATAACTAATGACGGGGTAGTTCAGGTCACTCCATTCAGTAGTAAATTAGCTAGACACACCGCGAAGACGCTAACACTGGCCTTCGTAGCAGCAACGTTAATAAAATTCAAAATCCATGAAATTAGGGGTCAAACATTTCATAGCAGCGTTTAAGTTGTAAATTATCAAAACGAATCAAACTCAAAAAGAACCGAGTTTCAAAACGCATCTAACTGTCTCAGCCCTGCGTCCTCCGACCTTACTGCCGGGCTGCCTAGCTGGATCTATTAAGGTACTAAAGTTGAAGCGCCTCCCGCGCAACTTTAGAGAGTTTGTGAGGGAAATCCTCACAACTACTTTACCCACGTGAAATGCAGATAAAGAAAGGACGGTCCAATGAGCTGAGCCGCCTTATCCAATAAACACATGGACTGATGGTTCGATTACTTATTTTTCTACAGGATGCTTCTTTTACAATTTTTAATTCGTTTCGAAAGCATATCTGACTTTAGTATATCTGACTTCAGCGAGTTGGCTGGTAATGGCATACTCCTAAAATTTAATAATAATTGGTCCAACGGTAGCATATGATACATTCAAGAGGGGACACACATCTTTCTGTATGAAATTCATTCTGAATGAAGCTGAATGTTTTATTTCCTGGATGACCATGAAACCCTATTTTAACGTAGGCATGATTTGTTTTTGGCGACCTCTTCATGGAATGACGACCTCTTCAAGCTGGCCGTGGAATTTTCCAACGACCCACGTAGTTTATTGTTCTACAAGTGTCCTACACTTGTACACACCTCCACACACCTCCCTCACTTCTCTGCCTTCACCTCAAACACCTCCCTCACTTCTCTGCTCTCACCTCACACACCTCCCTCACTTCTCTGCTCTCACCTCACACACCTCTCTCACTTCTCTGCTCTCACCTCACACACCTCCCTCACTTCTCTGCTCTCACCTCACACACCTCCCTCACATCTCTGCTCTCACCTCACACACCTCCCTCACTTCTCTGCTCTCACCTCAAACACCTCCCTCACTTCTCTGCTCTCACCTCACACACCTCCCTCACTTCTCTGCTCTCACCTCACACACCTCCCTCACTTCTCTGTTCTCACCTCACACACCTCCCTATTTCTCTGCTCTCACCTCACACACCTCCCTCACTTCTCTGCTCTCCTCACACACCTCCCTCACTTCTCTGCTCTCACCTCACACACCTCCCTCACTTCTCTGCTCGAACCTCACACACCTCCCTCACTTCTCTGCTCTCACCTCACACACCTCCCTCGCTTCTCTGCTCTCACCTCACACAACTCCCTCACTTCTCTGCTCGCACCTCACACACCTCCCTCACTTCTCTGCTCTCCTCACACACCTCCCTCACTTCTCTGCTCTCACCTCACACACCTCCCTCACTTCTCTGCCCTCGCCTCACACACCTCCCTCACTTCTCTGCTCTCACCTCACACACCTCCCTCACTTCTCTGCTCTCACCTCACACACCTCCCTCACTTCTCTGCTCTCACCTCACACACCTCTCTCACTTCTCTGCTCTCACCTCAAACACCTCCCTCACTTCTCTGCTCTCACCTCACACACCTCCCTCACTTCTCTGCTTTCACCTCACACACCTCCCTCACTTCTCTGCTCGCACCTCACACACCTCCCTCATTTCTCTGCTCTCCTCACACACCTCCCTCACTTCTCTGCTCTCACCTCACACACCTCCCTCACTTCTCTGCTCTCACCTCAAACCCCTCCCTCACTTCTCTGCTCTCACCTCACACACCTCCCTCACTTCTCTGCTCTCACCTCACGCACCTCCCTCACTTCTCTGCTCTCACCTCACACACCTCCCTCACTTTTCTGCTCTCACCTCACACACCTCCCTCACTTCTCTGCTCTCACCTCACACACCTCCCTCACTTCTCTGCTCTCACCTCACACACCTCCCTCACTTCTCTGCTCTCACCTCACACACCTCCCTCACATCTCTGCTCTCACCTCACACACCTCCCTCACTTCTCTGCTCTCACCTCAAACACCTCCCTCACTTCTCTGCTCTCACCTCACACACCTCCCTCACTTCTCTGCTCTCACCTCACACACCTCCCTCACTTCTCTGTTCTCACCTCACACACCTCCCTCACTTCTCTGCTCTCACCTCACACACCTCCCTCACTTCTCTGCTCTCCTCACACACCTCCCTCACTTCTCTGCACTCACCTCACACACCTCCCTCACTTCTCTGCTCGAACCTCACACACCTCCCTCACTTCTCTGCTCTCACCTCACACACCTCCCTCACTTCTCTGCTCTCACCTCACACAACTCCCTCACTTCTCTGCTCGCACCTCACACACCTCCCTCACTTCTCTGCTCTCCTCACACACCTCCCTCACTTCTCTGCTCTCACCTCACACACCTCCCTCACTTCTCTGCCCTCGCCTCACACACCTCCGTCACTTCTCTGCTCTCACCTCACACACCTTCCTCACTTCTCTGCTCTCACCTCACACACCTCCCTCACTTCTCTGCTCTCACCTCACACACCTCTCTCACTTCTCTGCTCTCACCTCAAACACCTCCCTCACTTCTCTGCTCTCACCTCACACACCTCCCTCACTTCTCTGCTCTCACCTCACACACCTCCCTCACTTCTCTGCTCTCACCTCACACACCTCCCTCACTTCTCTGCTCTCACCTCCCACACCTCCCTCACTTCTCTGCTCTCACCTCACACACCTCCCTCACTTCTCTGCTCTCACCTCACACACCTCCCTCACTTCTCTGCTCTCACCTCACACACCTCCCTCACTTCTCTGCTCTCACCTCACACACCTCCCTCACTTCTCTGCTCTCACCTCAAACACCTCCCTCACTTCTCTGCTCTCACCTCATACACCTCCCCCACTTCTCTGCTATCACCTCAAACCCCTCTCTCACTTCTCTGCTCCCACCTCACACACCTCCCTCACTTCTCTGTTCTCACCTCAAACACCTCCCTCACTTCTCTGCTCTTACCTCACACACCTCCCTCACTTCTCTGCTCTCACCTCACACACCTCCCTCACTTCTCTGCTCTCACCTCACACACCTCCCTCACTTCTCTGCTCTCACCTCACACACCCCCCTCACTTCTCTGCTCTCACCTCACACACCTCCCTCACTTCTCTGCTCTCACCTCACACACCTCCCTCACTTCTCTGCTCTAACCTCAAACACCTCCCTCACTTCTCTGCTCTCACCTCACACACCTCCCTCACTTCTCTGCTCTCACCTCACACACCTCCCTCACTTCTCTGTTATCACCTCACACACCTCCCTCACTTCTCTGCTCTCACCTCACAAACCTCCCTCACTTCTCTGCTCTCCTCACACACCTCCCTCACTTCTCTGCTCTCACCTCACACACCTCCCTCACTTCTCTGCTCGAACCTCACACACCTCCCTCACTTCTCGGTTCTCACCTCACACACCTCCCTCACTTCTCTGCTCTCACCTCACACACTTCCCTCACTTCTCTGCTCTCACCTCACACACCTCCCTCACTTCTCTGCTCTCACCTCACACACCTCCCTCACTTCTCTGCTCTCACCTCAAACACCTCCCTCACTTCTCTGCTCTCACCTCACACACCTCCCTCACTTCTCTGCTCTCGCCTCACACACCTTCCTCACTTCTCTGCTCTCACCTCACACACCTCCCTCACTTCTCTGCTCTCACCTCACACACCTCCCCCACTTCTCTGCTCTCACCTAACACAACTCCCTCACTTCTCTGCTCGCACCTCACACACCTCCTTCACTTCTCTGCTCTCACCTCACACACCTCCCTCACTTCTCTGCTCTCACCTCACACACCTCTCTCACTTCTCTGCTCTCACCTCACACACCTCCCTCAGTTTTCTGCTTTCACCTCACACACCTCCCTCACTGTTCTGCTCTCACCTCACACACCTCCCTCACCTCTCTGCTCTCACCTCACACACCTACCTCACCTCTCTGCCTTCGCCTCACACACCTCCCTCACTTCTCTGCTCGCACCTCACACACCTCCCTCACTTCTCTGCTCTCACCTCACACACCTCCCTCACTTCTCTGCTCGCACCTCACACGCCTCCCTCACTTCTCTGCTCGCACCTCACACACCTCCCTCACTTCTCTGCTCTCACCTCACACACCTCCCTCACTTCTCTGCTCTCACCTCACACACCTCCCTCACTTCTCTGCTCTCACCTCACACACCTCCTTCACTTCTCTGCTCTCGCCTCACACACCTCCCTCACTTCTCTGCTCTCCCCTCACACACCTCCCTCACTTCTCTGCTCACACCTCACACACCTCCCTCACTTCTCTGCTCTCACCTCACACACCTCCCTCACTTCTCTGCTCTCACCTCATACACCTCCCTCACTTCTCTGCTCTCACCTCACACACCTCCCTCACTTCTCTGCTCTCACCTCACACACCTCCCTCACTTCTCTGCTCTCACCTCACACACCTCCCTCACTTCTCTGCTCTCACCTCACACACCTCCCTCACTTCTCTGCTCCCACCTCACACACCTCACTCACTTCTCTGCTCTCACCTCACACACCTCCCTCACTTCTCTGCTCGCACCTCACACACCTCCCTAACTTCTCTGCCCTCACTTCACACACCTCCCTCACTTCTCTGCTCTCACCTCACACACCTCCCTTACTTCTCTGCTCTCACCTCAAACACCTCCTTCACTTCTCTGCTCTCACCTCACACACCTCCCTCACTTCTCTGCTCTCACCTCACTCACCTCCCTCACTTCTCTGCTCTCACCTCACACACCTGCGTCACTTCTCTGCTCTCACCTCACACACCTCCCTCACTTCTCTGCTCTCACCTCAAACACCTCCCTCACTTCTCTTCTCTCACCTCACACACCTCCCTTACTTCTCTGCTCTCGCCTCACACACCTCCCTCACTTCTCTGCTCTCACCTCACACACCTCCCTCACTTCTCTGCTCTCACCTCACACACCTCCCTCACTTCTCTGCTCTCACCTAACACAACTCCCTCACTTCTCTGCTCGCACCTCACACACCTCCCTCACTTCTCTGCTCTCACCTCACACACCTCCCTCACTTCTCTGCTCTCACCTCACACACCTCTCTCACTTTTCTGCTCTCACCTCACACACCTCCCTCACTTCTCTGCTTTCACCTCACAAACCTCCCTCACTGTTCTGCTCTCACCTCACACACCTACCTCACTTCTCCGCCTTAACCTCAAACACCTCCCTCACTTCTCTGGTCTCACCTCACACTCCTACCTCACCTCTCTGCCTTCACCTCACACACCTCACTCACTTCTCTGCTCTCACCTCACTCACCTCCCTCACTTCTCTGCTCTCACCTCACACACCTACATCACCTCTCTGCCTTCACCTCACAAACCTCCCTCACTTTTCTGCTCTCACCTCACACACCTCCCTCACCTCTCTGCTCCCACCTCACACACCTACCTCACCTCTCTGCCTTCACCTCACACACCGCCCTCACTTCTCTGCTCGCACCTCACACACCTCCCTCACTTCTCTGCTCTCACCTCACACACCTCCCTCACTTCTCTGCTCGCACCTCACATACCTCCCTCACTTCTCTGCTCGCACCTCACACACCTCCCTCACTTCTCTGCTCTCACCTCACACACCTCCCTCACTTCTCTGCTCTCACCTCACACACCTCCCTCACTTCTCTGCTCTCACCTCACACACCTCCTTCACTTCTCTGCTCTCGCCTCCCACACCTCCATCACCTCTCTGCTCTAACCTCACACACCTCCCTCACTTCTCTGCTCTCACCTCACACACCTCCCTCACTTCTCTGCTCTCACCTCACACACCTACCTCACTTCTCTGCTCTCACCTCACACACCTCCCTCACTTCTCTGCTCTCACCTCACACACCTCCCTCACTTCTCTGCTCGCACCTCACACACCTCCCTCATTTCTCTGCTCTCCTCACACACCTCCCTCTCTTCTCTGCTCTCACCTCACACACCTCCCTCACATCTCTGCTCTCACCTCGAACACCTCCCTCACTTCTCTGCTCTCACCTCACACACCTCCCTCACTTCTCTGCTCTCACCTCACACACCTCCCTCAATTCTCTGCTCTCACCTCACACACCTCCCTCACTTCTCTGCTCTCACCTCACACACCTCCCTCACCTCTCTGCTCTCACCTCACACACCTCCCTCACTTCTCTGCTCTCACCTCACACACCTCCCTCACTTCTCTGCTCTCACCTCACACACCTCACTCACTTCTCTGCTCTCACCTCACACACCTCCCTCACTTCTCTGCTCTCACCTCAAACACCTCCCTCACTTCTCTGCTCTCACCTCACACACCTCCCTCACTTCTCTGCTCTCGCCTCACACACCTTCCTCACTTCTCTGCTCTCACCTCACACACCTCCCTCACTTCTCTGCTCTCACCTCACACACCTCCCCCACTTCTCTGCTCTCACCTAACACAACTCCCTCACTTCTCTGCTCGCACCTCACACACCTCCCTCACTTCTCTGCTCTCACCTCACACACCTCCCTCACTTCTCTGCTCTCACCTCACACACCTCTCTCACTTCTCTGCTCTCACCTCACACACCTCCCTCACTTCTCTGCTTTCACCTCACACACCTCCCTCACTGTTCTGCTCTCACCTCACACACCTACCTCACTTCTCCGCCTTCACCTCAAACACCTCCCTCACTTCTCTGGTCTCACCTCACACTCCTATCTCACCTCTCTGCCTTCACCTCACACACCTCACTCACTTCTCTGCTCTCACCTCACTCACCTCCCTCACTTCTCTGCTCTCACCTCACACACCTACATCACCTCTCTGCCTTCACCTCACAAACCTCCCTCACTTTTCTGCTCTCACCTCACACACCTCCCTCACCTCTCTGCTTCCACCTCACACACCTACCTCACTTCTCTGCTCTCACCTCACACACCTCTCTCACTTCTCTGCTCTCACCTCACACACCTCCCTCACTTCTCTGCTCGCACCTCACACACCTCCCTCATTTCTCTGCTCTCCTCACACACCTCACTCACTTCTCTGCTCTCACCTCACACACCTCCCTCACATCTCTGCTCTCACCTCGAACACCTCCCTCACTTCTCTGCTCTCACCTCACACACCTCCCTCACTTCTCTGCTCTCACCTCACACACCTCCCTCAATTCTCTGCTCTCACCTCACACACCTCCCTCACTTCTCTGCTCTCACCTCACACACCTCCCTCACCTCTCTGCTCTCACCTCACACACCTCCCTCACTTCTCTGCTCTCACCTCACACACCTCCCTCACTTCTCTGCTCTCACCTCACACACCTCACTCACTTCTCTGCTCTCACCTCACACACCTCCCTCACTTCTCTGCTCTCACCTCAAACACCTCCCTCACTTCTCTGCTCTCACCTCACACACCTCCCTCACTTCTCTGCTCTCGCCTCACACACCTTCCTCACTTCTCTGCTCTCACCTCACACACCTCCCTCACTTCTCTGCTCTCACCTCACACACCTCCCCCACTTCTCTGCTCTCACCTAACACAACTCCCTCACTTCTCTGCTCGCACCTCACACACCTCCCTCACTTCTCTGCTCCCACCTCACACACCTCCCTCACTTCTCTGCTCTCACCTCACACACCTCTCTCACTTCTCTGCTCTCACCTCACACACCTCCCTCAGTTTTCTGCTTTCACCTCACACACCTCCCTCACTGTTCTGCTCTCACCTCACACACCTCCCTCACCTCTCTGCTCTCACCTCACACACCTACCTCACCTCTCTGCCTTCGCCTCACACACCTCCCTCACTTCTCTGCTCGCACCTCACACACCTCCCTCACTTCTCTGCTCTCACCTCACACACCTCCCTCACTTCTCTGCTCGCACCTCACACGCCTCCCTCACTTTTCTGCTCGCACCTCACACACCTCCCTCACTTCTCTGCTCTCACCTCACACACCTCCCTCACTTCTCTGCTCTCACCTCACACACCTCCCTCACTTCTCTGCTCTCACCTCACACACCTCCTTCACTTCTCTGCTCTCGCCTCACACACCTCCCTCACTTCTCTGCTCTCCCCTCACACACCTCCCTCACTTCTCTGCTCACACCTCACACACCTCCCTCACTTCTCTGCTCTCACCTCACACACCTCCCTCACTTCTCTGCTCTTACCTCATACACCTCCCTCACTTCTCTGCTCTCACCTCACACACCTCCCTCACTTCTCTGCTCTCACCTCACACACCTCCCTCACTTCTCTGCTCTCACCTCACACACCTCCCTCACTTCTCTGCTCTCACCTCACACACCTCCCTCACTTCTCTGCTCCCACCTCACACACCTCACTCACTTCTCTGCTCTCACCTCACACACCTCCCTCACTTCTCTGCTCGCACCTCACACACCTCCCTCACTTTTCTGCCCTCACTTCACACACCTCCCTCACTTCTCTGCTCTCACCTCACACACCTCTCTTACTTCTCTGCTCTCACCTCAAACACCTCCTTCACTTCTCTGCTCTCACCTCACACACCTCCCTCACTTCTCTGCTCTCACCTCACACACCTCCCTCACTTCTCTGCTCTCACCTCACACACCTGCGTCACTTCTCTGCTCTCACCTCACACACCTCCCTCACTTCTCTGCTCTCACCTCAAACAAACCCCTCACTTCTCTTCTCTCACCTCACACACCTCCCTCACTTCTCTGCTCTCGCCTCACACACCTCCCTCACTTCTCTGCTCTCACCTCACACACCTCCCTCACTCCTCTGCTCTCACCTCACACACCTCCCTCACTTCTCTGCTCTCACCTCACACACCTCCCTCACTTCTCTGCTCTCACCTCACACACCTCCCTCACTTCTCTGCTCTCACCTAACACAACTCCCTCACTTCTCTGCTCGCACCTCACACAAATCCCTCACTTCTCTGCTCTCACCTCACACACCTCCCTCACTTCTCTGCTCTCACCTCACACACCTCTCTCACTTCTCTGCTCTCACGTCACACACCTCTTTCACTTCTCTGCTTTCACCTCACACACCTCCCTCACTGTTCTGCTCTCACCTCACACACCTACCTCACTTCTCCGCCTTCACCTCAAACACCTCCCTCACTTCTCTGGTCTCACCTCACACTCCTACCTCACCTCTCTGCCTTCACCTCATACACCTCACTCACTTCTCTGCTCTCACCTCACTCACCTCCCTCACTTCTCTGCTCTCACCTCACACACCCACATCACCTCTCTGCCTTCACCTCACAAACCTCCCTCACTTTTCTGCGCTCACCTCACACACCTCCCTCACCTCTCTGCTCCCACCTCACACACCTACCTCACCTCTCTGCCTTCACCTCACACACCGCCCTCACTTCTCTGCTCGCACCTCACACATCTCCCTCACTTCTCTGCTCTCACCTCACACACCTCCCTCACTTCTCTGCTCGCACCTCACATACCTCCCTCACTTCTCTGCTCGCACCTCACACACCTCCCTCACTTCTCTGCTCTCACCTCACACACCTCCCTCACTTCTCTGCTCTCACCTCACACACCTCCCTCACTTCTCTGCTCTCACCTCACACACCTCCTTCACTTCTCTGCTCTCGCCTCCCACACCTCCATCACCTCTCTGCTCTCACCTCACACACCTCCCTCACTTCTCTGCCCTCACCTCACACACCTCCCTCACTTCTCTGCTCTCACCTCACACACCTACCTCACTTCTCTGCTCTCACCTCACACACCTCCCTCACTTCTCTGCTCTCACCTCACACACCTCCCTCACTTCTCTGCTCGCACCTCACACACCTCCCTCATTTCTCTGCTCTCCTCACACACCTCCCTCACTTCTCTGCTCTCACCTCACACACCTCCCTCACTTCTCTGCTCTCACCTCGAACACCTCCCTCACTTCTCTGCTCTCACCTCACACACCTCCCTCACTTCTCTGCTCTCACCTCACACACCTCCCTCAATTCTCTGCTCTCACCTCACACACCTCCCTCACTTCTCTGCTCTCACCTCACACACCTCCCTCACCTCTCTGCTCTCACCCCACACACCTCCCTCACTTCTCTGCTCTCACCTCACACACCTCCCTCACTTCTCTGCTCTCACCTCACACACCTCACTCACTTCTCTGCTCTCACCTCACACACCTCCCTCACTTCTCTGCTCTCACCTAAAACACCTCCCTCACTTCTCTGCTCTCACCTCACACACCTCCCTCACTTCTCTGCCCTCGCCTCACACACCTCCCTCACTTCTCTGCTCTCACCTCACACACCTCCCTCACTTCTCTGCTCTCACCTCACACACCTCCCTCACTTCTCTGCTCCCACCTCACACACCTCCCTCACTTCTCTGCTCTCACCTCACCCACCTCCCTTACTTCTCTGCTCTCACCTCACACACCTCCCTCACTTCTCTGCTCTCACCTCACACACCTTCCTCACTTCACTGCTCTCACCTCACACACCTCCCTCACTTCTCTGCTCTCACCTCACACACCTCCCTCACTTCTCTGCTCTCACCTCAAACACCTCCCTCACTTCTCTGCTCTCACCTCACACACCTTCCTCACTTCTCTGCTCTCACCTCACACACCTCCCTCACTTCTCTGTTCTCACCTCACCCACTTCCCTCACTTCTCTGCTCTCACCTCACACACCTCCCTCACTTCTCTGCTCTCCTCACACACCTCCCTCACTTCTCTGCTCTCACATCACACACCTCCCTCACTTCTCTGCTCGAACCTCACACACCTCCCTCACTTCTCTGCTCTCACCTCACACACCTCCCTCACTTCTCTGCTCTCACCTCACATACCTCCCTCACTTCTCTGCTCGCACCTCACACACCTCCCTCACTTCTTTGCTCTCCTCACACACCTCCCTCACTTCTCTGCTCTCACCTCACACACCTCCCTCACTTCTCTGCTCTCACCTCACACACCTCCCTCACTTCTCTGCTCTCACCTAACACACCTCCCTCACTTCTCTGCTCTCACCTCAAACACCTCCCTCACTTCTCTGCTCTCACCTCACACATCTCCCTCACTTTTCTGCTCTCACCTCACACACCTCCCTCACTTCTCTGCTCTCACCTCACACACCTCCCTCACTTCTCTGCTCTCACCTCACACCTCCCTCGCTTCTCTGCTCTCACCTCACACACCTCCCTCACTTCTCTGCTCTCACATCACACACCTCCCTCACTACTCTGCTCTCACCTCACGCACCCCCTCACTTCTCTGCTCGCACCTCACAC
Source organism: Morinoia aosen (assembly GCA_030386875.1). Taxonomy (NCBI): domain Eukaryota; kingdom Metazoa; phylum Arthropoda; class Malacostraca; order Amphipoda; family Talitridae; genus Morinoia; species Morinoia aosen. Next base: position 56,325,085 of record CM059574.1, on the reverse strand, counting down.
ACCTTCCTCACTTCTCTGCTCTCCTCACACACCTCCCTCCCTTCTCTGCTCTCACCTCACACACCTCCCTCACTTCTCTGCTCTCACCTCACACACCTCCCTCACTACTCTGCTCTCACCTCACACACCTCCCTCACTTCTCTGCTCTCACCTCACACACCTCCCTCACTTCCCTGCTCTCACCTCACACACCTCCCTCACTTCTCTGCTCTCACCTCACACACCTCCCTCACTTCTCTGCTCTCACCTCAAACACCTCCCTCACTTCTCAGCTCTCACCTCACACACCTCCCTCACTCCTCTGCTCGCACCTCACACACCTCCCTCACTTCTCTGCTCTCACCTCTAAAACCTCCCTCACTTCTCTGCTCTCACCTCACACACCTCCCTCACTTCTCTGCTCTCACCTCACACACCTCCATCACTTCACTGCTCTCACCTCACACACCTCCCTCACTTCTCTGCTCTCACCTCACACACCTCCCTCACTTCTCTGCTCTCACCTCACACACCTCCCTCACTTCTCTGCTCACACCTCACACACCTCCCTCACTTCTCTGCTCTCACCTCACACACCTCCCTCACTTCTCTGCTCTCACCTCACACACCTCCCTCACTTCTCTGCTCTCACCTCAAACACCTCCCTCACTTCTCTGCTCTCACATCACACACCTTCCTCACTTCTCTGCTCTCACCTCACACACCTCCCTCACTTCTCTGTTCTCACCTCACCCACCTCCCTCACTTCTCTGCTCTCACCTCACACACCTCCCTCACTTCTCTGCTCTCCTCACACACCTCCCTCACTTCTCTGCTCTCACCTCACACACCTCCCTCACTTCTCTGCTCTCACCTCACACACCTCCCTCACTTCTCTGCTCTCACCTCACACACCTCCCTCACTTCTCTGCTCTCACCTCACACACCTCCCTCACTTCTCTGCTCGCACCTCACACACCTCCCTCACTTCTTTGCTCTCCTCACACACCTCCCTCACTTCTATGCTCTCACCTCACACACCTCCCTCACTTCTCTGCCCTCGCCTCACACACCTCCCTCACTTCTCTGCTCTCACCTCACACACCTCCCTCACTTCTCTGCTCTCACCTCACACACCTCCCTCACTTCTCTGCTCTCACCTCACACACCTCCCTCACTTCTCTGCTCTCACCTCAAACACCTCCCTCACTTCTCTGCTCTCACCTCACACACCTCCCTCACTTCTCTGCTCTCACCTCACACACCTCCCTCACTTCTCTGCTCTCAACTCACACACCTCCCTCACTTCTCTGCTCTCACCTCACACCTCCCTCGCTTCTCTGCTCTCACCTCACACACCTCCCTCACTTCTCTGCTCTCACATCACACACCCTCCTCACTTCTCTGCTCTCACCTCACGCACCCCTCTCACTTCTCTGCTCGCACCTCACACACCTTCCTCACTTCTCTGCTCTCCTCACACACCTCCCTCCCTTCTCTGCTCTCACCTCACACACCTCCCTCACTTCTCTTCTCTCACCTCACACACCGCCCTCACTACTCTGCTCTCACCTCACACACCTCCCTCACTTCTCTGCTCTCACCTCACACACCTCCCTCACTTCCCTGCTCTCACCTCACACACCTCCCTCACTTCTCTGCTCTCACCTCACACACCTCCCTCACTCCTCTGCTCGCACCTCACACACCTCCCTCACTTCTCTGCTCTCACCTCTAAAACCTCCCTCACTTCTCTGCTCTCACCTCACACACCTTCTCTCACTTCTCTACTCTCACCTCACACACCTCCATCACTTCTCTGCTCTCACCTCACACACCTCCCTCACTTCTCTGCTCTCACCTCACACACCTCCCTCACTTCTCTGCTCTCACCTCACACACCTCCCTCACTTCTCTGCTCACACCTCACACACCTCCCTCACTTCTCTGCTCTCACCTCACACACCTCCCTCACTTCTCTGCTCTCACCTCATACACCTCCCTCACTTCTCTGCTCTCACCTCATACACCTCCCTCACTTCTCTGCTCTCACATCACACACCTCCCTCACTTCTCTGCTCTCACCTCACACACCTCCCTCACTTCTCTGCTCTCACCTCACACACCTCCCTCACTTCTCTGCTCTCACCTCACACACCTCCCTCACTTCTCTGCTCTCACCTCAGACACCTCCCTCACTTCTCTGCCCTCACCTCATACACCTCCCTCACTTCTCTGCTCTCACCTCACACACCTCCCTCACTTCTCGGCTCTCACCTCACACACCTCCCTCACTTCTTTGCTCTCACCTCACACATCTCCCTCACTTCTCTGCTCTCACCTCACACACCTCTCTCACTTCTCTGCTCTCACCTCACACACCTCCCTCACTTCTCTGCTCGCACCTCACACACCTCCCTCACTTCCCTGCACTCACCTCACACACCTACCTCACTTCTCAACTCTCACCTCACACACCTCCCTCACTATCTGCTCTCACCTCACACACCTCCCTCACATCTCTGCTCTCAACTCACACACCTCCCTCACTTCTCTGCTCTCACCTAACACACCTCCCTCATTTCTCTGCTCTCACCTCACACACCTCCCTCACTACTCTGCTCTCACCTCACACACCTCCCTCACTTCTCTGCTCTCACCTCACACATCTCCCTCACTTCTCTGCTCTCACCTCACACACCTCCCTCACTTCTCTGCTCTCACCTCACACACCTCCCTCACTTCTCTGCTCTCACCTCAAACACCTCCCTCACTTTTCTGCACTCACATCACACCTCCCTCACTTCTCTGCTCTCACCTCACACACCTCCCTCACTTCTCTGCTCTCACCTCACACACCTCCCTCACTTCTCTGCTCTCACCTCACACACCTCCATCTCTTCTCTGCTCTCACCTCACACACCTCCCTCAATTCTCTGCTCTCACCTCACACACCTCCCTCACTTCTCTGCTGTCACCTCACACACCTCCCTCACTTTTCCGCTCTCACCTCACATACCTCCCTCACTTCTCTGCTCACACCTCACACACCTCCCTCACTTCTCTGCTCTCACCTCACACACCTCCCTCACTTCTCTGCTCTCACCTCATACACCTCCCTCACTTCTCTGCTCTCACCTCACACACCTCCCTCACTTCTATGCTCTCACCTCACACACCTCTCTCACTTCTCTGCTCTCACCTCTCACGGCTCCCTCACCTCTCTGCTCTCACCTCACACACCTCCCTCACTTCTCTGCTCCCACCTCACTCACCTGCCTCACCTCTCTGCTCTCACCTCACACACCTCCTTCACTTTTTTGCTCTCGCCTCACACACCTCCCTCACCTCTCTGCTCTCACCTCACGCACCTCCCTCACTTCTCTGCTCTCACCTCACACACTTCCCTCACTTATCTGCTCTCACCTCACACACCTACCTCACTTCTCTGCTCTCACCTCACACACCTCCCTCACTTCTCTGCACTCACCTCACACACCTCCCTCACTTCTATGCTCGCACCTCACACACATCCCTCACTTCTCTGCTCTCCTCACACACCTCCCTTACTTCTCTGCTCTCACCTCACACACCTCCCTCACATCTCTGCACTCACCTCACACACCTCCCTCACTTCTCTGCTCTCACCTCACACACCTCCCTCACTTCTCTGCTCTCACCTCACACACCTCCCTCACTTCTCTGCTCTCACCTCACACACCTCCCTCACTTCTCTGCTCTCACCTCACACACCTCCCTCACTTCCCTGCTCTCACCTCACACACCTCCCTCACTTCTCTGCTCTCACCTCACACACCTCCCTCACTTCTCTGCTCTCACCTCACACACCTCTCTCACTTCTCTGCTCTCACCTCACACACCTCCCTCACTTCTCTGCTCTCACCTCACACACCTCCCTCACTTCTCTGCTCTCACCTCAAACGCATCCCTCACTTCTCTGCTCTCACCTCACACACCTCCCTCACTTCTCTGCTCTCACCTACCACACCTCCCTCACTTCTCTGCTCTCACCTCACACACCTCCCTCACTTCTCTGCTCTCACCTCACACACCTCCCTCACTTCTCTGCCCTCACCTCACACACCTCCCTCACTTCTCTGCTCGCACCTCACACACCTCCCTCACTTCTTTGCTCTCCTCACACACCTACCTCACTTCTTTGCTCTCACCTCACACACCTCCCTCACTTCTCTGCTCTCACCTCACACACCTCCCTCACTTCTCTGCGCTCACCTCACACACCTCCCTCACTTCTCTGCTGTCACCTCACACACCTCCCTCACTTCTCTGCTCGCACCTCACACACCTCCCTCACTTCTCTGCTCTCACCTCACACACCTCTCTCACTTCTCTGCTCTCACCTCACTCACCTCCCTCACTTCTCTGCTCTCACCTCACACACCTCCCTCACTTCTCTGCTCTCACCTCACACACCTCCCTGACTTCCCTGCTCTCACCTCACACACCTCCCTCACTTCTCTGCTGTCACCTCACACACCTCCCTCACTTCTCTGCTCTCACCTCACACACCTCCCTCACTTCTCTGCTCACACCTCACACACCTCCCTCACTTCTCTGCTCTCACCTCACACACCTCCCTCACTTCTCTGCTCTCACCTCATACACCTCCCTCACTTCTCTGCTCTCACCTCACACACCTCCCTCACTTCTATGCTCTCACCTCACACACCTCCCTCACTTCTATGCTCTCACCTCTCACGGCTCCCTCACCTCTCTGCTCTCACCTCACACACCTCCCTCACTTCTCTGCTCCCACCTCACTCACCTCCCTCACCTCTCTGCTCTCACCTCACACACCTCCTTCACTTTTTTGCTCTCGCCTCACACACCTCCCTCACCTCTCTGCTCTCACCTCACGCACCTCCCTCACTTCTCTGCTCTCACCTCACACACCTCCCTCACTTATCTGCTCTCACCTCACACACCTACCTCACTTCTCTGCTCTCACCTCACACACCTCCCTCACTTCTCTGCACTCACCTCACACACCTCCCTCACTTCTATGCTCGCACCTCACACACATCCCTCACTTCTCTGCTCTCCTCACACACCTCCCTCACTTCTCTGCTCTCACCTCACACACCTCCCTCACTTCTCTGCACTCACCTCACACACCTCCCTCACTTCTCTGCTCTCACCTCACACACCTCCCTCACTTCTCTGCTCTCACCTCACACACCTCCCTCACTTCTCTGCTCTCACCTCACACACCTCCCTCACTTCTTTGCTCTCACCTCACACACCTCCCTCACTTCCCTGCTCTCACCTCACACACCTCCCTCACTTCTCTGCTCTCACCTCACACACCTCCCTCACTTCTCTGCTCTCACCTCACACACCTCTCTCACTTCTCTGCTCTCACCTCACACACCTCCCTCACTTCTCTGCTCTCACCTCACACACCTCCCTCACTTCTCTGCTCTCACCTCAAACACATCCCTCACTTCTCTGCTCTCACCTCACACACCTCCCTCACTTCTCTGCTCTCACCTACCACACCTCCCTCACTTCTCTGCTCTCACCTCACACACCTTCCTCACTTCTCTGCTCTCACCTCACACACCTCCCTCACTTCTCTGCCCTCACCTCACACACCTCCCTCACTTCTCTGCTCGCACCTCACACACCTCCCTCACTTCTTTGCTCTCCTCACACACCTACCTCACTTCTTTGCTCTCACCTCATACACCTCCCTCACTTCTCTGCTCTCACCTCACACACCTCCCTCACTTCTCTGCGCTCACCTCACACACCTCCCTCACTTCTCTGCTCTCACCTCACACACCTCCCTCACTTCTCTGCTCGCACCTCACACACTTCCCTCACTTCTCTGCTCTCTTCACACACCTCCCTCACTTCTCTGCTCTCACCTCACACACCTCCCTCACTTCTCTGCTCTCACCTCACACACCTCCCTCACTTCTCTGCTCTCACCTCAAACACCTCCCTCACTTCTCTGCTCTCACCTCACACACCTTCCTCACTTCTCTGCTCTCACCTCACACACCTCCCTCACTTCTCTGTTCTCACCTCACCCACTTCCCTCACTTCTCTGCTCTCACCTCACACACCTCCCTCACTTCTCTGCTCTCCTCACACACCTCCCTCACTTCTCTGCTCTCACATCACACACCTCCCTCACTTCTCTGCTCGAACCTCACACACCTCCCTCACTTCTCTGCTCTCACCTCACACACCTCCCTCACTTCTCTGCTCTCACCTCACATACCTCCCTCACTTCTCTGCTCGCACCTCACACACCTCCCTCACTTCTTTGCTCTCCTCACACACCTCCCTCACTTCTCTGCTCTCACCTCACACACCTCCCTCACTTCTCTGCTCTCACCTCACACACCTCCCTCACTTCTCTGCTCTCACCTAACACACCTCCCTCACTTCTCTGCTCTCACCTCAAACACCTCCCTCACTTCTCTGCTCTCACCTCACACATCTCCCTCACTTTTCTGCTCTCACCTCACACACCTCCCTCACTTCTCTGCTCTCACCTCACACACCTCCCTCACTTCTCTGCTCTCACCTCACACCTCCCTCGCTTCTCTGCTCTCACCTCACACACCTCCCTCACTTCTCTGCTCTCACATCACACACCTCCCTCACTACTCTGCTCTCACCTCACGCACCCCCTCACTTCTCTGCTCGCACCTCACACACCTTCCTCACTTCTCTGCTCTCCTCACACACCTCCCTCCCTTCTCTGCTCTCACCTCACACACCTCCCTCACTTCTCTGCTCTCACCTCACACACCTCCCTCACTACTCTGCTCTCACCTCACACACCTCCCTCACTTCTCTGCTCTCACCTCACACACCTCCCTCACTTCCCTGCTCTCACCTCACACACCTCCCTCACTTCTCTGCTCTCACCTCACACACCTCCCTCACTTCTCTGCTCTCACCTCAAACACCTCCCTCACTTCTCAGCTCTCACCTCACACACCTCCCTCACTCCTCTGCTCGCACCTCACACACCTCCCTCACTTCTCTGCTCTCACCTCTAAAACCTCCCTCACTTCTCTGCTCTCACCTCACACACCTCCCTCACTTCTCTGCTCTCACCTCACACACCTCCATCACTTCACTGCTCTCACCTCACACACCTCCCTCACTTCTCTGCTCTCACCTCACACACCTCCCTCACTTCTCTGCTCTCACCTCACACACCTCCCTCACTTCTCTGCTCACACCTCACACACCTCCCTCACTTCTCTGCTCTCACCTCACACACCTCCCTCACTTCTCTGCTCTCACCTCACACACCTCCCTCACTTCTCTGCTCTCACCTCAAACACCTCCCTCACTTCTCTGCTCTCACATCACACACCTTCCTCACTTCTCTGCTCTCACCTCACACACCTCCCTCACTTCTCTGTTCTCACCTCACCCACCTCCCTCACTTCTCTGCTCTCACCTCACACACCTCCCTCACTTCTCTGCTCTCCTCACACACCTCCCTCACTTCTCTGCTCTCACCTCACACACCTCCCTCACTTCTCTGCTCTCACCTCACACACCTCCCTCACTTCTCTGCTCTCACCTCACACACCTCCCTCACTTCTCTGCTCTCACCTCACACACCTCCCTCACTTCTCTGCTCGCACCTCACACACCTCCCTCACTTCTTTGCTCTCCTCACACACCTCCCTCACTTCTATGCTCTCACCTCACACACCTCCCTCACTTCTCTGCCCTCGCCTCACACACCTCCCTCACTTCTCTGCTCTCACCTCACACACCTCCCTCACTTCTCTGCTCTCACCTCACACACCTCCCTCACATCTCTGCTCTCAACTCACACACCTCCCTCACTTCTCTGCTCTCACCTAACACACCTCCCTCATTTCTCTGCTCTCACCTCACACACCTCCCTCACTACTCTGCTCTCACCTCACACACCTCCCTCACTTCTCTGCTCTCACCTCACACATCTCCCTCACTTCTCTGCTCTCACCTCACACACCTCCCTCACTTCTCTGCTCTCACCTCACACACCTCCCTCACTTCTCTGCTCTCACCTCAAACACCTCCCTCACTTTTCTGCACTCACATCACACCTCCCTCACTTCTCTGCTCTCACCTCACACACCTCCCTCACTTCTCTGCTCTCACCTCACACACCTCCCTCACTTCTCTGCTCTCACCTCACACACCTCCATCTCTTCTCTGCTCTCACCTCACACACCTCCCTCAATTCTCTGCTCTCACCTCACACACCTCCCTCACTTCTCTGCTGTCACCTCACACACCTCCCTCACTTTTCCGCTCTCACCTCACATACCTCCCTCACTTCTCTGCTCACACCTCACACACCTCCCTCACTTCTCTGCTCTCACCTCACACACCTCCCTCACTTCTCTGCTCTCACCTCACACACCTCCCTCACTTCTCTGCTCTCACCTCAAACACCTCCCTCACTTCTCTGCTCTCACATCACACACCTTCCTCACTTCTCTGCTCTCACCTCACACACCTCCCTCACTTCTCTGTTCTCACCTCACCCACCTCCCTCACTTCTCTGCTCTCACCTCACACACCTCCCTCACTTCTCTGCTCTCCTCACACACCTCCCTCACTTCTCTGCTCTCACCTCACACAACTCCCTCACTTCTCTGCTCTCACCTCACACACCTCCCTCACTTCTCTGCTCTCACCTCACACACCTCCCTCACTTCTCTGCTCTCACCTCACACACCTCCCTCACTTCTCTGCTCGCACCTCACACACCTCCCTCACTTCTTTGCTCTCCTCACACACCTCCCTCACTTCTATGCTCTCACCTCACACACCTCCCTCACTTCTCTGCCCTCGCCTCACACACCTCCCTCACTTCTCTGCTCTCACCTCACACACCTCCCTCACTTCTCTGCTCTCACCTCACACACCTCCCTCACTTCTCTGCTCTCACCTCACACACCTCCCTCACTTCTCTGCTCTCACCTCAAACACCTCCCTCACTTCTCTGCTCTCACCTCACACACCTCCCTCACTTCTCTGCTCTCACCTCACACACCTCCCTCACTTCTCTGCTCTCACCTCACACACCTCCCTCACTTCTCTGCTCTCACCTCACACCTCCCTCGCTTCTCTGCTCTCACCTCACACACCTCCCTCACTTCTCTGCTCTCACATCACACACCCTCCTCACTTCTCTGCTCTCACCTCACGCACCCCTCTCACTTCTCTGCTCGCACCTCACACACCTTCCTCACTTCTCTGCTCTCCTCACACACCTCCCTCCCTTCTCTGCTCTCACCTCACACACCTCCCTCACTTCTCTTCTCTCACCTCACACACCGCCCTCACTACTCTGCTCTCACCTCACACACCTCCCTCACTTCTCTGCTCTCACCTCACACACCTCCCTCACTTCCCTGCTCTCACCTCACACACCTCCCTCACTTCTCTGCTCTCACCTCACACACCTCCCTCACTCCTCTGCTCGCACCTCACACACCTCCCTCACTTCTCTGCTCTCACCTCTAAAACCTCCCTCACTTCTCTGCTCTCACCTCACACACCTTCTCTCACTTCTCTACTCTCACCTCACACACCTCCATCACTTCTCTGCTCTCACCTCACACACCTCCCTCACTTCTCTGCTCTCACCTCACACACCTCCCTCACTTCTCTGCTCTCACCTCACACACCTCCCTCACTTCTCTGCTCACACCTCACACACCTCCCTCACTTCTCTGCTCTCACCTCACACACCTCCCTCACTTCTCTGCTCTCACCTCATACACCTCCCTCACTTCTCTGCTCTCACCTCATACACCTCCCTCACTTCTCTGCTCTCACATCACACACCTCCCTCACTTCTCTGCTCTCACCTCACACACCTCCCTCACTTCTCTGCTCTCACCTCACACACCTCCCTCACTTCTCTGCTCTCACCTCACACACCTCCCTCACTTCTCTGCTCTCACCTCAGACACCTCCCTCACTTCTCTGCCCTCACCTCATACACCTCCCTCACTTCTCTGCTCTCACCTCACACACCTCCCTCACTTCTCGGCTCTCACCTCACACACCTCCCTCACTTCTTTGCTCTCACCTCACACATCTCCCTCACTTCTCTGCTCTCACCTCACACACCTCTCTCACTTCTCTGCTCTCACCTCACACACCTCCCTCACTTCTCTGCTCGCACCTCACACACCTCCCTCACTTCCCTGCACTCACCTCACACACCTACCTCACTTCTCAACTCTCACCTCACACACCTCCCTCACTATCTGCTCTCACCTCACACACCTCCCTCACATCTCTGCTCTCAACTCACACACCTCCCTCACTTCTCTGCTCTCACCTAACACACCTCCCTCATTTCTCTGCTCTCACCTCACACACCTCCCTCACTACTCTGCTCTCACCTCACACACCTCCCTCACTTCTCTGCTCTCACCTCACACATCTCCCTCACTTCTCTGCTCTCACCTCACACACCTCCCTCACTTCTCTGCTCTCACCTCACACACCTCCCTCACTTCTCTGCTCTCACCTCAAACACCTCCCTCACTTTTCTGCACTCACATCACACCTCCCTCACTTCTCTGCTCTCACCTCACACACCTCCCTCACTTCTCTGCTCTCACCTCACACACCTCCCTCACTTCTCTGCTCTCACCTCACACACCTCCATCTCTTCTCTGCTCTCACCTCACACACCTCCCTCAATTCTCTGCTCTCACCTCACACACCTCCCTCACTTCTCTGCTGTCACCTCACACACCTCCCTCACTTTTCCGCTCTCACCTCACATACCTCCCTCACTTCTCTGCTCACACCTCACACACCTCCCTCACTTCTCTGCTCTCACCTCACACACCTCCCTCACTTCTCTGCTCTCACCTCATACACCTCCCTCACTTCTCTGCTCTCACCTCACACACCTCCCTCACTTCTATGCTCTCACCTCACACACCTCTCTCACTTCTCTGCTCTCACCTCTCACGGCTCCCTCACCTCTCTGCTCTCACCTCACACACCTCCCTCACTTCTCTGCTCCCACCTCACTCACCTGCCTCACCTCTCTGCTCTCACCTCACACACCTCCTTCACTTTTTTGCTCTCGCCTCACACACCTCCCTCACCTCTCTGCTCTCACCTCACGCACCTCCCTCACTTCTCTGCTCTCACCTCACACACTTCCCTCACTTATCTGCTCTCACCTCACACACCTACCTCACTTCTCTGCTCTCACCTCACACACCTCCCTCACTTCTCTGCACTCACCTCACACACCTCCCTCACTTCTATGCTCGCACCTCACACACATCCCTCACTTCTCTGCTCTCCTCACACACCTCCCTTACTTCTCTGCTCTCACCTCACACACCTCCCTCACTTCTCTGCACTCACCTCACACACCTCCCTCACTTCTCTGCTCTCACCTCACACACCTCCCTCACTTCTCTGCTCTCACCTCACACACCTCCCTCACTTCTCTGCTCTCACCTCACACACCTCCCTCACTTCTCTGCTCTCACCTCACACACCTCCCTCACTTCCCTGCTCTCACCTCACACACCTCCCTCACTTCTCTGCTCTCACCTCACACACCTCCCTCACTTCTCTGCTCTCACCTCACACACCTCTCTCACTTCTCTGCTCTCACCTCACACACCTCCCTCACTTCTCTGCTCTCACCTCACACACCTCCCTCACTTCTCTGCTCTCACCTCAAACGCATCCCTCACTTCTCTGCTCTCACCTCACACACCTCCCTCACTTCTCTGCTCTCACCTACCACACCTCCCTCACTTCTCTGCTCTCACCTCACACACCTCCCTCACTTCTCTGCTCTCACCTCACACACCTCCCTCACTTCTCTGCCCTCACCTCACACACCTCCCTCACTTCTCTGCTCGCACCTCACACACCTCCCTCACTTCTTTGCTCTCCTCACACACCTACCTCACTTCTTTGCTCTCACCTCACACACCTCCCTCACTTCTCTGCTCTCACCTCACACACCTCCCTCACTTCTCTGCGCTCACCTCACACACCTCCCTCACTTCTCTGCTGTCACCTCACACACCTCCCTCACTTCTCTGCTCGCACCTCACACACCTCCCTCACTTCTCTGCTCTCACCTCACACACCTCTCTCACTTCTCTGCTCTCACCTCACTCACCTCCCTCACTTCTCTGCTCTCACCTCACACACCTCCCTCACTTCTCTGCTCTCACCTCACACACCTCCCTGACTTCCCTGCTCTCACCTCACACACCTCCCTCACTTCTCTGCTGTCACCTCACACACCTCCCTCACTTCTCTGCTCTCACCTCACACACCTCCCTCACTTCTCTGCTCACACCTCACACACCTCCCTCACTTCTCTGCTCTCACCTCACACACCTCCCTCACTTCTCTGCTCTCACCTCATACACCTCCCTCACTTCTCTGCTCTCACCTCACACACCTCCCTCACTTCTATGCTCTCACCTCACACACCTCCCTCACTTCTATGCTCTCACCTCTCACGGCTCCCTCACCTCTCTGCTCTCACCTCACACACCTCCCTCACTTCTCTGCTCCCACCTCACTCACCTCCCTCACCTCTCTGCTCTCACCTCACACACCTCCTTCACTTTTTTGCTCTCGCCTCACACACCTCCCTCACCTCTCTGCTCTCACCTCACGCACCTCCCTCACTTCTCTGCTCTCACCTCACACACCTCCCTCACTTATCTGCTCTCACCTCACACACCTACCTCACTTCTCTGCTCTCACCTCACACACCTCCCTCACTTCTCTGCACTCACCTCACACACCTCCCTCACTTCTATGCTCGCACCTCACACACATCCCTCACTTCTCTGCTCTCCTCACACACCTCCCTCACTTCTCTGCTCTCACCTCACACACCTCCCTCACTTCTCTGCACTCACCTCACACACCTCCCTCACTTCTCTGCTCTCACCTCACACACCTCCCTCACTTCTCTGCTCTCACCTCACACACCTCCCTCACTTCTCTGCTCTCACCTCACACACCTCCCTCACTTCTTTGCTCTCACCTCACACACCTCCCTCACTTCCCTGCTCTCACCTCACACACCTCCCTCACTTCTCTGCTCTCACCTCACACACCTCCCTCACTTCTCTGCTCTCACCTCACACACCTCTCTCACTTCTCTGCTCTCACCTCACACACCTCCCTCACTTCTCTGCTCTCACCTCACACACCTCCCTCACTTCTCTGCTCTCACCTCAAACACATCCCTCACTTCTCTGCTCTCACCTCACACACCTCCCTCACTTCTCTGCTCTCACCTACCACACCTCCCTCACTTCTCTGCTCTCACCTCACACACCTCCCTCACTTCTCTGCTCTCACCTCACACACCTCCCTCACTTCTCTGCCCTCACCTCACACACCTCCCTCACTTCTCTGCTCGCACCTCACACACCTCCCTCACTTCTTTGCTCTCCTCACACACCTACCTCACTTCTTTGCTCTCACCTCATACACCTCCCTCACTTCTCTGCTCTCACCTCACACACCTCCCTCACTTCTCTGCGCTCACCTCACACACCTCCCTCACTTCTCTGCTCTCACCTCACACACCTCCCTCACTTCTCTGCTCGCACCTCACACACTTCCCTCACTTCTCTGCTCTCTTCACACACCTCCCTCACTTCTCTGCTCTCACCTCACACACCTCCCTCACTTCTCTGCTCTCACCTCACACACCTCCCTCACTTCTCTGCTCTCACCTCAAACACCTCCCTCACTTCTCTGCTCTCACCTCACACACCTTCCTCACTTCTCTGCTCTCACCTCACACACCTCCCTCACTTCTCTGTTCTCACCTCACCCACTTCCCTCACTTCTCTGCTCTCACCTCACACACCTCCCTCACTTCTCTGCTCTCCTCACACACCTCCCTCACTTCTCTGCTCTCACATCACACACCTCCCTCACTTCTCTGCTCGAACCTCACACACCTCCCTCACTTCTCTGCTCTCACCTCACACACCTCCCTCACTTCTCTGCTCTCACCTCACATACCTCCCTCACTTCTCTGCTCGCACCTCACACACCTCCCTCACTTCTTTGCTCTCCTCACACACCTCCCTCACTTCTCTGCTCTCACCTCACACACCTCCCTCACTTCTCTGCTCTCACCTCACACACCTCCCTCACTTCTCTGCTCTCACCTAACACACCTCCCTCACTTCTCTGCTCTCACCTCAAACACCTCCCTCACTTCTCTGCTCTCACCTCACACATCTCCCTCACTTTTCTGCTCTCACCTCACACACCTCCCTCACTTCTCTGCTCTCACCTCACACACCTCCCTCACTTCTCTGCTCTCACCTCACACCTCCCTCGCTTCTCTGCTCTCACCTCACACACCTCCCTCACTTCTCTGCTCTCACATCACACACCTCCCTCACTACTCTGCTCTCACCTCACGCACCCCCTCACTTCTCTGCTCGCACCTCACACACCTTCCTCACATCTCTGCTCTCCTCACACACCTCCCTCCCTTCTCTGCTCTCACCTCACACACCTCCTTCACTTCTCTGCTCTCACCTCACACACCTCCCTCACTACTCTGCTCTCACCTCACACACCTCCCTCACTTCTCTGCTCTCACCTCACACACCTCCCTCACTTCCCTGCTCTCACCTCACACACCTCCCTCACTTCTCTGCTCTCACCTCACACACCTCCCTCACTTCTCTGCTCTCACCTCAAACACCTCCCTCACTTCTCAGCTCTCACCTCACACACCTCCCTCACTCCTCTGCTCGCACCTCACACACCTCCCTCACTTCTCTGCTCTCACCTCTAAAACCTCCCTCACTTCTCTGCTCTCACCTCACACACCTCCCTCACTTCTCTGCTCTCACCTCACACACCTCCATCACTTCACTGCTCTCACCTCACACACCTCCCTCACTTCTCTGCTCTCACCTCACACACCTCCCTCACTTCTCTGCTCTCACCTCTCACACCTCCCTCACTTCTCTGCTCACACCTCACACACCTCCCTCACTTCTCTGCTCTCACCTCACACACCTCCCTCACTTCTCTGCTCTCACCTCACACACCTCCCTCACTTCTCTGCTCTCACCTCAAACACCTCCCTCACTTCTCTGCTCTCACATCACACACCTTCCTCACTTCTCTGCTCTCACCTCACACACCTCCCTCACTTCTCTGTTCTCACCTCACCCACCTCCCTCACTTCTCTGCTCTCACCTCACACACCTCCCTCACTTCTCTGCTCTCCTCACACACCTCCCTCACTTCTCTGCTCTCACCTCACACACCTCCCTCACTTCTCTGCTCTCACCTCACACACCTCCCTCACTTCTCTGCTCTCACCTCACACACCTCCCTCACTTCTCTGCTCTCACCTCACACACCTCCCTCACTTCTCTGCTCGCACCTCACACACCTCCCTCACTTCTTTGCTCTCCTCACACACCTCCCTCACTTCTATGCTCTCACCTCACACACCTCCCTCACTTCTCTGCCCTCGCCTCACACACCTCCCTCACTTCTCTGCTCTCACCTCACACACCTCCCTCACTTCTCTGCTCTCACCTCACACACCTCCCTCACTTCTCTGCTCTCACCTCACACACCTCCCTCACTTCTCTGCTCTCACCTCAAACACCTCCCTCACTTCTCTGCTCTCACCTCACACACCTCCCTCACTTCTCTGCTCTCACCTCACACACCTCCCTCACTTCTCTGCTCTCACCTCACACACCTCCCTCACTTCTCTGCTCTCACCTCACACCTCCCTCGCTTCTCTGCTCTCACCTCACACACCTCCCTCACTTCTCTGCTCTCACATCACACACCCTCCTCACTTCTCTGCTCTCACCTCACGCACCCCTCTCACTTCTCTGCTCGCACCTCACACACCTTCCTCACTTCTCTGCTCTCCTCACACACCTCCCTCCCTTCTCTGCTCTCACCTCACACACCTCTCTCACTTCTCTTCTCTCACCTCACACACCGCCCTCACTACTCTGCTCTCACCTCACACACCTCCCTCACTTCTCTGCTCTCACCTCACACACCTCCCTCACTTCCCTGCTCTCACCTCACAACCTCCCTCACTTCTCTGCTCTCACCTCACACACCTCCCTCACTCCTCTGCTCGCACCTCACACACCTCCCTCACTTCTCTGCTCTCACCTCTAAAACCTCCCTCACTTCTCTGCTCTCACCTCACACACCTTCTCTCACTTCTCTACTCTCACCTCACACACCTCCATCACTTCTCTGCTCTCACCTCACACACCTCCCTCACTTCTCTGCTCTCACCTCACACACCTCCCTCACTTCTCTGCTCTCACCTCACACACCTCCCTCACTTCTCTGCTCACACCTCACACACCTCCCTCACTTCTCTGCTCTCACCTCACACACCTCCCTCACTTCTCTGCTCTCACCTCATACACCTCCCTCACTTCTCTGCTCTCACCTCATACACCTCCCTCACTTCTCTGCTCTCACATCACACACCTCCCTCACTTCTCTGCTCTCACCTCACACACCTCCCTCACTTCTCTGCTCTCACCTCACACACCTCCCTCACTTCTCTGCTCTCACCTCACACACCTCCCTCACTTCTCTGCTCTCACCTCAGACACCTCCCTCACTTCTCTGCCCTCACCTCATACACCTCCCTCACTTCTCTGCTCTCACCTCACACACCTCCCTCACTTCTCGGCTCTCACCTCACACACCTCCCTCACTTCTTTGCTCTCACCTCACACATCTCCCTCACTTCTCTGCTCTCACCTCACACACCTCTCTCACTTCTCTGCTCTCACCTCACACACCTCCCTCACTTCTCTGCTCGCACCTCACACACCTCCCTCACTTCCCTGCACTCACCTCACACACCTACCTCACTTCTCAACTCTCACCTCACACACCTCCCTCACTATCTGCTCTCACCTCACACACCTCCCTCACATCTCTGCTCTCAACTCACACACCTCCCTCACTTCTCTGCTCTCACCTAACACACCTCCCTCATTTCTCTGCTCTCACCTCACACACCTCCCTCACTACTCTGCTCTCACCTCACACACCTCCCTCACTTCTCTGCTCTCACCTCACACATCTCCCTCACTTCTCTGCTCTCACCTCACACACCTCCCTCACTTCTCTGCTCTCACCTCACACACCTCCCTCACTTCTCTGCTCTCACCTCAAACACCTCCCTCACTTTTCTGCACTCACATCACACCTCCCTCACTTCTCTGCTCTCACCTCACACACCTCCCTCACTTCTCTGCTCTCACCTCACACACCTCCCTCACTTCTTTGCTCTCACCTCACACACCTCCATCTCTTCTCTGCTCTCACCTCACACACCTCCCTCAATTCTCTGCTCTCACCTCACACACCTCCCTCACTTCTCTGCTGTCACCTCACACACCTCCCTCACTTTTCCGCTCTCACCTCACATACCTCCCTCACTTCTCTGCTCACACCTCACACACCTCCCTCACTTCTCTGCTCTCACCTCACACACCTCCCTCACTTCTCTGCTCTCACCTCATACACCTCCCTCACTTCTCTGCTCTCACCTCACACACCTCCCTCACTTCTATGCTCTCACCTCACACACCTCTCTCACTTCTCTGCTCTCACCTCTCACGGCTCCCTCACCTCTCTGCTCTCACCTCACACACCTCCCTCACTTCTCTGCTCCCACCTCACTCACCTGCCTCACCTCTCTGCTCTCACCTCACACACCTCCTTCACTTTTTTGCTCTCGCCTCACACACCTCCCTCACCTCTCTGCTCTCACCTCACGCACCTCCCTCACTTCTCTGCTCTCACCTCACACACTTCCCTCACTTATCTGCTCTCACCTCACACACCTACCTCACTTCTCTGCTCTCACCTCACACACCTCCCTCACTTCTCTGCACTCACCTCACACACCTCCCTCACTTCTATGCTCGCACCTCACACACATCCCTCACTTCTCTGCTCTCCTCACACACCTCCCTTACTTCTCTGCTCTCACCTCACACACCTCCCTCACTTCTCTGCACTCACCTCACACACCTCCCTCACTTCTCTGCTCTCACCTCACACACCTCCCTCACTTCTCTGCTCTCACCTCACACACCTCCCTCACTTCTCTGCTCTCACCTCACACACCTCCCTCACTTCTCTGCTCTCACCTCACACACCTCCCTCACTTCCCTGCTCTCACCTCACACACCTCCCTCACTTCTCTGCTCTCACCTCACACACCTCCCTCACTTCTCTGCTCTCACCTCACACACCTCTCTCACTTCTCTGCTCTCACCTCACACACCTCCCTCACTTCTCTGCTCTCACCTCACACACCTCCCTCACTTCTCTGCTCTCACCTCAAACGCATCCCTCACTTCTCTGCTCTCACCTCACACACCTCCCTCACTTCTCTGCTCTCACCTACCACACCTCCCTCACTTCTCTGCTCTCACCTCACACACCTCCCTCACTTCTCTGCTCTCACCTCACACACCTCCCTCACTTCTCTGCCCTCACCTCACACACCTCCCTCACTTCTCTGCTCGCACCTCACACACCTCCCTCACTTCTTTGCTCTCCTCACACACCTACCTCACTTCTTTGCTCTCACCTCACACACCTCCCTCACTTCTCTGCTCTCACCTCACACACCTCCCTCACTTCTCTGCGCTCACCTCACACACCTCCCTCACTTCTCTGCTGTCACCTCACACACCTCCCTCACTTCTCTGCTCGCACCTCACACACCTCCCTCACTTCTCTGCTCTCACCTCACACACCTCTCTCACTTCTCTGCTCTCACCTCACTCACCTCCCTCACTTCTCTGCTCTCACCTCACACACCTCCCTCACTTCTCTGCTCTCATCTCACACACCTCCCTGACTTCCCTGCTCTCACCTCACACACCTCCCTCACTTCTCTGCTGTCACCTCACACACCTCCCTCACTTCTCTGCTCTCACCTCACACACCTCCCTCACTTCTCTGCTCACACCTCACACACCTCCCTCACTTCTCTGCTCTCACCTCACACACCTCCCTCACTTCTCTGCTCTCACCTCATACACCTCCCTCACTTCTCTGCTCTCACCTCACACACCTCCCTCACTTCTATGCTCTCACCTCACACACCTCCCTCACTTCTATGCTCTCACCTCTCACGGCTCCCTCACCTCTCTGCTCTCACCTCACACACCTCCCTCACTTCTCTGCTCCCACCTCACTCACCTCCCTCACCTCTCTGCTCTCACCTCACACACCTCCTTCACTTTTTTGCTCTCGCCTCACACACCTCCCTCACCTCTCTGCTCTCACCTCACGCACCTCCCTCACTTCTCTGCTCTCACCTCACACACCTCCCTCACTTATCTGCTCTCACCTCACACACCTACCTCACTTCTCTGCTCTCACCTCACACACCTCCCTCACTTCTCTGCACTCACCTCACACACCTCCCTCACTTCTATGCTCGCACCTCACACACATCCCTCACTTCTCTGCTCTCCTCACACACCTCCCTCACTTCTCTGCTCTCACCTCACACACCTCCCTCACTTCTCTGCACTCACCTCACACACCTCCCTCACTTCTCTGCTCTCACCTCACACACCTCCCTCACTTCTCTGCTCTCACCTCACACACCTCCCTCACTTCTCTGCTCTCACCTCACACACCTCCCTCACTTCTTTGCTCTCACCTCACACACCTCCCTCACTTCCCTGCTCTCACCTCACACACCTCCCTCACTTCTCTGCTCTCACCTCACACACCTCCCTCACTTCTCTGCTCTCACCTCACACACCTCTCTCACTTCTCTGCTCTCACCTCACACACCTCCCTCACTTCTCTGCTCTCACCTCACACACCTCCCTCACTTCTCTGCTCTCACCTCAAACACATCCCTCACTTCTCTGCTCTCACCTCACACACCTCCCTCACTTCTCTGCTCTCACCTACCACACCTCCCTCACTTCTCTGCTCTCACCTCACACACCTCCCTCACTTCTCTGCTCTCACCTCACACACCTCCCTCACTTCTCTGCCCTCACCTCACACACCTCCCTCACTTCTCTGCTCGCACCTCACACACCTCCCTCACTTCTTTGCTCTCCTCACACACCTACCTCACTTCTTTGCTCTCACCTCATACACCTCCCTCACTTCTCTGCTCTCACCTCACACACCTCCCTCACTTCTCTGCGCTCACCTCACACACCTCCCTCACTTCTCTGCTCTCACCTCACACACCTCCCTCACTTCTCTGCTCGCACCTCACACACTTCCCTCACTTCTCTGCTCTCTTCACACACCTCCCTCACTTCTCTGCTCTCACCTCACACACCTCCCTCACTTCTCGGCTCTCACCTCACACACCTCCCTCACTTCTCTGTTCTCACCTCAAACACTTCCCTCACTTCGCTGCTCTCACCTCACACACCTCCCTCACTTCTCTGCTCACACCTCACACACCTCCCTCACTTCTCTGCTCTCACCTCACACACCTCCCTCACTTCTCCGCTCTCACCTCATACACCTCCCTCACTTCTCTGCTCTCACCTCACACACCTCCCTCACTTCTATGCTCTCACCTCACACACCTCCCTCACTTCTCTGCTCTCACCTCACACGGCTCCCTCACCTCTCTGCTCTCACCTCACACACCTCCTTCACTTCTCTGCTCCCACCTCACTCACCTCCCTCACCTCTCTGCTCTCACCTCACACACCTCCTTCACTTTTTTGCTCTCACCTCACACCTCCCTCACCTCTCTGCTCTCACCTCACGCACCTACCTCACTTCTCTGCTCTCACCTCACACACCTCCCTCACTTCTCTGCACTCACCTCACACACCTCCCTCACTTCTCTGCTCTCACCTCACAAACCTCCCTCATTTCTCTGCTCTCACCTCACACACCTCCCTCACTTCTCTGCTCTCACCTCACACACCTCCCTCACTTCTCTGCTCTCACCTCACACACCTCCCTCACATCTCTGCTCTCACCTCACACACCTCCCTCACTTCTCTGCTCTCACCTCACACTCCTCCCTCACTTCTCTGCTCTCACCTCACACACCTCCCTCACTTCTCTGCTCTCACCTCAAACACCTCCCTCACTTCTCTGTTATCACCTCACACACCTCCCTCATTTCTCTGCTCTCACCTCACACACCTCCCTCACTTCTCTGCTCTCACCTCACACACCTCACTCACTTTTCTGCTCTCACCTCACACACCTCCCTCACTTCTCTGCTCTCACCTCACACACCTCCCTCACTTCTCTGCTTTCACCTCAAACACCTCCCTCACTTCTCTGCTCTAACCTCACACACCTCCCTCACTATCTGCTCTCACCTCACACACCTCCCTCACATCTCTGCTCTCACCTCACACACCTCCCTCACTTCTCTGCTCTCACCTCACACACCTCCCTCACTTCTCTGCTCTCACCTCACACACCTCCCTCACTTCTCTGCTCTCACCTCACACACCTCCCTCACTTCTCTGCTCTCACCTCACACACCTCCCTCACTTCTCTGCTCTCACCTCACACACCTCGCTCACCTCTCTGCTCTCACCTCACACACCTCCCTCACTTCTATGCTCTCACCTCACACACCTTCCTCACCTCTCTGCTCTCACCTCACACACCTCCCTCACTTCTCTGCTCTCACCTCACACACCTCCCTCACTTCTCTGCTCTCACCTCATACACCTCCCTCACTTCTCTGCTCTCACCTCACACACCTCCCTCACTTCTCTGCTCTCACCTTACACACCTCCCTCACCTCTCTGCTCTCACCTCACACACCTCCCTCACTTCTCTGCTCTCACCTCACACACCTCCCTTGCCTCTCTGCCTCGTGTAGGCCTACCATGCGACACCTAAAAAATACGATGTACGCTAAATAGTGCGGTTTATTGAAAAATGTGCGATTTAAGGAAGTCCTTTCGTTGCAATACTTGAAAATTGTGCGAATTGTACGTTGCGGTGCATGGAAAACTACGATACACACTCAATAATGCGATTCATTGAAAACGAGGCGATCAAAGCTTGTTACTTCACGCAATACACGAAAATGATGAGAGACGGGGAAAGTAATGTGATACTAAAAAAATTATTTCATGTGATACAGGAAAATTGGGAGATACATAGAAATGATCATATATTGAGTTGAATCATAGCACACATGAAAACAGGTAGGACAAATGAAAAATGATGCGTCAAATATTACCAGTTCCATAACGTTCCCAGAAGTTATTTTATATTCGGTTCTCGTCCCCTTATTCAACAAGCATGGAGGCTTCTGCAAGAATGCATCTCCAATGTGTGTAAATTACTTTGCATGCTTTATACCAAAGATTTAAGGATACCGTCTGGGTAGGAGAAAAGTCCGTTATTTATGGATGGATTTCTCTGAAATTTTCACAGTAGGTGTGAAATGATGGAAAGATCATTTGTTATTTCGACAAAATTTTTGTATCTGCACTGGATTTTTTTTTTTGAAAAATATGATAAAATAGGGTTTTTTAAAATCTATCTTCTTCTACAATTTTGAAGTTACAGAACCAGAACTTCGTTTTTAGATTGTTTATATGTCTATATAACCATAAGGGGCTACGAATTTTGATAACTTTTTTTTGTGGATTTTTGGAAGATTTTTTTTAAAATATGTAACCTTTTTTCATTTTTTTTCATGTCGTGTAATTTTTAAAATCATTGATGTATCGAAAAATGTCTCCCCTTATGGATACACGTTGCTAAGCCCTATCGAATGGTATATTAACCATTCTTGTAGCTCTAAAAATGTGGAAGAAGTAGCATTTGAGAAACCAATTATCAAGTTTCCAGAAAAACGTGTTTTTTCCCAAAAAAATTATTTTTCTTTTTATCTTTTGAACTATAAGATTTTCTACAATTAACTTTTGAGCGTTTGTAGCTCTTTTCAAGCCCTTTCGATTGATATAATTTACATTGCTGTAGCTCTGTAACTCTGGGAAAAAATATAGAACAAAAGACAATACATGTAATTCATCAAAATAACCACTTTTTTTATTTTTTCATTTTTTTTCGACCAAAATACGTTTTTTTTAAGTCAACTCCTCTGTTTTGTAGCTCTTTTCAAGCCCTTTGGATTGGTGTGCTCGCCATAGCTGTAGCTATGATACTGCAGCTGTCATCGAGCTATGAATGAAAGCTGCGGTATCATAGATACGGCAGAACAGCTAAATTCTGAAATTGTCAAAATCTTATAAAAAACATTTATTTAGCGTTAGAATGATTCGTTTGAATAATGAAAACACTTTGAGTAGCTCATGAACGAACTCTATTGCCATTGCCGCAGAGAAACACGCTCAATTGACTCCCAAAAATGAGGGGGGAGGGGTCAAGGTCACGCCACTCCCATCGCCTCCCCCCCCTCTGGTGGGCGCACTATTCGGAGTAGACTTAAACGGAAAGTACCGATGGAAGCGCAAGAAAATCCTCTATAAGATGCATATAAAAACAGAAAATCAACACTCATCTCGATTTCTACCCAGACGGTGTCCTTAAAGCTAACTTAGAAATTCATGCAAATAACTCCTGAATCTATTAAACTTAACCTGTTGAGCACAACCAATGAGAAATTCCTCAAAAAAATCGTCTTCTATCAGGTATATATTTTTTACTACTGCATTCAGGATGAGCAGGCAAATTTATGTCACTGCTCTTTACATTCTCTGTTATGGTTTGAGAGTCAAATGATGACTAAGGAATCTAATAAAACTTGCATGGGCACAGGGCAGAAAGGGCATTGTTGTTTCAAAAATATCTCATAATAATGGAACACGGAAATTTAAAAAAAAAATTCGTTTATTTTCAAAATGCTACTTTTGAGCTACTAAGTTGGGTAAATTTAGGGTTCGATTAAGCCGAGTAAAAGTCCGCGCGCTAGTATATTAATATCTCAGTATAATATTTTACCAATATTTTACCATTACCCCCAGTGTTCACCGCTGTTCGCATGTATTGTTCATAAGGTAAGGTATTTCAGTTGTAAGGTATTTTACAAAACATACAATATATCACTTCAGAACAAGAAAATGAATCAAAGGTCATTCGAGAGAATGTCGCGGGCTACAACGACATTAATATTTCGTTGTGCTCCAGCGAGTCTGGTAAGCAAGGAAACTCATTGCACTATAATGATGTGCAATGTGGAGGGCTTGAGCACCCGTCAGAAGAAGTTCAAGGTCGGAATGCTCAGGGACAGAGCTCTTCTCGCGGGTGCTGTGTTGATTGCTTTGGTGGAAACCCATCTGAACGTGGACGTGCTTGACGCTGAGGTCTACATGGAGGGTTTCCAGATATTTAGATCGGACCGACTTCCAGGCCGAAAGAAGGGCGGAGTTGCGGTGTTTGTAAGGGAGGATATAGCCGCTGAAGCTGTTGTCCTCACTGGCGGTTCTAATGGAGTGGTGGAGCACCTTGCGTTGTGGTTCGACAGTAGGAGGCTGGTCCTGGCTGTGATTTACAGACCTCCTACATGTGAGTCGACCAACTTCGATACTGTGCTTGGCCATCTTGTTGGGAGGTTGGAAGAGGTGGGTACTCCCACTTCAACCATGGTGGTGTTGGGAGACTTCAACTTCCCTCGGATGTGCTGGTCCACTGGTAGGATGGAAGGAGGTGCCAATGATACCAGAGCACAGGCGGCTGCTCTTTGGAGCTTTATGGAGGAGTTTGCCCTGGAGCAGTATGTCACTGTGCCTACGCGGTTGGACAGTGTACTGGACCTATTCCTGACAAATGACGGGGACCTGGTGAGAGGACTAGCTGTCGAAGACACTATCCTGTCGGACCACCGGTTAATCCTGGCCACCGTTGACCTAGGCTCGAAGTCTCGTAGTGAGGGGCGCCAAAGTGGGCGGTGTGCGCTTGACTCACTGAATTTCATGAGCGAACGTGTTGACTGGACTGGGTTGAGGAGGCACCTGTTGGAGTTACACTGGGAGGACCGGATGGGTGCAGATGTGGCAGAGGAAGTGTATCAGCAGTTCTGTGGGGTGCTGGCTGACGTCTGCCCAAAGTACGTGCCGAGGAGAAGGAAGCATAAAGGTAGATCTGTTCCTAGTGATCGCCGTACTTTGATGCACAAGAGGAGACGGCTCTTAAAGCGACTATCAGAACCAGCCACTCCAGAGACAAAGCAGAGAATTGTTGCAATGGTGCGTTACCTTGAGGTATTGCTCCAGCGTTCGCATGAGGAGGAAGCTTTGAGGGAGGAGGATTTGGCCGTGGAGGCAATCCAAAGAAACCCTAAGTACTTCTATGCATTCGCCAAAAGGAGAACCCTTACAAGGTCTACGGTTGGACCGTTCCGCATCGGTGATAGTAGTGTCAGTGCTCCAGACGAAAAGTGTGAGGTCTTGAGAAAGCAATATGAGTCCGTATTCAGCGTACCGAGACTCCAGAGCCTGAGGTCACACTTGGATGAGCTGCTGCGAGGGATCCGTGAACCGGGACTGTTGGAGGACATCTGCTTTACGGAGGACGATTTGGTGGTCTCTATAAAAGAACTGTCCCCGACGTCGGCGCCGGGACCGGATGGAATCCCTGCCGTATTGCTGCGAAATTGCTGCGAGGAACTAAAGATGCCACTCTTTCGGCTGTGGAGGTCGTCGATGAGCGAAGGCAACGTCCCGCAAGCACTGAAGCGTGGTTTAGTGACACCGATATTCAAGGGCGGAGAAAAGCACGCCCCAATGAATTATCGACCAGTAGTACTGACGTCACATGTTATTAAGGTCTTTGAGAGGGTGGTAGACAGGAGATTGGTGCGTCTTTTGCAGAGTGCGGACCTCTTCAACGAGCATCAACATGGCTTCAGAAGAGGAAGGTCATGCCTCTCGCAGCTCCTAGAGCATCACCGCTTAATAACCGAAGAGCTGGGCAGTGGACGGGCCGTCGATGTCGTGTACTTGGACTTCGCCAAAGCCTTTGATAAGGTGGACCATGGTGTCCTTCTGCGAAAGCTGCGAGCTTCCCACATTGGAGGAACGTTGCTGAGATGGTTGGCCAGTTTCTTGACGGATCGGATGCAGATGGTGGTCGTGGATGGGTGCCTCTCGTCGTAGTCGGTGGTTGCAAGCGGGGTCCTGCAAGGCTCAGTGCTGGGCCCGCTACTGTTTTTGATCCACATCGCAGACATTGATCTAAACCTGCAACATGCGCGGGCGTCCTCTTTTGCTGATGACACCAGGATAGTTTAGGAGGTGGTCAGCTCAGAGGATTGCGTTGACTTGCAGGAGGATTTGGAGAGGATCTATGTCTGGGCGGAGGAAAATAACATGAAATTCAATGAGGCTAAATTTGAGCTCATTAGGTACGGCCGGCATCCAGACGAAGCATTCTCCTACACGACAGCGGGTAACCTCACGATTGAGAGAAAGCTTTCTCTTCGAGACTTGGGGGCTGTTGTGGAGGAGGGAGGAGGCTTCGGCGAGCACGTCAGTGGTGTGGTGAAGAGATGCAGGCGGCAGATGGGGTGGGTGTGGAGGACCTTTAGGACCAGAGAGCCGACCCCAATGTTGACCCTGTACAGAACACTAATTCTTCCCCTGGCAGAGTATTGCTGCCAACTTTGGAGCCCAAGTTGGCGGGGAGATATAGTGCGGCTGGAGAGTATTCAGCGGTCCTTTACTGCCAGGATTGAAGGTGCTCGTCGACTGGATTATTGGAGTCGACTTGAGCATTATCGGATGTACTCCCTCCAACGGCGTAGGGAGAGGTATATAGTAATATATACATGGAAGATGCTGACGGGGCTTGTTCCGAACTTCACGGACGGCAGAATTGGGCTTCGGACGAAACAGCACAATCGGTTCGGTACATTGTGTGTGGTCCCGACCCTGAATAACAGAGCCCCAGCAAGTATGAGGAGCAGGCATGAGCAGTCGTTTTCGGTCATGGGCCCAAAACTTTTTAATTGTCTTCCCCGCACCCTGAGAGAGCATGTCGGGTCGTTGGAGGCATTTAAGAGGCAACTGGATGAATTTTTGAGGACGGTTCCGGACAAGCCACCGCTGCCTCACTACTATCAGCCTGCTGCAGGCAACAGTTTGCTGCAGCAGCTCGCCCACCGAAGGGCGCAACAACTGTAGCGGCGCGACAGCGCTGTGAGGCGGCGCCTTCGGCGTGACCTGGACCAGAGCGTCCGAACTTCACCAAAGGACCAAAGGACAGTGAATTATAAATCGTTTGAGTGTCACTTGAAAAATGAAGTCCTTCTAGTTGGAGAGTAGGGATGTAGTCAGAAAAATTTTGACACGCCTTGTGTGTGCGTAACAAACGGTCTTACCAGAAAATCTTGGCACATTTGGGTGTATCAGCTTTAACGGCATTTTAAGCGGTTGAAAAACTAAAATAACACATTCACATTCAAAATACAGCAAAAATTTTCATTAAAAGTTAGGCCGCCTTAGGAATTGGTGAATTAAATTTAATTCGTCAAAAATTTCAAGACTTTCATTATTTTATCTTCAAATTTTTACATGTTATCAAGATTGTTTTCACTAGCCAGTTTGAAGAAGTGATTAATTTAGGTGAGAAACTATTGGTATACCCAAAGTGTGTCATGATTGGCACATTTGTCGGTGACGTATCAGCCCTTGACACAGAAAAGTGTGTCACAATGTAATGATTGGCGATGTAAATTGATGACACGCTTTTGCTTACCAGTTTTGTGACAAATTCCCGTACAAAAGGGTATTGGTTTTGTGAATTTTTTATCAGATTAGCACAGCAAGTAAAACCAACGCGAACAAGCGGAAAACTCTGATGCGTTTATGATAAGGAAGCAGGCTCTGGGAAATAACAAATTGCCATACGAATTCACTGATGAAAAGCTGTAATATTAACTTAACTAGGCCTTAAATTTCATCATTCAGTCATTTCCAGGTCATTCAGTGATTCCGTCCGTTACTGTTCATTTCTAGGAATCTCTGAAAATTAGGTCCCGCAAGTCTTAAACAAAGCTTCATTCGAACATTGCGACGTGACGAAACTTCTCATGTTTTAAGGTACCAAGCAACAAAGTTTTTAGAAATTAATTTGGAAGAATGTCGCCTCATCGAGAATTAAAAGTATTTAGTAGAATGTCAGAGCCAAATTTTTCGTTTATATAAGTGGTCAGAAATTACTTTTTACTCCTATATTCTTATGATTAAACTTTAATTCACAAACGCTAATCAATTTTCTCATATTTATTTTATCTAAAGACCAGGAAGAAATAGAGAATTTTGTTATTCATTGCTGCCATGTTCTATCATTGAAGCATCGAATTCAGTTGAAAATGGCCACACCCTGTTTTCGATTCGTTGTAGTAAACAAAACATGAAACGATTCAAATGAATAAATATCTTGTGTAACTCAGTCTAACATGACTTTTACAATTGCTGTTGAGCATGCAGTGCATTGCCTCTTGAGACTTATCTCTTTATCACTCCGACCTGTGCTATCTCTCACGGGAGTCTAATCTTGTGCTTGGACAAGTATATTCGTAAGCAAGAATGATTATTTTTCATCTGTCTACCAATACGGTCGTTGTATGTTTGCAGCAGCTATCCAGACATTTCTTTTCAGAGAATGGTTTGAAGGGTTGTATTTCCTCAGAGTGCAGTTCAAAGAATGCCTCAATGCAATAATTGTTCTTCCCAAGCGGAATTAGAATGATAATACATCTTAAAAATGATCTCTCTCGAACATGTTGTGTAGTTAATTAAGGGCTTCGACGAACAATTTTCATGAATTTGTGATAATTTTATTTTAATAGTGAATTGCAGGGCAGATGAAAAACAAGTTCCTAGAGTACCGTCCCTGTAGTTACCTCACTTAATCATCCCGGCAGAACATTGTTGACTTTGTGAAGGTAAGGAAGGGATATTAAGTAATGGTCATCGTTGGTGGTGTATGTAAATCGACTTGAAAATTTCATTTGTATTGTAATTTTGCATGCGCTTTTTGTTCACTTTATATCTAGTTCTCCCTCGTTTGCAAGTGGGATTCTGGTAAAAAAATTTCCTAGATTAACTGGATTCTAAGCAGAAACGTGATTAGTAATTTAATTATTGAGCTACCATCATCCTCAATCTAGACATGAAATTTATTTGCACTCATTAAGAGTTTCCTTCAAAAAAGTGTACCGAAAAGAATCTACCTCAAAAATGTTACACGCAAATGGTGATGCTCATGTCTTCGATGTCTCATTTCATGACCCAATTCCTTCGCTCCTGAGCCGTGCATGGCCATATTTGTGCTTATCTCTTAGCGGAGAACGCAACCTTCAACCATCGCACTTAATCTTGACTGCCATCGTAAGCCCAGAGTCAGGATTCTGAGTTTTGTCTTCTGTATATTCGACATTGAAACGATGTCAGTGGAAATTTTGCTGAAAACTTCAAAGATATTTTTTTAAATAAATTGTATTATGCTTAAGGGAAATTTACATACGTAATCCCTTTCATGACTTTCACGTCATATCTTTCTCAAGCATGACATAAAATAAAAAGCGTTAGTGAAGTGTACGTACATGTGTACATTGACTGACGGTAATATCATTGCATGCATGTTAAACTTATTTTGCAGAGCATCAAAAATTGAACAAAATTATCATTCATGTTCTCCTCAGTTTTGCTTCATAGCCTCAGCTGTGCAAAGTGCAAACCTGGCTATTGCACGCAAACTACAGTAATGAGCAAACTTTCTCCATAACTCAAAATGCTAAAGGAGTAAAAATTTTAGAAATGTGAATGACCATTCATAAGCTCATGGAATTCTATACGAAAAAGTAAAAAAAATCAGGAAATTTCTAACAATATTTATGATCTCAATGAGAAATTTAAATTAATTTTCAATACGTCGTATTTATACTAATATTTACGTAAAATAAATCATTGATAATTAAATTGTGAATCTTTTTATTTATACAAAAATTGAAGCATACTTCTCTGTTAAGTATTTATTTCATAATAGAAGGCCTCAATCAGTTTCTCGCTGTCAAAGCTTGACCCCTTGGATCGTATTTTCAGAATTTACTGAGTTTCATTTATTCAGCAAGATCACATTGGTCGTAGAAATCGACGTGAGTCACTTCTGCTGGTTCCTGTTACATTTTGTTAGGATGTAATTTACAACGAGTTTGCTGGGCACCATGGCATTCATTATGTGGTTGATTGCCCCTATTGAAGTACATTCCATGCAGGACTCATTATATCGCTTCTATGTGGAAAACAATGTCATACACATTACATAACCGTCAGAAAAAGAGCTCCTCTACAAGCTCTTAGATATTAAAATTTTTAAATGTTAGAGCACGTGATACTATACGTGCTAACATTTAATGCCTATCACAGATACTCGTACATGCAACAAGATTAGGCCATGGCACGAAATATAATTTCAACCTTTTCAGGTAACTGTGCATATAATTCGAGTTCTTTACTGGTTTGGTTTCTTTACCCGCTACCCAAAGAGTAGCTGGTTTCAGTTTCTGCTCTAATGAGACTTCGCACTACATACACCACACCTGTTCAACCTCGGTATTTAAGGGGGACGACCCATTTTTATTTTTTTCTGATCCGATTGTTCTGAACATTGGCTTGTATACGTATTAAATAAAACGAATTTTGCTCATGTAACGATTTCGATTTAGGCCCTTAGTTTTTGAAAAAATTAGAGAAATTAGTTTTTTATTTCAATTTTAGTGATTTTTTAAAAATAATAGAAGTCAATGAGTTTTTATGCAAGAACAAACTCAAATACAGTTTTGAAATCCTTGAAAAATTGCAAACAAACTAAAGTCCTTGAATTTTTTTTTTTTTTTTCGTTTTCTTTTGAAATGCGATTTTTGATCGCGATCTTAAGTATACGAATTTTTTTAACGGTGATAAAAAACAAAATATACAAATAGGGAAATCGAATGATCTTGGTTTGTTAGATATATTCGAAGGATTTCAAAACTGTCATATTTTTCCTTAGCATTAAAACTCACTTCTATTCTTTTGAATGTTGAAAATGAGGTTTTTTCGTAACAGGCAAAAAACATAAATTTTACCTGGAATGTTGTATTATCATCTGGAATGTATATTATCATGTTGTATTATCGTCTAGAAATAAAATGCATGCATAATTCCATATTTACACTTTGAATTGTGAATTACGTGTGAAAGTTATAGATAAAAACTTGTTTTTAATGTCTTAAAGAATGGTAAATATTTTTTTTGTGGAATGATTCCTATGAAATAAGTCATTATATGTAATTTTTAAAGTTTTAGTTTTTAGTCTCGCTTAGTTTTTCAGAAAATGGGAAATAGTTGTTTTATGTCATTTCATCTGATATTTCAAATGTATACAAGTCAATGAGTTTTTATCCTACAACAAAACCAAATACAGTTTTAAAATTCTTGAAACATTGCTAACAAACTAAAAGAGCCAGATTTCTCATTTCCCTTTTTGTTTTCTTTTTATACGGGGTCAAAAATTCCTGATTTTTGGTCACATTATACCCTTCTGGCGGGGGGGGGGGGGGGAGGGATCTAGTGCCCGTAGCCCCATAAAATTTTAGGGCGCAATGCCCATCACCTAAAGATCCTTTTTCAACAATGTAACAAAAATGGCGATTTGGGCCGAAAATCGCTGGATCGTCCCCCTTGACATTCAAGCTTATTGCCATAGTGCAAAAACACTTTAAACTCAGGAGTAGTATTTCATTTAAAATTACTTATTAAATTACCCATGTAAAATGAACTGGACACTTGAATGCATGAACTGGACATTCAAACGCAGTAGCGCAGCCAAGGAGGGGATGGAAGCATGGGGGCCATGGTCCTCCCCCGAAATGTTGAGCTGAGGGCCGGTTTCAGTTGCCGTTTCAAACAAAAGATTCTGATAATTAATGTCTGAACCCCTCCGAAATTATTTATCGGAGATCCTGACCTCGCCAAAAATTTTTGGCTGGCTACGCCACTGCTCAAACGCATCACCTCTGCTTCAAAGGGTAAGAGATCTTTGGTAAAGATTTGTCTATTGCGAGATTGTTTACGTCTAAATTTGATCTATGTCTGGTGGACAGCGGAAAACACAGTGGAATTTTTATTGGAACAACAGTTATTAATACCTAAAAGTGATGGTTGTTATAGCTGTAATGGTTAAAAAACACTAGACTTTTAGAGCATGATACTTTATATGCCACAAAAACATGTGAGGTACGTGATAAAATAATTAAATAATTCAACCATTTTAGTGAGTTATTTATAACTCATTTTAGTGAGTTATTTATAACTCATTTTAGTGAGTGATTTATAACTCACTAAAGGTCAAGGGTCAGGTAAGGTCAAGTCAATAATTAATTGAATATGTAATTCAAGTAATTTGCTATTCAAAGAATACTTTGGCCTTGAAATGAAGATATTTTCAACGGTAGATACAATACAATGCTGATTGCTTAATAGTTCGGTCATTGTTATATTTTTCAACATGAGTTATTAGTTTCATATTGTAAAATTTATCATTCAAATCATTTTTGAAAACGTGATTTCCCTCCTACTAATGGTCAAGTGATGTGATTAAAGTAGCATTTATTTAATCCATGTTACGGTGCCTCCGCTTATGGCCTGTGCCGCAAAAACGATAGTGGGCGATTAACTAAAAACTTGTCTTTTATATGAAATGCACTAGAGTTAAGAGCACTCCACTTTTTGTTTATTCTAATTTATTTTTACCCTATTTTAATATAAGGTTAATTATTAATTAGATGTTGTATAAAAAATGAGTGCCATTTTGAAACCGGTCCCAAGAACGGTTTTCGGACCAATTATGGAATTTCTAAGAACAATGAGTAATTAGTTATTTGTTATTTTCACAGCGCTAAAATTTTTATTTTGAGTCGACAGTTTAAATAACTCTCTAACGAACGATACGAAGGTTCTGTGGACGACCATACAAAAATGATAATAGTGGTCATAATGCAAACGATAACCGAGTCTTTTCCAGTTAACTTTACGCAGAACTTCTCATTTTTCAGTAACTCCTATTCTCTAATGCGAGTGTATGTATGACGTACACACTTCAAATTACTTTCAAGTAGAAGGTAAACAATATTTAGAAAACCTCGTGTAATTGAAAAAAATTCATGGAAGGAATTAGTTTCATTTGGGTTGGGTTCGGCTAGGCCAGGTGAGGTCGGTGAGGTCAAGTCAGATCATTAGATGTCATGAGAGGTCAGGTTAGGTGAGGTGTTGTTGGATCAGGCGAGGTCATGTATGGTTAGGTCAGGTTTGATAAGAGGAGGTGAGGTCAGGTGAGGCCAGGAGAAGTGAGGTTTGGTGAGGTACGGAGAGGTCAGGTCAAACCAGACTGTAGCATTGGGAAACATTGGTTTCAAAATTTTTATTGAATGAAAAAATGCTAGAATGGAAGAAAATAATTTGTTCTAACTTATTTTGTAGTACTGAATTCAATCTCTTCTAATTTCTGTTAGTTTCATGTTGGAAACAGTATAATAATGAAAACTGAATCATGACTTCTGTGAGTTCCTGATAACAAATCGTGCCTTTTTATTTTAGATTAATTCAAATTATTTAATTAATGGAAAAACTAAACAAGTTAAAATCTACGAATATTACTGCAAGTGAGTCTCCAAAGAGCTTCCTATTTCGTTGGGTTTCTATTTTTAGTGATTTGAGGTGTCTAAACAAAGGATGAAACAAGGAAGGAGATGCGGAATATGAGGGAGATGTTTTCCAAATAGTTACTTGAATATGTTGTGGTAATATGAGCGTTGTAATCCCTATCCCCCTCGAAGCAAAAATGCTTATGCAAGGAATCGCTGGAAAATTTTATGAGCTTCTTTTTGAGTATAATTTGCATATTTTCCGAGCAATTGTTTATGAGTTACGCCAGACTTTCCGTGTTCCAAGGCAAATTTTTTCGTGTTCCAACACCTGTCCCGAGACCGTTTCCGAAACCAGTTCCAAAATATAACTTTGGTCCATATAAACGTTATTTTGAGTGTACTTCTTACTAAGTGAATCGAGTATAGGTCTAGAAAATGTCTCGTCAGAGCTGATATTATACGTATGAAAGTTTACGTGTAGTTTCAATGGTTAACTCTTCGGAACTTATTCCCACGAAGGCATCGTTAATATCCTATTCTATTCGTTTACGTGTGAATAAAATGACACTTAACTCATCCGCAGAGCAGAGATGATTACAGAAATATTTGTCCTGGTATTGCTTCTGGCCCTCGTATGGTTCAAGTCGAGGAAGCCTTCGTCAATGCCTCCAGGTAGGTGTGCATCAGTATGAAAGTTGATTGAAACTGAATGTATTCGTACAATTTCCTTTGATTGTAAGTGATAATTTATCATTTTGAGTATTTTATTGAGTTAAATATTATTAAGAGAAACAGTAAGCATTTTGCACCCTCCCATTCCACGTTATTAAAGTTACATAGTGCGGAACACAAAGCGTTTCCATAGAAAATCAATATGTACATTAAAATTAGCAACAGGCGTTCGACTGCTAAATTTATACCTCATTCACTCTTTAATAATACTAATTATGGAATGTATCACAAAGATTACTAGCGATTACCCATGTCATCGAAAACGACAGCATTATTTCTCGTTTTGATATACCGCATTACTTTAATTGAATGTACATGTGCGTAAATTTACAGTCTTAGGTATTTTCATGCCGGAACTACGTTGTGAGTTAAAACTTGTTTTAAACCTAACATTCTACTGAGCACGTAGGTATATTTTCCAATCAAGTCGCGAGTTTCCTCTCAGCCAGTCTGAAACCTTGCAGTGCATCCGCGCACAGCCCACGAAACTAATGTAAAATGAAATAACCATTTAAAAGAAAGCAGTCTAATCGTTTAATTGCGCAACTAATTCACTCTTACCGTATCAAAATAAGTGTATTAGAAAGTCAGGTATAAAAACGTTTACAGGACATAAAAACCTAAGTATGTAAACTACTTTAAAGTGGGCTTGAAAACCCGAAGGAACGAATGAAATCCAAGCATAGGTTGTTTCTGTGATATCGGATCGTGAAGTTCCAAGTTTCGACAACAATTTTATACTTTCGGCCTTATTTTAGATCATAAAATTACGGTAATGTTGTTTAATTTGATGGTAGTCTGATACTATTGAACCTTCTAAAGTAGCTCCGACAAGTCTAAATGCCTTATAAATTCTAAAAGAATAGAAATGGATCTTTTCGAGGACATTTGACGCCGCAGGATTCAGAGCAAACGACCCGCATTGCGGTAAAACCGTGTCCGGAAATCGCTTTTCATTCGAAAAATGTGTAGGCATTGTAACCCTTATAAGTATTCTACCTCATAAATCACGTTAGAATACATTTAAACATTTGGTGAGTAAGCTGTTGAAGACTTTCTCAATTTATCTACAAATTTTAATTAACATTTTTCATGAAGTTTCTTTACAAAACGGTATAAGACGTTTTGATGATTTCTTTAAAGTTGCAGTATATGCTCTCTTCATATGTACTGGATTTATTTTGGTGAAAATATTGTGATCACTTAAAATTTATTAATCAAACAGTACGACTACATAATCCTAGAATAATTCATTGAAACTGTATAAACTCATTATTGTCAATCCACAGGCAAGTATGAGCAATTATAGTAGGAGTAAGTCTTAGCTTTCGTAGATTCCTCTAAGCGGATCATGACTGCTCTAAGTGCGTCATGTGACGCACTAAAGTGAGTCATGTCCCCTAAAAGACACACAATTGTGAGCTGGTTTTGTTAAGTGTATCAAAATTACCAATAATTTTTTTTCATTTTGCGACCCAGGGATAGAGCTACCATAGTTGGATAGAGCTTGCTGAACTTTGACATTCGACATCTCGACAACGGTAAATGAATAAATTTCTCTTTTTCATCGTAAACTCAGTTTATAATACAGATGACAAAGTTTCGACGGCAAATTTAATACGTATTGTGAAGAATTAGGGTGTCTATTTATACAACTGAGTTAGTGCATGCATCATGCCAGAGACAGTGACATTCGATACTGCTTGATGATGAAATCTTTCTCTGTGTTTTGGAAATGACAATTTTTTCTGAATAATATCTCCAAAAATCAATGTAAATAAATTTCAGGTCCAAATTAGAAATTTTGCAGTCTTGCGCACGTGTTATGTTAAGCCAGTCATAATGTTTCATATCTTAAGTAAATACAGTTTATTTATGATCAGTTTGCCCTGCGTAAGGGTCCAAATGTAAAACTAACGTTGCAATATTTGACTTTTAAGGAACGAGATTGTCGTTTTCCAACACTTTACTTATGTTTCAAAACTCCCCCTTAGGGAGTAAAGTTAGAAGCGACTGAAAGACATGGGGCATAAAATGACCAATTGGCGTCACGAGGATGTTATATAAAAATTTATAATCAATCAATTTATGTTAGGACAGGTTGGGCTAAACTAGTTAAATCCTTTTAGCTCATGCAGATTCAATGAGAACATTACCAATGAAGTACAAAAACTGTTGGGTTTCAATGATGTTGAATAAATATTGAGAAATTGTGGCGCGCACACATTTGAAGAAAATTTTTTAAAAATCTTACGTATAAATGCAAATATTTCCTACATCTTTATAAGTTATGTATTCGGGAATTTTGAGTGGCCGAGCACAACTCGGCTGTTAATCATGAATTTGTTTGAGTATTCCTAAGAAAATCTCATAGAGATTAAGCTAAACTAAAACTTGGACTCAGCCCTACAATATTGGAAGTGAGGTTTTCAATTTTTAACGCAAATACTCTTTTTATCAAGGAAAACAAAGATTTTTCTAGCATTGGTGTAAACAATTATTCCAACAGTTTTGATCGTAAGGAAAATTACTGATGTGATTCATGTGCACGTTGCTCGAACCTATTGCGCTACCTTTATAGTTTAAAATACTTTTATAGATTCACAATTTATTTTCGGTAGTTGATGATATCAACAGTCATCATTGACGTAATTAAAAATTGCTATATAAACTTCAAAATATACCTTCATTGAGTTGTGTTCGAAAACCAATCTCAATGGGTGTGGCTGGGGACGGAGAATCGAAGCACGCAGCCGACAGACTGTATGAGTGGTAGTACGACATACTACAGTTTTTCTGAGTTTTCACTTGAGTTTATCCGTGTTTGGTGGTAATAATTTTTCTTCTATATGAAAGGATCGTACGGGCTGCCAATTCTTGGAACGCTACCGTCTGGTAAGAAATCCCTCGCGGAGCACTTCAGTGAACTGCAGAAACAATACGGAGACATATTCACGTAAGTATTTCCAAAATGTCTCCCTTATTTGCATGTTATGAATAAACATTCAGTATAAGAGTGAACTAATTAAATTAAATTTATCTTTTACATATATTCAACAATTAAGCAAAACTTTTCGGTATTTTCATGTCACAAGTTCAAACCACAAGTTCAAACTTTGAAACAGAGCGTAAAATTGAACAGAACAGCGAATGGCGACGGAGAAGTGGCTAGTAGCCCGTTTTCTTGCTGCGAGCTAAATTCTTGCGGTCAGGCATCGTTCATGTACAAATGTAATATAATTTAGTTTCTACACAAGAAGTGAATCGTTCCTCGCATGTTTTGCCATAATTCGACAATTTCATGATATTGTTAGCGATATAAGAACTGTTCAACAATATGGTGTAACTTAGCACAGAATTTCAATGAGGTGAGGAATGCCTTGTTACATCTCATTAGCTAAAATTAAAATACTCCTAGGAATAAGCGTGAGTAGAAATTTATAAATGTTCTGTTCGATGGTATCTAATTCGGTGTAATTAACTTCCAATGAATCTTAACATAAGTTTTGGAAGGTCACTTTTAGCGTTTCCATCTTTCTATTGATGCAATTATGAGTGATCAATTTTGGATTTATATCGCGATTGTTCTTTCATGAATGTATCTTTTGTTGTTTCGCTGAGTTTGCAATTTTAATTTCACTTTTTTACCTTTCCAAAATGATCGCCATTTTTGTCTCATGGGGTCAAGGTTGAGTACATCTTTTGAATATGATCTTGGCCATCATGACCTTACCCAGTCAAACTTTTTCGCCGGAGTATTCATGTTTTTCGCCGCCTAAGCGATTTAATTACTTGGGTGGCGAAAAACATGCATGCAGGCGGCGGAAAAGTGAGACTGGGTATTGTGTTTCATAAATCATTCCCACGGCAGCAGATTTCAGTCCATCATCAAAAGAGAATCATTTCTGTACCAAATTATTTCCCACTGGAGACCGATAGCAGTTATGGATCGTCAGTTATTTAATCAAGACCATTCTTTGAGGCTATTTATCATGTTTTCGTTGTTTTAAGGTTTCTAGGTAGCTTAAATATTTCTACTAAGCCCTGAATAACGGCAGTGACAGCTTGAAAATCTATTTCAAATGAGGAAGCAAGATGAACTGAATCATATTCTAAAACACTAAAGGGCAAGAATCTCAAAATAACCTAGCGCATCAAAACTAAGATATCCAGGAATTAGAGGCATGCACAGGAGACATCGCGGGCAGATAAATATTGGTTCTCAGCTTATTCGCAGGTCACCCAATAATGAGTTACGGGTCACATTCAGACTCGTTGACGAAAAACTTCCCTCTAGACGAATTAGAAACAAGTGTTTGTGTGATTTTACTTCTAGTGATTTTACTCTGTGTTAAGAGGTTTTATATCGTATTTTAACGAAAAAAAGGGTCTGATGTCACGAGTCTCTGGGATTGCAACAAAATCTAAAATATTATCGATTATCTCTTTTTAGCTCATGATATAAAGAATGTTCGTACAAATCTAACGGCATGTTTCTATTCATTGTGTGTTCGTTCGTCTGCTACAGCTTGCGAAAGAAAAGCCAATTAGGAGGCTGTCCCAGTTTACCCCAAAATACAAGTATTATAAAGGACTGACGAATATATTAATCGATAGAACTCAAATAGAGATGAAAATTTACTAGAATTTAAAAAAACGTTCTGCTTGAAAGGTATAACAGAAACAAAATGTCGAAATTAAAAATAATTTTTTTTTAAAAAACATATACAAATTCAACGAACCATAACATTAAAAAATCCCAAAGCTTAGATAATATATTTATCTATTCAGAAAACTATGTTGCCGATTCTGTAACTTTGAAATTGAAGGAGGAGAAACAATATGGAAAAAATTCAGTTTTTTTGAAAAAATTCTAATAAAATAACGAAAAACACACACAAAAAACATTGTGGTATCATTTTGCCCCTATTGTGAAAATTTCAGAATGATCCTTCGGAAAATAGCGGGCTTGAGTTTTTAGAGAGACGGTCCTCCTAGGTTTCAAGCACCCCTCTACCCATCTCCTACGTAAGACAGGTTTACGACGATACAGGTTTGAGTGTTCAGCAGGCGAGAGTTACCCATACAGCGCACATTCGAAATGCTTCGGTACGGAATGAAACATTCTAAACGCACAGTAAACAAATTCTGAATTAGGTCGAGCAGCAATCCTTTCAGTTCCCCGTGTTTTTTCGGCTCTTATGGGAACTTGAAGTTGTTGACGTTTCAAACGTATCTCCTCGCACAGTTGTAGATGTACAGTTATGACAAATACATCAAACGAGAGCGTTTGAAAAGTTTTACAAGCCATCGCATAAGTTGTTGATAAAATAGTGTAGTTCAATATTTATTTAAGAAAAAGGAGAAAAAATGAAATGGTAAACTTTTGAGAAATAATTCCTAAACTTCAATGTATAAAAATTTGGAAAAACTTTTTCCGAAAATTTTTAGATGATACATTTTGCTACATAGAAGACGTATTGCTGGTTCTGTAACTTCAAAATTGTAGAAGAAGATTCATATCTGTGTTACCCATTTTTTATGTTAAAAAAAATCATTTTAATAAAGAAATCACGAAAAAGTTTACTAATCCAAAAGAGATTGTGAGGAATAATTGCACGAAGTGCTCGCACAATCGAGTTTAAGGGAAAACGAACAGTTTTTTTCAGACTATAATTAGAAGTTCAAGTTAACTGCAACAGCGAAGTTTACCGAACAAATTTTAAATGCGGTAACAGTGTCGACAACGGGAACACGTTAGAATGGCATATTTTAGTTTAATTTTATTAACTTTTATGGTTAAATTTAATTAAGGATTTTATTAGGTTAGCTATTTCAAAGCTATTTAATTAAAATGTGCAAGAACGCAGAGCTAAAATGGGTAGGCAAGGTTACTCGATTAATCTTGCTCACATAGGCAGGGTTGAGTAGTGTGTAAGTTCACTGAAGGACAGAAGCTTGGTTCGTAGAGTTAGGTGCTCTGAATCCCACCTTCCAAGGCAGTAGCAGCAAGGCAGCTATACACAGAGTCACGTACGGAGCCAGGCTGCAGAAGGCAGGCTGCAGCGATTCCATCAGACAACTCTTTTGAGCGTTCTCCAAACCCGGGAGCGAAACGGAGGGCCAACACCCAGCACCAGCTGGAGAACAATTAAGAAAATTAAATAAATACAAATTGGAAAACCAAATCCACGGGCTAAAATATAAATGAATCAGTAAAATTGAAACAGTTTTTTCACTCCGAATTGCCTAATTGATATCCGTGAAGGGAGCAGATAGTAGGCAATCTAAGCGAAAGACTTGAGCTGCGTTGATAATCACGTACTACCAGAAAGAAGTTATAAAACATTAGGTACCAGAATTTAGGACAACTCCGAAGAAGTGGCCAAACAAAAAGCACAAGTTATGAGACAAAGAGTTCGATGAATATGATTAATATTGTAATTAACAATCAATTACCAGCCTGAGCTTACAAATGGCACTCAGTGAACTAACTATTGGACAATGAATGATTCATAAGGAAAGTTAAGCAGAAATCAGTAAGAGGTAAGTGTCCGTAGCGTGAAAGATAGTAAGTATAGAAGGAGATTAAAATGCTTTTGAAATAAGATAAGACAAGAGAGTAATGTCCGATACTAAGTCGCTTGCGCAACCTAGAAGATAGATGAACACAACTGGCCAAGTTAATTACTAGGGACACTTAGGAAATTTTATGTAAAAAGTAAGCAACTTCAATTACGGAAAAGAAACCATTCGCGCGCAAAAAAGTAATTTAAGTGATAATAGACGCAAGGAGAATTAAAGGAAAAAGGAAAAAAATTGCCCAAGTTCCAGCAAAGTACTGCCTCCGCCTCAAGTGATGAACACGTAATAAGACACGTCGCAGGCTGACGCTCCACGAAACCCTTCCAGTGATGACTTCAAACCAGTCTCCGCCAAAACAAAACCAATTAACGTTACACCTGCTGCGTTTAAAATCAAAGGAGACGTTTGTTCAAGGTAATGATTCAAAGATGTTCAAAAAATTCCGCAAAACCTCCTGCCACAGCGACCCACCTCAGCTTCGACCCACCTCCGGAACAGCCAGAACCACAGACTCACAAAGCATTGTTCTCGACCGAGGTACATCAGACGCACAATCTTGAGGAATTATTTCCGATAAAATCGTTGAATCAATTCACATCTATGGGGAAAATTTCAGAAAAAATCTGACCAAAAATGGACTTATTTTGTCGGACGGTTCCCTGAAGGCAGATGAGGACTCTCATACACTATAGATGGCCGGATCTAAAGCGCTCACTCTGTGACAACCTCGTCATAAGACCTTTTTGAACGTATTTACTGAGCGGGCGACACTGTACATGAATTATGGTTAGTTGTCGACTGTTTTTAAGTCAAAGACAGCGAGAAAATCCTTTTTGTCTCACGCGAATCAGGTAATAGTTTTAATAGTAGGGCAACTGTATTTGTATCGAAGAGCGTTTTGAGATGAAGCAAAAAATCAAATTTTGTACGAATTTACGTATGTTTTCCGCAATATTAATTTTGAAATTCATAAACAATATACATGAAAGGTACAAGGTTATAGAGTAGGTGGTGTTTGCTAGATTGATTCTATCCTGTAGGTTTGTTTGCCTGTTGTTAAACCTATCGCAAAACATTTTTTGGTACTTTTAATTCCGAAATAGTCATAAAACAATGTTAGTTAGGTTAAATCATTGTGTGTTAAGGAATGAACCAAATGCCATAAATAAATAAGTTCACTCCCGCTGTTGAGACTTCAATAAAAAGAGCTGTTTGGTTACTTCAACAAAGAGAGAACTCATTTCAATTAAAATATTAACACGTTTCACGAAGTATATGACTTACGTCTTTTACTTGCAAATGCTAAACTCATTGAAATGTTAATCAATGATAAAATTTTTATATCTATTGGAATGATACAAGATGAATAAATGAAAAGAATTTGAAAGAAGACATTCTGAAAGACAAATTTGAAAGACATATTAAGGATAAAACAAAATATGAGAGTGCCATACAATAGTGATATGTGCAGAAAGCTCTACAGCTAGCCTACACTTTCTTTTCATTATCACTTAGAGTTTAGGCATCACAAAACAAACGATAAAACTAATGACGCATGACCTGATTTTGAAAACCTATAACTAACCATCAGCTGTTGTACGAGTTAGTGTTATGTTGGATAGTAGTCAGGGTCAATTATTCTAGCAACATTATTTCCAGATATTCTATATTTTTCTTTTGAAAAGCATTCCAGTTGCTCCATATGGTGTTGAGATAATAAAATGTGTTCTCATATTTTACCACGCTCTTTCAGAACAAAATGGGGCGTACATCCTATGGTGGTAATATCAGACTACAATCTTATAAAGAAGGCCTTTCAGCACCCTGATCTCCAGGGCCGACCTTTGTTCCAATCTTTCAAGATGATGCAGCAATACCGTGACACAGGTCAGAGTTCTACCATTGTACCGAGATATAGTGGGGCAGTATCATTTCACAGGTTATTAAGGGTGTTCAGTATCTTCCGTTGCACAAAGTTTTAAACAGTAATATTTCATGTAATTATGCCTTTTTCAAACACTGTTCATCATTACCCTATTTCTATGCTTTTCAGGCAAAGTTTTCTCATAATAGATCAAGATTTAAACTAAAAAAGGTGGAGCAGAGTTGAATAATGTAGAAAAATCTTCATCTGAGGCTCAGATGCCATTTATTTAACAGAATTCTAAGGTGCAGATTTATTAGAATAATTCATAGGTAATCCAGAACTTACTAGCTCTCAGAGCACATAAAAACTGATCAAATAAACCAAAGATGCTTCGAATGAACGAATTGAGATCCCTTAAAAATCTGAATAAATTGATATATGTGTTCATTTGAAAATGTTAACAGTACTCCTGAAAGACTTAAAGGCTACGCCATGCAATCGTTAAAAGGAACGGCTCTCATATTCACAAGCCTGAACCTCTGCTCTTTCGCATCCGTCCCCGCTGGCTTACTCAAAATATTTTTTAGCGATGAAGAGTTATTTGACGTACAACTAAAATTCAACGATTTGAGTGTTATTTTAAAGCCAAAGACTGACGAAATGAAAGGCAGGGAGATCGCATGAATACACGGATTTTGGTGGTGTGGGCACCCGCGTGTGAAAGAGGGAAATGTGCGTATTCTAAGTATTGTAGATCAAAGGATAAAAATCGGCCAAGAAAGAGGCAGGAATATCATTTTAGAGGAATCATTTTTACTATGATCTAAAAAATACTTCAAAAACTCTACTGGTCACTGCAGCAAAACTTGACACCATTCTATGAAACAAATGAAACAGAGAAGGGGCTGACATTCAATGTTCATCACCTCATTTCAGAGGAGTGACGGGCTCCTTATTCACTAGATTAAATATCTTTTGATAAGAGCGTGGGGTCAAGTTCCCCAGGAACACATCACCGAAGTGTGGATGCCAGAAGGTGCATTCAACACCGACAGAGTTGACAAAAATTCACAGAAAATGATTCGAGACTTGTGTAAATCGTTATCTCAGAAACTCAAACGTTTCATCAATGCGAGTGTGAGGTCAATCATTTACAACGAGGAAATATTGAATAGTTAGAAAATCCGTAAAACACATTTTTTTTTGTTGTAGTCGCGTACCTTTTTCTTCAATTAATTAAGTCCAAAAACGTGTAGCGTATATTAACGTGTATTGATTCCAAAAACGTGTAGGCTACTTTAGTTTAAGCTTTGATTTAGAGAAGGAAATTTTTCCGTAAGATGTGTAAATGCCGAGGAATCTTTCTCCGGAGCTTTCACAAATTGTTAAAACATGACAAATTCAACACGCAAATTTAAGATGATAAATCAATTCCATCTCTTTTCACAAGAGATTCATGCTATTTGTCATGTTTTCCTGCTCTATTTCATCTTGGATTCGTCAACTTTGCTTGCGTAATGTTCAGTTTGTGCTTTGTAGTTTCATAAATACAGGAAGCAGCATATAAGAACAGTAAGCACCGCGACATCCGTCAAATCTGCTCAAATATGCCAGTTATAATGTTATGAAGCCAGTTATATTTTGTTAAACACAAGTTGCATTATAAAGCATTGAGTGTTACATTCAAATAAATGTGAGCACCCAAGAATGAATACGTTCAACACTCAAAAAAGTAAACGAAAATTGCGAAACTTTTCATTTGAAAAATGACATGAGAAATCCATTTCTGCCTTTTATGCTGAAATTATTTTCAGTAACAATTCAGCTACATCCGTCTCTAATTCAATGTATAAAAATGACCACTGGCAAAAAAGTATTGCAAAGAGAGCCACAGATCTCCTACCTTTGCACAGTGTTGTTCACAAGCTGAGGTTAACTAAGTGAGAATGTTTTCAGGTCTCTGAGTATCAACCAC
This sequence comes from Morinoia aosen, assembly GCA_030386875.1. NCBI lineage: Eukaryota > Metazoa > Arthropoda > Malacostraca > Amphipoda > Talitridae > Morinoia > Morinoia aosen. The sequence goes on along the minus strand of CM059574.1, from coordinate 56,280,220 downwards.
ATTTTGTCTCTGAATCAAAGACTGCGATTGAAATGAATTACACGGCTTATTGCTGGAAATTACAAGTGGAGGCCGCCATGTCTCTCGCAGTGAAGCTTTTATTTTAACTAAGCCATTTTTTATTTAATTCCTGAACGAATACTCTAATGGATAAATCAGTTAAGGATAGTTGAAGTAATAGTATTGCATACTATAGATGTAGCGATTACATCTGTAGTATGCAATACTATTTCTATACCTGATATCGTGTATACATATTTTGGTGGACAAACTTTTTCTCTAGTAATTTATAAAATATTTTGGTGCTGTGATTTCATCTGTCATACTAAATCTCATAAAGCTTCAGAATTGGATTTGCATTTTACCAATGTGACTAAACAATTTTCTGTATATTTTTAGCCTTATGATGATGTTTGTACATTGAAACGTTGCGTTTTATAGACTTCAGAGGTATTGCATTTTAACGATTGACAGTCTTCCAATGAAGTAATATTAAGTGAATTTCTTCGTAATTTATCACGTGATGAACTTCAACTGTTTCGTAAAGTTGAAAAATTGGAAAAGAAAATAAGTAATGGATATTTTGGCGTAAAGTAGTATTCTACTAAACGAGCATTATATGAATTGTTAGCTGTCCTGAAGGACGACAGGATTGCCTGAAAGCCTGCAATGTCACTCGTGGTGTCTTGCACTTCACATGTACTTGGAAGTGTTTGTTTACCTTTTATGATCACATTTATTTTGATGTACGAAAATCGGCGTTGTCTTTATAACTTGTGATATAGGAAGATCATTAATTCTCGTCCATTCTTTTGTGAAAAGTAATCATAGATTAACAATTATTCACTTTTCAATTTTAATACGCTTTTTTGTTCAAATTTTAGGTGTTCGTAGGTTTTATTTTATAATTTTTGAGGTAATGATTCTATTTCTTTTTCTTTATTGATTCATGCTACTCCTCTGATTTATTTTTACCATTTAATTCATTGGTGTTGTACCGAAAAGAGAATTCATGCGCATAAAATTATACGAATTATCCTGACAGATAGAAGTGAAAGACAAAGCTCAGTTTGGGAAATGTAGTATAAGCAGGAACATATATAGCACTTGTAATGATGTTCATGATAATGCTTATTCGAAACGAAAGTATAGTTATATGATCTTTCTTTTAAAGAATCACTAACTACCTACCAAAACGATTACCTGAACAACGACTGAACAAGCCTGACGAATTTCCAGGAATGATGAAATTGGGTGTTTTGTTTGATGACAATTTTACATCAGCCCTAAATGAATGTGTATCGTACATTGCCAAAAATGAGCCAGAATGCGCTCTTTGGATAATACGAAATTATAGAGCAGACTACAAAAAGCAGGACAAAAATACTTAATTTCGGGATCATTAAAATATTATATCAGATACATACTCAACAGAACAGGTAAAAGCAGCATGAAAACATTATTCGGGAAAGAACTACTGGAGAAAAACGAGTAGACTTACACCAGCAAGTATCATCGCCATAAACAATTCAAATCGAAGACTGGAAATCACAAACGAGTTGGCAAACATCAATATTCAGACCATGCAGAGAAGTAATTTTGGATTCCTCATGGTAAGAGCCATAGATGTCAACACTTTCTTTTTAAAAGTAGGAGTTGGAGTCGTTAATGAAATATCTAAAGCGATCCATGCCATTCTTAATATGAAAACCTGCCCCTACTCAGTATGCAGTTTCCAGTGTCAGATGAGACCACATTCTTTTAATTTAGCCGATTTATTAAAAATTTATTCTTGCAGAAATGCATAGTCTGGACGGTGTAACTGCTTTCTTAACATTGAAGGCAGTTTTTCAGTTACAGGATTGGTTATTCATTTGATAATTAATATATCATTGATAACTAATTATTTTTCGATCAATGGAAACGTTCCACAATACGAAAGTTACATGAAATTGGTAATATTCATACAGCTTCAATCTACAGGCACATCCATCTTCTTAATATTAACTCTGATGCCAGTATCATCACGATTCAAATCAATTCCGATTTTTGATTCGTAGGAATGAGTTTTAATCTTTGAATTGATTCATAAACTTAAACAGTCTCATTCTCCTGTAAAGTAACTATTTCATAAAAGTTTTCAATATTTTCTGAATATCTTGATCTTAAATGAGCTTGAACTTATGGTTTTGCCCTTAAACTTGTATATTAGGTATTTCTGCCTCGATCACCTCTCTTATCTTCCATTAAAAGTTGATAAATTGGATAATGGATGTGTTTGTTACGGTTTTTTCCTTCGTATCCTGGTGGAACATTAGTAAGGAAGATGAAAAAATACTGTGTAATGAGCTGTTTAGATACGAATCGTCAATTGTATTGCAATGAACAACCACTAAGGTAACAGAGACCATCTTTATTATATTTATACCTATGTATTATTCAATGTCTTCTAAAAATACTTCTCTTTCAATGAAGGCTTTGAATAATTTTTTTCATCTTGATGAGCTTTTCACGGAGGTATCGAATACCTAAAACATCTTTGAGAGAATTAACATTTGTTTCAATTTCTATGAAACCTCGTAGTGTCTCTGAAATAATTTCATACGAGTATATGTTCCCGGTTTCGTTACCGCCTGTTTAGCTTGTGGTAACATCCCTGCATTATTCAATCCGCAATAGAATTCATTAGTATCATCAACTATATTATGAAAGATATATATATTCAATCAAACAAATACAAGTTCTTTCAAATTATTTATGTCGGATTTTTTTGACGAAAAAATTTCAAAAGAAAATGTTACTATCTGTACCTTTAGCAACACAAGGCTACAGCATCTTCAATGGTACTGCAAGATTAAGATGGTCGTTTGAAAGAGGCAATGCCTTGCCAAACGTAGAGATTTTCTTAACAATCACCTATTAATAACCCACTGCCGTGCTCGTAAATTTGAAAGAGGTATATTTTTGCTTGCTTCCTTCCTTCATTAGTTCTACCACTTGTTTATTGGCGGCTAGTTCTCAAACCATTTATTGTATTTACGTAGGTATAATCGCCAACAAAGGACATCTGCTGGTAGAAAGTCGTCGGTTTGTGATACATCATCTCCGCGATCTTGGAATGGGCAAATCCGTCCTTGAGAAATCCGTGCAAGACGAAGCGGCTTTACTGGTCGACTACCTTGAGAAGACGTGTGTCGGCAAGCCTGCTGTCATGGACCTGTCCATCAATGGGGCTGTCATTAATGTGTTGTGGCAGATGCTTGCTGGTAAGAACCTTGGTAATTTCAGCAAAGTCCAAATATAGTATCTGGAATAGTTTCAATAAGTAACGTTTGTGCACATAAAATAGTGGGTACAGATCCGAGGGTCAGAATGGCTAAAAAATAAGAAATACAAGGATGCTAAACTCAAATAAATAAGGTAAAACTGATCAAAAGAGATGCAGAGTAGTGGAGCGAGTGTATAGATCACAGAAATAAGGCTACAGAGCAAATAGCCGGCAAATAGCCCTGGTATACGAATAGGGGTAGATAACAGACGACATGAAAAATAACATTTACGAGTTCTGTGAATTGATGTATGTGAGCAATGAGCATCGTTAGGTAAGTAGAGGCATCTGCTTGTTATGAACAGAGCCATAAACTCTCATGTTTCTTATAATGACGAATATTTGAAATCGACAACGATTCTGCTACATCGTTGATGAAATTCGCCAATGAGGGACGACAGTAGCTAGTTTCTATAAAATTTAGTTGCAAATAACAGGAGCGTTCTAAAATACGTTGTAAAATGAAAGAGTGACAACAAATTGAAACTGTTTCGAAGAAGTACTGTTCAAACCCTCTCGTAGCACTCCTCAATTTTTCCTATCTTTTCTTTCTTTAATATGGAATACTTTCTAATAAATTTAAAGTCAAGGCGTCAAATTGATAGAGAAATGTTATTGACGTATTTTTAAATTTTCTGCAGGTAAGCGCTACGATATCGACGACGAAGAACTCATTTTCTACAACAAGCAAACCGAAGGGTACCTTGAGGTCATGCAAACTAAGATGTTTCTTTTGGATATTTTTCCCGTTCTCAATGATATTTTGCCTACGTTCATCCAGGATGAATTCATGAAAGTTGGCAAAGGAGATAAACATATTGCAACATTATGCGAAATGTCAAAAGTAAGTAAAATCTTTGAAAGTACATGTACTAAATTCCTCATGAATGTTCATACCTTACAAGAAATAGGACCATCTATATTTCAGCTCTGAAATTCATCTACAAAATAAGTCGGCTTGTAGTTTTTAGTAGATGAAGGGATTTAAATTCAGGTCCAGCCAAATCAAGTGTTAGTGAAAGTAAATCAGGTATATCATTATTTCAAATGGGCATAAGTATATTTACGCATTAATTTATATAGATTGAAGAGTATTAACTACTACTGGAGAAAAATAACTTTTTGCTTAACAGAGTTTTCAAAGTGAGGTTTACTTTTTGTCAGCGAGGCAAATTTTCTTCCTGAGTCTCTTGCATAATCTCAAAATAAACAAAAAAGCAGGGACAGTAACTCTCGAATTAACCATTCAATTTAATCGAACAAGGGAATTAATAAACCGAACGTTTCGACCTCTAAGGTAATCTTGTTTGATTAAATATAATTGTTAATTTGAGAGTTACTGTCATTGCATTTTTGTTTATTTTACTCATTATTTTCTTAGACTTAGCCCCAGCGTTTCATTTTCGTTTTTTCGCTTAAAATTGTTGAGCGCCTCCCTAAGGAGTGATCGCTTCTGAAATTTCTACTCAAGGATTGATAAAGGTAATTTTATAAGACAAAATAACAGTGCCAATGTAATTGTTGCTGGTAAATATATAATTATGTTTAAGCTCTTAGTCAACTGGTAAGACAATGGTTCTCATTGTTACTTCAATATTTAAATATTTATCAACATATTGTAAACAGTGTGACATTACGCATGGAAATTTTTTTTTTTTCAATTTAACAATTATAATTTCAACTGAGACTATAATATTAACCGTGATCATTTATGTTTTGGTTTCGGAATCAATAATAAAACCTTTGTCGAATGAAACCTATCAATCATTATCACCAACATAATAATACCAATGATCCCATGTCCAGCGCATCGTCCGGTCCCACAAGCAGACGCTGGACCCGCACAACCCCAGGGACCTCATCGACCAGTTCCTCTTGCAGTACGGAGACTCGGGCTCGGGTTACGCCTTGACAGACGAGGACGGTAAGGTCCTCCTGTTAATGATGTTTCTGATTAGGTTGATAAAAATTTCAGGTTAAGCGTCCGCAGTTTTTTAGTGCAAGCTTAACAGAGTTTTTAAGGTGAGGTTCGCTTTTTCTCAGGGAAGGAAGTTTTCTTCCTGAGACGAGACTTTGGTGGCAAATTTAGTCAAGTTGTACGAAGTTATTCCGAGCTTCTTATTTCTAAATATACCGAACTATTGCGCAAATGATCACACAATCTCTGGCATGGTAACGAGCTTGGTTATATACTCACTGAGGAGGGCTTGATGCGAACCACGCTCTACCTCGGTGTTTCGTGTTTTAAATAAACAATAAAACTGCTCATTAATTTATATTCAGGCAGTCCCGTACAATGTGTATGTAGAGTCGTATTATGACGCAAACCACCTTAAAAGAAATCAGGAAGGATTCGCATCTACCATTTTAACTTATACGGAAAAATGGATCATATTCTGGACATATGTTAGTTACACATCATCGCAGGAAGGCAAAACACGAATACAATGTACACTTTCGAGGCTTATACTTGTAGAAAAGTAACTGGCTCAAATTTTAATGGTACGCACCAAGTTTCATCGCCCGTTTATTCAACTTAAAATGCTTGAGCCATACATGATCTCCTTTTCGCTAACTTCCACAGCATAAAAGTGCGAATATTGCATCTCGTCGCATACACTAATTATTTTATCATTTTAGAACGCAATAGCTAATACGAGAATTAACGCACTGCCACTGTTGAATTAATGTCTCTGCTTGGGTATACTTGCTGGACAAACAATCTATCTGTTTGTCCAGCAAGTATACCCAAGCACTCACATCGGAAAAATCAATTGTAAAATTACTTACGCATTTAATTAGCATACATGGAACCTTAAGGTAATTTTGTAAAGGCTTGCTATTTTACTACTCAAAAAGGAAGGCTCATAGTTGAAATTTAGCATTGCTAAACCGCAGGCATTTGTGAACATGAATGAATTTTCTCTGCGCACTCGTGCAATAAATTTTCTCATAAAGCAATATATATGTTACACACGCATTAATTTCACAACAGCATTTCATACATATATACTGGCATCTATGAATAATCAAATTTCCTGAACTCTCATTTAGATCAGAAATATATTCAGTAAAAATTAGTTTTAAATACATGGGTGCTCACAAAGACTGTGAGTAGAATTGAAGTAAACTTTCATGTGTTAAAATTTCACTGTTGATTTAAACGTAAACTCATTCCCGAGTAACTCATCTTTCCCCAAATTCGAAGTCCAAAACAAATTGAAATTATGCGATCACGTCTAATTTGCTCATTTTTATTAAAGTCATAGATTTTGGTGAAACTCTGGTTACACTGCGTGTCGCATTGGTAACAAGGCAAATATTTTTTCAATTTTGTTAAAAACTAAGGAATGAATTCGCATAAAATTTGCAGGGAATGTTGGTGCAATTGGCACGCGCTTGCTGAGGAAAAATCGTATAAATCTAAGCAATGTAACAAAATGACGACGCATTTGTTTAAATTACAGTGTTCCTCTTGTGCCTGATTTATAACAAGGTACTCCTGTTTGTGTCTAAAATATAATAGGTCGTAAATGTAGATAGATCGATTCTGAGAAAGGTATCATTACTTCTTAATCGATAGAAGATAAAACCAGAAACGACATAGAAGAAATAATAAGTCGATATTACCTAACTGTGAAAAAATTCATCGGCGATCCAACGGATGTACATCAGAGAATTGATAAAAGTCAATCGAGAGCTTTTCCTCTCAGTTCCATGCTACTAATTGAGCGTCACGCTGTGAACAATCCTTGAATGACATAACATGTGCAGAAATTTTTAATCGTGGAAGTTAGACAAGAGTGTTGTAAAGTATTTTATGTTTTCATGCGAAAGATTTCACTATAAGACCAAAAGCCGGTGTTAATGTTTCCGTTGACAAAAGTCACGTGAAAAATCGGTAGACGTGAGCAAAGAACATTATGGGTCAATCGTGCGAAAGTCCTCTTCACCAACGAAACCAGTGCTCATCCTGAGGAGTCTCACCCCGATGGTTGGCGCAAAGGATGGGTGAACGGAATAGCCAACACTGTTTCAGGAGATTTGGGGTGGAGGGATTCTGATTTGGGCTGACATTTTCATACGAGCATATTTGGTCTATAGAAAGTACTAGATGAAATAAGGATAACTTTAAATGCCCACGAAACTTTTTCGCAGGAGGGCAATTAACGGTGATCGATGAGATGACAATGCCCCCTGGCATGTAGGTCATAAAACGACGGAGTATTTTCAAAAACTGGGTTCCGTGGGCTTCAGAACATGAAGTGGCCTGGAACTTCACCAGATTTGAACCCAATGAAGAACCTGTGTAGCTTTTGAAAACAACGACTTCATTTATATGGACGTTTACTCAAGAAAAAGTATGAGTTGTGGGAAGAGTTTCATGACATAGCACCGGGAAGTATTGCGAATAAGATTCAGAAATAGATGATACGACTTATTCATGTAAATCTGAACAAGAAATGCACATTTCCCGTTACTGCCGTGCAGCAGTTCATTTCAATGACAAAAGGTGCCCATTCATTGATTTACCTAATTTATTTAGTATTTTATATTTATTTCACTATTCAGTGTAATAAACAAAAGTTATAGTACTTATTTTAATGGTTTATTGATTTTGAATAACCCTTGCTAATGATTTGTCACCGAAAGACCTAGAGATATTCGGAATGATTATTATTCATTACCATATAAACAATAGAATTAATTTGTTTCACAGCGTGCGCATATCATGAGTATCAACCTTCTATCAATTCATTGCTTAATTTTTGTCATAGTATAAAATGCAATAGTATCAATAATTTGACACGAGGTGTAGAAACACGTTCGAAATAGTGATACCTGGCTGCTGTGCAAGCAAAATACATTACGTGAGATCGTCCCTGCGTATGTCCACCGATTTACTCCAGCTTCGTGAATGCCTGGACGTATTTTCAGAGCAACATTTGATCATCATCATGACGGACATGTTCAACGCCGGGTCGGAAACAACCTCCACCACTCTCCGCTGGATGATCCTGTACATGGCCACCCATCCTGAAGTAAGCTCAGCTTTTGACCAACTCATAAGTTGAAGCTATACATGGGAATTTTAAGGTACGACTGAAGTCATAAAAACCTTTTCTATACTGGGTGGACTCAACGTTTTCCGAATAAATAAGAGTATATTGATCTAATTTTAATCGAAAAAATGTGTTTGAGAGCAGAAGGACTTTCAAATTTACACCGTATTCGAATTCTACTGAGTGGCTTAGAAAGTCAACGTTTTTAAAAAACAAAAGTCGAAGAAAAAGTAGTTATTATTCAACTATAGAAATGAAGTATTGTCATGAAGTCACTTAATTCAGTAGCAATTTGGATTATGGAAGCAGGGGTGATCACCGGTCGACCACATTTTTATTCAAATGTATTTCATATAGCTATACAGTATACATGTATAGTTTATCGTCATAATCTAGGATAATATGTAGAAGGATTCCTTCTCTGACAGCTCATATTCGAAACAAATAGTTTTATTAATAATGGCAGGCGTGATTATAACAACAATGACATAATAACCATCGCAGTTTGTACGCATTTGAAATAAAACGTAAGTGATGTTTACACACATTCTTCTGATTTCATTTTTAATATCCGAGATCAACACATTTATAAAAGATATCAAACGTTATAGTTCTGGTGTGCAAATACGCATACTTCACCCAGCAGGTCTGCGTCATTGAGGTTGACTCCTTCCAGTCAGCAAGATTCATTTCAAACACAAATGTGCTAATTGAATCTCATATCATTTCATCATAATATGATTATACGGGGAAAAATCTTTAATTGGAATCTTAATCAGTATTTATGGAAGTTAACAAAAAGTAATAGCAATCAGAGTGAAAGCCAAATCCAATGCTCGCTAACAGCTTGGAGAGGTAATCGATGATTTCGAGGGAGTAATATGACGCTGCACTGCGCTGGACGCTGCGTCAATCCTGCTTCCACGCCACAATCTCGATCCAAATAACTCCGGAGTGTTAGCCAGCAAGCATCCCTTTCACACCCTGGTATAACTATTTTGTAATCACATGCAAAATAATCGGTAGCAGCCGAGCGTAGTTTCAATGCACTTGCTTGAATAACTTTATTTCGTAACCGATTAGGGAGGATGGGGAATGAAATACGCTATAAAATTGGAACAGTATGTATGAGGGAAGATTAGACAGCAGAAGCAATAGGTGCGACTAAGAGATGCAAATCATGAAGGAGTTAATTTAGGACCAGCTCAAAATATAAGTATGAAAGAGACATAGTTCAAACTACTTCTATGTGCAATCGACCAAATCACATCACTCCTGAAAGAACGAACCAAGGAAAGAAAATACAATAAAAAATTCAATTTTCCCATAACTCTTCTCAAAGAAAGGTTGAAAGAGAGCGTACATAAATTATGGCGAAAGGAAATAGACTCAACCAAAGACCGCCTAAGAGCGCCTAACGCTTATATACATTACTCTAAAACCTAAATGATACCAAATGACTTCACCGCTGATCGATCTACCTAAGCTGAAATCCGGATCTCAGCTTCTCGAACCCAACCATTTCTCCAGGGTCTCGAACTTCCAAGCTGACCGCGACTACGTACCTATCTTAGCTCTCTACATGAGACTTCCAAAAAGGGATTTGTTGCGAGTGTAGTGGAATATAGATGCGTGTTCTCTGTTCTCGACCAAGTGTTAGGGAAACACTGCCCTCCAGACTTGGATTTGTCCCAGAACGTTATTTTTGCTAAAACTTACATGTGCTCTCTTCTTTGAAAGGATCATGATATCGTTCGGCTTCGTGATTGCTCCTGTAGTCTGGCGGTGAAATGTGCAATTATCGCTGTCTTAATGGTTGCAGAGAAAGCGAATGAAGCCATCGCTCAATAACTTACGATCGTCATTGATGTGATTGTACTTTTGGGGGATAATTTTCTGCAATCAGAATTTTTGAAGTTTTGACTCGTGGCTAAAGTCGTGGTCGGCGTTATCAGCCAAAGTAGTAAATTATAAAAATATTTATGCTTGCATGAAAAGAAAATATTTTCACTGGCGGTTTTTTGCTACCAGCTTGCTTCTAAATGAATATAGAAGCAATGAGTCTTCATTGAAAGCACGTGATAATAAAATTGAGATCATACTTCTGAACACTATGAAAGATACTTTTTATTTTTCTAAACTGTTATTTTCGGATTTTAACTTTCAGACTTCAGTTTTAATGTTTTTTATTTTTTCCAATTTATAACTGCATCAAATACATTTCAAACGCTTACCAAATATGTCAAGCAAAAATTGATTTTCAGATCCAGGCAAAGGTGCAAAAATGCTTGGACGAAGTTGTACCCAGAAGTCGGCTACCAGGACTTGGGGACAGGAGCCAGTGAGTTTGTGCATTTTCTTAACCTTCGGCTTTGTTTGGACTTCTGGTCATGCCTCTTTCTGACTACAATAACTCTTAATACTAAAGAACAGATTCTGGTGTGTGAGTTCATTTACGGGCACCCGCTATTCCTAATTATATTCCATTCGTATTTTTGAACGCAGCTGTTTTCCCCTACATTACGTGTCTCTGTACTTTGATATTCAATGGGATTTGATTTCTGCATTGCTCATCACATAGAACACTTATTTACGATCCTAAGTACCTAAATAACTCTTTGACTAAAGGTCGATATCCTGAAGTTGACCGCTATATGCATAAAGAAAAATGTAGTGTCTTCTTCCATTTGTTTTCTGAAATCAATTCACACATTTTCAGACAATTTCTAGATTCGCAATTTTGTATTTTTATAACTATGCTAGGATTAGTAAACATTAATGTTTTAAAAAGTTATTTATAACTAGCATTCGACATTTTTAAACCTTACGTAAACGTAAAATCACTATAATGAAGTAGCAAACCACCCATCGTAACTCGTGCATTCTTCAATCGAGTGCCAAAGGTTGACATTATGTCAAAGTGCTTAGGAAAGATTGTCAGCATATGCCCCAGGGGAGAAATAGCCTGCACAGGCTGTAATTATGCTCATTAAAATATTTCAGAAAAACTTCGGCCAAACACCGATGAGTAGGACAGTTGACTTCATTCAAAATCGACAGCCGAAATATTAGAGAGGTTTTCAATAAAATCCTGAACGAAGACATATTTAAAATCAGAAAAAATAATCATTTTTCGTTTCTCAAAGAATGAAAGAGGGAAATCAAAACAAAGATGCTGGTGCATATTATCAGTGGAAACATATACCGCTGCCACACTTTCGGTATATGTCGGTGAGAGCTGAAAGAAATTCACTTTGAAGTATCATATTTTTGCGAAAAATAAGAGAAGTTAGGACGGGATTAAGCAGAGACGTCCTCCAAAAAATCGACTGTATACGGAGTCTAGTCAATGTAAGGCTGAAAAGTCCCTCAAGGTCTGAATTGAGAAGAATGTGTTAATGCGTGAGTTCGAGGTAAAACCATTTTTTCAATTTGGCGTAGCAAAATATTTTGGTTACTTAAACATCGTCTAGGTGAGAAGTAAATATATTATACACGCGTGAGGTTCCAACGCTTCACAGGCTACAGTACGTGGACGCGATGCTCCTGGAGACGCTGAGGGTGAGCTCACTCCTGCCCACTGCGCTGCTGCACAGGGCCACTGCTGACGTCTCATTTGAAGGCTACGTCATTCCTAAGGTGAGGCAGCCAATTGATATTGTTTCACGCGGGCGATTGAAAAGATGACTTAATTATTTATAACTGTTTTAAATTTTTTGTCGATATTGAAAGCGGCTTGGTACGAATTGGAGCGTTTCATGTGAAAGAAAAGCGCACAGGTCTACTGTAGTTTAGAAATTCAAAACTGTCAATTCGACTTATTAACATTCTCGCTGAGCAAAAAATTCAGTTTGAATTAGAACGGCCTCTACTTCATTTTACATTGTTACTGCTCAGTTGCAGTGACAACTGACCATGACTAGTATAAAATGATCCCAAGATCGACCTATAGGTAAAGTCAATGAAAAATTCGGGTGATAATTATGCAGATATTTTTTACTGCTTCGTGTAAATCTCGTCCAGGAAGAACATTGAATTAAAAACGAATTCTCGTGGGAAGAGTGTAAATTTCAGAAAGATCTGAATTAGAATATCAATATCATTGAAAATTTGAAAATAATAATTTACGTACAATTTTTGGTAAACATTTTTTAGAATTGCGACGCAAATCAGATTACCAAAACTCCATAAATAATTCAGCATTCGTTGTGATATGAGGTATTTTTTGTATTTTCTAGTTCTTGTTTCTCAAGAAACCCATCGTAGTTCTTCACCATGTCTTCAAATTAGTGGCCCATGGCCCAATAAGAAAAAAAATTCCCTCAAAAATTTGAGCAAATAAAAGTTTGGATTTAGTTGTTAGCACGATTTTCCCAGAGATTACTGCAAGGTAACAACAAGCAAAATTGTCAAACACTAAATAGAAGCCTACTCATACAAAGACGAATACACCTAATGCTTATTTCTAGCATGAGCATTCTTATTTAAGCACAATCTTCGATACAAGCGACTAGAGCTTCAGCGTCATGGAAAAGTCTCAGTATAATTTCAGTCAAGCTTCATTTTAGCAGTACCGTAACTTCATTTTGCCAAGCGTAGAAAATTTTGTAATACCACAAAATAATTTAAAATCAAACTTCATCAAACTTCACCCTATTTAAAAAATTGTACTTGGGTTTTAAATTGACTTGTTCATTTGTAATTATTCGTAGAACAAAAACAAGTCAGATCAAATGCATTTTTTTATCGCATTAACAGAAAAAATTCAGCCGAAAACACCAGCAATCGTAATCAACAGATCAAATATGTGATTTAAAAATTCGAATGAAGTAATTTCCTTTAACTGAAAGTTCCACAATAGGGACTAAAATACATTGAACTGAAGTTTCAAGTTTCTATTTTTCTCCTGTGAGTATGAGCGAAAAAGACGAACGACTCACCCAGGGTTGAAAGCATTTAAGGTGAGCCAGAATAAATTATTTACAAAGCATCGCATCCGACGTGAAAGTTCTGTCTATCGTACTGAGGAAAAATTAGGCATACACAATTTATCTGCGTATTAGTAGTGGTAGTAGTAATAACATTGGTTTGTTAGCGCTTCAGTTTTTCAAACTATATTGTACCTAAGGTCACATACGCTTTATTTGCGTTCGATTTAATTAACTGTCTCTAGATGGTGTAGGTTAAATAGTTCTCATATACAGAAGGAAACCTATCTACTACTTGCTTCACCCCAGGACACCATCGTTGTGGCGTGCGCCAAGTCTTGCCACCTTGACGACTCTTATTGGAAGAAACCTGAAGAATTCAGTCCTGATCGTTTCCTGGATGAAAATGGATTGTTAGTGGGCAAAAAAGAAAATTTCATGCCTTTCTCAATCGGTAAGAAAAGGAGCAACTCTAAAAGAGTAACAAATTATTATTTTGGGGTTATGGGAACATAATCAATGCACATCGTGTCAATATATCTCTGGCGTTGTAAAAGACACTAAGAAACAATTAAAACGTTGAAGGCTGATGCCAATTTTCATATACCAACAGATTAATAATTAAAATAACCAAAGAACAGGGTATAGTGAATTCAACAATCACTTGTTTTCCCAAAGAGACTCACTCTGTCCTATCATCGTTTAATTCCTCCCTTAGGTCGACGTCAGTGCATCGGAGAATCGTTGGCGCGCATGGAACTTTTTCTATTCAGTGCGGCCATCTTGCAGCGATTTAAAATCGAACCGCCGGAAGGAGTAACGCTGTCGCTTGACGTTGATCCCTTGCAGACAGTTGTGAGCCAACCATTACCATACAAAGTGGTACTAACAGTGAGAAAGTAAAACCCGAATTTCCTTGCTCGCATTCACTACTATGAGTGAATTAAATTTAAGGGTCATCGAAAGCCATCACACCGTTAGCATGTATACCCTTTACTAATTTCAAGGCTTTCAAGTGGTGAGTCCTCATTGACACCTTATTTATTCGTGATTGTTTAAAGTATACGTTCTTATTCTGTTAGGAAATCGAGGTGTGCATTTCAGTTTTTGCTCGTTTTCCATTTTATTCCTTTCTTCAAATTCTCGTCATCCTCAGGTGTGATGTACATGGCAGAACCATTGCGAGTACACAACCTAAATTTGACTCTTTTCCTCGTTTCTACATAGTTGTATTGTTTGTGGTAGCTTCTCATCAATTATTTTCTATAATATTTTACAATGTTGCTGTGCTGTATAACAATGAAATGCATTAAAGCTTGGTCTGCATTTTTCGTTATAATATTTATGTGAATAATCGTTTTTTTCTTTCTGATGAACGATGTTTACTCAATATAGAGTTCAAACTCGTCATTTTAATTAAATGCAACCAAATGTAAAATTTTTTTGGGTGAATGTTGGACGTCATTCATTTCGTAGCCACTTAGTTTTGTTGTCACAGCTGAACTTCGGAAGTCCTTCTTTTGATTCGACTCTGAAACAAGAAAATTGACTGATTTCTTGTCAAATGATGAACAGTAAGGACATTTGTGGTGGTATACAAAATGATAATATCGAAGAGAATAGAAGCGTTCGTGGGGAGTTCTTTAGCTTATTCCTGTACTGTTGAACATCAACGGATTTGATCAATCTTGTTGAAAGTTTTCGAGTCAGTGAGGCTTAATTGTCTTACTGTTCAGAGGCAGCACTTTTACCTGAGGATCGGCTGTCCTGGATACAGGAAATTTTTAACACTCAGTGTAAAATAATAAAATAATACATAAACGAAATGAGTTTCATTTTGACTAAGGCCATGTGAAACAATGGAACCAATATTATAAGAAATACAGTGCGCTCACCTCCGTAACATAGCAGTCTAGACCTCGTTTCACCACACACTTGAGGTTTGGAGCACGAACGGAGGTGAGATCGTGAACTGGTCCCTAATTTTAAGATTACTACGCTGATTATTACGCTGATCATTACTATCTATTGCTATTATTGCCGTGATCATCTTCACTATCGTCACTGAAAATCACTCAGTGTCACCTGCACCTGTGGATATTAAGATTTGTGCACAAGGACGAGTGCTGAGAAGTTCCGTCGGGGCTGTCATCAAGGCCCGCGGTTGAGCAAGAGGGCGAAAAATTCTGTTCCTCTTGTGCTATCTTCTCCTATCTCCTCTAAACTTGCACTTACTGTATATCTTCCGTGTTATCTTTTTCACTAGGGTGTCCTTAATTATTAATGTTTAAACTTAGCCATTATTAACTTACCTTTTGTCGTCCTCCTTGTGAGGCGACGCTTAACTCACCTTCTGTCGTCCTCCTTGTGAGGCGACGCTTAAGGGGGTCCTCCGGAAAAAAATTTTTTTGATCCGATTGATCTGAAATTTGGTCAGTATATGTAGTTTTGCAAGACAAACATATTTGAACTTTGAATTTTTTGATTTAGGCCTTAGTTTTTCCGCAAAATTTGAAATATCAGTTTTTTGGGTTATTTTTATACCTATTTCAAATGAATAGAAGTCATTGAGTTTTTATGCTTGAACAAATTCAAAGACAGTTTTGGAATCCTTGGAACATTTCTAACAAAGACATATTCAGGGATTTTGCATTTTTATTTTTATTTTTTTTTTAATGCGAAAATTTGTCAATATATCAGAAAAAAACGAAATTATGGGATTTGAACTATTATAAAAAAATTAAAATGTAAAAATGGAAAAAGTGGGAATGTAACTTTGTTAGAAATGTTCCAAGGATTCCAAAACTGTCTTTGTTTTCTTCCTAGCATAAAAACTCAATGACTTCTATTCTTCTGAATTTTGAGAATAAGTGACTTTACAGTGTAGGGCGAAAACTAAATTTTTTGTTTTAGTGTGATATAATGGAAAATTTATGTAATTGAATGCTGTTTTCATTTTTATTTCGATAATCTTCATGCATAACATCATATTCACACTGTGAATTGTAATTTCCAAAAAAGAAAAAAGAAAAAAATTTTTACTTGTCTCATAAAAATTATGAAATTTTTTGTTTTCAGTTTGATTCTTATGAAATTTGACTATTATATGTAACTTTTGAAAAGAAACACGATTTCCTCTATACATTTTTTTGACTCAGGTCTCAGTTTTTGAAAAAACTTGACATATTGGTTTTTAGTCCACTGGCATTGATATTTCAAAAGAATAGAACTCATTGAGTTTTTATGCTAGATCAAAAGCAAAGACAGTTTTGGAATCCTTGAAACATATCTAACAAAAATACATTCGCAAATTTTCCATTTCTTTTTTTGTTTTCTTTTTATATGGGGTCGAAATGGGCTCGAAAATTCAAGATTTTGGTCCCCTTACCCCTCCCCTGGGGGGGGGATCTATTGTCCGTAGCGCCATAAAATTTTAGGACCGAATAGTCCACCACCTAAGGGTTCTTTTCCAACAATAAAATGAAAAATGACCATCGAAGAGAAAAGGGGCCCCGGAGGACCCCCTTAACTCACCTTCTGTCGTCCTCCTTGTGAGGCGACGCTTAACTCACCTTCTGTCGTCCTCCTTGTGAGGCGACGCTTAACTCACCTTCTGTCGTCCTCCTTGTGAGGCGACGCTTAACTCACCTTCTGTCGTCCTCTTTGTGAGGCGACGCTTAACTCACCTTCTGTCGTCCTCCTTGTGAGGCGACGCTTAACTCACCTTCTGTCGTCCTCCTTGTGAGGCGACGCTTAACTCACCTTCTGTCGTCCTCCTTGTGAGGCGACGCTTAACTCACCTTCTGTCGTCCTCCTTGTGAGGCGACGCTTAACTCACCTTCTGTCGTCCTCCTTGTGAGGCGACGCTTAACTCACCTTCTGTCGTCCTCCTTGTGAGGCGACGCTTAACTCACCTTCTGTCGTCCTCCTTGTGAGGCGACGCTTAACTCACCTTCTGTCGTCCTCCTTGTGAGGCGACGCTTAACTCACCTTCTGTCGTCCTCCTTGTGAGGCGACGCTTAACTCACCTTCTGTCGTCCTCCTTGTGAGGCGACGCTTAACTCACCTTCTGTCGTCCTCCTTGTGAGGCGACGCTTAACTCACCTTCTGTCGTCCTCCTTGTGAGGCGACGCTTAACTCACCTTCTGTCGTCCTCCTTGTGAGGCGACGCTTAACTCACCTTCTGTCGTCCTCCTTGTGAGGCGACGCTTAACTCACCTTCTGTCGTCCTCCTTGTGAGGCGACGCTTAACTCACCTTCTGTCGTTCTCCTTGTGAGGCGACGCTTAACTCACCTTCTGTCGTCCTCCTTGTGAGGCGACGCTTAACTCACCTTCTGTCGTCCTCCTTGTGAGGCGACGCTTAACTCACCTTCTGTCGTCCTCCTTGTGAGGCGACGCTTAACTCACCTTCTGTCGTCCTCCTTGTGAGGCGACGCTTTAACTTACCTTCTGTCGTCCTCCTTGTGAGGCGACGCTTTAACTTAGGTAGTATTAATTACTTTAAGGTATTATTAAGGCCTTCTTTATTATCTTCTGTGTTCTGTTGCTCCCCTTGAGCCTTGCACCTTACTTTCCACTGAAAGAGGAGAAACCTCACAGAGGATAAATTCCTTAGGTGAGTGTCGACCGACTTATATATTCAACTAATTATTTCTGAAACAGTGAGTTATATGCTCCAACTCTCTTGTTACCGTATTTTTACTCCTAACCTTCTTTTACAGTATAACTGCACTTCACTGCCAAATCACCTTCCTTTTGTTCCTGCAACTTCGTTCTTTTGTCACGTAGCGCACGCCATTTTGCACGAACGTCGAACATTAAGAGGGTAAGAGAGCTTGTGTCAGATTTTGTAACTATTTTTCATTAAACGAGCCTTTTACGTTCATCCAATTACTTTGGCAATTTAGTTAATTTTATTTCTCTCTCTCTCTTCGTGCAGTAAACCTTTCACCTCTCTTCCACCTTTGCTCGAGACCATTGCGCGAGACCTGAGTCAAAACTACAGGAAGACCTCTTTTCAACCCTTGCTGGCCGAAGGACACAAGGACACAAGTGCGCGAGAGCGCTTGCATCTTCTAATTAGCGCAACAATCTGCGCAACCTCAAAACCTACTCTCACTAGCGAGTTGTATCTTGCCTGTGCACGATTTTCTTAGCCTACGATCAGGCTTATTTGTTTGCCTAGCGCAATAAAAGTCAATAACTTAAACCTGCAGTGTGTGGTATTCACAATATTCAAAATCATTGATTTGTATAAAAAATATGAATAACAACATAGAACAGAAATCGCATGTCACTAATGAATGCCCGCATTGCTGTATGTGGAGATAAGAAACTTATAAAAAGATATAAGTGAATACAGTTTTACGCATTTTATTTAACGTACCATTTATCGTTCATGCACACTTTCCACATTATTAGCTCATTACGAAGTAATTCCACGTCACTATTCCTATTCCTTCTGATTTCATGACGGGATCCACTGTCCCACATTCACTTCGAGCTTCGGGTTTTCGCTGAATAAAATTGCCATTTTCATATCTTCAAAAATTCGTTCAAATGAGAGTATTTGTCGTCTTTCATTATCATCGTAGAATATGAATTATCAGTATGGATCGTGAACATTCTCTAATATAACTCTACACCGTGAAAAATCTTGATCGGCCAATCGCTAGACTGTCTTTATTTGAATGGCATAAATTTCAATGCGTGTAGATGCGATATAAGGCGTGACGAGATATTCCCAGAGTAGTGCTAAGGGTTTTGGAGAACGTAAAAAGGTAGCAAAACAGCTTTTTTCTCTCATTAACATTTATTCAGTATTCTGACTGAACTGGAATTACAAGAGGGTTCCTATTAATAATTATTCCGGTAATTCTGAATGTCTGAACACATTGAAGGAAAATTTTTCGTACCAGAATTCCCGTCTTCGGTTAACATTGAAGTTTCGACGGAAAAAATGTAGATCATAAAACACGGAATCACTGTTTCACACCAACAGTCACGGGGCAAACCCAAAATACTGAAGGCTGCGAAGCTTCATGGTCACTGGCAATGTATAGTCGGCACTGATTGCTGGCTGATTCTTGAAAGTCACCTTCGTCAATTTTGGAGAGTTGTTGGTAACCATTTCTCTGTGACACGTTTCTTCCATCCACACGACATAATATGTCTATCGGCATTGGACTGGTTTTCTACAATATATGAGCAAGTAGATGCTTTGAGAACGCTCAAAGTACTCCTAGGGAAGTAGATGAAATGGTTCAGGACATCTTATTCAAAGAAAGTTAATCCACACAGATGATGAAAAATGAAAACTGAAAATAGCGAAAGAATAATTCTGGAAACGTCTTGAATGAATGTTTGGGGAATTAAAATCATTATTTCAACTGTGACTGAACTGTCAGTGTGAATAATTTTTATACGATGGCCATTCGGAAAGTAAGAAATGTTTAGGAATAAAAAACATTAAGAACAAGAAAAAAATTATCATATACATTTGAAAAAGTGACTAAAATTTTGCTTATCTACATTATCACCAAACAAGTTGGGGAAACTTCGTCGTAGAATTCTGCCAACTGCGATCTCAGCCACTCTGTGACGCCCACCCGCAGCTCCACTTCGGCAAATGGGAGGTTTTCCCTGATCCACCCAGTAGTCCTAATCTGGCACCTAGTATACGAATGGTGAATACTTCACTTTGTCAGCTGAAAGAAAATCGTTCACTGTTATCAATAATTTATGAGCACATTGAAAGAACGGCTTAAAGTTTAAATTGGTGTTAAATAAAAATTAAAAAATAACGAGTTATATGGCCTGGCATTGAGCACAGTTAACACAAAGTACGTTATTTGGAAAACTGTCCTGAACTTGCAACAACGTGCAAATCATGCACTGGTCAGTTTTCGCATGGACCATTTTATCGATCAGTACTAGTCTTCTAGCTTCTTGCATTTGAACTATAACTTCTTATTTACTTCTCTTTCAACCACATTTCAATAGAAGATTTCGTAACTATTGCACAGCATGATTGAATATTACGGTGAAATATTTTCCCATACTTTCACACGGTCCATGTTTGGTTCGGCTGAACGTTGCCCTATGAAAATGAATGGATCTGCCATGATATGAGAAATTTTGAATTTTCTCACAGTGAACGAGATCAGCCATCATTGAAAAATTTTCACAGTCCTCTTAAATTAGGGGTTAGAGTGTCCTAACTTACAAAAAACACAAATTGAGTGAACTTTAGCTTGTTAAATATTTGCATGTCAACATATTTTGTACGCCGACACGACCATGAGCATCATTGTTCATGAAAACACAGTTCTGCCTCTAATATGAATTGTGCATGAGCATTATGTTATCGGCACAAATTTTTAGAAGCTTGAAACTTTTTAGATAAAATCTTGATCATGAACTTCCTATAACCAACCTTTCATTTTAAAGCAATTCCATGGTTGGAATATCTTATTGTAACTCGCTCCTTCGAGCTAAGTTTCAGACAGAATTATTAATGACCTAGTTTTTGCTTCAGTTCATGTGCATAACACTTGACAATATAAACATAACTTCGTTCTGCCCAAAATGTAATCAATTCAGTGCATGCCCATTTGTCACGAGACTTTAAGGCGTCTTCGTTAATATGCATCAACGGAGGAATCCAACGCTCGGGTTGAGGATTAGCATACCTCCACATACATGTAAATAATGAATGTAAAGGAAAAGGAAAGAACACACAGAAAATATGTTGATGCGTTACAAATTACAAGACGTGAAATTATTTCGGTACTCTCCAAGTTTGACGACACAAACTTACGTTTCATGCCATTCTTCTTCAATGATTTTGAATTTTTACGCATTTATCTGAAAGACCCTGTAGTCTTCCTATGCATCCACAGTAGAGCGCATAGGGGTTTCTGTCCATAGAGGTATGGTGTCTATCAATAGTTGACAAATCAAAAAAGAAGTTAATCACTTGGAGCTAATCACCCAAGGTTTAGAAATTATTTTAGAACTATAAGTTAATGAAGTAGGATATCAGATTATGAAAAAGGCATTCATTCACCAAATAAAACCAACTTTGAATGCCTCGCAACCAACTCATTTATGCCTCGCAATGTTTTCGATTAGAATCTTCTTTAATTTTAAAAGTTCCACTGTGCTCAGAAATACAATAAGAATTTATTGTTGGGAAAAGCTGACTTCAAACAATACGTATTTCATGTTTTTTTTCAAGCTGTTATTTGTCATTCTTGATGTTTATGTATCATGAAATTCAACAATTTATATTTTTTGTCTGTGCGAAATATTTCACCCCATATATTTCCCTGAACTGTTGAATAATATTTTTTAAATTATATTTTCCTGAAATGTCACAAATTGGTATTTCAAGTTTTTAAGTTAGACATTTCAAATTCATCTGGAATGTTGGTGGTCTCATGCAAAGTGATGTTTTTCAGAGGTAAGTAAAAAATGCATCTTTTAGCTATCCTGGGTATCGGCGTAGTGAAACAATTGTTTGCATGCAGTCGAGATGAAGAAAAGGTCTGGTGCATTGATAAGACCGGCTATATGGGCGACGTTTAGCTTTCCGACTCATTTTCATCCGCCGTTAAATATTTCCATTATTCACTAGGCAACTGTTTCTACGAAACCCAGAA
Organism: Morinoia aosen; assembly: GCA_030386875.1. Lineage (NCBI taxonomy): Eukaryota > Metazoa > Arthropoda > Malacostraca > Amphipoda > Talitridae > Morinoia > Morinoia aosen. The sequence goes on along the minus strand of CM059574.1, from coordinate 56,258,237 downwards.
TGGCTTGAGTCAGAAATTGCCCGCGAATAAATTTTCAATAATTTTATATTGAGTTGACGGGAACAAATACGATTTTTTTCAACAGAACATTATAAAAGTAGACGCCTTTCTGGGGTTTGAAGAAATTTAAGACTCGCTCTGCTCCTGAGTGTTGACGTAAACAGTGGTCACATCTTTCGCAGGGTTCTTAAAGAATTGGCAACCTTATTATATCTTTCTGTCATGAGCTGTGTGAAAACGTAACGCTGAGCTTTCGAACTATAACAGCCAAACGAAACGTTTTGAGTTGCATTGTCTGAACGTTTTTTCTGATATTTAAATTCTAGCATACTTTTGTGGTATATTTTGGGGAGCATGCAAATGCATTGAAAATTTGCGAAATTTTAGAATGCATTCACAATCATAGCGAAATGGAGTACAAAATAATTACCTGAAGTCGAACAGTTACTATTTAATTTAGAAGATAAATGTCCTTCAACATTGATAAAAAAGATCATAAATTTAATTTTTTTAAAAAGAATGCATAAAGTTCATTAATCAACTTCGGTGATATTGAGATCGAGTGAATTATATCACTTCTAGCATTATTGGAAAAAGCATTCAAGAATCATTTGTTATACATTTGTATTAATCATTTACCTTAGCAGAACTTCCAATACAACTAAAAAATTGTCAACATGAGTCGAAACATTCCTGTTTAAAACAATTATACGACAATTTCTACAGTGCCCAAAAGCTAAACAACCTAGGTCCGACGAAACTAAATCGAGCTACATATTGACCTGCAAATAACAAAAAATTATAGTTAGAATAACAAGAAACCGATTCATTCAAGGTGAGTGACTAAAGGAAATTGTCATGAACAAATTATCACATTAATTTCCTTGTGAAAGCAGAGCAAAATCAAAATGTGCGGTCAAAAATGCATGTACAATGATGAAAAACTGTTTTGGATAAGTAACACTACAAATGTTTCCTACCATTTGCTACAATGCGCCGGAACTCGCAGGTCTTGATCTAGAGTATTTTTCTTATTCCAAACTCAGCACAGGCTGGGCTGCATGGTGGTTGGTGATGCTGGAGCTACAGCAACTTCTGCGAAAATAATATGAACATTAAAAACTTGTCTCTGCATGCAGATGCCCCCAACATCATGAAAGGCACATAAACAAAGATTATTTAATTATTTTGATCAAATACAGATATCAACATACATTATTACACTTGCAGGCAATCTGGGTCAAGAATTAAGAAAATACCACGGTAAATATGTAAAATGTTCTCACTGATACAAATTAAAAAAAAAATCATAATTCAGTGCAGAACTTTCCTTGCTAAAAATGCTCTCTGCCACCCCGTACTAGATTTTTAAAGAACTAGTAATACCCCAATTGATCTCAAATTATTAGTTACAGAAGCCTGAGCATTAATAGTTAGAAACTGCGAAGACAAAGCCATCATTGCTGAAAAAGCCAACACTGAACATTCAAATGACCTAATATTCAGCATCTCGCTTGTCTGTTATAGATTATTTATGCTGATCGCTACTCGTCCAAGTGGTCGTACGAATAAAAGGAATTATGCAATTTCTATGTCTTGTAAAGAAATTCACCATTTTTACAATGGCCACTTTACATAACTTCCAGGTCCGGTGCGGATGAATATTGTCGAGTTATGACCACGGTATACCGTGGTTAGGACACACACACACTGCAAAACCTACCCACTTATCTGAAGTTCATCACCAGTCCCTATTGAGCGTGCAAATTCTAACTGCTAGGGAATAAGTTTACGGTCTTCGTTTCTAATGAAAAACAGTCTCTCTTTTCTTTCTTTGCCATCTTTGGCAAGTACCATTGTATATTATCCAATCTTTGGCAAGTACCATTGTATGTTATCCAATCTTTGGCAAGTATCTGGTGTTATCCACTAGATCAATGACTGTACAGGTTTGCCAAAACTTGTTTATTGTTTATATTTCTCTTTGTACAGTCATCTTGGGAAGAAAGTCTCTTAGATATTTTCATCGCACACAATAAAATGTAGTTTTATAACTGGGCAAGAACTGGCGTTACCAAGTTCCATATTTACGCTTTGCTTTATCGTTCTAGTATTTTTCTCCCAATATCTCACAGAATTTTAATTGTTCGTGTATATTGCCAACCTTGAACCTTGGCTCGAAACAAAACTATGTAGTCATCATACCATGAGAAGAAAGAATGCGATATTTTACTCCTTACTCTCATTAACAATGCACATCTATAATTTTCCGGTACACTTACTATGTGCGTATTCTCATGTGTTGCGGTAAGAAAATCAGTAGTACCGCAAATCAGTAAAATTTAAAAATGCATTTCCCACTCATGTTAGGCCAGTGTCAGAGCAAACTATGCATTATATACCTCAACCGAATCTATTACATTTTTTCCAGATAGGAATATATAAAAATGTTTGTCAGTAAACACTTTTGAAACACAGTGATCGCTTCAAAATTCAGCAAATAAACTTCAAGGACGTGAGAAATCAATTTAGAATGTTAAGAGACTCATATTGACAACAGGACCGCTGCAGCAATCTAAAAATACAAAGCACCGATAATGCTGATGTGCTAATTCTTCAAACCTTTTTGTAAAAAAAATTGAATTTATTTACTTCTCGTTAAATCTACAAAAGTGATACCTGTTAAATTAATCCTATTCATTTTTCCCAGCTTAGCATAAATTACTTTACCACACAAAGCCGGCATAGGTTTATCGCGCTACAGCAGTCTCTTCTAAATGATAATACAGGTACAGTTCCTGAATTTAATTTAAGGTTTTCACTGTCGGATTCTCTTGCTTAATTGAAATTTGGTAATAGGTAGTCTTTCATTCGCCAGATCCAGTTCGTTGTAACAAACTTGGGTCAATCTCTTGATAGGTTCATGAAATAAGGGATTATTTCTTAATCCATTTTTCGTGTCGTAATGCTTCAAATTTATCCTAAAAGAATTTTTTTTTATAATTACAAGCCGTAGTTTTTGTTAAATAACCCGTCATATTGTAAGGAAAGTATATTTTGTGTGCTTTGTGCGGTGGTTTCATGGGTTTCATCATAAAATCGGTAACGTTTTACCTTTGTGTAATGGAATATTTAAATCGAGAGTGCTGCGTTTTAGGTGAACCTAGCTTAGAAACTACTATTCTGCCATTCAAGATATACAGGCACGGGCAAATTTACACATGCATGTGTCAACGCAATATTTTTGCACGGTTGTCACGAATGTATAATGAAAATCGTCACATGTATTATAATTGAAAATTGATCCGCAGAACAATCCTGATCACGGAAATTCTTCTGTTCGTAATCCTCCTGGTTCTCTTTCGGTTCACGAACAAGAAGCTTTCGTTAATGGCTAAGGTAGTCCCTGTTTTACTGTTGATTCAAGCAGGCAGCGTGCGCGACGGTTGTTTTTACTACAAGTTAGCAGCGTTATCAAATCGCAGGATTTTACAATATTGCATGAAGACTAAAAATAAGTCTCATGACAATTCACATCTAAAAACAATTGATACGAACCGTACAGTAGATGGCTAACAAGTACAGTATTACATGTACAGCGCATTACATGCATTTTACTGCACGTGTACGGAATCGTGCTAGGCATTTCTTTATATGGATCTACTCCTCCAACTCTCGTTATCAATTGAGGTGCTATCGTTTTCATGCTAAACGTTTTATAGTTTTCATGCTAAACGTTTTATTATAATTTTTTGCGCTTTTAAAATATTTTTTATAAGATAACAAATACTTTCTCGCTCTTGGTGAGTTACGCGCTACTTACTCTCCAACCAGTATTACAAGTTGAAGTTGACGGGCACGAAGTAAAAATAATTAAACTTAGAAAAATCATTAAATACATATCTATTGTTTTAACAATGTTATACATTGATCCAGTTTAACGCAAGTTAAAATACGGCGATAATCACTCACCACTTTTACAAAAAGAAAACTCAATTGTTAAAATTCTGTATCTGTAACTCTATAAAGGCAACGTTTCGATGTTACAAACATCATCTTCTGGAAGTAGAATAAAGGGTGGTGCAGAGGAAACGCATTTTTTTAGTATTGAATTACTGGGACACAATGGGTTGAAAAGAATAAAAACAAGTAATAAATGATAGGTTTTTTATAGCAGTTTTTGAAATTACAAACCATATTTAGGTTGGGAAAATAATGTCTTTGAGATGACGTCCTTCTTGCTAGACACAAATTTGGATCCTCTTCTGAAAATTACGAACGGCTCTCTCCAACACTTCATTCAGCACTGCTTCAATTTCCTAACGAATGGAATTCTTAAGGTCATCGAGTGTGCGAGGCTTGTTGATGTACCCTTTTGATTTCATATATCCCCACAAAAAGAAGTCACATATCGACAGGTCGGGTGAGCGAGGGGGCCAGTGAACATCACCAAATCTTGAAATCACATGTCCTGGGAACATTTGTCGAACCACTTCCATGGATTTTCGATTAGCGCTCCAAAGCGACTAAAACGGCATTGTATGGGCCGTTTGCCAACATTCGTTTAAGCTCAATACCCCTTCCCGTCGCCGCGTACTAGCGGTTCTAAAAACATGTGTTTCCTCTGCAGTCATATGGGTAAAACTATGTCAATCCTAAACTTAAGCTACATCAGACTGAATAAAAATATTGGTGATCACATTGCGAGAAGACTAGATAAGACTAATTATGTACAAGATTGAAATTTCAAATGACTAGTTGTTAAAGCACAACAGATATTCACGTGTTAAAGACACCAGAGATTGAGGCAAAATGGACTGACTACCGGAGGGTCCAAACGTCTAATGCTACATGTCCTACTGAACAATTTTAGAGCAAAACAATCATTTGTATTTTCGTTGGGTTCTCAGGGCTACCAGAGTTTCCAACTTTTCGAACAAAGAGAACCGAGGGATTGTTCTTCTACGAAGAAAAATGGTCGATAATGCTCATTAAAACTCATTATAAAAATTCATCAACACAATGAGTGATACTCGACCTTATAAAGGCGGCATGGAAATAAAAATAAATCTTGGCATCTCGATCGAAATTGACACTCGAAGACCTCGAGCGTGACGAAGTAGAACAAAATGTTTAAAACATAATCAGAATAATTATGAAATGCTCAACTGGAAACTTTGCCGTTGTCATAGATCATACAACTTCCCCTATATGAAGTGCTGTTACAATCACATCTGGGATACTCAGTGCAACTCTGGTCCTCAAACTTACTAGAACGTACAAATAAAAAATTTTGGCGCAAAAGAACGCGAATTCACCAGAACATTGTAATATCAAATACAAAGAAATCTATGACGACCTCTGACTGCTGTCAGGCTATTGTCGTAGATGCCGACTTGTGCCTATATAATTTAACAGGAGGGAAAATAATTCTCCTCGGATAACTAAACTCTCGTATCACAGATACTTGAGAAGCATATATCCGTCTCAGATTTGAAAATTTCAACAGCTTGATTTTTATATCGGCTCAAATTTCGCAGCTCGAATTTCATTTAGGCTCTAACTTTCGACGCCTGCATTACTAGCGTGAAAAGCTCGTAGCTTATTCATCTCGACTCAAATTTCGAAAGCTTGAAAAACCAGCTCAAATCTTCAAACCTTGTAACCAGATCGGACTCCAAAAATTTCCGAATAATATTCGCAACTTGGAAACTGTTGAAAAGCCCTCGCCTTAATAGAATAAATACTCAGCAACTGACTTCTCTCATATCCCTGAAAAATCAGGAAGATTCTCCGGAATAAAAGCTTTGGAACTTACGGCCCTCAGAACCCTAAAATAGGGAAACTATTATCGCGGGCTCCCAAGAAGGACCAGCCAAAAGAAAAAAAAGGTTTAATAATCTATAACTGGCACCCAACGCGGATTTGCCAAAACAACTATCCAACTTTTGGCGCCCAAGAGGATACAGCCAAACTAAAATATCCAACAAGTGGCGCCCGAACAGGGACTGCCCAAATATAAAAATATCCAACAAGTGGCGCCAGAACTCAGCGACCCGAACTCTGGAAAGCTGCATCTAAAGAAGGACTTTGAATCCTGAAAAATAAGAAAAATAACAAAAATAAAGGAACTTCGACTTCCTGAAGCAAAAGAAAAATTTCAAAATGGATTGCGTCCAACGTGCCCGAGAGTACATGACTGCCCTAGGCCTCACTCCGGAGCAACCAGAATACCGTGAAACCTTCCTTCAAAGAATAAGAATTCTGGAGGAAGCTGAAGAACGAGAACGAGCACTAGAAAGAGAAGAACGAGAACGAGAACGAGCACTAGAAAGAGAAGAACGAGAAAGAGAACGAGAGAGAGAAAGAGGAAGAGAAGAACGGGAAAGAGAACGAGAAAGAGAAAGAGAAAGAGAAGAACGAGAAAGAGAAAGAGAAGAACGAGAACGAGAAAGAGAACGAGAGGGAGAAAGAGAACGAGAGAGAGAAAGAGAACGAGAGCATGAAATCCAACTCCAACAACTCAACCAGCAAAGGGCACCAGAAGCCAGACGGGTCAAAATACCCGATATCGCTGCTTTTAACTCTGAACAAGAGAGGATCCAAGAATTCATGCAGCGTTTCGAGAGTCACAGCAACGCACTCGAATACACGGAATTTGAGGCTTTTCTCGCATTAGAAAATCTAGTAACGGCTAAGGAAAGAAGACTCATCCAGACATTGGCCGCTGTCGACCGCACCAATTTAGGGAAATCCAAAATTTACTGCTGGAGTCCCACAAGATAACCCCCGCTAAGCTGCGCAGTAACTACTATGAACTGAAGCCAGAGGAAGGAGACAACATGAATCGATACATCCGGAGATTGGAACAAGCGCTTAACGCATGGCTCACCGGAAGCCAAGTAGAAGAAAACTACGACCAATTGAAAAATTTCATGCTTATGGATAGGGTCTACTCCAGTCTACCGTCTCACCTTGCTACTCAACTCAAGGACAGAAGCGGTAACACCTTAGCGACTCTAGCTGAACAAGGGGACAAATTTCTACAAGCCCGACCCAATACAACTCTCCAGAAACTGTGTGAGAACCGTCTGTCGAATAACAAAAACGAAGGTCAAGAATCTTCAATGGGAAAACCTTCCAAAAGTTCTCAAGTGAATCAAGTTTCTAACACCACAACCGGAAACTATCGACCTTCACCTCTTCAGAACCAAAATTTCAACTATCGACCTTCACCTCCTCAGAACCGAAATCCCCAGTATCGACCTGCACCGCCTCCGAATCAGAATCAGAATTTCCAGAATAGGCCAAGGACAACTGGACCAGCTCACGTAGAAGGCGGACCCAACTACTTTAACCGTCCGCCAATCAACTGGAGAACATTCTTCTGTAATCACCATGGAGAAAATCCAACTCATTCTAGCGCAGACTGCCAAGTACTTAACCCGCAATCTCAGCAAAATACCTCTTCCCGAAATGAAGGAGGTGCGGCCCAACCTACTGCCCACATCAATTATATCGAAGAGGAGTCCCCAGGATATACCCTGCCACCCGTCGAATGCAATCATGCTGCGGTAATTTCGAATACAACCGAAGTACTATTAGGAAAATTGAAAAAGTGTCAGGGCAAACTCAATAACAAACCAGTAGAAATCTTGCTGGACGGAGGAGCCACAGCCGTATTTGTAAATAAAATGCTAGTGCCACAACAAAATATAACCAAGAACAAGATCACCGTCAAGTTAGCCGACAGCCAAACTTTCGAAGCGCCATTAGCCAACGTCAAACTTGACTGCCCATATTATCGAGGCAACATCACAGTCGTAGTGATGGATAACCCTGCAACCGAAGTAATCCTAGGACGTGTGCCAGGAACTACATCATTCGAAGAAGAACATACGCCTCCTATTATAATTGAAACCTCTCATGTCACTACAAAGGCGAGTGCAAAGAGAGAGGAAATTGAAAAATCTGAAGATCCAAAACAGCCGCAAACCAACAAAGAAAAGTTCATTGAACTACGGCGTAACGTTGCTCCTTCAAAGCAGCTCTTCAAGAGAGCCGATGATATAACAGAAGAAACTAAGAAAAATTGCGGATTCAATACGTACGAGCCTCAAAAACAAGTTCCTTATCAAAAGACTCTCCATAATAACCGCATCAACACGGACAAGGAGTGTCCTCTGTATGGGAAGGTGCTTGAGCCAACCAAAGAAGAAATAGAGAAATTAGAAAGTGATGATCGTAATACACAGTCTGGCATGCGCGATAAAGGCCTACACCTAAAAAGACCATGGCGCCCATGGCCACCGGCATCTACGGTAGACCGCAGGACCCCCTGGCCTCCAAACAGCAGATGCTGCAAGAGAACATCTGCGTTCCGAGATCATAATCTCAGAAAGATCAGCGATCAAACTTGCGACCAGATCAGCAATCGAAAATTGACGACTAAATCAGCAACCAAAATTGGTGACCAAAATCAACGATGCACAATGGCGACCATCGACCTCTTATATACCTGCAACGAAAGGATAAACTAAACCCACGACTTAAACGATGGGCTTCACACTTCAGCCTCTTTCAATTTAAATAGGAACATATTCCTGGAGTGGAGAACCACTTCGCCGACTTCTAATCCCGTTCTCCCAACCAACCAGAACTCGATTCAGCCTCTTCAGAAGAGAAAGGACAAGACTGTTGCTGAGCTGTATTAGAATAAGTGTTTCTAATTGTTAAGAAATAGTCTTAAGTATTCTTTATAAGCTATCTGATGTACATATGCACCATTATATTAATTTATAGGCCAAAAAGCACAGTCGACATCGGGCTTAATAGCATGTTCGCGACATTACTTGCAGTAATGTCTTCTCGGTAAGGGCGTGGCAGGCTATTGTCGTAGATGCCGACTTGTGCCTAGATAATTTAACAGGAGGGAAAATAATTCTCCTCGCATAACTAAACTCTCGTATCACAGATACTTGAGAAGCATATATCCGTCTCAGATTTGAAAATTTCAACAGCTTGATTTTTATATCGGCTCAAATTTCGCAGCTCGAATTTCATTTCGGCTCTAACTTTCGACGCCTGCATTACTAGCGTGAAAAGCTCGTAGCTTATTCATCTCGACTCAAATTTCGAAAGCTTGAAAAACCAGCTCAAATCTTCAAACCTTGTAACCAGATCCGACTCCAAAAATTTCCGAATAATATTCGCAACTTGGAAACTGTTGAAAAGCCCTCGCCTTTAATAGAATAAATACTCAGCAACTGACTTCTCTCATATCCCTGAAAAATCAGGAAGATTCTCCGGAATAAAAGCTTTGGAACTTACGGCCCTCAGAACCCTAAAATAGGGAAACTATTATCGCTGGCTCCCAAGAAGGACCAGCCAAAAGAAAAAAAAGGTTGAATAATCTATAACTGGCACCCAACGCGGATTTGCCAAAACAACTATCCAACTTTTGGCGCCTAAGAGGATACAGCCAAACTAAAATATCCAACAAGTGGCGCCCGAACAGGGACTGCCCAAATATAAAAATATCCAACAAGTGGCGCCAGAACTCAGCGACCCGAACTCTGGAAAGCTGCATCTAAAGAAGGACTTTGAATCCTGAAAAATAAGAAAAATAACAAAAATAAAGGAACTTCGACTTCCTGAAGCAAAAGAAAAATTTCAAAATGGATTGCGTCCAACGTGCCCGAGAGTACATGACTGCCCTAGGCCTCACTCCGGAGCAACCAGAATACCGTGAAACCTTCCTTCAAAGAATAAGAATTCTGGAGGAAGCTGAAGAACGAGAACGAGCACTAGAAAGAGAAGAACGAGAACGAGAACGAGCACTAGAAAGAGAAGAACGAGAAAGAGAACGAGAGAGAGAAAGAGGAAGAGAAGAACGGGAAAGAGAACGAGAAAGAGAAAGAGAAAGAGAAGAACGAGAAAGAGAAAGAGAAGAACGAGAACGAGAAAGAGAACGAGAGGGAGAAAGAGAACGAGAGAGAGAAAGAGAACGAGAGCATGAAATCCAACTCCAACAACTCAACCAGCAAAGGGCACCAGAAGCCAGACGGGTCAAAATACCCGATATCGCTGCTTTTAACTCTGAACAAGAGAGGATCCAAGAATTCATGCAGCGTTTCGAGAGTCACAGCAACGCACTCGAATACACGGAATTTGAGGCTTTTGTCGCATTAGAAAATCTAGTAACGGCTAAGGAAAGAAGACTCATCCAGACATTGGCCGCTGTCGACCGCACCAATTTAGGGAAATCCAAAATTTACTGCTGGAGTCCCACAAGATAACCCCCGCTAAGCTGCGCAGTAACTACTATGAACTGAAGCCAGAGGAAGGAGACAACATGAATCGATACATCCGGAGATTGGAACGAGCGCTTAACGCATGGCTCACCGGAAGCCAAGTAGAAGAAAACTACGACCAATTGAAAAAATTCATGCTTATGGATAGGGTCTACTCCAGTCTACCGTCTCACCTTGCTACTCAACTCAAGGACAGAAGCGGTAACACCTTAGCGACTCTAGCTGAACAAGGGGACAAATTTCTACAAGCCCGACCCAATACAACTCTCCAGAAACTGTGTGAGAACCGTCTGTCGAATAACAAAAACGAAGATCAAGAATCTTCAATGGGAAAACCTTCCAAAAGTTCTCAAGTGAATCAAGTTTCTAACACCACAACTGGAAACTATCGACCTTCACCTCTTCAGAACCAAAATTTCAACTATCGACCTTCACCTCCTCAGAACCGAAATCCCCAGTATCGACCTGCACCGCCTCCGAATCAGAATCAGAATTTCCAGAATAGGCCAAGGACAACTGGACCAGCTCACGTAGAAGGCGGACCCAACTACTTTAACCGTCCGCCAATCAACTGGAGAACATTCTTCTGTAATCACCATGGAGAAAATCCAACTCATTCTAGCGCAGACTGCCAAGTACTTAACCCGCAATCTCAGCAAAATACCTCTTCCCGAAATGAAGGAGGTGCGGCCCAACCTACTGCCCACATCAATTATATCGAAGAGGAGTCCCCAGGATATACCCTGCCACCCGTCGAATGCAATCATGCTGCGGTAATTTCGAATACAACCGAAGTACTATTAGGAAAATTGAAAAAGTGTCAGGGCAAACTCAATAACAAACCAGTAGAAATCTTGCTGGACGGAGGAGCCACAGCCGTATTTGTAAATAAAACGCTAGTGCCACAACAAAATATAACCAAGAACAAGATTACCGTCAAGTTAGCCGACAGCCAAACTTTCGAAGCGCCATTAGCCAACGTCAAACTCGACTGCCCATATTATCGAGGCAACATCACAGTCGTAGTGATGGATAACCCTGCAACCGAAGTAATCCTAGGACGTGTGCCAGGAACTACATCATTCGAAGAAGAACATACGCCTCCTATTTTAATTGAAACCTCTCATGTCACTACAAAGGCGAGTGCAAAGAGAGAGGAAATTGAAAAATCTGAAGATCCAAAACAGCCGCAAACCAACAAAGAAAAGTTCATTGAACTACGGCGTAACGTTGCTCCTTCAAAGCAGCTCTTCAAGAGAGCCGATGATATAACAGAAGAAACTAAGAAAAATTGCGGATTCAATACGTACGAGCCTCAAAAAGAAGTTCCTTATCGAAAGACTCTCCATAATAACCGCATCAACACGGACAAGGAGTGTCCTCTGTATGGGAAGGTGCTTGAGCCAACCAAAGAAGAAATAGAGAAATTAGAAAGTGATGATCGTAATACACAGTCTGGCATGCGCGAGAAAGGCCTACACCTAAAAAGACCATGGCGCCCATGGCCACCGGCATCTACGGTAGACCGCAGGACCCCCTGGCCTCCAAACAGCAGATGCTGCAAGAGAACATCTGCGTTCCGAGATCATAATCTCAGAAAGATCAGCGATCAAACTTGCGACCAGATCAGCAATCGAAAATTGACGACTAAATCAGCGACCAAAATTGGTGACCAAAATCAACGATGCACAATGGCGACCATCGACGTCTTATATACCTGCAACAAAAGGATAAACTAAACCCACGACTTAAACGATGGGCTTCACACTTCAGCCTCTTCCAATTTAAATAGGAACATATTCCTGGAGTGGAGAACCATTTCGCCGACTTCTAATCCCGTTCTCCCAACCAACCAGAACTCGATTCAGCCTCTTCAGAAGAGAAAGGACAAGACTGTTGCTGAGCTGTATTAGAATAAGTGTTTCTAATTGTTAAGAAATAGTCTTAAGTATTCTTTATAAGCTATCTGATGTACATATGCACCATTATATTAATTTATAGGCCGAAAAGCACAGTCGACATCGGGCTTAATAGCATGTTCGCGACATTACTTGCAGTAATGTCTTCTCAGTAAGGGCGTGTCAGGCTATTGTCGTAGATGCCGACTTGTGCCTAGATAATTTAACAGGAGGGAAAATAATTCTCCTCGCATAACTAAACTCTCGTATCACAGATACTTGAGAAGCATATATCCGTCTCAGATTTGAAAATTTCAACAGCTTGGTTTTTATATCGGCTCAAATTTTGCAGCTCGAATTTCATTTCGGCTCTAACTTTCGACGCCTGCATTACTAGCGTGAAAAGCTCGTAGCTTATTCATCTCGACTCAAATTTCGAAAGCTTGAAAAACCAGCTCAAATCTTCAAACCTTGTAACCAGATCGGACTCCAAAAATTTCCGAATAATATTCGCAACTTGGAAACTGTTGAAAAGCCCTCGCCTTTAATAGAATAAATACTCAGCAACTGACTTCTCTCATATCCCTGAAAAATCAGGAAGATTCTCCGGAATAAAAGCTTTGGAACTTACGGCCCTCAGAACCCTAAAATAGGGAAACTATTATCGCTGGCTCCCAAGAAGGACAAGCCAAAAGAAAAAAAAAGGTTGAATAATCTATAACTGGCACCCAACGCGGATTTGCCAAAACAACTATCCAACTTTTGGTGCCCAAGAGGATACAGCCAAACTAAAATATCCAACAAGTGGCGCCCGAACAGGGACTGCCCAAATATAAAAATATCCAACAAGTGGCGCCAGAACTCAGCGACCCGAACTCTGGAAAGCTGCATCTAAAGAAGGACTTTGAATCCTGAAAAATAAGAAAAATAACAAAAATAAAGGAACTTCGACTTCCTGAAGCAAAAGAAAAATTTCAAAATGGATTGCGTCCAACGTGCCCGAGAGTACATGACTGCCCTAGGCCTCACTCCGGAGCAACCAGACTACCGTGAAACCTTCCTTCAAAGAATAAGAATTCTGGAGGAAGCTGAAGAACGAGAACGAGCACTAGAAAGAGAAGAACGAGAACGAGAACGAGCACTAGAAAGAGAAGAACGAGAAAGAGAACGAGAGAGAGAAAGAGGAAGAGAAGAACGGGAAAGAGAACGAGAAAGAGAAAGAGAAAGAGAAGAACGAGAAAGAGAAAGAGAAGAACGAGAACGAGAAAGAGAACGAGAGGGAGAAAGAGAACGAGAGAGAGAAAGAGAACGAGAGCATGAAATCCAACTCCAACAACTCAACCAGCAAAGGGCACCAGAAGCCAGACGGGTCAAAATACCCGATATCGCTGCTTTTAACTCTGAACAAGAGAGGATCCAAGAATTCATGCAGCGTTTCGAGAGTCACAGCAACGCACTCGAATACACGGAATTTGAGGCTTTTCTCGCATTAGAAAATCTAGTAACGGCTAAGGAAAGAAGACTCATCCAGACATTGGCCGCTGTCGACCGCTACCAATTTAGGGAAATCCAAAATTTACTGCTGGAGTCCCACAAGATAACCCCCGCTAAGCTGCGCAGTAACTACTATGAACTAAAGCCAGAGGAAGGAGACAACATGAATCGATACATCCGGAGATTGGAACAAGCGCTTAACGCATGGCTCACCGGAAGCCAAGTAGAAGAAAGCTACGACCAATTGAAAAATTGCATGCTTATGGATAGGGTCTACTCCAGTCTACCGTCTCACCTTGCTACTCAACTCAAGGACAGAAGCGGTAACACCTTAGCGACTCTAGCTGAACAAGGGGACAAATTTCTACAAGCCCGACCCAATACAACTCTCCAGAAACTGTGTGATAACCGTCTGTCGAATAACAAAAACGAAGGTCAAGAATCTTCAATGGGAAAACCTTCCAAAAGTTCTCAAGTGAATCAAGTTTCTAACACCACAACCGGAAACTATCGACCTTCACCTCATCAGAACCAAAATTTCAACTATCGACCTTCACCTCCTCAGAACCGAAATCCCCAGTATCGACCTGCACCGCCTCCGAATCAGAATCAGAATTTCCAGTATAGACCAAGGACAACTGGACCAGCTCACGTAGAAGGCGGACCCAACTACTTCAACCGTCCGCCAATCAACTGGAGAACATTCTTCTGTAATCACCATGGAGAAAATCCAACTCATTCTAGCGCAGAGTGTCAAGTACTTAACCCTCAATCTCAGCAAAATACATCTTCCCGAAATGAAGGAGGTGCGACCCAACCTGCTGCCCACATCAATTATATCGAAGAGGAGTCCCCAGGATATACCCTGCCACCCGTCGAATGCAATCATGCTGCGGTAATTTCGAATACAACCGAAGTACTATTAGGAAAATTGAAAAAGTGTCAGGGCAAACTCAATAACAAACCAGTAGAAATCTTGCTGGACGGAGGAGCCACAGCCGTATTTGTAAATAAAACGCTAGTGCCACAACAAAATATAACCAAGAACAAGATTACCGTCAAGTTAGCCGACAGCCAAACTTTCGAAGCGCCATTAGCCAACGTCAAACTCGACTGCCCATATTATCGAGGCAACATCACAGTCGTAGTGATGGATAACCCTGCAACCGAAGTAATCCTAGGACGTGTGCCAGAAACTACATCATTCGAAGAAGAACATACGCCTCCTATTTAATTGAAACCTCTCATGTCACTACAAAGGCAAGTGCAAAGAGAGAGGAAATTGAAAAATCTGAAGATCCAAAACAGCCGCAAACCAACAAAGAAAAGTTCATTGAACTACGGCGTAACGTTGCTCCTTCAAAGCAGCTCTTCAAGAGAGCCGATGATATAACAGAAGAAACTAAGAAAAATTGCGTATTCAATACGTACGAGCCTCAAAAAGAAGTTCCTTATCGAAAGACTCTCCATAATAACCGCATCAACACGGACAAGGAGTGTCCTCTGTATGGGAAGGTGCTTGAGCCAACCAAAGAAGAAATAGAGAAATTAGAAAGTGATGATCGTAATACACAGTCTGGCATGCGCGATAAAGGCCTACACCTAAAAAGACCATGGCGCCCATGGCCACCGGCATCTACGGTAGACCGCAGGACCCCCTGGCCTCCAAACAGCAGATGCTGCAAGAGAACATCTGCGTTCCGAGATCATAATCTCAGAAAGATCAGCGATCAAACTTGCGACCAGATCAGCAATCGAAAATTGACGACTAAATCAGCGACCAAAATTGGTGACCAAAATCAACGATGCACAATGGCGACCATCGACCTCTTATATACCTGCAACAAAAGGATAAACTAAACCCACGACTTAAACGATGGGCTTCACACTTCAGCCTCTTCCAATTTAAATAGGAACATATTCCTGGAGTGGAGAACCATTTCGCCGACTTCTAATCCCGTTCTCCCAACCAACCAGAACTCGATTCAGTCTCTTCAGAAGAGAAAGGACAAGACTGTTGCTGAGCTGTATTAGAATAAGTGTTTCTAATTGTTAAGAAATAGTCTTAAGTATTCTTTATAAGCTATCTGATGTACATATGCACCATTATATTAATTTATAGGCCAAAATGCACAGTCGACATCGGGCTTAATAGCATGTTCGCGACATTACTTGCAGTAATGTCTTCTCAGTAAGGGCGTGTCAGGCTATTGTCGTAGATGCCGACTTGTGCCTAGATAATTTAACCGGATTGAAAATAATTCTCCTCGCATAACTAAACTCTCGTATCACAGATACTTGAGAAGCATATATCCGTCTCAGATTTGAAAATTTCAACAGCTTGATTTTTATATCGGCTCAAATTTCGCAGCTCGAATTTCATTTCGGCTCTAACTTTCGACGCCTGCATTACTAGCGTGAAAAGCTCGTAGCTTATTCATCTCGACTCAAATTTCGAAAGCTTGAAAAACCAGCTCAAATCTTCAAACCTTGTAACCAGATCGGACTCCATAAATTTCCGAATAATATTCGCAACTTGGAAACTGTTGAAAAGCCCTCGCCTTAAGTTAAATAACAACTCCTTGACATCTAAAATGATGGCATTCTCAAAAGAGCAAGAGAATGATAATTGAGCATTTAATTAAATAAATACTCAGCAACTGACTTCTCTCATATCCCTGAAAAATCAGGAAGATTCTCCGGAATAAAAGCCTTGGAACTTACGGCCCTCAGAACCCTAAAATAGGGAAACTATTATCGCTGGCTCCCAAGAAGGACCAGCCAAAAGAAAAAAAGAAAAAATAATCTATAACTGGCACCCAACGCGGATTTGCCAAAACAACTATCTAACTTTTGGCGCCCAAGAGGATACAGCCAAACTAAAATATCCAACAAGTGGCGCCTGAACAGGGACTGCCCAAATATAAAAATATCCAACAACTGCAAAGACCTGGTAAACCCATCTTGTAAGCCCTTGTGAATCCATTTGCGCCTCGATGTTGCCGTATACGGACTTCAACATTCAGAGGCCGTCAGACTTTCAATATCTTTGAACGCCTTTATGTATTTTGACTTATTATAGCGCAAAATTATTTCCTGGATTTGCGTCAACTACTAGTGTGTTTTTCTTAAGATATGTGTATCTAACCAATCTGAATTCCAGACAAATTGACCAGCCAAATAGAAAATTACGCTCGAAAATAAAATATTCTTCACACGCAAATTCCGATGGCGAAACTTAATGGTCTCATGTGGCCAAATATCAGCTTTATTTAGTTTTAACAAATTCTTTTGATGAGACTAGGTTGGACAGCATTAGGCCAGGTCAGTGTGCTTCACTTCTACCACTTCCTTCGTTTTTGTGTAAGGATAATTTAATTAATTACCCTGATTCTCTAAGTAACTGGAAGCGTAGGATGAGTAATTCCGTGACGAAACTTGACTTCTTCTTTTATTTAGCCAACACTCTTCAGATGGTAACACGAATTGGTACATTCTGCACAAATTGAAATAAAAAATTAAATTTACTTCAGTCGTGTTAAGTTGACATGACCACTTTACACAAAGAGGCTGGTGATGTAGAAACCAATACGAAGGAACAAACTTGTATATTATAAAAGTTTCAAGCAAATTTGTGAACTCGAATGATCTTTTGAAATGTTAGAGCTGGAAATAGAGCAATCCAATAATGAAAACTTGTTATTTTGCGATAGGATCCTAGGGGCTGCCGATTTTTTGAACGTTGCCGTCTGGTGAGATATCCATCACGGAGCACTTTCGACAACTGCGGAAAAAAATGGAATAATCCTCACTAGGGTATGAGGTAGTTGTCTCCATGTGCTGCCTGCAACAAACAAGTGATTGTGTCATCCGTGCGAACCAGTTAACAATTATATGATGTACGTCTTTAAGGTGAATAAAAAACTTTTCGCTCTGTCCTGTAGAAATTTTAGGCAATGTACTACTGAAATATTCAACATTTGGGCAGAGGTTGTTCAAAGGGCTAACCCCTGTGATTTTTTCGAAATTATAAGTTTTTTGTTGGAAAAGAGTTCTTAGATAGTGGGCTAAGGTGTCCTAAAATTTAATGGGGCTACGGGTGACATAACTCCTTCTCCCAAAAGAAGTCTGAAGGGGGGGTGATGGAGGTAAAAAATCATGAATTTTTAACCCCATATCAAAAGAAAACGAAAAAGAAATGAAAAATTCGGTTTCATTAGTTTGTTAGAAATGCTGCATGGTTTCCAAAACTGTCTTTGGTTTTGTTTTAGCATGAAAACTCACTGACTTCTATTCATTTCAAATATCTGATAAAATACCATGAAAAGATAATATTTTAAATTTTCTTAAAACCTAACGCCAATATCAAAAAATTTATATGAGCAAAATGTGTTTATGTTTAAAATTTACGCATACCACGCAAATTTCAGGACAATCGATCAACAAATAAAAAATCGCTGAGTTGAGCCCCTTAGAATTTGGTTAGAGCTCTAATGTTTGAATAATCAGGAAGAACTATGTAAGACCGATTCATTTAGGATTTAAACTTCAGTTTCACATCTGCAATTATCGCAGGAAGACTCGGCATAAATGTGTAAAACTTTATTGGCTAGTTTATTACAACCTGTTACAGTGTTGTAACAGCGATAAGAATCCGAATGGGACGATAATGTTGAGAGTGAATTAATATGAAAAACGATGACACTTGTCGAGGAAGTTTGATCCGAGGTGCGATCTCGTTAAACCTGCCCCCGAGAGAAATAAAGATGCAAAAGATGATAAATGCAGCCCGCCTAACTGCAGTCCTAATCTACAATGAACTCTGGCAACAAGTGTTTTTGATGTTCATGAGTTTAGTAATAGGGAAAAATGACCTATTATTCTAAAATATATCGAAGGACATGCAAATGTGAGTGCGTAGTGTGTCACACGTGACACCTGTAAAAACTCAAAGGGTTTGAGATCGAAATTTTGTTAACACTTTTCGAGGAAAATGGGAGTTTTCATCTGAAATTTACTTCAGATATTCTCTAAATATTATTAGAGAAAAGTAAATGGTAATAGGTAATGAAATTTTGCGATGCGTTTTCAGAACGAAATGGGGAGTTCATCACTTGGTCGTGATATCAGACTATACCACCTGATAAAGAAGGCGTTTCAACGTCCAGATCTGCACCAGTATAACAATAATCGTCCAGATCTGCAGCAGTAAAATACGGGACGCAGCAGTATAATAATAATGGTGAGTGCTCAAATAAAATTCTGATATATTCTAGCAATAAAGTTTGAGAAAGAGTCGACGACCAGATAGCGAAAAACATTAATTAAGTAGATAAGCAGAGTCTATTATTGTCATCGGATTACGCATATTTGAGCTCCGAGGACAAAAAAATTAGTCAACTGCTACTAAAATGTAATAGGACCTCCGAGGGCATGAATAATGGTCGGCAATTCTGCATGGCATTGAGTCTACAAGTGCAATGACAGTATTTCCTGGTGCTTTGGGCAGGTGTTCTGATGAATGGGGAGAACCAATTTTTTTATTTTGATTGTGCAAAGAGGAAACCCAGGTTATCTCGCGGCTCAATGCAGCCTTGTGAGTGTTCAGTTTGGCCGATATTTTAACTGAAGACCCATTTCTCTATAGATTAACCAGCTCTGGAACATAATAGACCACTTCTCCTTTTTTGTATCGTCTCTTGTGCGCAGGCTTCGTTGAAGACTTAATGAAATCTTCTATGAACACAGCTGCGGGCATTATTGGTATAGAGACAGAATCGTGATTCATTTGTCCACGTGACACTTCTTCACTCCTCTAGAATTCAATCATCATGTGCTTTTGTCTTGTTCAGGGAAATAATACATATCACTGGGTTGAGAATGCTCAAACTTCACTAAAAAGTTTTGGGAAAAGTTTGTAGTTTCACTTATTCAGAGCATTCTGTACATGACATAATTCATTGACTTTACTATATCAGTGTTTATAGGACATAATTTATTGACTTTACTATAGCAGTTTTTATCCGGTCAACTAAAAAAAAGAGGAAATTGATTTGATTCAATTATTATGTTTGTTTGTAAAAGCTTTAAACTTCGAATGTCATTTTGCCGGAATACTTATTCAAATAATTTTTGCTTTCGTTGTAAATTATTCGTTTGTTGAAAATGCCATCTGAGAGAGTGGATTTTTCCAACACAGTTTATGAAATTCTGGTTAAAACTTGCCAATATCCATTGTGTCTTATTCTAACAAACTACTCTGATGAGAATTTCTTAATCAGACGACAGCACCTGTAGCTCCTACATACAATCCATTGAAGCTAAAATTAATTACTGTTTGTGAAAATGTCTACTTCCAAAATGCATAACAACTTTTCTCCCTAATCATGCTCTCTTCTTTCATGCAGTGATTTAGAATACCAAGTAATAATTCCAGTACTGTTGAAATATGAAACATTTTTGGTCCTGAACACAATTTTTCATCATTCATGAATTGTTAAATCACAATTTGTGGGCGATGCAAAGAGTATCCCTGGTATCTCTTGTAAACAAAATAAATAAGAAAAAGTACGAAGCAAAAATAGTTAAGAACATAAAACCTCATGATTGAAATCCTTATCGAAATGTTTATTAAGTACTAATAGCATCCTCAATCTCAAGGTTTCCCAATTTTTTAACTTGCATCATCGCAAGCTACAAAAATTACGCACAAAATTAATTACAATTTAAGAGCGCTGTTACACCAGCACAATTTTAACCCTTCATTCTCTTCAGTGCGCACATGGTTAGAAAAAAGTGAATACGAAAAATTGGAAAAAGAATTTCCGTATTAATCCTGGTCAGTAACGAAATTCAGGGCTATTTCACAAAGTGAACATTCAACAAAAATGAATTAAAGTAAGCTTCTCACGCGTGAAAATTTCTTTCGCATACCCATAACTTTTTTCTTGTGCCCATTAACATTTGCTCTAAATATTGCTCAACATGCATTTCAATTATATATTAACAAAAATAAATTCACTTTCATGACCAGTGAGTTTTATTGCTCAAAATATCTTCACTACTTAATATCATAATTACCCATTTCCATGTGGTCCTACGCTTCCCACAGCTTCAATAACAAATAATTTTAGCGTAAAAATAATGTAACGCGATATCCGAAAATTATGAAGTATAATTAAAAGGCTAAGTGCCACCGCAAAGATTATTAGACAATGATAACGCGGCAACTCTACGACATGAAAGGTTGAATGTTAAATGAAATGAACTTATTCATTTTATTCTGTGTCACTGACCATCACCACAATTTCAATTACGCTTGCAAATGGGCGAAAATTTTGTTGGGTAACGTTATGAATGATCTTTCTATTAATGACCTAAGAAAATGATTAGGTTTTACGACAGTCTTTAAAGAAAAACCACATGCTTGTTAGGGGCGCAAGATTCCTTAATCTGTGCATGAGAATTCTCGAAAGAGGAGACCATGAAAGTTATCGCCACAAACTAAGAGCTGGCCTGGCAGATTTCTCATCGAACATCTCGATTTATCAACACTGCGATGGTCACACGCACTTGTGGTCGGGCCAATTATTGTATTTTGAGCCTCCAAGGACACAAGCGTGAGAAAGTCACATGCTTGCGAATAGAAATCGTCTCTAAGGAAATGAGGCATGTTTTTAAAAATGTTCCGTGGAAAGGCGGCGTATGCGTCTACCCACCTTTTTTCTTGCTTTCATGGAGGTTTGGGTCTTATTTTTTTTGGTTTCATCAAGAGAAAGGAGGAGGGAGTTAGAGCACTCAAAGTTGTGTGTGGGGAAGAGAGTATGGTTCAGGCAGTCTGTTTTGAGAGTGTTGTAAGAGCTCTTATGATTAAGAGCAATCAGTCGAGGTTGTTGGTGCAACCTAAAAAAAGTATTCGTATGACAGTGAAATTATCGATTTCACTGAAGATCAACGTATTCTTAGTAGAATCTTCAGGTCTTTTTTACTGCGAATTGTTTTCCGTTGTCAGAATATCTTCATTATTAATTGTTTAGCTTCTTAGGAAGGATCCCAGTTTAGGAAGGAGCACGGTTCACGAGGTCATCATTCAACGTTGAATTTGACAGTACCCTCGTGATTCAGTTTGGTTGATGACTCAGAAAAATCAGTTTGAGTTTTCTTATGTCTCACATTTGACTCGGATGTTGGGATCACGCGAGTACTTAGTCATTCATTCCGCCCTTTCGCCCAGCCCTACACCATTATGTAACAAAGCACTGTCTAGTATCTATTTCATTTTATTATCTCGACCTTGCAAGGAACATAAAAGTGTTTGTGTGCCTCAGATTCTCTCATAACAATCGCATCTTCGGGTCCAATGTTTTAAAGCAGACACCTGCAAGGTTCTTCATCTGATGTCGCTCCTATTGCGAGAAAGGAAAGCCGCAAATTTTCTTATTTTATAACACGGAGGCAAAGATGTCATGAAGCACAGAGGCCACCGAAGCAAAGCAAAAAAGTGAGTGTAAAAGTGAAAAGCGTGATGAAAAATATTCCGCCCACATAAAAATTAGAACACGGATTTCTGCTGGTCTCACTATAACGATATCGCATCTTCCTAAAGGCGCCAGACTCAACAGACAATGGAAACATAACACTAGTTTTTCTCGAACTCCGAAATATTTGTGTTGAATGCACTCCAATTCTATCCTTATACCCGTACCGACAACTACTTTGAAACACTCCCGGAGAATTCTATAAATCAAACTGATGATATAGAAAAAATCGAGTGCGACCTATCATCGTAAAAAATCATACACGATCTATTACCTATTTTTCCGTGATTCGAACAACGAAGCAAACAACTCGTTGCAATAGAACGCTAAGAAAATGAGAAAGACGTCTCAGAAAGTAAAATTCAGAAGCTCTTCTAGAAGCAAAATTGCTTGAATACGAAGTGCAAAATTGATACACAGGCTGGTTCAGCGAAAATTTAATTTTTGACCCGCAATTAGAACAAAAGGAACGGTGCTCCTCTCAGATGTCATTGAACACTGGATAGATGAATTTTTACGACAGTCTGTAGCACTTATTTTTGCCTTAAAAATCCGATCTCATAATTCGATAAAATTGTGACAAACCACTTTCCAGTAGATAAAGCTCTTAATCAAGATTTTCATGTGCGTTTAGTGACCCGGCTGCTAAGCCCGGCTGCAGTATATAAAATCTCCCAATAATTCCTCATGTAGTCTTGAAATCAAATATATGCTCATCTAATCATCCCATTTTCAGTCATTTTTCTCCTATCGGGTACTGCTGCAATGAAGTCACTCGTTTGATCACGATATGCGTTCTATTAACAAGTCGATTGAGGACACGTTGATAACTAGAAGAATCATGTAGCTGGACCTAACATCTGTGTACATTGACCCTCATAACCTTTTCAAAACGACGGCATTCATTGTAGTGAAGTTTGAGATGCGTTTGCTATTATATATAGTTGCTACAAGAAGAAATTACTGGTAAACAAATTTTTTCCCCATATCCCTGAACGTAGCAAAACTTCATATTCTACCGGTAGGTCTACTTTTACTTTTACTAATAATAGTAACAAAACATGGTGGAGAGTTTGATGAACACTGATTTTCACATCATTAGCTGAGATAACATACTGGCAATTTGGTGCCAGTTTGGCCATTTATAACCTCGTAAAATACATGAAAGGATCTCATGCCTTAAAATTTACCTAATTTTTCAAATTTCACTTTTTGCATTTCAAATGTTTTGCGCGAACATATAAAATTATATTTATATTTGCGCAAAAGTAGAATAAGTAGTATGGCAAAAACGGAAGTTCGTCTATTTGAAGTCGCCACGAGTTACTCAGGGTTATGCGATAATGATTTCAAGTCGGGTAACTTTATTAATGCCCAAAACAATCTATCAGTTACATGCTCTTAACGCAGGGCTGAAATAGCCAATCCAGCATTGGAAGGTTTGGCTACGAAGAAACAAATTAACATTTCAAACTACCACAAATTTACAACAGGTTACACTTGAGGTAGTTTAAATTCGTTGGTTCAGCGTCAAAGGCTAAGATTTATTTATTTTAAAACCAATATACTCGAAGCAGGAGCAATACGAAGCACAGTGGGCCGCCCAGCACGTCGGGTCGACTTCGACGCTTAAATAAAACCTGCTAAATTACAATGAAATAACTCGCTTGCCAACGACAGTTTATGAACGGTGGCCGCCCAAAAGCCCCTTAGTTCTGCATAACTCGCGGCCCATCTCCCGGCCCGCACAGCGGACGGTCAGCTTTTAGCTGAGGACAAGATTGGCACACTCTACGCGGCAGGTCTCATTCGACGCGGTAAAATAATGGGAACAGCGTAGAGAAGAGGAATCCCATTTGAATTCCAAACTAGATTCTTTTGGTGGAAAATCTGGAACTTTTTTGTTAAAGAAAATTTTTTCGGACAAACGTATCAATAATTGTTTCCTCACTCAACATTCGAAATAATCCTCCATTTTTCAGTTGTAAGTCTCTCCTCATAGAATGAGACCAAAATCAAGTTTTGACGCTGAAAATTGTAGGAGTAGTGTTTTGCGCAAATATGTAATTTTTTGTTCGTGTAATGACTTTTTTTCGATTGCAAAAATCGAAACTTTTTATTGAAGTGAATGTGTTTGGAATTCATTTTTCATATCTATATGCATTTTCGTTCACCTAGTGGCAATAGAAATGTGAAAAGTGAAATTTAAAAAATTCGGTAAAACAATTGAATTTTAGGGTAGGAGATCCCCTTAATTGCCTAGCGATCTAGCGTGACCAAGTTTTTAGTAGATTCACTTTCAAATTGAGTTGATGCATAATGTATACATAGTTATTATTATATATACTGCAAACATGAATCAAAGTTTTAGGTAATGAAATAATGAAGTTATTAGGGTGAGCCATGTTGGAAATAAATTTCGAATTCAACATGAATACCAAGGTACATCCCACAACATTTCACGTCAGACAACCATTAAAGGTTCTGACAATATCTTTCGTAAACATCTGTTTACAGTTTTAAATCATGAGTAAAAGACCAATTCATAATCACAGAAACAAATTAAATG
The DNA here is from genome assembly GCA_030386875.1 of Morinoia aosen. Taxonomy (NCBI): domain Eukaryota; kingdom Metazoa; phylum Arthropoda; class Malacostraca; order Amphipoda; family Talitridae; genus Morinoia; species Morinoia aosen. The sequence continues at coordinate 56,233,426 of CM059574.1, read as the reverse complement.
AATAAATATTCTGGTTATGTAACCCAGATAAGGCTTAGGAAATACAAAAGCAATGCCCACGTGATCAAAGTGATACCCTACACAAAAATTTGTTTATCGTTCAGATATGCATTACGTCTAGACGCCTATAAAAGCAGCTCAATTAGCTGTCATGAAAGTTTTTCTTCAATTGCAACGACGTTGTATGTTGCGGCGTTGAAGCTTATAGCGTTGATATTATTTATATGGATGGTTGTTTGGTCACGCCTGTTTATAAAAGACATAAAAAAATTATGTTCCTCTAAAAAAGTTAGCTTGTGCTACATAAATGAAAAGTTAGCTTGTGCTAGTTCAGTGAGAAATCTGCTAAGCGGCTCTCTGATTTCTGTAACTCTCATGAACTTCATCAAGCATCAAGGTCATGATCGAATACTATCTACAGATATTTATAATTATTATTTCTTCCTCACGATTGCGATTATTGGCTCATTTTTCCCCAAAAAAGAAAAAGATGGGACTCAATTTCTTTATGATTGTAGCTCATTCATTCCGTTGCACTTACAGGACACGGACAACACTGTTGAAGGTGAGAACTGTTTCTATGCAACGCAAGGTATGATGGTTGTCTGCTAACAGTTACCAAACGTGATTTCGATTTATTCTTCTATTCCTTTTATTTGTTCAATTTAATTTCTAATATTTACCCATTGTAGGTTTGACTGGTAGAAAGCATGCAAAAATAAATCAGTATATTTTAATTAAAACAAAGTGCTGTGCCGCCATGCAATGAGGACACTTCTTGTTTTGCTGCGAAACAAAGGGCCTTATCGGTTAGAAAACATGAATTTCTAGCCTAAAAGAGTGTCCACACAAACCGTGAGCAACCAAAAGTAAATTAAATTTATCGTAATAAAAACATATCCAGCAAAAGGCGTAATATTCTCTCGGAAAGTGTTCAACCCTCATTTTCAACAAGAAACTTCAAGAGATAAGCCAGAAACACAAGACGAAGCAACAATGAATCTACGACAAAGTTTGACTCATATCCTAATGTAGAAAAATTGACAAAATGTTTATGTGACAAGTTGTCTCTGACAAGTGGTAAGCAAGTGGTTTCTGTTCTAATTGAACACTTCAACTCTTTAATGGCGAAATCGAAATACTAAGGTAGAAAGAATCTGAGCAAAAGAAAATTATCGATGACCATTGTAAGAGAATAGATAGCTTAGAATCACGTCCGGAGCAATTAGAGAAAACAGAGCGTGATGAGTTAGACAGCAGAAAGCGTCCTCTTGTTATTTCTGGGAAACTACCTCAATCAGACGCAGGCGAAGGCTGTAAAGGAAACTGTTCGCAAACTCCTGGAGGACAAAATCGACATCAACCTCAGTAACATTGACATCACGACAGTAAACAGAATGGGAAAAAAACTGCAACTGGGAGCGAAGACCGAAGAAACATTACCTTTTAGCTAAGGCACTACGAAGAGAAACGAGAAGTTTTTACTGCTTGTTACATGACTAAGCAAAAATTCTATACAATTTAATATCTCATACATTCGCAAGCTTACATTATGTACACTCTTAGAATAGCCTGAATAAAATTATTTGAGAAAATAGGAAGCGCAAAAAGTCTTGAGGGTATCAGCGTCTTCTCTTTTAGGATTCGTGAACATACGACTTCAAGACGTCTAATAATCCGCATGCATGAAGAGCTCGATCAATATCTGCTGCAACAATTGAGCATGTCATCGAAAGAAGTAACGGGTAATAAGTATTCTACCGATTATAGCCAAATTTCATGTCATTTTGATTACTGGCAACATGATTTGTTCTATCGTTTTGCTTTACTCGCCTTGCTGCATTCCAAGACATTCACGACAGATAATTTTCTTCGATTTCTAATCACTTTCTTTGTGTATAAATTTGCCGCTCAAGTTTTATTTGTGTTGACCTATGTTACTCAGCCGAAAAAAAATTATTTTGGCATTCTAGACCTGTATATAAAATCACAGCCACTTCGATTTTAATCAATTTAATCGTTTCTCCCATTTCTGTGTCATTTGCGAGTACAGCGCTTCTTTTTGTTTGCTAGCCTTTTTAATTACCCCTATGAACACTTTATGGACTCCAATATTCTTAACTGATGGACTGAGTTCGTGTACTCTTTCTGTAATTTCACTGGATTCACAGCTGATCATCTATGAGTGATTTTTTTCTTTTTTCATTTTTACTCTTTAATTTAGTCTAATTTAATTTTTTTAAAGAAACTTGTAAACAAAGAACACTGAATGTTAATATTGAAATCATATTTATTAGAAATTTACAAGGTCTTGGAATAAAATATCTACAAATAATCTATTCACTCTGTAAAACGTTTCGGAGACCAGCTCCATCCTCAGTTAGTCAATCTGGAAAAATAATAAAATTGAGAAAAGAAAAATTCATTCAAATTTGAAGAATAGAAGTTTTCATTAAAAATCGACACATAAATTTGCTGGGGATATGAACTATTTGTATTATTAAGGACAAGCTTTTTTTTTGGGTATGTATATGGACTTTAAAATGCGCAAGTCTAATTCATTTGGAGCAGTACGTACAATTTTAAAATCATCTTCTGCTCCGCGGTCGCAGCACTGTTCACTATGAAGGCGAATAGACGAGTGAGGCGGTTGGGTTAACATTCCTCCACTACGGTAGCTAATTCCACGATGCTGGGCAATCCTGATATAAAGTGGCAAAGTCGTCATACCGACATAACCAGATGTACACTGTACAAAACTAAACTTATAGACAACTGATGCCCGCATTCGCTTCGGAATCACGTCCTTAAGTAGCGGAAAAATGAGCCAACTTTTTGAGAATCGACGGCAATGATACATAGTTTCACGGTAGGAAAATGGCGTTTAAAAAGGGCCTCTAGATCTCTTGACATCTTATCAGTAAAATTTCCAAAATACGGAAAAACACAATATAGACGTTGCATTGGCCCTGGAAGAGTACTTGTAATAGAATATTTTTTAGCCAGGATTTTTTTAATTTGAACATGAACTGTAGATGAAGGAAACCCACTTTGACCAAAAAATTTTCTTCAGAAAAGTAAATTCACCGTCCAAGTCCACAAAGTTTGAACAAATGTTATAAGTTCGATTCAATTAGGTTAATAAAGTATTAATTTTCAACCTATAAGCACAAAAACTGGAAAAACTTAAGCCCCTCCAGTAGAAGCAGCTTTCTGAAATACAGAAAAAATTTAAAAGTGCCTGTTATTGTGCTTAAGTTTTTCCAGTTTTTGTGCTTACAGGTTCAAAATTAATACTTTGATAACCTTATTGAATCGAGCTCATAACATTTGTTCAAACTTTGTGGACTTGAACGGTGAATTTACTTTTCTGAAAATTTTTTTTGGTCAAAGTGGGTCTCCTTCATCTACAGTTCATGTTCAAATTTAAAAAAATCCTGGCTAAAAAATATTTTATTACAAATAATCTTCCAGGGCCAATGCAACATTTAAATTGTGTTTTCCCGAATTTTGGAGATTTTACGGATACGATGTCAAGATATCTAAAAATCCTTTTCAAACTCCATTTTTCTGCCGTGAAAATGTTTCATTGCCATCAATTCTCTAAAAGTTGGTTCATTTTTCTGCTACAAGGACTTGATTCCGAAGCGAATGCGGGCATCCGTTGTCTTTATTATGTGTTGTCTTATACATGTGAGGACGTTGAACGCCCGGTATACAGGAACGAATGTTCACATGAAGTTTTGTGCGCAAATGGTTTGGCGTGAGCAGAAAGATCAGTGAAATGATTGCCATTTCTGTCAGCAAGACTTCAAAGGCTCTAATGTACAGCAAAGCAAATAAACCCTTTTGTTTACCTAAATTTGTAATCAGAAATGCGCCCAGTAGAGCACGTAAAAGATTTGATAGCACCCAAATCTCCGAATCTGGAAATGCTTAGCTCCAGCAGTGCAGATGAACATTCCAACCGTAAATATGCGGAGCCTTATGATCCTGAAAGCAAGAGTAAACCGAAACTTTTTTTTCAAGAGGCTCTAAAATATTTGTGTTGAGATCTCCATTCAACCGCAGACGCAAGTGAGCTTTTTGCATGAAGTCTTCAAAAACACAATCTTCATGAGGAAGAAGTTAAGATAACACTGTACAGAAAACGTATGAAGAAACTGTTTGCGTTGCTCACCGTAAAGAATGACCAATGTTTTGTGATGACATCACTGAACTTTTTAAGCAGCTGGAAATATCATTTGATAACACTAAATGACGACGTTTTATCGACACATCCAAAGACAGCACCAAACCTCTTCTTCTACAAAATTTTAACACTCCGGAATCTGTAGCCATAGCTTATAGCGCAACCGTGAAAGAATCATTGAAAATCTGGAAACAATTCCATCAAGTAAACGTACAGTTTGATGACCATACCTGGCATAAACGTGGAGACTTCAACGTTGTGGCCATGCTTACTGGTATTCAGCTTGGCAACACTAAATTTTGTGGCTTCCTGTGCTTATATGGAACTCCGAAGTAAGTGAACAATATGTAAGCAAGGATTGACTAATCCGAGATGAAATTGAGCAAGCAAAATATAACACCATGCGTGAACTCCGAGTGAAAGAATTCATTTACCACCTTTGCACGTTAGGTATGATTTGTTTCAGCAATTCGTACAAACCCTGGGCAATTTGTATTTTGCATTTGTTTACCTAGCAGTAAAATTCACATCCCTGAGTGATGCTAAGAAAAAAGAAAATATCTCCATAGGTTCCTAAATTCGAAAAATTGTTTATGATAAAACCTTTACCGCACACCTCAAAAAAAAGAGAAGCTTGCATTGGAATTATTCAAATAAGTTTGACACTATGTCTTTATTATGATGTGGGATGTAACATGTCTCTAAAAGTTCATGTGATCTACTTTCATTTGAATTTCGTTGCGGAGAATCTTCGTGATGCGAGAGATGAAAATGGTGAGAGATTCTGCCAGGATATTTTAGTGATGAAGAAAAGATACAATAGAAAATGGAACTCTGACATACTGATAAGCAACTACTGGAATATAAAAACGAAGATCATACCACACCATAGCCTTAGAAAGACAGATGTTTAAACTGACAGGAGTGTGTTTATCATTGAAATCACTTTATAATCACATATTGTCCATGGAAAACGAAAATAGTTCCTAATCTGGAGGAATAAAGGTCGGATTCAGAATTAGCACATTTTGAGTCGTAACAGGTCTTACGTAATAATTATTTTTTAACCTGAAATTTGTTTCACAGTAGAATTTTTGTATAGCATCTGCAACCAACTTTTTTGAAATGAATTCTATTCAAAACGACAGTTGTTCAAACTCTGCGAGCTCACGTTTTACAACAGTTTGATGAATCCATACGAATAGGTTCAATATGAATGAATTCACGATAGCAAAAATAGTCATCGTCTTGCAAGGATTGCAATATTTTACCATCGAAAGAACACAGAAGACTTACCTCTAGTAAAGACTCCACGCAAAAGATATAGATCAATTTAATGCTCGAACACGGATAAGGATTTAACGAATATTTTTATTCAAGGTTGAAACGCTGTCCATTTTAATGAATGACGACCTACCGCATTGCAAGGGTAGCACCATCGCTGCAACAACCAAGGAGCGAAAGTAACATGTAGCTCCTGCTGGGATCCACGATGAATGGCGTCAGTTCAGTAACCACAGGTGCACGTTTCCAGCCGGACTAAGTCGATACCATTTTTCTCCATGGTTTTAAGAACCTTTAAACAGCCGGACGCAGTAGCCAGATGGGTCTCACCAGATAGAGCAGAAATTAGAGAGCGATAGCACCGTCAATTTTCAATGCGTATAATAAGCCAGTCGTCCTGCAGTTCAATAAATGTTTGTAGTTCAAGAAATGTAGTTTTTGTAGTTCAATTAATGCGTCGGGATGAGTATATGTCAAAAACAACCTACTGCTAATATGAGTTTAATTGCGCCTCAGAGTGGTGGTCACTTCCAGAGTCTAGAAAGGATGATTTAAACAGTGAATAAAGTAGAGTAAAAATTGAAGATGATCGGATAAGGAGCGAAGTACAATTTGCAGTGAAATTAGCTATATGCAAAGGGGGTAAAAATTAATTTCAACCGACACTCAAGTTTTACTCAGAAAAGAGATTAGGAACGAACACACGTCGTAAACACCCATAACGGACTCAGGAACAGGGAACAGGACGAGCTGTTGGAACCTTGAGCAGTTCAACACCATGTCCGATCTCCTGCCAGGGCATCGTCCATCCTGCAAAGGCATGAAAACGCGAACTGTCAACGTAGTTTCCAGGGAGCACAGCGTCAAATCTCGCATGATTTTTACCCCGCCCACCCCTCTTTCTCCACCTCCGAGTGGCTACATAAAGTTGACATTCGAGCCAATTATTTAACTATGTAGTACTACTGAGGTTTATTAACCTATCTGTTCGTTATACAGTGATTATTAATCACTGCAATATACGAGTAACCACTACTAGTACTTAGTAAGTGGATACTACAGCGGAATACCAAAGTTAACCAGCATTTAATCATTATAATAAATTATGACAACGACCGCTGGTGTTTGGTCATTCGACCCTCCATCTCGGCACTCAATAACAGGGATTCTCAAACTTTTTAACTTGACCTTAAACTAACTGAACTTGGCCTAATGTAACCCAACCTAACCTAACTTAACCTAACCTACTAACCTAACTTAAGTTAACTTAACCTAAACAAATTACCCTAACCTAACATTGCTGTAGCTGCTCGGAGGTGGTGCTGTTGCTACTTGGAGGTGGAGGGAGTGGGGTGGACGGTGTAGAAATCCTGCGAGATTGGACACTGTTCGCCCGGGCGCACAGGGTCCAATGTCGCAGGATTTCTTGGACGTTGGGTCCAAGTGACATGACAAATACGAAATCTTTTCGTATTTACAGTTTGTACCTTTTGTAAATAGTGAATAGGTAGATTCCTCGTCAGTGCCAGCCTTATTTCATTTCATACTTATGTGTCACATGTATTCTTTTTGTGCTTCTGTATTTTATTCTTTGTTTTTGTCCGTCTCATACTTTGTATTTTTACTTACATGATATATTTGTAGTACCTACAATCCGTTTTACTTTGATCTTATATTTCAGACGAAATTCTTTTGTCTTTCGTTTGAACTGATGATGAAACTGGACTCCGAAACGTTTTCATAGTGAAGATGATAAATTTTATCGGAATTTCCTTCGTTTTTAAGTTTCTGATGAGGTTGCGATTTTAGCAAACCACTGACGTGTTCAGATTAATTGAGTTAATATAATTACAACCTGCTGGCTAGCTGTACGTAGATAATGCTAGTTTGTGCAGGATGTTTTACGACAAGAGGTTCACAATTTCACCAGCAGAATATGGCCAGATAAACAATTTTTTTCTATGAAATTTTCAGAACACTTTTGGGTTTTCGAAATATTAGCAGTTAATTGTTTTAAAGAATGAAATTTTACGATTCAATTACTCTCAATATTTAGTTTGAATTTACGTTATAAACACTTCTAATGTACGAGGGTGTACTACGATGAAATTTCCTTTGAGTGATGTTCGACTAAAAGGTTTCAGCACAAACGTTTTGAATGGAAATGTAAGGAAGATCTCGTGGCCAAAATTTCAGAGGCTGCTGGTGAGATTTCTGAAATGCCAGACATGTTTCCTAATATACGACTGTCGTTAACACTTTTTATATAGAATATACAGTATAAGGGAAATAAGAGAACACAATACGGTAGTTATTTGCGGTATCTGGCATGCATCGCAGGTGTATGCAAGATCTGGTGGTATCTGGCATGCAGCACAGGTAATCATGATAGAAGGGGGGCAGAAGCAAGCTTTTGACACGAGCGCCGCCGGGACTCGAACCCTCGTTTATCCGCACGGAGGCTGGTCCTATAAAGCGACACGGCTATGACGTAGCTTATTGGTTGGCGTGCGTGCGTATGTTTGTCTAGAGCGGGTTTGGGGTCCACCGTAGTTGAAGTTCTTCTTATGTAAGTGTTCTGTGGTTAGGATATACTAGTGCCATGTTGGGGTCCATCGTAGTATTGAAGTTTTTCCCATGTAAGTGTTCTGTGGCTAGGATATACTAGCTCCATGTTGGGGTCCATCGTAGTTTTGAAGTTCTTCCCATGTAAGTGTTCTGTGGCTAGGATATACTAGCTCCATGTTGGGGTCCACCGAAGTTTTGAAGTTCTTCCCATGTAAGTGTTCTGTGGCTAGGATATACTAGCTCCATGTTGGGGTCCACCGAAGTTTTGAAGTTCTTCCCATGTAAGTGTTTTGTGGCTAGGATATACTAGCTCCATGTCAGGGTCCACCGTAGTTTTGAAGATCATCTTATGTAAGTGTTCTGTGGCTAGGATATACTAGCTCCATGTTGGGGTCCACCGTGGTTTTGAAGTTCATCTTATGTAAGTGTTCTGTGGCTAGGATATACTAGCTCCATGTTGGGGTCCACCGTAGTTTTGAAGTTCATCTAATGTAAGTGTTCTGTGGCTAGGATATACTAGCTCCTTGTTGGCGTCCACCGTAGTTTTGAAGTTCATCTTATGTAAGTGTTCTGTGGTTAGGATATACTAGCTCCATGTAGGGGTCCACCGTAGTTCTGAAGTTCTTCCCATGTAAGTGTTCTGTGGCTATGATATACTAGCTTTATTTTGGGGTCCACCGCAGTTTTGAAGATCATCTTATGTTAGTGTTCTGTGGCTAGAATATGCTAGCTCCATGTTGGGGTCCACCGTAGTTTTGAAGTTCATCTTATCTAAGTGTTCTGTGGCAGTGCTCAGAAGTATCAGTTTGGCTGCGGATCTTTCGAGAGGGAGACGGGGAAATGTTGGGCTGCGCACCAACGCCGCAGTCAAAAACTGATTTCTGTTGACGTCTAAAAACACTTTTCTATTTCTAACTCTTCCCTCAATTTTGAGGCCAGAGCAATACAGTTTTTTGCATTCGCTTGTACTTTAAATTTTCTAAAAATGAATTAACTTAGAATTTTCAATTTTGACTGTGTTTTTGAGTCATATAAAACGAATTTTGAAAAAAATTTGGAAAAATTTGTCAAGAAACGCAAATACATGAATAACTCAAAACAAAGTGAAATCTAAAGTTCTACGTCTAATTATTTTTAGAACGATAGAAGTAAGTTTGGATGCAAGAAACTGCATCACTTTAGCTTTGAAATTGAGGGAGGATATATGTTTTGAAAAAATAAAAAAAAAATCATTTTCTTCATATATTTCGTTTTCAATTGGTTAAATGAAAAAAAAATTCTATGATTACAAGAAGACTTAGAACCACGTTTCCAATACGAGTACAAAGTATCAGAAATGTAGCCGCAATAGAACAAAATTTTTCGAAATCCTAGTGAGGTTTCCTTAATTTTGGAATATTAATATATGCGCAGTTCATAGTTTCATTCAGGTTTCGATATAGTATGTACAAATGATTGAAATCCGAGTAAATTTCATCACATATATTAACATAGTCAGTCATTAAAATTAATAAACAGTAAGTAATATACAACGTAGAAAAAAGAAATGCGGAATTAAAATAAAATAAATATGTTCCTATTTAAAGAGAATGAAAAAGAAAGAAATAATCCAGAGTGATTTCACAAAAAGAACACGCACTAGTCCATAAGCGAGAACAATGGAGTTCATAAATTGCTCTTAATGTAGTTACGAAAACCATTCTCAGACTTACCTGAGCTGTAAATACGATAAAACTGTACAATGAGATGAAACAATAAGAAAAAATAAAAATTAGTTAGTAAAAAATGCAAATCAATGTTCCTTAGAAAAGGCAATTGTTACATCAATATTCTCAATAATAGCGGCAGGGTTCACTTTGGCACAATAAGGCTAGTCCAATTTTAGAGCAGCGAATCCGTCTTGAGAAGAAAATTAAAGAAAAGAAAAACAGTTCATTTCCAATAAAGCATAAACATGAAATGCTGATATGTTGATTTTTGAAACACCTTAACATTAACATCCTTAACTGATAATAGCACATTGGTATCATAATATCCGAGTAAAATGTTGAAACAAAAAATGATTGACAGAAAAGCACAACAAAAATGAGTTCCCTTCCTTGCCTAATCGGATTTTGACAGTTCATTTAAATATCAGTAACTAAGAAAACAGAATCCTCGTGACGCTTTGTTGAAAAATGCATTCGTTTGTGCGCACTTAAATTGAAGTAAAAACAAAAATCGCGTTCAAATACCTTAGCATAGAGACCCTGAATGGTTATTCATACATGTTCATCGTGATACCTATGCTAATTGCTGATACAAATTATTTGGATCCTTAATTGCTATTCATACATGGTATATCGTGGTACCCAGGTTGATTGTCGAAACATGATTCAGAGAAAAGCACGAGAAAATGCGTTCGTTTTCGTTGCGGTCGTCGGATTTTGGTAGTGCATTAATACAGGTGACTAAGAAAACGAATGTATAAACATAAAAAAATGAAACACATATATTTATGAGAACCCTCCCTCTCTTTAGTGCGTACTGATACTGAGATATGAGCATACGAACATAGGAACTATTGATACGAGCATGCGGGATTGATGTTGATTGTAAAATGGGCAGATATAATTTATTTTACGTCTAGAACCGTGAGTTCGACAGTCGGGATATGGGACAATTTTCACACTAACGCATCGACTAATATGCCAAGTGATGAGCTCGGAAAGAATATTATATTCACCATAACAAAACGAAAAAATTGTTAGGATATTTCCTACTTACGCTTATATTGCTGACGCAAAAAGTTCAGCGAAGTCAAGGAGATGAAGAAGGATTGTTGTACAATGCTAGCCGTGACATTTTCAACCTAGCTGGAACCGTGCAAAAGTTAGCTACCCAAAATAGTGTTGTCATAATGTACTCACGAGAGTAAGAAAGTAAGATGAATTGCCACACAAAATTAACGAGAACAATTTAAGACTATAGTAAGAAAATTAAACAATGGTGTTCCGACATTCATCGAATTCGTGGCCTTTTAAAATGTTTCAATACGAACGAAAAAAGAGAAAAGAAGGATGCTAAAATACCTTCACATTAACATCCTTTCTTTCTTTGCAGTAATTAATTTGGTTCTGAAAATGCGAATAAATATAAGTAACTAAAAAAAGCAATCTCTGTGACCCATACTCGTAGTTGAAAGTACTCTCATTAGGGCGCGCGTGTATTGGACTATGAGCGTACGAACACAGGAACTAGTGATTGGAGTGATTAATGTTTAGAGTAAAATGGGCAGATTTAAATTATTTTGCGTCTGACTATGAGAACGAAATTCAGGACAGTTATCTTTTTTCGTTTTTTGTATCGAGTAGTATGCCAAAAAAAATGAGCTGGAAAGGAAAGAAATGTTTCACCATAAGTCAAATTTATAATATTTACTAAGTACGCTGATAATACTGGCACAAAAGAGTTGGCCGGAGTTGAGACATGAGGATTGTTGTACAATAGTAACTATAGCATTTGCAGCATAACTTTGACAGCACGAAGAGTTAGCTACCGAAAATGATTTCGTCTTAATGCACTCACGAGCGTAGGAAAGTAAAAATTGCCAATGAACTGCGTCATATTTTTCAAATTTTTTAATATGAGCGAAAAATGACATCCTATATCTTAACATTTAGGCCTTGACTTCGTATTTACTCATGGGGATCGTAATGCTTATGCAGGTTAATAATGTTGAAAACATTGTTGAGAGACCAGCACTGAAAATGCGTTTCCTTCATTGCGTTGGTCTGATTTGACATTGCATTTTATTACAAATGATCAAGGAAATATTATCCATGTGATGCATTGTTAAAAACACCCTCGTAAAAGCACTACCGAATTGAAATTTAAGCTTATACGAGCATAGAAACTAGTGAAATGAGGGATTACTATTGCTGTGTCACTTGTGGTAAATAAATTGTTTAAATTGTTAAAGGTTGACATGTTACTATGCTTTAAAAATAGTTATTTTCATACGAATTTTACGATGAAACCTTGACTTGCACACCAACGCACACATTCTTTTACTATGAAAATATCATATTATTATAAAGTCCGAGAATAACATGAGACGACGGCCACTCCAAAACTGCTTGCCACTCGACGAGTCAACTCCGTAGGATACGACATTGAACACATAATGACGCAGCGGCGCAATTCTTTTGTGCCTACTGCCGCCACCCAACAATCTGCCTGAGATCCTAGAAGCCTGTATCCTCACGCTGCCCGAAATGCCTTTGCATACCGTGCCTTCCATGCAGGTTCTGCGATAACAATTACAATATAAACTACCGTGCAAGCCATGAACTAATCTGTAGAGGATTCTATTCACAAGTCGTGTCCAGGGTGAAATTATTGCATGTTATGTTGATGAGGATAGATAAGGATGCAAACGTCTTTTCTGCACAATTGAGAGCATTTCATATGTTATTAATGAAAATTAGAGCTCCTCTACGAACACCTTCCCCGTCAGGGTGAGTGAGGTCGTTCGTGTCCCGGCGAGAACAAACTTTTCCTTTTTCATTAGATCCGTCAAGAGAAGCTCTACATTTATTAGAGAAGAAAGCTCGCTCAAACGGTAACTTTGTGTCAGCATTTTTTGCATCACTAATGCACAACCTTTTTGAGAATAACCGTCTTAGGAGATCTTGTATTAGATTTACCGAATTCTACAAGCCCTTTTGAGAATACGGCTTCTTAAAATTTTTGACACACAACGGGTGGATCACGACCATCGAGAACTGCTATGTTGGTTTGGAGCAGGTTGCTGCAAATTTCTCTTTCCATCAGATGTACTGTAGGATTGGACACACCACACGAGCATTTTTTCCCCAGTTTTTTGATGGTTGAACGACCATTATACATTTCGAGGCTACTGGTAATTTTCCGTAGAAAAATAATCTTTGCGAACCATTTCAGTAATTTCTAAGGTAGATTGATTTTTATAGAGCTTTCGAATAACTTTAATAGAGTCGCTCTAATTTTCTTGAAAAACTTTTGATATGCTCTCAATGGTGCAGAAAATACATTTGCATCCTAATCTACCCTCAATGAGATCCCATTACGCTTACAAAACAAGATTGGGATTACAGTTACAACACACGAAAGTAAACGACGCTTGTTTCTTGTAAAGGGATCGCGTACAATTTTTTAGCTCTATTAATGTAAAACGGTGTTTCCTTAAACAATATGAACTTTTAAATTTTTTCTTAAAGAAATATTGCAGTTATTGTTAAAAATTTTAGTTAGCGTGCAATTTTGAAACATAGTCTTAATGAAATGGATTGAAATATCCTTAGGAACTGATTTGATGTGCATGGCTGGCATAACATCGTCAGTGCTCTCAAGCATGATTACCTTTACGCATTTGCAAAGCATTTTCACAAACTATCTCAAATCTCTCTAAGTAACCCCGATATTCCAAATGATGAAATTGCTCTCATTCATAGGAGAAAATTTATTTCTCTCAAACCAAGTTTTTGTAGAATGCTCGACAAATTTGTCTGCTAGGAGATGCACTGATGATTCGAACATAAATCATTTTTTCTTATAAGCATCATGCTTTCTATATGTAGAATCGACTAAGTAGGGAATTCTAAATCCCCTATAATTACCTCACTGAAACTTTGACGAGGGAAATGTTGTTTACTGAATATTTTTTACTTACTCTCAGAGAACTGGTTTCGTAGATAACTTCACATCACTTTCAAAGCTCTAATCTTTTGGCATCAGAAGATTTTTTCACCATTAAACGAAACCTGACTAATCGTACACAATATGCATAATTGCTAACTATCAGATTTGGCTGTTGTTCCCTTGTGGACTTCATGCGGATAAGTTTTCTAATCTCGGTTGGTAACAATTTATGTTCGTGTAATTGCTATTTGCTTTTTATTTAAAAATTCATAATATTTTGTTGTTGACGCTAGGACTGCTTCCTCAAAATTTGTGAATCAACACTGCGATAAAAAAGAAAATAAGAGCAATGATAGACCGATAAAGTTTAAACAGAGCTCATAAATGATTCAAAATTATGATAACATCAGAATTTTTTCAATTCTTGGGCATTCTAACCGGCGATCAAGACTTTTTTTGTCGTGATTCAGCTTAATGAATTCTGGAATGAACTCATGGAGGATTTGAGAGCAAATATTTCGATGGAGGGTTTGAGGAGAACTGGTTTTCACATCCTAAGCAGATATATCATTTTGGAGAATTGATGTATTTTTTAATAGTATGTTTGTAAATAATACATTACTTTACGAACAATCTAGCTTAATCACGTTAAGTCGATTAACTTTCAAATTTTTTCTATGCGAGATATACGTTATATAGTTTTTATAATGGATGCTTTAACCAGAATCTTAGTTTTTAGTTCATGAAATAATGACGTTATTGGAGGTCGATGTTGTAAATAAATTTTGAATTCTACATGAATACCAAATCACATCCTACAACATTTCGCGCCATAAAGCCACTAAAATTTTTCACAATATTTTCGTTAGAAATCTTTTAATTTCGAATGTAGAATAAAATCCTAATCCGTAATAACAGTAATAAATTTAATAAATAAATAGGTACTTGTGAGCACAGCTAGTCATAGATACTCCGAAATGTATCTAGTTACTAGATACATGGCTAAAATGTACCTATATACCAGATACTATATACTTTTCCTTTAATTTTCTCTGTCTCACTACTTTATCGTACAACACACATCAAAAACTCTTATAACACATAGATAAACACGCAAGAGGAATTTATCCAATGAAACTTATACAAAATATATCTATATTCCGTTCGTTATGCATCTTCAGCAATACTATAGATAATTAACCCAGTTAACATGAAAACTAGGATGGGAATGCTAACTGCTGAGTATAAAGTAAAATTGACAGCTTATTAATATAAATATGAATGATAATTGATAATATTCCTCTGTTCAGACACTTGAGAGTAAACGCTGAGCATTCAACTCGATGTATCGCGCGTGTAAATGATCTGATGTTGGACCGATCTGATCTGATCTTCAACCGTCGATAGATAATGCACTCCATTCAATATTAACCAAGTAATCAATGTATCCATGTGGGCCCGTAAAGTTTTAGGAGCCTTGGTGTTGAACATTTGGAAGTGTCTGCTTTCGAGTCGAACATGTCTTTTAACAGAGTTTACGAGCTTACGCGTCTTGACCTTGTTCTCAGCAACGTGCTTCTCATCAGCTTGGACATCACCCGGATGTTTCTTCTGAAGTAGGAGATTACCATTGATTAGTGATTCAGAACACGCTTTTACGATACTTGCAGGATCAAGAACTTGATTATTGAAGTTTTCTAAAAATTCGACGAGGCAACCTGGCTTCATATAAAATAAGAAAAATGATATTAATATTTCATGAGATTGACAAAATATATGACTCACGAGTCAAAATTCCATACCTGATGTAAGTCGCAATCAATGAAACTGGTAGGGATATATACAGAAAGTAACCTTCATAAGAGGACAATAGCAAGGGTTACATGGTGAAATTTTAGAAACTCTTTTCGGAAGTGAGTTTGGGAAGCTATCAGAAAGAGAAGTGCAATACGAAAGAAGTACACAAAGCTCAGTTGCAGAAAACTTATTTTAATGTATATCATTTTTGTTAATAACTAAAAAGTTATATGTATGCCTTGACTGCCATGAATTATTGTTCCATCAGTCCTGGATTCATCAATTTATAAATGATACCTAGTTGTGCTGCCTTCGCAGAAATTTAGGAAATTTATAGTTTCATATAGCGCTAGAAAATTTATACCTCCGAATATCGAAAGAACCATTCCTCAAGTTCACTCGTTTTCCGGAAACGCTCTCTTCCAGTACCTTAAGTATATAAACTCTGAAGGCCGGGCAGAGGCCGCCAGTTGTGTAAAACTTCATATGATGTGTAATGTGTAGACGCCAGAGAAGGAAATTTGAGGATAGTATTAAATAATAGGTGATATAGTCCATTTAAACTGTTGTTTCTGGTGTCTAGGCATGTAATTTGTGTTGGACATTGAGCTGGGGGTGGCAGTAAAGCTTGTGACTCAGTGAAAACAGTTGGAAGCCTCAAGTGCTGAGGGTTAGAATGTATGCTGCCACAGCCTTTCTGTTTGTGCTCATACAATTTCTAGATACTTAGTGATTCTTCATTTGTGGTGTCAATGTTAGGAAAACTCTGTTGCTAACAATTTTATACATTTCTCAGATTGTCAAGTTGGATTTAATCTGTGTTGGACAGTGTTGTGAGACTTTCTTGCTAACACTCAGTCATATTTTGATTAGATTGTTGAGCCAGTCTTGATCTGCGTTGTTCAGTGTTGTGAGACTCTATTGCTAATTCAGTCATTTTGTTTGAGTAAATTATTGAGCCTTATTTTGATCTTTGCTTTGCAGTGCTGTTTCCATTTACTGTATTCTTTGTGCTCAGCTGTTAATTTGATCTATGCATACTGTGTTGTATAAATCCTTACTGTCAATAACGGCTAATGTGATGGATTTAAGCTGTGATTTTTGGACTCCAGAATTATTTAGTTCCTCACTGAACTTGCTATTTTACCACTCTAAAAAGGGTGACGTGTTTGCCTATTCTTATTTTAGTGATTTTTACTTGACTGTGGGATATGTTAGTGTGGTGCTGAAGTGTTTGCCGCCGCAAGAGGGAGCAGTAACGGTGTGCGCTCCGCCACCGAAGTTTGAGACCTTGCCGCAGCTACCGGGTGGCTGCGGGCGCCGGCTGTCAGTGTGATGCGTGGAGGGAGCATAGCCGTCTGTGAGGAGAACCAGTTTTTGAGATTTCTTCTATGTCTGTGGTAACCAATAGCCGTCTCGCAAGTGTGACGTCAGCAAGGAAGCCAGTTACCTACTGACTACGCTAGAGTGCGCACGCGCTCGCTGAATGCTCTTCCAGCTGTTTAGTTAATCATTCAATCGTTAATGATTAATTTGGGATTCTAAGACTCCGAAAGACAATAAATTGTGTTTTCTAATTTGAGGACACTTGATAATATTAAAATTACTAGCAAAGATACATTAAGAATTGAAAACTATAAAGATTACAGGCCCTTGATTATCACAAATTAGAGCGACTTGCACGCACACCTCACCCTTTGACTTGTGGTGAGGTACTAATCTTGCTTTGGAAAATGAGGAGGGGTTGTAAGGAAGGTGGGTGGTGCCAACTTCAGCCAAGCGTCTGTGGTTGGCTCAGAATTGTGACGTGTCGGGCATATAGAGTGCCCGAGTGTTTCAACTTTTGCAGCCAAATTGAGCCCGATCGGAGTGCGCTGTGCTCCCTCCGCGCGCTGTGGCTCCTCACGTGTATATGGCAACACCGAGCGACCGGCAGCTGAAGAGCTGGTGCGGCAGACAGCATGCCGCATCCTAGCTCCATGGTGTGATGTTAAGAGTCGTCGAGTGATTACGCAATCTTCTTCATGCCTGATTTTTCGCGTTGTGCCTCTGCTCAGTGTTGTGAGCCAGAGACTGTGTCGTCTTGCTTGTTCTAGCGGTGGAGCAAGTGTATTGCAGCAGGAAAGCTGTGTCGTTGGTCCCGGAAGCAGGGACGAATGGCGTAGGAAGGTGAGTCTTCCGGCTAAGCCTACAAGCTATCTAGGCCTTTAGCGGTGGTAGCCATCTTTGTTGCTAGATGGCAGCGGCTGGGAAGGCTGCGGTGGTTGAGGCAACTGTGGCAGCTGAGAAGGCTGCGGCGGGTGGGGCTGGCTATCTGGGATCGTCAGTGCCACCGGCGGGGAGCACGCCGGGAGTACTCGTGGATGTTAGCATGTGGGCTAACATCCTGACTCAGGCGCGTGGACCGATCCTTGATCGGCTAGCTAGGCAGCTGCCTAATTTGACCGGCGATGGATCGGTCGATGCGCTGGAGAGACTCTGTCAGCTGGAGCTCGAGGCGCAGACCGACGTCATTGGGTTTATACCTGACGGCAATGCCGCACGGGTGTTTCGCTCCATGACTGTCGGTGATGCTGCTCTGTGGCAGGTAGTTAGGTCTACGCTAGCCGCGCAATTCGCGTTGCCTTTGCAGAAGGCTTATGGGCGGTACACCGAACGTCGGCTTGGAGCTGGCGAGTCGGTGTGGACATCTACCTGGATGACTTGGCGCGTCTGGGTGGGAGAGTGGGACTGACCAAGGGAGGTTTGATCTTTCGGCACAAATTTTACGATGGTCTCACCACTACTCTGTACGTGTGGGCAGTTGCGCGTGAGGACACGTATACTGCGCCGTTCGAAGCTGGGGTGTCGAAAGATCGGGACAGAATGGCCGCACAGAGGGCTGTGGCCGGGCGAGGCCAGGGGGCCAAGCTCGGGGCAGACCTTGCTGCTTCTGGGAAGCGGGGCAGACCTTGCTGCTTCTGGGAAGCAGGGCAGTGGTGACAAGGGTGCTTGCTACCGCTGTGGCGGTGCGCACCGCGTGAGGGTGTGCCCGCAAAAGCAAGGCACTGCGGCACCTGCTGGCAGGGGGGCCGCGAAGGCTCCCGCCAAAAGGAAGTCCACATGCTTTGCGTGCAGAGAGATCTGGCATTTTGTTTGTGACTGTCCGACGGTAACTGGGCCCACGGTTGGTGGGTCGGGTTTCTCTGCGGAGGACTACAGTCGGGGCGGCGCGTCCTCCTCAATGAAAACCGTGTAAGCCAAGCTTACCGGAGGTCTCCTTTCTCCGAGGGAGGTGACGGCGCCCCCTCGGAGAAAGGGACCTTGAGCGGCACGAGTGTTTCTCTGAGGCGGGGCGATCTAGGATCGCTCTTTGCGACTGGTGTTAAGACTAGGAGTCGTTTGCCAGTCGTTCGGACCATTTTGAATGGGCATTGTTCTTGGTGTCTGGTAGACTCCGGGAGCGAGCGGACGGTGGTTTGTCCGCGGGTGGTGGTGGGTCAACGTCTCCGAGCGATGCAGCCGTTGCTAACGGCGGACGGCAGAACTTACTGTGAGGGGAAGCCCTGTCGTGTTGTAGTCGGGCTGCAGGGGCATTGTATTGTTTCGGTGTCACTGCACTCGTCATGCCTGAGTTGGGGAATCTTGGCGTTGACTGTCTCCTAGGGAGGGATGTTATTGATCACATGGCGGGCGTCACCGTCAGGAGAGGCCCTGACTCGAAGTATGCAGTCGACTGGGAGAGATCCTGGTCAACTGGATGCTATAGGTAGTCCAGCAATGGATTCGCCTCTGTCAAGCTGGGAGCCGGCCGGGTAGCAGGGCCGGAGTCGGTGGAGTCGAGAGGTGCGCCGCGCCGATCGAGGTTGTCGACCCTGACTTTGTTGCTAGGTTCGCTGACGGTCGGTGGACCGTCAGTTGCCGGTGGTCCGAGAAGCCGCCCGAGGGGTTGCAGACTCGGAACGCGGAGTACGGATGTACTCGGGCGCCTCACGTGCGTGAGCGCTATGACGCGGAGATTCAGAGTTGGATCTCGAAGGGTTGGTTGAGGCGGTGGCATGGCCCCACCCAGAGCGTCATTCCATTGCTGGCCGTCGTGCGATCAACGAAGGACAAAGTCCGTCCGGTCATGGATTATCGTGAGTTGAACGGCTTTGTCGAGTGTCATACTGGTGATGACATGGTCGCTGTTTGTGACGACAAGATTCGGAAATGGCGGCAGCTGCGGGGCGAGCTTAAGGTCGTCGACCTTAAGTCTGCGTATCGGCAGATCCACGTTTCCGAGGATCTGTGGCGATCCCAGATCGTGAAGTTTAAGGGTGTGCCTTACGCTTTGACGCGATTAGGCTTCGGCCTCTCGTGTGCGCCTCGAATCATGACGGTGATTCTCGGCAAGGTTCTGTCGTTGAACGAGCGAGTTCGTCAAGGGACAGATCACTATATCGATGATATAGTGGGACCTTGATGATATAGTGGTTTGTGAGTTCGTTCTCAGCGCTCAGGAGGTCCGGGAGCATCTGACGAAGTACGGACTTGTGACGAAGGAACCTGAGAGCCTGGATGGAGGCCGGTTATTGGGAATTTCTTTACTGAAAGATTCCAATGAACATCTTCGGACATCGATGGGGACTGCTCTCTCTGAGTTCGGCTCGGTGAATGCCGGCTTAACGAAGAGAGGGCTGTTTTCCTTGTGCGGTCGGTTGGTTGGCCATTACCCCGTGGCGGGGTGGCTGCGTCCATGTTGCATTTTCTTGGAACGGCTGGGATGCAGCGGCTCTTGGGACGACTCGGTTGACAGTTCTGTCAGCTTGTTGGCTGGGGAGCTGTTGGCGCGAGCTCGTCGGGAGGACCCTGTTGGGGGCGTTTAGGGTGTCGATCCGCATGGTACGGTTACCATGTGGGCTGATGCCAGCTCCCTCGGAGTTGGTGTGGCCCCTGAGGTTGATGAACGCATTGTTGAAAATGCGTCTTGGCTCCGAAAAGAGTCAGACAACCTTCATATCATTGTGGCTGAGTTGGAGGCGGTTGCGCGGGGTATCAACTTGGCGATTGCGTGGGGTTTTAAAACCTCCACGGTTTCCAGTGATTCCCGGAGAGTCGTTCCCTGGATGGACAGCACTGTCGATTGCCGCAATCGTGTTCGCACGAAGGGCGCGGCGGAGATGCTCGTGAAGCGACGTCTTGGGGTGATCCGTGAGACGATCGCTGAGCATGGTCTGGTCGTGTCTGTTCGCTTCGTTTTGACGATCGAGAACAAAGCCGATCATTTGACCAGGGTACCTAAGAAGTGGCTTAGTTACCGCGACGCTGGTGAAGCTGTCGCAGAGGTGTCTGCTGTGCTTGCCACTGGAGAGAGTCTCGAGGATGCCATATGGGCGTCTCATCTGCCGCATCATTTGGGCATCGATCGGACGTTTTACTTGGCTCGTCAGATCCGTAGTGATCTGTCAGGAGAGCAGGTGAAGCGTGAGCTGGCTGGATGCGAGGTCTGTCAGCGGATCGACCCCGCGCTGCGGGAGGAAAATCTCGTGGGGCGAGGGGGTCTTTCTGTGAAGGAGAGCTGGCGCCGGGTTGCGGTTGACGTAACCCATTATGGAGACAAGCTCTACCTGTCTATGGTTGACTGTGGACCCTCGCGGTTCGCCATCTGGCGACGGTTGCTGAATGAGTCAGCAGCTAGCATTGTCGCCCATTTGCGTGAGGTCGTAATTGAGCGAGGGCCGTGTGACGAATTGTTGTTGGGCAATTCGACGGCGTTTCGATCAGGGACTGTTGAGCAGTTCGCTGATGCGTGGGGGATTTCTCTGCGATTCCGTGCCGCCTACGCTCCGAGTGGCAACGGGATCGTTGAGAGAAATCACCGGACGATCAAGAGGATCGCTACTCGGGGAGACATCTCTCCTGAGGCCACATTTTGGTACAATGTGACTCCTCGAAAGGAAACAGAGGCTGGCTCGGTCCCGTCGAGCGGTATTTTCACGTATCGCTGGCGAGTGCCGTTTGATGTCAATCTTCGGGTGATTGATGGCTGCGAGAACAACAACTTTGCCGTTGGTGATGAGGTGTGGGTGAAACCCCCACTGCCCTCATGCATGAAGCAGTGGACGTCAGGTGAGGTCACCAGCGTCGTGTCAAAGCACGCAGTGTGCGTAGACGGCATGCCTAGGCATGTGCGTGACGTTAGGAAACGTCGGTTTGGTGGTCAGTGGGGCAGGGTCCCGGAGCCCGAAGCAATGGTTTTCGGTGGGGGGGGGGGGGGGGGAGGCGGCTGCGGCTGCGGTGCAACTCCCTTAACGTTGCCAGAGGGAGTTGTAGGTGACGCCTTAATTAAACAAGGCGCCCGTTGAGCCGGCGGCAGGTCGCGAGTCGACTGATGAGTCCCCGGAAGAAAGTGCGTTGAAGAAAACTCATTTATTTTGATCTCATTAACAATATTTTGGCATCCAAAACTAGAAAATTAATTATGGTCAAGTCCTCAACATTTACCAAATGTTCTTCAAAACGATACCCTTTTTTGAAATGATCTTGAAATAAGTGCCGTCCAACAAGGTGTGATGGTGCTTTCCAGCGTTTTCAGAACGATAGATAGAACTAAAAGATGGGTCATCTTCATTCACTTCGATGTCAGAATCACTATTAACTTTATCTTGAGCTTGTGCTCTTAAAATATTTTCAATTTTTATGGCACGGTACCTTACTGAATAAACAGTAGCAAAGTGAAATTACGTAGCGCCATGAAGGATTACTGCACGTTGACGGGCAATATCTCTTACTGACAGTTGTTCAATTCCGTGGCGTAGGTTAGGTTTTGATCCGTTTCAAATGAGTTCCAAGTTCCAACCAATTTTTATCGGCCGTTGGGATTGTTCACTGTGGTCTAAGTTTAACTGTAATCCATTAGTGATACGAAACATAGGGTTAGGCACACACAGACATAGTTTCGGTACCAATATGAATGATAATAATAAGATTTAGATCATCATATGCGCGCATTATGACGAAATTTGGATCAAATGCTGACTATACGGAACCAAACCAACACGTTCTGTTTACGTTTGAACGAGTTCCGCTGCCTAACATCATACATTCATACTCTTATGTCTATGCCAGCAATAAACAAACAAGGTCAGCGATAAACACTTGTTAACGATTCAAACTCAAGGAAGAATAATTTGTTTTTGATTGGTGATATACATTTTTACTACATTATTATAAGAATACTGGGACAATTAGAATTAGTATTATTAACTTGTTACTCAATTCTAAATATATCTAGATACTCACACTAGATATCTACTCAAAAAGTATCTTGATACAATATCTAGATCCAAATTATCTAAGTTCAGTATCTAGATCCAAAGTATCTAGATAGTGATCAGCTCGGCTTGCGGGTTATCTGTCACCACTTGTTTAGGGGAGAAAGTGTTTTTTTTGGGGGGAAAAAGCAAAATGTATAATTGTTTTCTGAATATTGAATTAATGTTCTGGACAGTATGAATGGGTTTTTTATGTGAGAAGGTATCATTGTTGATTTCTATTTATTTCTAATGCAATTTATTAACTCTCCTATACAATATGTAGTCAACTTTTTCTATATATAATGAATCTATGGGACGTTCCTCCTCAGTTCTTGAAAGTTCCCAGAATTTCTTTTTGGTCTAAATCAGAACAAAAATTAATACAAATTTAATTACGCTAACCTAACTTAACCTAACCTTCACATCAAAAGGAAACCATAAATTAAAAATGGGGACAGATAACCCACAAGTACCAATAAATATTCTGGTTAGGTAACCCAGATAAGGCTTGTGAAATACACAGGTACTGACAGCGTGTGCAGAGTGATATCTACAGAAAAATATGCTTATCGTTCCGATATGCACAACGTTGAAACGCCAGTAAAAGAAGCCCACCTGGTAGTCAGGAATAGGCTTTGTTCACTTACAACAGCGTGTCGCACAGCGTTGTCGCTTATTGCGTTGTAGTTCCTTGATGGATTTCGGTCAAACTTTTCAAAAAAACAACGAAGGCAATAATTTTCCTCTAAAAAGTAAACTAATGATTCGTATGTCGATGTCAGCTAGTTCAGTGTGATATATGCCATAATGTTCGCTGATTTCTGTTATTCTTATGATCATCATGAAGTTTCAAGGTCATGATCAAAGAATGACTACCTATATGCATTTGTTGTTATCATTTTCGAGTCACGATAAGGATTATAGGTTAACTTTTCCTCATAACAGGGAACACAATTTTCTTATGCCTGTAGCTCACTCATTCATTTGCTCTTGCTGATCACTGGTAATAGAGTGAAGGTAAGAACTGTTTTTTTTTTGTTACGTATGGTATGATTGTTGTCTGCTAACAGTTACCGAATGGTACTTTGTCATGGTCTTTTACTCATTTCATTTGTTTATTTTACTTTCTATTTCTCTCTCATTGTACGATTAGACTGAAATAAAACACTAGAAAATAAATCAGTAATTTCGAGTTGAAACAAAGTTGAGCATTGACATACAGATTAGGCTTCAACTTATCTAAAAATCATTTATTTGATTGAATTTGATCAACATATCAGTCTGAGGTGTTTCGCGTAAACATTTCACAGCGCACTCAAATTAATGCTCATGAATTTTTCTAGGTCTCGCAGCGTCAACACAATTTTCAATTTAGAATTTCTAATGGTTTTATAATGAAAGCCCCAAACCAAATTGAATGCTGAATCCTCTCCTTACCACTTTGGGGTCGAGCCTCAACCCATATACCACTCTACTGCTCGAGCAATAGATCAATCCTCAAAATCGACCAGACGATCTAACTGTCTTGAACAGGATTTTATTCAAAATAATAATTTCTCACCTCCTTCACGCGGACACTTCAAACGCGGCGAAATTAAGTCACGAAGTAATTCCGCCAGAATACAAGTTCCACAAAAAAGACTTGAAGTTCGGTATATTGAAAGGGAGGAGGTTGCGTCATGCTGCGCTTACTGGCGCCGAGGTGCGCAATGTTGATGAGGTTACGATGTGCTGAGTTAAGTTTTTGGGTTAGGCGATTTCAATTCAAGTTTCGTTAGATAAATCCAAAAGAATTAATTTGATGAGGCTAAATAAAGTTGAATTAAAATGTTTTAGTAGAATTTAGCTACATTCGGTTATTTTACCAATGGTTAGGATAGGTCAAATTGGGTTATTACTCAAAATCAATCTAGAATTAACCTAACTACCATAACCCAGTACTTCTCCGTATAACCAAGCTTAGCATAACATTTTAAAGCCTATTCCTATTAATTTCCTTTCAGCCTGACAACCTTGAATGAAGTGTTCAACATAATCAACCCTAATCAATCTACATAGTACAGCTCTCCATAACCTAAAACAGTCAACGTAACATGACGTAAACTAATTCAACCTTAACCACAAATATTTGCGATGTCAAATACAAAAAAAATTATTCTCAGATCTTTAGTTTGAAAGAAATGGAAGTGATTACTTGTGATAGTTGAGATGTAGAGCTATGCTAAATCATTACTTAATTTTTTTTATTTTCTATGAAATTCACTTATATGTACAATGCATTACTCGAGTGACGCTTGATAACAGGTTGCAAAACTGCTCTCTGGTATTTCTAAGTTCAAAGTCATTAAGAGTGTCTTCTTGGTAGAGATCAGATTAAGGGCATGCAAGGTGATTACCCTTCATCCTAAAAATTTATTCGTCTGAAGGTTTTAACTTCAGCGATTCCTGAAAGGGTGTCTCAAAACACCACTCAGGTATTTTTAAGTTTAAAAAAATATCAAGCCTTCGTGAAAAAGGATTTAAAGCATTTTCAACGAGGGATTCGGCATTGTCATTTATTGAACATCAACCGAATATTTCAATTTATATTTGTTCGATTAAAATTTTTCTTTAAATTTTGATAGACTCAGTATGAACTTCAAGCTAGTTTATGAGGAAAATTTTTTAACCATTCTTCCATTTACCGCAATGCATCAAATACCATCCATGTGTACTGGCGCAACAAGACGAGCGTCGCGCCAAAAGCAGTTTTTCCCATATAAACTTGAAATTCAAAAAAAGCATTAAACACAGGATGACCTTGAAAACTCATGCAGAAGTATTTATTATGTTGCACACCAAAACGGAAAAGGAGGGAAATTAGTGATTTCTTGCTCATACTGAGACAGTGTTTTCGCCCCGTCATAATCAACAAGGAGTTCAAAAGTATCCCAAATGCTATGGAGTCTCAAAAATTGTATCAAATTCCAAGTCCAGCAAAGCAGAAATGAGTCATACTGCTAATGTTTCGATTTTTTATTATGAAAAAGTTACGGCCTAACATACGGCCTAACATTTAGTTGCATAAAATTTAGAGACAAAAAGCATGACACATCCAGGACCCATTTATTCTTCACCGTTGGTGTGATTTCATTCTCTCATCCTTACCATAAATAACGTGCCTAAGGTAAAAATTTTGAATTATGAATAAGTAATTCAACTTAGAAAGGTTACGAACCGAGAAGAACGACTCTAACTGAACATCTTAAAAAAGCTTTCAGAAACACCGGGATAAATGATTTCCCGGTCTGAAAAATACACCGGCTTTGAAAAAACAGTGATAGATTTAAGTTAAGGTGAATTAGCGTAGAATTAAAAAGCCGATAAATGGAAAAATTATGAGCTCAAAGGGCCAAACTGAGACATTAATTACAACAAACAACATCTGGTGAGTTCAATAACGTCTTAGAAGCATTTTACGCTCAGAATTCGAACAAGGAGTTTTAAGTGACTCAATGAGAACTTTTTCATTAAGTAAACATTAAAGATTTTTTAGATTGATTGAGGACTTTTTTAAGGTGATAGAATGAGAAATTGTTTCGTGAATTTTGTCTACTATTCTAGCTAGTACTGAGTATCGTTCGTGAGAAGTAATCTTAGGTCTACAGCATTGTTTTATTTCAAACAATAAGCCGATAACTTTGAAACATCTGAATAGGAGTTAGCTTGATCAATATCAGGCTAAAAGTAATCAAACTCGAGACTTTTCTTAAATCCTGCAACATTTAATTCAACGGATTTTACATGGCCTTGAGGTGCAAGCCAAATAGGGATTCCAGTGAAAGGAAAAGTAAACTGAGGTTGGGTTTTAATGAAGTGAACAACTCTAAAAATTTTTTACGCTGTTTTCAAATGGTCTTTATGACCAGTTCAAACATTGTTGTCAATTCTTGAAATCTCTATAGACATAAGCATTTTAAGTATTTGCCATGCAATCACTAAGTGAAAATGATCACGGTAAAAATGAGACGCTTAGTGTTTCTTGGATTTCAAAATAATTATTTGCACGGAAAATGTATTTCAAATATTCACTGCACTAAGGTTGTTTTGTGAGGTTAAAAGTAACTTTTTATTTTCTTGTTTCTTGATTCTTTTCTTTATTGTGGAAGTGAAGGAACTTAATCCTTTGTAGTAATTTTGAAGTCGTGTAGAGCGAGGAATTTTAAAATATTATTAAATATTACAAATGATTCCGAAAGTTTAGACCCAATGTATTGGATCTCTTTGAAAGCCATGTTTCTAAAGACGGTAAGCAAAGGAAATTTGAAATAATTTATGTCCTAGAAGTAAGCATCATAGATTTTGATGAGCATGAGTGTTGTGTTTTGTCTCTTGGCGAGCTAGTAGGATCGATTTAGTTTAATCAACACTGGGGCATATTTCGTTTACTTTACAGGAAAAGGAAGCTTTTCCATTCTACCTCATGTCCCTCCCGCTGGTCCCAGTGAAGGGAGGAAAAATTTCAGGCTCAAAGAGTAAGCTTACTGGTATTTAAAGGTTTGTACGATGGCGGACTGCTGCTCTTTACGACGATGGTGTGCGAGTCAAAATGCCATTTGTAAATTTGCCACACTATCAGCCCATTTTACGTGTTCACCGGCAAGCGGTGTAAGGAGGGCGGCACACACATATTGGGTTTTGCATAGTACTAGATAATGATATTGATAGAGAGGGCAGAGAGAAAGTAATCTCGTAATAAAAAGTCTAAACTTGAAAAATAATACAGATTTACGGTTGATCACAATATTTAGAGCAATTTTTGAACGCGGAGGATGTCAGGCAGGTAGTGGTAGTGGCCCCTGGAAATGAAAGTACAATGCTAGTGATAAGAGGACGGAATTATGAATGGGTCACGAGAGTGAGAGTTACGAGTCGTTCCCTGGAAAGAACGCGGTCAGGCAATGCATTGGCAATGACGAGTTGTAGCTGAGTGTTCGAAAAATGCAGTGAGACAGCGACCGATTGGTTGGTGTCTTGTTGAAATTATTTTTGTAGTAGGTGCAAAGGAGTAAAAGTTATTTTAACGTGTTTTGTAGGGCAGAGCTCTAGTGAAACGTTAAAGGGAATAAACGAAAAGACAACATATGAGATGCAGTGCAGTTTTCATGCGAGGTGAAGATGAAATGTGTGTATCAGATTTCATAGTGTGATGAGGTTGTGAATGAAACGTAACATAAGGCAAAGAGCTGTTTTTGGCGTTTATGAATCTTGGAAGGCGTATGACGTATATGGTCCTCAAAATATTGTTAGAAGTGCTGAGAGTATGATGTGGGTAGAAAGCTGCTTGAGGCTGCCAGGAATTTCTGTCGGAAGAAGAACGTACGTTTGAGTGGGAAATGTGGTGAGTATGCGCTCTGAATAATGGGTGGGCTTAGGCTGTGGTTGTTTTTATGGCCCCGCATTCGTTTAAAATGTTTGGGGATGGAGTTTTGAGTGGGGTTAAGCAAAATTGTTAGATGAGTTTAAATTTTCTGATGCTCAGAGCGTTGTCGTCGATGTGAGGAATTACTTTCATCTGATGATAGAGCATGCAACAGATTTTTTCTGGTCGTGCCACTTTAAGAAGTCCTGCAGACTCCGCTCTCAAGTAGCTATCTCACCTCCCTGCCCACTGTTCTCTATAGCAGAAAATCTCGAACTTTTTTCATCTAAAGACCACTTTCATTACAGAAAATAAGCTGAGGACCCCCTCACACGTGTCCCCCTCTGGAATATATATATCAGGGTGTTGTATAACTCGATGCACATCTTTTACGATGTACATAAAATGCAAAGTTATAGGATTTTTACGAATGACAAAAACCTGAAAACTTCTTTTTCGCGAAATGCCGACCTGGAATAATAGTAGATTCTCGTAGGAATCGGCCAGCCAACGAGTAAAATCGAACTTCTTGGGCAGGTTGTGGGCACGCGCTTCAGCCTATTCTTAGGGAATCTAAATTTACTTCAGCTCATAATTTTTCGAAAAAGCAGTTTTGAGGTTTTTATCACTCGTTGAAATTTTTTTATCTACCATTTTTCCGTGTATGGTTAAACTATGAGCATCAAATTACACAACACCCTGCACACATGCATCGACTGTGAAAAAAATTGTTAAATTCTGAGGGTCCCCCGTCAAAGTACCACGGACCTCTGGGGATCAGCGGAGCCCACTTTGAGAACCCTTGCTCTACAGTCACTAGTATAGATTTTATGAATAGTTTAATTATTTACTAAGAATAAATAAAAAATCCCATGTTATACATCAATTTGATATGTCATTTCAGCCAGTGATTGCTGATTACCAAGCGATTACCGCATGTACGAATGTATTTAACGCTGATCGAGTACTGCTACTGCTACGATTTTGAATGTTTCTTTAGTAGTTCTTATATAGTTGTTGCTACAAAACTACTCCTAAAATACTGACTGAAAATATTGTGATAGCTAATTTATCGGCAGAGACAACATGGTGACCGAAATTTTTCTCCTCATATTCCTTATGGCCCTCATTTGGTTCACGACCAAGAAGCCCTCGTCAATGCCTCCAGGTGAGTTACCGCTAATTTCCTTCCTGTCCGTACAATATCCCATATCTGAAAATGCACCGGGCTATTGAAAATGAGCATTCTCTGCCGATAAAAATTGTAAATGTGTAATTTGGTTTACCTGCAGTGCGAATATTTTTGAGACACCTGTGCATGTCAAATGTTTATTTTAAGAAATCCTGACACATGTAAAATATTTTCTATGACCATATGTGCAAGTAGCTGGGAGATTTGAGTCACAGATTCACGTTGCAAACAGCCCAAAAATGTACGCTGAAAACTGAACCGAGTGTGAATTTAGTGAATGAACTATAATTCTTCATTTAAATCTCAAGAACTTTCCTTATTCAAGTCTTAGAAAACAAGCTTCCCAAGCACATCAAAAACTCTGAAACTGCAAAAGAATTTAGAGCAAATGTGTCACGTCATTTTTCATCTCTGTCATAGGGCCGGCAGCTTTTCGGTGGGAATTTCCAATCTACCAGAAATTTTAATTTTCCTGAAATTTTTGTTAGAAAATTAGGAACTATGTCATTTTACGTTCGCCCGGCGATTCGTATATTCATCTTACTTATTTCTGTCGACAATAATGAGCACCACAGCCGTCAGTTCAATGCAGCCGAACGAACGTTTTTTTCCATAATTAAGAGTATTTCCTCATCTTTATTTTGTTATTTTTTTCTTTTCTGTACTAATATTTAACGTCCGTATGACAAACATACTCTGAAATACATTTTGTGTGAACACCAATGTACAGGTTTATAGATGTGAGGGTTGCGCAAAGTTTTTAATGAATCAAATTTTTGGCTAACGTTGTCTCGCTATTCAAAAATCATTCTCGAAGATGTTTTCAATCGATTTCGGCCGAGCTGGGGGGAGGGGGTAATTTAAGCATTTCATTTAGTCTTTATATTTTTCCGTGCGTTCAGCGCACACTAGCACTGAGCTTTCAAATCGGAAAAACTCTAAATTTCTGTAATTAAAATTTTGACTTTGGACCATTGTTTAATCTACCTATATGTGCCAAATTTTGTAAATATTCGCCACTCAGATGTGACATCCGGACACAATGCTACTACATTTTATCCCATGTACACATGTCCGTATAATGCTGAAGAGTTGTGTTGTTTCGAGACTGTAACCTGAGTTTTCTTAAAAATTTCTATGAAGAAATTAAAAACCAGTTAATTTTTACGTTTTTCGAAGTCGTCTTTTCCTTTCAGGTATTTTTTCCGAATAATTTCTTAGGAGAACAGATTTTCGGTGTAGTAGATGGTAGGTTGCTTTTTATATATGTATTTTTCTTCTCTTATATTCATTTTCAATAAGTATATATATTAATATGTGTGTGTACGTATGTAGGTATGTATATATCTACATAAATAGATATACATATATCTACATAAATAGACATGCATGTTGAAAAAAAATTAAATTGATAGATATAAACCAGCTAAATGATTCAAAAATAGATCTACCACTTCCCCAGAGGGCGTTTCTGTGAATCGGATTAAGGACAAATACAATATATATATTAATGAAATAAAGCGCAATTTAAGCATATGAATCGTGGTAAAAGTATCTTTCTGTCCGTATGTTGTACAAGCTATGGATTTTGATGTTGAGTATATGTTTGTTGACGCATTTCTGCTAAAATTTTGTAGGTATTTGTCAATCATGAGTGGTAACCGGCTTACACTGTATCTCCATTTTATCCCATGTACCCATGTCCGCATGATGTTGCAGAGAATATCGAGAAGATATGAAATATGTTTTTTTGTTGTTGTTGTTCCTCGATAATAACTCCAGTTTTCTTAAAATTTCTTCTATGAAAATAGAAACCATTTCATTTATACGTTTTTCGAAGTCCTTTTTCTATTCCTTATCTTTCCTCAGGTTATTTCTTACGATTCACCAGAGCTTTGGCTGTTATTTTAAATGTAGAAAGAGCAAGATTATTTTTTACGTTTATTAGCATTTTTCGTTTATTAATTTTCAATACGTACTTGTATGAATATGTGTGTGTGTGTGTGCATGAGGGTGTATGTGTGCGCACGCAAATATAAATGTCTATGGGTCAGTGTACACATGCACACGTTCGCACATATATATACGCACATGTACATATATATGATTCTATTTCTATTTTTTGCGTAAAAAGCAAAACTTCAAGACAGATCACATTTTACCTAAAGCTCTGCGATTAGTTAATACTGAACCAAATTCCAGAAATAAACAAATTGATTGCGCTTGCTTAATGATTCATAAATCGATTTATCACGGCCCCGAAGGGCATTCTGTGAATGGAAGAAATTAAAAGTATAAACAGACAAATGAAATAAAGCGTTCGTGCAAAATTTATCTCTATGTTTGTAAGCCGAGAGTTTCGTAGAATTCTTTAGTAGTATTCGAATTATTCATAAGTTGTTAGCCATCTCTTGGAATATAAAATATCCAAGAGATGATATTTTTCATTTTTCATTCAAATACCCCTTGACAGAGATGTATGACAGAGATATATAGTAGTGCACGCCACGTATGGTTTGTCTATTAGTACGCCTCGTATATTCTGTCTATTAATATGCCTCGTATGGTCTATCTATATGTACACTTCTGATAGTTTGTCTATTAGTACACCTCGTATAGTTTATCTATTATTATGCCTCGTTTGGCTTATCTTTTTGTACACCTCGGATGGTTTGTCAATTAGTACTCCTCGTATGGAACTTTTTTTAGGACGTTTCATACAAAGAAATTTTTAAAAGCCTATATGTTGGCATGTATCTCATGTGGCAACTTGGAAAATAAACGTTTTTTCTTTCTTTTTTCTAATGTATCTAATGAGTGCAATCAAAAACTATTCTCATGATGTGAAATATCAGTACAAAACAATGCTAACTTACTCTGGGTGTCTCGAGGTTGATACACTTATGTGTATCGAATAAGCCCATGGCAGACCAGAGTGTCACAATACATAACCGGATGATGCATATTAAAGACACACTTTTGCTTTACGGTTTTGTGACTGCATGACCCACAGAAACTCGCGGATTTTGGAGCAAAATTTTACTTAGTATCCCAGTCAGAAATGCTAGTGCGGATCAGCATCGATTATCTGGGGACAGTGCATCATTTTTAGGATCAGTGCGGGACCCAGTTCGGGATGAAATTTTTCTTCACCGGTCACTGCAGATCAATGCAGAAAATTCGGGACAGAAATGCCTGCAGTGATCTTAACAGAAAAATCGGCACTGATAATCAATAATTACAATGAGAGGTATTTGTTTTTAAACCAGTGTACATTATGAAACCAAAGTATTATTTCAAATCGAACGTGTAACTTTCAAGTTAGTTAAGGGATCTCTAGCCCTAAAAATTTTCTAATATGTATAATTTCCCTTTTTTGCATTTATTTTGCAACTTGGGAAACCAAAATGCATAAGGATATGTAACATTGAAATCCAAACACATTTGCTTCATGGAAACTCCGCAATAGGAGGAAATTTATTGCGCGAACATATGAAAAAAAAAAAATATATATATATCGGAAAATTTCTATACATATATTGCGCAAAACACTTATCCAATTTTTAACGTAGAAGCTTGATTTTCGTTTCATTCGACGCAGTAGGACAGTGGAAACAGCGGAGCGAAGCGAAGCGGAATTTCAATTGAACTCTAAATAACATTTCTATGGTGAAAAATCTGGGACTTGAAAAAACATTTTTGACAAATGTATCGATGAATTTTTTCTAATTCGAAATTCAAAATAATCCTTCATTTTCCAGTTGCTACATTCTTTCCGCGTCGAATGAGGCCAAAATAAAGCTTCTACGTTGAAAGAAGAAGTGTTTCGCGCAACAGATATATATATTTTTTCATATGTTCTCGTGATAACTTTTTCTATTGCAAAAATGGAAACTTTTCATTGACGTGAATGTATTTCGAATTCAATTTTATCTATCGTTATGCATTTTCGTTGCCCCAGTTGCAATAGAAATTCGAAAAGTGAAATTTGAAAAATTAGACCAATGTTAGGGTTAGAGAACCCCTTACATAAAGCCGATTCACACGTGAACTTGGTTTGTTTAAAATCAAATTTCACATACAGTACGTTTTCAGTAATAGCTAACCACCAAGTGGGTACAATTCTATGTTCCGATTTTTCTAAGCGAACAACGCTGGGAATTTTAGGTTATTTTTTGTAAAATGTGCTAGCCGTGATGAATATTTTGTTTGCTTACTTTTACATTTTAAAGTCCTTCACACTGTCAATCTATTCAGCAACTATTTTCTTGTAGAAATAGAATACCAACTTTAATCCCTAAAATAATCCCTTCGTCGTCCTGCTCCTAGTTATGGAAACTTGAAATTCCGACGACCAACATAACTGACTTGATCAATTTTAAAGGAAACAAGCATGGCGTAACACACGGACAAATAAACATGCGCATTGGTATAGGGAAAATAATTCTACTTGCAGCAGGGCTAAAATTATTATGAGCCATTGAAATGCAACTTCCAAATTTTAAATGCAACTATTGTATAAATTGTACAAGCATGTACATAAATCGCCTGTGGTATTATTACTCCAGCAATAGTAATTACTGCCAACTTTGCATCATATTATCAAACTCATTCATCAATTATTTCATTCCATAGTGAAAATTGTTTTAATAATTTTAATCACCAGTTAAATAGTTATATTGTCACACGAAATAGCAAAAACATAGAACTAGTTTTTTGGTGGCGCACATTTCACCACGGAAGCGTGCAGCGGTCAGTGTTGACATCAGTCACAACTTCACAACAAGCGCGTTAGTCAACCTAAGCCTGGTCGTTGTTAGTTTGTGAGATAAGCTGAAAATCTAAAAAAATACGCTTAGCAATTGTGCTATGGTGATGGAAAATCAATGAACTAGAAAATTATTCTATGAATAAAGTGAAAG
Source organism: Morinoia aosen (assembly GCA_030386875.1). NCBI lineage: Eukaryota > Metazoa > Arthropoda > Malacostraca > Amphipoda > Talitridae > Morinoia > Morinoia aosen. The sequence continues at coordinate 56,199,132 of CM059574.1, read as the reverse complement.
ACAGAAAAGGCCAAGAATTATTGCGTGTTTAGAAAATTCCCACCGACGTAGGTAGCTCTTCAGAAAGTCATTTCTCCAGAAAGAGTTCAAAACACGCGCAGTGAATCGGACTGATCAGCTGATCGACTGATAATTCCAACAGCTCTTTGTCAATTTGTACCAGTGAAGATATGATTTAGATGTGAAGTGAGTGACATAAGTAATTAAGAGTGTGTGCACTTTGATTGGATAAGAAGTTGAAAAAATATTAAAAAGAGATTTCTAAAATGAGAAGGCATCTCACATTAGTTTTAAGTGAACATTGATGGCATCCCCTTCTAGAATATAATAAATGCACAGCTGATGCATTCCTTGTGTCTGCTATTGAATATCGAGAAACAATAATTTGTGTAGGTAATTATTGCTCTCATAAAGTCTCTATGAATAAAATACCTACACCAGAGTTATTGCTAAAAACAATTCTAGAAAGATCTGGAAAACTTATCTGGTCAGTAGGAATGAAAGACATGAAAAATTGCAGCAGTGGAGCCTACTAATAAGAGAACAAGTGCTGTTGTGTCATGTTCTTGGCAAAACTCACATGAACAATCTTGAAAGAGCAACAACCTCAGACCTCCAAATGGCAGCAGTACCTGTGCACCAGCTCACAACTGCAAGTAAGGATTATATTTAGTCTGTCATTGATCCCTTGTATTTTGAGGTCCTTTCAGCTTGTGTTGAATTAAATTCTGATTTGCCTAATGCAAGATGAAAGTCAAAATGCAACATGTCAATATTTTAGCTAGGTGTCCTGAATTTTAGTGCAATACATTTCTTCAGATGTCACTCTGAAATCAGAAATATTTTTAAAATATATCAGAAACTGTGACACAGTGTGAGCACCTTGTATAAATAAACACGTGGAAATTGAAAATATTTTTTTTCAATTTTAAATAAAACAAAAAGTTAATTATATTGCTTGTGAAATAGTTTTCTATAATGAACAAGTAATAAATATGTAGCATATGATAAAATGTTATTAATATATTTCAATTATTTTTCAATATTTTACAATATAATTTTCTTCCTTCCCCAGCAATGCATGAACAGCAATGCGGTATGGTATCACTGGGACCTCAACTACAGAGTGGGAACTTGATGAGGCCAGGGCAACTTCTTCTCAGCTTCCTTTGTGTATCGCTTTCACCCGGACAGCAGGACACTCATCTCTCAGCCAAAGTAAGTTTTATTTTTACTTTGAATGATGTGTTAATTTAATCTTTGCTTTCCTAATCAAAAGCTTAGGAAAACATATAATGAAAGATCACTTCCTAATTTTTAGAAAGCAATAAAACTATTTATATTACTAATTATGTTTTTGCCAGAATGTATATGCCAAAGTTTATTCCTTTCATTCAGAATGAATTTCTGTGAAATGAACAGACAAAGTGTTCTCAAGTAAATTTAAAGCCCCGGCTTATAGTTTATATCTGTCGGATAATGATATATATATCATTATATATCCTAGTTTGCTTGTGCCTTATTGGCAAACAGTATAGAAAACTCATTATAATGAGAATTTTATTTTACTCATTGATTTTGTATTTTTAGGAATAAGATGAATTAACTGTAAATGGGAATGCCTGGTTTATGATGGACATTTTTCATGTAGAGTTGTATTTTTAGGTTGATGTATTAGTATGATGTGTTAGGCTTGTTAAGTGGGTGGATAAGATGAAAGGAGAACGTGAAAAATTTGGAGTTTGAGTTTATTGAAAGCATTGCACTTGTAAAAGTGAAAAGGGCTAAGATTGAGGGCCTGAAAACTGAGTTTGACTGGTTAAAGGGTAGAAGAAACGATGAAAATAAGCAAAAAGGTAGAGGTAGAAGAAAGATGCAAAACATTAGAAACAATGCATGTTGATGCAAATGACTGGTAGAAGAAATGAAGCTCATGCTAGGAATAGAGTAGAATAGAGTTAATTACATATGAACCATAGTTTACTGTTAGGTAAGAATGTATGTTACAGAAATTCTCGTATGTGAAGATTAATTTGAATGGAGTCAAATCATCATATGGAAGTGGTCAACTGGTCCTGGATAATGAAGAATTTATTACCGATGAGTGATGTGAAAGAATTAATATTCAGCAATCTGGCATAGGTATGAAAGTTTAAGGAATATGAACAATGAAAAATAAAAAAAAGTTGAATGTTGCTGTAGAAAGCATGCAAACAATAAAATGTAGAAATAATATAACTAGAATAATGTGCATTGCTTTCCTCCATTGCATGTAATTTTCTCTAAAGTCATTTTTGATCATGCGCAGAGTAAACTTTGATTTCAACTGAACTATTCCTTTCAGATTGGCAAGCTCAAGCATTACGTCGGGGTCAACAGCTGAGGCACCATACGTCACATTCTCAAAAGAGCTTGCTGTCACGGGAGCTTGTATGACCATACTCCAAAGGATCACGGGAGCCTGTTGTCCAGTTTACCTACACTGGGCTTGGAAAAACCGGCGGCGAGATGAACAAGAATTCAGAGTGTATTCATTCTGCCTCCAAATCATTGGTGAGTAGACTAATGGGAGACGTCCACCTAAAATCAAGGAAATGTCTGTAACGTTTGTTGTATGCGACTTGGATCTATGAAAATTAGCGTTCGTATGTATTTCTGAGAGTAAATTTTTCCCACTTCCGACATAATTTTGAAGACAATGGGGTAAGGGTAGGGGGAAGTGCATACTTTTCAAGAGACATCCTAAAAAGTACTTATCGTAGAGCAATGATCTTCTTCAATATGAAAGCTGTGAACAAATCTCAAACTTCATAAATGTTTTTCAGTCTAACTCCTTCCTGCCAATCATCACGAAACCTACGCGTATTACATCCGAATCTGCCACGTTGCTCGATAATATTTTTATGTTAGATCCGACTGATTTTCTTACAGGAATAATAATTTCTGACTTATCTGACCATTTTCCGGTGTTTCTCATCAAGAAGAATGTCTATAGTCCCTGCAACAGCCCACATGCTGAGACTTTTTCATATCGTTGTATAAACGAATATAACTTGGGGACAATGCGAACTGTTCTAGAAGAATTAATGCCATCATTGGACATCTATGAACTAGACAATAATGCGATTAACATTGACCAAGCAATACTAAAACTAACTGAAACTATAACGACCGCATATAACCAATGTTGTCCAATAATCACCCGCACAATTACGCCGAAAAATAGACAAAAACCTTGGATTACTGAAGATATCGTGATCAATATAAAGAAACGTCAAGCATACTTAGCCTTACTATACGAAGGACGAATCTCTAGATTAACGTATAACAGATTCAGGAATCATGTGACAAATCAAATACGAACATCGAAACAAAACTACTTTACGCGCAAATTCACTGACTACAAAACTGATATTAAAAAAACTTGGCGCCTGCTTAATTCATGCTATAGACCGAATAATAACGCTAAAAAAAACGATTGAATCCATCGTTCACGAAAATGTAAAATATCATGATAAACAAGATATTGCAACAGTGTTCAACAACTTTTTTATAAATATAGGAAAAAATATAGCCGATAGTGTCGTTAGTGAACCTACAGACCACTTGCAATACATGGACCATGTCCGTGAAACCAACTCTTTCTTTTTCCCGCCAACTAACCCCTCCGATGTAATTACATGCATAAACAACTTGAAAAATAAATCAAATGGATTAAATACATTTTCAGCTAAAGTTCTTAAGGCTATTGCTGATATAATAGCACCGTGCATATCTGATATTATCAACCATTCGCTTTCTCAAGGTATCTTCCCCAACTCTCTGAAAACTACCAGAGTCACCCCTATTTTTAAAAATGGTGATAAAAACTGCGTAAATAATTATAGACCTATCTCTGTTTTACCAATTATGAGCAAAATATTTGAAAAAATTGTGTATAAAAAAGTGTATTCGTATTTTGAACAAAAATCTTTTCTCTATGACGGACAATTCGGTTTTCGTTCTAAGAAATCAACGACACAAGCTGTATTAAATCATTTACAGTACCTTTACTCTAATATAGATGAAGGAAAGCTTGTTTTCTCCGTTTTTCTTGACTTTCGAAAAGCATTCGACTGTGTGGACCATAAGATATTACTCTCGAAACTACACTGTTATGGCATTCGAGGAATTGCCCATGATTGGTTCAAATCATACCTAACAAATCGGAAGCAATACGTTGTCGTTGACGACGCAAAATCGGACCCACAGACAATTAGCCATGGAGTTCCACAAGGGTCTGTCCTAGGGCCTCTCCTATTTCTGATATTTATAAATGATATTATCAAATCAACAACATTTTTCAAATTCATACTTTTTGCCGATGACAGCACGCTTTCTACGGTCCTTCCGAGCCAAAATCCCGCTATGATTGCGGAGAGCATAAATAATGAACTCCATAAGGTTTCATTATGGCTTAAAGCTAATAAAATAAGCCTCAACATCGAAAAAACAAAGTATATTACATTCTCATACAAGAAAAGCATATCTCTCCCACACATAAAAATTGGCGAAGGTGAAATCGAAGAAACCAACTCATGCAAGTTTCTGGGCATCATAATAGATAAACATCTGACCTTTAAAGAGCACATCGCTAATATTAGTTCTAAATTATCGAAATCCATCGGAATCCTGAATAAAGTTAAAAATTACCTGCCTGAAACAGCTTTACGAATGCTCTACCGAACGCTCATTTCACCATACTTGCAGTACGGAATAGAAGCATGGCACGGAACTGATAAAAATAAAACCAATATAATTTTTACTCTGCAAAAAAGAGCAATCAGAGCGGTAAAGAATCTAGAATATAATGCTCACACAAACGATTCATTTAAAAATTTACAAATACCTAAACTTCCAGATCTCTATAAAATCTCCATTTGTAATTTCATTTACAAAACATTAAGAAATGATGGCGACAATAGCCTGAAACTATTATTAAGTGCGCAAACTGGTCATCACGACCACTTAACCCGAAATAGAAGTAAATTCATGCTTCCTTATTATTCAAAGGCCCGGTCGCAACACAGTATCCTCTTCGTTGGAACTAAAACTTGGAACTCAATACCTGCGGAGATCCGTGATAGTAATTCTTACAAGTTATTCAAAAGAAATCTCGAGACTCACTTCCTATCGGAATATTAGTCATGTGAGATCACCAAGTCAAATCTTGTCTCCAACATGACTGTTTCAAATAATGAAATTTGCCATGGGTAATATGTAATTCGCCTTCAGTCTGCTGTTAAATCTTTTATCGAATGTACTGTTAAATATAGTCCACATAACCTATATTGTAAAATGAAATATCTGATATCGATTGAATTATCTCACTGATCAGTCTAATGTGAAACTAGGTTAAGTGAATTAGGTTAAACATTAATGTACACCTTAGAATAATGTTGATGGTAGGATGCCCCAGAAGTCGCTGAACTTATTCGGGCCCACAGGTAGCTATATTCAAACTTGTCCATTGTACTAGACTTAAGAAACATTCTACCTCTGTATCTCCTGTGGTAAATAAATTGTTTTAAATTGTTTAAAATTTAGGTGTCATTGGATTCGCCATAAATTTCTGCATGACGGTTCGAAGGATTATTTCGGTTTTTATGATAATTTCTGAGTTACATAGAAAAAATGTATGTATAAATTACAGATTGAAAGATATTACTTAATTTTATAAAATGACTGTAACGTTCTTTCTATAGAATCTAGATTTAAGAAAATTGACATACCTATGTGTTTTTAGAAATAAATAGAGGTCGTGTACATAAATTTTTCCCATTTTTGCCACAATTACGGAGATAATAGGGGAAAATGTCGGGTACATGGTTATTTTTCAAAATCTATTTTCTCCGAGGGTTTTTATTGTAGAGCAATGATTCAGGTATCACTAGATGCACAGAAAGCTGCTCTATCTACTTACATGCGATTTTTTTTATAGTAAGTTTTTGTTACATTGAAAATATGGGAAAAATTTTTTTTTTTTAAAGAGTTTCAAATTTTAAATTATATATAAACTATTGCGAAATTAAAAATAACCCTTCGACTGGTCAAGCAGCAACTCTTTGCGCATCCAATGACACCTAAATCATTGCTCGAAGATCAGTATTTTTTAAGAAAACATCTCTTGAAAAGTTTGCACTTCCCCTTACTCCCCTTCCCATATTGTCTCCAAAATTATGTCAGAAGTGGGGAAAGTTATAGAGACGACCCCTATTTATTTTCAACAGAACATGTGTATGCCACATTTCATAGATCTTAATTTCATTGAAAGAACGTTACAGACACTTCATCAAGGAAGCGTCCCCCTCTATGAAGATTTTCTTTAAAATTGAACTTAGCGCAATAAAAATTGGTATGCTGAAAGATAATGCAATTTGAAATCAATTGTTATTCATGAAAAAATGCGATTTTCTGTAAAGAAAACGAGATATTCATAGAAAACAAGATTTTTGGGGAGGATTTCAAAATGCATCTCCGCCTACAGATTTCAAGCTACAGTGATGATTTTGGTATCATTGGATGCAAAAAGACCTGGGCGTTCCAAAAATTTTAATGGAATTCTTTTCACTTATAGTTTGAAATGATTAAAACAAAAATTCCAATGCATGTTTTTTTTTGTAAAATTTCATACTTTATGACGTCACAACTTTTGATCATAAATGAATTTCGAATTTCCATTTGAGTTTTTGAAATGCTCACGTATTTCCACATCCAATGATACCAAAATCATCACTGTAGCTCAAAAACTGTAGGAGGAGATACATTTGGGAACCCCACATTCCGATCCTCAAAAATAAGGTAAACAAAGAAACATAAACAATTTTAATTAAAATTTTTTTAAATTTTTTGGTTCAGGTTAGACCCCTGAAATCATTATAAAGTAACCCAGAGACATAGGAGATGACATAGCAACGTCAAGTCGTGAAGAAAGTGGCAAGGGGGAGGTGTAAAATGATAAAATACCACTTCCCCCTCCCCTCCCCCCCATATTTCCAACCCCCGTAGCGAGTGAACGAGTGAACGTACGAACCTGATTTTTTCACAGGATGTACCTGACATCTTACCCTTCTGAATAGCAGCTATAAATCAATATCCCTAGAAAGTTCTACATTCTGGAGGTACGCTCCCTTAATTCAGTAGATTTCAGCGTGGGCGTCTCCCTAAATATTCCATGCATTCATTCAATATATAATGAAATAATCAATTCAACCTTCTAAATTTAACTAATAATATTTTATTCAACCACTGCTTCTTTGCTATTCTGATGCAATACACCTATGCTGAATTGCTGATCTGTTACAAAAGTTAATAATCGCATGTGCTTAGCATGTATGTGCACCGAGTTTGACAATTCATTTTTTCATGCAGTCTAATCTTGTTTATTGATGAATTTGAATCCTACACAGGTTTTCTAGTCAGTTAACCAGGATTCTACACTGAACCTAGCTGGGTGGAAACCCTCTCGTTTCTGCTTGACGTAAATGTTTCATTTCTATTTCGCCTTCATATCACTCACTGACATCATGCAATTAAATGGTTAAACAATTTTATATATGCTCCAAAACTTTTCCTCGTTGTAAAATACACCACAAAATTGCTTTTAAGAAGGTCTGTCATCAAAAATGTATATCTTCATGTTGAATTGAGCTCACAGGTAGATAATATACGGGCCTGATCTGACGGTTACGTAGGCCTTCTTTTTGATGAAAAAGTGTGTCCTTTGTTTTGTAAAGACCATCGTTTTTTGGGTCAGTACTATCCTTTTCTTTAGACCTATTACTAACTTTTTGAACTTTAATCTTGTTGAGACTTTCTTTCTGACCTGCTGTTTCCATGCGCATTGTGTTCAGTTAACTTGCAACACACTGGTGTTACCTCACAAGGATGGCCCATGTGGGAACACACGTTGTGCATAGATTCCGCATGTACGAGTCTATACTAGATGGTCCTTTCATTATTCCTCTCTTTGGAGCGCCTCTTTGGAGCGCCTCTTAAGAAGTTTAAACTAATGGGTGGTTAGGGAAGTTTCAAACTAACTTATATTAGAATAATATTTAATATGTTGATTGGTATGCAGTTTTACCTCATTGTATAGTATTATCTTACAGCTACACTTTAATTTTTAGATTGCGCTGCAGAATTGGGATTCAAGGCAAGAAAAGCCCGAGACTGGCACGGGAAACGAGGATCAAATTCGCTGAAGGTTACTTCAGGCGTTGATGTAAGATGCATCGCAGTTGAAAGTCTCGGCATCAGACATCGGAAGCGAGGACGAGGAATGGAACCCTGAAGAACTTGATCTCAGGCTGCTCATGTGGGCTCGTTTGGGTGAAAAAATTAGTAGTACAACTGTCGTCAACGAGGGAGGCTGTGCGTATTCGTTTTTGCTGAACACTGGCTGTTTGAATGTTCACGTTTTAAAGTTATCAATTTATTATTTTTCCCATGGTATTGTTTGCGACTTTATGCTTTAGCGGAAAACCCAAAAATGCTTCTACTAGCTAGGCAAAATTGTGCATTTTAACTACGCTTCAGCCAAACGCTCTTTATCATAAGAAAATGTTTGTAGCAACCGAATATTTGCAATGTTGTAAATGTTGAACTTTATTTAGTAGTGGTACTGTTTCACCTGACAGCAGCAGCCTCTCACGACCTGTATTTTATATTTAAGTTTTGCAATGGAGGCGAGCCATTCCTATTGAAGTAAACATACACTGATTCTAATTCACAAATCTCGTGAAATTATTTAGGAACGAGTGGATAATAGTCGATATAAATTGTTACTAAAAAATGGAAGTGTCCCACGTAAATGAAATAGATAAGAAAATTCCTCAGAGGCGTCTTCTTATAATATTTACAATACTCGTTTTTATCAAACGAATATACACCTGACGATATGTGTTATAAAATTATATGATTGATATTGATTTAATTACATTTAGAGCAGATGTACACAACTGGCAGCTCCTGGGCCACTGTGAAAAAATGATGACTTATTAATATCTCAACTTTTTTACATCACTCCCCTCAGGGGGATACAACTATTGTATCTATGGGAATTAGCGCTCCAAGGGGGATTATGTGAGGTACCGAGCTAAATGTTTGGTCGGCTTTTTTTTTTGTTGAAATAGCATCGGTATTTTTTTGTTACGAACCTTTTTTTTCGGTTCACTGCTGTCCAATTTTTAAGGAGCTACTACTCTCTTCTTCAACATTTTCCTTGTTTCATCAACTTCTTTCTTAGCTTACTGTTTCTATGCTCCTTGTGCACTGATTCCGCGTTATCTTAACTCCGTAGCAAATGATGTCTTCATCCTTTTTTTTTTGAACATCGTTGTCGTGGGACTGGGAGGCTATTCAATTTGTACATCATTTTATTTATAAACATTGCTGCGGCTCTAAAGTCGCCAGGTTTGACTCTACAGTAGTCCAGTCAGTCTCACGGTAAGAAAGTAAAAAGATGGTCTACTAAGGTCATAGCTAATCCCAGCATAGTGTCCCACGAAAAATGATTCATGAGTATAAAAAAATTATGGGAGGGAGGGGTTTGTGCGATATGCTGCTCTCTTGACACAGGGTCTATGTCAGAAATAAAAAGTGTTTTATTCCAATTTTTTTATTTGTTGAAGGTTGCTGATGCAAATCGTTTTTGTTTGTGTGTTGCTGATACAAATCGTTGATAGTTTAGTTTTGTTTTTAATCACGGATGCTAATGTTTTAGCTTTTCTCACCGAAGAGCTCGGCTCTGGTTTTAATTGATAAACTGTTTTCTGATCCAACTCGCGCTGTAATAATTTCTTCCAAAAATCGTAGGTCAGTGTAGAGAGTCTCGCCCCTCTGTCATAGAGCCGAACGTTCGTGTAGGTCGGGACAAACTCTTCTCTCACAAACACTTTATTGAATAAAACGGCTGACACGCACTTAAATAATTTCTTTTCTATCTTTTCAGCCATTCGATATAGTCTAATTTCTTCGCGTGTAAGGTGATTCAGGAATGCTCCTAGCATTTTTATTCTGAAACAGCAATTCATTGAAATCTACATTTCTGTCTAATTGCGTTGCATTTTATAATTATACAGATGTAATGATTTTAATGAATTGCTGTGTATTAGTACAAAAACGCTGGGAACATTCCTGAATCAACTTGCACGTGAATACATTGGACTATTTTGTAAGGCTGAAAAGTCGGAAAAAAATATATGTAACTGCGTGCCAGCCATTTTCTTCAATAAAGTGTGTGTGAGAGAAGAGTTTGTACCGACCTACACGGACGTTCGGCTCTATGACAGAGGGGCGAGACTCCCTACGCTGAGGTACGATTTTCGGAAGGATAAACTGTTTTGTTGTTGAGTATAATGTGCAGTATTTTATCCAGGCGTTTTTTTCTCCTATTTGGTAAAGATCGGTAGAGATTTATTTTAAAAGACCTTCAATGATTAGTGCAGTTCATTGCAGATTAATGAAATTTTTCGCTCTTGGTCGGTGAAGATCTTTTTAGAAATTCGATGCCGATCTGCACTTCAAAAGCGGACATAGATTGCACTAATTCTGCACTAAATCCGCACTGAATGCAGATACTTCTGCGACGATCTTCAATGATCTGCTAAGAATGTCTGCAATAAACTGCAATAATCTTCTTCGATCGGTGAAGACATTTCTGATTGGGATGCTTATCTGATGTCATATGATAAATGTGAGTCATGTGATATATGGACTTATATAAGTGTACCGTTCACTTTATTCGCAGAAACTAATTTAGTTCGCAGAATTTGTGATTGATTCTGTTGGGTGTTGACTGAAATGGAACGTTTAAATTTGCGCAAAATTTTGAGAGCGCTTTGGGTATAACAATTGTTTTTGTTCTTTCTCAGGATCGTTCGGGCTTCCGATTCTTGGAATGCTACCGCCTGCGAATACTTCTGTTACGGAACACTTTCGTCAACTGCAGAAAAAATACGGAAATATCTTTACGTGAGTGTTTTGAAGGTTTCGAAAATGCTATACGCCTATCAACAGGCAATCAAAAACTAATAAATAAGAAATTAATATTTATTTCTGTTTCCCTTGTTCAAGAGAAGAATAAGAAATACTTCCATGAAAGATCGAGGATTCATTGATCTGAAATGCAGCAAAAAACTCGTTTTCTGAAATTCTTATTCCCATAACCAGGATTGCCGAATGATAAAAAAGTAGCTTTGCTCAAGATTAGAGCTCGAATTTTGAATTATGTAAACTATAGGATCAGGTCGTAGGATTTTGCATCAAACATTGTGAAAGCAGATCTGCACACGAATGATAATGCATGAAATTCAACGGACCAGATTACTCTAAAGTAATCTACGTCATGGAAGAATTAGAAAATTATTACTTGCAACATTGCATGTATTAAAATATTTCTTCTTAACCGGTGAAGGAACATACCCGTGAAAAATGACGATATCAACACCCTCATACTTTTAACTTTTTTGAGGAATTTTTGTGAAAACTAGATCGTAAAAATGCGCTTAAAATTGCTTAAGGTTTTAAAACACTTGATGTATGTTTATTCTGCGTTCAGTGACACCTTTTTTTTCAACTGAGGGTGTGAGAATTTAATTTCAAACCGGTAATTTTGAAATGACAGAATATAGAAATGAATTCGAGATGGTTTGGGTTCTGACTTGGCCTTTCCTAGTACATTAAGCCATTTAAACGGAAGTCTATCGTATTTGAGTATTTTTTACTATAACGGTAGATTAGCGTCGTCATTTCTGATTTTTTGCTACATGAGTTACATAAGGTACCGTCATTACTTCGAATGTTCCTTCGTAACATCATATCGAAGTGTGCAACGTATCGGCAATTAAAAAGTCAGGGTGTGAACAATTAAGGTTTTGCCAAAAATTTGTGCGTTTTGAAGAGAAATAGGAATAAATAGTTTATCATCTGCTTCTTCGTAGAGGTTTATGGCACATTTGAAGTACGTATAGTCAGGTTTCCAGCTTTACTTGTGTATGTGTAGTCTATTTGAGCATAGCTTTCTTGTTCGATCATTGGTCCAGCAACATTTTTCTGAGTAGTGTACCATTCATGGCTTTACATAAGCTTTACAGGTTTCAACTGCAGTTTCCTTACTTCACTTTGTGCGCTTGATAATTAATTCTTTGGCTTACAGAAAAATGTGTGTTACTGACGATTGATTTCTTTTCGGTACCATTCTAGTCTTTTGCACGATTGTTACAAGCATTTAAGAGAAGTCTAATCTTTTTGGAATATGGGTGTGATGTTTTGAGTGAGTTGGTACGTTTGTTCTAGGTTTGCTGATCAGAAGCTGCATCTTTATAAGCATTGACCTTTCTATAGAGCGGTTACGTTTTTCGTTAGTTTTTGAGGCTCAATCTCGTCAAAAAAAATCTCGTGCTCAAAGTAAGCACGAAAATAATCTGTGCAGAGCGATTTCCCATTTTGTCCTAGTTGCGAACCCTATAAAGTGCACAACCAATCATGTAGTAAATTCTAATTTTGTCCGCAATCTCTGAGTCATTTATTTTGAAGGCCGTGATCTCTTGGCTATAGGATATTACTGCTTTTTGGCTCGATTGCAAGCAGCGCTTTTGCGAAGAACTTACTTGAAAATAATTATAACGGGCATACACGTCAGTCAACCAAACGTACGGTATTTGAAAACCATGCGATATTTTGATTATTTTTTGCATAATTTATGTGAACTAATAATTTCACTGTTAGGAAGAGAAACCAAATAAGTCAACTTAATCTCATTTCATTTATTAAAATTCCCTGGAAATTAAATGATACTTACATAAGAACTTTTTTCAGAACAAAATGGGGCGTTCATCCCATGGTGGTCATAGCAGACTTCAATCTAATAAAGAAAGCTTTCCAGCATCCGGACCTTCAGGGACGCCCGCATTTTCCGTCGTATATGATGTTGCATCAAAACAAGAAAATGGGTAAGTGTTCATAGCATGTTCAGATCATGCAGCCCTACAATATTAAGAGTGCTTACATAATGGGTGAGTGATGGCATATTGGGTTCAGATGATGTACCCATACAAGTGTATTAATAGAATGTTTACATACAGGGTGAGTGCTAACATATAGTGTTCTGAAGATGAAGCCGTGTATTAATAAATCAGTTTACATTCTAGGTGAGTGTTGACATGATGTGTCCAGATGATGCAGTTGTTCATTAATGCGACTGAACGAGTCACTGTGTGGCTGAACCGTTAAAAAACCAGTATTCAATAAAATGATTCAAAAATATTCGAATGATACACTTCATTAATGTATTACAGTAGAGTAATCGGTTGATGAACAAGAATGTTGTCTGGGGTAACTTATCTAACATGCAGCAGGACAGGAGAAATTAAAAACACACAACAAAAAGCTACGATGAAAATAGCGTAAATTTCTGAAGTTTTTTGCAACTGAGGTTGACAAAATGAGCCTCAAAATATGAAGCGAAACGGAAGAAAATTCCTTCAAATGTGATGCGATTCATAAAGCTGCTGACCGACCAGTTTTCACGAACTCAATTTTCATTACCACCAAATCCAAGCTGAATGAAGGCACGATCCAGTTATTGATTACTTTATTCGAAATTGCTTACAGCAATTGATTTTAAGTTTGAGTTGAATACTGAACTCCAGTGTTGACCCATCGCGGCCAACATGTTGACATAATTTTATTTAGAGATAGATTAGATGTCGTCGCTTGAGTGACCATTCAACAATAGGGTTGTGTCCACGTAAAGTTGAAAGCTTGACATAAATATCTACGCATGCGCGTAGATATTTTTTTTACTCAAACTCTGCCTTTAATGACGGAAAGCGCATAGTGAACGTTACTCAAGTAACCTAACGTAATTCAAGCCCAACCAACCCAGTCCAATCCAACCTAACTCACCATAGACTAATTCTTGACTTCATTAACAACCAAACTTTCGAAAGATAGGACAAATATTGCGATCATGAAAACGTTGAAACTAGGAGCGTTTCATTTCTTATGTCTAATTTTTTGCTTGTTTTTTGAAACACATGAAAACATTTTCATTGTCTTTTTCAAAATGGACGAATGTGGGAATAAATCATTCAAGAATATATATTCAACGTATACATTTTATTTCCTAAAATATAAATGATCGTAAAGATTGCTGATCGTAACTCAATAGCGTTAAAAACCTCGTTACATTTCATATAAGTTCATCCTACTGCTGTATGCATGATGAATTTAGTTTTTTACAATTTTTTCAGAGACGATGGTTCCCCCCCCAAAGAAACCTAATCTCTAAAAATTAGCCAAATTTTAGACAAAAATATATACCGAGACACTCTGAGACAACTGTGAAGAAAAAGAAATTCTATTGTAACTTACTCTTTTATGGTGCACAGTCCGAGAAGCTAGCCACTGATGTTGCAAAGCAGGTGGGTAAATTTTACAATTGCTTAGATTTTATTCCAATATTGACAAGCAAGTGTACTTACTATACGATCGTTTTTTAGGTTAAAAGACAGTCTGCCTAGTGATTTGTGCTCTCGAATAATCTACTCGTATTGTTGCCTGCTCTGCGGGTCTAGCTATGTTGGTTGCACCCAGCGTAGTTTTAAAAAAAGATTTTTCGAGCACGTTGGTAGGAACTCCAGAACGGGTAGAGTTTTAACTAAGCCATCACTTTCAACCATTGGGGATCACGCAAGCAGTGTAATGTAATAGTAGGCAATTTTTTTTGTCTATTTTAATTTTCTGTGCAAATAAAAACGATCTTCATTTACTAGAACCTCTTTACACCAAACAATTGAAACCAGCTCTAAAGTCAATGTTGTCATAATTCCAGTAAAATGTAGCCTAATTTTCAAAATGATTGCAGTATAATCTCTCTTTTCCTTTTTTGTACAATTAATTTTGAGTTGTATTCTTTCGTCTTTTAGCCATCTCGTATTTTCTGTGTTTCAATTCGCTTCTACAGGTGATGATATATATATACATTATAATGCTTGAGCCTAAAGCCAAAACGTTCACGTATTAAATTGATTTTTAAATGAGCCATCTTTACTATTATTTTCGTTTTAAAATTGGCCAGAGTGCTCCAACCTAATTTTTCCATTTCTTTGTCACCGTGACTTTTTAGCAGTAAAGGGCACCAGCTGTAACAGTTATTAACCTTTCATGGTTTCAGTTAATATTGCTGCCCACTAACCCAACTCAATCTAACCTAATATTTTATAATATTATGGAAATAGAAATTTATTTACGGAAATCCCACGTATCAGTCATGGGGTCGATTAGAATATTATGTGAAGCTTTGTTCACGAGCAGCTGATTTTTTCTATCGATTTGTTATTCTCGGATTCATAAAAAGTACCTAGATCATTCTTAAGTTAAGTGTACCAAAAATTGGGAAAAACCGGATAAAATTTGTTTTGAATTCCCACTCAGAAAAGATTATTCTTGAATAAAGGCCTAATTTATGAACGGCTGCTTAACGATAAGCTGAAACTTACCAAGTTGAGAAATTATTCATGCTGAGTAGATTAGCGAAAGTCTTGCCCTGAAAGTTTTTGATCCGCATTAGGAAGCTACTCATATAGAGGGTAATTTTTTAAACCCTCATTGATTTTCTAAAACAAAAAATCCCCTGTATTTTACCAATGTTTTCTTTATTTTATATGATGAATTATTTCATTGACGTCACGATGACATCACATGTGGCATCGCCTTGTTGAACACGCTCTGTAAATTTTAATAAACTAATTAAGGATAGGTTAGGTTAGGATATGATGAGTAAGGTTAGGCTAGGTTATTTTATGTCTTTTTTTCCATGTCGAATCAGGGAAAATAATATTAGTTGCTTAATTTTCGATCCTCATCGAGGAAATGGCTATGATTTCCACAAATTTCAATATTCAATTTCTTATACATAGACAAAAGATTCTGCTTTAAGATTCAAGAGCCTGAATTCAAACTGTCTCTACTTTTTTACTGACTAGGCGTAAGCCAAGAGAATCAGACCATACAGTATGTAAAGAAATCGTGTAAAATGTAAACAGAGCAATCTTGACAACGTGATGTCACATGTGACGATATTGTGATGCCAGCTGTCTGTTTCAAACACCGGGCTATTGGAATGAATGTAATAATGTTTTCTAAATGGTAAAAAAATATATTTAAACCTCATCTAATATATAACAAATTCAGACAAATCAGTCAAACATTTTCTGTACCTTAATTACTGAAAAAATAAGGGCCTGACAAAAATTCGTCATTTCGATTACCTTCTTATTGGCGATATGGATGTAATAATGTTTTTTAAATGGTAAAAAATTATTTAAACCACATCTAATGTATAAAAAATTCAGACAAATCAGTCAAACATTTTCTGTACCTTAATTACTGAAAAAATAAGGGCCCGACGAAAATCATTTCGATTACCTCCTTATTTGCTACAGTTCGAAGACCGAGAAGCTCTCGAGCGTAGATTTGCGAAAAATGTTTACAGTTCACACTTATATATGATCATAAAATACACATTTTACTTTTTAACTATCATTTAGATCGCGCAGTACTGTGATTATTCGGATGCATGCACAGATACTGTAGTTATGTACCCAAGTATGCCCGCACGAAGTCCATGTCAGCATTGCATGCGTGCGAGCGCTCAGGGAACTATTACCTATCTCCGAATCATGCCAAAGAAGCAAGTTCTATCCACAGAATTTAAATTAAATATATATTTTTCACATGATCATTCCCTGTCCGTTTGAGCTATACATGGTGTGACGCTCTCACGACAGGAAATGTTATTTTATCGATATTGCAGACTTAATGGTTATTTCATTTGTTAAATCCGCTACTGTATGCAATGACTTAAGTTCAATATGACCAATCAACTTAGTTTTACAGTGCAGGATGATTGACGGTAAGACATACATTTTACTCGAGTGATTTAAATAATTATCTGAAACGACCAACGAACATTTCTGACATTTTCATTTTCTATCCTTCTAATGGTGTTAGGTTTTAGATACATAATGACAATGATTCTTCTACTCACTAAATAATAGCTTTTCCGAATCTCTATGAGGTTTAGGAAAGAGTGTAACGATTAATATAACTGCTCATCTATATGTTCTTCCTTACTAGCATTTCTTACAATAGTTACACTCTTCCGCTTCATAATAAAGAGTGTCATATTAGCATAAATGCTCACTGACTTCTTACATTGCGTAGGTATTATCTTCAATGATGGAGAGATTTGGGCTGAACTGCGTCGCTTTGTATTACGTCACCTTCGCGACCTGGGGATGGGCACAGCGGTTGTGGAAAGTTACATGCTTGAAGAAGCAGCATCCCTGGTCGACTACCTGGAGAAGAACTGTGTCGGTAAGCCTGCTGTCATGGACTTGGCCTTCACCGGAGCTGTTGTCAACGTGCTGTGGCGAATGATAGCAAGTGAGGAACGTAGAATAACTAGGTCATCATTACGAAGTCCCAAGAATGGTAAAGTACGATAAAAAGATACCCTTTATAGCGTAATTTCAATAGCGCGTGTTTATGGCTGGAAGCAAGGAAGTTGTATAGATGGAACCGGCATCATGGCTCTAAAGTGAAGCCAATTTTCGATAGCTCTAGACAGACGGCCCCGCCGCCCCAGACATGGAGATGGGGCTCAGTTCGCAAGTGGCACTCGGCGTGGAAGGGTGCAGCTTATCCGTGCTGCGTTCAAGGACTACTTTCCCTATATGCCGAGCTCATGCATTATACACATGTGCAGTTACTTTCAAAAAAGATTCAGACATAAGTTTTCACGTGTACGTACAGAAATTTCATGAATTGCAAACGGTGTTCAGTTCTTGATGTTGGAGGTGGTGCTACCCCTCCACTGCAACACCACCTCTACACTGGGGCCAAATGCCGGGTGGGCGGGACTTGGGGCGGCAAAAGTGGCTTCACTCACTTGACTGGCAAAAGATAGCGATGCCGCCTCCATTCCATTAAAATCTTATTGGCTGGAAGCATCTTCAACGACCGGCTCTAGCGCAAAGCGTGTAACGAAGCTACAGCAGCCCTGGGTCAAGTGTTACTGTAATTTAACGGGTTCATGACGATATATATTTTATTAATTCATCAACTGTTGATGCGTGTGTGATGATGTGCCCGAAGGGTAAATGTAAATTAACATTGCATCTGCGCACCAACACCACAACACAAAACTAGCGTATAACAGAACAATTTCGCAAAACATTAAAAATGCAATGTTTCCTTTAGAAAAATAATCATTCTACCGATCCTAGAAGCGTCACTTCTATGATTATTTTAACGAGGTTTGAATTTCTCAGAGCTGCTATAACTTCCTTATAACGCTTTGCGCTAGAGGGGTCAATCAAGACGCTTCCAGTCTTAAACACGCGCTATTGAAATTACGTTGCAATGGGTTTCTTTTTATCCTACTTCACGATTCCTGGAACTTGGCAATGAATTCGCACCACATGCGGAGATACTATCCTTAAACCAACAATTTTTTGTGCAAGCATGTTTTCTTATATTAATTCTTTCATTTCTTGTTTCTCATTCCCTGTGGTGGGCGCCAATCCTCAAAATATTAGTCCGATCCCGAACTTCTAATCCCGGTCACTGGCTAATTCCGAATGCGATCTTCCGGTCAGGCCGCCAAAACAATTAAAGCGATCCCGAACTTCCGATCCTATGATTTAAGATTTACCAGCGATCCCCAGGTTTTAGAGTGTTTTTAAAGCAATTTAAATTCAAAGTGAGTATACGACGTCACACATATTTACTATGATACTAATATAGAAGGGAACAGATGGATTTTAAATTTAATTTTTCATCTGTTATTGTTCAAATACCATATAACAGGTCTACTCTACTGACCACTAAACTCTATTCAATTTAATTACATTAAATGAAACGAAGGATACGCTATTTGTCCTTTTGTATGAATCGTCCCATTCAAACCTCGTCTTGCTCGTTCACCTCCATCTCGTGGGTTTTTCTTAGGAACTAAACGAGAGCTTAGATGTTCTCGGCATCAAGGTTTACTCTTTTATAGGGAAGAGGATGGCCAACCTAAAGCTGAACACGCGCTCAATCGAAGCGGAGCTCGGGAGCGGCGTGTTATACGGTTTTTGAAACAGCGTACAAGAAGAAACGACATATATATAAGACGGATTGGTTGTCTTCGTTTTGTTCATTTTTCGGTCACGGCCGGAATCGGGATCGGACTTACATTTTGGAAGAACAGTCCGCGCATTTCCGATCTTTTCCATCGGGAGGCTCCAATATTCAAGTACGATCCCGACGTGGAAGATTGATCGTGAACGGAAAACCGGAAGTCCGAACGCCCACAACTGCTCATTTCAAGAAGTAATTCATTTAGTCTACTTATTTAAATCCGATGGTCAAAGAAAAATATAGCAGAGAATAGTTTCAAATTATATCAGAACTATGTTTGTAAATCAATTTGTATGATTTATCCTCGAATCACAATGTGCGCCATCGAGTTTTCAAATTAATATTTTCGACAATAAAATAAAACTTCAATTTTCAGTGCCGAAGGTTTTTCATTCTCAACTACGACAAATCGGTTACGTGCTATCATTTGTGTTTCTAAGTTTCTAATGTGAGCGTAGAGAGTACGAAGACGAAGTCTTGTGTACTTATTTAGGTTGTAATGACTAATTTAAAGATTTGTTTACGTGGACATGAGCTTGCAATTTGAAAGATTCAATGCCATAATTATTCCTTTTCTGAAGAAACATTAAGAGGACTAAATTATTGACAGATGTCTTGCATCTGAAAGTATTAAATAATGAAGGAAATTTAAATGAAAACATGTCGGGGGCCAAAAATCATGAGCGACTGAATAAATGCCACCTGCAATGAGAGCGCTTCAGCAAAACCTCGAGCATTATCAATAATCCCTAAATTTTCCATAGTAGTTTAAAACTAGCTGTGCAACCTTTGGGGATTACGAGAGTAAAACAAATATCCTTGTATGAACACATAGCATCATCAAAGTTAATGGGTTTTATCTATGAAAAATATAAGTTTAACACATAAATTCGTAAAAAATATTCACCTCTAAAAATTTTCAAATCGCAATCTCCTCCATCAAAATTTTAGGACTATGTGAAAAAACAGTATTATCGAGAGAGCCGTTTAGAAAAAACTTCATGGTGAACTCTGCCTACCAAAATACTGGAAATTAAAGCAATACCATATAAAACTCGATTCTGATTTCTCCGTTTGAAAAAGGATCCGGACACCAACATAGACAATTATCACAGCGGTTAACGGCTAAAATGTATTCCTCAAAATCTCTCCCGAAACCTTTATCGGCAAATATTATGAAGAGCTGACATCCCTTTACAGGACAGCACCCGATCCGCCGACCTCTGATCGTAGCTAATTCTCTACCCTGACCTAAAAGAGCTTTAGGCAGCTTATTTTCTCTCTCATATTCTCCTCTCAGCGGTGCAGAAGTCTCCTGGACACGATTGGAGACACTGAATGACCTTATAAATGTCATCGCCCTCTCTTACAATTATTTCTCCCCGCAATCAAGTTTAAGAAATTTTCCTGAGCTACCCCAGGTAGCAAGAAATTATTAGGCCCATATTGGGTTGATAATTTTTTATTGACCTGATATTGGAATCTTGGATTACAACATTAGGCTAATAACAAGACAATATCGAAAAAATATATATTTATTTATGATATCAACTTGTTATTGGTACAATGTAGTAAATAGTTTTATTTCTAATATTAAACTAACTATCTCATAATAACCAAAAATCTCGCAATTTAATTAATTTGGTAAATATAAATTATTATTGCCCAAATATTGGGTTGATGTTGTACGCCAATAATACGGAGTAATTTGTTCCTCAAATACCTCAATATCAAGTCAATAGTGACACAGTAATTAGCTGATACTGGGTTGAAAATAAGTTATTATTGGGACAATATATTCTACAAATATCCACTTGATGTCAGAAAATAAGTATTGGGCCTGTATTACCCTACCTTAGTTACCCCTCAAACTCAGTTCTAGTCCATTTGTGTTCAGTAATACTAATACGTGTAAATATAAAATTATCAAAGAGTAAAGAGGTAAAAGATAAATAGTGCATGCCCCGTAGAAACTCCAGGAGAAGTTCGAGCTTATAACTAAGGTCGCGGTTTCACTCGCCGCAACTGAAACTCGGATGCTAAAGCAGCGACAACTCCAGGCCTTACATGGCTATATTTTTCTAAGGAACACTTCAATGTGAAGTCCATAGTGAGAGAATATTTAGCATTGGGTTAGTGAAATTATCATTATCGGTGCCATATGTTTTAGAAATATCAACCTATCAGGAATTGAGTATTAAGCCAATGTTATTGAAGGGAACACTTCATTATCAAATCAATATTGATCCAATATTTAGTTGATATTGGGTTGATGATGATATTGTTATTGGGCCAATATTTTTCTAATATCAACCGAATTTCCCAAAATAAGGTATTGCCCCAATGTTCATTTTGAATATCAAATCAATATTGAGACTGTATATTGGCTCAATATTAGGTCAATAAATTGTGCTACCTGGGATACCCGCCATCATGGCGTACCTTGGTATCACACTCCAAATGTGAGGGGCCAAGCGACGAGCGGTTTTTGAGCGTCGGGACAGAATTTGTCGTGATCTCAACATTTCCTGGGGAAACGTAATTTTTTTGGTACGTGACAACTGTTATTTGAGAACTTCACAATTCGGCTAACGGGAAATGTTATGTAATTTATCCGTTTCTCTTTGAAATTTTCAGCTCTTGGCTCAATTTTTTGATAATATTGGTATCGATCTGCACTCACTGAAACTCTTGACCTTGTAGGCAAAGATTATGATGGTATGAAAATGCTATGTATGCTCATACTGGTAATGATTTCAGATTTCCAGTCATATTTCACATGTCATTGTACCTCATTCTATGATGATACGAGTGTGTGTGTGATATAATTATTGTACACTTTCACGCAGGCTGATGCGCTTTGTTAATGCTTGATATAACATAATTATGACCGAAGTTCACTATTGCTGAGCGTGATCCTATTTTACTCTGTTGAAATCATTTCTAATTCTATCTCTGCATTGATTTCTCCGAACCGTGAAATTTGACGCATATGATCTTGGTTGCTTATTGGAAACATAACCGTCAAATTTTTCATACATCAGGTGTTGTTGCCACCACCTTAAGCTCTAAATACTGTTTTAAAACACGTTCAATGGAAAACAGCTCAATTAGTAAAATAAAATTCTGTTTCATTCGGAGCCATTCTAAAATGAATGGTGAAATAAATTGAAGTGAAAGATGCGCTTGACGAGACTTTTGGAGCTGCCTGGTTACAACTGTTAACTGTAGCCACCTACATTGTAATCTCACATAGAGGACACATTCAACAGCTAACTTTCTATTCTCTGAAGAAAATCGGAATGTACCACTGCCTTGAAAACGTTTACCGTATGTTCAGCAATAAGTTGATGTCACGTACATATTACATTTACGGATATTTAACTTTTCATTCACTTCAGATCAGATCAAAAAATATTCTGCAAAGCATTTTGAACCTTTCTAGCACATTTTTGCAAATTTTCCTCCAGGCACGCGCTACGACATCAACTATCCACAAAGCTCTTACTACAGTGAACAGACTGCAGGCTTACTGGAGGTCTTCCAAAGTAAAATGTTCCTCTTGGACATTTTCCCGGCACTCCATAGAATTTTGCCGAAATTCTTTCTGAATTTGTTCTTCGGGTTAGACACGGGCTACAAACACGCTGCTGCGCTCTACGAAATGTCAACAGTAAGTAATGTTGGTGCAAGTCGCTCAGTAATCTGGCGTGACAGAGTGGGTTTGCATTTCTAATGTTACTCATAATTTCAGTTCGCTGAACATGCTAACATTTGGAGCATTAATTGAGCCGAATGAAAGAGTTCAGCCATCAATCAAACACTGTATCCATCGAAAATACTTTGACAAATTATATTTTATGTTCATACCTTTAAGCTCTACCGTGATTTATTCAATGTATTCCGCTTCATAATACCGAGAATCTCTGTTTAGGGTATCGTCCGGTCCCACCTGCAGACGCTGGACCCGCACAATCCCAGGGACCTCATCGACCACTTCATTTTGCAGTACGGAGACTCGAGCTTGGGTTACGCTTTGAAAGACATGGACGGTAAGCGGTTCTATCTATAGTTACAGATTGTTATATTAAGCTTAGCAAGAGCCTCAAGTGCCTATATAAAAACTAGTTAAAAAGACTCCTGTTTACTTACCGACAGGTACAGTTCAGTTATTCGAGTAGAGGAAGTGAACAGTATGGTGCTTGAAGATCAGACACGAAAAAACAAACAGAAGCAAATAAGGGAGAAGTACCCAATTTTCTAAGGTTTAGCTTAAAATTTACTTATTGTTTTTCAAACAGTATTTTCGTCACGGCAATTACTTGTATTTTCCTCTTTTTGCATAACAGAAGTTTTTTCTGAAGTGCAAATTTGTATTTAGTTTACACTTGAGCATCCTGCAACGTTCTACAAATGACCTAGAAGAATTTGTGGAATGATTTTAATAATACTGATGATTTGTTCATGGCATCGTTCGACGTTGATTATTTCTTCACCAATGTTCCATTGATAGAAACGATTGAAATTTGTTATCTAAATTATTCACGGATTGTTATATAATCATGGGGTTTTCTCGTAACATCACACAAAAAACGTTAGAACTAGCCGTTTGCAAATCTTTTCTTCATGTTCAACAACAAATACTATCAGCACATTGACGGATTATGCATGGGCTTACTCCTTGGCTTAACTTTTACCTGTATTTAAATGTGGCATCATGAGCAAAAACTGGTTAAGAGCGTGTCCAATTCATTTTAAACCGGTGTTTTACTGAATATATATTGACGTCACGTCTGTACTATTCAAAGATATATCGCATGCTGATATTTTTCTTAATTATTTGAATTCCTGTCATTTATGTCTTAGGTTTACGAAGGAAGATGAATCGAACCACCTTTTGCCGTTTCTGGACGTCAATGTCAGTAGAGTTGATAATTCTTTCCACTGCTCTTTTTAGAGGAAAGAGACTTTCTCGGGTTTAGGTACTAGTTATTTTAGTAGTTGGGCGAACCATTCTAAATTTTATAAATTTTTGGAACCCTCATCCAAAGAGCTTTTAAGGTTTGTTCAAGTTTTCAATATTTGCATCAGGAATTGGATTTTTTGCCACATTTTTTTCTTAACAATGGTTTTCTGTCATTTATTTTAGACAGAGAAATCAGTAAATTTTTATCAAAGGTTTATGATCCCACTCCAGCACTTTAATCATTTAATCAACAAAATTTCTATCTCAAGCATTCCTACTTTGGTCCCAGTCGGTTTAAATCAGGAGGTTCAACTTCTAATCAATAATTTTTTTCCACAACTTAAAGTTTATTCTGTTATTGTAAATAATTTTATAATCGGTTCCCTTTTCGGCTTCAGGGATGAGAGCAGTAAAGGAACTACCAGTTAGACCATAATTCCCCACAATTACCTTATAATGCGAATAAATTAACATAAAATTTGATAGAATTGTTTTTCGTTGACGAATTTGTAACTTTTTCATGAGCAGAAGTGACTAACACAAACGACTAACTCACTTATAGATATAAATTTCAATTTTCTTAATCTACCCATATTGTAATATATGCCATTAATTTTACTCTATCCGGGAGAATTTTATAAAACCATGTTTTTTTAGTTCAACGGTTCAACGGTTTCTCGTCTCAAAGTATTCACTAACGATGTTAATCTGTTTTTGATACCAGCATTATCATCCACCAAGTTCTTTGATAACTGTTTCAATTTTTCTATTTCATTTATATTTATGAACTTTTCTCTATCCTGTTCATGGAGATTATTTCTGAAAGCTTCAATGTATGAACTCATGTCGTTAAATATTATTTGGAGTTTGGCGTAGTCTAATTTCATACTTTTTATTACCTCTTCTTCCAACCTCATTATCTCATTTTTCAAGAAGTCTGTGTGTTCTTAGGTACCCGTACGAATAACCTATATTTTTTCCTCAGGTATTCTACCATGTTCATCGAGATTTGTCAGAATTTCACTGAGTTTTTCTTGAAAACCTGTAGTATTCTCATCTATAGATGCTTGGATAGAATCACTTCTGAACTGATAATATTCATTGATAAGATTTTCTCTTACCTCTATGTATATCCTGAGATGAAGCGTAAAATTTTCCATAACTTCGTCACCTTTTTTTATTGGTAGCTTCAAATTCTTCGACTGGAAAATAAATGTTTGCAAGTCTTCTATTATTTAAATCAAAATTTTGATCATCAAGATATTTAAAACCTATTCCAGGAGGCCCTAGGTGTGAAAATACAAATGACTTTTTCCTTGTTGTCCAAAAATATTCACGCCTATCATTTTTATACATAGAATTTTCAATTCTGTAAATTTTATCGAACTCTCATATATATCAAACTGTTGACTCGGTCACTCAAACTCTCCACTTCCTGGTGTACTTGTATATTTTTATCAGTTTCATTCTGAAGCATTAATTTGAACTGACTGATTTCATTCTGATTGTAAATAATATCTCTTGGAAACTCCCGGAAAAGACTTTCTACATCACCCAAGTTCTTAGCTAGTTCATTTATTTTTCTTCATTGGACTGACTCTGCTCGTAATTCCATTATAATTTTGTTAAGATAATTGAATTTTTCTTCGTTGGATGAGGTTATCGTTGACTCTATAATTTTTAGTTTATGGATATTATATTACAATCTTCAAGTAAGCTTCTTATTTGCTCTACATTTTTCAAAAGTTCTTCAGAGTTAATTTCATTATTTTCATGTTCATGATTTGCTTTACTGGAATGTAAAACAACCAACTTTGTTGCATAAATATTTCCACAAGACTTTTTCGAAGAAAAAATTAACTTTGGTTTATTTTCTAGAACTAGTTTCTAGAATTGTATGAAAGCTTTCGTTTTCTAAACGCTTCAACATTTCTACACATAAATGTTTACAAATTATATCACTCATTTTCTGAATTTTGTAAGTAGAGAAAATAAAAACAACACAATCTGTTGAATACGTAGTCTTTAAATTCAATTGGATAAATTAAACCATAATTGTCAAATTCGTTGCATATATTGCCTTTCTTATACCAACAAGTCCAATGCGTTCCTAATCCTTTTCAGTGTCTAAATTTAGGATTCCGCATTCAGTTTTTAAAGGGCGTTTAGGTAAAGTATCTCTCATCAAAATACCTCGAACATTCGGAATTTTTAATATATTTATGTAGTATTCCAAATCATGTTTAGATAATGGTTCGATAGGTATTACTTTTTTGGTGGTTCCAAATAGCGAATCTTCCACAAGTTTTTTTTCCTCGGAGTTAACCTTATACACCTTATTAGTTAACCTTATATACGGAGTTACCTGAACCTTTTTTACTTTCCATTGCTTCATTGTGCCGTTTAGTTTCTGACAAAAGTTGATCATCAGCTTTTTTCTTATGAACTGTGGATGCTATTGCAGCAGCACCTCCAGCCAAAGAGCCAGCAGCCCCAAGGCCCGCTAATAAAGCTGTAATTGTAAATATATACCCCTTTCTTCGCAGTATCTTTAGAAAAAAAGAAGTCTTTGCCTTTTCACAAATAATACACATACCTTTGACCAGTATCTTATTGTTCTTTGTAATTAAATATTGAGGATTATCAGTATCTGTTTTCTTCTAATATTTTACACAATACATTTTCTCAGCACTATTATGTGAATATGTTTTAATTCTTAGTAGTTTAAACTCATTTTATCACCGTCAGATTGCAATCGAATTACTCTGTCAGATAGAATCAGTTCATATGCATGTGGGTCATGAGAAATATTAGTTTTAAATTCTGCTTTTATTTTAATATCAATTGTAGTTCTTTGATACGTTCATTTTGTCTGCTGATATCAAACACATAGATGGGATACAAATATTTAAAGTGTCTGTATTCGATAGCACAATTTTTTTAGATACATAATCTGTTAACATCTTATAAGCTGTAGCATAATTGCTAGAATCGAAATTAATCTATAAATTGTGATCAGGGTATCGTTCATTATTCAGCTGAACGTATGCATTCGTCAAGTTATAATGATCGAAAATTGCATTGTTTACAATTTGTGAATTAGCTTTTTTAGTTTGGAATGCTAAAATTATATATCGAGGTCTTTGAGATCCTGAATTTGGAGTTATAGTCCAATCTAAGAATTGATGTTGAAAGTTTACAATTTGTTTACAATTTTTTACAATTTTTTTACATGAACAACTGTTTGCTCCAATTTTTTATACAAATAAAGAATATGTAATGCTATTTTATCCTTAATTTGACGATGTAGCTTAATTTTATACTCGTCAGACAATTTTTAATCCGGCATTTTCTAGATTAATTTTGTAATAGTAATTTTACCATCAACTACTTCATCCTGCTGGTTTGCATCTTTTTCATCCGATTTGAATATAGCATTAGAATTATCACCTCTTCTCAAAGTCAGAGAATGTTTCACTCCATGAATTACCTTCTTATAATTTTCACAAAATCCAAACACATGTTCGAGCGCAATAGCAGCGCTGAATTTCCCATTAGCTGAACTCAAGAAGTCATTTCGATCGCTAAATCCTTTGCTTGATTTTTCATTCTTCTTAGCAACAACGCTCCAGAAAAAAATCATGTTTTCTTTTACTTTCGTGGATAGCTAACTAATTATTTTAGAGTTTTTGTAATTCCAGGGTAACTATAGCCGTCAATTTCTTCATCTCCAATTCTATAAGAAACTCTATCAAGCAACGCATTAATCCATTGTGATTATAGTTATTTTTTCGTCTGTGAAATTAAAATCACTTTCATCTTTTTTTTTCAAAGCTCTTTCTATATAAATAAAACTTTTAGTAGGTAATGCAAACTTATTTTGATTCGGGATAATGATCTTTATAACGCTATGCTCACGATTAAGATCAGTATCTATTTGTGGTTCATAGTTATGCGTTTCAATTTTTTCAATTGGATCATCAACTTGAATGTTTTCATTCCATCTCAAATAATCTATTTTTTGAAGATAGTTTTCTCAAATTTTCCTAATTTCTAGATCTTAGGTGTAACCGAACAGTTACTGCTTCAACTCTAGTATTCAGAGCATGTCCATTTTGTTCAGTAAGCCAAATTCTCAAATCAGTGAGTAAGGGTTAAAATATCGGTAGATAAATTGGTTTATTTGGATTTTCTACAATTTTATATCCTGGTGGGACATTTGGGAAAAAGGAATATAAAATATTATGCAAAGAACCGTTGAGGTGTGAGCCGTTAATTGCGCTACAATGAACGAGTATTGAGTTAACAGACATTATGTTCACTATATTTATACTTTCATGTTCTCCAACACCTTCTAAGACAATTTCTTTAAATCCTAACATTGTACTTAAAGATTTTTCTTCATTGAAAAATACTTTTACCGCAGATGAATGAAGAATTATGCTGCATTTCAAAGTATTAGTATTTGCTTTGATTTCAATAACACCTGCTAAGGTTTTTCGAATGAATTCGTTTATACTTTCTATTTCATAACAACCTGTGGGAAGTGTAATTACATTTTCAACACCACTTAATTCATAATAAAATATTTCATTCTTTTCATCGATGTTAGGAATAGAATGATACATGACTAACCCAACCAGTGCCATTTCGCGAAATTTATATTGGCTCAATTCTATTGATGGACTAAAATTTATGCTAATGTCACTTTTCTTTCACTAATCACAATGCTGTGAGATTCCCTTTTTTAAGGAAACCATCCCACTTGTTCAACTTTTTTAGTCCGATTCGTTTGAAAGTTGGCCAGTATATGTATTTTCTAAAAGTAAACCTTTTTTACTCGTGTCATTTTTTCGATTTAGGACTTACTTTTTTTTTGACGAAAACGTGTTTTTGGTATATTTTTATTGAAATTTCAGATTGGAACTCCTCCTTCAGTTTTAATGCTAGAACAAAAACAAAGACAGTTTTAGAAACCTTGGAACATTTCTAACAAACACTCGTTCAGTTTTTTTCAAATTCAAATTTTTTCTATTTTTTCAAAAATTTTTAAAATTTCAAAAATCAGCAACAATTTTTTAGGTTTAGAGCTATATATTTTTTCAAAGAATTCGAATTTGAAAAAAGCCGAACGAGCGTTTGTTAGAAATGTTTCAAGGATTCTAAAACTGTCTTTGGATTTGTTCTAGCATCAAAACTCGAGAACTAGTCCCAGGATGTATGTTGAAAATTCAAAGTGTTGGGTATAAGCAAAAAATAAAATTTTGTGTTGAAGTGTAATATAATGAACAATTGATGTAATTGAATGCAGTTTTAATTTTTATTTCGATACTTTCCATACATAACTTCATATTCAAACTGTGAATTGTGATTTCATAAAAAAAATATAATAAAAAATTTTACTCTTTTATCAACAAAATAATTTTTTTCTTTTTTCAGTCTGATTCTTATGAAATTTGACTATGATATGTAACCTTTGAAAAGAAACACAATTGATTCTATTCATTTTTTTGATTCAGGCCTTAGATTTTGCAAAAATTTGACATATTGGTTTTTAGGTATTGATATTTCACTAATATTGATATTTCAAAATGGGACTCCTCCTTCAGTTTTGATGCTAGAACAAAAAAAAATGCCGTTTTAGAATCCCTGGAACATTTCTAACACACTCACGTTCGGCTTTTTTTCCATTTCCCATTTGTTCTCTTTTTATATGGGGTCAAAATCGGGAAAAAATGGAAAATTTTGGGTGCTTTTCATTTATATTGATATTTCAAAATGTAACTCCTCCTTCAGTTTTGATGCTAGAACAAAACAAAGACAATTTTAGAATCCTTGGAACATTTCTAACAAACTCACATCGAGCTTTTTTTCCATTTCCTATTTGTTCTCTTTTTATGTGGGGTCAAAATCGGAAAAATTGAAAAAGTTTGGTCGCCTTACCCCCCCCCCCCGGGGGGGGGGGAAATTATTGTCCGTAGCGCCATAAAATTTTAGGAACGAATAGTCTACCACCTAAGGGTCCTTTTACAACAAAAACATGCAAAATGACCATGGAATCGACAGAATCTGGCAAGGGCCTGGGATGGTATCCTTAAACAATAAATCATCAAACATCTTTAAGTCAGCAGTATTTAATAGACCTCGCTTTAAAAGATCATGTGTTAGTATTTGCAGTTCATTAAAAACTCCTGTATTTCCAACCTTAAATGAAACGAACAATAACTGGTGTCTTTTTACAAGATCATTGATGTTAGATGGTAGTACTATAATACCTGATCCTGCAACGTCTGAATCCTCTCTGGGAGGATGACGAGGAGGTATAGGAGAAGATGTAGGAGAAGGTCTAGGAGTAGGAGTTGGTCTAAAAGTAGACCTTCGTGAAGGGTCGAAAAATGATCTCTTCCTTGTTGAAGGACTTTGGTGTCGACTCAAAATTGAGGATTCTACTACTCTTGGGTTTGTTAAAGGGCTTGGTTCATGGCTTGATTCACAACTTGATTCACGACTCGTTGGACTTGCTGATCTAATTGTTTCAACTGCAGATTGAGCTTTTTTCGTTGGTCTATTTGATAAAAGGGTTTGATAAATTTAAAATATTTCTTACCCCTATTTACTTTTATGGTACCGTCTTCCCTCAAATAAGCATCAGTTGAATACAACATGTATTAACTATTTTTTTACCTTCGTCCCTAAAATCAATGGGACTTTGCTTTGTTAATAGTTACAGTTGTGCCTCCGTATAATTTATCCCCAATTTTTAAATCATTACCCAGAATACTTTCCTCTTTTTTCCTAACATAACTTTACTTCCATCCCATTGAATGCCATAACCTTTGTCATAGTCGTTTCCAGGTTTAAATGCAAAACACAAGAAATACAATGCGATAGGCCCAACTACAGTGTTGGTTTCAGAAGAGGGCAAAGCTAGTTTCTCAACAGGTTTTCCTACGATGGTTTCAAATTTTTCATGAGGTATACCTTTTATTACTAACCTAGTTTGTTTAGTTTCGTCAACAATTTCAGATAAAGGTTCAACCAATGGCTTGTTAACTTTTTTAACATCATGGTATAAATCTTGTTCGATTCACTATGTAACCCAATTTTGTTCTTGGTTTCTAAGTGTTATATTTCAAACACTTATGTCTAAAGCCTATGGAAAAGCGGCTAAATTCAGCACAAACTTTGATTTTATGACCACAGCACAGAAAAATCTTGTATTTACTGTGAAAAAACAAGGAAATCTTTATATTTATGTTCATGCGGTCCGACAAAAAACAACATTTGCACTATAGTTGAACAAATACAGCAAAAATCACTCAGACAAGTTTAGAAATGAGTACGTTTTCTACATTTGCGAGTGTACTGAAAATCGTTTTCTCGAAGAAGCCGCCAAATGTAGTCCCCCATCATGTTTTCGTTGTACTGTCCTTGGTAACGACGTTCAAAGTCAAATATATCCTGATGAAAGCGCTCGCCTTGCTCCTCTGAGTAAGCTCCCATGTTCTCCTTGAATTTGTCAAGATGAGCTTCAAGGATGTGGACTTTGAGAGACATTCTGCATCCCATTTTGGCGTAATTCTCTATGAGAGTCTGAACTAACTGCACATAATTTTCAGCCTTGTGATTGCCCAGGAAGCCATGAACAACTGCAACGAAACTGTTCCAAGCTATTTTCTCCGTCCTGTTCAACAGCTTGGCGAACTCCTTACATTCTATGATCTTCCTAATCTGCGGTCCGACAAAGATACCAGCCTTGGCCTTTGCCTTGGACAGCTTTGGAAAAAGATCTTGGAGGTACTTGAAAGCTGCAGACTCCTTGTCAAGAGCAGTGACAAATTGTTTTACGAGGCCTAACTTGATGTGCAGTGGTGGCATCAGCACTTATTGAGGTTCTATCAGCGGCTCCCACTTGACGTTCCTCTTCCAGACAGAGAACTCGGCTCGTTGTAGCCAATTTTTTGTAATAATGCGCCGTAGTGTCACGGCTGTCCCAGCGGCAAAGGAAACAAGGTAATTTCGTGAAACCGCCTTGAAGGCCCATCAGGAAGGACACCATTTTAAAGTCTCCGATGACCCCTCATCCATAGTCGTCGTACTTCAAGGCACTCAGCAACATCTTGACACTGGTGTGGTGTTCTCCCCCAGGCCGCAACACGCTTCGGGCAGACTTTGAGATATCTTTTTCGTGATAGGATAGCCCGAAGCGAGTGCCTGAGGTACAACCGTATTCGGCAGGATATGGACAACACGGGGGTAACACGGTAATTATATTGGTGACTGTTAGGTACACGGAACACGGACCATTACACTGGGCCCTCGGTGACTACTATGAGCACTGTTCGTTACTCGTAAATTACGTAATGATTGGAACACAATCCTATGCCAGAATAGTACTAATACGTGATGGTTGAAATACAATACTATTCGAGAAGTACGTAATGATTGAAACACAATCCTATGTGAGAATAGTACAAATATGTGGTGATTGAAGTACAATCCTATTCGAGAATGACATAAATTGAAACGTAATCCTATGCGAGAATAGCACAAATACGTGATGATTGAAGCACAATCCTATTCGGGAATGACGTAATGATTGAAACACAATCCTATGCGAGAATAGCACAAATACGTGATGATTGAAGCACAATCCTATTCGGGAATGACGTAATGATTGAAACACAATCCTATGCGAGAATAGTACAAATACGTGATGATTGAAGCACAACCCTATTCGGGAATGACGTAATGATTGAAACACAATCCTATGCGAGAATAGTACAAATACGTGATGATTGAAGCACAATCCTATTCGGGAATGACGTAATGATGGAGACACAATCCTATGCGATAATAGTACAAATACGTGATGATTGAAGTACAATCCTATTCGAGAATGACATAAATTACGTAATCATTGAAACACAATCCTATGCGAGAATAGCACTAATACGTGATGATTGAAATACAATCCTATCGAAAATGACATAAATTACGTAATGATTGAAACACAATCCTATGCGAGAATAGCACTAATACGTGATGATTGAAATACAATACTATGCGAGAATTACGTAATGAATGAAATAAGCACCAATAGCGGGTAACGTCCGCGAGGACGCTACTTACGAACGCAGCGGCGAGACGTGATGATTGGTGCTACGTCGTGCGACGGTTACGAACTGGTCAGCTGGTGCTAGCGGGGCGCCGAGACGAGGCTAGTCAGCTGGGTCCGGCCCAGCCGTCACGAGGTTCACCGTTGTAGCTGGTAAGTAACTGCGGCGAGGCTAGCCGGCCGGAGCGGGCGAGAGATGTCGTAGAGCAGCTTGGCCGACGACGCCGGCGCGGGGCGTTGCAACGTGACTTTTTTTAAAGCTTTGAAACACCTTGAAGCGTCAAGACGCTACCAGGTTTAAGACCTTGCAACACCTTGGGGCGTCGATAGGCAGGGCCGGTCTCCGGAGCTTGGTGCAGGTACGCGAGAGACAAAGTCGATCTCGGAAGCTAGATGCAGGGACACGAGGCTGGTGCTGGAGATGTGACTTGAACGAGGACGAGGGCTTGAGTGAGTGCGAGCCTTGTTGGGGTCGCCTTATGTAGGCCTCGAGTGCAAGCCTTGAGTCCGGGCGTGAGTCCTGATTGGTCGCGAGTTTGTGGGCCTGTGGTGCTGGAGGCAGGAAGCCGTTGTAGCTTACGGGCACCTTTTCTCATAGTCGCGAGGCGGCTTCTCTCAGGTCCCGTGCTTGGTTGACTAGGCGTTTCGGGTCCGGAGGTGCTCTGGAACGGATGCGGTTGTAGTCTGGAGGCAGCTTTTCTCAGGTCTTGTGGAGTCCGCGGCTTGCCGCTGGGATCACCACACTGGTGTAGCTCTCTTTGTGATGCACAGAGTGCGCCATAGGGAGAGACGGGTAGTTGCTTCCGTTGTGAAGCAGCACGGCTTTGAGGCGCTTTGATGACTTGCCTATGAATAGGCGCCATTCACTTGGGTTACAAGTAATACCTATAGCCTCGAATAGACCGGCTACATTGTTGCAAAAGCGCAGGCAATCTTGCCGACTGAAGAAGTTGAAGAAGTCAGAAAATGTTTGGTGACGCTTTCTCTGATCTGTGACTTGCATGCTTTCATCCAGCAAGTTCCACTGTTTGAGCCTGGATGTCAGAAGCTCAGCATTTGACTTGGTAAGACCAAGGTCTCTGATCAAATCGTTGACGTCTTTCTGGTTAGGGAAGTATGGTATTCTCTCTTCAACCGCATCTGTGAAACCGTAATCTGGATCTCCAATATCTGCCTCGCTGTCTGACTCGTTGCTGTCTCCTGAAGATGGTTGATCCCTGTTCGGGGGAATGGGAACAGGCAGTTCGGGGCAGTGTGGTACTGGGGCAATGGCAGAAGGAATGTCTGGATCAGTGCTTCCACTTTAGGGTAAAATACCCCATTTTAGAGTAATCAGGTGTGGTCTAGGGTAGAGTTTAGGGTAAAGCAAAATTCCATGATTTTTAGGGTAATTCGACTTCTGTCGGGGTAGCACAGCAAAATTGTGGGGTAATTGCCTGTTTTCATTACCAATATCAATTTTGCTATCAAGTACAACAATATACCTTGTGTAAGATATATTACGGAAGTACGCAACCGAAGCATTTATGAAAGTGTTCAATAAGAGTTATATTTGGAACAAACTTGCCTGAACTCGCTATTAATTTAGTCTTTATTGCGTACTACGATAAGGGGCAAATTGCTGCGCACATCGCTGCTGATCTCTCAGAACTCAAATCTCTCTTCAGTATAATGTGGCCAGATTTGCTACATAAATTATACCTTGGTTAATTAAAAGTAATGACAATAATTAAAGTTATTTGCAACTTGATGCAATGTTTTGGAATTTTATGTTTTCTGGCCTTACACAACTAACTCGTAAGTGTATCAAGATTTACACCAAAACATCGGTCTTCGTCGTTTACTGGAATTGAACAGCTCCATAACGTGTACAAACGACACTGCCCGAGCCAAGGACGGGTAGTTGGGTTCCAGTCGAGTACAATTAACTGTGTCAGGTGCTGTCACGTGCAGTATTGCATCGCGACAAAATATTTGGTTACCTGCGTCTCAGTAAAATTGATATTATTAAATAGTTTCTGTGCACGATGAAGCTGCTACACCACCAACGGAGGAAAGCTAAATTTTTTCGTCTGTTAAGCCTTATTAACGAAAGTGAAGAAAGGGTAGAGAAGCGAACAACTGTTTCGAGGGTGGTTAGAAAAGTCTCAGTCTTATACCTCAACTAAGAATATGGCATACTGTACCATATACTAAACTATCATTACGTTTGGTAAATCTGAGATTATCCTTCATGCTAACACTCAACGACATAAAAATCTCTCAGTGCAGAGAAGGAAAACACAAACTATAACTTTGTTCATTTTATCACACGATCCAATTGATAAGTCAAGTATAAAAATCGAATTGCCGATATGTGCAAATCTTTCTGAGCATGATTTGCCGATTTCGTTACCACTGAAACAAATGTTTTTTTAAATAATGCAAGCTTAGGGAAACAAAAAGCTTCAAACATTAATAGACAATGTATGGGTAAACCCCTACTAAATGATCTTGTCGTTGTCCTTAATGAAGTTTATATTCTATAATAACAGTTACTGATGAAACAACTGATCGCAGTAAAGCTTAACAGCTCGGAGTCATCGTCCAACACTGGAGTGAGAGTGCAATTAAGAGCTCATCAGTTGATCTTATTGAAAAAGATGACAGCGCAGCCAATGTATTGTTTACTACACATAAAAAAGATTTCAGTGGAAGAAATATTGAATTGAGCGACATTGTAGGGTTCTGTTCTGACACGACTAACGTTATGATGGGATCCAAACATTCTGTGGCTTCTTCGATAAAAAAAAGAATTTTCGACTTCATAGAAGAAATGCTGGCTTGGTGGAAATATAGATATTGGGAGTGAATAAAAAAGCTTGTAAGATAGAAATCGAGGTTCTTCTTCCATTATTCTTGGCACTAGAGCTTACCAACGTAAAACTTCGATTCTTAGAGGAGCTACAAGTATATGACTGAAGGTTTTTGGCTTTTTTGACATGTAGGCTTCTGTCGAAAAATAATCCAGCCATTGGCCGAGGTTCTTAATTATAACGAGGCTCACATTTGTAATTCAATCGGGCTAACTTTGAACCTTGAGCAACATCTGCTTCGCTTTACTCAACGCAATTATCTCTATACGCAGTTAAATTCGAATTAATTGAGTATACTGATCGCGAAAATTTTGGGAGAGTCATAATTCTTCATTCAGTGCATTACATTCTTTGCTCTGTTCTTTGCAATTGCCCCAAGAATCAGGGTGTATATGAACATATTTCACATTTGAATTCCTCTAATTTTTTGTGCAAAATTGTGAAACTGTGTTTCTGTCGTGTTCCATAAATAAATGTTTCGAGTATTACTTAGTCGTTCATTTCCTCCTACTATGTCTTTGCTTCTCTCTGCTAGTCAGGAATAGAACGCCTGGCCTTATACTTCACGCTCATTGAACAGAGCTTATTACTAGGTAACCATACAAAGAATATAAACTATGGTGAAAGCAATATACAATGTTGCACGTATCGTGACACATGTGAATCTGTAAAGTCAGAGAATTTCATTTCCTTATATTCGCATGACCCTGATGTTGTGTAACTTCTAAACATATAAACATAAAAACATTGAATATTTCCATGTAGTACCAGCAATGGGCTTATTTGATATTTTAGGGTAATTTATGAATTTTTAGGGTAATCTTAAACAAAGTTTTAGGGTAGGTTTTTTCCCACTGGTGGAAGCCCTGCTCTGGATAAACTTGCTCAGACGCATTCTTGCCACTGCGGCGTTTGGTGGGATCCACCATGCAGAAGTAACAATTGCTCGAGTGGTCAGTCGGCTGCTTATTCTTTGGATTAATATTGTTTGTACGACAACAGTAACATATACTGTCAGAGTTCTAGGAAGCTCTAAAAGTTTCTTGACAGTTCTACATAAATCAGGAAAATTTTTGAAACTTCTGAACAGTTTTAACTACTCAGTATTAAATGCGAATAGAGAATTTTCTCGAAAACAGTCAAATTTTAAAATATCATTCTCCTGGTCACAGAAGCAAAGTTTTTGTGAGACAACAGTTATTTGCTATTTTTTTTAGGTATAACGGGTTAGGAAAACACTCTTTGTACTCAGGAACAAAAAAAATCGTTACGTAATGAATTATTTTATCATGTTTGAATTGATTTTTAAAACTCTTTGTTAAGTTTAGTAAATCAGATTTTCTTTTGATTACAATGAACGCCATTTTCAAAAGAGAAAAACTCAAAAAGACTTCAACTTAATATAAGTTGACTCTGAACTGACATAAAGTTCAGTTGCTGAGATCCATGAAGGTTCATCATAACCTTTCCACTTGACCAGAAGATTTCCTTTACTCTTCTTAAGAATTATCTTAATTGCATAAACATCACTAGTGTATTTTGATAGTTCTTGTTCATAAAAACTTACTTTTATTTCTTCACCATCCCTGTCTCTTAATCTATAAGTAATTGGTTCAGTGGACAGTATTTCGGATACAATGAAAAAATCATTTGTGAAATTTTGCAAATAACCCTTCCAAAACTCTTTCCGCTTCTTGATTATTCTTACTCTATCCCGAATTTTGAGTTTCGGTGACGTGAAAGTTGGTTCGGTTGCAGGAAGTAAGTAATTATAAACCTTTTTACTGTTCTGTCCCAATGATGCTTGGTTAGGTGTCATTTTTATTGTCCTATGAAAGCTATTATTGTAATTTTGCATTAAATCTTGTAAAATATTCACCCATATTTTGGTTTTCATATATGTAAAATATTTCCACATTTTAGTTTTTGACGTCCTGTTGAAGCGTTCCACAACTTGAGCTTTGGTTTCATTTTCTGAACTAAACCGCTGAATGTTATGTTTCTTGAATAGTTCTTGAGTGGATTTATTCGTAAAGTCTAAGCGTTTATGTGTCTGAATTTTAGAAGGAATTCGTGTTTTAATTACTTTTGGAATCGCCCATGCATATATACTGAAAATGTCAATAACTGATAAAATATAGTTTTTTCCATGATCTTTATAGTTTTGCATGTCAACCAAATCAGCTTGCCATTGATTATCAATAATATTATTCTTGATACCTTCCCCCTTCTCGTTTTAAAATTATGTTTTATTGGTTTATAAGAAGTGTGAGTTTTTTGAGTTTCTAACAAATTTCGAACATGAGTTGAAGATAAGCCGGATTTTTTACTAAGTTGATTCATTCCAGTATAACCGGTCTTAGGGTTATAATATAGGTCATTCAAGATTTTGTCGCTCACCTCAGTGAGCGTGTTTAAACGTTTTTTTATTGAAAGACCAAATCCGGCCCACGATTTCCCTGCCATAATTGCATTAACTAATTTAGCATCCTGTCGAACGTATTCTGTTTCATTTGGATCAGTTGCAATATCAGCGGCTCTTTTCGCTAGAATATCATCAGCATAATTTCTGTCCTTCGTTTTTGGATGTTGTGAATAAAATATGTCATGATTCTTACACGCCTGATCAAGTGAGTTAACTTGTTGATAACCTTCTTGAATACGCTTCTGCACCTTAGTCCCTGTTGAATGAACAGGAATAGTTGAATGAACCGTTCAGGACTTGTTCAGATTGAATATTAGATGGTAATTTCAGATGCATTTCAGGTAATGGAAGTTTTCTAAGCCATGTATTTACAATACCCTTACCAGTTTTTTCTTCATTAACTATTGATTTTAAATCACTCAAATACTGTTCATTTTCAACAGAAAATAAATCTTGGCTATAGAAGTCATTGTTGTTGTCGACAATCATTTTTTATACTTTATTTATCGAATATATTTCTGTAATACAGCGAGTAATGTAAGTTCTAGTTAGAGAGACCAAAAGTCGGCAACGCTCGAAACGGCAAGATTGCAGCCCAGTTCCTGATTGGTTACAGCCACCTAAACAGTTAAATGCTGAGTTGTGTGTATATATATTATCCAAGAAAGTGGTTAGTCCTACTCTCAGCTATTTCTAACTACCTACTACTAATCCTATTCTACTATCCTATATTTTCCTACCTATTTCCGCTCTGCTCTTGCTGACCACATGTCTATTTGAGTATATGTATAGCTTAGGGCTATCAAAGAGGTTAGTCCCTATTTGTTTACATATTATTATTGATGTGTCAATAATAGCTACTACTGTGTTGTGTCTATCTATGTATTGTTTAACCTATGCTGTGGTCAAGGGGAGGATTGCTATGCGGGTTGGCATAGGCTGTTATAAATGGGTTACCTACTATTTCCATCACTACTACCCATAATATTTTAGATATGGTGTTATAATTTCATAGTGATTTAATGCTAGTGTGTTGATACCATCTGGTAATATGTCGCTTGTCATCATTACCATTTAATGCAATCTTATTTATTTCTTTAGTATATAATTCATGGTTAACACTTTGGATATTGTACATCGTTTTGTACATTGTTTCATTATTCAATTCTCTTTAATATTCATCCATTGTGATATTGTTCTCAGTTATGTTCTTACTTACACATTTTGCTTCCTTACTTACGGAATTTTTCGTTTTGTAACAATATAGTTTTGCTCTGAGACCGACGAATTCTCCAATTGGTATTCCACAAGTTTCGTCTCACATTTTCCCAATTATTTTCATATTTTTAGTTGAATAAAGGAAGTGTTCTTTAGAATAGTTTGATATATCATACAAGTCTTTATTGTCACGATACAATGCCGGTTAAGCACGTAACGAAGGAGGAATTTAAACCTTCCAATAGTTAGAGAATAAGAGAAAATAAAGATATGAAATGCACAGTAAGAGAGTTGGACAGGAAAGGTAGGAAATCAACAGTGTGTTTACTTGGTGTGTACTTCATGATTACACGGTCAACTTGCATGGGAAAATGACAAAACTTGAAAAATTAAAATGGGTTTTATTTTTATAAACACGGGAACCAAAAATACGAGCACACAAAATATCTCAAAGCAATGAATAAAAGATCACGAGTGTAATAATTGAAAGGTACGCATGACCTTACCAACCTAAAAAATCACCATGCAATGCTCACCGAGAATATAAATTATCAATACTCAAGAGCTAACAACAATTTACGAATGCATAAAAATTTAGGTGATTCCTAAGCAACACAAAGACACTAAGCAATGAGGACAATACATGATGGTTAGACCTTGGCTCACAACAAGGCATCCAAAAATATATAAATACCTCGCATTTATATCGCATTAACACAAGCCACAACTTCATTACACAGCGCGCCAATTTTGAATGCACTGTTCAGTGTGCCACTTTGGTTTCCAATGTTACACTCTAACGCACTGTTTCAAAGTTCTCTACAACGTAAAATTTCAACTCCTCTGTGATGCGTTGCAGGCGTCACCCAAATGAAATTTACGTTCTCTCGGGCGAACGATTGACACATTTTTACGCGCCTGTTGTCACCTCGAAGTTGTTGCGTTTCGAGCGGAATTTGTTGCCGATGGTACTTCAGTGTCTGCTGGGGTGCGTTGCTAACTGCTGGAAACTTCGATGTAGTCCTATAAGCGCTGTATCGGGTGCACTTTTCTTGATGTTTTTCTCTCGAGTTTCTGTTCCAACGAGGATCACGGCGGCAGCCGGATCCCCGATCCGTTCACAAAAAAGACAGTCTCTCGTCGTGTAACCAAGCGAAAATCCTCTCGATTTCTCTTGTCAGCTCCTTATAAGTCCTTCGCTTCTTTCCTTCGATAATGTTCTCGAATCGTCTAGGTCCCTCGCCGTTTCGAAGTAAGTCATTCTCTTCTGATTTGTAAAGCTGTTCCTTGTCCTGACGACTCGACTTCTAATTGGTGATGTGCTCATGCTCGATTACCGTCTGCCAACTCAATTGGTCTGTAAGGTGCACAGCTTCGATGACCACGTTATTTCAGGGTCATGATTGGCTGGAGACGGAATGCTCGCTGTGTGCCACGCCCCCTTGTAGGCCGTCGCTGGTTTCCCTCGTACTATCGCTGGTTTGTGTTATAGGACCTTGTGTTTGTGTGCGTGTGTTTGTTTTTTTGTTTTATGTGTTCGTGTGCCTTGTGTGAGTGCGCGAGACTTAGCAAGTTTGGACGAAGAGCCGACCGCAGGGCGACTTTGATGAATGTCATCCTGTTACAAGCTCTTGAGAACGCTGCCCAAACTGCCGAACCTTTACGATACCCGATACACAACACATTCCAATGCCCCAGCTCCCCAAGTATATATCCCAAAATGATGTATTTCCCCGAGTAAAGTATTTCCCAAAAATTGTGTTTCCAAAAGTATTTTACTTTATTTTTTCCATATCATTGTACAAATCTTTAGTTTCGATATCATAACACAATTAATCTGTATCTCTAAACAACAACTATGCCATATTGCCATATTTCTCTTTAATATAATTATAATGGAAATCATCTAACCTAATATAACCCGTTGTGTGTCTATTTATATATCTGTTTGGTGTCCGCTTCTTGAGAAACTTGAGATGTCTGGGTTTGCGGTATCATGGATACCAAATTCCTCAGTATAACATGAAAAGATGGCCTTATACATGCATTGATTTGTTTGAATTGTATCAGGATGTGTCCGTTTAGGATAGGTTTGGTTAGATTAGGATAGGATAGGCTAGCATAGGTTAGGTAATATTGACAGAATTTTTACACGGGTCCACGTAGGAATTTCCACGGGTCCGGGGAATTTCAACGGGTCCTGCTACTACCTAACAACTTTGAATCTGCGTCTTCCATTTCTCTGCATTTTCATGAAGATAGCCATAATGACCGTTTCTGTGATACGAGTTTCACCAGTGCGCAGGTACAATATTTTTTATCACGGGTACTGATAGATATTTTTGTTAGTCATTCACGTCTGGAAAGTTTGTTAAAAAAAGGTATTGAATCCCGTCATTTTTGGCGGGCCGTGCGCACTAGTATATTACTGTTTTACTTATATCTAATACAGATAGCCCTACGTAGATTGGTTTATCGAATTTCAGTCTTTGCTTCTGCATATGACATGGTATCAAATTTTCTGAGAATATTTTATTAAACTGGTAAAGTTTGGTTTATTTGCTAATTTAATTATTTCTTTCTCTGACTTTCTCGGACAATTCCTCTATTTCTAATATTTTTCTTTGTTTTGCCAAATATTGAATTGTTCATCAGTTTGTAGAAGTCTTTTTCAAATTCAGATTTAACTTGCTGACGCATTTTTGTATTGAAATCGATATATGATTTCACCCATGGACTTTCATCTAACTCTAATATTATGTGAATTTTCTCTAACTTCATTCCTAGTTCTAGATTTTGTGTCAAAGATTTGAGATGTATAACATATTTTTTTCGTTTTCCAAGATGTGGAACTAATTTATTTACATCGCTTACTCTGATATTTTCTGGAGCCAATGGTAAATCATTATGTTGAGCATGTAAGTCTTTCGGATAACTTGAATCAACTTCTAATATATAACCTTTATCTGCTTTGAGTTTTGACTTTGGATCTTTCCATTTAAGTTTCCAGTTGGTAATGATCGGCACATAGCCCAGCCGTAAAGATTATTTGCTATGTGATGAAACTATTTATGTGATGAAACTATTGGGTTTCCCTTTATCAAATGTTTCTGGAATATATGGATTGTTTCCTTTTGCGTATCGTGTTGATATTGTAGAAATCCCACCCCCTATTCCTTTTTCGATGAATATCAGCATATCAGCATCTTCAAACAAGTCCAATTCTATTTTTGTATGTTTCAGTAAAGACAATCCTGTAGCTGTAAATTAATGTGCTGGATCTAGAGAATAAGTTTTCATGCATGTTAGCCCAGATAGTACAAATACTTCTGCTAATAATAATGTATCAACTTTTATATATAAATTATGGTAATCTTTCAATGTTGTGCAATTGAGAGCTCTCCATACTGAGCTTTGAGCAACTGAGCAATCATTGCACGCTGATATTCATCTTCTGAAATATTTTTATTATTTAATCTACTGTAGAATTCGTTTTTAGCTGGTAAACTACTACAGCGCATTTTTTCATAACTATTTACATATTCATACGGATAAATATCTTATTTGTTGGTCAATTCTAATTGTTCTTCAATGAGAAAGAAGTTCGACAATTATTTGTGCTCAGATAAATTCTTCGAAAATTTATCTAGCGACGAAGGTAAAAACCTATAGCTGTCTAAGAACCGTAAGTTTCTCGTGGTATCTTTAAATTTTCCTGTATGTTTACATATATAAGAATCAACTTTTATTGTTTGTGTAAAACTAATATATTCTCCATCTGTTTGTGGAATAACATTCAACTTTCTATACACATTTCCCAAGTCTTTCACGAACAAATGAGCATTGTAATTAGACAGATTATGTAAGAGCACCAGAATAAAATTTGGATTCCTTAATTTTAAATTAATTTTAAATGAACTGGACCTCTGTAATGACCTGTCAAATGATTGTGGTCTCCAACTTTATAGTTATCTTCCGTAATTTCTCCGCCACATACTAGCATCTTGTGGCTTCTTTATATTCGTTGAATTTTTCTGATGGTAAATACATTTTCTTATTTACTTCCAACAGACTATAAATTCTCGTTCTTTTTCTAAATATTCTACAAATTTTTGAGAAGCATCTTTACCATTGTATATTTCTAAACGGGAATATTCATCTGATTCAGATTTTG
Source organism: Morinoia aosen (assembly GCA_030386875.1). Taxonomy (NCBI): domain Eukaryota; kingdom Metazoa; phylum Arthropoda; class Malacostraca; order Amphipoda; family Talitridae; genus Morinoia; species Morinoia aosen. Next base: position 56,155,146 of record CM059574.1, on the reverse strand, counting down.
TATAGCAACAGAACGAATTAGGATTGGGCTTCTGAATGTTCATGGTGCAATTTGAGTTTTGATTTGGTTGACACGTACCTATTTTTCTCAACATTGATTCGGAATCAGCATAAATTGCAAAAGGATGCGTAATTGATTTTTGGTAGTGTTTAAATTTTAATTTACTTCCTTCAAATACATACTTTGTTGGAGTGTGAACTGAGCAATCATTAATGTGGTTTGTTAATAAACATTCTATTGTGAATGACCATAAATATTATGAACAGACATGTTCTTTATGTCCGTCTTCTGTTGGCATAAATGGACTTAATAACTTCATTAAAACATAATGACTTTTATTTGCATCTGTAAACAATAAAAGGGATAAAACATCTTCAATTTTTACCCTTGTTATTCTCAAAGGACATAATTCTTTCAAGTAACTAAAGCTGTAAACATTTATTGATACATTATTGTATCTTTCAAATTTATCGATATCTTTAAGTTTTACTGGGAATGTAATGCCTCTGAAATTCAACTTTTGAGCTTCATTTTTTAATCTCCTTGATATCCTATTACCGTTTTTCTCATCTCGGCAATAATACCGTGGAACAATCCACATGAAACATTTATTATCGGTATTTTTTATATTGAACAATTTATAAGTTGACTTTTTAAACTTTTCAGGTAGTTCTATATAATTAGAACCTTTGATAGGCTTGTATTCAAATATTTTTGCATTTAAATCTAATAATTTATCTGTTATCCAGCCAGTGGAGTTTTTTATTTATTTGTCATTCTTTCTAACGGCTACTTTATACAGATCCTCAATGTTTGTGACGTTTTTCGATATGCCAATAAATTTTCCTGTGCTGATCCATGCTGTTGAATGTACTTTTTCTTTTTTTTCTTCGTATTCATAAAATTGAACTAAACTTGCTAATCGTACTTTCAGATTATCAAACTTTTACTCTCTCAAAATTTATCTCACATCCGGTGTAATATTCCTCATAAAAACTGTTGGATCTATAACTCACATATCAGCGAACATATATTCCAAGATTTTTTCATTTATAGCCCATTTTTTTCCTTTTAATTTACAGCCATAAATGTTTCTAAAATGCTTCTTTGACATCTTATGTTGTTGTAGATTTTTTACTTCTACTTTACACACTTTTCATATTTTTTTCTCAAAATATGAATCAGAAATTAATTCTTTATTTATGTTTTTATTATGCCAGTAGATCTTTGATGCGTTTTAGAATGGAGACATTTATATTGCACATATTAAGTAAATCTTTATTTACATTAAAATATAGATCCGAAATAGATAGTTCACTCACGTTTTTATTTTGTTTCACGTTTTATTCTTTAATCATTTCATCTTAAGTTTATGATATAAATAATACAAATACTACATAAATTGTTACATGAAGTAGTCGCTACAGAAATTTTCTTAAAATTATCATGCTTTTTGTATTCTTAGAATTAGATAGATGATATACATCAAATGGTTCCATTTTAAATGAATATTTTCTAAATATATTTTAAAAATTTCAATGTATTTTTTACATACATACATACATATACCGGGCTTATCCTCCCCATGGGAGGGTAGCCGACAGCAGGCCACAATCACCACACTTAGTCACTAGGAGGCGAGAGAGGCAGCACTGGCCGCACCTGAACTGCCAGGATCAGCAGCAGCCCAGCACAACCACCTTCCACAGTCAGGCCCGACAGCAACAGCTGGTTTACCCCGACCACTTCATTGAGTGCAGCCCCTCCCCCGCACATGACAGGTCAACCCCATCACACGCGGGTAGCTTCCAGTAACGCGTCAAAAATAAAATTACCTCCTTATACACTGCCCCCACTCACTTCTGTGCGCAGCCATCCCTCTCGCCACGTCCACAGTCACACCCCTCTCATACGAAGCACGTCGCACCCCATCCATCCAACTCATCCGTGGTCTACCTCGCGCTCGAAGACCACTCACTTCCGACATATATATCTTTTTCACCAGCCGCTCAACATTCATTCTTTCTACATGCCCAAACCATCCAAGCACTCTTTCATCCACTCGCCTGCTCAACTTTTTGATAACACCCGTCTGCTCCCTAACCAACTCATTCCTGATCCTATCTCTTCTAGTTACTCCATACATGCTCCCCAAACACTTCATCTCAAACACATCCAACTTCCTCCTCTCAGCTGCTCTCAACCCCCAGGACTCTGCTCCATACAACAAAACTGGCACAATCAAACTTTCATACAGTCCCCTCTTAGCATTCATACTCAAACTCCTGCATTCAAAAACTTTCCTCATTGCACCCAATGTCTTACAACCTTCACTCACTCGATGCTTCACTTCAACTTCCATACTATCCTTAACAGTCACATCCGACCCGAGGTACCTAAAATGCTCTACCTCCTCTAAAACTTCCCCATTCAACCTCACATCCAAAGTTCCAAACACTCCACCTCTTGAACATCTCATCACCTTACTTTTATTCACATTTACCCTAAATTTCCGCCTTTCGCACACTCTACCAAACTCTGTAACCAGTCTCCTCAGTTTTTCCTCTGAATCGGCCACAAGCGCTGTATCATCTTCAAACAACAGCTGACACACTTCCCAATACATACCATTTCGTCCCACCAACTGCGCACCTTTTCCCAACACTCTGGCATTCACTTCTCTCACCACACCATCCATAAACAAATTAAACAACCACGGCGACATCACACATCCCTGTCTCACACCTGTCACAACTGGGAACCATTCACTCACCTCATTCCCTACTCTCACACATGCTCTGCTATCAATGTAGAAACTCTTGATCGCATTCAACAGTCTCCCACCCACTCCATACAAACTTACCACTTGCCATAAAGCCTCGCGATCCACTCTGTCATACGCCTTCTCTAGATCCATAAATGCCCAATATACATCCTTTCCCTTTAATAAGTATTTTTTATTCACCTGCCTCACAGCAAACATTTAATCCACACAACCTCTACCACACCTAAAACCACACTGTTCTTCAGCAAGCACACGATCCGTCAGCACTCTCACTCTTCCAATTAACACTTTTCCATACAACGGAACTACGCACGCGCTACTCCAATCAACCGGCACTTTACTAGCCTCGAAACACACATTTAATAAACGCACCAACCATTCTATAACCACATTTCCTCCTTTCTTTAAACATTCAACCGTGCAGCCATCCAAACCTGGAGCTTTCCGATTTTTCATTTCATCCAACGCACATCTCACCTCTGCACTTCTTATGCGATTTCTATTCACTTCACCAAACACAGGCATTCTAACATCACTTCCAACAGCTACTACTCTCGCAATCCTATCATCCCTCACGTTCAGCAGTTCCTCAAAATACTCCGCCCATCTCTTTCTCACATCACAACTCTCCACTAGCAGCCTACCATTTGCCTACCAACTCTCCACTAGCAGCCTACCATGTGTTTTTTAATCAGTGTAAATGTTAAAGCATTCTGAAAATTTACATTAATCAAAATGAAAAGCAATATTCCATATGAAATAATAGATGTTCCCAAAATTGCAAACTCGATGTATTTGCTTTATTTACAACTGGGAATTGAAAAAAACACTTCTTATAATTAGATGTGAAACATTTCCCAGAGATATTAAAATATACAACTGTTTAGTATATGATGGAAAAAATATTTTGCATCAGAGGAGGCTCCTTCTCTCGTTACTGTCTAACGAGACAACCAATGAAAAAGAAAAATACGTTGAAGAATTTTAATAAAATGGAAGACACTATTACAGATATTCAAAGAGAATTTGTTCTCATTACTGCAAACATAAATCAATTGCAATTAGATGTTAATCAAATTCGAACTGATGTCGAATTAAATAGGGAAAACATAGCTCAATTAGTCACATATCATTCACCTTGAAACATTAATCAGAGACGTTTCTCATGAAGTAACAGATTTAAAACAATGCTATAAATAGAAAATGAATTTTGGAAAATGAGTTAAACTTTAGTAGTTATATGAAATTGTGTACATGTGGTAAGAGCGTAAAAGAAATAATCAAAAGAATCACTTCATTTTTCCTTCTCCTCCATGGCTCGAGACGTCTCATCGTAGGGAGATCAAACTGTGGCAAAACTTCTTTATTAATAAAGCTTCTGTTAGAAAAATTTGTCGATTTTAATCATCTCTCTCTGTACAGTAATTCTATACATCAACCAGAATATAAATGATCAAAAAGTGCTTCTGATAACGGCTATAACCAATCTGAAATAATTGAATTATTTTAAAAGCGTAACTTTGATATTGACGATTTTCTTGAAAATTTACATATTAAAAGAAACTCAAAATCTATAATTGAATATACTAAAGATACAACCCCTATTCCCGACCCAAGTGACGTAAATTCAAAAAGAAAAATCTTTTCATTTTTGATGAAATAACAGCTGAAATAGATCGAAGTCCAGCTGATAGCTTTTATACAAGAGGCAGACATAATAACTGTAGTTCAATTTACTTATCACAAAATTATTATTTATTACCAAGACAAACAATTAGAACAAATGCTAACGTTCGGATTCTTTTTGGTTTAGACTGAACTGATATGCAGAACGTTTACACAGATATCATATCTCAAGACATGCCCTTTGAAGAATTTGAAGAGTTTTGTTCTGAACCGTTCAAAGAACCATAAAATTTCATCTTTATTAATAAAGACAGACATTCACTTCACTGTGATAAATTATATATTCCCAAATTTTTTTCGAGGAATGAAATCATTTCTAAAAATAATATCACTTTCGCTCATTTGACAAAGAAATTTATGTATAAAACTGATAACGTAGTTCTTTAAAGTGTTTAACGCTCCCTCCAGTTGGTTCGTGATCATTGCGTGACGTTCTCTCCAGTTGACGTAGTCTCTCGTAGTAGCTAGTAGTCTAGTAGTAGTCGTAGTCTCTCGTGACGTTGCTCCTCATTCGTTTTGTGACGTTCTTTCCAGTTGGTTCGTGAGGTAGCGCCTCAATCGTTGTGTGACGTTCTCTCCAGTTGGTTCGTGACGTAGCTCCTCAATCTTTGTGTGACGTTCTCTCCAGTTGATTCGAGACGTAGCTCCTCATTCGTTGTGTGACGTTTTCTCCAGTTGGTTCGTGACGTAGAAACTCAATTAAGGGAGACGTCTACCCATAATCAAGAAAATGGCTATCACATTTCTTGTATGGGATCTAGTTCTTTGAAATTCGGCACACGTATGTAATTTTAAAATAAATATGTAATGCATTTCCAGACTTTTAGACTTTTTCCCTTTTTGAAATAATTACGAAGATAATGAGGGAAAAATGAAGGAAAAATAGGGTATTTTCATGAGCTATCTCCTCCGAAAGTTATCCTCGTGAAACAATGATTTTGGTCTCATTGAATGCGCAAATAGTTGCTGCATAGCTTGACATGGGCTTGTTATAGAACTCGCAATAGTTTATTTTTCATTGAATTAAAAAAAATTTAATGGTATTTCATTTTTTCCGTAGATTTTTCAATGTAACTAAAAAATTACTACGAAATATAAAAAAGAACCCACGTCCAGCTATGCAGCAACTTTTTGCACATTCAATGAGACTTAAATTATTGCGCTACGATAATAACTTTCGGAGGAGATAGTCTTTGAAAATGCCCTATTTTAATTTTGCAACTGTTCAGAAAGCGCATATTCTACCGAAAAACAGTTTTTTTTATTTGAAAGTTATATTACTTGGAAAAATAGACGCGGTTGACGTTCTGAAAGCTCTCGAAACACATGAATATCTTTTTTGCAAGTTTTTGTGGTTCCTTGAAGGAACCGGCACTACAAAGTGTATCACAGAGACGTATCATAGATGCATATCACGGCTCCAGGAGCTCACGCTGCGGCGTCCTACTTGACGCGCTCCTCCCCCTTCTACCCTTCGTTTTCCCTCTCACGGAGCAAAGAACGTTGTGTAGCTTTGCTAGAGTGTAAACTAAGGAGTTCTATGTCGAATAGACCGACAATACCACATCCAGATATTTCTGATTCATGTCTAATGCAGTGACTGTCCCGTGATAACAGCTGCATTCGAATCCACTCCCTGCCTCCACCCCCTACCCTCGTTTCCCCCCCTCACGAAAAACAGAACATTCTGAATCTTCGTTAGCGTGTGAAACAAGGACTTCTGTATAGAATAAAGCTGTGAAAACCTCAGAGGAAGAACTTTCAGGGGCGTGGCACATACACTTGCTGGTCGATGCTGGGTGCTGAATGGACCCCTTCCACCCCTTCCCGACACCATTTTCCCCACTTACGTTGGTCAGATCGTTCTGTAAATTTGACAGCTTTTGAAGTCAGCATAGCTCTAGCTAATAAAGCAATAAAACAAAAAACAGGAATTTTCAACATTTTGGGTAGACGTCGGCCTTAATTTAATTATCAGAAAAGCATGATACTAAAGTTCATTCTTACTTACGGGCACCTTTTTTTACCGTTCGGTCCAGAAATGGTCTATGAACCGTAGATTTTTTTTATTGGACTTACGTCTATGAAAATTTGCAGACTACTAGATCTCTAGATTCCTAACAACTTTTCTTGAATCAAGTTTTTTTCCTGTGGGCATAGAATATTATTTATTTTATGATAAAAAAATATATACATAAACCATTCGTTCAAATTTCTCCGAAATTTATAAATCTAGAGCAATGCGGTTCGTGGCATTTGAAATTAGGATGTACGCCCAGCAATTGTAAGTAGCCATTTTTTGAATTTGAATTCATTCTGAATTTATATAATATTTTTAGAGAAGGTAGGGTAAAAGTTGTAATTTTTGGGTAAAAAGTCTACAGAAAAAGTTTCATGTAAAATTTTTTGAAATTCAACGTGCTTACAGTTTTAGAGCACACATATCACTTTCAAATGCAGCAAGCCACATTGCTCTAGCATTGTAAATTCCGGAGAAATTCACACGAATGTCTGGATAGTTGAAATTGCTGGAAAACAGTAGTTGAAGTTATAAAGTCTGCGTAAAAAATGTGCCATAAAATTTTTCTGGAAAAATATCCCGTAGCCATTTTACAGCATACATATAATTTAAAATGCAACAAACTGCATCAAAATAACTATAACATTGGCGGAGTAATGTGCATTTTAGTGTTGGCAACTTACGTATCATAGACCGGAGCGCCCGGCAAGGAGAGGGATGCAGTCTGTAAATGTGATTTTTCTGGTATCACATCCCCGTTCGTATCCTTTTTTTCGATCAAGAGCTCTCTTCTTCATACGTCCCATGACTTCAAAGAAACAGAGTCTAAGACAAAGCAAGAAAAAGAGGTACTAAACCATCATTGAGTATGAGTACACAAAGACAGAGCAGTGCACTGCGCGACGACTTTAGGAGCACTGATGTCATCGCAGATTCAGACTGTCATTATTGGTGGCTGTTTCGAGGCTAGATTTTACTTGCCTTCTACTCTTTTTACCATAAAAAAAAATCCGTGTTGGAAAGCCATCAATTTTCCACCCAATGCGCTAAAAATATTTTATCGACTACCATAATATATTTTTACGTAGATAAATAACGTATTGCTCATGAAAATATGCACGTGAATAAGACTAGTTGCTCGCTTTGCGAGCCAATGCAATGAAAAGCTTTGAAACCCCTCCCCCAAACTGCTACACCCCCCTCCCTTCGAGGGAGGGAGGAGGCGGGGGCGGGGGAGCTGGCGCGGTGGCAGGTCTTGAAATGAAACGGAACATATTTAAAATTGAAACAAATAATGATTCACCATTGAAATCTACATATTTTTACACCAAGATGAGCGTACATATAGGGCTGTCTCGCCTTTCCTCCCATTGATCTCTAAATAACGCCAATTCACCCCCTGCTGGGGGGCGCATGAGTCGCATGACGTTTCTATAATTTCTGGTGTTGTTCGTACTCATCTTCGAAAGTGTTTTGAAGCAATAAAAAATTTTTTAGGGTTTTTGACCATAAATCGGAAAAAGCTGGCCTTAACTCAAACAATGCAGCAATAATACTATCTTTCCATCTAAAATGTTGTGGGAAGTTAGCCAAGTCTGGGTAGTTAAAATCTGTATCACTCATATTTCGCTTGTGAAACATCAAACCCTCCTAGAAAAAAAAGTGTTATAAAATTTTTCCAAAAATTTGACATTGAATAAATATTGCATTACACGATTAAAAATTTAGCTATAAAACTTCAATTTAATACTTCATCAAAACATACTTTTCTCCGCTTTCCCGTCCAGAATTCGTCTTGGTATTCTTCTTGCCTTTTACGTTTCGGAAGCGTCACTGTAAAGAAGAATAAATTCATCTTAAGGTACAGTTCAAGGTAATAAATAGCGCATACAACAATAATAAACGAGCGTTCAATCGAGTGGTATATAAAATTCAATTAGAGGAGTATTATATTTGATGTTTTCTTTCAATCAATCTTGCAGATATGGATAACGAATAAATATATCCAATCTAATATTACCTGTGATTGAAATATAATATTATTTTACTTGTGCTCTGGTGAAACTCGTATCACAGATACTGTCAATAAGCATCCTTATGAGCGTGACAGAGAAATGAAAGATATGGACTACAAACAAATTTTTAAATAAATATGTAACGAAATACACAACGGGTATTGCTAGGTTGTTTTATAAATGTCTCAAGAAGTACTTTCACAGAATATGATAAAAAACATATATATTAGAATCATAGAGAACAACTGTTGACTGGTAAAAATATGCTTACTTACTTGTAGCAAGGCTGAGCTGTTACTCGTAATCTCAGTCTCATGGCACTGTATTTATTCAGTAGGTCAACCTTCAAGCTCAATAGTTACACTGTTTAAAGTTCATAACTATCACAGAATTGTTCACATTGGGCCAGTGGTAATAACCAACAATGATTACCTCTCAACATGCGATCTGAGCTGCAACCAGAAAGTGTGATGGTATAATTACAGCTCAGTGGGAACCGAGCGCGCATCAGTGTGAGCGAGTGTATAGCTTGGATGTGTGAAGGTCACGAGAAAGCGAGGGTGACCGTGACTCCTTTACACAGAGATTCAAGTATTGTAAATAGTTTATTACATATTTCAAACGTTTTATTGAAATTTTATGTGTTTTTGAAACTTTGATAAATTATATATTCCTATAAAATACTTTGAAGAATGGAATTATTTCCAAACATAATACTGTTAATCGCTTTCGTTTATAAGACAAAGAAATTTATATCTATTAGTGAATTAGTCGTTTGTGTAAGTCATTTCTGCTTATAAAAAAGTAAAAAATTCGTCAATGAATATCTATTCTATCAATTTTGTGTTAATTTATTTTCTTTATAACGTAATTGTAATGAATTGTGATGTAACTGGTAGTTCCTTTACTACTGATAAGCTCCCCCTGTTATGTGCTCGTCTCTAGTTTACCAGTTTAGTTGTTCACGTTGTGAATCCCAGTACGTAGGTTCTACCTGTCTTACGGTTATGTCCAGAGTAGCCGAGTACGCTAGGCGCAACTGTAGAACCGGACTGATCCTCTTGATTTCCCTCCACCATCCTACGTGCAATCCCAAGCTGAAAACTACGAGGTCCCTCTTACGGTGAACCATTTTAAAATACTTTCAAGTACTCCACACATAATTAATTTACGTATGCTCGAGTCTCTATACATTTTCAAACCCAGACCTCGACTAAATAAGACCCAAAGTGCCTTTCTCCTTCTCGACCGCGAACACTTAATTATTATTTCGCGTTTTCATGTATTATTATTTTAATATATAGAGTTTTTATTTGTAACTATTTTTCTATGTTATAGTTTTCTTTCGTAGGTTGAAGTTTGATTTACTTATATTTGTTTCGTTTTATCGCAGAAATTTTGCTGATGATGAGCCGTTCAATTCGCAACGTTCATTTGTTTCCTTTTTATATTATTAGGAAAAAAATTATCGTACGTACAGCAATTTTCACCTTGTTTTTCGTAATTACAACGAAATAAGAAGAAATGCGGAAAATGAATGGCTTCAAATTTGCCTTGCCTCGAGGTAAACTTTGAAAAATTTAATTACTTGTTCAATCAGGAGCCATAGTTTTATTACTACGCAAATGGTACAACTTGCATCCTTTCTTTCACAATTTACAATCGTAAGCAGAGGATGCAATACATCCATACCTATGATTCCCATAGAACCACCGTTAAAAATTTTATTATTATCATTTTCCATTGAGACTCGTTTTTTTCTCTCCAGTGGCTAATTTGATTAGCATCGTAACGGACATGTTTCAAGGCGGATCGGGGACAACTTCGACAACTATCCGCTGGATGATACTGTTCTTGGCTGCTTATCCTGACGTAAGTCGCACGTTGTTCAGAATACAACACTACTGATGCACGAAGTATTTTCGAAGCAGTTCACGTAACTCTGTTTAAAGAAAGAGAAGAAAAACAGTTTATTTCCAATAGAGTTAAAAAATGAGATGTTTAACGTTGATTTTTAAAATATCTTAACGTTAACATCCCTAGTTGATAATTACACATCAGTATCGGAATGCCCATTTAAAAAGTCGAAACAAAAAATAATTGACAGGAAAGAACAACAAAAACGAAAACGAGTTCCTTTCGTTGCGTAATCTGATTTTTACAGTGCATTTACATATAAGTAACTTAGAAAACATAATCCTCGTAACGCATAGTTGATAAACATTTTCGTTAGTGCGCACTTGTACTGAAATAAAAGCGAAAACGTATTCAAATGCCTTAACATGGATATCATTAATTGCTATTCAAACATGGTTACCGTAATACCCATGTTCATTGTCGAAACAAAGGATTCGGAGAAAAGCACGAAAAAATGCGTTTCCTTCGTTGCGGTAGTCTGATTTTGGTATTGCATTTCAATACAAGTGACTAACAAAACATAACCTCTGTGACGCATTGCTAAAAACCCTATCGTTAATGCGTATTTATATTGAAATATGAGCTTACGGACATACGAACTAGTAATACGAGCATGATGGATTGATGTTAAAAGTAAAATGAGCAGATTTGATTTATTTTGCGGCCAAATCTATGAGGTCGACATTCGGGACTTGGGATAATTTTTCACTCCAACGCGTTACTACATAGTATGCCAAATAATGAGTTAGAGGAAAATTTATTATTCACCATAACAAAAATTTAAAATGTTTCCTGCTTACGCTAATATTACTGGTAAAAAAAGGTCACCGGAGTCGAAGATATGAAAAGGTTTGTTGTACAATGCTAGCCCCAGCATTTCCAGTATAGCTGGAACAGTAAAAAAAGTTAACTACCTAAAATAGTGTTGTCAAAATGAACTCCCGAGCGTAAGAAAGTAAAACTTGCCATACAAGTTACAAAAAAAAATTTGAGAAATGAAAAGAAAAACATTTTATTTCCAATAAAGTACAAACATGAAATGTCAATACATTGATTTCTAGAACACCTTAACATTAACATCCTTAACTGTTTATAACATATTGGTATCGTAATACTAGTGTAAAAGGTTGAAACAAAATATGATTGACAGAAAAGCACAACGAAAATGAGTTCCCTTCCTTACCTAATCTGATTTTGACAGTGCATTTAAATATAAGTAACTTAGAGAACACAATCCTCGCGACGCTCATTAGAAAAACACTTTCATTAGTTCGCACATGTATTGAAATAAAAGTGAAAACGCATTCATATACCCTAGCATAGAGGCCCTTAATTGCTATTCATACATGGTTATCGTAATACCCATGTTAAGTGTTGAAACAAATGATTTAGATCCTTAATAGCTATTCACACATGGTTATCGTAATACCCCTGATAATTGTCGAAACGGGATTTGGAGATAAGTACGAAAAGAAGCGTTCATCTTCGCTGCGGTAGTCAGATTGGGGTAACCCAGTCAGAAATTTTTCGTCTGACCGACGAAAATTTACGTCCGAATTTACCAGTAATTACCATCTTCTTCTTCCTATAAACCGACGATATATCGTCAGAATTAGTGTCGCGAATGTCCCCTATTATCGTCCGATTTACGATAAATTACCTGTTTTTATCGTGAATTTTGGACGAAGACAGACGATATTAACCAGTCAATTACCGGCAGTTAAACGTTTATTATAGTCGGTCTTCGTTCAAAACTTTCGATAATTACCGTTGATTTAACCTTATAAATGGCTACTCTAACCACTATATTCCAGGAGATTCATAAGCAGTGCAACGATTTGTCCCAAAAATGGCGAATTGCTCCCAAAAACAATAGGCCACACCTCGTGAAATGCGTCTGTCCAATTACCACGAATTTGAAGACTGCACAAAAATTCCGAAATAACTTATTTTATTTCAACAAATACGTTTAATACTGTCTATATATTTCGGCAAGTTTCTTGCAAATTGCGATAATTGAACAGATTAGTGTCACAGGGTGAAGCCTATTGTAACAAGTAACAATGCATTATTAGAAAAAATAGCTGCGATGCTGATGAATGCTACAGTAAGAAGGCTCAAATTGTCATCTTCATCGTAGAGCACGAGACAATTACGATAAGTCTCACAAAAAATATAAAGTCATTTTAAATTGCCAGTGATTTATAAATAGGTTAAAACATTCCAGATGTTCAACAAATATTTTTATTTCATTTTCAGCAGCCATCATTCAACTATTGATATAAATTCTTACAAAAATATATTCGGCACGCAAAGAATTTTATCACAGGTGGTTTGTAAGATTCATCACTACAAACACTACGTATGTAACTTTCATTTAAAATTAACCACCACCACCACAAAAGGTCTCATCAAGCAACCGATAACTAAGAAAATTTTACCAATTTTAAATTAAATTTGCGCACTTCCATTCTAACACATCAAATATCTACTATGTCAAACTCTCATAACCACTACACATCTTAGTCTCTTAATTAATTGGGATGAGGAGACGACAGGGCCTGCACTAATGCACTCGAGTCGCAAGTAGCAGAGGGCGAGGTTATCCTCCACAGCTACACCTCTTCAGAAGTAGCCCTCCACCTCCCGCTTTTGTGCGGCTCTAACGTTTGTAATTTCTTTAGAATTATCAATTTACCAGATATTCACATCATAAGCAAATATACAACTCAAAATATTTCAAATACAACTTTCCCATAAAAATGGTGCTACAACACAGAAATTTTTGTAATGCAAATACCTCCTGTTTGATTAAACGAAAATAAAAGATAAAATTAGATTAGTTGTTAGTGTCAGCCTCCCTACTCGCAGCAATAAATGAGATCCAAAGAGAGGAAGGAGGAAGGCATCATTTAGTATGAAGTTAAGGAAACGCGGAATCTACGCAGAGAGGGCATAACAACAGTAAGTTGTGAAAAAAGATTATGAAACGAGACCAAAGTTTAAGAAGAAAGCAGTAGGTGCTGAAAAACAGGACATCAGTGAACCGAAAAAAGTTAGTCTTTAGCATAACAAAAACATTTTATTTCAACAAAAAGAAAGCCTACCAAAATCTTGAATTTTCGACCCCATATAAAAAAAGAAAAAAACGAGAAAATAAAAAATTGCTACTATATTTTTGTTATATATGTTCAAAGGATTCTAAAACTGTCTTTGTTTTTGTTCTAGCATAAAACCTCAATGAGTTCTATTCATTTGAAACATCAATACCAATGGACTAAATACCAATATGTCAATTTTTTTCAAAAACTAAGGCCTGAATCAGAAAAATGTATGAAAGAAATTGTGTTTCTTTATGAAAGGTACATATTCCACTCAAATTTCATATGAATCAGATTGAAAATAAAAAAATTCATAACTTTTTATGAAAAATATGAATAAAAAATTTTATGGAAATTACAATATATATAATATATTCACAGTGGGAAAATGAAGTTATGCATATAGATTATCGAAATACAAATGAATATAGATTATCGAAATACAAACAACATTCAATTACATAAATTTCCCATTAAATTACACATAAACAAAAAATTTTGTTTTTGGCCTGTACTGTATAGTTACTTATTTTCAACATTCAAAAGAAAAGAAGTCATTGATTCTCTATGCTAGGAAGAAAACAAAGACAGTTTTAGAATCCTTGGAACATTTCTAACAAACTGATAGTCCGTTTTTTATAATTTGTACATTTTAATTATTTTTATCATAGTCCAAAAACAAAAATTCGCTATATTTCATACATTGGTATCATAACGCATATATGTATATAAACAAAATTCATATACAAAAAAGGACTATCACTTTCTTATAAATGTTCCAAGGATTCCAAAACTGTCTTTGAATTTGTTCCACCATAAAAACATTTGAACTTCTATCTTTTTGAAATGTGTATAAAAAACTGAAAAACTAATATTTCAAATTTTTTGAAAAAACTAAGGCCTTAATAAAAAAGGTACGCGAACAAAATGTTTTTCTTTCAAAAATACATATACTGGCCAAATTTCAGGCCAATCGGATCATAACTCAGATTTGACGGGAGGGCCCCCTTAACCCTTCAGCGTCAGCATTTTACTCCTCAAATAATCGTAAAAATAACTACCATCAGAAGACCTACTCTGCCATCATGGAGTGACAGGTTTCAGAACGAGGATGGAGCTACCCCTCGGCAGTGAATTCCATAGTACACATTAGAGAACAAAATTACAAGCAATATAATATATTGAGGCTATTCTTGAAGGAGGACCGAAAAGTCCTGATGGGCGCTAGAGGGTTGAGCCTCCCTTATCGCTACGAAAAAGATCGTATCGAAGAAAGGAATGAGGAAGGCACCATGTAGTATGGTTATTAGGGACTGCATAATCTATGTAGATGGGGCATAGAAACAGCGAGTTGGAAAAAAAGTTTATGAAACAAGATAAAATTTTAAGAAGAAAGTCAGAGATGCTAAAAAACAGGACAACAGTGAACCGGTAAGGAAAGAAAAAGAAAAAAGATGGACTTTCATAAAACTAATAACAGATCGTTTTAACAAAAAAGTAGGCCTACCTGACTCTCAGCTCGGGCCCTCTTATTTTCCCCCTGGGAGTGCTAATTCTCATAGATACAATATTTGTATCCCCTGCAGGGATTTTCAAAGGCACAACGTTCGCCAAGATATACTCCCCCACTCATATCACCCGTAGAAAAAAAAAATTTGTAGGATTTTCATAGTCAACTTGAACTTTATTCACTCCTGGTAAGGGAGGAGCATGACCAGCTGATGCCGACGGAGCTAGCAAATGAGGCGTCTGAGAAGCGGTCAAAGCAAGAGATGGAGAAGCAAGAAGACTTCGTGGAAGTGTACTCGTTTCCGCCGGAGACACTTCTGACTCAATCCGTCGTCTCTTTGAGCCAGCCCAATCTTTGCAGCTACGCTGGACCTCTGGAATAGCTGACGCCTTTAGCCTCTGATCTTCATTATGCCCGACTGCAGCTAAAGAACCTGATAAATTGGAATACATCAGTAATATTAACTGCGCGAATAAAAACAAAATAAATTAAATTACCGTTTGCCCAATGACTGTTTTAGCTACCACTGTGTTTGGAGCAGGCCAGGCTAGCTCCACTTGTGATAGCAACATTGGGAACTTTGGCTGCTATCAAAGAATAAGTCAATTAATTTAACTCTGAATACAACACTTGATATCTGTACCCTATTGCTAATTTTTTCATAAGGTAATTTTGACTATATCTATAGGCGGTCAGATCTGAATCAAATTATTTTATACGGATAAAAAACCATTACATTGCTTATAAATTAGTCATAGCCTGCCTTACCACTCCAAAGATGTTCAAAAAAAGAAAGGATGAAGGCATCATTAAGTTTACCGGGTGTCCCAAAAAACCTATACCTAATTTTCCAGGGCTATAATTCGGAAACTATTGAACTTGAAAAAAATGGGAAGCCACATTTTGTTTCCTAACATTTGTTCCATTTCTGTACAAAATTTCAGATAAATTCTTTCAACCGTTTCATTAAGCAGTTTAGCGACCGACACTGAAAGCCTGTTCTAACACTTTTGGTAAACTTAGAATTTAATGACATTAAAACCATGTTATTATTAACTTTTACTCATTTATTAAATGGAAAATACCACTAAAAGAAAGAACACCAACGAAATGTTCCTCCTATTGTTCGTTTTCTGCAAGGAGATTTGGAACTTTTGCTGCAATCATCAATTTGCATCACCCGCCAATTTGCTGCAAGGAGATGCTCACTTTAGACGAGTGATGGCGAGAATGAGGAGGCGAATGCAACTGTATATTGAGAGAAACAGGACACACCGAAGAAACGAACAATAGGAGTAACATATCTTTTTTATTTTAGTGGCATTTTCCATTTAATAAAAGGTTTATACCTTTTAAAACATTGGTTTCAATATCATAACATTCAAAATCTGCCAGAAAAGTGTAAACAGGTTTTCAGCATCGGTCACTAAAGATACTGCTTAAAAAGAACGGCTGGATAAATTCTCCCGGAATTTTGTACAGAGATGGAAAAAATGCTAAGAAACAAAATGTTACTTGCTAATTTCTTAATGGTTTTTGAATTACAGCCCGTGAAATTGGGTATCGTTTATTTGGGACACCCTCTAGAGACAAGGGAAAGTGAAATCTATGCACAAGAGGTGTTCCCGTATAGGATTCCGCGCACACAGAAACAGAATGTTACGTAGGAAGGTTATGAAACAATGATAAAAGTTGAAGAAGAAAGTCTGAGATGCTGAAAAACAGGACGGAAGTGAGCCGAAAAAAGCTGGTCCTTGACCAAACAAAAATATCTTATTCAAGAAAAAGGCTCACTTATCTATCTGGTCCGGTTCTCAAATTTTCCCCTGGAAATGCCAATTCCCATAGATATAATAGTTGTATTCCCCTGAGGGGAACTGATATTACAACGCAACTTAGAGGACTGTTGTTTATTGCAATTACACTACGATCAAATACATTTAAGAATAAACAATGCTTTAAAGAAAAAACAGCGCATTTTTTCATTTATTACAGCATTAAATTACCGATTTTACGTACTGTATTTGATCGTAGTGTAATTTCAATAGACAACAGTCTTCCATGTTGGTTCTCTATGAACCAAAAAAAGTATGAGCTTACACGAACCTAATATCAACTGGCAGGCTGGATGCTCCTTGAAAGATATTTTCGTCCGTTGGAGAGCCTGTCTTAATCCCGAGTAGGACATTTCTTTAGCTACATCAGCCGTCGTGATGCGCTGCATCATTCGCCGCGTGGTGTCCCGCAAACTGACGCCAACGCATCGCTGGAGCTCAGTCCTCTAGTGATAGAAGATGCATTGTTATTGTGTGTAGTATCGAAATAAAATACGTACTCCATGTGAGGAATGGCCTAACTGTACGGATGAAACTCTAATCGCATTTAAATCTCTTATCAACACCGTATCATGCTGAATGACCAGGACGCATTCAGTTGAATTTGCCTTTATAATCAACGCTCACTTGAGAACAAGAAATGAAGAAGCCATAAACATAAGCGTTCTTAAACTAACGACAGTTCATTAAAACGAAACTTCATTCACCTAATCGGATGTACAAACGAAGCGAATGAAACAATATTATTGCGGAACTTCGATGATTGGATACTTAAACGACTAAGTAGAATCGAAATTCATACAGTTTCTACCTCCTTCGGAAGAGTTGCTATGGAGTGTTATTTCTCTAGAAATGATGAATAACTCTGTCAGTTCAGTTTGTTTGAGATAATTCACCACGTCTGCGAGAAGGTGTTGCAAAGACAGCAATCATAGCTAAAATATGAATTACTTTCAAAAAATGATCAATTTAATGTGTGCGATCACTGACCAACTTCATGTTTTTTCCATGTCAAAATTATATACTTTGATACTTATGCATCTTAAGATCAGGAGGGCGGCTGTTGAACCCAATAATAATTTCCCGGAGATCATTTTCAGATTTGACTTAACATGTCAGTAGAACATAACATCCGGAACTTAGAAGTATAATCATTGTACATGACAGGAATAAAACATCCATTAATCTGTACAGTCTGATAATTTATTATTAAATGCCATTTTACTCGAACAATATTTTATTTTGAACTGGCATCAAAAGTTAACGATCGTCATTAACGGATTCAAGAGTTGCTAAATCCCCAACCGAAAATAATATGTCTCAGACATTTTAGTCCTGAAGTCCCAGTTATATTAGCTTCCATAAAATGATAGTTTAGAATAATCTTCTGCTTTGTACGGGATATTGAGCCCTACACTACGATAACTCCTAAAGCTTATGGGGCATCTATTAACGTAAGAGCAATCACTAGGTATGGATGTACGTATTGTGACAGCCTGGAGCATATGCATAATGAAGAATTAATCTTATCCACGTAAAAATTAGAATGCGTTACTCAACCTCAGGATTGTTTTTGTGGTATTGAATTATTAATAGCTATTGGGTTTCCTCACCACTGTTTGATTGGTCGCTATTTGGTCAAGCTCCTCCATTGACGTTGCTCG
Organism: Morinoia aosen; assembly: GCA_030386875.1. NCBI lineage: Eukaryota > Metazoa > Arthropoda > Malacostraca > Amphipoda > Talitridae > Morinoia > Morinoia aosen. The sequence goes on along the minus strand of CM059574.1, from coordinate 56,136,613 downwards.
ATGAAATGTTGAGACAGGCTGAACACAGGTGGCAGAAGGCTTCTGAGGTTCAAGAATGGCCAAAATTTTCTTGATGTCACGTCTGTTTGAGCGAGACATGTTGAGCAGAACTTCAATCTTATTGTTGATCTTCTCAATCGCAGTACAGTCCTTCCTGAAATAAATGTCAAAAAATAAACATAGGTCTATTATGGAGATTAGAATAAAATATAGTTAGACACAGGAGTAATAGAAAAATTTTTCAGCTAACATTTCAAAGTAGGGTAAACTTTAACTTGAGTAACCAAAGTTATTACAGGTAATTGAGTGCAACCAACCCAGGTAACATCCCTTTAAAGTTAAAGGTCTAAGTCACGATTTAAAAATGAAACTCATGAAACTCCAAGAAACATGAACGTTTATTTTTTCCATTTTTAAAATATGATATAGAGAAAAGAAGTACACATACATGTTACACATTTTTGCCTGATAGATGTTTCTGAAAATAAGTGAAAATGTGTAGGGAAAAAACAAATTCCAAGACGAAATTAAATAGAATAATTTGTACATTCCAAACATGTAGTTCATGCATTCTCTTGCCTATGAATGACCAATCAACAAGATATGTAACAATTCATGACAATATCTGTTATCAAGGATTCTATTACATAATAATTAACTGCTATATTTAACAGCATTACCTGCATGGGTCTGTAATTGAAACGGGTGTGGGAGCAATGTGCATGTGTAACTTGAAAGCACTTTGTGAGGGTGCCTCACAGGTAGCTGCAGATGAAGCAACTGAGGCGAAGCAGCTGAGGAAGCAATAGACCGAGTTGCGGCAGGAGAAGAAGTAGTATACTGAGTTGAAGCTCCAGACGATGACACAAAAGATGAACACTCAGGTTGCTGAACTGTGTCAGTCTCATTGCCACCAGGAGTGTACAGCTTCAGTTCAGCACCTCTAAATGTACCTGAATGCAAGAATGAAAAAATGACATCGTATTAATTACAGATGCAATTTTATTACTGAACATTTACGTAAATTTACAGAAGTTTGTTTAGCATTTAAAAAGCTTAAGTGGAAAGAAAAATAAAAAATGCATAGAAGTAACACTACTTGAAATGAAGCTGTTGTGTTAGCCAACTAAACCTGACTCATGCATTTGTCATACCTTCATGAATTGAAACTGTTCACCTACTGTGGCATTTGCTGAGGGATGTGAGATGCAGTGCACCAGTCAAACAAGGGTTATCAGTGCCAAAGAAAAGGGAGACAAAAGAAGGTTTGATAGGGTCATAATCCCAGTCCGGAATTTCTCTCAGGCCCACAGCTATATCAAGTAAGCTTTTTGCTCATCTACACATAAAATCCATTGCTATACAATATAACATCCAAAGAAATGAAATACTTAGTGCATGCATAATAGAAGCAAATAGTTTGAGTCATTGCTTCTTAAATTGTTGATTGCAACAACTCATTCTTGATTTGCTATCAATTTAAATACTTTTCGTGTATAAATATCATTAGAAAATTCAAAAGATTCAACATTAGAGGAAGTGACACGTCCTCTAAAACCTGTGGGTTTCTTTTGAAGATTTAAATTTTGTAAATTTTAGAACGATCAATGCACAAAAAATAAGGAAGGATATGTAAGAAAATACTTACTTGACTGTGCAAGAATTTTCTTCACTCGAGATGTAGCCCAGTTCTCTTCAGGTTGTGCATTATTTTCACTTTGAGCATCGACATCATCAGCATGCAAGGTGCATATAATCAAGAACAAAATGTGAAACCATTGGAAAATCTAATATTGACAGAAGAGGAGATGTCTTTTCTTTGAGATGATGATCACGGTCAGCGTTAGATTTGAATGAGTCGTTTGTTCTTACATCACATTCAGTTTCAAGGAGAGCAACATGCCCACCCCAATACTTTCCTTTTTGCACACATCGTTCACAACTATTGTAGCCGGAGTGTCCCATCATTTGCTTCAAATAGCTCCTCATCGGAGCATGTCATTAAGTCTTTGATGAACTGGTCAAGAAAAATTTCAGGTGGTGGAAGCAACTTGTCAGGAGTGTTTGTGCAATACAAACCTGCACACACAAGCTTTTCAATGTGCATAAACTTTATTAAAATTGGATATGCACAATATTTTCGTGAATTTGTGTACAGAACATACTCTCCAAATTCACTCATTGTTTCAACGTTCACACCTTGATACGATTCTTTTAGAGCTTTGGCAGTCATCGGAATAGATGGGTGAATCACATTAAATCGCATAACAGTCTACTTAAACAATCACTTGACAATTGTTTTTTAGAGGATTTTTTCAAGATTGTCCGATGTAGTTCGTGGAGTAACGCTGAAATTGCAATCTCGGACACAATTGCTTGAACAATCACTTGAGGAATCGCTATGAAATGAAGATATCACTATGCTCAGGAGTATCACTGATTGAGCTCTGACATTCTTCTGAAGGTTCTTTGATTGACCCTATGCGATTAGGAACATCACCTATTGAATTTTGACTTTTCAATGGAGCAATGTCTTCAGTGAACATGTCTGATCTGTTATCAGGAAGAGTATCACTCGACAACTTTGAGCAGTTCGCTTCAATAGCATTTTTGGAGGATTCTGGGATAAGTTTATCATAAAAACAAGATTTCGAATCACACCAATCTTCAACTGGGAAAGTATGAGAAACTGCTTCATCTGAATCATCTTCTGAAAAAATTCTTTCAACAATCCTTCGATGCTTCTGCCGCGTTGACAATTCAGAAAATAATTTGCGTTTCTGTGAAGGCATTTCCTGAAAGTAAATTTCAAGCTGAATGACTCTGAGGTTTAAAAAAATATTCACATTGAATCATTTTACAGGCAATGATTTTGCTTGTGTTCATCAGTTTGATTCAAAAACTCTACATCTCATATCAAAATACACAGTTAAAGTAAATCACAATAGAACTTGTAGTGTTACCACATGTTTGAAAAAGTTCTTAATAACTTGAGGGGGACAACTGAGTGATTTGATCAAAAATTTTAAATTTTGCTGAGAAAGGTTCATTAAGTCGAAGGGGCTGTTGTGTCCTAAAATTTATTGGGGTTACGGGTACTACAGCCCCCGAAAGAGGGGTTTCAAGATAGATAGTGAGGGTAAAAAACCGTGAATTTTTGACCAACATTTCATCAGAAAACGAAAGGAAAATGAAAAAAACAGTTTTGTAGCTTTGCTAGCAATGTTACAAAGATTCTAAAACTGTCTTAGTTTTTGTTCTAGAATATAAAAACTCAGACTTCCATTCCTATGAAGTGTCCAAAAAAAATCCCATATATTATGAAAAATATTCCTCATTTTCTCAAAAACTATGGCCAAAATCACGAAATTTACATAGAGCAAAATGTTATTCTTTTAAAAAATTACATAAGCTGGGCAAATTTCTGAGCAATCTGTCCACATATTAAAATTTAGTTTGTTGTCCCCCTTAATCCTTCTTATTGACCGTAGTTGGAACCTAAAATTTTTGATGTCATATCTATAATAAGTTTTATGTCTATCTTTATAATTGTAAGGAATTTGAACTTACATATATATTTCACAAACAAAAATATTCCTGGAAAGCAATTTCCTGTTTTGAACAATAATGATAATAATTTTAATCAGAAGAAAAATCATTTTGAAGTTTTTTTTTACACTGAGCCATCATAGCTATTCAAATACTAAAATTATTGGAATGAAAGGATTGCCTAATGAGTATTGCATTAGCTTTCACCTAATAAGGTCTAAATACTTCACAATTCACCAAGATAGGTCGTGCAAACCTGAATTAATATTTAATATGAGGTACTAATAGAAGCATCATTGGAAGAATTGCTATGAAATGAACTTCTATCTTTAGGTTCAGAACTCAAGCAAATCTAGAGGGATATCTCTGACTAAGCTTTCATTTGCATTACTGGATGACTCTGAGATCAATTTATTGTACACACAAAGTTTAAAGTCAAACAAGTTTGCTTGGGCAAGTATGAAAAACTAATTCATGTCTGTTATCATTAGAGTGAGAACAATCTCCTACATGAACTCATTTTACAATCATCAAACTCAAGCTCTCCTTTGATATCGTAGATTTGTAGAGTCAAGATAGCAAAAGTTCAACAGAAAGTGTCTATCCGTACATATGAGTCATAATGTGAGAATATTTCATAGCATTTTTCTCAAATAATATTTCTGGAGTCAATTAACATTTACCAATAGTTTTTTCATAAATACACAGTGCTTAAACACAGTGATTAAATCAAAATAGGAATTATGTTACCACACGGTTAAAACCAGGTCCTATAAACTTAATCATTTTTTGTTTGGTAACTGGTTCCTCTCACATATCTGGAATAAATTTCAATGTCTATCTTTATATGAATAAAATAGGCATTCACATATATGTTCCTATATTTTTCATGGACAAATTTTTACTGGTAAGTAGCTTCTTTTAGTGAATAGACAGAGTAATGTGCTTCATCAGAAGGAAATTGGGTAAATCTGAAGGATATGTCAGTTCTCGATTTTGCACTTTTTGGTGCCTGAACCTAATTCATTGAATCAAAATAAACAAGTTTTCCTCTATGCACTTTCCGTCTCAAATAAGTATTTTACGATTTATAGCGGTAAGTTTAGTTTCGTCTTTGATGACGAATGCGCTCGAATAAACAGCTACTCATCGATTTTTGAATTTTTGTTGCTTGTATCATGGTAATAACATCAAAATAAACAACTTTTCTTCCATACATTTTTTCAAATGAGTATTTAACGAGGTATAGTGGTAGGTTTGGTTTCGTCTTTCAAGACAGAGCGCTGGAAGTGAGACGCCATTGCAGTATTGCCATACAACTCGATCGAAGAATTTCTTTCCGCTTCAAGCACTGGAGTTGCTGTAAGTCATTTACCACTATAACTAATAAAATACTCATTTGAGACGGAAAGTGCATAGAAGAAAACTTGTTTATTTCGATCTAATTAACTATGCTAAGGCATTGAAATTTACAAAATCGATAACTGACATATCCTTCATATTTACCGGAAATTGATCAACAAATTTTACTTTTGAACTGAAACCAATCAAAAAATTTCTATACCAACATTATACAAATAATAGGTTCCAAAGAGAAACATTGCCATAGTATCCAATGTATGAGAGTTAAATGCTTCTCATTTCCTAAACAGCATCTTTCAGAGACAGATTGTAGATTGATATTTTGAAATGTTATACATACATATTTAAGTACATTTTCATCCCATAAACAATTTACTCTACTAAGTTGAAAGCAAACATTATTTAAATTGGTAAGGATAAGTTAACTAAATTTTCAGAAATTACCCCTCAACACAATTGAACATGAGTGTAAAATGATATTTTACTATAATTTTTGGTCAAACTGGGATTTTGTTAGCATCAGTCAGCTGTTATATTCAGAAATCCTTGTTCATGACTGTACACAGTTAAACATGGTACAGTCATGTCTTATTTGTAATGGATACATAAATCTTTATAACACCTATCCATTTCTCATGTGAATGCACAACGGTGAGCATTAAAACCGTTCAATCAATTTTTGAAATCTTACATCAGCAGTGAAGCAATTAAAAAATATTCAAATACCAACAATAGTATTCGGGAGTTAGATCTTAGTTCTGTCATGTATTGCATAAATTTGTAATTAATGAGAATCAAATCTTTCACAGTTCAAGATACTATTTTCAAACCTAGAGAATGAGTTATATGTTACACAACACTGCTCCAACTCGAGCAACTAAGTCAAATATCATGCTACTTGTTAGTCATTCATGTTACCAGCTGAGCTATTTCATGATTTCGACTTCATTTCTTGATGCAATAAAAATACATACATACATATACCGGGCTTATCCTCCCTATGGGAGGGTAGCCGACAGCAGGCCACAATCACCACACTTAGTCACTAGGAGGCGAGAGAGGCAGCACTGGCCGCACCTGAACTGCCAGGATCAGCAGCAGCCCAGCACAATTTCAATAATACGTATTTTATCTTAAAAACGAAGGTCATAAATCATGAAATATAAAATATAATCAAATAAAGAGCCTATTCATACCTAGTAAATTAGTAGCTAACTGTGGAATTACAGCGTTTAATCAGGCCCGTTAACTGAATTTACCAATTTGAATTCCCGATGAGTCACGCACGGTCAGCAAGTGAAAGCTATGCAGCATGAATAGTTACGAAATTTCTATACTTTCACAGCTAAAACATACACAGTTTGATCAGATTTCCGTATCTTAAATACTGTGACGGGCTAAATTTCATTATTTTCAAGGGAGTCACAGTATCACAAACGAGTATACACACAATTTGATAACAACTGAGAAACTGATCACTTATGTTTCCGAGTACCGACTCCCGACTAATCCCAAGTACAACTAACTTCTCGCGGAAACTGAATCTCTCACACAGACTCACGTGACTGAACTGAACGAGGAACAATCGACACTCAAACAACGCTTGAACGCCTTTCAAACATGGAATATATTGTCTCAACTGATGTCAAATTTAACGTATTTCAGCTCCCAACTCATTATTGATGTTTTTAGCTAGAAACTATCTAGGATATTTTTACGCTATCTAGATTTACAGCTAGTAGCAAGAATACCCAAGTCGATATCAAGATGGAACGAAACCTATCTGGATCTAGCTATTTTATAGCTAGAGTTGCAAATATATGCACAATTTTCGAACTCAAGCCTACATAAACGTTCGGAACTTCGTGTTCTGTACGCGAAGGTTCGAGTAATTTTTCTCGTATTTTTTCTCTGATTTGAGAAAGAAATATTTTCATTAGAAAAAATTAACAACTTTTAAAACATTCTCATTAATTGATGCTGTGAATGTATATAGGGTTATAGGTCGTCCATCTTTTGAACATGTAAAACTTAACAAATTCACATAAAATTGATGTATTTAAAAAAATGTCCTTTTGGTTTAAGATCGCGTTCTCTTCAACCGTATAAAAGAACTTAACACTGATATTCCAACTCATCGAACCGGTCACGTTTTAAAGAACTGGAACCTTTAATATCCTTTGAAACGTTTTGAAGCGTGAGTTAAATATTGAATAAAGTCAGAAGTACATTTTGTCAGTTGACATCTAAATATAATTATGCATTTTATACATCCAGGATTTTTTCTTTAGATATAAATAACCTATTTAAATGAAATGCGCCTATTCATTATTTTCACAATAATCGTCCTGTATTATTAAAATTCATCCTTTTATTTGCAGAGAAATTATCAAACGCTAAAATTCAGATATTTCATGTCAAATGCTCAACATTTGAAGCTTAAATTAGAAAACATGACCTTCATATTCTAACGTCTTAAAAATTAGAACGTATAAAAATAGCGAAATATGTAAATTTGCTCCTGCAATATCTTAATTTTGAACTTAAGTTTTTGACTCTCATGTTGGAAGAATTGAGGGTCAGACTGTTGCATGTAAAGGATAAGTTAAATAATATTTGACTGTTAGAAATACATCACATAATATTGTGTAACTTTTCATCAATTAAACTTAGGCTTGTGCCATCCAGCATTACCGTTAATTTAAAATTATAAAATATAGCGTAAAAACGATCGTATTTTTACCAGCGTTTTTCTATGGTCGAAATGACCGTCAAAAATCGACGGTAGATAACGGTCATCATTGTCGGTGGGCATTTATATCGTCTTAAATTACCGGTGGTCACCAGTAATTTACTTACTGTCGGAAATCTTACGATAAACGATGGAAATCGATAATAAATACCGGTTCGCCGACGGAAAAATTCGGATTGGGAATGCGTTTAAATACAAGTGACTAAGAAAACATAATTCATGTGACGCATTGCTGAAAACCCTCTCGTTAGTGTGTACTCGTAGTGAAAATATGAGCATCAGAACATAGGAGCTAGTGATACGAGTAGTACTAGTGAAATGAGGGATTATGGCTGAATGTAAAACCGATGGATCCAAATTAATTTGCGTCATAGACAGCGATGTTGATATTAGAGGCAATTTTACACTGTTTCGTGTTAACTAGTTAGATAAATAAATGGCTCGGATAAAATGAAAATTTTTAAAATAACACAAATATTAAACTTCATATGCTACTAGCTTTGGCACAAAAAAGTTCACCGGATTCAAATAGATGAGATTGTACAATGCCAACCATAACATTTTCAACATTGCTGGGCCAAAACGAGAAAGTCACAACAACCTAAAATAGTATGACCAAAGTATACTCAAAGAGTGTGAGGGACGACACTTTGTCACACAAGAATAACATGAGCACTTAAGGAGAGGAATATGTTCAACATATATGGACACACATACATATATATATCCGTACACATGTATACACATATAAATACATACCGGCATCACATGTGCGTAGATACATGTACTTAATATTCACATACAAGCAATCATATTGCATGTGCAATTGTGCATATTATAAACATGTATTGATTGTTATTTAATTTAACGAAGGATAAGATAATTACCAATAACAATTCTAGACTTTTATAAATACAAGTGACTAAGAAAACATAATTCATGTGACGCATTGCTGAAAACCCTCTCGTTAGTGTGTACTCGTATTGAAAATATGAGCATCAGAACATAGGAGCTAGTTCACATTTTTTGTGTGGACGCAAGATAGAGAGCTATTTTATTTTTGAACTCTCTTAGTGTTTGAGGGGTTTTGATGTTCTTGGGGAGTTCGTTCCACAGTAAGGCGCCTGATACTGACAGAGCTTTCTGCCCAATGTTAGATGAACGGTATTTGGTTAAGACATCACGTCTCCTATTCGGCAATTGGTTGGTGACGGTAGGGGGATGGAATTTCACTAATTCAGCATTGTTATGAGGGAGATATAAAGATGAGAATACGCATTGGGCTTTGTGCGCCAGAAACCTTTCCCGAATAGGAGCCCAGCCGAGCATTTTCGATAGAGGTGTTACGTGATCATTCTTTTTGAATTTACCGTTGCATACAACCTTAGCTGTAAAATTCATGCTTTTTTGTAGATCTTTTTTAAGATGTATCAGTATATCTCCCCAAATCAGGTTACAGTAGTCAATACATGATAAGGCCAAAGATTGAACGACCAACAATCTAGATTCTTCGTCAAGCATACTTTTTATACGATTAAAAAACATTCAAGTCCCGTGAATTGAGATACAGGTTGTATAAACGTGGGATTTGAAGGACATGTTTCTATCGAACCAAATACCTAAATTTTTCATTTATTCTGATGGGTAAATTTTATCATCCCCAACTGTAAGAGTTAGATCTAGATTTCGAATGTTGTTTATTGAATCTTTTGAATCAAAAATAATGAATTTTGTTTACTCGCGTCTAGCTTGAGACCATTTTGGTCATACCATGATTTGAGGCTGATCAATAGGGTTTCAGCTCCATTTTTCGTCTGTGGTATTTCTGCTACAGAGCTTGTCATTGCAATTTGGACATCGTCTGCATAGATTCGAGTGTTAGAAGGCATTGGAAGGAAATCGTTAATGAAAATTGAAAACAATAGCGGGCCCAGAATGGGTCCTTGGGGAACATCTAAGTTATTTTGAAGGAATGGGGACAACTTGTTATCTAAGAGGCCTGCATGAGACCGATTTAATAGGTAGCTTTTAAACCAATGCGTATCAATTCCTAAGTTCAGTATTTTTCGTAGGAGTTGATCATGTTCGACGCTGTCGAATGCTTTAGAGAGATCGAGTAGCAGCAAAAGTGTTACATTTTTTTGATCGATATCACTGTATATTTTTCAGTGATATTGAGCAGGGCGTCTTGAGTGCTACTGTTCTTCTTGCAGGCATATTGATTGCGATGTAGTAAATTTGACTCGTGTAAGTGAGATGACAGTTGATTCGTTACTACTTTTTCCAATATTTTGGACAGGACAGGTAAAAGGCTTATGGGCCTGATATATGACGCTGTATTTATGTCACCAGTTTTATGCATCTGTCTAATTATGGAATGTTTCCATTGGTTTAGAAACTTATTAGTTGCTATTGATGTGTTGATAATCAAACAAATCAATGGTGTTGGGACTGGAAAACAGTCTTTGAAGTATTGGAGGCTGATTCTATCATGTCCGACTGCTTTTGTGTTTTTCAATGAGTACAAAAAGCCCGTAACTCTGGTAAATCGACAGGGCGTGGCCTCCACAGAGCATCAGCCTTTGAAAGTGCAGTAGGGCACAAACTTTCAACTGACAGCTCCTTGGACTGGTTTAACTCACTTCATTGAAAACTCGTGCACTTACTTATGAAAAGAACGTGCTGAACTCAGTAGCTTTTTCCAAAGGATTTTCGAAATTACTTTTGCGGTCTTAATTTTTATAATGAGTCACTTCACTAATGATTTCCCATGGACGTTTTGGGTTATTTTTTGCAATGAATAGTTCTTTGTGAAAGTGAGTTTGTTTTGCTTGCGTGATTTTGTTCCGAATAATCTTCCAAGTTCTTTACACCTCTTGCATAAAGTACTGTTTGACCTATTTTTTCATACTCTCGGAAGTAAATTTTCTTCACTCTGCTTAGGCCTTTAATTTTGTTAGTAATCCACAGAGTGCATTTCGGCTTAGTTTTTTGGTGATATAAGGTGCGCATTCATGTAGAGCTGTTGTAAAGTTCTCGTTATAGATAGAAACTTGGATGTCCACATCGTCAGATTGCATCATACTCTGATATTCGATGAACCTGTTAAGGAGTTTTTCATTAAATATTTCCGGTGAATATTGATTTTTTAGGCAGTAAGTCATGGAACGTAGTCTTTCCTTTACAATATTAATTTTACATTCTAGAGTGGTGATCGGCCACAGAGGATGATATAACTGTATTAAGTATTGCCGTAGATTTGTTTGTGATTGCCAGATCGAGGAAAGTTCAAGATACTCTTGTAACGCGAGTCGGTTCTTTAACCATTTGTGAAACGTTTAGTTTGTACAACTCTCTGCTAAGCTGATTTTTTCATCCGTTAAGGGAACCATTTCCAAACGATGGTCGACTTTTGATCTATTGGATGTACGTCTATGAAAAATTGCAGACTACTAGATCTCCACATTTGTAACAACTTTTGTTTAAGAAAAATTTTTCATAAGGCCATAGAAAATGAATTATTTGAAAAAAAAAAATTATATATATACATATATTACTTGTTCTAACTTCGAAATTTACAAAGCTAGAGCAATGCGAGTTGTTGCATTTGAAAGTCAAACGTGTGTTCTATCTACTATATTGACGCATTTTCTGATTTATTTCATTCAAAATTTTCATGAATTTTTATTTGTAAGGGACAGAGCATAAGTTATAATTTTAGGGTACAAAAGTCTACGGAAATCTTTACAGAAAAAATTTTGAAAATGTGTCAATAACTTAGATAGAGCACACATGTGACTTTCAAATGCAACAAACCGCATTGCTCTAGCTTTGTAAACTTCGGAGTTAGAACGACAAACGTCTTGATAACTTACTTTTTTATAAAACCTATTTTTAATCTCCTCCTACAGTTTTTGAGCTACAGTGATGATTTTGGTATCATTGGATGCAGAAAAACAAGGGCTTTACAATGTATTGAGAAGTTTTTCAAAATTCATTCTTGTTTCAAAGTTATGACGTCATAAATTTGAATTTTCTTGAGAATATTTTGATTTTTTTTCTTTTTAATTTTTTAAATTTTTATATTGGAAATTTGAGAAAAAGCATTCAAGTTTTTAGAATTTCCACGTTATTCTGCATCCAATGATACCAAAATCATTACTGTAGCTCAAAAACTATCAGAGAAAAAGCATTTAGAAACCCCCCAAATGTCGTTTTCTATAATTTCCCATTCTCTTTTCAAGAAAATTGCATTTTGTCATGAATGATAAATGATTCTAAATAGTATTTCCTATCAGTATACCAAATTTCATTGCTCTAAATTCAATAATAAAAAAATATTCGGATAGGGATGAGGAATATGAATGATGAAATATATAAAAAAATGAAATGAAAAAAAATTGAAAATTTGAGATTTTTTTTGTCCACGTTATTCTGCATTCAATGATACCAAAATCATTACTGTAGCTCAAAAACTGTAGGAGGAGAAGCATTTAGAAAACCCCCCCAAAAATGTCGTTTTCTATGATTTCCCATTTTCTTTTCAAGAAAATCGCATTTTGTCATGATTGATAAATGATTCAAAATTGCATTTCCTATCAGTATACCAAATTTATTTGCTCTAGGTTCAAAAATGAAAAAAAGGTCCGTAAGGGGGATGCCCTCCCCCCCCCCCCCCCGGGGGGACGTTAGCTCTGGGATACGTTCCTGATTTTTTTACAGACATTCGGGGACATATCTCAAACTCATTTAAAGCAATAAAAAAAATCGGGAGAATCGACTTTTGGACTGCAGCTAAGGGTAAATGGTTCCCTTTAAGTCAATATTAAAATCGCCGTAAGCAAAAAATGACTTCTTTGTAGCTAGAATGTTTTAAAATATTTTTTCAATTAACTCTAGTGTTGTAGGTAGAGAACCCGATGGGTGCCGGTAATACCGGTAATAATGGATTTATGCTCATTTATTTGCACTATCAACCAAACCATTTCTATGCCCTCGCACACTTCATTCGTTAAAAGTAATGACGACAAATAAATTTCTTTCACGAAAACACAAGATCCATTATACACTGTTATGTTATATACCATTGCTACTTTTAACGCCGTTATGGCGGTACAGCACGTTATCGGAAATATAGAAAAATACGTAAGCTCTGAGTTCGCACATCAAACCATGTCTCGGAAACCCGTTAAATGTCAATGTCTTCTGTTACCAACATTACTTTAATGTTATCCAGCTTACTATTGAGGCTACGAGCATTGATATGTTTAATTTTGATGTTTTCTATTTCATGGCGGTTATTTGCGACACCAAAGTGATTTTTTGATAGGGACTGTTTCATGGATACGTTGATCTTATCATTGTTGCCCAGAGTGTCAAGTCTAGCGTCAGGTACATTTGAGAGACTGCCATTCAACTGGACAACAGTATTTTGTCATGAAGAGGATGTGATATCAGTGTTGTTTTTGTCTTGTGAAACAAGGGTACTGTAGTGATCATTTTTTCGATGAAGCATCAACGGAGGGTTTTTAATTTATAATTCCGGTGGGGGTCGACTACTGTTCTCCAAACACCATTGCCTTGTTCATCGATTAAGATGAATCTGTTTACAATTCAATCTAAGGCCGTAATCTAAAGGATTACAATCTCTTGACTGAAAAGAGAAGTTCAAATTAACTTCACCATTTGTAGATACTGACCGCCATTTATAGATACTGATCCCAACCACTCTCAGTGAAACACATTCAAGTCTACAGCAAAAAAAAAACAACTTTCGGAGAAATCCTGAATGGAGGCATTCGAAGCCCATAGGCAGTCATATCAAACATTTCGGTGAAGGACTTTCATAAAAAATAATTCTTTTTCGAAGAAAGTCTGATAACCAAGATTTTAATGCAGGCACAGAAACTCGTAGCCATTTCACGAACGCCAGATCCAGTCCCATGAGGTCTGCGGATAGGAAACTGCAATTCAATAGAAGCAACCAATGAGTCGTGCTTTGTACCTAATGTCAACGTCTCGCCCCAACACAACTCATCAACGCGGGATATCAAACCGATTTCTGAAAAGTTCACATCAATCATACATAAACAGTGAAGAAGACGACACCACCGAAACCTAGCTCCGGATTATTCTGCACATTTTCGGTAGGAAAGAAAGAAAAACGATCGTAAAACATGATAGGTCTAAAACATTGAACAAATTCCTAACACACGTTAGAAGCAGATGAAGAATGGCCCGTCAAATAAGCTGAACCGCCTCGTACATTGAAAACGCATGTGATGATTAATAAAACTACTCAACCGAACAATTTTAATACAAGTATTTAGCTACTTGGTGACTGTTGAGTTACGAACTGCTTGAGGACTTTTTTACTGCTTGAAGACTGTTTCAATACGTTTAAGTAAAGAATTTACATGTTTATAGTGATACATTTGCCTATTTAACGATGCACATTTTTCCACCTCTAAAATATTTTCCAACATCTTTACTTTAGCCGATTTTTCCAACAATGGCATTAGGTTTTCATTCCAGCTGAGGCCCTCACTTGGTTTGACAACTAGATACAATGTATTATGGATTTTGAGTTTATTTGACCATTCGTGAGTTAAATATGCGAAGTTTATAGGATTACCGTGCTGACATCACGTCCACTTGGGATTTTTAGCTTAGCACTTAGCAAATAAGGTGAGTTTTTTCCAAATATGACTGTACACGTCACCATCCATCTTCCATTGATGAGCCACCAGCGTCATGCTTCGGAAAGCAACTCCTTTTGCTACTACCTTCGTACTTCACAGCTGGTGTGTTGTTTTAAGGCTCATAGGTTGTCCTCTACCTTCTCCGAGCAAAACGAGCGGTATCACATCCAAAAAATTTAATTTTTGCTTCAGACCACTGGATGGTCTTTATGACTCGTTCCCATTTTATGATAGTTCGTTCGCAAATTTTTCTAGCAAACACGTCAGTTGTGTGCAATCGCAAACTTTTCTTGTTATTCCTTTGTGGCTTTTCAATGAATGTTCTGTCACTTACTTTTCTATTGAAGGTTTCGGAAAAAATTTTCAGTTCGTTCCCGGTAATCGGCGGTCTTGCCATGTTTCGACTTGAACGAACAATGATCTTTTGCAGTATATCTGACCTTGGCAAGATGGTGGTAGGGAAATATTCATTAAATTGATTAATAATTGAACTTACGGTAGCATTAGTGCATTTAATGGCATTTTAACTTTTCTGTATATCATTGCGTCCGAATGAAGTTGAATATTTTGCTTGTTGGAAGACTATGAATTCACATTCTCCTTGAGCATGTAATGTTTTAGGCTTAAATGTCTTGAAAAATTCATTAATAATGGAAGATTTCTTTGTGTACAAAAATATTTTGGAATATTGATAATTATTATTTCAAAGTCCTGGCACTGTAATGGGCGAAAGTTTTCTTCGGTATTACTTTTTATATGGTATATGGATCTTTACATCTTCAGTTACGCTATTAAAAATACTCTAATCCGTCAGAGTTTCGAGCATTGTGCTTCACTAATAGTTTATTAAACGTCAAATCTCTGATTGCGATTACTTTGGTCTCTTCGCTTTAAACCAACAAACAAAGAGAATGTATGTATATCTGCTGGCTGAGATGTCTGGCTGGCCTTCACATCGTGACGCTGACGATTTTAGCGTCCAAGAAACACAAATCAAGAAATTGATGATTATAAAATACGAGTCTTATAGATTGGAACGCCCATCTGTACGAAACAAGGCAGTTCATCTCGCTGAGGAACGCCTTTGGGTGTTACATACTTTTCATCCAGTGTGAGATATTTTTGCATACAGTGCGAACGACACTGAAACTATGTACGAAAAAGATTTTCTATTTGATGTTTCAATATTGTTTTCAGGTTCAAGCGAAGGTGCATAAAGCTTTGGACGAAGTTGTCCCTCCTAGCCGACTACCGGAACTTGGTGACAGAAGCCAGTAAGTTTCATGCATTCCACAAATAATTGGGTGCTCATCGCCGCTTCAATATCTTTAGGATAAAATTTACCTTGGCAATTTACCATTCATCATGTGGACTCATATGCACAAATAGGCATTAATGCTTTAATCATTTGGCCATCAACGTTTACTAACTTTACAAAATTTCATGAATTCATGTGCTGAAATGCATTAAATTAATTTATTTTTCAATTTTAATGTTGACGCAGGTGTGAATGTGTCAGCGTTAGTGTTCATTAGCGATGTCAGCTTACATTTATTCTATCTTTATAATTTGTAATCATTTTTTTGAGCCTTCACATTTTCACGATTGATCGTCAACTCTAGTGTCCTACAGCAAGAAACTTGTATAAAATGTTGTAAATCACATAACTGTGTCTCAAAAATACCCCTTACGTGAACTGAATGAAAAGAACTAGTTGTAGTGTGTCTTCTTATACGTTTGGGAAATGTAGTCTTCTAAGCATACACTCTACATTTAACTACGATACTGGAGAACGTAAACTGATGAAAAAAATTGTCATTCAGTCAAGTAATCTTATGTTTTATGTTTTTCGTAATATTTTTCTCGTAAATAGCACCATTAGGTAACCGTAGTATTCATGAAAAAGCTAGATTCTACTGGTAGTACATCATGTTATTCATTTTTTGGAAATATTTCTCCACCTCCTCAGCATTATGAAGAAGTTTATGGAACTCTTAATACTCAGTGAAAGCTAAAACGAAAGTAGCGCCCCAAACAAATTAAAATAGAGTGATCACAGAGTGACTATGTATGGCATAATAGTTTTTAAATAAACATAGTTTATGGCTCTTGTTGGCCTATACTTTCAAGTGCAACTCTAATAAATTGCATGTGTTTTTTTGCGCAAAAAATTCTCATATTGTTATCCTAAATAATTTCCTAAAAGCATTATCCCTTTGGTGCTTTTAGGCTAAATATGAGAAAAAGACTAGAGTTCACTTGTATTTTGACATATTTCTTCAACTACCTCTCCATAGTCATCTTTAATGTTGCTACAAGCACTGTAGAAGGCTAAAGGCATAAGAAACTGTTTAAAATATTGAATTAAACGATGAGATCTGAAGTAAACGGAAGTTAAGATGGGTCGACACGCTGACACTTGTTTCCACTCCTCTTGATTCATGCGAACCGAACTTCTCAAAAATCCCTCTTGTTAAACATTTATAAATACATCACTTCAGGTTATGTTCCAGAAGGACGTCAGAGTTCTGTATAAAATGTCCTTTATTTAGTCTAGTTCTTCCTCTTTGGAGGTTAAAAAATGACCATCTTTCCAGCATCTTTCCAGATGCTGGATGCATCTGGATGCAGATGCATCTTTCCAGATGCATCTGACCATCTTTCCAGACTGTCTCAGAGACCTGACATGTTTGCTACAACGTGTTTGTGTACGTTCTATGAGCATACGGGGAAAGTTTTCGTCGTTGACTAGATATTGCTGAAATAAAAGTTTCGTATGAATATTTAAATATGTCCATGTTTAAGTGATGTTTTTCGCTAAAGCTGTTTAAAAACCACAATTTGGAAAAACATCGACACTATATTATGTATTATTGAAAACAGGAAAATACATTAACAATGAAATTAACTTCAATTTGTTCGACCCATGATCTTCTCTGGATATCTGGTACTGGCTGATAAGAAATATTCATCAGCAATTTTACTGTTACATAGGCCAAATTTTTTGGCAAGTAATACTTCTGTCATACTGTCCATTATAATATTTTACTCAAGTTTTGCTTCATGTTACCTTGAAAAAACCGACTGAAGAAAACTCTTTGACAAATAGAGTGGGAGCTGAGAACCGAAACGCAAAACCATAGTCAATATTGCATGTGTTCTTTCGGAGTCGAAAGTCTTTTTAGCAATGTTTCACTACGCGAAACTATCGAAATGTATCGATCTCTAAGTTTTACTGTTCCCCATTCAGTCGTCTTTAGCCTTTCCATGTAATTATTCGGAGCCTTGCTCTAATTATCCTTTTTGAAATTATTTGACATTTTCAATGGAAAGCTTCAACAACAGTTGGATTGGGAATGATTCTAACCCTCCTTCCAACATATGTGCACGTGTCTGTTTTAGTGAAAAGACCTGGTGAAATGAAAGCCTTACAGTGTTTAAGCCAATTTCTGAAGATATGTCAGTGACACATTTATATCGACACATGTTACGTTTTTTAGCAAGTTTTATAACGTTAAACAAGGAAATTAGATTTACGATGGATAGTGAAGTGGAAGGCAGGCTCCCATCTTTGGGCTATTTAGGACGCAAAAATGGAAACAAATTCGAGAGCTCTGCTTTTCGAAAAAAACTGTTTTGAAGATTTGGCCACTAGCTTTTATAGCTCTACTGAATTTACCTCAAACTGAGTTTTATTTGAAGTTTTCTACGTCAACCGTACTAAATATCCAGCTCACATAAGCTATTGGATGATTAAATTATTACAATGAAGACAAACTTCTGCAGAAATGATTATTCATTGAAATTCATTTAGTAAAAAATTGGAACCAATTTATGTTTTTAAAAGGAAAACTTACAAGTTCTGTAATTTCGAATCAACGGTTCTCAGCCATCATACATTATAGTTTCGCGTTTTTTTACCTCAGACAGAAAGATAAACAGACTTACTTGGAAAATTTTTCCGCAAATTTTAAGATTACATGGTCAGTCGCTTTACATTTATTCATTTTTAAGTTTAAAGTGAAGCAGATATCGTTGATAAAAAACAGTTGTGCACTATTTGAAAGAGTATGTGGGCATGACTTGTTGTACTATTGGTTGTAGGATCGCTGATCATTGTGACCGAATTCACCATACTGAAAATGTTATAACAAATACTTAACATTAAGATGTTCCTGATATTCACAGCAGTGATTTTTTGGTCCTGAGATGGGTGAACTTTACCTAGATGCAAGAATTTTCGAATCGCTTTCGAGTTAAGGGATAAAATCAACTTTGAACATCACCTTAACTTGCTGAATAGTTCAAAGCCCATAGATAATCAGTCCCATTTATACTCTTTACATGTTTGAGTTTCTCATATCAGTCTGTTCCATTGTTTCACTTGTGACTTTCTCTCTACATTTCTTAACTGATAATAAGAAAAAACTCGAGAGATTTACTTCTAAGTAAATGTTTTGTCCGATATGCCTCTTTCTCTCATTTTTATTGTCCTTCTACTTTATGCGACACGTACCGGCATTGAACAGGCTACCATACGTGGACGCGATGCTCTTGGAGACGCTGAGACTCAGCTCCCTCTCACCCACTGCTGTGATGCACAGAGCTACTGCTGACGTCTCATTTGAAGGCTACGTCATTCCTAAGGTGAGATCTCTGCGAAATTCTTGCCTTTGATTCTTCGATTTTTTTTTGTACTGGCATGTGCAGAATAAAAACATCACTAAATATCAACGTTCCTAAACCTCTTTCAAACTCTTTTTAAATCCTCGTTATCGTCATTTATGCTCTTAGTGAAGCCATAATCCTGTTGTTCTACTCGTAATATCAGCAGTACTGCATTCCCTGAAGTTACCTCGACGTTTATGGAGATTGTTAATTTTATTCAAGTTCTAAATAGTCAACCACTCTGCTCAACTGAAATTATTTAACAAATCACAGCTATAGGCACGATTATGCTGACTTTTTAAATACATGCATACATTCGTGTCCTCTAACTTTAAACAGAAATACCTTCATATATAACTTGTGAACTTCAAATATATATTGTTAGCACCAGAGTTGCAGAGTCATAGGTATAAATTGGCGACTCCGACTTCGACTCCGCCTGTTCAGAATTTTGCAACTCCGACTCCTACGCCACCATTCCAGAATTTTGCGACTCCGACTTCACCTTTTCAGAATATTGAGACTCCAAAACCGACCACACCTAATCACAATTTTGTGACTCCAACTCCCCCTATTCACAATTTATAAGATGAATAAGATGTTTCATTAAGCATCCTTATGAACGTCACAGACGCACACACCAACCAAGGAAGCAACAACGGTGTATTATGTTTCAAATTATGATTAGCAAAGAAGTTTTAAATAAATTTGCCTCACTTTTTTCTACAATAAGCTGCATTTTCTCAGTAGATTCAATTTTCAAACAAAATTTTTACTTAAAACAGAAGTGAACAGATGGCAGGTTTTCACTTTATTTGAATGTTACTTATGGTGCCATCCAATCAAGCTGATTCCCATTGTAATAATATAGGGGAAATTCCACACAAGAACACATATTTGTTTATAACTTGTTGAAAACACCTAGCGTTTAATTATATATATATATATATATATATATATATATATATATATATAGATATATATATATATAAATAAGAATAAGTAAAATATTAAAGTGGACAGTATGACAGAAGTATTACTATATATATATATATATCCACCATAAGTTGAACATTTTTCCAAGAAAATTTCCACCATAAGTTGAAAAACTCAAAATAAATTAATTTTCACGAATGGTAAATTGCCCAGAATTCCTTAGTTTTGGAATTTTAAGGACTCGAAGAAACTTTGAAACCACAAGTACGCACCACGTTCACGCCAATGTTAGCGCTACTTTTTTCAATTCAAAATAATCCAAGTCAAGTTCATTTTAATCCAAGTCCAGTTCAATACAATCCAATTCAAATTCAAATTAATCCAACCCTATGATGAGTTAAGAATTGACACAATCACGCGTTAGTTAGAGAGAGATATGTTTTTATTGGATGTGATGATCAAGACAATCGTTTTTCCTATCAAATAAGAATACGTTAAACTTTCGCCTGTGTTACAATTTATAGACAACCTGTCGTAAAATGTGCAGAGTATCCAGCATCAAGAGGCAGAATGCGATTCAGATCTTTGACCGGCGTAAAAGATACTAGTCAAATATAAAATATAACCAGTTAGAACGTTAGAAAGATAGAAATCTGTGAGTCATGGTAAACTCATGGTAGAGTTGATGTAAATCTTCATGCGTCAACTATATCTTCATGCGTGCCTTAACCCAGTAGATTGAGAGTCGGAATGAATATCACGTGTATTGCTAGGTTAGATTAGGTTGAATGGAATATCAGAGTTTAAGGGGGCCATCCCGGGCCAAATTGGGTCCCCGAATGGAAATGCGTGTTTTTGTTGAAAAAGGATCCTTAGGGGGTGGGTTATTGTGCCATGAAATTTTATGGCGCTACGGACGCTAGAAACCCCCCCACGGGGGGTCCAAAGGGGACCGATAAACATCATTTTTGGACCCAACTTTTTTTGTTGAAAAAGGATCCTTAGGGGTTGGGTTATTGTGCCATGAAACTTTATGGCGCTACGGACGCTAGAGGGGGTCCAAAGGGGACCCCCCGGGGGGTCCAAAGGGGCTCTAGTGAAAAATTAGCATTTTTACCATTCAAGCCGTATCAACTCATTGAGTTTTGTTGCTAGAACAAAACCAAAGACAGTTTTAGAATCCTTGGAATATTTCTAACAAACGAATATTGTTTTTTTTCAAATTCAAATTGTTGGAAAAAATATATTGCTCTAAACTCAAAAAATTATTCTTGTTTTTCAAAAATTGAAAAAAATTTAAAAAAATTGAATTGGATAAAAATACTATTTTAGTTTGTTAGAAATGGTTCAAGGATTCTAAAACTGTCTTTGGTTTTGTTCTAGCATCAAAACTCTGAGAGTTGATACGGTTTGAAATGTACGAAAAATGTACCAAAAACACGAATTTTTTGAAAAATGATAAAAAACTAAGGCCTGAATCGAAAAAGTGAACAGAGTAAAAAAGATTTACTTTCAAAAAATGCATATACTGACCAATTTTCAAACGAATCGGACGAAAAAAGTTGGTGAGAACTCAATATGACTGAGTACTCAAATGAACTGTAATATTTCTATATAATTTTATGCACTATATTTCTTGTGTTTCATTGAAATTCAATAGGAAAACGTTGCTCATAATTCGTACATAGAAATAAATCATGGAAACTGCATTCATGTACTAAAATTTTCATGATATTCCAATTCAATGGACATACTTTGTTTTTGGGCTCTAGTGAAAAATTACCGTTTTTACCATTCAAATCGTTTCAGGGCATTGAGTTTTGATGCTAGAACAAAACCAAAGACAGTTTTAGAATCCTTGAAACATTTCTAACAAAAGTAAATTCTCTTTTTTTCAAATTCAAATCTTTCGAAAAAATATATTGTTCTAAACCCAAAAAATTTTTGAAGGGTTTAGAAATTTGAAAAAAATTGAAAAAAAAATTCTAATTTCCAAAAAAACTTAATGTACTTTTGTTAGAAATGTTCCAAGGATTCTAAAACTGTCTTTGGTTTTGTTCTAGCATCAAAACTCAATGCCCTGATAGGATTTGAATGGTACGTAAATATGCCCCAAAAAACGAATTTTTCGTAAAAAAATAAGGCATAAATCGAAAAAGTGACAGGAGTAAAAAAGGTTTACTTTCAACAAATACATATACTGGCCAATTTTCAAACGAATCGGACGAAAAAAGTTCACAAATCCGGATGGCCCCCTTAAACATGGCGAAGTATAGGAAGCCATGTTGAAGCTCAGTTGGTCCGATATCTAATCCTGTCTGTCATTTTCTGAGGGGCCGTGCTCACTAGTTAGCAATAAAAGTGTTGCCATCCCTCAAATTAATAGGCTAAGGCAAATATATCATCTATGTCGATGAAATAAATTATTGTAACTTGTTTTTACGAAAATTGTTTGGACGAGCAAAAAAGAACGACTTCATGGCTGTTTTTTTATGAATTAAATCTACATATCGTTCCGGCCAGAGCATTTTACGGTAAGGAAAAGTATCTGCAGTTTCAAGCTATTGAGCATTAAATAATGTTTACTCGTTTTATTAATTTAATGAAATAGCTACTAAAGTTTATTATTGATGGCTTAGTGTTAATTTCCTAACGAACATTTAAATTGTAATTTTTTGTAATGGTGAAATGCTTGCTGGTTTTGTTGTAAAAATAACAAAAAAATTCTTTGGTGAGGTCGGCAAGCTAGCGCTAACGTTGGCGCGCACGTGACATCCGTATACTCTGAGTTTTAGAGGTTCAAGTCCTTATAACACGAAAACTAGGGAATTTTGGCATTTTATTATTCGTGAAAATCGATTTGTTTTGAGTTTTTGTACTTATGATTGAAATTTGTCCCCACAAAAAAAACACCCTATATAGTGAGTTCATAGTGTTGATTATTCTTATCAAATAAAATGCCAAGTGTCACCTGAAACAAATAAATTAATGCATAGATTTGGGTATTTTCTATGCATAACTTCTATGTTATCACTATGTTCAACTCAGTATTAAAAAAAATAAAATTGGTTGGTCAGTCTTGGTTAGTTGGTCTGTCCCTTTCACACTCAGAAAGGATGCTTAATGATCGTATCACTGATACGAATTTCTTCAGTGCACAAATACAAAAATATTTCAATCGTCGCTACTATTAGGGTGGATTTATTTATTTGTCATCCACATCTGGATGATTTGTATAACGACAATATTGAATCCCGACATTTATGACTGGTCGTGTTTACTATTATTTATATATTTGTATCACTGACAGGTGACTTCTGAGTTAGCTAAGTGGGCAGTGCATATCCTGATAAGCATAGAGTATCAACAGTTCTTCTAACCCTAAGTATGTTCCGGTTCAACGAAATTGCAATAGTTGTTTCAATTACTATGCTCAAAATCCCCAAAATTATGATATATCATACTCACGTATAGATAAGGTATGCAAGATTTGCACACCGCCTTTTCTTCTCTGTACACTGAGAGAAATTTTGACACACCTAGGTGTGTCAAACGGTTTTTCAGAAATATTTTGAAACACATTGAAGTATTTCATTTGACCACTTATTAAAGCGGTTGAGAGACTTGAAACACTTATTTACGCTTCAAATAGCTCAATTTTTTTAGTAGAAAACCGAACTGTGTTTAAATTTTGTGATCAGAGTACAATTCACCCCGAAAAAACTTTATATCTTCGCTAATTTTTCTTCTAATTCATGGACGTTGTCTGTATATCAGTGTAATTAGTAGCTAGCTTAAGAAAGTGAAATATTTATGAGAAATAAAATTGACTGACGCTAAGTGTGTCATGTTTGGCACGCCTAAGTGTATCGTAGAAGCCCATGACACACAAAAGTGTGTCAAAATTCATAGGCTTATAATGTATATTGTTGACACACTTTTGTGTGCCGGTTTTGCAAAAACTTGACACACAAAAGTGTGCCGCTTTTGCGACAAAATTTTTCTCAGTGTACCTACACTATGCGGGGTGACAATGCACAAAAGGTGACATATTATTGCTCAATTCTATTTTATATCTCGGCTATGATAGGTAAGTTGTTCTGCGTTCGTCGCAGGGGTCTGAAGTTTTCAGAACGTTTTGTTAACGAATAAAATTCACTTTTAGCTTCTTTGTGTGTAATATGATACTGTCGTTTATTCTCGTCTGACGTTTTACTTCTTATTTGGCTCTTTCTTATTTTATCAAACGTCCTCCTTCTTTTAATTTTATATTTTTGGTAAAATTTGGTACGTTTTCAGCAATAAAATTTATACTATCGCATAAATTCAACAATCATTGCAGTGGAGATAGTGTATTGCTTTCAGTTACAATATGTGTGTGACTAAGTGAAGCCCCAATACCGATATTGATTACCTTACAAAATTTACAAAACTCTTTTTAAAAAGTCATTAATGATATTATGCTGAGAAACAGACACTATTTAAAGTTTTTAAATTGTGAAAACATAATTATAAAAATCTCCATTTCTGCATATGCTTACTTAAAAACTGTGGAGTGATGAGAAGATAACAATTAACCATGATAATTGCAAGGTAAAATACAATATAACTCATGAAAAGCCAAACAAAATTCAATGAATAACTTCATAAATGAGCAGAAATTTTCATTATTAATACATGTTAATTTGACCTGAAAAACAGGAAGTAAACAAGCAAAGAAATAAATTTTAAGTACATAGGTACTATTGATAGCTGAAAAAAATCAACTAGTATTACCGTTATTAACATCAAAATGAGCTAATTGAATTTTCATTATTAAAAGTGATAACATAACCTGAAAACTATAGAAGTCTTTATGTATCAGACCATAGCTGCAGATTTTGGCAAA
Organism: Morinoia aosen; assembly: GCA_030386875.1. Lineage (NCBI taxonomy): Eukaryota > Metazoa > Arthropoda > Malacostraca > Amphipoda > Talitridae > Morinoia > Morinoia aosen. Next base: position 56,111,757 of record CM059574.1, on the reverse strand, counting down.
TACTAGTCATCATCAATGTATAATAACCTAAAGACCAGAAATATTTTAATCACATAACTCTAGGTTTTTGCAAAGACTAGTCTTTCTCAATCAATACATGAAAGCATAACCAAAAGAAGAGAAAGGATCGTTATAAGGAACCACTGGTATAGAATATAGACACATTAGGAGCGTACTGAGTTGCCACTCTTTACGTGAGTACAATGTATTACATCAGCTGAGCTGTTCTGCAAGTAACTTGCAACACATTAACTACTAGTTTATAGATCCTGTGTATTAATTGAAGGGATAATGAGAAAAACAGAAACAAGTAGAATGAATTTGCGATGCATTCAATTAATACTTCCGTTTTTTTCACTGTAATAATTGCATTATTACTCCAGTACGAAAATAATACTTCGCAAACGTATAGGTATCACACATATATATGAGTGCGAACCCACCTTAACTAGGCATCAATGACTGCTGACCTTATTAGGTGATTTGTGTTAATACGCTGTTTCGAACCTCGGACATATTTATCCATAAAAACATTTGTCCATAAAAAATATTTGGTTGCATATTTTTAGCTTTGTGAAGTATTTTACCTCTGTTTTATTTACTTTTGGTTTTAATCACTTATAAATAATTTTTTGCATCAATTAGAATCGAAGACGCCAAATGATAGCGACTCCAACCTCGACTCCACCACATCCGAATGAACGACTCCAACTCCGACTCCACCATATTCGGAAAAGCGAATCCGACTCCGACTCCACACACATTCAGAAAAGCGACTCCGACTCCACTCTAAAACATGCGATTCCGACTCCCGACTCCGACTCCGCAACCTTGGTTAGCACCCACACATTTGTCCAATACATTGTTATCACTTCGAAAAGTGTCGCCATTTATACCCATCTATATCGAAAAGTGCCGCCATTTATACCAGTCTATTATTTTAAGGCGAACAAATATGGTACAATATGCGGTCACACAACGCTCCTAGAATGACGGAACACCTTCAAACTTCAACCGCGTTGTCTCGCTACACAAGTGATGGAAGAAGACAATTCTGACGCTTGTAGATACACTTGAACTCTACAACGAGTTTAGCATGACTCACAGATTTTTATCTTTCTACAGTTAAATTTCAAAGGCAGATCAATGATTTAATGCTTAAAAATACACCGTCTTTAAAATATTGTTAGGTCATATAACATATTCCACGTTAAGTCATATAATCACCATCAGCTGAAGCAGTATAAATTGATTGTAAAATTGTACACAAATAAATTCCTTCTGTTTTTTAGGTTTCAGTGCTACCATAGTAGATATCCCACACTGAAAAGAAATTTTAACGCACCTGAGTGGCTCCAACGGATGTACGAAATATTTGGTTATACATTAGAGTATTTCCTTTACTTTGACCACAAATTAAAGAGGTTGAGAGATTCAAATGACATATTCACATTTCAAAGCGCTCAAATTTTTTTCAAGAAAACTGAGCTGTGATTAGATTTTATGAGTGGAGTTCTATTTTCCCAAAAATGCTAATACCTTTATTAATTTTTCTTCCAATTCTTAGACGTTGTTTGTCTATTAGCGTAATTACTGATCAATCTGAGAGATTGAAATATTTATGTGAAATAAAATTAACTCGGTGTGTCATGTTGATACTCCTTAGTGTGTCGTATAAGTCCATGACACACAGAAGTGTGCCGTAATATATTGCTGAAAATGTATTTTGTTCGCTTTTGTGTGTCGGTTTTGGGACAACTTGACACACAAAAGTTTTTCGGTTTTAAGAATAAATTTTTCTCATTGCAACATTAGTTTATTTTGAATTGATTGGGCGACATCAAACTGAATATATTTTACGTAATTATTAATTTTCCAGACAACAAATTTTACACCTGGGGGTTTACAGAGAACCTGCGTCCTCTCGGTTTAATGTTAATCGGAAAAACTCAGAATCTTGAGTAACTGAGCGGACTCTGTTGGAAATCAGAAATAGGACCTGGGTCGTAGTTTACCTGTTGAAAAGACTAGTAGTTTGCCGGTTACATGGTATAGAGGGTTCTAGATTATGTTCGATGCTTAACTCAAATGTAAACGAGCTTACTTTACCTCTACAACCACTTGTTGCTTTGGTGATAAATTGTGAATAACACATACTGCAGGTTTAAATTTTAAATTTATTGTACTGGACAGACAAATAGAAATGGACAAAGCCCGCAGGAAAATCGTAAACCTGTGCGATATTAGGCATTAACTCGAATTAGTTTCAATTTAGTTCGTCAATGCGAGGCTTGACGAGAGTCTTGACTCAGAGCTAAAAACTTTGGTAGATGTAAAGCGAAGAACCTCGTTAAAATTCACGAGATTTGACGAGATGCACCCTTGCCCTCGTCTCCAACTGGAAACAATTGCAAGAAGCTTTTTTGACGTCTACATTCCATCTCGAGCAAACGAGGAGGAGTTGCACAAAGGTATGCAGCAAAAGGAGAGTGAAAATCGTGATAATTAGATTGCCGTATTAACGGCAAAATAACTGAAGTAACTGAGGCAAATAAAAGGTTAATTAAGTGAATGAAAAATGATCTGAGGTATTATCACCCTTACTCTATTCAAGGCTACACATGCGGTACGAAATATTTTGAGCTATGACACTCAAAAAAATACCGGATTAAGAGGTAGGGGCCTCAGCGATGAAGTTATGCAGTAAAATCAGTATGAAAGTGAAAATACGGAAAAAGAGAAGGTTTAATTAAGGACTCTATATAATTTACGAACTAAATCGCAATTCATTTAATTGTCAAAACTCACCCAATGAATTTATCCTCAGTGAGGTATCTCCTCTTTCAGAAGAAATGAATAAATGAAAATGAAAGGCTCAAGTGATGTAATTGAACCCGGAAGTAATTAATTCTTCATAAATTACGAGACAGCCTACTAGAAAACGAATAGTTCAATATGTACGACAAGCCTCTCTTGGAGGACTATTTAAAGTAAAGAAAGTTTTAAATTGCTATGTTTACATAATAATTAGCAGCACCCACGCGAGAAAAAGTGCCACGAAAGAAATAAATAAAAGTTGAGTAAGAAAGTGAAGAGAGAACGAAAAGAATAGAAAAATTCTTCCTCAGGCTAAACAGCGGGCCATGCGGCAGCCCCGTCACCACCCTTACTCTCACGTTAACATCAGTTAACGTAATTCTTGAAGAAAACGGAGTGACAAGAAGGGTTTGAAGGAGAGATAATCAGGCAGTGAATAGGAACATTTAGCTCTCACCCATTTGGGGAAATAAAGGCAAGTAAACATTTTTTATAATTTTTTTTAAGGAAACGCAATAAATAATTAATGGCATAAGGGATCCCTATATCAGAATGGCGTCACATAGTGAAAAAAGGTAAAAGAAATCATAGGTAAAATTTAGAGAGAATGCAAGGGAACCAGCTCCTAAGACTCGAGCATATTAATGCCGCTAAATCGACGGAATTGTTACCTTTAAATGCTCATTAATACGTTAACTGCCAATTGGAGCATAAGAGTACCACCTGTTAATTTGCTCATTTACCTATGTGTATGCATGAACAGCATTTCAATTAGTTTAACATCTTCTTTGAAAGAGATTTAAGCACGCGAGGTAAAAATTATCAACATGCTATTATACTTTCGAACTTCTTAGGAACGATGCATTTTTTTAGAGCAGTTAAATCATTTTTAAACTCTGCTACTAACAATTTTACGTAACACAAGACCGCTGGGTGCATATGTTCGTCCAGCGCCAGCGAACCTGTTGAACATCCGCCAGATGGAAGATGTGGGTCACTAAATTGGCTATAATTTATGATATTTCCTTTACGGGACATACCGATATTGTTGAATCAGACTATATGTACATACCAAGCCTTTTCCTCTTTTTAGTAGAAGGTGGCTAGCATCATTGACATGATGCTTTACTGGGAATGTACATGATGGGGGTTCCCCAGGCCCTAGTCACGCCCGAGCTTTAGGCCTCATTTTCCTCTCGTTTAGTGCTCAGGTAACATTCCTTGAGGACAGTGACCACACTGCAGGCAACGACCCTGATTTGCCTCGTCAGCGTTTTTCACACCTACTGCCGCGTACAAGGCTCGAACCCGTGCAGGATGCACAGACCGCAAGCGCTCTGTACACTCGGCCACTGCGAGGCCAATCAGACTAACTCCGCGAAAATATTTGCAAGCCGATAAAAAGATGATCTGTTATAATTGATCGTTCATACACGTGAAAAATATTACATTATCAGTGTAAATTAAGTTGTAGGTCGATTGCGAGATGCAATGTACATGACGACGAATTTGAAATTCACTAAGACGATAAATGGCAATTATCGTTTCCTTGCTGCAAATACTACAGCCATTGTCGAATGACTTAGCATCTGCTGTTGATTCCTGCATGTTTCTGGTTTAGTAGCCCTGATGATTGACCTCTGGTAAACATGCACTGTAAGAAAACACTATGATGATGCTCGTATCATGAACAGGGTGCCGCTCTGTCACTCTCAGTGCACACTCATATGCGTGGAAGGTTCGTAGCCTTCAACCCCGTGTAGTGGAACACTGATGACCTCCACACCGGCCCTTTCACTTGAAGACGGCTTCGAGGCTTTAGGGGAATGTCTGATCAATTCTTGATTTTTTATTGCTTTATTCGCTAGAGGAATGCTTTATTTGCAAACTGGTAAAGTTTCAGAACAATCTGAGCAACTTAAGGGAGGGAAACGAAGTCTTGTAGGGAGGGAGGGTACGGGCGCAGCAGCCAGCGCCGACCATCAGCGCTTGTGCCACGCCTCTGAAAATTCGTTTTCTATTTTCTTATTCCTCTATTCAATAGAGAAATGCTTAGTTACAAGCTAGCGAAGGTACAGAACATTCTGAGCTTCGTGAGAGGGGGAAAGGGGGTCAGGAAGGGGAAGAGTGCGTCGAGGAGAATACCGCAGCGTGCGATCCTGGAGCGGTGAAACGTATCTGTGATACCCCTTTTGGTACCTGATCCTTCAAAGAACCACAATAAGCTTACAAGAAAAGATTTTCATTTGTTCAGATAGCTTTCAGAACGTCAACCGCGTATATTTTTTCAAGAAATATAGTTTGAAAATAGAAATATACTGGTTTTTTTTTCTACAGAAAATGTGCGTCTTCAAAAGTTAAAGGTAGAAAATTAAAATCTATCTCCTCCAAAAGTTATCACCGTAGAGCAATGATTTAAGTCTCATTGAATGCGCAAAGAGTTGCTGCATAGTTGGACGTGTGTTCGTTTTGAAATTCACAGTAATTTTTCCATTTTTTCAAAAAACCTAAGGAAAAATAAATGAAATTTAATTTTTTCTCAAATTTCATTAAAAAAATGCGAATTTTGAAACGAACTCACGTGTAGCTATGCAGCAACATTTTGCGCATTCAATGAGACCTAAATCATTGCTCGACGATTATAAATTTCGGAGGGGAAATCTTTTGAGAATACAATATTTTTTTCCCCATTTTCCCTATCACCTCCGAAATTATTTCGAAAATGGGAAAATTTGGGTATAGTTTGGGTAATTATTTTAAAATACATGCGTATGCCAAATTCCATATATCTAGATCCCATACAACAAACGTGACAGCCATTTTCTTGATTCTGGCCAGACTCTAATGTCATCATGATGCCCACATCAAACTCATTGCTGAAAGCCTGAATATTTGCAAAACAGTAAAAAAAAAAAAAAAAAAAAATGGTTTATTTCCAATAGAGATGGTACAAAAGTACCATCATTGGTTTTTAAAATATCTTAAAATTAATACGCTTAGATGATACACACACACGAGTATTGAAAAACTCGTGTCACTAGTCAAAAGAAATGATTGAGGGCAATGAACTCCTAATCTAGCTTAATCTACATCTGATAATACATGTAATGAAAATTGTAAGGAATAACACAATTTCATGGACGATGCATTTTCATTGTGGGGTGAAAACACTTTTGACAGTTTACATGTACATGACATAAGACTTCGCAATTCTTGACGCCAGGAAATAATATATGAAATCGCTTGTTTCGGTCAATGTTCACAAGTGTCATTTTGAGGAAGCATAAAAAAAAGAAAAATATATATAAATATATACCCACATACACACATATGTACATATACGTATGCATGTGTGTATATATCCATACACACACTCACACACATACACACACACACACACATATATATACACGCGTTTTACGGCCATGTGTGTGCCTAGGTTACGAAAAACACCGGTTTCGTTAACATGGACACACACGTGTGTACATATAAGCAAGAGGACCAAGAAGATTATAGGTTTTGTATTTCTGATTCAACAATTTTAACATAACGGTCATTAGTTAACAAGCATTTTATTTAAATATAAATGGATGATCGCACAACAAATGTATAGTTTTTACATGAATGCTTTACAATACTAAAGATATGACGAGTTAGGTAATGTTACAAGTAGAGAGTGCACTGAAAAAAAGACCATTATCTCTAGTAAAATGCTAGTTGTCAGTCTAGTACACACATATATGCACGTATACATGTAAATATTTACACATACACATGCACACATATACCCACGCACATATTTACACCTGACTCGTAAGCATACGCAAATGCATTTCTACGCATCGAGGCAATACATACGCATTCTACAGAGTGTCATACGCATAGCGTGGACACGTACACATTTACACATGTAAGCATGTGCGCAAATATCAGCGTAAACTAGTCAGTATAAACCAGAATTCCAATCGAGGGAAACGGAGAAAATATCTTTTATTATAGCATGAATTTTATAAAATTTCGTACTAAAAATAGTGGCACAAAACAGTCTACTTAAGTCAGAAACATGAAAACGATTGTGGGACGTGAATAAGAAAGAAAACCTTAATTTCCTATAATGGTTTCATATTAGAAAAAAAAAATCACATTATCTTTGAAATATGGCGCAAATTGTCGTCAATTGATAAACAAACATAGGTATCACATTATTATAAGCATATAACTATAGGCCGAATAAGTATATTACTGCAGTATAAATGGATGATCACACAACGAATTTATTTTTTTTTACATGGATGCTTTACAATTTCATATTAGAAAAAATACATTATCTTTGTAATATGGTGCAGAATGTCTGTAATTGATCAACACACACACACATAGGTACCATGACGGTCTAGTTTGATGCTTGCACAGAAACGGAGAGGAATGACATAAAATGCACCTTCGACTGGTTCATCTACTCTAGTGCACACAGTTGTACGTGCACATATACACACCCATATGCGCACATACACCTATATACGTACACACATATACAAGTAAGCATGTTTGCAAATGACAACGTATAGGCGGTCAAATCATAATACCTACGCATACTTCAAAACTGTTGTTTGATGTCTTGAATTATAACACAATGAGCGAGGGAGATTGTTCAGCAATGGAGATACCAGGTAAATAAGATTCGTCAGTACTCATTCAGTATGTTCTGTAACTAAGGATTATTATTGAGACACAAGATGACGAGTTATTTTGGCTTTAAATTCTCTCGGTCTTTGAGGGACTTTAATACTCAGGGGAAGTTTGTTCCACAGTAAGGCGCCTGATATGGACAGAGCCTTCTGCCCTAAGTGAGATGAACGATAGTTGACTAAGACATTATTGTTTCTGTTCGGTTTTTGATTGGTTACAGTGGGTGGATGGAAACGCACTATCTCAGCATTGCTCTGAGGAAGATATAACGAGGAGAATACGTATTGGGCCTTCTGCATGAGGAGCCTTTCTTGGATAGGGATCCAGCCGAGTTTATTGAGGAGAGGGGTTACGTGATCACGTCTTTTGAAATTACCGTTGCATACCACCTTGGCTGCAAAATTCATGCATTTTTGTAAGTCCCTTTGAAGGTATTGAGGTAAGTCTCCCCATACTAGGCTGCAGTAGTCAATGCGCGATAACACAAGGGATTGAATGGCTAATAATCTGGATTTTTCGTCTAGCATACTTTTTATTCGATGAAAAAACATTAAAGTTCCGTAAATTTTGTTGCAAGTAGTCTCAACGTGAGATTTGAAGGACATATTTCAATCGAACCAGATACCTAGATTTTTAACTTTTTCTGATGCATTAATTTTATCATTTCCAACTGCAAGAGTAAGATCTGAAGTTTTTTCAATTGCATTTTTGGATCCAAAAATGATGCATTGTGTTTTGTTAGCATTTAATTTGAGACCATTTCGGTCGTACCATGATTTCAGGCTAGTCAGTAAAGTTTCGGCTTTAATTTGCGTCTGCGGTATTTCCGATACAGAACTTGTTATTGCAATTTGAACATCATCTGCATACATAGAGATCCGTGTGTTAGAAGGCATTGGAGGGAAATCATTAATGAAAATAGAAAACAGTAGCGGACCAAGAATGGATCCTTCTGGAACACCAAAATTGTTTTGAATGAATGGGGACAATTTATTTTCTATGCGGACTGCATGAGATCGATTTGACAAGTAACTTTCAAACCATTGCGTGTCTATTCCCAAGTTCAGTATTTTACGTAGAAGTCTTTCATGTTGGACGCTATCGAACGCCTTAGAGAGATCGAGTAGTAGCAAGAGTGTTACATTCTTTTGATCTATGTCACTGTATATTTTTTCAGATATATTGAGCGCAATGAAAATGAAACGGTAAGCAATCTAAAAATCTAATGAAACGGTAAGCAATCTAAAAATCTCAAACTGTTTCGCTGTATTATCGATTAACATCTCCGTTTTCTTGCCGATACGTCTATTTTTGTATGACCATCGCTGCAATGTGAACACGCTTAGCCGTCGTCAAAGACACTTTTTTCGGCACTGACGTTTGAAAGAATTATCGCTGCAAATTGATGGCTAAGAAAAATTTTACATGACAAGCGACTCCAAAAATGCGAATTATAGGAATCAGACTTTCTCAACAGAAATTAGAGCCTAAAAGTGTACTCACATTTCGGGCAGCTTCCTAATGATGAAATATACAGAGCAAAAAGCACTCAAGTAATGGTTTGTTATGTATATATATACATTAACAAAAGTAACATTACCATTGAATAAACATTTTTTATTCTATAGAGGTGTTGTAGGTCCAGCCACTTAGCGTAGCACTATAATACCCAGTGAAAATTAGGAAGAGGCGATGGGGTGCAGGCTTTATTGACATTAAAGAATAAATTTGAAAAACTAAATCACAAGTCCGATAAGTGAGCCTGAAAAATACAAATCAAATAAAAAGTTACGCACGATCAACATCAAGTCTCCGGAATATACAGTGGAATTTATCATATTTACACACAGAAACTTGAGTTATAGACAATAGAAGTCTTGGGTATTGAATTCCTTTGGGTAACACTGCTCTGTTATAGCAGTAGCAACAAAAATAGGAGCTAAGCTGATAGAAAGATATTTCACTTTCACCAAACCAAACCTTAAGTGCTTCCATAGCAGACAAACAGTTATTACCGAAAAGATAGACTCCAGTTTAGAGAAACAAAACTTATACTCTGAATAATCAGAAATCTTCATGTATTCGGATTGGTAAGTATTGTCATAATTAATGAGCTAAAGAACTCTAAGAAACATGAAAAATGAATAACAGTTACCCCTAAAACAATAACTTTCCTTAATTGCTACAAATTATCAAACGGTCATTTAGCCGCCCGAGAAGCACCGCACACCCGCACACAGCGAGAACCCGCAACGGATTAATAGGGTGCGGTGGCAGGCCTCCGTACGTAACCGCAGAGGCTGCTTCTCTGTTCGCATAAACAGACACATGAAGAGCAACTAAAATTAATATTTCGTAGAAATATGACAATAATACAAACTAATACTTATAGGAACAGTACAAAATAAAATGAATGATAATGTTATAGGAACAAAGGCATAATTAAAGTTCTTAACCCTATGTGTATCGCAGGCATCTACTAGAGACAGGCAGGAATAATCAGCTCTATTACAGAGGCATGTTCGGCAGTTTTTAGTTTGAAAGTTATATTGAGTTAAATTTTACGAAGTGCGATTGACTTAACCGGCGGACTACTGCACTTTATCACTAAGATAAAGATACCATGGCGAGTGTCGTCGGGTAAATGAAACATCAATGTCAGAATGTTTTGTTTATTTCCAGTAATACGGGGATTGAATTAGGTTGCGTGGTTATAGTAGATGTACAAAAGTCCGCATATCAGCTGCGATGCATGCATATGCGGAGTCACGTGCGTAGTGGATCCGAACCCGTTCGAAGAGACCATGAGTTTCACTAATCCTCGTACAACCGTCAATAATCCTACCCATCAGTATTCGATCAGAGGAACGGGTGTTCCGTACACTTAGGACCTTGGTGGCCAGGGGATTAGTCCGCCACGACCAATCCAGCGGTTTGAGTACTGATCATCCCATGACTGCCTTACTGTAATCGTGAAGTGTGCCGGACCACCATCCAGCTGGAACCACATTCCTCTGCGATTCGCCCTTGGGTCATTTACTAGTAACTCTGGTATTACCTCATCAAGAAACGTCCGATGAATGCGTCTGTTAGTAGGTATGCTTAGTAGACATTGTCGTCTGTTAGTGGGTATGCACCACATCGACTGTTCTTTGTAAACAAATAGCCGGAGTGCATCTTTATCTTTGTGGTAAAGTGCAGTGGTCCGCCGGTGAAGTAAGTCGCACTTCGTAAAATTTATCTCAACATATCTTTTAAACTAGGCACTTTCGGATAACCCTCTATGGAATAATAAATGCTTATTCAATTGTAAGGAACATTTGGTTGTATTATGTTCGAGGAATTGTGGCACACCTTGTATACGTGCGCATACATGTTTATTGAAAAATATACATGTATGCAAAAACCAGTAAAACTACTTGAAATTAAGTTTTCATTCACGAGTCTTTTCATGATCAACCTTTTAATTTAAAGGTAATTAATGTTGCTCATTACCACAGTCCACGCACAAAAGGTAACAATTCATTTTCAGACGTCACAGCTTTACCTAAGTCATGGGAACATGATCTGCGATGCTTTATGTAAAAATTATCACATTTTTCACTCTGCACTCTTCTCTGGCTAAAGTAGGAAAGACAGGGCAAAATTTTTCGCACTGTTTTTCATTACTTCTATATTATTAACCTCAGTAGTACACTAATTTTTTATTTTTTAACACCAGGATACGGTCGTTGTAGGATGTGCTAAAATCTGCCAGCAAAGTGACTCTGCGTGGGAAAAAGCTTTGGAATTCAATCCTGATCATTTCTTGGATGAAAATGGACAACTTAACGGGAGGAAAGATAATTTCTTGCCTTTCTCAATCGGTGAGTAAAGTCTAAAATACTGAGTATTTAATGCATAGCATATGATTTCGGTACGACGTAACCAATAATTTTGATATCGGTTGTAGAAACAGTACCAACGTATGGAAATTTAATTCAACACTCACGAGATCAGTCCAAATGACGACAGATCGAAACATATTTTAACTTAATGCCATTATATACATGAGACATTTTTAAGACAACAGCTGCAGTGAAACCAGATTTGATGTTAATTGCTTTATTCTACACAGTGTTCCAATAATTTAATATTCCCCACAGGTCGACGACAATGCATCGGAGAGTCGCTGGCGCGCATGAAACTTTATATGTTCGCTGCTGCCATCCTTCACAAATTCAAAATTGAAACCTCAAAGGGAACTGCCCTCTCCCTCGAGTGTGACCCGGCGCATCTTATTGCGAGTCAACCGATGCCGTACAAAGTGCTCCTCAAGAAGAGGAACTGAATCCTGAACGTTCCATAACAAACTTCAGTTATTGGTCATTAGGCGAAAAAATAAACGTTGGCTCATTTGACTGCTTCAATCTTTAATTCTCAATTAACTTCTTTAAAAAAAGCATACATTGGATGAGAGCCACTAAATCAAATTCTTCGTAATTCTATCTACGTTCTACGGTTAAAAATATATTTCTCCGCGAAAAAACACATTAAAAGTACAATATTTGGGGCTGGTGTTCTTCGCGAAATAATAATCGTTATGTTCTAGTTGTTTTTCAGCGTGAAGTTCCATCCCGAACATAGTAGACGAAATGATATAAAGTCATTTCTGAGGGGACAGCCATGCATTTTTGATAATTCGATACCCAATAGAAAGGCATCATTTCAGAAAAGCCGGCTCACAGCAATCGGACAAGATTGCTTCAACGGTGGCAGCGTGCTCAGCCCTTCTAGACGTACAATCAGAAACAGGACCGACAGCCGGTGTAGTTCCGCAAGCACGGATTTAGCAAATTAGAATACCGTCCGGCTTCGTGCAGATCCTGCTGTTCTTAAAGTTTATCGATCTTCAATTTTAAGCTTCATTAATTAAAAGCTCGATACAAATTGAAAAATTCATGATGTTGGATTAAACAAGACGGTTAAATACCATTTCCATATGAAGCTGATGATTGCGAACCGCGTGTTTTGGGAAAAGAATCATATAAAATTGCATGTTTAGATAAACATTATTTGAAATTAAATGTACAATATAAATCATTTAATTAAGAGTTTATATACTGAACGGTGCTGCTGCGCGCACCCGGCCGCACCCCTCGCTGGCCCCCTGAGCATCTCTCTGTGCGCCACCTTTCGGCGCGTAGCTCAGCGACTAGAGCAGCTAGCGGTCTGAGGTTTGGACACAATCTGCAATACAGAGCTGCAAAAAACTGAAATTAAAAAATTGACCAAGCTTAGGGTAGGAGATCCCAGCAAAATAAAATACAAAGTGAATATTTAATATTCAAAAAGGAAAAAATTCAACATAATGGACTATGAAGACAACCGTTTGAAAGACCAGTTAGAATCAAACTTGCTATTTAAGTATCAATTCTTCTAACTCCGTGCGATTGGGAAGCATACGGCCTATATTTTACCAACTATGGGAATCGTGCTCGAAATCAATCGTTCATAAACGAGAAATAGTTTATGCCCGCAATCGTCTAATCATCAATAAGTAGAAGTAAATCCAGAGGAATGTTCAGTAGAGAACTGCAATTTAATGACAAGGAAACACTCAAAGCAAATTTTGAGAGTGCATTATTTCTGCAGAAACTGCTGGGAAGTGTATTCCAACATAAACTTCAAAATGCAAAACCCGGAGAGGTGAACATAACTCAAGTAACGAGAATATTTTCACAGCTTGTCTACAGCTTTTTAAAATAATTTATTTCGGAATCAAAACAATAAATATGTCATAGGAATATAAATGTTTCTGCCGCCACACGGTGATAAGAGAAATGATATTTGTCCTACATATATAAATGACGAACTAGGGAATATCCAATACACCGATGAAACGTCTTTGTAGCATCTTCGATCGTAAAATGTCGTATATAATAATAATAATGTAAAGGTTTCCATGAGTATATTAAAATTAAATTTTACCAAGAGTTCCAATAACGAGAAGAAACCAAGGATAACAAATATCTGTAGCGCGTAAATAGTAATGATAATTTATAGCACTTCAACCCTACTATGCACTGAGCCGAATCAACAAAAGAAACTTGCACTACCATCCGTTAATGTGTTATAAAATAAACAACATTGTGCGACATAATGCAGGCCCTAGACGATTAAGCTGATTGATCAAGCTCGGTTGTCAATCGATTGACACAAGCGCAATTAGGGATACGGAGTCGAAGAAAAAATTTGCGACTCCGACTCCGACGCCACCTTTTCAGAATTAGGCGACTCCGACTCCGACTCCGACTATGTCTTTCCAGAATTTTGCGACTCCTACACCGAATCCACCTATTCACAATTTTGTGACATCAACTCCACCTATTCACAATTTATTAGATGAATGTTTCATTTCTTAACGGTTGCAGGTGTTGCAACCTGTACATGTGTTTATTATATTCTTTATTTACGAACGACTTTTAAATTGGCAACAAGACGTTAAAATCAAGTTTTACTATCATATGTATTTACTAGTGTACATGATTCGTCAAAAATGACGGGATTCTATAGTTTCCTTTAAAAATGTATCATGATATAGATGATAAACAAATAGATCCATCCTACAAATACCCGTGATTGAAATATTCTTGTTCTTGAACACTGGTGAAACTTGTACCCCAGCTACGGTCATTAAGGAGGGGGTTCCCTATTTGGATTTTTTTTTGTTTTTGAAGCTAGAGCAATAAAATTTAGTATACAGATAGGAAATGCAATTTGGAATCGTTTGATTCTCGTGATAAAATGCAATTTTCTTCAAAGAAAACCAGATATTCATAGAAAACGGAGTTTTAAGGAGGGTTTTCAAAATGCATCTTCTCCCACAGTTTTCAAGCTACAGTGAGGATTTTAGTATCATTAGAGGCGGAATATTGTGTAGATTATTGTGAGCAAGCAGAGAATCTTTAAAGGCATAATTAAAATTTAGTTTAAATTTTTTCCAGGGGCGAACTTTTTTTTGGAAAACATTTTCATTTATGACGTCACAACTTTTTATCATGACAAATGTAGAAAAAACCCTTTACTCATCATAATCTACACACTTTTCCAAATCCAATGATACCAAAATTACCACTGTAGCTCAAAAACTGTAGGAGGAGATGCATTTTGAAACCCAAAGTCCGAATTTTTAAGGTTAAGGTAAACAAAGAAACATAAACAATTTTAATTAAAAAATTGTTAAAAATTTTTGGTTCAGGTTAGACCCCTGAAATCATTATAGAGTAATCCAGAGACATAGGAGATGACATAGAAACGTCACGCCGTGATGAAAGTGCCATGGGGTAGGTGTAACATGATAAAATTCCACTTCTCCCTCCCCTCCCCCCAATTCTTCAAACCCCCGTAGCGGGCGAACGAGTGAACGTACGAGTCTCATTTTTTTTATAGAATGCACCTGACATGTGAACCCTTACACTTCCTATAGCAGCAAAAATCCACATATCCTCAAAACCATGGATCCCTATGGGGAACGCTCCCCTTAAGCATCCATAAGAACGTCACAGACGCACACACCAACCACGCAAGCAAGAACTGTGAATTACTATACCTTTTTTCTGCGATAAGCCGCAATTTCGTTAATAGATTCAATTTTCACGCAATATTTTTTTAATTATAAACAAAAGTGAGCAGATGCCAGGTTTTTCATATTATTTGAATGGTATTCATGATACCATCCAATGAAGCAGATTCCCATCGTAATAACAGGAGAAATTACTCACAAAAACATATACATATTCATAATTAGAAAGAGACACCTAACATTTTATTAAACAGGATTGATTATTTTTGTACAATAAAATGACAAGTGTCTCTCTCCTTAAATAAATAAAATAAATAAATAGATTTAGTTATTTCTTGTGCATGATTTGTCCTATGTTATTACAATGGAAATTTCATTGAACAAATAAAATTGGTTGGTCCGTCTTGGTTGGTTGATCTGTCTCCCTTTCACGCTCTTAAGGGGAGCGTACCCCCAGAATGAAGCACTTTCTAGGAATATTGATTTATAGCTGCTTTTCGGAAGGGTTAGATGTCAGGTACATCCTGTGAAAAAATCAGGTTCGTACGTTCACTCGTTCACCCGCTACGGAGGTTTGAAATATGGGGGGAGGGGAGGGGAGGGGGAAGTGGTATTTTATCATGTTACACCTCCCCCTTGCCACTTTCTTCACGACTTGACGTTGCTATGTCATCTCCTATGTCTCTAGATTACTTTATAATGATTTCAGGGGTCTAACCTGAACCAAAAAATTTAAGAATTTTTTAATTACCATTGTTTATGTTTTTTTGTTTACCTTATTTTGGAGGATCGGAATGTGGGGTTTCAAAATGCATCTCCTTCTACAGTTTTTGAGCTACAGTGATGATTTTGGTATCATTGGATGTGGAAACACGTGAGCATTTCAAAAACTCAAATGGAAATTCAAAATTCATTTACAATCAAAAGTTGTGACGTCATAGAGTATGAAATTTTACAAAAAAACACGCATTGGAATTTTTCGTTTTTATCATTTCAAACTATAAGTTAAAAGAATTCCATTGGAGTTTTTTGAATGTTCATGTTTTTTTGCATCCAATGATACCAAAATCATCACTGTAGCTTGAAATCTGTAGGAGGAGATGCATTTTGAAAACCTCCCCCAAAATCTCGTTTTCTGTGAATATCTCGTTTTCTTCAGAGAGAATCGCAATTTCTCATAGATAACAAATGGTTTCAAATTGCATTTCCTTTCAGCATACCAATTTTCATTGCTCTAAGTTCAATTTTAAAGAAAATCTTCCTAAAGGGGGACGCTTCAAAGGGGGACGCTTCAAAGGCAGAAGTGAAAAATGTGCTGCTAAGAACGCGGCGTACTTATTTACAGTCGGGGTAAGTGGGTCAAAACGCACCACAAACGCGCTGGCAACGAGAAGCCTACGATGAAAGCCTATTTCAAAACCTTTCAGGTGATGTAATGCATGTCAAAAAATAATCAGATTAAGTGCATTTGACAGGAGGGAAACTGATATACGTTCACCAGTATGACACGCACCCACATGTTGCCCCTGTCACTGCACCAGATAGGCATGGCTAGACGAACGTGAATGCTACGGTAGGTGAATTTTGCTACGTTTGAGATGAAACATTAGTTTTACTATTTAGAGTTATTAATAATTTGTAAATTTACATACATTATGTAAGTAGATTAAAATTGAATGATTAGAAAACCACAGCTTAAATCTTGTCTAGGAAAGTATTTTCTTATTTCGTCATTTCATTGAGTAATCACGGCTTTAAAACCTTAATAAGGTTCATTGCATTTGTAACCGTGTCATTAAAATTCAAGGAAATTAATGTTTGTAAGTAAATGAAGATATCACAAAAAGTGTCTAGAAAGAAATTAAGAGAGTAATTTCACGCAACAAAATGTTAACTTTTAAAGTTTACAGACCGCAACAAATTTTTAGCTTCGAAGAAAGTTTTTTCTGCTAGACGATTGGTTGTTAACCATTTCATTTCTGGACTTCATTGCGTTAAGAGTAACGCTCCCTGCTGCCCAGTCATGCAACGATTCACAAATGAAGAAATGGCTGACATTAATTTGACTTACGGAGAAGCCCATGGAAACTCGAGGCAAGCAGCAATTCTGTACAGAAATAAGTTCCCGAAGAGAAATGTGCCAAATCTCAGGACCTTCACTTCTACTCTCAGGAGACTTCAGGGAACTGGTTCTTTTAAGGTTACGCGACATAACACAGGGAGAGAAAGATAAAATATTGAACGGGAGCGAGTGGTTCTAGAGTACATTCAGGATCATTCTAACGCAAGTTGTCGTTGTGTTGCTGATGCACTGGGGATCAGAGATCATTCTGAAGTGTGGAACATTTTACGTGCGAGCGATCTTCATACCTGCAAATGTGAAACAGTTCAACGACTGCTATCAGCAGATTACCAACCTCGGGTTGTCTTCTCAAGATAGTGTTTTAATAAGCTACGCTACAATTGGAAGTTTTATTCATTCATTCCTTTTGAAGAAGAAGCAAATTTTTCAAGAGAGGGAGGGAAATAACATTCGCTGCAGAATGTTATTTCAATAAGATGGTCTGTCGCCTCATTTTTCAGGAGCACCAAGAGACACATTGAGCATCAAGTTCCTAGACAGATGGATAGGTCGTGGAGGGCCAGTTAACTAATTTAGGTCAGCTGACCTGAACCCATTAGACTTTTTTCTGTGGGGACATGAAGATCCTCGTGCATGAGACGCCCTTGGAATCCGAGGAAGATTTGATTGACAGGATTGCGATGGCTGCTGGAGACATAGCAGAAGAGATAGGAGTGTTCGAATGAGTACGGTCTTTGGAGAATCGGGGCAGGTTGAGCATAGAAGAAACTGAGAAACGTTTTGAATATCTGTTGTAACTTGGATCTTAACCCTGAATAATGATACATCATGTACTAAAGTAACATAATATGCTGTGAGCTTCAGTAGCTAAATAATTTTGTAGAGTAAAATTAAACTTTAATTTTTTTCTTTCAAATCTACGTTCATGGGAACCTGTTTAACGCGTACGTTAAGTTAAAATTGTGAGATTCAAGATGTTCACAGTACCATAGTGAATACCAACAACAGATTGAAGCTGTATGTCAAATTCAAATCTTTATCCCAGCATTCTCCTCAAACTTAGTAAAACCCACTTACCGCAGCACTCACGTTCGTGTAGCCATGCCTATCTGGTGCAGTGACAGGGGCAACATGTGGGTGCGCGTCAATAATGGTGAACTTATATCAGTTTTCCTGCTGGAAAATGCACTGAATCTGATTTTTTTTTCTCATGCATTACATCATATGAAAGGTCTTAAAATAGGCTTTCATTGAGAGTTTCTCGTTTTTTACAACTGAGATTATTAATTTTTGTAGCCTATTTTAAATTTAAACACAATTTCCCTAGTTATTTTACACTCTCTATAAATTTTGAAAACATGTGCGCATAGAGAATCAAAAGATATACTTTCTGACCAATTGTCATCGAAATCGGTTGGAAAATGTTTTTAGAGCGAAAATTATTTTTCGGAATAAAAATTATAAACGCTGTAACTTCTTTCAGAAGCTGAATTTTGCTAAAAAATTACACCAAAGTGTACGGCTTTGATGAGTAGGCAGAGTAGTCATTGCCTATCCTGAGAATCAAAGAAAAGTATCAGCAGTTATTTGCTATTACTGACTATGCACCAATTCAACGAAATTATAATAGTTGATTCAATTACTATGTTCAAAATCCCTAACATCATGATATACATGTAGATAATGTAGGTAAATTTGCACACTGCCTTTTTTCCCTGTATCTACACTATGCAGGGTAACAATGCAGAAATGGTGTCAACTCAATACCATGTTATTTATCGGCTATAATAGGAAAAATTGTTCTGCTTTCGTCGCAGGGGCCTGACGTTCTCGGAACGTTTTCTTTAATAATAAAAGTCACTTCTAGCTTCTATGTGTATAATATGATACTGTCTTTCATTCTCGTCTGACTATTTACTATTTATAAGACATGTTCTTATCAAATTATACGCCCACGTTTTTTTCATTTCTATTTTTGGTGCACTTTGGAACGTTTTCAGTAAGAAAATTTGTACTATCGCATAACTGAAAGAATCGTTGCAGCTGAGATAGTGCATTGCTTTCAGTTACAATATGTGTGTGAATAGTGAAGTGAAGTTTTTTCTAGTGTGTGTGATTATTTTCATAACAGCTCGTTTATATTACATTTTATTTTCTTCATGTGTCCCAATACCGATATAGTTTACCTTAAACATTTTTAAATCTTCTTTGAGAAGAAGTAATTAATTATATAATGCCGAGAAACAGATACTATTTCAGTTTTTAAAATGGTATAAACCTAATTATAAAAATCTCCCTTTCAGCATATGCTTTCTTAGAAACTCGGGAGTGATCAGAAGATAAAAATTGAACATAATAATGATATAGTGAAATACAAAGAACCAAACAACATTCAAGGAATAATTTTAGAAATGTCCTCAGTGTCCTCAGTGACTCCATGTGGTGAGGACGTTATGCGCTCGCTCCGAAACAAAGTGCCTAACGTTAGAAAGAATTTACTTCTAACATAAATGGGTACACACTCTCGCCATGGGGATTCAAATGTGATTTAAACACACCACAAATAAAAAATCATCAAACTATGAGTAAAATATTCCCTCAAAAAGTGTGAAAGTGCTCAAACCCTCGCTTACACAAGGAACCGAAATTTCTCAATCTTCAAGATGGCACCTAACAAACGACACAGCACCAACAACAGCAATGAGCTTCAACCGAAGTTTGGTCAATATCCTGATGTGTCTAGCCTAACGAAAGACGGCAAGGAAGTGGTTTCTGTCCTAATAAAATACTTCGACTCAGTGATGACAAAATTTGAGAGTGACATTGATAAAATGCAAAATGAAATGTCATCTTATAACACTAGTTGAAACAATAGCGGGAAAAGAAGCAGAGCACAAGAAAACTCTCGAAGAACAGAATGAGAAAATAGATAGCTTAGTCTTCCGTCTCGACCAGTTGGGAAAAAATGATCAGCGCCGAGACATTGAAGACAAAAAATGTACTCTCGTCATTTCTGGAAGGGACATACCGCAATCACACGAACGAAATCTGCAAGGAAACCGTCTGCCAGCTCCTGATGGACAATATCAACATCGACATCTGCGACACTGACATCACATCAGCTAAGAGAATGGGGAAAAAACAGTAACTGGGAACGAAGATCGAAGAAACATTTCATTTGAACTAAAACAATATCACAAGAAACGTGAAATTCTCACCGCCTGCCGAGAAAAGAAATCAAAGTTTTTTATAAATGAATACCTCATACTCTCACGAGCTAACGCTATGAACATCATTCGAATGGCCAAAAGGAAATTCCCGGAGAAAATTGGAATCCCGAGAACACAGGACAGAAACATCTTCGTATCTAAACCCGGCAGATTCAAGACGCCTTCAGATCAACACCCCGGAAGACCTCGAGAAATACCTGATGCAACAACTGAACATGTCATCGAAACAGATCATGGGTGACTAGACTTGACAAATGTATAACAGATGTGTGGGTAAACATTTATGACATCTGTCTGTGAAATTTAGTAACAACGCAATCAGCAATTTTTCACTTGCCAATATTACTGTGAATTCTCCTTTTTTTGCCACAACAGTTATTATTACGCGTAAACCATATTAGCTGATTATATCATTGTCATCATAATCTTTAAAACTTATTACCTGTTGTATGTGAACTTTTGAAAACGCCCTCAGCAATCTGTTTGCACCAATGTTGTGATATCGAACTCCTATATTATTCGCACATGGACTGAGTTTGTGTGTACTCACGAAATCGCGCTAGATTTTTTTACTGTATTCTCTCTTACTTAATAAGCTGCTTTTTAGACAGGAATATCCCTTTAAGCTTGACTCTGTACTTCTTTTTTTAAGCTATATAGTACCTCCTTCTTACTGTTTACTTTTAAATGACTGATCTCGCTGATATACTCGAAGAAACCGACCCGGATCTCAATCATTTGAACAGATTGCATCCAAACCTAAACAACTCGCAAGACTGTAGGTATACTAATATATCAAAATTCAACGAAACTATACGAATAACTCGCCTTGATTTCTCACTTTTTTGTTGGAACTGTAGGTCACTCTATCCAAAATTGGAAGAGATACAATTTACTAATACTGAACCTAAATATAACCTAGACGTGATTAGCTTCACCGAAAGCTGGCTGGATGACTCGACCAAAGACATGATTCGATTTGAAAATTATCATACTTACCATTCGCCACGAAAAAAACCAGCGAGGTGGAGGCATCAGCACATATATATCTAACTACATAGACTCGAGAATCATAGCAAATACATCAATGAATCAGGATCATATAGAATCACTCTTCGTAGAACTGTCTAGAGATGGTAAACGCATTGTGCTTGGAATGGTGTATAGGACTCCTACTATCCTATCCTGTATCCTTCCTAAATGAGCTAAATCGTATTATTTCTCAGTTCAACAGGTCTTTATACAATGACATAATACTATGCGGTGACTTCAATTATGAAATACTGGAACATGAAAGCTATGAACCAATCTCTAATTTCCTAACAGCCTTTCAGTCTCAACCTTTCCTTCCGATCATCGCAAAGCCTACACGAATAACCTCTGAGTCTGCTTCGCTGCTTGACAATACCTTTATCTCATACCCAAGTGAATTTGATTCCGGAATCATTACTTCTGACTTTTCAGGTCATTTTCCAATTTTTCTTGTTAAGAAAATTGTCTATATTGCTTGCACCGAGCCACGGGCTGAAACTTACTCGAAACGTAAAGTAAACGAATCAAATTTAAAAAAAATGCGCACCGTTATATAAGAACCAATACCAACATTGCATATCTCTCAACACAATAATGCAACGAGCATTGATGAAGCAGTAGTAAAGTTGACTGGAACTATAATGGTCGCATACAATCAGTGTTGCCCAATTGTAACTCGTACAGTTACCCCAAAAAATAAACAAAGGCCTGGATTACTGGAGACATCATGATAAATATACAAAAACGTCAAGCGTACCTAACCCTCCTTTACGAAGGGCGAATATCTCGAGAAACATATAACCGATTCAGAAACTATGTGACAAATCAGATAAGGACATCAAAAAAAAGTTACTTTACGCGCAAGTTTACTCAATTTAAAGCAGATGTTAAGAAGATTTGGAACCTCCTTAACTCTTGCTGTAAACCGAATAACGCAGGTAAAAAGAAAATTGAATATGTTGTTCAAGATAATGTAGCATACCATGGAAAGAAAGAAATTGCTAATCTCTTTAACAATTCCTGCATAAACGTAGGGAAAACTATAGTTGATGATAGTATTCCAAGTGAACCTACTGATCACCAGGAATACATGGACCATATTCGAGAACACAACTCTTTTTTCTTTGCGCCTAACAACTCTTCCGATGTAATTGCGTGCATAAGCAGCCTGAAAAGTAATTCGAGTGGGTTATAAACGTTTCCGAGAAAAGTACTTATAATTATTGCTGATATTGTAGCCCCGCTGATATATATCAGCGGGGCTACAATATCAGCAATAACCAGTCTCTCTTACTGGGCACTTTCCCGAACTCCCTCAAAGTTGCTAGAGTTACCCCTATCTTCAAAAATGGTGAAAAAACCTGTGTAAGCAATTATCGACCTATCTCCGTACTTCCAATTATAAGCAAAGTATTCAAAAAAATTGTGCATAAAAAGTGAACTCGTATTTTGAACAAAAACCATTTCTTTACAATAAACAATACGGCTTTCGCTTAAAAAAATCAACAACAGAGGCTATATTAAATCATATACCATTCCTTTACTCTAACATAATTGAAGGAAACCCTGTCTTCTCTGTATTTCTTGACTTTCGAAAAGCATTCGATTGTGTGGACCATAAAATATTACTCTCGCAACTACATTGTTATGGTATTCGAGGGGTTGCCCATGAGTGGTTCAGATCATACCTAACAAATCGGAAACTATACGTTGTCATTGACGACGCAAAATCGGACCCACAGACAATTAGCCATGGAGTTCCAGAAGAATCTGTTCTTGAGACTCTCCTATTTCTGATTTTTATCAATGATATTCTTCAAATCTACATCATTCTTCATATTCATACTTTTTGCCGATGACAGTACGCTTTCTGCGGTCCTTCCGAACCAGAATCCCGCTATGATTGCGGAGAGTATAAATAATGAACTTCATAAGGTTTCTTTGTGGCTTAAAGCTGATAAAATAAGCATAAAGTCATCGATAAAACGAAATATATTACATTTTATACAAGAAAAATTTATCACTCCCACGCATTAAAATTGGCGAAGGTGAAATCGAAGAAACCAACTCATGTAAGTTTCTGGGCATCACAATAGATAAACATCTGACCTTCAAAGAGAACATCGCTCATGTTAGTACTAAATTATCAAAATCCATCGGAATCCTAAATAAAGTTAAAAAATTCCAGCCTGAAGCAGCTTTACAAATGTTCTACCAAACGCTCATTTATCCATACTTACAATACGGAATATAAGCATTGCACGGAACTGATAAAAATAAAACCAACAAAATTTTTACTCTACAAAAAAGATACAAATACTTAAACTTTCGGATCTCTATAATGTCTCTATTTGTAATTTCATTTACAAAACATTAAGAAATGATGGCGACAATAGCCTAAAACAATTATTAATTAAATGCACAAACTGGTCATCACGACCATTTGACCTGAAATAGAAGTAAATTCATGCTTCCTTACTATTCAAAGGCCCGGTGGCAACGCAGTATCCTCATCGTTGGAACTAAAACTTGGAACTCAATAAATACCTGCGGATATCCGTGAAATCAATTCTTACAAAGTATTCAAAAGATATTTTGATTCTTACTTCCTATCAGAATACTAGTCGTTTAAGATCACTTAGTCACATCTTGCCTCCTACATATATGTCCTAATAATGTAACTTGCCATGGGAAAGATAACCGATCTTCAGTCTGCTCTTAACGAATATATTGTTAAATATAGCCGATCTGACCTATACTGTCAAATACAGCATCAAATATCGAATTAATTATCTCTCTGATCAGTCTCAGGCGAAACTAGGCTAAGTGGATTAGATTAAACAGTATTGTACACCTTAGAATAACGTGATGTTAGGATGCCCTAGAAGTCGCTGAACTTGTTCGGGCCCACAGGTAGCTGTACTCTAGTTTGACCATTGTACTACACTTAAACCTTAAGGGGGATCTACAACCCTGGACTCGACCTCTTCGTTCAAACTTCACTGTACACATTTCTATTGCACCGATGGGAACAAAAATTTACACGTGGATGTAAAATTTAATTGGAAACACATTTTCATCCATGAAATTTTTTGATTTTCGCAAAAAAAAATAATTTATTTTGCGGTTATTAGAAAAATATATATAGTTCGCAAAACCCTACTCACTCTATAATTTTCAATGTAGAAGCGTGGTTTTGGTCTCAAATGACGCGGAAGGACTGTACTAAGACCGTAACGTAGGATTTTTTTAATTTCGGATTAGTAAAAAATTTATGGTTACATATGTCAAAAAAGTGTATTAAAAGGACAAATTCAATATACTTTTTTTAATCTCAGATTACAGGATTCTATTGCAACTAAGTAATTGAAAATGAATATCGATATATAAAATTAAATTCTAAACACATTTGATTCTATGAAAAATTTCGAAATTCGCGATAGAAAAGAAGTGATTGGGCGAACATATATATATATATATATATTTTCTGCGCAAAACCACATTCATTCTACAATTTTCAACGTAGAAGCGTGATTTTGGTTTCATTCGATGCAGTTTGACAGTGGGAACAGCGTAGCAAAGCAAAATTCTGTTTGAATTCAAATAAAATTTTTATTGGGAAAAAACTGAAAAAAATTTCTATTTTTTTCAAATGTTGGATATGTGTACCTATAACTTTTTTTCTAGGTCAAAAATTCCAACGTTACAGTCTTGGTACAGTCCTTCCGCGTCGAATGAGACCAAAATCACGCTTCTAGGTAGAAAATTATAGAGTGAGTAGGGATTCTGCGTACTTCATCAATGTCCTATGCGCAAGGATTTATATTTTTCTAATAATTGCGAAATAAATTATTAATTTTTGCGAAAATCGAAAAACTTTATAGATGCAAATGGGTTTGGCATTCAACTTTACATGCATTTTGCATTTGAATGCATTTTTGTTCACCTAGTTGCGATAGAAATTGGAAAAAAGACGTTTGTAAAATTTGGTAGTCAAAGGGTATTCCAGGGTAGTAGACCGCCTCAAGAAACATTCTACCTCTGTTTCACCTGTGGTAAATAAATTGTTTAAATTGTTTAAAATGAACAGAAAATTTCGTTATCAATACATGTTAACTTGACCTAAATACAAGGAAGTAAACAAAACAGAGAGATCAATTTGGAGTACATAGGCACTACACATAGCTTAAAAAAATCAACTAATATTCCAGTTACTAACATCAAAATCAGCTAATTGAATTTTCATTCTCAAAAGTGATAACATAACCTGAAAACCAGAAGTCTTTATGTACCATAGCTTTAGATTTTAGCAAAGACTAGTCATTATCAATGTATCATAACCTAAAAACTAGAAATTTTTGAATCTCAACATAACTCTAGGTTTCTGTAAAGATTAGTCTTTCTCAATCAATGCATCAAAGCATAACCAAAGGAAGAGAAAAGATCGTTATTAGGAACCAACGGTATAGAAAATAGACACATTTAAGCCGCGTACTCACTTGTAAAGGTAGACATGTTGCGCGACGTGTCTAAAGACATGGTCTATAGACATGTCTATCGACCGTCTATATACATGTATATCGACCGTCTATAGACTCCGGTTTTTGCCTCGCCTAGCGTCCGCACTACGATTTCAATTTCTCGTTTAGTCTCAGGCGGTACGTCATGAAGGATATTGCTTTGTGCAGAGTAAGTTCCTGCTTAGCGCTAATTGCTAGTGAAAGAACGAGAACACGTAAACCTTGGTGGAATCGTGAAGTGTTTGCAGAAAGACTTAGTTTCGGAATTTCATTATTAAATAAATTAAGACTGGAAGACGCCATGGGTTTTCGAAATTTCACACGCCTAACCCCTACTGATTTCGAAGATTTGCTGCTGATGGTTGAAGGACTGATAACGAAAATGAATACAAAATTTAGAGAATCTATCCCAGCATCTCTTCGACTAGCAGTCACACGGCGTTTCTTAGCAAGAGGAGACTCTGCCACGAGCCTCATGTATACTTTCAGAATGCCTAAGCAGGCAATATCGCGGATGGTACCAGAGGTTTGCGAAGTAATTATCTCATCATTAAAACATGTAAAGGTATATATGAAACACAAATTTACATCAAACGGAAGTATTTATTTAAGTTTAGGACCTCCTTTGGAATACGCCCCGCACTCATGCATAGGGGGGAATATCTTACAGAAAAAAACCTATGGCCCACGATAACTCACGTATCTTATTAAAAATATATTATCCAGGGCTTAAAATAGATGCCTCTAACTCAAATGATTTAATGGCTACAGACCATTGGGTATTAAAAGTACAAAAGATTTTACTGTCTAAACCTATTAATTTTTGAAATAAAAGCTATGAGATATATTGACATGTACTGCTTTCTTGTTCATATTATTCCAGTACAATAGTAAATCTTGCACAAGAAAGCAAGCAAGGTAGCGTTCGACCACAAAAATGGAGCTAATTATACACTTAGTACGTAGTAATAAAATCAAAAAAGAAGAAAATCCGAATAGATGAATCTTACATCAATACTGTTGTATGATGAACTAAGGTCCTTTACTTTCTCATCGAAATATTCTACTAACGACTTTTCTAACATCGCCTTTCATGAACAAACTCACAAGTTTCAGGCATTATTGTTCTAATTACATATTGGTACTGGTGTTCGTACACTACAGAAATTCTTGCATATCATTGATACCTTCAACCCTTGACTCTGATTGCTGCTGAAATGGAACAAGTGATGTATTTGGATTTGCAGAAAAACTGTCATGCGAATCGTCAGACAATGGGGAATGTGATGGGTTGGAGGTGGAAGATGCATGGGGTCACATTTTACGAGAAAAAGTAAAAAAAACACTTAAAAACGTACAGATATTTGTTAAATAATACCTCACAATACTAATTAACTTGATACATTGACAATATTGTGTCACCAACCGATAGTCGTACGATATAGGTAAAAAATTGTCAAGTATATTTTCTCATGGCTAATACCTTTAAAATGTTGTCAATTTTTTGTAAATTGGTCATGAAATGACCAATCCGGCAACCCTGTGCGTATCGTCTATCGTTGCAAATGTCGTATGTACTAGCAAAACGTGGCGCAACATGTCTACCGTTGCACGCAGTCTCCCATTCCGATCGGGAGACCATAGACCTGAGACTTTTGATCTCGCAACCGACTCGCGGATGACGGTTGGTCTATAGACGCGTCTACGTAGACTGCGCTAGACAGGTCTCAGAGACCAAAATCGCGCAACATGTCTACAAGCGAGTACGCGGCTTATGAGCGTACAGAGTTACCACTCTTTACTTGAGTACGATGTATTGCATCAGCTAAGCTGTTCTACAACTAACTTTCAACACATTCACTTATAGTTTCTACTTCCTAGGTATCAATTAAACGGAAATGAACGAAACAGAAGTAAACAGAGTGAATTTGCGATTCTTTCAGTTACTAATTGCTGCTTTTTCACTGCAAAATGTGTATGATTGTTCCAGCACTAAAATTTCATTTCGCACTCGTTGGTATTTCATATATATTTGTGTGCAAACCCTCAATGACTAGATATCAATGACAGTATTAATAGGTATAAATACGCTCTCGCGAACTTCGAACAAAATAATCAACAAAAATATTGCATTTATGATTCTTTTCACTAAACTCTTTTAATTGTGTTTTGTTAACTGCTGATTTTAAACAATCATAAATAAAATTTAGAAAAAAATAAAATCGAAGCCACAAAAAATATCGACTCCAACTTCGACTCCACCGCATCCGAATGAACGACTCCGACTCCATCACACTTCAGAGAAGCGACTCCAACTCCACCCTAAAACATGCGACTCCGACTCCGCAACCCTGAGCGCAATCGACCTTCGATCAACCCTTCATGTGTTTCATCAAAACCCATTCTTAGTTGTTTTTGTCAAAAGGAATGTCTTTCGTGAAGTGTTTTGGAACGGTGTTCAACACAGATTTGTTTTTTTCTCGCCTTGGCTCTAGTTGCCCTCAAACGAAAAAAACAAGTAAAAAGGAAACAACGCTGGTCTGAGGAGAGGTACAAAATGAGAAACTACGTTGCACAAAAGCATTTACTCAACGTTCTGCGCGAAAAGGAGCCAGAAGGCAACAAGAATTTTTGTAGCATGGGCCAAGAGAGCTGTGATTTTTTACTAAATTTAGTGCTTCCCAAGATGGAGAAAAATGATTAACTGCGCCCAAGATTAAGAGAATTTAAGCAATGCTTGATCAAAGGTGACCTAGACGACCGGGCATCAGTGCTTGAGCTTGAGTCATCCACACTTTCTATGAATCACCGTCAACGCTTGACTCAATCGTCAAAACAGCTTCAAGACAGTTATATCATGCTTTTTTGAAGCAATGGCTCGAAGTTTTTGACCAAAATGATTGATGGTCTAGGACCTGCTTAGTAGTTCACAACCTTAAATTATAAACAGATGAGTAAAAAAGTTCGACATAATAGAAAATTTAGCAGCATTTATATCCGTTTGAGACACAAAGGTGTGTCAAAAATTTTTCCAGTATACAATTGTACATGAGGAAAATCATTTTTCTTTAATCACATTTTCATAAGGAATTTAAAAACGGGGAACACTGCTCGTAGGTTAAGCATTTTTTAATATTACACATCGTCAAATCTATAAAACGTTTCAGAGTCCTGCACCATCCTAAGTAAGTACAGTCTGAAAAAACGTAAAAAAACAAAAGTTCGTCAGACACGTTGAAAAAGAAAATTGATAGAAAAAACTCATATAAAAACTTCCAACGGATAAGAACTATTCTTGCTGTTTAAAACCGTTTTTTCTTTGGCTATGTATAATGATTCTAAAATTCTCAGTTCTGAATCATTAAAAGCATTGCACAAAATTTCATATTGGTCTTCAGCGACTCCAGCACCACACTGCTCTGCATGGAGTCGCACAGACGAATGAGGCGGTTGCGCATGAGGCCTCCCGGACCCCGGTACGATAACTAACGCCACGATGTTGGGCAATCCATATATAAAACGGCTAAGTCGTCATACCGACATAGCCTGATGTGCACTCTACACAACTAAACTTGTAAACTAAGGACGCCCCCATTCGCTTCGGAAGTACATCTTTATACCGAAAAAATGAGCCCATTTTAAATGAGTTGACAGAAATTATGCGCAATTTTACATCAGGAAAATAGTGATGGAAAAGCAACTCCAAATCTCTTGACACCTTCTCAGACAACTGCCCAAAGAAAGGAAAACTGCGATACAAACATGCAGTTTTCCTTGCTTTGGCCAGTTGAAAATAACAACGTAAAAAGTTTAAGTAAAATAATAATGATAGATTAAAAACTGTCGCATAAAACGTCATATTAAGATGGATGTTTCAAGATTTCGCTCATCATCAACCAAGAGAAGCCAGAGAGATGCTCGTATGTAAGACATTGGAATAGAATATCATGAGAAACTCAGTCACACACAATAAAATGTGAATAGTGAAAACAGAGTACACTCTCTCTGGGCTATATATAGACAACACAAAAATTTCTCTTCATATGTACGATGACCGTTCAAAGTTATGAGCGACCAAGTTATGAGCGTTTCTGCGCGGGAATAGCAAGAGTTCATGGCTTTGCTCGAAATGATTTTATACTTAATCGAAGCTTTCTAGCACTCAGTGAACGAATTATGATGATGTAACTGCGTGTTGGTTTTAGATCCGGCTGCTCTGGGTCATCAGCTGATTAGCTTTTTGTGAAAACATCTACTGTTCATCGTTTGAAATGTACAGCCTCCCACACTATTGAAGGTATGACAAATATATAAATCGCTAGGACTTGAAAAGAGCTACAAAAACTATGAAATTGATTTTCATAGAAAGACTTAGTTAGAAAGTGCCTCGGAATATTCAGAAATTTCGTGAATAAATGGCTAATTGTGTTTTTAGGAATGTCATGAATAAATGGCTAAATTGTGTTTTAATAATATCAAGTCGCTTAGAAATTATTTCAATGTTGCGATGTTGTTTTGTCATATTTTATTCAGATTCTTATTTTCAAAATTTGTCCTTAATAAAAACTTACAAGAGTTTTCTGGTGCCTGGTGCCTGTATTGTTTGGTGTTGAGTGGCGTTTCATCAGCGGTTTGTGTGCCTTATGCATTTGTGCGGTGTGGTGTGTGTGATGTATCTGCAATTTTGTGGGCTTGTGTTGGTGTTGTGTGTGTGTGTGTGTGTGTGTGTGTGAAAGTGTCGTGGCCAGCTTGCGAGAGACTTACGATAGCCTGAAGACCAGGTGGACAAGAGGGTAATTTATCATAGACCCTTGAGAAGGCAGAGGGCAGGCACAAGGGAATTCGAAACGCTAACGATTGGCCTAGACTAGGCGTACGACGAGAGGAAACTCGCGCAGCATTTAAAATAAACTAAGCGTCGGAAAAATACATAGGAAATCGTTGAACTTTGAGTTTTGCAGAAGATGGCCTTAAGGCCCTATTACACGGGGCAACAATTGCTCCAAAAAGCAGCGACGGATGCTTCTGAGAGCAATGGACTGCAGTTGCTGGGCGAGTTTTGGTTTTCGCGCTTGTTCAAAAATCTCGTGCTGAGTCGTGCACCTCAGAGCACGGTATACCGTATACCACAGAACATTTACATAAGAAGAACATCAAAACTACGGTGGACCCCAAGCCCGCTCTAGACAAACATACGCACGCACGCTAACCAATCAGCAGCCAGCAGTCACGACTGGCCGCTGACGTCATCACGGCCAAAGCTTCCAATTGGCTGCGTATCCAGGCTTTACTGTGATACTCGTTTGGATTGTAAGTCTAATTTTCATGCTCAAGTTATAACATTTCTGGGCGTAGTAAGGATAGTGAAAGCCGAAATAGTGAATTGCGGTTACATTGACAACACATTTTATTATTTCATTCTCTATACATACACGTGAATGCACATTCATGTACATATTTGCAATTCATATATAATACTAAGGCGCATTTAGATTAGACTAAGGTGCTTAATGTGATAAAACGTTGGTGCCGTATATTAAAAGTTTTCGGAAAGGGTTCATAGTCTTTCTAAACTATTTAATATCAGATTCTCATACTAGTCCAAACAATATAATAATGAAGAAATTAAGTTAGTTTGAGCGATAAAAAACCTGCTAATAATATATAGCGATGTTATTTATATTTATTATACGTAAAGATTACCCGGATAGTTACACACGAGAAATGGGAAGAAGTTTACGTTTACGTTATGTTTTTCATGTTACGTTCATTGATAAATGATTCGTGCGTACGTTGCTTGATCGGTTATAGATTAGTTTTAGCCTCCTTTTACCACATACCACAACAAAGATGTTCAAAGTGAGGAAGGATGAAGGCTCCATATCGTATGGAGTTGCAGGAACGCTGAATCTATGTACAAGGTGAGTTCCGGCACAGGATCCCGTGCGCATGGAAAGTCAGTTAAGAAGGAAGGTTATGAAACATGATGAAATTTGATAAAGAAAGTTAGAGGTATTGAAAAACAGGACAGTAGTAGACCGAAAAAAGATGGTCCTACACAAAACTACGAACATTTTATTTCAACAGAAAGAAGGCTTACCTAACTATCAGCACAGTACCTCATATTTTTCCCTTGCATGAAAGCGCTAATTCCCATAGATATAATAGTTGTATCCACCTGAGGAGCGCGAACGTTACAATAATGGAGAATATTGAGGAAGGAGAGTCCATGACCGCCACGCTCACACTTTGGATTAGGGTTTACAAGCATCCAGTTTTTGGACGGGGCTAAACACACAGTATTAACTAGTATCAGAAGTGAACTACAGTACTAAGGTGGCTAGGTGAGCTAATAACTGAAGCCTAAGCAGAGCTGTCGGCATGGCTTTTCATTACATTTTCCAGTTACAACATATCAGTAGTGAGCGTATACGCTAAATAATAGCGAGGTAAAAATGCTTAAGTATACAAAGCAATGAACTACGCATGAAGATTTAGTGCAATTAAAACTCTCAGTATGTGCACAAGCGTGTGCTAAGAAACAAAAATATAGATATGGGACATTAAATCCAATCTCTGTGTCTTTTGAAAGCTTGCACTGTCACGGTTGACACTGCAGTGCAAGAAGAGCAATCATTTGGATAAATTGCGAGCTAGTAACAGTAAATGAGCTTCCTACCATGACGCACTGCCCTATTGAAAATCGAGGACGGTGCACCGGTGGAATATGAGTGGAAACATGGGCGATTTGAGGTTGGTTTATCGTCTATTTAAGGGTCAAATGTCCAGTCTCCGCGACCATACTGCGCCCTCAATACGTCCATACTGCGACCAACTTTGGTCGGTGAACAGCTTCAAATCAACCTCAAATCACCTCTAAAACCAACTTAGGCCGGTGAATGGTTTCAAATCAACCTCAACCCAACTCTGCATCCAATGAATCGCTCGCTTCGCAACCTTAATCAACTCCAAATCACGGGTGGCCACCTCTACGCAATCGCTTAAAAAACGCTCCCAGCTGCCAGTGTATGACGTCACGAGCATATATACATATGGTTGTGACGTCATACACTGGCAGCTGGGAGCGTTTCTTATCCATCGTACAGAGATCACCTGTGATTCTGATTTTGCTAGGGTGAAGAAGCAACAATATTAACATACCATGCTAACCGCACACCAATATTAAATATCATCTACCTTTATTTAGGATATATGAATCAATTGCGCAACCTTAACCAATACATTCACGTAGATATTTGGTAGCAACGATCAGATATTTGGTATAACCACCCCCACCCACACACGCACACACACACACACACACACAAATATGTACCTGAACACATTGTTGATCACCTTCAAGAACGTCCTTCAATTCAGAGGTTGCTGAAGACGGACGAGGCACATTCAGGTTTGGTTTCCACATTTTGTTGCTTTTGCATTGCCTTCACTACCAGCCCCACCACAACGATGAATCGTCATAAATATCAATTGACCGAGGTAGTGAAGCTAATAGTTGGGCCATCTCTCGTTCCTCGTCAACAAGAAGAATCGCCATCTTCCCCAGAAGTCACAGGTTCGAACTCAAATACAAGCGAAATTTTAGAAGAAAACGACTCTTTGTGCGTTCCAGCGTCATTTTCTTATGAAGCTTCCGTTAGAGTAGCCAATGCAGCATCCAACCGTCTTTCTTTTTGGCCGTTGCACATAAATGTAAATGGCTGTCTTTTTTTGAAATTCGGATCGAAACATTAAAAAATATTTATAAAATCCTGTCATAAAATTATTGATGAAGCGATGTATTGGTATCGGCCATTTTTACTGGTGTTGGTAAAATCCGGCCGATACTTTCCAATAACGCGTATTTTACCATAAAAATGAAGGTCATAAATCACGAAAGTAAAAGTATGATCAATTAAAGAGCCGATTCATACCTAATAAATTAGTTAGCTAACTGTTGAATTACAGTGTTTAATAAGGCCCGCTAACTGAATTTACTTCTTCGACTTCCCGATGAGGCACGTACGGTCAGTAAGTGAAAGCTATGTAACATGAATAGTTGAAAACAGAAGCGACATAAAATTATTATACTTAAACAACAAAACAGGCGAACCAAAATCAAACCAATTATGTAAATAAAGGTGAAGGTGTATTTTAAAATTTGGAAATTTAATGCAGAAAAAGCTGAAAATTCGATTTTGATTTATCTTGTAAATCGTCAAATAATGCAAAGCGAATATTTTTATTTTAATTTAGTATATGAATCCCCGTACACTAGGAATATTTCATTTTTCTTTAATTTACGATGCTGAAAAATTCACGAACAATCTTATAGTTAGTTGCGCGTGTTTGGATCTTTTTGGTTTCGGGGCCTATCGAATATTAATGTTTTCTTTTTGCCGAAGTATGTATTTTGGTGTGGAAAATACAAACATGCTAACTATTTTGTGGAAAAATTATTGTTTTGGTCCACTTTTGAAACTACACCTTTTTCACTTCAAATTAATCTAAGTCAAGTTCAAATTAATACGAGTTAAGTTCAAATTAATCCGAGTCAAGTTCAAATTAATCCTAGTCAAGTTCAAATTAATCCAAGTCAAGTTCAAATTGATCCAATTTAAGTTCAATTTAATCCAAGTCGAGTTCAATTTAATCCAAGTCAAGTTCAATTTAATCCAAGTCAAGTTCAAATTAATCAGAGTCAAGTTACCGATACTTTTACAATTTTATTAAAATAAAATCATTATAAGCCCAACATGAGTAATGTAATAAAATTATTAACTAATGTATCTAATAATATAACAATATTAACAATAAAGTTTTCGAAGGAATAATAGAACTGCTCTAGCTTTGTTAACTATACTGTTACAATAAAATAACGAAATGAAATCCTTGCAATAGATGTTTCAAACCGTATTGCAAAAGAATGTAGACCAGTTGTAATAGCAAATGTTTTCAAAAGTAGACCGAAACAATAATTTCTCCGCAATATGGTTATCATTTTCATGTTTTTCACACCAAAATACATACTTTGAAGAAAAGAAAACATTAAAATTCGATAGGATCCGAAATCGGAGAGATGCGCTAACACGCAACCAACTATAAGATTGTTCGTGATTTTTTTCAAACATCTTAAAATAGAATAAAAATGCAAGATTTGTGATGAACGGTGATTTACATGCTAAATTGAAATAAAATAATTAGCTTTGTAACATTTTACGACCTACAAGCTCAATTAAAATAGAATTTTCAGTTATTTTTATGTTGAATTTATAAAAACTTTGAAATTCACTTTCAACTATATATAATAGGCTTAATTTTTGTTAGCTAAAAATGTTTTAGTTGTAAAAGTATCATAATTTTATGTCCCCACTGTGTTCAACTATTTATGCCACAAAGTTTTGACACAGACTGTCCGTGACATCGGGAATTCAACGTAATAAATTCACTTAGCGGGCCTGATTAAACGATGTAATTCAACATTTAGCTAATTTACTTGGTATGAATAGGCTCTTTAGTTGATTATACTTTTCTTTTAACGAATTATGACCTCATTTTCACGATAAAGTACGTATTATTGGAAAGTATCGATGAAATATCGGCCAGATTTTGCCGCTACCGATATATCTGTACATCACTAGCCCACGATCACGCAACGTTTGCTAGTAGGAAGCTCCTCAATTCAAAATATAATTCAACTCTAACTCATCAATAATGCTAATGTTCATCAGGTGATTAAGGAGTTTTATTCGGTTAGTATTTACTTTAATGCGTTCACGGAAATCACGACCTCTGTTTTAAAGAATCACTAAAAGAGCTCATATAAGAACGCTTTACACGAATGACATTTTGCTCGCTGAAACGTAATTTGCAAGCTATAACATGAATTACGTTCAGGTTAAAGTAGCATTATATATTCGGCTGCATCGTACCTGGATTCTTGAAATACGCCCGGTATTTTGGCGGTAACCATCAGTCTCAGTATGGCTAAGTTAAGTTATTTTAGGTTAGTTTATTCAGCTAATCTAACGTTACCTAATCTAATTTACCCAGCATCACGTCATGCTGTATTACATCATATTTACGTGTCCGTTTCTCCGCTTTTATGTACAAAGTTCCTATAACTTCACAGGTTAATAACTTAAAAATTATGCATCAGTGAGCAAAATATCATTCATTTAAAACGTTCTTAAATGTATTCCTTTGGAGATTTTTTGAAAGAGAATTCTTAATTTCCGCGAACGAATTTAAGTAAATATTGATGTTTTCTTCTTTAAACATCGTTATTCCGTTATTTTATAACGCAGCTCGTCAGATATTTATGAAGTTTAATTTTCTTACCAATAAATTGAAAACTAGTGACGTACAGATAATAGAAAAAGGCCGATACCGAAACTATCGGTATACATCTAAATTGAAAATATTGCAAATTGTTTCTTGTCAAAGGTTTCTCAAGTGGAATTATACTGCAACTTAGAAGTTTGAAGCTAAATTGTGTTAACACTTACTGTGAAATAAGAATGGAATTAATAGTGAATAAACATATCATTCCTATTCATTACAATTCATTCACACTAAAAAATTATTCAGACGACAAGGTTGAAGGCACTTGTTGTCTCAATCGTCACCTTCATCAGGCGCTTGACAACATGCCATACCGGCATAACGACTTCAATGGAATAAGAAACTCACTTGAGAGCGAACACCGTATACCTTTTCAGAGCAAAAATTGTTTCAAAAATAAGATACACTCTAACGTACTACACACTTGCACTGAAATACATTTTGACATTGCTTGAAACTTATTAAATGAGTCAGAAACCAGCACCACATCTGAGACGCACAACTGCCACAGCACAATTCAAATGACTGCCGCCGCTCGGTCGCCGGGAAACTTCGAAAGAGCTTGAAATCTTGCCGACTAGCGCGAGCAGTGTTGCCATCTCTAACTCGAGTGCAGATAAAATTTTCGGCTTAGATGAATAACAGGATAGTATTATTTTATGAAAACTGTAATAAATGATTAAATTGTCATTTAAATACCTTATTACATTATAAATATCCGCAAGTTAAAGTTTTAGGTAAATTTAACAATTTTTTAGCTGACAGCTTTGACTAGCATGTATTCCTCGGCAGCTACCAACTGTAATTTTCATGGCAAATGAATTTTGCAGTCTGAGAGTGCTCAAGAATGTTGGCATGTACGATTTTTTATAAGAATGTTTTTTATCTTTCATTTGAGAGTAATTTGAACTCGATAGGTGAATCATTTCAAAAGTTACGAGTGGTAGACTGAAATCTAAAGTTGCACTCAAGAAATTCTAAAGAAATTTCTGTAGTTTCCAGAAGACCGTTTCCATACTGTCTCCTCTGCAGCCTGACAGTATCATGTGCTATGAAAAGTTAAACTTTTTAAGCTATTAGTGTCTTACAAATTTATAATTATCGGCTTATTCAATGTATTCATCGTATTTTGACTTTTATCGTAGGTATCTCTCACTATTTCGAGACGGTATCTAAATAATAAACCGATGAACAGTTATTCTCTTATTAAACTATTGCATTTCTTTTAATATTGTTATCATTGGCACAATTTACTTCTGTTTGTAGGCTATTACGTGTAGTTTTTAATCCACGTATTCTTTAAGATTTTTGTGTATAATGGATCTTTCCAAATTGTGCGAGCATTGAATTAATTTTCGATTTATCTGCAAGCCTTTTTTAAAATGAGCCAAGAGCTTGAAACGTTCATATGAATTCGTTTTTAAAATGGATCTTCTCTATCGCCTGCTTTACGGACTGTTTTTTCTTGTATGAGATTCGCACATATAATTGTTCTGCCAATTATACATATTTTATTAGGCTTGATTGAAATAAAACATCCCCTCAGGGGGATACAACTATTGTATATGTGGGAATTAGCGCTCCCAGGGGAAAAATGTGAGGGCCCGAGCTGAGAGTTAGGTAGGGCTTCTTTTTGTTGAAATAAAATGATTTTGTTGGGTTAAGGACCACCTTTTTTCGATTCACTACTGCATGGTTTTTCAGCACCTCGGACTTTTTTCCTCAACTTTTATCTTATTTCATGAACTTCTTTCTCATCTTACTCTCGTATTCTGTTTAGATTCCTCATTCTCTTATCTCCATACTGAATGGTGCCTTCCTCCTTCCTCTCTTCGATACGCTCTATTTTTTTAGCGGTTAGGGAGGCTTTAACAAACTTATAATCTAATCTGGAATAAAACATCCTATTCATAGAGGCCTGATTATTTTAATTTTTATCTCAGTGTGAAAGGTTTTATAATTAGTAAAGCAAAAATGCAAAATTTCAGAATAGCTTTTTATATTTCTTTCATTATTATTTTGTTCATTTCATTTCAAAATTAAGGGGTTATTTAACATAGATTAATTTTAGTTGCTTAAGGGCATCAGAAACAAGTGTCAGAAAAACACGGTATCAGCGATTCTGAGCCAGATGGCCGTCCTTGGCCAAGTCAACCTCGAATCGCTACTAGATGCCGCGAATTAAAGACGGTGTATGGACGGGAGGCCACGGATGGCAGTACCGATCATAGCATGCTCGTAAATTGGGCGGTGTACCGTTGTTTTATCGGTCGGATGGCCGAATGACCAATAAATCGCGGATAATAAGCCCTGTCAACCATATTCCACCGGTGCACCGTCCTCGATTTTCAATAGGGTGCAGAATCATTGCAGCGATATAAGCTTATGAACAAAATTAATACATTAACAATGAAATATACTTAGGTCAATCAAAAAATATACCTAACTTGCTACCAGATGGTAATATTACTCATGGACAATTTTCTTGAGTTTTTCAGTACAACTTTTGGAGGACATAAGTCTGTTCACGTGTCTTGTGCATTGAAACGTTCTACACACGGCAAAAAATTGTTGCACCTTGTCGGTGACCTGGACACAGCAAAAATTACAGTGATGCTGACACAAATCTAAGAACTTACAGACTAGTTTACGAAATCCTGATACGTGCCGATAATTGTGAAAGCAATACAAAAATACTCTCTCATACAAAATAATCAGGTCAATAAATAGTTTCAAATATAGTTATGGCATCGTTCTCTCGGTTGTTCGATAGCCCTTTCCGGAGCGACATCTCATCCACTAGAAGGAAACAAAGTTTATCTCTAGCACTGACGGGTTTTACCTTCATTTTCAACATGGACACACTTTTAGCACTTGTACCAGCACGTACTTCGAATTGTTTCATCACTGCACGCACAGTCGAAAGTGAGGGTAATGGTATCAAGTTTCTCATCAGTTGATAGTGGGTCTCTGATGAGCTTACAAGAATGTTCACAGCGAGCCACTTGTGATACATGGTGTATGATCTCTTGCCCATTAATTAGAGCTTGACAAATGCACTGAGATAAGGACCAAGTCTGCGACTTACACTTCTCATGAAATTATCTGTGTTCAACTGCTTGTACAGTACCTTTGATTTTCTCCTGAGCCTTTTCCTAAGTTTTCTCTCGGGAGCTGGTCCGCTGTTTTCAAGGGCAATTGTCGTTCCAGAATAAGAAGCGAACAATCGTCGCTTACAAGGTACCACGTACTGGAGGACCTGTGTCTTCCAACAAAGAACTGCTGCTTATGCCACACGAATTCTGAAATAAATTGACGAAAATTAGATTGTATATTATATTTACTTCCCCAACTTGAGGAAAGTATTAATTGTACACATAAATCAAACTTTAAAGTGATTGAAAGTTTAGGTTTTGA
This sequence comes from Morinoia aosen, assembly GCA_030386875.1. Lineage (NCBI taxonomy): Eukaryota > Metazoa > Arthropoda > Malacostraca > Amphipoda > Talitridae > Morinoia > Morinoia aosen. The sequence goes on along the minus strand of CM059574.1, from coordinate 56,072,061 downwards.
ACACAACACATCTAATTAAAAAATATGCCACATTTAATCTACATAGAGTGGAATCACAGCTCTGTTCAGTATTCTTTTTCCAAGGATTCTAGTATTAAACTATGAATGAGTTCAAACATACCGAACGGTATAAAGTGAGTACCACTGAGACAGGATAGCCCTGTTCAGTACCCAAGAAAGTCAGCGAGTACCGCGAGCCCACCCTTTTAATGAATCAAGCATTATAATTGGATGCATTGTGCAAAGAAGCATTACCTAAATGTTTGCATTAATTCAATTCCAAGGACACAAGAAATAAAGTAAAGTTCATAAATATGCTACGAGAATCACATTTTAATTATATTTTTTACCCAAAGATAATTATATAATTTCATGATAGATGTATTAAATCGAGAAGTGGAATGATCAGAGAGGTAAATGAGTGACAGTGAATATGGTATTGACACTGATGGAAATGACAGCAGGTAGTTCTCACAATAATTCAACAAATGCTGCTGTGTTTTAGACTAATGCGCATGTGATAACTTTTCAGCAATCTTTCGAGCTTTTGCTGCTAGCACTCATCCAACGCAGTCCAATTCTGGCTTGTAACTTGAAAAATCTATCTCGCTAGAATTCAAAGACACTTCAATGAAGAACGAACTCTGGTTATTTCAACACAACTAACCTGCGTCGTTTCCCTCCACGAAGATGAGCAGCATTGTTTGCTGGAAGCACTGGTGGCAGGCCTTGAGGTGCCAGGAGTGGCAGGTCTCGAGGTGCCAGGAGTGGCAGGTCTCGTAGCACCAAGGGCAGGAGGTACAGTACCAGCAGCTGATGGAGAAATAAGGGAATAAATTAGGAACAGTGAGATGGCATCTCAAATGAAATTGAAGCACACTACAAAATGAGTGGTATTTTCAATAAATATAATTCTTCCAGAAGCTCTACTTCATGTCATTCAATTCTCACTCATTAGTAGAGAAGGCGGTTTAAGGCTCCACCCCATAAAATAATTTCACAGAGGAAGTGGAAGGAAGCATATAGTATGCAAGGAAAACATTTAGGTACAAACAAAAAAGAAAGCCGACCTCACCATCAGCTCAGGCCCTGACATTCTCTCTCATGGAATACTACTTGCATTGGATACAAAAGTTTTATCTCACTTATTGGGAAATCATTAAATGTAAGTGATCCTTCATAATGTTAAATAGGCAAAGCCTATTGGTAAATTAAACTTCTGCTGCACTGTAAGGGTACATAAGGAATTAAACAGGGGTACAGAGGAGGCTCATCAAAAACTAAAAGAGCTCATCTTTAAATGAATACAAAACCTATTTTTACCAACCAAGACTAACCTGTCAACACAAACACTGCACTAGGTATTTCTCATTCATGAAGCTCCTGAGTTATTTCAGGATTGTAATTCAGATTATATTAATTAACTTTGGTGTTCGTAACAACATTTTTGAACATTCAATTATCTTTCTTAATTCAACACTAAATGTACATGGAAAAAGATTGCTAGTAACATTTTGACCCATGTATTATGTATGAAATAATTTCCAATTCAATGCTGAAGTTTGTTTCCCTACGAAAACTTTCTTTGCTATGTTTCATTTAGTGTAATAATGAATTGTGTAGCATCTATTTCCTGGATAAATGCTACACACTGTAAAACATGTGTGAATACCATTCTCAAAAGTATTTGGAAATGTACAACCCTTTCTTTGTGTACACTAAGGCTTCATAAGTGACAGTCATGCACTCTCTAAATAAGTAATGGAGAATTCTGACATTCCCCATTGCCCTGAGAGATACTTAGCAGTTAAAACTTTAGTACCTTTGCAGCTTGGCTCGCGCCAGGTGAGGTGGGAGCTGCTTTACGGCGAGTCAGTACAGCTTCATTTCTTCCTATTGATACTTTGGGTTGATTCCTTTTGTTGCAGTGGTACCCGTTTGGTATCTCTTGCTTTTTTGTTCCTTTATTTAAGTTGCGACTTCCTAGCTATGGTGGTGACCTTTAGTCACGATCTCAGCGGTTATCAATCCCGAGAGTAAAGGCGTTCCGCAGTCGTGGGTGCCGACGCTCGGTGTTCAGCCGTGGCACGTCCTCAAGCGCGTGTCCCGGTGGATCGCTTCTTCACTTATTCTCTCTATTTCCTGAAGCCATCTTTGCTCCTATTTCTTATGAATTAATCACCTTTGTCCTATTGCTCTGATAGATAACCTTGCCTTTGTTAATTGTATGACTGTGAGTGTGCGTGATCTTGTTAAGCTACCTTAAATTTCTTGAATTATTAAATCCTTAAACCTTAATATCTTCGATATCTTAATACTATGATATCTTAAATGTAACCTAAATCTATTTCGAGCTTGCTTGGAATGGGCTCTTAACGTTTTTCCTTAACTTAATTATCCTACCTGGAGCCTAACTGAAAGACGGCTTACCAGCTGTCTAACTCTCCGGGTAGTGCTATTGACTCTTAAACCTAATTCTATTTCCTAACTTTGCTCTTAGCTTGAGCCTTTTACTTCACGTTTACCATCTTTCTAACTCTACGAGTGGCTTCCACACTGGGGCATAATTAAACTCAGGTTAGCATATGAAATAGTCCTGCTATAATGTTCCTGTTTGCTGCTAAATCATTATGAATAACTTCTTACTCCATTGACTTCTTCATTGCATTAATTCATTTGTTTCATTTTTCTAGTATCTGCGTCTTCGGGCTCCAAAAGCCCAGCTTGAGGCTGCTCTACCGGGAACGTTGCGGGACAGCTGGTTTTAATTCTGCGCTGCGATCTCAGAGGAGGCTGTCATTTCAGTTGTGCGGTGCTGGCTACCCTGGCTGTTGATCGGCCTACTGAGCTGCGTTAAACTACTGGGGATTCTCGGGGCCATGCGGCTTGAATTTTGCCTGCTGGGCGAACGGCCAGTCCTCTGGAGGGCCACGCCGCAAGCTGATTAGGATCGCCGCTGAAGAATGCAAGGTTTCGCGCCTTCGTAGTGGAAACAGTGCTGCTGCGTTTTAGCCACCATGCAAGGAGTCGCCATTTTTGTTAATTTATAGGGATCTCCTTTCTTTCATTTATCTAGGTTAACCCTAGATCCTTCGTTCCTGAATTTTGTTGTTGTTAATTAGAGTTAATGTAGTTTTGTAATCTTATACGCTGAGCCGGCATTAGTCTTAAGATTTGTCCTAGTTGATTAATTCTTGTTCCTGGCTCGTGAACCTACGATCCTGATGTTCGGCCTTTTTGAATGGTTCGTATCATCTATATTTACTGCTACTTGCAGCGTTGAATAAACTTTTTTGCTGTCGTTCCCCGTTTACCATTGAACCTATTTGTGAGGATTCTCCACAAAGTTTAAATTAAGCTTAGTGGCTTTAATTTTCATATGGGATGAATATTTATTCAGGGGGCCTTAACTTTTTCAAGAATTTCAATACATTAAACTCAATGTTAACATTCTTTTCTTTCATTTCAATATTCCTCAATTGGATTGGGGAATCATCATTTAAAATGTAAACTTACTTTTGTTGGGAGTGGCAGGCATTGCAGCACCAGGCATTGTAGCAAGAAGTAGGGCAGGCCTTGCACCAGGAGTACCAAGGCTTGTAGCACCAAGAGCAGGAGGTTCAGTGCCAGCAGCTGATGGAGAAATAAGGGAATAAATTGGGAACAGTGATATGGCATCTTGCATGAAATTGAAGCACACTACACAATGAAAGATATTTCCAACAACCTTAATTTTTTCTGAACTTCTACGTCATGGCATCGCCTATTAATACTTTAGGAGAAAATAAGTCATTTTAAGGCTCCACCACCATAACATAGTTTTACAGAGAAAATAGAAGGGAATGACCATTGAGCTAAGTACCATTGAATTTTAATCCCCACAAACCAAAGTCATTAAGGGGTATGTTGGCTTCTAGAGTACCAATACCATTTTCAAAACACAGCCTTTGAGATGCAATGAATAGGTTCTTTTCACCCCTTCAGTGTAAAATTAATCATATGAATTTAGACCTTTTATTCAAGTAAATCAACAAACTACCCAGCTTCCAGCCCCTTTATCTTGTAAACTGTTGTACTGATCCTTATGAAATTTCAATTTATTATTATTATTATGTAAATTCCCTAATCTCAATGTGAATGCTTTTGATCTCAATAAGTTTTGTTCCTTTTAACTAGATTTTTATTCATTCAATTTTAGTAAAATTTCTATTTGAAATTGAAGTTCATAATAATTGAGATTCCATGTAGCCTACTCTGAACATTTTTTTTAAGAAAGATCCATTGATCATGTTTCTGGACCTTGAATTAACCAAAAAGAACCATATGTAAACTATGAAAACTTTGTATAGTCATCTTTGGTGGCCAACTCTACAAGGCCACCTTTATGAATAACACTGTCTGATCACTGTTCATAGTATTAAAGGTCATCTTTGAGCATGACTAGATATAAGATCAAAAGCTGACTTATTCAAACCTAATAATTTATTTTAAAGCTGTGTAAAGTCAGAATAAGTATGCTACTATTTTCCTACTAAAGTAAAGAAGCCTGCATGATGTTTCTTTTCATTATAATAAAGGCAATGAGCCGTGAGAAAATAACTGTAAATTTTAAATAGCAAACAAAATTATTTGAAACGGATCATTCATGCTCATTGAGTGCAATCATGATATCACAATGAATACTTCACACAACAGCCATATTCAAATTATTTTAGAGTATCTTATAAGTTGCAAGCAAATTGAAAGAACTTGGATAAAAAACATAGGATGATTCAAAGTGTTTAACCATCACTTGTTCAAAAAAACTACTAATGAGAGATTTTGATTGTGTTAAATTTTAATACGATACAAGCAGTTGCTGCCTCACTGGCAATACAAAAATATAGCCAATTTCAGAAAATTTAAATCAGCATTTATTTATCTATTGAAAGTTGGAACATTACTTTGAGAATAGCATTTGCAACTAAATCTTGCATGAAAAGCATAGCATTCATTTTTCTTAATATAAATTAAATTTTGGGGTTATCTACTGCATTATTTATTTATTTCAGCTAAAGCTACCAACAGTATTTCCTATTATATTTTTGATAAAAATTGGAAGCCCATATAATTTCTACTCTTGATTAACACACTGTTATTATACGTCAATCCAAAAGCTATTCATTATTCAAAATCAAGGGTAAGAGGAAAATCATAATTAGTGAAACTTTGATGTACTGGATTAACTTGGAATAAACGAAACAACTAAAAGTTTTACATGCTGAAGATTACAATAACTTTCTCGTATTTCTGAATGGAGACAAAATGAAGTTATAGTCTGAACGAGAGAAGTGCTGGCACACACGTAAGCCTCTCCGGCCTTTTGGATCTCTTATCCATCTTCAACGGTACAGTACCACATGCTGCCATCCACTCGTCGTAATTTCCTTTCGGAAATAGGAAAAACGAAAATTCAGGACATTGACGGTTATCATTTCCACAATTCTCCATCAAGCACTTTTTAAAGCGAACGAACCATTTTTGCAGCAATCTTCGTTACACCTCTGTCACAGCTGCTTTCAGATTCAAACAGAGTCTCCTGCCGATTTTTCGTGACGTCACAATTTCTTGGCTCCTCATTGGCCAATTGGCACCTACGTCATCGCGGCCGGCGGACAAATTCGCTTAGTTATAAGTTGCGGATCTTCTGGTATATGGTCTGTGCGTATACGCCTCAGAGCGACGGAGCAGTGCCACAGTACAGAGAAGAGAAGTAACTTCATATCCAAAACCGGCTATTGTGACGTCATAACAATTGTGACGTCATAGCGACAATCATCCACTCAGAGCACGGATGTGAATGACGTGACCTTCTGTATGAATCGTGAGGGCTTTCGCCACAGTTGTTGAAATAATCGTGATGGCTACTCGTAAAAAAAAGTGTTCTTACCAGAATTGTTCAAGTAACAGCAAAGACGACTCAGAGCTTAGGTTTTTCAACTTCCCTAAAAAATTATACCCAGAATGGATTGCTGCATCTGGAAATGCAGAGTTGAAAAGTTTATCTCTGAGTTGTTTGAGAACGCACCGATACATTTGTGCTAAGCACTTCAACCGGTCTGATTTCGCAAGAACATTATCACCGTTAAAGGCTAAGAGTTGGCTGAATGAGGGTGCAGTACCAAAAAAATTTGTTGACATTCTTAAGTCTGATGAAGGTAAGTGTTTATTTGGGTACATTAGCCTGACCTAAGAAAGTTTGTTACCGTTATGTTCATACTAAAATCTTCTCATTTTTAATTCATTGTACTTTGAAATTCGTCTACATTTTGGTGGGTTTTACTTATTCTTTTTGTGGATTATTTGTTGGCTTTCATAACATATCAGTCACTTTATAGTACAGTTTCATGCTTATTTCCCAAAGAGTTGCACTTTTATAACACTTTTATTTATAGTTTGCATTTCTTTGATATTCTCCAAAGTTTTTAATGTATGTGCTAATGTATTGGTCACCACGAAAGTGTTAAGTAGTTGGTTTTCAGTTCTTATCAATTGAAAATAAAAATTTATTCCATTTAGAAAGAGTACACTACTTTACTATTATAAGTTCTGGAAATTTCAGTTCTCAAATATTACACTTCTTGATCAATGAAGAAGGACAGTTCAAGATCTTGAGTTTGATCCTTAATTTTAGTGTAGAAAGTCCAACGTTGATGGTGAACCTTTGTTTCCTTGCACACACATTTGTAGAATAAATGTACTTCTGCCTGAAATTTCGCTGATACTTTGATTTAACATTTTTTCTGATAATATGTGTTCTTGAATATCCTGCTATTTTTTGAAAACAGTCATGAATTTATTAATTTGCTGTGCAACTACCAATTTTTTAGATATTGACCTCAGAAATACCTATACTAGAGATGTGACTAAAAAAAACCATGCCGTTTTTTTAAAAAAAAACATTTTTTACAAAAAAAACCGTGGCCAAAAAACCGTGGATATTTTTATTTATATTTTGTCTGAAAATAACTCAGCATGAAAAAGAACCACATTAAATTATTGGTTTTCATGTCAAATTACAAAATAAAACAGCATACTTCTTAATTGATGGTTTTCCATGGTTTTATGAAATTTTTCATTTTCTGTGGTTTTATGCTTTGATATTTCATTTATTGTACAATACATGTGAATGACCTTCAACTCCCTAAATGGTGTGTTATAATAACATATCTTTACTTATCATTGATAGAGATGTGACTAAAAAACCATGCTGTTTAAAAAAAATGTTATTTATACAAAAATTATGAATATAAAACATGGATATTAATATATTTATGTGACCTTAAAAATCCAATTCCATTGTTTTTAAAACATTGTTTTTTAACAGAAAAACCTTGACTAAAAAAAACATGGCTATTATATTTTATGGGATCAAAAAAATTGTTTTTTTTAAAGACATTTTTAAAAAATCATGACTAAAAAACACGGATGTAAATATCATGAAAGTTATTTCTCTTTATTCGAATTGTCTTTAAAAACTTATAAACAAAGAATGCTGTTAATATTGAAATCATGTTTATTAGAACTGTACTAGGTCTTAGAATAAAATATCTACATAGAATCTATTCACTCCATAAAACCTTTCAGAGACCAGCTCCATCCTCATTCATTCAGTAAAATTTGGTGAAATGGACAAAGAATTTTCACTGTTCCTTTGAAAAACATTTGACTGAATGACTTACTGAGGGTGGAGCTAGTCTCCGAAAGGTTTTATAGAGTGAATAGATTCTTTGTGGATATTTTATTCTAAGACCTGGTACGGTTCTAATGGATATAAATATATCTTTTGTGACAAAAAAATCCATGCTGTTTTTTAATGTTTTTGTTACAAAAAAGTCATGACTAAAAAACACGGATATTGATATACTTTATTTTACCATAAACAACCATGCTGTTTTTTTGAAAAACATCTTTTTTACAGAAACATTATGAATAAAAAAATGTGGATATTAATATATTTTATGTGCCAAAAAAAAACCATGCTGGTTTTTTTAAATCATGTTTTCTTTACCAAAAAATCATGACTAAAAAACATGGGATATTAATGACTTTTTGTGAAAAAACATGGTTTTTAAAATGTCATGTTTTTTGGTCAGATGAAATTTAATAACACTCATGTTTTTTGTAAAAAAATATTTTTTTCAAAAAGCATGGTTTTTTTGTCACAAAAAAAATTAATATCCGTGTTTTTTTTACAGATTAGATCAGTCATTAGTTTTAGCCTCCCTACCCAGCAACAAATGCGATCCAAAGAGAGGAAGGAAGATTATGAAACAAGATCAAAGTTGAAGAAGACAGTAGTAGGTGCTGAAAAACAGGACAGCAGTGAACTGAAAAAAGGTGGTCCTCAACATAACAAAAACATTTTATTTCAACAAAAAGAAGGCCTACCTAACTTGCAGCTTGGGCCCTCACATTGTCCCCCTGGGAGTGTTAGTTTCCATAGATACAATAATTGTATCCCCCTGAGGGGGTGTTTTTTTTTACAAAGAAGTCGTGACCAAAAAATAAATAATAATAACCTTTTAATAAAAAACATGTTGCCTCTTTTCCAGATGTATAGATATATACATATATACACTTTTTGAGTAAATATTTTTATTTGATTACTTTATTTCCAACATTATATTACATCATTATATGAATTATTACATATATGAACAATATATGAATTAAGTTTGTCCATCATAATTACCATTTACCAATTACCATATGCATTGGGTCATAGCTCTGCAGTCTGTTAAGATATAAGATGTGCAAAGAGAATTGCTGTGCTTGTCAATTCATAGTGAGTTGTTTTAGCAGCAGACAGACGCAAGTCATGTGAGAGGGTAGCACCATGCAGATCATAAGTAACAACCACAAGCAACTTGAAGCAAGACAGCTGCACATCACTTAACAGCCATGCTGTTAACAACTTAACATGTGTATTGTGTGAGCTGGAGGGCTTAGCAACGCAAGCCAAGTCAGTCAACCACACTGTTACATGTTACGTGCCAAAAAATTTTTGCCCCAAAAATCACTTTTTGCCGTTCAGGATAGCAACAAACACTAAAATGATAAGAAATAAATGGTCTAACAGATTCCATCGTCAAGTTTGCTCCAGTGCAGCTTGAATGCTTACCATAGGCCAGTCGTTTCTTTACTTTATTACCCCATGATGGCTGCGGTCGTGTCTTAACCCATCTGACTATAATTGTTAAGACTTATTTCATGCAAAGCTCTCACAGGAGACAGATATTGAAGAGTGGTTGGCTGAATACAATCCGGAGTTCATCAGCGCGCTTTATTTCTATAAATTGAAGGGCTCAAACATCTTCCCAAAACACTTGTTCAACAAGAATATCACTAAGACAATGACTCCTCGTTGATGGTGGGATATTCAAGACATGAAACAGCAGAAAGTGCTGATTCCTGAAAAAACACTGACAGTTTCTGCAAGTTTATAAGCAATCTTCATTCTTGCCCGCAAGTTCAGGATCCAGTGAGAGAATTTTCTCAACATTTGGAATTGTGTGGAATAAATTGAGATATAGATTAGGATCGGAATGTGCACAGAAATTGGTCTCATTATATCGCAACCTCACAAATGATCATGATATGGATGACTATGATGAAATGGCAGTGGATGTAGAGAGAAACACAGTAGTACTGTAGTAGCAGTCTAGTCTAGGAGACAGAGGAAAAATTCAGAAGTTTCTATACTCTCAAATAGTCAAACTGCATTTGTTTCTTAGTTTTTGTTTTTTACCTTGGAAATTTAACTCGTGGAAGTATACTAGTACCTCGAGTTTTGTTTTGTGATTCGGGTTTTTCTTATTTTTTTTTATAGTGGTGTTTTTCGTTTTTCAATATTTATTGTCATGGTCATGCAAATGCCTTGGACAAATTTTTGACAAAATAAATATTTAGCTCATTTTGATTCTATAAGCTTGAAAACAAGTGAAATTTAAATAGCACTAATAAAACCCAAAAAAGCTCAAAAAAACATTTAGTGTTTTTTTTCGTGTTTTGTTTTGCCTTTTTTGGGTGTTTTTTTTTTATGTGCCAACCCTGTTCTCGCTCCACCTCCATTTGATTTGTGTATTATCAAATTATCAAGCCCCTAATATTTCTTCTTCCCTTCATATTCCTACAGTCCTACTTTCCTTTCCTGTCGTGTACAAATAACGTATCACATTTTTCGTTACTTATTTTTGTTAGCGCTCAACCTCTTTCATCTAAATTTTCCCTCCATTGCCATTTTGTTTATTTGTTTGTTTCTTCCAGGAGAAGGCCTGTATGATGAAAGATGAAGCAACTCTGACCTGTAAGAAGAAATTGTTTGATCAGCCTTCTGCACTAGTAACGACCAAACGTTCGTCTACATTTTTAAAACCCAAAAGCAAGGGGGCTTCTCTCATGAGAAAGAGAGTTAGGGGACCTATCATCAATCGTCGGTATAACCTGCAGAACATAGTACAACAGTTTCATCCATCATTTGGTCCGTACATCACGGAATTTGTCAAATTTAAACTGAAAGGAAAGCGACGCTACACATCGTTTCATAAGTGGATGGCAGTTAACATGCTAGTGAGTTGCAGCATATCCGGGTACAACTTGTTGAGGAGAATGCTACCACTATCATCGCCTTCTACAATTCTTCGTGTATTGAAGGCCCACAAAATGAACCCCGGTTGCAATGAGCAGAACATATCAATGTTAAAACTCAAAGTTAATCCCCAAAGTGAAACGATAAGCTAATTTTTATCCTTATGGATGAAATGTCATTAAGAAGAGGCCTGTCGTACAGTCCCGACAAGAAGAAAATATTTGGGTACGCAGACGATGGTTTTCAGAGAAAAAAGAACTTGGTGTCATCAGCATTGTGCGTTATGGCGTGTGGGGTGAAGAAACACTGGCAATTTCCAATTGGATATTATTTAACATCGGGTGCTGTTCAATCTACCAGTCTTATTGAAATTCTTCAGACCGTTATAAAATCCCTTGAAACTGAGGGCTTTGTAGTGCTTGGAATAACTTCTGACCAAGGTTCAAATTTTGAAAAAGCTTTCAAATCCCTGGGTTGCTCACATACAAACCCAACTATTGAGCTAGGAACGAAGTCCTACTTTGTCTACAAAGACCCTCCCCATCTACTGAAAAACTCAAGAAATCTCTTGCTCAGAAGTGACGTTCCTGTGCCAGGCTTTAAGCACGCTGCAAGCTGGGATCACATCGTCACACTGTGTGAAAAAGAGAAAATGCACAGCTTGAAAATGGTTCCAAAGCTGTCTGATAGGCATGTGCACAGTTTGAGGTTTTCATCAAAAATGAAAGTGAAACTTGCAGCTCAGGTGTTATCGAATTCCACTGCTGCAGCTCTAGATGCCGGTATTGCGCAAACAGTGAATAATGTGTCAGTTGCAGCTACTAGTTCTTACTGCAAGAAGATAAACGACATATTTGACGTCTTGAATTCCGTCACATCGAGATGTTCAGTACCTTTACGAAGACCCATATGTACTAATTCGGACTAGTTCAAGTTTCTTCGTGAGTCTGTGCTTTGGTTGCAAGAGTTGCAAGATCTCAATGCTCGGAAACGCTGTAGCTTTATCAATGGATGGATTCAGTCCATTAATGTGATCCTGCAGCTTCGGCAACGCTTGGACGAGTATAAACTACCCTACTTGTCTACGAGGAATATATGTCAAGACGGGCTCGAGTGTTTCTTTGGCAAGATTCGATTCCTTCAGAAATTTCCGGACGCCAGAACATTTGCCGACAGCTACTCAAAAATCGCTACTGCGTCATTCATGCGAGCGCCATTGTCTGCTAATTGCAAGACTGTGGAAGACCAGCTGAACGCGACTTTGGTTCACTTTTCGAAGGTAAGTGGTGATATTCATATAACCCTTGAAGTGATATTCAACATAAAGATCAAATATGCGTCGTGACGTCACGGTTGTAAAGTGTTGAGAAACTTTAATTGTTCGCGTTGGAAGAATATATTTTGAGTTATGAAATTCGATTCAAATGTTCCGTTTGATAATTGTTTTTTATTCTCGAAGGGAAAAAATAGTACATGGTCACTTTAGATGAATGGTCACAGAAAGTGACCATGGTCACCTTATAATCCCTATACTAAGAACAACAGTCGTGTGTTTATATATTGATTTATTTATATGTTTCGTGTTTGCCTCTTAAGAATAGATAGAAAGAAATTAGGACTGGCGGTCTTGGTTTTAGTCCACTGGTAAATTAATGCACTCATTTTCGCTGTACAATTGCACTACAATATAAGTCAATTTCAAAACATTATAGAGATCCAGAGCCTTATATACTCGAGTCCGTATCCTGTATACTGAGGTCGGCGGGGTTTTGCATATAACGCAACAATTTACATACTGAAGCTCACAGTTGCTTTCATTAATGCTGAGTTTCTGTATCTAGGATATGACTCGAATGGCTATAACTACTTCCATTGTAATATGTAAATCACGAGGATTATTTGAGAAATTCGATGTTTCGTCTTTCCATCTGAGGGATTAAAATAGGGGGAATTTGATAGCCAGTGAAGCCTGTATCACAGAAACGCGCATCACACTTTTAGTTTTTCAAGTATTACTCATACAGTCGTACTACTACTCCTACAGTCGTACTACTACTCCTACAGTCGTACTACTACTCCTACAGTCGTACTACTACTCCTACAGTCGTACTACTACTCCTACTCCTAGGAACTAGTACTAGTACCACTACTAGTACCACTACCACCACCACCAAAACCACCACCACCACTAGTACCACCACCAGTACCACTACCACCACCACTACCACCACCACTACCACCTCCACCACCACCACCACCACCACCACCACCACCACCACCACCACCACCACCACCACAATCCACCACCACCACCACCACAATCCACCACCACCACAATCCACCACTACAATCCACCACCACCAGTAACACTACCACCACCACCAGTAACACTACCACCACCACCAGTAACACTACCACCACCACCAGTACCACTACCACCACCACCAGTACCACTACCACCATCCTACCACTACCACTATCCTACCACTATCCTACCACTACCCTACCACTACTCCTACCACTACCCTACCACTACCCTACCACTACCCTACCACTACTCCTACCACTACCCTACCACTACCCTACCACTATCCTACCACTATCCTACCACTACTCCTACCACTATCCTACCACTATCCTACCACTACTCCTACCACTACCCTACAACTACTCCTACCACTACTCCTACTACTACTACTCCTACTACCACCACCACCACAACTACCACCACCACAACTACCACCACCACAACTACCACCACAACAACTACCACCACCACCACCACCACTTCTACTACTTTTTACTATTTAAATATTGAAGTCGGCATGTGTAAATATTAAACTGTTTTCCTCCTCTGATTCAGCGACCAGAAGATGAGGATTTGTCTCCGCCGCCGGTTGTACTCAACAACGAAGACATGACTACCGCGAAGCACTTCGATGGCAACGAATCGGTTGGAACTCTTTTTGAGTCGGCCGAGGTCAACAATGCAGCAGCTTACTTGAGTGGGTATGTTGCTATGAAAGTTGATAGATATCACCGAAGTAAGAAAGGTTCAATGTTAAAAGACTGCTCTGCGTGTTCGTTAATTCTTGCGCCTGAAGACCTAAACACGCACCTCTTCGTGTCATTCAAAGAATATGTACAAAACAATGATCCGCAACGAAGCCTCCATTACTGCAGCAAATCTTTCATTGAAACAATCATGAACTACGAGAGAGTATTTTTGTTCTGTTTTGATAAGTTCAGTCATGTTCAAGGTTTCTGTGAACTAGCTCAGAAAGTCATTGACGAAGCGTGCTCTCCGCCTGTATTGTGCGCTGCTGATGTGAAGGAGTTCTTCATCAAATTTTATGTGACTTGCAGGACTTATCAAACCATTAAGCACATCAATAAAGCCTTAGAGAGCAGTAACCCTAGTGATAAAATGAAGAAAATTACACATCAATGAAATGTTACAATAAGACTTGGTTTTGGAAAAATATAGCTTCATTTCTTTTCGTTGCTTGTTATTTATTTCTTTGTAATGAACAGCATTGGTGCACGATTGTATACATGTTCGTATTGCTCTTTCTTAAGAATTGTGTATTAAATTTCTCTTAATTTGTCAGCTAATTCCGTAATTCCTTGTCGTTTTACTTTCGTTCCACCGTATTGTATTGAATTGAGCGCAGCGATATTCGTGTTACAAAGTATCTGCAGTCGTGTACAAGCCTGTCAATTTGTTGCATGTGATGCTGAATAGTGTCAATGATAAGATTGTCACGCATGGATGGAAGGAGGAAACTCAATCAGAATTAAATACAAGTATGTAAATTTGCGTAGAGGATGGACGGAATAATTTACCGCACACTTGAGGTATTTCTCAAAATTGTAGAAGTCTGATTGACTAAGAAAGAAACAAGCAGGTTAACATTGAAGTTATTGCTGGTGTTATTATTAGTTCTTTCTATTATTGGCAGTTCATTTATTCTTAATCTATTTGCTGACTTATTACAATTCTCGTGCAATGTCTGTGTTTGAACAAATAGTAATTTCTAATTAGTGATCATAATATATATTTTTGATTCATTATTTACGATCTGCTGAACATATTATCGTTGTATATGTTGCCCCAGAAGTAACCGATCCTTTTAATTTGCCGATAAAAAAATACTATGCTAGGATTTTGAAACTAATTTTCTTCTAAGGATAAACAACATATGGTTTATGTGGTATGTTTTGTTTTGAAAACAGGACTCTTTAAGTGATAGCCATGGCCGTTTTTACAATTTGAACTTTATTCTTTATCGTTTCAATAACGCTCCATCGCGCATTACACGAGAGTTAAGCTATTTCATGAAAAGTTCATTTAGTTAGTGTACATTTGTTGATTTTGTTACATAACTCGTGACGAGTCCCACAAGAAAACCTCGCTTAGGGAACAAATTTGGAGAACGAGGGGTCGAGTGAATCATGATAAATTGTGGGTTTGAAACCGAAGCAAAGCGAGAGTAGCTTTTTAGTTGCTGAGTTAATTAAGTGCCACGTTATTTGTAAGCATGAACATATTTTTTAGTCGAATAAATAAGTATTAACATCATAGTGTTCATAGCTCTACTTTCATCAACCAATTAAAAGGTCAATTAATTATGGGCTGCCCTCATTTTACTTTCTCTCGCTATGGACAATGTTTCATTTAATTTTCTGGTGTCAATTTTCGTCACAGAATCCCCGTTAGCTCTCATCGATAACCAACGCCTTTATTTCCTGGTGTAAGCAGCCAACTATTGAATCTGTAGGAATTAGCTCTGACATAGGGATAGATGTAAATATATGTTTGATTTTGTAACGGACCATCTTTTTTTCTGTTCACTGGTGTCTTTTTTCAGCATCTGTTACTTTCTTTGTCCACTTTTATCATATTTCAATAACATTCTTCAATCTTGCTGCTTCTGTGCGTGATGTGTGTGGACGTATCTCGTCCTTTGATTCCCCATTCCCTTAATTGCACACTAAATGGCTTCTTCTGCTGTCCTTTCTTGGGACCACCTTTCACGTGGTGTGAGAGGCTTAAACTAACTCAGTATGTAATCGTCGTGGTGTTGTCGCGATACGGAGAAAGGGGTGGGTTTAGGACCCCCTTTCCATACGCTGAGGGAATTCCAACCCCCTTACACATTTTATAATATTGTCCTTCATGCTTGCGTACACCTGCATCCCAGACATGGAGAATAAAAGGATTGAAGATTAACATGAATTTATTTGGAAACACGTGGATTTGGATATGACACACATAGCATTTCAATGCAATGATTAAGCTCAGGGAAATGTTATAGCAACATGCGCATGGATTTAACGACATGGCAATCCCACACGACACAATGAGAAAACCACACCTTGGCTGTCTAGGCCGATGACTGCCATAAATCGTGCTTTGCGCACGCTCCGTGGCGGCATGACTGGGCCAACATGAGCACAAGATGAGCACGTTAACATGAGCAACGTAATGAGCCACGCAAAGAACGAGACATCTACTCTCCTTGTTACAATGAACGCTATCACAACAATTTCAGGGTTACGACAAAGATACTTTCCGCACTGTGCAAAAATCAGGAACATAGTCGATGAATGGGCTAGCATGAATACGAACATTTGGAAATAATGCAATATAAAAATCAAAGAGCTTTGCTTACCACAAGGTGTTCAAATACAATATACCTCGCATCATGCACAACACAGAACTCGAACATGAGCCAATTTTCCGCATGACACAAATCACATTGGATTACTCTCCGCTTGGAGCGCACTATTACAGGTGCTGGCTGTGCTAGAACTCTCACACCTAAAAATCACCTTCCTGAGCTTTCAAACATTAACTTGATATTAACACTTTCTTGCAATTGTAGTTCGCGATGATTTAATACGCTTCCAATGCTGCTTGAAGAGTTTACATAGTGCAGATTAGCCGATGAATTAACGAACTCCCGATGCTGCTTGAGAATTCACGTAGTGCACAGCAGACCGCCCCACGGTCTCGAAGTCGTTCCCGCTCCTCGGTCCCGAAGTTGCTTCTTGCTCGCTGCTCGACCGTAGTGCGGAAGCGCTGTGCTCGGTCTCCATTTCAGGCTCTGAATTATGAGTCTGCCTGACATTGCAGGACTCATAGTGGCGGCATTATTGCAG
This sequence comes from Morinoia aosen, assembly GCA_030386875.1. NCBI lineage: Eukaryota > Metazoa > Arthropoda > Malacostraca > Amphipoda > Talitridae > Morinoia > Morinoia aosen. Next base: position 56,055,266 of record CM059574.1, on the reverse strand, counting down.
ACTCTGAAGGCGGTGCAGTTATTATTTTCTTGTAGAATCACTTGCGAGCTTGGTGTTGAAGTTCAAACATTTGGACTGCTTCCAGAGGTGTGGTTACGGGGCTGTTCTTGGCGCACTTTGCCGCTCCATTGATATGCTTCAAGCAGATCGCTCTTACACATCAGTATTTTGACGGTTGCAGGTGTTGATGATTATTTTCTTGAAGCCTCGATGCTCACTTTGCTCAAACATTTAAAATTTTGCCGCTCACGTTGGGTGCATTCCGGCAGCAGCCGAAATGCTTCGTTGGGTGTGCCCCCAGATGTTGCAAATCACTTGCCTCTTTCTTGTATAACTCAAGAAAAACCTCCCTAGGCTTCATCTACCCCCCTTATATACGTTTCGCTTCCTTGTTTCGAGATCAGTCTCGAAGCTTCTATTCTACAGAGGCATCATCTGTATCCTGATTGGCGGCATTCTTGTTTGTTCTGACGTTTGGGACTCCCATTGGTGTGGGCTCAGACACACCTTCTTGCGTCATTCCTTTGGCAAGCGGTGATTGGCTCAGGTCGTGCGGGCATCTGTTACTACGTCACGCCCGCCTCCTTGCTCTCCAAAGCCTCGGCTTGTGTTGTGCCTGTGTATGTGTGCTTCGATGTGTGTTTGTGTTGTATGGACGCCTGGACCGTAGAAGTTTGGACGAAGCGCCAACCGCCTTGTGACACCTTGATATATGACATCCTGTTTCAAGCACTTGAGAGCGCTGCACAAAGAACCGACCCTCGCCGACACGACACACAACACATTACAATGTTTGTAGCCCCGCAGAATGTTTACCCTTCTTTTAAAATGTTATAGCTTCACGGAATTTAGCCCAAAAATAAAATGTGATATGATTTTGCCAAATATATATGCCTTATTTATTCTATTTCACCACAGTGTAATATATTGCGCACTCTTCAAAGATGCATATTATATTAGAATTGTGTAGACTAATCATGTTACATGGAGATTTTTGTTTACGTTCCTCTAGTTTTACTATTTGTTTTCGATGAGTTGCGGAACGTAGCTTGTTATAGGAAATAATAAGTACTTACTGTTGAGTACTTTCTTTTACGAGCAATCAACTAAATTGATCTGGTGTTCTTCTATTGGAGAAAGAATAATATTTATTAGTAAACTAAACTTGAATTATGTCCATGTATTTAGTTTCATGATAAAGCGTTACTGCCATCCATTAGTAAAAAATATATAGTGCACTGTTACCATCTTAAATGTAAATATTTCATTTAATCTGCGTTGGAATTTTGTTACCGAAAATATGTGTCATGTCGATGACCCTAACTCACCAGTCTCTAATTCACCAAAGCTCGTGTTGACGAATATTGTTGGTATGGAATCATGGACATTAATTCACGAATTTGTGGATCAAAACATTGAAATACTATACCCTCAAACAACACGTAAATGATAGCTTTTGTAAATTATGCAGGTACGGGTGTAAAAATGTCGTTTTGAATGCTCGTTAAAATATGATCTTGAGCAAACTAACTTATTACGATGAAGTATTCATTGAATAAATAATACAGCCCCAGCGTTTTAGTTTTACTTACATTTCTATTCCAATCGTATTTGACTAGGTAAAAGATAAGAGCAAACATAGAACAGCTGGGAACGCCAGAAGCAACGCAGTCGAGGTATTGTACGTCTGGCAGAAAGTGTACACGAAATAGACCAATCAGCGGCCGGCTATTGTGACGTCACACTTAGCCAAAGCATGACGTCACACGCTGCCAAAAGCGGTCGTGCCAACCCCGCTATTTGAAACTACTTCTCTTCTCTGTACTGTGGCAGTGCTCGACTGAGCGTCGTAGAGTGAGGATGTCTGTAACACCGTCTCCGTCTGGTTCACTATGGTCTCGATCCACCATACAATTGATAATAGGAGCCTTTCATCAATGTCCTATGCTATGAAACACCGCCTCCCACTGAGCCAACATAAACTTGGTCCACCATTCAATAGAAAGTCGAAGGATTTAACACTTTGACTGCGGCAACTAGGTATTAAGTTCACCACCAAACTCAAATTTTTAAGTCAATTATAGTAAACTATTTTGGAAATATCAAACCTAAACTGGATCGTGCCTGTATTTAATTGTGATTAAATATTTATGAAAATTGAGTTTGCGACTATTGGTCGGTCAGCAGCATTATGAAAATTTTCTCCGTGTAAAATCGGTGGCACAGTCAAAGTGTTAATAAATGGCGCGGTGTCCTATAATATGGAATGCTAATAAGTGTTATATAAGCAATTAAGTATCATTTTAGGAATATAATTAGTCGTAATTTCTGTACAAAATAAAGCGGAATATTACCATTTACCATACATTCGTGACATTTCCTTTTCAAATGCTGTAACTTTTCCATATATTGGAATGTTTATCAGGTAGTATTTTATGATAAATAAAGTGGTCAGAGAGTTGAAAAAAATAATCCATAGGTTTATAAGTTTAAACAGTTTAGCTGAATATGATGTAACTATCGAAGCCATAAAAAATTAGAAAAACATCACTAACTGCCACAAAAGTGTCAGGAAAAAGAAGATTGACTCTATGAAGTCAGGTAACTGAATGTGCATTGATTTTTAATTTTCTATCATAAGTAGCGGGTAGAAAAATAGGCAATAGTCTATTCAGCTTCTAATGATCAAACAATTTAGTATTTTTTTAGGCTTGAACCTAACTACATTAATATACCAAATGAATGTGCTTAACACTTTGACTGCGACGTGCGCCACCGGTGGTACACGGAGGTAATTTTCATAATGCTGCTCACCGACGCAAACTCAATTTCCATAAACATTTAATCATCGCTATATGAGGGCACGATCCAGTTCATGTTTGATATTTTCAAAATAGTTTACTACAATTGACTACAATTATTTTCAAAATACAATTTGAGTTTGGTGTTCAAATTTATATTTAGTTGCCGCAGTCAAAGTGTTAATTAATTAAATTACTGTTCCTTTTATTTATTTCTGTGCGGTATAAAAATACAAATTATTAAAAGTATTTGCGAATATGAGCTGTAAAAAAGATGTTAAAAATTTGTTACAGTATGATGTTATTAATAGTACATTTAATATTGATTCTCACAAACTAAATATTATTTTCCTGGAAGTCAATAATACATCAAAAGAATTTTATTGAATCAATAGTCGTATAACCCTTCAATTTCATCCGTTTTTAGAGACTAAAGTCAATAAACAATGCAAGGACATTTAGAAGCGTAAAACAGGATCTAAGTTTTGTATACGTTCTTGATGCTTTTCTTAATGATGAAATACGAAATCACATGCCGCAGTCACTGCGAGCTACAACCTCCCTCTGCAATTGGCAACGCCACACTGGTAGCATCGTCTGATAGCGCACCCTCAAGTTGCGTCATTTCAGTTACCGTAGCGAGGCAAAATGTTGCCCCGTGTAATAGGGCCTTCAAGTCGGAAGATTTGAGGGGAGGAGAATACGATCGCCTGTGTGACCAATGAAAACAGCTACAGTATGCCTAAGCAAACAAACATCAGCATCTTAGGATGCTTCATTTCCAATTCAAGCCTGAAACATATGACCTTGTAAATTGGTTTTTCAATTGCCTTTTAACAAACACAAGGACGCCATGACGCTTTCCCCCGGTCAAGACCGGTACCCATTTGTCGCGATACGAGAAGGGAGATTTACGGCCTTGCGGCTGCCGCCCCGTCGCACGATTGGGGGAATCTCAACCCCCCAAAATCAAATAATAGTATTACACCTTTTGTGTTTCGCGTGCAACCTATATACCAAGCATGGCAAATAAAAGAATTGGAAGATTAACATGGGTTTTATTTTGAGAACACGGATCAAAAATGAGGATTGTCGACACGCACATTCTGGCCTAAATTGACACACAAAGAATGAGTAATGGCTATCGCACACACAAATAAATATTGGGGATGCAAAACGGTAGACCCCTGACTTACAGCAAGGTGTCAAAGAATAGAATGCTTCGCATTATGCACCACACAAAATCAGAACCTGAGCTGAAAAACACATCACACAAATCACATCAGATTGCGCGCCGATCTGAAAGCACTGTTCAAGGTGCTACTTTGTATTGAACCTACTATACAATAACCACTTGAGAGCTCTCCCTACTACAAAACAGATTCACGAATCGATATTTTCTGTCAATTCACTATTGATTCACTGCCGATTCGCTGTAGCCGTTCCTGGTGCTCAGCATCTCCGGTTCTCGAGCCATCGCTGCCGCGGATCGCTCCAACTCCATCTTGCCGGCGTCACTGCTCCAGTTCTCCACATTTGCTTCGTTACTGGCAAGGTTTTCGAAGTCCTGTACCGCCTGCGATTCTTTGAAGTGCTGAGGGGTTAGGTTATTGTAGTTCTTGCCCGTAGACCTCCGCATAGTTTGTGAACGCGTGGCTCCGAATTTTCATGCTGAAGTTGCCTGTAGGCATATGATTGACATATATATCCTCCATGGATTTTTACGTTGAGTTGTTGATGTGCTCAGCCGTGATGCTTCGAGGGGTGTTCGATGCAGAATTACACCTCGACGATGTCTTCGTAGATTCCTTGCCTTTTTGCAGAGATTATCAGAATACACTTGCTCAGAGGGATTTTCCTTTTTGCAAGTCTTGTCGTGCTTGAAAGAGTTTCATATCGGGGGGTGCTCATTCCGCCTGTACTTTTACACGTTAGCACCTCGACGATTGCAAGAGTCAACGTTGTCTTCTTGTGACTTCAACAGCTGTTAAAAATTTTTGCTATGTGCGACGCACTTCCGGCAAAGTCGCCGGAGTGCTTCGCTTAAGGCCCGTCTACACTATCAAACACTTCGTCAATCACGAACACACTAAAACGCGAACAAAAACACAAACTTTTCGGAATCGTGTCCAGACGTTCAGACTATACGCTTTCAGCGGAGAGAAGTTGTTCGCGAGCACCATGTAAACAAACAATACTGCTTCCCAAGTAAGTTTTGTTTAATTGATGCATGTAATTGGTAAATTTCATTTGTTGAGAGTTAGTAAACATAATTTATCTGTGTAGGCATGTGTGAACAGAAAATATTAAGAATCGCTGATATATTATGAGAATATTTCGAATACTATCAGTGTGACGGCGGTAAGATGGGATCAGCTGATGTCCTTGATCTTTTTCAATGCTCTTCATGAAGTTTAAATTTTTGGATTTGAGCTTAAAACTTTAAAATATACTCTGCCTATAGAATATTTTTTTTATTACTTTTTGTGACCTAAATTTTCTATAAGAGGTGAAAAATGCTCATATTTTTCATTTGGTCATAAAATATTCCTACAATATTTGAAGTAATTTACCGAAGTTATTTAATATTTTTCTGTTTAATTAAGTCAACAATTTATTTCAAAAATTTAAAATTTAGTTTATGCATTTTATTGGTGTTTTAAACTATATGCAGTATCTTTACTCTCTGTGCACATTTTTGAAGCATCCATTACGCAGTCAAGCATACCAGAATGTATTTCTACTATTGCGCAATAAATTTTTGTGTGCTTTTCTGTGATATTTTTCTGAGAACATTGTTAACACCTAGATCTCATATAACTACTAAACATATCTAAGAAATAGTTCTAAGGGAAGAATCTGAGAACTCAAAGCTGAATGTGAAGCAGACCATCTTTATATTGAAATTTTTTTTTTGCTAGTTAAGGACCATATTTTTTAGTTCAATATCATTTATGTCAGCACCTGCTCACTTACATATTTCACGAAAAGTATGACTGTGAAATGTAAGTTATCCATGTATATAATTTTGTGTATAAAATCTGTGTATAAAAATATAATCCGTGCATGAAAATATATAATGAAATATAATACGTATTTAAAAAACAAAAGTATAATAATTATTCTGAATTATTGTTAGACATCTCATGTTGATTATAAATAATTTGCTCCTATTCAGGACCTCATAACAATTACATTCCACAAATTTTGATGCTAGTACATAACCATTTTAATGTGTTCATCATGTATGGATTATTTTTTTACAGGTGGCTGCCACGAGGTAATTCACGCACTTCTCTACAATATTTGACAAGAATATCAAAGCAGTCGCTCTCTATCATACCTGAAACTTGTGAGGCCATCTATACTCTACTTAAGGATGAAAACAGGAAGGTATGCACCCCATTGCAGTGTTGGGTTCAAATATTACTTTGCAATGAGTATTGTAATGTTCTTCAAATAGAAAACTAATTTTTCTGGAATATTGAAACCATTGAGAAATTTGCAGTAGGTTGAAATCCCTTGAAATATGGTAATGAAATGAGTTAAGTGACCCACGTATCATCATAAATACGGTATTTACTTGGTACAAAAGCAGAGCTGAGCACTGTTTTTGCAACACAGTCTGGTCTTGGGGTGCTACTTGAATTGATGAACTCTCGCACAAAAAAAGTAGTGGTGTGCAAAGTACATATATGTATTTCAATTGTTCTCATAGTTGATTGTAACCTTCTACTTAGAACTACTTTGAAACCAAACTAGTTCCATTATTTGTGAACTTTCAGGTGCATGAGCAAAATGTATAGTGTGATATCTAGGGGAATCTATATAACAACTGTTTTCTTCCTGTAATATAGTTCACTTCTCATGAAACGATAATGCATAAACCATCAAAAAATGTTGCGGTGGACTTCCATCTGTAATTCCCTTTGTTGTACTCATTTACAGACTCCACAAGCGCAAGCAGAGTCGGGATCAGCAGCCAGTGATTTCTACATGAAGTGAAACTTCCCATAAAACTTCTTGAACTTCATGAACTCTTCTCTGGAGATTGCATGCTACTTTAGCATCACTGTGGTGAAATAGAATAAATAAGGCATATATATTTGGCAAAATCATATCACATTTTATTTTTGGGCTAAATTCTGTGAAGCTATAACATTTTAAAAGAAGGGTAAACATTCTGCGGGGCTACAAACATTGTAATGTGTTGTGTGTCGTGTCGGCGAGGGTCGGTTCTTTGTGCAGCGCTCTCAAGTGCTTGAAACAGGATGTCATATATCAAGGTGTCACAAGGCGGTTGGCGCTTCGTCCAAACTTCTACGGTCCAGGCGTCCATACAACACAAACACACATCGAAGCACACATACACAGGCACAACACAAGCCGAGGCTTTGGAGAGCAAGGAGGCGGGCGTGACGTAGTAACAGAGGCCCGCACGACCTGAGCCAATCACCGCTTGCCAAAGGAATGACGCAAGAAGGTGTGTCTGAGCCCACACCAATGGGAGTCCCAAACGTCAGAACAAACAAGAATGCCGCCAATCAGGATACAGATGATGCCTCTGTAGAATAGAAGCTTCGAGACTGATCTCGAAACAAGGAAGCGAAACGTATATAAGGAGGGTAGATGAAGCCTAGGGGGGTTTTTCTTGAGTTATACAAGAAAGAGGCAAGTGATTTGCAACATCTGAGGGCACACCCAACGAAGCATTTCGGCTGCTGCCGGAATGCACCCAACGTGAGCGGCAAAATTTTAAATGTTTGAGCAAAGTGAGCATCGAGGCTTCTAGAAAATAATCATCAACACCTGCAACCGTCAAAATAATGATGTGTAAGAGCGATCTGCTTGAAGCATATCAATGGAGCGGCAAAGTGCGCCAAGAACAGCCCCGTAACCACACCTCTGGAAGCAGTCCAAATGTTTGAACTTCAACACCAAGCTCGCAAGTGATTCTACAAGCAAATAATAACTGCACCGCCTTCAGAGTCTGCAATAATGCCGCCACTATGAGTCCTGCAATGTCAGGCAGACTCATAATTCAGAGCCTGAAATGGAGACCGAGCACAGCGCTTCCGCACTACGGTCGAGCAGCGAGCAAGAAGCAACTTCGGGACCGAGGAGCGGGAACGACTTCGAGACCGTGGGACGGTCTGCTGTGCACTACGTGAATTCTCAAGCAGCATCGGGAGTTCGTTAATTCATCGGCTAATCTGCACTATGTAAATTCTTCAAGCAGCATTGGAAGCGTATTAAATCATCGCGAACTACAATTGCAAGAAAGTGTTAATATCAAGTTAATGTTTGAAAGCTCAGGAAGGTGATTTTTAGGTGTGAGAGTTCTAGCACAGCCAGCACCTGTAATAGTGCGCTCCGAGCGGAGAGTAATCCAATGTGATTTGTGTCATGCGGAAAATTGGCTCATGTTCGAGTTCTGTGTTGTGCAAGATGCGAGGTATATTGTATTTGAACACCTTGTGGTAAGCAAAGCTCTTTGATTTTTATATTGCATTATTTCCAAATGTTCGTATTCATGCTAGCCCATTCATCGACTATGTTCCTGATTTTTGCACAGTGCGGAAAGTATCTTTGTCGGAACCCTGAAGTTGTTGTGATAGCGTTCATTGTAACAAGGAGAGTAGATTTCTCTTTTTTTTGTGGCTCATTACGTTGCTCATGTTAACGCGTTCATCTTGTGCTCATGTTGGCCCAGTCATGCCGCCACGGAGCGTGCGCAAAGCATGATTTATGGCAGTCATCGGCCTAGACAGCCAAGGTGTGGTTTTCTCATTGTGTCGGGTGGGATTGCCATGTCGTTAAATCCATGCGCATGTTGCTATAACATTTCCCTGAGCTTAATCATTGCATTGAAATACTATGTGTGTCATATTCAAATCCACGTGTTTCCAAATAAATTCATGTAAATCTTCAATCCTCTTATTCTCCATGTCTGGTATGCAGGTGTACGCAAGCATGAAGGACAATATTATAAAATGTGTACGGGGGTTGGAATTCCCTCAGCGTATGGAAAGGGGGTCCTAAACCCACCCCTTCTCTGTATCGCGACATCACTATGATGGAGTGAGAAGAAAGCTCCTTGAGCTGGCGGCAGCGGTGGGCGCTGCAACTGTGCTGCTCCACGATGTGGTGCTGCCGTGCCGCTTTTCATCCGTGGGGGCTAAACTGCTGCTGCGTCCTAGAGCTATTATGAACTATGGACTGCCTCAACTACCTATATTGGCATTGCACAAATAGCGTCCCCGTGAACTTCCTGTGGACGACTGCAGCGGTACCAGAGACTTCAGAACGAGTTCGCTTTTGAGGTGGGTCGAAGTGACATGTAGCGCTGGGTTCGGTCGACCTTTTATGAGAATTTCCCATCAAAAATGTTAATCCTCCATTCCATCCCTTTCCATAATTTCTGTGTTGGTTGGATTGGAGTTTGGGGTCTTCAATGATGAGAAGGGATTAGGTTTTATGTACACATGCTAGTATGCCAAGAATTATCATTTTAAACATTTTCTGTATTCAAACTACTCTAATTATCGTAATAATCTTTTGATTTAGGGAAGCTATGGTTCAATCTAAAAGGTATTTTGCAAAGTAAACGCTGCTATAATATCGCTAATGTTTCAATTTATGAACAGCTAAAATATTGCATTTCTTGAATTATAAACTTGACTCTCTCCGCTTGAAATTATTCATTTCCTTGGGACCTTGTTTGACGTTAATGTTTGTTCACAGCCCGAGCTCGACCCTCCTATTCGTTTGTGCTCGTGGGCCAGACGTGGTTCTGTCTTGCGCTGCCAAACCTTCCTGGTTTGGTTTTCCACGACTGGCAAGGGGCATTTGCACTACTGGTGTAAATGATTGATGACTTTACAATACCATCAAATTATAATGCACTGGTGTCTAAACACTTTCCTTCACCCGCCATCATATCATCATGCACATTGGTTTTTCAAATGCTTTATAACTGAAATCAGGATACAATGACGGTTACCCGGTCAAGTCTGTACCCATTTCCGACACCTGGGTAGGGTCTATCTGTGTTCTCTCCTTTCCCAACGGGGAGAAATCACTGCATGGCGCTGGGATTAAAAAAACCGACACCTACCCATAAAGGGTGCGTTCTCAATCCCTTAATTTCATAAAATCATGTTGTCCTGTATTCAAGAGAGGGGAAAAAACAGTTGAATATTTTTGTGTATTATCCCAAACGTGAAGGATATCGATCAGTTACCAAGAAGATGATAAACCTGTTCTGAATACAATTTTGTTGGTCCATTACCTAAAACCATGTTAAAGAATGCATTTTCATGAAACTGATTAACATAAGGACAACAGTGAACCCCGAACAGGTGTTCCCAAAGAGTAAGTGTGTGAATTCATTTTATTCAATATTTACAATGAAAATAACTCCATGGATAAAAACAGTAAGTCAAAGGTTAAGGCACCATAATCAAGTCATAGAGATACCTTGAAAGGTAAAAATTTGCAAAGGTGACTTGTTGTATGCACAGACCTTGAACATCTAATCATCCATTGACAAAACACTATGATTAAACAAAATGCAGTGCTATCTAAAATTAATTCACCAATAAAGATTTAATTTCTAAACTATTTCAAGCGTTTCTCATAAGTTGTTAATTATTTCTTTCAGCTTTGATTGCAAGTTTGTTGTTCCCCATACCTTGCACTATTTTCATTACCAATGAAGAGAACATATATGTTACTTTGTGCCTCCTTAACCACAACAAGGGTGTTCCAAAGAGAGGAATAAAGTAGGGATCATTGAGTACAAACATGTACACAGGGTTTGTGCAATGTTTAAAAATCCACTAACAATAATGAAATATTTCTGTAATAAGTAGTCAACCGCAAGCCATCTAATTCTGACATGAAACTGATGAAAAGTATATTGCAAATAAATATTTCTTATGAAAATCATCACTATGCAAGGTGCTTAATTTTTACGTCTCCTCTATGGACACAAATGTAGCGTAAATCATCACTACACAACCTAACTGGCTTTCTGGTGAATATTTGGTGAACATTTAGCTCAATGAAAAAATATTTCATAGAATTATGGCATTCATATTCTACATATCTAATACAGATAATTTGTCTTGTCAGTGACTAATATAAAAAGTATATTAAAGCAATGTTTAAATACCCTTTGGTATTGTATCGTTAAATAATCATCCATACATATACATACATATACCGGGCTTATCCTCCCCATGGGAGGGTAGCCGACAGCAGGCCACAATCACCACACTTAGTCACTAGGAGGCGAGAGAGGCAGCACCGGCCGCACCTGAACTGCCAGGATCAGCAGCAGCCGCACAACCACCTTCCACAGTCAGGCCCGACAGCAACAGCTGGTTTACCCCGACCGCTTCATTGAGTGCAGCCCCTCACCCGCACATGACAGGTCAACCCCATCACACGCGGGCAGCTTCCAGTAACGCGTCAAAAATAAAATTACCTCCTTATACACTGCCCCCACTCACTTCTGTCCGCAGCCATCCCTCGCGCCACGTCCACAGTCAGACCCCTCTCATACAAAGCACGTCGCACCCCATCCATCCAACTCATCCGTGGTCTACCTCGCGCTCGAAGACCACTCACTTCCGACATATATATCTTTTTCAACAGCCGCTCAACATTCATTCTTTCTACATGCCCAAACCATCCAAGCACTCTTCCATCCACTCGCCTGCTCAACTTTTTGATAACACCCGTCTGCTCCCTAACCAACTCATTCCTGATCCTATCTCTTCTAGTTACTCCATACATGCTCCTCAAACACTTCATCTCAAACACATCCAACTTCCTCCTCTCAGCTGCTCTCAACCCCCAGGACTCTGCTCCATACAACAAAACTGGCACAATCAAACTTTCATACAGTCCCCTCTTAGCATTCATACTCAAACTCCTGCATTCAAAAACTTTCCTCAGTGCACCCAATGTCTTACAACCTTCACTCACTCAATGCTTCACTTCTACTTCCATACTATCCTTAACAGTCACATCCGACCCGAGGTACCTAAAATGCTCTACCTCCTCTAAAACTTCCCCATTCAACCTCACATCCAAAGTTCCAAACACTCCACCTCTTGAACATCTCATCACCTTACTTTTATTCCCATTTACCCTCAATTTCCGCCTTTCGCACACTCTACCAAACTCTGTAACCAGTCTCCTCAGTTTTTCCTCTGAATCAGCCACAAGCGCTGTATCATCTGCAAACAACAGCTGACACACTTCCCAATACATACCATTTCGTCCCACCAACTGCGCACCTTTTCCCAACACTCTGGCATTCACTTCTCTCACCACACCATCCATAAACAAATTAAACAACCACGGCGACATCACACATCCCTGTCTCACACCTGTCACAACTGGGAACCATTCACTCACCTCATTCCCTACTCTCACACATGCTCTGCTATCAATGTAGAAACTCTTGATCGCATTCAACAGTCTCCCACCCACTCCATACAAACTTACCACTTGCCATAAAGCCTCACGATCCACTCTGTCATACGCCTTCTCTAGATCCATAAATGCCCAATATACATCCTTTCCCTATAATAAGTATTTTTCATTCACCTGCCTCACAGCAAACATTTGATCCACACAACCTCTACCACACCTAAAACCACACTGTTCTTCAGCAAGCACACGATCCGTCAGCACTCTCACTCTTCCAATTAACACTCTTCCATACAGCTTCCCAACGACACTCAGTAGACTTATACCCCTAGAATTACTGCACTCATATCTGTCACCTTTCCCCTTGTACAACGGAACTACGCACGCGCTACTCCAATCAACCGGCACTTTACAAGCCTCGAAACACACATTTAATAAACGCACCAACCATTCTATAACCACATTTCCTCCTTTCTTTAGACTTTCAACCGTGCAGCCATCCAAACCTGGAGCTTTCCCATTTTTCATTTCATCCAACGCACATCTCACCTCTGCACTTCTTATTCGATTTCTATTCACTTCACCAAACACAGGCATTCTAACATCACTTCCAACAGCTACTACTCTCGCAATCCTATCATCCCTCACGTTCAGCAGTTCCTCAAAATACTCCGCCCATCTCTTTCTCACATCACAACTCTCCACTAGCAGCCTACCATTTGTATCCTTCACTCTTGCCTCATTCTCCACCTGACCCTTCCTAATTCTCTTCACTTCCTTCCAGAAAACCTTCCTTCTCTCCATGAAATCCCCTCCCAACTTCCTCCCCCATTCCTCATCCGCCGCCCTCTTCGCTCTCCTTACCATTCTTTGTACCTCTTTCTTCCTCTCCTTATACTCTTCAAAATTTTGCTGATTGCCTCGTTGCAACCATAACATAAATAATCATAACTGGGCAAAACAAAAGTATAACTAGCATATAATGTAGCATAACGAAAGTATAATATGTAATTACTGGTCAAGCACATCATTAGCAAGGTACAAAAAGACTAGAATTTCATCAATCCAGCACTTCACTCATTTCATTATCTCAACATCATTTTAAGCATTGCAGGAAAATTTTTTAATACTTCATACACAATTGATTTACATCTGTACTACCAATGTAAATACTTACGTACATTTTGTTTAAGCGCATCAGGATGCTAATGGCAATAAAATTGTTTACTATACGAGTATGAATAGCTTATGCTCATCAGTTGAAAAATTTCCTTTGTGGAATTATACTCAACAAAAAATTACACAACAGCCAAATCATTATGACACAATGAAGAAAGGGCATCTTGCTCCATTCTCTTGAAAATTCTTAACCTTCACTTTTCAATTCATGTAGAGTTTAACCAAAAACAGACTCAACACAAGTCTGTTTAGAGACTTGTGTTGGGAGAAGAGGACCACCAGAGAAAGGACCATAGTGATGGTGGTAGGGATTCAGAGGTGCTTGAACTTGAAGGCAGGGCCTTTGTAACGAACTTTGGGAAAGGTAACCAATTTGAGGAAGGCCCGTGGATAGTCTTCAATGATTGCAATTGTTTCTTGGGTGGCAATGGACTGAAGAACATGGGTGGCAATGGGCATCTCAACTTGACGGAAGAGAAGAAAATAATTAGCTTATTAACCATAGGTGGCTTTCTAAAAATGACAGAAACTCTAAATAATTATGAACAACTTGGTATACTAGAACAATACGCTGGAGCAAATTAAATTTAAGTTTTGTAAAATTTCAATCAAGCATAGATGAAGCTCATCAAAGTAGTTTTTGTGGAGAGATGTGACATAGCCAGAATTCTGCCAAAGCTAAAGCACTGGAACTGTCACAGGATGTTAAAAGTTGATTATCATTTCCAATAGTATATGTAACAAATAATATTGATTAGGAAAAATGTATCCAATTTACAACCTGAATAGCAGGCTGGCTTGTTGAAGTACCAAAATTTTAGTTCAGAAATAAATGGAAAAATTTATTTTGATTCACACTTTTGCACTCTTTTTTGTTGTTGTATGCCATGAAAACAAAATACGTATGGACTATATTTTTTAAATTATGCTTTCACACATACTTATCTCACTAACCTTGAAAGTCATGAATGAAGTTAGGAAGGAAAATTTTATAATGCAATGAAATACTAACCATTGTTGAAGATTCTGAAGACCCAGCTCTGCAGTTCTATAATAGAGACACCTAATGACATTGAGTCACCACTGCTCAAAAAATGCTCGGAAGCACTACAGAGGCAAGAAAACTGCTTTAAGTTGCATTTAAAAAAAAATTCTATATTTGATTTTTGCACAAACGTATTTTATGCAAAATAGCCAAATGTTTGAAAACTATCTGAAAAATATAGAAAAAGTTAGTTATTACTGTTACAAGAAAGTCTGCACAAACATATATCAATTCAATATAATGATAATTGTTGCTTATACTATTTCATACACTTTATGATTAAGAATGGCATATTGGATGAAATTTTTTTTTGTAGATAGATAACAGAAATCTTTTGAATTAAATTAGAGACATAATAGTTTAGAACAGCTGATTTATCCAACTTCCAATAGGCTTAGAGCCACATTCATCATATAACAAATGGAAACAATACATTACCCAAAACAAAGGGTGTTAAAGCCAGATTCAAATAGAATTAGCTATTATCATAATTTTGGAAAAAGCTTAAGTTAAAGCAATTCACTTTTGGATTCACAAGCAGATGCAGTTAAAATTTTTAAAAGCCTAACAAGTCCCAGCATGCAGTTTTTAAAAATGCAAAGAGAATCATGAATGAGGAGAGTTTTCTAATGCTTTTTCATAGTAATATTCAAAATCTAAACATACTTGTAAATGACTCTACCTACATACAGCTATAACTTTTTTAACAACTAATTGGGTCAACAGAACAGGTAAATTTTTAAAATAAGTTGCAATTATGCTTATTCAAAACTACAACTATAAGTTTGTAAAAGATTGAATAGGTATTTCTCCCTGATAATTTTTTTATAATACTATTTCTAATATGGGTACTTGATTCTAATGTAAGCATCAGGCTATAAGGGAAATATAGTATTTTATTAAAATAAAAAATTTTTACCAAGAAATACAATAGGCCTATATAAAGGCAACATATTGTGCAAATGAATTTTTGGGGCAATTTTATCATCATATTAGTAGCTACCATTGTTGAAATAGTAATGAAATATATCCAAAATTTTATTTAGATGTCAAAGTCACTAAACTTTCATAATTTTATGCATGTTCAGTTTCATTTCAGAGAGGTAATATTTCAATTACATTCACGTCCATTAAATCCAAACCTACTTACATACTCAGCCATGTCTGAATAAAATGAAATAACCACGTAACGAAGTTCATTTTGGTAAGTAAATGTCCGTGCCACCCTACAATTAACTAAATTTGCACCAAAAACATAATTAAATCGATGAAAGAGGAAAAAACCAAATAATTCACTCGCAGCAGAACCACCTTCCACAATACATCAACAAGCGAGTGTTCGCTGTTTGATGAAAAGATCGTGTTCGTGTTTTCCAACACGATGAAAAACACAAACACACCGAAATCTGCAAACTTTTCATCTGTGTTCGTGTTCGCGGACTGCCGAAAAACACGAACTTCGGGCGAAAGATTGATAGTGTGGACGGGCCTTTATTACCCACTCCGATGTCTTCTTCTCTCTCGCCTACCTCAACCAAGAAGCCTCTCGATTTCTCCCGTCAGCTTCTTATAAGTCCCTCGCTTGTTTCTTTCCAGAATGTTCTCGAATCATCTAGGTCCCTCGCCGTTTCATCAAAGTAAGTCATTCTCCTCTCATTGGTGAAGCTGTTCTCTGTCCTGACGACTCGACTTCTAATTGGTTATGTGCTCATGCTCGATTGCCGTCCACCAACCCAATTGGTCTGTAAGGTGCACAGCTTCTATGACCACGTTATTTCAATGTCATTATTGGCTGGAGACGGAGCCCTCACTTTTCGGTCACACCCCCTCGCTCTCCGTAGCTCGGCCGCTGCCGTGGTTCTCACCTTACGTGTGTGTGCTGTGTGTGTGAGTTTGTTTTTGTGTATTGTTGTGCGATTGTGCGTATGTGTTATGTGCCAGCTCTGAGCCAGCCGTCTGGTACTGGCGCAGGCCATTACAAGGGTCACTGAGATTTATAGCCAGCGAACATGAGAACGAAAGCATCTCACACTCCCAGGCCAGCTTCGACGTTCTTGTAACGGTTTTCTTAGAACAGTGAAAAATCGCCCTTAACACACATGCCAGGGCAAACTTTGCTTGCTATGTTCACACGCTCAACGATAAGAGTGTTGACGGTTTTTTGACATTCCAAAAATCGCAAAATAAAAGAGAGAAGAAATCGACAGTTAATTATGTGGCAGTTTTACGTGTTCTCGCCAATAAAAATATCATGTTATATAATGTGTCTTAACACTACCCCTCTCGCTCCAGTAAAATTGGGTCCATATGCAAATTTGGTTCAAATTTTTCACCCGGTAATTTTGTCAGGTAACGCGCCACATTACTAAATTTAGCAACGTGTCCCGACATCGCACTCACATTACATTTTATAACAATTTACATTGTTGGAAGTACGCTTATGATGACGCATCATTCATCACAATATATTTATTAATGCTGATACACACTAAATTATTGAAACACGCATATCTTACACATGCACATTATCATAGGACGCAACGGAAAAGAACACAGCAACGATAACACACATGTAGAACAAGTGTAGACGCATCAAACATAGAAACACACATAAAATCTTGCCATTTTCTTCTTGTCATCTTCAAATTCAACGACATAGATAAACATTGTAAATTAGAGATTGTCTAATAGGCGTATTTAGTACAAGGCAAGACATATTTCTGCATTCGCATTTGTAAGCCACCTAACAACATATCTCAAAATGAGAGGTAATATTTCAACCTAACAACATATCTCGAAAGCAGAGGTAATCTTTCAACCTTCAAATATTTTCTTTTTAATCATCAGCTCGTCCTTCATTCAAATAGTAGTGCATACTCATTATCATCAAAGGGGGTGCTCTGGGTAATCAGGATTTAAATAAGCTAACATTTCAATGAAGATCCGTCCTTTGCGTCGCGTCGCGTCTTTAATGCGGAAATTAGATATAGCGTCTTCGCGCGTACGTATTCTTTCGTTGGGGCTCGTCAGCCCTCAATCGTTTCCGATGATAATATACATATTTCAAGAGATCAACTTCGATTACGATTTTACGTCTAACATGGTCTTTTTGGTGATCGAAAGACAGCGTACTACTTTGTTAATTTAAGAGTTGCTTTCTCGCATTTCTTTCAAGCCTGCCCTGACTGGGCGGAAGTGAGGTCATGCAAGAATTATAAGTTCAATTAGTTCAGGTTTATATATAACCAACTACAGACGAATTTCAACATTAAATCGACGGTGTCGCTGATCGGTTAGCTTCACCTACAATCCTAAAAGAAGTTGAGACATGTTTTTCCAGCAACATGCGACCAGTCCCGTTTTTAATCACGAGTGTCGATTGCTGTATTACATGACTACATAAAAATTCATATGAATAATATGCGCTAAAACGAGAGATTTACCAGGTTGGCCGAGATCCCGTATGCAACATACACAAACAAAATACAGTATTAACATTTCATCAGACGTACGCCATTTTGCCGTGCACTGCAGTTTAGGCGATCTGATTCCACGTCAAGAAACACAAAATTATTAGAAAATGAGAAATCACATCCTAATTCACCTGATTTACACAGCCTTTGAGATATAGCACAATTTTGTTTAAATAATGTTATTTCTTCGTCATCATTCAAACTTTAACGCATTTGTTTTTTAAATCAATGTTACTGATAACATTCCAAAAACATTTCTTATTCTCACAACATCCTACATTCTCACGTTCCCGCAATACCACACTTTAGCCATTATCGCATTAGTCTGAACGTACCGAGAAAATCTTTAATTGCGTGTGCTGTCCACAGAGCAATACAAATTCCGGCAGATGTTCTCTGCTGTGTTGACTAGCTCTCTTCCTCACAGTCTTAAAGGAAAATTTCATGTGCACATTACAGTCGTCATGTATTTTTAATTTTAACGCCATAATAAATTCGTTCTACAGAAATCAAAACTCCATCTCGAAATATTGTGCATTTTCGTTATAGCTAATAAACATATACTAATGAAGTTGATTTGTACATCCTAATTATGCAGAAACACTCTCGCCATTAATTAACGATTGGCTTTGAATAACTGATGAAATGTTCACACAATTTGCTGAAAGTTACTACTTAATCATGCTAAATGTAAAGAATTATCGTTTGTTTTTCGCTCCTTCAATCTCATATTCAAACATCAAATCGTTCATTTAAGGGCACGGTCAGGGCGAGACCAAAAGTCCGTCGGTTCTCGACGGATTTTTCTAAGATTTTCCCAGTAGGTGTCATTTGATGCGGCATTTCTTTTTAAATTCGTGTGTTTTTTTCGTAAAATCATAAAGAATACGATTTGAAAAAAACTGAAAAAAGAGTGTTGCGGAAAAATGGACCTCGCCCACAATTTTAAAGTTACACAACTGGCTAAAGGTTTTCTAGGTAGATAATTGTCGTGTCTTGAGATCTGCTGGTATCGTTTTTCGATAATTCGATTTTTTTAATTCTGAGAATTTTTTCCAAAAATCGACCACTTTTTCCGTTATTCAAATTTTTCTGCTCATAATTTTCAACATGATTTGAAATTCAAAAAAAATGTACCACCGCCTCTCTGAGATATTTCAATCGCTATCGATTGATATAGTTGCCATTCTTGTACCTTCAAAACCGTGGGCTAAGTCCCTCTCCAAAGATCAAAAAGTGAACTTTTCAAGAGAGCAATTTTTCTAAAAAATATTCTTTGTTTTTCGTTTATTTCTGAACTAATCATTTGTTTTCAATAAATTTACAGCTATTGTAGATCTTTCTAATCTCTATCGATTGCTATATTAGTCATTTCTTTACCTCCAAAACTAAGGGAAAGGATTCATATAAAATAACAATGAATTCAAATTTCAGAACACCAGTCTTTTTTGAATTTTTTTTTATCTATGTTTACAACAAATTTTTCTTGTTCAACTCATTTGCTTCATAGCTTTTTTTGAGCCCTTTCGAATGATATATTTGCCATTCATGTACCTTCAAAACAGCGGGAGGTGATTGTATGTTTACACAACAGCTAATTAGCTGATGACTCAGAGCAGCCGGACTCAAAACAAACACTCAATTAGATCTTCATAATTAACACTGATAGTTAAAATGTTTAGTTTGAGTCCTGAAGCATTTCAAGCAAGGCCATGAATGAACTCGTATGCTATTCCCGTAGAGAAACACTCAATACTGACTCGTAATGTGAGGAAAAGAGGGAGGTCACCCATCCATTGGCGCGCCCC
Organism: Morinoia aosen; assembly: GCA_030386875.1. NCBI lineage: Eukaryota > Metazoa > Arthropoda > Malacostraca > Amphipoda > Talitridae > Morinoia > Morinoia aosen. The sequence goes on along the minus strand of CM059574.1, from coordinate 56,035,516 downwards.
AAGGTCACGCTAGTGCACGTCTTTTACCCCGTCTAGAAGACGAACCAATGTAAGTATTCGAGAGCAAATTATACCGTTGGATGCGCAAGAAAATACTCTCTAAGATGAGTTTATAAATCGAAATCCGACCATTATCCGGAAACTGACCCAGAACGTGACCTTAAGTTACTTCGTTGATCAGGCGAAATTGGCTTTTATGACTTGTCTAAATCGGTGGATGAACGAGAGAGAATGCGTAGACAAATCCGAGGAATGTATCATTATTCCGAAAAATATTCTGAAGAATCCTAGGGAATATTCCGTTGCATCGATATCAATTTCTATTAAATACGAGATGATGTTCAGATTTGTACGATAAATAAACATTTCTGTTAATGCGAGACAATGCTCCTAATTCAACATGAAATTCACACATCGATTAGTGCAGACGACTACATACAATCATTAATTTGACATTATAATTCTTGAGTTACATTGCCGCTTGGCGAATAAACGCACCAAGTGGTTCGTAGATTCTAGCGCCAGCATAGTCAGAAAATTTTGTTTCACACATGAGAGTCCACTCGAAAGCTGCTATTGTACTTACGGCGACTTGAAAATGTGAGCTTAAATTCAATGTACAATTCAGGAGATAAAAATAAAATTTATTCATCGGTGACATGCAACTGCTTACACAAAAAATCTTTGTATTTTTAAATCCAAGTGTTCTTCCTAATACTAAGTACATTTAATATAATAAAATTTCTTCCCACATAGAGGCAGCCAGGATTGAAGCAATCTTAATTTGATACACCTCACACGATCGACATTTGCATTAAAAATCATATTTTATTATGTTATTTATATGAATTACCGTACGACACAGCAAAAATTTTGGGCTCAACAAAAATTTATCAAACGAAACGAAATTAGTTTGAAATAATGCAAGTCACTGCATCAATTATAATTATTGATCTCACGTGTGAAGTGTGGTACCTAATCATGAATGAATTCTGCGAATAATTGTTATGAGAAATTCAAAATCTCACTCTGGAATACTGGAGAGCTTAATTTAGTTTGGTAAAACTATTAGAAAAAATAAAATGTAAACGAATTTTCCACATGCGTTTATTCTAGTGAAATATTGATGAATGAAATTTTGTTTTCACAGCACTATTTACCAAGATGTTATAATATTTACCAAGATGTTATATTTGGTTGCATTTCAAATTTCGTTATTTCAAATAAAGGAATACTGCCTACTTAATGAAGTGTCAGAATAAATTGAACTTGGAGGTAAATTTCCTTAGATTTTCGCCAGTTATGTCGTTGAAGTATGCAGCTCAAAAATCAAAGATAATACACACCTTTGATTTGCGCTAGCGAAGTCACTGTTCAATGTATTTGCCACATTGTCGGAGTGGGTTGCACTTGGGTACAAAATATTTTAGATTGACACAAACTATATGAGTCGTGATTACTTTGCGCATCGTACGACGCCTAATGCACTGTACATAAAGACAATTATTGTGCGTCAGTTTTGTGACGCGTCTATGAAGTAATTACGAGTGTGAAAATGCCTTTCATTTTCTCAAGTGCTCCTGAAACACGCGAGGAAGAAAGCCGGGGAAGGTTTCTGTGAATATGTAAACGACAATAGGCTTAAATTTGAAAATTCTAGACTATTGATAATTATGAGTGATGCAGACTATAAAAAGTGAAGTGGAATTAGTATATTCCTCAGCCTGAAGCATCGAACGACCATAAATCCTCTACAGGTTATTTGTTAACTGCCACTAACTAGGTAGACAGTGCAGCGTCTGCATGGGTGCTCTGATATGTAGACTGAGTTAGATCCTCAGTGTCATTAAAATGAAAATAAAAAATATCTGATTTGTTCAGAAATTCCTCAGTCAATATTTCTATTTATTGCTCAAAATTGAACTTGCCTTTCAGGGCTGGAAATTATTAATTAACGAAGTTCTATATTCCCGGAGAGAAATGAAGAAAGCACAATAACTACTTACCCGGGCCAGCACAACGGGGCCAATGTAATTTTGATTCAATATTTGACCAAATAAAAATCTCAAATTATCTGCCTTAGGTAATAGAATGAAGTACCTAGCTGCCTTTCACTCAGCTACTTTTTTAGAGAAGTCTACTTCATCTGCGATAAAATGGAAATCGGTAAACTCACCTTCTCTCGATGATAAAAGAGTACTTGAAGTTATACGTGAATGAGTTATAACTCTGAATGCCATCAACGATGTACAAGACAAATGGCTACCTCAAAAAAAAATATTTCAACTGTCGAGAGCGAGAGTGAAATTATATGGGATAAAGCGAATGGACAACTGTAACATCGGACTCTTGCGAGAGAGTTTTTCTAACAGTTTATTTTCGTTGTACCTGAATAATTGGGGCATCAAATCTGACATTTACTTTGAAATCATCAGAATCGAGTTTACAGTCTCGCAACTTCACAAATGTTTTTTCATTCTGTGATGCTACAAATAATGTAATAAACCTTAAACCAGCAAAAAAGAACAAAATATAAAAAAGAGTTTTTCGTCAACCCATTCCAATAATAATTTTAATGAAATAATTTGGATATAATTTCAATAATTTCATTAATAATAACAATAAAGTTATTAAAGATAAAGTATTTTGAAATAATTCGAACGGACTCAGAGTTTTCCTCAATTGAAGAAGAAAAATAGAGCATGTACGTTTCGCCTGCGTAGAAAACATCGTGAAAGACACCTTATGCTCACCTAATGTTCTTTCTGGAAACAAGGCGTTTATTTTAATTGAAATTTATTCTCTCATGCTATAACAGCTGTGATTAAAAATCTGCCATAGAGGTCAGCACCTCCGGCAGACCGAGAAAAAGAAAGCTAGTTACGTTGATCCTCATTCCGGGGGCGAAGTTATGCAGAAGTAGTGGATTCGAACATGAAATTCTGTCTGAATATTTTAAAGCACTAAAGTTGACCGAATTGAACTGATCTCGCAATATTCACCACAACAATATCAGTAAGCCAAAGTTCTCTGTTAACCGCACGTAAGGCTGGCTAATGAAAGATTAACCCGTAAACTTAGCGGAACCTTCTCGTGATTCTCGAATTTTGCTTTCAGTGCTGAGGGAGAGGGTGCTGATTAAGAAATTAGTGAGAAAAAACGTATACGCGTATAACAAAATTTACCAGATAAAACATGAAACATTTTTACTCGGGTCATAACGTGTAAAATAAGGAAGATAAATGTACCCTAAGAAAATCCAAAAAAGAAAAAGGCATTGTTAAATGACAGCTGCAAAAATTTAGCAACGTTCAGTCTTTTTTCATTGGAAAACTTTTTTGAGACAATTTGGTCAGGAACAAGCATCCCAAAATTGCTTTCGCCTTAACCTTTACAACAAATTACTTGGGGTGCTCAGAGCAGCTAGGCTGTAAGCATGACTTACTTTTTAGAGCTTTGATGATGGAACTTTGGAGGCTATTGGTACGTAAAGTTTGATTAACGAAATTCATTCCAGGAGAAATAAGGGATTTGTTCATTGAACTTCTGATAAATCGATGAAAGAAGTTTATAATGATTTTCGAAAACGAAGAATAAAAACGTTGATACCATATAGAAAATAATGAACGGCATTTTAACTCTCCGAAGACAATTTTTTAATTCAAATATCTTCATATTTACCATATATTTTTCATTGCTAACATAAAACCCAGGTCAACCACCAATGTAAGAGATTGAATATTTTTTGTTACCGAAATCTGCGTTATAAGTTTTTTATAATATGCAGTTAATACCAATATTTCTTTGTCCTACCAAACTATGCAATGTTCACGAGAAAGCTAAGTGAAGTTTAGTGATGCAGAGCATTTATCTTAATCAAAATTTATAACCTACCTATGAGGTCACATTGACATTAAATCTCATATACTAAACAACCATGGTGAACTTTGTTAACTGATGGTAGTTTGCTTGATTTTAAATTCTTCCGTGCTATGTACAACATAACGATGATCCATCAGTGGTGTTGCCACTCGTACAGCGAACGAAGTTGTCTTGCGATCAGAGTCCCTGTTTTCAGTGGCCTGAAGCCCCTCGTAAACGTAGTGCGAACGCTTTCTCTTTGGTTGCAACTCCACGCTTGAATCCCAACTAGAACGTAACTATTCCAAATTCTCAAAAACTCTAATCGCAGATTTTACTTTTTGAAGAAATTTTTAGAAGAAAGTTGAATTTTTCAAACGCAAAAAACAATGATATCATTGGAGAAAAACTCTAACTTTGTGGTTGTCACTCGGTGTATGTTTTTTCAAGGAAGTGAACTGAAAATTCAAATGAGTCGTGTCTAATTTATTACCGCAAAATGACAAAGGACTGAAGCTCGATGAGCTACGCGGTACAGGTTTCAGTTCCGCTTCCTGAGGAGCACTTTGTACGGCATCGGTTGACTTGCAATAAGATGCGCAGGGTCACACTCGAGGGAGAGGGTATTTCCTTCTGGGGCTTCAATTTTGAACTTGTGGAGGATGGCAGCAGCGAACAAATAAAGTTGCATGTGCGCCAGCGACTCCCCGATGCATTGTCGTCGACCTGTGGAAAGCATTAAATTATATATTTCAACACTAGATGGAGCAACAATATGAACTACAAATCTAGTTTTACTCCGTTATTTTCTTATGGTCCTCGAATATAATAACATCAAACGGATATGCCTATCTTTGATCATCCATTGTCATTTGTACTTATCTAATGAGTGTTGAGCTACTTTTCTTTCTATTGGAAGTGTTGGTACATATCGGAATCAAAAGAATTGGTCGAGTTGTTCTGCAATTATAATAGTACTCATTAAATTCTCAGTATTCAATATGTCACCTACCGATGGAGAAAGGCATGAAATTATCCTTCCTCCCATTAAGTTGTCCATTTTCATTCAAGAAATGATCAGGATTGAATTCCAAAGCTTTTTCCCACGCAGTGTCACTCTGCTGGCAGATCTTGGCACAAGCCACGATGACGGTGTCCTGGAGTTGAGGCAAAGCAAATTAGTGCACCGCTAATGTTAATACCATGGCAGTAATCGAAAACAGTACGGAAATTGCTGCAGTCATTCCTACGGTAGTTATTGAAGAATGCACAAGAAAGATCGGCATAATTTCCCACCTTCCGAGTCCTCTGAAGGCCATAACTGAAAGAGAAATGGTACTTTACTAGGTATGAGACAAGTTATAAGCAACATCATTTCACTTCCGATAATAGAATTTCGTTTTCAAAAGATGGGTATGCAAAAGTGTTTTCCAAGAAATTTTGGGTAAAATTTTGCGTAGAATTAATTATGGGCAAAATACGCAAAGTATTCGAGGAAATTCTGTATAACCCAATTGAAAATCAAGGACGTATCGCCGATGTGTTATGGCCGGGTAAGGAAGAACCTAAGGGACGTAACATGGGTAAATCACCTCCGAATCGTAGGCGAAATGTCCACTTGAGGACGAACTTTTGGCTCAGATACGTACGCGGCCGTCCGCGATGGTCATACATGTCAAGTCCATGATACGTCCCTGCTCGACCCATTTCACCGCCCAATCAGAAATTATCTTGGGAATCTTCGATGATTATGATGGGAAGGCCCACGACGTTACGTCATATTATTGTGGGACAAAACCACTTATTATGGTGGGCTTATCTTGGGCTTATGTCGCGTTTATTGAGGGATACTTCCCACAATATGGCCCATGATATATAACTGTATATACAGGGACAATCCCACGCAAGGCCGATTATTCTGGGCAGCTCCCATGCATTATCTTGGCCATTTCCCTCAATAAACCTGATAAACAACAGGGATTTTGGTGGGATGTTCCCGCACTAATTTTTGTTCGATTATCGTAGAGTAAACCCACTTGCTATATTCGGTCACTGTTATGATTGGTAATTTCTTTTCTTTTCCCTGTTCGTCCAGTCTATTTTGAGTTGCTCACTAAATAATGAGATTTGGCGCTATTTCAATCCATACAAGGAAAATGAAAATTTGTATAGTACTCTATTGGTATATTATTACTCTATACTTCCTGCGCATCTTCAGTTGCGTCGGCCATCACGCGGGCACCTGGAAATAAAATACATTATATACAACAACGTAACTACTATGATACAGAAGCGTACGCATAATATCAACCACTACGAACCATGTTTGCCGAATTTTAGTTATCTAGAACCATCCTATAAAAATGCTAAGTGAAAAACGACAAGTAGGTGCGATGTATTACTTTTATTCTAAGAGTGTGTACAATGTAACCAGGTGAAACGCGCAAAAATTATGACCATGCGGCAGATGAACACATACCTAATGTAACCTATAGATCACACTAATTATTACACTTTTGTAAGCTGTGGATAATTTAATAGCTGATATAGCAACATCGCATGGTCTCAGTATGAAAAACAATACTCTACTAAACTGCGATATTTTACATCACAATTGAGCCAGATATTGTACGACGACCTGATGAAGAAAGAGAGGCTCATTAAGTAACAAAAATCCTAAAATAACAGTAATAATAATATACAATAGGCCTTTACCCCACAGGAGAGTGGCCGACATCAGAGCCCATTCATTCTCCCCCACATATCACTCACACACACACACTTATTTACACATATCAACCCTCTGAGGTGAAGGGGCCTCTCCGGTTTCCAGTGCTGCTTGGGTCAGAACAACACGGATCTCTCTGTGACTTCTGCAGCCGAAGCCGCAACATGGTGGACCGCGGTGGACCCCTTCTCCCGTTCCCCAGCAGCTCGGAGCTGAGCTCAAGTGCGGGGGGAAAATCCAGCCAGAGCTGCGTCAAAAACACTCTTCCTTCTACACTCCTCTCCACCTTGCTCTATTAAGGGCACACTCTTGCATCCTCCACTTTTCAACTCCTCTCGTACTAAAACAACTTTTCACACAGTTAATACATCCGGTTGGCAGTCTCCCCCTACTTCTGCATCCCATAGCCTCAAGCCATAATCTTCTTCACCAGCCTACCAACCCAAATCTTATCATATGCCTAACCACCTTAACGTGCTTATCCACTCGCTCTTCAAGTAGTCAAATCACTCCTGCTCTACACCTGACCTCATTTCTCACCTTATAAAACAAGCTTACACCCACCATCCCACCTTTGTTCTCCCTTAAAATAATATACGTCCACTTCAATATCACTTACAAACTTAATTAAGTGGGGGTTCTGAGTTTTCCTATGTCTCGTATATTGAATTCATTACAGAAGTTTTCCCGTAAGCTAACTTGAAGAAATACCGAGAAAAACTGCTTAAAACTAGATTGTTTTCGTGATCAAAAGTATAGGAAATAATTACCAGGTTTAATACGACGCTTTGCCCTTCCGCCGTCCCAGTCACGGGTTCCTCGCAACACTGTTTTGCAAGCTGCCAACGCCTCTTCTGTCGTCACTTTATGAAGACTTGTTATGCGATCTGAAATAAAAAAAATCAGCTATAACTATTTGTAAATATAAATAGTGATACTTACACTAAACATGGCCAGGTACCAAGCTTCAAATCTCAAATGAACCGACTTGGAAGAGGTGGAGGAGCCATCCCATGGTGATGCAAAGTAGAACGAATAAACCCTCCTCACTGAAGAGGAACCCTATCCCTCCGTTTTTTAGAGCCTTGCAATATGATCAGCCATTCCGTCAAAAAACCAACGTAACGAAATGCAGACCGTACTAAATCGCGCACCAACAGTTATCACTGGATGCGCACACGACAAGCCAACAGGATTGGCAAACAGTGACATATACGCTTAATCCTTAACCATCTCAAGCACGTAGCCATCACATCTGAGGTAGTGAACACTGCGCTTCAATAAGACACCACTCTGGAACGCATACTTGCAGAAAATTTCGCCGGAAATCCGCACGACTCCACAATACCGCTATCACACACACGACACCGTACACGTACTCGAGGGCACAGAGATGTGAACTACCCCGGTTCCCGAAGACCTTTGGCGGTTGAGGCAGGCAATTGGTTGCTCAAAGGGAGCTGGTTAGGTGGTGGGGGAGCCTTCGTATCATTATCGAGGTGGGGTCATTAAACGGCTACAAACCATGCTCCAGTAATTATTTAATCGAATTATACACAATTGCTAGTGCAAGTTGTTAATACTAAATTTTAAAACGGGCTTAATAATTGACATGTTACGTAAATTTTAACAAGAACTTCTAATAAGATCTACCTTAGTCGAAGGTTTGAATGCATGTAGCAAAGGCGTGACTCTACGATTGGTCACGTAAAACTAAGTTACATTAATCTTGCACTTGAACACAACAGAGTGATAGAACTAAAACAAAGTATCGTTAAGAAATGGGAAAATATTACTTACCAACAATTGGTTTGCAAACAACGTGTGTCTTGAAGGAATGCTTTGTGTGCGCCCTCTTCTCTCCAAGCCCAGAAAAGGAAAATTGAACAGCCAAGTCCCGTGTCATCATTCTCTTCATGATAAGTCTGGCAGTATCACTTGGCTTAGCACCGATCACACTGTTTGGGTTGGTTTCTGTGTGGAATAATTAATAACATTGAAAAAATTCCGCACAGATGAGATTCGAACGCATTGCGCATCGCTTATATCGCCGAATTAGGGAGTTTGCTATATAAGCTGTAGTTTGCCACAGCTGGGTTAGTACACCGCTCGTGATTTTGAGTTAATTTCACGTCACTCTTCTATAATGTATTAAATATAGCGTTCTTACATGAAATCGGCTAGAAAACGGTGACGTACATTGCGCTAAAGTTTCAAGTTGAGGGGAAGCTCATACCTCAACACATGTGGTAGGTACTTCAACGTTATCATACAAAGGAATTTACTGAATATAAATGTTCCAGCAAATAAATATGATACACACTACAAAAGTGTCTGATAATTTTTCATGTCAGTATCTTAGAAATGAAATTAAGATTGTATTGCTTTTAGCTTGCATGAACTTTTTTGTTTTCCACAAATACACGAAAAAGAAAATTGAAAACCTTCTGATGAAAATTGACAAAATGATATGGGCTGTTCGCAGGGGCTTATAAAAAGAAACAGTGCCCATGCAGAGGCAATGTTCGCTATGTTGTCCTCGCATCATGAGTTAGCTAGTTAGTTATATTAGTGTTTGAGCCAACCAATCCACAACAAAGGTGATCCAAAGATGAATAATGATGATGAGATTATTTTGCATGGACCCGTAAATGAGATATCTATGTATTTACGAGGTGTGAACCTTCACAGGACATCCTTGTGAAGTAACACATGTGTGTTGCCACTCAGGACACTAAGCGCATACACACAGCAAGCCAGGAAAAAAGTTTGAAGAAGAAAAAAGTTCAAGAAGAGAGTAGAGGGTGTTAAGTAAAAGAATAGCAGTGAGCCGAAAAATTTGGTTCTTAACTCATAACCTAATCTGTTTCCGCAAGAAAAGAAGAGCCTATCCAACCATCGCACCAAGAATATGGCATTCAAACTGAACGGAGCTAAGTCAAAATTGTAAAGCATTTATCACATGTTAATATCATATTTTGTTTGATTGATGTTCGAGGACCCAATAAGCATGCCACAGTACATACGTATGTGTTCACAGCAGGTTCACATCAAGAAGACATCTTGATGTGAAGATCTACATTAACACCAGGTTCACATCTACAAAACAAAGAAAATTCATTGATCACATCTACCATTTTCTTCCGTTTCCAAATGTGAAAAAATCCATTATCAACCTGGATGTATTAACTATGAGCAATTTCTAAAGAATGTGAGTTACATCCCCCACAACGACAGGTGCAGAAATCATCCGTAAGTAACATGTATACAAACCCTAGGTTACAGAAATTATGCATCTTAAAACAAAAAAAGGAAAACTGATGTCACAACTGATTCTCCATTGCTCATCCTAAATTTCCCCCTCATACAAGTTCATGTGGTACTGGTTGCAAATTTGGCGCAAGCAATACGTTTCAATACGTTTGATTGAAACTAAACGCTTCAGAGACGAGTACATATTTTTCGAAGTGTATTTTGGCATATTATGACCGACAGGGCCTGGACAACAGCTATCCCAAGTAAAAATTGTTTCTCATAGCCCTGTAACGTATGAAGCAATGCTAGCCATAAACCAGGGTTGCGGAGTCGGAGTCGGAGTCGGGAGTCGGAGTCGCCGGAGTCGGATGTTTTAGGGTGGAGTCGGAGTCGGAGTCGGAGTCGCTTCTCTGAAGTGTGGTGGAGTCGGAGTCGGAGTCGGAGTCGCTACTCTGAAGTGTGATGGAGTCGGAGTCGGAGTCGCTTTTCCGAATGTGGTGGAGTCGGAGTCGGAGTCGGAGTCGTTCATTCGGATGTGGAAGAGTCGTGGTTGGAGTCGCTATTTTTTGGTGTCTTCGATTCTAATTTTTGCTTAAAATTATTTATAATTCTTTAAAACTAAAAGTAAACCGAAACAGAGTTAGAATGCTTTGCTGGAAAATCTAAGAAATACGCAATGTTTTCGTTGATTGTTTTGCTCTAAGTTTGAAACAGCGTATTTATTCCTATCACCTAATACCGTCATGTTATCTAGTCATTGAGGGTTTGCACAGATATATATGAGAAACCTACGAGTGCGAAATATAATTTTTGTACCCAGCATTAATGTATATTTTGTAGTTAAAAGCAGGAATTAGTAATTGAAAGCATCGCAAATTTATTCTGTATATTTCTGTTTTGTTCATTTTTCCTTCAATTAATACATAGGAACAGGAAAATAGTAGTAAATGTGTTGCAAGTTACTTGCAGAACATTTCAGCTGATGCAATACATTGTACTCACATAAAGAGTGGTAACTCTGTATGCTCAAAATGATGCATTGATTGATAATGATCATAAACATTTCTAGTCTTTTGGTTATGATTCATTGCCAATGAGTAGTCTTTGCCGAAACCTGAAGCTATAGTCTAGTGCACAAAGACTTCTAGTTTTCAAGTCATGTTATCAAAATTGATATGGCTTCCGTGATTTTAAGTCAAGTTAACATGTATTGATAATAAATATTTCTTCTCATTTCTCAAGTTATTCCTTGAATGTAATTTGGTTCTTTCAGAGTTATATTGTTTTTCACTATTTCATCATCATGTTTAATTTTTATCTTCGTATCACTCCCCAGTTTCTAAGCTAGTATACGCTGAAATGCAGAATTTTATAATTATGTTGATACATTTTAAAAAACTGAAATAGTATTTGTTTTGTAGCATTATGTAATTAATTACTTCTTGTTAAGGAAGATTTGGAAATGTTGTAAGGTTATCTAAATCGGCATTGAGACACTTGAAAAAAAATAAAAATACGATGTAAGCGAGCTGCAATGAAAATAATTACCCACACCAGCAAAAACTTCACTTACAGTCACACACACATTGTAACTGAAAACAATGCACTATCTCAGCTGCAATGGTTTTTGCATTTATGCGATAGTACAAATTCTCTTGCTGGAAACGTTTCAAATTGCTCCAAAAAACACGAAATGAGAAGAACCTGGGCGTTTATTAAAATAACAAAGTGTCCAATACAAAGTAAAAAGTTAGACGAAAATAAGAGATAGTATCATAATACACGCAAAGAAGCTAGAAGTGACTTTTATTCGTAAAAAAAACTTTCCGAAAACGTCAGGCCCCTGCAATGAAAGCAGAACAACTTTTGCTTATTATAGCCGAAATGTAACATAGTGTTGAGCAATAATATGACACCTTTTCTGCATTGTTACCCTGCATAGTGTAGATACAAAGAAGAAAAGGCAGTGTGCAAATCTTACCTACCTTATCTACACGTATATCATAATTTTGGGGATTTGAAGCATAGTCATTGAATTAACTAATATAATTTCACTGAATTAGTGCATACTTAGTCATAAAAAACTGTTGATGCATATCTATGCTTCTCAGTGTAGACAATGCCTACATTACCTACTCAGAAAACACTTGTCAGTAATATACAGGGTGTTTCAGATTCAGAATAAGAGGCAAAAAATTGCACACCAAATAGAAGATATCCAAATAAAAACTTTTTCTTCCATAAAATTTTCCGAAGAAAAAGACATTGAGATATTAGCAGCTTATTGTTTTAAAGGGTGAAATTTAATGAATAAACTACTCGCAATATTTATTTTGAATTTATGTTGATCGGGCGAAATGTGCTAGTTACAAGACTTCCTAGATCTCCTGACATGACTCCACTCGGTTTCAATTTTTGGGGACACGTGAAGAGCCTTGTTTATGCTACACCCATTGGGTCTGAGGAAGATCTTGTGGCCAGAATTGCAGTGGCTGCAGGTGAGATACCTTAATGCCAGACGTGTTTCCTAATATTCGGCAGCCGTTAAGGCTAACATTCGAAAAGTGCATAGATGTAGGTGGAACACATTTTGAACAATTTTGTAAAGTAAATTCAAAATCAATACCGCGAGTAATTGTGCCATTAAATTTAAACCTTAAAAACAATAAACACATAATGCCTCCCAACCCCGATTTTTTGGGTGAAAATTTCATAGGACAAAAAGTGTTTATTTGGCCATTTTCTACTTGATGTGCAATTTTGTACCTCGTTTTCTGAAACACTCAGTATACATAATTGTGTACACGACTCGTCAAATGACGGGATTCGATATTGTCTGTATAGAAATCTTCCAGATGTGGACCATAAAGGAATATTTTCATCCTAATATCACCCGCGATTAAAATATTCTAATACTTGATCACTGGTGAAACTGGCATCACAGATACAGTAGTTAAGTATCTCTAAGAGCGTGAAAGGGAGACAGATCAACCAACAAAGACGAACAGCCAATTTTGTTTGTCCAATGAAATTTCCTGTTGAATATTTTCCGTATTTCTGATGGCGGCTTTGTGGAGGAAAAAGTTTTCTTCAGTTGGCCTCTCTTAGTTCACAGACAAGAATTTGAAACTGATGAAATTAGATCTTTTTGTTCGTTGTTTTTTGTTTTGCAGCTGCATATTTTTTTCCGGTTTTTGTGTTTAAATTTAACTTTCTATAAATAAGCATGTTTGCGCTTCTAGCAGACTGCATTAACCTTAAATAGCTTTAATTAACATTACTTGTGACGCTTTGGCGTTCACTCATTAAATTATCTTTGAGCTTGCTCTTCTTGGGCAGCATGTCTTCCTTTTAATTAAAGTGGGTCTGGTACCTCTAACTTATTTCTATTGCGTAAAAAGCAGTCTCTTTCTGCGACTTGAACTCCTCGAACCGGCTTTTGCAGCCTCGTGAATAGGCACTTACTATTCAAGGTAATTAATTGTCAATTAATTGTTAACATCTTAGTGCTATATGTAATATTACAATAAGATACGATATTCACCTAGTCGGCGACCGGACATCTTAAAACTCTGTATCTCTCTACTCAGAACGCCTCTAAAATTTCCTACCGGAGTACCGTGCTGATGACCGGCCGCGTCCATTGGGTGTCTTCTATTTTTAGCGAGTATCGTTTTAAAAACTAACCTTACGTTAAAGAAGATTTTCGGTCTTCATTTTAAAGGAATTCAATAATAAAAATTTCGCAGAGGACTCTCCTGTGCGTACTGTTGGAATCCTCAAGATCCACCTAACTTGGGTACGGTTTCTCTTTTTGCGTATCTCGGGAAACGACTTGCTGTTGTTCCCTTGAAGTTCTTCTGTATTTGAAATAAATGTTCGACCAATTTCTCTTAAGTTTCAAGTCCTAAAACTTCATTGTACTAACATAGAAGAGATTACGCTCACGAAATAGCTAAACCTATTTATTAATTTGTTCAAAGGAGACACTTGACCATTTATTGTATAAGAACAATCAATACTATACCGGGTGTCCCACAAAAATGTCCTGGACTTTTTAATTGTTAATATCTCCGCTTAAATTAACATATTTTAATTGTCTTTTATTTACAATTTATTCAATTTGGTTTCCTTTTGAAATAATATAAGTTTTTGAAAATCAGTTGAATAAACTTCAAGGTGATCGATTTACTGAAAGGGGTAGAAAAATTGTTCAAAGGGAAAGTTTTAAAAACAACACTGGTGTTCTTCTTCATTCCTCAATACCTACTGTTGAGAATAATTTCATAACGATGTATCGTACATACAACTAAGTATTTAAACCCTCTGAGAGGTTTCAATTTCCAAGTGTTCTCAATAATAGTGTTTCAAGGACTGATAGAAAACGGTGGAATAATGGGTAAAACTCTTCGTTCAATGGTGGCTAGAAGTAATACTTGCCTTGAGAGAAATGGAGGGTATGTCGTTAAGGTTATATAAGGTAATGATTTATTACTCCTTAAAATTTTTGTGTGTTCAGTTTCATGGAAACTACAAAATAAGGAAGAATATCAATATTGTTTTAAAAACTTTTCATTTGAACAATTAATTTTTCTACTCCTTTCAGTAAATTGGACATTATAAAGTGGTTATTCAACCGATTTTCAATAACATAAATTATTCGAAAAGGAAACAAAATTTACTACATTGTGAACAGAGGCAATTCAAATATGTTAATTTAAAGCTGAGATATAATTAATTAAAAATCGGGGACATTTTTACAGGACACCCGATATAATAAAAAACCAGGTGTCCGTCAATGATAAGTACATGTTCTCGTGCGTTATTTCCCCTATCTCATTACAATGGGAATCTGCTTGCTTGGACAGTATCATAAATACATACATACATACATACATATACCGGGCTTATCCTCCCTATGGGAGGGTAGCCGACAGCAGGCCACAATCCCCACACTTAGTCACTAGGAGGCGAGAGAGGCAGCACTGGCTGCACCTGAACTGCTAGGATCAGCAGCAGCCCAGCACAACCACCTCCCACAGTCAGGCCCGACAGCCACAGCTGGTTTACCCCGACCGCTTCATTGAGTGCAGCCCCTCCCCCCGCACATGACAGGTCAACCCCATCACAAGCGGGCAGCTTCCAGTAACGCGTCAGAAATAAAATTACCTCCCTATACACTGCTCCCACGCACTTCTGTCCGCAGCCATCCCTCTCGCCACGTCCACAGTCAGACCCCTCGCATACAAAGCACGTCTCACCCCATCCATCCAACTCATCCGTGGTCTACCTCGCGCTCGAAGACCACTCACTTCTGACATATATATCTTTTTCACCAGCCGCTCAACATTCATTCTTTCAACATGCCCAAACCATCCAAGCACTTTTTCATCCACTCGCCTGCTCAACTTTTTGATAACACCAGTCTGCCCCCTAACCAACTCATTCCTGATCCTATCTCTTCTAGTTACTCCATACGTGCTCCTCAAACACTTCATCTCAAACACATCCAACTTCCTCCTCTCAGTTGCTCCCAACCCCCAGGACTCTGCTCCATACAACAAAACTGGCACAATCAATCTTTCATACAGTCCCCTCTTAACATTCATACTCAAACTCCTGCATTCAAAAACGTTCCTCATTGCACCCAATGTCTTACAACCTTCACTCACTCGATGCTTCACTTCTACTTCCATACTATCCTTAACAGTCACATCCGACCCGAGGTACCTAAAATGCTCTACCTCCTCTAAAACTTCCCCATTCAACCTCACATCCAAAGTTCCAAACACTCCACCTCTTGAACATCTCATCACCTTACTTTTATTCACATTTACCCTCAATTTCCGCCTTTCGCACACTCTACCAAACTCTGTAACCAGTCTCCAAACTCAGTATCATAAATACCATCGAAATATGAAAAACCAGGCATCTGCTCACTTATGTTTATAAGTAGAAACCATTGCGTGAAAATCGAATCAACTGTCAAGAAAATGCGGCTCATCGCATTTAAATTTCAAAGGCATTTAAATGCTTAAAAGGTATGGCAAATTTTTTAAAAACCTCTTGCGAACAATAATTTAAATTACAATTCAGATAGGTATTATGTTATACAATTTGCTTGGTTGTTGTGTGCGTTTGTGACGTTTTTAAATATGCTTAATGACCGTATCTGTGATACGAGTTTTACCAGTCACAAGTATGAGAATACTGTATTTTAATCGCGGGTACTATTACAATGGATATATTTGTTTGCCATTTTATCTTGAGATTTTTTTAAAACGATACCATTGGATCCCGTCATTTTTGACCAATCATGTACACTAGTATCTTGATTATTAACAATCTGTAGTCAATTTAAAAGTCGTTCGATAATAAAGAATATAATGAACATATGCACAGGTTTCAACACCTGCAACCGTTTACTACTAAGAATGACTGTCGGGTGTTTATTTATACGTTTTGTGTCACGCTGTTAAGAATAATTGATAGGAAAAAATTTGCACTGGCGGTCTTGGTTCCAGTTCACGGTCAATAAATACACTCATTTTCGTTGTGCAATAGCTCTATAATAAGTCACTTTCATCACAATTAGAGCGATTCATAGCCTTATATACTCAAGTTTGTATCGTGAATACCGAGTTCGGCGGGGTATTGCATATTACAATATGCTGTATTGTATATTACAATATACTGTAATGCAATGTACTGTATTGCATATTAAAATATACATACACAAGTTCGCAGTTGCTTTCAGTAATGCTGAATTTCTGTATCTCGGATATGACACGAATGGCTATAACTACTTCTCTTGCGGCTCAAAAATGCTGTGTTCTGAGTGTTTATTACTCTTATAAGAAATTTAAGTTACCTTTGGAATAAGCTGAAAGCATGGAAACTCCACTCAAACGAAAATTTGTTGTAGAAAGGTATTGAATCTCGTCATTTTTGACGGTGTGTGTACACTAGTTAAGAAATAAAATATTCATCTTATAAATTATGAATAGGTGAAGTTGGAGCCACAAAATTGTGAATGTGTTGGAGTCGCCAAATTCTGGAGAAATGGAGTCGGAGTCGGAGTCGGAGTCGCCAAATTCTGAAAAGGTGGAGTCGGAGTCGGAGTCGCCAAATTCTGAAAAGGTGGAGTCGGAGTCGGAGTCGGAGTCGCCAAATTCTGAAAAGGTGGAGTCGGAGTCGGAGTCGGAGTCGCAAAATTCTGGAAAGGTGGAGTCGGAGTCGGAGTCGGAGTCGCAAATTTATTCCACCGACTCCGCAACCCTGCCATAAACTATCATTCCTTCTTGAGCTTTACATTTTACATACCAAAGACTCGTGCTCAAGAAGTTCACAGAGTCCATCCATTGACGATGCTGGAGGAGGAAATTGGGAACCCGTACCACTGTTCTCCTGAATGGCCTGCATCATGAAGTCCACCTTCTTGTGCATTGTAGACATTTGCCCATTTAAAGCTTCCACTCTGTCCTCCAGTGCTTGAATTTTCAGTTGTGTAGCAGAGTCACAGCTGTAAATGTTGTCTTTTCATATTAAGGGTCAAAATTATGTTGGCAGCATAAACAGATTTATGACCACTACAAACAAAGCTACTAAACACTACTGTATTGTTCTAGGAGAAGCAGATTACCGAAAGTTTATACCCCTCAAAATATACATCAAGGCTAGCCATAGATATATATTAGAAAATTGATACAAGACCACCAAATTGGAGCAATAGCTAGGTCATAAATAACAAAAAGTAAAAGTCAAAAGCTCAGAAATACCAAGAGCTGTAATACACTTTCACCAGTCTTTCTCATCCTCCTATTTTTGAAAGCTATAATGTCATAGAATACATTGTGAATGTTCCTTACCAGGCGCTCTTTGTAGCGATGGTGTTAGGCGTAAAGCATGGAACCTCTTCAGTTCGGGCAGTGATAGATGATCCTGAACTGGTTGCCTCAATTGCTTCAGTTTCAACATTCGATTCTTCATTGGTGGAGTACAGCTTCCGGACACACCTTTCAAAGGAACCTGAAAGAAATTTTCAGTTTTTAATTTTTTAAACAATTTTTTAAACTTCTGGCATTTTGTATTAGAATGTGTTCTCAAAGTTTTTTGTATTTTTTAATTATCCACATCAGGGTTCACACACAAACTGAATACAGTGCACAGCCAATTTAAGCTATATCAGACTAAAACTCAAGGACACAAATATGTATATTGGTCTTATTATTATATCATACACTATTACCGGCAACATTTTGAAAAATATTGTATGCTTTTTACACAAAATTTTATTTCAACAGCTGCTAAGTAGCTAAGTGTTCAGGTAAAAATAAAAAAAAACACATTAGCTAAATCTGGTTTAAAGTTGGTACTTTAACTATAACAACTCTACTCTAAAAAAATGATGTTTAGGAATGTTAACTTTTTTTCACCAATTGGCAGTTAAGGAGACCATCCCAGGCCTTTGCCAGGCCCCTGTCGGTCCGGGGGTCATTTCTCATGTTTTTGTTGGAAAAGGACCCTTAGATAGTGGACTATTCGGTCCTGAAATTTTATGGCGCTACGGACCATAATTCCCCCCCCCCAGGGGGGGTTGAGGGGACCAAAGTTTTTCATTTTCGACCAATTTTGACCCCATATAAAAAGAGAAAAAATGTGAAATGGAAAAATGCCCTGCTGAGTTTGTTAGAAATGTTCCAAGGATTCTAAAACTGTCTTTGTTTTTGTTCTAGCATCAAAACTGAAGAAGGAGATACGTCTTGAACTATCAACATCAGTGAAATATCAATACGTAAAAACCAATTTGTCAAATTTTTGCAAAAACTAAGGCCTAAATCAAAAGCACGGATGAAATAAATTGTGTTTTTTTTTCGAAAGTTACATATCATAGTCAAATTTCATAAGAATCAGACTGAAAAAAACGAAAATTCATTTTTGAAAATAAAATAATTTATTTTTATTTTTTCATTTTTGAAATCACAATTTACAGTTTGAATATGAAGTTATGTATGGGAATTATCGAAATAAAAATTAAAACTGCATTCAAATACATATATTGTTCATTATATAACACTTCAACAAAAAATTTTGTTATGGCTAATACCCAAAAAAAAAACTTCAACATTCAAAATGTATCTCCTCATTGAGTTGTGATGCTAGAACAAAACCAAAGACAGTTTTAGAATCCTTGGAAAATTTCTAACAAACTCAGTAGGGCTTTTTTGAAATTCGAATTTTTCAAAAAAATATATAGCTCTAAACCCAAAAAATTGTTGTTCATTTCAGAAATTTCAAAAGAATTAAAAAAAATCGAAAAAATTTGAATTTGTCAAAAAGCCTTACTGAGTTTGTCAGAAATGTTTCAAGGATTCTAAAACTGTCTTTGTTTTTGTTCTAGCATCAAAACTCAATGAGGAGATACATTTTGAAACACGCATAAAATATACCAAAAACTCATTTTTCGTCAAAAAAAAATAAGGCCTTAATCGAAAAAATGACATGAGTAAAAAAGGTTTACTTTCACAAAAGACATATACTGGCCAATTTTCAAACGAATCGGACGAAAAAAGGTCTCAAACCCGGATGATCTCCTTAAAGAAGATGGGCAAGCATGTTACTTTAATATTGATGCATATAATAAATGCTCAAATGTTATTCAAAATCAGGAGAAAACATTAAATAACCAAAGATTGAAGCCACATACTGATTCAATTAGAACATGAAGATGTTTTATATATGAGGAATGGTAACCAGTCACACACAGATCACAAAATTATAATATTAAATTTAAGTAATAGCTATAGCTATCGGGAATACTTAATAAAGCATTTACTGATAAGTACGAAGCTATGAAATGAGTGCACTGTAATGCATAACTGCTGTTGTTTTGCAAACTTCAAATATAATCTTAGATCAAGAAGTAGGTGCAAAAAAATTCATGGAGACAATTTTTTGCCAAGGACTATTCAAGGATGTGTTAACCCTACATTCTTTATTCTGTTAAAAGAATGCTACTCACTTGAATGACAGAGAGGTGAAATCTTGTAGATTTTCCATTCTTCACTGGCTTTGTAATTGGAAGATGCAAGTAATCTTGCGTTTTTTGTTGGGTATCTGCATTTCTTGCGTTTCTCATCCCAGCTGACTATCCACGCGGAGGGAATTACATCATTGGATTTTCCATATCCAATAAATCTGACTCCTACATATGTCTTGAGTTCATCGAGTTTTAAATATTGCATCATGATCACACAAATTTTCTAGTCACTCCAAATATTGGAAAAAATAGAATAGTATTGTACATCACTTTCTTATATATTTTTTGAAAAAAAGAGCACAAGCTAATTTTTAAATGAAGTAATCGAGTGCAGCAGTATGATGCTGACAAAGCTCTCTTTTTCCAGGGGCAATACCATCACTTTTGCAAAAACATCAGAAATGTTGATCACTTGTTTCCTTTGTGTTGAAAACTTTACTTTATTTACTCCCAGCTCCGTGGAATCAATTGGAGAAGAGAAAAAACTTTTTTGGGAGCAAATGAAAACTTCACAAAGGTATGTTCCATCATTGTGGTGGATAGAATTAATTTGAGCTGCTTCTCCACTTTTGAGTTGAACATAACAGTCACATTTGCTGGAGTGAAGAGGCTTTAAGATACTGTTTTTGAAATTGAGTTTTTTCAAACAATTTCCTTCATAGCCATGTGTGCACTGTGATTTATAACAAGAAAATGTAACTTTAAAGAGAGGCAATGATTTGTCAGGATGACTATTAGAGTTCATATAATGAATGTGTTGTCCAATCTGTTGTAAAGGCTTGTAACCTGAACGTACAGACAGCCCCTTTCACATGGGAACCTAGGTATGATTCAAAGCTGAATGCAGATATTTTATCCAGAACTCCATAATTTGCATAATCTTGTGGAATGTGCTGGAAACTGTGCACATTGTATGATATAAATGAGTTGCCAAATATTGTTTTACAATTTTCAATGAAGTCATTAAGCAAATGTTGGATGAAGGTAAGATTAATGGCTTGATTTTCAGTGTTTAGTAGTCTCAGTGCAATTGAAAATTTAAGAAAAGTGGAATATAAGTTAAAAACAACAATTTTTTTACACGAAAGCAAAACCAAGCCAACATATAATGCAAATAAGCGATATTGGCTAGCTTTCCATTTGAGAATTGTATATATTCCCCCTTCAAGTTTTCGAGGGAATTCAGAAGGGATATAAACTTGATATGAGAGTAATCTTTTATCAAATAGATTCCTAGATGTGGAGTCAAGACGACAACTTTTTTCCTTTAATTTAAGATTCAACAATCTATTGAGGAATCTTTTCATTACTCCAAGGTAGCACAGATGCATAATATCCAAAACAAATGATGATACCATAGGAATTTTTTGAATTTCTAATTCATTGGCATCTTGTAATTTATGATGAGAGCTGTCCTTTCTTCTTGTAAAAGTATCATCTGTTCTCACAGGGCTGTTGGTAGTCAAAAAAAACAACTGTATTGCTATGGTACTCTCCAACAACTTCACACCTTTCGCAGCTACTATAGCCTGAATGAAGCACGGTATTTTTGAGAGCAGCCCTGACTGGGGCATCACATACAAAAGCTCCAATTTTTACAACAATTTTATTTCCATTCACAAGAATACCTTCACTGTTTGCTGTATTTATGTCACGAAGAAATTCTTTGAGGAGCACACCTGTGCTTGGCATTTCTTTTGATTGATAGGAATTTGAGCAATAAATTCCCACACAGAAATTTTTTTCCTTTTTCTCAACCTTTACCAATATTGGGTAAGAAGAATATTTTGATGAAGAAAGTGCATTGTACAAATTAACCCCATCAACATTGACAATCAATCTAATTTCAGGTTCATCATTAGAATCAAGTTCAATGTAATGTTTAATATTCAGAAGCCAGTCACTGCAGTGAAGATATTCACCTTTTTCCATCGTCTTAATGTTGAGGGAATTTTTATCAAGAAGTGTTGCAGTGCATTTAGGTACATTAAAAGCTCCAGATAAATCACTTAATAGCCTATCAATGCACGCATGTTTAATGCTCTTTTCTCTGTTAAGCCATGTTTCCAGAATACATGTAAGTTTTTCACTGCAATCACTGTTACAAATTATTACGATTGAATTTGTTCAATGCACACTGTTGTCCTTCTGGCCTCTCTTCCTCAACAGGAAACAACTTATCCGCACCATCATTGCAACTATCACTATTTGAAATTATTTCATCAACACTATCACGATCTAAATCAGTGCTACAGGGATGATTTTCATGGCGCCCTGGACTGTTTCCGCAGGCAGTAGGATTAGCTGCGCATGAAGTTGACGAATCATCTAATTCACTTGCTCCTTTATTTACAAATTTCCACGTAGTTTTTATTCGTCGTTGCTTTTGTCGCTTGCTCAACATTTTAAAAGGCTTACATTTACGTGTGAAATTCATTCTCTAATAATAATCGAGGGAAAAAGAAACAAACCAGGCGAGTCAAGAAACACTTCGCGGGTCGCAAGGTGGTGGATTACGTCAGGCTAGGCAACTGCTACCTGCTGAACCGTTGCATAAAACATACAAACATGCTCTGCTGATAACCCATGCTAAAAGTATCTATATACGTACGCATAAAAATATTAGTTATGTGTTCAGAAATTACAATCCAAAAATTATGAGAACATTTATGCGCACGAAAATATTGAAAAACTAGCTTATTTAAAATGTAAAACATCAAAACACGCGTGATCCCTTACTATTTTTTTATTTTCAACTTCAGATCACGCCCATGGCAACAGCCAATGGTTGCTCAGCCTGTTCTGCGCTCATTGGCTAGCACTGAAGATAATGGCTGGTGATGAATTTTCTGATGGTACTTAAAATGGAAATGAAAATTTATCAAGTAGGCCTGATCAACGAAAAATCATTTCGCATTAATCTAAGAGAAGGGGAAAAAAGTTATTACCAAGGATGTTTTCTGTGTCATGTACACAAAATATATCGAATAAGCGCAATTTTTTACGATTTAGCGCTTCTTGAGAGTAAAATAATATGTCACGAGAATATACCTGCATTATTTTCCTACTGAGAATACATTTACATTTAAGGTACAGGGTAGGATAATTTTATTCTGACGTTTATGGATAATTCAATAACAGGTTGTAATAGAAAATTATTAGAAACCTGCTAATTAATCTTTATATCGGTTTGATCTTTTCAATTTAGGAGTAAATTTGTTATTTGTTAAGTGATCAAACTTCACTGAACTTTTGTACATATTACCACCATGTAGGTGCTGAACACAGGCATAAATCATCAAGCCAAATATGTGCAGGGTATACCCACGAAAATCGAACATGTGCAGGGTATACAAACATGTGCAGGGTATACCCACGAAAATCTTAGATGATTATTGCGGAGTCCACTACCTACCTAATTATGGGAGATACACCTACGAAAATCTTCGATCATTATGGTACGCATTGCCGCTCAGAAATATACCGGTAATGCCCACTAAATTCTTCGATGATTATGGGGGTATTTCATCACATAATTCATTATGCTGGGAAGGCCCAATATAGTCTGAGATAATCTGACATGAGGCCCACAATAATTTCTGATTCGGCGGCGATACGCACATGATTCGCGGATGACCATCCCTGAATTTGGCGTTAAAAAAAAACTTTCGGCCGCGCACAGACGAGATTTATCGCCTCTAAGCGACCCTCAAATATATATATATATATATATACATGAATAATCACATATATATATATATATTTGTATTTTAGGATCGCTTAAAGGCGATGAATCTCGGCTGTACGCGGCCGAAAGTTTTTGTCGAAAGTTGTAGTTTTTTTAGAGCAACACTCATATATATATATATATATATATATATCAATAGCTCAAAGTCATATTACCCCCAGAAACAATTACTGAGTCTGGTTAAGCGGGCTCTCCGTCCACGCATAGGTTTTTTTCAAACGAAATAAATGTACAGGGAGCTCATGGAATCGAACTATATATATATATATATAAATATATTTGAGTGTTGCTTTTCAAAACAAAAACTTCGCTGAGCGTGGCAGAGAGTTTCTAATGAGAAAGCTTAGTTTTAAAACACTCAAATGTTTACCCCCGCCCGCTGTTAATTATGTTAAGAAACAAAAATAACGGCTCAGCTTGGCCGATAATTAAGCACCCCTGTCCAATTACCGCATAGACTGCGCTGGTCTTATTTCTACGATCACATACTTGACTCGCAGTTATTATAACATGTTTTGACATCTAAGTTATTCATTGCTTATATTTTTTTACGAAAATGCAAAGTACGATCGGCATTATAAGCACTCAAAAAGGTATAAATGAAATATTTCATTAAAATTACTCTTTTATTTAAGCTAAATCTAGAATTTTAGGATAGGATAAGCCTCCCTGTCCAAATTAATGCGTTGTAGAGAGTGGAAGATGGAACGAATACATTTGTAGGGAATTAAGCAAACGGGGAAACTATGAACAAGGCGTGAAACACCTTGTTTTCAGAATCAACATGATACACAGAAGTTTATGAAACATGATAGAAGTTAAAGAACGTAATAAACAGCGAAAAAGTCAGCAGTAAGCTGCAAAAAAAGGAACCTCAACGCCAGCACGTTTGCTGACGCTTTTCTTGCGGCGACCAACTTTCATGACATAGAAAACATGAATTTATTCCGAACCAAGAAAACAAAAGTATATGAAATCAAAAGGAATGCATACCTTACCTTCAGCTGGGCCTCAGAAATTCCCCTGGGATCGCTAGTTCCCATTGATATAGTAGTTCTATGCTCTGAAGGGTCTAAACCTTCTGTGACACTTCATCTTAGAATACACCGTGTCTTTCCGTTTAACTCGAGTAAAACTGGCTCGTCAAGGGCTGGTGCACAATTTTCAAATGCCCAAGTGATAGCTGAAAGATAAGTGACGGGTATCTTGCCTCTCCTCTATGCCAGTCAACTGATTCTGGTGAAAAAAATAGTTGGTTATAGGATTGCTATCCAACAAATGAATATTCTGAGTACGAAATACCTTTAATAGTTTCCTGGTCAAATTTTAGCGAGAATAAATGCTCCTCATAGCATAGGTGTGTAAAGTTTACCCTTCGTTTTAGATTCCTTATCAGTAGCTTTACTCATTTAATTAATAAGGGTATACTGTCTGAAAAAAACTTTGTTAGAGAAAAATATCGACTTACTTGTGTTTCAATAGTTCTAAACATGTTAGAATACATAGATAATCACTGATTTAAGCTAGATTAGACAGAACAAAAATATTGGTATCACAAATATTGGTATCAAATATCACAATGCGAGAAGACTAGGTAGGGTAATTCTGTAGATGATTGAAATTGCAGATGACTATTTCTTACCGCACACCAGATATTCGCATGTTAACGGCACCAGAGATAGAGGTAAAATGAATGAACAACTGGAGATTTCACGCGTCTACAAGCCACAGTCCTATTGAACAATTTTAGAACAAAAAATTATTTGTAATTTCGTTGAGGCTAAGTTTAAGTTTATGACTTATTATTTGAATATGCACCTTTAAACAACATTATACAATTTTTTTGCATTTGAGCACAGATCTTCCTTTGAGGGCTTACAGCCATGATCAACACGGAAATGATTAAAAACGGAACCTTAATATTTGTGCGAGGTTAATCTTAGCTTCAGTGTCATTCTAGTCATGCCAATGCAACACTTACTGAAAGACTTGCGGTCTATCCTGTTACATTCGAACTGAAAAATCACCTTGCCCCGGCCAAGGTCACTGACTCCGGATCTGGAAATATTGTTTCTAAGTAGATCACTGATTTTGTGATTTTGTAGTACACACGAAGTTTTAATGACATATCTGGATGTATTGCTTTCACGTAGCATTTCTGAATGAAAACTAGCCCAGCTGCTGCACACTTCATAAATGTTCTTTAACAAGGTATGGATAACACCTTCATAATACACATGCGCTGCATCACAATCACAGTTTCTGGTTCCACCAGCATGCGAGGGTGACATACACAGTTATACGAAAAGCACTCTGAGATTCTTCAACTGAAACGTCAAGAAATGGCAGCTTCCCACTTACACACCCAGCTCATACGTAAATGTAACACCGGATTATCAGTCACCAAATTCCTCAACATCTCAAACTGCTCTACCATCTCAATTTCAACGATAATATCGTCCACGTACCTTCCGTATAAAATCGGCTTCACCGGTATAGAATTCAAGTTATAGAAGCACTGCAGATATATAAAATTGAACCTACCCTCAACGAAAGTACTTATTATTTTTTGCTCTAAAATTGTTCTGTAGGACTGTGGCTTAGACGTTTGGAACTTCCGGTAGATCGTCCATTTTGCCTTCATCTCTGGTGCCGTTACCATATGAATATCTGGTGATCAATAACTAGGCATCTGTTTTTTTAGTCTTGCACAAAGTAAGTCCTACCTAGTCATATCGCAAAGGGATTACCAATATTTATTTTCAGTCGGATGTAGCTTACGTTTTGGACTGACATAGTTTTATCAAAGTGATTGTTTGTTTTGTCTTTGGCATCCTGAAAATGTTAGTAGCATCGAAATGTTGCCTTTTATTGACTGATATATGTAGAATTTTTAAGAAATTGAGTGTTCATTTCAGTGAAATGATATGTGACTAACTTCGTATTCTAACACGTGGAGAACTAAAACAATTTCGCAAAGTTGAAAAGTTGGAAAATAAATTGTGTTAGAATAATTTGAAAACATCTATATTATACTATCAATCTGTCGTTGTAAGCACATGAAAAAATCTAATTTCAGTGCTACGTGCGCAATGAGCATGGTGAATGATGGTCAGTTGAGATTCAGTCAGTGAATGATGGTCATGTGTACCAGGCACTCCCCTCATCCCCTATTTAATAACAGGCTACACTTAGTATCGCTCGAAATGACTACTATCATCATTTACACTTTCAGCGCAACATACTCTACCGGTGGTCTAGGAGGGGATTTTCTAATGCTGCTGACCGAACGGTATCACAAATTAAATTTTTAATGAATATTTAATTAAAGCAAAATGACGGCCGGATCCGGTTATTGTTTGCATTTTCAAAATAGCTAACTTTAATCGACTTCAAATTTTAGTTCAAAATTGAATCTCAGTTTAACCAATTGATGTCAAAGTGTTAAAATATATACTCATGAAGTCATGTTTCGAAATTCATGTGCATGCATATCACTCACAACTAAAAGTGGATGACTAATAAGTAGATACAGCACGTAGTCGTCTCGTCGAAAAAGAGCGTTAGAACATAATTGTGGGGAGTGGGTGACTGGAGTTGTTCATTAAACAATAGAAGTTTGGTACAAAATCTGTTATCTGTGAACCTACATGAGATTGCAAGTTTATCCTGGTGAAACTTCGTAAAACATTATTCAGCAGAGCTTAGCTATGAGATGAGAGATTTCTGAAAGGCAGATTTTACTTTACTCCTAGGCTCGTTGCGGTACTCGGGAATTTGAGCAAGAGCATCTGCATTGCAATGAAGAAAAAAATATGAAGAAGGTCGTTCGCAACAAATTATTGCAGGCTGTATCCTACTCTTATTTTACGCACTAAATTAAAAACAATCAAATGTTGTGAACATGATTTGCAAATATGAATTAGTTTTATGTAACAATACTCTGAAGTACATGGTATCATGGTTACTCACTTTCGATTACTGCACAAGCGGCGGAGCGGAGTTGTCAAACTTGAGTTGGTCCTCAGTCTGTGGGGGCCTAAACCTGGCATGGAGAATTCAGTCGCTAGGTTTCCCGCGAGTAAGATTTTCAACATCGCTGTCACTGTGCGACTAAGGTTTGCTTCCCTGGCGGTCATCAGATATGGAACCTGGAAATTTGAGAACAGGAAACTGTAGGACATGTTTAAAAATGTTAGTTTCTCCACAACTCCGAAGTACATTAGCTTACAATTTTGTTTGAATTCTTAGCAGCATATTAGCTTTGAAGTCTGTCTCTCTACGAAGACTTGTGCCTGCCGAAATAAAAGATTGTGTTTGTCTAAGTTTTTCGCGCATATTTCACGCCAAATCCCCATCATAACGAAGAAGCGCCAAAATCCACTATTCACAAATATTTAAATGACAATTTGATATAAATGGAGGGATATATTAACAATTATTTGACCACAATACAACTTACAAAATCTTCGCTCTGAAGTATGTAGTCCAGTCTTCCATTGAAGTCGCACGCGCGAATCCTCGATCTGGTGTTACGTTGGCAGATTTTTCTGAGTAATGATGCTCCTTTCGAAGCAAGGCAATCCCAGCAACTTGATCGTTTAATATCTCAACTTTACACTCCATGCGATCGAGTTGACTTTGAATGGCAGCTATTTCCATTTTTTTGGCAAAGCAACGGAACTGGAAATGGAAGGAAGGATAAAATTGTTTACCTAGTATGTTATTGAATATTATTTAAGAGGTCTTATGATAGTCTTGTAAGGTAAATGGAAGGATGTTCATATGTACATTATATAGTACTCAAAACCAGAAACACAACTAATGTTTTTGAGTCATTTCAAAAAAAATTCTGCATATAACGAAATGGATATTAAAATGCTTAATTTGAAGGATGATGATATGCACCATAATTGGGTAAATTAAGTAATAAAATACGTCAAAATATATTGGAATTGTTCCCTGCTGTACTATGGAACTAGATATTCTTTGAGTTCCCTGAGAAGATGCATTTCTATGAATTAAAATACAACTTTTCACAGGATTTACTTATTCGTGGATTCAAAATCGAATACCATTGATAAAAACGGAATCAAATTCCTTGGCAGAGCCCTTCTACCGATATAGCCAAAGGTAAAATAAACACTAACGATAGTGCAATGTATGAATTTACACACACAGCTTTTAAAACTAACAAAAGTAGAGATTTATTCCTTCTATTTTTAATAGTGTCATCGTATATGTAGAAAAGAAACTATTCCATCAAATTCCTATCGAGATATATCGAAAAAAAAATGTAAAGC
The DNA here is from genome assembly GCA_030386875.1 of Morinoia aosen. NCBI lineage: Eukaryota > Metazoa > Arthropoda > Malacostraca > Amphipoda > Talitridae > Morinoia > Morinoia aosen. The sequence continues at coordinate 56,006,582 of CM059574.1, read as the reverse complement.
AATAGTAGAATGTCCCAATACATTACGCACCTAAAAATATCACGCATAAAATCAGCAATACATAAAATAGATTAGCACTCAACATGTACTAAAATAGATTTCTTTTTGATGAACGGACTCATAAACAATACAAAATAAAACAAAGTTCACATATCAATGTGATTATCATTATTTTTGTTATTATTATTATTATTATTATTATATAAAAAAGTTTTAGCCTCCCTTAACCACGACAAAGACGTTCCAAGAGAGGAAGGAGGAAAGCAGCATTTAGTATGGAGTTGAGGGAACGAGGAATCTATGCACAAAGTGCACAGAAACAGAAAGCCAAAAAAAAATATTATGAAACAAGAAAAAGTTGAAGAAGAAAGTAGTAGGTGCTGAAAAACAGGACAGCAGTGAACCGAAAAAAGATGGTACGTAACAAAACAAAACTTATTCTTTTTCAACAAAAAGGACCTACCTAACCTTTAGCTCGGGCCCTCACATAGTTCCCCTGGGAGCACTAATTCCCATAGATACAACAGTTGTATCCCTCTGAGGGGCACACATCAATGTGAAAGAAACATCGTTATCTGAACGTAATTCTCACCGGCTTAGGTCGGGAACGAATTCAGCAGTTGGGAGACAGGTTCAGCACCTTGCTCAGAGTCCTCGGATGAATCCAATTCTTCTGAAAGTAAAAACGCGTGTATGAGATATTTCCAGATATGTCAAGGTAAGGACGTGTAGCACATTTTTCCTGATAGCTTAACTTCTCTATTCCTCCTTAGCATTTTAACAATAGAGCTTTACCAAATTTTCCGGCAGAAGATTTACAATTATTCCACCCCTATAGGTGCTAGTGTGGATGACTGCTTAAAACGTAACCGCTAAATTATAATGTTGGAAACTATATAGGTTTCTTGCCGAACATTTTCATGTGTTTTTATATTTAAAAGCAGGGCACATGTAGAGCAAGGTTAAGTTAAGCTTTGTGAGGGTGAGTTATGACGACAAGTCATGTTATGTTCAATTAACCCTGGAACACTGAACGTGGGCATAGATTACCCGTGGTAGGTTACGTCATTCGTGTTCCACCCTCTTCCCCACAAGCCAGCGCGCTGGGACTCCGTATAGCTTCATTCCATGGAGCTAGGATATATGGAGGGAGCATAGCCGATTCCAATCGGGTTCAAATTAGCTGCAAAAGTTGGGAGACTGGGGCATTGGCAAGGCCCCACACGTGAGCCAACCACAGACGCTTGGCTGAAGTTGGCTCCTCCTCGCCTCCTCTACAACTCGTTCATTTGCCAAAGCAAGATTAGTACTGCTCCACAAATCGAAGGATGAGGTGCGCGTGCAAGTCGCTCTCTAATTTGTTATATTCAAGGGCCTGTAATCTTTACAGTTTTTAACTCTTAATGTATCTTTGCTAGTAACTTTGATATTATTAAGTGTCCTCAAGTGAGGAAACACAATTTATTATCTTTCGGAGTCTTAGAATCCCAAATTAATAATTACAATAAACTCAACAGCTGGAAGAGCAATCAGCGAGCATGTGCGCACCCTAGCGTAGTTAGTAGGTAACTGGCTTCCGTGCTGACGTCACACTTGCGAGACGGATATTGGTTACCACAAACATGGGAGAAATCTCAAAAACTGGTTCCCTTCACAGACGGCTATGCTCCCTCCATATATACTCCCTCCACGCTTCATTCTACCCTATGGGTTTATAGGGGGAGGTCACGTCGCTCCACTCCTCTGCCTGGATTTTGCGCTACAGACGTGTTCGGGTACCGTTTACCCACGTTCAGTGATAAGTGTATATAGAAAAAACTGGGTAATATGTACCCGGGTTCAGTGTTAATAGTTACAAATGGAAGCTATAAGTGTTGGCGTACCAATAATTGTCTTTCTTTTCAGGCTGTAAACGCTTTTTCAGGATTTCCAAAGTTCAGTGTAGTGACACAATGGCAAGACCAAGACAAAACCTTAGTGATTTGCAAATTTCGGAAGTGCTCCTTGCTTCAGACATTATTATATATTATTATTATTATATAAGAAAGTTTTAGCCTCCTCTAACTGCACGACAAAGATGTTCTAGGAGAGGAAGGAGGAAGGCACCATTTAGTGTGGAGTTGAGGGAACGCGGAATCTATGCACAAGGTGCATAGAAACAGGAAGCTAAGAAAGAAGTTTATGAAACAAGAAAAAGTTGAAGAAGAAAGTAGTAGGTGCTGAAAAACAGGACAGCAGTGAACCGAAAAAAGATGGTCCGTAACAAAACAAAAGCATATTCTATTTCAACAAAAAGGAAGCCTACCTAACCTATAGCTCAGGCCCTCACATAGTCCCCCTGGGAGCGCTAATTCCCATAGATACAATACTTGTATCCCCCTGAAGGGTTCTTGCCTCAGACAATGAGAGTGAATTTGACTGTATTGAAGCAGAGGTACTGTATGATAGTGACCTTGATGAAGAATATGTGCCTAGTCGTCAGGAAATGATAGAAAGTTCTGACAGTGACTCAGAAGAAGACGTCACACGCCGCCGCATAGAAACAAAGGCGGCTGGTCAGAAGTGGAAGAGGCCTAGGCACCTCCCCTCCACCATCTCACCTGATAACATCGCCACCCCCTCAACTGGCCTTGCCACCTTGCCACCTAAATATTATTTGACGATATTCTATACGCGGATGTGTGATAAAGTGTTCATGTTATGTAAAAAAAATATAATAAGCCATTTCAATCAGTACGTCAAAAAAGTGGGAAGTTTCAACATCAATGACAGGAGGTTGCAAAATATAGACACCAGTGAGATGTTTGGTGTGGGCGATCATCCGGCTAACCCTTTCTTGTATCTTAGTAGACTTGTATACACAGTTTCAATGGGTTTTATAAGCAAAAAACACATTATATTCCACAATTTGTCATTTCTGGTGCACTAAAAAAAGGGTGTTTTTGCGACTCTCTTCCCTACAGTTCCCGCATTGCCTGTGCATCGATGACCCCCTGGGATGAGAGCCTGACATCCTTGGAAGCGTGTGGGAGCATCTGAGTGATTTTTATTGGAGGGTTTCTTTTTGCTTATTTTTTTGCAAAAACATTCAAAATATTTCACTTTTTTACATTCCTTTCTTTTTGCTTTTTAATTTAAGTTTCTTAAAGTAAGTTTTCTAATTTAATAGTTTCATTACTAGGTAAGAGGACTATATTTAGTGTGTACGGGATGGGATTAATAAATTTGTATATTTACTATTTTTCTTTAATTTTCCAAAATCGGGTATAAACTACCCACGTTCAGTGGCCACGTAACAGGGAAACAGGTTCAGTGTTCCAGTGTTAAATAAAAGGGAAACTCTTTAATGTTAACGGTCAACCTACAGTTAATGATACGGTTTGCAGCACGGTTGAAATTCAAGTAGGTTGAAATTATGGAATGTTGGATTTAATTCTACATTATCGATTGCAAGTAAAATAATGGGAGTTTTTAGTAGAAATTGAACTGGCAACCATAAATGGAGGTCGTTATAATATCCTGTTCATATTCAATTATATTTATATTAAATTACAATTATACCTAATAGGGTTAAAACTCAAGTATTTGAAAATAATAAAATATTCGGTATATGTATAGCCTATCACAAAACGACCAATACTCAAAACAACTATTCACATATGCATAAAATACTTACTTGATGCGACTGCTATGTTTGAAGGTGTATTAACGCCAACTCGCCCCTGCAGCGGTTTCTTTCAGGCAACAGGCAAATTCTGTAACACTTCCTTGAGAGGGCTACCGCACTCTTTTCACGGCCTTCAGTATATATCTTATTTGACAGAAGAACTAGCTTCGAGCACTTTTTAAATTTTTTCCTCAAAAAATACTATTTTCAAGTAGGATCATTTCTAGATTACCATAGAAATAGAGACATATGATGAAAGAGCAATCTATCGACTTTGATGTAAATATCACTAAAACACCCTTCACATGACTGATTTTAAGAAATTAAACTCAGCTTGAACGCTCCAGCTGACGAGAGAGTTCTACGGATGAGAGTAACGATCGAATCGGGTCGATCAACATAAAATCGTAGTTAGAACTTTCATCCAGTATGAATTCTGAATTTGCCAACACATAGAACGTTCAAACATCAGCACTACAATCAATAAAATTCATATTCAAAGTTTTTAAGAAGTAATTGGGAATCACACTGTAACAGCACCTATTGCGACATTAAAAACTAACAAACTGTCTAAGCTGCACCGCCGCCCGCCGGTGCGATGCCACAGACTGCTCGTTCGAAACTTCGAATGGTACTGGATCGAACCAGTTCATAGAGCAAATTTTTAGGGTAAGTTGGCTTACAGACAGTAAAGTTTAAATGTTCGAGACAAATTTTTGGAAGAGTTTTTTATACTAGACTAAATAATATTGTATATATATCACTTGTTCTTGGAAGGAAGTAGGAGTGTAATACATCATACTTTTTGTTATTCCATTTTAATTAAAATGACATGGATAGGGTAATTTGTAGATTGGTCGTCGACTGATAGACGATACATCGACCTCGTACTTACCGAACTCATGACAAACCATTTTCCAACTTCTTTCCCAGACATATGTTTTTTTTAATAATTATATTCCTTCTCAGTATATTTCGTTGATGATCAATTCTTTGTTTTAATTTGAGTAAAAATAATTACCAATCTTTAGCCTACGTTTAAGTGCTGTGGTATGCGACGTTTGCTTAAAACGTCAAACGAAGATTAATTTGCGCGATGTTATCAGAACGTAATTAGTGTTACATCATTGTTTTATGTGTAATTTCCATGTTACAAACACTCGTATATCTTGAGAGCTGACTTCAGCTACGCACGACTGCTTCGGGAATAAAAATATGCAACAGAAATTGAAGAGCAATGTTACTTGAATTGCGAACTATGGAAAGTTTGACTTGTATTGCTTTACTTATTCAAACGAGAATTAATTTGATTACTTTGTTAGAATATAAGATTTCATTACTACCATATGTTATTCTTTGCAACGTAATTAGCCAAATTTGAACGATGTTATGCGATACTTCGTTTCCTTTAAATTTCATCACCCGCTACAGTGGGTTACGTCAAGAAATTTGATATCAGAAACTGTCATAATAAAATACGTTTTCGCTTAGCACTGTTTGAAATCTATGTTTTTCTTGAAATAATCAGCATTGTCAACATCACGATATCTTCACCATAAATAATAGAACGATATAGCATAAAATTTATGAATACAATTAATCTTAGGTATAATTTGAATCACTATGATACGAGATTAGTTAATTTTATTTTATTTTATTCTTCATTTCAGAAATTTTCAAATTATGATTAAATTCTTGAGAATGCAATTAGAACTAAAAAGTGATTAAACTCATTTCACTCTTGAATCTCATTTCTCAATTTGAAATCTTGCGTTGTCCTCTCAGTAAGTAGCACTTCTCTTCTGAGAGAGATATATATACTGCGGGGACTGTAGTAATATGTTTGACTGGTATCGAAGAAGGTATCGAAGAAGGAAATAAAAACATAAGCATAACAAATATATAGTGAAAATTTATAAATGAACACTAGTAAACGCACCGAATCATTTATTGCACAGCACAGAGAAGTCTTCAGTTTCAATGTTGCCTATATTTCGGAAAAACATGAAAATTGAAAAAATATGCGAAGTACAGTTTCTAGCTTGGTGCATTGTACGCAGCAATCTCAAAACGCACGTTTCATGGCTTACTTCCGTCCATTATACGGCGATAATTCAATGATATTTGTATAGCTGCAAACAACGGATGGCCGTCCTCAAATGTTACGGCCATTAACCAACTGAAAATTTTGCGCCCTCAAATCATTACTGGCCTGCTTAGAATATCACGTCCGAGCTCGACCGTGCGTAGTTATGAGCGGGGAGAGAGAGTTATAAGGCCGAGACGGCCGACTAATTCATACATGAGCGACTCTCTGGTCCTTAATTCACCGGTACACGTCCTTGATTTTCAATTGGGAAAAGAGTGGGTTCACACTCTGAACAAAAATCATTCATCTTTGAAAAAGGTTTTGGTTTTCGCTCTAAAAATCAACAACACAGGCTATCCTAAATCATTTACAAAACCTTTATTCTAGTATAGATAAAGGAAAGCCTATCTTCTTTGCATTTTTTGATTTTCGAACAGCATTCGATTGAGAGGATAATAATATATTACTACTGAAACTACACTGTTATGCCTTTCGAGAGTTCGCCCATGATTGGTTCAGATCATACCTAACAAATCAGAAGCAATACGTTGTCATTGACGATGCAAAATCGGACCGACAGACAATTAGGCATGGGATTCCACAAAGATCCATCCAGGGGCCTCATCTATTTCCAATTTTTATCAATTGTATTATTACATCTACATCATTTTTCCAATTGATACTTTTTGCCGACGATAGCACGCTTTCCCTTGTCCTTCCGAACCAAAATCCCGCCATTGCGGGAGTATAATTATTGCGCCATTGCGGAGAGTATAAATAATGAACTCCATAGGGTTCCACTGTCGCTTAAAGATAATAAAATAAACCTTAATATCGATAAAACAAAATATAATACACTCTCACACAAGAAAGACATATCTCTCCCACGCATTAAAATTGGCGAATGTAAAATCGAAGAAACCAACTCATGTAAGTTCCTGGGCGTCATGATGGATAAACATCTGACCTTCAAAGAGCACATCGCTCACATTAATACAAAGTTATCGAAATCCATCGGAATCCTAAATAAAGCTAATAATTTCCTGCCTGAAACAGCTTTGCAACTGCTCTATCGAACGCTCATTTCACCAGACTTGCAATACGGAATGGAAGCGTGGCACGGAACTGATAAAAATAAAACCAACATACTTTTTACTCTGCAAAAAAGAGCTATCAGCGTTGTAAAGACTCTAGAATATAATGCTCACACAAATAATTCATTTAAAAATTTACAAATACTTAAACATACGGATTTCTACAAAATCTCCATACATAATTTTACATACGAAACATCGACCAATGATAGCGACAATAACCTAAAACAGTTATTAACTGCACAAACTGGTCGTCATCGCTGAAATAAAAGTGAATTCAGGCTTCCTCATTATTCGAAGGCCCGGTCGCAACACAGTATCTTGGGTCTCATTTCCTATCAAAATACTAGTCGTGTAAGATTACCAAGTCAAGACTGGTCCTGGAAATGTAATTTACCATGGTTAATATCGCTGGTCTTCGGTCTGCTCTTCAATCGTTATAGAATGTACTGTTAGCATCTAGTCTATATAAAATATTTTATAAAATGAAGCATCCAATATCGAGTTAATTATCTCATTGATCTGTCTAATGCGTAAATATGTTAAGTGATGATGTTAAACATTATTTTAAACCCTAGAATAACGTCGATAGTAGGATGCCCTAGAAGTAACTGAACTTATTCAGGCCCACAGGTAGCTCTACTCAAATTTGACCTCTGTACTATAGACTTAAGAAACATTCTACCTCTGTACCACCTGTGGTAAACAAATTGTTAAAAATTTTTGTTTAAATTGTTTAAAGTATATAACAGTGAAAGGAGGCTGCTGAAAACGAGAAATCATTTGTAGGCTTTAGTTTGTGTTGAAAAATACTTATTCACACATTCCGCCCTTTTAGTACCACAAGTCATGTGCAATCATGCTTAGATATCTCAATGGAGCAGCGATAGTTTTCCTTTAGTCAGCGCTCAAAGAACAGTCAATGACACGAGCTAGGCGTCTTCACTTTTTCGCTTCGGCGATAATGAGGATGCAAATTAATGCATACGAGGCGGCGAGATCTGTAGATGTTTTATAATCTATAACACTGGTATGAATAATTAAAAAAATCCCAGGTATGAAATTTAAGAACAACATTAAACTATTTTGAGGATGATGAAATACATCAAGTTTTCGCGCTATAAGTATACATCTCATTTTCATAAACCTCAACAATAATTCATCCTTCGATTTAGAGGTGTACCAAAAGGTCTGGATTATAGCTCAAAAGTTATGGGTTTAACACGCAAAGTGTACAGTACACTACTGGAATTATCTGTAACGCACTCTTTCTTTATATTTGTAGGTAAACGTTTATAAACAAATAGACGGTCTGGCAATAAGGCTTCCGTTGGTTCCGCCCCGTGTTAACATTTTTATGTGTTTCCACGAAACAAAGTGGTAAAAGGAATGTAAATCTGATTTTAAACCGGTGTTCTGTAATCGATATGTTGACGATACTTTTGTTCTATTCAACGAACTATCTCATGTTGAGTAGTTCTTGAACTATATAAATCATAGGCATCAATCAATTAAGTTTACCGTACAAGTTAAAATGCATAACTGCCTTGCCTTTCTTGACTGTCTTGTGACGAGAGACGGAGATAAGTTTCAGACCTCAGTGCGCCGTAAACCAACTTTCACAGGATTAGGCTCAATTTTCTTTAGTTTTTGTCCAAAAAGCTCCAAAATGAATTTTGTTCACACTATAATCAATAGAGGTTACAAATTATGTTCAGCCTTCAAAATTGTTCGTAGTGAATTTGAATTTTTGCGTACGCATTTTAAAACAAACGGTTTTCCCTTGAGTGGCGTCAATTCAAGAATTAAAAAATTTCCCTCGAAACAATACGCATCGCTGACTATTGAAGAAAACAAAGATCATTTATATTGCTCTTTCCCGTATTTTGGAGCGTCTTCTGAAAAATTGTCATACGAGTTGAAATTATTGCGTGAAAAATACTTTCAAAACCTTCAGTTACGAGTAGCTCATGTTCATAATTTCAAGGTTGCTTCTTTTTTCCCATGAATATGCATCCGATGGAGGCGTGAGCCTCTCTGATTTATTCTTACAGTTGGGTGCAGCGCACATCATCGTACGTAGGCATGACGTCACGAAATTTTTATATCAGAATGGCTGAACATCGGGGTAAAAGCTTCCGCACGGGGAACTAATTAGCACAACCCTCACACTCTGCAGTACGTAATCACACAGAAAAATGCAACGTACCGATATCCTCTGCAGACTTCAAAATCTTAGATTTAGCTTCAACTGCACGTGACCTTAGAATTTTAGAGTCGCTACAAATTTTGAAGCGAAAACCGGTCCTCAACAATACTGACAGTTCCTACCCATTGCAAATTGTAACTAGATAGCAATCTTGTCAATTTTATTTTTTCTGGGACATTTTTTAAATTTATTTTGGTTTTCGTGATTTCCTTTAAAGCCTGTATTTTGTTTTTCTTTCATTACAGACAAAATGATTTGTACTTTTACGAACTGTTGATGGAGCTGGACTTCGAAACGTATCCCTAGTAAATATGATTCAGTTCCTTTTAATTTTCCAAGTTTTTAAGTTCCTCACCAAGTTCCGAGTAAAGCAAACAACTAACCCGCTTAGATACATTAAGAATAGGATCGTAATTCGTTATTGGGACATCTTTATGCATCTACGCTATGTACATTCCCATGTTGTGTAGAGTGGCCACGCGTTTCGTGTCTGATTGTCTGAAGGTGTTCCGTCGTTCTCTCCATGGTAGGGGCACCATCGTCGTAATGTACAATTTTTCATCGCCTTCAAATTTTTTATGTAAAATAGTTGCGATCATTCGTCCGCATCACAAAATGGCGACTCCTTACAGAAAGATAAATTAACACAGAACATTTGGGTTGAGTAGCGCACAATTCAAATCTGATGATTTTTCGTTCAAAATTAGAGTGCACAAACGTTGTAAGATAGTCAAAAAGTTTGTGCTACGCTATAATTTGTGGATTTATTTTTAAGTTGGCTAAAAATCGAGCGAATGAAAGTGATTTTTATGCAAACATAAATGAAGTTAGCACACTCCTTGAACAACGAGGCATGTTTATCGAATGCTGTAATGATATAAGTATAGCAGGATTGCGACTTGACCATGAGCTCAAATGATGATAGTTGGGGCTTCATTAGCGACTGATCTTAATGGTTGCTTAGAAATTTGGAGATTTCGCTGTGTTTCACACTGAACTGTCAGTTTTTAAATCAAACCAACGGGCATGTACTTCACTCTCACCTTGGGAATGGCGTAGCCTTCAAACGAGACGTCAGCAGTAGCTCTGTGCATCAAACTAATGGGTACAAAAGAGCTGAGTCTCAGCGTCTCCAGGAGCATCGCGTCCACGTACGGTAGCCTGTCCAAGGTCAAAGTGTTGTAGTCATATTTGTGAAAAAAGGTTTAAAATGAAAAAATGAGAGAACAGAGAAAAACGAAGGCAACATTTAATTACAAGATGAGACCTTTACTGAGTTTACTCATCATACCTTGGAAAAATATATAGAAAAATGCAAGTAAAGAAAATCAGGGTACACACTATGCGGGCTAAGATCAACTCAGAATTATTAAGATAGTTATTATGATTGATTTTGTTCTGAAAATCGAAAGGAACACCAAAATCCTTATTTCAGAGTTCAAGTTACCCCATCCCAACCTTACAGCCGCTGTTGATAGTTAGGCATTGCTCAAAGCAGCATGATCCCGTACAACTGAACGTCATGGATTTGTTGAAACATTCCTGTATGATGACTCCCGTCACGATGGTCGGTGAAGCTACAGCCTCGAGTACGGAAAATCATGCCCGCATACTGAGATGCTCGAAGCACACAACAGTGTCTACAAATATACTGGATGCTTGCATCAATGTTATAAGTTTATTTTTTGAAACAGAAATATTGTTCAATCAATTTTTAAATGAGTGAGGTTTTAGGACAATGGCTTCAACGACCATGAGCTTACACGTGCAAAAAATATTACAATTATGATGTAACAAACTTGTTACCAAATTTATTTTAAGAACAAAAAATTTAGTGTTCCGAGTTTTCAAAACAATCCGTACGAAAAACAGGGCTCTCAATTTTTTTTACGCTCCTAATAGTCCAATGATGGGAGTCTGCATTCCTTTTCAGATCCGTCGTGAATCTGATTTCTTTGCATTGAGTTAGATAATTACTAAACGACGTAGTAGTAGTCTTCTTGCAACGAAGGAGATGTGAGTCACCAAAATATCTTGTTCTAAAATTGGCTTAAATATTAAGGAGAAATACCTAAATTTTGAAACAATTTTTTGTTAAAAAACCTAGAGCAATGGCATTTGGTAAAAAGATAGAAAATGCAAATAGAAAGCTTTTTTGTCGATGAAAAAATGCGATTTTTTCGTAGGAAACGAGATTTTCACAGGAACGGAATTTGTGGAGAGAGGTTTCAAAATACTTCTTCTCCTAGTGTTTTTGAGATACAGTGATGGTATGGGTATCATAAGATGCAAAAGGTAATACATGTATCATAAGATACAGGGATTTCCATAACCTATATGAAATTCTCCAAATATTTATTTCAAATGAAAAATAAAACAAATCCATAGCATACTTTTTTTCTCGTAGAGTTTTGCACCTGTGACTCACAACCTTTGATCGACAAAGAATTAGAAATAGTCATTTAGTTTATGGTAATTCTTGCGTTTTTTTGCATCCAATGATACCCATATCATTATTGTAACTCAAACACTATAGCAGAAGAAGCATTTCGAAACCCCAAAATCCGGACCTCCAAAAAGACAAATCAAACAAACATAAACAATCTCAATTTTTCTTTATACTCGCATTATTGGTTGGATCAGCTAGGACCCTAACAATATTTTTACAGTTATAATGAGACATAGGAGCTTACATAGCAACGTCAAGTGGTGAAGAGATAGCGTATGTGTGTCTGTAACATGATGAAATACCATCTCCTCACCCTCTCTTCCCCAAACTTCAAAGCCCCGTAGCGGGCGGACGAGCGACCGTACGAAGCTCATTTTTTCACAGGGTGTACCTGACATCTTAAACTGCCTATAGCAGATGAAATAAAAATCTCATAAAATATTCAAATTCTGAGAGTATATCTCCTATCTCCTCTTAAAGGGATTTTCATTTAACCATGCTATCTCACTCTAACAAACAAACACATCAACAAATGTTGAGAGAAGGGAGAGGCGGTGAAACGATCCATTGGAACATCTAAATGATTTCAAGGTGCAGAATTGAAGCAATGTTCTGGAAAATATCATGAATGGCTGCAAACTACTGAAAGGGGACCAGTAAAAAATAGAGTTCTATATTGTAGATAATTTAACGCCCCAGAACGTGAATAAACCAACTTTCAGCGCCAAATGAGCTCATACAATATGGACTAAGGCTTTGTACTGCGGCAATCTGTTTACCAAATTGAATTTAGTGTACTACTATAAATTCATTTTACTGAAACAAAATATTAAGGCGGATTGTATCATATGTACCGTCGATTTTCAAGGTGTAATAATTTTCAACACATTACTGAGAAAGGAAAACATTTGCGATCTATTCCGCTAAGCCATATCTTATTGGAGTGGCCTTCCAAACACTTAGCGGTGAAATATTATACATTTGGATAGTTCGTCATTTTTCACCTTCAACTCTGCAACTAATGGGGACCAATTAACCAACGACATAGGACACATACTGTTGTTTCAGTTTCACAAAGGACGGAATGCGTTAAAAGCTGTCCCAAAAATTTGTAAGTATATGGTATAGAAGCAGTTACTGAACGCAGACACCGAAGATAATTACAAAAGTTTCTAAATAGTTTCAACAGCCTTGAAGATGGCCTGCGAGAAAGTAGGCCAGTTGATTGGCAGCTTAACTATAATCTTGCACACTTTCACGTAATCTCATCATTTCTACAGCGTGATTGAACTCTGAACTTATGTGGAGAAAAACTGTTTGTTTCACTTAAATCGAAAAGTGTTTAATCAATATTTTGTGAGCTTCTTGAGCCTCTAACACACTCCAGAACTCGCAGCAATGTTCAAGATGGCTATAGATAATTAGATAGAATACGTATCAAATTACAAGAAAAAAGCTAGGCGTCATTTCATTTTTAAACTGAAGGCGTTGAAGAAAAAATATGTTTAGGAAATAATTTCGGTTAAAATTTTATCTCGTGAAACACCATTGACAATGTATTAGAGTCGAAGTTGAAAGAAGAGATCCACATGAGTCATGAACTGTTTTATTTTATGAATCTTGAACCATACATTGTTACAATTTATTGTTATTTTAATACGATATTTGTAGGTATTATTTCCAATCTATTTAGGACAGGGTACATTTCATTGCCAACAAAATGATAGAAATGCCGAGGAGGTGGGGTTTCCAAAACTGAAGGACATTATTCCACAACGATAGAAACAAGAATTTTCATGAGTGTCGCGTTGATTTAATGGTGTTATTTACGAGAAAGTTATGATAACATGAAACAGAGGATCACTTGAATAAATGAAACCAAAGACCGAGGTTTTTCTGTCAAACTGTATCAGGCGTACACCGTCCAGTATCGTTTTTAAATGTTAAGTGTATGTTTAGGGATAACATTCCTCAGACGTATTCGAACGCATCCCACTACTATTTCTGTTGGACCATCGATATTGAAAATGTAAAGGATATTAATATTAAATTATATTTAACAAGTGCCAAAGAAAGAATAAATACAAGCTGACATTACTAATGAATGCAAATGCTAATACATTTACCCTTTCGTTAAGATCAACATTCAAATAAGTCTAATGATATTCATTTCAACAGGATTATTCAGAAAATTTTGTAAGGTTAGATAACGTTGATGGCCAACCAAAATTAAGCATTAGCGCCTATTTGTGTATTCGAGTCTAGATAACAAGTCACAAATTGCTGCGGTGACCATTCTCTCAATAATAAAGCGAAAAAGAGCACCTAATGGGTTTAATGAATGACACAAACATACTTGCTTCTGTCACCAAGTTCTGGTAGTCGACCTGGAGGGACAACTTCGTCCAAAGCTTTATGCACTTTCTCCTGAACCTGAAAACAATTTTGGAACATCAAATACAAAATCCTGTCCGTATACAGTCCCTGGGTCTGTCGCTCAGTATGAAAAAGTGCGTCACACCGAAAGACGTTCCAAAGGGGGAGGGGTAACCTTTTTTAAAGGTTGGGCGTTGCGATTATAGTGTAAGATTAATGTTTAAGATTCTCCCATCATCGATCTCCTATTACGGGCTTATTGGACTTTAAATCGTTATCCTCAAGATGTGGAGGCCAGCCAGACGTCACAAGCAGTCCTTATCTTTTTCGGTCCATTGGTATACAGGAAAAATACTGAAAACGAGAAAGCAAGCGAGAGTGGGAGATGCAAGACGAGAATTATCACACATCCAGTGTTTCCACGAGCAGGGTAATTACCCTAGTTTAGGGTAATCGGGGGTACCTTAGGGTAATGTTTAGGGTAATGGAAAATATGGGCAAATCTAGGGTAATCAGAGCTCCGTGAAAGAAGTGCCCGTCTAATCTACGAAAAATAAAAAATTGAAAGCCAATATGAAAGCACCCTACTGGTCACCACTTGAAGAAAATGCAATGAAACGAGCCAGAACTTAGTGTTAACAAAACTGCCCTGCTGCAGTGATAAATGTCGCACATTTGAATGTTATCAGGTATCGATCACGAAAGACGGCGTCAAGATACGAAGCCATAATATCTCTGGTCCACTCCGTTTTGACAAATGATTCTGAGTTGCATTTCGCTAATAAAAATTCGATCGGTGTCAGCAACAGCCAGTCGACGAAAGTCACTGTCCTGTTCTGATTGCGCGCGTGCTTATAAGCTTCAACAGAATAATGACAGGTATGTTTATTGTATTCTTAAATACCACAGTTAAAAAATTTCGTCGTAGATATAATAAATAGGTGCATTTTTGCCATAGTCATCGAATTAACAGTAGAGTTATCTTACAGCGCCGGTATTTTGCCAGCTAATTAGAAGGCGTCCTTTTTCTTAGCCATGTTGCACGCCAACGAAGCATGTTATTGTAGCGATGCCAAAAAAAATAGACAGGGTTCTTTGTCACTTCGAGTTACAAAAGGTGCTAAAGGTGAAAGGAAGAAGCTATAAAATTAGTTTCAAAAATTTATATAAACAAAAGAGTACAGTTATTCACTTAAAACTTCCGAGATATGATTGTGTTCTCACTGACTTTCTTAGGCGCTGTAACATGGACGTAGAATTTGATATAGCTGCGATCATGCCTAGAATTCCGTCAACCGAAATTGAAGCACTAGGGCTTGTAGTAACCGAGTGTTGAGGAAAGTTTATACATAGTAAACAAGGCGATGTAGTTTTTTCCAAAAACCTCTGAAATTCCTCACTCGCCCTCTAGGAAATGAATAAATTTGTATACTTTACGATCAACTTTAATAGTTGATCTGTGAATGTGATTGCAACGAAGTTTCTGAGAACCATATGTGATGTAACAAGATTGGATAAAATCCGTTATGAAAAGATATGACGAAGGTCATGTGTGAGGATAGCCAGAAAGTCATCAGAGAGAGTGGATCAAAGTGTTAGGTGGAAAGAATGGCTGAAGCGCGTGAATGGATGGGAAATGAAATGAAAAATAGATAATTATACTAGGGATAGTTACACATATTATTGCATACCTTGCAGCATGGCAGAAGATCGCGCACCGAGTGAGGAAGAGTCAACGACACCACCGCGAAAAAAAAGAAAGCTCCGCGTGAAAGCTAAAAACTACCAGCAGGAATTTGAAGATGTGTGCACATCGGAACCCGAGTTTAAGGGATGGTTAGCCAAGTCCTCAAAATCAACAGAGCAAAAGGATGTGGCATATTGTAAGGTTTGTTGAACCGATATTACTTGTGGGAAATCGGAGATCAAGCGTCACGTGTTCTCAGAAAGACTCAAGCAACGATCCATGGTGGCAAAGAAAGCCCCATCAATTGCCAGCTACGTGCTATTCAATGATCCTCTCGAAAATGGTGCTCGTACAGTGGAACTGCAAGTTTGTGCATTTTTAGATAAGCACCACCTACCTATCTCATTGTGTGAGCCTCTTTTAGTTTGATGAAAACAATGTGTTCCCAGATCAAGAGTCGCTGAAAAAGGTGCGCCTTGGAAAACAGCGGGCATCAAACATAATTCGACAGATATTTTGGAAAATATCTTGAACGTGATATCGCCTGGGATACCAAACCAGCATTCTAAAGTCCTTCAACTGGTCATCCCTCCTGACGCTCATGCAGTATGTGACTCAGTGCTAATTCATCCTGACGGAGCTCTGAAAACCAGTCCATTTACCTTTAAGTTAATTTATAGATCATAGGTCAGGATTAGCTGTTTTAGGGTAATCTAAGGTAATCAACACCTTCCAGCTAGGGTAATTAGAGTCGCCTCGCGTGGAAACCCTGCACACATCTGACATCCAAAGGTAGCCAGTTCCATGGAGCTAGGATATATGGAGGGAGCATAGCCGATTCCAATCGGGTTCAAATTAGCTGCAAAAGTTGGGAGACTGGGACCTTGGCAAGGCCCCACACGTGAGCCAACCACAGACGCTTGGCTGAAGTTGGCTCCTCCTCGCCTCCTCTACAACTCGACCTCGTCCATTTGCCAATGCAAGATTAGTACCGCTCCACAAATCGAAGGATGAGGTGCGCGTGCAAGTCGCTCTCTAATTTGTTATATTCAAGGGCCTGTAATCTTTACAGTTTTCAACTCTTAATGTATCTGTGCTAATAATTTTGATATTATTAAGTGTCCTCGAGTGAGGAAACACAATTTATAATCTTTCGGAGTCTTAGAATCCCAAATTAATGATTACGATAAACTCAACAGCTGGAAGAGCAATCAGCGAGCATGTGCGCACCCTAGCGTAGTTAGTGGGTAACTGACTTCCGTGCTGACGTCACACTTGCGAGACGGCTATTGGTTACCACAAACATAGGAAAAATCTCAAAAACTGGTTCACTTCACAGACGGCTATGCTCCCTCCATATATACAGTGCTTCCACTCCTAGGGTAATTACCCTAGTCTAGGGTAATCAGACCCCTACTAGGGTACAGCCTAGGGTAAGAGGAAAAAATGCAAAATCTAGGGTAAAATCCATATTTCAAACCTGGTTTGTAAAAATCATGAGAAAACATGAAGGTTGTCAATAACTACAGTTGAATAGCCCAAATAAGAATTAAACGAACAGAAGGTATTAATTCAAAGTTGGATCGATGGACATTTGATTCGTAAATATAACACAAGTTGTCGTGTTCCACTGAACAAGTTGCAGTTCTTTTCGCAATGTGAGGCGTGCAGTTTCTTCACAAGCTTGTAAACGACAATTGCTGGAGCAATGGGATGCACTCACACTTTGTTGAGTTGTCGTTTTGCGATCCAACTCATAAATGATTTGTTAGCCAATGATTTCAACAACAAGCTAACCCTTGCTTATTTGAAGTTTTTAGATTATAATTTGGGGGAATAAAACGAATTGAAAACCTGATTTCACTCTCATACTCCATATATCGTCAACCTGACATCAAAAATTTGTAGCCTTATTAGGAGCTTTTGTTCGGATTTTATGCGTTTTGCTTTTGTGAAGAATGTGACCATTTGCTGAATCAAATCTTTGCTGAATCCATCCCATCTAATTTCACTAGTGCTTTAGTGCCAATAGGGGGAAAAATACACACAAACATTGGGATGGTAACAACTGAAACGATGTCAGAGATAACTGGCATTATTTATTTCACATGAGAAAGTGTTTTTTCCTAATTTTAGACGCTTCTTGGTTGAAGCAGTTTCACAAATCCCAAAACAATTTTCCGTCGTGGATCCTGAACATGACCTCTAACGCTGCCTAAATCGGTTTAATACTCAACACCGACTGCAAAATCTTTCTGTCCGATATGTTAAACGAAATTTTCCCAATGGAAAAGTTTTTCCCTAAGAAATTTCTGGATGTAGAGTGGCGAAAACATTGCTTGGGTGAACAATCGACACCAGTCATGTCTGCTGTTCATTACTGGGAAATGGCGCTTAGCCGTAAAAATGCCTGTGAGCTACCATGCTGTCCAAATCTTACCACAATAATTTGAACGTTGTTGCCCGTCCCATTTTCAAATGCATTCGTTGATTAAGGGGGTCATCTAAGCGATTTTGACCTTTATGATCAATTTTTTATTTGCTGAAAAAGAGTATTTAGGTAGTGGCTATTGTATCCTAAAATTTTATGGGACTTCCGGCACTTCCCTCCCCCCACAGAGGGGTCTAAAAGGTGGATGAGGGGGTCATAAATCATGAATTTTTAACCGCAATATCAAAAGAAAACAGAAAAGAAAAAGATAAATCTGGCTTCGCTAGTTTTTTATAAATGTTCCAAGCATTCCATAACTGCCTTTCGTTTGGTTTTATCAGGAAAATTTCTTGACATCTAATTTTTTAGAAATATACGAACAAAATAGCATAAAAAACCTACATTTCCCATTTCCTAAAAACTAAGGCCAAAATCGAAAAAGGTACCGGAGTAAAAATGTGTTTATTTAAAAAAAATACATATACTTGGAAAATTTCAGAACAATCGGTCCACAAATAAAAAAATTATCGTGTCTGAACAAAAACAATGAGTTAAATGTATTTCATTCGTGTAATTTGTACATGTAATATGTTTTTCACCATATAAATATGGAATTATGCATGCATAGTATTTTTAGATGACAATACAGCGCGAACAAGGGATTCAAGCAAAAAAAGCGTTTTATCACATTTCACCGCAAAATTCATGTTTTTCGCCTATTTCGTGCAAATGTAATTTTCCACCTAAAAATGAATAGAAGACAATGAGTTTTCATGCAAGAAAAGAAAAAGTTTTAGAATCCTTGTAACATTTCCAACATTCTAACTGATTGATTTTTCAAATGTTTACATTCAATTTTTTTGTCGTTCTACAAAACCGAAAATTTTGTACATTTTCGATACTGAGAAAATCGCATATAAAAATAAAATATGAAGGAAAATGGAAAATTCGGCCCTGTTACTTTGTCAGAAGGATTCTAAAACTGCCAATAGTTTTGTTCTAGCATGAAAACTCATTGACTTCCATTTCTGTGAAACTTCCGATAATATAAGATAAAAAATTAACATTACCCATTTTCTCAAAAATTAAGATTAAAATAGAAAAAGTTACACAAGTGAAATGTGTTTTTTTAAATTGCACATTCTGGAGAAATTTCGGATCAATCGGTTCATAAACCAAAAATTGTTCAGATGACCTTAATTTGACCAAAACTTTTCAACGAACGAGTTTGAAGAATGAAACCGTGTGTGGTTTGATTCATGCAGAGTATTCACTGCATCCTATGTCCCAATTATTACCAATTTAATTAGGGCTATAAATGAAGTGAAAAATAATGCCATTTGCAAAGATTCTTCTGCAATGCCAATACATTATAAATCCAAAATGCGGAAAGCGTGATAACGTTTTACAATGTTGTAGATTGTAGTTCGCACGAGATATTTCCAGAACTTTACTTTTATGTGAGTAATATAGTTTCCTGGAGATTATAAATTATTTGCATAAAGGTCTAAGGCTATACCTAACAACGTACGTAAAGTTCATTCATTTTTCATTTGTTTTGGATAGGTAAAAAGACTCAATAGAAGAAGCGGGAAAATATATTACATGGGCTTGCATTTTTCATCCCGAAATTTTTCTCTTTTATTAAACAACTATTATTTATGTATTGTGAACACTAACTAAGTAAACCTAGGCTTCAGTGTTGTCGTCCACAGCGCTTTGTGTGTTTTTTTGAGTTGTTTATCTATCCACATTTGAAATATATTTTGTAATTTTAGTGGAATGATGTCATTTAATACACATTTCAAAACTAAAGGTGTTCAGATAAATCATTCATTAATTAACATGTCTCCAGGAACTTTAAAAAGGCTATCAATGTGACTTAATTAAAGGCAAAGCCGATACTATTATCAAAGAAAATACTGTAGTCAATAGATTGCTCTGATTTATATTTTCTAGGGTAATCAAGCAGCAATCTAGGGTAAAATACGTGCCAGCCTAGGGTACAAAGATTAACGAGCGTGGAAGGCCTGCATATATACTCCCTCCACGGCCAGTTCGCGTCTGACTGTCATGGAGAGTGAACTGTAACATAGACCGGCTGTACAAGTATGAGTTGGTAATGTTGAGTTTCATTCCTGTAGCATTCCATTGCTTTAGAACATGTTACCTGTTACTGTAGTTTGGATACTTTGAGTTCAAAAAGTATAGTACAGCATAAACTTCGGATATAATGAGCTCAGTCAATGCTGAAGGAATTGAGTCGCACATCTCCCTTGTCGACTTTTCGCCCCTTATTACTGACAGAGGCTTCTTACAAGTTCTCACTGCAGCTCTAATGCTTGAAACCAGGGATGCTATATTGGCTATTTCATGGCCAATTTACACAAATTTTGCCATTTTTTGAACGTCAACGTCATGAGAAATTCACTTGGACATTTATAAAAACATCGTAGAACTCAAGAAACAGAAGACCTGCAACATCTCGAGGAGGGGCTTTTGTCGTAATATTGTTAAATTGAGTAAAAAGGTCATCAGTATTGTAATTTTTAAATGAAAAAATGTATATATATTTTGTAGTGGTCATTTGGACCATCATTTTTTGTAAAATGTAGCCATGAACAGACGGATTTATCTGGCAACCCTGCGTGAAACCAACTTTGAGCACGTTTCTCGCTCTTTCTGGAGTCTTTCTCGTTTACTTGCTTTCAGTGTGTGCACTCCTATAGGAAACCATGTTAATCAATCAATTCAAGCTCGCTTGCTTTCTCGCTTCAAGTCTTCTGGTACAGCGGCATCTTAAGTGATTTGCTGTATTTTTCCACCTCGTTTCAATTTCCCAATTCTTTTTCTTCTTTGCGAGTATGTTCAGAATAAACAGCAGTTGGGTAAGTTTCACCGGTGTTATCTTCTTTGCTGTTACATTAGAAGATTGATGTGAACTTTCAGAATTCAGTTCGATGTTCCGTAGTGTTGATGAGTTACGCTGTGCCGATATGCTGACGTCATACAACTACGATATTAGGAAAACTTACGTACCGCGTAGGATTGAACCCACGTCTGGTTACGTGCGGGCTTAATTTTCCTAAAGCTGATTTCAAAGGATCATTGCTCAAGATTGAATATATGGATCGTTGGTGCAGTGAACTACAGTTGTCGGTGCCGAGCTTTTTCCTGCCTCTTGCCTTGCCAGGGGAGGTATCGTTTACCGTGGTATCGTTGTTGACCCTCTGACTAAGGCATAACTCCTTCCCCACCTCTACTTGACAACCCGCACATCAGGGATGTGTTATCACAGCATGGATGCCACACTAAACCTCGCTTTAGTGCAACCGATTAGCTATTGTGCTGGCACTTTTGAAGGGCTTGGACCTATGGTATGAGCTGAACCCGATCGACTTATTCCCTTTATTTTACGAGAACGTTGCTGCATTGATAGTCGCAAAGCCCAATTTAATAATTATTAGGCACTTAATTCGGACGGGGGGCTTTCCTTTCCGTTGGCAGATGTTGTTTCTGAAAAAATGTCGACCCATCACATGTCTTAAATGTCAGATGGAAATAGAAATGGTAAAATTTGTTAACGTTCCCTTGAAAAATTCAATGTGTCGTTTACACCAGTTGTTTATTCTGCAAGAATTTTAATTTGTATATTTCGTATACATAGTCATACCTACAGTTAACAAGAAGTAAATAATTTTTAAGAGCAAATACATTTTCACCCCATCGTATGTATGAACATGCACGAGTGGAAAGTTGAATGGGCGAACCCTCGATAAACAAAAGCTTGCAACATAAATCAAATTAATGAATTTCGATATAAATTCAGTCTATTTAACAGAAATGTAAAGACACTACTGCCGATGTCATGTGATAACTTCCATATTATTAGTCATTAGAGAAGGAGGAAACTCAGTGAGTTTCTATTTTACATTATTTACTGATAAATATCGAGTATATTCCTCTCGTACTTAATGATGATGAGCTTGTACTGCAAGTACCTTAACATTTCATCAACTTGAGTAGTTTTTAATTTGGAGTATTTTGTTATTAAAATAGCGTAAACATAATAAGAGAACACGAGAAGGGTTCCGCTAATCCTGAGACAGAACCAGAAACAAACGAACTACATACACGTAAGATCAATGAGTGAAATGGAAAGACTTGTTGTGCCGTCCACGTAAGTGAGAAGCGCCAACATTTGAGAAGTTAGTTGAACTCGGGTCTACAACCCCGATTGGTAACTCGTCACGCATTGTGGTAATAAGGAAGGAACATTCTTCACATAATTTTTAAACGCATTCTATATTGACTATAACTGTTGCTCCTTTCTTCAAAGGCAGGGAAAGAAACACTTAAAGGTCATCTCTATCACTTGCCATCACCGTTTTTACACATCAGAGGAGCCCCTTGCTCTGGTGAAGGTATCGCGCTGATCCCAAGTAAAAATCCCGTTTGTCTCCGCCATAATGTGTCGTTGTGACTTGGCATCATCGAAACGAACAATGAAAAACTATGAAAACCTTCAATACCATGAAAATACGCAGTTGCAACAAAATTTTCTCTGTACTCCCTTCAACGAAGTTAAGCATTATAGCACATGCAACTCTCTTCGGAGGACTTGCGTCATATATCGTTGACCATGGATGTCTCTACTCTCGATTGCCAACTTAGGTTTAAATGACACAAATTATTCAAATCGAAATAATTAATCTATATGAACTGATATGATACTTCGTTTATCACTGGTTTTGTATTTTGACTCATGTACGACTTACGTGAGGATAGGCAGCCAAGTACAATATCATCCAGCGGATAGTTGTCGAAGTCGTCTCTGAACATGCTTAAACAGGTCCGTTATGATACTGAACAAATTTGCCACTGGAGAGAAAAAATGACAAGATGCTCATAAAATGATAGCCAAATTTTCAACAGATGTGCTGTAGTGATAATTAACAGATATGCATATTCTGAGCTCCCTATCGAACATTGTAAACTGAGAGGTAAAGGAAGCGGATTGAAGCAATAACTTTCCATTTTATTAAAGTTATCAAATTTGGTTGATAAATTATTTAAAGTTGTTTAAATTTTACCATGAAACAAATATCTGATGTAATTAATTTTCCTCTTTTTTTCCTAGATTTTCTATTGCCTTTTTTCACGATAAATTAATTACTTTGAACAAGCAATCACATCCATGCCCATTTATTAAAATCTTTACTGCGAAAACCCCCCGAACAAAATGAAAATAGAATTAGATCGAGAGTTATTCAAGGGTGACACAAAGCCTCATACGACCTTGGATGAGACAATGTAGTTTTCCAGCATGACCATAAGGATTCTTCATATTTATCATTTTGTTCGCAAGTTCGTTGAAGCAATTCCTGATACTCTGAATATACACAGAGTAGACCTGATGATAATGAATAGTTTGAAATAGAATTGAATGATTTCACATTTTTATCAATAATTACTCTAGTTACTTCTAGTATCTTTATCTTAAATTGCGTTCTCCAGCTTTTGGCATTCCCAGTCACAGAGTACTCAGATTTGTCACTCTGAGTTTGTTCGCTCTATCGGCTATTCATCCAAATGCAATCCATATTTTGCCGCATTTAATATTTTGCAATTTTTACCTTGCAGGTAATTTTCGAAGGCAAAAATTAAGTCCTAAGTTCAGATAAAAAAATTAACACATTGAGAAACTATTTTTCGAGACGATTCGTTTGGTCCTAATGAATGATTTTGAAGGTTGACTTGATTTTTTGCATAAAATTAGTTAGCGGCTGAGAACAGCTATGAAAAGAATGTTTTCAACTAAATCATATGATTCTAGGAATCTACAGTAAATGTTTTTGTATTTGTTGCATGTTTGTTGTTACATTTTTCGGGTATTCTTTTATCCATCTCCCAAATAGTGAGCATGCAGTTAATCAATCCAAAGGTATCTGCAACTTCAATATCTTATAAATAGCTGTATCATCACAAATTTCATTTACTAAATAAAATCAATGTCGTTTGCGATTTTGTTCATGAATAAATGAAGCATTTATTAACGGCCCACCATACAGTTCTTGGAATTCTGTTTTTAGATAGATAAAACAAAAAGTGATGAAATGTTATTGTAAAACCTTTTGATGTTTGTGGTCATTCATTCTAAAAAATATTAGAAAAAGATTTTGGCAAAAAATTCTAAGCATTCTTAAACATTCACTGAACACTGTTATCAACAAAAATTATTTTTTCAGAGTTCAATCGTATTGATCAAATTTTAAGAAAAATTATAATGAGTGTCAAAAACTCATTGCATGCTTTCCGTTTTGAAAATAAAAATGTAAACTATCATTAGGTGAAGCATGCACTCGAGTATAGCTAGATGCTGGAACATAGTTCAGAAGGTTGAACACATACAATAGGGACGTCGACCGCTGTGTAGAATGTTTTTAGAATATTGATTGGATTTAAACATAGAAGTAAAGTATGAACTAATGAAAAACTAGTTTTAAACTGTCCATTACGAGTCCTACCATGTTTTATACGTAACATCAGTCAATTCGGTGTTTACCACGTGTCTATTACCCGTGCAAAATTTTGGTGATGCAACACAACCTTGTACGTATGGACACATGCTGGTTAGTAGTATACAGTATTTCTCCCACAACCAGCACTTAAAGACACAAAAACACTAATTTTTGTCCTCCAATTTGAATCAGTTTAAAGAAGTGCACTTTGAAATCCTTTTGAAATTACGTCTGGTTCGCGAGACCTCGTCATTAGAGCTTGCAGTATACCCGTGCGAAGAAAACAGCTCGAAGACATGTATTTACTTTCGAAAGCATGCATAAAATAGGTTTGTAATAACTTTACGTAGCCAGCACAAACATCAAGTTTTACCACGGCGTAGCGCCAACTGTGGGAGAAAAGTTCTAAACTTTATAGTTAGCAGTTGGTCTTCTTGAGCGAAAATAGTGCGAGGTAGATTGAAAGCTGGAATTTAAATTTATTAATTACTTTTTTAGCCAACGTCCTATCAATTGTGTTTAGAAATATTGTTCGTTTGTGTTGTGTATATGGGAGGAAAAGTCTCCAGCGGAGTAATATGAGTTGGAACGAGTATATTTTTGACGATGGTCAACCCTCTAACTTAAAACAATGAATTCAATATGATTAATTACGTCCAAGATTTATATTTTTATGATTCCGCTGCAAAAACCTGGTGAAATCGTACAAGTAATTTCTAATATAATGTTATTCATGCCTTAAACAACAACAGAGAAAGAATCAGATGAAAATAAAGAAAATTTACTTATAGAATCTTAAAAGTCAAATAAAAAACGTCATTTCACTTTGAAAAAAACTTAGTGCGTGAAAAGAGGAATATACTCAAAGTGATTGGAAAAGAAAATGATGTATGAAAAAGAAGGCGGGAATTCAAATGCAAAATTTCAGAAAATAAAGTAAATTTCATTTTATTGCCCTGAGTGTTTTTTCGTGTCTGATCTTCTAGCACCCAACTGTTTACTTACTCGAGTTGAATAACCGAACTGTAGATGTCGGTAAGAAAAACAGTGACAATTTTATTAGTTGGCATTCAGGCATTTCAAATTCTTTCAAAGCTCAGTATAGCAATCTGTTACATTAGGTAGAACCGCTTACCATCCCCGTCTGTCAAGGCATTCCCCGAGCCCGAGTCACCGTACTCCAACACGAACTGGTCGATGAGGTCCCTTGGGTCGTGCGGGTCCAGCGTCTGCAGGTGGGACTGGACGAGGCCCTTAGTAGATATTTTCAGTATTATGACTCGGAAAATATTGGATATTTAGATTTTGAATTTGAATGTGTGGACATGAAATTTTACTCGTCAAAAAATTTTGAAAGGCTACTTATTGAACGCTGAACTATTTCGTTTCACTGAAAAATCATTCAAGGGTTTGCATGCTCTGCCACTTGATAATTTAAGTAATATTGCTAGAAATGAATAATCAATACGTAACGGTAAATTCCTGAGCGACTTTAGAATAGGGATGGCATCAACTTTACTCACGGATGTCATTTCGTAGAGCACCGCAGCATGCATGTAGCCCTTGTCTAATCCGAAAAACAAATTCAGGAGGAACTTTGGTAACATTCTATGGAGTACAGGGAAAATATCTAACAGGAGCATTTTACTTTGTAAAACTTCTAGTACGCCTTCAGTTTGCTCATTGTAGTAAGCGCTTTGTGGATCGTTGATGTCGTAACGCGTGCCTGGAGGAAAAGTTGCGAAAATGTGCTTGAAAGGTTAAAAACGTTTTGCAGAATATTTTGTGATTTAATCTGATATGAATGAAAACTTAAAGACACTGAAATGAAATATATGTGAATGATGTAGATTTCAAACAAGTTTCCTGAACAAACAACTAAATCTAAATGCATAAGAGAACAGAATGTTAGCAACTCAATGTATCCTCTATGGAAGATCTCAAGGTCGGTGTCTACAGTTAATAGTTTGAAACTAAGGGCAACTTTTTCAGTCTGGTCGAGCACATTATTCACTTCACTGCACTTTGCCACGTTAAAAAACAGTAGAATAAAACAGAATACCGTTTTATCAACTGAACTGTTATTCCCGTGGATTGATTTTTAAAATTATTTTTGCTGCTTTATATTGTGGTAATTATATCTGATGTCCACGAAATTAACGGTCAGGTTTCCAATGAGAGGCTAAGATCAGAAGCGTGTCAAATTTCACAGTCTGGAGACATCAGCGCACAAACTGAATGAGAAACGAGAACTGCAAAGAAAAATATGATCGACTCAGCGAAAACGAACTTTGATCAGACTATGTGATACCAAGCATTAACGAAGCACATCATCCACCGTGAAGCTGTACAAAAACTATGTTAGGGACGGAGTGCTGTTCGCACTAAAAAATTCGAAAAACGAATACTCTGTTATTTCGTTTAAAAATAATGACTGTCATTTCATGCAAGCTAAATTAGCCGGTCCGTGCAATAGGTAAATTGAGTAGTCTAACCCCTCGGTTTACTCACCAGATGCACATAGCTAGAATACATTCTTCTGAGGTTCCAAATTCTAAGCCAGTTTGCTCTAAACTTATTTCTGAAATATTGCAGAGCTTTCTGCAATAGAGCTTTTTTCTAAGGTTTCTCTGGCACAACCCTGAATTTCTGAAGGTGATTATTTTACATGCACTCACCTTGAATTCACTCAAGACTGGCTAAACAAAAACCTGTAGTCCTATGAAGTGATACTACCTATATGCAAAGACCTTTAGTTTGCTTAAATTACTTTGCTCTACAAGTATCCTCAATTAAAATTAGTGAATTAATAGTGAATGGCAAATTTATTTTATCTCGTTGGAGATTTTTTCTTCTATAAGGGATAGTAGCACATCAAAAGTTGATGTTCTACTCATTCGTAAGTACTCGAAGCATTGCAATTCATTGCTCCTTAGTGCTTCGAAGAGAGAGAGGTATTCTCCATAGCGATCTCTTCTCGTATTGATAGGATGAACCCAGTTTTCCGTGTCTGTTCCATGCCGTCGAGCAATAGGACCGTACTCACGAAGTCCTCCACAGCGACTGATTCCTGTGGAGGTCGCTCTGCTCAGATTACATGTGGACGGACACACGCTCCGCTTGTAGTGTGTACGCACCCTTCAATGAGGAACGCTCAGCTTCTTGGTGGGCATGAAAAATCGGCTTCTCAAGCGGTCGGAGAGCTATCTACAGCTCGCCTAAGCGGCATCAAGCAACATGGTAATGCAAGGTCTGGAGGGGGCTTAAGATCACCAAGTCAAATCTTGTCTCCTACATGGCTGTTTCCAATAATGAAATTTGCCATGGGTAATATGTAATATGTAATTCGTCTTCAGTCTGCTGTTAAATCTATGATCGAATATACTGTTATATATAGGCCATATAACCAATATTGTAAAATGAAACATCCTATATCGAGTAAATCATCTCACTGATCAGTCTAATGTAAAACTAGGTTAAGTGATTTAGGTTAAACATTATTGTACACCTTAGAATAATGTTGATGGTAGGATGCCCCAGAAGTCGCTGAACTTATTCGGGCCCACAGGTAGCTATATTCAAACTTGTCCATTGTACTAGACTTAAGAAACATTCTACCTCTGTATCTTCTGTGGTAAAAAATAAATGCCTCTGAAGGTCAAATTATTTTGTAATACTCAGAAACTTTTAGGAGTTAGATTCTTTAATCTGACCATCACGAATCTTGATGCATGGCAAAGACGGATTCCGGTTGTAGGAGTATGTAATGCACTTTTTCTGTTACAGGTATTACGATATTATCGCTTTAAGTCATATTGAAATATTTTGCAGTTCGTTATGTACTCTATTATTAACACATTAATGACGAGAATTATTTACTGGGATTTTTTCGTTTTTTATGAAAATAGTGTTACTTGTGATGGTAATAAACCAAAAGTATGTTCAAATATTTATTTTTAATAATAGGACAAAAAATATAGCTTGGTTCCATATGGAACTGCTCGGCATTAACATAACAAAAATCTGAAAATTTTCCTTTTTTCAACGAATAAAGTTTTTCCCAATAGTAAATAATAAATGAAGATGAATCATAATGGACAATACGCAACTGCTAATAAGTCACTCATATATAAATATACTGGCATTTATTCTAATCTTTAGTATGGAACGCTTCCATGCATTCGGGATGTTTTTCTACGAACAACATTTTTACCAATAGTAAATAATAAATGAAGATGAATCATAATGGACAATACGTAACTGCTAATAAGTCACTCATATATAAATATACTGGCCTTTATTCTAATCTTTAGTATGGAACGCTTCCATGCATTCGGGATGTTTTTCTACGAACAACATTTTTACCAATAGTAAATAATAAATGAAGATGAATCATAATGGACAATACGTAACTGCTAATAAGTCACTCATATATAAATATACTGGCCTTTATTCTAATCTTTAGTATGGAACGCTTCCATGCATTCGGGATGAACAGGAAGGTTGCATATTTTACAAATGCGATGAGTGCGTTGTCCACATTGTCTGCATCTGCAGTGCTTCTGATCACCCTTTGCTGTCCAATGTTGCTGGTTGTTATATCTTACTTCATCTAGGATCGAAGTAGAAGGGTGCGATCTTCGCCCTGGTTGTTTTCTTTCCACACCAAACGATTTCAGTACAGATATTACCAATTTTCTCGAAAAGTTTAACAGACTTATGTTTGTTTCTTTCTTCCAGTATTGAAACCATGCATTCACAACTTGGGCATTGGGACTCCATGCGAATAATAGCCACCACCACTTCTTAGACCTTATTCGGATGCGGTATGCAGACACTTGTTGATCAAATATATCTATACCGCCCATATGTTTATTGTAAACATATACAGAATGAGGGACATCAATTTGCGTGTATTTTCTGGCAACTCTGTCCGATCTCTTTGCAGTCTGAATTGAAGTTGCTCTTAGTTTGTTGGATCCTACGGTTACTACTTTGTTATCCTTCCACTTGGTCACAGAAACACTTCTAGAGAAAGCTTCATCCAAAGAACCACGCTTTTCCTTGTTCATAGAGTTTCGAGGCTTCAGTGGTGCCTTTCCCAACCGAACTTCTCGGAGGGTCGTTGTAAGAGCGAATCATTTCTTCGAAAGTTATTTGAGAAGACTAATTGAACCAAAATAATTGTCACATATAACATATTGGCCTGGGACCAATTGTGTCTTATTTATCATTTCCATGAAAACATTAGGTCATGCCCCAGCCCATGATCAGGTATCTTTGTGTTAGATCCACAGTATGGCTCTACGTGGAGAAGAGTGCCATCAGATTTACCTGCTCCCCATAGCTCATACCCAAATCTTACAGGCTTACCTCTTATATATTGTTTATCGCCATGCCGACCATAGTACGGAACCATTATCTCGTCAGCACTCAAAAATTCGTCTGCTTTTTGGTCAATATGGTTTCATTGAAATGTTCGAAAATTGGCCGCACTTTGTAAAACCTATCATCGTCAATCAACATATTATCAGTCAAATGAAGACATCGCATTATTTCTTCGAAAGAATCTCTCCTCATCGAATTTACGACCAGTAAGTTTTGAACTTCCTCCAATTGAGTCCAGTATAAGCGTCTGTTGGGCAGTTTATTAAATCCTGAAAGAATGAGGATTCCAAAGAAAACTCGCAAATTATTTCGGGTCAAAGAATCATCTGACAAAGATGTCTGTTGAGCGTAGAGCTTGCTTTGTTGGCAAATGTAGTCAAGCCATTCGTTTGTCCAATAATGGTTTATATGTTCCAAAATGCTGTCCATAGTTTTTGTTTCTACATTTGAAGTATCAGCTTCATAGTCTGGAACAGTATCTACAATGTTAGCAGCATCCTTATGCCATGTATAAGTTTCTTTCCGGCGCTTCTTCTGTAAAACTCTTTCTGATGTAGGCTCATCGATATTCACTTTTTGTTCAACACATTCTGTAATTACGCTTGCACGAAGGACTCTCCTCGGAAGGTGATCGGGATTGCGAGTGACTGCGTCATCTGAGCAATCTGAATCGCAGTCTGTTTCGGCTGTTGGAGTTTCTATAGGAGGATCAATAGCAAATATTTCATCTTCATGCTCTTCCTCCATCAACAGGTCAAGTGTTTCATCTGCAAAAATACAATTAGAGAAAAAAAAAGTCAGGAAGAAAAATCGTATATTATTCGACCTAGTTCACAATATTATAGCCTTTCGTTCACATACACATAACAGATCTAAAGATAGTAGTTCACAAATCTATAACAGAAAAACTGTATATGTAACCTCTAAAAACATAATTTCTTAATAGAAACCACTGTCTGAAAAACAATGCACAACTAAATCATAAAGTTATCATCTGGACAGGTGAGATGCCCGGAATGCTTACTCTACTGCTGAGCGGTACTGTTTGGAACCAGACTAAGTATTTTACGATATAAATGACTTTAGGAACTAATACAACGTAATACCATTTACATCATTAAAAGTACACTTTTTATCAATAAAAACATGCATCTACCCTAAAAATAATATCTTTTCAGAACGAACTTGTTACCTTTCTCGGCTACTATGTCGAGCCATCTTGACTAACACCCTTTCCTTGCAATCTTCCAAGGTCAACTGAACGAGGGGTTAAGGTGGCTTTAGACGGAGGGTTTCTTCCCCAGGGTGACGCCCCTACCCTACCCCTCTCACCCGCTCAAGCTTCCCCACTTGCATTTAGACGGAGGGTGAGATGCCCAGGGCTGCCGAAATTGGTGCGTTCAGCAAATATACAAGTTCCCCTTATACTCGTAAAAATGTATTTTGATTTCACTGGAGTGAGAATTTTATTATGAGCAACTTCATGAAAAGAGATCTGTTGATTTCGAATGACAATAGTTGCATAATAAATGCAGGCAACCCCTCAAACTATTTCACTATAAATGAGATTTATTTTGGTGCAGCTGCAGAAAGCATTCTCCTCAGAAATGTCAACAAAATATGTCTTAAAAAACTGGAAGAGTTTGGATTGAAAGGTCTTAGTAAATGTAATTCAATAATACCATATTCAATGCATTTCTCCAATTTTGTGAAAGAAGAGCAGCATGAAAAGATCAATATGAAGTGGCTAGAACTGTTTGTTCAAGATGCTCCTTTCAAGACAGAAATAGTGTCTGAAAAATTCTGGTACCCAGTATTGTTACCCGCTGCTTCCCGAGTTCATGATGCAGCTTTTGTCAATACCGCAATATTTTGCCTCAGCTAGAAAAATTTTTCGACCCTAACTACATAAAAAACAGGATTTCGTTAAAAATAGCAACACTAAATGCATGAATGCGATCAAAATCTACGTTAGAGAACATAGATTGAACAAATTGGGACCACTACGGTTGCTTAGTCAACAAATTAAGTAAAAAACATTGGTAGATGAAGGAAGAAGAAGAGGAGGAGCAAGCTTCATTCTAACAGGAAAAGTAGGTAGAGCCTTGAAATTTTCGTTTTATTGCTAGTTAAATAGATTCAGTACGCTGTAACAACTTTTGGTAAGTTTTCATGGAGGTTTGGTACGATCATCAGAAAAAATTCGGCAGCCCTGGAGATTATAACTGTGCCTGAGTGAGGATGTCGAAATGTAAATCAAGGTACGTGTAGGACGCTTTTTTAACCTGTAAACTATTTCACGGAGGCCGGCATAAGAAGATAAACGTATTCGAGAAAAATTCAAGAATTACTTCTTAAACGAAGGCCAAGTGCCTTGGCAGAAACGAATGTGTCAATTAGATTAATAAGGAATGGAGGCGAATCAATAAAACTTCGCGTAGATATAGCTTCTTATATGGCCTTAATGCCCAAACTAAGGAATAATAAAATATAGCGTGCCCAGCAGATATATATAGAGACAAAAATAAACGAAATATGCACGATAGAGTCTGATTACAGGAAATAGAAATAAGTAACTCAAATTGTATCAGTCTAAGTCCTTTCACGACCCATCTTGTGTAATAATAGCATGACAGCGAATAATTTGTGTTACTACTGTCAGAGGTAATTACTTTCGAAATAAATCGAAAATCATTTCGGCTATAGATCATTTCAGCAATAGATCATTTCAGCGATAATACTTGAACAAAGAAATCATATTTACAGCCGCAATAAATAAAATCAGACTGACGCTTTACTTTCAATAAATCTATCAATGTGAAAACTTTAGCCCTCAGACACTTTTCCAGATCAGGAGAGACTTCTTGGATTGAGATTACGCATGAGAACATGACGACAGAGCAGCTGAGACACACATAGTACCTTCAAGACTGTCTGGAGCGCACTGTCATGCAGGGTTGCCAGCAGTGCTGCCAGCGACTACTTTTCGAGAAACCTAGATCGTACTTGGGAAAAAACCTAGATTTTAACAAAAAAACCTAGCCTCCTAAAATGTATTTTTGACAATAAACTTTTACTTGTGACACAAAAATAGTACAGAATCAATAAAAAATTACAGTTCACTTATCACAATATGTATTGTTCCTCGTCATTTCCCTCAAAATGACGACTTTTCCCTCATGCATTTCTCTGTCTGGCTCCCACGTAAGGGCATGATTGGCCATGCGTCTTCATATTTTAATTGCTTAGCCAGAATTCGGTCTCTGGTTGTAATAGCTTTCATGGACTTCGTCTGCGACGTTTTTACACTATTTACTTACGAGAAAATTCTCTCAGCGCAAGCTGAGGAATGCGGCATAACTGTTAAACTAGTCATAAATTTAGATAATTTTTCCTGGGCTGGTCAAGGCTATCTTTTATGAATCGAATGTTTAACCAAAATTCAGGAATACTGACATTTTCGGTGTTCTCTGTGCAGTGCAAGTCTTTAGTCATTCTGAAGCTTCGATATTCATCGTCAAGATCATCTAATTTGCTCTGAGGTACCAGATTTTTGACCTGCGCCGCCAATGTTGCAATGGCTATGGGTGCATTATTAGCTGGTAAAGCTTTAGGGTTTAAGATTTTAACTTGCGCAGTAATGCTTCTCTCATCCTATGAAAATCTTCTTTTAATTTGAACACAAAATGCTGTTAAAAAATGCACACAGTCTTTTTCTAAATTTGCTGATGATTTCATTAATGGGAAGGGGTTCTTGCTCCGACAATGCCAGTGTTCGCCCACCTAGAAATATATCATCTAGGGGTTTGAAAATTTGTTGTCACTTGGATCTATATATCGTACCTCACCAAAATAGCTAACATTTGCGTTACAGATACACTCATGCTTTCATAAATTGACACAGAAAATTTTTGTTTCCTACAAATGTTTAGCTCATTTTTTCTTAGTGCGTAATTACATCTTGAATTATACATTTAATCTTGCTTTGTTCTTTTAAAGTCAATCTTCTTGACAATAGTACTGTCACTGAAAGCTCGCTTGCAAGCTCTAAGAAAATGATCAATATGTACAAAAGGGACATGGTACTCGTAAAAACCTGTAATTAATGCTTCGGCAATAGCAATTTTATTAGTTTCAGACTTAGTACTGTAAAAAAAACTCGTTAAAACGTACGTTTGGGATTTTTCAATTTCAAAGGATTTTTGGTGCTTTTCGGTATTTATGTGAGTTAGTAGCATAGACTTGGTTAGATTTTATAGCGTACCTGAGCAGCATTTACAATGGCACAATTCTTTACTATCTATGCCTCTTTGCAACCAGTCATTCGTAATCATTCCTCTCTGAAAGACTGTACGTACCATGTTTTCCTTTTGTTTTTTGGAGATTCTTCGCTCATGATTCTGCACTGCACTGTTTATACCAACTTATTATACAGAATAGGCAAAAACAAGCTAACGAAACACAACGACGATTTTACCCTTGCGAACAGTGCGGACAGCCTTCCACCTTATAATACAGTGACTACAATAGCGACTCACGCCGTCCGGGACACGGTTTAAATGGTCACTCTGTTTAAAACTCGTTGGCTGAGACGAGTAATATTTCCGTTTTCTCGACATGTATAATATTATTGTACATCTGTTACGTAAGGATACTTAATTTTCATAAGCAAAATTGTATTGTAAGCCTCAATTCTTGTTTTGATTTTTGCGTTTAATGCATTCTCATTCTAAAAACCTAGATTTGGCTAGTTTCTCGAAGAAAAAACCTAGAAACCTAGCCTGAAGCTAAAAAACCTAGATCTAGGTTTAAAAACCTAGCGCTGGCAGCACTGGTTGCCAGATGGCCCAGGCCGGGTTTCCACGCGAGGCGACTCTAACTACCCTAGCTGAAGGGTGTTGATTACCCCAGATTACCCTAAAACAGCTAATCCTGACCAATGATCTATAAATTAACTAAAAGGTAAATGGACTGGTTTCAAGAGCTCCGTCAGCATGAATAAGCCCTGTGTAACATACTGCTTGAGCGTCAGGAGGGAAATCCAGTCGAATGACGTTAGAATGCTGGTTGATATCCAGACGATATCACGCATAAGATGTTTGCCAAATACCTCTCGTATTAAGTTTGATGCCCGCTGTTTTCCAAGGCGCCCTTTTTTTCTGCGACTCCTGATCTGGGAACGATGTTTTCATCAAACTAAAAGAGGCTCACACAATGAGATAGGTGGTGCTTAGCTAAAAATGCACAAACTTGCAGTTCCACTTTACGAGCACGATTTTCGAGCGGATCATTGGATAGCACGTATCCGGCAATAATTGATGTTTTTTTTTGCCACCATGGATAGTTGTTTGTGTCGCTGAGAGCATGTGACGCTTGATCTCCGATTTCCCACAAGTAATATAGGTTCGACAAACCTTACAATATTCCACATCCTTCTGCTCTGTGGATTTTGAGAACTTGGCTAACCATCCCTCAAACTCAGGTTCCGATGTCAACGAATCTTTAAATTTCTGCTGGTAGTTTCTAGCTTTCAAGTGGAGCTTTCTTTCCTTTGTTCGAGGTGGTGTCGTTGGCTCTTCCTCACTCGGTGCGCGATCATTTGCCATGCTGCAAGAAATGCAATAATATGTGTACCTATCCCTAGTACAATTATTTATTTTTTATTTAATTTTCCATCCATTCACGCGCTTCAGCAATTCTTTCCACATGCTCAATCTAACCTAACACTTTGATCCACTCTCTGCGTTGACTTTCTGGTTTCCCTCACACATGACCTTCGTCATATCTTTTCATAAAGGATTTTATCCAATCTTGTTACACCACATATGCTTCTCAGAGACTTCGTTGCAATCACATTCACTTATCAACTCATAAAGCTGATCGTAAAGTAATCAAATTTATTCATTTCCTGAAGGGCGGGTGAGGAAATTCAGAGGTTTTTGGACAAAAACCTACCTTGCCTTTATTAATATGCATAAACTTTCCTCAACACTCAGTTGCTAGAAGCCCTAGTGCTTCAATTTTGGTTGACGGAATTCTAGGAGTGATCGCAGATAGATCAAATTCTACGTCCGTGCTAGTGCGCCTAGGAAAGACAGTGAGAATACAAACATATATTGTAAGTTTTAAGTCAATAACTGTACTCCTTTTTTATATGAATTTTTGTAACTAATTTCATAGCTTCTTTCGCTCTTAGCGCCTTTTGTAACTCGAATGTCAAAGAACCCTGTCTAAATTTTTTTGTTTGCATCGCTATAATAACATGCTTCTTTGGCGTGCAATATAACTAAGAAATAGCACGCCTTCCATCTAATTAGCTGGCAAAATACCGGCGCTGTGAGGTAACTCTGCTGTTAATTCAATGACTCTCACAAGAATAAACCTATTAATTATTTCTACGATGAAATATATTAGCTGTGGTATTTAACAATACAACAATCATACCTGTCAAAATTCTGTTGAAGCTTATAAGCACGCGCGCAATCAGAACAGGACAGTGACTTTCGTCGACTGGCCGTTGCTGACACCAATCGAGTTTTTTTGTCAGCGAAATGCAACTCAGAATCATTTGTCAAAACGAAGTCGACAAGAGATATTATGGCTTCGTATCTTGACGCCGTATTTCGTGAGCGATACCTGATGACATTCAAATATGCGACACTAACCACAGCAGCAGTGCAGTGTTGTGAACACTAAATTCTGACCCGTTTCATAACATTTCGTTCAAGTGGTAACCAGTAGGGTGCTTGCATATTGGCTTTCAATTTTCTATTTTTCGTAGATTAGGCGGTCACTTCCTTCACGGAGCTCTGATTACCCTAGATTTGCCCATATTTTTCATTACCCTAAACATTTCCCTAAGGTACCCCTGATTACCCTTAACTAGGGTAATTACCCTGCTCGTGGAAACACTGAGATGGCCTAACCTAAATTTCCCTGTTTTAGTCTCAAAATTTCCCTTTTTTGACTAAAAATTTCCCTGTTTTGTAGATTCTTTAAACATACATACGTACATACATAGAATCATATTCCTTTTATAGAGTATACCTATTTCAGTGAATAGGTTTTTTATTTTTCCGTGCAAACATGTTGTAGCACTAATGAGTGGAATGATAGTCGAAAATGGATCTTTAACAACATCTTTTTTAACAACCCTTGCCACCAATGCCAAATACTTTGTACTTAGTTTATATGTTTATTCAACCGTTTTCAGAGAAAAATAATGATTCTTCAAGAGCTCATAAATATTATCACTCACTTCGCCTCTTAAAACATTCTTCACAATTGCAATAGACTTAGTCCTACCACATTTGAAGCCTTTCGCAATCTCCGAATCAGGACAAGCTGCTTTCACAACTGGGACTTAATGTTCAACAATAGAATGCGGAAGATTATGCTCATATAAAAATGCAACAAGTCTAATTTCACCTACTTCTAATTTTGTATTTTTTCTTAGTTTACTGCCGTTCTACGTATCCAAAAAACTTCTAGTTGTTTTTTCTAATTTCTACATTTTTTGGATTTGTCATTTCCGCATGGATTTCAATCTCTGATCTGCCAGCTTTTCCATCTATTTACATCACCTAATTTGCATTTAAAATATTCTGCTCCTTTTTAATTTCTATTGAGCCACCCTTTGAATTTCATTTCAGTTTCCCACAACTCTAGGTACTTTTGAGTATGAATTAAACGTTAACGCTTTACTTTTGATTGAAGGGTTTCATTCCACTGCTTTACATATTACGTTAATTCACTTCAAAAATTTCAGTAATGCTGAAGCGTGTCTCTTCAATTTCCTCTCGCTACAATCATTACAATGACTAATGCAACTGTGATGATTAGGATCTGTGACTCCGTGAAGCGTGAATCGCGTGAAGTTGAACTGGCGCTGAGCGGTTGCGATGCATCGGCGCCTCTGATTGCTCCTAGTCAGTGTGTACGCGTACAATACGTGTATCAAAGTTCGAACATGTCCGACAAGTGTTAAAAACTATAAATACTAAGTAGCTTAGCACAAAATGCTAAGTAGCTAATCGCTTACATATAATTTTACATGAAAATGAAGCCGCATAGCAAAATTTCCCTGTTTTCATACGTTTTTCGAAGTTTTTTCCCTTTTTCCCTTTGGGACCCATAATTTCCCTAAAGCAGGGAAATTTCCCTGCATCTGGCAACCCTGCTGTCATGGAGCTAGGATATATGGAGGGAGCATAGCATAGTAGACGAAAGAACAGGTAGCAGAAAACCAGTCTTTTATCGAATCGTGCTGCGTGCGAGGGACGTCATGGCATCGCACCATTAGCAGCGCCGCTTACATAAAGTTACATTGCATCTGGCAACACTGCTAACCCGAAATCTGGCATTACTGTAAGCGAAGCGTTACTGGTACGACAATCTGGCATGCCGTTCAAACGAAGTGTGAGCGAATCAAGTGAAGTGAAATGTCGCGGCCTCACGTGAAATTAAATAAGTGTTCCTTAATTTAATGTCGGAGTAATTCTAAAAATTTACCCAAGATATTTCAATGTTTTGGTTTCAATTCTAAAGAATGGATTTTGCCGAGTTGAAATGTCCAGTTTAATTTCAATTAATAACTCTTATTTATGTTAGCAGCAGCCATTTCAAAAAGACCGACTACGGAAAAATCCTATCAGCATTTAAGACGCACATTCCAATGAAAAGTGATGTTGTGCTATTGTTATATGTTCACTGGAGTTTGGAACGGGAAGGTAAGTAATTAAACTTTTAATATTATTTTAATATAATTTAAAAAGGATGGCTCAACTGATTTTTTCACTGGATGAAGTTACATCTCTTTATCAAAGCTTTGAACCCGGATACAATTGGAACAGTTCAAATTTGATATGCTAGTTCCATGGAAAAATGCTGTCGACTCGCCTGCATTTTAAAATATAAATTAAATAAAAAATAGGAATATGATGTGCTACAATTCAATGCCAAAAAATGACTTACTGCTTATTTTCAATTTTATTAATACCTTGAAGCTTTTCATTCCAAAAAGGTGACCTAAATCTTGTGGTAGGGTGCTATCAGCTCCAGTTGTATCTAAATTTCTGTGTGTAAATTAATTTGGAAGTAGCCTAGGATGTGATGTCAAATTTTACTAGGTTTACAATAAAAAACTTTGGTCAAATTTTACTTTAATGTTATCAATAATTTTCATAATTTCATTGCCATAGAAAGGTAATATAGTTGATTTTATGGCATTTTACACGAATGACAATGTGCTCGTAAATGCTAAGTTTTCGAGTTAGGCCTATGTAAGTTTGAAGTTATACGAGCGGCGCTTCTGAATGGCCTTTTTTGCGCAATTTCAGAGTTGAAACGGAAGCTAACTCCCTATTACAAACGTGAAGAGGTTGGGTTAAGAGGGGTAGCCACAGTTCTTCTACTGAAAATTATAAATAAACAATTATAGTGACGACTGTTTACATCGGCTCCAAGATGGCGGATGCCATCTTGGGTACCGGGTGGCAGTCATTGGAGATGATGTAAACGGACATCACTAGAAACCTTTTTTTAAAATTTTCACTAAAAGAACTGGGGCTACTTCTCACGACCCAACCTCTTTACGTTTGTAATAGGGGGTTAGCTTTGGTTATTAATTAAATCACGCTTGGCACGCTTGCTCCCCTGGCGCGCACAAGCCAACTTCAAGGTTGAATAATTCAAAAATAAGGCATCGGCGCGCACAATGTCATTCATGTAAAACGTTTTTGAACGTGTTCCTGTATTGATTTTTGACAATAAAATTATGAAAATCGTTGAAAACAATAAAGTAAAATTTGACCCAAATTTCACTGGTATTGTTCAAAATTTTGGTCAATGTGAAGTTTAATGCAATCATGGAAATTAATAATTATATTCCAAACAATCACTAAAGGAACCCATTTAAGAACGTTTTACATGAACGACATTCTGCTCGCTGATGCTTTATTTTCGAACTATTGAACTTTGAAGTTGGCTTTCCCGCGCCAAAGGAAGCGCGCGTAATTTAATTAAAAACGGAAGCTAACCCCTATTACAAACGTAAAGAGGTTGGGTCGTGAGGGGGAGGCACAGTTCTTCTAGTGAAAATTATAAATAAAGCTTCTAACCCACCCATTAGGGTGACGACCGCAATCTTGTTTACATCGGGTCTAAGATGGCGACCACCATGGGCGCCGCCATCTTGGACCCGATGTCAACAAGATTGCGGTCGTCACCCTAATGGGTGGGTTAGAAGCTTTATTTATAATTTTCACTAGAAGAACTGTGCCTCCCCCTCACAACCCAACCTCTTTTCGTTTGTGATAGCTTCCGGTATTAATTAAATTCCGTTTCACGCGCTCGCTTCCTATGGTGCAAAGGCCAACTTCAAAGTTCAATTATTCGAAATTAACGCATCAGCGAGCAGAAAATCATTCATGTAAAACGTTCTTAAATAGGTCCTTTAGTGATTCCTAAGATCGGAATTCTTATTTTCTGTGATTGCATTAAACTTCACATTGACCAAAATTTGAGTAAATTTTCAGAACAACACACTCATCGATTTTCAATTTTTTTTGCTTGAATCATGGTAATCACATCAAAATAAACAACTTTTCTTCTATTCCTTTTCTTGTGCAAATGAGTATTTACTCAACATTACCTTAAATATTACTTAACTCGAAAATTACGGTAAATGTGTAGCATTTGGTATGAATAAATTTTTCCAGTTTTTGGAGCCTAAACATAGTTAATTAGGTTTAAATAAACAAGTTTTCTGCTATGCTTTTTCTGTCGCATATGAGTGTTTAATGAGTTATAGCTTTAGATTTAGTTTTGTCTTTGATGACGATTCTGCTCGAATAAAGAACTACTAATCGATTTAAAAATTTTTGTTGCTTGAATCATGGTAGTGACATCGAAATAAACTACCTTTCTTCTATACTCTTTTTGCGGCAAATTAGTATTCTACGAGTTTAGAGTTGTAGGTTTTATTTTTTGTGCGATTGAGCTGTTAGAGTACACTTGAATACTTTGTAATTTTTTATTAGCTCACCCCGCAGAACTTGTGGAGCCTGAACTCACTTCTAGTATCTTTCATTTAGTAACACAATAGAAATTATCACCCAAAAATAACGAATTCTAGCGGTATGTTAACTTTCGTCGTTGATGGTAGGAACCGCTTGAGCATTCGAGCGCGTCGGATCAGAGCGTCCATGACAGTGATGCCAGACGTGCGGTAGATGAATTAGTTGCCGTAACTAATTTAACGCTATAACTCGTAAAATACTCATTTTTGACGTAAAGTGCATGAAAGAAAACTTGTTTATTTTGATCTAATTAACCATGTTCTGGCATCAAAAATTCAAACGTCGATTCTTACCAAATGCTTCACATTTACCAAAATTACTTGCTTACATTACTTTACTTGAAAATTACAGACCAAATTATTGCACTGGCTGACACTGTATGTAAGATTTTTTGTGGTATTTTGAATGAGAGAATGAAACATTTAGTTGAGAAATTAGGAGTCCTTGGAGAAGAACAGAATGGTTTTTCGCAAGATAGACGTGGGGAAGATAATCTGTTTGTAGTGAGTGAAATAATTGAGCAAATGAGTAAGGATGATAAGAAGGTATATTAAGCATTCCTAGATATTGAGAAAGCATATAACGGAGTGGATTGTGGTACGCTGTTTGGAATTTTGAGAAATGTTGTGTTAATTAATTAAATTTCAATCTGTCAATGACTTACTGGGCCTTCATTTTACGAGCCCATTTTTACCGTAAATGTTGTAAGTTTTTAGTTATCTAATTTATTCTGATGAACTTTTTCTTCATAGAGAATTGCAACATCTCTAAGTGTAGTATAAAAATAGCTGATACATTAATCCATTACAAGGTATGTTATGTTCATAATCTAAAGATAAATCCATTGAAATTTTGTTATCAAGAGCGTTTAGAGATTCTTCTAGGTTCTTATTGGTCTAGTTTTTCTCTTCCAAGATAATTATTTTTCAAAATTTAAATTCTTCATTAGCTTTGTTAGATTGTATTGAGCTCTTTTTAGTATTTTAGAAAATTCTTTAAAATTAAGTGGTGTCATTTAGGGTCAATATTTTTTATGTTTTCATATGTTCATTCAAGATTTTATTACAGAGAGAGACTTAATTTTTACATTAAGTGTTGCTACGTACTGTTTCATATGAATTTTTTTTCTCTTTCAGGACATGGAATGGGCATGCGACCCTATCAAGCTACTGATCACTCACTGCTATTGGATAATGTTCCACCTTCACACACTGGTTCCTATCCCTGCATCCCAACCAAAGCTCCTGACAAGCAATCAAGAGAGACTTTGGGCTTCTTAGCAGAGGTGAGATGAGTCTGGTAACCCGCTAAAGAATACATACATGTCAGAAAAAAATTTAAATGTTGTCCATATTCTAGACAGATTTTCTTGACTCAATTGTTAGGAGTCTTATTGAATAGATTTTTTCATTTTCACACTTATTCCTTAAAGGTTTTTAAAAGTTTAGGTTATGATTATTATTTAATATCTCTCAAAAATCTAAATATATTAGACAACATTAAATGTTAGAGAGGAATTGTGGAAAATAGATATAGTGCATAAACTTAGGCTTTGTTTTTAACCCATGTATTCCACACTTCTCTGCCTATTACTACCAATCTTTTGTTTCCTTTTTCCCCCTCATATCTTATTTCCCCCATGATATCCCACATTGCATTCTTTTATTTTCTCACTATATGGTGCCTTCCTCCTGCCTCTCCTTGAAATTTGCTTTTTTTAGCGGTTAAGGAGGCTTGAACTAACATATAATCTAATCCTACTTTCTGTCTCTTTTCTTCTCTTTCTCCATTGAGACTTCTTTTTAGTTTTACATGTAATATTATGATATAGTTTATCATCTCCATTTCCCCTCAGGGGGATACAACTATTGTATCTATACGAATTAGCGCTCCTAGGGAGACAAAGTGAGGGCCCGAGCTGAGAGTTAGGTAGGCCTTTTTTGTTGAAATAA
Source organism: Morinoia aosen (assembly GCA_030386875.1). Lineage (NCBI taxonomy): Eukaryota > Metazoa > Arthropoda > Malacostraca > Amphipoda > Talitridae > Morinoia > Morinoia aosen. Next base: position 55,963,641 of record CM059574.1, on the reverse strand, counting down.
AAAGCTTTTGTTATGTTAAGAGCCATCTTTTTTCGGTCAACTGCTGTCCAGTTTTTCTATACGTGCTCTCCGTGGCACAGCGGTTAAGGGATCGGACTTGTATGCTGGAAGTTGCGGGTTCGTTTCCAGCGCTGGCGCGGAGATTTTCCCCGTTGGGTATAAGGGAAAGCTCAAGCACAATACCCCACTCAACCCAGGTGTCGGAAATGGGTACCGGCTTTACGGGGGAACCGTCATGGTGTCCTATATATAGGGTTAGTTATAAGACATTTGAAAAACCAATGCTAAGATCATATGTATCAGGCTTGATTGGAAATAAAGCATCCCAAAGATGCCGATGTTAACCTAACCGATGTTAACCTTTTCAGCAACTACTACTTTCTTCTTCAACTTTGATCTTGTTTTATGAACTTCTATCTTATGTTACTGCTTCAATGCCTTTTCTGCATAGATTCCGCGTTCCCTTGGCTCCATACTAAATGGTGCCTTCCTCCTTCCTCTCTTTGGATTGCCTTTGTTGCGGATAGGGAGGCTTAAACTAACTAAGAATATCATATCCATTTTTTCATATTCTTTTCAATGGTGCTTCCTGTTTAGCGTCATTCTTCACAACTGACCCCTTTTCTAATTGCTCTCGCCTGCATCTCAACTTATCATCTTAGCTCTATTTTCTGTAACAGATTTAAATCTGTACCCTTAACTGCAACTGAAAGGCTTGTTTATAAAGCCAAAGACTTCATTAAAAAAATTGTTAACTTGAGCTCACATTTTTTCTTGCCTTTCTGGTGCCAGAAGAAAGTGAAATGATTACACTTATCATTGAGGTGTCTGAAGGCGAACAAAATGCTGCCGTGGTGTTCAACGGAGCCATCGAGATTGGAGGAAGTTTTCCTTTTGTCGAAGTGGAAGAGATTTGAAGCCCCAAACAAGATTTAAAGAGATTTGAAGGACCAAACAAGAATTGCATCTGAGGCATTCTACAGCATGCAAAGTGCCTCAGTCAAGTCAGAGCAAGTAACCCAAACATCTCCGTTGTCAGCATGAAGGGATGTCTGCAGTAGGGGGTTACAGTCTTGGAAAGTATAATTCGTCATGATATTAAACAATGTTGGGCTGATCACTGATCCCTGTGGAACACCCGACCTCAGGAAACATTGCTTGGATAAGGTGTCATTGATTCTGACTTATTTTGCATTCTTTGATGAAAGACATTATGGTTTGAGGTAGGTTACCTGCAAATCCTAAAATCTGTAGCTTTTGCAATATCCCATAATGCCAGACAGTGTCAAAAGCCTGTTTTATATCAATGAATACTGCAACATAAAAATCTTGTAGGATTATTGCTTTCCGAATGGAGTTTCCAATACGTGCGAGTCCATCCAGAGTGCAACGGCCTGCTCTGAAACTGCTCTGATTCTCATTCAAGCATTTGTTTTGTTCTATATATTTAAGGAGTCTCCAGTTTATTATATTCTCACAAAGTTTGCTAAGTACATTAGTAAGTGCTACTGGGCGATTTGATCTTGGGTCTGTTGGCACTTATCCCGGTTTAAGGATCGGGCATATTATAGCCTCCCTACAGTGCTCTGGAATTTCTGAGACCCAAACTCTATTGAAGTAATTAAATATGAATTTTGTTTGTTTTTCATTCATGTGTTTAATGAATTCAAGAGAAATTGAATCTGGTCCGGGTGCTTTAGAGTTAGAGCTGTGTATTGCTCTTTTGAGTTTTAACGCAGTGCGAGGGCGGTTGTAATCATGGTCTGTATCCTTTGAAAATGAGATCTGTTCACAGATGCTCCTACGTTCATCAAATATTGGATCATGAGAATCTAAGTTGTTATGTGAGGCATATTGGTCCAACAATATATCAGAAATTTCATTTGGGCATGTAATTATTTCTTAGCCTGAATTTTTGAGCAGTATTTGTCTCTGGCTTTGTATTCCCTTTATGGCTTTAATTTTGTGCCAGACCTCCGCTTGAGAAGAGGTACTAAGGCCTGTCACAAATTCCCTCCAACTGACGGCTTTAGCCTCTAGTACTTGTTTTTCGGAAAATCGCTCTTGCTTTCTTAAATGCGATCCATGTATCAATGTTCTCAAGGTGATTTTTGTATGGTTGTAGGCCTTATGGTATTTCCTATGGGGCATCTTGCACTCATCAGTCCATCAGCTGCTTGTCCTTTTTTGTGTAAAGCTTTGACTAGCCTTGATGTTGCCAATATTGCTTTGGTTATGGATTGATAAGCATCAGATATTGTCTTTTTGGGCAGTTTGGGAACACTAGAGCAGTTTCAAATATTGACAATCTGCATTGCGCAAGTGCCATCTTGGTAGGTGGGCCTTGGGAATCGATAAAGGTGAATCAATAATCAGTGGAAAGTGATCGCTTGTAAATGTGTCACTACAAGTGTTCCATGTAAACTTGGAGTGCAGATCCTCGGTGACAATTGTTAGATCTATGTGTGTATATGTACCTCTGGAGGACAAGAAAGTTGGGGCTGAATTATTCAGTAATATTAGGCGTTTTCAGTCACCCAGTTCTGGATTATTTTACCCTCTGTGTCACTGACGTCAGAGCCCCAGCTATAGCTGTGAGCATTTGAGTCCATCATAATAATGCTAGATCCCGTAATCTGATAACTGATGTCCTGTAACGTCTGCATTAAACCATAACTTTCCAAATGGGGTGGCAAATACATATTTATTATATTGATACGCTTTTTGTTGAAAAATATTTTGCAGAGCACAAGCTCTAATGGAGTAGTCAATTGTGTCGTTATGTTTGGTATGCTGGAGTGAATAAAAGTAATCGCCCCACCTCCTCTACCTTCCCTTCTTTCATATCGGAAAGGGCTGAAGTAATTCTTCAATTATATGCTAAGGCGCTGTTGGGACAATGATTCTTGAATACATATAATTCCTGGCTGATGTTGATCAATAAGCAATTGAAGGTTAGGTAGTTTTGCAAAGTATCTTTTTAAAATCCATTGTAGGATTGTTAAGTTCATGCTTGACTGATGAGAGAGGTAATATTTAATTATGTGAGTAACTCGGAAATTGTTTCACTAGCTTCTAATATATTTTCTATTTGTTTTAGGCTGTCTATTTCAGTTATAGTGTTTGCCATTAAGATTTTGATAATAGCAGGGAGAAGTTGGATGATAAGATTTTTAAAGCAGTCCACCGTTTGTTTCTCCTGGGAGGTTTTCGGCAGATGTGGTGTTGCATTTGAGTTGTCTGCATCTCTTAATTGAGATTGTCTTTCCAGCATGTTCCTGTGATCCGGAGGATAACCAGAGGCTACATCAGTCTCAGGCAATGTATTTGAGCCCAGGGAAGCGTGTTGGCTCTTCTAGTGGTTTGTATTGGTGTAGATTGATTCCTCCAGCTTTGGCTGGTTATCATCTGCTTATGTTTTTTGTCACCAAAAAAGCAGAACCACCTCTTCTGAGAGGTGGTTCTGTTGTGAAGTGGGCGTGTACTATATGATCGGGTTACAGCTGCACATGTATTCCGATAAAAATTTTGCTTTTGTGACTGAGTCAGAGCCAGGAATATGTGCTGTGATTCGAGGGTAATATATTCTTCAGTGTTCATCTTTAGTTGTTTTTTTGTTGTTGAGAGTAGATGGCACGTGATTCATTAAAAGAAATATTTTTACTGTCCTTAATTTTGCAAATTTCGTGTTCTTAGACATATGTTGAACAGTTTTTGGAGTTAGCAGAATGATTCCCTTTGCAGTTAGGGCAATGGCAGTTGTCTGATTTGCAGCTTGCTTAGTCATGTTCTGCTGATGAACAGTGTCTGCGAATTTTTTTGTTCCGACAGATGGAAGCGGTATGCCCCACCTCCAACATTTTGTGCAATAGATTGGGTTTGGATAGAAAGGATGGACTTTGTAATTAAAATATCCTGCCTTAATCTCCTTAGGGCATTCTGTTCCTAGAAAAGTCTAAACGAACATAGGAGAGTCAGCTCGCTTTGGGTCCATGTACATTTTCCTGATACCTACGATTCCTGTAGGGACAAGAAGTAGCAGCTGTTCATCCAGAGACTCGCCATGAAATTCAGGTGCATAAATCTTGTCACATACAGTAGAGGCTCCCCAGGCTATTTGAGTATTAATAGAGATTTTATCCAAGGATTTGGCTGCAAGTAATGTTTTTTGTTCAAAGATTTTTACTTTTATTATTAAGCTTCCTGTTTATTTTTCATTTTTTGTATTCCACTTGTTCCACTGGGCCACAAATTTGATTGATTAGGCTCTGCACTCTGAATGGACTCAGTTTTGTTAGTTCGATCTGTTCATCTGTAGCAGAGATTATGACATGCCTGGAAGAATCAGGTATTTTATCAATGTTTTCTGGCAGGTTCAAATCAATTTTTGCAGATCTGGCTTTTGAGAAAGTTGCTTGATTGTTTGTATATTGCTCTTGGTTGTTAGGAATGGTATCTACGAGTATAGTTGTATTTAGAGACCTACCCCTCGGGATCACTGCAGATGGATTACTCTCAAAGGACAAGTCAGTTGTACAAAACTCCAAGTTGTTGCTTAAGTTCCTTTTCTTTTTCCCATGAGCTTCTTTTTCTGCAGGTTCAAGGCTTTCATCCAAAGTTTGTTTTTGTGGATTAGTGGGCTTTTCAGTTTCATTTGTAGCTGCTAATATTGCATTGTTGTCAAGAATTTCGTGCATTTGCATTTCTAATAGAGATGGTTGAGTTAGGGTAGTACTTTTGGGGGTTAAACTGCTGACTTTTGGATAACCTTTTTTGGAAGATTTTATATTTCCATTTTCTCTTGGAACAGGTTGCGAGTAATGATGCATTCCTTTTTTTCCCTTGGTGTTGCTAGACCCAGGGCCTCCAGGGGTTTTTCTTTATTGGCCATTGGGTAGGTCAATCTTTCAAGTACTTTCAGCATTTTAAGTTAAAAAATTAATGGTACTTGCCAAAACATTAAGTTTTCTTAGCCACCACGTCCTATTAGCCTTTAATTAGACCATCCGTCCATGAACTTGAAACCTCAATAAAATGATGCATAAATGATTCACTTCACTTTGCTTTGATTAACTTCGCAGTGATTTACTTCTGCTAATAAACAACCATTAGTGTTCAATTTGTGGTAGCTTATTTTGTTAATGTAAAACGAATTTAAGGCTGTGAAGCGTTCTCTTGAATCAAGGGGGGATAAACCTTGTGTACTAGTTTGCGTAGAATTTGAGGCTGTGAACTAATATTTTGTAGTTTGTTGCCTATTCATTAAACATAGTAGATTCTGTGTATGGTTTATTTCTTTATTGGGATCAGTGCACAGTGAAGTGAAAATTTTATCAAAAAAAATTAATATGTATGAGCTATATGTATTTGTTAAGGACACCGTCTAGGTAGAAATCAGGATATGTGTTGTTTTTCTGCTTTTATATGCATCTTATAGAGGATTTTCTTGCGCTTCCATTGGTACTTTCCGTTCACGTCTACTCCGAATAGTGCGCCCACCGGAGGGGGGGGGGGAAAGCGATGGGGGTGGCGTGACCTTGACCCCTCACCCCCCTCATTATTGGGGGTCAATTGAGCGTGTTTCTCTGCGGCAATGGCAATATTGTTCGTTCATGGGCTACACAAAGTGCTTTCATTATTCAAACGAAACATTCTAACGCTGAATAAATATTTTTTGTAAAATTTTGACAATTTCAGAATTTAGCTGTTCTGCCGTATCTATGATAATGAAGCAAGAGACCGTCTTGATAGAAATCGGGATATGTGTTGATTATCTGTTTGTATATGCATCTTATGGAGGATTTTCTTGCGCTTCCATTGGCTCTTTCCGTTTACGTCTACTCCGAATAGTGCGCCCACCAGAGGGGGGGAAAGCGATGGGGGTGGAGTGACCTTGAACCCTCCGCCCCTCATTATTGGGGGTCAATTGAGCGTGTTTCTCTGCGGGAATGGCATTATAGTTCGTTAATCCGCTACTCAAAGTGCTTCCATTATTCAAACGAAACATTCTAACGCTGAATAAATATTTTTTTATAATTTTTGACAATTTCAGAATTTAGCTGTTCTGCCGTATCTATGATACCGCAGCTTTCATTCATAGCTCAATGACAGCTGCAGTATCATAGCTACAGCTATGGCAAGCACACCAATCCAAAGGGCTTAAAAAGAGCTATAAAACAAAGGAGTTGACTTGACATAAAAACGTATTTTGGTCAAAAAAAATGGAAAATTAAAAAAATTGGTTGCTTTCAAGAATGACACCTATTCTCTATTGTTGTACATTTTTTCCCAGAGTTACAGAGCTTCAGCAATGTAAATTTTATCAATCGAAAGGGCTTGAAAAGAGCTACAAACGCTCAAGAGTTCATTATAGAAAACCCTGTAGTTCAAAAGATAAAAAGAAAAATGTTTTATTTTGTGAAAAAACACGTTTTTCTGGAAACTTGATAATTGGTTTCTCAAATGCTACCTCTTCCACAATTTTAGAGCTAGGAGAATGGTTTATATACCATTCGATAGGGCTCAGCAAGGTGTATCCTCGCGAAATAGCATTTTCTGATAAATTTATTATTTTGAAAATTACACGACATGAAAAAAAAAATGAAAAAAGTTCATTTTTTTTTAAATTTCCAAAATCCACAAAAAAAGTTATCGAAATTCCCTATTGCGAGTGGTTATATAGACATCTAAGCAATCTAAAAACGAAGTACTGGTTCTGTAACCCAAAAATTGTAGAAGTGGTAGGATTTTTAAAAAACCCCTATTTTATCATATTTTTCGAAAATAAAAAAAAAATCCAGTGCAGATACAAAAATTTTGTCGAAATAACAAATGTTATTTGCATCATTTCACACCTACTGTGAAAATTTCAGAGAAATCCATCTATAAATAACCGGACTTTTTTTTACCTAGACGGTGTCCTTAATCCGTTCATTCTCCCTCTACACTGCACCCCTTAGGGGGATACAGTTATTGTATCTATGGGAATTAGCGCTCCCATGGGGACTATGTGAGGGCCTGAGCTAAAGGTTATGTAGGCTTCCTTTTGTTGAAATAGAATAGGTTTTTGTTTTGTTACGGACCATCTTTTTTCGGTTCACTGCTGTCCTGTTTTTCAGTACCTACTACTTTCTGCTTCAACTTTTTCTTGTTTAATGAACTTCTTTCTTAGCTTCCTGTTTCTGAGCACCTTGTGCATAGATTCCGCGTTCCCTCAACTCCATACTAAATGGTGCCTTTCTCCTTCCTCTCTTAGAACATATTTGTCGTGCAATTAAGGGAGGCTAAAACTTTCTTATATAATAATAATATTAATAATAATAACCCTCTACACTGCAACTTTTTTGGAAAGGTTGTTTATAACTAACTTATGGAAACCTCTGCAAAACTATGATATATAGTGTTTCATGCAGTATTGCAGAGTTAAAAGAATTGGTACTCAAATTGTGATTTCGACTAACTGGTCATTCTAAACTTTATCTTTATAATCCATTAAACTAAAGTTATTCATTTGTGAATTGTAAGTGTTCAGGGGTTTTTTATTTTATAGTTCTTTACTTACTGGCACGGAGAGTGTCCTGATGTTTGAATATAGCGCTAATACATTGGGAGTGCTGCAGCTTATTATTAATTAGTCACTCGTCGTATGTGATTACTCAAGTCCTTTCCTAGATTTAAGCAATTAGTTTTATGTTGTTTCTTTTGTGTGGATTTTGGAATTTATAACTGAAAAATGTCGAAACGCGCATAGAGAGGTGTACCAAATGTTGTTTTGAGAGGAAAATAGTTTATTTCATTCATTATCGCCAAAAATGTACGTGATATAAATTTAGTGTATTTTTAAGTGTGGAGAATATTTTTCTAGGGACTAATAACTATTGTCTGATTTTGCTCCCCATTCTTGAAGAACTAGTTATGTTAAGTCCCAAGGTTTGAGTTTCGTAGGGCTTCTTTTTGTTACAATTTAAAGCTCAGTTTTCTTTTCTCAAAAACTCTTTTCTTTTTATTCACTGCTGTTCCGTTTCTCATCACCTATGGTTTTCTTCTTCAGCGTTAATTTTGTCATCTTGCTCCTCAATTTAACATTTTTATGTACAGGGTATCTTCCCTTCAGGGGGATGCAACTATTGTATCTATGGGAATGAGTGCTCCCAGGGGGATTATGTGAGGGTCCGAGCTGTAGGTTGTGTAGGGTTTCTTTTTGTTGAAATAGAAAAGATTTTGGGTTTGTAATGGACCATCTTTTTCAGTTCACTGGTGTCCTATTTTTCACCGCCTACGACTTTCTTCTCCAACTTCGTCTTGTTTCATGAACTTCTTTCATAGCTCACTATTTCTATGCATCTCGTGCATAGATTCCGCATTTTCTCAAATCCATACCTAATGGTGCCTTCCTCCTTCCTTTCTTCGATACGCCCTTTCATGTAGCGGTCACGGAGGCTTAAAATTGCGTATAATCGTTTCCAGTGAAGCAAAATATATAGCATGTTTTATTTCAAATAAACATATAAGTACAGAATTTTATATTATCCTTACGATCCGGTGCGCAATCGTCAGCCTCATCCGCATGAAAAGATAATAAAACGTCTTCTATGATTGATTAAAGTAAATTTTCTATTTTTTCGGAAAGGGCTTTCAATTTAAGAAGCTACTGTTATAATTAAATTGAAGATGGACGACCTTTTAGTTCTTGTAAATTTGCACGTAGCCGGACGGAATTAAATTTTCCAAAAATCCAAATCCGGATACGTGCAGGCATACCGGCAGTCGGTCCTGTTGTTGATCGTACGTCTGGAAGGCAGAGTACGCTGCGTGGTAGTACGCACGCTGCCGCCGCTGACGTCATGCTGCGTGCGAGTGATGTCATCCGGCTTGTTTGATACGAAGCTTTCTATTGGCCAGTCGAATTAGCGAATGTGCGCCGCTGTACCCGTAGAAGTGACTTTACCTCCTTTAGTATACCGTGGAGCATAGCCGTCTGTGAAGAGAACCAGTTTTTGAGATTTCTCCGCTGTCTGTGGTAACCAATAGCCGTCTCGCAAGTGTGACGTCAGCACGGAAGCCAGTTACCTACTGACTACGCGAGAGTGCGGACGCGCTCGCTGAATGCTCTTCCAGCTGTTGAGTTAAACTCTAATCATTAATTTGGGATTCTAAGACTCCGAAAGATAATAAATTGGTTTTCTCACTTGAGGACACTTAATAATATCAAAATTTCTAGCAAAGATACATTAAGAGTTGAAAACTATGAAGATTACAGGCCCTTGATTATAAAAAATTGGAGCGACTTGCACGCACACCTCACCCTATGACTTGTGGTGTGGTACTAATCTTGCTTCAGAAAATGGGAGGGGAGTGGTAGAGGAGGTGGGAGGAGCCAACTTCAGCCAAGCGTCTGTGGTTGGATCAGAATTGTGACGTGTCGGACATTCGCACTGCCCGAGTCTCTCAACTTTTGCAGCCAAATTGAGCCCGATCGGAGTGCGCTATGCTCCCTCCATATATCCTAGCTCCATGCGCACTGTCCATGGAGCTAGGATATATGGAGGGAGCATAGCGCACTCCGATCGGGCTCAATTTGGCTGCAAAAGTTGAAATACACGGGCACGCTCCATGCCCGATTCTGAGCCAACCACAGACGCTTGGCTGAAGTTGCTTCACCCACCTTCCCTACAACCCTTCCTCTCAATGGCTCTTATTTTCCAAAGCAAGATTAGTACCTCACCACACGTCAAAGGGTGAGGTGCGCGTGCAAGTCGCTCTAATTTGTTATAATCAAGGGCCTGTAATCTTTATAGTTTTCAACTCTTAATGTATCTTTGCTAGTAATTTTGATATTATTAAGTGTCTTCAAGTGAGGAAACACAATTTATTATCTTTCGGAGTCTTAGAATCCAAAATTAATCCTTAACGACTGAATGATTAACTAAACAGCTGGAAGAGCATTCAGCGAGCGCGTGCGCACTCTAGCGTAGTTGGTAGGTAACTGGCTTCCGTGCTGACGTCACACTCGCGAGACGGCTATTGGTTACCACAGACACAGGAGAAATCTCAAAAACTGGTTCTCCTCACAGACAGCTATGCTCCCTCCATATATACTCCCTCCACGGCACTGTCTCTCTCTGTCGCAGTCCCAGCATGTAGGGCAGCAGCCACAACACGCCTGAAGAACGAGTGGGAGGCATTAGATCGGGCATTAGGGTTTTTTTAAAGAGGCGGGGAGGGAGAGCGGGCGTTGCCCCGGGGAGCACAGACTCCAATCTCGCAGGATTTCTACCCCGCCCAGCCCTCTCCCTCCACCTCCAAGCAGCTACAGCACCACCTCCAAGCAGCTACAGAAATGTTATGTTAAATTAATTTAGGTTAGGTTAAGTTAAGTTAGGTTAAGAGGTTAGGTTAAGTTAGGTAAGGTTGGGTTAGGTTAGGCCAAGTTCAGTTAGTTTAAGGTTAACTATAAAAAGTTTAAAAATGCCTGTTTTTGCGTGCCAAGATGGAGGGTCGAATAGTCAAATACCAGCGGTCGTTGTAAAAACTTATTATAAAGATTTAATACAGGTTAACTTTGGTATTCCGCTGTAGTATCTACTTACTAAGTACCTGTAGTGCTTATAATGCAGTGATCAATAATAACTGTATAACGAACAGATAGGTTAATAAACCTTAGAATTATTACATAGTTAAATAATTGGCGCGAATGGCAACTTCATGTAGCAACACGGAGGTGGAGGGAGAGGGCTGGGCGGGGTAGAAATCCTGCGAGATTGGAGTCTGTGCCCCCGGGGAAAGCACTCTCCGTCTAAAGCCACCTTAACCAGCGCAGCAGAAACAAACGTTGTCAGAATATGTACAAGCTCTGTATTGAACCAATAAAACCACTAAAATACTTATTTGAGCATACAGTTAAATTATGCATCAATTTTTCCCCACTGGTTCCATGTGGAACTGCTCGTCATTAATGGGTTAGAATAGGGCTGCACGTAATAAAAACTGAAGAGATCGAGCTGTCGTCGACAAATAGTATAAATTAAAAAAATCAACTTGATTCATCCAAATGAAACTCTCAAAGCGAAATTCATCTCGGTCAGCTATGTTCTCGTTTGAAAACATTTTTTTGCCTTGATGTGTGTGGCATCTCGAATTGTGCGCCACTAACTTTTTCCTCCCACGTACCACATACACCGAAGAAAAAGTCCAGCAAATATTTTCTAAATAAACCCCAGTGCCTCTCACAAATGCGTTGTTTTTATTATTTCTGAAGTATACGTAAACAGTACAATCCAAAATGAACAACAGAACACAAAATTAAAATGTTGAGAAAAGATACTGTGTAAAAACAATAACTATTAAAATCAGCTGGAGATACAGCAAAAGCTTAATAATGGACAACCTATTGAAGAAGTTAGTTTTTTTTCTGAGTCACTATTGCTGTAAGACATATTAAGATAAACAAAGGTAAACTCTTATAAGACTTGCAAACACTGCACGTTCTAACGGGGCGAAAATTTCCATAAAAATGCAAGATTCATCAGCATACAAGATCGAAACTTTGCTGAACACGTGGTTTGTAAACCAGAGAGATTTAGGTTAATTCCATTATCAGGAGAATTATAAGGCAAATATATTTACCATTATTTGGAAGCATGAAAGAAAAAAAATATATTCAGGGACGTTTCACGGCAAGTAATGATGGATGGTTGGACATATCCAAAAAGAGGTTAACCTTATAAGTGTGTTTACGGGGAGGCTCTTTACAAGCGTGGATGATAAAATGGCGTTAGACAGCAATTAGACAATTATTGAAGAAAATATGATTAAATAATAAGTGAAGTTTAAATAGTTGTCGCAATAGTATCAATTCCATATGCACTTTGTACGATTTTGGTTGCAAAATTAACCAACTTAATTTTGTAATTTAAGGTAATTTATACCTCAAAACCTTGTTGGAACACTGTGATGTATTTCCCGCCGCTGCAGATACTGTTCTATCGTCAATATTGGAGTAAAGGCATTGTAGATGATATTAAACCGCCTGTATTGTTGAACTTTCAGAATGGAAACAATTTTGTTCATCACAGAGAAATAATTTTTATTCAAAACAGGAGTACACTTTTTACGTGCATTTTTCTCGAGTATTTTGCTTACCATTGGTAGTACAGAAATAGGTCTAAATCGAAAATTATAGTTTTAACATTGTTTTTTTGAGGGGTGTTACTGGGTAGATGTCGCAAACTCAGATACTTTTGAAATTTTAGTGATTCACATTTATCCTCCTTCATAAACCTAAACAAATAGAAGCAGATAATTTAACAGTAGGGAAAGTTACAACAGATTCAGTTTTCAAGATGTTCTTCCATGTTGTTCTAAAGGATTTAGGTTGGCTACCAAGTTATTATTCTCATTCACATTAGATGTTATGTGGATCAGCGTGCAAAACAGATTAGAAGAAGATAGAATCCAAAGGCTTTTGAGAATTGGATCGGACTTGTGGTTAGGAGTCAATCCATTTTTTCTTAAAATGCTATTCCGACCAAAAAAGTTAGCACGATTTAGAAATAGCTTGCAATTAGGCTACTCATTGTCGACTCAAAGTTGGATTCAGTTTTCAGTTCAAGACTCTCCACATGCAAGACAGGCATTTATTGGAACACATCAAGTGGCCCTAAGTTAGTAGTAAAGTGCCTTGATATTTTGATTTCAGATGGGCAAGTTCATTCTGATCTTCATCAACATGAAAGTTATGTATACTTTACTTTTTAAATTCATACTTCTCATCAGCAACTGTTGAATTTTTCAACTATTCATGATTATGATCATAGCACAATGGCATTAGGGATTTTATATACCAGGAGAAAATGTGTTAGAGTATAGGTTTATAGGACAAAGCATGTGCTTCAGACTCGATAAAGCTGATCATTTTCTTCACTCCTATAAACAGGATGCATATATTTTCTAAGTCAAGATCGGGAATAGAGTTATAGAAAATTACATTATTACATTACAGTCATTATTGAAAATAATTTGACTTACAAGGATCAAATCTCAAATATTATTATTCATCAAACTCAACAAATACCTCAATACAATGAAAAACTTGCCTGCATGAAGTATAAAATTATTGCATGAAACTTTGATGCAGCCCTTTCTCCAGTACAAAAAAAAATGAATATCATAAAACGGACAAAACTAGAACGATCTACCACTTATATTGCTGTACAAAATCGCCATGAGGATGACAAGAAACCAGTTTAAAATAACTCCGGCATTGGTGCTTCTAAGCATGAGAATAAAAAGCAAGGCGAAAATCGCTCCACGTAGTCATTTTTTATTAAAAATGATCAAATAAAACAGAACGTTTCGAACTAACACTTCATCGTTAGCAAAATCTCTGTGAAACATAAGCAAAAGATGAAGAATTAATTCAATAATGAAGTATTTATAAAAAGCTTCAACTTTGAAAAAACACGAGCATCAACGGGAAAAATATAAAAGGAAAAACTGAACGATGAGTGGCCAACTCGAAGAGGAAAAGCACTTTGGGTGTCATCCAGAGGTTTCATTTTTTAAATATGCAAAGATTCGAGAATCCACAGATCTGTTCTGTGAGAGGTACCGGCCAAGATTTTAAAGTCGTTTAGGTAGACCGGAACAATGCACTCTTCTGCGGGAGATCTAACAGAGACAGTGTGGGGGGACCCACGAGGAAGACCAGTTTTGCAACTTCGCCCAGCATGCTCGAAAACTCTAGTCATCAGGGTAAGGCAGGTAGAACCAACGTACCGCACTTCACAACGTGAACAACTGTATTGGTACACCAGAGACGAGCATAGTGAGGGTGGCAGTTTCTCATTTAAATTGAATAGAGAACCAATTGTAAAATTATTCACTAGAATTACTTGAATTTTGCGTAGAGGGAAACACTTATTAATAAGGGATTTAACATCCTAGCTTCGTTTCAATGACTGATGGCCAAGAAACGAGTTCACTCGTGGTGAGCACCGAATGAAAACTAGCCCAAACAAATAATTACTTTTTCTTCCCTTGTGGAAATAGAATACCCCATAGGCGTGAAGTTGTGGAGATAGCCTATGTGTTTCCCAGAAGTAAAGCTTATTACTTTTCTGATAAATTACAATCTTTATAAATCTAAAATTCCTTTTGCCCATCCGTAATATTTCACCCCAACATTCGGTGATGCCCACATCCTGTAATTCCCCGACATTTGGTTACGCCTCACATTTATTTATTCATGCCCCACATCCGGTCCTTCATTCCTATATAAGTGTTATGACATACTATGCGGTTGCGGCATCGGGAAACCTTTACCGCGATCGCGCGCGGTAAAAACGCATTTGTAGGTAGATGATACATTGGCGCGGAAACCGTGAAGGTTGTCGCACGTTTTTTCGTACAGTGCAGTTTGGAACTCTGAACCGAATGGAGGTTTCGCATTTCATAAATGTTACAACTGTGTGCGCAGCTGAAAGCGAAGGATTATTGGATATGCCTCGTGTACGAGGATATTCCGTTCACCCATACAACGTGGCTGAGACAAGCTTCCTGGTTTTTATGAAAATATTAGAGAGCACAGTCATAAATGAAATAATAATAGCCATTACAAATCACAAATAATAATAGATAATGGATAAAATAATAGTAATAAATAATATATGATGAAAATATCTGGATATCTTCCTAACATTCCATGGGAAACTAGAAATGAATTGCATTTACTGCAGCGCTGTGAGCGGCTAATGCGTCATTAGCCATATACTTTCTGTGTTGACTGCTCTAAACCGCGCCGCGGTAAATTTCCTTCCGCCGCCATGCGCGGTAGAAAAAATACCCCGCGCGTTTTCCGCGCCGCGGTTTCCCTAGTATGTCAGGCCTCGTAAGACAACACGTGCTGGCGGATTTGCGGCTACCGCAGCTTTGCGCGGAAGCGCGTTTTAACGCGTAGTATGTCACTACACTAAGGCGTCCATATAACACCTGCAGCTACCCAACAACAGCTCCCTCCAACAAAAGCATTCTTATTAGTGTCCTACGCCGAAGATTGCCTGGGTTTCACCCGGATTCCACCTCTCGGAACCTCTTGTTCCTCCTCTCGAAACCAATACCTTTGTACACCTATGAACTCCCAAAAATACGTATTTTGATGCACAAACGCCAGTCATTTACTTCAGTGTCAGAACTATTGCAAATTGGAGGAAGGAGACGAAAACACCCTCCATTTCAGTAAAACACCATATATATTCCGTCGTCGCCTCCTCCTTCCTCCTCACTTACACTGATAAGGGTAAAAACAGCCTTTTTATCCGACCCGTAGCACTATATATTGTGTTTCTTTTCATTTCCTACTACTGTATTAGTTGGGATTCATAAGCCTTGATGTAGAAGAGAGCAAAGAGCACTGTTGAAAGGCAACTCAGACCCAATCCTAGCACAAGTCAAGCTGCATGAGGGGCTTGCTATGCATGAGTTACAAAAACATCTACGAAAAAATAATATAAACATTTATATCTTGGTTATTTTGAAACAAACATTGTCTCTGCAAGCAGAAGCCTCTGAAATGCTTGTACAGAGGCAAGGAATGTATATTTGTACTAATCAAAAAAATAAATTTGTATTATATAATTTCCCTACATGGCAACAGGAGTCAATGACTAAAGTCATTGCCTGTGTATATGAGAAAAATGTTTGCACTGCTATTGAAGAAATTTGAAAATTCGATATAGATCTTCCCTGACGTTCCTCACTAGCAAAATGCTCTCTGCCTTACTAAACACGAGTTTTGAAGAACTATTAATAATATAATTCACTAAAAGATATAAAGTGCAAGAACCTGCGCCATCTTTTACCATCATTGCTCAGGAAGCAAGCACTAAACATTTAAATGACCTAACATTCAGCATCCTGCTAGCCTGTCATGTTGTGTTTAGGCTGACGGCTGCTCATTTAAATGGTCCTACAAAAGAAAAGAATGACGCAATGCCTATGCCCTGTAAAATAAGTTCAACATTAATACATGTATGAGGACAACATTAATAATTATTAGGCTCTGCAGTCTGCACCCATGAAGAGTTAAGAGGTTGCAACCCGTACTTTGCAAAATCTACTAACCTGAAATTTTTTCCACTGCCGTTTCTAAGCTTGCAAATTTGAACTGGCTTGAGGATTGGACGATGGATTTTATTTAACGGGACACGAGCTGTGTGTTCTGTCCATGCGAGCTTTAGTAAACACCATAAATTACGTTCTTCCTCACAACAAAGAAAACTAAAGAACTTTCAATATCCACATCAGATACCAGCACCCAGAGAATGTTATCAAGGATCAATATGTCATGAGTCATTGTGTGCTTCAGTCAAAACCAGAAAATGCCTGTTTCATGCAAACGTCCTATGAATATTTTTGGATGAATTCAAGTTATTCATATTAAATTTATCTTCAGCATCTGTGTCAAGCGAGTATCTTGAATTTGCATCAATAGAAAATGGTTCACACGACCTTATTTCTACGGCCATTGAAAAATACTGGCTTGATTTTTTAAAAGCGCAAAGCAGTTCATAGCAATCATTAAGGCTCAATTAAATTTTCCAAAAATTTGGCGATAATGCATAAATTTCAAATTTTTTCAGTCATAATGTTTAATACACAAAGTCCAAGGGTGAATAATTGTGTCCATGGTTATGGGGAGTTTTGAATTAAATTGTAGGCAGGGCTAAGAGAATACAGTTTAGAAAACAACCATCTGTGCTCTAAAAGATACTTTATTCTGTTTCTGATAGTTTCAAGACCTCAATCATTTTAATAACCCTTTGCACACTAGCAAGTACAAAACTCTGTTAAAATTTTTGATGCTCTAGAATATCTAATGTTTTCAAGGTATTTTAAATTGCCTGGTTTTTCCTTCTTATATGTTCAGTCGTAAAGTTAAACTAGGCTAAATGCTTCAACAGGGGGACTCATTCTGCAAGTACAAGGCAATTAACTAAGATAACTAAGTAAGTAATCTAAGATAAGATACTTTCGATGTTAAAATAGTAAAATGTGTTCACTTCTAATTTACTTGATTAGGAGAGTGTTGAATGATTATTTCAGTCAATATTGATTTTACTGTTCCTGGGATTCCTGGGATGTAGTTCGAGCTTTCAAGGCCCGGGCCATGCTGATGCACCGCCCTCAGAAGACGACTCGTCTACATTTCCTGCACTCGCAGTTGCGCCAACTGCTGAAGAAGGCTGTTCCCCTCTGCAGGCTGGTAGTAGTGCGGCATCGTAGGCTGATCAGGAACCGCCGCCAGGAACTTGTCCAGCTTCAACTTGAACGCACCCAGTTCCCCGTGGAACTCTCTCAGTTCAATTGGGAGGCAGTTAAAGAGTCTCGGTCCGACAACAGAGAAGGACCTCCCGTGGCGTGTCCTCACGCTGGCCAAGGCCCTGTTGCTGAACGGCGGGACGACGCACAGCCTACCCAGTCGGGGATGCTTTCTCGTCCTCAACGCCAGGTTCCGGTCCACAAAGTTCGGCACTAATCCCTCCATCATCTTACAGGTATAGATTATTAGGTACCGCTCTCGTCGTCGCTGCAGGGAGAACAGCGACAGCCTCTGGAGCCTCTCCCAGTAATTTAGCTGCTCCAGCCCAACAATTTTTGACGTAAACGTCCTCTGGATCGCTTCGATCTTCTGGATTTCTCCCGTCGCAATAGGGCTCCACAGCTGGCAGCAGTACTCAGCTAGGGGTAGGATCAGTGCCCTATATAGGGTCACTATGGCCGCTGCTTCCCGGGTCCGGAACGTCCTGAGGACCCAACCGAGTACCGCTCGACACTTTTTGGATACCGTGTCTATGTGCCTGGCAAAGCTTCCTCCGTCCTCAACGACTACGCCCAGGTCTCTTATCGACGAACTTCTCTCAATAACCACCCCACCAACAGTCGTGTATATTAATGTTTCATCTGGATGGTGGCCGCACCGAAGGAGTTCAAATTTGCTCTCATTGAAACACATATTATTGGTGACTGCCCATTCATAGATTTTTCTAGGTCCCGCTGTAGTGCCCCACAGTCCTGCTTGATAGCCACCTCTTTAAAGACTCTCGTATCATCTGCAAAGGATGATGCGCAGGAGTGGAGCAGTCCGGCGTCAATATCAGCAACATGGACTAGGAACAAGAGCGGTCCGAGCACCGAGCCCTGGGGTACTCCACTAACCACTCGTGATTCGGCCGAACGACACCCATCCACGGTCACCACCTGCTTCCGGCCAGTTAGGAAGCACCTGATCCAACTCCCCAGTTAAAAAAATAAGACGTTTTCAAGTCGATTATGTGCCGCGGCAGGCAAGACTTCTAGCCGTGTTTTATTCGGAAAAGCAGCCGATTTTTGGTCGCCATGTCCCCTTTTTATGGCAGGAAAAAACGGCTACGAAACCATTGAATTCCCTTTGCAGCTGTTCGGAAATTCCCACCTTTATCGACTACATATCGACTTTCCGCGGCCCCAATTCGACCTTCCGCGGCTTCTCCATTCTATGTATCGGCTCTCTGCCGACCTTACTCGACTTTGTACCGGCCTCCCGCGGCAGCAGATCGACCTTGCCCGAACTTAGCTACACTGGCTATTTATATACACCCCCCCCCCGCCCCCCCCCCCCACACACACACCCCTCCCCCCGCACCGACACACCCATAACCCCCCCTCACACACAGACACACACACACACACCCGCCCTCCCACACACACAAATATGTATCTGAACACATCGTTGATCACCTTCAAGGACGTCCTTCAATTCAGAGGTTGCTGAAGACTGACGAGGGAGAATTCAGGCTTGGTTTCCACATTTTGTTGTGTTTACGTTGCTCACTTTGCCGTCTCTACCAGCCCCACCACAAAGATAAATCGTGATAAATACCAATTGACCGATGTGGTGAAGCTAATAGTTGGGCCCTTGCTCTTGAAATGGTGCCTCTGCAGACCAGCATTCTACATTTCTTCCATCTCTTGTTTCTTCTGAAGAATCGCCATCTTCACCAGAAGTTACGGGTCCAAACTCAACTCCATGCGAAATAGAAGAAAACGACTCATTGTGAGTTTCAGCGTCATTTTTTTATGAAGCTTCAGCCAGAGTAGCCAATGCGGCCAACAGTCTTTTTTTTTGGCCGTGGCACAGAAATATAAATTGTTTTCTTTTTTTATTTGAAATTCAGATCGAAACGTTGACAAATATTTATAAAATCCTGTCATAAAATTATTCATGTACCGATTTATCGGTATCGGTCATTTTACTGGCATTGGTAAAATCCGGCCGATACTTTCCAATAATACGTATTTTATCATATAAATGAAGGTCATAAATCATGAGAGGAAAAGCATGATCAAATTAAGAGGCTATTCATACCTAGCAAATTAGTTAGCTAACTGTTGAATTACAGAGTTTAATCAGGCCCGCTAACTGAATTTAATACTTTGACTTCCTGATGAGCCACGTACGTTCAGTAAGTGAAAGCATGTAGCATGAATAATTGAAAACAGAAGCGACCTAAAATTATTATACTTTTACAACTAAACAGGCTAACAAAAATTCAACCAATTATGTAAATAAAGTTGATGGTGTATTTTGAAGTTTTTGAAATTTATTATAGAAAAAGCTGAAAATTCGATCTTAATTGATCTAGTAAATCTTCAATGAAAATTTAGAGACGAAGAATTCAGCACGGATAGGTATCATATTTAATACAATTTAACGATCCTAAATTTAAAATATGAGAAGTAGTCAATTTTAAACGTTTCGGAGACCAGCTCCATCTTCAGTATGTATGAAAACATAAAAACCAAAATTGGTTAGTTCATGACAACAATGAGAAAAGTGACAAAGTGATCGGTAAAAAAAATCTATAAAAAATTTCTATCGGATATGAACTATCAGCATTATTTAAAGGTGGCTTCTCTTTGGCAATGTGAAGGGATTCTAAAATGCGCAAATCTAACTCGTTAGGTGCAGAGCATAAAATAGAAAAATTGTCCTCGGAAATACGGCTGCTACACTGTTCGGTATGAAGGCCGATTGATGAATGAGGAGGTTGACCTAAAGGTCTCCCGGTTCGAAAGCTTACTCCGCGGTGCTGGACGATCTTGACGTAAAAAGGCAGTGTCGTCATGCCGACGTAGCCAGACGTACACTACGCAACTAGATTTATATACCAGGGATGCCCGCATCCGCTTAGGAATCCTATCTTTGTACCGAAAGAACCAACTCGCAGCAGATTCACAGTAATTACATTCAATTTTACCCCAGGAAAGTGGTGTTCAAAAAGGTTTTCAATATCCCGGCACATCTTGCTCGTAAAATCACCAAAATATGGAAATACACAGTAGAGCTATTGCACTGAATCGGCGACATCGTTAATATCTGAATATTTCTTGGCTAAAAATTTTTTAATCTGAGCATGAACAATTGAGGAAGGAAATCCGTTTTTACAAAAAAAAATGAGACTAAAAAATTAAATTCAGCATGCAGATCCACAAAACTAGAGCAAATGTTGTAGGCACGATTCAATAAGGTTTTAATCGCATTAATTTTAAATATATAGCTACAGTTACTGTAGAAACTTATGCCCAATCCAGTAAAAGTAGCCTTACGAAAAACTGAAGAAGTGGAAGCTTCACCTACTCGAGTAGTTTTTCAGTCCAAAAAAAAAAACGAGCCATTATTCTCAATTTTGATTGTAAATTCTATTGATGAATGTTCCTCATTTATATAGTCCCTGAACATTTGAGCATGACTTGGATCACGAAACAACAAAAACGTGTCATCAATGTAACGGCGATAAAATTCTGGTTTAAATTCCACAGGACAATCGGCCAGCCATTTTTGTTCCCAGTGACACATGAAATTTTTTGCAAATGTGGGTCATAATGGAAGACCCATGCCTTCGAAGACCCCAGGCCTTCGATTTGTTTATACAAATTGCCTGCAAACACAAATATAGAGTTCATAACAGACAGTTCGAGAAGCGTCTTAGAATAAGATTTGCCTAGACCTAAAACTGTATCAGTAGGCAAAGCAAACAAGGAATTTATAATTATTTCGATGGTTTCTGCAAGTGGAATATTTTTGAATAAACTTTCAATATCAAATGAAGCCATAGTAACTTTATCAGCATTTTGACACGATATGATCTTAACAAATTGAGTTGAGTTACCAAGAGTATATTCATTTACAGTCAAAGGATTTAACACAGGAAATAGAAATCGTGCTAAGTTAAAATTAGGCATATTCACTGCAGAAAAAATAGGACGAAATTGAAATTTAGATGGAAAGTCTAACTTATGGATTTTTCGCAAACCATACAGGACACCCGGACGTGAACCTGACAGATGCAGCTACAACTTCGAGTACAGTTCAGGAGAGAAAACCTTCAGATGATGTAAATGTTCTGTGGCTCAACCTCCTCATTCATCAATCCGCCTTCATACCGAACAGTGTAGCAGCCGTATTTCCGAGGACAATTTTTCTATTTTATGCTCTGCACCTAACGAGTTAGATTTGCGCATTTTAGAATCCATTCACATTGCCAAATAGAAGCCATCTTTAAATGATGCTAATAGTTCATATCCGTTAGAAATTTTTGTATTGATTTGTTTTCTTACCGATCACTTTGTCACTTTTCTCATTGTTGTCATGAACTAACCAATTTTGGTTGTTATGTTTTCTGACTTACTGAAGATGGAGCTGGTCTCCGAAACGTTTATAACTGACTATTTCAAATAGTTTAAATTTAGCTTCGTTAAATTGTATTAGATATGATACCTATCCGTGCTATATTCTTCGTCTTTAAATTTTTTAATGATAGTCCGACTAAGGAGTGTTAATTTTACGTAAATCTTCAAATACTACAAAGCTAATAATTTTATTTGAATTTAGCATGTGAATCACCGTACTTTAGGAATATTGCATTTTTCTTCTATTTTAAGACGTTTGAAAAATTCACGAACAATCTTATAAGATTGTTCATGAACCAAAACAATTATTTCTCCACAAAATAGTTATCATTTTCATGTTTTTCACACCAAAATAAATACTTTGACGAAAAGAAAACATTAAAATTCGATAGGATCCGAAACACGAAAGATGCGCAAACGCAACAAATTATAAGATTGTTCATGAATTTTTCAAACATATTAAAATGAAGAAAAATGCTAGATTCGTAATGAACGGCGATTTACATGCTTAATTAAAATAAAATAATTAGCTTTGTAATACTTTACGATCTACAAGCTTAATGAAAATAGAATTTTCAGTTATTTCTATGTTAAATTTATGAAAACTTTAAAATACACCTTCAACTATATTTAATTGGTTTGATTTTTGTTAGCCTGTCACATACTTTAAGAAATGGAAATTGGTTCAAACTATATAGGTTTCAGTTGTAAAAGTATACTAATTTTACGTCACCTCTGTGTTTAACTATTTATGCTACAAAGCTTTCACTTACAGACCGTCCGTGACATCGGGAATTCAACGTAGTAGATTCACTTAGCGGGCCTGATTAAACTCTGTAATTTAACAGTTAGCGAACTAATTTACTATGAATGAATAGGCTCTTTATTCAATTTTACTTTCATGATTTATGACCTTCATTTTCACGATAAAATACGTATTATTGGAAAGTATCCATGAAATATCGGCCAGATTTTGCCGCTACCGATATATCTGTACATCACTAGCCTACGATCACGCAACGTTTGCTGGTAGGACGCTCCTCAATTTAAGCATAATTCAACCCTAACTCATCGATAATGCTGAGGTTCATCAGGTGATTAAGGATTTTTCTTCGGTCAGTATTTACTTTAATGTGCTTACGGAAATCACGACCTCTGTTTTAAAGAATCACTAAAAGAGCACGAATGACATTTTGCTCGCTGATACGTAATTTTCAAGCTATAACATGAATTACGTTCAGGTAAAAATAACGTCATATAACCGTCTAAATCGTAGCTGCATTCTTGAAACACGCCCAGTATTTTGGCGGTAACCATCAGTGTCAGTACGGCTAAGTTAAGTTATTTTAGGTTAGTTTATTCAGCTAATCTAACGTTACCTAACCTAATTTAACCTAGCATCATGTTATGCCGTATTACATCGTATTTACGCGTCAGTTTCTTCATTTTTATATACTAAGTTCCTATAACTTCACAGATTAAAAACTCAAAAATTACGCATCAGCGAGCAAAATGTCATTCATTTGAAACGTTCTTAAACGTGTTCCTTTAGAGATTTTTTGAAACAGAATTCTTAGTTTCCGCGAACGAATTTAAGTAAATTATTGACATATTCTTCTCTCATCATTGTTATTCCTTAATTTTATAATGCAGCTCGTCAGATATTTCTGAAGTTTACTTTTCTTACAAAAAATTGAAAACTAGTGATGTACTGATAATAGAAAAAGGCCGATACCGATACTATCCGTACATCTAAATTGAAAACATTGCACATTATTGTATGTCAAAGGTTTCTCAAGTGGAATTATACTGTAACTTGAAAGTTTGAAGCTAAAGTGTGTTAACACTTACTGTAAAATAAGAATGAAATTAATAGTGAATAAACATACACTATTATATTTTGCTTTTATTGCTTCTTTAAACTGCAGTTTAAATTTGGAAGTATATACAATTGTGCACTCCCACATATGAAATCAACATTGGCCGCACAGTAGTGCAATCCTGATTCCTGATTGACCTAAAGTGCGTAATTGTTCTTTCTCATTAATATATGTATATTACTATTCATTCACACTCAAAAATTATTGAGACGACAAGGTCAATCCCTCATCAGGCACTTGACAACATGCCATACCGGCTTAACGTCTTCAATGGAATAAGAAACTGGAGTGAGAGCGAACACCTCATTCCTTTTTAGAGCAGAAATTTTTTCAGAAATAAGAGACACTTCAACGTACTACACACTCGCACTGAAATACATTCTGACATTGCGTGAAAAAACTTATGGCATAATGAGAAGCCACCACTACACCTGTGACGCACAAAACCATTCGAATAACTGCCGCGAAAAGGCTTGCTTGAGCAGCTTGAGTCAGACTTGTCACATGTGCGAGCAGTGTTGCCATCTCTAACTCGAATGGAAATAAAAATTTGTCTCAGATGAACAACAGGATAATATTATTTAATGTACACTATACAAAATGTAAATTGACATTTAAATACCTTATACCATCATAACTATCCGTAAGGTAGAGTTTTAGGTAAATGTACCATTTTTTAGTTGACAGCTTTGACTATCAAGTTTTCCTCGGCAGATACCGACTGTAATTTTCATGGCAAATGAATTTTGCTGTCTGAGAGTGCTCAAGAATGTTGGTATGTACGATTTTCCCTTAAGAATGTTTTTATCTTTCATTTGAGAGTAATTTGAACTCAACAGGTGAATTATTTCGAAAGTTACGAGTGTTAGACTAAAATCTAAAGTTGCACTTAAGATATTCTAAAGAATTTTCTGTAGCTTCCAGAAAACCGTTGCTCGACTGTTAATCAAATAGGTCGAACGCAAGCGACATTCTCCTCTTGAATCCGCCTTTGGGCAAGGGCTCGATTTTTCCGGCTTGTTTCCGTCTAAATGAGACTAGCGGATAGCCGTCGAACGGCAAATTTTGGTCGAGAGCGGCCGACAGAAGAACATTCAGACCTTCAACGGTCATCTTTCACTGTGCTCTGCTACCTGTCGACCTAAAAACGGCATGAATTTTTAACTGGGTCAACAAGTTACCACCTACACTGGCACCTCTCAGCTTTCTAAGTAGGATCCCATGGTCCACTTTATCGAAGGCCTTGGCAAAGTCCAGATATACTGCATCCATCGCGTGGCCACGACCAAGGGCCTCCGTGGTATGCCGATAGGATATCAGCGTCCTCCAGATATCCTACCAGCCTCTTCACCACTATCTTCTCAAAGATTTTTATAATGTGGGAGGTTAGCGTGATCGGCCTATAGTTCCGAGGTAGGTGCTTCTCGCCACCTTTATATACTGAGGCTATAACTCCCAACTTGAGTTTGGAAGGTATGACCCCCGCACTCAGTGATGCCCTCCAGAGCAGGGACAGAGGCCGGCTGATAGCAGCCCTGCAATTTCGCAAGAGGACAGAGGGGACACAGTCTGGGCCCGGCGCCGACGAGGCTGAGAGCTCACCAATGCTCTCCTCAATGTCTCGCATACCGAACTCGAGGTCCACTAGGTTGGTCGGTGCTGTACCAGGCCATTCGTCCGAGCCCCAGCCGGCATCGTTTTCTCCGAATTTTGGCCTACTGAACACTGCCTCGTACTGGGCACACATCACAGTGCACTTCTCCTCAGGGGTGCATACACTCCGTCCATCGACTCGGAATGGTCCAACAGTCGACTTGGTGTGAAGTTTTCCCCGGGCGTACGAATAGAAGTACTTTGGGTTAGTTTGTCAACGATTTTGAAAATTTCGTTATCACATTTAGGTCATTGGAGACATTTTAAGACGTTTTACATGAATGATATTGTGCTCGCAAATGCCTAGTTTTCGAGACATAGCATAAATAACGTTCAGATAAGAATAGCATTAACGGCAGTTTCGATATGGCTCTTCCGGCGTTTCGCGGACGTGGGACAAGCGAAGCTTCTTGGCGGGAGACATCAGCCCCGGGATGGCTAAGTTTAGTTAAGTTTAGTTATTTTAGGTTTAATTAGGTTAATTTAATTAACTAACCTAACTTTGAATAACCTAACCTCACCTATCATCACGTCAAAACAGTATTTCAGCTTATTCACGTGTCCGTTTGTTCAATGTTTTATACGACGTTCCTATAACTTCACAGTTAAATATCTCGAAAACTACGCACTTTCGAGCATAATATCATTCCATGTAAAACGTCTCAAAATGTACAATATTACTTAAATATGGCAACGAAGTTTTCAAACTCGTTTACAACAGTAAAATCAAAATTGACCATTATTTTATACATTCAGGTATTCTTCACAGGTCCTGTGATTCACCTTTGTTTTTGGTAACATAAAAAAAAAAAAAATAAACCAAATACACTAAAAAAGAGAGCTACCCAGAAACCTGTTACACCGGGCTTTTGCACAGATTTGTGATTGCTCATTAAGTTAATAATTGTTTAATTAAATTTATTAAATGATCGAATTTATTCAACAATAATGAAGAGTAAAAAGCCCAAGTAGGACAAGCGCAAGATTCTCGATTTTTTCGGAAACAGCCAACAACTATGCTAAGCCTCAGAACCTACTTTAAAACGAAAGGCTATGTTCTTTAAATAGGCGTGAAGCGTAGTAGGACAAGCGCATCGTTTGCTATTTTCTGCTCGCCGCCACTTGAATAGAAAACGAATTTTATATGGCATCCTCAATTAAATCATTCAGCTAGCATATGAGCTCAAATAGATCTGAGTACATAATGTGAAAAGTTTTCATTCTTGTTATTTCACTACTGCCGCTTACGTATGAAAATCAATGATTATGTATTTCATAATTTTGAACATTAATTGATAAAGTTGATGAAACCTCATTTTGTGGCTTGCATTATCAATCATGTGTGATACATCGGGTAAAATTCTAAAATCAATATTCATAACTTACTGCTCTTGCGTCTAAAGTTCACACTGACGAACATATAAACACTCATACTCCTAAAATCTGTTATTCAAACTAGCTCTTTCAGCGCAACTTTCCCCCACGACCGAATTTCTCCGTCTTCTATTACCACAGCAATTTTTACTTAAGTATCGAGAGTTCAAAGTCAAGTTAAGAATCTAGTACGGAAAGCTACTGCTTCCACAAGGTTTTTCAAACAAATAAATGTAAGTAAATGTACGAGGAGCTCACGAGATTAGAACTCAGGAACTTAAATTCACCGCACCAGAACGCTATCGATCGCGCTACCGGCCACCCTAAAAGGTGGTCGACGCACAATGAAAGCAATCTTGGCACAGTGAAAGCAGGCACGAACTTGGCCCGACAGATATATTTCTTCAATTTTTACTTAAGTATCGAGAGTTCAAAGTCAAGTTAAGAATCTAGTACGGAAAGCTACTGCTTCCACAAGGTTTTTCAAACAAATAAATGTAAGTAAATGTACGAGGAGCTCACGAGATTAGAACTCAGGAACTTAAATTCACCGCACCAGAACGCTATCGATCGCGCTACCGGCCACCCTAAAAGGTGGTCGACGCACAATGAAAGCAATCTTGGCACAGTGAAAGCAGGCACGAACTTGGCCCGACAGATATATTTCTTCAATTTTTACTTAAGTATCGAGAGTTCAAAGTCAAGTTAAGAATCTAGTACGGAAAGCTACTGCTTCCACAAGGTTTTTCAAACAAATAAATGTAAGTAAATGTACGAGGAGCTCACGAGATTAGATCTCAGGAACTTAAATTCACCGCACCAGAACGCTATCGATCGCGCTACCGGCCACCCTAAAAGGTGGTCGACGCACAATGAAAGCAATCTTGGCACAGTGAAAGCAGGCACGAACTTGGCCCGACAGATATATTTCTTCAATTTTTACTTAAGTATCGAGAGTTCAAAGTCAAGTTAAGAATCTAGTACGGAAAGCTACTGCTTCCACAAGGTTTTTCAAACAAATAAATGTAAGTAAATGTACGAGGAGCTCACGAGATTAGAACTCAGGAACTTAAATTCACCGCACCAGAACGCTATCGATCGCGCTACCGGCCACCCTAAAAGGTGGTCGACGCACAATGAAAGCAATCTTGGCACAGTGAAAGCAGGCACGAACTTGGCCCGACAGATATATTTCTTCAATTTTTACTTAAGTATCGAGAGTTCAAAGTCAAGTTAAGAATCTAGTACGGAAAGCTACTGCTTCCACAAGGTTTTTCAAACAAATAAATGTAAGTAAATGTACGAGGAGCTCACGAGATTAGAACTTAGGAACTTAAATTCACCGCACCAGAACGCTATCGATCGCGCTACCGGCCACCCTAAAAGGTGGTCGACGCACAATGAAAGCAATCTTGGCACAGTGAAAGCAGGCACGAACTTGGCCCGACAGATATATTTCTTCAATTTTTACTTAAGTATCGAGAGTTCAAAGTCAAGTTAAGAATCTAGTACGGAAAGCTACTGCTTCCACAAGGTTTTTCAAACAAATAAATGTAAGTAAATGTACGAGGAGCTCACGGTGAATTTAAGTTCCTGAGTTCTAATCTCGTGAGCTCCTCGCACATTTACTTACATTTATTTGTTTGAAAAACCTTGTGGAAGCAGTAGCTTTCCGTACTAGATTCTTAACTTGACTTTGAACTCTCGATACTTAAGTAAAAATTGAAGAAATATATCTGTCGGGCCAAGTTCGTGCCTGCTTTCACTGTGCCAAGATTGCTTTCATTGTGCGTCGACCACCTTTTAGGGTGGCCGGTAGCGCGATCGATAGCGTTCTGGTGCGGTGAATTTAAGTTCCTGAGTTCTAATCTCGTGAGCTCCTCGTACATTTACTTACATTTATTTGTTTGAAAAACCTTGTGGAAGCAGTAGCTTTCCGTACTAGATTCTTAACTTGACTTTGAACTCTCGATACTTAAGTAAAAATTGAAGAAATATATCTGTCGGGCCAAGTTCGTGCCTGCTTTCACTGTGCCAAGATTGCTTTCATTGTGCGTCGACCACCTTTTAGGGTGGCCGGTAGCGCGATCGATAGCGTTCTGGTGCGGTGAATTTAAGTTCCTGAGTTCTAATCTCGTGAGCTCCTCGTACATTTACTTACATTTATTTGTTTGAAAAACCTTGTGGAAGCAGTAGCTTTCCGTACTAGATTCTTAACTTGACTTTGAACTCTCGATACTTAAGTAAAAATTGAAGAAATATATCTGTCGGGCCAAGTTCGTGCCTGCTTTCACTGTGCCAAGATTGCTTTCATTGTGCGTCGACCACCTTTTAGGGTGGCCGGTAGCGCGATCGATAGCGTTCTGGTGCGGTGAATTTAAGTTCCTGAGTTCTAATCTCGTGAGCTCCTCGTACATTTACTTACATTTATTTGTTTGAAAAACCTTGTGGAAGCAGTAGCTTTCCGTACTAGATTCCTAACTTGACTTTGAACTCTCGATACTTAAGTAAAAATTGAAGAAATATATCTGTCGGGCCAAGTTCGTGCCTGCTTTCACTGTGCCAAGATTGCTTTCATTGTGCGTCGACCACCTTTTAGGGTGGCCGGTAGCGCGATCGATAGCGTTCTGGTGCGGTGAATTTAAGTTCCTGAGTTCTAATCTCGTGAGCTCCTCGTACATTTACTTACATTTATTTGTTTGAAAAACCTTGTGGAAGCAGTAGCTTTCCGTACTAGATTCTTAACTTGACTTTGAACTCTCGATACTTAAGTAAAAATTGAAGAAATATATCTGTCGGGCCAAGTTCGTGCCTGCTTTCACTGTGCCAAGATTGCTTTCATTGTGCGTCGACCACCTTTTAGGGTGGCCGGTAGCGCGATCGATAGCGTTCTGGTGCGGTGAATTTAAGTTCCTGAGTTCTAATCTCGTGAGCTCCTCGTACATTTACTTACATTTATTTGTTTGAAAAACCTTGTGGAAGCAGTAGCTTTCCGTACTAGATTCTTAACTTGACTTTGAACTCTCGATACTTAAGTAAAAATTGAAGAAATATATCTGTCGGGCCAAGTTCGTGCCTGCTTTCACTGTGCCAAGATTGCTTTCATTGTGCGTCGACCACCTTTTAGGGTGGCCGGTAGCGCGATCGATAGCGTTCTGGTGCGGTGAATTTAAGTTCCTGAGTTCTAATCTCGTGAGCTCCTCGTACATTTACTTACATTTATTTGTTTGAAAAACCTTGTGGAAGCAATTTTTACTCTAACAACAAAAAGTACAAAACATTTATTGAGCCATGCAACAAAATAACTTTGCATTTCTAAAGCATAGTGTCATATTTTCTCAACAACTTTCAAACTATCACGAACAATACAATTAATAATTATTCTCAGCGCAATAATATTGCCATGATACTACGACCCGCAGTAAAGCACGTGTGACAAGTGGTGTGCGACATGATCACTGTTGTCGCACATAGCGGTCAATGTGTTGAACTCAATCAAAGGCTTAACGTTGTTAGAGAGACCTAATGGTTTGCTTGAGGCTTGAAAACAATTTGTTATTTGTTTTATGATGTTCCTCAAATGGTGGAGGGATGGAGAAATAAATTCAATATTTTAAATGCTCTGAGTTTTGAAGCATTCTATACACAAAAAAAAATACATTAGATCGCACTGAATTTTCTTACTGATAGTAAAACATATTTGAGTGATAGAGGTAAAATCATGGCTAGACATCGATGCGTAGTCAAGCTGCTCAAGCGATCTCTTTGCAACGTGACGGTGTAGCACCGTGTCCGTACATGATCTCATCAGTCGGGTTCGGAACGTCGTGAGTGATGGATGTCAGCCCAAATTCTCCTGGTGTTACAAAGTACTAATTAATTTTGGAAAAGCGTTTTAAATGTAGACGTCGGTTGTTTGGAAATTGGAGGTAAGTAACAAATTTGTCTGTGTTAAAATAGAATACATGCATTGTATCACTTTTTTTTGTGCACATCGACATCATTAAAATCAGACATGTACGTACGAACGCGCCGCAGAGTTATGAAGTTTGTTAGCGTAGTAATTTGTAGTCAATATTTGTGATGAAATCCATAACATTTATTGTTTGGTGTGTTGGCGTCGAGCTTTATCACCAATGTGAGCATTGAGGTTCCTTTATTTCGTACTTTGCGACCAAAATAGTAATATATTAAACGAGAGAGAAGTAACATTTAAATATACTGTTATGAGCACATAAAATTTGTTGGAAATATTTCTAAGTAAAGTAATCGAATTCATTTGGCGTAAATATGCATAAAAAGCAACTTACAAAACGCTTCAGCTTCATAATATTTTTATTTAATTGATGTCATAAAGCAATTGGTAATTGCTCGAATTAGCCAATTTATATTAGATATTAAATGAGATCTGCATTGTTAACAATACATTGTGACAACGAAGAATATATTTTGACGTACGTAGTATCGCAGTAACTGCTGTTATTTTGCATATTTATTTATTTATTTATATATGTGTCGTTTAAAACGGCTGTAACTTTTATGAATAAAATGAAACATAGAGTATTTTATTCCATTATTAAATGATACTTATATTGCCTAGCTATACAATATTAAATGTTCGCACTAGAGTTCTGTAACACAGCGACGAGAGGCACCTGTTAAAGTGCGCATGGTAGTGATTCTTGGTGGTGGTGACTAGCCGTACACGTACACGGCGTCGCTCACGCACACAGAATGTGCGAGGTTGACGAGGGTGTTTGCCCGAGTGGCCAAAGAAGTACTTATGAACGCCTGCTCAAGATTGGAAGCTAGACTACAAGCGGCAGTACACAGGAGTAGTGCTACTGTACTCAAAATTTATGCACCTATTCTTCTCGAAACGTTCGGTATGCCGTTACGATTGAAATAATGCAGGGACACACTCGTTGTGCATTAGGCATTGCGCCCGCAATTTTTGCCTTATTTTTTTGCAGTGCCCTCTGCACGCTCGCTCAAACATTTTAAGACAATCTAATTAAGAAATAAGCACATTCCGATTCCTTCGGAACAAATCCCAAATGCACTTGTTATATTTTTTCTTCTTCTTTAATGACAGCACTAGATATTGATATTTTCTATTTTTCACATTACCAATTGTCTTCGTACTAGAATGATGTTATCTTAATAGACTACATAGCTTTCTATATTATATAGTTATTTACATTTATCACGTGAGACTTAAAACCCCACACCGTTGTGTCATGAGGTTGATGAAATACAATGAAATAATACGAAGTTAACTCAGTGTATATTTTTAGGTTTGTTTTATAATGTCATCGTTTGATTGGTGAAGTAGAGGGTTTATGCATTAGGATTTCACTTTAATCCGTTCGTTCATTTGAGTGAACTATCCTACAGATTTCATTTATTTAGTTGACTCCGTGATGCTTGGCATGTCTATTTCCTTATATTTCCTTACATTGTTTGGTATTTTTTTTTAATTTTGAACAATTTATTACGGATTGTTTGTTCCATACATAGGTGGATTATTTTTTAATCATTTCATTCCTGGTTGCCAGTTTCCTACTTTGTCGCGTCGTTTTTTTAAGTTATCAGATTTCTTTATTCATCTGGACGAAGTTTTAATTTTAGGTTTTGATTTGATTTTAGGTTATGAGAAGGATGTCTTCAATAATATTAAATTTTTTAAACAATTTTTATAACTGAATTTTTTCATTATTTTTTCGCGTTTCTCGCTGATTGTTTCGATTTCTGCATTCAATTTACTATTTTTTTTTTCTTTTTCAACTGCTTTGTTTCTTCATCTATTATTTTCAGTAATCAGCTTCATTATATCTGCTTCGTTATTTCGTATTCTCGTTCGATTGTATATACTGCTGTTTTCAAATGAAAGATGTTTCTTTGACATGCAGTTTTGTTTTGACAATCCTAATTTAACACAGTGTGAGCAAACACTAAGTTGATATACTTATTTAATTTTTAAGTTGATATAATTTGTTGTTATAGATTGTTGCACATCTCTTTTCATTGCTTCTTCATAATTACGGCTTGTTTCGGTCTGGTTACCGAAACATGATTAGTCAAGGCAGAGAGGTTACATTTACCGGTCGATTCACTATTTTACTTCATTTATCTCGGTCGCAACACCTTTGCATTCCCTCAATGTTCATGTAAGACTGGAAATATGAGTTCGTTTATTTGTTAACGTGAAAACAGCAATGAACAGTTTACAACAGTGATGCGGCAACCCGTTGCAATGCCCTTAATAATCAACAATAACAAGTACGAACACAAAATTCGCTTAATTGGTTGATTGGGCAAAACTAAAGAAGCACTTCGTTGAGAGAAGTTATCACTTAAACCCGATTTCGTCAGAATGTTAGAAGACTGTTTAGCCAGTGGCACACAAAATTATGGTAACTTTCTGGCCCATCGAATTATGAATTATTATTTGCTTCGTTTATTTAGTGAAATTTAAATGTTCGATACAAAGAAAATATTACGCCATACACTGTGATTAAGGGGCATGTTCAGAACTCCTCTAAAATGTTTCTTCTTCGCCTATGCTCTGAAAGTCAGGATGACATAAATCAAATATATTCATGCAGATATAGAATGTAATGAGCAGCATACTGCCTGCTTATTTGATGTAGCGTTTGGTTCTGCGAAAGAGTTTATTCATTGAACAACCGTCACTGAAAATATCTTAGTCCATTCTCATTTGATTCAATGATTTAATTTCTTTTTAGATGACAACGCAGAGGATGGACAACTTACTCTCATCATGGAAAACTGCAGTCTTGCTGTGGAAGAAAATTCAACATTTCTAAATGCCACAGCGTCCTCGCCACCTGGCACTCTCGTTCCTTATTTTATCAAAAGTTCTCCATGAAATAGGTATGCCTTTATACGAATATTTTAGTATTGCAAGGGAACGATTTGGTTCACGTTTTTCATACTCTGCGAAAAAATTTGGATGGTGTTGAGTGAAAAGATATTTTAGATCTTGTGATCTGCAGCGTTAAGAAGCTCATATCGGAAATTTGAAACTGTGGTTGGTAAAAAACATAACATCATCTGACACATTGTAATTACCTGAAGTGAAACTGTGAATACCTTTGGCTCTCAGAATGGCTTGAAATATACTTTTGATAGAAGCTCCCAAGTCGCGTAAAGTTCTCTAAGAGAGTAACATTCTTTCTTTGGAGCAGCTGCACAAAGTTTTCTCCACCAATGACCTCATAGGCTCAATGATATATTCAGGCGTCGCGACTGTGGAGACTATTGGAGATGTGACAGTCCTAGCCCCGGGGTGATTTGAATAGTTTCACTACGGTTTCAGTAATTTGAAACAGGGCATTAGCCACTCCAGAGAAAAATGAGATGATGACGCATTCCTTCGCAGTAATGTTGATGAATGCTGTTTATGGGTCAGGAAAAATACCAGGATATGGCTGACCCAGCCCTCATCAACGGTAGAAATGTATCACTATTGTGCTGGCGATGTTATAATAATCTGTATCAGAAACACGTGCTTGCGTTTTCCACACCGAAATGCGGCAGGGAGTAACAAATTTAATGTCAAGTCATCAGTGGCTCTAAAGTTGCTGCACTGCCGAACATTTTTTGTTCGTGGATCTCTCTTCTGATTGTTTTTCCACTACCAGCGTTTGTCAGATGGTCTTCATTCCCTGAGTGACTTAAGGCGCCTGGGGACCTCCTTGACGCAATCATACCCCATGTGTTTTTGTTTCTCTTACGCAACATTCTCATGGTTCACGTAAGTGGTCTCGTGGCACTCGTAGAGAGTTTGAATCTGTGAGTATTATATTTTGATACCCCTAATATTTCCTCTTTTTCACAACTGAAGTTCCCATTGTACGACTGTCCCTTTTTTTGTGTCCATGGGCTAGAGAGTTAGCCTATTCCTTTGTGCCATTGGCTACAGGGGCTTTTAACATTCTGATGAAATTCGGTTTGAAGTGGCCACTTCTTTCAACGCGGTGCTTTATAGTTTAGGCTATGCAACCAATGAGGGTAATTTTGTGTCTGAACTTGTCATTGTTCGTGATTCAGGGCATTGCATGGGCTTCCACATTCTTGTTGTAAACTAATCACTGCTGCTCTCACGTGTACGAATTGCAAAAAACGATTAAATTTTCAGGCTTGCTGGTACATTTTTCATATTTGTTTGCATGAAAATCCCAAAGTTGGGTTTTAAACAGTTTTCAATATATGAAACATGCGCTAAAATTAAAGGTAAATTGGATCTAATTGCACGATAGTTGAGCAAAGTTAAAATATAATATTGACATTTGGAATGCATATTAGAATATTTTCCATTGTGTAAATGAGCTTGAATTTGGAAAAGCTGATGAACAAGAGTCAAAAAGGGCTTAATTTCAATATATTTGATACAAAAAATATAATACTACGTACATTGCGTATGAAAAATTTTATTTTCCATTTTATTTCCTTCCCGTCGAATGTTGAGTCAATGAATTGGAACGAAATATTTAGAAACAATAAAAATGGTCGTTTTATATTAGGTTTGCCATAGATGACTACATTTGAAAATGAACTAGTTAGGCATATTACTAGGAGTAAAAGTTGTCAGCCCATTAGCTGCATACTCTCAAACTCTTGTCTCTCACTTCTTAATTAAAATACGAGATGCATCTGAGGCTCACCTTCCCTATTGAAAATCGAGGGCGGTGCACCGGTGGAATATGAGTGGAAACATGGACGATTTGAGGTTGGTTTACCGTCTATTTGAGGGTCAAATGTCCAGTCTTCGCGACCATACCGCGCCCTCAATACGCCCATACTGCGACCAACTTTGGTCGGTGAACAGCTTCAAATCAACCTCAACCCAACTCTACATCCAATGAATCGCTCGCTTCGCAACCTTAATCAACTCCAAATCACGGGTGGCCACCTCTACGCAATCGCTTAAAAAACGCTCCCAGCTGCCAGTGTATGACGTCACGAGCATATATACATATGGTTGTGACGTCATACACTGGCAGCTGGGAGCGTTTCTTATCCATCGTACAGAGATCACCTGTGATTCTGATTTTGCTAGGGTGAAGAAGCAACAATATTAACATACCATGCTAACCGCACACCAATATTAAATATCATATACCCTTATTTTGGATATATGAATCTATTGCGCAACCTTATCCAATGGGTAGATATCTGAATGTCAGTCCCCCCCATTTGCAAGAATTTAATTTTTACATTGAAAAGTGCTGTAAAGAGCAATATGTTCATGCAAATATAATTCATTGAACGTAAGCAAATAAAGTTTTGTCACTTGCAAATGAGTATTACGGAAGGGTATCATGGGTGCCATGGCCCACTCATTGTGGCTGACTTCCTTAATGAATAACTTCTGGTTCCAAATTAAATATGGTACCATACATGCCATTCACTAACAGGCACTGCTAGCTTGGATGTATATCTTTCCTTCACAATTCTGTGAAAGACATATTAATTATTTTTCATTTTTGTAGTATTTGCGCAGTATTTTAATGAATAAACCGTTAATCAGCTGTTCTGGACAATAAAAAAGAAAATAGAAGTACTGTTAAAAATATAGAGAATAATAGTTGAAAAACATTAATATCACTTATCATCAACAATTAAGAATACATATGTATAATACATAAAGCTATTATATCAAAAAATTTGTAAGAATTGAAAAAACTTGTATCAATTAGCTAATGAAATAAGAAAATTAAAGAAATAATATTGATGTTTTCTCAAAATAACGTAATAGTCAGAACTCACATATGTGCGCTGAGATCACACTGCATCACTCAAAAAGCTATCACTATTTCAGTTATTTACACACATTGTAAAATTGAAAACTTTCAATAAAATACACTTTAAATGAGAAGCCTTCCAAGCAAATACTACTTTTTTTGTCACCCTTGTAAAACTTTTGTCATGTTGAAAAAAAAATCGTTTCACAAATATTTTCCATGTCTTGCTGGATAAACGATATTTATAACTTCATTTACATCAATAATTGGAAAAAATAAATTCTTCAATGCTTCCCACACTTGCAATTGTACCAATCGTGTCAGGTTACCATTGTCATCAAAACGTTTAGAACAAGGTTTGTCACGTCTATTATTCATGCCCTTCACTGCTAAGTAACTCGAATATGACGAATGCTTTATATAGATTTCTATGGAACATTAATTCACGAACAACTGAATTACAATGAGTTGTACCACAAATTATGACTACTCTATGTGTTCGGAGTATGGAGGCTGTTTATCTACGCGTAGTTCGGTTAAATTTGAAACGCAGGGAACGTTTTCGTTTCAAAAATATAGTTGTTCAAAACCTAATGAAACAAAAAAATGGTAACACGTTTGCTTCAGTTACTTAAATGTATTCAAATTCACATTAACTGCCCTCTTGCTGTTGATAGCTAAGCAATGAATGTCCTAAACATGAAGAGCACACCAACTACTTCACTTCAGACAGTCACAAAATTCAAACTACCGCGATGCACGCCTGACTCATGCTGCACCGTGGCTGCGGCCGAGCTTAACGTATCGCACACAAGACGTCCGACTCAAGGGCTGCATCCTGCATCAGCAATAGATCGATTTGTCGTTAAAATTACCCCTCAAAAATAGTTTTATATGTGTTTTTGACAATTTAAATAGGTTTTTCACACAACTGAATTATTTTTGCTGAATAAAACTATAATTTGTGATTTCTTTCAGTTGATTGATGTCAATACCGGATTGTGAAATCAGACTAAACAACCACATACGCTACGTTCATCTGAGCAGCAGATACTGTATATGCGTGCTTGAAAAATTGCTCAAAGAATGATGCATGCCAAATGGGTTATATGGTAGGAATAGGCCTACTCGATACCATCATTACGAAATTAAGTCATTTCTATCATCTATATAAATAACTTTATAAATAACTTTATATCTTTATATCCTCTTAATTCAATATACATATAGACATTTATTGCTATAGTAACATATGACAAACGATGTTAGCATTTTTTTTTGTAAAAACTAGCCCTTCGAAACTCATTGAACGACTGAAAAAACTAGAACTGTGAACCTGCGAATACAGTAATTCTGAATATACATATTATTGTAACGTATTCATATTTCTTGATATCTGTCATATATATCTGCACTCATTAATGACTGAAATAACTATTCATTAACTTAATTGGTACATTTTATGCAAATTACTCCGTTTTCTTGGCGTACGATATCAACCCAATGTTTGGGCAATGATAATTTATATTTTTACAAATTTTATTAAATTACGATATTTTAATTCATATGAGATAGTTTCCACTTATGTGAATATCGTACATAGATACATACACTGTTAGTTCATTATTAGAAATAAAACTATTTACTACATTGTCCCAATTACAAGTTGACATAATAAATAAATATATCTTTTTTTGATATTGTCTTACTATTAGCCTATTATTGTAATACAAGATTCCAATATCAGGCCAATAAATAATTATCAACCCAATATTGACCTAATAATTTCTTGCTACCTGGGTATGTTTATCATTTTAAATGAAACGACAAACATTTGAAGTGTTTAGAATTAATATTTCTCCATGTATTGTTGAACCCCATCATGTATTATCATAGCATGAAATACAGTATTCACCTCCGTTACATAAATAATAATTTTATGATATTGTTGAAATGTATTTGGCTACGCCTGTGCATTTATATCCCAACAAGTTAAATATAATTGAAACGTTCCACAATACACCTCGGCAATTTGATGCACTTTCACTCGACCATAGAGTTGATCATATTTTAAAACGGGAAGTAAACTATTGGCATGAGTCATATTTACCGTATTTGGTTTGGGTGCACATTTAGAACCAGTTGCTGCAGCTACTGACGATCTGCGATAAGGATTAATTTATGCAATTGAGAATTAACCACAAATGCAGAGCAGTAATTATTGAATGGGAGAGGGCATGAGAAACAAGTGTCAGAAAAACACGGTATCAGCGATTCTGAGCCAGATGGCCGTCCTTGGCCAAGTCAACCTCGAATCGCTACTAGATGCCGCGAATTAAAGACGGTGTATGGACGGGAGGCCACGGATGGCAGTGCCAATCATAACATGCTCGTAAATTGGGCGGTGTACCGTTGTTTTATCGGTCGGATGGCCGAATGACCAATAAATCGCGGATAATAAGCCCTGTCAACCATATTCCACCGGTGCACCGTCCTCGATTTTCAATAGGGTTATATCGGCTGATGTTCAGTTCGTACAGTTCCGTTCGGCCAGTGTTTCTTAGTCGAACAGATAAAGCTTGGGTTGTTGTGGGTTGTTTTGTGTCATCTGCTTACAGAGTAACGCTTCCTCATTGAATTTATGTTGTGTAAGATTGCATTGGACCTATAATATCTAGAAACGAGTAGGTGTGACCCCATTCATATTTACCATTGATCACCCTTAGAATCATATTCCGCTCTCGAAATATCGATCTCAAATATTATCGCATTTTGTGTTGAAAAGTTGTATATTCGGCCTACATAAGCCACATGACCTTGTTCCTCAGACTACACTTCGAGCTCTAGCAACGATCATCTATCTACACATGTATTTTCACTTGAAATTCTGTCGCATAAAAATCTCTCCACGCATTGAAGCTCTGGAGTACTCCGCCATTCTTTCCTTCAGTTCTCTTTTTGTTCGATCCGTTTACAAAACGTATACCAGTTAACTTCTGTTGTCTTAATTGTTTAAGATAAATTGTCGTTCTTCATATATTTATTCTGTAAGCCACATGTTTTTGCATCATTTCACCTCAAGAATATATGAATGCATTGGTTAATCATTTTTCATGGTCCCCACTCTGGTTTTATTACTACCGGTAAAACTTCATGCAAATAATTTTTAAACCCATTTTACACGCTTCATTACATAGCTTTTCGTCCTCCCGCCGCAGGATGTGCTTTTGTCACAAATGTCTCCACTAAATACATTATTTCATCATTAGTACTTGGGCTATAGATATCGATACGATTGGATCCTGAAATTTTATATTTGTTATATTTACTTCATATCCTTCTCAAGTAAACTCTTCGCAGCTAATCATTACTTTTGGAATCAGATATTAACGCTTCGACGATCGTAATAAAATGGCATATCGGTAAGCTTTGAGTGAGTTTTTTTAATTGCTCATTTGAACAATCACGTTACTATTAACTGCAAGCAAAACTCCATCCATGCCATCATAGCAAATCGGAGTACATCCCTTCGCAAACCTTGCATCTAGCCTCTCTGTGTCTTTCTCGGCACTTTCTTTGTCTTTTCTCAGCTTAAACCCTCAGAAAGATACAACTATTAAAATTATGACGCTTCCAAAGGGAGAAGTCCGGGCCTGAGCTGATGGTTAGGGAATCGTTTTTTGGCGAAATAGTACGTTTGCTTTTAACAAGGACTTTATTTCTGTTGACTGCCTTCATTTTATTCAGCACCTACTAACTTCTTTAACTTTTATCTTTGAAGTTTCAACCTGACATATTTTCTTTGCGCAGAGAGACTTTTGTTGGAACACACTTGTGCATAGGTTCCTCGTGTTCGTAATCATACTCGATGGTTCCTTCGTGATTACTCTCTTTTTTAGCTCCTTTGTTGTGGGTAAGGAGCCTTAAACTAACTTTCTTGCCAAAAATATTTTTGACTTATATATCGAGATTTTTCGCTTGCCCGCACTTACTCTCTAACCTTTTCACGAAAAGGAAGGAAACGAAAGGGTCTTATTCAGACATTTATTTCAGTTTAATTATTTTATCAGTTGAAGACCTCCAACGGGAGGCATAATCTTAAACTTAAATTTCGGTTCCGCTGAGACCTCCAACGGGAGGCATAATTTTAAGAAACTTAGATTTAGTTCAGTTGAGACCTCCAACGGGAGGCAAACTTTTAACAAGGTAACTAACTAAGGCGACTCCACCGTCGAGGCTGTCGCAACACTAAAGTTCAAAACCTTGACGAAGAAAATAACCCTTAACTCAGACAGCTGCCACTTTTAAATTTAATCGTCTCTCCGCAGTGCGAACGCAGAGTCAACCACAAGACTGCTGTGACTAACTTTTGAGGTAATCTAGTTGTTGGTACTAGATAAAACAATATAGTAACTGTGGCATGGAAAATTAATTTTGAGCCAGAGAGACGAGAGACCTCCAGCTTCCCAGATGCTCCAGAGCACTTCAGGGCACTCATATTAAGAAACGAGCATGGTCCCCAGCAGACCGGACCCCGCACGAGCGCAGCCACAAGCGTAGAACAGCCCCCAAAGGAGCGGCCGAACCCAGCCAAAGCAGAGCTTCCTGAAAAATTGAGAGGTTGAGTTTTGGAAAAAGCCTATCATAGAAAAAGAAAATATCAAGAATTGGCAATAGATACAAAATAGGAGAAAGTGAAACGATGAAACTAACGTACGCACCCTAAGGAAGTGCCGGAGCCTGAAGCTGATTGACGAACAGAAAAGAACTCTCGGAAAACAGGCGTAGTAATCCCCAGGAACGACCTTGGCAATACTGCGGAGAGAACCGTACGCTAAGGTTGCGTTCAGTAACAAAAGGTGAACTAATTATTCCAAGATATCTTATAGCACAATAATAGATAAGTTAAGCCTAACGGCTCACCTAAAAACTGGTAGTCTTCATTGATTGCAATCGTTCAGGCAAGAAATAGACATTTAAAGTGAAATACAGTTGAGTAATTCACGCTCCACGCAGAATAGTAAAGGATAGGTTGAGACTTTGATGCTTTCGAAAGAAGGAGAAATTTAACTGGCAGAGCACTCTCAGGAGAGTTAAAAGAACCTCCCCTTTCAGACGAGTGAATACCTTAAAACGTACGTCAATTTGATTAACTTCAATTTGAGGGTAATATTTGAGCCTTAAAATTACAGTGGAGCGCAATTTAAAGAAAATGGGTGTTAAGAACACAACTAAACAAACCAGAAAGAAATCCTACTTCGTAACTGAAAACATAGAAAAGATGAATCACAGGAAGAATAGAATGGCCCGATTCGCAAAACTGATTGTCACCAGGAACAGCAGCTGAGCACCAAGATACCAC
Source organism: Morinoia aosen (assembly GCA_030386875.1). Classification (NCBI taxonomy): domain Eukaryota; kingdom Metazoa; phylum Arthropoda; class Malacostraca; order Amphipoda; family Talitridae; genus Morinoia; species Morinoia aosen. Next base: position 55,921,876 of record CM059574.1, on the reverse strand, counting down.
CAGGTAACCAAGCCAAGCTTGGCCACGAACCACGGCCGCTCGCAGAGAGGGACGTCACTACGACTGATGGTGACCGCCACGGTATACATAAGACAGGTAAGTCCACTTCAAAGGGGACAGCTGCTCGAAACCGTTAGACCAGCCAGCCAATAGGAGACGTTTGAGCTGACACGTCATCACACCCATACCACGTGACCCACACCACACTCGCGGCAGCGATGCACTGGCTGTCGTACGTATGATTGCACCATGGCAGGAACTGCCGGGTTTCCGCACATACGAATCGAAAAATATTTAAATAGTCTGGAAACTATGATACTGAATAACTTTGATAATCTCGTATGCAATGCTTAATAGCCATGTAATAATTAAAATTTGTGTGCATACCGAGCAAAACCTTCATATTTATCAATCCAAAGCTCCGTTTAGGACTTGCATACTCATTGTAATTCTAAAATTCCGATGTTTTTTTTCGAGTGTTTAAAGGATAAATCAAATGAAATTCCTCATGATGTTATTTTATATTTCAGAAAGAAACACAGAGTTCATAGTTCGTCAACGTAAACAAACCACAGGATGAAATTAGTCTGGCAAACAATGCTTTCCGCTTCAAGAAAGTCTTAAATTCTTTTAGAATGAACGATATGCATAGGAAGCAGGATTAGTTTTTCACGATGTCCATCATCTTTAATGCACATTTATTTCGGACTATTTATATATATAATATATATAATATTTATATATATATATTTATATTACGGGCCTCGTATAAATTCAAATTATAAATCATAAGAATAGGCTCCCGAAGTACAAATCTTTCTCTTGCACCTCTTTCATAATCTGCTGTGCTGTCTTTCTCTTACCTACCGATTTGTTCAGACGATTTTTGAATAATCACCGCTACATTATATTGCGTTATAAAGAACGTGTTAGCTTAGATTATCCAATTTTCGAATTGCTCTGTACATGATCAACGTCTAAATAGTTGAAAATTTGAATAACGAGCATTGTTGAACTAAAAGTATAGCATAGAGTAACTCCAGGAATATTGGCAGTATTGCTGTAGTCATTCCAGTAGCTACACTTTTCCCAGTGAAAATCCCTCAACACAGTAAAACATGCATATTACATGGAAAAAGTAGCCTTACATCCATATTTATTCGATGAATACATTATTGTAGCAATTTTATAGTGAACACTACGTCCTTTAATGAACAAATATACATATATATAACTATATATATATACATGTATATATATATATATGTGTACAGACATATACAGCACACATCCTATAATATGCCATTAGCTCCGGTTAATTATAAATATAAATGAATAATAATAATAATCTCAGTTAACAACAACTTCGGTCATAGACTATTTAGTTGTCGCTTTGGTATTTCTACCAAAGTTGCTGTGTTGTTGTACGGTGATACACTGAGGTCATGAGTGTCTTCCATCTTTCTCCGCTATCTATACAGATTACTTCAATTACGACGTTATTGCTCGCATATTCCATCTCACTCAGTCAAGTACGATGCAACTCAATACAATACACGTTTCAGCAAAAAACAGAACTCATGTCCGACTTCATCAATAACTGGCATAACACATTAAGTACGCCCTCCTTTCGTGGGCCACAACAATTCTCCAGAACTTCACCCCCATTCGTTACACAGCAATATAGCATTACATAAATGTCGATAACTACCGTTTAGCATGAGCCACCCGAAAAGGAGATGTCATGGACATTCTAACACTTATCACAACATTTGCTTCTTTTTCCCAGTCATCATAAGGATTCAATCACCATATGAACAAAGATTGAGGCCAATATAGCTGAAACTCGTAATTTTTACCTGAAGAACCAGGGGACATGGATGCAATGGAACAATGAATGTGGAAGGATTGAAGCTAGGACCCCAAAGTTGGGGTTCCAGCTCCCACCCTCACTTTGGCTGAGCGTCTTACCCGCGCTGGAACCCTTTCTCAACTCTGCGTTGAGGAGCGCAGTACGCTCGGCCATTTAGGTTCTAAACTGTGCCGCAGAACATATCAACTGCTACAAGACTAAGACATAGGCAAACCGTAATACAAACATTAAAACACAACCTCTCCACTCTTGAACTGGGTGGGTCCACTCAGATTTAACATCATATATTCCCTAATACATTCACTTTTTTAACAAATTCCATTACTTTATGAATAAGTCCCCCATCAGATAACAGGTTGGCCACGCTTATGTTTCCTCCTGTCACCGCTTAAAAATTACAAATCTCATTTCCTTTCCTGTTGGACATAACAAATTTTAAGACTTCAGCTGTAACCAGACGCTTGAAACGTAAAATACACAATTTGTGAAATCTATCCTACAGAATTGAAATCTCTTAGAAATACCTTTCCGTTATAACACCAAGAACAACGTGAAGAGAACTCTCAAAGAAATGCAATAAATATAAAAATAACACCAATCGCTATACATATACAGGGTGGGCCAGAAGTAACCGAGCCTTTTAATTTGCTAATACAAGGAAAACTATGAACGCTAGAAAGTTGAAACTTGTTTAATTTGAAAGAATAACATTTTTATGGTTTATCAAGGCTAAGTTTTAAATACGTTCGAATGAGTGCCACGACTGTTTAGACAAATTAGAGCTCTTTTCTTTGTCGTTTCCATAACGCTCCTTAGTGTATCAGGCGAGAGTTGAGCTATTTCATATAAAATTTTATTTCCAAGTTCTTGTAAATTTGTTAAATTGACTACATTAACTCGTGACTTACGGGAGCCCCACAAGAAGAAGTCGCATGGGGACAAATCTGGAGAACAAGGAAACCAAGGGATGTTACCAAATCGTAAAATTAAGTTATTTGGAAAGCACTCTCCCAACAATACTCTTTCTCTTCCTGTTAATAACAATAGTGTTGTTAACCTATAAAAAATATTTTCTTCTAATAAATCAATTTCAACTTCCTAGCGTTCATAGTTTTACTTACAATTAGCATGGGCTGGACAATTTTGGAACACATTACAGCTACTACCACACCTTAGAAGTACTGTCGTTGCTAAAATCAGAAATTGTGAAAGGATAAAAATGAATGCTAAAAAAAGTTAAAACATTAACACGCAAGCTGGAAAGTGAAAATAACGTTTTTGAAACTTGCAAAGCCCTAGGGACTCTTAGAGCGTGATTTACGATATTAAAAAGTTATGTCTATATTTTACGCAACGTTGATTCGAGATCAGATGTTAGGTTAAAGGCTCCCTAACCGCAACAAAGACGTTCGAAATAGAGGAAGGAAGAAGGGACTGTTAAATATGGAATTAAGGAAACGCGGAATCTATGCACATGGTGCATTGAAACTGTACATTCAGAAAGAAGTTCATGAAACAAGATAAAAGTTTAATGAAAAAGTAGTAGTAGTAGTAGCAGCAGCAGCTGAGAAACAGGACAACAGTGAACCAAAAAAAAAGATTGTACATCCCAAAATAAAAAATTTATTTCAACAAAAAAAGCCTACCTAACTCGCTACTCGGGACCTCACATATTCCTCCTAGGATCGCCAAGTCCCTTGGATACAGAAGTTGTACCCCTTTTATAATGAACTGTACATATATTGGATCCAGGTCATATCGGTCTAACCAAAATGGGACAATTTGTAGTAGTAGTAGCTAGCGCTTCAGTTACTCAAGCTATGTCACACCGAAGGTCACATAATTTAATTCGTACTAGACTCTTCCAAATCACCACACAAGATGAACATCACTATTATTTGAAACATCAAAATTTATGAGCATCGTGGTTATAATTGCAACTCAAGATTACAAGTGTCTCCCCATTAAAATTTGTTCACAACACTGTACAGTCGAACGCACTGGGCATCCAATTCAGCTGCCCCCCCATTTATGGCCGGACGACTTACCCACGCTAAAACCCCCGATGTACCAATGTAGCGCGCCCGGCCATATTGCAGTTTCTTCATCTTCAAACTTCTAAGACGATATGACGTCTGGCTATAATGCGTTACAGCGCGGCTTCACGTTAAATCTCTTCAAGCAGTGCAACATGGAATACGAGGGTTAGTCAAAAAGTTCTCAGACAATTGCCATAATTTTGAACTGAACAGAGATTTACAAGTTGAAACCTGTCCTTAGAGCTTCCTTGATAACTTGCAGCCGTCTCATCAGTCTGTGTCAGGTCAGCATCGAGAGAGGTTGCATCTCAAAATAGTAATTTTCAACCTTTCAAATGGCAAATTTTGAGATCAGAGCTAACATCAAATTTTTAACTTAACTAAATTGGAAACCTGTTGAAATCATCGAAGCTTTGCTAACAGCAGGTTTATGGAGACTCTGCACCATGTAGAGCAGTCGTTTATGATTGGATTGAACGCTCTAAAGAAGGAAGAGTCCAACTTGATGACGACCCACGCAGAGGAAGACTCACAACAGCAACAAATGAAAACATCTCTAGCGTACAGAACCTACTGGAACAAGCTCCCCCTCCCCCAAATTTTATCAGGAAGGCATTTACAGGTGGAAACATAAATTCCAAAAGTATATAGACCACAATGGAGCTTATGTAGAAAAATAAAAGTAATGAGTTGTTAAATGAAGAAATTATGGCATTGTTTGAGAACTTTTTGACTAGGCCTACCCCTCGTATCCCCCTGGGATAGTTAATTTCCTTTGACACAGTAGTTGTGTCTCCCTGATGATTAATTATATATTGGGTCCTAAACCCCTTGACACCAATTAGTAATGTGAACTACTTCAAGTCTTCTAGTAGCTTAATAATCGCATAATAGAATTCTAAGAAAAATTTGCCCCTCTTCATTTCAACACAAGTGCTCCGTCTTTTCCATCATTAAAAATTGAAAGTTATAGTTAGATACACATTTGTAAAAATCTGCAATGCACTGCTGTACCCTAGAATACTTTGAGGACATGCGAATTAAATTCAACTTAATAAAGTAAACGCAATAATTTATGTTTTGTTCAACGCTCTTCTAGCGCTGCAGGACTGTGCATGATGCACGGGTCATACCAGTCTTACCAAAATGGGACACTTTAGAGACCAAGTTTCATCGAGGGAAAAACTTAATTGTTCGTTTTTTTTCCCCTTTTTCTTTCACACATGTCTTTTGTAATGATCTACTCTGATTGATTGTACATTTCTACACTTCACATAAAACTTGATGAGGGAGAATGTAATCTGCGAGCAACAAGTGTTAGGCATGGGGCAGTTTGAATCGATTACTTCACGAATTGTCTTACCAAAGCCAGGCAATTGACTGATTTCTGCTCAACACAACCAAGAACTGAATGAGTCCGTAAAAAGCAAAAACCTATTCATTATAAAAAAGGGGCTACTTAACCGTCAGCTCGAGATCTCATATGCTCCTTATTGGAGCACTAATTCACACAGATAAAATACTTGTAACCCCCCAGGGGTGCTTTTAAGTTGAAGTTATTGTGATAACAATTTAGCGTTGAAGAATTCTTCCTTCAGCAACAAATATATTTTCATTTCCACACACGTACGGCCTTTCAATTTTCCTGGTTCAAAAAATTTTCGTTTTTCCATACTTCCCTTGCACATAACTGGAGACATTTCCTCTTCTTATCCGTATTTTTCTTGCTAATGGGTTGAGGGTCCTCTTACTTCTGTTTCGGAACCTGAGAGGCAAAAAAAAATTAGCAAACTCACAACAAAACAGCATTTCTGTGATGTAGGTGCAATTCATCATCATAGTGAGAGAAGTTGGAACTTGGAAGAGATGTCTGTGTGATGAAAGGAGACTTGTAGTAAGAACAGGATGAAGAGGATGACTATAAATTGCAAACCGTGAAATGGTGAGCAGGACCAAAAATGTACACCAGGAAATGCAAATGAATCCAAAATTCCCCGAAAACAAGCAGGAGAAAGGATGGGAATGAGAAGGATTAGGTTAGATTATTGGTTAGTTTGAACCTCCCTATCCTCAACAAATGAGATCCAAAGAGAGGAAGGAAGAAGACACCATTTAGTAAGGAGTTGAAGGAACGCTGAATCTGTGCAGAAAGGGCATAGAAACACTAAGTTGAGAAAGAAGTTAATGAAACGAGATCAAAGTTGAAGTAGAAAGTAGTAGAGGCTGAAAAACAGGACAACAGTGAACCGAAAAAAGATTGTCAGTCAACATAACCAAACATTCAATTTCAACAAAAAAAAGGCCTACTTAAATCTAAGCTCGGGCCCTCACATTGTCCCCATGGGAGCGCTAATTCCCATGGATACAAAAGTTGTCTCCCCCTGAAGGGGAATATAAGGAGGGAGACATGGAAAGATAGAAAGAAAGGAAATGGAAAGGAAATACATCTTTCTAACAAACACTGTAGCAAGTTGACAGGAGTTATGTTATATGAAGCTTTTCACTACCCAAAAATTAGCATAACATCATGAATAAGAAAACACTCCTCTCAAAGCAAGCCTAAATTTTACAAAATAAATAATGTAACATCTCACATGTAAACTCAACATAATTCGCCTGAAATTCTAAATATATATATACAAACCATCACCTGAACCATGCTGACTATCATTGTGCCATTTATTTTTCCATTCTGACTAGAGTTCAATCATCTTACCTTCAGAAAGAAGCCCAAGGTGTCTCTCTCAGCTGATATTCAGAGAGTCTTGCAATTGCAGGCAAAAAGGGATACGGATGAGAAACTCCACGGGGGTCTTCATAAACCTCAAGATGAAGACGAACATTTTGGGGTTTCTGCAGTAGACGAGCCTTGTGGTAAATGTTAAAGCTTCCATAATGCACTTCGCAATGCCAGTATCTATTACTGCCAATCATGAATTAGAAGAATAAATATTGTCAAAAAGGGTCCCACCATTGCAAGTATTTGTGATATAATGTTGAAATTTTTATACAAAACAGGAGTCCTTTTCTTTCTAACAGCATTTTTTCTGCCATTTCTTGTTTTTTGATGTCCTTTTCACCCTCATGGAGCATGAAAATAAATTCCTTCAACAAGATGGGTCATAAAATGCCTTGATATTTTCTGCCACTAGACATTCATCAAAATTCAGATCTGGTTGACCCAGGGTTCTTGACAGCTTATATTAGTTCCAGATGGGGAAGTTGTAGAGATGCTATAAAAAATTAAACTTCTTCTTGTTACACTTTCAGGAGTTACAGAAGTTAGGATGTCATAGTAACATCATAAACAGTCTGGCAAGCTTCAATGCTTGCCAATATAGGAGATTGAGAGGCTCTCTTTTAAGGTGCTCATGGAGTTGAGCATGCTTACTTAGTTACTGTCTGAGAAGTAGAATATTTTTGACACCTTGTGAATTACCTAACTTAGTTGACCATTATTTGAACAGGCAATGTAAACTCATGTCCAACTGAAGTGGGTATATGGCATGATGCAGCATTTATTAAAGGTGAAACATTCCCAGGGCAGTGACTGGCAAGTAGCATACATTAACTTGACCACACTCTTCCTGTTGGACAATGAGAAAGAATTAAGACAAGGTACAGGAAGTTGGTAGAATCATCTATCATGAATAATATTATTTGCTCCTACGGCCGTAATAACAAAATTTTGATACTACTGATACCAAAACTTATTACAATCATAAAATTAATTGGACTGTAACAATAAACATACTACAACAACAATGTGTAATAACTGATCTGTACATGCCTCTTGATTGAAGCATTTCTGTTTCAGCTGGGAAATTTATTTTTCCCTACTCGAAATTGGAAGCAAAGAGGGCTGAGATTATTTGAAGACTGCAAAAGCCTTACAAATCTTTTTCATTCACATGAATAGTAGGATGTAATCTCATGACCCATAAGATTGGTTTCCAGTGTTCCTCAATCACTCAATCCATTACTAAATTCTTTCCATTCCAGCTTGTCATTTCATCTTGAGAGATTTTTAATAATATACTCATAGATTTTTAATAATATTCTCAAATTCTCCCACTTTCCCCTACCCTAATTATATTTTAGAACATACATCAGGCAGTCAATGTAAATGCAAAACTCATTTTCACCCATATATACTGTGGCATTACTTTCTCTTTTGGGTATTTGAGACAGAGAGGACCATAATCGATTTTCCAATTTTTGCTGCCTAAAAGTAGTTGATATGATGAAGCAAACAATTTTTCTTCTATGCACTTTTCGTCGTGAATTAGTATTCAACATGTTATAGCGGTATGTTAATTTTTGTCTTCGATGACTGGAATGCGCTCGAATAAACAGCTACTAATCGATTTTTGAATTTTTTGTCCATAAATCATGGTAATAACATCAAAATAAACTACTTTTCTACTGTACGCTTTTTGCGGCCAATGAGTATTTTACGAGTTAAAGCGGTAGGTTTAGTTTCATGTTCCATACAGCAGAAACCGTTGCACGCTTGAGCTGTTAAGTACGTTTGGGTACTTTGAAATTTAGCAATAACAAACCTTGCGAAGCCTGAACCCAATTCTAGGATCTTTTAGCTAACAACACAATAAAGGTTATCACCCATAAACAACAAGTTATGGCGGTAAGGTAATTTTTGCTTTTGATGGCTGAAATGGGCTTGATCATTCAAACGCATCGATAGGGAAAGTCCATTGTAGTCTTCCTCTCTGATCAATATACTTCCGCTTCACACATTAGAGTTGCGGTAAGTAATTTACACCTATAACTCGATAAACACTCATTTTACGGAAAGTGCATAGAAGAAAAACTGTTTATTCAGATCTAATTAGATATGTTTAGGCACCAAAAAGTGGAAAATAGATTATGGTCCTCTCCTTCACATTTACTCTCTCTAGTTTCAATCATCCATATAACGTAGTCAATTGCTCTTTTCAATCCCTTTTTCTTCTATATCACCTCAATATAGACAATAAAAATTTGTGATTTTAAAAAATGGGTAAAAGTGTAGCGTTGGTCAGTAATCGATTTTTCAGTTCTTACTGCCTAAACATAGTTAATTAGATCCAAATAAAAAAGTTTTCTTCTATGCACTTTCTGTCGGAAATGGGTATTTTAAGACTTAAAGCGGTGAATGCCCTACCGCAACTCTAGTGTTTGAAGCAGTAAGTAATTCATCGAGCGCGTCGTATGGCAGCACTGCAATGGACGCTTCCTTCCGACGCACTCGAATGCTCGAGCACGTTTCCGCCATCTAAGACGAAAGTGAACATAATGCTATAATTCTTTTTTTTGGGCTGATAATTTCTATCGGGTTATTAACTAAAAGATCCTAGAAGTTGGTTCAGACTCCGCAAGCTCCTCGGGGAGAGCTAATAATGAATTACGAAGTATTCAAGCGTACTCTAATAGCTCAATCGCGCAAGAAATAAAATCCACCGCTCTAACTCGCAAAATACTTATTTGCCGCAAAAAGTGTATAGAAGAAAAGTAGTTTATTTTGATGTTATTGCCATAATTCAAGCAACAAAATTCAAAAATTGATTAGTAGCTGTTTATTTGATCGCATTCGTCCTCAGAGACGAAAATTAACCTACCGCTATAACTCGTAAAATACTCATTACCGACGGAAAGTGCATAGAAGAAAACTTGTATACTTCGATCTAATGAGGTATGTTTAGGCAACAAAAAGTGGAAAATCGATTACTGACCAACGCTACACATTTACCTAAAAATTGTTCCACTAAGATCAATCACCATATACATCTTTCCTTCAAGCATAGCCACATTAAAATTCAGATCCATAGACATCTCTACAAGCCAGCAATATTATTGCATTCAAACATAAACTTGCATTTAAAATGCTTTTCATATATCAAAGGCTGTGTGGTTTTGATACTAATAACAACAAATATACATTTATAGGCTAACACATTTCAATATTTTCTTATTATAAGAAAACATCCCCACAACCTAGTTCTTTATTCTCTCTATAAATCTCCTACAATTGATAATTTAAATCAATACAACTAACTAAACATTTGGCACTTGTTCATCTAAAATTGTAGTTGTGAAGTTACTTCAATAATGAAACTTAAAATTAAAAATCTATGACACATGCTATTTGCGTAGAATTGTCATTTATTCGAAGAATTAGTTTCTTATCAACACTTCTGATTTTGGTAAATGTGTAGTGCTTGGCAGTAATCCATTTTCAAGTTTTTGGTGCCTATACATAGTTAATTAGGTTAAAATAAAGAAGTTTTCTTCTATGCACTTTCCGTCGCAATTGAGTATTTAATGAGTTATAGCGGTAGGTTTAGTTTTGCCTCTGATGACAAATGCGCTCGAATGAACAGCTACTCATCGATTTTTTAATTTTTGTTGCTTGAATCACGGTAATAACATATATATCAATTACTTTTCTTCCATACACTTTCTGGGACAAATGAGTATTTTACGAGTTAGAGCGGTAGGTTTAGTTTTGTATTTGATGACTAGCGCGTTGGAAGCGAGACTCCATTGCAGTGTTGCCATTCGATGCGGTCAATGAATTATTTGCCGCTTCAAACAATTGAGTTGCCGTAACAAAATTTGCTGCTACAAATCGTAAAATACTCATTTACAATGGGAAGTGCATAGAAGAAACCTTGCTTATTTCTATCTAATTAACTACGTTTAGGCACCCAAAAGTGAAAAATCGATTAATACCCAACGCTACACATTTGCCCAGGTTTTTGTCAAAATCTGTAGTCAATATTGATTTCAGGTGCCTCACGGAAATTAATAATTCCGTTCCAAACAATAACTAAAGGAACATATTTAAAAGCGTTTTACACATATGTAATTCTGCTCGCTGATGCGTTATTTATGAATTATTCAACTTTGAAGTTGGCTTTTGCGCTCTAAAGGAAGCAAGCCTGCCAAGCGGAATATTCATAATGGAAGCTAACCCCCTAGCACATATGAACTTGAACTTGAACTTGAACTTGAGGGCCGACAGTGTCGGGGCCTTTGTAACGGCCTACAATTCCCTCCACAATTTTCACACAAAGAGTTCAGCGCCTGGTACCAGACTTGTCCACTAAACTACTCAGGATCTACGATCCTTGTCACAAGCCTCCATTGGAAGGCATCACCGGGACAGCCAGTGTGTCAAAACACCATCCCCCGGCACATTGGGTCATTACAGCCCATTCTACCAGACTGGCTCATTCCAGTCACTGTCTCTTACTCCAGGCACGCACAAGAAACACTTTCATAGCCTCAGTGATACTCGCATTACACTCCTGATCCAATCCAGCAAGACAGCTCATACCGCAATCATCTTCAGCACATCTGGCATTCCACTCATTCTCTCCATACTGCTCAGACACCACATTCATAAAACTCTCTCTCTCTTGCTCATACTTACTACATTCCAGCACAAAATGCTCAATTGTTTCCTCTACTCCACTATTACACTGCTGACATAATCTGTTATTATTCTCATTCCATCTCCATGTACGTCTGTTCACACTCAATGACTTACATCTCACAGCAAACAAGAGTTGACTTCCAAAACTACCATCATAGAACAGCTCAAACTTAGGTGCTTTCTTTTTCATATACCAGTTAAGTGTAGGCTTCCGCATCATGCTAAGCTTCCACTTATTCAATCCATACTCTTTTGTTTGTCTCTCAATCTCTTTCTTCCACCTCTTGCAGTCCCACTCAGGCCCTACACCTCCTACATTTATTAAACTCCAGTCATCCACAGGTCTCCCAATTCTAACATGAATAATCTTTTGCATACTGAGTTTCCTTGCATGCCCCCAACATACTTTCTCCCAATAGCTTACACTCAGATTCCATTCAAAGATTCGCCTTACCCACCTGCTATTCTGCATTCTTTCAATTCTCACCTTATAATTCAGCACAGCTTTCATCATTCTTTCTGAAAATAGGCTCCACCCTAGGTCACCTCTAATGGCTTCTATAGCTGTCCATTTCGGAGCACCCAATGCTACACGTCCTACCTTATTTTGTATCACATCCAGCTTTTCAAGATCACTTCCATTCCAATCAAGAGCACTCATACCATACATGACACTAGGTACAGCAACATACTTCCACATTCCTCTCACACATTCGTACTTGTTTGCTCTGTATCTGGCCACACTGCCTAACCGTCCACTCCACTGCATTGCTTTAGCCACTTTCTCACCTTTAGTTCTAGTACATCCATCTTCACTCATCATACAACCTAGATATTTGTATTCTTTTGTTCTACCTATTCTGATTTCTCCAATATTCCACAGTCTGTCTCTATCAGTCTCATCACTATTTATAACCATGACCTTACTTTTATCGGCACCAAAGTTCATCTTGAAATCTGTACTATATCCATTCACAATGTCAAGCATCCTTTGTAGTTCATGACCACATTCACTAACCACAACCACATCATCAGCATACAACAAACAGCTCAGTCTCTCATTACCAACTTTCAGTCCTAAACCACTCCCTCTCAGTCGAACTGCTAATTCTTCTGTGTACAATCCAAACAACAGGGGGGACAGAGTACAGCCCTGTCTCAATCCTCTAACACTCCTCACTTGCCCTGTTTCCAAATTTCCTAACCTGTAGATAGCACTTGTGTTCTCATACAGACTCTGTACAATGTTCACTATTTTTCTGCTAAAACCAACTTTTCTCAAAATTTCAAACAGCCTAACCCGATCCACTCTGTCATACGCCTTTTCAATATCCAGGAATGCTAAATATACCTTCTTGTTATCCTTCTTCATTCGCTCAATTATTTCACTCACTACAAACAGATTATCCTCCCCCCGTCTATCTTGCCTAAAACCATTCTGTTCTTCTCCCAGGACTCCTAATTCCTCAACTAAATTTTTCATTCTCTCATTCAAAATACCACAAAAGATCTTACATACGGTGTCACCCAGTGCAATTGGTCTGTAATTTTTAAGTTCTTTCATACTCTTATGTCCACCCTTATGCAACAGAACTACATTACACTTGTTCCAGTCATCCGGTACTCTTTCACTCTTCCATATCTCATCAAATAAACATTTCAACATACTGACTACACTCTCTCCTCCACATTTATAGAACTCATATGGTATCTTATCAGGGCCACATGCCTTTCCATTTTTCACTTTCTTCAAAAAACTTACAATCTCTTCACAAGTGATTTCGTCTTCCATTTGCAGTTCATGTTCATCTATCAGAAAATTTATTGGTTCATCATCTGTAACCTGCTCATTCATTCCACCAATGTCCTCCCAGTATTCTTCAACTGCTTTCACCATTTGCATCCTATCTTGCACACTGCAACCATTGACTACTAATTCATCAACTTGAACTTCACTACCTCTATCATTACCTTGTATAAACCTATACCAATCTTTTATTCCATCTGGACCTTTCTTTCTTAGATTTTCAACTTGGTGTCTCTCTTCTTTAACCCTAGCCTCATTGATCATTCTCTTTACTTTCTTCTGCTGGTCCTTGTACTCATTCCATACACTCTGCCATTCATCCTCAGTAATTCTGCGTCTTTCATACATTTTCCTCATACTGCGTTGTTTTTTATTTAAAGTCTTCCGTCTCGTTCGTTCTTCCTTTATCTCACTCGTAAACCACCTAGCATTCCCTGTACTTTTCCTGCATTTCATTCTACCGATCTTTTGCTCTGCCATATCATACAAGGTTCTTGCAATCTCCTTATTTAGGTCATTTACATTTCCACACCTGTTCCAGTTACATCTACTCAATTCATTTCTAAATTCTTCCCAGTTTGCCATTTTAATACGCCAATTTTCTCTTACTCTGCTGGCCTTCTGCATCGGCTCCTTTCCACCCCAATTATATTCTAGTACAAGCATTTTATGGTCACTATCAATATCAAAATCATCTTCATCTACAAACATTTCTTTGACACACTCTCTTGCTCTACTATTCACTATCATATAGTCAATTGCAGTTTTACATTCCCTGCTTTGCCATATATGCAAGCCATTTCCTATTGTTACATTTAGGTTCTCAAGTTCATTCTCATCACAGAAATCAATCAATTTTTGTCCATTTGCATTCACAGGCTCACCAAGTATACCAACATGGCCATTCATATCACCCATCAAAATCAGAGGGCATCTGCAATGCTCTTGCACAATTCTTGTTAATATTTCATATTTTTTTACATTCTCTTGATGAGCTAAAATACCATCAGTTGTCATATAGCATACAACCACAATAACACATTCTCTGGCATGCATTCTTTCACACTTTATTACTAACAGATCTTCACTCTCAGGTTCATTTCCAACAGGAATTTCTTCTAATTTCCAATTTAGAGCATTTTTTACAATGAGACCAACTCCACCACCTCTTTTTTGCCAACTTACACGCCCTTTTCCAATCATGTAGTACTTACTCTCCTTACATTTTAAACTGACTCTATCACGCATTTGGGTCTCTACTACACCAACACAATCCAAATCTCCATTCTCAAATTCTGCTACAAGGTCATTTAACTTTCCTGCATTCCATCCACGCACATTTATACATCCAAACCTTACAACACTATTGGACAATTCACGACATTTTTCATTTTTGCTCTGACAGCTTTCCATTCATCCAGTTCCACCTTCCATTACAATATGAGTACACCCAATCCACTGGATGTATCTCCTGGAGAGTTTCATCTCACCTTCTTGAGTAAGGTGGACTCCATCTCCACGAAAACACCCACTCTGGATCAGGTTATCCATATCAAGGAAGCTGGAACCCATTTCACGCTTTCTCATACTCTCAGCTTTCATACTCATAATCCTTTTATGCACTTCCCTATTCACCTCCTTTCGCACCCTTTCATACTCCTCACCACATGCAGGCCTTCTCAGCAGGTAAACAGGTTGGGTCGTGAGGGGGAGCCACAGTTCTTCTGGAGAAAATTAAAAATAAAGGTTCTAACCCACCCATTAGGATGACGTCTGCAATTACCTTTACACCGTACCGGGCGACCATACCGGGTGGCCGTCATTTTTGATGGCAGCCACCTTTCTACGATGGCAGCCACCTATCAACTGATTGTTTCTCTGTACAACATGAACAGTATAACAGTTGAATCAGTAAAATATCGCATCAGCGAGCAGAATGACATTCATGTAAAACGCTTCTAGGTCCTTTATTTATAATTTTCACTAGAAGAACTGTGGCTCCCCCTCACGACCCAACCTATTTACGTTTGTAATAAGGGGTTAGCTTCCGTTGCGCTCGCTTCCTTTAGCGCGTGAAAGCCAACTTAAAAGTAAAATAATTCAAAAATAACGCATCCGCGAGCAGAATGACATTCATGTAAAACGCTTTTAAATGTATTTCTCTAGTGATTGTTTGGAACGGAATTATTAATTTCAGTGAGGCACCTATAATCAATATTGACCAAATCTGCATTTAAATTGGTAAATCTGACGGAAATTAAAATAATAGATTTCATAAATTTCAACCCCTAAACATAGTTAATTTAATGAAATTAAATAAGTTTTCTTCTATGCACTTTCCGTCTGAAATGAGTATTTTATTAGTTATAGCGGTAAATTACTAATAAAACTCCAGTGTTTGAAGCGGAAAGAAATTTATTGATCCCGCAGAATAGCAACACTGCAATGGAGTTTGCATCAAAGACAAAACCAAACCTACCGCTGTACCACATTAAATACTAATTTGACGAACAAAGTGTACACAAGAAAAGTAGTTTTTTTTATGTTATTACCATGATTCAAACAACAAAAATTTGAAAATCAATAAGTAGCTGTTTATTCAAGCGCATTTGTCATCAAAGACAAAACTAAACCCTCCGCTATAACTCGTAAAGTACTCATTTCAGACGGAAAGTGCATAGAAGAAAACTTGTTTATTTTGATTTAATTAATTAGGTTTAGGCACCAAAAAGTGTAAAATCGATTACTGTCATTTCCTTCAGGTTAACCTTTAAATTTAGTTTAATCTAACTTTGTATTAATCATTGCAAAATTATTTTCTACACTATTTTTTTGCAATTTGTGGTGTGATAGGCTACATGTCTTTCTGTTCAAATGAAATCTAATTTTAGTATTTTACTGCTACAAATCTACAAATTTAGCACTTCATTTAGAACTAACTTAGTTACAATTTGAAGTAATGTGATAATTCAGCCTTGTAATGCATAGGTGGTTTTATTGTTGATCAATTTTTGATAGTCTTTCCATCTTTGCCAAGTATCCAGATTATGATCAATAATTATAATTGAACTATTAAACAATTCTGGTTACTATCATTGATAAGTCACTCAATAAAGTGAAATTTTGAAAACTTCATAAAAAAAAATTGACAAGACATTTATAATCGTTAAATTCACGCAAATTGGCATACCAGCTGACTAAAATATCATCTTCAACCACCCTTTCAATTGGTACGGATAATTACAATTTATGAAGAAATGTTTCAAAACATAATTAATTAAGCACTTCTAATAATAATCTGCCTGGCATCATTTCTTCCATTGTAGCGTAGCAACGTATTCAGAAAAACTTTCAACTAATTAAATTATACTACCATAAATCCACAAACCATTTGAAATGCCCCCCACAAATTTCCAATAAATTGCCATAAAACGAACTAGGTATAAAAAATTTTAAATTTCACACCTTCCACTTTCAAGCTACAGTGAATAACTATGAGGCAAAAACCTTGCACCAGTTTCTAGATATACGTAGATTTTGTTTTAAAATCTAGTCGCCATTGCGCCCGATTCAATGGCCGCCTATGTGGTCTTGTTGTTGTTCAACTTGTCGTACAGCTGACTCGATAATGTCACATATTGTCGCTAGGTGGCGTTTTTCTTCATCTGGGTTGCTATTCGTTCTAGGCCGGTGACGTCACCACACCAAGGGCCCTTTCGAGAAATTACTTGAATGCTCCTACCTGTCTTATGTCTACCGTGGTGGCCGCACATTACCAGAGCACGCGCCAGAACACAAGCGCTCATGGAGCAGGAGAAGTGGAGAGTCTGCCGGACGGAATCCCCATCCGCTAGAGGTCACGTCCGGAAAGCAGAAGTTTTAATGTTAAGACTTAGTTTGAAAATTAAGAAAGTAACTAGAAAGGTTTTAGCTATTCAAGCTTTGAATTTTAAAGATTGTACAATTGTCGAAAATTCGACATATAAATATTTAAAAGCATTTGCGCTTTTATCACATATTATGGAAGAAAATAGTGGTATTTCTATTCCTGATCTCCGGGCCGC
Source organism: Morinoia aosen (assembly GCA_030386875.1). NCBI lineage: Eukaryota > Metazoa > Arthropoda > Malacostraca > Amphipoda > Talitridae > Morinoia > Morinoia aosen. The sequence goes on along the minus strand of CM059574.1, from coordinate 55,904,655 downwards.
GTGTTTTTCCTCGTTTTAAACGAGCCGTCGACATACAAGGGAAACTTATTTCCCTGATCACGTACTCCAATCACAGTCACTGATTAAACATTTGCACCAAATGTTCATAAATATTCATATATTACTTTGTCGGAGTCTCTAATTTTTTACTTATTTCTCGTCAACTGTACTCCTTCCCATTCAAATGTATTTTCAAAAATATAAGTCACTTTATCCAGATGATATCGTAGCGGGCGAAGTACTGCCCATTACGGCAGCAATTCCTACAGATGACTATTTTGCCAGCGCTCCAACTACACCCAGCGCTGTACCTGTCCATCTGGAACGTTATGTGGAATCGGTATGATTATATGGTAGATCTGTATCGTGAAATTAGGTTGAATTTGTTATGACTTTTCGAAATAGCAGCTCATTTAGTAAATTCTACCGTTTAAAATATTTTCGAAACTAGAATACATTTTAAGCTGTTTCAACAATAAATTCTTTTTTGGTTGCAGTTAGGCCGGTTTTGTACACTATTATTCCTTATTGGTTCTTCAAATTATTTTAGTTCTCTCTTTATAATTTTTGCATATTCTATGCTCACTCGATCAAGTCATAGTGATGAGCTTATTAGAAGTTTGATGCCTTGTGTTTACACATTTTTGATTCATGAGTGATTTCTGAAGGTGTTTCGCTTGTATTCTATATTAGGGAAGATAATTTTATAAATTTCTCGAAAGTTTGCCCATTTTGTGATTAATGCTTCAAGATAAAAAAGATTTTTCTGTGTAAGCATCAGTCGAATTTGCAAGACTCAACGTCTAATTTCCACGATGTTATTGAAAAGCAGAGCGGTATTACTCGAACCAGTAGCTTGCCAGCATATGAATGCATGTGCCAAAAACAACAAATGCGTATAGTCGGTTACCTACACTCTAAGAAAATTACAACTAATTTCTGTGATTGATAAAACATGGGACCTTCAACCAGTACGCTTTTATAAACTTTTACAACAGGTGGCCTGCTGCAGCCGCTCGTTCCTTGAGCGGGAGGATGAGGCGATTATCTCAGCTCTAATTTTTAACATTTCTATCTCCATAAAATCCTTCAGTTACAAAAGCGTACATCAATTTTACTATCATTGGAGATTTAAGTCTCTATCCACATGGATTCTTGCTTTTGATTTGTCTCTGTAGTTTCATCCTTTTCGGTGTCACCCTTGTGCGAAACAAATTGGTTTTCAGCGGTTAGTCGAGAAGATCAGATACTCACTGTCATGAACAAAGAAAGTATTTAGAGAAATATTGAACGGCATGTTTTGAGTGCTGATTGATCATCGCAATCGTGCGGAAGGAACGATAATAAACAACAATGATACTTATGTGTATTCATGATATTAGCGGTAAGTTTTAAGTTCTATTGATGCAAAATTTTGCTTATGGAAGATGTGGGCAAATGCAGACAGCAATCATGTTGAATTACTTTTTTGTTTGATGCTTGCTGTTCTCGTTGTTGAGTAGGCAAATGGTGTGGGGTTATCTGCAAAATCTCAGAATGTGATTATTAATTAAATGGAATAACGAATTGACAAGCAAATGTACTTTGCCATTCAGACGCACTGTTTGACCACATTTACCCTCGCCTCAACAATAGGAAATGGTTCTGAGAATCAGCGTATGTTTTATTACTACAAGTCAAGTGCGGTCAGATAAGTATGTAGAGAAAAGAAACTGTTGCGAGAATGTTATTTTGCTCAGTTCATATAGCTTGTTGTTGTGGTTATAAAGCTTCCTGAGTCGTAGTTTTTTCTCAATACTCGATATAGCTTGTGAGTTTGCACGTCCTAGAGTGTACCAACATAGCTGCAGCAAACTAATATTGAGCTGTCACATCTTGCAAATGAAGTGTTTGGAGGAAAGATTTATATGATCCATGCGTTAAAAACATACTTGCCTGTTACCTGCACCTCATCACGCAAGGGATGAGTCTTCAGTATAACTTCAGACTGTCACCGGGTTACCTTTTTATTTATAAACCACTTATAATATTTAATGTTATTTGTTCATTTCAGTAATATACTCATCACGAAAATGATTTTAGTAGTCGATTATGTTTGAACTCACTGCACACTACTCCCCATTTTCGCGGTATATTTGACTCCGAATAGACTTACTTTTCATGGGTGATTTTGTGTCATGAAATTCTTCACAATATAAATAAATTCATTTTCTCCTGTAACATTGCATGAATCAATCTTTCCGACTTCCAGGTCATCAGAACAATATACCAGCAGATATCTCGAGCGCTATATCTCGCTTTTTGTGACAGCGGTCACAAAAACGTCAGGAGTAACTACTCCCATACTTGCGACTACTCCGACTCGAGCAAAAGCCCCAATCCGGTTTTCAATGGTCAAATGGGTGTATGTGTGAAAGTCGTCAGTAAACTAATTTTTTACTTGTAATGGGAGAAATCGAAAAATAGAGCTCCAGTGCTATCTCAGGAATTATGTATCCGTCTTTTGATATTATGTTAAAGAAACCCATTATCTAAACCATATTATTAATTGACTTCAACAGTACATTAATTCAGTTTCAAATTCGTGCACAGAACAAGACCTCTGGTGGTATGTAAATCGAATACTCATTATATAGAAACATACATTATAAGCTACGTGATTATTTTGAAGCAAATGATTGGCGTATCATCAAGTTCTTATAAAATCCTTTCATTTTACGTGGACCTGGGTTCGTGGGTCCCTGCTGTTTATAGGATGTATTGAAATAGTTGCATGTAGAATAATTTCAAGATCCTCGGTGGGAATATAAATTTTGTATCTGTAAGAAGTAGCGCTCGTAGGGAGACAATACTAGGGCCGAGCTGATGGTTAGGTAAGCCTTGTTTTTGGTGAAATGCCGTGTTTTTTGGTGTTGATAAGTACCAAATTTTGAGATTTTTACTTTATCTCTGTTGTTAGTTAGCTACACTTTCTACCGTATTCTAAATGTTAAGCGATCGGTGGTCTACTGATACTATGTATTGTTTTAATCTTACATTTACCTTCTTCGTGATCTTTCATTCCAACACTTTTTCTGTTTGTAGGATTAAAAATGTGCATGAACGGGAATTCCTCGTTACGTGCCAATACAAGATGGTATCATCATAACTTATCTCTTGGAATATTCTTAGTGGTTAGGAAGGCAAAAATAGTACAATAATCTGCCTTTCAAGTAAAAAATGTTAACTGAAAAGGAAATGCGGTTAAGATGGTATGTGTATGGATTATTGAATACAAGATTGATTCGTTTTTAGGTTGATATTTGAACCATGAGAGCTTCGGCCTGAATTAGTCCGCTCCAGAGACACTAGGGAACCTACATAATATCTAGTAATAACGGTATTATTTGCTTCTATAGATTTACTCATATTCTTTTCTTTCCCAAATGTTTTTTGAAGGGGTGAAACTACAATGTATGGGAAGTAGTGCTCCCAGAAGGAGAATGTAAAGGCTCAATCTGAAGATAAGGTAGGACTAGTTTTGTCAAAATAGTGTGTTGTTTTGATTTGCTTTGTTCGAGACCACTTATTTTCTGTTCACTGATATCTTTTTATAATCTTAATACTTCCTTTTTTGAATTTTTATCATGTTGGAACTTCTTTCCTGACTTATATTATATGCTCACGGATGCTTGTTGCATGGGAACATGTTTGTGTGTAGATGTCTGGAGTACACGTACATATTACATGGTACCCATCCACTTGCCCTGTGAAGTCGGAGTTGTAATGAAAAGGCAACTTCAAACTTATGAGATATATAATATGCAATCTGAGCTTTGAAGTACTGCCAATTTTTTTGAACTAATTAAAACCTTTACCTACTCAAAGAACATACCCCCAATTTTTTTATAAGATTTCAATTTATACGAGTTAGAGTTTCCCATAATAATTCTTGTAACGTGTAGAAATGTTTTTGTATTAAAAATCTTCTCCATGGATGATGTCTTCACACTGCGTGTTAATATACAGAAGAATATTGGTAAGTACTTGTATTGGGTCACAAATTGATTTGTATGGTTAAATTCTGCCTTGATGTTACTTGCACTAGGTTCTAATAGGATTATAGACTGGACACTCAATAGATGTTGCCGGTTCCTTTTCATAACTTGTTTTGTCGATGTAGAAACCATCACGAGTATATTTTTTGATTTTTGATTCGGCTTATGTCTTTCAAAATGAACTAAATTGCGTGATAGAAATTTCTATTTGCCTACCTTTGTGATTCACTCTCTGCCTATCAATATGATTCAATATTTTCAGGGGGTCATAAGAAACTCTCGGTTCATTCACAGAGCGTTTTAATTGTTTACATAGGCTTAAAATGAAACGTTTATTTCAGAAGACTCTGAGCTGGTTGGTGTTACGGTTTAACTGCTAAATATAGAATAAGTTTGCGTTGTGTCATGCAGGTTTATGCACTGCTGATCTCATGTTAATTTGCTCTGAATTTCGCGCATAACCTTTGCAACCTTTAAAATAATAAGCTTGCGCTTCATCATTGGTATTTTTTAGTATGACATGTCATAGAAAAACTGTTTTGCCAACCTTAGTTACTGCTGTAAGGAATTAATCACATTGGATTTCTATGTTACTCAACTTTTTGTTTTTTCATCAGACTTCATTGAGTGGCTGCCTAAGCAGTTCACGTTAAACTTTTCAAATGAATTTTCGATGTATTCTACATTACTGAGTTATTAAAGATCAATCATTTTTTAGCCCGCTGCTGAGATTTTGCCTCATTTGTTTATTTTATATATTAGGCTTACAGAATAAGCACCTTATAAACAAGTTGAGTAAATTTCGTTCAACCAAGCTCGTTTTAATTTACTATCCCTTTTTCAGACCCAACGTGCGTGTTAAATATACTACGGTAACTCTGTGTGAAGGATGCAGTGAGCAACAGAGGTCATTATTTTATATGGTTCATGGTACAGACTGTATAACATTGATACTCGAACGCAGAACTAGCGTCGATGATGGTAGTTCACAAAAATAACATCAATTTAAATAGACACATGCACCATCAATAGCCAATATACTCTACGTCTTGCTATCTAGCAAGTTATTATTGTCATACTGTACTCCTTGTTCTGAGAGAACAAGGTACCAGGTATATTTTCGACAACCACAAAATAGTCAAGGACAATCGTTGATTTAGTTCTCTGCTGACTCTTCAGGTGCATTTTTGGCATTGGCTGATTTTTTTCGGACGCCGAGTAAAATAAGATTTTATCCTTTTCATTTGCTTCGTATAAAGAAATTTTTCTTAGAGAGCGCGACGAGCGAAATTAGCAACTAATACAGTGAATCTATTAATCTCATTGTGACAAGTGGCTTTCAATTTCATATATCATATCTCCAAGCCAGAAGCACGTACAAGCGAATAATTATAAAAATGATGAATAATATATAGCGAAAGAGTTTATTTAACACAGGCTCGATGACGATTGCTGTACTATGGGTCGCAAATGCCTGGAAATTATAGTGCTGAGACTTATTCAAAGTGAGGAACTGTTCATTAAAGCAATACGTAGAGACTGACTGCAGGGAACTTTCGGCTTTATGATGAAGTTCATGAACAACCTTTATGATTGGTTGTTATGTACTTTGGTACAAAACCGCGAACTACGGAGTCTCACCACGAAGAAGAGTGAAGAACGGTTGGACCGCATGCCCTGAATCGCAATACATCCGATAACAAATCAGCGAGTTCAGCAAAACCTGAGCAGAAAGCTGTGTTGTATCAAGGGGAATGGCTCTGCGACCGTTGGAAACCTTAACTGCTTCCCAGCGACTGAGGCAGAGGTGGCGACGAGGGCTCAGCGGCAGCGGCAAAGGCGATTACTCATAGGCTCGCTACCAATTTCTTTCGGGTAGCTGCGGTAATAGCTTCTACATAAGCTCTTACCGAGAGTTAGGAGTATTGATTCTTGTATCAGAATTAGTCTCAGAAGGGTCTCTTCGGTGCCACCTATTCTTTAACTCTAATTTGAACTCAGTTGGGCACACTGAGGTTGTTATTGTATAATTTACCATTGTGACTTCAAACCTCAGACCGACAAATCCAATATAACGTAAAACAAGAAACCTTTTATATTATTTATCGACATCATCACCGCTGCTTTCACCGCATATTTGTAATTAAATGAATTTGTAGTAGCAACTGACCACCGACCTTTTACGTTTATCTGTGCTAATAAAACAGGTAATCATCGCATTTCCCGATGGGCATTGCTTTTGCAAGAATATAACTTCTCTGTAAGGTATAAGCCAGGTTCCCAGCATCACTTGCCAGACTTCCTCTCCCGATCTGAATGGACTGTCAATGCCGTGGTTGATGCTGACGAGCCAAACAGTAGAGATAAAAGTAATCCTAAAGATAGTGCTAATGTTCCTGTTAGAGTTAAGCCTTGTTCTAGTAATGCGACAGGTGTTTCTGTCAACGACGTGCGCCCACGACCCGTGTCCAGTGAGCATGAGAGAGATGTTGCTGCTGAGGCAGAGAAATTAAGCTTAGATGATGTTGTCTCCGAACAAGAGAATGATCCTTATTGGTCTAGCGTTAGGAACATAGTGAACGATAATGATCAAAGTAATTGTTAGATTTCAAACAATGCCGAGTATTTCATAGATAATAGTAATGTCCTGTGTGGGTTATCTAGAAATAAACGTGGAAACGGGGGGACAAATGTTCAAATTGTGATTCCAAAATCCTTAGTTAAGGTAGCTCTAAACTTAAGTCACGACAGGGACATATCTGCACACATGGGCTTCTTGAGAACTCTTGAACGTGCTAGAGACAAGTTCTTTTGGACTAATCAGATCCGCGATGTAAAATATTGCGTGAGAAAATGTCTCTCATGTCAACGAAGACGATGGCAAGGCCAATTTAAAGTTCCCCTAGGAAAATTCCCTGAAACCTCTTATCCCCTTGAAAGAGTTGCCGTTGTTCTTGTAGAGTTACCCGTTAGTTATAATGGTAACAAATACCTTGTAACGATTGTCGACCATTTCACGTGATTTGTAGATGCGTATCCTCTTCGAGACAAGTCTGCCGATTCTGTTACTAGAGCTTTCGTTCAGTACGTCAGGAAATTTTCTACCCCGAATACTATCGCCAGTGACCGAGGTAGCGAGTTCACGAACAAACTATTCCAAGACGTGTGCAAAAAATTGAACACCAAATCCCAGACTATCACTGCTTATCATGCGATGGCAAACGGTTGCTTTGAAAGAATTAATGGCATCCTAAAAACTGCGGTCTCTCATCTGGCCGCTGAAGATAGATTCAATTGGGATCAAACTGTGCCATTTGTGACTCATGCCGTTAATACCTCCTACCACGAAATTTTCAAAGAACAACCTATCAATTATGCGTGTGATCAGGACTACGCAGTTGAAGTGTCACTTAGACTTTCAAAAGCATTCTCAGCAGTCCGTAAGAATTCTGAGGCAGCAAGAAAAGCATCATCGCAAATGTACAATCGAACGGCAAAGGAGTGTGATATCCAACCAGGTGAACTAGTAATGCTTCGGAATGAGTCAGGTCGTGCTGATGCTGACAGAGCTTGGCCCACCAGGTTTCGGGGTCCGTATCGTATCATTAGTCGTCGCGAAAACAATGTCCTCATCAAAGGACTATATTCGGATCGCAAAGAACAAAATGCTCACCTTAACCACGTTAAGCGAGCTTATTTGGATGATGCTTTGGCTTTTCCTTCCAACAATGATAAAGAAGAAGATGATCCCCAAGAATCGGAAATAAATGATGTTCCGATCATGCCAAATGAGAGTCGTGAAGAAGAAACTGTCCCTAGATATCCTATAAGGAGCAAGAATAAGCGATAAATTTATGTATAATTATGTTTGCCCGCAGAAATGTTTCCCGGAACTCCGACTGATTACCTCATTTCATTGTCAAAATGCTATGTTTATTATTTAGGATGCTTACTAATTATTTCCCTTGTGTTTGATTTTCTTCCATGTTTTGTATTTAGGATAAATGCATTGACTTAGGATTAATTAAACTCCTCAGCGAAATGCGATTAGGATGTTTTGCTCTCATGTATGTCTTATTTAGTGTAATGTCGTATTGGATATCCCAATTAATGTCTTAGTCTTGATAATGCTGATTAGAGATGTAGAAATTTACTCGATGCCAAATTTGTAACCCGTTCTTATGTCCTTTCATAATCCCTTCACTGGAATGTGTATGTCACGAGAAATCGTCCCGCCTCCTTGTTAACATTTCATTAACAAGATCAGGTTCTCGGAATTGAGGGAATGGCAAACCTCCATGACATTACACAATACACAAAAATGTGAGGATGTATCAAGAACACAGTCACTAAGGACAGGGAAAAACAATGATTGTATACTAAAATTAGAGCTGTACTCACCGATTAGCAGAGACACGACTTACACAGCGCATTTTCTGAGCGCGCTCCGTGGTGTTATGAACGATCGCTTCTAATATTGTGGGGCATGATACACAGGGTAAAATATGATTACCATTTATGATTTCCAGCTATACGCCATACAAACATCAATGAACGTACACACAATGAATGGTACTAGGAATGATGCAAATTAAGTAATGGAATCAAAACAGCATACGCCAAATGACTTACATCACATAACTATACTGTATGTTTCGGCTGGCCAGCCTTTCATCGCATGTTGCTTACACACCCAAACATAACACAAATAAGGCCTACAATATCTTAGCGCTTCCAGCAGCACGGGATGTGTTCATTACTTCGACCCTCACGTTCATGAGCAAACACAGCTTCAGTTCAAATAACTGTCCCATACACAGTTCAAAGAAGGTCTGTTGCCAATCGCTAACTTCGGAGCTCCCGCTTCAGTATTTTCGCACGTTAATTCCCTTTCCTCCGAGCAGATCAATTCTTCAATTAAATCCTTCCCACCTGTCGAGACAAAATTTTAACTTGTTACTTTTTAACGAGTGTCAATGACGTTTCCTCACAATATCTCGATTTTTACATGACTGAATGACAATGAATTGTCGCAATGTTTATTTCAACACTATTTTTTTTAAGAAACTGTATCTCTTACCCTCCCCTCTAGTGTGGCATCTCCATGTTCCCTCAAATGACTCCCACAAGGGAACACGTAAAATTTCCTCTCTGCAAGTGAAACGAGAAAATGTATGAATTTCTGGATTACATTATAGCGTAAACTTTAGTATAAATTTCCAATATAACCACTTTTTCATTATTTCTTTAAGCACGTTTGTTACTGCTAGCACACCCGCGTTTCTTTCTTACACTTCGCGTCACGGCGTCGACTGTAGAACTGCCTTTTGTTCGTTACGATGCCTAGCCTATTTCCTGAGGGTTGTCCTCTGCTCTCGTTTCGCCCAATCAGATCCTTCCACCTTCGAAAGCGACCGCCTACCCCTTTCCTGTGCTATGTCTTGGTACACTTGCTTCCCGCGCCCAAGCTCCTTCCAACCGTCGCTCGGCCACCTCTCTAGGCTTAAGTGTCGCGCTCTCTTATCGACAACAAGGCGGCTTTGTTTTGCGAATGGGTAGGCATTTTTCCGAACGTCTAAAGTTTCCAAGGGCTCGCCCGAATGCCTCCCGAAATATTGCTAACACTACAAAATAGACTTCTCCAGAAACAACACAGCTTATGGTCCAACTGTATACAAAGCCTTTCTCACTACACCTATATTTGTTGGCTTTGCATTAGGGCGATTTTCCTCTGTTCCAAGCAGAAGGATCGCGTCGTTCTCGGGTTTCGAAGGGACAAGTCGGTCTATAAAATCTGTCGCGCTCACACAAGCTGACACACACACAAACATACAGGCATGTTACAATATGTTGTAGCGACCCAACCGTGCTGCTGGAATTTACTGAGACATTTCAACGGTATATCAACGGACAAATTTTTTTAAGTAAGCACAACATTTATTACACAAAATTGAAAGATTTATTACACATGATTAAAATTTTTCACTTAAATCCTCATTTTTAATGCGCAAAAATTGATTATTCTCAACAGATTCTTGACATGTATTAATGCATAGAACATTTCATGAAATTAAAGTTCCCTTACTTTTCACATGTTATCTGAAGTAGTATGCTGTTTTGCGTATGAATTTCATTTTACATTGCATTTATTCATTTATGTGTTAGTTATAATATTTTCTTAGTGAATTTCTTTGAGCTTATTGCGCGTTAGATTACTTTGATCGTAGATATGTATCGTAGCATGATGATGCACCAAATGTAAATGGCGAGGGGGAGATTGGGATAAGAAAATGGGTGATAAATAATTGCAATCTCAAAGAAATCGATGGGAAAAAATTTTACCATGTTCTGAAAATAACGCTGAACGGTTGTTACAGCGATCCAAAATCTACCGTGTCGGCAGTGGCACTCTAAAGCATGGCGGCAGACGACTACACGACTACAGCAATCCATAGTCTGCTGTGGCCGCAGACGGCATAGTATGAAGGCTGGCTGAGACCCGTGTGCTGCGTTCTGCGGCTGCAAAAAGGCAACACTGCGCTCCTCACTCTACCAGCTGTTCGACGGCGATACGGCGGGGACACTACTTGCGTACTACGACCTTGAGCTCAAAAGTCTACCCTCGGCTGTCCTTGATTGTTCCGCGACCGCGGAGCGTGACGCAATCTACGGACGACTGAGCTTCAATCTGGAGGATGGTGCGTCTCCTCGACGGGAATGAAATTCCCTCTCCTGATCAAATTCGCCTGACATGGATTCGACGATGGCGAAAGAAAAATAAGAAGATACCGATGAACACAAATATGTTCGTGATAACTACATGCAGGTGGAGGTAATGGCAAATCAAGTAAATACTCATATTTATGTTAGGGTGGTCTTAACCCCCAGATGTCTTCGGATAGGCCTCCGAAAGAACATCAATAGTCACGAGAGAAGATCTTCGGCGGTGGAGCAGGATAGGGCGTCCCGACGACGACTGCACACTACTGTGTATTTAAGGTCTTCGATTCAGCGTGCGTCAGAAGCACAAATCTCGTCGGCTTGTCTGAATTCTCCCTTGCAATGAAGTACGATATTTCGCGTAACTTCAAGTAAAAGGAAACTTCCAATTTAACACCTAGGAGGATGTTAATGAACACGAGATGGAGGGATGTGTTATGTACTTTGGTACAAAACCACGAACTACGGAGTCTCACCACGAAGAAGAGTGAAGAACGGTTGCACCGCATGCCCTGAATTGCAATACATCCGATAACAAACCAGCGAGTTCAGCAAAACCTCAGCAGAAAGCTGTGCTGTATCAAGGGGAATGGCTCTGCGACCGTTGAAAACCTTAACTGCTTCCCAGTGACCGAGGCAGAGGTGGCGACGAGAGCTCAGCAGCAGCGGCAAAGGCGATTACTCATAGGCTCGCTACAAATTTCTTTCGGGTAGCTGCGGTAATAGCTTCTACATAAGCTCGTACCGAGAGGTAGGAGTATTCATTCTTGTATCAGAATTAGTTTCAGAAGGGTCTCTTCGGTGCCACTTATTCTTTAACTCTAATTTGAACTCAGTTGGGTACACTGAGGTTGTTATTGTATAATTTACAATTGTGACTTCAAACCTCAGACCGACAAATCCAATATAACGTAAAACAAGAGACCTTTTATATTATTTATCGACATCATCACCGCTGCTTTTTCCACTTTCTTCAAAGGTATGTGGACGGTATTGTAAATTAATTTATCATCATTAGCATTTGCTGGTTATAATCTATCTTACGTCATATATGGTGTTCATCATTCATTATAACAGTAAATGTATGGCCATGCATAATAAGTGTTTCAAAACCTGCTATAGATAAATCTTTATTTGAAGGTCGATCATGAAAATTATCCATAAAATAGGACAATCAATATATTCGATCAGAAAAGAAACGACGACCATAACAGGTGAATGAACACTTGTTTGTTTCGATGTTATAATTAGTAAGAAGCAAAATTTTTTAAGTGGACGTTCGAAAATTGACTCAAACTTAATGCGCATTGGATTCATAAATATCTGATCTTTCTAACGTGAATGCAAATTTTACAAAATTATTTTACACAACAAAATAGTTGGACCTTTTTTAATGAAACAAAAGTGTTTTCAAAAAATCATAAACGGACTCTAAAATACAAGTACATGCAGGGGGAATTTACGCACATTTATGCTTCCGTACGCAGGATTTAATGTGTACAAAAACAGGAAGTCAGGAAATAAAATGAAGAAAATAGTTCATGAAGAGATTTTGGAGCCGTACAATAAATGACGCCAATGAAGCGAAAAAATAGCATAATTACCATGTATATCACCTCAACAAAAACGGCATACCCGACCTTTACCTAGAACCCGTGCGCTTTCTACTTTGGAGTTCTACTTCCCGTAAAGATGACAGTCGTTTCGGTGCCGGTATAGTATGATATATACCGTGTGTTTTGACATCTACAAACCTCTTTATCCTATGTATTTCTTGGCCTCAATTTCTTTTTCAATACTAATTGCAAAGTATCTAGGATATGATGTTATTGGGCATAAGATTGAAATTATATTTCCTAAAAGAAAGTTTCAAAAAGAAAATAACACAGTACTTGCAGGAGAAAAAGATTTTTTACACCGTAATTTTCAGTGAGAATTAAGTTGTCTCTTATCAAGAGAACAAAATCTTGAAAATGTGCCTCCATTACTGTTTGAAAGTTATGAGAAAACACGAGGGTCAACTTACTGCTTTCTCAAACGATGTGAGATTTGATAGCAGAGTAACGAAATAATAACAGAATACCCTTTTGTAACAAATGTTATCTAATAAATGTTTTATTTATTCCCTACCAAATAATCTTCATCTCTAATAATTGATTTCAATTTACGGGAAATTTCATACTATACCATAAAACCGACGGTAGATCTTATGATATACCGCCACCGTCGTTTCCTTCTAAGAGAAAATTGAGCAATTACAGCTGCTCAAAATGAGGCTTTTATTAAGCATTTCCAATAACAAGAACAGTAGAGTACGATAGTTTTAATTTCATGCCCCTGAACGTGTAAACATTTGATTCACTGAGGCTCATTTTATAGGTATTTTTCATAAATTACTTTGAAACTGACGAGCTCAATTCAGTATCTATATATATCGCCACTGTTGCAGACTTGAATAATATCTATATCGATATGGAAATCAAAATAGAGATTCTTATGCAACCGTAGAAACACCTTTCATTGCTCATAATTGCATAAAGTTACGTTTTGTTAAGCAGGGAACACGTCATAGGTGATGAGTGAGAATCATCCAATAGGGAGAAGCCACGCACTTTCAAAGGCCTCCACTCTGCCGGTACGTAGCCATAATGCGGCGTGGGTATAAAAAGGGTTGAAGGGCGTAGAACCGGTCTATTTTTGCTTGGTGCTGTGAAGGATGTGGGCTGCCTGAGAGGAGAGGAGAGGCGGGTGGGAAGCTGGCCTACGCGGCTGCTGAGTCATCTCGGTGACTTGCGTCTGTGCCTCTGCGACGGGAGATTCTCTGCAGCTAGCAGCACGCAGACCTCTTGACAGAGAAATGTAGCTGAGCGGTCCATCTGAGGGAAAACTTGCACTTGGTTGGACGAGGAAAGGCGATCTTTTTGGTGAACGAACCAGGGGATCCGGCTGGCGCCGTGATTCCCATTGGGACTGCAGCTCGTGAAATTTCGGTGGCATAGAAGATTTTGAACCAGTGGTAAAAGTGGGATGCATGAAATCAAAGTGGCATACTGAACAATGCTTTCCGAGTGGCGCGCAATCAAATGTGACTTGTGAGATGTGGGTATTCAGCTCATATTCTGAATCTGTGCTTTGTATAATGTGAAGCACTCTATATTCGACACCTTGCTGTGAGTCAAGGTTCTATCTTTTGACATATCCATTTTATTTCATGTGTGCGCTAGTCAGGGTTGTTCATTTTATGTTTCTAATGTTATTTTTGTACGTAAAATCCCTGTTTGACGGTTGCCAAGAAATGCTGTGTTACGTTAAATCATGTAATCGTTCGCTGGCGTTCATTAATTTTTAGCCTGAATCTCTCATTTCATGTGTCATTTTTGGGCCACGTGTTCTTAGTAAAATAAAACACCTTTTAATCTTTATCTCTTTCATTTTCCATGCTTTTTATGTGGGTAGCTTGCGAGTAAAAAGGTGTACACTATTGTTTATTTGTGGGGGTTGCAATTCCTCCAGCGTTACGTGCTTAACCAGCATTGTTTTTGCGACACAAGTGAGGCAAGATCTATCATCGTTCGAAGTGTGCCGTAGTGCCGCTTAGCCTACTTGAGCTTTGATGTTTGAATACGAGAACTTCTAAGCTTAGTGTGCTCAGCTGCAGAGCATACTATGCAGCAAAATTGCGCTTAGCCTACTTGTGCTTTTTGCCCTTCAATTGAACTTCTTAAAATTGCTTGGATCAGAGTCGATGATTCTTAAGCTTGTGGTGGTGAAAACCATGCTACTTCAGAGACTCTGGAACTATTAACCCTTGAACTATTAATCTTGTCGAGCAATTTCAACCCATCTTTTTTAAAATCTGTTCTTGAAAACTGAAACATGTTCTACTTCCTAGCACCAATTGTTTTGGGTGAGTCTTGGAAGTAGTGTTCTAGTGTTTAGTTCATAATCAGTGTAATTTGACCTTATTTTAATTATTCATAGTTTAAATCTTCTTGCCTCAGTTTCGTTCGTGAATAGTACAATTCTCATCTGTTCTGCTTGCAGTATACCTCGAACTTCCAGCCCTACCTAATTTTTCTTTAAACTGCCGCGACCTCACCCGTAGTCCGTCCAGAGCTCTGCCCTTCTGTAGGCCATCCTATCAACGGCATGGAGTGTGTGAAGGTTGGGAGCTTGAGATGCACAGGTTTAGTTATACCAACTTTTGCGATAGGCGTTGAGATATTTTAAATCCATAAAAGTTAGGCTTTAACGCCCTTGTTACTATGAACGCCTAGTGCTTGACTGTCACAAACCGATCTTGTTCGCTCATTCTTTTGGTGGTTATTATCACGGCTTTTTATCTTTAGTTAAGAGTTGAGACCTCACTGTGGACTGCCGTGCTTCCTGGGAGCAGCTGATGACTCTTGGCGCCCAGCTTTTTTCATTTGTTCCACCAATGCTTTAAACATCACTACTTCTGCCAACGTGAGGTTCAAGTTAGGAATTGCCTCGTCCATTGTTTTCCGTGTCAGATTGCTGCCGCGAGAGCATGCAAAATCGAATGTAACTTTTTATGATCTTCACGGACATTTTATTCGCTGGGCAGAGTACGTTCAATTGAGAAAATTAAATTATTTGTTAGTTTAAGCCTCCTAATCCGTAACAAAGAAGATCCAAAGAGAAGAAGAAGAAGAAGGAAGGCCCCATTTAGTATGGAGTTAAGGGAACGTGGAATCTATGCAGAGAGGGCATAGAAACAGTTAGCTGAAAAAGAATAATATGACACAAGATCAAAGTTGAAGAAGAAATTAGTAGGTATTGAAAAACAGGACAGCAGTGAACCGAAAAAAGGTGGTCCTTAACATTACAAAAACACTTCATTTTAACAAAAAGAAGGCCTACCTAATTTCATTCATTTTTCCCTCTGGGAGTGTCAATTCCCATAGATACAATAGTTGTATCCTCCTGAGGGGGGTTCAATTGAGAATTGATTAATAAACAGTCAGTGACAAATTTTACCATTGAAAATTGAAATCTAAACTGTAAGCTTCAGTTCTGCTGAAGTCTTTGCTGAACCTTAATTGTCACATCCGGCTCATTGAGAAGCCGTGCGTTGTTAAAGAAAACAAAAATTATTTCATTAAAAGGAAGCTCACATTCACTGGTAGGCTGCTCTAGTCTCGTGAATTATCCGGTTTACTTCGGCTGTGACTAACGCTGGTAGAAGTAACTGTTCTCTGAATCTCTCACAAGCCCTACCGGCAGAACACCTTTCACCGAGCAGCTGCCTCGTGCCTTAACTCGTAGCCTCTACTTTCATCGTTTCTTCAACGCGTTTCCCCGGGGTATTTCCGACTGCTCTCCTTCGGCTACGATGAGCGTGAGCATCTTCGTTGGAATTCGTCCGAACTCCGTGGGGGAAACCATGAGGGGCTAAACCACTCTTCACTGCACTGCACTGCCCCGCCTTCCTCTCTTCGGCACCTGCGATGGTGGGAATCCGTGCCTGGACGGGAGTCTTCAGGCTCCTCTGCGTCGTCAACGGAACTCCCTACTTGATGGCAGCTGAGGTTAGTTCACGTAGACTTGGCGCACGTCTACCAGTGATTTAGCTTCCATTGAGCTTCTATAAGATCCGCTCCCGTAAATTTACCTGGTGAAATATAACTATAACTATAACTATAACTTACCTTGAGCCTTAGGTGTATAACTATAACTGTAACTATAACTTACCTTGAACCTTAGGTGTATAACTATAACTTACCTTGAACCTTAGGTGTATAACTATAACTTACCTTGAACCTTAGGTGTATAACTATAACTTACCTTGAACCTTAGGTGTATAACTATAACTTACCTTGAACCTTAGGTGTATAACTATAACTTACCTTGAACCTTAGGTGTATAACTATAACTTACCTTGAACCTTGGGTGTATAACTATAACTTACCTTGAACCTTGGGTGTATAACTATAACTTACCTTGAACCTTGGGTGTATAACTATAACTTACCTTGAACCTTGGGTGTATAACTATAACTATAACTATAACTTACCTTGAACCTTTGGTGTATAACTATAACTATAACTGTAACTTACCTTGAACCATAACGGTATAACTATAACTATAACTGTAACTTACCTTGAACCATAACGGTATAACTATTAACTTATAACGAAAACTATTACGTAACTTGAAAACCATCTTCCTACAGCGATCCCAGTAAAGAAATTATTTCGTTGAGGTGAAATTAACGATTTTTCTTTCTATTTTCACCAGGGCACGATTAACTGAAGTGGCCCGAGAAGATCGCGCCTACTGATCTTCTCCACTTGGTGGCCGTATGCAGCGTCGTCCAATTCTAACGAGCTGCGGGCAATATCTATGTTCTACTTGATTATTCGCCTCTTAACTGTAACTTTACGCGAATAAATTTTCCCGGCCATCAAGGTTTACTTTCTCCACTTCGCCTAGTTTTTCGTATGGTGGCCAGTATGGGGAGCTAATCTATGTCTAACTCGTTTACAGGTTGCCGAGGTTTGAGGTTGGCGGGTGGCAACGCAGCTGCCGGTGTTGGTGTTCTCCTATTTCAAATTTTTTACTAACACAAAAATTATTACCTGTACTAATTAAAACTTATTTCTACTAATAACATAAAAATGTCAGTGGCTAACCCGAAAAGTGTCTCTCCTGATATTACAGGCCTGACCAGGAATAGAGGTTACGTCAGACAAAAAATAACCAAACTTTCTTCCAGGGTTCCTGCAGAGCTCGATACTGCTAGTACTGAGCAGAAACGGGTGCTTCTCGAGCGTCTGAAAGCTCTACAGTCAGAGCTAAAATCTCTTGACAGCGAGTTACTAACCCTACTTATTCGTAACAATGTGTCAGAGGAAGATCTAAACAAAAACTTCGAGGAAGAGGAGCAGTACGATGAGTGTTTGGCGTTGAATATTTACAAGCTTCAGTCCAGCCTCGAGAGTGCCGTGAGTCCCGGGGCACCGGCCAGCGCGGTTCCACCATCGATGGGCGCCGCCGCTCTACCAGGGGACCCTACGATGTCTCGGCCGAAGCTTACGCTACCAGAGGTACAGTTGCCTGTATTTGCTGACCCTGAAAAAGATAACCTCGAGAAGTTTTTTTATAACTTAGAATCTGTCCTAGCGAAATATGCTCTATCTAGTTATGAAATGTTCATGTACTTAAAAAAACAACTTGCTGGATCGCCTAGAGTTCTCATAGATTCGTTGGATATTAAAGACCAGTGCTACGATGCAGCAAAAACATTGTTGCAAAAGGCTTTGCCTCCGTTCAAATTCAAAAATATGACGCTTTGAAGAGGCTTTCCGAGTTGGAGTTGCCTATAGGAGCTGATCCGTATTCCTTCATCGGAGATATGAGGTCTATATCTGCCTCTTTCGATAATTTGAAGATAGACGCGAATGACGTACTTCAATTTTTCATTTGGCGCTCCATGAATGCTGAACTCCAAAATCAGTTAATCCAGATCACTAATAAAAGTATACCCTCACTAGATGACATTAATGAGCATATTTTCGATGCTGTTGATAGGTACCATAAATTGCCTCTTGAAGTCAACAATCGTAAAGATAAATCTCCCTTCCAGGAAAAAGCAAATGTGTCTTCCACTAACCGTAGCCTCGCTACAACAGGTCTGGCTGTCAAGGTTCAACCTAAGTCTGTCGTGCCTTGTTTGCTCTGCGAGAACGAAGGTAAAGACCCTAATCATATTCTCAGATCATGTCCTGTCTTCGATACCCCAAGGAAAAAGTTCGATAAACTTAAGAACATAAACGCATGTACAAAGTGCTCCTTTAGGAATCATAATTCTGCCCAGTGCAGGTTTAAATTCTCCTCTAAATGCAGAAATTGTAACGGTAGTCATTTGTCTTAAGGGGTGTTTACACTAGGGGACATTTCGGCTGTGAGGCGCGACTCGTGTAGCCGAAGCTCACCACTGAGGCTCAAATTTGTGTGTGTGAGCCCGAAGTTCCCGATTCGCTTTGGTTGAATCCGTGCAGCGGCTACACGTGTGCGAGGCGCAGCTCGACCGGTCAGTGTGCGGATGGCAGTCATCAAGTGAGGTAGCGCCTCTCTCTCACCCGTCATGGCTGACTCAACACTACCGCGAGAAACTACACTGCTTCTAATTGAAATGTACTAAGCCCATCAATGCCTTTGGCAGACTAAAAGCTGTGAATATAAGGAGGCTGCTTTCCATTATATTTTAATGAAGATGAACGAATATAGTAACATTTCACTCATGCAAATAAAAAAGAGATTACGTACCTACGATGCAGCAACAATATTCACACAAGCTCGTCTACAGCTGCATGGCTGCCACTTGGTTTTGTGCTGCATGGCTGCCACTTGTGTTTGACCAAAAAATCTAGTGTGACCTCAAAAAATATCGAGAAACATATAGATTTAATAATAAAACATCCAAAAATTTATCTAGAAGTAAATTAATTATCTACTATAATAAATTAGTTGAACAATAGCATATAAGGATATTTATTTCATAAATTGCTTTATTTTAGGCAATTTATCTTTATATAAATTATCTAGTATCCTGATATTTACCCTAATAAAGCTTGGTATCCAAATATTCTTCAATTTTACACGTGTTGCGAGTAGAAAGGTCAGTCTCTATTGCATTCCATTTCATCAATGCTCAGATTCCTACTTCTCAACAATTGTTTTAAGGCTTTCACACCGCTATCTTCATCACTTTTAATAATTTTGCAATTACTAAGTAAGTTGATTCTACTTTATTAGATGCATTACTTTAGTAAATAACTGATACACCAAGTAGTTTCATGATAGAAATATCATTGCTCCATCCAACAATAAACTGAACTCCTTGTTACCAATATCATTGGTCGGTCTTTCGTCAAAATGAGGCCACATTACATTATTGATAATGTATGTGCATTTTATTCCTTTATTTTCTGATATCATCACTAGTTTTGCAATTGGAGATAGTGTGCTGTAGCTTATGAAGCGTGAAATAGCCGTCTTGGTGTCGTTCATAATCTGAATATAACATGATCAGAATATGGTTGCTTCACTATTCAGACAATTTGCTTAAGTAAATTAACAAATATAATAAGAATGAAGCAGTAACCAACCATTATGGTGACTTCCTAATTCGAATTTACAGTAATCTATCATATACATAGCTTAACTGTAATTCTAGCTAGAAAATTTCTATCACGCTGAAAAAACTATATGGATTTTATAGCTAATATCTAGGTTCGAAATTTTACATCTAAGCTTCAGCAAAAACACCTAGATCTAGCTATATAATATCTAGCGTGGCAGCCCTGTTGAGCAGCGCGCGCTCCATGGCTCGCTCCAATGGTGTCTAGTCTAAACGCACATGGCTCTTGTGAAGCTCCACACGAGGCGTCTACACGTGAGGCTGCAGCAAAATGTAGACCAGTGTAAACGGCCCTTTACTTGTGTCTTCAATCTAAAGGGAGGTTTTCCAACCTATCCTCTAACAACGATTCACCTGTAAAGCGTAACGTAAATACTAACGCATCGGTAGTTCAAGCTGTGTTCTCTAACACTATAGATGAAAGCATAAGTTTGCCGACTTTCTTTTGTCCGCTTGATTCCTCGGGTAAAGTAAAAATTAGAGGGCTCAAAGACGGGGGATGTCAAAGAAATTTTATTTCGCAGAAGTTCGTACAGAAACATAAATTAAACCTATTACCGGACGACGTCTCGCTGGTTATACATGGTTTCAACTCCAGTAAGGCCATGACGACTCGAATCGCTGAAGTACCCCTGTGTATTAAAAATAAGGTTCTCAAACTGAAAGCAATTTGCGTTCCTGAAATTAGAATAAAATTGAAAGTGAATAATTTAGATAAAATTGCTAAAATTTTCACTGAAAAAGGGTACAAACTGGCCGATGGCTGCCTGACTAACCCTTCAGGATCGGTTGCCGCATTTGACTTGGTGCTAGGTGCCGATTTTGATTCGTCCCTCGATATTGTTTATCATAAATTTGGAGGCGATGAATCGTCCTCTTATCTTGATACCTCGTTGGGTGTTATGTTTTCAGGCGATGTTGACCGTATGCTCTTGAATGCAGAACACTTGCCTCCTGCACTCGGGTTCCCGCCCACGATCTCTCCGGGTACGGCAGCGTCGGTGGTTAGCCTGGCAGGGGCGGAGGTCGCGCCGGAGCAAATTCCTGTCTGCTCTAGTGCTCACCTGAGCTCACCTGACCCCGACGTAAGTCCAAAATCTAGTCCTCAAGAATTGCTTGATGAGGAAGATTGTGACACGGGTTGTGCAGAGGGTTCTACACCCGGTGGTTGTAGCCAGTCGATGGTTGTTCAGGATGAAAGGGGAGAGCTGCTCGAGTCGACCTTGGAAAGAGCCTCAGATGTTGTTCTGAAAGAGTTTTACTTCCGAACCCTTAATTTGGATGACTCTGAAAAAGAGGGAAAAGAAAGTGAAACCAATTTAAAATTGATTGACTACGTCGCCAATAATTCCACTAGAGACGAAACCGGACGATTGGTTATGCCACTTACGTGGAATAACAAGAACGCGCATAATTTATCAAAAAATTTGAACTTGTCGCAATTAATCTTGAGATCTAACTTGAAAAAGCTGCAAAAAACTCCTTGGAAACTTAAGCTCTACGACGATGTTTTTAAAGAGCAGGAAAGTAAAGGCATAATCGAAAAAATAGATGACTTTGATAACTTTCTCCACGAGCACCCAGAATGCAGCTTTTTGGCTCATATGGGCGTGTTTAAAATGAATCGCGAAACTACAAAATGTAGGGTCGTATATCTTTCCAATTTGAAGGAAGCTGGCAATAATCAACATGTCAGTCACAACCAGGCGATGCTACCTGGCCCTACTATGAACTATAAACTTTCTGTTGCCATAATTCTGCTTAGGTTTGATAAATACCTCATGACATTTGACCTGGAGAAGGCCTTCCTGAATATTGGACTTAGAGAGGTTGACCAGAACCGGTTGTTATGTCTTTGGTTCAAAGACGTAAACAAAGGTGACTATTCCATAGTGGGCTATCGGAATAAGAGGCTTCCCTTTGGCTTGAGATGCAGTCCTTTCATACTAATGATGGCACTAAACCTAATTTTGATCCAAGGGGAGGGTAATGCCGAACTTAAACGTTTGAAGCGCTCCGTATATAATTTAATTTATATGGACAACGGAGCATTTTCTTGCAATGAAGAAAATTTGCTCAAAAGCTCGCTTTGTAATCTTCAAAGCAATTTTCTGGAATATGGCTTCAAGCTTCAGCAAGTGTGTTCAAATTCCCTTGCCTTTCAGGACAGAGTTGATCAGAATTTTGGGGTAAAAACTCCAGAAGAAGTGAAGTTTCTTGGTATGCTTTGGACTAGAGCGGAAGATTCCATATCTCCATGTGCAGTTAGTCTAAACCCTAACGCTGATACTAAGCGCTCTATTCTCTCCACCTTGAACTCTATTTATGACATTTTTGGTGTGTACTTACCTTTGCTCAACAGGGCCAAGTTGTTTGTCCAGTCTCTGCAGACGAGTTCCTCGCTGAGTTGGGATGACCCGGTTCCCGCAAACCTGCAAAAAGAGTGGGTTAATATTAGTCACCAATTCAATGCTCATAAACCTGTTAAATTACCTAGATATGTTGGAGGGAGATCTCAAGAATATAACTTGCTAGCGTTTACAGACGCGTCAAAATCCATTTATGGTGCAGTGGTGTACCTCCACAACTTGACCGAAAACTCCGTGAATTTTCTCCTCGCTAAGAACAGGGTAGTTGGCAAGGGTTTACTTTCCAAAACTATACCTATGTTGGAAATGCAAGCGATTGAGCTTGGTGTCGAGGTTTTAATTGACCTCGTAAACGATCTTGCTGGCCTCTCCATCACGGAACCCATCAATATTTGTAAACTCTTGCTGTTCACGGATAGCCTTGTCTGCCTTCAGTGGTTAAACTCCTTTGCCTCAAATTATGACAAAATAGAGAAAAAGTCGGTGTTTATCCAAAATAGGCATCGAACGATAGACGAGCTGTGCCGGACCTGCCCCATAACGTTTCGGCATACGGAGGGTAATCGAAACCCCGCCGATTATGTAACGCGAAGAGTTAGCTTTAAGCAACTTCAGACCAGCAATTATCATTCAGGGTTTGTACCTGCGCAGGCAGCTTTAGATGAGCTTGTAGTCACCGTCCCTAATCCATGCGCTAAAAATGCAGACCCAGTGCCCTCGACCACTTTGAATTACGGTGCGGGTTGTGAGGAGTTGTCGATGGAGCAGTCTCAGTCGGAGCATGTCGTGCCTGTCAATAGATATCCTACTTTCCGTAAATTAGTCATGGTTGTGGCTCATGTCTTGTTCTTCATTTCATTATTGAAAAAGTCCCTGGTAAAGCCGTGTGAAGCGGCACAAAATAAGAGAGTCAGCGTATTGGACTTTTATTTTGAGGCTATGAACAGGATAGTACTTGTCGAACAACAAAAACATTTCTCAGAGATTTTTTCGTTCATGAGAAATAAATCTTCAGCCAATGTTCCAGCGCTGATGACCAGGTTGAATTTGGTTCTGAATAGCGACGGCCTGTTGTGCGTTAAATGCAAGTTAACTTCCGACTATGATTTTCCTTACTTGTTGCCGCGTACTAGTGATTTGACAAGTTTGATAATCTTGTGACTTGCATACTCGGTTATCTCATGCGGGGATTTATTCTGTGCTGAAAGAGCTTAGAAAAAGGTTCTGGATACCTAGTTTATTTACAACGGTTCGAAAAGTACTAAAAACCTGCTTCGCATGTAGAAGGCTGAATGCCAGAGCTATAAAGCTTAATCAGAGTAGCTACAGAGACTTCCGCATTTCACCTCCAAAGTCGGTGTTCTCTTACGTATTCATAGATTATATGGGTCCGTGGGTAGTCAAGATACAAAACCGCACCCAGAAAGTTTGGATACTGATAATAGTCTGTCTATGGAGTCGAGCCGTCAGCCTCCAAGTTTGTATCAGGGCGGATGTAACTGAATTTCTGAGGGGCCTTCAACTGCACATTTACCAGCATGGAATGTTCACTAAATGCTTCTCGGATCTGGGGAGTCAGATAGTTGCGGGCACTAATATTTTGAGGGCCTTTCTTGACGATTTTGAGACGAAAGAGTTTCTCGAGACCCATGGCATAAAGTCGGTAGACTTTCACACCTATCCTAAAGGGAATAGTGCTTTGGGCTCTTTAGTAGAGACCTTGGTTAAGCAAACAAAAAGATTAATGCATCACTCGGTGAGAAAATTAATTTTAGATGTTTTTGAATTTCAATTTGTCGTCGCTAAAACCACTCACCTCATTAACAGGCGTCCGGTTGCCTTCGTGGACGCGTTGAGAGATCCTAGCCCGGAATCTCCTTCTGCCGTGACTCCAGAGATGCTCATGAGAGGTAGAGAATTGGTTTCTTTGTCTGTGCTGCCAGGTTTGCAGGCGGAGGATCTCGACTATCCCGACTACGGTACTTTGAATTTTATTTCGAAAGCCTATCTGAATCTGAAAAAGGCTCTAAAGCGTTTACCAGACTTTTACAGTGATGAATTTGTCGCTACCTTGATTAAACAATCCACCAACGAACCTAACAGGTACAAGAAAAGGCTGCACCGCTGTTTGCAGGTTGGAGACGTCGTATTGGTAAAGGAACCTTATCTCAAGCAGACGTCTTACCCCCTCGGAGTAATCAAATCTGTTCAACAAAACGACCTAGGGGAAGTGACTGCTGCAAAGGTATTTAAAGGTTCTACGCGTGAAACTGTATTTAGGCACGCTGGTTCTCTCATCCTTCTAATACCTTCTTCTTTCCCTGCTTCCCAATCTACCGGCTCTGCACAGGGTGGTATTGTTGCACCTGATGGTGGAGACGCAAATTCATTATTTCATGCTTTTAATTCTACAGGTCGTATCCCGAGAAGTGCTGCCATTAAGTGTTCTGAACGGCTGCACAGTATGTTACGGAGCGACCAGGCTTAGATTAAGGTTTAGGTTTAAGTTTAGAATTAAAAGTTCAGAGTTTTGAATTAAATGTTAAAAGTTTAGAATTAAAAGTTCAGACTTTTGAATTAGAAGTTAAAAGTTTAGAGTTGAAGTTTGTTGTTAAAAGTTTACGTATAAATAAAATATATTCCAACTTTATCGGTAAGCTTGTTCTCGTTAAAGAAAAAATTGCTTTTTAGTCCATAAAAAGCAATCCTGCGCCGGGAGTAAAGAAAACAAAAATTATTTCATTAAAAGGAAGCTCACATTCACTGGTAGGCTGCTCTAGTCTCGTGAATTATCCGGTTTACTTCGGCTGTGACTAACGCTGGTAGAAGTAACTGTTCTCTGAATCTCTCACAAGCCCTACCGGCAGAACACCTTTCACCGAGCAGCTGCCTCGTGCCTTAACTCGTAGCCTCTACTTTCATCGTTTCTTCAACGCGTTTCCCCGGGGTATTTCCGACTGCTCTCCTTCGGCTACGATGAGCGTGAGCATCTTCGTTGGAATTCGTCCGAACTCCGTGGGGGAAACCATGAGGGGCTAAACCACTCTTCACTGCACTGCACTGCCCCGCCTTCCTCTCTTCGGCACCTGCGATGGTGGGAATCCGTGCCTGGACGGGAGTCTTCAGGCTCCTCTGCGTCGTCAACGGAACTCCCTACTTGATGGCAGCTTAGGTTAGTTCACGTAGACTTGGCGCACGTCTACCAGTGATTTAGCTTCCATTGAGCTTCTATAAGATCCGCTCCCGTAAATTTACCTGGTGAAATATAACTATAACTATAACTATAACTTACCTTGAGCCTTAGGTGTATAACTATAACTGTAACTATAACTTACCTTGAACCTTAGGTGTATAACTATAACTTACCTTGAACCTTAGGTGTATAACTATAACTTACCTTGAACCTTAGGTGTATAACTATAACTTACCTTGAACCTTAGGTGTATAACTATAACTTACCTTGAACCTTAGGTGTATAACTATAACTTACCTTGAACCTTAGGTGTATAACTATAACTTACCTTGAACCTTAGGTGTATAACTATAACTTACCTTGAACCTTAGGTGTATAACTATAACTTACCTTGAACCTTAGGTGTATAACTATAACTTACCTTGAACCTTAGGTGTATAACTATAACTTACCTTGAACCTTAGGTGTATAACTATAACTTACCTTGAACCTTAGGTGTATAACTATAACTTACCTTGAACCTTAGGTGTATAACTATAACTTACCTTGAACCTTAGGTGTATAACTATAACTTACTTTGAACCTTAGGTGTATAACTATAACTTACCTTGAACCTTAGGTGTATAACTATAACTTACCTTGAACCTTAGGTGTATAACTATAACTTACCTTGAACCTTAGGTGTATAACTATAACTTACCTTGAACCTTGGGGGTATAACTATAACTATAACTATAACTGTAACTTACCTTGAACCATAACGGTATAACTATTAACTTATAACTAGAACTAAAACTATAACTATTAACTTATAACGAAAACTATTACGTAACTTGAAAACCATCTTCCTACAGCGATCCCAGTAAAGAAATTATTTCGTTGAGGTGAAATTAACGATTTTTCTTTCTATTTTCACCAGGGCACGATTAACTGAAGTGGCCCGAGAAGATCGCGCCTACTGATCTTCTCCACTTGGTGGCCGTATGCAGCGTCGTCCAATTCTAACGAGCTGCGGGCAATATCTATGTTCTACTTGATTATTCGCCTCTTAACTGTAACTTTACGCGAATAAATTTTCCCGGCCATCAAGGTTTACTTTCTCCACTTCGCCTAGTTTTTCGTACTATAACTTACCTTACCTTAAGACTATGTTCGCTGTGTTCTGACCATTGTATTGTAGCTACTCTAGTTTAATAATTAACGCCCTGCTGATGTTTCGCCAGAAGCGTTGCTTATTCAGTATTGCTAAGAGCGTTGATGTAGCCGTGCGTTGTTCCCGAAAGGTAAGACTATGTTCGCTGCGTTCTGACCATTGTATTGTAGCTACTCTAGTTTAATAATTAACGCCCTGCTGATGTTTCGCCACTTAAAAGGACTGGCATTCCTACGAGAATTAATATATGAATAGCCATCTCTCTTTTGATTTACTTGTGTGAATATCAGAGTACTAGGGCCTTATATTAGGAACTTGTGATTGCAGTTTAAGAAAATTATTCACCATACATACATTTTTGGCATACGTTTTTCTTGCGTTAAGGAAATTATCAATAACGGCAGTATAATAAGTGAACGCAAAGAAACTAAAAATTAAAGAAAGGAATACGATATGTGGTATGTTATTGTAATGAAGTAAAAATAACAAACAGTGCAATAGAGAGAACTACCTGTTTCAATGAATGAACATTAATTAAATAACAACCAAATGGAACAAGAAACTAAAATAAATCACGAACAGGGCGAGAAAACTGTGCAGAAATAACAAGTAACCTGATAAGTTTAAATAGAATGTACGTAAAATAACATAATAGGTTTTAAAATTAAGAAATAACACACATAAAATAACAAAATAACCTAAAAAGATAAAGGAAGGTACACAAATAACAGGACAAGCGTAAATGGAAAGAAAAACGTCTTAAAAACACAAACAAAATAAGCTTGAATTTTTAGAAGAAACTCATGAAATATGACGGAATGAACTTGAAAGGTAAGAAAAACAGGGAAAATAACTAAGCACGGGAATCCAACAAAAAGACCGCATAAATTAAAAAAACAAGAAAATGAGCATGAGAGCTAGCACGAGTAAGGACCTACATGCACAGTGGTGAGGATCATACGCCTGCCCTGGAAGTCGCTCCTGATTGGCTGGCCGAAGGAGGCAATCATATTCAGTCCAGAATGTTTCGTCCAGACGGCGGCTGTTCTGAATTGCTTCGTGCCATCTGCTTACGACTTTAGGGAGTGAACGATCCATCGTGAAACGTCCGGTTCATTGCCGTTTTGTTTGCGATTTGTGTTGTTTTCGTGGTAAGTTTTACTGCTTGTGTTGTCATTTGTGGCATTTTTGTTGTCATTTGTGGCAACCCTAACTTTGTGGAGATTTTCGGATGTTCTATCGAAATTTGACCTGTTTCTGTAGGTAAATGTAGCAGTTTGGTTGTGATTTGAACTGTTACTATCTGAGCCACGTGCTTTCTGAAGACAAAAAAATTAAAAATTAGGAAAAAATAAGAAAAAAGAGATCAGACCCCCACACCGGTGCACCAGACCCTACACACATGCACCAGACCCCACACACGTGCACAAGACCCCACACACGTGCACCAGACCACACACGCGTGCCACAGACCCCATACACGTGCACCAGACCCTACACACGTGCACCAGACCCCAAACACATACACCAGACCCCACACACGTGCACCACACTCCACATACTCGCACCAGACCCCACACACGTGCACTATAACCCACACGCGTGCGCCAGACCCAACACACGTGCACCAGACTTCACACACGTGCACCAGACCCCACACACGTGCACCATAAACTTAACGCGTGTGTCAGACACCACACACCTGCACCAGACCCCACACACGAACCAGACCCCACAGACGTGCACCAGACCCCACACACGTGCACCAGACCCCACATACGTGTACCAGACACCACACACGTGCACCAGACCCCACACACGTGCACCAGACTCCACACACGTGCACCAGGCCCAAAACACATGCAACAGGCCCAAAACACGTGCACCAGACCCCACACACGTGTACCAGACCCCACGCACGTGCACCGGATCCTACACACGTGCACTAGACCCCACACTCGTCATCAGACCCCACACACGTGCACCAGACCCCACACACGTGCACCAGACCCCACACTCGTGCACCAGACCCCACATACGTGCACCAGACACCACACACGTGCACCAGACCCCACATACGTGCACCAGACTCCACACACGTGCACCAGGCCCAAAACACGTGCAACAGGCCCAAAACACGTGCACCGGATCCTACACACGTGCACTAGACCCCACACACGTGCACCAGACCCCACCCACGTGCACCAAATCCCACCCACGTGCACCATACCCAACACACGTGCACCAGACCTCCACCACGTGCAGGTAGAACAGCTCAGGCACAAGTTCCACAAGTTGGAGCCTTCATTGCGTCGCGTCGTGCGAGTGTTGCTCGTTGTCTACTGGCAGCAGCAGCACGTGGGTCTTCTGGGGGAGGGGAGGCTTTATTACCCCCCGCTTCATTACCCCATGCTTCATTACCCCCTGCTGAATTACCCCTACTTTGTAACCCCACGCTTGATTATCCCCTTCTTCATTACCCTCGCTTTATTACCTCACGCTTCATTACCCCCTGCTTCATTACCCCCTGTTTCATTACCCCTGCTTAATTACCACTGCTTCATTATCCCACGCTTTATTACCCCTGTTTCATTACCCCCGATTTTTTACCACACGCTTCATTACCCCATGCTTCATTACCCCCCGTTTCATTACCCCCGCTTCATTAGCCCCGCATCATAAATCCCCGCTTCAATAACGCCCGCTTTATTAACCAAATTCACACCTAAATTAATGGATCCCATATGCTCGTGGGATGTGTGTACAGTGGAGCAAAATAATAGAGAAAATCCTCAGATTTTAAATATCTAGACCACGTACAATTACGAAATTTGAACTATATGTAAACAATAGTAAAATAAGGTAAAAACCTACTAGTATTTATACAGAAAATATGCGGGAAGATGGATAATACATCCGTGACCAAAAGTTTATAACATATTTCAAGATTACCTACATCAATACTTCGTTGCATAGCCGTCATTATTAATTATGACTTCGAGATGTTCAGAGTAGTTCAGCGTTTCACAAGTTTCGGGTGTAATCTTACTCCATTCTTCAATGCAAATTTCTTTGAGTTGAGTGATGTTATTGGGACCTCTCTTCAGAATCTTAAATTTCAATTCCCTCTCAAGTTTTCGATCGAATTCATGTCCGGGATTGACATGGTTATTCTAAAATGTTTATTTCCTTCATCCTCAAACATTCCTTGGTTTCGTTTGCCATATGCTTTGGAGCGTTGTCTTGTTGGGAGGTCAACTAACGTGTCAATTTTAATAAACGGGCTGAAGGTAAGAGTCGCTCATCCAATAGTTAGCATTATTTCCTGCTATTCATGGTTCCTTCAATGATGTGAAGCTTACCTACCCCTGATAAGCTAAAACATCCCCACATCATGATTGAGCCACCTCCAAACTTAACAGTGGAATGGTGCACATAGGTTTGTACTGTTCCTTTTGTTACCTCCAAACATGGTTTGGCTGTTTCGCTCGAATTATTTGATTTTAATTTCATCTGATCACAGTACTGAGTTTCAAAACGCTGATGGCTTGTTCTAATGGTCGTTTGCATACTTCAGTCTAGCTTTAACATGACGTTTCTCGAGAAGATGCGGGAGTAAAGACCTGCAAGGCGCAGTGCCCTGCTTATCATGTGTTTGCTGGCTTCAATACCTGATGTCCTGAGATCATTTTTCAACTCTTCACGAGTAGTTTTTGGCCTTTGCACTACTGCTCCGACCAATTTTCGATCAGCACTGTCGTTAATGTTCTGCGTACGTCCAGCTCGAGGTTTTCTGAGAATCATATTCAGGCATTTCCATTTACGTATTATGCTTCCAACCTAAGCTACAGTAACACAGTTGTGCACATTTCTTCCGATGTTCCAAACCTTTATTATAAAGCTCCAAAATACGTTCGCGAAAGTCTAGGCTGATGTCCATATTCCTTCCCCTGCACGCGACCTTCCAGAACGAGAGGTGCTGTACCAACGTCACGTTACTGGAGATGAATGCTGACAAAACTTCTGTTGCCATATTGTAGAATGTATTAGAACAGCCTCGAATAATCATTTAACAATCTTAACGTCTGATATCGTGAAAACAACAAGTGTCAACCGTTACTCCGTGAAGTGAGGATGTTCTTTGTCTTCGCTCCGAAACAAAGTGCGCAATTGGTAATGATCATGCATTTCTAACCAAAAAGTGTGTCCACTCAACCCATGAGGACTCCAGGAGTAAATTTCATCTAACAAAAATCCAAAAAATTGAACAAAAAGTGTGATATTCCTCCAAAAACCCTCAACCCTTGTTTCTTCTTCTAACGAGGGTCTCCCTTCTCACAATATAATGGCAAGAAGCCCCAGCAAGAACAACAGTGAGGGTACGCTGGAGCTTGACTATCCAGAAGTACAAAAACTGTCAAAACAGAGTAAGCAAGTAGTCTCTATCCTAATTGATCACTTCAACTCAGTAATGAAGAAATTTCAAAGCGAAATTAGTGACTTGAAAACGATGATTGAAACTCTAACGGAGAAAGAATCAAATCAAAAGGCAATGATAGACGAGTAAAATAAGATGATAGATAGCATAGTCTCTCGTCTAGAGCGATTCGAAAGGAAAGAAGAACGTGAAGAGTTGGAAAACAAAAAACGCACTCTAGTTATCTCAGGGGAAATACCGTAATTAGATTCTGGAGAAGATTGTGAAGAAATTGTGTACAAGCTCCTGATGGACCAAATCATCATCAACCTAAGTAACTCCAACGTCGCTACAGCGAATAGGTTGGGGAAAAAACCTGCACCTGGAAACGTCGATAGGAGAAACATTTCTTTTGAGTTACGACAACACGAAAAGAAGCGAGAAGTTTTGACGGCCTGCCGTGTGACTAAACCGAAATTCTGCATAAATGAATATCTCATACCTTCGCGAACAAACATAATGTACACTCTGAGATTGGCCAAACGAAAATTTCCGGAACAAAACGGACTCGCAAGAAATCTGGATGGCAATATCAACGTCTACTCTCCGAAGATACCTGGACACGCAACTCCGAGACCTCTAACCATCAACACGCCTGAAGCACTTGATCAGTACTTGTTGCAACATGTCGGCAAGTCCTCGGAAGAAATTATTCGTAATTAGTATTTTTATGGACTGACCTACTTGATTTCATATTATTTTGATCTCTGTTCACATTATTTATTCCTGTTTTCTGATAGAATCGCCTTTGTCCCCTCAAGGCCTCCACGTCTAACTTGCAGCTTTGTTTTGCTGCTCTCTAAATTGTTTTTAATTTCTTTCATTTACTCATTTTTTCATCGAATGCTCATACAGAATTTGCAGCTCAGACTTAAATTATGTGTTCCCACATAGGTTTCTAAACCTGTAAATGATTTTGATACTCAAGATCTTTATATTAATCAAATAACTTCGGTGTCACTTCGATTCAAATTCATTTCGTACTTTGCTACATCTTATGTGTTATATACGGATACCACTGGTATGACAGTCTTGTTAACACATTATTCGCAATTTATGATCCCTAATGCTCCCGCTCATGGACTGAGTTTGCGCTATCCTCTTGAAATCTTACTAGATTTTAGACAATTTAGACTAATAATCTCTGTGTGTTTTAGTTTCTCTTCACTTTTAAATTTAATTATAAGTAGGAATGTCTTTATTTTTATCATGACCCAGTAGTGTGTATAATTTTTTGTTTTTATACGTCACATTTTACTTACTGTTTACTAATTTTAATGACTGACTATGTTGATATATTCGATAATATTGATCCAGATCTCAATCATTCGAATAGACTGCATCCAAACCTAAATGAAACTGGAAATTGTAAATACCTAAATATTAAAAAATCAATGAATTGATGAGAAAAACCTGCAACGATTTTTCCCTATTGTGTTGGAACTGTAGGTCATTTATCTAAAAATAGATGAAATATTTTGTATACTATCACATAGCTGAGCAGCAAATTTGATGTTCTTAGTTTCACCGAAAGTTGGCTAGATGACTCATCTAAAGACCTAATTCAAACTCAAAACTATTATAGCCATCATTCACTTCGTAATAACAAACGTGGCGGAGGCGTCAGTACGTACATATGTAAACGCATATTTTCGAAAATCATTTCAAGTGCAACTATGAATCGTGAACATATTGAGACTTTATTTATAGAACTAACTAAAAATAACAAATGGATTATAGTTGGGACTGTATATAGGCCCCCAACAGCTTGTAACGTCTCTTTCCTGAACGAGCTTCATAGCATAATATCTCAGTCAAGTCTCTATACAATGACATAATAATCTGCGGGGATTTCAACTACGATCTTCTACATTATGGAAGCTGTGAGCAAATCTCAAACTTCATAAATGTTTTTCAGTCTAAATCCTTCCTTCAATCATCACGAAACCTACATGTGTTTCATCAGAATCTGCTGCGCTGCTCGATAATATTTTTATGTTAGATCCGATTGATTTTCTTACCGGAATAACCCTAGTAGAAGAAGGGGTAAGGGGGCCCATATGGGGCCCACATGGGGCCCACATGGGAAAATGGGAATCAGGTGGGCAATGGTGATATACTGTATATATAAACATATGGGCAAAAGGTGGGTAAAATATGGTTAGGTCACTAAACCTAATAATGTGGGCTGCACGTGGTTTTTCAACATGACTGCGTAGTGGCCAGCCCAAATTTAGACTTTGTACCATAGTGAGTACATTTACGCAAATAAAATTTATTCTCCTAATTGAGTTGCTATGTACCAAAAAATAAATAATATTCGATTATATTATACATGAAAAAAAGCGCTCAGCAATACTTTCAAAGAAGTGGCTGTCTTATGGGATTCTTAGTTTCAGAGAATGAAAAGCAAGAAAATGTAAAAGAATACCATTTCAATGTTGTGTTTTTATTTACTTAACTGTGGTTATTTCATATATTTCGATATTATGGCAGTTCTTCCCATTGATTCAAGCACTAAATAATGCCCGTAGAATTCCTCAAAAAACTAAATATGTGATCCATATTCATGTTATCATTTCATGAGTTCATTCCCAGCAATTGTTTTTTTGATATTTATCAGCTTGGAATTCAAGAAATTATTCTTATGTTACTAAGTTTTGTCCCTCTTTTTTCAATGGTAGGACGCACTTTTTCGCAGCAAATTGGTTTCTTCCAGTTATGTAAGAAGCTGTAAACTTTGATTTCCTAGTGGTACGAATAAATTAATGAAGCACAATAACATATAAACATGAAAATAACATATAACAATGAAACAATAACATATAAACATTAGCGTTAATAATGTCGCTGACATGATCATATGATGACTAGCGGCAGAATGTGCATCTGGCAGCCATCTGAAGCTGCTGTCGTCCCTGTCGAGCTCATCATCATCGCATTTGTCAGTCACCCTTTCTCCTTTACGAGGTGCGGTTGTGCATGTGCTTCCTCTCCCGGTTAGGTTCTATCCCTTCAACATGGCGAAAAGAAAGTTTCTAACAGAAAATGAACTTCAAGATGCCTTACAGGAAGTACTAAGTGACGTCAAATCAGATGTTAGTATGAACAGTGATTCGGACAATAAAGCAGTCTCTTCATTCAAAAGTGTATGAAGCAGGTTCTAAGAAAGTGATGCGATAGCATTTTAATTTTGAAACAAATATTTCGTTCTTTATTACTACCATTAAAATATGTATGTATTGCATACTATATTGTATGAAACATGCTCACTACGAGTGCATGAAACTCGGTGCGGTAAACTCGGAAACCAAGTCGCAAGTATTTCCCACCTGCAAGTGAC
This sequence comes from Morinoia aosen, assembly GCA_030386875.1. Lineage (NCBI taxonomy): Eukaryota > Metazoa > Arthropoda > Malacostraca > Amphipoda > Talitridae > Morinoia > Morinoia aosen. Next base: position 55,870,197 of record CM059574.1, on the reverse strand, counting down.
TCTGAGCTCGTACTGCTCGACCGGTGACCTCATGCATGGCCCCGCTCGGGTGAGCGCCGACCGTTAAAGATTAACTCGGAGTGTTCGTGAATGAAATTGTTGTAACTTTGTGTATTCAATATTAATAAATATTGATTCAAAGGAGATTCTATTGGATATTGACAATTTAGTCAGCTCAACGTGAATAAAGTGCATTGTAAACGCTAGAACGGCTTCTACCGTCGTTCTCATCCCTTTATTGGACATATTTAGTTCCCTATTTGTTGACGCATGTGTGCTGTGTGTTGAAAAAATATTAAATAAATTTGTTTTCAGTATTAATAAATAGTAAATTAAATATTTTTCTATTTAGTTTCGATAATTTAGGCTAGTTAGTCTAATGCGCGAAGAAATTGCATTGTGGTTTCTCGCCCTGCTTGATGTGAAATGCTGCAGTGTAGCATATTATATTTAGTTGTGGATCTACACATAGAAATTGCTTCTGAGGTAAAGTCTAACTTTTTAATCCCGATTTTCTTCAATTACATTTTTTATTGATGATGATCATAATTATCATCAACAAATTTAAATCATGAATGCCATATTTGGAAGGAAATTGAAATGAAAGTATACCTGGTAGGCACATAATAATTGTTTTTTGTGCAAAGGATTTGTTTCCCATTTTGTGGTTTGTACCGCTTCCGGAGGCTTGTTGCAAGTAGAGGCTTGTTGCAAGTAGTAGGCTTGTTGCAAGAAGGGGACCATCCGGATTTTTGAACTTTTTTCGTTCGATTCGTTCGAAAATTGGCCAGTATACGAATTTTTTGGAAGTAAACATTTTTACTCGTGTTACTTTTTCGAATTATGCCTTATTATTTGTACAAAAAAATTAGTTTCTTGGTACATTTTTATGTTTATTTCAAGACGTATCAACTCATTGAGTTTTGATGCTAAAACAAAACCAAAGACAGTTTTAGAATCCTCGAAGCATTTCTAACAAAAGCATGCTGTACAATTTTAACATTTTGAAAAAAAATTGAAAAGCAACGTTTTATCATTACATCAAAGAAAATTATTTTTGGGTTTCGAGCTATATAACTTTTTTATTCTAACATTTGGAAGGAAGTCAACATACTTTTGTTGGAAATGTTACAGGGATTCTAAGACTGTTTTTGGTTTTGTTCTAGCAACAGAACTCCATGAGTTGATAGGTTTTGATTGATGAAAGTTGGGTGTAAGCCATGAACAAAATTTTTTGTTGAAGTGTAATATAATGAAAAATTTATGTAATTGAATGTTGATTTCATTTTTTTCGATAATCTCCATGCATTAATTCATATTCACACTGTGAATTTTAATTTTCCTAAATAAATTAAATGAAATAAAATTCATTTTATTAAATAGAAGTTATGAAATTTTTTGTTTTCAGTCTGATTCTTATGAAATTTGACTGGCATATACAAATCTTGAAAAGAAACACAATTTCATTCTTTCTTTTTTTTTTGTTCAGGCCGTGGTTTTTGAAAAAATTGGACGTATTGGTTTTTTCGTTCATTTGTATTGATATTTATAAGGTATCTCCTCATTGAGTTTTCATGCTAGAACAAAATCAAAGACAGTTTTAGAATCCTTGGGACATTTCTAACAAAAGTACATTGTTAAATTATCAATTTCCCGTTTTTTTCTTTTTATATGGGGTGGAAACGGGGTAGTGGGTAATGGGGTAGAAAATCACCCAGCTGACTTTGTTCATTTGAATGCTAAAACATTGCTTAAAACGAAATGCAATTTTTCCTTAGAATCAGTTGGAGAAGGTTCTGACTTGCAATTTCACTGTCATCACGAAAAAGTTTGCGCTTCTTTATGATTGTTTCTTCGTCCTCGTTGTCAGACGCTGTTGTCACCGCACCATGGGATGTTACCTTTGTTACCGCACGCTCGTAGTCATCTTGAAAACGAAAGCGTAGATAAATAGTTGTATTGCCATGAGGGGACGTATATTACTCAACTTTAACACAAATTCTTAAGACCTTATTCGAACAATATTTTCAAAATATAAGCATTACAGGTGCATACATGTAGAGTGTTTCATTTTCAAACTCACCAGATGCAGCAAGAACCGATTTGACTTTCCATTCCCTCCAAGATTCCATAGGACTCACTTTGTACTTAACCAGGGTAGGTATATCACCAGAATCGGGCCAAAAGCTCCACAGCTTGCCGTTTTTCCCCGCATCCATGTTTTAGGAACTACCGCCCACTTTCCTCCAGAAAAGCAAATGCATACGAACGACTTCGTGCATTTATCCATATTACCTGAATCGAGATATAATATTATCTTTTAATTATTTATAAATATTGTTATCAATAAAAATCTTCGGTTAGGCATTAATTTAATTTCTTGTTTAAAATTATAACGCTATACAGTGCTGATAAAGCTAGAAAACCAACTTTATTTTCGACTGCGAATTTTATGAATGATGTAGAATTTTTACTGCTAGCCGACAAAGAAATATTTTGGCCTTCTGCAGCCATGTTTCACTATGTTCGGCTACCTGTCGCTCTAAAAACGGCATGAATTTTTAACTGGGTTAGACAGTATCAGTGCCTTCAAGTTTGAAAACTATTTGTCAGTGCTTAAGCGTCGCATTAGAAGATTTGAGATGATTTGAGTGAAAGTAGAAATAAGTTGCGTGTGTTTGCTATTTGTATATATGTGAGGAGTTGTTTTCACTAGTTGACTAAAATGTTAGGTACATAAATGAATGCATGAATATTTTGTATTTTTCTGTTTGAGGTTATTTGTAACGACGGATCTCTGACGGATCTGTAATATTCTTGAATATACGAATCAAATATATTACCTCTGTTCTGGTATCTAAAATAGAATTTTTTGATATCAGATGGTCTCAACATTTTATATTTGCGCTCTCTTTATTCACTAGTTATAGCACTTACAAAAGGAAGGTGAGAAAAGATGCTTTTCGCTCAATAAAACGGAATATGTTAGCACTTGGCATAATCTTATGTAATTTTTCATGGTGCTTCTTTGATTCTGTGAGTGTTTTTCAATTCCGTTATGATTTTTTCAAGTAGTTTTAGTTTTTTTGCGGAGTTCTTTGTGAAATTCTCAACGTGAAAAAAGTTTATTATTTAGCTCTGCTACAAATTCTTTTTCTGGAGATTTATGCCCTTTTTATCCAGTATATATCCTCATATTCTCCCAAAAATCCAGTATAAATAGAAATATTGCATCACTCATATGAGAAAACATCCCATTTTTACGTATATTTTGATTACTACCCCTTTTTCAGTTACTTTATTGCATGAGAAAGCGTTTCTGTCATGTATGATTTCATTTCATACATTTTTTGCAACGGACTTTTTTCCTACCCCTAAAATTAATATCTCCTACTCGTCTTGCATTTCAGCAACCTATGGCATCTTGATAGCTAGTCAATTTTTTTGTGCTAGGTTGCCCCAAAACTTCTGTTACCGAAAACAGTATATGATATTCACATGAATTGCTTTTACATTTTAGCACTCAACTGAGCTTATGAAATATTAAAATGCTCATACGAACATCATTTAAAGGTTTTCTTTGTAACAGAATTTAAGAGGCAGCCTAATACTAGGACTATAAATACTTGGACTACAGCATATCAACACATAAAGAATTGTGTATAAATACTTTTGGGAAAAGTTAGTAGATCATTACTTAAAAAATATTAACTCATACATCGAGTGGTTTCACCAGAGTTCGGTGTTCTTATGACATAGCTTTACTGTAATGAATTTATAAAATCTAAGTCTTCACTATGATCACCTAAATCTTCTTTATCTGGAAAGCAAAACATACAAAATAGACCTCAGATGGCCGTTTGGCTGCTTATATCAATTAGAACGGTACCAATTAACGAAAAGAAGATTGGAGAGGATTGCTTTGCTTATCATGGAAGAAGGAATTGCTTTTTCATGGAAGAAGGAATCGTATCATATGAATGCGTTGTTTGGTGCCGGCGCCGATCTTGTATTTTGTATAAAACACTTAATTAACTGCACGATCACTAGAATCTGGCTTTAATTATGTTTTTTTGTGCATTCGATGGCTATCACAACATTAGCAATTAGATGAGAATCTTTAAGTTGAAATATAACCCAATAGAATGTTGTCCATGACCATGCAAAAGAGAATTAAGTGATATCGAAAGGGTATTAGTTTTCAACAAGATATGTGGATATACGAGTGTAAATTACTTACCAGAAAAAGTCAAATTTTTCGAGCTCAAATGAAAAAATCAATTTTAATAAATTCTAATATTGTCTCGTATAATCAGCCTGGAGGTATGTTTATGAATAATTTATTCATAAATTTATTCTCTAAAACACGCAACAATGAGCGGTGAAGGCTGCCGTGATACCCTTTAATACTGATATGCCATAATATGGAATTTACTACTGTTAAAGATAATTCTGTCATTTAAATTGAGTCCGTAATCTTATTGAAAAAATGTAAACAAAATATGGCATCTTGGGGGGACGTGTTTTGCTGTTTCAAGCAGCTTCCACGGCATGCATAACGACGCCAGTCACAAATACAAAGAAGGATACAGGTTCCCATGCAAAATTGATTGCATAGTAAATATCAAAAGTTCACTGATGATTTCCTTAATAAGTGCACTTTGTGACAGCCCCTCCTTAAAAAAGGTTTCAACATTTCCCTCGAAGTATTGGGTAATGAGAGATTGATCGGGAAATTGTAAATCTTCTGCTTCAATATCATAGCAATAAACTCATATTGAGTGGGTATGTGTTCACTGTTTAAGTACAACTAGGCCTCCGAATATTAATTTACAATTGGTATTTTCAGAGGACCCTGTGTATGAACATCATGTCCGTGTGAAGTGCGTCTTGATATTTTGCATGGCATCATATCGGACCCCTCAAATTTTTCTGCTCACAGTGTGGACATCTATGCAGTTCAATTCGTTGGAGCAACGGTGCCATGACTCTGCATGCGCAATTTCCGCATGATATGCTTGGGTGAGTTGATACTATCAACGCTTTTGCATTTTCATTTATGTTGTTGTTTATTTTTTTGACATTAAAACTTCTGTTCTGTTCCGCTATGCCAGTCATTTGAACGATAAGACACTGGAGTTAGAGTACTTAATGAAAACGCAGAGAATTATTTCAGTCTTAGTTTCATATTTTAGAGTTTTTCTCACACTCAGATTCCAGGAATCAGGCTAAAAAATAAATTTCATAGTCGAAGAGCTCCAGTGAAGACTGTCAAATGCTATAGCGATAATCATCATGAATAAAGAGAGAGAAATTAACTCAGAATAGCCGTACAGATCATCTGTTGCTCTAAGTGACTGCCCCCTGAACATATCAAGTAGAAGCCTTTAATGTGACTAGTCGGAAGATTGTATTTCTTCTGAGAGTGAGGGCAAAACCTGACTTAGACAGGGATATGTTGGGTAAAACAGACAGGGGATATATATATATATATGTGTGGGGTTAAATAGACGGGATATGTGTCGTAAAACAGATGGAATATGTGAGGTAAAAAGACAGGAAATGTGAAATTAAACACACAGGACATACAGTATTGAGGTAAAGTAAACTGGGCATATGTGGGGTAAAACAGACGGGGGCATATATGGGCAAAACATATATAGGCATGTGAGAAAAACATATGGAAGACATGTGGGCAAAACACATAGAAAGCATGGGGGCAAAACACATCGAGGACATGTGGGCAAAAAACATGGGGAACATACGGGAAAAACACATAGAAAGCATGCGGGCAAATTACATGGAGGACATGTGGGCAAAACACATTGCGACATAAATAGACAAAAAACCCTGGATTACTGAAGATATCGTGATCAATATAAAGAAACGTCAGGCGTACCTAGCCTTACTATACGAAGGACGAAAATCTAAAGTAACGTATGATAGATTAAGGAATCATGTGACAAATCATATACGAACATACAAATTTACTTTACGCGAAAATTTACTGAATACAACCTAATATCAAAAAACTTGGCGTTTGCTTAATTGAGCTATATATCGAATAATAATGCTACATAAACAATTGAGTCCATCGTTCGCGAAAATTGAAAATATCACGAGAAAAAAGATATTGCAACAGTGTTTAAGATACTTTTTTTGTTAACATAGGGAAAAATATAGCCAATAGTATCTCAGTGAACCCACAGACCACCTGCAATACATGGACCATATCCGTGAACACAACTCTTTCTTTATCACGCCCACTAATCCATCCGATGTAATTACGTACATAAACAACTTGAAAAATAAATCGAGTGAATTAAAAACATTCTCGGCAGAAGTTCTTAAGACTATAGCTGTATAATAGCACCGTGCATTTCTAATATTATCAACCAATCACTTTTTCAAGGAATCTTCCCCAACTCTCCCAAAATTGCCAGATTGACCCCTATTTTTGAAAATGGTGATAAAAATTGCAATAATAATTATATACCTATCTCTGTACGACCAATTATTAGCAAAATATTCGACAAAATTGTGTATAAAAAGTGTATTCTTATTTTGAGCACAAATATTTCCTCTACGACAAACAATACGGTTTTCGTTCTAAACAATCGACGACACAAGCTGCATTAAATCATGTACAATTCCTTTATTCTGAAATAGATAAAGAAGAGCTTGTAACTTCCGTATTTCTTGACTTTCGAATAGCATTCGATTGTGTGGACCATAACATATTACTCTCGAAACTACACTGTTGTGGCTTTCGAGGGGTTACCAATGATAGGTTCAGATCATACCTAACATATCGGAAGCAATACGTTGTCATTGACGACGCGAAATCGGACCCACAGACAATTAGCTATGGAGTTTTTTCCATAGCTAATTGTCTGTGGGGCCGATTTTGCGTCGTTGGATTTTTCCTTGGGCTTCCCCTATTTCTGATTTTTATCAATGATAGTATTATATCTACATCATTTTTCAAATTCATACATGACAGTCCGCTCTCTGTGGTCCTTCCGAACTAAAATCCCGGTATGATTGCGGATAGTATGGATAACGAACTCTATAAGGTTTCATTGTGGCTGAGAGCTAATAAAATAAGCCTTAATATCGATAAAACAAAATAAATTACAATCTCATACAAGAAATATGTATCTCTCCCGCGCATTAAAATTGGCGAAGGTGAAACCGAAGAAACCAACTCATGTAAGTTTCTTGGGATCATAATGGATAAACATCTGACCTTCAAAGAACACATCGCTAATACTAGTTCTAAATTATCAAAATCCATCGGAATCCTAAATAAAGTTAAAAATTACCTGCCTGAAACAGCTTTACAAATGCTCTATCAAACCCTCTTTTCACCATATATGCAATAATGAATAGAAGCATGGCACGGAACTGATATACAAAATATAACCAATATAATTTTTACTCTGCAAAATGAGCTATCGTCGCGGTAAAGAATCTAGAATGTAATGCTCACACAAATGATTCATTCAAAATTTTACAAATACTTGAACTTTCGGATCGCTACAAAATCTCCATTTGTAATTTCATTTACAAAACATTAACAAATGATGGCGACAATACCCTAAAACAATTATTAACTGCGCAAACTGGTCATCGCGACCATTTACCACGAAATAGAAGTAAATTCATGCTTCCTTATTATTCATAGGCTCGGTCTCAACACAGTATCCTCTTCGTTGGAACTAAAAATTGGAACTCAATCCCTGCGGAGATCCGTGAAAGTAATTCTTGCTAGGTATTCAAAAGAAATCTTGAGTCTCACTTCCTATCAGAATACTAGTCGTGTAAGATCACCAAGTCAAATCTTGTCTCTTACATGACCGGTACTAATTATGTATTTTGCCATGGGTAATATCCCCGATCATCAGTCTGCTCTTAAATCGTTTATCGAATGTACAGATAAATATAGTTCAAATGGCCTATATTGTAAAATGAAGCATCTAATATCGAGTTAATTATCTCATTGATCAGTCTAATGGGAAACTAGGTTAAGTGTATTAGGTTAAACATTATTGTACACCTTAAAATAACGTTGATTGTAAGATGCCCCAGAAGTCGCTCAACTTATTCGAGCCCACAGGTAGCTTTACTCAAATTTGACCATTGTACTAGACTTGAGAAACATTCTACCTCTGTATCACCTGGGGTAAATAAATTGTTTAAACAATTTAAACCATTTTGAACAATTTATTTATCACAGGTGATATAGAGGTAGAATTTTTCTTAAATCTAGTACAATGGTCAAATTTGAGTATAGCTACCTGTGGGCCTTCAGCGACTTCTAGGGCATCCTACCATCACGTTATTCTAGGGTGAACAGAAATGTTTAACCTAGTTCACTTAACCTAGTTTCGCACTAGACTGATTATTGAGATAATTAACTCGATATTTTATGCTGTATTTTACAATACAGGTCGAATCGGCTATATTTAACATGTGTTTGATAAAACGATTCAAGAGCAGACAAAAGATTGGTTATGGTACCCAAGGCAAGTTACATTATGACATTATCATAGTAGTACTTATAGGGCGATTCTTAGGGAATCTTATTCTCAGAATAAAAAGAAGAACCAACGTAATAGAGAACATTTAATGAGGCAAACGTTTCGGAATACAAGTTATTCCATCATCAGTGCTGGAAGAAATAAAAATAAATTTCAGTCATGCATAAGACGTAAAAGGTTTGAATAAAAATACCAAGCCAAAACGCAAAAAATAAAAGTAAATCATTTTTCTAACGACTAAAATACCAAACTAAAGCGTTTAGGCAGTATACACAGTACATACAGACACACATAACTATACATACCCAACATTCTCGTACACCTACACATTGAAATATATATATACACACACACATATACACGCACGCACTACATACACACGCCAAGCACACCTCAGCATACCGCAAGTTAGGAAGTAGGGGCTACAAATAATTTTGTCGCGCTGAAATCGTTATTAAGTGCAGGTTTATTTGTAAATATATGAAGGGATTCTAGAATACGGAGGTCTTGTTCATTAAATGCTTTGCATAGAATAGAAAAATTAGACATTTTGAAAGGATGATTAGAACTATTGCAATGGTTTCTAATGGCGGACTGAGAAGGACAAGCAAATGGGCGGCCAGTAATATGAGAAAAACCTGAATGTTGACTGTGACGGATAAATAGTTGGAGGGTAGTGCTTCCAACGTACGATTGCTGGCAGCAATCACAAACATACACATATACACAGCAACTATCCAGGCACTCATCCTGTCGCTCTTTCCTATTAAAAAAGACGATATCTTAGAAGTATTCTTATAATAAACATGAACGTCAACCGCTGTAAAGAAGGTTTGCACAAGGACTAGAAACTCTCTTTGAAATTCACTGTTCAGGTAACCTAGGAATGGAAGCCCAATAAATATTTTTTTTTCGGTACGGTCAAGGTTACAGGAGGGGGGGAAAATTTATTATCTAGAAATTTTCTGACTATTTGATTAACAAGATATTTTGGATAATTATTACGCACAAACATTTTTTGCAGATATTCTAATTCATTGTGAAATATTTGATACGTGCTCGAGATGCAATTGGCCCTATGTAACAAAGTTTTCACACACGATTTAATATAACCTCTGTAGACACAGCTAAAATAATTTGTACAAAGACCGGTAAATGTAGGCTTTCTATAAACTGAAGAAATAAATTTAGTGTCAGACTTCCTTATCAGGACATTTAAAAAAGGTATTTCACTATTCTGCTCACATTCCATTGTAAATTTTATGTTGGGGTGAACGGCATTAACATACTCAAAAAATGTATTAGCTTGATCTTGGGACCTAAACAATAGAAAGGTATCACCCAAGTAACGCCTATAGAAAACAGGTTTATATTCAGTCGAGCAGGAGTCCAGAAAATTTGTTTCTAAATGGGCCAAAAACATATTAGCAATGACAGGAGCCAGGTTAGAGCCCATGGCTAGTCCATCTAGTTGTTGATATATTACCTTATTGAATACAAAATATGAATCTTTAAGGATACCATCCCAGGCCCTTGCCAGATGCTGTCGATTCCATGGTCATTTTGCATGTTTTTGTTGTAAAAGGACCCTTAGGTGGTAGACTATTCGTTCCTAAAATTTTATGGCGCTACGGAAAATAATTTCCCCCCCCCCGGGGGGGGGGGGGGGTAAGGCGACCAAACTTTTTCAATTTTTCCGATTTTGACCCCACATAAAAAGAGAACAAATAGGAAATGAAAAAAAAGCTCAATGTGAGTTTGTTAGAAATGTTTCAAGGATTCTAAAACTGTCTTTTCTTTTGTTCTAGCATCAAAACTGAAGGAGGAGTTACATTTTGAAATATCAATATAAATGAAAAGCACCCAAAATTTTAAATTTTTTCCCGATTTTGACCCCATATAAAAAGAGAACAAATAGGAAATGGAAAAAATGCCCAATGTAAGTTTGTTAGAAATGTTCCAAGGATTCTAAAACTGTCTTTGCTTTTGTTTTAGCATCAAAACTGAAGGAGGAGTCCCATTTTGAAATATCAATATTAGTGAAATATCAATACCTAAAAACCAATATGTCAAATTTTTGCAAAATCTAAGGCCTGAATCAAAAAAATGAATGGATCAATTGTGTTTATTTTCAAAGGTTACATATCATAGTCAAATTTTATAGGAATCAGACTGAAAATAAAAAACATTATTTTGTTGAAAAAAAAATGATTATTTTTTTATTTTTATTTTTTTTTAAATCACAATTCACACTTCGAATATGAAGTTATGTATGGAAATTATCAAATTAAAAATTAAAACTGCCTTCAATTACATTAATTGTTCATTATATTACACTTCAACACAAAATTTTATTTTTTGCTTATACCCAACACTTTAAATTTTCAACATTCATCCTGGGACTAGTTCTCGAGTTTTGATGCTAGAACAAATCCAAAGACAGTTTTAGAATCCTTGAAGCATTTCTAACAAACGCTCGTTCGTTTTTTTTCAAATTCGAATTCTTTGAAAAAATATATAGCTCTAAACCCAATAAATTGTTGCTGATTTTTGAAATTTTAAAAATTTTCGAAAAAATAGAAAAAAATTGAATTTGAAAAAACTGAACGAGCGTTTGTTAGAAATGTTCCAAGGGTTCTAAAACTGTCTTTGTTTTTGTTCTAGCATCAAAACTGAAGGAGGAGTTACAATCTGAAATTTCAATAAAAATATACCAAAAACACATTTTTCGTCAAAAAAAAGTAAGGCCTAAATCGAAAAAATGACATGAGTAAAAGAAGTTTACTTTTACAAAATACATCTACTGGCCAACTTTCAAACGAATCGGACTAAAAAAGTTGAAAAAGTGGGATGGTTTCCCTAAGAGAAATTTCCAAAAAACGCTTGAATTGCTGTCGGTCATAATTCATAAAATGGCTAGTGTTTACAAAAATCTTATCCAGCAAAATATTTATAGATTCTGTCAAAGGCACATTTGTGTACAAAGATTCAACATCAAAGCTACACATGATAAGATCATTTGTATTGTCGATACACTATAGTTCACGAAGGAAATGACTAGAGTTTTCCACTGTGTAAGGACTGGTACTAAATGGAGTTAGAACGGGGACCAAATTTGCACAAAGCCTGGAGTTCGGCGTACTGCACGCAGACAGAATAGGTCTCATGGGTACCTCAGGCTTATGTACCTTAGGTAATCCATACAACACTCCCAGTCTAGATCCACTAGCACGGCTGGACTTGTCAAATTCCTCTGATAAAATTCCAGCATCCTTATCCTTTCTAAGCCTACAGTTTATTTTATTTTCTAACTTTACAATAAGAGTCTTAGGATCTCTGGTTACCTTGCAAAACTTATCCGGATCAATCAATAGGCTTTCAACTTTGGAAATATACTCATGCTTATCGAGTAGAACAACACCGTTGCCTTAATCTGGTTTTGTGACATGAAGACTAGAATCAGAGCTTAATTTCTTAAGGGTCAAAAAATCTTTACCACTAAACAAAGCACATTGATTACTAATGCCATCAAATTTATTGTAAAATTTGTGAACTAGGGTTTTCAATTTGTTTCTATAAACAATCCTGGCATTATCAATCGCAAGGTTGATTTCTAGTTTAGAAAACCTGTCATATATGCGTTCAATAAATGTACGAGGAGTTCGTGGGCTCGAACTCAGGACTAGAGATCACCGCGCCAACACGCTATCGACTGCGCTACCGATCACCCTAAAAGGTGACCGAAGCACAACGAAAGCAATGTTTTTGGCACAGTGAAAGCAGGCGCACTGTCCTGACAGATATTTAATTCCCATATGTATCGAGAGCTCAAAGTCTAGTCACCCCCAGAAACAGTTAATTCTGGTACGGGAAGACACTGCTTCCAGAAGGTTTTTTCAAATGAAATAAATGTACGAGGAGTTCGTGGGCTCGAACTCAGGACTAGAGATCACCGCGCCAACACGCTATCGACTGCGCTACCGATCACCCTAAAAGGTGACCGAAGCACAACGAAAGCAATGTTTTTGGCACAGTGAAAGCAGTGAAAGACTTTGAGCTCTCGATACATATGGGAATAAAATATCTGTCAGGACAGTGCGCCTGCTTTCACTGTGCCAAAAACATTGCTTTCGTTGTGCTTCGGTCACCTTTTAGGGTGATCGGTAGCGCAGTCGATAGCGTGTTGGCGCGGTGATCTCTAGTCCTGAGTTCGAGCCCACGAACTCCTCGTACATTTATTTCATTTGAAAAAACCTTGCGGGAAGCAGTGTCTTCCCGTACCAGAATTAACTGTTTCTGGGGGTGACTAGACTTTGAGCTCTCGATATGCGTTCAGAATGCAAGAAATACCTGTGAAAATTTAATTTTGAAATTGGTAGGCCAAAATCTAGACCAAAGCTTAAAACACGTTTTTCATCATTAGAAAGTACCTTATTTGAGTTATTAAAAATCACTGAGTCTGGATCTGTAAAATTGCGCAAAGGAGAAATTCCGAGTCTGACTAGCTTATTATTTTGTATTCTTTTTGTTGAGTTTACATATTGCGACTGTTTCCTAGTTAGCAATAATTTTACGCACGCGTAATCAATTGACGAAACATTCGCCTTAAAAACATGCAAACTCGTGTCACATAAACGCTGGGCATTCCTCAGACAGCGCTCCTTAAACTTCAGTTCATTCGCCAGAAGCTTGCGCTGCAAAGATCGCCACAGGCTAGAGTCCTCCAGTTGACGACGGTAGAGACGAACACGGAGAAACTTGGGAATGACACCGTACTGGAAACAGGCGTTGAGAAACTCCACGTCACACTGCAGCTTGTCTTTCTTTCTCCAGGTTTTCTCCAACGAACGGAAGTTACGAAGGGTTATGTCTCCATGTCGGTTGGGTCATTATCATTAGTTACATATAGGAAGCACGATTTTGACACGCTGATCTTACACGACTAGTATTCTGATAGGAAGTGAGACTCAAGATGTCTTTTGAATACTTTGTACGAATTACATTCACGGATCTCTGCAGGTATAGAGTTCCAAGTTTTGGTTCCAACGAAGAGGATACTGTGTTGCGACCGGGCCTTTGAATAATAAGGAAGCATGAATTTACTTCTATTTCGGGTTAAATGGTCGTGATGACCAGTTTGCGCAGTCAATAGTTGTCTTAGGCTATTGTCGCCATCATTTCGTAATGTTTTGTAAATGAAATTACAGATGGAGATTTTGTAGAGATCAAAAAGTTTAAGTATTTTTGAATTTCTGAAAGAATCATTTGTGTGAGCATCATTTGTGTTACCGCTCTGACAGCTCTTTTCTGCAGACTAAACATTTTGTTGGTTTTATTTTTATCAGTTCCGTGCCATGCTTCTTTTCCGTATTGCAAGTATGGAGAAATGAGCGTTCGGAAGAGCATTTGTAAAGCTGTTTCAGGCAGAAAATTTTCAACTTTATTTAGGATTCCGATGGATTTTGATAATTTATAACTAATATGAGTGATGTGCTCTTTGAAGGTCAGATGTATATCTAGTATGATGCCCAGAAACTTACATGAGTTGGTTTCTTCGATTTCACCTTCGACAATTTTAATTTATGGGAGAGATACATCTTTCTTGTATGAGAACGTAATATAATTTGTTTTATCAATATTAAGGCTTATTTTATTAGCTTTGAGCCACGATGAAACCTTGAGAAGTTCAGTATTTATACTCTTCACAATCATAGCAGGATTTTGGTTCGGAAGGACTGCAGAAAGCGTACTGTCATCGGCAAAAACTATGAATTTGAAGAATGATGTAGATTTTACAATATCATTAATAGAAATCAGAAACATGAGAGGCCCAAGAACAGATCCTTGTGGAACTCCATGGCTAATTGTCTCTGGGTCTGATTTTGCGTCGTCAATGACAACATATTGCTTGCGATTTGTTAGGTATGACGTGAACCAATCATGGGCAATCCCTCGAATGCCATAACAGTGTAGTTTCGAGAGTAGTATTCTATGGTCCACACAATCAAATGCTTTTCGAAAGTCAAGAAATACAGAGAAGACAGGCTTTCCTTCATCTATATTAGAATAGAGGAATTGTAAATGATTTACTATAGCCTGTGTTGTTGATTTTTCAGAGCGAAAGCCGTATTGTTTATCGTAAAGAAATGATTTTTGTTCAAAATAAGAGTACACTTTTTTATACACAACCTTTTCGAATACTTTGCTAATAATTGGTAGTACGGAGATAGGTCGATAATTGTTTACAAATGTTTTTTCAACACTTTGAAGATAGGGGTTACTCTAGCAACTTTTAGGGAGTTCGGGAAAGTGCCTAGTAAGAGAGACTTGTTAATAATATTTGATATCAGCGGTGCTACAATGTCAGCAACAACTTTAAGTACTTTAGTCGGAAACGTTTGTAACCCAATCGATTTATTTTTCATGTTGTTTATGCACGTAATTACATCGGAGGAGTTTGTAGGCGTAAAGAAAAAGGAGTTGTGTTCTCGAATGTGAACCATAAATTCCAGGTGATCAGTAGGTTCACTTGGAATACCATCAGCTATAGTTTTCCCTACGTTTACGAAGAAGTTGTTAAAGAGATTAGCAATTTCTTTCTACTCATGGTATTTTACATTACCTTGAATAACATATTCAATTTTCTTTTTATCGGCATTATTCGGTTTACAGCAAGAGTCAAGGAGATGCCAAGTCTTTTTAACGTCTGTTTAGAATTGAGTAAACTTGAGTGAAAAGTAGTTCTTTTTCGATGTTCTTATCTGGTTTGTTACATAGTTTTTGAATCAGTTATATGTTTCTCTAGATATTCGCCATTCGCAAAGGAGGGCTAGGTACGCTTGACGTTTCTTAATATTTATCACGATTTCTCTAGTAATCGAGGGCTTTTGTTCATTTTTTGGGGTAACTGTACGAGTTACAATTGGGCAACACTGATTGTTTGCGGTCATTATAGTTTCAGTCAACTTTACTACTGCTTCATCAATTCTCGTAGCATTATTGTTTGTTGAGAGATGTGCAATGTATGCATTGATTCTTCTAGAACGGTGCGCATTTCTTCAAGATTTGATTAGTTTATTTTACGATATGAGTAAGTTTTAGCCCGTGCCTTGGTGCAAGCAATATAGACATTTTTCTTAATAAGAAAAACTGGGAAGTGATCTGATAAGTCAGAAGCAATTATTCCAGCAAGAAAATCACTTGGGTCTGCCATAAAGATATTGTCAAGCAGCGTAGCACACTCTGAGGTTATTCGTGTAGGCTTTGTAATGATCGGTAGGAAGGGTTGAGACTGAAAGGTTGTTAGGAAATTAGAGATTAGTTCATAGCTTTCATGTTTCAGTAGATCATAATTGAAGTCACCGCATGTTATTATGTCATTGTATAAGGGCCTGTTGAACTGAGAAATAATACGATTCAACTCATTCAGGAAGGATATAGGACAGGCTGTAGGAGGCCTATACACCGTTCCAAGCACAATGCGTTTACCATCTCTAGACAGTTCTACGAAGAGTGATTCTATATGATCCTGATTCATTGCTGCACTTGCTATGGTTCTCGAGTCTATGTGGTTAGATATATAAGTGCTGATGCCTCCGCCCCGCCGGTTTTTTCTTAGCGAATGGTAACTATGATAAATTTCAAATTGAATCATCTCTTTAGTCGAGTCATCTAGCCAGCTTTCGGTGAAGCTAATCACGTCTAGGTTATATTTAAGTTCAGTAATAGTACATTGTATCTCTTCCAATTTTGGATAGAGTGACCTACAGTTCCATCACAGGAGTGAGAAATCTCGGTCAATTATTCGTATAGTTTCGTTGAGTTTTGATATATTAGTACACCTACACTCGTGAGAGTCGTTTAGGTTTGGATATATTCTGTTCAAATGATTGAGATCTGGGTCGATTTCCTCGAATATCTCAGGGTGATCAGTCATTTAAAATTAGTAACAGTAAGAATTATGTACTATAAAACTTAAAACGAAATACAGGGTCAAGCTTTAAGGGGTATTCCTGTCTAAAAAAAACTAGCTTATGAAGTACGAGAGATTAGAGTATAAAAAAATCTAGTGCGATTACGTGCGTACACATAAACTCAGTCCATGAGCAAAAAATATTGGAGTTCAATATCACAACATTGGTGTAAACAGATTGCTGCATGAGGGCGTTTTTACAAGTTCACATTCAACAGGTAATAAGTTTTAAAGATTATAACGACAATGATATAATCAGCTAATATGGTTTACGCGTAATAATAACTTTGGTGGTTAAAAAAAAAGAAAAATTCACAGTAACATTGGGAGGTAAAACAATTGCTGATTGCGTTGTTTCAAAACTTCACACACAGCTGTCATGAATGTTTACAAACACATCTGTTATACATTTGTATAGATTCAGGTTAAACTAACATCAAGTTGAGGGTAAACTGACATGATACCTAATTGAGGTTAAACTAACACGAAATTGACAAATCTAATTTAGGGGATCACCTAGTCTAGTCACACATGATCTGCTTCGATGACATATTTAGTTGTTGCATCAGGTATTGCTCGAGGTCATCTGGCGTGTTGATCTCGCGGCGTCTTGAATCTGGGTTTCCGGGGTTAAATATGAAGATGTTTCCATCCTGTGTTCTTGGGATTCCAACTTTATCCGGGAATTTCCTTTCGGCCACCCTCAGAATATACATGGCGTTAGCTCGTGAAGTTAAGAGGTATTCATTTATGAAGAAGAACTTTGGTTTCTTTTCTCGGCAGGCGTTGAGAATTTCACGTTTTTTGTTATAATGTTTTAGTTCATATGCAGTGTTTCTTTGATCTACGTTTCCAGTTACTGGTTTTTCCCCATTCTTGTAGCTGACGTGATGTCAGTGTCGGAGAGGTCAATGTTGATCTTGTCCTTCAGGAGATGGCAGACGGTTTCCTTGCAGATTTCGTTCGAGTGTGATTGCGGTAGATCCTTTCCAGAAATAACGAGAGTACATTTTTTATCTTCAATGTCTCGGCGCTGATCACTTTTTTCCAACTGGTCGAGACGGGAGGCTAAGCTATCTATTTTCTCATTCTGTTCTTCGAGAGTTTTCTTGCATTCTGCTTCTTTTCCCACCACTGTTTCAACTAGTTTTTTAAGGTGACTTATTTCAATTTTAATATTATCAATATCACTCGTAAAATTTGTCATCACTGAGTCGAAGTATTTTAAAAGGACAGAAACCACTTCTTTGCCATCTTTCGTTAGGCTAGACACATCAGGATATTGACCAAACTTCGGCTGAAACTGATCGCTGTTATTGTTGTCGCAGCTGTTGTTTCGTTGCTTCTTGGGCCCCATCTTCGTTTCCTCGTGTACGCGAGGGATGAGCACTTTTACACTTTTTGAGGGAATATTTTTACACTTAGTTTGATGATTTTTTACTTGTTGTGTGTTTAAGTCACATTCGAATCCTCATAGCGAGAGTGTGTACCCATTCAGGTTAGGAGTACATTCTTTCTAGCGTTAGGCACTTTTTTTCGGAGCGAGCGCAACGGACGTCCTTACCACACGGAGGCTCTGAGGACACTCATTGTTTAAAATTGTTTTAAATTGTATTGTTTGAAAAAATGTCGGCTATTGTAAGCTTGTTTGCGTATTAATTATACATGAACCTTAATATTTTCTCCATGAAATATTTGTGGGTTTTAGATAGATTATTAGCTTTTATTGTTTATATATAGTTTAATTTTCGTAGGTGTACGTGGTTTAGAAATGGGGAATTTGGCGATGTAATCAATTCGTTCTATAATTTTGCCCCCCACTGTATATGGCCAAAATTATCCTATGCGTCTGGTGCATCATTGCCCGATGCGCACTTCACAGTCACTGATGCTACTGAAAATTTTTTTTAATTCTATATATATCTAGCAATAACTTACTGCACATACTCTATGTTATCAAAAGTATCCGGATACTTAGCTGAAAATGACTTAGCAGTTCGTGGCGCCCTCCATCGGTAATACTGGAATTCAATAGGGAGTTAGCCTATTCTAACCCTTGACGACAGCTACCACTCTTGCAGGCATACTTTCAACCAGGCGCGTGTAAGTTTCTTGTGGTATGGCAGCTCATTCTTCATGGGGTGCTACGCTGAAGAGAGGTATCGATGTAGGTCGGTGAGTCCTGGCAGGAAGTCGGCCATCCAAAACATCCCAAAGGTCTTCGATGGGATTCAAGTCAGGACTTTGTGCAGGCCAGTTCATTACAGGGATGTTATTGTTGTGTAATCACTCCGCCAGAAGCCGTGCAGTATGAGCAAGTGCTCGATCATGTTGAAAGATGCAATCGCCATTCCCGAATTGCTCTTCAACATTGAGAAGCAAGAAGGTGCTTTAAACATCTATGAAGGCCTGTGCTGTGATAGTGCCCTGCTAAACAACAAGGGGTGCAGCAATCTCCATGAAAAACACAACCACACCATAATACCACCGCCTCCAAATTTTGCTGTTGGCACTACACGCTCTGACGGATGTTGTCACCCCGAGCATTCGCCATACCCACACCCTGCCATCGGATCACTACGTTGTGTACCGTGATTCGTCGCTCCACAGCACTGTTTTCCACTGTTCAATCGACCAATGTTTACGCTCCTTACACCAAGCGAGGCGTCGTTTTCAGCAGCCTTCAGAAACAGGTGATGCACAATCACCTGACCATGTTCGAAGTCATGAATTACGCGGAGCGCACCATTCTGCTCTCTCACGATGTCAAATGACCACTGAGGTCGCAGATATGGAGTGCCTTGCAGTAGGGGGCAGCACAATGCACCCAAAATGGAAAACCTATGCTTAGGGAGTGTCCGGATCAAGGAAGTTGGATACATGGAAGCGGCGTCATCGCTCTAAAGTAGAGCCAATTTTACGGTAGCTGTAGGCAGACGGCCCTACCCTATGCCATATGGGTTCTACGTGCCCATGCTATATGGAAACCGCATGGAAAATTCCCAGAAATGAACTTTCCTGATAAGAAGACTGTGTATTTTCTTTTAATTTTCTAACTGTGCGATACACAGTCTTCTTATTAGGAGAGTTCCTTTCTGGGTATTTTTCATCAAATGCTCTTCTAACTTTTTCACAGTTTTTCGTTGCTTCATATTCTAATACGCTGAAAATTATTTCATAGTTAGTGAGCTGCATTTTAGGTGTCTTCAAATGATGAAATACGGAAGTGAATACCCTTTCAGAGGGTTTAAATACTTGGTGGTATGTAGGATACATCATTGTGAAATTATTTTTAACAGTAGGTATTGAAAAATGAAGAACAACACCAGTGTTGTTTTTAAAACTTTTCTTATGAACAATTAGGTTTTCTACCTCTTTCAGTAAATCGATCGCTGTAAAGTGGTTATTCAACGATTTTCATAAACTCAAATTATTCAAAAAGGAAATGAAATCGCCTACATTGTGAAAAAAAGGTAGTTCAAATGTGCTAATTTAAAGCGGTGATATAATCAATTAAAAAGTTGGAGACATTCTTAAGGGACACCCGGTACAGGTATTCCTGGTAAAAGAACGGTCATCATTTTTTTCCGTAGCAGATATCCGCCAAATTGATATGAAATGGAAAGACTGGCTGCCAAGAAGTAATTTTTTGTTTAATTTTGAAACGATTGTCACAAAAAATTAAAATCCACTAATACTATAGCAGCGAACTTCAATATTCAAACTCAAAAAATCATGATACCAGATGAATTTTTCAATTTTTAATTGTTATTTTCATGAACGCAAATCAAATTCCTATAATAAAATGGCAGTGCAAACTTCATCATTCAAAATCAAGGAATCGTACTAGCTGAATTGTACATTCTTATGAACATTTCTTAGATGCAAATTAAATTCCTTTAACATATTAACAGCGCAAACTTCAATACTCAAATTTAAAACATCATGATTCTATGTAAATGAACTATGATGAATGAATTTAACTTTCAAATGCATTAACATTTTTAACAATTCATTTCCAATACATTCAAATTCATATTTAATAGTTAATACATGGATATGTATTTGAAGGTCTAAATTTGTTCTTCATACACTTCTATTTTATCAAGGCAAAGCATTGACAGAATTAATTATACTAAAAAACCTCATCCATATTGTGAAGACTGATAAACCCTCAAAATAAAGGTCAACGAAGTAAATTACGAAATGAGAAATAAGAAATAAAATTTTACAAAGTTAATAATTGTACTGATGGATTTCTCAATGAGAATTTCAAATTAAAATACTTACGTACATATATATATGTATACAGGGTGTTTCAAAAATACACGGCATAATTTCAGGTATGTATTTCCCACATGTAGACAATCAAAATAGTTCATTACAACATATGTCCGGAAATGCTTCATTTCCGAGTTATGGCCTTCACAACATTGAAATTCACCGGAACGTTTTTCTTTCCGCAGGTCGTTGCCATTACAGAAGATGTTCAAAATGACCACCTAGCTCAAATACCACAGTAAACTTAAGAGAAAAAACGTTCAAAAGTGCTATTTCAATTATGACTAGTTTGGTACAACAATATGAAGCAAAAGCTCTAATATTTTTTCAGCAAAGGTGGAGAAATGGCTTACAGTCATCGAAAGGCTTGCACATGTATACGAATTAAAATTCTGCATATTTATCTTACACGACTTCTAGTAACTTATCACTTCCCATCACAACGGAGAGCGTGTGTGAGAAAATATTGTAATAAAATCAGATGTTGTTAATGACTTGTTAATGACCGAAATTAGCTACAGTTCATCAGAAAGTAGTTTACCTGCTATATCGTCTTAACCAGCAGCGCATAAGAACTAAGCTCAGATTTAATGACTTCAATATTGACAGTGAAAACCTTTTCACATTAATTATCCTTTTCATTCACTAATACTAAGAATTGAATGATATTCCTTGAAATATAGAGGAGCACAATTGACACTGATCACGTCTCGAGATGAACTAAGTAACGGTCTCGAGTGACGCACCACGGGAGTTGCACCATGACGCAAGAGCGTCTGAGAGGAGGGGCAGGGGAGGGGGATCCGTGAAATCAGAGCTGCCAGATGCGCATGCTTTAGAAAGCAAAATTACAAAAGTTATCGAAATAGTTACATGTGTGTGTATTAATTTATTTATTGGTGTGTTCTGTTTCTAGTATTATTTAACGAAAGCTTTCGAAATGGTACCTCACGCATATAAAGAATTCATTCATCACAATTATTTGTTTAATGAGATTAACAGCATATATTTGCGGGCCATGATAACCTTATTAGTTATTTCAAATGTTTAAAATGAGCATTACAACTGATTAAGACTCAACTAAGTCTTGGAATGTCGAATGTTAGATTTTATAGGACACGGAATTTATTTTATCTTATCTTGATCTTGAATACTACAAAAAATAAAGTATACATTTTTGACCCAGAAGCTAATAGCAGTTAAATGTGAGACTAATCAGACGTGTAACGGGTAAAGAATTTGTTATAAATGCAGTATTTAATATGTGCCCTGGAAGGTATCTCTGCGATTTTATCAAACACGAATAACAGCAATTTTATTATACGATGTTTTTTTACAGCCGTTCAAAATCAAGTACGTTGCAAACACACGTGCCTTCCATGTGGATAAATTCATTTAAACCCAATGTGGCAGCTAATAGGAAATCCCACGTGGACCCCACGTTTCAAATCCAGCGTGCAATGTACTAACATGGCTGTGATGAGGATATTCAGTGGCAAATCCATTTTGCCAGCTGAAATCCACGAAACCAGCAACTAACCATGTGGTTTCCATGTGACATCATATGTAGGCAGTGTTTCCACTCCTAGGGTAATTACCCTAGTCTAGGGTAATCAGACCCCTCCTAGGGTACAGTCTAGGGTAAGGGAAAAAAATGAAAAATCTAGGGTAAAACCGGTATTTCAAATCTGGTTTGTAAAAACCAGGAGAAAACATGAAGGTTGTCAATAACTACAGTTGAATAACCCCAATAAGAATAAAATGAGCAGAAGGTATTGATTCAAAGATGGATCGTATGTACATTTGATTCGTAAATATAGCACAAGTTAGCGTGTTCCACTGAACAAGTTGTGGTTCTTTTCGAAATGTGCAGCGTGCAGTTTCAACAAGTTTGTTTACGACGATTGCTAGAGCAGTGTGATGCACTCACTCTTTGTTGAGTTGTCGTTTTGCGATATAACTCAGATAAATGAGAAGATAGCCAATGCTTTCAACAACAAGCTAACCTTCGCTTATTTGAAGCTCTTAGATTATAATTTGGGGAAATGAGAACATTTGAATTTCCGTTTCAGTCTGACTATTCGAATATCTTTAATCTGGGATCAAAAATTGCTAGCCTTAAGAGCTTTTGTTCGGATTTTATGCTGGTTGCTTATGAGAATAATGCGACCATTTCTTTGCTGAATCCATCCCATCCAACATTCACTAGTGCTTTAGTGCCAGTCGGTGGAAAAGGTATACACAACATTTGGGATGACAGCAACTGAAACGATGTCAGAGATAACTGGCACTGTGAACTTCACATGAGAAAGAGCTTTTTCCTAATTGTAGACGCTTCTTGGTTGATACAGTTTCACAAATCTGAAAACGGTTGTCCGTCGAGGATCCTGAACATGATCTCGTACGCTGTCTAAATCCGCTTAATGCTTAACACCTACAGCAAAATCTTTGTCTTATATCTTGGACAAAATTTCCCCAATTGAAAAGCATGTCGATAAGAAATTTCTTGATGAAGAGTGGCGTAAACATTACTTGGATGAACAATCGACACCAGTCGTGTCAGCAGTTGATTACTGGGAAACAGCACTTAGTCGGGAAAATGCCGGTGAGCTACCATGCTATCCGAATGTTACAACTATAATTTGAAAGTTGTTGTCACTCCCATTCTTATATGCATTCGTTAATTAATTGTCGTAACGATCGATTTTTTTCTTTGCTGAAAGAGGACCCTTAAGTAGTGGGCTATTGCGCCCTACACTCAGAGAAATCTTGACACACCTGGATGTGTCATCATGACACACTTAAATGTGTCACCATGACACCTTCAAGCTGACCGAGAACGTAGACCAGCATCAACCGATAGAACTTTGCCAAGGTTACCGTTGCTGAGTGTTTCCTCGCTAATCTATGACAACTAATATTTTTTTAATATACACATATAATTTAAATATAGTAATTATAGGATTTATGTTATTTCTGTGACAGATTGGCTTCTTCCAACTTAGTATTGAGAAAAAGGAAACTTTATTTCACTCCTCAGGGGTATAAAGTCCTTGTATTGATGTGAATTAGGGCTCACAAGGAATGTGTGAGGTCCCGAGCAAAAAGTTAGGTAGACCTTCCTTCTGTTGACGTTAGGATGTTTTTCAATGACACGTGTTTTTTTCGTTTATTACTTTGCTGTTTTTGGTGCCTATAACTTTCTTCTTTATTTTTATCTTGTTTTATGAACACCTTCCTCAACTTCCTATTTCCATATGCCTTGTGCATAGATACTGCATCCCTTTAAGGTCATACTAATTAATGCCTTCCTCCTTCCTCTCTTTGGAAACCCTTTGTTGCGCTAAAAAATCTAATCTGATCTATTCTAATCTAGTTTTATCTAATTTTTCCAGATCCGGTCTTTGGTCCGGTCTCTGGTTTCAGCATTTAGTCCTGTCTCTGGTCCTTTCTCTGGTCCAGCGTTTGGTCCGGTCTCTGGTTCGGTCCCTAGTCCGGTCTCTGGTCCGGTTTCTGGTCTGGTCTCTGGTCCGGTCTCTGGTCCGGCTATGGTCCGGTCTCTGGTCCGGTCTCTGGTCCGGCTCTGGTCCGGTCTCTAGTCCGGTCTCTGGTCCGGTCTCTAGTCCGGTCTCTAGTCCGGTCTCTGGTTCGGTCTCTGGTCCGGTCTCTGGTCTGGTCTCTGGTTCGGTCTCTGGTTTGGTCTCTGGCCCGGTCTCTAGTCTAGTCTCTGGTCCGGTCTCTGGTTCGGTTTCTGGTTCGGTCTCTGGTCCGGTCTCTGTTCGGGTTTCTGGTCCGGTTTATGGTCATGGGTCTAGTCCGGTCTCTGGTCTGGTCTCTGGTCCGGCTCTGGTTCGGTCTCTGGTCAGGTCTTTGGTTTGGTCTCTGGTCTGGTTTGCTCATGTCTTGTTTGATCGGGTCTCAGAATATTGAAACATCCTGAATCTCTCGGCTTATTAAATGCTATTTTTTGTTTTTCAAGAGTTATAAAACATTAATTTCAGTAAAATATACCACAAAGAAATCAACACTGCTTGCATAAGATCGCTCACATTTATTTATTTATTTAGCACAGAATCTCTTCGATGGAAACTCGCTCAAAAAGTAGCTACCAAAGATTAGCAAAAATGCTGTAAAAAAAAATTTTCCGGAATAAAATCCATTAATCGCCATTTCGACTAAATAACGTTGATCTGCAATACATTTCTATACCTTCTTTCGGTTGGTCACTAAACTTATCGGTAAACACAGAACAGAAAGCTTATAATATGCTGGTAGGTGCTCAAGTATAGGTTATTCTATCACTATTGAGATTGTCTTTTAGTAGACTGCATGATTTAGTCCTCAGATTACTCGTGGAATACAAATATGGCCTCTGAAGATTCTCTTCTTTAAGTCGTGTTTACTTGTTAGAAATGCATTCATCTTGAGTTTTATTGGTATTCATAAAAAGGACATTTTCTCTTCATGTCTGTCATTCTAATGCTTTTGATTGCATATAACCATGTATAAATTTTTCTTCTGCAAAAAATAATTGGTGCATCTGTAGGAGGGAGCATATGACAGCCTCGAAACATTGTATTGTCAAGCACTAGATTGAAGACGACTAGATTTGCTGTTTTCATACGTAGTGCTAGCTGCTATGTGATCTTTTTAAGATGCGTTGAGGAGGCTGACTTTCAAAGGCTGGCGCCATCGGAAGATCATTCGGTTAATTAAAGAATTTTGAGGATACGATGAATTCCTCTTTTATGCAGATTTGTATCGTACATCAGACAGAAACCCAACGTCCGCGGTCCGCCAGCACAGACTGCGCCACTGCGGCGAAAATTGCAAATCGTGCCACCCGGATGTTTTGAAAAAAGTTCAGTAACTCACACGGTGGTTCTTGTGTATCTTGTGTGAGATGATTGTTCTCAATTGTTAAATAAAGACAATTTAATTTGAACTTACAAGCATGTGTTTTTCAGGTGTTGAATGTGGATAGAGCCCTGAAGCTAACATGAAATTTTGAAGTGATAAAGAATGTTCTGTTGAAAATTTTGAAGGGTTCCTGTGAAGAAAGTTATTTTACCTTTTGTGCTTGAATATTGTAACTGCAAGTTTTATATATGTTATGAAAGCTGTTTGTTAGTGATAATGGGGATGCTGGTGAATTAGTAACAAAATATAATCCAAATGTAATTTAGCTCAGAGCAAACTGATATTTATTGATCATCATAAAACGTTTGCATTGAAATTTTTAATCAAATTTCCTCAAATATTTTCCCCTTTAGTATTTAAAATAGTTTACATAATTCTGACAGGTGTGATATATGGTTATTTGGATATCTACATTATTGAAATATTATACATGAAGCTAACTATTGTATACAATTACTATTCATGACATGATCTTATCATTTCTTGTTTACTGCATGTAAGTTTAGGTATGTTTTACATTTAGTTTCCACTAAACCGTGAAAAGAGGTGCATAACTGGAATGATTAGCTAGATTCCATACTCAGCTTAACAAGAGTAGGCTATAAGGATTGTGGATATGCTTCTTAATCATGATCAACAATAATAATTTGTGGCAGATACAAATGAAAAACCTAATCTTTATAGGATATTTTCCAAACTCACAATGCAAAACGCTGCTTTGTTAGGAGTTTTGTACTATTACACTAATGAAAAGTATATTTCTAGTAATAAATTAGTACAACTTGTCTCTTAGTTCTACCACCAGCCTTCTACAATACAAACTTTATCATCCTTTAAGTTGACTTTGCAAAAGTGGTGGCTTAAATTTTCATGATTTCCTAAACTTTTATTGTAAAAAAATAATACTTTCTGAAATATAAATTTAAAGTTGAAAAAATTTTCCTTTCTGGTATTTTTGTTTCGGTTTCATCTGATAATTTTGAATTAGGGGCTAGTTCTATGATTCATTATAGATTGCCTATAATTTCTTTCAACCTGTTGTTGACTTAATTGGTAGGCTGTGCCAAAAGACTTATTTCAAAGCATTGTGTTAAAATAATTATTAAAATTACAATACTTCAGTTGTTCATAGGCCCAAGTTCAAATGTTTCAATATTACAGTGTAGTTTGAAGATATTAGCCAATTATTATGTTTTTAACTTTCAGAATTTTTGAAGCCTTGGTATACTTATATTCCAAATATGATTGTTTTTTTGCAGGGCTGCTCTAAAGATTTTTTGTTAGTATCATAATGGTCTTGAAAATGTTGTGCCTTGCACAAAGTGAATGTGCTTTCATTATAAGAATCTACCAGAGAGTCACGTGAGAATGAAGTGGTCTGCACTTTCTGTACCAAGAAACTTCTTTCAGTATATGGTATGTGCATTACCTATTTTTAGTCATGTTGAAATGAGTATATTTATATCAAATGCTGTTCCA
Source organism: Morinoia aosen (assembly GCA_030386875.1). Taxonomy (NCBI): domain Eukaryota; kingdom Metazoa; phylum Arthropoda; class Malacostraca; order Amphipoda; family Talitridae; genus Morinoia; species Morinoia aosen. The sequence goes on along the minus strand of CM059574.1, from coordinate 55,843,002 downwards.
AAAAAATTAAAGCACTAAATGAATGAAATATAATGTAACTTTTCTCATCACCTTGCAATTAAGGGCTTCTGTAATGCTGTTTTAATAATTAACAGTATTAATATCAAATTTAGCTTGAAATAATTTTGATGTATTTGTGGTTTTCTTTCAATCTTTTATGAAAACATTGATATGAACTATTATGATTTCCAAGCGAGTAACTTTATGTTAACATATTTTAAAATAAAATGCTGATTTTGGATTAACTTCATTAGAAATTAAGTGATATTTCCATTTCTTAAAAAACAAACCAAAAATATTTCATCACTATCTTCTCTACCATAGCATGCATAGGGATATTTTGGGAAGCCTTTGTTTTTAATTCTTTCCTAATCAAGAATTTTGACAATTTTAAATTAACAACAAAGTTTAATTCTTTCATGTCAATGTATTCTCATTCTCTCCCACTTTTTAGAAATTGTGAAATTTAGGCTTACTACCTAGGCTTGTAATATTCATGATTCTTTCATTGTTACTGAAAAAACAGAGGGTGGATGGTGATGAGTAAGCTAGCTAACACATTGCTAACCAAACATGGAAATGCGAACAAGCAAAGTTATTAGTGTCTTTAATGATATGTTGTACACATTCTAAACTTTTTGTTTTTTCAGGTACCGTGACCAGTGGTCATCTATGACTGTCATTGGCATGCTGCAAAGAGGTCTGCATCATTGAAAGACTTCTAGAGGGCATGATGGTCTGGCTAACTTGTTTCTGCTGCTTGTCAAACATTTTTTCAAAACCATGCCTACATTTCTTCTTCGAAGAACAACACTTGGTTTGAAACATTTAAAAAAACTCTTTTCAATAAGGTAAGGAACCTTTGGTGGTATTTTGTAAAAAAATAATTCATTTTAAAGGAAAAATAAAACTATATGCAGGCAAAGCTTGAAGTTTTCTAGGAAAAATGTATCAGTTTCAGTGCTTTAGTTATTATGTATTACAGTCTGGCTGTCTCTGTTCACCAAAGGGATATATGAGCATTATTTATACTTTTCTCTTAGTCATTACATTGTACCGCTTTTCAACATGAATAACTTCATTTCATGGCAAATCAGATTTCGTCATACATTTTGGAGTGCTTGAGTTTACCCAATCATATTGGATATAATCATAATTGGCACAAACCTGGTTCAAAAGATGCTCAGTTAGGCTTTCATAGGGAATTTCATTTTCATTCATGATTAGTTTCCATTTTTTTGAACATGGTCCACCCCATACAATATTGAATAGAATTTGAATTCTGGCCTGACATACATTGAATTAAAGAAACAAAGTATTTGAGAAAGTTTACTCTGACAGGTCTTTTAGTGTTCTCATCCCACAAGTTCAGTTATTTGTTAAAGTTTCATGCATGCTGGAACAATGAGGCAACTAACATGCTAAATATGTACTTGGAAATGAACTTTAAATATTCCATTTTCTTGGTTGCAAGGAGAAGAAGCTGAAGCTGGTCATTTCTTACATTGTTCATTAGTGAAGTGCTACACAAATGTTCGAATGAGCACACGTTTTACTGGGGCTGGTTGATTCACTTTCATCCTTTGTAGCACACCTCTCAGGCGGATACAACTATCGTGTCTATGGGATTTAGCGCTCCAAGGGCCTCATGACTATGACTATGGGAAGGCCTGAGCTAAAGGTTAGGTAGGCTTTCTTTTTGTTAAAATAGCATATGTTTTTGTTTTGTTACGGACCATCTTTTTTCGTTTCACTGCTGTCCTGTTTTTCAGCACCTTTTACTTTCTTCTTCAATGTTTTCTTGTTCCATGATATTCTTTCTTAGCTGACTGTTCCTATGCACTTTGTGCATAGATTCCGCGTTTCCGCAACCTTATACTAAATGGTGCCTTCATCCTTCCTCTCTTGGAACATCTTTGTCGTGGTAAAGGGAGGCTAAAACTTTCTTGTATAATAAAAATAATAATCCTTTGTAGCACAAAAAAATAGTGGAAGCTAATTCAGCAAACAAAAAAGAAGCCGCTGCTGAAATAGCAGCTATGATGTTTCCCCTCGTTCATTATGCATTTTCTTGTGTGTTCATCCAGTTTCGACCCCCAATTTACCGAATATGTTTCACAATTAGTTTCTTCTTCAGGGGGGATCCAGGAGGATATTGAAAGTCGATGGATTTCTTTAGCAGAAGTCCGTGCAACCTGGCAGTTTGTGTTGGAGTGCTTGAGAGCACAAGCAGCTCCGAGAGCTGAGAAAAGTCAGGTAAACATCAAATCACATTTAGTGAGTTCGCAAACTGAAGCTTAGGTAGTCCTTTTTTGTACGAATTAAGTAAGATTTTTGTTTTGTTGGATAACATTTTTTTCTGTACACTGGTGATCTTTTTAATTGTAACTCATTACTATCTTCTTCAACTCTTATTTAATTTCAGAAGCTTCTTTCAATTTTACTGGTTTCAATTCAATTAGTATCTTGTTATCATGAGGCACTTCCCAATCGTATGGTTTTCATGCAGAAATTGTTGGGAAACTCCATATGCGTAGATTCCCCGTTCCCTTCATTCTATCCTGAACAGTACGTTCTTTCATATTTTTTGGAACCTTTTTTCAGTTGTGGGATGCTCAGATCAACTTGTATCCAAATTTACATGTCACGTTTTGCTATGTGCATTGCAGTATTTAAAATATACAGTGGACTGATGAAGTTCGATAGTGTTTAGAAATTCATGGTCACTTGAGGTCTGAAAATTATTCGTAGCCTTATCACACATATAACCGAACATATTAGCAATATTTGGTATTTAATGCTTTGTTTAGATTATGCGTTGGCGAATCAATTTCTTTAGAAAATAATTAGTAAATTCATGGAGGATTTTTAAAATCGTTCATTTGTTTTAAAGTAAAAACAAACATGATATATTCTTAAAGTTAAACTTGGGACTAAGTACAGGGTGGGGCAGAAAAACTTATCCGATTTCAAAACGTTATAAAATTAAAACCACTCAACTTGTCCAAAATTTTTTTTTATTAGCATATCGCAAATTTTATGCCATTTTTAAATTTAAGTTTCACTCAAATGTCGTCCTTGGGAGCGGATACACTGATTTAGGCGCTCGCGGTAGCTTTCCATGACTTTCACCGTCATTTCCACAGGAATTTCTTCAATTGCCCGAGTAATTTCCCTTCGTAAAGCAAGCAGGGTCCTTGGTCGATGCTGGTAAACCTTCGATTTGAGGTAACCCCAAAGGAAGAAGTCACATGGAGTGAGATCCGGTGAGCGCGGCGGCCAGCCAAGATCACCTCTCAGGGAAATGAGGCGACCGGGAAACAGTTCCCTGAGAATGTCCATTGATCGTCGCGATGTGTGGGCGGTTGCACCATCCTGTTGAAACCACACATTTTCCACGCCATTTTCTTCCATTTTGGGTCTAAGAAAATTTTCCAGCATGAAACAATAGCGCTCGCTGTTGACCGTTACGGTTTGCCCATTTTCTTCAAAAAAGTAGAGCCCCCAGACGCCTAGGCGGGAAAGAGCACACCACACAGTCACTTTTGGGCTATGGAGGGGTTTCTGATGGATTTCTCAAGGATTTTCGTCACTCCAATATCAAAAATTCTGCCTGTTAACGGCACCACAAAGGTGAAAATGGGCTTCGTCCGTGAAGAGCACAACATCGTCGTTTAGGAGTTCTCGGAGATCGCGACACAGGCTCGAACGGGTTTCAAAATCCCTTTCACTTAATTCCTGTGCAACAACCATTTTGTAGGGATGCATTTTGAGGTCCCGGTGCAAAATGCGCCGAATTCTGCGGTTGGAAATCGCCAAAGCGAGCGAATGTTTTCGCGCCGAACGACGCGGGGAACGTTCAATCGCGGCTCTCACATTGGCCACGTTTTCAGGTCCTGTTGCTGTCCTGGGACGTCCAGGCGACTTCTTTTTCAATGCTGAACTCGTCTGTCTAAAATTTGACACCCACACTTTAATCGTAGCGTGATGTGGAACAGGATCATGACGCCCGAGTCCGAAATGAATTCGAAAGGCACGTTGTGTAGCAATTATCGAACCGCCGCATTCGATAAACCGCTCAATAACAAAAGCACGATGTTCACCAGACCAAGGCATGTTGACTACTGACAAATGGCATAAAACCGGCTTTCTAACGGTTTTTACCCCACTACTCTACCTGCTCCCTCTTCTGAGAAAAAGGGATTTGAAATCGGATAGTTTTTTCTGCCCCACCCTTTAGCTTTTCAAACCCAATCCAGGTTACATTGCTATGCAGTTGAGTTAGTAAGTTCAATAAACAGATACTTCTCAAAGCCACTGCTCAATAAAAGTTGTCTAGGTGTACTCGCTTTGAATTTCAGAATGAAAATCATATGCTCATTTGTTTCAGCAAAGCACGCGCAAAAGGCAGCTGAGTGGTCTCGACCAGCAGTTCCGACAACCTCAGCAGCTGCGGTCCCCATCCTACCTCGTACCAATTTGTATCGGAGACTCGCCCCACCAGTGCGTTGATAGCGAAGTCATCCAACGTACTGTGTCTACACGCAGGGGTTTTTATGTGACAACACAAGACATGTAGAATGCATTGAACCGCGTTCTCGCTTGAGAATCACATCGGTAGTCACTGGATGGATTTTCAAATACTGCTGACCGACCTGCGGTCACTTCCTCAATTTTTATAAATAGTTATTAGGTGGTAAGTAAAGGTAGGATTGAATTAATGTTTCATATTTTCAATGTTTGTTACTGCAATTGGCTTCAATTTGAATTAATTACTGAACTTCAGTTTAACCCGTAGCAGAAAACGTATTGAACGAATGTATCATTTTTATAATACTAGCCAAGAACTTGAGGTGTGTTTGCTTAGGGATTACTGTATTCATGTTAATAAAAATGGAATTATTCCTTTATAGGAGTTGGTTATTTATTGCAAATTTTATGCAGCCTTTAGATAGGTATGTCAGCGTAATATGACTGACTAATTTAAATGGCGTCGATTGAATTATGAATGAAATTTTGGTTAGTTTCTTCCCATGAATATCAGATGTTTTAAAACCATTAAGGTACAGTTGTTTTAACATGAACTTTTTTAGTGCCGAATTCTGTAATTTTTTTTAGTGCTGAGTTTTGTGGATTTCACATTCAATTTATTATCATAACAAAGCTTTCTAAGGAGACTTGAATTTGTTTATTAGATCCTCGTAAATTCGTTATTGTTGCAAGTCAGAGGATCCTCACCAAATGACTTCGGTGTCGCTACCAGTGGCAGTCAACACATCTCGAGTGGTGGTCATTTGACTAAGTGAAACCATGGAACACATAGTTTTATCCTATGTTACGGAATGTGAATCTAGTGTGGAGATTTATTTTTTTATATAATTCAAAAGGAACATGGTTACTTTCATTTTATAGTAAAAAAAAATTGAGATTCAAAGTTATAATACAAGTTTCAATGCTTTCATTGTATCGCAGCAAAACTTTTTACTTGTGAGATATTGTTAACGTAGGAAGAATTTGAGTGATAATTAAAATTATTTTCATTTGTTTGAACGTTTATTGATGTGTATTACGAGTATAATGTATATCCAAATGATGAATAATTTTATGTCTCACTGCTGAGAAGTGTTCGCGCGTTTTTTGGGGCTGCGTCAAAACAAATAATTTTTTATTATATTGTCTAGACATCCTTCATTTTATGAACACACGTAGTAAATATGAGATTATAAATGTAAAATTAAATAATATTCATTTGTTTAAACAATTCTGACTTCACGAAGAAATGTGCAAATAAATGTTAAATTATTTTATTTTCCATTTTAATTTTTATATATAATAGTAGCTATTAACTTGAGCTGTGATCTGAATCACAAACAAACAAACCTCTCAGTTCACTACTTTAATGCTAGCCAATAACTTTGACGGTGGGTGCAAATAAATGTTGTTGAATTTTTTCTTGAGTGAAAACGAAACTCGCATTGTAATGGCGTAGTAGTCAATGAAAATGTCAGTTTTTAGATAACAAGTGTTGAGAAATTATTATACACTTTCAGAATAGAGAAAATCTTTCCTAGTGTTGTATGAGACGTTCACGTTTTGTGAACTTGAAGAAAATGAAATTTTAACTATTAAGTCTGTTCCAACATTCTCCGATTTATATAGAATGTGCGTGCAATCGTAAAGAAAATTAATGATTTCTAAAATTATTTGACTTTATAGCATACACTGCCTTAGACTACGATTAGTAATATGTTATGTTCTATTTTGTGCTGAGTAATTAAACTGTACTGCCATAGTTATCAGTAAGAATTCTTATGTGTGGTAATTATAATATAATTCTTTTGGCTGTTATAACTTCAAAAAATGCTTTCTCTACTGTGGTGTAAGACTTTCTCTAACTTTGCGAGAACTCGTGTTATTTATTTAACTGAAAGTAATGAATAAAATATTTTCTGTTTGTTCGAAAGTTTCTTGATTTATTCGGGAACGTGCAAACAATCCTTTGAATATTTATTCATCACTTTTATTTCATTTCTTGTGTAAAAGTGGATAACTTTACCGGTACAAATATGTATTATTAAATTTTTATTTGAACAAAAAGGAAATTATCTTGTATGATGGAGATGAATCAGGATTTCATTTGTGCGAGATAGGTGTGCGGAATTTGTTTTTTTCAAAATGAAATATTTTTTATCATAGTGTAGAACATGCTCAATTTTATGAGAACTTGAATTAATTATGAAACTAATAGCAGAATTTAATTATTTTCCTTAGTTTAAATATTTCTAGATTTTCTTTGAAATATGCTTTCAGAGGTAGGTATTTTTTTTCATTTTTATAGAGTTCTTTTATATAATATTATTCGTTAATTGATCTGCGATTGATAGAGGATTTATTCATTTTGTTCGTGTTTAAAATGAGATTTAAATTTTCGTAAGGTATTGTGATAAATTAAAATTTTGTTTGTGCGTAATAACAGGTGTTGAAATTTGTTGTTTCAAAATGGAGAGTTCTTGTACCGGAGCGTGAGACCTTTACTTTCCAAATTAAATAAATGTGAAACTGAAAGTGGAAAATAAAATTATTTTTGATTGTTAGAACATTTCTTGTTATGCGGGAATGTGCTCACAAACATTAAATAACTTTGATCACTTTCAGTTTTAAGTAGATGATTATTCAGTGCTGAATTGGTTTTCATCGTTTTAATTGTTTAGAATTAAACTATTAATTTTCCGAGAATTAAATACGAAGAAAATGTGTTATATCAGTGCTGAATAAAATGAGTGAACTGAACTGATGCTGATTTTATTTGAACGGATGAATGTAGGATGTGGTCATGGTGAAGCCTCTTTTTAACGCGCAAATGTATTTTTTAGTTATCATGAATGCAATTTAAAATGGAATTGGGGCATTCTTCATTCGATAAACGTATAGGCATTGAAATAGTCACTATTATTCGAACTCATATATCATGTTGAAATTCATTTAACTCAGTTGTGATGAAGATATTAAAGTCGATATCAATTTATTTGCAGAAATCAACAAATCTGTTCACCCCTGAATAAATTCATGAAGTTTCTCTTCACAACGGCATGGAATATTTAATGCTCTCTGTAAGATTGCAGAATACGGTGACTTTGTAAGTATTGAATTTGGTTGTGTGGAAATATTGTGTTAATTTAAAATTTATTAATCAAGGGGGTGGTGCAACATATGCCTCGAATAATTCATTGATTCTGTACAACTATATTTCTTGATTCACAGGTAGGTTAGAGGGGTATGGGAGGAGTAAGTTAAATCTATGTTTTAGGTTCCGTAGATTTCCCCTAAGTGTGTCATGACTGCCCTAAGTGTGTCATGTTACACACTTAAGTGTGTCATGGCGCCTCCATGACGTACAATTGTGTGCCGGTTTTGTTACAAACGTATGACACACTTAAGCGTGTCAAAATGACCCTATATATTTTCTCAGTGTAAAATTTCATGGGACTACCGGCACTAAAACTCCTCCCCCTTTCCCAAGAAAGGTCTAAAAGGGGGGTGATGGGGTCAAAAATTATGAATTTTCAACTTCAGTTTCGAAAAAAAAACGGAAAAGTTGGCTTCGCGAGTTTGTTAGAAATGTTTCAATCATTCCAAAACTGTCTTTGGTTTTGTTTTGTCATGAAAATTTCTTGACCTAAAATTTTTTGAAATTTCCGAACGAAATAACATCATAAACGAATATTTCCCACTTTCTAAAATCTAAGGCCCAAATCGAAAAAGGTACACGATTGAAACTCTGTTTTTGTTTATTACATACACATGGAAAATTTGAAAACAATGGGTCCACAAATAAAAAAATTTACCGTCTCTGTACAAAAATAATGAGAGATGTATTTCATTCGTGTAATTTATACATGTAATACGTTTTTTACAGTATATATAAGGAATTACGCATGCAAAGTATTTGTAGATGCAATGTAAACAAAGGATTCAAGTAAAAAATAGGAGTTATATCAAATTTCACCACAAAATTCATGTTTTTCGCCTGCTTCATTTAAATTAAATTTTCCCCTAAAAATGAATAGAAGTCAATGAGTTTTCATACAAGAAAAAGAAAATAGTTGTCGAATACTTGTGAAATTTCCAACACTCTAACAGATTTATTTGTCAAAAGCTTACATTCAATTTTTTGTCATTCTACTCAACCGAAAATCTGTATATTTTAGATACTGATAAAAAATCGCATATACAAACAAAAAAGAAAAGAAAATGGAAAGTTCTGCTTCGTTACTTTATCAGAAATATTTCAAGGATTCAAAACTGCCCTCAGTTTTGTTCAAGCATGAAAACTCATTGACTTATATTTTTTCGAAATTACCGATAATATGGCATAAAAAATTATATTACCAATTAACTCTAAAACTATGGCTAAAATCGAAAAAGTCACACAGATGACATGTTTTTCATTTCAAAAGTTACACATTGGTCATATATCGGATCGATCGGTTCATAAATAGAATATCACTCAGAAAAACTTTCCAAAAAAACAGTTTGAAGAATGGAACCGTGAGTGGTTTGATGCGTGCAGTGTATTCACTGCGTTTAATGTCTCAATTAATACTAATTTAATTAGGGCTATTCATGAAGTGAAAAAATGTCATGTGCACAAAATCTTCAGTAATGCCAAAACATTTGAGACATAAAATGCGAAAAACGTGATAACGTTTTTATTATGCTGTAGATTGTGATTTGTACTATATATTTCCAGAACTTTACTTTTTATGTGAGTAATATAGATTCCTGGTGAGTAAAAATTATTTACATAAAGATCTAAGGCTATACCTAACAACGTACGAAGAGTTAATCCATTCTTTATTTGTTTTGGATCGGCCAAAAAAATGAATACAAAAAGCGGGAAAAAATATTACATAGATCTGCAATTTTCTTCCCGAAATTGTTTACTTGGTTTTTTAACAATAATTATTAATGTAGAGTGAACATTATAGTTATGTAAACCTGGACTTCAATTTTGTCGGCCCCAGCGCTCTGTGTGTTTGTTTGAGTGGTTTATCGATCCACATTTGAAATATACTTTGTAGTTTTCATGGAATGATGTCATTCTATACACATTTCGAAAATAAAGGTGTTCATATAAATAATTAAATAATTAACATATACCAAGGAACTTTGAAATAGCTGTGAATATGCCTTAATTAAACGCAAAGCAAGTACTATTATTACAAACTATACGGTAATTATTAGATTCCCCTCATTTATATTTCCTAGGGTAATCAAGGAACATTCTAGGGTAAAATACATTCCAGCTAAGGGTACAAAGATTTACGAGCGTGGAAGGTGACCGAAGGTCTGTCCATATATCCTAGCTCCATGGATCAGTTGCATGCTGCGGCTCGGAGAGAATGGATGCAGATGAACGCGCGCTCCGTTTAGAAGCTGCGATAGGGAAGAAAAAAGAGAACTACAAGTGACTCACGCTACCTGTCTATTTCCTTCATTTATAAGTAATTTACAGTCAATCAAAGATATAACTACCCAACTATGTTTCAGGCTAATTTCGGGTTAAGCTATTTAATTAACAAGAAACAGGGTTGATTTACTCGAGATGAATGCTATATATTTAAAAAAATATCCACGGTATTCATTTTTGATTATAGTTTTATTCACTCAGGTACAAATGCCATTGGAGGAATTATTTAACTTGTATATTTTCTATATACAAAAAAATAATGAACATGACTTACCTGAGCGATTACTTGACTAAGCAAATATGATGTTGACTGCCGTCTCTCTACCCCATCATTAAGAAATGACAACATATCATAGCAAGATTGGGTCAGTCGCTGTTCCTCCTCTGTACCTGCTTCCATTTTTTATACTGCTGAATATTTTATTCAGCCTTAAAATACTGCGTCTTCAATGTGTGAATTTTATTTTTACTAGTTCAAAATGACAGATTTGTACCGGCGCAGTTGCGCAGTTGGGCGTACATATGTTCGTACGTAGGCGAGTTCAACGCCCTGTTGCGGGGTACCGCAATGCGGATGCTTGGTCAGCAGTTTCGAGGTAGTATAAAATAGCGTGCGCGGCTTGTGGAGTCGCTCTTGGTCTGTGTTCCTCCCCTGTACAACATCTCTACAAGTAAAACGTCGCAGTTAACCAGTTTTATCTCTACCCTTTGGCTTACACACTGGTGGCCATTTGAGTGTCGGACCCACGACGTGAATATATTGTGCTTGTGAAGTGAAGGAGTTCCAGTGACTTCGGCGAATCAAGACGGCGGAGGTGACGTCAGGCAGTTCAAGATAATTGCGGTGAAAATCGTCTGGTGACGGAAATTATTTGTGCTTTCTACGAGAGGGAGTCTGCGCATCACTCCGTGACATGTGGATCAGTCTGGCAGTAGCGACGAAATAATATGGACAACGGGTCGGTCACAGGAAGAGAAGTCCAAGAAGCATACGATAACGTGTTTCGTATTGTTGTGCGACGTGTTTCGGAAGAAAGGCTGCGAAATACACACGATCTGGAGTTCCACGTACCACTTGGTGAAGCCTACAAGGTGCGTCTGTCTTTGGAAAGAGACGGCGCCTTCTGCAACCTGCAATTTTGGGTGAACTTCCACCGAGATCGGCAGTAGGAGTGCCGTGGACGCCTACGAGTTTCACTTCATCCGTGCAATTGTGGTTGGACATTCTACGAACGACGAAAGTGTTCAACATCTGCAACGACATAGTGCGTGGTGTCTGTGATACCAGGTTGCATACTGAACAGTGTTAGTATAAGTGTTTTAATAAACTGTGAGCGGTGCTAATAACGTACAGTGAGGGACCTCGAACGCTCTCAAGCAGTACGCGCTCAGTGAAGTGCAAGCGCTGTTGCTCTACCGACTCCAAGCGCTCAGCGCGTGACCTTGGCATCAGCTGGCGCGTCTCGACACCTAGACGGCTGTGGCGGTGCGCACGACAGCGCGTGACCTTGACAACAGCTGCGGCATCAGCTGGGCTGCTGTGGAACCAGTTGAGTACAGCACATTTTCAGGTTTTGTTTTTTATGTAGCCAGGTCGGATGTTCTGCCGCAGTGCTCTGAGTCATTTCCAATTGTTCAAAGATCAGTACAGTTGTATTCTTGTAGAGAGTTCATAACAGTTCTTTTATTTGTTGATCGAATTTGCTAGTGTTAAATTCTGTATCAGTGGGAAGGTATTAGTACTTAATTTCTTACAATTTTTTGATGTGGATTTCTAACGTGTCATTGTTTTTCTTTTGTGAGGGGTGATTTTAGCGGTGTAACACTTTTTTTGTCGTGACATACGATGGCAGATAGTGATTCCGAACCCGAGTTTATTCGTTCTGTTGCAACCACGACTTGCAGTGGGCGTGTTTCAGTGCCGAATTATAGTACTACGATACCCAATCCTACAACAATGTCAGGACCAGTGCCTACCACAGTTGTGTCTAACGTCATGACGACTCAAACTGTAACGTTCAGTACACCGAGTGTAGCTACAATGCCTAGTAGTAGTGGTCATTCTACTAGTAGTGGAGTAACTACGACGTTGCAAAGAGGCAGTACCATACTGTCAAGCGCCGAGCTTCCTTTATTCCGAGGCACTAAACGTAGTCAAGGTCCTGACTTCTGTGAGACAAAAACGTTTAGAACTCACGTTGCTAACCTAAAGGCTTATATGTGTTTACTTCCTGACATCACGTCAGACGAGGCCAGGAAGGAATTGCTCGTAAGAAGCGCACATAAGAGTGTTGGTGACTTCAACGGTGTAGTTATTAAACTAGTACACCCTGATATTAACTATTCTTTCGACCAGGTTGTGGAAATTCTGGATGATATTTATGTCTCAAAGGGCGAGCGATCAGTACATGCGATAGCGTGTGATTTAAATCAGCTCCGGCTTTTGCGTAATGAAGGATTAGCTGCTCACTTAGTGACCGCCATGGCAAAGATCCGAAAATTGAGTGACCATATTTTAAATAGTCCAGACGTAGCGTTACAAAGACATCCCTTTGTCGTTGCTAGTGCGAATGCTAATGAATTAAAAAGGTTTGCAGGAGATTTGGTTGTTTTCAGTCTAGCTACAGCGATTTTAGCTCCAATACTGGAGGAAAATTTTTCCAAAAAAATATTTTCGCGACCATTTTTAACATCTGAGGAGCTATTAGCTCGTATTGTCTCCGCTGTGCGAAATAACCCTGAGAGTAGACAAATAATTGCGCACAAGCCTAGCGTTCAGTACTCGTGCCCGACTAGGGACACTTATCTAGTGGACGTGCCTGACGAGACTGTGAGTGACGAGCAAGAATCGTTTGCCGACGTTTACTATAACTCACAACAGATTAACCGACGTTTTCAGAGACGGAGACCATTTTTACGACCAGGTTGGAGACTTGCAAGGTTTTCTCGAGGAAGACAGCATGCCTATTTTGGTGATAGAGCTCTCGGTTCAATGGAATGTAACGAAGCGTCCGTGGAAGAGATTAGTAGTGAACGGACAAAACAACAACCTTTCTGATCACTCTGTAATACCCCTGGTCACGTTCAAAAGATGTGTATGAAACAACGAGGTCAGAATAAACCAAGTTTCCGTGGTAATGCCTGCTATAGGTGGGGCAAGGTAGAGCATTTTGCTCGTGAATGTAATTCACGCGGTAGAGGCCGCGGTCGAGGTGAAGCGTATTACGCTGCAGCTCCTGAGAGTGATGATTTTTTAGAGTGAAATCAGACGACTTGGAGAGTGTTGATGTAGAGAGGGAGTGTTTGACAATGCCCGGGGATAATTCCACAGCTCTCGTTACCAATGATGTGGTGGTTTTGAAGCCAGATACTATGACTAAGTCGACTGAAGTGGTGGATCCGTTATTCCGGTGTGAAAATAAGTTCGAATTACTAGGTGAACAAGAACTTACTGTAGGTGCAAATTCTGAATTACCCGTAGAAGTTTGTTTGTCAGCGACGATAATGAAAGAAGGTCGTTCAAGAAAAGAAAGCGATGGTTTATTTTCTTTAAGGAGATCTAAAAACCTACGATTTTTCTGGGTAACGATACACGATTGATGAGCGCTCTGATTGATAGTGGGAGCGATAGGTGTCTAGTCAGTTACCGGAATTTAAAAGGCCTTAACGAGCGAATTAAACCTAGTGCTCTGAGTATCAGGGGTGTAAATTCGAAAAGCCAGGTGACAGGCGAAGTTGATCTTTGTATTACCCTGCCTAATAATAAAGAAATAAATCCTAGCGCTTTGATTTTGAAGGACGGCGAATTTAATTATGATGTAAACCTCGGTAGGGATATTCTGAAAGATGCCGTGATTGATTTTAAAGAAGGATTCATTGTTCTTGACGGAGTTAAAGTGCCGTTCCATGATGTGCAAGAATTGCACGGTCAAAGTAAGAGAGAAGTATTTTTCAATACCATAAATAATGCAGTGTCTGATGGCAGACGTGATTGCCCAGAGGAGGCGTAAAAAGAAATACCTGCTGAAGCAGAGGGAACCTAGAAAAATAAGCCTAGTGAATGGCGATAGAGAGAGCCAAGAAAATGGCGACAGGCAACTAAATGGCCTAGAGGTAAATGCTGCGGAGCAGTGGGGTACCCCAGTAAAAAAAGTAGAAAAAACTAAAAGACGAGCGATAGTTGTTCACTGTGGTTCAGTGGAAATGCCGAGTAATTGTTTACGAATAATTAATGGGTATGTCAAGAGGGTTAAACCCGGAAAGTATATAATGAATAAGAGAATTCTTGGTAATGGCATTTATGTGGCCGAATCAGTAGTGAATATAGGGTCGAATGGTTTTGTCCCTGTCATGCTTTTAAACGTCTCGGATGACGTAGCATCCCTGAGTGAAAATAGCATGCTGAGTAATATTGAAGCAGTAGACGATATGGAAATAGATCAAGAAATATATATGTCTACGGTGCACAAAGCTGTGCATGAAGCGAATGTATGTGATGTCAACGGTACGGCGGATCTACCCAAAGTCGACAGTTGGAATGGTGGAAGCTTTAATACCATCACTGGTAAAGACGTTGGGTTGATGTCTGACCAAGCGGGGCATTGTTGCAACAATACTCGTGTTGACGAAGTAGGTAATAATGCACAGAAAGACGATGTACCAGAATGAGGTATGAACGAACGACGTCTTCTGACGAGTGACGACGTAGTTTGTGACGACGATGACGTTAAACCCTTACTGATAAAATTATTAAATGAATTTAGAGACGTAATTACTTTAGAAGGCGAAACTATGGCCGTTACGAATGTTATGCGACATAAAATTGAATTGAAACCCAATGCTCCAGTACTTAACATCCCACCCTTTAGAATTTCACATAAATATCAAGAAGATTTGGTGCAAGCGAATAAACAGATGCTAGATCAAGGTATTATCGAACCGTCCAGTTCTGACTATAACTTTCCCTTGATTATTGTGGAGAAGAAGTCGGCGAGATTCGTCCAGTAATCGACTTCAGAGCGTTATATAAAATTGTTATCAAAGAGAGCTATCCGATCCCAAGGATTGACGAGATTCTTTACACTCTTGGTGGAAATAGTGTATTTTCCTGTTCAGACCTACGATCTGCATTCCACCAGATCGAATTAGAAAAAAGTAGTCGCAAATACACTGCGTTCAGTATTGGTTACGAGAAATTCCAGTTTAGGAGAGTCCCCTTTGGTCTCTCTTCTTCTCCCAGTGTGTTCCAGCGAATAATATCTTCCGTACTTGCTACTGTTATCGGGAAACTAGCGTTTGTATTTCTCGATGATGTATTAGTTTTTTCTACATCCGTGAACCAACATTTAAAAGATTTAAATAGTGTTTTTGAGAAACTACGTAGTGGGAATCTTTCCCTTGAGCTTGAGAAATGTCAATTCCTAAAGAGTTCGATGGAGTACCTAGGTCACATAGTGTCGGCAGACGGCATTCGTTGCAAGGAATCGGAGAAGCTACAAAAGTTTCCCGTTCCTCGAAACGTGAAGGAATTGCAGAGTTTTTTAGGAGTAGCGAACTATTTCCGGAGTCATATCCCTATGTTCGGCTCGATTTCGTATCCGCTTTATCAGTTATTACGAAAAAACGTTGAGTTTATCTGGAAGCCTGAGTGTCAGGAAGCTTTTGAAAAAAATAAATCTGTTTTGACATCAGATACCGTTCTACAACATCCTGATTTTAATAAGCCTTTCCATGTATTTACAGATGCTTCTAATTTTGGTATAGGAGCAGTGCTTTTACAGCACGGAAATGATTCAACTAAATCAATGCAACCGATTGCGTATTTCAGTAAAAGTTTAAATGCGACGCAAAAGCGATATAGCACGACTAAAAAAGAATTCTTCGCTATCGTAAGTGCGCTAAAAGCTTTCAAATATCTTATTCTTGAATATCCAATCTATCTGTATACGGATCATAAGCCGTTGCAGCCCTTGTTTTTCAAAAAGCTTCCCGACGATTCAGCCATGGCACGTTGGTGTTTAACAGTTCAACCTTTTGACCCCAAAGTAAAATATTTCCCCGGTAAACAAAACATCATTGCCGATTGCTTAAGCAGATTGCCTGAGCAATTGACTGTTTCTGAACTCAATGACTGTGCGGAGTTTCAGGAGGTCGACGTGTTCTCTGTGACCACCCGACGTGGAGCACTGAACCCTGGTGTAGACATAACAGACAAGACGCACTCTCAACGACTGGCGCCGGCATCGGCTGCCTCCCCGCAGCTGACTGACTACATTCCTAGACTGCAAGATGTATCTTGGGACCTTGACGAATTCCGGACTGAGCAACAGCAAGACCCATTCTGTTCTGAAGTTAAGGATGCATTACTAAATGGAAGTACATCTACGATTCCTGATTTGCAAAAACACTTGATTTTAAACGACATACTTTAGAGACGGAGACAGATAGATTCTAGGACAAGTACTGTTTTGACTTCGGTCATGCCGACATTATTAATGAACAAGGCTGTGCTCAGCATACATTCCTTGTATCATACTGATGCCTTACATACATCGTTTAAATTTAAATTACGATATTTTCATTTATTGGAGAAAACTATAATTCGTAAATTCGTGAAAATGTGTGATGTCTGTAAAATTCTTCAAGCTAGTAGCACTGTACCTATTAAAATTTTAGATGCACCAATTGCTAAAGAACCCTTCGACGTAGTTTTAATGGATTTCCTAGGCCCTTTGCCAACTACGGGGCAGCAGAATAGATACATTCTGGTAGTTATAGATTTATTTTCTCGATATTGCAAACTTTATGCCACCTCAGACAGGTTGGCAGACACCGTTGTTTCTTGTCTAGACGACTGTTTTTCGACGTTCGGCTATCCTAAAACACTTCTTAGTGACCAAGCTCTAGAATTTAAATCTGCGGCAGTTAAAAAATTTGCTCAAATTCACGCAATTGCGAAAAAAGAGGTTCTACCGTGGAGCCCCCATAGTAACGCTATTGTAGAGAGGAACAATAGGAAAATAACCAATTTACTACAACTTTACATAAATTCATTAGTTCACACAGAATGGGATCAGTGTCTCAACATCACTGAGAATGCTATAAACAACGCGCTTAATACAACGTTGGGGGATACACCAGCTTACATTATTTTCAATCATGACACTTGTCCAAATTTTAGTGCTGAAACGTTCGAAACCATTTACAGTTACGATACCGATGTTGATCTAGTAAAATTTCGAGCCAAGGAAGCGGCCCGTATTGTAGAAAACGTTAGAGCTGTGATAATTAATAACACCAGTGACAGAACAATGTACCACAACTTACGTCGTAATAATAAGAACTTTGCCCTTGGTGACCGTGTTTTGTTACGTAATAATTTGAGAAAGCATGAGTTGGAGCTGGCCTGGGTCGGGCCAGGAATCATTACAAAAATTAAACGCAATTATGTAGAGTTGAAAATTGGAAATAGGATTTATAAAAGTAACATGAACCACGTTTTACCTTTACGTAAAACGGTTTAAACAAGTGTACGACCTACGACTGACTGTGTTCCAATGTTTAGCATTTTATTTTCGTGTGTTGATGTATTCCTGTTCTCAGATTATTGTTTCGATGTTTACTTTTATGTATCAGCTTTTTTACTTGGAATTCTCCTTATGTTATTGTGTGTATTTTTCCTTTAATTTTCGGTGTTTAGATGTATCGTAGGATCTAAGTACGCCATTGAGGGTGTAACTGGTTTTTCTTTTACATACAAGGTTTGCATCTGCTAACAGCTATGCGAGATTGAATATTCACCATGTGCTTATGTGGCGCGGTACCTGAACACTGTGCGAGCAGAGTGCTGACGCCAGAGTTGTTTATGCAGTAGCTCAGCAGCGGGCGTGTCTGTTCGAGATTTGAGCAGCGTGGACATGCTGTTTGTTTCCTTCTTTGCGGTTGTCCTTTTCAAGTATTTGCCGTTATCACCATTGGTGACCTGATTTTTTTTTGTATGGGCCATGCTAATCGGACTGTCTCTGTTTCGATTTCAGAACGAACACGCTAACATCCCTGACGTCCACGATGGGAAATCGCATGACTACTGTCAGCGTCGAGGCGCTTACGAACGCCTTGGCACAACACCAAGGAAGGGTGTCGGACGACTGGGTGCGCGCAAACGCCATGATAGACGTCATCCCAGATAGAGTTTCAGACCTAGGTCTCATCTTTCTTTTTCCTTTTTCCTTGGCGTTAGGTGTTTCTCTCTTCTATTTTCGCCGGGAATTAAATCTTCTGTCAGAACGCATACGGTCTGAGGATTTCATCCTCCACCGACAGCAGCTGCGTTCGAGCACTGCCGACCAGCAGCTGCGCACAATGCCAGCGCATAACGACCCATAACAAAAAGTGCCCGAGTGTGTTAGATGCGATGGTACTTCACGGTTTTGGGTGTCGCCTTAAGGGCATTACTCATTTACAAGCGATGTAAGCGGATGTTTTACTATTTACTAAGGAATTATTATTAAGTTTGTATTTCAACCTTGTGTTTTAAGTGTTTCATTTTACCCTTGTTCGCGAAGATGCTCGAGTCAATGCAATGTTCAGGTATATATTTATGAATTTTTTCGTTTTTGCTTTTCGATAACTCGATTTATGCGAATATTTTGTTCATTAGATTTTTAAAGGCATTGCGTAATTATTTTCATGCGTGTTTCTAATAATCTTTAACGTGTATATTGTCTTTATTTTAAAGTTATGACGAGTGTCGATGCATATGTACGAGGTATCTGCGTGCCGTGTCTCAATTTATGTTAGAGTGAACAATTTTTTTTTCTATCATTGTTGTCTCAACGATGCGATTCTTTTTAAATTTTTGTCGCGTTATATTTTCGACTGCCTTCACCATTATTATCCGAGTTTATGGATGTTCATGTTTGATGATGTTAGCGGATTTTGTTTTTGATATACCCTCCGTGCTTGGCTGATAAGTAAGTTGAATCCTGGTTGTTGGGACCGTAGAGTTTCTTCAACTTCAAATTTTTCGATGCTTATTTTGGTGTGATTAGCGTTCTATTTGTTTTTTTCTTTACGATGTTTTTAACGATTTCAACTGGACGCGTTTGTTTTTATTTTTAATGGCTTTTGTTTTGCGAAGAGGGGATTATGATTGTTTTTGGTTTTCCTAACTAGGATGCCTTTAGCTTCCCATGCCGATTTCTGGTTTACGATTCTCCCCTTTGTTTCATTTCTGTTGTGGGTGATGTTCAATCATGTAAAGGGGGAGGTGTGTACCGGCGCAGTTGCGCAGTTGGACGTACATATGTTCGTACGTAGGCGAGTTCAACGCCCTGTTGCGGGGTACCGCAATGCGGATGCTTGGTCAGCAGTTTCGAGGTAGTATAAAATAGCGTGCGCGGCTTGTGGAGTCGCATTTGGTCTGTGTTCCTCCACTGTACAACATCTCTACAAGTAAAACGTCGCAGTTAACCAGCTTTATCTCTACCCTTTGGCTTACACAGAGTTACACCACAACGAATAAACGTGTCCTCTGCTTAGCAAGCATAAAACTAAGCTTGAAATGTCAATTGAGCCTGAAAAAGCCTGAAAACATTGTCAATTGAGCCTGAAAACATTTCTATCCACGGTGGCCTCTTTCACCGGAATTTTATTCTGAAATGTCGTCTATTATCTCTACAAACCTTTTCTAGAAAATCACAATTTCGAAAACAATAACTCAAGTTCCAAAATCTTGGGCTTTAAACTAAGTGGTAGCCGAGTTACTGATCAAAAGAATTTGAAACATTTTTTTCGCATTATCAATTAAAATATCAAAGCGACATGATAAATTTCAACAGAGAAAGCTCCAAAGAAAATTTCTATTCCTAAAAATAGGCTGATTGCGTATACTTAATACCATAATCCAAGTGAAAGGGAATTGAGTCGCCTCAGAAAAGTAGTGCAGTAGAATAATTTCTTGTATTTCTTAAGCTCTATCATTGTTGCTATCAAAGCTATCGATTAGAAGAGGGGGTCACACAGACGGACGGACGCGGCTACTTTTATAATTGTGATTATATTAACTGTCAATGCCTTCTCAGGGTCTAGAGATGTAAATATAGTTTTGTAAGCAAATTCTTATAAATTTAATTCTTAATATGTTGATTTTTTGGCGTTTCAGAGGCTTTCCTTTACTTTAAATTGGTCTCTGAGCTGGAACACCAGCTCGCGTGGCCAATCACTCATTGTAGAAAGTGCAAGCAATAAACAGAAGTATAATAGAACACTCCATGATACCGTACAACTGCAAAATGGGAGAGCTGTTGGGCGTTGACCGTGAAATGATGTGTAGTTCACTCCTAACTACGCGCCACAGATGCTTGCTTCTCAAGAAGACGCGTCAAAAACCGCACACCGTCGAAGTTCATGCAGCACTCGTGCATCCGACATGCATGCGTCAAATTTGGGCGACTCACGCGTGGGTTGCACAAAGAAACGCATAGTGTAGCCGCGCCTCAAGGAGGGAGAGAGGCAGAGTACAGTCGTGCACCACACACGAAGGCTGGCGTGACACTGACGTGGAGGGAATATATATGGAAGGAGCATAGCCGTCTGTGAAGAGAACCAGTTTTTGAGATTTCTCCTATGTCTGTGGTAACCAATAGCCGTCTCGCAAGTGTGACGTCAGCACGGAAGCCAGTTACCTACTGACTACGCTAGAGTGCGCACACGCTCGCTGAACGGTCTTCCAGCTGTTGAGTTAATCGCATCATCGTTAATGCTTAATTTGGGATTCTAAGACTCCGAAAGATAATAAATTGTGTTCCCTCACTTGAGGACACTTAATAATATCAACATTACTAGCAAAGATACATTAAGAGTTGAAAACTATAAAGATTGCAGGCCCTTGATTATAACAAATTAGAACGCCTTGCACGCACACCTTACCTTTTGACATGTGGTGTGGTACTAATCTTGCTTTGGAAAATGAGAGGAGGGGATGTAGGGAAGGTCGGTGGAGCCAACTTCAGCCAAGCGTCTGTGGTTGGCTCAGAATTGTGACGTGTCAGGCCTTGAGAGTGCCCGAGTCTTTCAGCTTTTGCAGCCAAATTGAGCCCGATCGGAGTGCGCTATGCTACCTCCATATATGCTAGCTCCATGGACACTGACGTGGTGTCAAGGTTTGCAGTCGGTCGCTCCGAAATTATCAAGCATAGCTCATCTGCCTCATACAGTCTGTGCCAACCTGAAATGAGTGTACAAACGCACGAATTCAGCACCAGTTCAGATATGTCTGCAGATGTGTTTGCGCGTTTGAGGGGGCCTTTAGCCTTAATGAAGATCTGTACTCAAATACAATAATTTTGAATAATGTTTTAAAAAAAGAGCATATTCAAATCATAGAAGCACTGCACATGAATGAGCTTAAACCTAGCCTCAACGAAAATTTAAATTATTTTTTTTGCTTTAAGTTGTTCAGTAGGACTCTGGCTTAGACGTTTGTAACCTCCGTTCGTCCATTTTACCGTCATCTCTGGTGCCGTTACCATGTGAATATCTGATATGCAATAGCAACTAGTCAGCTGTAGTTTCAATCTTGTACTAAATTAGTCTTATCTAGTCTTCATGCGATGTGATTACCTACTTTTTTATACCCAATCTGATGTAGTTCACGTTTTGCACGGTAATAGTTTCACCAATGTGACTAGAGTTTCTTTTCTATTTTACAGCCTGAAGTTGATGTAAGTAACATCGAATCGTTGCCTGTAGAGACTGACAGATTTAGAATTTTAACAATTGAGTGTTCTTTAAGTAACGATGATAAGTGATTATCTTCGTATTTTAACACGTGTTGAACTGGAATAGGTTGATATATTGTCCATCGAATGCATGCTACTGCATCAAAAAAACGCTTCATCTGGTCTCACGTCTTGAACACACGGTCATTCCTCAATATATTTTAGCTGCGATGATATTTAGAAAAAGATCTGACTTTCAAAGTTCGGGCACACGCCTATTGGACATCAAATAATAGGCTTCCGTGAGTTAACCTTCTAATCATTAATTGAGCGGAGTGGCGTCCTCAGCTTTGGAGATTGTCAAGTCACCTCGGCTGCTCCTATACTTTGAGGATTTTAATCTGATGGGCCCGTGAGTCTGCTCCTAGGCTTCATATCTTACTCTTTATGCTTCGTCGTTCATGCCCTCACATTTTTTTCATTATCTTTGGATGCTCTGTAGGCATGTTTTATTGAAGTGTAACTTCATTTTCTTTGACAGTGTACTTTTAACAATTTTGTCTCCTGGTATAAGCTATAAATTGTTCACACCTCCTAATATTAAGATGTGAGTGTTAAATACGGTTAGATCGTTTCGCATTATTTGTGTTCAACACTTTATTTCCTTCGTTTTAGTGAAATTAATGGACTGCACTCCTCATCGTTGCCTGATTCCCAGAAAACGGTGAGCTGAGGATTGAGGGCCAACCTCATCTTAAAGAGACCAACGTAGCAAATGACGGTGAGAGTAATAAGTATGCCTATACCTAGAACAATTATTGTTTCTAGGATTGAGCAAGATCAAGCAATAGATCCGCTGGTAAGAAAGTGAAAAAAATTACAGTTACAAAATTACGAGTTCTGCTGCCTAGTGTGTGCCTAATCATGGAAATATTTATGAACTGACATATATACTAATCAAGAAAACAGGCTACCAACCGCCTTTTTAATCGCTGATATTTTTTTCTACACGCTCACGACAACACGAAGGAACCAAACTAACCTGAGGTTAGAGGCATCTATGCATTTAAATGTTTTGTGACGCTTTTTGTGCGCCTGGCGTCTGTATTACCACCTCACGTTTATTTACTCGCGTTGAGTTTTTGGTCTCGAGTAACTTTATTTGAACAATTTTAAACAATTTATTAACCACAGGTAATACAGAGGTAGAATGTTTCTTTAGTCTAATACAATGGTTAAATTTGAGTATTGCTACATGTGGGCCCGAATAAGTTCAGCGACTTCTAGGGCATCCTACCATCACATTATTCGAAGGTGTACCATAATGTTTAACCTAATTCACTTAACCTAGTTTCGCATTAGACTGATCAACGAGATAATGAACTAGATATTGATGTTTCGTTACATTATAGGTCATATGGTCTATTTTTAACAGTATATTCGATAACGATTTTACGACTGAAAATCTGCGATATTACTCATGGTAAATTACATTATTAGGACCAGACATGTAGGAGGCAGGATTTGATTTGGTGATCTCGCACGACTAGTATTCTGATAAGAAATGAGACTCAAGATTTCGTTTGAATACCTTGTAAGAATTACTTTCACGGATCTCCGCAGGTATAGAGTTCAAAGTTTTAGTTCCAACGAAGAGGATACTGTGTTGCGACAGGGCCTTTGAATAATAGGGAAGCATGAATTCACTTCTATTTCGCGTTAAATGGTCGTGATGACCAGTTTGCGCAGTTAATAATTGTTTTAGGCTATTGTCGCCATCATTAGTTAATGTTTTGCAAATGAAATTGCAGATGGGGATTTTGTAGAGATCCGAGAGTTTAAGAATTTGTAAATTTTTGAATGAATCATTCGTTTGAGCATTATATTCTAGGTTCTTTACTGCTTTGATGGCTCTTTTTCGTAGGGTAAAAATTATATTGGTTTTATTTTTATCAGTTCCGTGCCATGCTTCTATTCCGTATTGCAAGTATGGTGAAATGAGGGTTCGGTAGAGCATTTGCAAAGCTGTTTCAGGCAGGAAAGTTTTAACTTTATTTAGGATTCCGATGGATTTTGATAATTTAGAACTAATATGGGCGATGTGCTCCTTGAAGGTCAGATGTTTATCTATTATGATGCCCAGAAAATTACATGAGTTGGTTTCTTCGATTTTACCTTCGCCAATTTTAATGCGTGAGAGAGATATATTTTTCTTGTATGAGAATGTAATATAATTTGTTTTATCGATAATAAGGCTTATTTTATAAGCTTAAAGCCACAATGAAACCTTATGGAGTTCATTATTTATACTCTCTGCAATCGTAGTGGGATTTTGGTTCGGAAGGACCGTAGAAAGCACACTGTGATCGGCAAAAAGTATGAATTTGAAGAATGATGTAGATATAATAATATCATTGATAAAAATCAGAAATAGGAGAGGCCCACTAACAGATCCTTGTGGAACTCCATGGCTAATTGTCAGTGAGTCCGATTTTGCGTTGTCAATGACAACGCAATGCTTCCGATTTGTGAAGTATGATCTGAACCAATCCCGGGCAACCCCACGAATGCCATAACAGTGCAGTTTCGAGAATAATATGTTATGGTCCACAAAATAGAATGCTTTTCGAAAGTCAAGAAATACAGAGAAGACAGGCTTTCCGTTGTCTATGTTAGAATAAAGGAATTGTAAATGATCTAATATTGCCTGTGTTGTTGATTTTTTACAGCGAAAGCCGTTCGTTTTACATAGAGAAATGATTTTTGTTCAAAATAAGAGTACACTATTTATACACAACTTTCTCGAATACCTTGCTAATAATTGGTAACGCGGAGATAGGTCGATAATTGTTTACACAGGTTTTTTCACCATTGTCATTAATAGGGGTTACTCTAGCAACTTTGAGGGAGTTCGGGAAAGTGCCTAGTAAGAGAGACTGGTTAATAATATTGCATATCAGCAGAGCTTCAAGGTCAGCAGTAACTTTAAGTACTTTAGTCGGAAACGTTTGTAACCCACCCGATTTATTTTTCATGTTGTTTATGCACGCAATTACATCGGAGGAGTTTGTAGGCGTGAAGAAAAAGGAGTTGTGTTCTCGAATATGATCCATAAATTCCAGGTGATCAGTAGGGTCACTTGGAATACCATCAGCTATAGTTGTCCCTACGTTTACGAAAAAGTTGTTGAAGATATTAGCAATTTCTTTCTTCTCATGGTATTTTACATCATCCTGAATAACATATTCAATTTTCTTTTTATCGGCGGTATTCGGCTTACAGCATGAGTCAAGGAGGCGCAAAGTCTTTTTAACGTCAGTTTTGAATTGAGTAAACTTGAGCGTAAAGTCGTTCTTTTTTGATGTTCTTATCTGGTTTGTTACATAGTTTCTGAATCGGTTATATGTTTCTCTAGCTATTTGCCCTTCCCAAAAGAGGGCTAGGTACGCTTGACGTTTCTTTATATTTATCACGATGTCTCTAGTAATCTAGGGCTGTTGTTTATTTTTCGGGGTAACTATACGAGTTACAATTGGGCAACACTGATTGTATGCGGTCATTATAGTTTCAGTCAACTTTACTACTGCATCATCAATGCTCGTTGCATTATTGTTTTGTTGAGAGATGTGCAACGTCGGCATTGATTCTTCAGAACGGTGCGCATTTCTTCTAGGTTTGATTCGTTTATTTTACGATATGAGTACGTTTCAGCCCGTGCCTTGGTGCAAGCAATATAGACATTTTTCTTGATAAGAGAAACTGGAAAGTGATCTGATAAGTTAGAAATAATTATTTCAGCAAGAAAATCCCTTGAGTCTGTCATAAAGATATTGTCAAGCAGCGCAGCACAATCTGAGGTTGTTCGTGTAGGCTTTGTGATGATCGGAAGGAAAGATTTAGAATGAAATGCATTTAGGAAATTAGAGATTGGTTCATAGCTTTCATGTTTCAGTAAATCATAATTGAAGTCACCGCATATTATTATGTCATTATAGAAGGACCTGTTGAACTGATAAATAATACGATTAAGTTCGTTAATGAAGGATATAGGACAGGCTGTAGGAGGCCTATACACCGTTTCAAGCACAATTCGTTTGCCATCTCTTGACAGTTCTAGGAATAGTGATTTTATATGATCCTGATTCATTGTTGCACTTGCTGTGATTCTCGAATCTTGTGCTTAGATATGTATGTACTGAT
This sequence comes from Morinoia aosen, assembly GCA_030386875.1. Taxonomy (NCBI): domain Eukaryota; kingdom Metazoa; phylum Arthropoda; class Malacostraca; order Amphipoda; family Talitridae; genus Morinoia; species Morinoia aosen. The sequence continues at coordinate 55,817,112 of CM059574.1, read as the reverse complement.
GCCCCCGCCTCGCTTGTTTTTTCGTAGCGAATAGAAACTATGTTGATTTTCAAATTTATTCATATCTTTGGTCGAGTCATCTAGCCAGCTTTCAGTGAAGCTAATCACGTCTAGGTTATACTTAAGGGGGTCCTCCGGGGCCCCTTTTCTCCCCAATGGGCATTTCTCATTTTATTGTTGGAAAAGAACGCTTAGGTGGTGGACTATTCGGTCCTGAAATTTTATGGCGCTACGGACCCCCCTGGGGCGGGTAAGGGGACCAAAATCCTAAATTTTCGAGGCCAGTTCGACGCCATATAAAAAAAAACAAATGAAGAAATAGAAAGTTGTAAATAAACTTTTGTTATATATGTTTCAAGGATTCTAAACCTGTCTTGTTTTTTGTTCTAGCATAAAAACTCAATGATTTCTATTCTTTTGAAATATCAATACCAGGGGACTAAAAACCAATATGTCAATTTTTTTTCAAAAACTAAGACCTGAATCAAAAAAATGTATGGATGAAATTGTGTTTCTTTTCAAAAGTTACATATCATAGTCTAATTTCATAAGAATCAAACTGAAAACAAAAAAATTCGTAATTTTTATGAAATAAGTAAAAAAAATTAAATTTTTTCTTTTTTTGTAAATTACAATTCACAGTGTGAATATGATCCCAGGCAGCATTCGTTTGTTCGTAGGATATTCACGGGATATCCTCTCAGGATGTCCCAGGATTGTCCTTTGATAACATCCTCGCGATATAAAATTTGTACACATTCAGGGGATATTAGAAGCAAATATTCAGAGGATATCCTCTCAGGATGTCCCAGGATTGTCCTTTGATAACATCCTCGCGATATACAAATTTGTACACATTCAGGGGATATTACAAGCAGATATTCAGAGGATATCCTCTCAGGATGTCCCAGGATTGTCCTTTGATAACATCCTTGCGATATACAAATTTGTACACATTCAGGGGATATTACAAGCAGACATCCAGTGGACATCAGAATCAAATATCCTGGGAATATAATATTCAAATATTCCAATGATGTCCCCCTCAACTCTGAAGGCAGGAATTTAGAAATCAACTTCCACCAGGGTCACCAGCACATACCTCTAAAGAGAATATAAACTACTGATATTAAATGGAATGTCTACGGAACTTTCTTAAAGTATTATAGTGATAATATCACTACAGAATTAGTCGTTCAAAAATTCATTTACTAATCATACTAACTACATTATTCGTGATATTTTTAGGGTTTGCAAAACATTCTAACACCCTAGATACCTACTTCCACTTCCTTGTGTTATCAACCACTGAACAGAAACGGATAAAAACAGCAGGAACTTGACTTTGAACCCATCTAGGTATAATAAATTAGATATATTCCATCTAAAGTACACTACCAACAAAACTGTTTTTTTTAATTGTCAAATAAAAACATGCAGGTTAGGAAGGGTTAAATTTACACTTACTAAAATTATGAAGAAGAGCAATCAATTACAGGTCAATGAAGATAAGTTCATATCAATGTAACTAACCATTTTGATAAAATGAATAACTTACCAACTCGATTCCATGTAAAAGAATTCTATAGCTAGTTATATGAACAATTATTTCATACCCACTCCTTGATGATGTTTGTTAGGTTGATTTTCACCCGCAATTCAATCATCTCTGCAAAACCGTCTGAATCTCTGAAACATGAAACAATTAATAATTAGATACAGTATTTTTATTTATAAAAGTTAAATAATGAGCTTATTGAAAATATCTAATTGAAAACCCTTTGTCTAACTACTGAAAAAAATTTCATCAAATAAATTGCGTCTTGAAAACATTTTACAGTACAGAAGGCTCGAAAAGAAATCATCATTCCAATTAAATTCAACTTAGTGTTATAAACGTAGAGTAAAGAGGGTCATTTCCACGGTCTCCCAAGAGGCACCCTCTGTGAACCATCGTTGACTTTATATTAAAGTGGAAGTCTCACCATGATGAATCTTAAGTACTTTAGTAAAATTTGAGATCGGTTGTCCTCAAATTTCACTAGAGTACTACAGACTCACATAGTCCTACATAAACCACTTGAATTAGCATATGTAGCTACTGATACCAAATAATATGACAGGACAGTGTGTGTGTGTAGGTGTGTGTGCATGTGTGTGTGTGCATGTGTGTGTGTGTGTATATGTGTGTGTGTGCAGTACTTTGTTCACAACATAGTAATGTAATAATGTATGAGATTTAATAAACCATCTATCCTCAAAGTTTGTCCTTCAAACCACATGCTCCAGTTACGAAATTAAAAATTTTCAAATCGACACAAGAATCTAAATTAAAAATAAAAAAAGTTTAACCGCATAAACATTTATTCAGTAAATAACCATTTCAGACGTATAATCAAAATAAATTGTTTACCCAGGGTTCATATTCATCCTATAGCTAATTCTCTACAAATTTTCTGATACCAACATTGTGGAAACAAAGTTATATACCAAAAAAATAAAATAAAACTACAGTAAGCACACCTTTCTTCACAAATCACCTACATATAGATAGATTAATTAAATTATTTTCAAGTTCAGGCATGTTTTCAAAATTTAGGAAAAAAATTCAACTGCCCAGATTATTTTGACAAGGTATGGCAATGAATTGAACATAACTAAGTTTGAAATACCATAGTTACCTACAACAAAAATATAATAACTAGCTATATGATATTGCCAGTTATAGCTAGTAGCTACCCAGTCCTTTGAGTAAATTATGTCCTTTCAACTAGAAATAATTAACACTACTACGAAAAAAAGAACATCATTCATCGTCCAAAACGCTCAGTGGCATTAACCTCAATACTGGAAATAAAAAATATTATTACTTAAATATATCTATACCACATAGCCACTCTAGGCTAAAGCCCAAAGTACATATATTATAAACGCTTATGCCTTCCTCCCTCACTAGCAAGGATGTTCAAAGGAGAAAAAGAAGTTTATAAAGCAAGAGAAAAAGATAGAAAAGGTAAGAGGAGGCGTTGAAATAAAGGACAGCGGTTGCCCGGTCGAATAAAAGAATGATCCGTAACACAACAAAACCTAATCTATTAGAACAAAAATAAAAAATAAGTCTCACCAGAATGCATAAAATAAAAATCAATAGAAGAAAGTAAGAGACAGAAATTCCAAAAACTTTAACTAATCAAATTAGCAATTAAAAAACAGAACGGACCTAAACAATGTAAAGAAATGAACGAGCATCCAATAACCCCAATGGAAATAAAAAGAACATAAGAATGTATCCAAATTCTTTCAGCTGCAGATATGTATCTCACAATTCGTTCAAAGTTCACGTCCAGGTTCAGGCTCATCCTGCCCCTGCGCACCAGACTCTTGAACAGCACCTTTCTTTTTGGTGAGTCTGTCTTTGGCATGTGTTAAGTTCAACGCCATGAGTTTCACAATTTGATCCGTGCTAGTTTCAGAAGAGAACGGATTTTTCTTCAAGGCATCTGTTGAAGCATAAAATTTAGTTAAAAAAATAAAAATATTGTAAAAAAGTACCATGAAATGTTATTAATCATACAGATATAGGGTAATGTTCGAATGGCCGGCCGGTTCGAATTGTCTGTCATTCTTAGTTAATTTTCAATTTTGACGGTCGGTAGCAATCCAAAAGCCAACCCGTTAGACGCGTAGCAGATCACACCACTACAGGCCTTGCGGGTTGAGTTTTTAGATATCTACCGAGCGCGAAAATTTAAAATTAACTAAGAATGACCCACGATTCGGACCGACCGGGCATTCGAACATTACCCTAAATCAAATATTAGTTAGTAGCTATATTATAAATTTATACAATCACAGGTAAATGTAAATGACTTGACCATAATCGATTTTCCACTCTTTGATCAATAAAGATTGTTGATGAGACCAAAATAAACAAGTTTTCTTCAATGCACTTTCCGGCGCGAAAAAGTATTTTAAAAGTTAGGGCATTAAATGAGTTACCGTAACTCCAGTGTTTGAGGCGGGGAAAAATACACCGCGCGGTCCGACGTGAAAGTAAACAGGCGTTCCCGCGCGCCAACCAAGCCGACGAAGAGCAAACCCCCTATTACAAACGTAAAGAGGTTGGGTCGTGAGGGGTAGCAACAGTTCTTTTTGTGAAAACAATAAAACTAAAAACTGTGGCTACCCCTCACGACCCAACCTCTTTACGTTTGTAATAGGGTGATGCACACAGGAGTTCCGGTAACTCATTTAACGCCATAACTTTTAAAATACTCATTTCCGCCGGAAAGTGCATTGAAGAAAAATTGTTTATTTTGGTCTGATAAACAATCTTTGTTGATCAAAAAGTGGAAAATCGATTATGGTCAAGTCCTTTACATTTACCCAATCACATTTATGGATATAGCAGACTACAAAAATCATAACATATGCAAATACATATGTATATTTCTTTTTTTCTATAGCCCCAGAATGAAGAAGAAATTTAGAGATGAATTTCCACCAGCGGACAGAATGGAAAAAAATTCATGTCTACAACTAATTAATTACTAAAGTAGAAAGGTTGAAAGAAGTTGTGCAATGAACAAGTTTCAAAGATATATTTAGCCATTGCTTTTTTTACTATTATTAATAGTGATAACTTGATAAGTATTGAACCCTGTGGTTTAACTGGTTTTCATCATTTACACAGTAAATGTAATTATTAAACTTTGAATCTGATTCTTCGAGGCACAACTTATTTAAACCTAGCATCTAGCTAGTTAACTTCATGATGACCCAAAGAAAGGTAACATTTTTTGTCACCCTAGTTAGGAAATTTTTAACCCTATATGGCACGCATTTTCGGTTTTGTTAAAAAAAATTATTTTAACACAAAACCTCGTTAATAACAGTGCCAGAATGAAATATATTGTCTTGAAAAAATTCTACTATGAGTTAGTAACATTTTTCCGGATTGTTGCCTCAAAGCAACATTGTCCCACCGAGGATGTTTTTGTTTGTCCAGTTTGTTGCTCTAAAGCAACATTGTGCAACTGCGGCAAAAGTATGCAATTTGCTTAGCCAAAAATTCTCACCAAAAACATTTAATCCGCAAATTACAATAAGTTATTTTTATTAGAGGCTTTTGAATAAAAATTTGTAGAAGGGAAAACAATGGTATTGATACACAACAATATGCTGCAAAAACAAATTGTTAAAATTTCATTCCTGTACAACTAAGGTACATATGAACTAAGGAGTGCAAAACTTGAAGATATGGTGCTCTAGGATATGGTGCGAAGCACAAAAAACTTTGCATTTATGTTAAAAATTTTCACAATTCCACTGCAGCCTCGATATTTGTAACTTCCCTTCTTTTCTTCATATTGACGAAAATGACCAATATCATCTAGCCTGACATCATTTGTGTAGGTAGGGGCAGTGGGACCTTTCTTTGTTTTTCTTTCGCAATGAACAAACATCCTCGTTAGATGATTTTCCTCCCTGCAGTTCTTTTGTCAAAGATTTTCCCTGTAGTAGAAACAGAGATATTTAGCTTGAACTTGAACATAGGAAGTTGTTTCATATTCGGATTGTTGAGGCACTTGGGTTTACGTCTATACAATAGCCAGGCCGGCATGACCATCATATTCAAAAAATGCCAAAGCCATTCGTATCGCTTCTAGAATTTTACAGGTATGATATTCAACATTAGTGAATCTGTTAGCATTAGTTTCTTGGTTTGATTTTCGTGAATTGAATATTCATTATATTTATCCACCACTTTACTAAGTAGACTTCTATCTCACAGCTCTTTGTAGCATTCAATCGGTTTCTTCACTTCATTGCCAGGGTGGTATTGCCGTCCAGTAAAATCAGACCCATTATAAGAAATTTTAGATGGGCCTTATGTTTTCCATATAAGCTTTCTCCCTTTTATATTTGATGAAAAGAGTTGTTCCTCTTTTTCATATTCTGGCATTTTATTCTCCATCACGTTTTCTTCAAGCATTGCAAGCATTTTGTAGGGCCTTTCTATTTCACTGGCATCACTGTCATCGTCAGATTTTGTATGTTTTCATCTCCTGATTCAGATGGAATAGTAAGCCGTAGAACTTTTTTATCATCCATCACTGAAAAAAATATACATGAATTGTGGGAGAACTAGCAAATATATATACATAAATTTAGGGGGGTAAACGACAAAATCCCAGTAGTATTGGAGCAGAGTAGAGACTTACATATTATGTATCTTCAATCAAGGTATATATCTTAAATCAAATATATTTGTATCACTTTTCTTATCTCTATATATGAAAAAAATATGAAAAATAGATAACGAAAGAACTATTCTATCACAAAGCTTAGCTCGAGTTACTATCCTAATTCCAGAAAGAATATACTCAGTTGAGCCGTGTTGCTCTCGAGCAACAAGTAGAGTCCGGTAAGAATACGCTTAGTTGCGCAATGTTGCCCTCAGGCAACAAACAGAAATTAGGATCTGGAAACTTTATTTTCTGATCAAATCATTTCTAACTACCAACACATAGTCTTTAGAACAATATCTATTTACAGCATAATTTATTTTCATACCTACTCTAAAAACAGTGAACAGCAGGCAAAGAGAAACAACCGTTAGTTTGCAAATTACTCAGAGCAACACTGCAGCACAATCTGTTCCTTCTTGTGCACGTGCTCAACAGAATCTGGCTAGGTGGGCGTTTTGCAGCGGTAGTCTACATCCCAAGGTATTGGAAGAAATCTTATTTGTTTTGTTTCCTCAAATACTCTCTGAGATATTAAAGTTTTTTCGGTATGTTGCCTGAAAGCAACATTGTGCCATATAGGGTTAATTTTACATACATACAGAGTATCAGTGTTGCTTACCCAATATGCAGCTGAACAGCTTCAGATCTTTAAAAGGTTTTTTGCCAGTTTTGCCTTGCATACTGAAGTCCAGTGCTAGTTCTCTTGCAAGACAGAAGTTCATCATATTATTTATGATAGCTCTCGTGTTTGTACCTCCAACAGTTTGTAATTTCATTACAAGATTTAGTCTTTCATCTTCACTGTTCAGAAGTTCCCCCAATGCTATCAAATCATCATTTGTTTTAATAGGAAATGATGGTAACTTACTTTCCTTACTTTGTTGCAGTAACATTTCACCTGAACTGGATGCACGAGCAATTTTTTTGAAAGTCTTAAATGCCCTATTGGCTTCCTCACTTCCATTAACAACTTCCTTGTGAATATTAGAAAATCCTTCAACAACAAGATTTTTAAGCTCTTCTACTTCAGATTTCAAGGCAGCACAACAACAATTCTTCGTTGAAGTTGGTACATTCATCGTTATTAATATATTCTGAATCTTTAACAGGCTGCGCAGGAAGACGATGTGAATCACTGTCTGATGACAGCTCATCATTCAAAGCATCATTACCTGATACACCTATCTTAGGTTCACTAGTCACAGAGAAAACAGACTCAGACTCACAAGAGTTAAGTGAAACATTATCAAGTTCACTATCAGCACTAATACTTATGTCAGCATGACTTGAACCAGCACTTGTCCCAGGTATTGCCAGAGCTTCATTGCAAGATGGCGCTATACTAGGAACGCTATCCTCACCTAAATTTACTCCACTGTTTACTCCAACACTTCTTAATTTTTTTCGGAATTCGGTTGTTTTTCTACATATACCATAGTAGTTTTTCTTACACGACATTGTTTAAAATAAAAATGTCACAAGAATTCACTTAATAACGCTATCACGTATGAATCTTAGAGGGCGTCAACACTACACAAGCAGCTAGCTTGAAACTGCCACGGCGCCGCTGCACGCTGTGCAGTGCTTATAAGCAACCCTCATCTATAGAACGCAATTGAAACTAGTCCGTTGCAGAATGCTACCGGAAAATAATGTGAAATTTTTTATAAGCCCCAAAAATTTGCATTTCCACATTGAAATAGATAATATTTATCGAAGGTCCCTACAAATTTTCGAAATAACTAAAATGAAATGAATAGTATTGTTGCTATTGCAAAGTACGTACGCATGTGCGTACCTCCGTATACATGGTAGTAACACTTCTGAAAGCACTAAAAAACTTCCATGTCTTTATAAAAAACCTTGTAATTATCTATATTTACAAAGACATATATGTGTTTGAACTATCATAGCCTAATGAACATATTCTTTAAATGAGTTGGGTATGTGAAGAAAGTGTTTTGAGGGGCTTGAAAGAAAACGTGAATACCTATTATGTGACTGGCATTATTGTTTAGTTTACTGCATGTAATATTCCTATATAATTATACTCATACCTTCAAGTTTGACAGTAGGTCTAGGTACATTCGTGCAGAAAATAGTTTACTAATTCATTTTATTTCGGATAAGAGTTTACATATTTAATTAGATTTTTTATTTCAAGTTGTCATTTAATATATTATACGAAATGGAGGTAAATCTCCGGACGTTTACTGCCTTCAAACAAATAGAAACGTAATTCGTTCAGGGGAGAGCATATTTATGATAATTTCGTAATGTAATTCGTTTGAAATTAATTATTTACTGAATGGAAAAAATTATTTGAGAGTGTTCATAATTTTTATTTTTGTTTAAATTATGACGCTCATGAATTTACCCTTTGTAAAAAGGTGACAAAAGATTTATTTGATTGTATAATAGTGTTTAGATAATTAAACTCAAAATAAACATGAAGACAAATTATTTTCAGAGATACCTATGTCCTTGAGTAATATCCGGTGGATATTAAGAGGAGACCATCTGCAAACACCTATAATACTTCACGATAGAAACAAATTTTTAAACATGTCCAATCTCAATTAGACAGAAAAAAACTCAAGGAAATATTTTTTTTCCAACTAAATTTATTATTAGACTTCAAAATACGTTAAAGTTATCTTGAGGATATCCTCTCAATATTGAAAAGGGGTATGGTTAATTTACGATATCCGTATAATATCGAAACAATGTTAGCTCCGAACATGAGGACATACAGCGAACATAGAGGACACCGAGGGAATATCCTTAGGATATTCTAATGCTGCCTGGGATGTTATGCATGGAGATTATCGAAATAAAAAGGAAAACAGCATTCAATTACATAAATTTTCCATTATATCACACTAAAACAAAAAATTTAGTTTGTGGCCTATACTGTAAAGTCACTTATTCTAAAAATTCAAAAGAATAGAAGTCAATGAGTTTTTATGCTAGGAAGAAAACAAAGACAGTTTTGGAATCCCTGAAACATTTCTAACAAAGTTATATTCCCACTTTTTTCCATTTTTAGGTTCTAATTTTTTTATAATCGTTCAAATCCAAAAATTTCTGTTTTTTTTCTGATATATTGGTAAATTTTCGCATAAAAAAAATAAAATCAAAATCCCTGAATATGTCTTTGTTAGAAATGTTCCAAGGATTCCAAAACTGTCTCTGAGTTTGTTCTAGCATAAAAACTCGATGAATTCTATTCTTTTGAAATAGGTATAAAAATGACATAAAAACGGATATTTCAAATTTTTCGGAAAAACTAAGGCCTAAATCAAAAAATTTCGCGAGTTCAAATATGTTTGTCTTGCAAAACTACATATACTGACAAAATTTCAGACCAATCGGATCAAAAAAAAACTTCCGGAGGACCCCTTTAAGTTCAGTAATAGTACATTGTATCTCTTCCAATTTTGGATAGAGTGACCTCAGTTCCAACATAGCAGCGAAAAATCCGGAAAAAAATTATTCGTATATTTTCGTTAAATTTTGATACATTAGTATATCCGCAGTTTTCAGAGTCGTTTAGGTTTGGAAATATTCTGTTCAAATGATTGAGATCTGGGTCAATTCCATCTAATATGTCAGCCTGATCAGTCATTCAAAATTAGTAAACAGTAGGCAGTAAGTACTATTGTATAACCTAAAACGAAATACAGAATCAAGATTATAAGATATTTCTATCTAAAAACTAGCTTATAAAGTACAGAAAAGAGTAAAAAATCTAGCGCGATTTCGTGAGTACACACAATACTCAGCCCATGAGCGAACAATATTGGAGTTCAATATACAATATTAATGCGTACAAATTGCTGAAGGCGTTGTTACAAAGTTCACATACAACAGGTAATAAGTTTCGAAAATTTTTGCGATAATGATATATCTAATCAGTTAATATGGTTTACACATAATAATAGTTTCATTGGTAAAAATTACATACAATTTTTGAGGAAAAGCGAACAAGGTGGATATCAATATTCCATTATAACATTGGTAGGTATAAATTGCTGATGGTGTTGCAAGTTCACATACAGCTGTCATTATTGTTCATATATATCTGTCGTACAATTGTCAAAATTGAGGTGAAGCTGACGGATTTTTCTTTTTAAGGTTGGAACTGATTCATGACGTTGTAGGGTTTTTTTAACCGGAACACAGGAAATAACGCACAGAAGAACTCGAACTTTTAATAATTCAAACTTTTACAACACGACAAAATTGTCAACGTTAAACATCTCACTTGGGAGAATTCACAGAATTAAATGGTCTTCATAGTGGCAGGAGACCAAACGAGTTTTACGGCGTATCTTGTTACGTCATGAGGCTTAACAAGGAGAACTGGAGGCCATTATAGTTCCGGCACCTCCCAGCCCAACAAGGAACTGCAATTTAATAAGGAGGAATGAATTAGTGATTTAAATGAGGTACCACAGCGTCAGATCATATAACACTTTGACTTCATTATTAGAAAGTTTTATTTGTATTTACATACGAACCTAAGCATACCCAGAATCGAAGAAATTAAATTTGGAGATGAAACACACGCTGGAGAAGAGAAGTTAGGCTTGGTAAACCAAAGAAAGTGGCATCTCATCCAGATCAGCTCGCCAAAGGATTCTGAGGGGGAACAAAAAACCGCAACAGAAAACTAGAACCTTTTCACGTTTCGCGTTTATAGGAAATCTCATATGACCACCGGCTCACCTTGAAATAGTGCCTAAATCACTTATGATTTCATGAGGGCACCGTAGAGCCACGGGTAGTATGATAGTGAAAATAGTTTAAGAGTCACAAGGACCAAGTAGTTTAAGAGTCACAAGGACCAAGTAGATGAAGAGTCACAAGGACCAAGTAGTTTAAGAGTCACAAGGACCAAGTAGTTTAAGAGTCACAAGGACCAAGTAGTTTAAGAGTCACAAGGACCAAGTAGTTTAAGAGTCACAAGGACCAAGTAGTTTAAGAGTCACAAGGACCAAGTAGTTTAAGAGTCACAAGGACCAAGTAGTTTAAGAGTCACAAGGACCAAGTAGTTTTAGAGTCACAAGGACCAAGTAGTTTAAGAGTCACAAGGACCAAGTAGTTTAAGAGTTACAAGGACCAAGTAGTTTAAGAGTCATAAGGACCAAGTAGTTTAAGAGTCACAAGGACCAAGTAGTTTAAGAGTCACAAGGACCAAGTAGTTTAAGATGGGTAGAAAAGAGGTTGCGAACATGCTAGATAAATAACTGAACAAAAAGAACAGAAAACGCGATTGCAATCACAAATTAAAGTAGTAAAGAAAAGGCGATCACATACTCCATGACAGGTGCTACGCACAAGAGGCCAAGACCCTCCTCACAGCGCTGTTCAATTCAATCTCATTTGTCACAGACAAGGCACCTGTCGAGGTTAGTGTTGCCACAAGCCGCAACTTTAGCGAAATTTCTCTCCAAGAAAATTAGCGACTTTTCCATAAAAAAACATTTCAAATTCAAATTCTTACAACATGAAGTTATGCAGTTTGAAGTTTTAGGGTAAAGTTATAGAATTTCGGCGTTATTGACATACGAGTATATGTATAATTTGACAAGTTACATGTTACGATACCTAATTGAGGTGATCATCCAAGACCTCTTTCGATGATATGTCCAGTTGCAGCATTAGGTATTGGTCGAGATCTTCTGGCGTGTTAATCTGTCGTCTTAAATCCGTTTGTCCAGGGGTAGAAGCGAAGATGTTTCCGTCCAGGGTCCTCGGTATTCCTATTTTCTCCGGGAATTTTTTTCTGACTACCCTCAAAGTGTACATGATCTTGGCTCGTGATGGTATTAGATGTTCATTTATGAAGAACTTTGGTTTATTTACTCGGTAGGCGGAGAGAATTTCGCGTTTTTTGTTACAATGTTTCAGTTCGAAAGCGATGTTTCTTCGATCCTCGTTTCCAGTTAGTGGTTTTCTTCCCATTCTGTTAGCTGATGTGATGTCAGCATCACTGAGGTCGATGTTGATGCCCTTCAGAATTTTGCAGACTGTTTCTTTGGAATTTTCTTCAGTGTGTAGTTTAGGTGGTTCCCCCCCAGAAATGACGAGAGTACATTTTCTATCTTCCAGGTCTCGGCGCTGATTTTTATCCAAGCGATCGAGACGCGACTCTAGGCTATGTATTTTCTCATTCTGTTCTTCAAGAATTTTCTTGTGTTCTGCTTCTTTTCCTGCTATTGTTTCAGATAGTGTTTTGGTGCTGCTTATTTCGGATTGCATTTTTTATCTTCACTATTGAATTTAGACATCACTGAGTCGAAGTATTTTATTAGGACAGAAACCACTTCCTTTCCGTCTTTCGGTAACCTAGACACATCAGGATATGGAGCAAACTTTGGTTGAAACTCACTGCCGTTGTTGCTGCTGTTGTTGGTGCTGCGTCGTTTGTTAGGCGCCATCTTGAAGATTGAAGGGTTCGGTTCCTTGAGTAGATGAGGGTTGAGTACTTTAACACTCTTCTTGAGGGTATATTGTACTTTTCGTTTGATAATTGATTTTTGGTGGGTTTAGATCACATTAGAATCCTCATGGCGGGAGTGGGTACTCATTCAGGTTAGGAGTTCATTCTTTCTAGCCAATAGTGGCACTTTGTTTTAGAGCAAGGACAGAACACGTCCACACTGCGCGGAGTCACTGAGGTTAACAGAGGTTATTCGCGAGCGGGTGCCATACAAATTCCGTTGAAGTTTTCGCTAAGCATATGACGGGTACGTGGAAATTAAAGTAAATATATTGGCCACAGGAAGACCGTAAACAGCGGCCTACTTAATCTTGCGGTCGCTGAAAATTTCGTTTATGATAAAATGAAGGTAAAATTGAATTATTTACGTCAGATCCTCAGCGGAACCGCCATTTTATTCCGATGATATACTACAACAGGTTTTTAGTTATTTATAAAGTTATTTCCATTAGAAAGAGCAATCCACGAATACCCCTTGAGAGAAAGTGAAGTGCCGAATCAGTCGTCTCCATGAGAAAAAAATTTTTCCAAAGGCAGGCGACCTTGTGTAATTTATCAATAAAGAGAACTTAGCAACTAATCTTTCTTGCACACTCCTGTACGCTAAAGAGAAGTATAATAAGCCAGTACATCATATACACATAGCCTATGTACTGGTCTGAAATGTAAAAAATTTAGGTTTTATTTATCATTTGCAGTCGCTTAGCAGCGGTAACACTTTGATAAGTAAATTTTGCCTCTACAAATAAAGCAATTTATCTTAATAATCGATGAGTTTTTTATTAAACCTCCCCTCAAGAGGATACTGTGGTAATAGTATCTTACAACTCTAGAAGGAGCATGTGAGGGTCAAGGCTGAAGGTTTCGGTGGGCCTTCGTCTCGTTGAAATAGTGAAATTTCGTTTCGTTGAAGGTCATGTTGTTCAGTTCACTGTTCCTCTTTTCTAACCACTGACTGTTTTTCCTAAAGGTTATATACTTTTATCAAGAAATTACTTCCTGACTGGTTCTATGTGCAGGGAGCATGCGGGGAAATGCCCGTGTTTATTGAGGGTTAGAAGTTGTCTACAGTCATGAAATTTGGTTAAATATTTGGCTCAAATTTGAACAATAACAAATTTTTCACCAGAAGGCTGTTTTTAGAAACGCTCTTATTATTCCCCACGGCAATTAGCGATTTGATACAACCTGGCACGTGGGCTCTAAGTGCAGTATTCCCGAGACTGGGTAGGGAAATCACTTCTCTGCCAAAGGAGCCCCTGTGCCTTGCAGTATGAGTTCCCATTATGTCCTCTGTGGGTACGCACCGCGTGTGTAGATTCCCCCCATTAAAGTATCTATACTACTACTACAGTACTACTACTACAGTGATAGTAATGACATCGTGTTATGGCTAATTGTATGAGTAAAACATTCACAACCAAAACTGATAATGTGTGGAGAATCCACACAAATATGTTCAATGGTAAACTGGAAACGACAGCAAAAAAGTTTATTTAAAGCTGCAAGTAGCAGTAAACTCAGATGAAACGAAACATTCAAAAAAGGCCTAACATCGGGATCGTAGGTTCACGAGCCAGGAACAAGAATTAATCTACTAGGACAAATCTTAAGACTAATGCCGTTTAGCGCATATGGTTACAAACTACTTTAATTCTAATAAACAACAACAATGTTCAGGAACGAGGGATCTAGGGTTAACCTAGATAAATGAAAGAAAGGCGATCCCTATAAATTAACAAAAATGGCGACTCCTCGCAGGGTGGCTTAAAACGCAGCAACACTGTTTCCACTACGAAGGCGCGAAACCATGCATTCTTCAGAGGCGATCCTAATCAGCTTGCGGCGTGGCCCTCCGGAGGACTGGCCGTTCGCCCAGCAGGCAAAATTCAAGCCTCACGGCCCCGAGAATCCCCTGTAGTTTAAAGGCCTGTTGACACGTGCAGTGGGCAAGCGCTTCACCAGGAAAAAGAGGCTTAAACCACGCCCATTTTCTCTCGTTTCAGACTGAATGGAGCGCTACACAACAGTCTCTCTGGGTTTGGTCTTCATCGAGCTAGCCAATGCTTGCCAGTGCGATTTTAGATGCTGAACGTGTAGGGTGTGTCGTCTCTGCTCCCTGCCTACACGTTCTCTTGGAAAAGTGGCGTTTAGCTGCCAAAAAAGGACTTTTTTAAGGCAACGCTTCGCCCACATTTTCCTCATTCGTTTTTGTTTCTTCTTTATAGCCGCGACAACTGATAGAGATTGAAAGCGCTATTGCCTGTCGCAGAGCCACCTTCGTACGTTCTCTCTCTACCGCTGCTAGGAGCTTACTGAGGATTGTACTTGTAGCAGTCTGCACCTCTGCCATGGTCCGTGTGGATACGCTGAACCGAACAAGTACTATACTGGGCTCGTGATGAAGCGCTCGCCCACTGGCCGTGTCAACAGGCCTTAACGCAGCTCAGTAGCCCGATCAACAGCCAGGGTAGTCAGCACCGCACAACCGAAATGACAGCCTCCTCTGAGATCGCAGCGCAGAATTAAAACCAGCTGCCCCGCATCGTTCCCGGTGGAGCAGCCTCAAGATGGGCTTTTGGAGCCCGAAGATGCCGATACTAGAAAAATGAAACAAATGAATTAATGCAATGAAGAAATCAATGGAGTAAGAAGTTATTCATAATGATTTTGCAGCAAACAGGAACATTATAGCAGGACTATTTCATAGGCTAACCTGAGTTTAGTTATGCCTCAGTGTGGAAGCCACTCGTAGAGGTGGAAAGATGGTAAACGTGAAGAAAAAGGCTCAAGAAAAGAGCAAGTTTAGGAAATAAAATTAGGTTTAAGAGTCAATAGTACTACCCGGAGAGTTAGACAGCTGGTAAGCCGTCTTTCAGTTAGGCTCCAGGTAGGATAATCAAGTTAAGGAAAAAGGTTAAGGGCCCATTTTAAGCAAGCTCGAAATAGATTTAGGTTACGAGAATTTAAGATAGCATAGTATTAGGATATCGAAGATATTAAGGTTTAAGGATTTAATAATTCAAGAAATTTAAGGTAGCTTAATAAGCTCACGCACACTCACAGTCATACAATAAACAATGGCAAGGTTATCTATCAGAGCAATAGGACAAAGGTGATTAATTCATAAGAAATAGAAGCAAAGATGGCTTTAGGAAATAGAGAGAATAGGTGAGGAAGCGATCCACCGGGACACGCGCTTGATGACGTGCCACGGCTGAACACCGAGCGTCGGCACCCACTACTGCGGGACGCCTTTACTCTCGGGATTAATAGCCGATGAGATCGCGAATAGAGGTCACCACCATAGCTAGGAAATCGCAACTTAAATAAAGGAACGAAAAAGCAAGAGATACCAAACGGGTATCACTGCAACTAAGGGATCAACCCAAATTATCAAATAGGAATGAAATGAAGCAAGGTTGAATCGCCGTAAAGCAGCTCCCACCTCACCTGGCCCGAGCCAAGCTGCAAAGGTACTAAAGTTTTAACTGCCAAGTATCCCTCAGGGCAATGGGGAATGTCAGAATTCTCCATAAATGACAATGTGTAATTAATAATTGATGTACGTGTGAAATCAATTGGCACTGTATCTTTTAATTATTTGCAGCTTTAGCAAGAGACGTTGCAGATGCAGGGATGGAACCATTCAGAGTTCTGCAGTGCCACCTCGTTCCGTCAACTTCAATCTATGGCAAGAAAGTGAATTTATCAAAGTGCGACCCCAGCACTTGCGGGAACTCGGACACTGATGTGACAACAAATGCTAATCCCTACACAGAGGTACATTAACTGGAAAAATTGAAAGTTTTCTAAGTTTTCCCATTTGAAAATTGTCTTTACTTGCCCGCGCGTCAAGAAAAAACCACAGCTTTAATTCAGCAGCTTACGAGGAAACTGGACTACTTGACTGGGTATTCTACGTTATGATCGAATTTGCTATACCAAATTCCTAAGATATGTCATTTCCGATATTAGAGCAGGACTTGCATTCGTCATGAATCCTATGAATCATGAACGCTGACCCTGATTAAGTTCATACGCTACTCATAGTAGCTACACATTATTACTTTGAATTATTTACTTCGTTTTTTGTGTTCTCTTGCCCTGAACTAATGACAAGCGCTATATCATTTTCTATCATCGGATAGAGTTGTTGCTGATGTTCTTATCCTAATTGTACGGGGTTGGTTTGTAGTTTGTTAAAATAGTAAATATTCACATTTAATGATTAATAGTAATTTCATTGCCTACGGAGCCCCTGTGGGACTGCGACTGGATTGTCCGCCGGTTATGTGTACACATTAATGTTTTCTCTTTCTTTCCGCACTTCATCATCTGGCTAATGTTGACGCTAAGTCAATTTTTTGTCAAGTACACCTTTTTTCATTAACTGACAGATTTAGGCAAGTACTGTCACTGTCAGTATTAATAATGATCTGCTTACTTACCCACAAATCGTAGATTCTATTACTTATCGTAATGATAGAGTGACTGTTTGTGTTCCTGTAGGTACGTAAACCAGGCATTTGATTCTAGTAATGGATTCGTACAGTTGTTGAATATTAAAAAATGGAACCTTTGTTCCATTCTTTTATTTGTTGTGAAAACCAAATTTATCTTTTTATTGTACAACATTCGCTGCGAGGCATCGTACGTTCTCATCGTACGAGAGGCGTCTTACCATAACACACAATGATGGACTACACTTATTTCACTTTAGTCATGATTGGTTGTTCGTTTCAAATTCAGGCGGGCAGAGTTGAGACTACCGTGCTGTCCGGCAGAAACACTATTCTTTAGGCGGTTCCAGCTCCCCAGTTTAACTTTTTGCCTGAGCATGCATGTTTATAGCGCCCAAGCGATTTTATCGCCGCAGAGGCAGCTATTCTAATTATCGGTTTTTATCGCCGTTCAATGCAAGCATTTTTATACAAAATTTTGCATGAAAATACAAAAAAAAATTCAAACTACAAGTGCGACTGCGCAGCTCAAATTTTTACATTCATTGCACAATATTGCACATACTTGAAATGCTTTTGTAAACGACATTACCAAAGTATTTACAAGTTTTACAACCTGTTAATACTCGTAGTTTTATCATGTAAGAGTTCTGCTGTCCTAATTGAAAAATAAATATCGGAAATACAGTCTGATCATTTTACCGTAAAACATATCGTAATTGAAAATGCTGAAATTGCGACATTGCTATTTTTTCGCTTGTTCAAAAGGTGGAGTACTACACACTTCCAAATTCGAATTTTAACCTTGAGGTATAAGAGTTGAGTGACACTGCATTACATGTTTTTAATCTTCAAATCACGCAAAGTATTGAATCGTTCTATAGAAGCAAATATACGTAATACTCGATGCTTAGGAATTTACTTCATTATCTGAACATATGTGAGGTGGTAGGTCGTCCGGTGATAACACGGGCCGATTCGATTATCTGAGAAAATTTGCATTTATCTAAAGTTATTCAACTATTAAAAGTGTATATGATTACTATTTGCAGATTGATAGAAAATATATGCATATTTATATATAAATATATTTGAATATATGCCACTGGAATACGAAAGTGGACGAGTCGTTTTTTGCCAGATTGCCCATTCAATTGTTATATTTGGAATTATTGTTGAATACCCTGCTTCCAAGTTGAGAAAGAGAAGAAAAATTAAAAAAGGAACACATATGACGAATGTCTGCCTAGATCATGAACAATAACGTTACAGAGCTCATTCAAGTACTACGTTTTTTAAATTAGGTAACGAAAAAATCTAACTTGGGGTTTTCATTTGAGCTTTGCGCTTACGTATTAACCAATAGTCAAGTTTTTAAAATAATAGTTCACAATGCTCCTCTCGAACTACTTGTTTCGCTGCGCAATTAGAATTGAACTTAAAATCGAGTAAACCTGTATCAATCAGAAAGCTTTGAAGCATGTTGCCAGGTATTAATCATATTTTTGAGGAGCATTTACCATGACTCAGCGTTGTGGAAATTTGTCCAAAAACGTACTTAGTAATATTGTGTGCGAGTAATGTCCAAAATCAAGTTCAATATCACATAAAAATACATTCTTTTAAGTTATTTTACTGTACTCGTGATTCATATATGAAACTACTGGAATTGCAAGCTATCTACTGATTATTCTATTGGCTGCTCTGATTGAGTTTTGTTTTATTTTCGAATGTTGGTATTTGTGAAAATTAGCGCGAAGACGGGTTAAGCTCATTTTACACCTGCGGTGTGGAGCGACAGTGAGTTTGCAACAGCTCCGCCCACGAGAGGATTGAGCGTCAGTGCGCACCGACTGGCTTTTACATTACCGCTCAATACAACGCTCCTTCCCGAGAGATAGCAATCGTCGTCACGCAGGGCTCCCCCTCTGTTATTTTTTCGCCCAGTTCTGTTTTTTTTCGATTCCTCCTGGGTTACTAGGTTCAAGTTTTGATATATTGCTATATATGTTTTTTCTTAGTCAGACAGTAAATTCATTATTCCCTGAAGTTAATTTAATTATGCAGTTAAGAATTATTGTTTCAACACCCCATGCAAATGAATATCTGATTCAAAACCACGCCCTTCGGATGGGGTAGAACGTGTTCAATGTTTCTCGACCTTAAAAACGCATAACGAACGAGGATCTTAGAAACTTGCAAGCCCTGCCAAGCCAGGGATAGCCGGCGCTCCACTTGTGTTGCTTCGATTTGCTTGGCACATTGAAGTGACATGACGCGCATTTTGCTCGTAAAACTGGTCGTGCATTCCTTTAAATGAATGTCAAAAAATTAATTATTTTAAACATTCAAATTTTCATATTTTTGCCGCACTAGTATTCAAAATGTCTAGCCCTCCAAAAACGATGTCTGATAAGATGTATACGCAGTCATTCAAAGAATAATGGTTAATAGGATGAACGAAAAAGCTGTCACAGTTGGAAACTTAAGCCGAAATTGGTAAGAGATGTCATCAACAGAGTATGTCCCCAGCGTAAAGAAAAGCGGCTTGCACAACAGAAAAGACGTCTGAATGTTGAAATTTGCGCTGCAGAAGAGAACTAGGAGAGAAAGGAATAAAATCAGCATTAAAATCATTGTTTCTAATCACGTGTGTTAACTTTTACTTTTTCTTGTTAAAACTACACTTCTACGTTTTTTATTAACGAATCTGTTTTTTTTCATGTTCAATCTACGTTTATCTGAAAATTTTCAGTGGGAGCTCAATCTGAATTCGTCAGTTTGCTCCTGCGTTTGTAGAGAGGATGTCATCGTCTGATGAGAGTGAAGATATTGCTTTGAGCATTGTTATTGCTGAACATCGAAACCGTAGGAAGAGAAAAGAATGGACGAAGGACTGGTTAAAACATCGAGAGGAGAAAGGCAGCTATGGTTTTCTATTCCAAGAATTGAGGAGAGATGAAGATATGTTTTCACGTTACATGCGATTATCGCCTAATATGTTCCCCCGCATTCTAGACAAGGTTTCTCCATACATTCAGAGGGAAAATACTGTATTGAGAAATAGCGTTTCTTCCGGAGCAAGACTTGAAGCTACAATGCTTTCCTCATATCTGAATTAAACTATTCGAGACTTCAGTACCAAACCATGATCCACCATTCAACCTTGAGCTTAATTATTTCCAAAACTTGTGACGCCATCTACGATGCCCTCAAGAAAAATTATTTGAAGGTAAGACAACTAGGTAAATGCATGCAATCCAAGAGGCAATTCAAAATTGTGGTGTGGATAATAGGTAAATCGAGGAAAATATGACCCCTTTAATACTATTTTGATAAGGAGATATTCATTCTATTAAAACTACATATTTTAATTCAATGAATAGAAAATCTATATAAACTTTCGTTTCATACACAAAAATAAAACTTCGTCACTCACCAGTGAATTTTCCTCGTTCAAAAAAATATTATCAACTATATAAGAAACAGAACATTCCTTTCTGAACAAAAATATGTAATAAATTCATTTTCTTTTTTAAAAATTAAAGAAAAAATAATCATTCAGTGTACGTTAACAAAAATAAAAATCGAAAATAAGAATCAAAAATAAAAATCAAAAATAAAAATCGATGGCCTTTTATAAATCGATTAATACTTTTCTTTCTAATGTCTATAGCCCTAGGGAGCCTGAACAGGTTTCCTCTATTATGTATTGCGTACTACCATATTTTGGCTACCAGTCCGAAAAATTAAAAACTGAACTGTCAAATATTCTTGGCAAATTATTTCCTACGACTCGTTTCCGCATAATTTTATTGAACAAATTCACCATTGGTTCTCTCTTTCGTTTTAAAGATGACCTACCCAAGGGCTTGCGTTCTTCTCTCATTTATGAATTTAGTTGTGCGCATTGCGCATCGCAGTATGTAGGATCAACCTACCGAGCATTATTTATGAGAGTCGCAGAGCATGCCGGAAGAAGTCATCGTACGGCACGCCCACTAGGAACACCTTCCCATTCTAACATAAGGCAGCATTGTATAGGTCCCTGTGAACAAATTATAAATAAAAATAATAATTAGTATTCTGTCATTGACAAGATGGGTCTAAAGTTAGCAACTGGAATTATTATTTTGGTAAACTATCCCATCCTCCAGCATCAACAGACTGAACACTCTCTATTTGTGCATTTCTATCTAATTCCTGAAAATGTGCCCTTGAAATAATGTCATCAACAGCTTACGAGCAATCAAAAATAGTTTTTTATTTTGCTGATGGATTTCTCGCATATAAACTCCAAAAATTCGACCTAATTGTCTAAATTGGTCATCCTTTTTATCGTTTTCTTCATTTCTCTGGCACAATCTTTTGAGCGCCGACTCATATTAAGGGTCGAAAGCGGTTTTTCGTTTTTTATTATAAGTTTTTTCAATTCGCACTTCATTTGTAGATGCTTAGAGCACTGTGGTTGATCAGACGGTGCTGGACTTAGAGAGTTCCTGCAAGTTATTGTTGAGCTTTCGGTTAGGGTATGGAATATTTCGATGTCCACGGTGGCTGGCGCCAAATTGGTAGATTGTTGCAACTGAGACGGACTTTCTGTTTCTTCACAAGTATCTTCTCTCTGTTGTGAAAAATAATGACATTCAAAAATAGGCATAAATCAAATAAAAATCGAAGTGATTAATTAAATATCATTCCTCCTTATTATAATTATGCTTTATCATTTTTCCAGATGCCAAATTCTGAAAAAGAATGGAGGGCAGTTTCTGATGCATTTGAAGCAAAATGGAACTTTCCTAATTGTCTGGGAGCCATTGACGGCAAGCACGTCATGATCCAGCCTTCTCCGGACAGCGGATCATTTTATTTCAATTACAAAGGAACACATAGTAGCTATTGTTTTGATGGCAGTCGCTAACTCAAACTACGAGTTCATTTACGTAGACGTCGGTGAAAATGGAAGAACTTCAGATGGATGAGTCTGGAATAATGCTCTCTTGTTACTCTGCTTAAAAAAAGAAGCTAAATTACCAGCCCCCAGAAAGCCAGTAAACTCTACAAAAAAACTTCCGTTTGTCTTTGTGGGAGACAATGCTTTCTCTCTCAAACCATACCTAATGAAGCCATTTCTATACGGGAACCAGACTAACCAACAGAGAATTTTTTTTACAGACTTTCAAGGGCGAGACGTATTATTGAGAATGCTTTTGGTATCATGGCAAAAAGGTTTAGGATATTACAGACGCCTATTCTTTTGAGCCCTGACAAAGCAGTGAAGGTAGTCTAACATGTGTGATTCTGCATAATTACCTATGGAGAGAAAATTCTGTGGAATACATCGAGATCGCCGATTTGGACAGAGAACAAAAGGAGCATGGAATAATAGTTCCCGGATCCTGGTGTAATGAAAACAACATGACACCGCTTGAAAGAAACAAAAAGAAGAACTCATCTCAAATCAGCAAGGAAATTCGGAACGCTTTCACTCATTACTTCAATAATAAGGGCCAGGTTCCATGGCAAAATAGAATGTGCGGGTTACATTAAAATTCAGTGGAGTTTCTGATTTATTTCATTTCTCCATAAAGTCGATACCACTTAATTAAAAAATTTTTAATCGGAAGGAATAAAGATGAAATAGATCGTATTTTCTAAGCAAACCACCGTAATAGTAATGAAAATGGCAAGTTAAAATTAAGTTAGCAAGGTTTCTTAAACATATGCACATAAAATACATATTTATCACACAATTACTACCAACTAACCAGAGGAAATGAGGACACTGTTTCGCATATCGCATCATCATTCAAGAAACTTAGTTGATGAAAACACCAAAGACTGGGCTTAAAAACGTCGTCGGACCCTGCTCCTGATTTTTTCGATTTTTTGAAAAGTGACAACTATTTCCTATATTGGCCTCTCGGAGTTTGAATTTTCGTTTTTACTATTTCAACATCATAACTAGGAAAGGGAGATGCTATATTTTAATAAGCATCTTCTCTGTACACTCTTTTTTGGTACTCAGCCAGCTTAAAATACCATACGCATGGAAATTCTTTATATTTTTCGATAAGCGTTAAAATTTCTTCCTTGCTCCATAATGTGTAAGCCATTACTACAAGCGCTCACAACTGTCACTCAAATGCAACTGATCGCAGGGCTGAAACTGAGATTTTTCTATTTCCCCCAAATTTGCGGTAGAAACTCGCCAATATTCGGCAAAAATCCCCAAAATAGAGTAAAAAACGTATTATGACGTATATCAACTAAAACTGACTTTATTTAATGTATATTAAATACATATATAATTTCTTCTTTTTCATTCACAGCTTGTGAGCTATTTTACTGTATGGGTTAAAGTTATTTCACCCACAGGTGAGAAATGATATACACTTGAGGAAAGGTCGTGTTGGTTAAAGCTCGCTACATGAGTAAAGGCTCACAGTTTTGTTCTAATTTTTCAAAATATATTGCAGCACTTACAATACCTACAGTTGGGATTACTTTTTCATTTCATGCTAATTTTAATTCGGGTACACCGAGCCGAGCGAATCATTTCTAAATGACTGCGTACAGAACTTTAGTTTCTTAGAAAATGATTCGGGTCAGTAAGCCATTGGGGAAAAATAATCAGCATTCTAAAACAAAAATAATAATTATAAAATAATTAAATCTTCATATGAATAACTGAAGGCGCCACACACCTTCGCTAGGCATCACCGGCCTTGGTTATCTTTTACCACTGGTTTTACTGAACGTAAATCAACAAGAGCACATTCAGGTTTGAAATTAGAGTCTTTAAATTCATAGTTAGTTTTCGGCTGGTCAACACCAACATCACAATAATGGGTAGTTCCGTTGAGAGGAAACAGTGAAGGCTACAGAAGGGCTATAGTGGCTATAATGAACGGCTACGGGCAAGGCTACAGAATAGCAACAGTAGTAATAATGAACGGCTACGGAACGGCTACGGGTTGAAAATAATAGTCTCGTTCTGCAAATGAAGGAAATGTATATGAGTAAACTAAGCATTAACTTTGTTCCTACACTCGTAAAAATCTAATAATAGATCATTATAGAATATTCAAAGTCATGGTTCAAATAAAATATGACGGTGGACGGATTTCTAGAATAATCAAAAAATGTAGGCACAATTATTACGAGTCGCACCGGCAAAACACGCGATCAAAGAATCCGTGCTTATCACGGACACAGGTATCCTACTTCTTAATCCAAGTCAAAATTAAGAACTGCGGCAACAGCGCCCACAATTTTCTGATTCTGAAAATTTCAAATTACTTCTAAGCAGTACTAACTTTGATACAGGTCGATGTACCAAATTGCAGGAGAAGTCTCTGAGGGAGCCAATACCTCGAGAAACTTTTACATAAGCAGAACGACAAATTCCCTTATCATCTAAACCTATTTTTTCTACTAGGCCCAGCGGCCATCGATTTCTAGGTGAATTAATATTAATTACTAGAACTGAATCACCAGGCTTAAGATTATCTTTTACATCGAACCACTTTTGACGCTGCTGCAACAAAACTACGTATTCTCTTCTCCACCGTGTCCAAAATAAGTTAGCGAGGTACTGAACCTGCCTCCATCTACGATTAACGTAGTTGTCTCGAGGAGAGAAAAGACCCGGGGGAATGTGACACCAGCGTTGAGTAGCAGCAAGTGAATCGGTGTCAACGGACAATTACTATTTAAATCAGAGGTCACAGGAGCTAAAGGTCTGTTATTAAGAACAGATTCAACTTCGCACATGAGCGTATTAAGATTTTAATCGGTAAGTTTAACTTTTTGCTCTGCTAACAAGGCAATTATCACCTTCCTAATAGATCGAATTTTGACAGTGAAAAATCCTCTGAAATTAGAGGCATAGGGCACATTAAATTTCCATACAATATTTCTTAATTTCAGGTACTTCCGATTCGGTTCACATCCCATTGTTTAATAGCTGCACGAAGTTCGCGCTTACATCCGACAAAATTAGTGTCATTATCACTCGTCACCAACAAAACGTTCCCTCTCCTGCATATAAATCTTCGTAAAGCGTTAATACATGAATCGGTAGTTAATGAGTGGGCTACTTCAATGTGAATGGATCGTGATGCCGCGCACGAAAATACAACGCCGTAGCGCCATGCTTACGGCCCTGCACGACTTCAAATGGCCCAAAATAATCAACACCAACATGACTGAATGCAGTAAGGTCACTAGTTAATCGGATTGCAGGTAAATCTGCCATAATCTGGCCGCATGGCTTACCATGATACTTCATACAAATCAAGCAATCTTTCACAACGCTTCGAGCTAGAGAATTGGCAGATAAAATCCAGAATCTACGTCGATGGTTACACAGGATAGATTCTCTGCCTAAATGACAGAGAGTTTCATGCGCATACTTAACTAGCAAGCTTACAATGAAGGATTTATTTGACAAGATTATCGGGAACTTAGTTTCATATTCAACATCAAGATTACGCAGTCGACCCTGGGACCTTAGGATCTCATCCTCATCAAGAAAGGGGGAAAGTTTTCGCTGTTTCGACGATTTCTTTAGCGCTGTATTATTCTTCAAATTCGATATTTCATCCGACAAGGTAACACGCTGAACGTAGTTAAGTATTTTATTTTCGGCTGGCTTTAAATCATGAACAAAAATGTTATCATTCTTAACACTAGATTTAGTTAGCAACGAGTGTCTCAGCTAACAACCAAGCGACGCGGACCCTCAAGTTTTACCAACTTGAAACGGAATTCATTACCTTATTAAACAGGTGAATCATCCGCCGTACAAGAAAGTGCAAGTTTTACCTTTTTTTAGTTCAGGATCTTCCTCCGGAATTGCAAGGTTATAAGTCTGAGGAGGTAGATCAGAACCTTTAAGGAACTTAGGTCCATGGTTCCATAGTTGAGATTGTTGAAGCCGTATTACACTCGCACCGCGCGTTATTACATCAGCGGGATTTTTTCTAGAGGGCACATAACGCCACTGATCAGGGTCTGAAAAAATGAATAAAATTGATCTTGTTCTCTACAAATCTGTGAGAACGTTTTGATTCATTTTTGACGTATCTGAGTACAGCAACACTATCGGTCCATTAGAAAACATCCTTCGTGGGAAGGTGTAATTCTTTGAAAACCCTCAAGAGAAACTCCACTCCCAGTTTAGCTGCACTCAACTCTATTCGCGGAACAGTTTTCAACGTAGAATTATCGATGGGAGTGAGTCTAGATTCACTAGCTAACAAGGACACATGACAAACAACTTCGTTTGAAGTTTTTAAATAGATCACAGCACCATATGACATTTCGCATCCATCCGTGAAAACGTGAAATTCATTGGACCGAAAGTTAGAGGAAGTGATACTTCTGGGGATTTTATATGAACCAAGACTATCCATATCGCTTAGCCATTCCACCCAGGCATTTTGAAGCTCTAACGGTAGCGGATCATCTCAACCTGTCGTCCGTCGACAGGCTTCTTGAAAGATTTCACGTCCATCAACAATTAATTACAGGCGAAAAAATCCTATTGGGTCGTAAACTGATGCAACACATTTAAGGACAACTCGTTTCGTTGTACAAGGTGTACCTTTTAAATTAGGTTCATAACACAGTGTCGCATTTAGTATCCCATACGACACCTATCGCAGTTTCCAAATTGTCAGAATTAAGAATAACATCTGAGGTTTCGGTTTTCGATACCTTATTTCGAGGCAAAAGTTTCAAGACTTCTGCATAATTACTGTTGAAGTTTGTCAAATTAAAGCCACCGGACATGAGAGTGGCCTCAATTTCTTTCAGAACTTGAGTTGCAGGAGAAACATCAGAAAACGACACCAATAAGTCATCAACATAAAAATTATTCAGAATAGCAAACTTACATTCCTAACTGACTAGAAGCTCAGTTGCTGTACGCTTCAGAGCATAGTTCGCTTTGCTAGGTGAGCTTTTTGCTCCAAATACATGAACCTTGATACGATATTCGATGACTCGAGTCTTTGAAGGGTCCAGCCAAAAGAATCGCATTATATTTGCGCAGTCTGCCGGCACTTTTACCTGATGAAACAACTTTTCAATGTCGCCAATAACAGCTACTTCATTTAGCCGGAATCTTAAATGAACTCCAAATAAACTGTTGGTCAAGTCAGAGCCTTGCAGAAGCACGTCATTCAATGATATTCTCTTACATTTCAGAGAACAATTAAATATAATTCTAATTTTATTTTTACGCTTATGATAGACAGCGTGATGGGTCAAATACCACTTCTTTTCTGGACATGAATCCAATTCAGCGGCAGGAACAACTTCCACGAAGTTATTGTCAATCATTTGAGTCATGAATTTATCATAGTCGGAAAAGAGTTGGGAGTCGCGATCAAACCTGCGTCTAAGGCTAGAAAATTGATTCAAGGCTTGAGAGCGGTTATCAGGAAATTCAGAATCTTCCTTCAGAGGCAATGCTATTTCATAATTGTTAGAGTCAAGTTTGTTAGTACTCTGTTCTACCTTCTCTAACCATTTTTTGTCATCAACGGACATTGAAATCGAGTTATCTGTGTCAATAAAGTCATGAGAGAAAAACTTCATAATATGACTATCTAGAGCCTGAGAGTTACTTACAACTCTGTTACAAATCCTATTTGAGGAATTTATTTCGACTGGACCATTGAGCGCCAAACCAAGAGTATGAAGCGTCGCGTACTTGGCTCCATCTTCTCCGTCGACCAGGCGAAGAGGTTTTAACGAGGTCCGGCTCGTTGAGGCCAATGAGCAGCAAAACTTCTGAGTCTGTGAAGTTGAATGGTACCTCAATTAGGTAAGGTTCATCAGCAATATCCTCGCTTTTGGGTACGTCTGTGCGGTTGAAGGGCCACTGCTTCGAATTCTTCGTATACACCTAGCCTAACTGATGACTAAATTTCTCATCAAGACTTGAGACGGTAAGGTTTTGTATGACCCGTGAACAAACCTTATCGCTTCTACTGGTCATTGTAGAGATACTTATCGTCGATTTTGCCGTTTTGACACTCAAGAGCTCTAACAGTTTCTCGCTGGCCCAACAGTCCGACGAACCGGTATATAAAGCACAGTTTATAATTGTTTCTTTCTCGAAACCAGCCACCCTCACTCTAGCGGTACGATCGGAGGCAACACTTTCGAGTTGTCACTTCTTGCGTTACTCGAACGCATGGACTGAACGGGTGTTCCAACGCAGTCGATTCGTTGTGAAGAATAGTAGTATGTTTTTTCGTTGCATTTGGCACACGTTGAGCGTTGAGGACAGTTTTGAGAAATATGATTAGGCCTCAAACAATCAAAGCAAAAATTTTAATTTCGATCTATTTTTCGGCGCTCGTACGTGGGTCTAGCTTGCGAGAACTTGCAGGAGGACACGTAATGGTTCATTTTCTTGCAGTAACCACACTGTTTGGTACTGGATTTTCCATACGATGTCAACAAAATTTTACTTCTAGGAGTTTTTTTCTGGAAAGAATTAGAGATATCTGTTATACCGCCAAAAAAGGCTGCTTGAGAACAGATACTTCCTTTCCTACGAAGTTGACGAGATCTCCATATTTTATTGATTATTCGTCATCCAGAATATGACTGGTATGGCGACGCCAACGGTCTCGCAACTTGTAGGGTAGTTTGGCGACAATATTTTTTATTTGTTTAGGACTTTGAAGCGGGTGACTTGTATCGGAGTTCTCGAGCGAGTGGAGACCATGAAGCAGAAAAATGTGAAGTTCGCGCAAGGCTTCAGCGTCTTCGTTATCAATGGTTTTCCAAGAATCGAGTTTCTGAATGTAGGCTTTAGCTTTCTTGAATGCGGTCGATGCATTGTAGTGACTGCATGACTTCATCAACTTCAAAGGTTTATCTCTAGTGTATTGCCCTAGATAGATGAGCTTGTCAGCATCGTCGCTGCATTTATTTTCGATCACTCTCTCGTAGTTCTGAATGAAAAACTTAAATTTCGTTAAATCCTTACCGTCATAGGGCTGAATTTCTTTCTTCGTAAGAATAGAATTTTCTTGACATTGCACCATCGACGCTGAGATGGTATTTTGAGGCTGTGAAATATCGAGGAGGCAAGAGTTTACATTCTCACTCAACATTTGCTGTTCAGGAAGAGCAACAGCATTGATGGACGCCATCGTCGGGTAGGCCGTGGACGCCATCGTCGGGTAGGCCGTGGACGCCATCGTCGGGTAGGCCGTGGACGCCATCGTCGGGTAGGCCGTGGACGCCATCGTCGGGTAGGCCGTGGACGCCATCGTCGGGTAGGCCGTGGACGCCATCGTCGGGTAGGCCGTGGACGCCATCGTCGGGTCGGGTAAGCCGGGGACGCCATCGTCGGGTAGGCCGTGGACGCCATCGTCGGGTAGGCCGTGGACGCCATCGTCGGGTAGGCCGTGGACGCCATCGTCGGGTAGGCCGTGGACGCCAT
Source organism: Morinoia aosen (assembly GCA_030386875.1). Taxonomy (NCBI): domain Eukaryota; kingdom Metazoa; phylum Arthropoda; class Malacostraca; order Amphipoda; family Talitridae; genus Morinoia; species Morinoia aosen. Next base: position 55,787,418 of record CM059574.1, on the reverse strand, counting down.
CGTCGGGTAGGCCGTGGATGCCATCGTCGGGTAGGCCGTGGACGCCATCGTCGGGAAAACCGTGGACGTTATAGGAGAAAGTCTAGAGTCTCTCGCTGGTGTGAACTGATGAGATGTCACGGCTAGAGTTGATAGCAAAGGTTGGGATTGTCTTGTAGAAGTAACCTGAAGCTTACCTAACTCGCTTTCTAAGATATTCATACGAAGATCATCTTTGAGAGACTCTGACAATAACTTCTGTTGCTTCAATTCCAAGAGGTCCTTTTCGTGTTGCATCTTCAGATTGAGCTCTATTTTTTCCAATTCAAATTGTCGAGACAAATATAATCTATTGGCTTTAACCGAAGCTCTGCGTTCGGCTATATCGACAAGTGCTGCTGAATTGGCTTTAGAAGACTCCAAATTTGAAGCTGAGGACCTCGAAGCAGATGTTGACGACCTAGCTTCGGCTCCAAGTATTACTGTGAATGGGTGTATTACTTCAATCGCCTCCTTTGCCGAAAAAATCGTATAAAAATATCTGAATTAACGTATAAATATATAAGAATAATTATCAAATAATTTAAGTTAATGAGGGGAGACTGTTCACTGTTCAGATTATTATCACCGGCAGCCCTGGTTTACTGGCAGTGCACACCGCAAATATTTAGCATGCAGAATGTTGTCGCTCCTTACCGAGAGCGTGGCAATATGGGTCATTTTGCTCTGCTGTGGGCGGAGCTTATTTGACTCGCGGGATGGAGCGACGGTGTGGAGCGCGAAGACACCGTCAATATAAAAGGGCTTTGACATTAGATCTTGCGATTGCAGTTGGTACTTGGTAGTGTGTGGCTTGCTCTGTGGTTAAAGACGGTATATTGTGTGGTTGGGCAACATCTGATCGTAAATAATATAAAAATATAGAAATGTTACTTTCAGTTGAATAGTTTCATTCATGCTGGGATGACAGGTGCATTGACCGAAAACGAAGTGCTTCTGTAAGCAAATCCTTTGTGATACACAGCCTGCCATAAACTTCACGTTTAAAATCATGAGGCGGTGGTGTAATAGTACGCAGGCTGAATAATGTACAGCATGTTTTAAATTCTGCGGCCTATAAGCGTCGTTCAGATAAATATTACTTCCCCTGCATTTGGAAAAATTAAGCAAAACTAAAATTGAAGATCTATGGTGTTATTTGTCAATATATGTGGATAAATTATTCCAATTTTAAGATATTTTTGGTGCACAAGTAAGCTTAGTGGTAAATATACGTATCAAACAACATTTCAAACAGCTAAACTCACTCATGTAATACAGGAACTTGAATTTTGCTTGTTTTTTGTGAAATTACTTCTTTAGATTTTATTTTTTATTGCATAAAACAATTTTATACATCTCATTTACATCTATTTGCTTTTTTTTGCCATTTTTGCTCAGTGTGAGCTTCTTTGCCTGGGATCTGAGTAGTATTACGTTAGGTTAACAATGAAGCCGCTTGAGAGGAACAAAACGGGGAAAATCCGTGAAAATGTCAATTAATCTATTGGTTGTTTTTAAATAGCTTCAATCACACATTTAGGACATAGCCCTCCTAATTTTTTTTGTGCCTTACTCTGTCACTTGCGGTTTGAAAATGTTACAACTCCAATAAAAATGTCTGTTTTGTTAGTAATTTTTTTTAAACTGTGTCATGGTAAAATCTTTTTTAAAATTTTGAAACAAGTCTATCTAATAACTCAAACAATGGGTGAAAAAGGTTTTTAATTGCGGGGCAATTATCTTGTTACAAAACTGTTGCTATGTTGTGTTGAACAATAATTGTAAAAAACAATGACTGAAGATCATACCAAAGAAATATTATATATTTCTTTAATTTGTTGATTCTTTTGGTGCTTGACTTCACTGTTCATCTTTGGCTTTTTTTTGTACAGGCTCGCAATATAATTTTTTGTCAAATAATAGTAAGTATTTTCAACAGAAGCTGCCACTTATTGCATATCAAAATGTTTTCTAGTTGAATTAATACCCCTATTGTAAACATACATTTTTTGGAGAGAAATATGCATGTTAAGTATTTACATGGTTGAGCCATATTTCTTAGTGTGTAGAATCTTTTCAGCACTACACTGTACATGATGTGTGTGATAAATTCTTCTCACAGTGCAGGAGCTCATAGTCAAAACCAGCTGATTGTTATTGAAAGTTATAAATTTATATTTTTCTTTAATATTATTTTATCATATTTGTATCATTTTATTTAGAAAAAGTAGGAACTATCTTTCACTAAATTGGAAAGTCTTGACTGTGTCCAGTATGCTTCGAAAAACATTCAGTGAATTAAAAATCAGACAAAAAAGAAGGCGAATTGAAGCTCTTCTTAATTCAGAAAATCATAAAGTGGCACTTCCTTTCCTGAATGTGTTGAATGCACACCGAAAGAAATTTTGGCCTCTCGAAGTGTCTCATGGTTCTTCAGGTGTCTCATAGGCAGCCAAAACATAGCAAAAAGAGACCAGATGTCTCGTCGGAAGTGCGACTATTCGATGAGCGCTATGTTTCTCAAAGCAAGGTGTAGTTCGTTCGTTAGAACGCAAACACAAAGTGATAAGTACGATAACAAAAAATTTGCTAAATAGTGTAAAAGTATACTATTGGTACATATGCACAAATTAAATGGCAACTTCTTTGCTAATTGTGCAAATATATAATCGATGCAGAGAACGAGATTACTCTGCGGAAAGCTAGGAACTTTCATACTGTGTTGTATTATTACGCATCGGTCCCGCGAAAAAAGTGATGCATGACCGTGCGTCGCTGCGCTGGAGTTGGATTTGTGTGATGTGTTGTTCAATAACTGATGGATTCTTTTGCATGTAGCCCATTTGTGCTAGACAGGTATTTGTTTAAGTACACATACAAGACTGATAAAAATATGGTGTTTTTTATCGAAAAGTGAGCTTGTAATCTGCGTTGCGCCGGATTGCTTCTGTAACAAGTTGTGATAGTCATAATCGCGATGAAGCATTTTAATGAATAATTCAATGATTTGACTAACAATGAATAATTCAACGTTCATTTGGATTGCAAAGTTTTATTTTTTTTAAGTTCTAATATCAGCAGATATTTTACTACTCTGCAAATTTACCATGCAGAAGTGCTAATATCTGATACTAAATTGCCATTTTAGAAAAAGTGCTCAGCAAACGCAATAGATTACTAAGCTTGAGCATTGAAGAAAATGTAATGCATAAGGTTACAATAAAAAAGAAGCATCCAGTTATTATATTCTAGAGACTTCAAATTATATGCAGGCAATATCAGCATGCCACTAGAAGCAAATTTGTGTCTCGAGAAGAGGTCAAGTATATTAATATGCCAACTTTTGCCAAGTTTCATTATACTAAAGTTTCTCAAAATATTCTTGCATTTTTAAAATTTAAGCAGTTGAACTCGTTCAACACTCTACCCTATTTTAGGGCCACCCTTTCTTAAAAGAATATGAGTCATATGCATTAAACTAAGTCATATTGAAAATAATGAAATTGTACATTTCTCAGCATATTTTGAATCATATAATAACTCTCATAACTGTATGCTGAATAAACTAATTAATATGTAAAAGTTTGATATGAGTGCTTGTCAAACATGAATTAATTTAAACTAGCTCTGTTGATTTTGCCTCATTTCGCCGAGGTCACACGGCTATGAAACAGTATTATATTTGTAGGTACTTGTGGGTTATCTTCAACCATTTGTTGAATGAAAAGGATTTTTTTCGAAGAGAAAAGGTGAAAAATTTAATTGTTTTTTAAATATTGAATTGATGTTATGGACTGTATGAACGGATTTTTCATGTGAGAAGGTATCCTCCTTGATTAATGTTTCTTTTTCAGGCAATTTATCTTCTTTATATATATATATATATATTTATTTGGAGTGAAACAAACCAAAAATTTGAAATGATAAAAAATAAAAAAAACAATTTAGTTAATCTAACATAACTTAACCTATCCTCAAGATCGAAAGAAAACCATATATTAAAAGTGGTGACATAACCCACAAGTACCTACGAGGGCTGTTTTTTTCAAGTTCTGTTTGTTCCTCTATTCAACCAGCAAACTGGTGGGGTACGGAACTGCGCGTCACGCGAATGCGCAGCTCCCCCACTACAACCTACTCCATTTTCGGCTCTAAGCTGTCAGCCGTTGCCCATATACGGTCAAGTAAACATGGCTGCCACGATTAGTACTCCCGCCAGTTGTGAGTTGCGTAGCCTGATACGTTTTCTTCAAGCTGAAGGATGTCGGAGAGCGATCCAAAACAACCAAAACAAAAGAAGAGGCATGCTCTCATCCGGCATGATTTTCATTCACGACAACGCACGACCGCATAGTGCCAATGTGACAATGCAGCTCCTCCAGCAGTTCAATTGGAAAGTGTTTGACCATCCACCATATAGCCCACACTTAGCAATCAGCGATTACCATCTGTTTCGAGAAATGAAGGCGTGGTTGTGAGGCCAGCGCTTCACTAAAAACGACGAGCTTTAAGACGCGGTAACGACCTACCTGGGATCACTGTCGGCTGACCTCTTTGAAGAGGGTATAGGAAAACTTGTTTCACGTTATGACAAATGCCTCAACCTTCATGGTGACTACATAGAAAAATAACTAGGCCATTGTGAATCTTTTAGTAATAAAATCATCTTGTTATCACAATTTGTGTTTTTATAGGCTATCGGAACTTGAAAAAAAACAGCCTTCGTATTTGCATTATTGTGTGCTTCAGCTGGTTAATTTGATTAGTAAGTAAATATATATTAGTGTAAAAAAGGTGATCATTAAAAGCATTTTATAAGCTAAAAATATCATTTAAGCTGATGTTCAAGTAAGCCTAATACTATTACTTACCATGTTTATAGTTATGCTATTAGTCCTCTGCCTGTTCCATTAAGAGGTCATATAAAAATTTCCTGCTAATATTTACATTTCTGGTTTGTTGAGCTCTTATACCATTTATAATATGGTGTGCATGGATTGCTATTTTGAATGAAATTTCTGAATATTCTGTACATTTGAGAGAGTTTAATTGCTGAGATTGCGAATGCATTTTGTGGTTATCCTGATCAATGTTTCATGCTGCCTTTGTTTTGTTGGCAATAATAATTAATAATGTTTTTAAAAATTGTATTTCTTCTAGAATTTTGAACAAAAATGAAACTTTTATTAAAATTTGCTTCTATATTGGCGCTAATGAATTTCCTAATTAAAACTCGATTGCTTTAATGCTGCCTTTGTGCATATGAGACACAATTCGTATATCTGTGGTTCAGGCATTATTCCACAGAACATGCTCACCTTCCTTACTTCAATGTCAGATGTGGCATTGACCATTTTCTGAACACCTACTCCAATGTTTCATCATTGAGAAAACATGTATTCATTAAACATGCCCTAAATGTTAGAATCAGGGCTCAAGCTGCCGAAACTATGGCCACGGGTGATGTTCCTACTACTACTACTACTGGCAGTGAGTTGCCCAGTGGATCGGACAGTGTTCCTGATAATGATCTGGAAGAAAATTCTGAAATTTTTGAAATAAAATTTCTTCTGTATATCAGAGTAGAACAAGGGGTCACTGAAGAAATAGCTGAAGTTATTGTTCAAGAATTCGAAACAATTGTTGAAAACTGCATAAAAAAGTCAAGTGATATCATGGATGTCAAAAATATCCCCGCTGGTGAGAAAGTGAACATACTTCACCCTATATTGCAACTGAAAGCAAACCTTAATGCAAACAATAGTGTACACAAGCAAAGAAAAATGTTCACGAAAAAAGGATTTGTTGCAACCAATGAGGTTTTGTGAAAAGTTTTCCTTCACTTTGCATCTGCAGATTCTGCACAACCACTAAATAGAAGGCCAAAGTAAGTTTTTTGGAGGATCACTTTGAGAAAAGAACTATTCCCAGTTACAATGAGGCTGTGGCAATTGTTCATATGTACCTAAGAGCTAATGACCAATATACCCTATTTCTAAAGCATTTCATTCCTCCTCCAAGTGAAGCATAATAGTAGAATCAAAGTATGAGATTGAATTTGAATTTCAAGAGCGAAAGCTTCTCATTCAAGTGAATGAAAAGGAGTTGTTGTCAGCAGCTGTTGAGAAGTTCAAGGAGAAAGGCCTCCTGTCCAGTGATAGTACCTGTCGGCTGGAGATGTTTTGTCCCCAACTCAACCCGCATTTTCAGGTTGACGATGATGAAAAACCTGATGGTGGCCTGCTTAAATTAGTACTCAATGAAGACCAAATTTCAACTTGTGAAAAGTGAGTAACTGGATCATGAATTGCAGCAGTTCATTTCTTTGCAGGAATTAATTTTTGGAATGTAGTATAGTCTTTGTTTTGAAATTTGAGCAAGTTTATTTTTGAGCGATTCATATTCCGAATTATTTGTTAAATATTTGTAATACAGCTATTATTTCTCGGGTTCTTAGAAATATCCAAGGTCATCCCAGCCTGTGTTCATATTCTCATGCGGATGAAGATGGCAACCAAGTACCTGGCTCTTGTTCAACGTCTAGTCACTGTGTGCAACCACCTTCTGTAGACAGTGCTACTTCTCTCGGTGTACCAACATTTTTTACAAGCAACAGGGCTACAAGCAACCTTGGTTCATCTGTCAGCTGCTTACATAATGAGCCTCTTGCAACTTCCGGGCAAAATTGTTCGGCATCACTTCAGTGACCGAAAACTTTTTAACTGCCGTGTGAAAAATTTCCCCCAAGCTTGAAGGAACTTTTGAATGGCCAAAAGCCATTGGCAAAAAAATCGTGCTGACCTCCTGGATTGTCATTTACGAGATAATTAAATTTACTTTGCAAATTTATCTCATGAGGCTTGATTTATATTGTAAGTTTATCTCATGAGGCTTGATTTACATTGTAAGTTTATCTCATGAGACTTGATATTGCTACAATGATTAAAAATGATTGGCTATTTCAGCCAAGGTCTTCTTGGTCTAAGGTATAGTTATGAAATTTACTAACTATTCATGTCTGTTGCAGTTACCCAATCTTCGAGCAACTATGATGCAGTGGCCACAGCACCCCTAGTGAAGTATCCCTATTTACAACAGTGTTTTAGCTTCGGTGATGCTGAGGTTAGTGGATGACAGTACTTGAAATTCATACTCATAACTAATCAAAAATGAATATTTTTTCAATAGATTACTCATCATTCACAATTTGAGTATCATATATGCAGTGTAACAGCGTGAAGCAGATATTTGTTGTACATATTAGTAAATTGTTTGTCATCAATTAGTGCTTCATAATTCTAGGAAACCTGGAAAGTGAGGATGTCCACAAAAACACGAAATACCAGACATAGAAGAGACAGTTCAGTGTCGTGTGTAGTGGCAAAACATGAAAAGAGGAGGCAGCACGCTGCTAAGGAGAATACAAGCGAAAGCGATTGTAAGCTTTCAAAAAATGTTCCTTCTATTGGAATGGTAAACTATTTGCCTGAGCAATTATCGACCGAAGATGATGTGTCCATTGCGTGACACCAGAGTGGAATGATTAAGGAAGTATAGAAAGTTTTCCCATATCACAGAAAATTGATGAAGCCATGCGCTTAACTTTTCCTCGTCGAAGAAACCTCATCATTAATGAGACTGTTACTGTTGAATTCATTAAAGAATTGTATCCCGCTCTCTTCAATTTCGAACAGATAAAAACTTAAAGTTAAATGATGATAAAAAAGTTCGTTACAATATATGTGCTTAAAAACAATTTTACTCAAGCTCTCATTGCAATAACTTAACCATGAATTTCAGATCTGTTTTGAGTTCAACCATTTGACGGAACAAGACATTGCCACACTTCTCCTGAGGCGTAAAATGAATGTGCCACACTGCCCTCCTGAGCTATCACCTGCAGTATTTGAAGGTATCTCGAGTAGTTTGTGTTTTATATTAAGACGTGGCACGTTTGTCAGCAAATGAAACAGTGCGAGTGATTGTGTTTTACAGATCAAGTGGGTTAGCTTCAGTGATGCGTGCTGACCTTGTGATTAATTGTACATGCATGGTATGGTGAGAGAAATCAATGTAAGTTTCAGGTATAGGTGTACGCTTGAGTGATATACGGGCAGTGCCTTTGGTGTTAATCAATTACTGTTTGCGCATGACACTGCATTGGTTGCTAAGTCGGAAGTGAGGTTGTGCAGATTGGTACAAAAGTTAATACTTGTTTGACAGAATGAGGTTGAGATCACATGCGGGACGAATAATGTTACGAGGTGTTCTAGAAATGAAAATGTTAGTAAAATGAGTGTAGCATTAAATTAGGTTTGAAAAAGTAATTCTAGAAACCTAGAGTCTTGTATTGGTGCGCATAGCGATGTGGAAGAAATGCAAGCATGAGGTGAGGAAAAGATTAAAAGTGTCAAGGGGTCTGAAATAGGTTTATGAAATGAAAGCTTATGCAAAAGTATAAAATGGAATTTGAATGATGAAAGTGAGGTTACATTTTTCTGTGTTACATGGAGCTGCGATTTGGTGTATGATATTAGCTATAACAGAATAATTGACTGTATATCAGATGAAACGTCTAAAAAGTATAGCAGTAGTGGCTCTATAGAAGATAGAGTAAGAACTGAAGTGGAGAGTTGTGTTGAAAAGAAGCTGTCAAGAAGAGCAGACTGTTCTCTATTAATATAGTTTTCATGTTTGATCTTATGAAAAAATGAGGAGCATCTAAGTGAATTAAGTAACGTAACCACATACTGTTATGCTGCCATTATTCTTCACTTGGAGGAGGAATGAAATGCTGAAGAAATAGGGTATATTGGCCAATAGCTCTTATTTACATTTGTGCAGGAAAAGGTGAAATTAAGTTGGATAGTTGGATAAAGCTTTCAGATTGAGTTTTTTATAATACGTAAGCATGGTAGTGGAGTGAAACTTGGCAAACTAACATGTCAGTAACAGCAAACCAAACAGAGCCATTAATATATAAGATGATTTCTATTACAGAGGATTTTGAGTCATTATTTCCAAATGTTAGTACAACATCTCGTCCCTCATATGTTAATCCTTTGTAAATCACGGACTTAGCTGCTGTTACTGAAGGAATACCTCAAGCAACATTGAAGAATAGTTCACTCACAGTCTCATCCATGTCAGTAATATTCACTTTTTGGATGAAGATAGCCAATTTTGGGATGATTAAACGGAGTTTAAAAATTATATCATGACGAATTTGACTATAGAAGAAATAAATTGATATGCCTGGAAGAGTGATAAATGGGAATAGATTGTGAGTGTCTGATTTGAACGCAACCAGAAGGGTAGAGTGAGTGTTCGAAGCGGTGTGGGCGACATCTGTCATATTGTGGGTGGTCGCCAGTGTTAGTCTGGACATTCGTACCCCATACCATGTGGCAGGAGTAGGTTTTGTGTGCTGTAGGCCCCACAAGTGAGGTAAAGCTCGGAGGGTAAACTTGGCTAATGGTGAGCAGAGGAGCGTTAGCGCTTACCCTTTAGTTGCCCCTCTTGACTGAAGGAAAGGCTTTTGTAGAGTTTCAGATTTTTATTATTTACGCGTATGATATTGACTAAGGGATAATTATCTTCCATTAATTTTGTCGGCAGAACGTGTGGTCTGCAGTGCCCTTCTTCAAGTGCCCAGTCTGATGAAGGAATCTGTAAGCTTTACCTCTACCACAGAAGTAAGTTACCATGAATTCTTAATGTGATGTCTCAGTGCTTGATGTTCTGATGTAAGAGAAACTGAGATATAAATTACGAAGTTCTCTATTGCTGTAATTCTTTTGGGTTTGTTGGGAATTAAATTACTGTAATTCTTCTGGGTTTGTTTTCTTTGAAAAATTTTGTTTCATCATGGAATTGGATCTACTTATTTTAATGTAAGAGAATTTTTTTCCAATATTCTACTGTTAAATGTATCCGTTTAAATGATTTTCAATTTCCATTACGTTACGGTCAGTTGTCAGGAGAAGCTTATATTTTTAAATGACGAGGGTAGAAAATTAGAACTATTAGATCATGAATATTGGTTTACTAATGAGTGTCTACTGAAGACTAATATTATTAGATGTAATCTGCATGTCAGAGGAGTACGATTTCCCATTCTTCCAGGCCCCATGCAATTTGATGTACGCAGACCTACAGTAACTACGTTTTTTCATTATTAGATGTACTTCTTGCTTACTACAAATGTTAACACAAATTATTTGTACATGCACGAACTGTTTCGACTGTATCTGTTTATAATTGTGAAGCATATATAATTTATTGGATTTTATGAATCGAATTTTCGTTCTAACACTGCTAAATGCGTTCCACTAACCAAGTGATATTCATTGCTCGGCTTGCGATGACTCAATTCTTGGCTCTAAAAAATATATGAATTGATTATTATATAATTCATATAATATACGCTCACTTGCAGTAACTAAGGCTCTCTCAATCAATGTGCTTAACTAAAGTGGCTCTCATGCAAAAATTAGTGAATAACACTGCACTAGACTATTTATTCCCTGAATAATTGTGCGGTGAGATTTGCTGTCTACTACATTCAAAGGTTTTCCATTCCCTAGTGAAACGCATGAAAGCCTCCAGTTTTGATGCATGATGATACTTCTTATCGATATGCATTGATGAATTTGTTTTCTTCATGAGCAGTTACCTTCTTACAAAAAGTATAACCAATAGTTCATGCTACAAAATTTTATAAAATTCAGATCACGCTCAAAATAAGATTTGCCTTCTATCTGTTATGTTCATTCTAATTCAAGTTGTTGGTCAAGACATGTGCTTGTTAGAAGGCTAAAATTGTATATTTTACGTATTTCCTCAAACCCATGTTGAGCAGCTTTTGGCATTAATTCAGGAACCTAGTCCCGGATTACACGAAGCACCGAACACTAAGGAATAAGTGGAGTAAATTACACAGTATATTTTACACTTGACGTAGATTTCTTTGGCCTGAAAGTATTGATTTTGTTAACTTGGGTTGGCTCTTGATCATTTTTATGGAAGTGTTCTTAAGATATTCGTTATTTGCAGGAAGAGACTGGATCTACTCTTATGCTTCACTTCAGTGACCCTGCCGACCGATCAATTTACTCTGCAGAGCTGATTGCCATTCGTGCCGCACTGCGCATGTTTGAGAAGCGGCTTGCTTCGGGTTCTTACGTGGTTTTCTCCGATTCCAAAGCTGCTCTCCAGTCTCTGAGGTCCTACAACTCCTCACATCCATGAGAATAATGTCAAACTTTAGGCGACTTGCAGGCTCCCCAAAACTTCTATCTCTATTCTGGGTACCTGGCCATGTTGAAGTACGTGTCAACGAGATGGCAGACGAGTTAGCGCGAAGTACTGCAACCTCTGCTGCTAACCCAACAAATACCAGAGTACCCGCCCGAGATTACTACCCTATAATTAAAGCCCAACTCTGGCAGCGACAGTGGGAAAACATCCAAAACAACAAGCTGCGCAAGATTAAGAACAGTGTCCGAGCCTGGCCTTCTTCAGCATGCCGGAACCGCCGCGTAGAAGTCCTCCTATATCGACTGAGGATTGGTCACACCCGCATCACTCATGACCATTTAATGGAGCGTCACCCGGCGGCACAGACGCCTATCTCGCCGGGTTTGGACGCCGCCCACTCCTCTCCCTCTACCTCCGTGTTGCTACATCAAGTTGCCATTCGCGCCAATTATTTAACTATGTAGTACTATTGAGGTTTATTAACCCATCTGTTCGTTATACAGTTATTATTAATCACTGCGTTATAAACACTACAAGTACTTAGTAAGGGGATAGTACAGCGGAATACCATAGCTAACCTGCATTAAATCATTATAATAAGTTATGACAACGACCGCTGGTGTTTGGCCATTCGACCCTCCCATCTCGGCATGCAAGAACAGGCATTTTTAAACTTTTTCAACTTCACCTTAAACTAACTGAACTTGGCCTAACCTAACCTAACATGTTAACCTAACTTAACTTAACTTAACCTAACCTAAATTAATTTAACCTACCATTTCTGTAGCTGCTCGGAGGTGGAGGGAGAAGGGGTGGGCGGTGTCCAAATCTGGCGAGATTGGCGTCTGTGCCTCGCGGCCCCTCTTTGCGATCGCTGCTTGGTGCCGCTGTCGGTGCAGCATATATTGGTTGAGTGTCTTCGTTTTTCCAATGTTTGTTCCGTTATTACCCTGGTTTACAGGGCGCTGACTCTGATTTTGCCTTCAGGCCTGTTGACACGATCAGTGGGTGAGCGCTTCACCACGAGCTCAGTACCGTACTTGATTGAGTCCGAGTGTCTATACGGTCATGCTGCACTTGGAGCAGTGGCCATAGTGTCAGTGGCGCAGCGCTGCTCTATTAAAATCCTCAGTCTGCTTCTTGAAGCGGTAGAGATAGGATGCACGATAGTGGCTCGGCGACAAGCAATGGCGCTTGCACTCTCTATAACAGTTGTCGCGGCTATAAAGGAGAAACAAAAATAAAAGAGAAAAATTTGGGCAAAGTGCAGGTTTAACAAAAAAAATTTTTAGGCAGCTACAGGACAATTTTCCAAAGGAAGCGTAGGGAAGGAGCAGAAACTATACACCCTTCTCGTACGGCGACTGAAATGGCATTGGCAAGCATTGGATAGCTCGACGAAGACCAAACCTAGACACACTGTTTTTTAGTGCTCCATTCAATCTGAAACGAGAGAAAATGGGCGGGGTTTGAGCCTCTCTTCAGTGCTGAAGCGCTCACTCACTCATCGTGTCAACAGGCCTTTATGTAAGATGTTGGGAGAACCGAATCGTGGGCGTTTTAATCATTGGCAACTTATTAGTTATCTCTCTGACTCATCTCTTATGAACAAATTATAGTGCCTCTGTACGTTGAGAACTTCGAAAAGATTTATATGTTTAAATTCTTTTTTAGTCGTACAGTTCTTGGTGAGTCCTGAAATATTTGTCTTATTTAGTTTAATTGGCCAAATCTTCGTGGCTGCACGGAGGATGTGTTAGTTGGAATACTCAAGGAAGACAAACGCTCGGGCTTCAACACAGCAGCGTTGCTGCTGTTCCTGGAGAGGTGCAAGCTATATTCTGAAATTTAACAAGAAGCCACGCAGTATTGAACTATAGCCAGGCGTGATACCGTCTTGGATGATTGTAGATGAGGAAACTGCAATATGGCCGGGTGCGCTGCGTTGGTACCTCGGGGGGTTTCAGCGTGGGTAAGGCATCCGGCCACAAATGGGTGGGCAGCTGGAATTCCCTATGGGGTTTGACTGCCCAGTGCGATCGAATGTACTGTTGTATGTAAAAAATTTTGATCGGGAGACAATTATAATCTTGAGTTGTAATTTATAATCTTGGTGTTCATATAATTTTGGTATTCAAATTATATTGATGTTCGTCTCATGTGGTAAATTGTAAAGGTCTGGTACTTATTAAATTATGGGACCTTCGGTGCGATATAGTTAAGTTACTGAAGCGCTAGCAAACCCATGTTACTACTACTTCTACTACTACCCTGCCGACACTGATGCAGAGGGTATACGTTTGCTGAAGTTGTTGAGGTATGCCGTGTGAAGGGTTTATTGCAAGGTGTTACTGTGTGGCCAGCGTGTTACAGTGTATTTAATGTGAGCTACCCCAATTCTTATAGAAAGACGGTGCTATTCATACAAAGAGAACTTCTTGAGTTGAAGGACAAGGGCAAGTCTCCTCTAATCGTCCTCAACACAGTTAAGAGCTTACAAACGCTCAGAAGTACAAACTAAATTTAAGTCTTCAATTTGAACCCCATATTTACGCCAATCAAGTTATGGAGGGATGAGCTTTCGTTTCAATGGAATAAGTTTATTTTTAAGCTAGAGGCAATTTTCTTTTCGGTTCATTGCTACTCTTTTTTCAGTTCCTCCCGCTTTCTTTAACTTTTTTATTCTTTTCTTTCCTCAATCCTCTCAGGGGGGTACAAATATTGTATCTATTAGAATTACCACTCTCATTGGAAAATGTGTGAGGCCCGAGCTGAGAGTTAAATTGGTTAGGCCTACTTTTTGTTTAAATAAGATAATGTTTTGTTGTGTCAAGAAACACTTTCTTTCCGGTTCACTGCTGCGCTGTTTTGCAGCACCTACTACTTTCTTCTTTAACTTTTATCATGCTTCACGGACTTCTCAACTTATTGTTTCTATGCTCCTTCTGCATAGGTTTCCCGTTCCATTATCTCTATACTAAATGGGGCCTTCCTCCTTCCTCTCTTCGAAACGTTTATTTTAGCGGTATGAAATTGCTAAACTAACATATAATCTAATTTAATCCTTTCTTTATTTTAACCCTTATTCTTATGGAAAGATTTAAGTTCAAATCGAAGATTAGATTATTTATTGGTCAATGGCTTCCATGAACAACATTTAAGTTGTATCAAGAGAGGAAAGAACAAGATCCCGTTTATCATGTATATGTTGGAAAGGCTCTCTCTGCAGAGAGTGGGTTCCCGTATAGCCTATACAGTGCGAAAAAACAAAAAGGTAGAATGAAAAAAGGAATGATCGGAGAATCTATTATGGATGTAACTTTTCATTTTATTTTCAATAGTTAACTTGTTTTTCGCACTGTTTCATATAATTTTTCATGGAGGTTTTTATTGTATTATGTGCCGTGAATTATTTTTTCTCATTCGCCCTTCTATCAACTCAGCGAAAACGAGTCCCTTGGTCGGGTTGATACCTTCTGCTTAACTCATTTTTAAAACATGAGTTAAGTTAGTAATACTATTGTTTCTTTGTGCTTCAATTAATTGTTCCCTATTTTATAAGGTATTATGTTTCCTATCTTCATTTGAAACTTACTAAATTCATTAGAATAAAACAAAGAAAGAATGGGGATACTGAGAGCCATTCTAAATTTATTATTTTTATAAAATATATTCTTATATGTTATTGTGTAACAGCTTTTCATTCCCCCCTAATTTCGAGAGCGTTTCTAATTGACAGTGAAACTGCAGGCTATACGAGCGTCAACCATGCAAGGTAATGCAATGCATTGCTAGTAGTAGTAAAGTAGAATTAGTTATAGTAGTTGTATTGGTATAGTAGTAGCAGCAAGCCCTTTACTACTATTACTACTTCTACTACAACTACTACTACTAATTCTACTCAACTACTACTAGTGAAATGCTACGGTTAATATCCGTAGAGTTTTACTTGAGACACCAGTTAAAAATGCATCAAACTGAAACCTATGTGTCTCATCGATGAGACACTGGAGAGTCTTTAATGAGACACTGGAGCGTCTCTAAATCGGGTCTGGAGACACTGGCATGCATCCAAATATTGAGTGTCTCATTGATGATGCATCTGCGTGTCTCGGTTGTGGGACAAACGTCAGATGCACCTGGGTGTTTCAAAATAGGGCTATTATTTCTTTCAGTGTAATGCGCATAATGCTGAAAATGCTGCTTGTGAGTGCCAAGAAAATCTTGACATTAGTGATGCAAGCTCCATGGGTAGGATGTCAATTGCTCCATATGACCCAAATGTTACTTCTGATTCAAACAGCTCTGATGTATGCAAGTCAGATGATTCCAGAAAATCTGATACAAGCAAGTCTGACAGTTCAACTACTAAACCTGAACTAGAGTGCAAAATTTCTGGTTCTACTCAGACTCAGCAGTGTAGAAATTCGTGTTCACTGAAGCTGAAAAGGTGCCTTCAAGATTGGGCTAATGATGAAGAAAGCATTCCAAATGATTGCATTACTCGGATCCTCCATAAAATATCAAAAGATTCTCCAGAACTACCTAAAACTAGTAAAGGACTTAAAGAACGTCAGAAATATGAAATAGTAAAAATGGATTCTGGGGCAGTTAGCAGGCAGAACTCTTTCACAAAAATTTTGAAAAAATTCAAGTCCAAAATCCAAATATAGAATGTGTTAACATGGCTGTAAATATTGATGGCATCCCAGTATATGCTAACTCCAGACTTTACTCAACTTATCCCATTCTTTCCAGAATTCTAGAATGCCCAAAACAAATTGTGACAGTGGGGATTTTCACCACAAATTCCTCAAATAAACAATTGCCAGCCCCCAAAGTTTTCCTTGATATCTTCATTGAAGAACTTAAGCAATTAGCACAAAATGTAAAAAACAGCATAAGTCTAGATTTGAACATAGGACCATTTGCCTGTGATGGACCCATGCGATCCTTAGCTACCTGAAAAATATAGTGACCCACACAGCTTACAATAGTCGAGGGCGCTGTTCCCAAGCAGGTCAGTACCATGGAGGGCATGTAACGTTACTGGATACCAACGCTCCTCTTGGCTCTGATGTTTCATTAATCGAAAGAACAGATATCAGCCATCATAAAATAGATTCGCTCTCGCCACTGTGGTCAGAATTGCATTTTCCAATGGTGTCAGGCTCTGTGCTTGATTATATGCAAATGTGTACAATTGGTGTCATGAAAAGAATATTAAAAAGGTTATTTTTCAGCAGTGCAAACCAAACAAAAAAAAAAGAATTGAAGTGTGCTCCAAAAAGCATTATTTGAGGAACAGCTGAATTCAATATCAAATTGCATCACTTTTCAAGGAAATTTGAAGGTGGCTTTAAAAATCTTTCAAGGTGGAAAGCCACTGAATTCAGAGCATTTCTTTTGTATGCCGGCATTGTAATTTTCTCTCATGAATCAGTTATACCAAAAGAGAAAATTTACAATTTCTTACTATTATCAGCTTAAATGAGATACCTCTTAACAGATAACATGCAGTGCAACATGAATGAAGTTACAAAAATGCTCAAACTCTTTTTAGAACTAAGTGCTCAGTTGTATGGGGTTGATTTTGTGTCATACAATATTCATAGTCTCATAGATCTTCCTCAAGACTATCTAAAGTATGGAAATCTAGACACAATTTCATGTTTCCCTTGCGAATCATATCTTGGAAGTCATATTAAAAGAAGCGTCAGATCCGGCCACAAGCCTCTGCACAAAATTTCAGAAAGAGTGAGTGTGCTGAATAGTAAGACATGTGAAGAAACTCTTTGTGGAAATTTACCTAGATTTCTTAAAAAAATTGGTGTGGAAGATGATTTTAATTTCTATAAAATCGTACGCGTCAATGATGCAAAATTAAGTCCTGGAGCAGTACCAAGCCGTGATAATTGTGTGATGCTTCAATCTGGTGAAATTGGAATTATTAGGAAGATACTGCAAAGAAATTCCAAGATTAATTTTTCTTTTCAAGCACTTTCTACCAGCCAGAACTTTTTTCAACAACATGTAGAGTCAAATTCATTTAGGTATTTATCGTGTATCTGGGAGATGAAAAGAAAAAGTTGTGACCCTAGCAGAATTTTAAAAAAAAAGTGATGGTGTTACCGTATACCCTGAAGAAAAATATGCATATTGCTATTTTGCTGCTTTAAATGTCTAATGTGCCACATGAGTGCATTCATTACATGAACTTTGAAAAAAGTAGCCTGATGAAGATTCTTCATATTTAAAAATATAACATCTGTGTCAACCTGTGCCGTGATCTATGTTGCAGATTAAAACAAACGCAGTGATGTCTTTGACTAAAAAGAAATTTTCTATGGTTACATTTACTGACAACTCAAATAGGGCAGTGCCATCAAGCTGGCTTATACGAATGAAGAAAAAGTTTCTTTGCGATTGGCCTTCGGAAGATTTGGAGTTGAAAATAAAAGACTGTGTAGCACCATCAAAACATTGAAGAACTTACGTGGTCACTAACATTGTTGCAACTTAAAGTAAGTGTAAAGTTACTTTGGCACTCAAAATTATTTGGCAAATAATCTAGCTTATACTCCTCAGAGGATGCCACAATTGTATTTATGGGAAGTAGTTCCCTTTGTGGCAGAATGTAAGGGCTAGAGCTGATGGATTGGTATCCCTTCTTTTTGTTGAAATATGTATTTTTTGTTTTGGTAAAGACAATTTTTTTGTCTCACTGCTATCAGTTTTTTCAGCACTTACTAGTTTCTCCTTGAACTGTTATCTTCTCTGAACTTTCTTCCTGAAAAGCTGATTGTATGTGTGGGGAATGCTTTGAGGGAATATACTGGTGCGTAGATTCCCCGTGAACGTGCTCGTGTGTCCATACTCGATGGCCCCTTCACTATACCTCTCATAAGTCATTCAAATTATTATTTTAAAGGTTGTGCAATATTCATGATTTGCAGCAGTGTTTCAAATATATATATTTCTTTAGTGAAGAATTTTCCATCTCCATCATGTGTTAGGCATCCTGTAGTTAGTAATAACACTTTGATATGTACAGATGAGTAGTTTGCTCAGGAGTTTTGTTTCCACGAACACTGTTTTCAAACGCGGCAACGGTTCTGAGAGACAGGTGTATTTTTCATTAAGATTGGGTATAAATAATGATACTACACGGATAATAATTATCATTAGCACCTCACCTCGGCCCATGAAAATAAATGTTAATTTCTTCGCTCTACTCTGTGTCACTCTGTGAGCTCTTCATCGATTGGCGAAACAATATTTATTATTCTTAACCAATATTTACCGTTTTTCTATTCATCTGTAAGCTTGTAGCAAGGGGAGTTCTGGTGTTCATCTTTACTTAACTCTCTCATTTTTTCTAGTGTATAGCTGAATTTAGATTATAGTTTTGCTATGTTTTTCTCATACATAATGCTTTCACAATCTCCCAGATTGACAAGCCAGATGTGAGGAAAAAGGATGCCTAGGAGCATATCCTTCAGCCACCGAAGATGATTCTGCGCGCGCCACCGACACACAGCTTCCCTCGTTGCAAGTTTCATCACTGGTGCAAAGTTACAATCCTCCCAGTTCATCACGGTGAGATATCCTCTATCAAGCACGATACCATTACCCTGACTTTCCTCATTCACATTAACATTGCACTGTACACTAACTTTCTAATTATCATAACCTTTCTTCAAACTTCATGATATCGGAAGGCTGCATTTGTATCATAGCTTCTTCTCTCGTGGTGTAATTGAATAATTATGTATTTTACTTGCTTAACCATTATCACTTTGGAATTCAGGGCAGTTAGATATACCATACTGTAGTTGATGAAGTTTTGTTATCTACAGGAACGAGTGCACATTATTAACTGAAGTGATGGGCATGCTGAGGCGTTTTTCCAGTCATAACCCCGAGAGTTTCCCGCGTAACTCTCACCGAAGTAACTCTTAACAAGATTCGAAAACGCCACTGTGAACACGATTTTGCCGTTTTGGGGTTACTTAGGCTTTGTTTGTAAACAAACATTGAATCAGCTGATTGACTTGCTCTCTTATTGAAGTTGATTACGAAAGTTGAGTTTTAGAGTATGATTATAATAATCGTTATGTTTTATACTGACGCTTTACCCCGTCAATGATTTGATTTGTAGACAATGCTTCACGCTAGATAATAAGATATTCACCTAATTCTCCATTAGTAGCTTTGTTATATATTGTGTGTGTTTTTGTTGAGAAAGTGATCTTTGATGAGTGAATCTTATTCCAAAGGTTACGAATAATTTAATTCTCATACATTCTGTTATATAGTAGGAATAATTTTATCTCAATTGAGTGCTTTATTTATTCAATTATTTTATTTGTAAAATTTATATATGAATTTTTACTTAAGGAAATTACATGAACAATGTGAAAAAATCTATTCTCAGCCAATGCTGGTTCTGAGGCAATGTTTAATAGTGGTCTACAATGCTCAGTTATGAAGCTTTCCACTTGGTTATGAAGTGCTTTTTTACAGCTGATGATGGAGAGATCAAGTAACATAAAATTGACTGAGCTATGCAGTTGCTGTCAAGATAATCTAGTGCAATAACTTTACTTAGAGTCAACCTAAGTTTGTTCTTTGTTGAAGCAATTGAGTAGAGTTACTCTACGAGCCTTCATGGAAACTATTAGTTAATCTACTAGTAGTTGGCAACTCGGGAAATGTTGAGGATTAACCGGGAATCGATTATCCACTTATCGAATCCTAGATATAGTTAATTAAATCGAAATAAACCAGTTTTTTTCTATGCACTTTCCGTCGTAAATAAGTATTTTACAAATTATAGCGGTAGGTTTAGCTTCGTCTTCGAAAACGAATGCGCTCGAATGAAAAGCTACTCATTGATTTTCTAATTTTTGTTGGTTGAATCATGGTAATACCATAGAAATTAACAACTTTTCTTCTATACACTTTTTTCGTCAAATGAACATTTTATGAGTTAGCGCGGTAGGTTTAGTTTCGTCTATGATGACGAGCACGCCGGAAGCGAGACCCCATTGCAGTGTTGACGTACGCCGGGCTCGATGAATTACATCCCGCTTCAAACACTCGAGTTGCGGTAACTAATTCACCGCTATAACTCTTAAAATACTTATTTACGACGGAAAGTGCATAGAAGAAAACGTATTTATTTCGATCTAATTAACTATGTCAAGGCACCGAAAATTCAAATATCGATTCCCGGTTAATCCTCAACATTTACCGGCAGCTCTCAACTCTATCACAATTTTTTCATTCATCAATGTATATAAATGAAGAATTGCAATTGTGAATTTTTTAGGCAAGTAGTTTATGAGAGAAATAATCATGAATTTTCTTTTTTTTTGCAGGCATGAGATATACTTTGATCATTCATTCCTTTATAAATTCCTTCAGATGGATAACTCAGAATTTTCTAGGGACATCAGAATCAGTTAACAGGCATTTTCCAAGCTCAAAAATACTGGCGATCCTCCTTTTATACGGCATCCTATGGTACGTTCACCCAATTATACGAGAATATATTTGTACCCGAGCATCGCTTCCACGAATTTGAATTCTGATTGTACGGCAACATTCTGCAAAAGTTTACCTGCGGCATCAAGTGCCACGTCACCACTATAACTGTAATGTCAAATGCCACGCAGAAGTGAAGCTGTTCACTAAAATCGAGTAAGTCATGGCTCCTAAAGCAGTGAATTCAAATCGGAAAAAACAGAAACTAAGCATTAATAAGAAGCTAGCTGTGTTGAAGGAATTCATTGAAGGAAAGAGAGTGATTGATATTGCAGAGCAGTTCAACATGAATGAATGCACTGTAAGGGCTATAAAGAAAAATGAAGAGCGTATAAAGATGTGTGCAAACAACATTTCAACACGGATGGCAGACAAAAATATCCATATAAGAAATCCATTGATTCATAAATTTGAAAATCTAATGTATGTGTGGATCACGGAACAACGACAAAGAGGTGTGTCTTTCAGTACCAGTTTAATTCGTCCAATAAGTACTATAATTCAGACGAAGGCAAATTCGTTACACGCCGCCGTGATAGCTACAAGTGGCGAAAGCAGCACAACTTCACCTTTTGCAGCTAGTAGAGGATGGTTTCAGAAGTTTAAGAAGAGATTCAACTTGAGAAATTTGAATATCCATGGTGAGGCTACTAGCGCCGATCATGCATCTATTGAACCATTTAAAAAGCAGCTTTCTGAAGCAATTAAAGTCGAAGGGTATTGTTCTAAACAAGTATACAATATGGATGAAACAGGCCTATTTAGTAAAAAACTTCCAACGAAAACCTACGTAACTGAAGAAGAATCGTCCCCGTCAGGCTATAAAGCAAGCAAAGATCGTGTTACTCTAATGTTCTGCGGTAATGCTTACGGCGATGCTAAATTGAAGCCACTATTACTTTAATGTCAATGCAATAACACTAGAGCTCTCAAGTACTGCGATAAAGAGCAATTAATTACCTGTCGTGTGGCGTAGCAATAAGAAAGCCTGGGTTACTAAAACAGAATTTCTTGACTGGTTCCAAAATATTTTCATACCATTTGTTGAGAGGTACAATAAGAACCAAAATTTAGACAATAAAGCTTTACTTATTCTTGATAACGCCCCTGGTCACATACGAATAATTGGCGATCTCTGTGAACATGTTAAGATTATGTTTTTGCCTCCTAACACCACATCTGTCGTTCGGCCAATGGACCAAGGCATTATCGCTACGTTCAAAGCATACTATCTGAGACAAACAATGAGGCACCTTGTTGATGCACTTTCCATCAATAACGAAGACGTTACAATGTATTGGAAAAAAAACAATATAAAACATGCTATTACAAACATAGATCATGCCTGGAACGAAGTGACGACAACTACCATGAACAGAGCATGGAAGAACTTGTGGCGAGATTGCGTCAAAGGGAGCGAAGACGTAGACTATATCGACGTTTGTAACAGTGAGACTATTGAACTCGTTCACACGGTCGGATTTGAAGGGGTTGCTGTACACGACATTCACGAGCTATTAGAAAGTCACGATGAAGAATTGGGCAATGAAGAATTATTGCAGCTTGAACACCAATCGTTTGTTGAAGAGGTTACTCTACTGGACGAAAGTACTGCTGGCACAAAACATACAAGAACAGAAGAACAATCAGATGATAAGAATAAAAAGGTAGCTGAATTTATTCAAACTGCAAATCGACTGAAAGAACTTGTTGCTACAGTAGAAACGGATTCAAAGAGAATTAATAGTTTCAGGCAAATTATTGACGGAGCTATGTCATATTATACAAACCTGATGACATGAATAACTGATATAAATAAATGTTTAGTAATCAAACATATTGTAGTACAGTGTGAATTACTTGCTGATGTAATATTAATAATGCCTTTTACTTCGTTGCATGTAATGTAACATATTAAGTCAGTAATACTAGTTCAAACTTACGTTTGCCCGCGTATATTTATAATGTACTTTATTTTTTGTTCTATTCTAACACATAAATAATGTGTTATTGAATAAAGGTTATTAAACTATTTTCAATTAGCATTTAAACATGCGTTTCTATTCCCTTTAACTGGCTGAAGCCAGAGTATGGCAATAAAAAGACATATTTTGTAGTATGCCTTTGACTGTAGCAGTTTTGTAGCTTTTCTTTCATCATAGAAAATTTTTAGTTTAGGGATGACTAAGCTATTATTGGAACGACACCCAATTGTACGGTGATTCCATTTATACGATCTCTTCTGATCCACGCTTACCGTATAAAACGAGGATCGCCTGTATTCTGCAACCTTCTCCAACAGATGACCATCCCAACAAGCTTTGTCCTATGCATCAAATGAAATTTTCAGAAGCTCTCATGGTGTTGTGGTATCTTGCTTCAAAAACAACTTCTAAAGAGACTGTGTTGTTCTTCTAACCAAGTCAAGAGTGTTTTTTATACAGGATATTGAGTATAATTTACTCCACCCAAGTCTTAAAAATATTCAGGCCCCTGACTTGAATAGAAATGTCATGGACTTCATCGAGTGCAGTATATGACAGTGTCATTCAAGTGGAGTCAATCACTTTCTATGATTCCTAATACTGAATAAAATAATTGCTTATGTTGGTAGGTGGATAATTTTATCCATTTTGACATCAGAAATGGCCTGTGTGAATTACTGGGATGTTCTGGCCAAATAAATTGTGTGATTTTACAAGTTATGGTAGGTTAATTGTACAGAGATTGACATTTTGAGTGATTTCAACAAGTTATAGTTTCAGAAAAAATAGTGTTTGTAATATATGGAGAAAATAACAAGCTGCCAAATGTTTGCCCAACTATGACGATGAAATCAAGAGAACCAATGGAAATTTTCTATCAGAAAAATTAGATGCACTGGTAAGACTTCATTATAGGAGTATCTAAAATTTTTATGATAGTATGTCATGTTAATGTATTATTAACTTAATATATGTGAACAAGTACTGCTTGGGGGGAAGGGAGGGGGGGGAATTAATGCACTGGTTAGATTAGGACTACTACATTTGTCGTAGTGATGTCAGATTAGAGTGAGTGGAACAGATGATTTGGTTACAAAATGTCTCTGAATGGTTTTAAAAGTTAACGTTTTTATGCATAATTCAAGCTCAAAAAAATTGGATGCAAAACAGATCAGATGTAAAAGATAGAACTTTATTTTGTATTTGCATAGGTTTTAATATAAGGGAATAAAGCACATGTGCACCTGACTGTTTGATAGGCAACATCGTGCTCATCACCTGTAATACTGTTGATTAGTGTGGGTATGGCAATAAATTGCAGGTTGCAGGGCTGTATAATTAACAGTGAGGTACGCAAAGGCTCTAACGCAGATATTGACAGCTACACACGTTCAGCAGTAAGAGGGTTGTCATTATGTTGTAATAACTCTCTCCTTCTTTCCTAAGTATGGAAGTGAGGGCAGCGCTAGGTTTTAGTCAATTTTTTCCTCTAATTATGCATAAGTTTTCTAGCTATGAAATTGAATGTTAATAATTTTCAATATCATTGTTGTAGTGTCTTTCCTGTTGTTTTGAATGTAATTCCTCAACAAGATACTCAGCTAGCATCCATGATAATCATTATGCAAACTTCATTAGGCAGCTTTCATATATTGCTTAGAGTCTAAATACTTTCAAACAAAATAAGTGATACCTCATATTTTCTTATCAATAAAAGAGTTCTTCACTGTGTATTTTGTCTTTATGGTCCAGCTAAAATATAGGTCTTCACCATAGAGATGATTAAGGAAATCAACTTCATGAAGTAATGGGCTGTTCTACGTTCAAATAAATGAAGTATAAACAAGGAATGAAAGAAAACGTAGTGACTTGTCATTATTTACTGTAATAATAATTGGATAATTAAAAACGGTAGGTAAAGAGCGATCGATTGAATGATTGAAAATGGAGAAGAAATTGAAACATAGTACAATCATTGGAGTCTATCTTCAAGTTAAGAATCTGATTAAAACCTCAATTTTAATGAAGAAGATCGGTACAAAATAAAAAGAAGAACTAACGTAATAGAGAACATTTAATGAGGCAAACGTTTCGGAATAAAGGTTATTCCATCATCAGTGCTGGAAGAAATAAAAAATAATTTCAGTCATACATAAGACAGATAAGGTTTGAATGAAGATACTAAGCAAAAACGCAAAAAAATAAAAGTAAATCAATGTTCTAACGACTAAAATACCACACTTAAGCGTATAGGCAATATACATACATGCAACCATAACTATACACACTCATACACCTATACATTGAAATATATATATACTAACACACACACACGCATATACACGCACGCACTACATGCACACACAACAAACACACCTCAGCATACCGCAAGTTAGGAAGTAGGGGCTACAAATAATTTTGTCGCGCTGAAATCGTTATTAAGTGCAGGTTTATTTGTAAATATATAAAGAGATTCTAGAATACGGAGGTCTTGTTCATTAAATGCTTTGCATAGAATAGAAAAATTAGACATTTTGAAAGGACCTAAGGTACACTACCCTCCAACTATCTATCCGTCACAGCCAACATTCAGGTTTTTCTCATATTACTGGCCGCCCATTTGCTTGTCCTTCTCAGTCCGCCATTGGAAACCATTGCAATAGGTCTAATCATCCTTCCAAAATGTCTAATTTTTCTATTCTATGCAAAACATTTAATGAACAAGACCTCCGTATTCTAGAATCTCTTTATATATTTACAAATAAACCTGCACTTAATAACGGTTTCAGCGCGACAAAATTATTTGTAGCCCCTACTTCCTAACTTGCGGTATGCTGAGGTGTGTTTGTTGTGTGTGCATGTAGTGCGTGCGTGTATATGCGTGTGTGTGTGTGTGTGTGTGTATATATATATTTCAATATGTAGGTGTATGAGTGTGTATAGTTATGGTTGCCTGTATGTATATTGCCTATACGCTTAAGTTTGGTATTTTAGTCGTTAGAACATTGAATTATTTTTATTTTTTTGCGTTTTGCTCAGTATTTTCATTCAAACCTTATCTGTCTTATGTATGACTGAAATTACTTTTTATTTCTTCCAGCACTGATAATGGAATAACTTGTATTCCGAAACGTTTCCCTCATTAAATGTTCTCCGTTACGTTGGTTCTTCTTTTTATTTTGAGAATAAGATTCCCTAAGAATAGCCCAATAAGTACTACTATAGATCGGTACAAATTATTTGCATCTTAGAACGAGCATCGCTAGTTGTCCAGCTGAGAAACATACTTATTCACTTTAGGTCCGCGTAAGACGATACATAACTCGACGATCGACTGTAACAGGCAATGCGATGGAAATCGGTGCAATTTTTGCTTCACATCCTTTTAAGCTCTATAAATTGGATGAAAAACTTATTTGAACAGAATAATTACCGCTCGGCATGACACTGTCAGCATTATTATTAATTCAAGAATTTCTATCCACAATAAACTCAATCTGACGAGATTGAAGAACAAGGAATTTCTAGTATGGACCATAAAACAGTCAACGCACGAAGTGTTCTCTAGTACAGGATACCCTGCGTATTGAAACAGCAATTTTGAAAAAGGGTGAAGAAGAAATTGCTAAGTATGCATCAGAACTGAAAGAAGCAATGGTAACGCAAATGATAGGCCTGAATGATGGAACTGGACACTTGAGGGTGCTAGTCTATAGCAATGGACGATCAAATCAAAATTAGCTCGTTACCATCCAACGCTTGGGTAAGTGTATGTTTATACAGCAGCGCCGCCGAGAGCGGCACATGGGGTGACAGCATCACGGCACCGGTCCTCTCTTATATGTAATCATAATGCATGATGAATGAAAACAATCACAGCATAGTTCCTCTTAATTTGGCTGATGCGTTGTATACTTTGTTTAAATGATACAAAAAATGTTTCAGTTCAAAATTACAGGTCAATATAACGCAAACATTGATTTACAGCCAAGCTGCTAACCTGACGTTAGGATAGGTTAAATTAATTCATAGCTTAAAATGCGATCACACAATTATTCTTCGTTTACGGGTTACTGTAATGAAAGCACACTGAAGGTGATTGTTATTATACATCTCATCGAAATGGAAGAAATATTGCAGTAGGAGCTGTTACTTCTACTTCATGGTGCCTCACAGAAATGTCCCCGACGTTTTAATTGATTATATCTCCGCTTCAAATTAACATGTTTGAATTGTCTTTTTTCACAATGCAGTAAATTTTCTTTTCTTTTCGAATAATTCAAGTTTTTGAAAATCGATTGAATAACCACTTTACAATAATTGATTTACTATAAGGAATAGAAAAACTAATTGTTTCAAGGAAAATTTTTTAAAACAATACTGAGGTTCTTCCTTATTTTGTACTTTTCAAGAAACCAAACAAACAAAAATTTAAAAGAGGAACAAATAATTACCTTAAATTACGTTTAAATAAACAAAAATATTTAGAATCCTTCGATATACCATCCATTTCTCTCAAGGCAAACTTAACTTCTAGCTACATTATTGAATGAAAAGTTGCGTGGATTATTTTGCCGTTTCCTTACAGTTCTTGAAACACTTCTTCTATTATTTGTCAAAGAATTATTAATGATGGAGGTTACGTTTTAAGAATAAAATTTACTACATTGCGAGTGAAAAGACAATTTTTGGAAAGTATTCTTGTTTGTTAATTTAAAGCGGTGATATAATCAAATAAAAAGTTAGGGGCATTTCTGTGGGACACCCGGTGTAATAAATGATAGTAACCACAGCAAATACTTTCCTAAAAACTTCCAAGGCAATTAAGGCCTGCTCAAGCCAATTTTGTCCGTCGTCAGCACCTTCACCTCCACCAGCTCCTTGGGAGCAGACGGTGGCACTCCTGCTGTGAGCCAAATGCTGAAGACGTCGTTGCCACTGGCATGGCTAAGGTATTGAGATGCGGAGGCTTTTTATCTGGCCTTCCGTCCACGACACGGAAGATTCTGGAATTTTATATGTGCGCGTGATTATTAAAATTCAAAAAAGCAAACCTATCTTCAAGTTCTTTGGCCTACAATAAAAGAAGCTTGTTTTCACAACATCGGAACAATAAATGCATCTTGCCCCACAACATTTCCTTTTTCTGGACGACCACATTTAAGATGGACTTTATGCAGACACATCTCAAAAGTTTTGATGAAATATTTAGGACAGAAAGACATACATCTACTTAACGTGTGAGACACCAATACAAACACCACCCCATCTCAATTCGTGGTTGACGCAGTTATGCTAAGCCGCTATGTAGAAAGAGGCAAAATCGCACTCATAAGAGATTATAAGTACAGCGAAAATTATTTTACATCCAATGATAAGAAGCCATATTATGAATGAACCTGCTTAAATTTCTCAAAAGAAAAAAACTGAGTAAAGAGCAGGAAAAATATCTTCATTTCATCGAAAAAATAATTGTAGGACCACAATGACCCCAGATATGCAATTGAAATGTTACATCAGCAGTAAGTGCATCGCCTTTGAACAAATACAACTCAAAGTATTTTGATGAGTAAGGCTAATAATAGTAGAGGAAGCACAATACGTTCATATAAAGAATGTTGTGTAATTCCATGTACATATTTTAACCACAACTAGAGCTACAAAAAGCACACTCTGTGGTGATTTTGTTGTTCAAAGAATCAAATTTAAAAAAGTTAAAGCACTTCAAAGTTTTTCCCCAGAAATACTTTTGGTTATAAAAATTAAATTTCTTGGCTGATTTGAATAAAATTTAGTTCAGGCTAATACTTTGCCTATTCTTGAAGTTAATTATTTAAAAACATCAAAATATTAACCCAAAAAGTAATTAGAGTGATCTGGAGTCAAAGCCAAATACGTTTATGATCTCGATTGAAAATGTACCAAAAACTCATTCCGTCACAAAGATTACGTCAAGAGCTTTAAAATGATGTAATAAAATTGTTGGTTATCTTCCTATTTTCTACTTTACAATCGATTTTTACAACCAAAACAGCTGCCTGGCTCAGCGTGTAGCCTCACTACAAGGCTGCTATCGTCACGTCACGCCGGCTTGTAACATAAACTAACTTGTTGAACTTGTGAATCGAAGTAACTTAATGTGGCGATTGTACAATGTGTTAGTATTTCAGAATTTGGATAAATAAACAAGTAACTAGTTTATTTAACCAAATTATGGCGCAAGCTTTGTATAAATATGACGGTAATTTACACGGGAACAATATGTGCCCAGAGTACTACAAGTCGCATACCAGTTAATTAATTTACGTTACACGCTGATGCGACGCAACGGTAGCAGCCTTATAGTGAGGCTACACGCAGAACCAGGGGCTGTTTTGGTCGTGAAAATCGATTCTAAAGTAGGAAATAGGAAGATAAGCAGCAATTTTAGTACATCATTTGAAAGTTCTTGACATAAACTTTGTGATGAAATGAGTTTTTTTGTAAATTTTCAGTTGAGGACATAGAAGTATTTGGCTTTGGCTTCAGACCTCTGTAATTACTTTTTGGGTCAGTGTTTTGCGGTAATTTAAAACATTTACTTTAAAAGTAGGCTAATTATTGTCATAAACTAAATATTCACGAAAATCAGACAAGAAATAAAATTTTTACGACCAAAAGTATTCATGGTAAAAAACTTTTAAGTGATGTAACTTTGTTGAAAATTTGATTTTATAAACAATAAAATCACCAAAGAGGGGGTTTTTCATAGTTCTATCTGTGGTTAAAATACATGCATCGAATACACAACACCCTGTATATCGAAATCAAGTGCATTGCTTTCTACTCCTTGAGTCAAATCTATCGATATCCCTGTGTCTACATTGAATAAAATTGAGTACCAAAAAGTAATTGATACCATGCACAGTGGGACTAATTAGATCACTTTCCCTCAGGCATATAAACAAATAACACACCTTTAAAGGATTGAAGGCTCTGAAGATCACGACCCAACTGCTGGGAATCGACCTCATGCTGTGACTGCAGCTCCTGCAATGCTGGCAAGACCTCATGTGCTAGAAGATTTTCTTCCAGTAGAACAGCTCCAGGTGGTGTATGTCTTGATAGTCATTTGTGTAAAAAATAAACAATAGAAAGAAGTTAAGTTATATCAACTCCCAATAACATGAAGTTGGCGCGCAAGAAATAAAAAAATTTAGAATGCGACGGTGAAAGTGAATTTGAGGGTACAAAATGCCATGGAAGAGTGTAATACTAAACATCAAAGACCATGTTCTTCTAATTTCGTTAACAAAAACGAGGCATCTAGCCCAAAAAACTAAAGTATCTGGAAAGCATGAATATTTCATTGAAAAAGTACCTGAATAAAAATGTCATAAAACTCAGAATGATAAGTAATTGAACCAACAAGAGGTTTGATTTGAACAGGTTGGACGAGTATGCGTGTTTAGGAAAGGGCTCATAATGATCATTTGAATGCGCAAATTGAACCTAATTCTTGACCATTTGAGACGTCAAGGGGAAAACGCAGTGTGATATAAAAACATATAGTAGCAGCTTGACCTTATAGAGACTGAGATATAGTGACATGGAAACAGAGATGTGAAAAAGCATGAAGGTTTTCTGTTTCTACCTCAGAGATAGTATGTTGTAAATCATTCAAATATCTGTTACAGCCATATGTATTCATCGAAAGCTATAACACAAGTTGAATGACCAATCGGTTTTGAACAGTTTTCTTAACAGTGGAAGGGAGCAGCTCAATGAAACGAGAAATTAATGAATGAATTGCAAGATTTAGATCAGTCCCATTGCCAGCAAATGTCAACCACACAGTACAGGTCTTTGAACTGAAAATAACACATTTAATAGAAACAAAAAATACGGTTTACCTCAAGAAACCCACACCAAATCTCTATATTTTGTAACATAAAATCTAGAAGGGCTAAGGTCGAATTAAAAATGATAGGCATCTAGTTATATTGATACTGATCATTACACTCACAACTCACATCCATTCAATCATACAGAAGGAATAGAATCAATCCTGAAAACTTGCTAAATTTATATGATTTTCTGTATGACACTTCCCTCCATCATGGTCATTTTAAAAACACTGCACAACACACCAAGATTAAACGCATGCATTAATGAGGTAAAATCATAATCAGGTTTGAATCTCTAATGGCAAAAAATAAACACAAGCAAAAATAAATGAACACTAGAACACATCAATTCTGTGCCCTATCCATGCAACAAACCCCTTGGCTGTACAGCATGTTGGGCTTTTACTCTGCAGTGCTGAGTCTGAAGCTGCCCAGATATTCTCAAACAATTTAAACAATTTATTTACCACAGGTGGTACGGAGGTAGAATGTTTCTTAAGTCTAGTACAATGGTCAAATTTGAGCATAGCGACCTGTGGGCCCGAATAAGTTCAGCGACTTCTACGGCATCCTACCATCACGTTATTCTAGGGTGTACAAAAATGTTTAACCTAGTTCACTTAACCTAGTTTCGCATAAGACTGATCATTGAGGTAATTAACTCGATATTTTATGCTGTATTTTACAATATAGGTCAAATCGGCTATATTTAACAGTATATTCGATAAAACGATTCAAGAGCAGACTGAAGATCGGTTATGTTACCCAAGGCAAGTTACATTATTACAATATCATTAGTTACATGTAGGAGGCAAGATTCGACATGGTGATCTTACACGACTAATATTCTGATAGGAAGTGAGACTCAAGATGTCTTTTGAATACTTTGTACGAATTACATTCACGGATCTCCGCAGGTATAGAGTTCCAAGTTTCGGGTCCAACAAAGAGGATACTGTGTTGCGACCGGGCTTTTGAATAATAAGGAAGCATGAATTTATTTCTATTTCGGGTTAAATGGTCGGGATGACCAGTTTGCGCAGTTAATAATTGTCTTAGGCTATTGTCGCCATCATTTCTTAATGTTTTGTAAATGAAATTACAAATGGAGATTTTGTAGAGATTCGAAAGTTTAAGTATTTGTAAATTTTAGAAAGAATCATTTGTGTGAGCATTATATTCTAGGTTCTTTACCGCTCTGATAGCTTTTTTCTGCGGAGTAAAAATTTTGTTGGTTTTGTTTTTATCCGTTCCGTGCCATGCTTCTATTCCGTATTGCAAGTATGGAGAAATGAGCGTTCGGTAGAGCATTTGTAAAGCTGTTTCAGGCGGAAAATTTTCAACTTTATTTAGCATTCGGATGGATTTTGATAATTTTGAACTAATATGAGTGATGTGCTCTTTGAAGATCAGAGGTTTATCTAGTATGATGCCCAGAAACTTACAGGAGTTGGTTTCTTCGATTTCACCTTCGCCAATTTTAATGCATGGGAGAGATACTTTTTTCCTGCATGAGAATTAATACAATTTTTTTATCAATGTTAAGGCTTATTTTATTAGCTTTGAGCCACGATGAAACCTTATGAAGTTCATTATTTATACTCTCCACAATCATAGCGGGATTTTGGTTCGAAAGGACCGCAGAGAGCGTACTGTCATCGGCAAAAAGTATGAATTTGAAGAATGATGTAAATTTTATAATATCATTGATGAAAATCAGAAACAGGAGAGGCCCAAGAACAGATCCTTGTGGAACTCCATGGCTAATTCTCTGTGGGTCTGATTTTGCATTCGTCGATGACAACGTATTGCTTCCGATTTGTTAGGTATGATCTGAACCAATCATGGGCAATCCCTCGAATGCCAAAAAAGTGTAGTTTCGAGAGTAGTATTTTATGGTCCACACAATTGAATGTTTTTCGCACGGAGATAGGTCGATAATTGTTCACACAGGTTTTTCCACCACTTTTAAAGATAGGGGTTACTCAAGCAACTTTGAGGGAGTTCGAGAAAGTGCCTAGGAAGAGAGATTGGTTAATAAGATTGGATATCAGTGGGGATACAATATCAGCAATAATTTTAAGTACTCATGTCGGAAACGTTTTTAACTCACTCGATTTATTTTTCAGGTTGTTCATGCACGCAATTACATCGGAAGAGTTGGTAGGCGTAAAGAAAAGGAGTTGTGTTCTCGAATATGATCCATGTATTCCAGGTGATCAGCAGGTTCACTTGGAATACCATCAGCTATAGTTTTCCCTACGTTTACGAAAAAAATGGTTAAAGAGATTAGCAATTTGTTTCATCTCATGGTACTTTACATTATCTTGAACACTATGATTAATTTTCTTTTTATCAGCGTTATTCGGTTTACAGCAAGAGTTAAGGAGGCTCCAAGTCTTTTTAACGTCAGCATTAAATTGAGTAAACTTGCGCGTGAAGTAGTTCTTTTTTGATGTCCTTATCTGATTTTTCACATCGTTTCTGAATCGGTTATATGTTTCTCTAGATATTCGCCCTTCGCAAAGGAGGGCTTGGTACGCTTGACGTTTCTGTATGTTTATCACGATGTCACCAGTAATCCAGGGCTTTTGTTTAGTTTTCGTGGTAACTGTACGAGTTACAATTGGGCAACAGTGATTGTATGCGGCCATTATAGTTTCAGTCAATTTTACTACTGCATCATCAATGCTCGTTGCATTATTGCATTGAGAGATGTGCAGTGTTGGTATTGATTCTTCTAGAACGGTGCGCATTTCCTCTAAATTTGATTCGTTTACTTTACGATATGAGTAAGTTTCAGCCCGTGGCTTGGTGCAAGCAATATAGACATTTTTCTTTAACAAGAAAAATTGAAAAATGATCTGATAAGTGAGAGGTAATGATTCCAGAAAGAAAATCACTTGGGTCTGTCATAAAGATATTGTCAAGCAGCGTAGTAGATTCAGAGGTTATTCGTGTAGGCTTTGTAATGATCGGAAGGAAGGATTGAGACTGAAAGGTTGTTAGGAAATTAGAGGTTGGTTCATAGCTTTCATGTTTCAGTAGATCATAATTGAAGTCACCGTATATTATTATGTCATTGTATAAGGGCCTGTTGAACTGAGAAGTAATACGATTCAGCTCATTCAGGAAGGATATAGGACAGGCTGTAGGAGGCCTATACACCGTTCCAAGCACATTGCGTTTACCATCTCTAGACAGTTCTACGAAGAGTGATTCTATATGATCCTGATTCATTGTTGCACTTGCTATGGTTCTCGAGTCTATGTGGTTTGATATATATGTGCTTATGCCTCCGCCCCGTTGGTTTTTTCGTAGCGAATGGTAACTATGATAATTTTCAAATCGAATCATGTCATTTGTCGAGTCATCTAGCCAGCTTTCGGCGAAGCTAATCACGTTTAGGTTATATTTAAGTTCAGTAATAGTACATTGTATCTCTTCCAATTTTGGGCAGAGTGACCTACAGTTCCAACACAGGAGTGAGAAATTTCGGTCAGTTATTCGTATAGTTTCGTTGAATTTCGAAATATTAGTATACCTACACTCTTGAGAGTCGTTTAGGTTTGGATATATTCTGTTTAAATGATTGAGATCTGGGTCGATTTCCTCGAATATCTCAGGGTGATCAGTCATTTGAAATTAGTAAACAGTAAGAAGTAGGTACTACACAGCCTAAAAACGAAATACAGAGTCAAGCTTTAAGGGATGTTCCTGTCTAAAAAACTAGTTTATGAAGTTCGAGAGAAAAGAGTAAAAAAAATCTAGTGCGATTTCTTGAGTACACACAAACTCAGTCCATGAGCGAATAATATTGGATTTCAATATCACAACATTGGTGTAAACAGATTGCTGCATGAGGGCGTTTTTTCCAAGTTCACATACAACAGGTAATAAGTTTTAAAGATTAAAACGACAATGATACAACCAGCTAATATGGTTTACGCTTAATAATTACTTTAGTGGTAAAAAAGAAAAAATTCACAGTAACATTGGTAGGTAAAAAATTGCTGATTGCGTTGTTTCAAAAGTTCACACACAGCTGTCATAAATGTTTACAAACACATCTGTTATACATTTGTCTAGATTGAGGTTAAGCTGATATTAAGTTGAGGTTAAACTGAAATGATACCTAATTGAGGCGAAACTGACACGAAACTGACATCTAATTTAGGGGATCACCTAGTCAAGTCACCCATGACCTGTTTCGATGACATACTCAGTTGTTGCATCAGGTATTGCTCGAGGTCATCTGGTGTGTTGATCTCGCGGCATTTTGAATCTGGGTTTCCGGGGTTAAATACGAAGATGTTTCCATCCTGTGTTCTCGGGATTCCAATTTTCTCCGGGAATTTCCTTTTAGCCATCCTCAGAATGTAAATGACGTTAGCTCGTGAAGGTATGAGGTATTCATTTATGTAGAAGAACTTTGGTTTCTTTTCTCGGCCGGCGTTGAGAATTTCACGTTTTTTGTTATAATGTTTTAGTTCAAATGCAATGTTTCTTCGATCTACGTTCCCAGTTACTGTTTTTTCCCCATTCTTGTACCTGACGTGATGTCAATGTCGGAGAGGTCAATGTTGATATTGTCCTTCAGGAGCTGGCAGACTGTATCCTTACAGATTTCGTTTGCGTGAGATTGCGGTATTTCCCTCCCAGAAATGACGAGAGTACATTTTTTGTCATCAATGTCTCGGCGCTGATCATTTTTTTCCAACTGGTCGAGACGGGAGGCTAAGCTATCTATTTTCTCATTCTGCTCTTCGAGAATTTTTTGTGTTCCGCTTCTGGCCCCGCCATTGTTTCAAATAGCGTTTTAAGGTGGCTTATTTCATTTTGCATTTTATCAATATCACTCTTAAATTTTGTCATCACTGAATCGAAGTATTTTATTAGGACAGAAACCCCTTCTTTACCATCTTTCGTTAGGCTAGACACATCAGGATATTGACCAAACTTCGGTTGAAACTCGCTGCTGTTGTTGCTGCTGTTGTTGGTATTGCGTCGTTTGTTAGGTGCCATCTTGAAGATTGAGGGAGTTCGGTTCGTGGTGTAATCGAGGGTTGAGTACTTTCACACTTTTGAGGGCATATTATACTCTTAGTTTGATAATTTTTATATATGGTGTATTTAAATCACATTTGAATACTCATGGCGAGAGTGGGTACCCATTTAGGTTAGAAGTACATTCTTTCTAACAGTAGGCGCTTTGTTTCGGAGCGAGCGCCACACACGTCCTGACCACACGCAGTCACTGAGGACACTGATCTCGGTTTCTTTCAAACCCTTTTGCTGGGTTCACATTGACACTCGCATTGGAAGCTCACAGCCATGGGGTCCGGGCAAGAGCACGGAGCAAAGTCGAGCGATCGTGCACATTGCATAGCAGTCGAAGCGTCAAGGTCGTCGGGCAGACGAGTGTAGTCGGAGTGTTGCTCACTGCTCAGTTGAAATCCAGACGCTACGTTGGGAGGTACGGCGCTCTGCGCTCTAGTACTTCTCGCCAGGAGCGGTAAATGATTAGTAGAATAGCGCTAATAATTTATTTCGTATGTCATTGATTGCACGTTTTTAAATGTTCTTGTTTTTGCTGATTTTTGTAGCGCATATGCAGCATAATATATGAAGAATTTGGCAAGAATTATGCTAGTAAAACCATATGTAGAAACACTCCATGCATATATGCTACACTCTATGCATAATTGCGGAAGCGCATATTACATGCTAAGCAGAAATATGTTTCAATATAAATGCTTCACTAGAATAGCTCCAAATTTATATTTTTTGTATGGAAGATTGGGCAGAAACAATGATACAGGATATAGTGTACTTCTTCATACACGGAAAAAATAATTTATTTCATAATTTCCTATTAATCATTAAGTGTATACAATTATCAACTAAGTTGTTTAACTTATCTGAACATAAATATTTTGAAACAGTGACAATTCTAAGCTGAACGAATTGAGGACGATGATAACGAACGAAAAAAAAGTAATCAAACCCAACTTTGATTTTGAAGTACATATAATGTTTTTAATGAATTGAAGGAATATTTTTTAACCCTTCTTTTATACGATGAATATATTTTAGCATCAAATTCGAGGGTTGCACTTGATAATTGCGTGGTTGTTGAGATTTTTGAAAACAAATCTTCTACGATTACCTGCCAGCCAAGTTTTATACTGCGAAAACTTCCACTCGACATCGCAAGAAACAAGTGGAGCAAAAGTGAAGCAAGTTAGTTCGAATATTCCTTTATGGATTCATCCATTGCGTCAGAGATCTCACGAGTCAAAAATTGAGTTGATTGTTTTTATCTTTTCAAAACCTTCGTTCATCACCAAAATGCAATTTATCTCTTCATAATTCCTTGTATCATATCTGTTCTGCAATGTTTCCTCTACGATATCCATTAATTTTATTGCTCGCGAAGTAAGTAGTCCCTGTGTTGTTATGCAAGAGCAATAATAATTATTCATATCCTTCGATAACAGTAATTTGATAAAGTGTGCACTAAGCCCAACAAAGTTCTACGTGATAATATTTAGAAATCAAAACCTTGTACCACGCAAAACTTCTCTAACGTGTTCTGAGTGAAAAAAAGTTTTATATATCACCTGTTTCTCGCAATAAATGCGATAGAGAAATTCTTCCTGGGCTTGAAAATCTTCAAATTCCTTGAAGTATTCTAAATATGATGCTCCTTGTTCACCTTCGGCATGATTGTAGATCACTTTTAGCCGCACTAATCTCAAATACACTTCACAAGGAACTATATCTAAAAAAACTTGAGCTAATTCCCGCAAAATTAAAGTAAACTTTTGAAGTAGCTGTAGCAACTTACAATTATTATTGATTTACGAAAAATTTCAATTTACAAAATTGATCCAGTTATTCAAAAAGAATGAAATAAAACTGGATGAAAAAAAGAATATAATTTAAAAGTAATGGGAAGGTTTTACTAGGTTTCAGTTTACTGCCACTTACAGTTAATCATGCATGTTCGTCATATTTTATGCTGTTCCGAGGAAAATATGCGATATGCTCACACTGCATATATACTTGCGGGCATATTTTATGCTATCTAAAATATACTCAAAAGCATATATATGCAATATGTTCAATGTCACATCCCTACTGATGACATGCTGCAGGCTACGGCTCATCTGTAGATGGAGTGATTGACGGGCAGGCGGCGGCAAAGAATGGCTAGAGAGAATGTCCAAGTGAACCTCACTTTGCCCGCCTGCTAGCCCGGCAACAGTGTATGTGCCCGTCGAAGTGACACTCAGAGTGTTGAAAAGAGTGTCAATGTGAACCCACCATTTGTAGTGGAGAGTGTTCAACCCTTTGCTGCACGAGTTTCTTTCAGTTCACTAGATGAAAATGTTGTAGATTCCTCTGGAAATTAAAATAATTGAACTTAGATTGACTGAGATTAAGGAGGAAGAGGAATACTCAGGTCGTTTATAAATCAATACTTCTAGGCTGATGCTGACAAAGACATACTCACTTGCACTACTGTAGAAGAGAGAAGTACATAAGCTCATTTCAATTTATATCATTTTATGGTATACAAATTTTGAGAAATTAAAAGAAAACATTTGATTTCTCTAATTCTATAATCAACATCCTTCAATGCACATGCATCAAAATTGGACTCCTTCTCAGAAGTTGATGCTAACAATATCAATGAACTCTGAAAATGGTGAAGCACAAAGGATAGGTTTGGAGTGCTTCAAATTATTAATAGAATTACTCAGGTACTGGTAATATACCTATTAATATTATTTAATAATTCTTTTCACTTGGTCTTCAAGAAATATGTTTAACTGAAATAAATGATGACAGCCCAAATGTACCACACCTCAATATCAAGGCCATTGTCTTTATCATGATAAATGATTTGTATCACTTCTGACATTAAATTAACAAGCTTTTTCAATTGGAGTGCAATAGTTTTCCACATACATAATAATGAAATTTTCCTTAATATAGATAAATAACTTACCTAACAAATGAACTTCCAGATATTCACTTGAAACTTATTAAGAATCCTTGTGAAACTCTAAACCGGTGGCATCGGACCTCTTCACTGGACTGTGATATATACTCATAACTTAAAAGGAAAGGAGCATAGCTTCAGATACCAAGCTGATTTTATCACAATTTTTACTCACATAAAAAAGCAAATTTATGCAATGAAAGACGCTACTGCCACTTTCATCAACACTATGATAATGTTGATATCACTGAATAAAAAATTCCTATTCTTTGCTTAAAACACATCTGTTGCAAGCTGACTCAAATTAGTTTTCCTGAATAATGATACACTAAGACACAATGTATATCAAGAAGATAAATGGAACATATCTGATGAAAAGAATGCTGCTCACTATAAGTGTTTTTTCATTTTACAATCTTTTACAGGCAACTTGAATATTTTATAGTACTTTCTCAAAAGGATGGGATACAAATGTTTTTTCATGGAGGTTTTGCTTACACCTTTCTTTCTTCTGTTTGTCTTTTTCAAATTCTGAGAGTCATTTTGCTCCAGCAAATTTAATATTAAACGTACAATCGACATTGAAGTCTCCTAAAATGAATTTTGATCAGGCTCCTTTGGGCAATAATTACTTGTTGTGATAGAATACAGCCTACAATACATAATAAATACGCTCTCCTTTCAAAAACACCATGACCAGTTAAAAAATTATGATATGTCCTTTATGGATTCTTTTATCTCAATGAAACAAGGAACAAAAATTTTTCTCTTAAGTTTTGAACAGAACATGGGAATAAAAGCTTGCACACTAGTTTCACAGGTAGCACAGCTGGTTTTATTAACCCTTCAGCACCCTACAGGACTTTTTGGTCCTCTATCAAAAATAGCCTCAATACATTGTAGTTCTGCTTGAATTTCTTTCCTTTTGTGTTATTTAAAGTTCACCATTGAGTAGGAGTTTTAAATTAGACTGATATTAGTGACTATCACATATCAGAACCAGCTTAGTGATGATGGTTGTAATAACAGTAATACGAGTACAAAAATAAGGTGTAAGAAAGAAGAATCAGTAGTAGAAGAAACATCTATGTGAAAAAGTATTCATTTTATATAGGGTTTAACTCGCAACTACTGAATGTCATTGGTTTTCTAGAGTTCAGAATAATGCAAAATAACTATTATTGAATTGAAAATAACTTAGTAAATATCAAGTTAAGAGAATTTATGTTCTGAGTACAGCACAAATACTTTTAATCAACTGAACATACTAGATGCTTTTACCAAACACATTTATAAGTATTTTTGCTATTAGGCAAGGAGATGAGACTCCATTATTATGGCTGAATAGAGTAAAAAGTTTGAGTTAACTTGATAAGGTTATTAAACATACAAGTTATTTGGTTTTTCTGTATTAAAACTCTGTGAGAACAGCTCAGTAGCAACAATAAAATACTTCAATAAATTATTCAACTGGCTTACTATTTGATTAATTTTTGGATACTTATTCCAAAAATGATGTTCTCTTTGAAACATAATTGTAAAATTTTCAAGATGTACTTAAAAATTAGCATAAATGCGCAAGGTATCTTATTTTGACAGTTTAACAAAGAAATGTGCCAAATTTTTGAAGCCCAGACGGTTTTATTCAATTGATGATAATAGTGTCAATTCACACTCAGCATGAATGTTATCATCTACTATTTGATTATATGGAGTAACATATCAGATGAAAGATATTTTAAAACCTTTCCATAAAATTACTAAGCTATGATGAAGTTATCTTTCAAATGGACCATCAAAAAACAGATGAAGAACATAAAACAAAGATGTCCCACACTTAAATGACAGTAAACAGTAAAGGAAGGACTATAATAAATTTTCCACTCTTCAGTGCCTAAACATAGCTAATTAGATTGAAATAAACAACCTTTCTTCTACGCACTTTCCGTCGCAAATTAGTACTAAACGAGTTATAGCGGTAGGTTTAGTTTGGGTAGAGTGCGTTTGGGTACTTCGTAATTTATTATTTGCCGGCCCCGCAGAGCCTGAACCCACCTCTAAGATCTTTTAGTTAATAACATAATTGAAATTATCCTCCAAAAATAATGAGTTATAGCGGTACGTTAACTCATGTCTTAGATGGCGAGAATGCGCTCGATCATTCGAGCGCGTCAGAAGGGAGAGTCTATTGTAGTGTTGCCATCTGATGCGCTCGATGAATCACTTTCTGCTTCAAAGACTGGAGTTGAGGGAGGTCATTTGCCACTATAACTCGTAAAGTACTCATTTCCGACGGAAAGTGCATAGACGAAAACTTGTTTATTTTGATCTAATTAATTACGATAACACACCGAAAACTTAAAAATCGATTACTGGCAAACGCTTCACATTTACCAAAAATATTTCTATAAAACTATATTCACAAAACTAGTCAAACTTGTATATTTACATGACATCATTTCAATTGTGTGAGAAAAATGAACTATAAATAATAACAAGACCCTTATATCTAGTACCACAACAAATCAAATCAATAAGATAGTTCAGCCAGCAATAACTAAGTAAAAAGCAATTTACAAAGTTAATTCATACAAAAAAGTTTAAATGAATATTTAATTAAT
This sequence comes from Morinoia aosen, assembly GCA_030386875.1. Lineage (NCBI taxonomy): Eukaryota > Metazoa > Arthropoda > Malacostraca > Amphipoda > Talitridae > Morinoia > Morinoia aosen. The sequence goes on along the minus strand of CM059574.1, from coordinate 55,746,086 downwards.
TCAAATAATACTATTACTTGCAAAGTTTATGAAAACAGAAAAATACTTGTATTTTGATGACTATTAACTGCCCTAGCCTTACAGCAAATACGCTGCTTGTGTTCAATGTCAATTTCGTATAACTTTTCATTTTCATGCTAAAACCTTTACACAATATGCTAAAATACTAAACACTATACACACATCTTAAAATTTCATCCTATTTGAACACTAATTTTTAATTATATACGGACATAGTACCACATTAGCAAAAGCCCGCCTAAAATTTGTTTGTAAACATTTGTGACGTCGTAACCCAACCCGGTCATAATCCTTTTCAAAACGAGGTTACAGAGAAAGTTACTCGGGTGACACTAACCTGTGTTTTTAGAAGCAATCTCGGCAACGGATCATCTTTGGAAACACTGTTTTTGACGGATCGAGTATGTGGAAATTCTAGCCATTGCTCAAAGCCGAGATCCTCTGCGGGCTTAGCAAGGCATTATTAATGGCCTTCCGCAGTAAGGGGTTTCAGGCTGCTGTTAAATTAATTAACCTAAAAAGGCAGTAAAACAAGTAATTAACGAATAGCAGAGCAGTGGTGGGGGTTCCTCACATCTTCGGTTGCAAGCGTATTTCCAAACTTCTAGAGTACGCCTGCGCCTTTTCTTCCGAGTCTTAAGGGAACCATGCTCAGGGCATCTGCAGTCCAAAAGTCGATTCTCCCGATTTTTTTTATTGCTTTAAATGAGTTTGAGATATGTCCCCGAATGTCTGTAAAAATATCAGGAACGTATCCCAGAGCTAACGTCCCCCCTCCTGGGAGGAAGAGAGCATCCCCCTGACGGACCTTTTTTTCATTTTTGAACTTAGAGCAATGAAATTTGGTATACTGATAGGAAATGCAATTTAGAATCATTTATCATTCATGACAAAATGCGATTTTCTTGAAAAGAAAATGGGAAATCATAGAAAACGACATTTCTTGGGGGTTTTCTAAATGCTTCTTCTCCTACAGTTTTTGAGCTACAGTAATGATTTTGGTATCATTGGATGCAGAATGACGTGGACATTCAAAAAAAATTCTAAAATTTTCATTTTTTTTTTGTATATTTCATCATTCATATTCCTCAAGGTTCCGAATATTTTATTATTGAATTTAGAGCAATGAAAGTTGGTATACTGATAGGAAGTGCAATTTAGAATCATTTATCATTTATGACAAAATGTGATTTTCTTGAGAAGAAAATGGGAAATCATGGAAAAAGACATTTTGGGGGGGGGGTTCTAAATGCTTCTTCTCTGATAGTTTTTGAGCTACGGTAATGACTTTGGTATCATTGGATGCAGAATAACATGGACATTCCAAAAACTTGAATGCTTTTCCTCAAATTTCCAATATAAAAATTAGAAAAAAAAAGTTCTCAAGAAAATTCAAATTTATGACGCCATAACTTTGAAACAAGAATGAATTTTGAAAAACTTCCTCATACATTGTGAAGCCATTGTTTTTCTGCATCAAATGATACCAAAATCATCACTGAAGCTCAAAAACTGTAGGAGGAGACGCATTTTTTTTCTTACAATAGGTCTTATAAAACAAGTAAGTTTTCAAGACGTTTGTCGTTATGACTCCGACGTTTACAAAGCTAGAGCAATGCGGTTTGCTGCATTTGGAAGTCACATGTGTAATCTACAATTGCTATTGAGTTTATTTTCAAAAAATTCTACGTGAAATTTTTTCCGTAGACTTTTTACCCTAAATTGAAACTCTGACTATAGCTTTTTCAAAAAAAATTCTATAAATTCAAAATGAATTCGAATTCAAAAACCGGTAAATAACATTTTTGGTGCACACTTTGTACTTTCGCATGCAACAAACCGTATTGCGCTAGCTTTCTAAATTTCGGCACCAATATAACGAATGTTACATATATATTTTTTTTTATCATGAATAACTCATTTTCTATGTCCCAATGGAAAAAAACTTATAGGAGAAAGTTGATGGGAATCTAGAAATCTAGTAGTCTGCAAATTTTCATAGACGTAAGTCCGATAGAAAAAAATCTACGGATGGAAAATCAAGTTTTGGCCGACCGGTGAGTTAAGCCAATACAGCGGATCCAGATGAAAGCCGATGTGCGCGGTCTTTACGGGCTGCCACGTCAGACAGCTTCCAACCGCGGCCTCGGGTGCACCTAAATCTTTTGCCTCGCTGGTCACCGGTCTTTCCTCGCTACCTTGGACCCCTGGGTTCATGGACAGCCGGCTACATTGAGAAGTGTTCACCTGAACAAATGTTTTCGAAGGTGAGAACCCCCTTTTATTGCCATGCTCTGATTGTTTAAATGATTACTTGAAGCGTTACCGACCCCTTTCGGGTGTCAGGCATTTATTTGAATTCTGTGCCCCTTTACCATTGGGACTTTGTTGCCGCCTTGTAGCCGGGAGGCATCACAAGTAACCCGCGTAACCCCGAGGGTTACTCGATCACTTAGAGGTTACGACTGGAAAACCGTCTCTGGTGTTGGCTTTCCATCTTACTGGAGTTGATAACGCATGTGGAATTTTAGTGTGTAATAGTAATCAACATTGTTTTATACTGACGTTTAACACCGTCGATGATTTGATTTATATCTTGTACATGAATTCTTTTTAATGTATGCTATGCGAAAGTGGTGTTGTTGATGACTTTTCCCATCTTCCACTGAGAGCGTTTGTATACATATAACTCTACCGTGTACTGAGTATTTACTCTGTGAATACCATGCTCTACGTTAAATATTAAAATATACATTTCATTCACCATTAATAGCTTTCGATGAATTTTGTGTGTTTTTGTTGAGAAAGTGAGCTTTGATATGTGAATCTTGTTCCAAAAATTATGAATAATTATATTCATGATCATTCTGTTATATAATAGCAATAATTTTATTTCAATTGAGTGCTTTGTTTATTGAATTATTTTATTTGTTAAATTCAAATTGTAATTAGAATTTTTTCTCAAGAAAATGACATGAATAAGACGAAATTTTATTTTCAGCCAATGCTGGTTCTAAGGCAGTGTTTAGTTGTGATCTACTATGCTCAGTTATGAAGTTTTCCTCTGGTTCATGAAATTCTTTTCACAACTGATGATGAAGAGATTAACCAACAGTTCTATGCAGTTGTCAAGATTATTTAGTACAAAAATTTTAATTGGAGTTAACTTAATTTTGTTCTTCTTCAAAGCAATCAAGCCAAATTACTCTACAGGCTTTCCTAAAAACTATTTATTAACCTAATTGGCAGCTCTCAATTCTATCATATTTAATTTTAATTGTTTTAATTTAGGAATAATTATTAACAAAGCATTCCATATGTGAATTTTTTAGGCTTGTAAAGTTATGAGAGACATAATCATGGATATTTTTTTTGCAGACATGACAGATGCTTTGACTGATAATCCAAACAAGCTTAGTACTGTTCACAAAATGAAATTTTCAGAGGCTCTCCTAATTGTGTTGTATCTTGCTTCAAAAACAACTTTTAGAGAGACTACGTAGTAATCTTCTGGCCCAGTCAACAAGTTTTATTTTACATGATATTGAAAAAATTAGCACTACTCAAGCCTTGGAAATATCCTGGCAATGAATCGTGAAGAAAAATGTAGTGGACTTTATGTGAGTGCAGTGTATGACAGTGTTATTTAAGTGGAGTCAAACACTTCCTCTGATTCCACTTCTGAATATAAAAATCGCAAATGTTGTGAGGTGGACAACTTCATCCATTTTGACATTAGAAGTGGTTTGTGTGAACTACTGGAATGATCTGGAAGTTGAAATTTTGTAAGTTAATGAGTTAAGGTAGGGGACTTGTTTAGATATTGATTTTGTGAGTGATATCAACTAGTTATAGTCCTAGAAGAAGATAACTGGAATACATTGGAGAAGATAACAAGCTGCCAAATATTTGCCCAACTGTGGTGAAGAAATCAAGAAAATCAAAGAATATTTTCTTCTCTCAGAAAATTTCTATGGGCTGTTAAGACGTCATGACTAGGAATATCTAAAATTTAAATGGTAACATGTCATATCAATATATGTGTATAAGGACTGCATTGGTGAGAAAATTCTATACACTGAATATAACTACTACATTTGTCTTTGTGATTTTGGATTAGAGTGAGTGGAAAAGTTGACAATTTAACAAAATGTACGTGAATGGTTTTAAAAATGCAATACTCATTTGTAAAATTAGAGCTTGAAAAAATTGAATGGAATAAGAATCAGTGGTAAGAAAGAGATCTGTTTATTGTATTGTTTGTTTGAATATAAGGGAATAATGTATATGTGCATCAGACCGTTTGATAGGCAAAATTATGGTTTAGCACTTGAAATGCTGTTGATCAGTGTGGGTGAGGAAATAAATTGCATGTTGTGGGCTGTATAATTAACAGTAGAGGTACACAAAGGCTCTGACTTAGATACTGACAGGTATACACGTTTAGTGTTATCATGCTCTAGTTACTCCTCTCACTTTTCTTTCCAGGATGGAAGTGAGGGCAGCATTAAGTTTCAGTAAATTTTTCCTAGAATAGTGCATACAAGTTTTCTAGCATACAAATGGAATCTAGTTTTTAAGGATTTTCGATACCTTTTTTGAAGTGTCTTTTCTGTTTTTGTGAATCTCATTTCTCATCAAGAAGCTCAGCTAGCATCCATGATAATCATTACGCAAACTTCATAAGTTGGCTTTCATAGATTGCTGGAGCCTAAATACTTCCTAACATACTGAGTGATGATTCATATTTTCCTTTTAATAAAAGAGTTCATCACGGTGTATTTTGTCTTTATGATCCAGCTATTAAATAAGTCTTCACTATGGAGATGATTGAGGAAATATGCTTTATGATTTCAAATAGGATAGAATAAATGAAAACGTAGTGACTCATCAATATTTACTGTAATAGTAATTAGAAAACTACCAACGGTTGGTAAAGAGCTACTGATTGAATGAATAAATATAGAGAAGAAATGGAAACTTAATACAATCATGGCAGTCACTCCTCAAGTTACGAATCTCATGTAAACCTTTACTTTAATAAACAAAATCAGTCAACGTAATTTACATCTTGAAACGAGCATAGTATGAGTTGTCCAGCTGAGACTAATATTTATTCATTTGAGGTCTGCGTTAGATGATACATAACTCAAGGATGGACTGTAACTCGCAATGTGGACGGAAATTATTATTATTATTTAAGAAAGTTTTAGCCTCCCTTAACCACGACAAAGGTGTTCCCAGGGAGGAAGGATGACGGCACTATTTAGTATGGAGTTGAGGCAACGCGGAATCTATGCACAAGGTGCACAGATACAGTAAGCTAAGAAAGAATTTTATGAAACAAGAAAAAGGTGAAGAAGAAAGTAGTAGGAGCTGAAAAACAGGACAGCAGTGAACCGACAAAAGATGGTCCGCAACAAAATAAAAACCTATTGTATTTCAACAAAAAGAAAGCCTACCTAACTTTTAGCTCGGGCCCTCACATAGTCCTCCTGGGAGCGTCAATTCCCATAGATACAATTGCATCCCCCTGAGGGAGTGCGGATGGAAATCAATGCAATTTTCATTTCAGATACTTTACGCTCTATGGATTTGATAAAAAACTTTTATGAACAGAATAATGAGCGTTCGGCATAGTTATGTTAGTAGCATTATTAATTTAAGAGTCTCTATCCACAATAAAGGCAATCAGACGAGATTAAATAAGTGGGATTTTTAGTATGGACTATAAAACATAGTCTACGCATGAAATATTTTCTTACACAAGATACTCTGTGCACTTTAACAACAATTTTGTAAGAACAAAGAAGAAATAATGAGGTATGCAGCAAAACTGAAAGAAGCAATGTGAACAAAAATGATAGGCCTTATGGACTTTCTCCCTTCCAATATAAATGGACACTTGAGGGGACCAGTCTATAGAATAGGACGATCAAAGTTAGTTCATCACCATCCTACGCTCAAATATGTACATACATCCATATTTAGAAATAAAAGGCAGACTTTCTTCTGCGAAATTCTTTGCTCGAAATGCAGTAACGTATTTGAAGTGGTAGTTACCTACAATAATAAAAAATATTTTGTTCTTATAATGCAACGAAGTATTTACTTATTACTATCTCCGGTTACAGCATCACAGCACTGGTCCTCTCTTATAATGATAACGCATGGTAATGAATTAAAATAACCAGGGCATAGTTCCTTTTACATTTGTTGTGACGCTTTGTATTCATTGTCCAAATGCTACAGAAAATGATTCTGTCAAAAAGTATGAATCAAAATAACCCGTCCATAAATTTACAGCCAAGCCAATAAGTTGATGATAGATTAACTCATATTTAAAACCAACCTGAGAAAAAAATTTTGAGCAGGAAATTTCTTTATTAACATTTGTACTTAATACAACTTAATTTCTTAACCCATTAATAATACATTTAAGTAAATACTAGGTGTGACAGTGAATTTTCTTTATTGCATTGGTGGCGTAGAATAATAAATCCAAAAACTCACAACACATTTCCCTCTCTCTAAGTAAACACCACGTATCGTTTAACAGAATGAATCACAACAACTTTCCTATCTAAATGTTTTCAAAATAATCATTTGCTGCAATACTTCGTCTATAAACAGCAAGCCCGAATTTAAAGACGCATTGTAATAATTGCGCATCTTCAAAGCAAATTGCTGTTCCTAAAATTATCACTCGCGAAAACGTGATCACACAATTAATGTGCTTTATTTACGGCTAACTATAATGAAAGCAAATTGGCGGTGATTATTTGCATACATTGCAATGAAATGGAAGAAATGTGGCAGTAGCGGTTGTAACTTCTACTATGATACATGCTAGTAATCACAGCGAATGCTCTCTGTTAAAATTAAAATTCAGTTTTGTAAATGCTACTCTTGTAAATTTCTTTCTCTGCAATTGTGATGCATCATAACGGATAGAAAACAACAAATGTGCCAAGTTAAAAAGTTTAATGATGGAAATTTAATCACTGTCCCTCATTCCGTTTTCGTTTCTGAAGTTTACTCGTACCTGACATATCCATCACCATTCGTTCCATTAATAAATAAAATTTGGCTAAATCTTTTACTTGACTCTCAAAAGCCCCATTAAAGATATAGATTACCCGCCTGCTGACGAGCAGCTTGGCCCCCTAAAGTATTTCTGAAAAATTCATTGTGTCCCAAGGGTTACATGAGACTTTTTTCTGAGGCAGTCGACGTCTGTTCAGGCCAATTTTCTCCGTTATCCGCATCAGCCACCTCCACCTCCACCGGCTCCTCGGGAGCAGACGATGGCACTCCTGCTGTGAGCCAAATGCAGATGACGTCGATGCCAATGGCATTGAGGTTTCAGCAGATGACGCAACAGTTAGCGAAGGTATTGAGTTGCAAAGGCTTTTCTTCTGGCCATCCGTTCACGACATTGAAGATTCTGGAATTTTATATGTGCATGTGATTATTAAAATTCAAGGAGGCAAACCTATCTTCAAGGTCTTTGGCTTACCATAAAAGCAGTTTGTTTTTACAACGTCGGAACAAAGACTGATTTATACCATTAATAATTTGATCTTTCTTGACGACCACATATAAGATGGATTTTATGCAGAGACATTTCCAAAGTTTTGATGAAATATTTTGGACAGAAAGACAAACATCTAATTAACATCAGAGACACTAAAACAAACCCCACTCCATCTCAATCCGTGGTTGGCGCTGTTATGCTAAGACACTATGAGGAAAGAAGCAAAATTGCACTCATAAGAAACAATCAACAAGTACACCGAAAATTATTTTACATTCAATAAGAAGCCATAATATGAATGAACCAGCTTAAATTCCTCACAGGAAAAAATGAGCATAGAGCAAGAATAATATCTTCATTTCATCGAAAAAATAATTATGAAACACAATGACGCCAGATATGCAATTTAAATCTTACATCAGCAGTATTGTACCGCCTTTGAACAAATACAACTTAAATTATATTGATTAGTAAGGTTAATAATAGGAATCAGTGTACAATACGTAAATATACAGAATGTTGCGTAATTCGACGCACATATGTATTTTAACCACAGATAGAGGCTACGAAAAGCACACTCTGGGGTGATTTTATTGTTTAAAAAATCAAATTTTAAATAAAGTTACATCACTTCAAAGTTTATTCCTTAAAAATACTTTTGGTGATAAAAATTATATTTCTTGGCTTATTGGCATAAAATTTGATTTAGGGTAAAACTTAGCCTATTCTTGAGGTAAACATTTTAAAAACAACAAAATATTAACCCAAAAAGTATTAACAGTGATCTAAAGTCAAAGCCAAATACGTTTATGATTTCGATTGAAAATGTACAAAAAATTAATCCCGTTACAAAGTTCGCGTCAAGAGCTTTCAAATGATGCAATAAAATTACTCGTTATCTTCCTCTTTCCTACTTTAAAATCGATTTTCACAACCAAAACACCTGCCTGGCTCAGCGTGTAGCCTCACTACAAGGCTGTTATCGTCGCGTCACGCCGGCTTGTAACATAAACTAACTTGTTTAACTGGTGAATTGAAGTAACTTAATGTTGTGATTGTACAATGTGTTCGAATTATAGAATTTGTAAAATTTGTAGGTTAAATAAACATGTTACTTGTCCACTCATTATATTTATTTAAAACAAACATTTTGTACAATCGCCACATTAATTTTGAGCGCAAACTTTGTTCAAATTTTACGGTAATTTACACAGACACAAGATGTGCCCATAGTAATTCAATTCGCATACCAGTTAATTAATTTACGATACACGCTGGTGCGACGCGAGTATAGCAGCCTTATTATGAGGCTACACGCAGAACCAGGGGCTGTTTCGGTAGTGAAAATCGATTTTAAAGTAGAAAATAGGAAGATAATTAGAAGTTTTATTACACCATTTGAAAGCTCTTAACGTAAACTTTGTGATGGAATGAATTTTTTGTATAATTCCAATTGAAAACATAAACGTATTGGGCTTTGACTTGGACCTCTGTAATTACTTCTTGGGTCAATAGTTTGCAGTTATTTAAAACATTTACTTCAAAAGTAGGCTAATTATTACCCTCAATTAAATTTTTATCAAAATCGGAAATGAAATGAAATTTTCATGACCAAAAGTATTCTTGGTAAAAAATTTTGAAGTGATGTAACTTAGTTGAAAATTTGGTTTTACGAACAATAAAATCACCACATAGAGGATTTTTCATAGCTCTACCTATGGTTAAAATATGTGCATCGAATTACACAAAAATCTGTATATCGAAATTAAGTGCATTGCTTTCTACTCCTTGAGTCAAATCTATCGATATCCCTGAATCATATCTATTGATATAAACAAAATCGAGTACCAAAAAGCAGTGATTGCCGCGTGCGATGAAATGAGCGATAAACGATAAATGATAATTATCGCTGAGATCAAACCATTTATCGTTTATCGCAAATTTTTCTCAAATAATCGCTCATTCACTTACCGCTAGTCCCAAAAAATGGGGAACGGTAAACGATAAATTCAAAGACGACTTATGTAAAATTGAAAAAAATTGCACGGCGGCAATAGTCACACCAGCCCACCTGACGTCTTCAGACCTGAAAAACCTCATATGAGAGCTGTCAAGTGTGTGTGTGTGTGTGTCTGTGTGTAGCTGGCCAATCACAGCTGCAGTGTGCCAGTCTCGCTGGAGTTATCAAGTTAGGGGGTGTGTGCCGCTCTCTCCCATGCACAGTCTTCTCACTGCGGATTTGTTTTGCCTAAGCTAGACTGTTTGAATTATGATGTAAATTAATTTTCACTGTAGAAAAATAGTTTGTATGTTTTTTTTAATATTTCAACTTAATAAAGGTACTTATCATTTATCGCATTTGTTATCGCAAGTAAAAAAATTTTATCGCTATCGTTTTACCTTTTATTGCTTACCGCAGGGTGGGTTTTGAAATTTTTTATCTTTTATTGTTTATCGCAGGCTGGGGAAAAAGATATCGTTCTATCGTTACCGCAAGTTGAAAAAAAAATTATCGCGGCAACCACTGCCAAAAAGTAATTGATACCATGCATAGTGGGAGTAATTATATCACTCTTCCTCTAGCTTAACAACAAGTAACACACCTTTAGAAGATTGAAGGCTCTGAAGGTGATGATCTAACTGCTGGGAATCGACCTCATGCTGTGACTGCAGCTCCTGCGATGCTGGCAGGACCTCATGTGCTAGAAGACTTTCTTCCAGTGGAACAGCTCCTGATGGTGTACGGCTTGATAGTCATTTGTGTGAAAAATAAACAATAGAAATGTGCAGTAAGCACACATGAACTCTTGCCCATTGTCTTGACAGGGTCTTGGAAGATCTTGAGATTTTGCAGTCTATAAAACCGCGCCGTGCGTAGCTGATGGCGCTCAGTCATTCAGATTCTCTCCTGTTGTCAACGACCTGGCACTCACCAATAAACACTATCGCTCAATTGTGTTTCACTACCACCGCATATTGGTGGCAGCAGTCTGTGGTGAACTGAACTCACGTATTCGTGTATAATTAATTAAGAGATAAGAAGTGTTCCGAGGCTGACTAATAGAAACTTTATATACGATCTCAAATGATTACCGATAATAATAACCAAGTGTGGCAGCCGCAAGCATCCGTGATTGTATTCGGTTTTAAAATACCAGTGGAGGTGCTGGTGGAGGCTTACACCGAATTCACTATTTGGCTCAACATTGGATCACCATTTCGCACTAGGATACTTGTGTACGAAGCCGGAGAAGATATTGAGATTGTATTCGAAGTCACAATCGCTGCATCCCCAGCAACGAGTAATGAGTAAAAGAACAACTCTGTGAGTGATCAAGAACTTTGTGTGTGATAAATTACTACGAACAATCACCTAAATAAAGTGTCACCTAAATTACAAACTATAGCAGAGTTAAAGGTGTTACGAACTGTGGTAAGAAATCAAAAGTTATCTCCTCAGTCGGCGTTTTACCCTGCACCTCGACATCGAAGCATCGAAGCATCGACATCGCAGCACCAGCGACAGCTTACCCTGCAGCTCGACAAGCAACGCACTCTGCAGTCGGCATATTTTTTTGCAGTTAAGTGTTTCCCTGATTATTTTTGAGTGCGCCGGCACCGAGAGCTTGCAGTCAGATTTTTTTGTAGCTTTTTTCTGTTGTCAATACCGCACGCAGAGCTCTAATAAGTAGCTTTAGTAACGCTTCAGAGGTTGTGAAAGGCGCCTGGCGTCGCCCCTTTCGTTGGATTAGCAGAGTAACGTAACCCTTTCAGTTTCAATGTCCGAAGTGAGTGCACCCTGGGTTCGTTGTGATTTCATGTTTAGATAAAAGGGGTTGGGTGTGATTACGAATTTTTTGAATACCCCAAAGAGTATAGGTAAAAAGCTTGCGGTATTTTCTGATTTTTTTTGTTAAGGTGTGCTCAAGGTAGTGCGGGAGTGTTTCCAAATTTCATCTGAGCTTTCTCAAGAATTTTTTCGCTGAATTTCTTTCTGTAGGGGTATTTTTCAAGGATTTCCCTTGTCAATACCATTCAGGAAATTGGTGGTGTAATTGTATTGATTGTGTATTTTTTTTTAATAGTGTGTATATTATTTGAATTTGGGTGTGTTTTTTTCTCTTTCTGTTTTGCAGAGTGCGACATTATTTTTGCATATCTTTGATTGTGAATAGGAAAATTCTTGAAATAGTTCTGTAGTAAGATTCATGTCTGATTCATCGGATAGCGAATCGGAATTCGTCCGCACAGAACCCACAATAACAAAGAGTGCTAGAATAAGTACTCCTAGGGTTACTGTCACGCAAATTTCGACAATGACTACCCCGACTACTAGTGCCGGCGCCAGTAGCAATGATGATAGGACTCTGTTGGCGAGAGAGATTGCAGGGCTCGTACCTAGAGCAGGAACGATAATGACGAACGCTGAAATACCAACGTTTAAAGGACGCCGCCGTGCGCAGGACCCAGACTTCCTTGAGAACAAATCATGGACTACGCATATTCAAAACTTAAAAGCCTATATGACCCTTCTTCCGGACGTGACAAGTGACGAACGAAAAAAAGAGTTTCTGGTGAGGTCCGCCAACAAAAATGTAGGAGGTTTTAATGCGGTGGTGACCAAGCTGGAACTTTTGATCAAGTGGTAAAAATTTTAGATGACATTTATGTGTGCCGCGGCGAGAAGTCCATACACGCCTTGGCATGTTATTTAAATGAATTGCAATTAATACGAAACAATGCGTTGGCGGCCCAACTAGTAACGGCGTTCTCAAAAATACGGAAATTGACAGAGAACATTCTGACTTCAACCACACTGGGTTGACAAAGACATCCTTACTATCAGGCTTGCACTACTCAGGCAGAATTAAAACGGTTTGTAGGAGACAGTATGACTTTCAGTCTCGCGGTAACCATTTTGGGTCCCTTATTGGACGAATCCTTCGCTAGGAAAATTTTTGAAAGTCAATTTAGTTCCGCTGAGGAACTTTTAGCGAAGTTAATCGCTGCTGTCAGGAGTCAGGCCGAAACAAAGAAAATTCTCGCGGGCCAGTACCCAGTCAGAAACGAGCCCGAAAGCTATGTAGCTGATGTAAATATTGGGGTTGATGAATGCGTTGAGGCGCAAGACCGGTTTCCGGAGAGTGAGGTGTTCTATGGGAACTTCGGAAACTACCGTAGGAGTCGTGTAGGACTAAGAAGGACAACCCCTAGGCCATTGTTGAGAAATCCTCGTGGAAGAGCGAGGGAGTTCAGTGGTTATGTGGGAGATAGAGCAAATGGCTCGTTGGAATGTAATACTGTGAGAACAGACAGAGGTTCTAGTTCTAGTCAAGCTTCAAGTAAAAAACGAGGTTTTCCATTTTGCAATTCATGTTCAGTGGTTGGCCATTTTGAATGTAGATCTCAGAGAGAGAGAGATCTCAGAGTCAGTTTAATACGAGAGGATGCTTCGCGTGTGGCGGAGCACATTTGGTGAAAGATTGTAGAGCTACGGGAACTGAAATACGTGGTTATAAGGCTTCTCTACGCGGAGGCAATGTGATCAGAGGTAGCCGATGGCGCGGAGGGAGTGAAGTACATTTTGCAGATGCCGAGCCGGATGCTCGGGATTTTTTAAGCGAAGAGTAGAAACAGGTATAGGTAGCAGGAAGAATTTGAGTAATTTGATTGAGCCCGAGGTAGTCAGCACCCTCGTTAGTCTTGAAGCTGTGGTCGATAGTCCAGATACCACCGAGACAAACAAATCCTTCATTGATCCTTTGTTCAAATGTGAAAATAGGTACAATTTATAGCAAGACGAAGAGTTTGCGGATAGACAAAAACGAAGCAAGGAAGTCGAGGCCTATTTCTCCGCTAGTGTCGTAAAAGGAAATTGCAATAAAAAAGGCGCCGGTTTGGTTGCGTTTGAACAATGTAACAAACCTACGATGATAATTAAGAATAATGACCAGTATTTGAGTGCCTTGCTAGATAGCGGCTCAGAAAAATGTCTTATAAGTTACAAGCAGGTGAAGAACTTGAACGAAAAAGTGAAGCCGAGTCGTTTAATGGTGAAAGGCATTAATGGTAAAAGTAACGTTAGCGGAGAAGTAGAGCTGAAGATTTCAATTCCAGGTACTAACAGAGTTCTAAAAACTAGTGCCCTGATAGTGAAAGAAGCGAAATTCAATTGTGATTTAATTCTAGGACGCGATGTTCTGAATGATGCAATAATAAATTTCAAAAATAAAACACTTCTTTGGGAAGGTATTGCAATTCCCTTTTGTGAGTTAAAAATGGAACCGGTTTTAAGCAGAGAAGTTGTGATGAAAAAATCGTAAACAGTGACTGTCTGATATCCGATGTTGCCATTGCAAGAAGGAGCGACGGGGTCAGCCACCCCGCAAAGAATAGTACCTGCAGAGAAAAAAAAACGTGGCCGCGGCTGAGGCTAGACAGTACTCAAGGCCGCTGCTGACAGTTCATTGCACTCAGGTAGAAGTGCCCGGTAACTCGATGAAAATAGTGAACGGTTTCGTGAAAAAAGCAACTCCAGGAGAGTATGTAATTTTAAAAAGATGTCTTGGAAATGGAGCTTTGTTGGCTGAATCCATTGTTCGTACAGAAGACGACGGCGGGGTGCCGGTAATGATTCTAAATGCACATGAAGATGCTGTTCAGTTAACCGAGAATACGTTGTTGTGCAATATTGAATTAATTGCAGCTGACGAAATTGAGAACGAAATGTACATGACAAGTGTGGAAACAGCACTGAGAGATGCTAATAATGTGGAAATAGATTTTGACGCAGTGTCGGATACAATGCGGTTTGACTCGTCTGGTGGTGGAAATAAGGCCATAGTCGAAGGACAACTTGGGTTGGATGCTGACGCTCGCGGTCGAAAGAAAGTTCTCGCTGATGACGAGGAGTTAGGAGTTAATGCACAAGTAGGTGTGTCATGTGGAGGAAAGCAGGAAGCACGACGTTGCTTAACTAATGATGATGTTTCATGTTGCGAAGAGGACATGCAGTTACCTTTGATAAATTTATTAAATGAATTTCGTGATGTAGTTACCTTAGAAGGAGAGGCTATAGGTGTTACGAATCTTATGACGCACCGGATTCAGTTGAAACCGGATGCACCTGTACTAAATTTAGCTCCATACAGAATCCCCCATAAGTATCAAGAAGAGGTGATGAGAATTACTAATGACATGCTTTCACAGGGTATAATTGAAGAGTCTAGCTCGGATTTCAATTTTCCTGTCATTGTAGTTAAAAAGAAGTCAGGGGAGCTACGTCCAGTTATTGATTTTAGGGCTCTGAATTATGTAATAGTGAAGAAAGCTTATCCAATACCCCGAATTGACGAAATTTTATCGACTCTGGGCGGAAACGCGTGGTTCACTAACCTGGACCTGCGTTTGGCCTTCCACCAGGTCGAATTAGACCAAGATAGTAGAAAGTT
The DNA here is from genome assembly GCA_030386875.1 of Morinoia aosen. Taxonomy (NCBI): domain Eukaryota; kingdom Metazoa; phylum Arthropoda; class Malacostraca; order Amphipoda; family Talitridae; genus Morinoia; species Morinoia aosen. Next base: position 55,731,077 of record CM059574.1, on the reverse strand, counting down.
TACAGCTTTTAGTGTAAATTATAGGAAATTCCACTTCGCGCGCGTACCATTTGGTTTGAGTACCAGCCCGAGTGCGTTCCGGAGAGTGATGACCTCTGCCCTTGCACCTATCCTGGGCAAATTAGCATTCGTCATTTTGGACGATATATTAGTATTTTCCAGAACCAAAAGTCAGCACTTGGCTGACATTGGAAGTGTCCTTAAGATGCTTCGATCAGGCAATTTGTCTTTAAAACTGGAAAAATGTAACTTTTTCAAAAAACAAATTGAATATCTGGGACACATTATTGCCGCAGATGGTATCAGATGTAAAAATTCGGAGAAACTGCAGACTTTCGGGGCTCCTACTAATGTGAAGGAATTACAACAGTTCCTAGGTTTAGCCAACTATTTCCGTATTTTTTTTACCCAACTTTGCTGAGGTAGCTCACCCTCTGTACAACCTATTAAGAAAAGATGTTGACTCTATGTGGACCGACGAATGCCAGAAGAGTTTTGTGTTTATCAAATCTGATCTGACCTCTGACACTGTCTTAAGACATCCTGATTACGCTAAGGATTTTCATTTATTTACTGACGCTTCTAACTCTGGTATCGGCGCCGTTTTGATGCAGACAGAAGATTAAAGCGATCAAATTTTACGACCTGTGGCTTATTATAGTAAAAGTTTGAACTCTAGTCAGAAGCGATATAGCACGACTAAGAAAGAGTTCTTCGCGATTTATTCAGCTCTAAAGTATTTTAAATATTTGATTACAGGGTACCCTATCCGTATCTATACGGATCATCGCCCATTGGCACCATTATTTGCAAAAAACCTCCCTGAAGATTCAAACATGGCACATTGGTGTTTAAACGTTCATTCTTTTGACCCTATTGTGAAGTATTTACCTGGGAAAGAAAATGTCGTAGCGGATTATTTGAGCAGACTTCCCATTAATGATGAAACATTAACCTTTAAAGAACTAGATCGCTGTGATGCTCTGGAATTCGCGCTTGAATCAGACGTCTGTATCATGAAGACGCGTTCGCAGAAAAAAAAGAGAGATGGCGAGACATGAGGTACTTGACCCGCCACCTAGCGACAGTGTTGCCGACGCAGAAGCTCGACCGAAGCTTATAGACTATGTACCAAAAGAAAATGAGATTTCTTGGACTAATAAAGAATTTATTGACGAGCAAGAAAAAGATCCAGTTTGCATGGAAGTTGAGGACGCCTTACTGCATGGTAGTGTTTCGAAAATTCCAGACCTACAGAAATTTTTTTTTCTGAACGACATTCTGTAACGACGTAGACAAATTGACAATAGACCTAGCGCAATTTTGACAGCAGTGGTACCTAAATCCTTGATGGATAAAGCTATATTGGCTATTCACTCGATGTATCATGCTGATGACTTGCATACTCTTTTTAAGTTTAAAATTAAATATTACAATCATTTGGAAAAGACAATTGTGCGAAAATTTGTTCAGGATTGGGAAGTTTGTAAATTAATTAAAGCAAGACCTTCTGTGCCAAATAAAATTTTAACTGCTCCGATAGCTAAGGAACCGTTTGAGGTTGTATCTATGGACCTTCTCGGCCCACTAAAAGTTACAGATAATGGCAATAAACACATTTTAGTTATCATTGATCTTTTTTCTAGGTTTTGTAGGTTGTATGCGATTTCTAATCGTCGAACGGAGACAGTAATTTCATGTTTGAGTAACTGTTTCTCCTTGTTAGGTTTCCCTAAAGTCTCATTACCGATAACGCTTTACAATTTAAATCTGTGGCGGTCAAGCAGTTTGCAAATGTGCATGCCATCGCTAAAAAAGAAGTATTGGCATACAGTCCTCATTCCAACGCTATGGTAGAGAGAAACAACAAGAAAATAACTAATCTGCTTAAACTGTATGTAAATTCGCTCTCTCATGCAGAATGGGACCAGATGCTTGAGGTGGTTGAAAATGCACTGAACAACGCATTGAATTCTACTTTAGGCGAAACCCCTAGCTTTGTAATGTTTATTAGAGATACTTGCGCATTCTATCAATCCGAGAGTTTTGATTCTGTGACTCACAGTTATGATGAAGAATTGGATTTGGTTAATTTTCGAGCAAAAGAAGCCGCCCGGACGGTAGAAAATATTAGAAACTTGATTATAAATAACACAGCGGAAAGAAACCTTTACAGAAACATCAAGCGTCGTAATAAAGACATACGGGTTGGAGACCGAGTTTTTTTAAAGAATCACGAGAAAAAACATAAGCTCGAATTGACTTGGCTCGGGGCAGCTGTGGTTCTAAAGGTCAAAAGAAATTGGGCTGAGGTTAAAATTGGTTCCAAAATTTACAGAAGTAATCTGAATCACCTGTTACCCTTGAGGAAGGTTAAACTGTGAGCTGAAATGACTAGTTCTGTCTGCTACGTTCATGACTAACGTTTTTGACGTCGCAACGACCTGTCGAAGTTACGATTTACTATGTTACGTTGTTTAACAGTTGCGTTAAGGTTGATAATCATAGGTTAAGGAGTTTTTGCTGTGTGATATGCGTTGTGTTTCATAATATTTCCAGTAACCCGTATACTATATTTCATGTGTTATGTTTACAGCTTTTGTGCTGCGTTGTTTTAGTTTAATTTAGCGTAATACTTGATATTAACCTGAGTGTTAAAAGGAATGTGCAACTATTCATTTTAACCTTGAGGGTTGATAACCCTTGTCTCTAAGACGCTTCATTTGTTTTTCCAATTCGCTTGCAACGTTAAATTGATAGTCTGGAGATGTCGCTGAATTGGCGTTTTTTTATGGTGAGCGAATTCTTCGGCTGCTAAATGCAATCGCTGAGGTTGCAGTTCATCCTGTGAGATGGGTTGATTTGACGCTGCGGCGTTACTCACAGTGTTATTTTTATTTTTAAGCCGGAATGTTCGGTGGTCAGCACAATTTAATTAGAATTCATACACTGGTTGGTGGCTACCCGACCAACAAGTTCGATGAACTTTATCATGAAAATTTATCATGAACATTTGAGGAATTTTAAAATTTTATGTTTGCGAGTTAGTTAGTTCTGTTTTTATGATGGTCATGCTAATCGGTTCTGTATCCTTCCTTTTCAGGTGTGCGAGGCGCATCATGGGCAACGCCCAGAGCACCATCGATGTAGATACACTCGTTGCTGCGTTATCTTCGCACAGCAGCAATGTTAACGAGGCCTGGATTAAGGACAACTCTGTGACAAGAACGGACCTGTTGCCTGATAACGTCACCGACATCGTATTGATGTTGCTAATCCTGGTTACCATGGGATTAGCCACTATCCTGTATCATCTAAAAAAGCAAGTGAAGATGATTACAACCGCGCAGCGGGAGGATTTTTTCTCTCGCGGACGCGCGGTAGGCAGGCCGCCAAGGGGCAATCCGGAACAACTGTAATTGTCAACGTGCAAAGAGACTTTGTCATCGTGAAATTGCCTAGCGTTAGGCGGGCCGGACGTCCACGGGAAGCAGGATGCAATGGCCGTCCCTGTCTCTCTTGGAGTGTGCGGCGTGAAATTTAAAAATTTTGAAAAATTAATTATGAAATAGATGGAAAATGCGAAATAAATTAGGTCGATTGTTGAAATTATGAAATTGATTTAGTGCGAATGAAATGAAAATGATAAATGATAAAGTTTCGCCGCGCTATGAAAATTTGGCGCGAGGTGGTGAGAAATGGAAAATAAATGCGTAATCGCAAGAAAAAAGCGAAAATGTTACCGTTTCAATGTAATCGTTTCAAGGTAATCTTCGCCATGTAATCTTAAGTTTAAGGTTGCTGTATGCTTTTTCTAATATCGACGCGTAATTTTTTGTAAAATTCTAATTATTTCAATTAACAATTTATTTGAATTATTTTAATATAAAGGTTTTTTGTGTTTTTTGTTGTTTTGCAATACTTTCCATGTTTTTAAATCTGTGATGCTATTTCGGTAATTTCACTATTTTCATAATTTGCGGAGTGCAATTTGCGGAGTTTCTTTTTAAATTATCGGAGTTGATTTTTCTTTAGTTGTGCTGGTATAAGAAAATGTTGCGTTGCTTTTTATTATAAATATCCTTACTTCGGTCGACGTGCTGTTTATATTGCACGGTAAGTTAGTTGTTTGCTTACGCTTGTTGGGATTGGTTTTGCTGATTGCTAAAATTTGCTGGAACTTTAGTGTTCCCGTTTTTTTTCACTACGATATTTAATCCATATCAATCCAGTAATCCATATTAATCGCTATTTACCCTTATGTCTGCTATTAATCACTATTTTACATGATTGTGGGGTATGGAAGGTTTTCAAAATGTTTTTCAACAAAATTGGTTTTAACAACGGTTTTAAAAATGTTTCAAATTGTCTCTCAACAGTATTTACGCTCTCAATAATGTGTTTTAATAGTTGTGTTTTGAGGTGCTTTAAATTTCTCGGTGTTTTTTTTTAAATTTTCGTATATGTTTTTATTTTTTATTTTGCGCATATGATACGAGATACAGATGTAATTCGGTTGGTTTCAAAACGTGTTTAATTAGTTATTAGTTTATATTGATTGCGTCTTTATCATTATTTTAATTGGTTGGACGGTATTTAGTTAATTATTTGATTAACTTGATGATTGTGGTTTTGTTAATTGATGATTATTTCGCATAATGTTTCGAGTTCTTCCAAGTTTAATTTCAAACAGGGCATTATATTTTGTTTTGTTTAAGAATTCGTTCGCTAAGCTGCACTTGTTTTGCTTATGTTGCAACTGTAAACTTGCGATAACTATAATAGTTCAGCTTAAGCTTAAGTGGTGTTTGTGAGTTTTTAAAAAAAAATTTTTTTTGATTCATACATTTCAACTTTTTAATGGGCGTTACTTTTAACCTAGGGCTGTCGCGTTAATTATTGAGTAACTTTTGTTAGGTTCCCTTGCTAACTTCATGTTAAATTGTTTAACGGTTTTGTTCATTCTGCGAATTCTTTTGAGATTTTTGATCAACCGTATTAAATTGCCTTTGTTAATTTGGTTCGCAGAGATTTTTGTAGTTTACGTTCAACGGGTTCGTTCTATTGAGAGTACTTTTCGAGTTTTTTGATTACCCTGTTTGTATTTAATTTTATTTTTTGATTCAATTGTTTGCATCTAGTTGTTGGGGGGGGGACATATGTTCAGTAACCACACATGAACTCTTGCCCATTGTCTTGACAGGGTCATGGAAGATCTTGAGATTTCGCAGTCTCTAAAACTGCGCCGTGCGTAGCTGATGGCACTCAGTCATTCAGATTCTCTCCTGTTGTCAACGACCTGGCACTCACCAATAAACACTATCGCTCAATTGTGTTTAACTACCACCGCATAGAAAGAAGTCAAGTTTATATCAATTCCAATAGGATGAAGTTGGCGCACAAGAAATAAAAAAAATTCAGAATGCGACTGTGAAAGTGAATTTGATCGTACAAAGAGCCATGGAAGATCATGTTCTTCCAATTTTTTTACCAAAACGAGGCATCTAGCTCGAAAAACTAAGGTATGTAAAAAACATGAATATTTCATCGAAAAAGTACCTGAATAAAAATGTCCCACAACTCAGAATGATAAGTAATTGGGCCAACGAGAAGTTTGATTGGAACAGGTTGGACGAGCATGTGTATTCAGGAAAGGGCTCATAATGATCATTTGAATGCGTAAATTGGACCCGATTCTTGACCATTTGGGACGTCAAGGGAAAAACGTAGTGGGATAAAAAAACATACATCAGCAACTTGATCTTATAGAAACTGAGATATGGTGACATGGAAACAGAAATGTGAAAAAACATGAAGTTATTCCGTTTCCACCTCAGAGATAGTACGTTGTAAATCATTCAAATATTATTTACAGCCATAGGTATTCATCTAATGCTATTACACAAGTTGAATGACCAATCGGATTTAAACAGTTTTCTCAACATTGAAAGCGAGCAGCTAAATGAAACAAGAAATTAATGTATGAATTGTAAGATTTAGATCAACCCCATTGCCAGCGGATTTCAATCACACAGTACAGGTCTTCGTACTGAAAAGAAAATATTTAATGGCAACAAAAATACGGTTTACCGCAAAAAAACCATACAAAATCTCTATATTTTGTACCATCAAATCTAGGAGAGCTAAGATGGAATTTAAAATGAGAAGCATCTATTTTTTTCAAGGGGGACTGATCATAACACCCACAATCTGCATACATCCAATCATATAAAAGGGATAGTGTCAATCCTGAAAACTTACTAAATTTATATGATTTTTGGTATGACACTTCCCTCTATCATGGTCATCTTAAAAACAGAGCACAACACACCAAGGTTAAATACATGCATAAATGAGGTAAACTCATAATCAAGTTTGAATCTATGATGGAAAAAAAATGAACACAAGCAAAAACAAATGAACACAAGAATACATCAACTTTGTGCCCTCTCCAAACAATAAACCTCTTGGCTGTACAGCATGTTGGGCTTTTACCCTGCATTGCTGAGTCTGAAGCCTCCCAGATATTACTTGTTTTCAGTAGTGGAGAGTGTGCAACTCTTTGCTGCAGGAGTTTGTTTAAGTTCGCTAGATAAAAATGCGGTAGATTTCTCTGGAAATTGAAATAATTGAACTTAGATTGACTGAGATTTAGGAGGAAGAGGAATAATCAGGCCATATATAAATCAAAACGTTCACGCTGATACTGATAAAGACCTACTCACTTGCACTACTGTAAAAAAGAGTACATAATTTCACTTCAATTTAAATTATTTTATAGTATACAAATTTTGAAAAATTAAAAAAAACATTTAATTTCTCTAATTCTATAATCAAAATACTTCCATGCACATGCACAACAAATGGACTCCTTCTTAGAAGTTGATGCAAACAAAATCAAGGAACACTCAAAATGGTGACACACAAAGGATAGGTTTGAAGCGCTCCAAATTATTATTTTTATCATTGAGCTATTGGTAGCATATCTAATGATATTATTTAATGATATTTTTCATCTGGTCTTCCAGACATATGTTTAACTGAAATAAGTGATGATGACAGCCCAGTTATGCCCAACCTCCTCATATCAAGGCCCTCGTTTTTACCATGATGAATTATTTGTATCACTTCTGACATTAAACAAACAAGCTTCTCAATTGGAGAGCAGTAGTTTTCCACATAAATAATAATGAAATTTTCCTTAATTCAGATGAATAACTTATCTAACAAATAAACTTCCAGATATCCGCTTGCAACTCGTTGAGAATCCTTACAAACCTCTAAACCTGTTGCATGGGTCCTCTCCACTGGACTGTGATATATACTCATAACTTGAACACTCATGGTGCCTGAAATGGAAAGGAGCATAGCTTTAAATACCGAGCTGATTTATTTACAATTTTTACTCATATCAAAAAGCAAATTCATGCAATGAAAGAAGCTACTGCCACTTTCATCAACACTATAATAATGTTGATATCACTGAATTGAAAATTCTAATTCTTTGTTTAAACACACATCCGTTTCAAGCTGACTCAAATTAGTTTTCCTGAATAATGCTGCACTAAGACACAGTGGTTGCCGCGATAACTTTTCTTCAACTTGCGATAACGATAGAACGATAACTTTTCCCCAACCTGCGATAAACAAAAAACGATAAAAAAAATTCAAAACCCAACCTGCGGTAAGCGATAAAAGGTGAAACGATAGCGATAAATTTTTCTACTTGCGACAACGAAAGCGATATATGATAAGTACCGTTATTTATTCTAAATATTAAAAAAAGCATACAAACTATTTTTCCACAGGGAAAATTAATTAAACTAAACAAAACTGTCACTGGCACCAGTCTATAGCTTACAAGTTCTATTCCACATAAGTATCTTTCTCTGAGTCAGACTCTCCCTCCTCCTCTCCCTCCTCAAGACAGCATCCAGGAGTTTTTCAGGTCTGAAAACGTCAGGTGGGCTGTTGTGACGATTGCTGCCGTGCAATTTTTTCAATTTTTACAAAAGTCGTCTTTGAATTTATCGTTTATCGTTACTCATTTTTTGGGAATAGCGGTAAGTGAATGAACGGTTATTTTAGATAACTGAATATTGTGTTTTTTTCTTCCACCTTCTAGATTTATGGCATTAGAGTTTCAGCCTACTTGAATATACTGGTTGATTTTAATGCTAAGGTTGACGGTAACGTCGCTGCCACCACGAGGTATATAGCCTCGACTAAAAATTAGAGATTTAATACGTTAGTTTCGGACTGTCAATTGAGTACGTTGCTGGGTGGCGTTAGCGCGCAAGCGTTAGCTTTTACGTCCACCCCTATTCCCATACACGACTTTGGTAGCGATGGCCCGAGGGCATAGGCACGCGTTTCAGCCGTGTGGCGAGGTACGCTAAACGAGAGAGACAAGGTATAGATGACGCCTGAAGATTTAAATCGTTTATTGTGAAATGACCGGCCGGCACTATCACTCACGAGATTCTAAATTGATACACGTTATAGCGAGACTCGTCTTCACCTGTAATTACTCTGCGAAGACCTTACAACCACCGATTCGAACAATCACGCTAGCGTGAACACGTCCTCAGCACATAAGAAAGGCGATCGCCCTTGATTCATGACTCAAATACATACCACAGAATGAGTACCGACAGTAGACAACTAGCCCGATAATGCTCTCATCTGACTGTATCTCAAACAGCCGAACACAAGCCCGACACCAATCCAAAATGAACGTTTAGCCTACGCTCAACACGAACCCGGAGTAAGTAAAGCACAACTATTTGAACCGCCGGTCTCGGCCTGAGAGATTATTAAGTTCGACACCAAAGACACGTACAAGCAAGGACCTACGATACCAAATCGACTCTGACTCTGACCAAATCTCGCTATTGTACTGGAATTGTTCTAAGTATAGGAACGCCGTCTCGACCTCAGCCTCACTATCTCGCACCCGACGCTCCGGTCAGTCCTACCTCGCCCGCGGTCCCGCACTCAATGTCCCTTCTAATGGTCATACTCCCTCTGCTCGGACCGCGCCTTCCCCGAAGGGCAGGGTGGTCGGCACACGGGCAGGGTAACAAGGGGGTGGGGAAAGGTTCTGAGCCGTCCCTTCCCACACAACCGGGGGTACAGCTGGCGGAGAGGGGGTAGGGTCTCATGGGCCTTAGCCGCCTCCCTGCTACGGCTAATTAAATAATTGTCTGCTTGATGGTGACCCTGAACTGAGCGCCTGGTGCAGCTAGCCATGGCGTTCCCACAATTTTATGACAATTTGGCTGCATGTGCCAGCGCATCAAATTATCGAATTTAATATGGGGAGGGTTTCTTATGAGAACGTTCCGATCGTCTATTTCCCACCACCAACGCTCGAGAGCCGGCTTACATTTACGACCCGTGTAAATCAGAGATGCTGTCTTCCCGCTCATGCTATTTTTGTTCGCTCGGCAATACTAACGGCTGAAATGCCCCTACATACAAAACTTTGCGATAAACGATAAAAGGTTTGACCTCAGCAATAATTATCATTTATCGTTCATCGCTCATTTTATCGCACGCGGCAACCAATGATAAGAGACATAGTGTATCAAGAAGTTAAATGGAACACATCTGATGAAAAGAACGAGGATCATTATCAGTGATTCTTCATTTTACAATATTTTAGAGGCATCTTGAATGTTTTGTAGTACTTTCTCAAAAAGGAAGGAATAAAAATGTTTTTTTATGGAGGTTTTGCAAATATCTTTTTTGTTTCTGCTTGTCTTTTCTAAATTTTGGGAGTCATTTTGCTTCTGCAAATTTAATATTAAACGTACAATCGACATAGAAGTCTCCTGAAATGAATTTTTATCAGGCCTCTTTAGACAATAACTACCTGTTGTAATAGAATACAGAATACTTACTAAATAGGCTCTCCTTTCAAAAAAAGATAACCAGTTGAAAAATTATGACATGTCCTTTATGGTTTCTTTTTATCTCAATGAAACAAGGAACAAAAATTTTTCTTTGCTAAGTTTTGAACAGAACATGGGAATAAAAGCGTGCACACTAATTGCACTAGTAGCACAGCTGGTTTTATTAGCCCTTCAGCACCCCACAGGACTTTTTGGTCCTCTATCAAAAATAGCCTCAATTTATTTTAGTTCTGAAGTTCACCATTAAGTGGGAGTTTCTTTCCTATGCCTGATACTAGCGACTACCACATATCAGAGCCAGCTTAGTGATGTTGGTTGTAATAACAGTAATACGAGTACAAAAATAGGGTGCAAGAAAGAAGAATCAGTAGAAGAAGAAACATCTATATGAAAAAGTATTCACTTATATAAGGTTAAACTAGCAACTAGAGAATGCCACTGGTTTTTTACAGTTCAGATTAATCAAAAGTAGCTATTATTGAATTAAAAATTCCTTAGTATATATGATGTTTAAAGAATTTATGTTTTGAGTACAGCACAAATACTTTTAATCAGCTGAACATACAAAATGCCTTAACCAAAGACATTATAAGTATTTTTGCTATTAGGCAAGGATATGACACTGCCTCATTATGGCTGAATAGAGTAAAAAGTTTGAGTTAACTTGATAAGGTTATTAAACATATAAGTTATTTGGTTTTTCTAAATTAAAACTCTGTGAGAACAGCTCAGTAGCAACAATGAAATACTTCAATAAATGATTCAACTGACTTACTATTTGATTACTTTTGAATACTTATTCCAAAAATGGTGTTCTCTTTGAAACATAATGGTAAAATTTTTAAGATGTACTCAGAAATTAACATAAATGCGCAAGGCATCTTATTTTGACAGCTTAACCCGCGCACTGTAACTGGTCGCCTCATTTACCAGGCTCACTGGTTGCCAGACGTAAGGCATAACCCCAAGTTGTTATACACCAAAATGATCGTCTCAGCGAGTGCTACACAGCTGGAGCCAGAAACCCCCACATTGTGGGGGTTAAGGCAGAGCTCCAACCACTTGGAAGTTGGGAGGGGTAAGCACAGTCAGTGTGGTAAATGAGGCGACCGTGAGAGGGTGTGCGTGCGAACAGTCAGTGGCAGCCTCAGTTACCAGCGAAACTACTCAGGGCCTTATTTCGCCTTATTTCGTAAAAATGGCAAATAAGACAAATCTGAAGTCAGTAGCGTGTAGAGCAGTATTTTATTCATATTGTGTGAAAATTACAAGTTTCGAAACACTATACTTACAGTAATATAACCAGACATGCAAACATGCATTTATGTAGGAACTAAAACGAAGAATGGATAACACCTAGTAGACATAAATGGTCATAACTTTTTTTCTAATTGTTGTAGAGGAAAAATAAAAACATCAGCAGGTTTGGAAGGATTTTCTGCATAAAATAGCAGTGAAAAACATTACATTGTTCCCAAAACACAAAAATGGCCATTGATCTCTTTGAAGCAATGTTGTGCAAAAATCTACGGAGTTTGACTCCATATTACAAAGAAACGGTTCAAGTTATCAAAAATCTGACAACATCAAAGTGTAAAGCAACATTTTTTACTCATTACTTCATATTTTTACATCTCTGCCTATTACGGTAAGTGAACAGGGAACGGCAGAGTAACGCGGGTAAATTGACTACTTTTCTGAGGGATGCGCGACCGTGCGCGGGTTAACAAAGCATCCCAAATTTTTAAAGCCAATATGATTTTTTCAATAGATGATAATAGTGTCAATTCATACTCAGCATTAATGTTATCATCTACTTTTTGATTATATGGAGTAACATATCAGAGAAAAGATATTTAAAACATTTCCATAAAATTAAAAAGCTATGATGAAGTTATCTTTCAAATGGATCATCAGTTAACAGATGAAGAACTAAAACAAAGATGTCGCACACTAAAATGACTGTAAATGTTAAAGAAAGAACCATAATCAATTTTCCACTTTTCGGTGCCTAAACACAACTAATTAGATTTAAATAAACAACTTTTCATCTATGCACTTCCCGTCGCAAATTAGTATTAAACGAGTTATAGCAGTAGGTGTAGGCTAGTTTGGGTAGAGTGCGTTTGGGTACTTCGTAATTTATTATTTGCCGGCCCCGCAGAGCCCGAACACACTTCAAAGATCTTTTAGTTAATAATACAATAGAAATTATCCCCCCCCCCGAAAAACGAGTTATAGAGGTATGTTAATTTTTGTCTTAGATGACGAGAATGCGCTCAATCATTCGAGCGCATCAGAAGGGAGAGTCCATTGTAGTGTTGCCATCCGATGCGCTCGATGAATTACTTTCTGCTTCAAAGACTATACTTGCGGTAAGTCATTTACCGCTACAACTCGTAAAGTACTCATTTCCGACGGAAAGTGCATAGAAGAAAACTTGTTATTTCGATCCAATTAACTATGTTTACGCACCGAAAACTTGAAAATTGATTACTGGCAAACGCTTCACATTTACCAAAAAATTTCTATAAAACTTTTTTCACAAACCTAGTCAAACTTGTATATTTACATGACATCATTTTCAATTGTGAGAGAAGAATGAATGATAAATAACAAGGCCCTTTTATCTAGTAACACAATAATTCAAATCAATAGGATGGTTCAGCCAGCAATAACTGAGTAAAATGCAATATACAAACTTAATTCGTGCAAAAAAGTTAAATGAATATGAAATTAATTAAAGTAATACTATTAATTGCAAGATAAGTTTATGAAAAATACTTTTATTTTGATGACTATTAACTGCCCTAGCCTTACAGCAAATACACTGCTTGTGTTCAACGTCAATTTCATATAACATTTCATTTTCATGCTAAAACCTTCACACAATATCCTAAAATACTAATTACTATACACACATCTTACAATTCCATCCTATTTGAACACTTATTTTAAATTATAAACGGACAAAGTAACACATTAGCGAAAGCCCGCCTAAAATTTGTTTGTAAACATTTGTGACGTCATAACCCAACCCGGTCATAATCCTTTTCAAAACGAGGTAACAGAGAAAGTTACTCGGGTGACTCTAACCTGTGTTTCTAGAAGCAATCTCGGCAACGGATCATCTTTGGAAACACTGTTTTTAACGGATCGAGTAACCCGCGTAACCCCGAGGGTTACTCGATCACTTAGAGATTACGACTGGAAAACCGCCTCTGTTCATTTCAGTGCTACATCAGTTCATATTGTGGATAAATCTTTCTGAGCGATGACGTGATACGTTGACTTGAATTGGTGACCTCTTAACTTCTTTTCTTCATCGTTATTTAATTATTCCCACCATCTGCAATATAAGAAATTTTGCTCTACTCACTTCGCTTCACAGCTAAATCTAATCAGCATTTTCTTTTATGTTGAAGAATATATTAATATGTTATATGCAACACCAAATTTGGGCAACGAAGCTTCTGAGCAATTTCTTAGTTGTTTGACTTATTACTCACCCCTTTGCCCAATCAAGAGTAATTTGTGCGTGTTAATTTTTGAATATTGCTCCGGCTGTGTTTTCTTAATTTCTTTATTCGAAATTATTGTCTGAAATAAAAACGAGAATGCCCATTAATTGATAGATTAAATTGTATCGTTAACTTGTATACTCAATATGGCTACTTTTCGTATCATTTCTTTAAACACTTGTTTTTCACAGTGTGATATTATTTTCCAGTTAACGCTTAGTTCCGCTCTACCTTGTCAGACGGCTCGCCAAAAACCTACTGAGTCTTTAGTCCCTTGAGCTGCTTCTCCTGAATTTAAGGACTGCCCATTTTTATCTATCTCCCCCAATTGTGTTCTACAGGCCTCGTGCGTGCACGCTTACACCCTTTCTAATTGGCCAGTAGGAGCTGGTCCTCTCCCCTATTCGCAGTGCTTCACTTCAAAGTTTTCTCATGGGGTTACTCCCCTCGTATTGGCTGTTATCGAACTCCGCCCTATTTTAGGATCGTCTTGAACCCGTTGCTAGGCAAGGCTAGCTTAAGTGTGGTGATATGTCACTGTCAGCCCACGTGGTTTTTCTTATTACCTAAGACTTCGACGAAGGATGCTTCCCACGGCTCTAGGCACTTGACTGCTCCTTTGGGTTGACGATACATTTTTGCGCATGTGGTCATAACACTGATTTTTTGTTCAGGCTCTCAAGCTATTGATTAAAAAGTTCCCGTTCAGCAAACATAAGCCCCTCACTCGATACATGGCCAATGTTGGACCCAAAATTCAGTCATACACATACAACATTCTAAAGCGACCAATGTTGGACACAACATTCTGAAGCGACCCTTCTGCACTTGTATTACTAAGGAATAGCCCTACAAAAAAAAAAAATCTCTGAAATATTACAAAGCCCTACCATAAGGAATTCCAAAATTCTAAACATTTTCTTAAAATTTAAATGTTTTCTAGTATTCGTTGCGAAACATAGTAAAATTGGGCTATATCACGTAAAGCTGCGACGTATTTAGGAATGTCAAAAAAACCGTTAACACTGTTATCTTTGAGTGTGTGAACATAGAGAGATGTAGCCCTATGGGGAGAGCTAAACAAACACGCTGGCTCAGGAAACATAAGCATACACGGCTTTACACACAAGCGCCCACACACAATCGTTGAAGCGAAACCTCAACACTTGTTGGAATAGCCCTACACAGAAAAAAAAACACCATTTCTGAAATATTACCAAAGTCCTACCCTAAGGAATTCTGAAATTCTGAACATTTTCCTAAAATATAAATGTTTCTTAACATATATCCCCCCCTTTAGCAGAAAAATTGCCTTGGGAATTTTTCCACGTATTAGTCCTGTGCTCTTTCTTCAACAATTATTACTGAAGTATTGGCAGCTAACTTAAGACACACATGGTAACTTCTACTCTGGCACATTTTATTTCTTAATATTAACTTGCAAGAAAAATGCACATTACGATTAGACGTTCTACTCATGACAACCAGCACTTATCTAAATGTATAGTGTTGCAATCGAATAAACAAAATGGTAGTGTTCCGCCGAAGTAAAATACCCTTTGTCGATGCTTGATTACTCCACCATCATTACGCTCACAAATTTTCGCAAGCTAATTTCATACCAAGTTCAGACATCTTGAGTACTGAAGATTACGTTTCAGAGATTCCAACTTCTGTTGTGCACGTTCTATCGTACAATTTCCAAGCTTTCCATTCTTGCGTTAACGACGACTTCGTCCGTGATTTGCTGAGTATTCTTTTTCAGCTCATTTGCTTTTTCCGTAGCATTATCATTGCTTCATACACGCGTTGATGCTCGTTATTTGTTTGCAGGAGGAAGTGTTACAATTCTAATAATTCCAATTTTCTAAACATTTATCCGCCACATTGACCTCACGACTTCGTCTTGTTAGATAGATCGTTGTTTGATCCAAATAACCGTTCGATCATGGGAAATGCAGTGTGTTATAACTTGTATTTTAAACGCTCCTTCAAGCTCTATTTTCAACTATCAGATTCTTCATCAAGCTTATGTCGGTGATCAGCCGAATTAGCTTTTCATGAAATCATATAACTCCGTTGATCAAATCGAGTTGATGCGTAAGTCGATCAGATGAAAATCCGGGATAATTGAAGTACTCCATTCAATACTCTATTGAATTCGAGGTGATATTCCGATGTATCGTGATCGATCTCTGTTAGATACGAGATTAATTTCAAATCTGCTGGCATTAAATATTCCTTTCTTTTATACGAGGTTTCTCTTTTTATGCGAGTGAATATTCGTCTTTCACACGAGGTAATACTTCTAGTTTTTGCGAGAAATTACGTTGGTTAATAGCTTTTGAATAGTGGCCACCTTATTCAAATCTATTCAACGTTCTCTCTATTTTACTATTCTTTTTCACGTGATCATAAAGATGCCGGAAATCTGGCTTCATTATTTCACTGTGAATATTTGCCTAATTATTATTTCCGAAGGAGAAATGCATTCGAGTTCCAGGAAACACTATTAGGCGTTACTGTCACTATGCAAGTTCCAAATCAATGATATTATATTTCGTGCTCAATCATATATAGAAGCGTTATTGACGCTAGTACATCATGACAATCTACCAGAATTTTTTTGGAATTATTTTCATATCTTCTTCCATCCTAAGGGTAACTCTCAGTTAACTTTGTGCTGCTCTCAAACTCTGGCTTGTTAATTACCAAATTATCGAGAAGCCTTTCTTTTCTTTCATGTTTCTGATTGCCCGGGATGACCGCTGGTTCAAGTGTTTGTTTCGCGGTCCTTTCTCAGCATTCCTTCGCGAAATGATTTCGAACTTTCAGCCATTCGTTCTTAGTCACCGTTTTTCCAATGTAACGCTTGGATTTCTCACGCTTTCAAATACTTCATATGAAATTCGAACTTTCCCCTGTACTGTATGCTTGTAGTTTCTTCATCGCTGTTGCAAATATCGTCTGCCGTTCATTGTGTTTGCCTATTTCTTTGCTGATGCAATTTCTACACTAATTCACCAAGAAAGATTAATTCCTTTAGCCTGCAGAAAAGAAACGCACAAAATTTACAAAATTAGGTCAGATTTACTCCTGCTGGAACATCGCATTTTACGATGTTCCTTGTGAATGAGAAAAAGGCACAAAGAATCAGAAACATTCAACACTACATCAAGATGTGAAACCGCCATTTTAAATCTAATCGAACACACATTTCCCTTCGAAGAAAAGAACTACATTAAAAGTATTGATAAATCAGCACGCCCGCTTGAGTATTTCGTGTAATCCCACGCTTTTGTTGAGCGGCGAAATGGAAAGTGATGCTACTAGTATTTAAACTAAGGCAACTCATTGTAACTCTCGTAGCATGAGCTAGCATGATTCTAAGAATGTCAGTTAAACTAATTCACTCGTTTAGTCATCTCATGTTAACTGCGTACTCTTTACGATAGGTAGCTAAAGAAGAGTTACCCTACGAAATGAAGCAAACTACTCCTGTTAAGAAACACACAGAAATTAACCTAATGAAAATTTATTTTCCCTTCTCTAAGCAAGAATGAAAATGAATTTTTAAGTGTAGTATGAGATTAGTTCACTCGAACAAGTGTTTCGTATCCAACGAGATCTCTTGCGAGCGAAAATTTTAGAGTTACACGACACTAGGGGAAAATACTACTGAAGAACACATTTCACTCTTGCGAGTGGGAATTAAAGTAACACAAAGCTAGAAACTACCTTCCTATTGAAGAACACATACAAAATTGAGCACAAAGGAACACATTCTACAAACTTAGTAAATTGATGAAAATCAATTCACTGCAGCTCATAGTTTTTAAGCGACGTCTTCACCTACACCTAGAACGTAGGTTATACTTCCGCTGCGTTTTGGACGCAGCTCGCCGCCCATTTACGGTGTTTTCTGTCCTCCTGTCTTCATCTTCGCTGTTGCCTGCGTCGCTAGCAGTTTCTGGTACAGCCGCGTCATCCTCGTTGTGAGGATAGGCCTCGCCTCGCAGATACGCTACCTTCAGTCGGTCTAGGTGAACTCTCTCTTCACGGTCACTTTAAAGTGCTTTGATCGTGGTATTCGTCAGGTTTTTTTCTATTATTCGATTGGGACCTATCCAGTCTGTCGGCCATGCGTTATCAGCTTCAGGTTTCGGTGTAGGTTTATGAAGCAGGACAATATCTCCAATTCGAACGTGGTTGGTCTTGACCCCTCGTTCTTTTAGTTGTACAGATTTGTCATGCGATGCTTTGGATTTCTCTTTTACAATCTTGAACGCATTGTAGAGTCGTGAATTTACTTCTGCTGCGTAGTTCTCCCCTAGAGAAAAATCCTTTCGGGGGGTTTTTAGCCAGTCAATAATTGGAATTTCGGCATCTCTACCAAAGAACAAATAGTATCAAATTTCTTCAATAACGCTCTGATAACTTGTATTCAGCGCCAAGCATGCCCAAGGCAAGGAATCCTGCCACGCAGGTTGATCGTTTGCAGCCAGATGCGACAAAACTGTCTTGATGTTTTTATTTTGGCGTTCCGTCATCCCATTTGATTGGGGATGGTAGGCTGAAGTGTTGCTATATTTTATCTTCAGTTTTTCGCACATACTACGGATAAGGCGGACGTGAATTCGGTGCCTCTATCTGAGATGAGCGTTTTCGCAGGGCCATATGTTGTTACGAATTTAGTCAACGCTCGAGTCACTTCCTCCGTGGTTTTGCTTC
The DNA here is from genome assembly GCA_030386875.1 of Morinoia aosen. Classification (NCBI taxonomy): domain Eukaryota; kingdom Metazoa; phylum Arthropoda; class Malacostraca; order Amphipoda; family Talitridae; genus Morinoia; species Morinoia aosen. The sequence continues at coordinate 55,712,908 of CM059574.1, read as the reverse complement.
TGTGTGGAAATGCCGCGACGTATCTGCTGAAATGATCGACTACGGTTAGGATGTATTTGTGGCCTTCATTCGAAACTGGCATTTCAATTAATCAACTCCTACTCTGTCCAGGGGCTTGTCAATGTCTGGGAATGAGCCCATGCTGAGACAAATGCGGTTGTTAATCTTTCGCTTCTGACACTGCATACAAGAGTCAATATATTTGTTTACATATTTGGCCATATTTATCCAGTAACCGAATTCCAGCATTCGCTTCCAAGTTTTAGTCCTCCCTTGGTGAGCGCCTATGGCACCGTCATGCGCCAACGTTATCGCTGATTCTCTCAAAGTATCGGGAATAACTATTAAGTGCCTTGTTCTATTAGGGTTTCGTTGGGTTTTCTTGTGATACAATATTCCCTTTTCGGCGAAGAATTTGGAGTTCAGAGCGAGACTTGGAGCTTCTCCTGACATGTCACTTTCGAGGTAAATCAGTACATGACTCCATATTGGATCTTTTAATTGTTCTGCCCTCACCTTTTCCTTTTGCAGGCTGACTTCCGCCTGTTGAACACTGAGAGTTTCGTCCAGCATCGACGTGAAGGAAACCGTCTTATGAGCTTCGTTGTCTTCATCATCCTCCTTGTTTTGCGCAATGTTTCTTGACAGCGCGTCTGGAAACACATTCTGAGCTCCTGGCCGATAAATTACTTCAAAATCATGCTGCGAGAGTGTCCTGCCTACCTCATAATTCTATTGTTCTTCGTGTTCTTACCTGTGAACAAATATTTGAGGGCTGTGTGATCCGTTATCACAACAAACTTATTACCGTACAGATAAGGAGAAAAGTGTTTTACAGCGGCGACAACTGCTTGTCCTTCACGCTCAGTGATTGAGTAGCTTTTTTCAGCATCATTGAATCTCTTGCTAAAGTATCCGATGGGTTGTTCTTTACCCCCACATCTTTGTGCTAGTACTGCTCCAGAGCCATCATTTGATGCATCGCAGCTTAAATAATAGGTCTCGTTTGGAGATGGTTTCTTCAAAACTGGAGCTTCTATCATTAGCTGCTTAAGTTTACTTAAGTGGAGCAGCTGTTGTGGCGAAATTCGGGATGAACCTCTTAAGATCAGCCACGAACGAGCGGACTTTTCGTGCGGTCGTAGGTCTCGGGTAATTCTGCATCGCCTCAACATTCTTGGGATTTTGGATTATTCCCTCACGACTGATGTAATATCCAAGGTATTTTACTTGCTTTTGCGCAAATTTGCACTTGTCCAAGCCTATTTTTACGCCTGCACACTGAAACTCGTGTAACACTTCTCCTTAATTTTCTAGATGACTCTCAAAAGTCATAGAGCTGATACACACATCGTCCAAGTAAATGGCAGCGAATTTTTCAAGCTGTTTTTTGAGCACATGACAAATTACTCTCTGGTACACTGATGTTGAACATTCAAGTCCGATGGGCAGCCTAGCAAACTCAAAGTTTCCTTGCTCAGTTTGAAACGCCGTGTATTGCTTGCTTTCATCATCTAGCTCAATTTGATGGAAGGCCGATTTTGCATCAACTATTGAGTAGTATTCCTTGCCAGCAACTTCCTCCAACGTTCCCACAATATTGGGAATGGGATAATGTTCGTTTACCACCCGCATGTTTACAGCTCGCAAATTAAGGCAAACTCTGTGGCCTCCACCAGGTTTTTTCACAAGTACCAGAGGATTTTTCCCCGCACTTGTACTTTCTTGCACAATTCCACTCTTGACCCTCTTTGATACCTTTTCATCAATAATTTCTTGACTGGCGTACGGAATTGGCCATCCTCTAGTCCGAATGGGTCTGTTATCATTCAACAAAATTTTGTATTTCACTCTCTTTACATGCCCAAAATCCATTTCATCTGCACTGATGGTTCGATGATATTCTTTGAGCAGCTTTCTGACCTGCTCCTGCTTCTCATCGTCCAAGTAACTGAGATCAAGCTCATCAATTTGCTGAAAGCGCTTCTCTCTGCGGAGGTTTTCTGCTTCGCTGTTCACCTCATTGTCTTCATTTGCAGTTGAATCTTCAATCGAGGTCTCGTGGCACGTTGCAATTATTGCTCCTTCAGTCAGAGCAACTTCTTCAGAAAAGGGGTTAAGCACGGGCATCAGCACATACCCATTTTGCACTCTTGCTGCAGTAGCTCCTACATAGGGCACCCATTTAATTCCTGGCTCCAAAATCACCTCCTTTCCGTCGAAGCTCACATCTGTAGGGCACTTGACCATTATTTGTGTGCGAGGCTTCACTATGATGTATTCTATGAGAGTTACCAATGCTTTCTCCCGCGTCACACACAAAAACTTTAGAGAAATCGGTCCTGGCACTGAAAACATGTTCGTGTATGTACCAAACAACGATGCTCTACGTTTTCCGAAGTCTATTTTTTCGTCAACTTTGTTCATTACCTCTACTCCTATGAGCAGGTCTCCCGGAATAGCATTTTCTCGCACCAAAAAACATCTTGGCACTACCTTCTGGCCGTTAACCTTAATTGGGCCATTAATCTTCCCCAGCACCTGCACTGGTTCTTCTCCAATTGTTTTCAACGCGGTTGATGTTCCTTTAACTTTTGCATTTTTGATTCCCGCATCCACGCGTTCTTCCACTAAACATATGTTTGCTCTCGTGTCTAGAAGTGCAGTTACAGGTATGCCATTTACATGGAGTATGCTCTGAGATTTATTAGTGGAGTTAACGGCCTCCTGGTCAGTTTTTTGGAGGTCCTGGAAAATGTTGCGCCCTGCAATTTGCCCCGTAGTGTCCAAATTTACCACAATTGAAGCAATTCGGTGGCACTGATCTGCACTGAGCAAGGTCCACAGTAGGTGCAGGTAGCACTCTTTGATGCTGTTGTGGTGCCCTCACGTGGTAATTCTGATGATACGGGCTCCTAATTCTGCCTCTTCCTCTACAGCGTGGTGCCTCGCTGTAGCCTCTTCGGTAATATGGAGAGTGCCTCGTCTGCCTCCCCCTGTCACTCCAGTGTGGGGCTTTATTGTAGCCTCTTTGCTGATGTGGAGAGTGCCGCATGGTGTGTCCTACACGCGCAACCTCCGGGTGTGGCCTTCTGTTACTTCGTTCAGTTATATCTCTCTCAGAATTACATTTTTCTGTTGTTTGTCATGGCACTGGCAGCACCCGTCTATTTCCCACCTCGACAGCAATGTCCCTCAATTCTTGCACTGTCGTAGGCCGCGTGTCACTTCGGAACATTCTTGTGATGTCAGGTCTCAGTCCTAGCCAAACTAAATCAACAATTACTAGCTCCGGGTGCCCTGGGTAATTTGCTCTGTATAGCGTTTCGATTCTTGTTACGTATTCAGTTACCCCGTCTTTGTTCGCCTGTTTTTTGGTGATAATTTCAAACATCGCCTGAGTCGAATGTTCTACCTGGTAGCCATTCCTCAGCTTCTTGCAGAATCGTAAGCGCTCCGATTATTTGGTGGCACACCTTGGCCTCTTCAAGACCTAGGCAGAGGAAAAAGGCGCATACCTGCTCGCTGTGGTTAAGGTGCGCGGTGAGGTACTTCAGCCGTGCTAAATGGTTATCGACGTCATCCCCCTTCTTGAATTTAGATCCTATGGCCCCAACACAGCTGGTCACTTCAGGCATATTGATGTTTTCTTCAGGCTGAGGTGCTGCCGCTGGTTCAGTTCTACGAGTCCGGGTTCTCCGCGTTCTTCCCGGCATGGTGCTATTTTTCCTTCAAATTCAAAGTTTTAGACTTCACAAATAATTGCTCGCCGCTCATGCAGCTCACTAAAGAGATTTTCAACCTACTCACTGTGAAATTTTACTATCACTTTGCGTTAATCGTGCAAACACACTAGAATTTTCTCAGCTGAATTTTATCACTATTATGAACACCTTTAATTTATTTAAGCTGTATGATAGTGCACTTATTGACTGAAGAAAAATAATGTGACTGTTACACTTACACAATGTTCAAAATGTGATCGCCTTGATCTTCGCCAAATTTTGATGTCACGAGAGTTCGTCCCGCCTCCTCATTAATTTACTTTAATAAGGAAACCAGGCTCTTGGTATAGAGGGATTGGCATACCTCCAACAAATCATACAATACACGAGGAATCCAAGAAACGATACAAGAGCATACAGTTAATTGAAACTACAAAATAGACATGTGCCAGTCCAAATACACAATTAATTGAACATCGATATATATACTAAAGTAAAGATGGTACCCACCGATGAGAAGGGAACCACTAACAAAAAGCGCGTTTTCGTGAGCCATTTGCCTCGTCGGGGTATACTGCTTGCTTTGTTGGGTATAATACTCGAGGTTTCAGTAAACAGAATTTATGAATTACACGAAACCATCCTGCCCAATGCTTATCATGAAGGGCGTTAACGCAATGCTTAACAATCCACGCACCTATAATTTGCCTCTAAACACAACCCACTATTGTAACACATCAATGCTGTTGACAATTTCGAAGATAAATTAGGACATGATATTTCCCATGACAACACTGATCTACCTAAGGGCCGGCCAGCCTTGTGTCATTAAATTATGCACCAATAATACATGTAGACAATGATGGGCACCAATAATGCATAGGGAAAATCAAGGCATTGGCTGTCATCTGGATCGCTTCCATTTCCCAACCACACCTCACCAACAAGCACTCTGCGGCATTCTCACTGCACGAATCTCAAGAGCGCTTTTTGTATTAACGAGATACAGTTCATTTCAGTACAACTTCAGTTCAAATCTTGGATGGATCTTTCTGAGCGATGACGTTATACGTTGACTTGAATTGGTGACCTCTTAACTTCTTTTCTTCATCATTATTTAATTATTCCAACCATCTGCAATTTAAGAAATTTTGCTCTACTCACTTCGCTTCACAGCTAAATCTAATCAGCATTTTCTTTTATGTTGAAGAATATATTAATATGTTATATGGAACATCAATTTTTGGCAACGAAGCTTCTGAGCAATTTCTTAGTGGTTTGACTTATTACTCACCCCTTTGCCCAATCAAGAGTAATTTGTGCGCGTTAATTTTTGAATATTACTGCGGTTGTGTTTTCTTAATTTCTTTATTCGAAATTATTCTCTGAAAAAAAAAACGAGAATGCCCATTAATTTATAGATTAATTTGTATCGTTCACTTGTATACTCAATATGGGCCACTTTTCGTATCATTTCTTTAAACACTTGTTTTTCAGAGTGTGATATTATTTTCCAGTTAACACTTAGTTCCGCTCTACCCTGTCAGACGGCTCGCCAAAAACTTACTGAGTCTTTAGTCCCATGAGCTGCTTGTCCTGAATTTAAGGACTGTCCATTTTTATCTAGCTCCCCCAATTGTGTTCTACATGCCTCGTGCGTGCATGCTTACACCCTTTCTAATTGACCAGTAGGCGCTGGTCCTCTCCCCTATTCGCGGTGCTTCACTTCAAAGTTTTCTCATGGGGTTACTCCCCTCGTATTGGCTGTTATCGAACTCCGCCCTATTTTAGGTTCGTCTTGAACCCGTTGCTAGGCAACGCGAGCTTAAGTGTGGTGATATGTCACCGTCAGCCCACGTGGTTTTTCTTATTACCTAAGACTTCGACGAAGGATGCTTCCCACGGCTCTAGCACTTGACTGCTCCTTTGGGTTGACGATACATTTTTGCACATGTGGTCAAAACACTGATTCTTTGTTCAGGCTCTCAAGCTATTGTGCCGCTTGAGGTGCGGCCTTGGTCTTGGTAATGAAACTCGGAGACGTTTTCTTGGGTGTTTACTTGAGGAGGTGACGAGAACGATAGCATCAGGACTAAGTTGTCTAGTGCTTATTAAGACTCCGGTACGCATGGATGGGGGTTGCGCGTACATATCTCCCCATCCCTCTTTCAAAGTGAGGTACTTATCGTAAAAAAAAAATTTTTAATTTTTAATAAGTGATTAAATGAAAATAAAATTTTCATACAAGAAATTAATCACTACTAACATAGCAAATTGTTTGCTCCTCAGCGGGAGATTGTTGAAAGTTAAACATCTCAAAAATCACAATATGGAACAAAGTTATTTTAAATATAAGTAAACGTATTTTTTTATCCATAATACACCTTGTTTTATTTTAACAATAACAACAGAATAAAGAAACGCACTAACGCAAGCAGGAAGAAAGGAGGCAGCGACTGGTTAACAATAATAATGCCATCTTCTTCAACAGTATAAACTATAACGCATTAACATTAGTATATAGAAATGCATTAACGCAAGCAGGAAGAAAGGAGGCAGCGACTGGTTAACAATAATAATGCCATCTTCTTCAACAGTATAAACTATAACACGAGTTCCTACACCATTACTATGGAAAAATAGAAACCGTCAGTATTTTAGATTAAGGGAATATAAAATAAAAACACCAGGTACAAGGTTATAAAAACACAATTAAAAGAAACTGAATATCGATACGCAGAAATTCAATAATTTTAAATAACATTTTGAATTTAACCATGTTCGATTTCACATGGATGTGAAAAATGGGTGTACACGTCCGTGTACTTGAATAGTCGCAAGTTTGGCATCGTTCCCTGTCTAACACAGAGAAAATGGAGAACTGCTTTCAAGGTTAAATTGAAGTCAAAGTTCTTGACTGCGCCGAAGGTTAATTTCAGCCTAGGAAATCAATGTTTGTTGACAGTCGTTCGGCGTCATGCGGTCTCGGCCAGACACCGCACCGGAGTTGGAGGTATTATTTTTTTAACTATTATTGAGCAAGTTGGAAGCTTTCAAAGCTTTGAATGACTATCAGATTATTAAATTAAAGCAAACGACGGTGTGAACGCAGAGGTAATAGTAGATTGTGGAACTCATAGGAACTTAAATTACGTGTAGGGCTATTTTATGATTATAAAAACATTGATTAGGCATCGAGTAAACATTTGGTTGTATGAAATATTTTTAAATGGAACATTTTTCAGCAACGCTGCACTCTCTTCAATGGGGCTTGACACGTTTACAAAGAACCTAAATATAACAAATTTATTTAGAGCCAAATTTAGTTATACCTCCGTTGACAGCATTCCGAAAGTCGTTGTCAGCCTTGGCATGTTTGCCCGCGCCGGTCGTTTTGGGGGCCTATGCCATTTCAAGATGGGTTGCAAATTAACTATTACGTGTCCCCCAAAAGTTACAGTGGTTACATTTCTAACGATGTTCCCTTTGTTTTGAGCACGTTCCGACGTAGCTGAAAATCCTCTTGTTTTATGCGCTCGGCCAAAAGCTCCATTTGCTTTCGTAAATAATAAACTAGGACTGTTAGGGTTATCACGACGATGGTTAGGATAATGAGAAGCACATCACTCACTCGGTCTGGTATCCAGTGTGTATTACTGTTTGCTGCTATCCAGTCGTTGGTTATTTGGCCCTTAGTGTCAACTAGAGCTGCAGTTAGTGTGTCGACACTAATAGTACTTATCTTGTTGCCCATAATGTAGTGTTTCCCGTATTTAGTATTTGAAGTGGTGATTGTTTACTCGTGTCTCAGCCACCCGGATCTGCAATGGAAACAAAACCAAGACTATTAGCATGGCCACAAATTTTATAATGTTACACACAAACAAAGAAGCATATAACCCTAAATACAATTATAAATAGAAATAAAATATTATTGTATTCGTCGTTTAAATTTGAATGTTAACAGTGAAAACTAAGTATTAACTGAAATTATTAAATGCTAACTGAAATACTAAATATTTCTGAAACAGTTAATCTGAATGTGAAAACAATTGAAGTGAAAAACTATCAAACTGATTGTCAATCAAATAAGTCAACAACAGTATCCAGTTTCAACCCGGAAGTTTCTCACGATATATTCACGATGTATTTCGAATTATTTGTTGATGTCCTCAAGTCGCGAGGTTGATTTTTACATCAACATTGGTGCTCTGTTGATGTGACGCATTTAGCAAATGCGGAACTCGCCCATCATTTCTAATTGGCTGTTCAGCGTCAAAATTTGACCGCAATTAGTGACTGTTGTGAAACATTGCAATTTCACAGATCGTGAGAACTTTCGTTGAAGGATGTTCTCTGTGATATTCGTTAATCTTGACTTTTAAACTTACAAACTTGAACTTTAACATAGGGTAACCTGTTTAGAAGGTTAATTCATTTGCTGCTAGCAATGAAAATCACTAATATTAAAACACGCGAGATTATTTAACACAAGCATACAAGGGATTAATATGAAACGAGATATAGCATATGTGAGATTATTATGATGCGAAGCAAGTAACGCAAAGTAGATACTTAATAATTAATTAACTTAATACATAGAGTCACACAGTCGTATTTTTAGGAAAATATTAACTCGTCATGTCTGAAACGTTACAGTCGCAAAAATAGTTATAGGTGAAACCATACGTTGTAACGTTGTCATTTCCGTTTACTTAGGGGCAACACATGGTTCATGTTACTTCTATGGATTTTATCTCCTATTTTGATTTCGACCCAGTGTCCTTTGATTTTCGTAATTAGGCCAGGCCCCTGCCATGTAAGCTGTAGCTTGTTTGTTTTGTAATGATTTTTTTAACAAAACCCTGTCACCTATTCTGAAATCTTTGTTCTCCTTTTTATGTTCTGGTTCGTTGTACGTACAGCAGTATTATTCAAAATTAGATTTCTAACGTTTTCTACGGTTCGCACCGCTTCCCTTGCACGAAAATTCACTAAGTCAATTTCGTCATCGTAACTGTATGAAATGGGGAGATCTTCCCCGTGGAAACATGCGCATGTGTGTCTATTGAACAGTACATAGCTAGGTGTATCACTTAAAGTAGAATTATATGCGTTGTTGATGGCGTTCTCCACCATCTCCAAACAATGGTCCCATTCGGTATGAGCTGAGAATTAATGTACAATTTTAGTAAATTGCTTATTTTCTTGTTATTTCGTTCAACAATTGCATTTGAATGGGGGCTAAAAGCTAGAACTTCTTTTCTAGCAATAGCATGAATTTTGACAAATTGTTTCACTGCTACCGATTTAAATTCAACTGCGTTGTCACTTATCAGAGTTTTGGGGTACCCGAAAACGGAGAAACAACTTCCTAAACATGATATTACTGTGTCCGTTCGACGGTTAGAGGTCGCGTATAATCTACAGAAACGTGAAAAAATGTCTATCACAACCAATATGTATTTATTCCCACAATCGGTGGTTTCAAGGGGACCAAGGAAATCCATTGAAACTACTTCAAAAGGTTCCTTTGCTAGCGGGGCTGTTAATATTTTAATAGGTACGGAAGGATTTGCTTTAAGAAGTTTGCACACTTCATAATCCTTAACAAATTTTCTTACAACTGTTTTCTCTAAAATAACAAAGTACTTAAGTCTAAACCTGAATAGCGTGTGCAACGCATCTGTATGGTACATATAGTGTATGCTTAAGATTGCTTTATTCAACAACGAAGCTGGCATTACCGCTGTTAATATTGTTGTAGTTCGGGAGTCAATGCGTCGTCATCGATACAAAATGTCATTGACAATTAAATAACTCGGGAAGTCAAGAATTACAGACGTACTTTTATGAAGTAATGCTTCTCGAACTTCAATACAAAAGGGATCAAGCTTCTGCTCGTCAGTGAACTCTTTTAAAGTCCATGAGATCACTTTTTCTGTCGGGACATAGTCAATTAATTTTGGTGTCAACACGTCGTTATCGTGAGATTGCATCGTCTGGTCAGTGAGAACGTCTTGCTTTGCTTGCGTCTTGGCTTGCGTCTGCGCTATACATGCCTCAGATTCAAGTTTAGACATAAATGTGTCACAGCTTTCTAATTTTTTTATAGTGAGCTGACCATTGTTGTTTGGTAGCCTACTTAGGTAGTCAGCTACGACGTTTTGTCTACCTGGTAAATAATGAACTATAGGGTCGTCAGAATGTATGTTTATACACCATCTGGACATGGCTGTGTCGTCTGGCAATTTTCTTGTGAATAGAGGCGCTAATGGGCGGTGATCTGTGTACACATGAATGGGATACCCAATAATTAGGTATTTGAATGCTTTAAGAGCACTTTAAATTGCAAAGAATTCTTTTTTAGTGGTGCTATATCGCTTTTGACTTGAATTTAAAGTTTTGCTGAAGTATCCAATTGGACGCATTAATTTATCGCCTGAATCTTCGGGCTGCATCAAGACAGATCCTATGCCAAAATTTGATGCATCAGTAAATATGTGAAATGTCTTCGTAAAATCAGGGTGTCGTAAAACAGTGTCAGAAGTCAGAGCTGCTTTTATGTAGTCAAAACGTTTTTGACAGTCGTTTGTCCAGTCGAAAATAACACACTTTTTTAACAATCTGTACAGGGGATTTGCAATTACTGCAAAAAGAGCTATGAAGTTGCGGAAATAGTTGGCTACGCAAAGGAATTGTTGCAATTCTTTTACGTTTATTGGTGCTGGACAATGTTGCAGTTTCTCGGAATATTTACACTGTATACCCTCTGCCGAAATAATATGACCTAAATACTCTATTTTTTCATGAAAAATTGACATTTTTCGAGTTTGATAGATAGTTTGCCGGAACGGAGCGTAGAGAGGACAGTTTTAATATCGCACAAATGTTGCTCATTAGTTTTTGAGTAAATTATTATATCATCCATGATTACAAAGCACAATTTTCCTAAAATAGGTGCTAGAACAGAGGACATTACGCTTTGAAGAACGCTCGGACTCGAAGCGAGTCCGAACGGTATACGACGGAATTGAAATTTTTGATAATTTACACTAAATGCTGTAAATTTCCGACTATCCTGTTCTCATTCCACCTGATGAAAGGCAGATTTTATATCTAGAGAGGAAAATACGGTATTGCCACCAAGGGTAGACAATATTTCGTCTACTCGTGGTATAGGATATGTCTCCTTGATCAAAATTTTGTTCAAGGCTCTGAAATCTATCACTGGTCTAATTTCACCCGTCTTTTTTTACCACGATCATTGGAAATTTGAACTCCGACGTTGATTTTTCAATAATTCCCTGTGAGAGCATTCCTTTGTTGACCTTGGCCAACTCTTCCTGGTATTTATGAGGTATGCGATATGGCGGTATGTTGATAACTGGTGCATCAGTTTTTAATACAATCTTATGTTTTGTCACATTCGTGACACCTATAGTTTCGCCTTGTAACGTGATCACGTCACGGAAATTGTTCATCAATTCCAGTAAATTTAGTTTTACAAAAACTTCATTGCAAGTTACATCATTACATGTTAACGGACGGCGTACGTCCTTCTGTACATTAGATACACTTTCGACTTGTGCACCACACTCACAAAAATGTCCGCGAACATCGACCTTCGACTCAAGTCTCTCCGTGGCTATGGTCTTTGTTTCACCAAGTCCTGAGATGACTTTGTTTGAATCCGATGTAACCTCAGAGTTTATCTCAACATTATTCGCCTCATTAAGGGCTTCCTCTACATTTGTGAGGTAAAGTTCGGCCTCAACTTCCTCTTCAGGTAATGCTTCCATGTTACAGAGCATTGTGTTTCGCTAAAATGAATAGCCTCATCTGTCGGGTTCAGTACTAATAAAGGGACATTCCCATTTTCATTGACTGTAACTATTGCTTCTGCTATCAGTGCTCCATTATTAAATCCTCGTTTCAACACGATATAATTACCTTGTTTAACTTTTTTGACAAAGGCATTAATGAGCTTGATGCAATTAGCAGGCACTTCTATTGCGTCACAGTGAACCACTAGAGGTTTTTTTTCTGTCTTACCACTGGCTTTGGCAGCTCGGGTACACACTCGAGTTCAGCCTCTTTTTTCTTGCCTGTTCTTACAGCGTCTTTTTTCTCTCGCGGCCATTCATTAAGCCACGGCATCTGGTGCTCTTCTTAGCACAGGCAACTACATCCGACATTAAACAATCCCTGTTTATTATATCCATTAATATAGCTTCTCTGCTTATTGTAGGCTTATTCTCTATTTCATTGAAAGGAACTCTGGTTCCCTCCCATAGGAGTGAACCATCCTTCAAATTAATAACCGCGTTGGTTAATACATCTCTACCTAAAATTAAATCCTATTTGAATTTAGCATCTTTAATTACTAAAGCACTACAGCTTATTAACTTTAATTTAAGAAAGCTCAAGTTCAATTTAAAAAAGCTCAAGTTTAATTTAAAAGAGGTCAAGTTCAATTTAAAAAAGCTCAAGTTTAATTTAAAAAAGTTCAAGATCAACTTAAAAAAGCTCAAGTTTAATTTAAAAAAGATCTAGTTTAATTTAAAAAGTCCATCGTTGATGGTTCTCAGCTTGAGAATAAAACCTCTTACAGAACACCTCTTACAGAACAGTACCTCCTACCAAACAGATCTGCGCCTTCTCGAATCTTTGTAAATTTACAATATGAAACCTGCTCTCAATGACACTTAAAGTGCTTTCCCGCTTCATGTTGCCAATATGTAATTCAGTTTTTCTTTTATCTTTTACATATTTTTTACCGTTGTTTGTGTTTTTTCAAAGTTTAGATTTTGTATATATACTACTTTAGTGCTTTAATTTCTCTTATTTGGTTTCGTTTTACAGAAATTTTCTTGCCGAAGATAGACAGTTAGTCTGAAGTGTTCGTTCAGTTTTATTTGATAATTTTTAATAAAAATGACTTTACGTGTAGCGATTTTCGCCTTGCTTTTTAATTTCAAAAGTCTCAAGCAAGCTATATTTTAAAAGATGAATTTCAATTTTGAAAAGCTTATGTTTCTAAAATTTCATACTTATGTAATGATAATATAAGTGAAGTTTATTTGTCAGAAGGCATATTTATTTAAAAGTACTGGCCCTGAAAATAGAGTAAATCGAATATCACACAAGGCAAGCTGCTGTGATGTTGTACTTAATTTGGCATTCTTTAAGTTTTATCTATGAATCATTTGCTAAACAGGTCATCGGTACTTATATCTATTGATAAAAATGATGCAAATAAACTTTATGTCATAAGTTACTGTGGGACAATTAGCATTCTGCACTGGCTGAAAAGTTGAAGCTCAGTAATGTTCAATTTTTCAGTCAGTGCAGTTTGCTAATTGTCCTACAGTTACTTATTACATGAAGTTAATTCGCATCATTTTTGTCAATAGATTAAAGCACCGATGACCTGTTTAGCAAATGATTCATAGGTAAAGCTTAAAGAATGTCAAATTGAGTTCAAAATTACTGCAGCTTGGTTTGTCTGATATTCGATTTACTCTATTTTCAGTGCCAGTACTTTTAAATAAATATGCATTCTCATGAATAAACTTCAATTATCTGATTATTACATAAATATGCAATTTTAGAAACATAAGCTTTCAAAATTGAACTTGATCTTTTTTTAAATGTAGTTTGCTTGAGACTTTTTAAATTAAACTTGATCTTTTTCAAATTAAACTTGATCTTTTTTTAAATTAAACTTGATCATTTTTAAATTGAACTTGAGCTTCATTAAATTAAACTTGAGCTTTTTCAAATTGACCTTGAACTTTTTTAAATTAAACTTGACCTTTTTTAAAATTGAACTTGACCTTTTTTAAATTAAACTTGAGCTTTTTTGAATTTAACTTGAGCCTTTTTAAATTAAAGCTAAAAAGCTGTAGTCTTAAGTACTTTGTCAGTACCAGGTATTGAGATATTTAAATCAATCTCACCGCTAACATTACTCTTCGCGTTCATGCCTCTAACGCTCAACAAACTTGGTTTTAACTTTTCTTTGGGGTATTTGATGTTACTGTAACTAATGAGGCATTTTTCACTACCGCTGTCAAGCAGCGCACTCAAGTACTTGTCTTTATTAGACAGTATAATGGTCGGCCGTTTTGTTCTCCTAAACGTAACAAGATCGGCTCCATTTTCACGTCTTTCTCCACCTACAACTGTAGTGTTGAAATAGACTTCAACTGCTTTTTTCTGTGATATCTCATGAGTCAGTTCTTCATCTTTTAACTTGGCAAACCAATTTCTACATTTAAATAATGGATCAATGTATGATTCACTCTCATCATGATTACACTTTGTCATCTCAGTATCTGAATTCGTTTCGACCACAGCGTTAGGATTAACGAGAATTGTGCGGTGATCCTCGGGCTTCGTCTCCTTCTTTTCTCCACATTTTTTACCTACACCTTTAACTACTCTCGCTCTAGAAAATCTCTGTCGTCTCTTTCGTACTCCGTACCATAGTACACCTTGTGTCTTCCACGGTTATTGCCTCTGTAGGCATTATACCTACGCAAGTATGTTTTATATTGCCTGATTTCATTTTCTGAAGCTCTGCAGTTTCGGACGAGATGTTCTTTTGAACCGCATGCAAAGCAGGGGCCAAGGACCCTAGGTTTGCTCAGATCTCTTTGGGTTCGACAATTGGCTTCGACATGTCCTGAAACGTTGCATATACTGCAGAAAAAATAGCCTCTCGTTCTAGCTGCGGAGTGCACTGGGGCATGATTCGAGCTTTCTGCCCGCAAAGTGTTACATTCAAGGAAACCTATTCTGCTATCACCTACCTAGCCACTAACATTTCTTCCTACTCTAGGATTTCTCAACCAGGGTCGAGGAATTGATCTCCGACCAGCGAAACGCCCTCTACGGTAATTTCCGTAGAAAACTTCACTTTCTTGAGGGGAATCTTGCTCATCAATATTATCTTCTGACTCGACAACTTCGGCTACAAAGGTTTCTCTATTGTACTGCGTCTCGTAATGAGTCTCTACTATCTGTTAATTTTCGGGCTGATTTCGAACCGCAGCAACAATACGTGCCAATAATTCCTCTGACGTATTGAACGACGTATCAAATAGTTTCTTAGCAAATGATTCTTCGAGTAGTGGTGCTAACACGCTGATGGTGAGACTAAGATCAATGCTGTCTCCTACAAAACGTTTTAGTTCTACTTGATTTGAACTTGCCCTGAAAAATGGGTGTCTCGTCCACGCTATTGAATTTGAGTTCAACAAATGTTCCGACAATTTTCTGATTTTTTCAAACGCGGTTACCAACTGGGCCGCAAGTGCGTCGTTCCTAACGAAACGTAACTTATTTAAATCGCATGCTAATTCGTGAATGGATCTTTCTCCTCATGCGACATAGATGTCGTCCAAGATTTTGACGACATCTTCGAAAGAATATTGAAGATCTGAATTGACTAACTGTGTTACTGTGCTATTAAAATCTCCTACCTGTTTGTTAGCAGATCTAACTAACAACTCTTTCTTTGCACTGTCGGAATTCACATCCGGGAGTAATGTCATGTAGGCACGCAAATTTCCTATATGAGTTTTAAACGTTTTATTCTCAATGAAGTCTGGGTCCTCTAATTGTCTTCGCCCACGGAATAGGGGTAGTTCAGCGCCCGATAGGATTGTTCCTGATCTTGGCATGTTTGCTGCAATTTCTCTTGCTAAACTACTAGGATTTGTACTAGGGCCAACGGCTGCGCTAGCTGATGGTTCAGTCATTTCTGGATTGCTCTCAGCACGAAATCTAGCTTTGCTTACTCGACCTCTAGT
This sequence comes from Morinoia aosen, assembly GCA_030386875.1. NCBI lineage: Eukaryota > Metazoa > Arthropoda > Malacostraca > Amphipoda > Talitridae > Morinoia > Morinoia aosen. Next base: position 55,697,364 of record CM059574.1, on the reverse strand, counting down.
TGTTTTGGTCAATGTTGTTCTAATAGTTTCCTCTGACTCGGACGTGTCCGACATACGGTAGTTAATAATTTTTTACACAATAATAATACTTGTAAATCAATATTTGCTACAGATCAATATTACACACCCTATAAATCAATGTTACACATCCTAGCAATCAATATTACACACCCTAAAAATCACTTCAATAAACACACAATTTATGAAATAAAGCACTCATAAAAAATTCTTTATAACTCACTTCTAAACGCTATAGCTATCTTGCACAAGTTCAATTTACTACTGCGGCTTCACAGCTCTTGCTACTCTGCTTGTTTTGCCTGACGCATGCTGTCTATGCACTGCGCATTGCCTTCAGCTGATGCAAAAAATAATATGCTTCTCGCAGAGCAATAAAAAATTACTTTCAAAAAATGCTACCCTGTCTGCCTGTGCTGTCTAGCAATCGCGCTGCTGCGATAAGGCGTATAAACTATCTGTTAATTCAGTGCAAGCTATTATTTACTTAGCTTCCACTGGTGAATGAAGGAAGTTGTGTAGCCGCTCACCACTGTATACGTACACTGGGATGAGGGGAGGAAGTGAAGTCGCACGTCCCTGTAGACGTAGTAGTCGTTATAGCTCACTCGTTGTAGGGTGTCGATCCAAACTGTAGTTGTAGTACTACTTCTATGTCTTCTCCTGATTCAAAGATGAGTACTTTGGTGCTGAAGGGGTAGCAGGTATCTATCCACGCTGAAAATTGAACGTAGGTCTCTACGAATGCAGTGTACGGGTTCTTGAAGCTGATGTTGAGCACAGACGGTAGTAGTTGTCGAAGACTCGAATTGTTGTTGCTGCCAGTCATTTGCGCGATTTAACAATTTTCTCTTCTTTTCTTCACTCATGCTGAATTTCAAAAACCTTCGTAGTAGGGATTTCTCGTAGGTTTTAAATCTCGTAGTAATCTTCTTCTAACTTTATTATAGCTTCTTCACAACGTCGTAGGTTAGACCGAAACTGGCCACCATATATGCCGCTAGAGGTGCGGCCTTGGTCGTGGTAATGAAACTCGGAGACGTTTTCTTAGGTGTTTACTTGAGGAGGTGACGAGAACGATAGCATCAGGACTAAGTGTTCTAGTGCTTATAAAGACTCCGGTACGCATGGATGGGGGTTGCGCGTACACTATTGATTACAAAGTTCCCGTTCAGCAAACATAAGCCCCTCACACGATACATGGCCAATGTTGGACCCAAAATTCAGCCATACAGATACAACATTCTGAAGCGACCAATGTTGGACACAACATTCTGAAGCGACCCTTCTGCACTTTTATTACTAAAGAATAGCCCTACAAAAAAACACAATCTCTGAAATATTACAAAGCCCTACCATAAGGAATTCCAAAATTCTAAAAATTTTCTTAAAATTTAAATGTATCCTAGTATTTGTTGGAAAACATAGTAAAATTGGGTTATATCACGTAAAGCTGCGACGTATTTAGAAAGTCAAAAATAAAACGTTAACACTGTTATCTTTGAGTGTGTGAACATAGCGAGATGTAGCCCTATGGTCAGAGCTAACCAAACACGCTGTCTTAGGAAACATAAACATACCCGGCTTTACACACAAGCGCCCACACACAAACGTTGAAGCGATCGATATCTCGACACTTGTTGGAATAGCCCTACACAAAAAAAAACATTTCTGAAATATTACAAAAGTCCTACTCTAAGGATTTCTGAAATTCTGAACACTTTCCTAAAATATAAATGTTTCTTAACATTGATACAGGGAGGTTGATAGATTTGACTCATGGAGTAGGGAACAGTGTAGTTAATTTTAATATTATATTAACATATTGTGGTTTCATTACTGTTCATTATCTTATGAAGATAATTTTAATAGTATTTGTCCACAGGCGATGCAATTACTGCTGATGTAAGATTTTAGTTGCATTTCTAGGGTAATGGTGTTTCTATATATATTTTTTGAAGCAATGATGATATTTTTCGTGCTCATCACTTTTTTTGTGAAGGATTTGAGCTGATTAATTCAAAATGTTTTTTCTTATCATTGCATGCAAAATAATTGTTCCATAAAACATATCTCTTGTTTGTTGTGAGTGCAACTTTGCCTTGTTCCACATGGAGACTTGGCATAACGGCACTAACCACAAAATTGAGATGGAGTAGTGTTTGTATTGGTGTCTCTTTGTCTTTTTGTCCAATGTATTTCATCAAAACTTCGGAGATGTCATTATGTATAGTCCATCTTACAGATCGTCGTTAAAAGAAAGGAAATTATGAATATTTATCAAATGCATTACATGTTTTGTTATCTTAGAAACAAATTTCTTTCATGGTGATCCAAATTTCTTGAAGGTAAATGTTGGGCTCTTTTATCTTCTATACTATAATAATAGCCGCGTCCGTCTGTCTGAAGCCAGCCGAAAGTGTGTGATGAGCATATCTGTGATACAAGCTCCAGTCCTAATATTTTGACGGGCCGTGTTCACGCGGCCTCATCAACTCTCGAAAGATTGCATTTTTTAATTTCTTACGGCCTTTCTCTCATTTCGCCCTCTTTTTTATTTCAAATAAAGGGTGTTGGACTAGTTGTGATAATCTCGTGTACGTTTGAAATTCCAGAATCTTCAGTGTCATGGACGGAAGGCGGGGTGGACAGCCTTTGCATCTCAATAGAAAACATAAGCACTTTCTTGATGACAACAACACAAAAAACAAGTAAGCGTGAGAATATATAACTCACAATCTGAATCAAGTAGTTAGAAATAATTTTTTACTCGTCTTAGTCTCTACTCGCATTTCATTCATGTCTACTAATTCAGGCGGTCCTTGCAAAATATGGAAAGCCTAGAAACTTCTACCACACACACAGTGGACGCTGATGTTCAGGGGGTATGAAATAGTCTTAATGTACTGCAAAAGTGGGTGCTGAGGTATTTCTTGAACCGCTCAACACATTTGCACCTGAGGCTGGTCTAGATGACTGAGTTCTGTAATTTTTATGTAATCAAAGAGTAGGACGCAACCACGTACTTTCAACATTTTAGAAAAAAAAATATTTTTCAGTCTTTTTGCCCTTAGGTCAAGATGTTAATTTCGTTTTGAGTTGAATAAATCAAGTGTTTTTCGCTCTTGGAGGCGCTCTCCTGTTCTCTCACAAAGTTTCAATAGCGAATATGTTCAAATATTTCGTGTCTTACATGTGTGAGCTGCTGAGATTTCAAGCTATAAAAGGCTTGTGGTTTAAAATTCTCTTGGTAAATATTTTAGAATTAATAATAAATAGTGAAGCTTTGCTGTAGATGTGCTTGTTAAGAACGTAAATTGGAAACCGAACAGAGTTGAGCATCAAGCTTGTGTAGGTATTTAATCCTTTCTGCTTGGCTGATGTTAACTTTATTTTTAAAAGAAATTTCTACACTTTCCCGCAGTTAATAAAGCTCAAAAAGGGTTCCTTACTGCATGGATACCCAAGACTTAACTTGAATGCTCAGTCACTGCATTGAACTTTCATTTAGTGATAAGCTTTGGAGCTGAGATAAATGGAACTAGGCCCTTCATTGATATAAGTGTTTACATATGTTAATTCTGCCAGCAAAATTATTTCTTTCTCAAGCGCAGGTTTATTTCACCTGAATAATTTTTCAATTGTCGGTTAATAAAGGAAATTATTTAGCAGTAGTCCACGGTTGGACGTGTGTCGGATGAGCAATGCTTCAAAAAATACAAGAAGTTGCTGCCTTCAAAATTACGACAATTGCAAGGCAACAGGTGTTGCAGTTAACCTGATTTTTTTCATTTAAAATGTATGGAGCGCCGTATTGTGAGAAAAAGTCATGCTGTACAGATGCCATTCATCTTCGATTCATCAAATCCTTCAGCCTCTACTGCAAGAACTTTCGATCGACCAGACGTCACTGACTTTGAGTGTCCAACAAAACAACTCCAACATCTCGCACGTTTAAGGAACCATGCTCAGGGCATCTGCAGTCCAAAAGTCGATTCTCCCGATTTTTTTTATTGCTTTAAATGAGTTTGAGATATGTCCCCGAATGTCTGTAAAAATATCAGGAACGTATCCCAGAGCTAGCACCCCCCCGGGAGGGGGAGAGCATCCTCCTTACGGACCTTTTTTTTCATTTTTGAACCTAGAGCACTGAAATTCGGTATACTGATAGTAAATGCAATTTAGAATCATTTATCATTCATGACAAAATGCGATTTTCTTGAAAAGAAAATGGGAAATCATAGAAAATGACATTTTTGGGGGGTTTTCTAAACCCTACATACAATGTCATATGGAAGCCACGTGGTTAGGTGCTGGTTACGTGGATTTTAGTTGGCAAAATGGATTTACCACTGAAAATACTCTTCATAGCCACATCAGTACATTGCATGCTGGATTTGATACGTGGGGTCCACGTGTGATTTCCTATCAGCTACCACATTGCCATCAAATAATTTTTTTTCACATGGGAGCCACGTGTGTATGCAACGTACTTGCTTATGAAAGGCTTTTAAGAAAATATTGTGTATATGTAAGTATTAAAATTGTTGTTATATTTTTTTGAAAAAATGTCAAAGATACCTTTCAGAGCACATATTAAATTCTGCATTTATAAAACCAATTAACCGTTTACACATAAGATTAATCCAAAATTTGACTATTATTTGATTGATGGTCAAAAATTTATATGTTACTATTTGTAGTATAATCAGGGTCAAGCTGAGGTAAAAGAAACTCCTTGTGCTAAAAATCTAACGTTTGCCTTTTCAAGACTTAGTTGTGTCTTATTTAGTTGTAATGCTCATTTTAAACATTTTTGATAACTAATAGGGTAATCATTGCCTATGAAATATCTGCTGATAATCTCCTTGAACAAAAAATTATGATTATCAAATTCTATACATGAGTGTGGTACGATTTAAAAAGCTTTCGTTTAATAATACTGGAGGACAGAACACACCAATGAATAAATTGATACACACACATGTAACTATTGGGAAAAGTTTGGACGGTTCGATTTCGAAAGAATGTACATTTGGCAACTACCCCTCCTCTCAGACGTTGTGGCGCCTCCTATTCAAACTTCCGAGCTCCGTCTTCCGTGACCGTTAGTTCTGCTCAAGACGTGATCTGATTTGGTGTTAATTGTGCTCCTGTATATTTCTAGGAACATCATTCAATTCGCAGCATTAGTGAATCTAAGTGAAAGATAGGGATAATTAACAAGACGAGCTTTTCACTGTCCATATTAGAGACAGTAAAACTGAGCATAGTTCTCATGCGCTGCTGGTTAAAAGGTTAAAACGATATGGTTGGTTAGTTTCTCTTCATTACTTTCTGTTGAACTGTAGCTCATTTTGGTGCTGAAGCCATGAACAATAACCTGATTAATACAATAATTCTCTCATAAGCACGCCGTTGTGGTCAAAAGTGATAAGTCGCTGGAAATCGTGTAAGATTGTTATACAGAGTTCTAGTTCTTATAAATATGTAAACCTTTCGACGGTAATGATGACTTTGATTGCGCCATTTCTCGTTTGCGCTGAAGGAATGAAATATCTTTTAATTCTTTTTCTTGTAATTCATTTTGTTGCCTTGTTGTACTTATGCTATAAAATATATTTACGTAAGCATTTTAATTTAAAATATTGCCTAAGAAATCCATCAGTACAATTATTCGCTGGTAAAATTTTGTTTACAATTTCATAATTCATTTTCTTGACCTTCATTTTGAGGGTTTATCAGTCTTCACATTATGGATGAGGTTTGTTAGTATAATTTATTTTGTCAATTTTTTGTCATTATACAATATAAATGTACGATGAAGGACAAATTTACACCCTAAAATGCATAAACATGTATTCACAACCATTATATATGAATTTGACGGATTGGAAGTGAATTGTTAGAAAATTTTCATGCATTTCAAGGGTAAATTCATTCTTCATAGTTCAGTTTTATAGAACCATGGTGTTTCAAATGTGAACATTGAAGTTAGCGCTGTCATTTCATCATATATAAAGAATTGAATTTGTTTCTAAGAAATGTGAACAAAATTCAAGAATGAACAATTCAGCTAGTACAGTTTCTCGGTTTTGATTAATGAAGTTTGCGGTGCCATTTTAGGATAAGAATTTGATTTGCTCTGATAAAAATGTTACTATTCATGACTGAACAATTCATCTCGACTCATGATTTTTCGAATTTGAATATTGATATTCCCTGTCATACTATAAGTGGACTTTAATTTTTCAAAAAATCACTGCAAAATTAAACAAAAAATTACTTGCTGACGGTCAGTTTTTTCCATTCCAAATTAAGGTAAATGTGTAGCGTTGGTCAGTAATCGATTTTCCACTTTTCGGTATCTAATCGTAGTTAATTAGATCGAAATAAACAAGTTTTCTTCTATGCACTTTCCGTCGTAAATGAATATTTTACAAGTTATAGCGGTAAATTACTGACCGCAACTCCAGTGTTTGAAGCGGGAACTAATTCAAACAGCACGTTGGACGGCAACACTGCAATGCCGTCTCGCTTCTAGTTCGATCGTCATCAAAGACGAAACCAAACCTACCGCTATACCTCGTTAAATACTCATTTGACGAAAAAAGTGTATAGAAGAAAAGTTGTTTATTTCGATGTTATTACAATGATTCAAGGAATAAAAATTTGAAAATCGGAGAGTAGCTGTTTATTCGAGCGCATTCGTCATCAAAGACGAAACTAAACTTACCGCCATAACTCGTTAAATACTCATTTACGACGGAAAGTGCATAGAAGAAAACTTGTTTATTTCGATCTAATTAACTACGTTTAGGCACTGAAAACTTGAAAATCGATTACTGACCAACGCTACACATTTACCCAAATTAATGTAGATATCTGCCCTGGAAAGAATTTATGAACGTGCTTTTACTACGAATACTTAAAATACTTAAACCCACAAAAATATCCCCGAATTTTTATATGACTAAATTTCGCTTTATATTAACATACCTGAATTGCCTTTTTTTCACAATGTGGTCAATTTTGTTTCCTTTTCGGAAAATTTAAGTTTTCGAAAATCGTTTAATAACCACTTAACAGTGATCGATTTACTGAAAGAGGTAGAGAAATAAATTGTTCAAAGAAAAAGTTTTAAAAACAACACTGGTGACGTTTATTTCTCAATATCTTCTATTAGAAATAATTTCACAATGAGGTATCCTATGCACCACCAAGTTTTTAAACCCTCTGAGAGGTTATTTACTTCGTTATTTCATCATTTGAAGACACTTAAAATGCACCTCACTAACGATCAATGAATTTCCATCGTATTTAAATACGAAGCAATGGAAATCTATAAAAAAGTTGAGAAGCATTTAATGACACATTCCCGGCAAGGAACTTACCATGTAAGAAGACTGTGTTTCTCACTGCTAGAAAATTAGGGAAAAAATTAAATGCTCCTCTAAATTTTTCACTGCTTTTCGTTCTTTCATATTCCAATACGATGAAAATTCTTTGATCGTTAGTGAGCTGCATTTTAAGTGTCTTTAAATGATAAAATTAGTAAGTAAATAATCTCTCAGAGGGTTTAAAGACTTGGTGGTATGTAGGATACATCATTGTGAAATCATTTTTAACAGTAGGTATTGAGAAATTGAGACGATCAACAGTGTTGTTTTTAAATCTTTCCTTTGAACAATTAGTTTTTCTACCTCTTCCAGTAAATCGATCACTGTTAAGCGGTTATTAAACGATTTTCGAAAACTTAAATTATTCGAAAAAGAAACCAAATATGCTACACTGTGAAAAAAGACATTTCAAATGCGTTAATTTATTGCGGAGATATAATCAATCAAAAAGTCGGGGACATTTTCGTGGGACACCCGGTATAGCTTGGTATAAGTTATGCCATGGAGGGTTCATAGTCTTTGTTCTTTTTTGAAAGCCTTATTTACAGTAGAATTTAATTTTTTAATTTCTCATATTACAAGTCAATAAGTACAAAGAAAATTGGAAATGTTTGAATAATAGAATTATTCACTGCATCTTAGCCTGGCTGTTAGCCTACTTTCTTCACTCTTGAAGAAATATCTCGATATGCAACCCAATCAGAAATGTCATCACCGATCGGTGTAGATTATTGCCATTTATTGCCGAAATTTTTTGCAGATCATACAAGATCTTCGCAGGAGTATCTGCATTCAGTGCGGATTTAGTGCAGAATTAGTGCAGTATTTGTCCGCTTTCGAAGTGCAGATCGGCATCGAATTTCTGCAAAGATCTTCACCGACCAGGAGCGGAAAATTTCATTAACCTGCAATGAACTGCACTAATCATTGGAGATCTTTTAAAATAAATCTCTACCGATCTTTACCAAATAGGAGAAAAAAACGCATGGATAAAATACTGCACATTATATTCAACCACAAAACAGTTTATCCTTCCGAAAATCGTACGTCAGCGTAGGGAGTCTCGCCCCTCTGTCATTGAGCCAAACATCCGTGTAGGTCGGTACAAACTTTTCTCTCAGACACAATTTATTGAACAAAATGGCTGACATGCAGTTACCTAATTTTTTTCTTACTTTTCAGCCTCACAAAATAGTCCAATGTCTTCACGTGCAAGTTGATTCAGGAATGCTCCCAGCATTTTTGTACTAATACACCGCAATTCATTAAAATCAATACATCTGTTTAATTATAAAATGCCACGCAATTAGACAGAATTGTACATTTTAATGAATTGCTGTGTTTCAGTACAAAAATGCTAGGAGCATTCCTGAATCAACTTACACGCGAAGAAATTAGACAATCACGTATGGCTGAAAAGATAGAAAAGAAATTATGTAAGTGCGTGTCAGCCGTTTTGTTCAATAAAGTGTGTGTGAGAGAAGAGTTTGTTCTGACCTACACGGACGTTCGGCTCTATGACAGAGGGGCGAGACTCTCTACACTGACCTACGATTCTTGGAAGAAATTACTACAACGCAAGTTGGATCAGAAAACAGTTTATCCATTAAAACCAAAGCCGAGCTCTTCGGTGAGAAAAGCTAAAACATTAGCATCCGTGATTAAAAACAAAACTAAACTATCAGTATAATCATTCGGTACGGCAACAACGATTTGTATCAGCAACCTTTAACAAATAAAAAACATAGGAAAATAACACTTGTTATTTCTGACATAGACACTGTGTCAAGAGAGCAGCATGTCGCACAAACCCCTCCCTCCCATAAATTTTCTATACTTATGGATCATTTTTTGTGGGACACTGAGATTAGCTATGACCTTAGTAGACCATCTTTTTACTCTCTTGCCGTGAGACTGACTGGACTACTGTAGAGTCAAACCTGGCGACTTTAGAGCCGCAGCAATGTTTATAAATAGAATGATGTAAAAATTTATTAGACTCCCAGTCCCACGACAAAGATGTTCAAAGAGAGGAAGGATGAAGACATCATTTACTACGGAGTTAAGGGAACGCGGAATCAGTGCACAAGGAGCATAGAAACAGTAAGCTAAGAAAGAAGTTGATGAAACACGAAAAATGTTGGAGAAGAAAGTAGTAGCTGCTTAAAAATTGGACAGCAGTAAACCGAAAAAAGATGGTTCGTAACAAAACAAAATACCTGTGCTATTTCAACAAAAAGAAAGCCGACCAAACATTTAGCTCGGTACCTCACTTAATCCCTCTTGGAGCGCTAATTCCCATAGATACAATAGTTGTATCCCCCTGAAGGTAGTGATGTAAAAAATTTGAGTAATTTATAAGTCATCATTTTTGTACAGTGGTCCAGGAGCTGCCAGTTGTGCACATCTGCTCTAAATGTAATAAAATAAATATCAATCAAATAATTTTATAACACATATCGTCACGTGTATATTCGTTTGATAAAAACGAGTATTGTAAAAAATATAAGAAGACGCCTCTGAGGAATTTTATCATCTATTTCATTTATGTGGGACACTTCCATTTTTAGTAACAATTTATATCGACTATTATCCACTCGTTCCTCAATAATTTCACGAGATTTGTGAATTCGAATCAGTGTTTGTTTACTTCAATAGGAATGGCTTGCCTCCATTGTAAAACCTAAATATACAATACAGGACGTGAGAGGCTGATGCTGTAAGGTGAAACAGTACCACTACTTAATAAAGTTCAACATTTACAACATTGCAAGTATTCGGTCGCTACGAACATTTTCTTATGATAAAGAGCTTTTGGCTGAAGCGTAGTTAAAATACACAATTTTGCCTAGCTAGTAGAAGTATTTTTGGGTTTTCCGCTAATGGATAAAGTCGCAAACAATACTATGGGAAAAAGAATAAATTGATAAATTTAAAACGTGAACATTCAAACAGCCAGTGTTCAGCAAAAACGAATACGCACAGCCTCCCTCGTTGACGACAGTTGTACTACTAAATTTTTCACACAAACGAGCCTACATGAGCAGCCTGAGATCAAGTTCTTCAGGGTTCCATTCTTCGTCCTCGCTTCCGATGTCTGATGCCCAGACTTTCAACTGCGATGCATCTTCATCAACGCCTGAAGTAACCTTCAGCGAAGATGATCCTCGTTTCCCGTGCCAGTCTCGGGCTCTTCTTGCCTTGGAACCCAATTCTGCAGCGCAATATAAAAATTAAAGTGTAGATGTAAAATAATACTATACATTGAGGTAAAACTGCATACCAATCAACATATTGGTGATTATTCTAATATAAGTTAGTTTAAAACTTCCCTAACCACCCCTTAGTTTAAGCTTCTTAAGAGGCGCTCCAAAGAGAGGAATAATCAAATGACCATCTGGTATAGACTCGTACATGCGGAATCTATGTACAACGTGTGTTTTCACATGGGCCATCCTTGTGAGGTAACACCAGTGTGTTTCAAGTTAACTGAACACAATGCGCATAGAAACAGAAGGTCAGAAAGAAAGTCTCAACAAGATTAAAGTTCAAAAAGTAAGTAATAGGTTCTGAAGAAAAGGATAGTACTGACTCAAAAATAGATGGTCTTAACAGAACAAAGGACACACTTTTTCATCAAAAAGAAGGCCTACCTAACTGTCAGATCGAGCCCGCATATTATCTACCTGGGAGCTCAATTCAACACGAAGATAAACATTTTTGATGACAGACCGTCTTAAAAGCAATTCAGTGGTGTATTTTACAACGAGGAATAGTTCAGGAGCATATTTAAAATTATTTGACCATTTCATTGCATGATGTCAGTGGGTGATATGAAGGAGAAATACTAATGAAACATTTACGTCCAGCAGAAACGAGAGGGTTTCCAGCTAGCTAGGTTCAAAGTAGAATCTTGGTTAACTGACAAGAAAACCTGTGTAGGATTCAAAAACATCAGCAATCAAATGGAGAAAAATTAAAACAAGATTAGACTGCATGAAAAAATGAATTATCAAACTCTGTGCACATACATGCTTAGCACATGGGATTAATAACTTTTGTAACAGATCAGCAATTCAGCATCGGTATATTGCATCAGAATAGGAAAGATTCAGTGGTTGAATAAAATATTATAAGTTAAATTTAGTAGGTTAAATTGATTATTTCATTAAATATTGAATGAATGCATGGAATATTAAGGGAGACGCCCACGCTGAAATTTACTGAATTAATGAAATGGCTGTAACGTTCTTTCTATGGAATTTAGATCTATGAAAAGTGGCATACACATGTTCTGTTGAAAATAAATAGGAGTCGTCTCTATAACTTTCCCCACTTCTGACATAATTTTGGAGACAATGGGGGAAGGGGAGTAAGGGGGAAGTGCATACTTTTCAAGAGATGTTTTCTCAAAAAATACTTATCTTCGAGCAATTATTTAGGTGTCGTTGGATGCGCAAAAAGTTGCTGCATGACCAGTCGAAGGATTAGTTTTAATTTCGCAATGGTTTAGTTATTATAAAATTTAAAACTTTTTTCTGAAAAATAAATTTTTTTCATATTTTTAATGTAACCAAAAATTACTATTAAAAATCGCATGTAAGTAGATAAAGCAGCTTTTTTGCATCTAATGATATCTAAATCATTGCTCTAAAATAAAAACCCTCGGAGAAAATAGATTTTGAAAAATAACCATCTACCCGACATTTTCCCCTATCATCTCCGTAATTATGTCCAAAATGGGAAAAAGTTATGTACACGACCCCTATTCATTTCTACAAATACATAGGTATGTCAATTTTCTTAGATCTAGATTCTATAGAAAGAACGTTACAGTCATTTTATAAAATTAACTAATATCTTCCAATCTGTAATTCTTTACATACATTTTTCCTACGTAACTCAGAAATTATCATGAAAACCGAAATAATCCTTCGAACCGTCATGCAGCAATTTATGGCGAATCCAATGACACCTAAATCATTGCTCTACAATAAGTACTTTTTGAGAAGATGTCTCTTGAAAAGTATGCACTTCCCCCTACCCTTTTCCCCATTGTCTCCAAAATTATGTCGGAAGTGGGAAAAACTCATAGAGACGACCCCTATTTACTTTCAGAAATACATAAGAATGCTAATTTTCATTGATCCAAGTGTCATACAACAAACGTTACAGACATTTCCTTGATTTTGGGTGGACGTCTCCCATAAGTCTACTCACCAATGAATTGGATGCGGAATCAATACACTCTGAATTCTTGTTCATCTCGCCGCCGGTTTTCCCAAGCCCAGTGTAGGTAAACTGGACAACAAGCTCCCGTGACAGCAAGCTCTTTTGAGAATGCGACGTATGGTGCCTCCGCTGTTGACCCCAACGTAATGCTTGAGCTTGCCAATCTGAAAGTAATAGTTCAGTTGAAATCACAGTTTACTGTGCGCATGATCAAAAATAACTTTAGAGAAAATTACGTGCAATGGAGGAAAGCAATGCACATTATTCTAGTTGAATTATTTCTACATTTTATGTTTTGCATGCTTTCTAATGCGACATTCAACTTTTTTTTATTTTTAATTGTTTAAATTCCTTAAAGTTTCATACCTATGCCAGATTGCTGAATATTAATTCTTTCACATCACTCATCGGTACTAAATTCTTCATTATCTTGTACCAGTTGACCACTTCCATATGATGATTTTACTCCATTCAAATTGATCTTCACCTACGAGAATTACTGTAACATACTTTCTTACCTCACAGTAAACTATGGTTCATATGTAATTAACTCTATTCCTAGCATGAGCTTCATTTCTTCCACCAGTCATTTGCATCAACATGCATTGTTTCAATGTTTTGCATCTTTCTCCTATCTTCCATCTTTTTGCTTATTTTCATCTTTTCTTCTACCCTTTAACCAATCAAACTCAGTTTTCAGGCCCTCAATCTTAGCCCTTTTCACTTTCACATGTGCAATGCTTTCAATAAACTCAAACTCCAAATTTTTCACTTTCTCCTTTCATCTTATCCACCCACTTAACAAGCCTAACACATCATCCTAACACATCAACCTAAAAATACAACTCTACATGAAAAATGTCCATCATAGACCAGGCATTCTCATTTACAGTTAATTCATCTTATTCCTAAAAATACAAAATTATTAAGTAAAATTAAATTCTCATTACAATGGGTTTTCTATACTGTTTGCGATAAGGCACAAGCAAACTAGGATATATAATGATATATATATATATATCATTATCTGACAGATATACACTATAAGCCGGTGCTTTAAATTCACTTGAGAACACTTGGTCTGTTCATTTCACAGCAATTCATTCTGAATGAAAGAAATAAGCTTTGGCATATACATTCTGGCAAAAACATAATTAGCAAGATAAATAGTTTTATTGCTTTCTAAAAATTAGGAGATGATCTTTCATTATATGTTTTCCTAAGCCTTTGATTAGGATAGCAAATATTAAATTAACGCATCATTCAAAGTAGAAATAAAACTTACTTTGACTGAGAGATGAGTGTCCTGCTGTCCGGGTGAAAGCGATACACAGAGGAAGCCGAGAAGAAGTTGCCCTGCCCTCATCAAGTTCCCTCCCTGTAGTTGAAGTCCCAGTGATACCATACTGCATTGCTGTTCATGCATTGCTGGGGAAGGAAGAAAATTATATTGTAAAATATTGAAAAATAATTGAAATACATGAATAAAATTTTATCATATGCTACATATTCATTACTTTTTCATTATAGAAAACTATTTCACAAGCAATATAACTAACTTTTTGTTTTATTTTAAATCAAAATAAATATTTTTTATTCCCATATGTTTATCTCTACAAGGTGCTCACACTGTGTCAAAGAACTTCAACACTAGGTTGGGACAATTAAAATATATGTACAATGATAAAAAAAACACAGTTTCTGATATATTACAAAAATATTTGTGATTTCAGAGTGACATCTGAAGAAATGCATTGCACAAAAATTCAGGACACTTAGCTAAAATATTGACACGTTGCATTTTGACTTTCATCTTGTATTTGGCAAATCAGAATTTATTGCAACACAAGCTGAAAGGACCTCAAAATACAAGGGATCAATGACAGACTAAATATAATCCTTACTTGCAGTTGTGAGCCGGTGTACAGGTACAGCTGCCATGTGGAGGTCAAAGGTAGTTGCTCTTTTGTGATGGTTCATGTGAGTTTTGCCAAGAACATGACACAAAAGCACTTGGTCTCTCATTAGTAGGCTCAACGGCTGCAATTTTTCATGTCTTTCATTCCTACTGACCAGATAAGTTTTCCAGATCTTTTTAGAATTGTTTTTAGCAATAAGTCGGGTTAGGTATTTCATTCATAAAGACTTTGTTAGAGCAATAATTACCTACACAAATTATTATGACTCTGTAATCAATAGCAGACACAAAGATTGCATTAGCTGTGTATTTATTATATTCTAGAAGGAGATGCCCTCAATGTTCACTTTAAATTAATGAAATGCACTCTCATTTTAGAAATCTCTTTAATTTTTTTCAACTGCTTATCCAATCAAAGTGCACACACTCTTAATTACTTAAGTAACTCACTTCACATCTAAATCATATCTTCACTGTAACAAATTGACGAAGAGCTGTTGGAATTATCAGTCGATCAGCTTATCAGTCCGATTCACTGCGCGTGTTTTGAACTCTTTCTTGAGAAAAGACTTTCTGAAGAGCTACCTACGTCGGTTTGAATTTTCTAAACACTCAATAATCCTTGGCCTTTTCTGTCTTTCACTTAATTCATAGAATCAATTTCTCATTCATTGATTTTCCATCACCATAACACAATTGCTAAGCGTATTTTTTAGATTTTAAGCTTATCTCACAAACTAAGAACGACCAGGCTTAGTTTGACTAACCCGCTGGTTGTGAAGTTGCGACTGATGTCAACAGTGACCGCTGCACGCTTCAGTGGTGAAATGTGCGCCACCAAAAAACTAGTTCTAAATTTTTGCTATTTCATGTGACAATATAATAATTTACCTGGGAATCAAAATTATTAAAAGATTTTTCACTATGAAATAAAATAATTGATGAATGAGTTTCACAATATGATGCAAAGTTGGCAGTAATTATTATTGCTGGAGTAATAATACCACAGGCGATTTATGTCATGCTTGTACAATTTGTACAATACTTGCATTTAAAATTTGGATATTGCATTTCAATGGCTCATAATAATTTTAGCCCTGCTGCAAGTAGATTTGTTTTCCCTACATCAATGCGCATGTTTATTTGTTCGTGTGTTACGCCATGTTTTTTTCTTATTAAATTGATCAAGTCATATATGTTGGTCGTCGGAATTTCAAGTTTCCATAACTAGGAGCAGAACGACGAAAACAAACAAACATCAGCATCTTAGGATGCTTTATTTCCGATCAAGCCTGAAACCTATGATCTTGAGCATTGGTTTTTCAAATGTCTTATAACTAACACTATATGTATATAGGACACCATGACGGTTCCCCCGTAAAGCCGGTACCCATTTCCGACACCTGGGTTGAGTGGGGTATTGTGCTTGAGCTTTCCCTTATACCCAACGGGGAAAATCGCCGCGCCAGCGCCGGGATACGAACCCTCGTCTCCAACTGACAGGGCCGATCCCTTGACCACTGTGCCATGGCGAGCACCAATATTCTTGCGTAATAGTAATAATAATAGAGTAATAATATAATAAAGGGATTTCATGGAAGTTGGTATTTTATTTCTACAAGAAAATAGTTGCTGAATAGATTGACTGTGTGAAGGACTTTAAAATGTAAAAAAAGCAAACAAAATTTTCATCACAGCTTGCACATTTTACAAAAAATAACCTAAAATTCCCAGCCTTGTTCTCTTAGAAAAATCGGAACATAGAATTGTACCCACTTGGTGATAAGCTATAACTGAAAACGTAATGTGTGTCAAATTTGATTTTAAACAAACCAAGTTCACTTGTGAATTGTCTTTATGTAAGGGGTTATCTAACCCTAAAATTGACCTAATTTTTCAAATTTCCCTTTTCGAATTTCTATTGCAACTAGGGCAACGAAAAAGCATAACGATGTATAAAATTGAATTCGAAATACATTCACGCCAATGAAAAGTTTCCATTATTGCAATAGAAAAAGTTAGGACGAGGACATATGAAAAATATATATATATATATATTGCACAAAAGACTTCTTTTACAATTTTCAACGCAAAAACTTTATTTTGGCCTCATTCGACGCGGAAAGAATGCAGCAACTGGAAAATGAAGGATTATTTTGAGTTTCGAATTAGAAAAAACTTATTGATACATTTGTCAAAAAAATTTTTCCAAGTCCCAGATTTTTCACCATAGAAATATAATTTAGAGTTCAAATGAAATTCCGCTTCGCTTCGCTGTTTTCACTGTCCTACTGCGTCGAATGAAATGAAAATCAAGTTTCTACGTTGAAAATTGAAGAAGTGTTTTGCGCAATATATGTATAGAAATTTTCCGATAAATATATTCTTTTCATATGTTCGCGCAATAAATTTTTTCCTATTGCGGAGTTTCATTGAAGCAAATGTGTTTGGATTTCAATGTTACATATCCCTATGCATTTTGGTTTCCCAAGTTGCAAAAAAATGCAAAAATGGGAAATTTTACAGATTAGAAAATTTGCAGGTCTAGAGATACCTTAATTAACTTGAAAGTTACACGTTCGATTTGAAATAAAATTTTAGTTTCATAATGTACACTGGTTTGAAAACAAATACCTCTCATTCTAATTATTGATGAGCAGTGCCGATTTTTCTGTTAAGAGCACTGCAGACATTTCTATCCCGAATTTTCTGCATTGATCTGTAGTGACCGGTGAAGAAAAATTCCATCCCGAACTGGGTCCCGCACTGATCCTAAAAAAGATGCACTGTCCCCAGATAATCGATGCCGATCCGCACTAGCATTTCTGACTGGGAAGTTGCTCTGAGATCATCGGTTGATGTTTCATTCACAATGCATGTTCGCTTTATGAATTAACAGCCTTGTGACATAAATATGAGTATAATACTTGTATATATGTCACTAAAACACGCCACAAAGAGTGGTGGAGGCTGCCATGAAACCCTATGAATACTGAGATGCCATTCCTTTCGCCACTAACTAATTTCTGTACAGTTCTGATCAATTACTGCAAAGCAAGTCGCAAAACATTTGCATGAGTGTTCATAAAATAACCATTTATGGAATCAAGGATTAGTGAGGGATGAGAATGGCATTTTGGGGGGACGTGTTCTACACGTTTGATTGCAAACAGGTAATCTCCTACAAGACATGACAATGCAGCGGCACCGTCACAACGAAGCGATCAACTAACTTTGATAACCACATGGAAACGGTGTATAATACACGTTGGTAAAATTCATGGTAAGTCTGCTTGGTTCATAGATAGAATCCATGCGTAAATACCACATGGATCTTAGCTGGCAGAAGCGAGGGATAACCACGAGGCGTGTGGTTTCCATGTAGAACCCACACCCTCGACACGTGTCCTAACCATGTGGGTACCAGGTGGGGCCACTTTCCAAAAGTCCATGTGGTTTCCACATAGCATGGACAGATAGAACCCATATGTCAAACATCTACAATCCATGTCGTAACCATGTGGTTTCCATGTAGAACCCACTTCCTCGACACGTGTCATAACCATGTGGGTACCAGGTGGGGCCACTTTCCAAAAGTCCATGTGGTTTCCACATAGCATGGGCTGATAGAACCCATATGGCAAACATGGGCAATCCATGTCGTGACCATGTGGCTTCCACGTGACCTTGTATGTAGGGAATGCTTCTCCTCCTACAGCTTTTGAGCTACAGTGATGATTTTGATATCATTGTATGCAGAATAACGTGGACATTCAAAAAAAAAATTCTCAAATTTTCAATTTTATTTTATTTTTTTATATATATTTCATCATTCATATTCCTCAAGGTAAGCATCCCCCATCCGAATATTGTTTTTATTATTGAATTTAGAGCAATGAAATTTGGTATACTGATAGGAAATGCAATTTAGAATCAGTCATCATTTATGACAAAATGCGATTTTCTTGAAAAGAAAATGGGAAATCATAGAAAACGACATTTTGGGGGGGGGTTCTAAATGCTTCTTCTCTGATAGTTTTTGAGCTACAGTAATGATTTTGGTATCATTGGATGCAAAATAACGTGGACATTCCAAAAACTTGAATGCTTTTCCTCAAATTTCCAATATAAAAATTAGGAAAATAAAAAAATCTAAATATTCTCAAGAAAATTCAAATTTATGACGTCATAACTTTGAAACAAGAATGAATTTTGAAAAACTTCCTAATGCATTGTAAAGCCCTTGTTTTTCTGCACCCAATGATACCAAAATCATCACTGAAGCTCGAAAACTGTAGGAGGAGAAGCATTTTTTTTCTTAAATCGTCGATATTGAACAATCCCAATTTTCAATACATTCGTTATAATGGGGCCGAAGTTTGCACAGCTAGAGCAATGTGGTCTGCTGCATTTGGAAGTCACAGGTGTAATCTACAATTGCTGTCTACTTGATTTTCAAAAATTTTTACTTGAAATTTTTTCCGTAGACTTTTTACCCTAAATTTAAACTCTGATTATAGCTTTTTCAAAAAAAATTCTATAAATTCAAAATTAATTCAAATTCAAAAACCGGTAGACAGCATTTTTGGAGAATACGTTGTACTTTCGCATGAAACAAACCGCATTGCTCTAGCTTTCTAAATTTCGGCCCCATTATAACGAATGTTATACATATATTTTTTTATTTATCATGAATAACTCATTTTCTATGTCCCAATGCAAAAAAAAATTGTAGAAGAAAAGTTGTTGGGAATTTAGAGATCTAGTAGTCTGCAAATTTTCATAGACGTAAGTCTGATAGAAAAAAAATCTACGGATGGAAAATCAAGTTTTGGCCGACCGGTGAGCATGGTTCCCTTAAATGTTCCTACTTCTCTCAATGGGTGGACAGATTGATAGAAAAATACCATTGCTAACTGTTGCATCATCAGCTAAATCTTCAATGCCAGTGACATCGATGTCATCTGCATCTGTCTCATGAGCGGGAGCACCATCGTCTGCTCTCGAGGAACCGGTGGAGGTGACTGATGCTCACGACGGAGAAAATTAGCATGAGCAGACTTTAACTGCCTCCGAAGTATTTTTAGAGAGAGTATTTGCTGTGATTACTTCCATGTATTATGCCGGTAGTCCCACAAAAATGTCCCCGACTAATTAATTGATTATATCTCTGCTTTAAATGAACATATTTAAATTGTCATTTTCACAATGTAGTATATTTTGTTTCCTTTTGAATAATTTAGGTTTTTGAAAATCGATTGAATAACCACTTTAAAATGATTGATTTATTTATTAGGCTGAAAAAAAATATTGTTCACGGGAAAAGTTTTTAAAACAATATCGAAATTCTTATTTTGAACATTCCAAAAATAGTCTTTTTTCACAATGTAGTATATTTTTTTGTTAAAACATCACCTCCATCATTAATAATTCTTTGACAACAAATTGAAGAAGTGTTTCAAGAACTGAAAGAAAGCAGTGAAATAATCCTTGAAAACTTTTCGTTTAATGGTGGCTAGAAGTAATTCTTGCATTGAGAGAAATGGAGGGTGTGTCGAAGGATACTAAACTGCTAAATTTATTTGAACGTTATTTAAGGGAATGATTTGTTGCTCTTTTAAATTTTTGTTTGTTCGATTTTTTAGAAAGCACAAAATAAGAAGGAATATAAATATAGTTTTAAAAACTTTTCCTCTGAACAATTTGTTTTCTACCCTTCTCAGTAAATCGATCATAGTAAAGTGGTTATTTACCCGATTTTCAAAAACTTAAATTATTCAATAAGGAAACAAAATTTACTACATTGCGAAAAAAAATTCAAGCATGTAAATTTTAAGCAAAGATATAATTAAAAAGTCGGGGCATTTTTGTGGGACACCCTGTAGTAGAAGTTCCAGCTCCTATTGTAATATTTCTTCCATTTCCATGCGATGTATGCAAATAATCACCTTCGATGTGCTTGCATTACAGTTAGTCATAAATTAAGAATAATTGTGTGATCGCATTTATGCAACGAGTCGTAATTTTAAGAACAGAAATTTCCTTTCATGCGTAATCATTAGTCTATTTTAAAATTAGAGCCCGTTATTAATAAACCAAGCATTAGAACAAATGTTTAGGTGAAAATATTCTGAAAGGAACTTTGCTGTGGGTTATTCTGTTCAACAACACTTGGTGTTAATTTAGAGAGAAAGAATAATAATAATAATGAAGGCATCTACGGATGCTTCATTTCCAATTTCAAGCCTGATACATATCACCTTGTACATTAGATTTTCAAATGCTTTATAACTAACGCGAGGACGCCATAACGCTTTCCCCCGGTCAAGACCGGTACCCATTTCAGACATCTGGGTAGAGTGGGGTATTGTGCGGGGAATTTTTCTCCTGTACCCAACAGAGAAAATCGCCATCCAGCGCCGGGAGTCGAACCCGGGTCTCCCGCACGGCGGGCAGGGCCTATAGACCCACGGCTACGGCGAGCACCTTTTAAGTATATACTTTTAGTATACTTTTAGTACCAGCATTCATTCTCCTCCACCGATGCAGTAAAGAAAATTTACTGTAATGCTCAGTATTTAGTTGAGTGTGTTGTATTATTAATGTTCGAAGCAATCACATTGTATTGAGTACAAATGTTATAACAAATTTTCTGTTCAAAAATTTTCCATCGTGAAGGCTTAGGCAATGAATTAATCTAACCTATCTTTAACGTGAGCTTAGTGGCTTAGCTGTAAATCTACATATGCGTTGTTTTGACCCATAATTTTGAACGAAACATTTTCTGTATCAGTTAAACAATGTATACAACGCATCATCCGAATTAAGATGAACTATGCTGCGATTATTTTCATTCATTATCATGCATTATGAGTACATATAAAAGAGGACCGGTTCTGTGACACTTACCCAAGCGTTGAATGGTACCGAGGTGACTTTGATTTGATCGTCCGATGCTATAGACTGGCAACCTTAAATGTCTAGTATTTGAAGTATACTTAGCTACTTCTTCTCAACCCTTTTTCAAAATTGCTGTTTCAATACGCAAGATATCTTGTGCTAGAGAACACTTCGTGCGTTGACTGTTTTATGGTCCATACTAGAAATTCCTCGTTATTTAATCTCGTAAGATTGCCTTTATTGTGGATAGAAACTCTTAAATTATTGATAATACTGACAATGTTATGCCGAGTGTTAATTATTCTGTTCATTTATGTTTTTTCTCCAATTTATAGAGCTTAAAGTATCTAAAGCAAGAATTGCACAGATTTCTATCGCATTGCCAGTTACAGTCGATCCTCGAAGTATCGTCTTATGCGTACCTAAAGTGAATAAACATTTGTCTCAGCTGGACATCTAGCAATGCTCGTTTTAAGATGTAAAAAATGTGTACTGATTTTCTTCATCAAAGTTAATGTTTTCATGAGATTCATAACTTGAAGATCGACTGCAATGATAGTACTGATATGTTTCCATTTCTTCTCCATTTTCAATCATTCAATCGGTAGCTCTTTACCTACTGTTGTTAATTATTTAATTATTATTACAGTGAATATTGGCGATACATTACATTTTCATTTCTTCCTTATGCGTACTTCATTTACTTCAACGTAAAACACTGCATTACTTCATGAAGTTCATTTCCTCATCATCTCCATAGTTAAAACCTATGTTTTAGCTGGAGCATGAAGAAAAAATACACCGTGATGAACTCTTTTATTGATAGGAAAATATGAGGCATCACTCATTCTGTTTGTAAGTATTTAGGCTCAAAACAAAATATTAAAACTACCTAATGAAGTTTGCATAGTGATTATCATTGATGCTACCTGAGTATCTTGAGGAATTGTATTTGAAACAAAAGAGAAGACACTTCAACAAAGATATTGAAAATCCCTAAAAACTACATTCAATTTGAAAGCTAGAAAACTTATGCATAATTAGAAGGAAAAATTGACTAAACTGATGCTGCCCTCACTCCCATACTTCGGAAAGAAAAGAAAGAGGAGTTATTACAGTATAATGATAACCCCTTTACCGCTGAACCTGTGTAGCTGTCAATATCTTACGTTAGAGCCTTTGCATACCTCTACTGTTAATTGCAATTTATTTCCATACCCACACTGATCAGCAATATTACAAGTGATAAGCATGATGTTGCCTATCAAACAGTCAGGTGCACAATACGCTGTCAGGTGTAAAGTTCTATTTTTTACCTCATTTGTATTCCATTAAATTTTGTTGAGCTTGAATTATACATACAAACACTAATTTTTCAAAGGCATTCAGGGACATTTTATAACCAAAGCATCTGTTCCACTCACTCTGATCTAATTTTAAAATGACAAATATAGTAGTCCTAATCAAATCAGTGTATCAATTTCCCCCACCCAAGTAGTACTGTGTTATTAAAATATGCATCGTTATAGTATGACAATGGTTTGTAAGTGAGAGTTCCGGAGGCCTAGGTTTACGAGTCCCGGAAGATCATTTGTGTGGGCCTCGCATGGCAAGCTCACAGGATGTCATCGTGCTTGGTTTGGGATATCGCGGTCACCGGCGGAAGTGTCATAAACGCAACCGATGGATGCCGCCGTGTTGTGCACTTACAGGAAGGGCTTTGTTTAACTTCCGGGGGCACTCTAGTCTTAAGGCATGTGTGTCCTTTTTTTGAGTCAGTACATTACTATTAGTCCTGCTGTGCGTTTCATTTGCTCCTGCCTGGTATACGGCTAGGCGAATTGAAGTTAAAGCTTCCTGCTATACGAACCTAATGTCGTACTGAAAACTGCGAGACTACAATTGGCGATGAGACTTCGAATCTCCTAAGTGAATTTGAACTTTGAACTAAATTTGAACTAAACATGCTCTATAATTAAGATGGCGTGTTCTACAATTAGCTGACCTCCATTCGATGTTTAAGTGGAAACAGTGAGTGAATTCCTGCAAAGGTTTCAAATGCTGTGTGCAGACGCTCTTCAGAAAGCGGGAAATAATGGCGGTAAAAAAGCTAGTATTTAAATTAAAGCATTGCATGTAAACATTATTACTGATCTACAACGGAGAATTAAACCTACGTTACTCACTGAGGCTACATATGAGGAACTTGAAGAAAAATTAACACAGCAATTTGAAATAAAAAAATCCATCGTCGGTGCATCGGTTACATTTCTAAACAGAAAACAAGGTGCTAATGAATCCATAGAAAGTTATGCTAAAAGGTTAAATGACTTAGCATCTGCATGCAATTATGGCAATTGCTGCCGTGATCGTTTATTGAGAGATGCCTTCGTGGCTGGACTATATTCAGCGCAAATTCTCAGCGCGATTCTTCAGAAGTGCGATAGCAAGTCCTTCAACGAATGTGTTGAACACGCAAAACTCATCGAACAATTAAGCTCCGACGCTCAAGATATTATTCGTGAGGATTCATCTTCATCGTTTTTCACTACAGAAAAACTCCCGCCGAACTACATGTGCATTCGCTGCGGAACTAAGCAAAAGCATCTTGCAAAGAATTGCTATGCTGTGAAATTGAAATGTTACACATGTGGAAAATTAGGCCACATTTCTAAAGTTTGCAAATCTACCACTGCAGCACGGCTTCCTCCTGCTAAGCCTACACGAAGGGGACCTACACAAGGAGAATTTGACGCAGCTCGCACTTACACAGTGCAGCCGGGAAGAAGCGGTTGCTGTGGCAACGTCGGAAGAGAAGACGTGTTAATGATGTTCACGGGTGCCTCTACAGAAGAAGAACGAAGCTGTTCTACAAAAACCTAGGAACGAAAGTGGTGACGGTAATCATGTACATGAATGTTCTGATTATTCCTTAAATGATTCTAATTTTTAAGAGTAAACACCACTCTAATTCCCGTTACTAAAGAGCCTACTATGATTACATGCAACTCAAATGGTAAACCTGTTGAATTTCTGTTTGATAACGGCAGTGTCGTGTCAACTATACGTAAAAGAGATGCAATCAAAGTTGGTGCTGTGGTAAATCCTACATGCAGCAAAATTCTCGGGTACAGTGGTGTCTCGGTAAAGCTGCTTGGTCAATCTGCAGTAACTGTCGCTTATAAAGATGTCAGTTTTGATCATAAGTTTTTCAATGTGGAAGATGATAGAGTCAACATACTTGGCCGATATATTTGTTCTAAACTCAACGTAAACGTTGTCATTCCTGATAAATACGACTCCATAAATAAAACGGAATGTCTTAATTTGCCGGGAAGTCTTTTGTTGAAATATGATTCATATTTATTATCTGATTCACAGTCTAACGTTAGAGAAACAGTTCATCTTGATGTGTTGCCTAATGCAGTTCCTGTATTTTGTAAAGCACGCCCAGTTCCTGTCAGACTAAGAGACCCTGTCAAAACCGAACTGGAGCGCTTGCAGAGTATGGGCAAAATTTCCAAAGTGTATGATAGCCAATGGGCATCTCCTACCGTTAATGTTCTAAAGTCTGACGGCAGTGTGAGAATCTGTGGAGATTTTTCAGCCTCCATTAATAATTTTCTGAATCCAGTTCAATCTGTACTCCCTGTTTTTGATGATGCCATTTCTTAAGTCGGAGACGCTAAGTTTTTCTCAAAAATTGATTTGTCTAACGCGTTTTTGCAAATTCCGTTGGACGAAGAATCAAAGAAAGTTACTACCATTAACACCTCTGAAGGTCTATTTATGTACAATTACTTACCCTATGGTATACGTGCAAGCCCCGGCATTTTTCCAGCATTCATGAATAGGACTTTTTCTGGCATCGATAACATCGTTGTGTACCAGGATGACCTCCTCATTTTGACCTCTTCATGTGATGCTCATTTGGAAGTTCTTGACAAGGTCCTGTCTGTCCTCAAAAACGCTGGAATTCGCTTAAATCTGTCTAAATGTGCCTTTCTAACTGATCGTGTGTCTTATCTAGGGTACGTTTTCGATAACAAGGGTGTTCACCCTAACTCTGAGAAAGTAGAAGCTATTCTCAATGCTCCTGTTCCTAAAAACCTCAAACAGTTGCAAGCTTTCATCGGATTGTGTAATTTCTATAGTCGTTTTGTACCCAACTTTTCTAATGTCATGCATCCTCTGTATTCGCTGCTTAAGAAAAATGTGCAGTTCCGGTGGACTCCGGAACAGGATAGAAGTGTCCAGAAAATCAAAGACATCTTTCGTTCGCATAAACCTCTAAAGTTGTTTGATCCCAACCATGAAACTCTTCTTGAAACTGATAGTTCGGGTTATGGAGTTGCTGCCATACTCATGCATCGCGTTAGTCCTTCTCATGATTGGTGTCCGGTTCAATTTGCTTCGAGATCTCTAAATAATGCAGAACAAAACTACTCTAACATTGAAAGAGAAAGCCTTAGTGTTGTTTTTGGCATGGAGAAATTCAAAAAAATTCTACTTGGTGCTAAGTTCATTATCCATAATGATCAAAAACCTCTTTGTAAACTTTTTGCACATAACAAGGGTGTACCTCTCAACTGTTCCGCTCGAATTCAAAGATGGGCTCTCAGACTTTCCCCAGTTTGACTATGTTTTCAACTATTCGAAAGGTAAATGTAACGTAAATAGCGATTGTCTCAGTAGGCTGCCTCTACCCACGACTTTAAAAGAGCTAGAACCGTACGAAATGATTTTTGCTGTGAACTCTCTTGATAAAACTCCTGTCACGTGTGAAAACATAAAAACTCATACTGATATGGATAACGAACTGTGCCAACTCAAACAATACATAAAGTTTAGCACGCCTCCTAAACCAAATCCTAATTTGTCTAAATTTAAGAACCTGCTACCTCAGATGACCATCATGAAAGGTTGTATAATTTATAAAGAACGGGTTTTTATTCCCAAGTCATTGCGTAGTTTAGTCCTTGAAACATTTCATGATTGACATCCTGGCATTTGTGGCATGAAATCGTTGGCCAGTTCTGTTATTTGGTTTCCCGGAATGGACAAAACTATTTAAGACATCGTAAAATGTTGTCCCCAATGTCAATTAAATCGAGCAAAACCTAAGTCTAGAAATGTAGAATGGCCCACTCTTTCTCGTCCTTTTGAACGCATTCATGTCGATCACTTTTTCTACGAGGATAAAATTATTTTCATTGCTGTAGATGCATTATCTAAATATCTTGAATGCGAAGTGGTACCATCCACGAGTGAGTCAGATACTGGCGATGCGTTGAGAAAGATTTTCAGAAGAAGCGGGTTGTGTGGTATGCTCGTAAGTGACAATGCTTCTAACTTTTCATCTCAAGACTTTAAAGATTTTCTTATTTCCAACGGCATTGAGCACCTCACACCTCCACCCTACTCTCCAGCAAGCAATGGTCAAGCTGAGAGGGGGGTAAGAGTCATTAAAGACTTGTTGAAAAAACTCTCTTCTTCCGAATCGTTCAAATCCCGTCTAGCAAAAGCATTATTTCAATCGCATTGTATTCCGCAAAGTGTTACAAAAATTGTTCCCTCTGTTGCGCTAAACAATCGTAAATTTGTTACTTCCAAAGATAGAGTTCATCCTAAATTTTCTGAGTCCAGGTCTAAGCCTATGTATGTAACTCAATTTGATGTCGCTGATCATGTTCTTGCTCTGAATTTAAGAAACGGTCCCATGTGGTTGAAGGGAATTATTGTTAGTAAAGTTGCTGTTAATATCTTGTCGAGATTCCAGTCATTGCTCAAACGCTGAGGACCTTTGCGGATTTTATAAGGCACAAAAAGCCTTCCGCAATAAAGGGCAAAGACTGTGCTCCATATAATAAGCCTAAAAATTAATTACGCTGATAATTTTACGCCTAAGCGGAGCAATGGCGGGGGTCCTCACGTCTACGGCGAAAGATGTAAACGTTAACACTAAAACGTTCGTCTGATCTTCTTGTACGAGTCCTAAGCCATAACGAAGGATTCGGGCAAGCTGATGTGCGTGGCAACCATAGGCTGCCACGTCAGATTGGACACGGCCGTAATCGCGGGCGCACGTCTCTCTTGTGTGCTGCGCGTGACTCAGCATTCTGCACTCGCTACAGTGGGCCCTTGGGTCCTTGACAGCCGGCTACAGTGAAACGTGTTCACCTGAACATTGTTTTCGAAGATCTTCAGGTGAGACTCCTGCTATTGACGCTCCGCTTAAATGTTTAATTATCTTAACTTATAGCGTTACCAGGCCCCAGATGGGTGCTCGGTAAATTTGTGTGCTGTTGGGCCCGTTAATACGGGTAGTTGAGTCCACTTGTTAAAGTGGGCTGCGCACATATTTTTATTCGAAAACAATTTATGATTTAAAATCTCAACACTCATTATCGTAATTTCTATACGAAGAGATAATGTCTCTTTAATTTCTTCATAAAGAGATACCTCTTGAAAGAACTTAAATGTTCTAACCCGTGCTGCTTTTACGCAGTTGCTGAACGGAAATTAAGCCGGCTTGATCACAGCGCCATCTAGTTTATGGTAGAGCTTGGCTGGAACCCGGCAGGATAAATCCTGGTATCTATCCTTTTTTCTTCTTGAATTGTTTTTCCTTTTTCAAAAATAAGAGGAAATTTATCGTGTCTATTTATGCGTCATTAGCGCCGCTGTCTGGTGTAGCGGGGGCCGAATTTCAATCTCATTAGGTGTAAGTTGAGTGAAACCTGTTGTTTTAGACGAGGTTCCGTATTGTGTTGCTTTGAACCTTTCCTTTTTTGAAGGTTCTGACCTTTTTTGAGCCTCGTCTAACCTTTATTAGGTTCTCTCGTTAATAAATGTAATTGTACTTTAACTCTATTTGAATGTGTAAACTTTAAAAATAAAAATGTTGTAAAAGTAAAAGTAACTGGTGGGGTGAGAGTAACGTCTTGTGTATTTTCTATGTCATTGATATGTTTTTCTTTGCTTTTTAAAGGGATATAACTTGTCCACTTTAAAGTGTAGACTTCTCTCTGTTTAGCTGAACTTTTTTCTAATAAGCCTTGAAATAGAAATTTGATTATTGAAAAATGGAATCTGAGAAGTGTACTGCCTTAGCATTAAGCATTAAATTGCGATGCCTAAAGTGTAGTATTACCTCTATTAGAAAAAGGCACATTCTCCTAATTGT
This sequence comes from Morinoia aosen, assembly GCA_030386875.1. Lineage (NCBI taxonomy): Eukaryota > Metazoa > Arthropoda > Malacostraca > Amphipoda > Talitridae > Morinoia > Morinoia aosen. Next base: position 55,668,710 of record CM059574.1, on the reverse strand, counting down.
GATCCGTCCTTTCTTGTTGAACTGTTTCTCAATTAGATGGGCTATTACAGTCCTTTTTAATTCTGTCCTCTACTATTCCTTCAGATGTTAGTGAGGTTTCTGAGGAGGAGCTGGTTAGGAGGTCGGAATATGAGGTTCAGATCATAGAACTTATGGTAGAACATAAAAAACTCATTTCCACTTCCCCGGTGCTAAACTCTAGTGCTACCAGGGAACCTTCTGTGTCTAAGGTTTCTACTTCTGATGTTCCTTTGAATATCTTTAGAGCACCTCAGTTGACACTGAAAAAATTCAGTGACAATGAGGGATGCCCTTTTAACTTTGTTCACTTTTAAGAGTCCTTTTCTAATGCCCTTCAGGCTTATCCTAACATGAGTGAGAAACAAAAGTTTATCTTCCTCAAAAATCAGCTTCAAGGAAGAGCTCTCAGTCTTATAGAGGGACTTCCTAACGAAGAAACTAGTTTTCTATTTGCTTGGACTTTGCTTAAGCAGAATTTTCTTAACGCTGACAAACTAATCTCCTTAGCGCTTGATGAGATCCTGAGCTGTCCCGATGTTTAAAATTTATCCGAAATAAATTCATTCATCTCTAAGGTTAAATTTCGCCTTATTGAGCTTTCCAAGTTGGGTTTGGATTTCTCTAATGAGAAATCGGGTAACCTACTGTTTTCTGTTGTAATTAAATCTAAACTTCCTGAATTTTTCCTGTTGGAACTTTTTCGCTATTTTAAAGCGAGTTTCTTTTCTTTGGACATGTTTGAGAATGCTCATAAAGTGCTTTCTCTTCTTGAAACAAAAAGTAAATCCAAACCGTCACATGCTTTCCGTAGTAAGGAAACAGAACTGGTGACCCGGACCGAGGTGAGGGACAAAACGCAATATTTACCTAAACCTAATAAGTCGCTCGATATTAAGGGGTGTAAATTCTGTAACAAGGTTAACCATGCTTCTTTTGCATGCAGGCGATTTAATTCACACGAAAAGCGTGTGAAACGGGCTGGTGAATTGAATTTATGTTCTACCTGTCTAAGTGGTAAACATGTGTCTAGTGCGTGTCCCTCCAAAGTTAGAAGTCTCCCATTTCTGTGCTCCTTGTGTAAAGCTAATAATCATGTTAGCCCTTTGTGTCCAAAATTTGTTGAATCCAGTGCTTTCGTTGCCACTAACTCATGACGGTTAAAGGCACGTCTAAGGATGTGCCCTCTTATTGCTCTTACCACCAAGTATGGTGGTGTAACTAAGCGTTTGAATTTTCTAATTGATAGCGGCAGTGAGTCTTCGCTGATTAATTTGGCGACCGTAAGTTCAGACTATTCTGATACAGACTTGCAGGAGCTAACTATTAACACTGTAGGTGCTTCTGTTCCTTCCATTGGCAAGCCAATTAGCATTGAACTCGTGCTTCCGAACAGTGAGAAGCATGAGCTTGATGTTTTCGCCATGCGAAATTAAATCTCTAAATGGGTATGAGAAATTTGAAGGATAAAATCGCAATTTTGAAAACTAAACTCCCTTTGTCGACTTCCTATCCGGAAGTTATAAATGATAGCATCCAAATTAGCGGAATTTTGGGTGTAGATGCTCTTCAAGCGTTTAGCGTATTTGAATTGCAACATGTAAATGGCTATAAGGCCATGCGCATTTCGAACGGGTTTCTACCTTTTGGGGAGTTAAAATGTTACAACTCCTCTTTATCTTCTCTTGTTGCTTCTCAAACTAAGAAGCAACCTAATGATCTTAAAACTCCCGTTGGAAGCAATAGTATTGTTAAATTATGTAAAAATTCTCTGTCTTCTGACAATGTAAATGAAACAGAACCTAAAGGGAAAGTTAATGTTGAAATGTGTAAACCTGCTCTGTCTCTTGGCAACGTAACTGAAACCAAATTTAAAGCTAAAAGGAAAGTTGCCAAGTGTACGTTGAATGAAAATCGATACCGTAATGTTCTTGCTGATTTCTTTGAAACTACGAAAGTATGCACATCATTGTTAGACGTTTCAGAGTAATGCGTAGTTCAGACTGGATTAGAGCAGCTTCTTGACCTGGAGCTTATTGGTATACCCTCTAAAGCCCCGTCTACACTATCAAACTTTTCGTCAATCACGAACACACCAAAACGCGAACAAAAACACGAACTTCTCCGAAGCGTGTCCAGACGTCCAGACTACGTGTTCGTCGGTGTGAAGTTCGCAAACAATATGTAAACAAACAAGGCTGCTCCTCGAGTGCGTTTAGTCAATTCATACATATTATTGTTAAATGAATTTCTTTGGATGGTAGTAAACATGACTGAAGTGTGTGTGCGTGCATATGTGAACAGAACTGAAACCTAGGTGCAGTGTACTAGAAAAAAAATCACATTGATTGAAGTGATTAAAAAATTGATGATAATTTTTATTTCAAATCTTGAAATTTACTTATATTTTTCTCCCCTTTTTTATGTTTGAGCTAATATAAAAATTTTTAAATTGCTATGTGCAATTATTTTGTCAGTTCTTTTACAGAATAATTAACTGCTGTAAAATTTGTCAATTTCATTTACATGCATGTGGGTTAAAACCATATTCTGATGGTTTTCTTTTCATTGGTTGTGAATCTTAAGTTGATACAGTACTAGGTAGAATACATAAATTTTGACTATTAATATCATAAATATCATAATGCTGATAGTTAACGGACCTAGTGCCTCTATGCACATAAAACAATTATTCTAATTTCTATTGATCCAAATCATACAGTGCCTAGTTAGATCATGTAAAAGACTACAGAGTGGGCCATAAGTTTCCATACATATGTAGAATAAATGTTACATATTGAACAATGTTATATTCATATGTGCTTTACCTGATTATCATTATTTTGAATACCCAAGTTGATAAGAGTATCGGAAACATTGGTGATCATATAGGTCTTATCATATGAATAAATATTTGTTCAAAATAGAATGTTTAGTTTGCTCTTGTGTGAAAAATTTTGACCCACCCTGTAGGTAGTGGTGTAGAAAATTAAATTGATTTTTTTAAATGGTTATCAGCATTTTACAAAAAAATATTTAAAATCATTAATAACTCTTGTTGCAGATGTAGTTGAAAACACAATGAGTGTTCCAGAAACTCAAGTTGCTTTAGAAAGTGCATGTGCTGCCCTAATTTGTGGGGCATCTAAGCTTCTATGTGATGAAAACCAGAAAGAAAGTGCTGGGAGGTCACGATGGACAAAGCCGTGGTTGAAATATCATCAAGGCAGTTATAATCAACTGCTGCCAGAATTATTGTACAAAGAAAAAGCAGACTTTCAAAACTATACCAGGATGAGTGAAGAAATATTTGGCATCCTACTGCAGAAGATAACTCCACTCGTTCAGAAGGAAAACACTCATCTTCGTGAGAGTATCCCTGTGGGTGCTCGACTGGAAGCTACTCTGAGGCAAGTAATTTTATATTTTCTTCATTGTGCACCGTCTTCCATGAAAATTTTATTTATGAATGTTGTTTTCCTTGATAAGCATTTCCAATGTGTAACACGAAAAGGTTATATAGGTACTTGATGCTTCTAGTCAATGTAACATAGTTTCTTTGAAATTTATGAATTTAAAAATGAGGAAAATTTAAAAGAACTTGATCAGATTTAATTCAAAAATGTTTGGGAGTCCACCTCCTTCATCAGTTGAAAAATAAGTCATTATGTCTGCAATAAAAAAGAAAAAAATGTCGACAGTCATTAAAAGAGATCTCAAAAACAAAAATGAGAATGTGCCACAAAAATGAAGTTCACAAAATTGTTATCTAGTTGCTATTTGCAATGGATATGAGCATAGTTTTTTATTTTGGGTTCCTTATTTGTGTTGAAGAGAGTGGCTCCTCAGAGTGCCAAATCATTTACCCCCAGAGGGCGAAATTATGCTCTTATGACAAATTTATTGTTTTTTTTTATTTTATTGTATCTTCACATTCATTATAAGGTTTTATCCATTTTTCCTTGTTTCATCAATATTAATCTATTAAAGAAATGTTTTGTTTTTATTTCATACTTTATGTAATCACCTATGAACAGTCAGAAAAGAGCAAGCTTGAACTGTAGTACATGTGCATAAATAATTGGAAGTTAGAAAGTTGACAAATGACTCACAGCTTGTGTCTCAATTTGCAATTGGGCAAATACATTTCAATTGTGTTTAAATAAAATGCAGTTATAAAACAACAATTACATCAATACACAGTAATTTTCCATGTGTGCTCTATGCTTTACCTATACTTTTTGCTGCACGTTTTTGAGACATCCATTGGGTGGCCCAGCAAATCAGACCTTATTTCTAATATAATGCTTTACAATTTTGTTTGTTCTTTTACGTAGAGCTGTTTCAACTACTGAACATATCTATGAGAATTAGATCTTTTAAAGAAAGCATGTGAGAACCCAATGCTAAATGTTAAGCACGCCATGAATTAGCTGAAATAGATATTGCTTCTTATGGATGATCTTTTTTGGCTGTTTTCATTTTCTTATGCTTATTTTATGGGAAATGCGAGAGTAAAATGTTTTTTCCTGGTGATTTTACAGTTCTTAATTATTGTAAGAGAACTCATAACTTATGTTCATTAGTAAAAATTTGCTGTTGCTCTGGACCTCATAGAAATATCTCAGAAATTCTGATGCTAGTGCACAACCATGTTTGTGTTTCTCATGTATGGACTATTTTTTACAGGTGGCTAGCAGCAGGTGGTTCATACACTTCTCTACAATATTTGACAAGAATATCTAAGCAGTCGCTCTCCATCATCATACCTGAAACTTGTGAGGCCATCTATACTGTTCTTAAGGATGAATACATGAAGGTAAGGATCTCGTTATAGTGCTGCGTTCAAACATTACTTTGTAAAGAGTTTTATAATGTAATTCAACTGGAAAAATAAATGTTTTGAAATATGGCAGCCAGTTTAAAATTTCAAGTACGTTGAAATCCCTCAAAATAGGGTAATGATATGAGTTAAGTGACTCACGCTTCATCATGAATACAGCATTGACTTGGTACAATGGGGATGAATATAATAAGTGCACAATGTTCTTCAGATGCAGTCTGATCTTGGGGTGCTACTTGAATTGATGAACAATTGGTCAGAAAGTTAGCCGTGTGCAAAGTACATATAAGATTTCTTAGATTGTTCTCCAGTTCATTGTAACCTACGACTAGTTCCATTATCAGTGAACTTTTAGTTGCATGAGGTAAATGCATATTTTTGCAATAAATTAATGCATGGATACTGGTGGAATTTATGTAATCACTGTCTTCTTCCAATAAAATTGTTCAGAACTCATGAAAAGATGCTGTATTAATCATCAAATAAAATTGTGGTGGACTTCAATCTGTAATTCCTTCTGTTTTACTCTTTTACAGACTCCGCAAACTCAAGCAGAGTGGGAATCAGTAGCCAGTGATTTTTACCTGAAGTGGAACTTCCCGCACTGCATCGGAGCACTCGATGGCAAACATGTACTCATACAACCCCCGAGAGAGAGTGGATCTTACTACTTCAACTACAAGGGCTCACACTCCATAATATTGCTCGCTCTTGTGAATGCTAATTATGAATTTCTGTACGCAGACGTGGGAATGAATGGCAGGGTATCGGATGCCAATGCCTGGGAAATTTGAAGCACTACATTGAAACAAATAAATTAGGCATTCCTTCTCCTCGAGCACTTCCTAACAGTGATGTGATCGCGCCACACGCTATTGTAGCAGATGATGCATTCCCTATGAAAAGTTACTTGATGAAACCCTATTCATTGCGTGATTTGTCGCACCAACAACGCATTTTCAACTATCGATTGTCACGTGCACGAAGAACTGCTGAAAATGCGTTTGGGATTCTTGCCAATAAGTTTAGAGTTTTTCTTTCTCCTATCAATTTGCATCCCAAGAAAGTTGAGAAAATAGTTCTTGCCTGTTTAGCAATGCACAACATGCTACGCCGCACATGCCCAGATTCATGGAATGTTGACCAAAGTTCTGGTGTCTCAATTGGAGAACCTTGGCGGATGCCAACTCAGATGTTGGGCCTCCAAACACATCCTCGCAATGTGGCTGGTGATGCTAAGACAGTGAGAGACTCCTTTGCCAAGTACTTTGTAGAAGAAGGTGCAGTCTCTTGGCAAAATGATGTCTTGTGATGGTGTGCAGTGGCAGAAAATAATGTCCTTTCGACATACTTATGTAAACTATTCTTCTAATCAAGTTTTCAATATCATGTAATCCTGAATCCAAGCAAGGGGAATAAACAGTTGAATATTCAATGTATTTATTATCCCAATTGTTCAGGACATTTATAGTTCACATGAAAGAATATGAACCTATTCCGAATAAAATTTTTAGTCCCGGTCCCTACTACCATGTTAGTTTATGAATGCATGTTCAAATAAATGATTAACAAGGGGATAACATTGAATGCAAAAAGGTGTTCATTAACAAACAATAATTCCTTTGAATGACAAGAACGTATATGTAACCTTTATAAATGTACCACACTTCTCTCCATGTAATAGCTGTATTTTTCTAAAAACTGAGCATGCATATTTATTTTTCTTTCAAATTTTATAGCAAAAATAAAGAAGCATGAATAAAGAACACATCGCCAAAGGCTGAGGCTAAGGTTGAAGTTATAGAAATACCTTGAAAGGTGAAAAGTTGCACAGGTGACTTATTGCAGGCACAGTTCATGAATATATAATCATACATTGGCAAAAACCAGCATTCAACAAAATGCAGTGCGAATTTCTAAAAATAATTCATCACAAGCCATCCAATTCTGAAGCCATACTGATAAAATGTATTTTGTGAATACATGTTTCATATGTAGATCATCAATCATTGCTATTCGAGATGACACTAATGTAAATAATTTTGTGAAATCTTAAACATTATAAATAAATATCTCTAAGAACTATAGCATTTTATATTTTACATATCAAATACAGATAATTTTAATGTTCAAATTTGTTGTTGGTGACCAATATAAAAAGTACAACGAAGCAAGGCTTGCAGTGACCTATGACAGTGCATTTTTACGTATTCATAACTTTCTCATGAAAGCCCTATTGTACATCAGATTACCTTCAAATCGAACAGACAACAGCAAACAAGGTAATCACGAACAGCTATAGCATAACAAAATAAAATTTCGAATTACTGATCAAGCACATGATGAGTAAGATAAACAAAGACTAGAATGGCATCAATATGCACTTCACTCATTCTATTCTCCTAACATTATTTCCAGCATTGCAGGAAAATTTTACCTATCCTTCATATATAATTACTTTACAACATCTATACTACTAAAGTAAATACATACACTTTGCTCTAAGTACATCACAGTGCTAATGCCTACAAAGTCGTTGACTGTTTGGTTTCCGTTCATGGGCAGAAAAATTCCTTTGCAAAATAATAAGAGGAAAGAATACAACAGCCAAATCAGTTAGACTCACGATGAAGAGAAGGCATCCTACTCCATTCCATTAAAAATTCTTGACCATTACCTTCCCATTATTGTAGGTCTAATCAATGGCATACCTGATGCAAGTCCGCTTAGAATGATTCCAACTATGATAAATCTATTTTTTGTATAGGGATGAACGACCAGACGATAGCAAATACCTTCCCATCGCACATGGTGCTTCAAAGAACTATACTGAGCGAATAACCAGTAAGCATCTTGGCTGCCAACACTGTGGAACACATTGATTCGTATTCAGTCTGACCTGACACAAAGTTCCGAAGTGCATGATATCAGGTATTAGCATAGGATATGTATTAAGCGTGGATGTTAAGCATTCATCACTATCGTGAATATTTCCAATATGTGACATTCTAGATGACTCGCCACAATAACCCTACGTTGAAATTATGCGAGAGTTTTCACTTAGAGTTCCTCTCTGTCCCCTGTACAAGGCATCAAATATGATTCGTTGTGCTTCAATAGCCTGATCTGGGTTCATTTTCTGGAGTAATTCAATAATACCTTGAGCAATGCCTGCAAATTCAATGGGATTTTTATTGCCTGCCTGAATTCTTCCCAAAGCTTCAGTAGCTGCAGGAATGAGCTGGTGAGCTTCACCCAACTGCTTTCTTGGCTTCTTCCGCTTTGGGGCAGAATCATCTCCAACAGACGAAGTGGATGGTTGGGATGCTGTTGCTGAGAAATTTTGGCAAGACATTGAAATTGCTGACAATGACCCAGATTGAACAACAGATTCTTGTGGCAATGGTGTAGAAGACTGCAGCAAATGTGATGAAATTGCTGACAGGAACTGAGAAGAAGGAAGATCAAACTGTGGGGATGACACCAGCACAGAAGAGGATGGCCTTGATGGTGGTAGGGATTCCTCAGAGGTAACCAATTCTAAGAAGGCCTGTGGATGGCCTTCAATCACTTCAATTCTTGCTTCGGCGGCAATGGACTGAAGGTCATCATCAACCTGATGGAAGAGAAGAAAATTATGTTTTAATAACAATACATGTCTTTCTACAAATGAACAAAAGTTTAAAAAAATGCCAAGACATGTTACATTAGAATTACACGTTTATGCAAACTGAGGGGTGATTTTGTAACATTTGAATTAAAGAGATGAAGTTCATCAAAATAGTTTTTGTTGGAGATGTGAAAAAGCCAGAGTTTTGACAAAGCTAAAGCTTTGGCAGACTTTGGAACTCTCATGTAGCATTCAAAGTCAATAAAAATTACTTATGTAATTTGAAACTAATAATCTTGATTAAGAAATAATTTCTTCAATTTATATTCTGCATTGAAAGTTTGCTCATTAAACTTATTATATTATATAAGAAAGTTTTAGCATCCCTTAACCACGACAAAGATGTTCCAAGAGAGGAAAGAGGAAGGCACCATTTAGTATGGAGTTGAGGGAACGCGGAATCTATGCACAAGGTGCACAGAAACAGTAAGCTAGGAAAGAAGTTCATGAAACAAGAAAAAAGTTGAAGAAGAAAGAAGTAGATGCTGAAAAACAGGACAGCAGTGAACCGAAAAAAGGTGGTCCGTAACAAAACAAAAACCTATTCTATTACAACAAAAAGGAAGCCTACCTAACCTTTAGCTCAGGCCCTCACATAGTCCCCCTGGGAGTGCCAATTCCCATAGATACAATAGTTGTATCCCCCTGAGGGGTTGCTCATTAAACTACTAAAATTTAATTTCACATATAAAAGGAGAATTATTATATATAAGAAAACTTTTTGCCTTTCTTTACCACAACAAAGATGTTCCAAGAGAGGAAGGATGAAGGCACATTAGGATGGAGTTGAGGGAACGCAGAATCTATGCACTAAGTGCATAGAACAAGAAAAGTTGAAGAAAGTAATAGGTGCTAAAAAACAGGACAGCAGTGAACCAAAAAAAAAGGTCCGTAACAAAACAAAAACTAATTCTATTATGTCAATGTGAAGTTTAATGCAATCACGGAAAATAATAATTTAATTCAAAAATATCACTAAAGGAACCCATTTAAGAACGTTTTACAGGAATGACATTCTGCTCGCTGATACGTTATTTTCGAATTATTGAACTTTGAAATTGGCCTTTGCGCCCAAAGGAAACGAGCGCGCGAAACGGAATTTAATTAATAACGGAAGCTATTGCAAACGTAAAGAGGTTGGGTCGTGAGGGGGAGGCACAGTTCTTCTAGTGAAAATTATAAATAAAGCTTCTAACCCACCCATCAGGGTGACGACCGCAATCTTGTTTACATCGGTTCCAAGATGGCGGCGCCCATGGTGGTCGCCATCTTGGAGCCGTTGTAAACAAGATTGCGGTCGTCATCCTAATGGGTGGGTAAGAAGCTTTATTTATAATTTTCACCAGAAGAACTGTGCCTCCCCCTCACGACCCAACCTCTTTACGTTTGTAATAGGGGGTTAGCTTCCGTTATTAATTAAATTCCGTTGCTTCCTTTCGTGCGTGGAGGCTAACTTCAAAGTTCAACAATTCGAAAATAACCCATCAGCGAGCAGAATGTCATTCGTGTAAAACGTTCTTAAATGGGTTCATTTAGTGATTCCTGGGATCGGAATTATTATTTTCCGTGATTGCATTAAAATTCACATTGACCTTCTATTCTAACAAAAAGAAAGCCTACCTAACCTTTACCTCGGGCCCTCACATAGTCCCCCTTGGGAGCGAATAAATGGAGAAATTAATTTTAATTCACACTTATCCACTACTTATTTTTGATCAATAAATGCCATGAAAACCAAATGCTCAAGAAGTACAGTCTTTCATACCATGCTGGTGGTTCATTTTAACCCTAATGAAACAAAAAGCATTTATAATCTTGGGTCTTTTCCTTATATCATACATGAAATAAAATTACAAAATTAAGAAATTGAAACAGTATTAATTACAGCCATGGACTAGGAATAATAACTATAGATACGCCTTCAATTTTACCATAAAATATACATTAGATATTAGTTTAAGCCTTCCTAATCACAAAAAGAATACAATATAAATAAACTTTTCCCAAATGTAAAATTTGTGCATTTAAAAATTCAATTAAATAGAATGATTGTAATGATGCCTGTGCATGACTTACAAATATGAGTGACTGTCATGACATGGGTCTTGGGTCTGCCATGACATGGGTTACTTCATGGGTGGCATGGGTTACTGGTCTGTCATGACATGGGTTTGGGTGGCAACTTTACAACAGTTCAAGGAACTTATTTCTGCATCCATAATAAACCATATTTTATTCTAAAGACTAGACTTTTTATCTGAGGAAATAATTATGTAGGACATCTCTTCTGACGTCTTCATTATAATTGAAGTCTGGAAATGAAGGTGCAAATAAAAAATTTCCTGTTTACATGATACTGCATTATCAACCGTCATTAGATCACTGATCTCAATATTCAACAATGAATTTTTGGAGAAAAATTATGCAATGAAATAAAAGACTAACCACTTGCGAAGAGACCAAAGGCCCAGCTGGCAGTTCCATAGTAGAGACACCTGGAGCCATTGTGTCACCACTGCTCAAGAACTGAAGTTCTTTGAAGCACTATAGGCGAGGTATATATATATCGTCTGCTCCTGCCCCGCTTCGATGGCTATTTTGCTGCTGACGAATTTCTCTCCGAAATTGTGTGCGGAGTATATTAATTTTATTTTTGACTTTTTCAACAGTCATTGATGGACACGCTTCTTGCAGTTGCAATGTTAAAACATTGTATGCCTGAATTTTTCTAGACTTTAACTTATATTCATTACATTTAACATTCCAAAGGCAAGGAAAATTTCTTAGATTTTCAATTAAAAACAGGACATTCTCTTTAGTCCATTCTTTTTCATTCATTGCTTACTAACAGAATAGCCAAATATTTGCAAAAAATCTGAAAAATACACAGAAATTTGTACAAAATTTAGTCTTATTTCAAAGGCTGGACAAATGATAGTTTACAAACAGCACTGAATGTTAATTATCACTCAGGTACAACAAACAGCCTTTATAAACAGGTATCAATCCAATTCCAATTTATGCTTTTACTACACCACACACTTTACCATTAGGATGCTGTTATGCCCAAATCTACTTTTCTAGATAACAGAAATCTTTTTGATTAAAAGTAAGACATAAAAATTTGGAACAGCTAATTTATTGCACTTCAATACGACCATATAAAAGCATAAAACAAACAAAAACTATACATTAGCTAGAGCATAAATACTAAGCAAGGTTTAAATAGGATTAGCTGTTATTACAATTGTAGAGAAGGCTTAATATTAAGCAATCCACTTTTGGATCCAGAAAGAAAAGCAGTGACAAGTTCCGGTAAATGTGTAGCGTTAGGTAGTAATCAATTTTCTTCTTTTTGGGGCCTAATCATCCTTAATTATGTCAAAATAAACAAGTTTTCTTCTATAATTTTCCGTCGCAAATGAGTATTTTACGTGTTATAGCGGTAAATTAGTTACGGCAACTCAAGTGTTTGAAGCGGTAAGTAATTTATTGACCGCGTCAAATGGCAACACTGCAATGGAGTCTTGCTTCCAACACGCTCGTCATCAAAGACAAAACTAAACCTACGGCTCTAACTTGTAAAATACTCATCAGCCGTAAAAAGTGTACAGAAGAAAAGTAATTTATTTTGATGTTTTTACTGTGTTTCAAGCAACAAAAATTAAAAATTTGATGAGTAGCTGTTTATTCAAGCGCATTCGTCATCAAAGATGAAACAAAACCTACTGCTATAGATCATTAAATACTCATTCGTGACAGAAAGTGTACGGAACAAAACTTGTTGATTTTAACTTAAATAACTATGATTAGGCACCGAAAATGGGAAAATTAATTACTACCAAATGCTACACATTTACCCAAGTCCCAACAAGCAGTTTCTAGAAATGCAAAGAGAAACATAAATAATAAGAGTCCAAATATTTGTGCCTAAACATAAATATTTAAATTATAAAGAAATATGTGAATGACCACATACAGCTAGTGCTTTTGTACCAACTAATTGAGTCAACAGGGCGGGTAAATTTTTAACCCGCGCACTGTAACTGGTCGCCTCATTTACCAGGCTCACTGGTTGCCAGACGTAAGGCATAACCCCAAGTTGTTATACACCAAAATGATCGTCTCAGCGAGTGCTACACAGCTGGAGCCAGAAACCCCCACATTGTGGGGGTTAAGGCAGAGCTCCAACCACTTGGAAGTTGGGAGGGGTAAGCACAGTCAGTGTGGTAAATGAGGCGACCGTGAGAGGGTGTGCGTGCGAACAGTCAGTGGCAGCCTCAGTTACCAGCGAAACTACTCAGGGCCTTATTTCGCCTTATTTCGTAAAAATGGCAAATAAGACAAATCTGAAGTCAGTAGCGTGTAGAGCAGTATTTTATTCATATTGTGTGAAAATTACAAGTTTCGAAACACTATACTTACAGTAATATAACCAGACATGCAAACATGCATTTATGTAGGAACTAAAACGAAGAATGGATAACACCTAGTAGACATAAATGGTCATAACTTTTTTTCTAATTGTTGTAGAGGAAAAATAAAAACATCAGCAGGTTTGGAAGGATTTTCTGCAGAAAATAGCAGTGAAAAACATTACATTGTTCCCAAAACACAAAAATGGCCATTGATCTCTTTGAAGCAATGTTGTGCAAAAATCTACGGAGTTTGACTCCATATTACAAAGAAACGGTTCAAGTTATCAAAAATCTGACAACATCAAAGTGTAAAGCAACATTTTTTACTCATTACTTCATATTTTTACATCTCTGCCTATTACGGTAAGTGAACAGGGAACGGCAGAGTAACGCGGGTAAATTGACTACTTTTCTGAGGGATGCGCGACCGTGCGCGGGCTAAACTTTGATAATTTTATGCATATTCACATTCAGTTCAGACAGTAAATATTTCAATTATATTCACATCCATTAAATCCAAACCTACTTACATATTCAGCCATATCTGAATAAAATTAAATAACAACGTAACGAAGTTCATTTTGGTATATAAATGTTCGTGCCACCCTACAATTAACTAAATTTGCACCAAAAACAGAATTAAATCGATAAAATAGGAAAAAAGACATAAAAACCTAGTAATGCACTCGCAGAACCACCTTCTACAACACATAAACAAGCGAGTGTTCGCTGTTTGACCGAAAGTTTGTGTTCGTGTTTTCCAACACGATGGAAAACACAAACACACCGAAATCTGCGAACTTTTCATCTGTGTTCGTGTTCGCGGACTGCCGAAAAACACGAACTTCGGCCGAAAGATTGATAGTGTGGACGGGCCTTAAGGAGGAAGAGAATGATAAGGAATTGGAAGGTTTCAAAGATAGTGTCAAACTTGAAGAAGGCAAATATTTTGTCCAGTTACCTTGGAATCGCCAACTTTTGGCTAGGGTACCTTATAATTTTGTATTAGCAAGATATCTAGCTCGTAAAGTGGCGACTGATAATGCCCTAAAGGGGATTGAACAGGCCTATAATGACGTATTCCTTGAGCAGCTGGAATTGGGCATTATTGAACCCATTTCCGTTTAAAAACTGGATGTGCGAGCTCACAAATGGATCCCGCATAGGCCGGTAATACGTAAACATGTTGAAACTTTCAAAATCCGACCTGTTTTCAATTGCTCATTAAAGGTCAAGGGTTTGCCCAGTCTGAACGAAGCCTCTAATGTTAGTCCCAATCTGATGAATAATTTGTTAGGACTTTTGATCTATTTCCGTGCTAATAGCATAACAGTAATTTCTGACATATTTAAGGCGTTCGTGCAGGTAAAACTTGCTTGTGATTTTGACCGCAATCAGTTTAGTTTCATCCTTTTCAAGGATGGCAAATTCTCTTATTTCCGTTATACAACTCTGTTGTTCGGGTTCGTTGCATCGCCTTATACTCTTAACTATCTTCTTAAATTGCACGCTCAAACTATCACTGATTTGACAGTTAGAGACGTTCTGGCGAATGAGCTGCACGTCGACAATTTAGTGTTCACGACAGACAGTCCTGAACTAGCGCTTAGCACATTTCGAAGCCCCAATAGTGCATTTGAGAAGAGTGGATTTCCGTTACGCAAATGGAAGTCCAATAATTCTGAACTTATTTCCTAAATTGACCCTTCTCTATGTAGTGCCGAAGTGCACTCCTGAGTGCTAGGGTATGACTATTACTCTTCTACTGATCTTCTTTCTCTGTCTGTAAAAAAGTTGGACTCTTCGTGTAAAACACGAAGAAAAATTCTTTCTGAAGTAGCGTCTATTTATGATCCCTTGGGAATTTTTTTGCCCTTTTCTGTGCGAGGTAAGCTCATTTTGAGAAAATTGACGCCCTTGAGGCTAGGTTGGGATCAGGATGTTCCGGAAGATTTATGTAAGGAATGGCAAAGCTATTGTCGGGAGTTTTCGGAGTTGAGAGATTTTGAGTTTCCTAGGATGAATTTGGCTGAGACCAAAACTACGCAACTTGTTGTCTTTTGTGATGCTAGTGCTTGCGCCTTTGGTACCTGCATTTATGGCGTCCAAGAGGATCGCAGCGCATTACTCTTCTCTAAAGTTAAAGTTTCGCCTTCTCGCCAGCGAACTCTTCCTTCTCTTGAACTCCTGGCAGTGTTTCTTGCCTACCAGTGTCTTATATCTATTCTGTGTGATGTTAATTTTCCTTACAAAGTCTCTAATGTAACTATTCTCACTGATTCTCAAGTTACCCTAGCTTGGCTCTTGAGCGGTAAACCTCCTCGAAAAAATGTTTTTGTAAGCAACAGAATAAAAGAAATAGAAACCATGCGTAAGAAGTTAGAATGTGAGACTTTGGCTGCTTTCAGCTATGCGTATGTACCCACGATGTTTAACGTTGCTGACATGTTGACACGGGGTATTAAGGTTTCTAAGTTTCTAGAATGTAAATTGTCATGGTTAGAAGGTCCTTCTTGGATCAGAGAAAGTAGAGATGAATGGCCTAAGGGGCACTTAGGATGCATTCCGCAGCAATTTGTATCCGCTACGTGCATCGCAGTTAATGTTGCTCACCCAGGTGAAGCTTCGGTTGTGGAGATTGAGCGCTTTTCCTCCTACCCCAAACTACTAGGTGTGGTAGAGAAGGTTTTTAGGGTTGTGGCAATCTGGAAGCGCGCAGATCCGGGGGAGTCGAAACTGCGAGCGTTTCTATACCTCATTTTCTCTATGCAAAGAGAGCATTTTACCAGCGAGATAAAGGCCTTGGAAACCAAGAATCCTCGTCCGCCTTTGCTTGTTAGATCTTTCAACCTGTTTCTTGACTCTCATAATTTGATTAGATCTAACAGCCGCATTGTCTTAGCAGAGGAATTAGATTACAACACTAGGAATCCTATTCTGTTATCTAGTTCTTCTCATCTAACCTATCTTCTAATATTGCATACCCATAAAACTTAAAATCATCAGGGTGTTGAATCGACTATACAAAAACTTAAAATGGACGGTTACTTGATACCGCGCTGTAAGCGTACTGTGCGTAGCGTTCTATCCAAATGCATAGTATGCAAGCGGGTGAACGCTAAGGCTTTCTCTTATCCTGACCCGCCAGCTTTGCCTGACAGTCGGACTAATTTTGTAAGACCTTTTGCTACCACAGGAATGGACTTTTTTGCTAGCTAGGCCGAGTTGTGCTACGCTCTCTAATACAGGGGTAAAAAGGGGATCCAAGAATGTTACCAGTTCGATGATTTTTGCCGGTGTGCTCAGCAACCCTCAGATAGAGCGACTGGGGAAGGTTTGAAGTCATTAAACTGTCAAGGTTTCTCCATTTATGTTTCAAATTTTTGTCTATTATCTGTTGAAATTGTGCAAGTTTTTCTTGTTGAAAATGAGCTTCTGGGATGAAACGTTAAAAATTTCATTCAAGATTAGTCTTCTCCATCGCCTTCGTTGAGAATAATATGATGCTTCCTCGGATATATAATTTTGATGTTAGCCATTTTTTACGTGTTAATTCTAACAAGAATTATGCAAAAGTTTTCTTATTCTTTGCAGAAGGTATAAGACATACTGGGCAAAGTTGGCTCAGTAATCAGCAATCAAGACACCAATTTCCGAAATGCTTCCCTGCTTGAGACCGACTCGGAATTACCCTCTGATCCCTCGCTACAAATGATCGAGTATCTGACGGTGGAGTGTTCAATAAATCATCTTTAAAGCAAGCATTCGATTCTAACAGCCTGAACATGCCCCATACTCGTGAACTTCTTAGGACCAACTTCCTTTCTCCATATGTCATAGTGGCAGATGATGCGTTCCTATTGTCTACTCGTTTAATGAAGCTTTATCCTCGTACGAATTTTTCTCACAACCAAAGAGTTTTCAGCTAGTCTTTCTTAGTGATGCAAAAAAACGGTTTTATTTGATTGCGTTTTTTTTTGCAAAAAAATCGTGCTTTTTATGTGTTTTTTTTTTGTTTTTTTTTTTTGCACACCTAAATTTTGTTAAGCATATGTCTGGGTTTTTTTGGGACACCTGAAATATATTAATATCCATGCTTTTTAGTCATTTCATCGTTATAAAAACATCAAAAAGAAACCATACAGTAAAAGAGGTGGCAGATAACCCACAATTACCTAGAGGTGTCAAAGAGGAACAGCAGGAGCCACAGAACTTATATTGATGGAGTCAAAATTCAGAGCTTACTATCTCTACTATGCCTGATTTTATTTTAATATGACCAAAAAAATCAGACTTTGCAGAAGTAATAAGGGTAAATCTGAAGGATATGTCAGTTATCGATTTTGCAAATTTTGATGCCTAACCTAAGCATAGTTAATTAGATCGAAATAAACAAGTTTTCTTCTATGCACTTTCCGTCTCAAATGTGTATTTTATTAGTTATAGCGGTAAATGACTTACCGCCACTCGTGTGTTTGAAGTGGCAAGTAATTCAAGGAGCACGTCGGACAGCAACACTGCAATGCGCACTCGCTTCCAGCGCGATCGTCATCAAAGACGAAACCAAACCTACCGCTATACCTCGTTAAATACTCTTTTGACGAGAAAAGTGTATGAAAGAAAAGTTGTTTATTTCGATGTTATTACCATGATTCAAGCAACAAAAATTCGAAAATCGACGAGTAGGTGTTTATTCGAGCGCATTCGTCATCAAAGACGAAACTAAACTTATCGCTATATATCGTAAAATACTCATTTGAGACGGAAGGTGCGTAGAAGAAAACTTGTTTATTTTGATTCAATTAATTAGGTTCAGGCACCAAAAAGTGGAAAATCGATAACTGACATATCCTTCAGATTTACCATAATAAGCTATGAATTTTGACTCCATCAATATAAGTTCTGTGGCTCCTGCTGTGTCTTAGACTCTAGGTAATTGTGGGTTATCTACCACCACTTTTTCTGTATGGTTTCTTTTTCATGTTTTCATTACAAAACAATGACTAAAAACCATAGATATTAATATATTTAAGGTGATCAAAAAAATATGCTGTTTTTTTAGAAACATGTTTTTTTACAAAAAATTCTGGGTCAATGTGAAGTTCAATGCAATCAGAAAACAATAATTAGCGATCCCAGGAATCACTAAAGGAACCCATTTAAGAACGTTTTACACGAATGACATTCTGCTCGCTGATGCGTTATTTTCGAATAATTGAACTTTGAAGTTGGCCTTTGCGCCAAAGGAAGCGAGCGCGTGAAACGGAATTTAATTAATAACGGAAGCTATTACAAACGTAAAGAGGTTGGGTCGGGAGGGGGAGGCACAGTTCTTCTAATGAAAATTATAAATAAACTTCTAACCAACCCATTTGGGTGATGACCGCAATCTTGTTGACATCGGCGCTAAGATGCCAGCGCCCACGGTGGTCGCCATCTTAGAGCTGGTGTAAACAAGATTGTGGTCGTCACGTTAATTGGTGGGTTAGAAGCTTTATTTATAATTTTCGCTAGAAGAACTGTGCCTCCCCCTCACGATCCCGCCTCTTTACGTTTTTAATAGGGGGTTAGCTTCCGTTTTTAATTATATTACGCTCGCTTCCTTTGGCTCGGGAAGTCCAACTTCAAAGTTCAACGATTCGAAAATAAAGCATCAGCGAGCAGAATTTCTTTCCTGTAAAACGTTCTTAAATGGGTTCCTTTAGTGATTGCTTGGAATATAATTATTAATTTCCATGATTGCATTAAACTTCACATTGACCAAATTCTGACTAATGAAAATGAATATTAATATATTCTCTGGTACCAAATATAACCATGCTGTTTTTTTACAAAGAATCATGACTAAATAACAATATATTTTATGTGACCTAAAAAGCCCCATGCAGTTTTTAAAAAAACATGTTTTTTACTAAAAAATCATGACTGAAAAAACACGAATATTAAATTTGAGACCAAAAAAATGTTTTTGTACTAAAAAATCATGAATAAAAAACATGAATATATTTATGAGTCCTAAAAAACCCCATGCTGTTTTTTAAAAAATATGTTTTTTTACAAACAATGATGTATAAGAAAACCTGGATATGAATATATTTTATGCAACTAAAAACCATGCTGTTTTATTTTATGTATTTTTCATAAAAAATCATGTCTTAAAATCATGGATATTTACATATATTATGTTACCAAAAAATCATTGTTTTTTTTTAACATGTTTTTTTATTAAAAAGTTAATATTATTCATTTTTTGGTCACGAATTCTTTGTAAAAAAACACCCCTCAGGGGCGATACAATTATTGTATCTATGAGAACTAGCGCTCCCAGGGGCACAATGTAGGGCCCAAGCTGAGAGTTAGGTAGGCCTTCTTTTTGTTGAAATGAAATTTTTTTGTGATGTTAAGGACCACCTTTTTTTCGATTCACTGGTGTCCTGTTTTTCAGCACCTACTACTGTCTTCTTCAACTTTGATCTTGTTTCATAATCTTCCTTCCTCTCTTTGGACCGCATTTGTTGCTGGGTAGGGAGGCTAAAACTAATGACTAATCTAATCTGTGAAAAAAACATGGATATTAATTTATTTTATGTGACCAAAAAACCATGTTTTCTGAAAAAAAGATTTTTTACAAAAAACATGAGTGTTATTAAATTTTATCTAACCAAAAATACATGACATTTTAAAAACCATGTTTTTTCACCAAAAATCATTATTATCCATGTTTTTTAGTCGTGATTTTTTTGTTAAGAAAACATGATTTTAAAAAAAAAGCATGTTTTTTGGCACATAAAATATATTAATATCCACATTTTTTAATCATGATTTTTCTGTAAAAAAGATGTTTATTTTAAAAAATACAGCATGATTGTTTATGGTAAAATAAAGTATATTAATATCTGTGTTATTTAGTCATGACTTTTTTGTAACAAAAACCTTCAAAAAACAGCATGGATTTCTTGGTCACATATGATATTTTAATATCCATTAGAACCGTACCAGGTCTTAGAATAAAATATCCACAAAGAATCTATTCACTCAATAAAACCTTTCGGAGACTAGCTCCATCCTCAGTAAGGCATTCAGTCAAATGTTTTTCAAAGGAACAGTGAAAATTCATTGTCCATTCCACCAAATTTTACAGAATGACTGAGGATGGAGCTGGTCTCCGAAATGTTTTATGGAGTGAATAGATTCTATGTAGATATTTTATTCTAAGACCTAGTACAGTTCTAATAAACATGATTTCAATATTAACAGCATTCTTTGTTTATAAGTTTCTATAGACAATTAGATTAAAGAAAACTAACTTTCCTGATATTTACATCCGTGTTTTTTTAGTCATGATTTTTTTTAAATGTTTATAAAAAACTTTTTTGGTCCAATAAATTATAATAGCCATGTTTTTTTAGTCACGATTTTTCTGTTAAAAAACAATGTTTTAAAAAAACAGCATTGGATTTTTAAGGTCACAAATATATTAATTTCCATGTTTTTTAGTCATAATTTTTGTATAAATAACATGTTTTAAAAAAAAAAACAGCATGGTTTTTTAGTCACATCTCTATCAATGACCATAAGTAAAGATATGTTATTATAACACACCATTTTGGAAGTTTAAGGTCATTCACATGTATTGTAAAATAAATGAAATATCAAAGCATGAAACCGCAGAAAATGAAAAAGTTCATAAAACCATAGAAAACCATCAATCAAGAAGTATGCTGTTTTATTTTGTAATTTGACATGAAAACAAATAATGTAATGTGGTTCTTTTTCTTGCTGAGTTATTTTCAGACAAAATATTTAAAAAAAAAAAAAATATCCACGTTTTTTTTGGCCACGGTTTTTTTGTAAAAAACGTGTTTTTAAAAAAAAACGGCATGGTTTTTTTTAGTCACATCTCTAGTCTTTCTAGAGCTCGAAAAACAGAGGCAAACGCATTTGGCATACTTTCAAGTACGTTCAGAGATTTCCGTACTGATATAAACATCACAGTCGAGAGAATCCAGTCTATTACTCTAGCAACTTGCGCTCTTTATAATTACCTAAATGATCATAATGACTTCCGTTACATCAACCTGCCTGCTGTTGAAAAAAGGACATTATCATTGGATCTCACATAACCGGCAGTTGGTGAGAAAACACAGGACATCATTCGGTTCGTTGTGTAGAGGCGGTTAATCGACTGTGACAGCTACAGCCATCAGAGATCAGCTGAAGAATTATTACTTCACAAGCGGAGGGGCTGTATGCTGGTTGTATAAAATGTTGGGACTCCATGCACTAACACTACTGTGGAAATGCGACCCAAAGGTGTTAGAAATATCTGAGAAATAATTTTTCCTCGTTATTTTCTGGCATTACTAGTTGGAATGAATGAATAAGGTCAATCAACAAAATAAATTGTCTAAACAACATTATGTATTTTACTCCAGTTTTTCATCGTTAAATAAAACACTGACAAATCATTTTTTGACTTAGGAAGGCTAACAAGAAGTACATCAACAGGATTTAGGAAATGTAATTACTGCATACTAGATTACATGTTAAGGTTAGGAACATCCATAATCTGAATTCACAATCACGCATTGTGGCAAAATCCATGTGCACAGTTTCTACAAGTAAAAAAAATCCGATTTTTAACAACAAACATTGTAAACCAAGGTCACCATAAAAAAAAGTTTTGTCCACACTCATATCTAACTTATAAATCTACGACTATGTGAAATAGTTTCATCGATTTACTCGTACGCCCTACCATCATGCAGATATGACGCATAGTTATAGTTCGCATCCTCACAAGTCAATGAATAGTTTCTTTTCTCACCTTAGATTAAATTATATTACAACTCAACAGCATATTGAAAAATTTATGCATAAGTGTTCTTAGAAATGACTACGTGCGCATAGAAACAGCGAATGATAGTAATCATTTCTACTTACTACTGTAACTATTTAGGTTAGTTTAAGCCTTCTTAGTCCCGACAACGACGTCATCAAGAGAGGAATAGTGAAGGGACCATCGAGTATGGACACGTACACCAGAAATCTAAGCACAATGTGTCTCACACAGGCCATTCTTGTGTGGTAAAACGAGTGTCTTGCAACACAGAATACAATGCGCATTTAAACAGAAAGTCGGTAAGAAAGTTCAAATGATGTAAAAAGCAAGAAGGTAGTAGTAGGTGCTAAAGAAAAAGATGGCAATGAGCCGAAAAAACATGATCACTAAAACAAAACCAGAAACACTATTTTAACGCTCGTACCCTAACATTCTTCTCCTGGAAGCGTTACTTCCCTTAGATACAATAGTTCTTTTCTCGTGATGGAGAAACAGAAAATCGAGAGATTTATGAAGTACGATGAAGGTTAACGGTAAAGTATTTGGGGTAGAAAAATAAGTCAGAGAGAAGCAAAAATAATAGGATGGTCCATAACATATTATAGAATAGTATTGTACAGTCCCTAGATATGCTATTTTATCACATAAGGTATGCTTAATTGATCCTATCATACTTTGAGATAAAAGAAAGGAACATATTCACAGTCAGGCAGGGAAGAAATTTATAAAAAAGTTCATGAATATCATTAAAGAGGCCAATAAATGACATTTAACACTTGTCAATTCTTAGAACAGAGTTTAGCAAGTTTCGACATAAATTTCCTTTGTTCTTCACCCGCAAGACCAGTCACACTATCCCGCACAAGTTCACAGCAAGTTTGGTAATGTAATTATCATATCCAGCAGTCTTTTTTCATGCTAATGAGCACTCAACAACATTAAGAAATTTCTCATGAAATAACTCTACCGTACTTAATTAAAATGATTTCATCATTCTTACTCCTTTTACACTTACAAAATTCCCCACTGCGCATGACATCAATACTTGTATCTGCTGCTGGGGAAGGCTTGGTGCAGGCGCCACAATTTTGAGGCTTGGATCCACTACTTACATGAACGATATCGTTATCAATTTCGGCTGAAGTGCCCATTAACCGATTCTCTACAGTATTGACAGGTTTTTCCTTAAACCAATCTGTCGACCAACACAACAATACTCTGCACAGGGTTCTTTGATTATTTTGCCTTCCACTTGAAATGTGTGTAACAAAATCATCCCTTGAATTAATATTCATGCTGCTCATGCTACAGTCTGGGGGCACACAATCCGAAAAAAGGCCATAAGGTTAGTGTGCATCCAAGGCTTGCTCTCCACAGCTCCAGACCATGATGGTTTCATCCTTTCAGTAGCGAGGAGCTGCAAGAAATAGACGCGTAGTGAAGTCCTCTTCTTTAGAAGATCTGAAAAAAATAATTTAATTTAGAATTTTTCTTACACCATTGATATAATAGTCCTGTATATAGTTACTGGTTGTATTATTACTTGCAAAAGTGTTTGTGACAGACTTGATAAATCAAGTACATAATACATGTTTGTATGCTCCAGTACATGAGCTTTATTGCAAATAAACATGTTTTGCTAGGGAACAACACAAGAAGTGAAGATATGTGTAATGAATTGTTTGAAATTTATTTGTTGAAAGAAATATCATTAGGAAATGCTAGAATAATGTTTATAGTACACAGTAATACTATCTCGGACTGACTTTCATCCAACACTGAAAATTATTAGCTAATGAAGGAAAAGTTTTCCATGAGTTTCATTGAGAACTCAATAGAAGAAAAACCTCAACTTTATGTTACATGAGGGTCACACATGACTACAAAGATTCACCTATGTCATAATGATAGTTTTCATAAGAAGTCAACTGTATGATCTAAATTAGAAATTGCCCTCCTAGTAAAGTGTTCACTTGTTAAGAAATAAATACTATCAGGCTAACTTCATTTCTAAAACTGTCAGTAACGAGTGCACACTTTTCCCCAAGCTTCTCACCTAAATTCAGAATAATTTGCAGAGAAGCTCATCCA
This sequence comes from Morinoia aosen, assembly GCA_030386875.1. NCBI lineage: Eukaryota > Metazoa > Arthropoda > Malacostraca > Amphipoda > Talitridae > Morinoia > Morinoia aosen. Next base: position 55,644,828 of record CM059574.1, on the reverse strand, counting down.
CTTTCAGAACCCTAAATTTTCTGCCAAATACTTTAAAACAAAGGTAAAAAAACTGAATGCCCAAATTCCACTGTCATGCAGAATGGCAATAAGATATTTGTACTAATTTTCACATTTGCATAAAGATACAAATCTAAGATACATACGTGCACACACATATTAACATATATACTTATTGAAAATGAACGTAAGAAAAAAAACATGAAATAAAAAGATAACAAACAACCTACCATTTACTACATCGAAAATGACAGTCGAGCTCACTGTACTCCTAAAAAATAATTCGGAAAAACATAACTAAAAGGAAAAGAAGACTTCGAAAAGCGTAAAAATGAACTGGTTTTTGATTTCTTCATAGATATTTATAAGGAAAGGTTACAGTCAAGAAACAACACAACCCTTCAGCATCATACAGACATGTGTACATGTGATAAAATGGAATAACATTGTGGCCGGATATCACATCTGAGTGGCGAATATTTACAAAACTTGGCACATTTAGGTAGATTAAACAAGGGTCCAAAGTGATGATTTTAATCACGGAAATTTAGAGTTTTTTCGATTTGAAAGTTCAGTGCTAGTGTGCGCTGAACGCTCGGAAAAATAAAATAAAATGAAATGCTTAAATTACCCCCTTCCCTCAGCTCAGCCGAAATCGATTGAAAACATCTTCGAGAACGATTTTGAAATAGCGAGACAACGTTAGCCAAAATTTAATTCATTAAAAACTTTGCACACCCCTCACTTCTATAAACCTGTATATTGGTGTACACACAAAATGTACTTCAGGGTATGTTTGTCATACGGACGTTAAATATTACTACAGAAAAAGAAAAATAACAAAATCAAGATGAGGAAATACTCCTAATTATGGAAAAACGTTCGTTCCCGTGCATCGAACTGACGGCTGTAGTGCTCATTATTGTCGACAGCAATAAGTATGATGAATATTAGAATGGCTTAGCAAACGTAAAATGAAATGTTTCTAATTTTCTAACAGAAATTTTAGGAAAATTAAAATTTCAGGTTGATGAGAAATTCACACCGAAATGCTGCAGGCCCTACGACAGAGATGCAAAATGACGTGACACATTTACTCTAAATTCTTTTAGAGTTTTAGAGTTTTTGATATGCTGGGAAAGCTCGCTCCATAAAAAAGCTCCAGAAACTGAGAAAGCTTTTTGTCCCACGGTAGATGAACGGTAACTGACTAAGACATCATTCCTCCGCTTTGGTTTATTGTTTGAGATATTAGATGGAAAAAAATTTACAACCTCTACATTACTTTGGGGAAGGTACAGAGATGAGAACACTCGTAGAGCTTTTTGGATCATGAATCTGTTCGGTATTGGGATCCAGTCGAGTTTTCTTATAAGAGGGGTGGCATGATCGTATTCATTGAAATTTCCTTTCCATACCACTTTGGCGGCGAAGTTTACACATTTTTGCAACTCTTCCTGACGATATTGCGGTAAATCTCCCCACACTAGACTGCAGTCTAGAGTATCTAATTCAGAATAAATATTTTCGCATATTTTAATAGCTGGTAACTTCAACCAAATTAGCCTACATAAAACTAGCCATCCGTAATTTGAACACTGCATTCTCAAAACGATCAATTTCATTGTTGAAAGAAATGACTGCTTATTCATTATATTTAAATAATTTAACACACTTTTAACACCTGAAAAAATAGAACTCTCGAGTCATTCTTGCACACCATTACACTTACCTAGAAGTATAATGCTGATTGGTGGTCCCAAAAAATCTGAGTACACTCATATTGTTTACTAGTCAAGATTGTTTTCTAAAGGTCTACATAATTATTGCAAAATTTAAGTTATAACTAACTTCTGGTTGTTTAGGATCTGTAAATCAAAAGTCGTTAAAATTAGATGGATCTTTTTCATATAACACAATATTTAAATAAATTTAACACTTTAACATAAAATTTAATTCTATTTAATTATATTGAAATTTTCATAATTTAAAAACAGCAATTAAATTATAATACACAGAGAGGAATTACAATGCAAACACCTGCAAAACAAGTTCTTTGACACATCTTTCTGTGAATAGCATTCATGAGCAATGCTAAAAGAATTAAAAAACAACAGTTTTTCATTTACCACATAATCATTCATGTAAAAAATATTGCCATTGTTGGAAATAAATGTTACGCTTGATTGGTAACAGGCTACTTGCTTTTTTCACTAAACTGCAAGACCTAGCACTGAATTTCATTGCTTTACGTTTTGATACCACCACGAAAACAGCTGAGAACCATATCTTATAAATATCTCAAGCCAAAAATGACCACAATCATCATTTAAAGTCTACATAACAGCTTCGAAATTTGTCAACTCTTTCCGCCATCTTCGCTCTGCGTAGTTCATTTGGGGACTTAAAACCTCTGACGACCTTTCACGAAATGACGAGCATCTATTCATCAAATGATGAGCGAACGGGCCTTTCAGAGTTCATTTGACATACGGAGTTCATTTGACGAACGAACGTTAAGGGGCCCATACACGTTCAAAAAAAGCGTCAAAATTGTGCGTCAAAATATTGATATCAAAATTTTGATGTAAAATTTGACTGTGTGTGGGACGTTTTGATTTCAAAAAAAGATTTGAATCAAAATTTTGATGGATCGAATCCGTTTGATATTTTTTGACGAGTCTTCAAATTTTTATGCGTGTGTGGGCTTTTGTCAAAATTTTGATCAAAATCGTTAGTCCGCAGGTGACTGCGCCGAGGAGACATAATCGCCATGTCTGGAAAGAAGGAGACCGAAAAGAAATTTTTGATTGAAGTTTTAGGCGTGTATCAAACCTTACCAGCCTTGTGGAGAATTAAGTCGGATGATTATAGCAATCGTGCCAAGAAAGCTGAGGCCTATGAAATATTACTGCGGAAATATCGTGAGCATTTTACTTCCTCCACATTAGAAAATCTGAAGAAAAAAATAAATAATCTACGAACAAATTTTCACAATGAACTTCGGAAAATGGACAAAAGTGCCAAATCAGGTGCCGGCACTGAAGACTTGTACGAGTCCCAGGCGTAGTTCATGGAGGCTATGATGTTTTTAAGAGACCAGGAGACTCCTGCCCAGTCTAGAAGCACCTTGTCCAATAGCGATGATGACACAATCGATAAACAAGGAACAATTCAGGTTAGTTCATGATGTGTCATTTATATTGTTATTTTTTCAATTTGTTTTTTATTATTTTTAATGTTATATTTATTTATTTCATTTTATTATTCTATCATTATTATTTTATTATATATTTTTAAATTATTGTTTTTATTGTTATTTTTTTCAAAAATTTCAATACCCAATACAACACATACACGAAAAAAATTGAACTTTTCCCATGGTGAAGATACCATTAAGCGGGGACAAGAAACAAATTCACCTTTCCCAAGATGGAATATAACATGCAGCATGAACAAAAACAAATTCAACTTTTCCCATGGGGAAGATACCAGACAGCGAGGATAAAAAACACATTCAATTTTTCCCATGGGAAATACACCAAACAGCAGAACAAAAAAAATCAATCTTTACAATGGGGAAGATACCCTATACTTGGGTCCACTTTCTTACCCCAACGGGAAGGTACCATACGGGAGGCACAAGAAAAAAAATCAAATTTTCCCTTGGGAAGATACCACGCACTACCCACCGTTGGGGCACGGCCATAAATGCAGTCACGCTGCCTTGGTAGAACGCATACAGCGACACTGCCACGAACAGCTGATACACTGACACGGTGCGCACTGCAGTGCTAACCGCCCAGTGGCTGCTGCCTGTAAAGTGTAGACAGAGTGTAAACAGTATGTGTAGAGTATGTGTTGTGTGTGTGTAGTGTGTGTGTACAGTGTGTGTACCGTGTGTGTAAAGTGTGTGTACAGTGTGTACCCAGTGTGTGTGCGCACGACGTGTGTGTACAGTGTGTGCGTTGTGTACAGTGTATGTTTACAGTGTATGTACAATTTGTGGTTACAGTGTGTGTGTGTAACAGTCATTAGTGATTCTTTGGCCAAAGCTTAAGTGCTAAAGAAGCAGTATATGAGTCGGTCTTCAGTATGCCAAAGGATTCAGACTCTCTGTGCCTCCTGCAGGTATTACTTGAGGAGGACAGGGCCTTTTTTATGAACAATGTTCAGTTCGGAGAGAACGATCCAGCTGCTTGCATAAAGATATTGTCATGCACGTCCAAAGCGGAGCCCGAGAGTTTACCTCCGATTCTTTTAAAAATCTCCAGTGAAAAACTTAAGGCACCCCTACAAGCATTGTGGAGATCATCCATGAATAAATGCCGTGTGCCTGATCCTCTCAAATTGGGAGTAATCATGCTAGTGCACAAGGGAGGAGTGAAGCATTCCCCCGCTAATTACCGTCCAATCGTCCTGACATCCCATGTGATTAAGTTTTTTGAAAATATTGTGTTCGAATGAATTGTTGCGTGTCTCGAGAGCAAAGGCCTAATGAACAGCAACTAGCACGGTTTCAGACGTAGACGGTCGTGCCTGTCGCAACTACTGGAGTATCAGCGAAAGATTACGGATGCGCTTGGCTCTGGATATGCTGTGGATGTGGTGTATCTGTACTCTGCTAAGGCCTTCGATAAAGTGGACTATGGCGTGCTGCTTAAGAAGTTCCGTCTGTTCGGAATTAGCAGCATTGTCCGTGAATGGATTCATAGATTCCTAAAAAATAGAAGGCAGGTCATCTCCATGGACGGGAGCTGCTCGACGGAGTCGGTGGTGATGAATGGTGCGCCTCAGGGTTCTGTTTTGGGTCCACTCCTTTTCTTAGTTCACATTTCGGACATTGATGTCGATTTACTGCACTCGTGAGTACCCAGTTGAAAAAATAAGACGTTTTCAAGTCGTTTCTGTGCTGCGGTAGGCAAGACTTCTAGCCGTGTTTCATTCGGAAAAGCAGCCGTTTTTTGGTCGCCATATCCTCTCTTTATCGCAGTAAAAAACGGCTACAAAACCATTGAATTCCCTTTGCAGCTGTTCGGAAATTCCCACCTTTATCGGCTACACATCGACTTTCCACGGCCACAATTCGACCTTCCGCGGCTTCTCCATTCTATGTATCGGCTCTCTGCCGACCTTACTCGACCTTGTACCGGCCTCCCGCGCCAGCAAATCGACCTTGCCCGAATTTAATTACACTGGTTATTCATATACACACACCCCCATCCCCCCACACACAACCCTCCCCCCCCACACACACACCCACCCACACACCCATAACCCCCATTCCCACCCACCCCCTCCCACACACACACACACACACACAGACACACAAATATGTATCTGAACACATAATTGATCACCTTCAAGTACGTCCTTCAATTCAAAGGTTGCTGAAGACTGACGAGGGAAAATTCAGGTTTGGTTTCCACATTTTGTTGTTTCTACATTGCTCACATTGAGGATTGAGGAGTATATTATTTCTTCACAACCAGCCCCACCACAACGATGAATCGTCATAAATATCGATTCACAGAGGGGGTAAAGCTAATAGTTGGGCCCTTGCCTCCGGTCATGCTCATGAAATAGTGCCTCTGCAGACCAGCATTCTACATCTCTGCCATCTCTTGTTTCTTCAAAAGAATCGCCATCTTCACCAGAAGTCAAGGGTCCGAACTCAAGTACACGCGAAATTTTAGGAGAAAGAGACTTATTGTGCGTTTCAGCGTCATTTTCTCATGAACCTTTAGCCAGGGTAGCCAATGCTGCCAACAGTCATTTTTAGGACGTTGCACAAAAATCTAAATGGATTTCTTTTTCATTTTAAATTCGGATCGAAACGTTAAAAAATATTTATAAAATACTGTCATAAAATTATTGATGGAGCGATGTATCGGTATCGGTCATTTTTACTGGTATTGGTAAAATCCGGCCGATACTTTCCAATAATACGCATTTTATCATAAAAATGAAGGTCATAAATCATGAAAGTAAAAGTACGATCAAATAAAGAGCCTATTCATACCTGGTAAATTAGTTAGCTAACTGTTGAATTACAGTGTTTAATCAGGCCCGCTAACTGAATTTACTACTTTGACTTCCCGATGAGTCACGTACGGTCAGTAAGTGAAATCTGTGTAGCATGAATAGTTGAAAACAGAAGCGACATAAAATTATTATACTTTTACAACTAAACAGGCTAACAAAAATCTAACCGATTTTGTAAATAAGGTTGAAGGTGCATTTGAAGTTTTTGAAATTTAAAATAAAAAAAGCTAAAAATTCGATTTTTTTATCGTGTAAATCGTCATATACTACAAACCTAATAATTGTATTTTAATTTAGCGTATGAATCACCGTACACTAGGAATATTGCATTTTTCTTTAAATTACGATGTTTGAAAAATTCACGAACAATATTGCGTGTTGCGTGAATCACCGTTGGTTGCGTGTGTTTGGATTTTTTGGTTTCGGGGCCTATCGAATATTAATCTTTTCTTCATGTTAAAGTATGTATTTTGGTGTGAAAATATCGTAAATGATAACCATTTTGTGGAGAAATTGTTTCGGTCCACTTTTGGAACCAGTTGCTATTACAGTTAGTCTACATTACGTTGCAATACGATTAGATTAGATTATTAGTTTAAGCCTCCCTATCCGCAACAAAGGCTATCCAAAGAGAAGAAGGAAGAAGGCACCATTTAGGATGGAGTTAAGGAAGCGCGAAATCTATCCAGAAAGGGCACAAACAGAAAGCTAAGAAAGAAAATCATGAAGCAAGAAAAATTTGGAGAAGAAAGTAGTAGGTGCTGAAAAACAGGACAGCAGTAAACCGAAGAAAGTAGTAAGTGCTGAAAAACAGGACAGCAGTGAACCGAAAAAAGATGGTCCGTTACAAAACAAAAACCTATTCTATTTTAACAAAAAAGAAAGCCTACCTAACCTTTAGCTCAGGCCCTTACATAGTCCCCCTGGGAGCGCTAATTCCCATAGATACAATAGTTGTATCCCCCTGAGGGGGGTTGCAATACGATTAGAAACACTTATCTATTGAATGGATTTCATTTTGTTATTTTTTGCAACAATAAAGTTAACATAGCAAGAGCAGTTCTATTATCATCTAAGTGTATTGACTTTAAGATATTTTAAAAACCAATGATGGTACTTTTGTACCATCTCTATTGGAAATAAAGTGTTATTCTTTTTCTTTTGTTTTTCTTATTCCTAATCGAAATCTTTATTGTCAATATTGTAATATTATTAGATATATTAGTTAATAATTTTATTATAACATCCATGTAGGTCTTATAATGATTTTATTTTACTATAATTGTAAAAGTATCGGAATTTCCAAGTATCGGAGTATCGATCAAAAAGTGGGGATCGGTATCGGCCAAAAAAAATGATATTGGTACATCACTACATAAAATAACTACACAATAATTAGAGAAAAGCATGTTTTATTATTAAATCCTATTAAATCGGAAGAGGTACTTGGATATCCATGCTGAAAAATAGGTATCTACCGATAGTATCGATATCGGAATTGGCAGTTCAGCCTTTTTCTCGAGTATCGGTACCGGAGTCCAAAAAAAAAGTCTTAGCCGATACTCTCTTACTTCTATACTACTTTCAGGAGGCCGGTAATGCTAAATTTCAGAAGAGAATCTTAATATCACATATTAACTGCATAAATTTATTTATCAGATATAGTAGTAAAAGTTGGATTTAACCTCGTACAAGAAATAATTGAATATGAATAATTATTGTCACATCCTATTTTATTTACATAGAAAAAGGAGCTTGAGTGTCCGTTCGCGTGTTCACACGCACACGCAGGAACACGTGGCGTCTGCCTAAGATTAGTGACGTACCGATACCATTTTTTTGGCCCACACTGATACCGATACCCATTTTTTGTCGATACCGATACTCCGATACTTGGAAATACTTTGATCGATACTACATTCGATACCGATACTTTTACAATTATATTAAAATATAATCAACATAAGCCAATCATGAGTAATGTAATAAAATTAATAACTAATATATCTAATAATATAACAATATTGACGATAAAGTTTTCGATTAGGAATAATAGAACAGCTCTTGCTATGTTAACTATATTGTTGGAAAAAAATAACAAAAGGAAATCCATGCAATAGATAAGTGTTTCCAACCGTATTGCAGCGTAATGTATACTATCTGTAATAGCAACTGTATTCAAAAGTGGACGAAACAATAATTTCTCCACAATATAGTTATCATTTTCATGTTTTTCACACCAAAATACATACTTTGACGAGAAGAAAATATTAAAATTCGATAGGATCCGAAACCGGAAAGATGCGCAAACACGCAACCAACTATAAGATTGTTCGTGATTTTTTCAATTACCTTAAAATAGAAGAAAAAGGTAAGATTCGTAATGAACCGCGATTTGCATGCTAAATTAAAATAAAATAAATAGTTTTGTAATATTTTACGATCTATATGCTTAATTAAAATTGAATTTTCAGTTATTTCTATGTTAAATTTGTAAAAACTTTAAAATGCACCGTCAACTATAATTAATTGGTTTGATTTTTGTTAGCTTGTCGCATTTTTTAAGAAATGGAAATTGGGTCAAACTATGTAGGTTTTAGTTGTAAAAGTAAAATAATTTCATGTCCCCACTGTGTTTTACTATTTATGCTACAAAACTTCACTTAGTAACTTAGTAAACTTCACGGGAAATTCCGTGACATCGGGAATTCAACGTAGTAAAAATTCACTTAGCGGGCCTTATTAAACGCTGTAATTCAACAGTTAGCTAACTAATTTACTAGGAATGAATAGGCTCTTTATTTTATTTTACTTTTACTTTCATGATTTATGACCTCATTTTCACGATAAAATACGTATTATTAGAAAGTATCGATAAAATAACGGTTAGATTTTGCTGCTACCGATATATTTGTACATCACTAGCCTACGATCACGCAGCGTTTGCAAGTAGGACGCTCCTCAATTTAAAACCTTATTTAACCCTACCGCATCAATAATGCTGATGTTCATCAGGTGATTAAGGGTTTTTCTTCTGTCAGTATTTACTTTATTGTGTTCACGGAAATCACGACCTCTGTTTTAAAGAATCACTAAAAGAGTACATTTAAGAACGTTTTACACGAATGACATTTTGCTCGCTGATACGTAATTTTCGAGCTATAACATGAATTACGTTCAGGTGAAAAAAACATATATTCGGTTGCATCGTACCTGCATTGCTGAAACACGCCCAGTATTTTGTCGGTAACCATCAGTGTCAGTATGTCTAATTCAAGTCATTTTAGGTTAGTTTATTCAGCTAATCTAACCTTACCGAACCTAATTTAACCTGGCATTACGTCATGCCGCATTGCATCATATTTACGTGTCCGTTTCTCCATTTTTATATACTAAGTTCCTATAACTTCACAGGTTAATAACTCAAAAATTACGCATCAGCGAGTAAAATGTCATTCATTTAATACGTTCTTACATGAGTTCCTTTAGCGATTCTTTGAAACAGAATTCTTAATTTCCGCGAACGAATTTAATTAGATATTGACCTTTTCTTCTTTCATCACCGTTATTCCTTAATTTTATAACGCAGCGCTCGTCAAATATTTATGAAGTTTAATTTTCTTACTAAATAGTGATGTACTGATAATAGAAAAAGGCCGATACCGATACTATCGGTACATCTGAATTGAAAACATTGCATTTGTTGCTTGTCAAAAATTTCTCAAGTGGAATTATACTGCAACTTAGAAGTTTGAAGCTAAATTGTGTTAACACTCGCTGTAAAATAAGAATGGAATTAATAGGGAATAAACATATTATTACTCTTCATCATTATTCATTCACACTAAAAAATTATTGAGACCACAAGGCACTTGTCGTCTCAATCATCACCTTCATCAGGCACATGACAACATGCCATACCGGCTAAACGTCTTCAAGGGAATAAGAAACTCACGTGAGAGCGAACACCTCATACTTTTTTAGAACAAAAAAATTTCAGACATAAGATACTCTCTAACGTACTACACACTCGCATGAAATACATTTTAACATTGCTTAAAACTTATTGAATGATTCAGAATCAACCACTACACCTGTGACGCACAAGACCATTCAAATAACTACCGCGAAAGAGCTTGACTGCCTTGACTGTCTTGCCAACCTGTGCGAGCAGTGTTGCCATCTCTAACTCGAATGCAGATAGAAATTTGGCTCAGATGAACACAGAACAGGATAGTATTATTTAGTGAAAACTATATAAAATGATTAAAATGACATTTAAATCCCTTATTACATTATAACTACAGTTTTTCAAGTTGTTACAGTTTTAGGTAAATTTACCAATTTTTTAGTTGACAGCTTTGACTAGCAAGTAATCCTCGGCAGCTACAAACTGTAATTTTCATGGCAAATGAATTTTGCTGTCTGAGAGAGCTTAAGAATGTTGGCATGTACGATTTTCCCTTAAGAACATGCCCTTTCATTTGAGAGTAATTTGAACTCGATAAGTGAATTCTTCCAAAAGTTACGAGTGGTAGACTGATTTCCAAAGTTGCACTCAAGAAATTCTAAAGAAATTTCTGTAGTTTCCAGAAAACCGTTTCCATACCGTCTCCGCTGTAGCCTGCCGGTTTGATTTCGTTAGTTTTGATTGTATAAGGAAAAGTAAAAATTTTTTAACCTATAAGTGTAATAAAAGTTTATAATTATCGGCTTATTCAATGTATTCATCGTATTTTGATTTTTATCGTATGTATCTCTCACTATTTCGAGACGGTATCTAAATAATAAATCGATGAACAGTTATTCCTCTTATTAAACTATTGCATTTCTTTTAATTTTGTTATCATTGTCACAATTTACTTCTGTTTGTAGGCTATTGCGTGTAGTTTTTAATCCACGTATTCTTTGAGATGTTTGCCTATTATAGATCTGTCTAAATTGTGCGAGCATTGAACTAATTTTCGATTTATATGCAGGCCTTTTTTGAAATGAGCCAAGAGCTTGAAACGCTCAAATGAATTCATTTTCAAAATGGATCTTCTCCATCGCCTGCTTTACGAAATGTTTTTTCTTGTTTGAGAATTGCACATATAATTGTTATTGACAATTATACATATTTTATTAGGCTTGATTGGAATAAAACATCCCTTCAGGGGGATACAACTATTGTATCTTTGGGAATTAGCGCTCCCAGGTGAAAAATGTGAGGGCCCGAGCTGAGGTAGGCCCTCTTTTTGTTGAAATAATATATTTTTTGTTAGGTTAAGGACCATCTTTTTTCGGTTCACTACTGTCCTGTTTTCCAGCACCTCTGACTTTCTTCTTCAACTTTTATCTTATTTCATGAACTTATTTCTCATCTTATTGTTTCTATGCCCCTTCTGCATAGATTCCTCATTCTCTTATCCCCATACTAAATGGTGCCTTCCTCCTTCCTCTCTTCGATACGCTCTACTTTGTAGCGGTTAGGGAGCTTAAACTAACTTATAATCTAATCTGGAATAAAACATCCTATTCATAAAGGCCAAATATTTTAATTTATATCTCAGTGTGAAAGGTTTTATGATTAGTAAAGCAAAAATTCAAAATTTGAAAAAAAAATTTTACATTCATTTCATTATTATTTTATTAATTTCATTTCAAAATTAAGGGGTTATTCAACCTATTTTAATTTTAGTTGTTTAGTATGAAAATTCCTCATAATATGTTAATTGCATATAATTACTTGAACATGCCAGCGTAATAGATTTGCTCAGAGCTGGCGACATTTACGAATAAACACTTGAGAGAAATGAGTCGGCAGGTATGTTGCGCGACCGTTAATCAAATAGGTCGAACACAAGCCGACATTCTCTTCTTGAACACGCCCTTGGGCAAGGGCTCGATTTTTCCGGCTTGTTTCCGTCTAAATGAGACTAGCGGATAGCCGTCGAACTGCAAATTTTGGTCGAGAGCGGCCGACAGAGGAACGTTCTGACCTTCAACGGCCATCTTTCACTGTGTTCTGCTACCTGTCGACTTAAAAACGGCATGAATTTTTAACTGGGTATCATCCATTGCTGATGAGACCAGGATCCTGAAGACTATAGTCACCGTGGAGGATTGTGCAGCTCTACAGAGTGACTTCCGGAAGATTTGCGAGTGGGAGACAAGAAACACCATGACCTTCAACGAAAACAAATTTGAGTTGATGCGGTACGGTTTGCATCTCGACGACTCGTATGCGCGCAATTCCACTAGTTGCTCAGCGATTAATCGGAAATTTTCTGTCAGGGATCTGGGGGTGGTGATCTCGGACGTCGGTGGTTTCGGACACTACATTAATCAGGTTGGTCTTAGGTGCAGACGCCAGATTGGGTGGATCCTGAGAACGTTTGGAGCAAAGTAAATATAACCGATGCTAAAGTTGCCCAAATCGTTCGTCCTCCCATTAACAGAGGATTGCTGCCAGCTCTGCAATTAGGGCACTGTCAGCGAAGTGGAAAAGGGGGGGTGGGGTGTGCAGAGGACCTGCACTGCGAGGATCGCAGGCATGCAGACGCTTAGCCACCGGAAAAGGCTATCATATCTGTTCCTGTTTTTGCTGCAGCGTCGTCGAGAAAGGTACCTTATCATATATACTTGGAGGGTTCTGAATGGCTTAACCGAATTTCAGGGACCAGGCAATGCGACTTGCAACTAAGCGGCACTTTCGGCGAGGGAAAACCAGCACGATCTTTGCGTTTAGTAATAAGGCGCTGGCAAGCATCAGAGCGAGACACCACAACATTCACTGAACCACCATTACAATATTCACTGAATAACACCACAACATTAACTGAACTAACATCACAACATTCACTTCATGAGCACTAACATCACAACATTCACTGAACAAACATTACAATATTCACTGAACTAACATAACAACATTCACTCAGTTCACCCACCTTGCATGAGCATAATTCTGACGGACGCGCCCCACGCCTATGTGCTTGTCACGCTCCTGCCTCTGTTAAAATAGTGTTGTATGATAACATTAGTTATGATATTACTAACAATATAATATTACTTTTATATCTTTATAGTAATTTACTACTATATTATTATTTCGTGGTCTTAAACGGAAAATAAAGCCGCGAGTGAGAGGGTAGCACGCCTACCGAGCACTCGGACTGACCTTCCTCACTGCCGTCCTCAGGTAGAGAACCGCCCCAAAGGTGCGGGCTCTCCCAACTGCGCGACCTTACACTGATGCAGCCGTAACCCTTCCTCTCACAGGAGCAAACAGATCATTCAACGAGTTGCCGAGCACTCTTTCCCTCGGACAACTCCCGTTGCTACGCAACTACGCAGCTCTATCACTGCCTCACTGTACGACTCTAATTGCCCCGCAACTACGCAGCTCTATCACTGCCCCACTGTATACACAAAGGCGCAATTCGAATGCCAAGTGAATGCCATGTGATGTTATGATGATATTAGGATTTTCATGATAATATTACTAACATAGCATTATCTAAATCATATTATTGAAGTAATACCACTCCACATATTATATCTATCATAATGAAAAAGGAATAATACACTTACGATATTTCAAATATATTTAAGAAAAATTGTAGAATCACAAATAGCGGTTCCCCTAATTTTGGATTTCTCAAAGAAATCTATATACAATTTAAATAATACATATGCCGTCAAAATTGACAGCATTCTATACCGTTGGATAAAGTATGTGATATAATTAAATCATATATTTCATCATAAGTATTAAATAACATTATATTACACATTTTATGGATATAGTAAATTAAATTTTTATGTCATATATTTTGTGGATAAAGTGTATGGTATAATTATATTATGTACTTTAATAACTAGTGTACACGGCCCGTCAAAAATAACGGAATTGGATATTTTGCTTAAACTAATTTTGCATATGTGGATGACAAAGAAATATATCCATTCTAATAGTGCCCGCGATTAAAACATTTTTCTACTGTTCACTGGTAATACTTGTATCACAAATACGGTCATTAGAATTACAGTTACAGTCGTTGGTATCACAAATACGGTAATTAGGATCACAGATACGGCCATTGGTATCACAGATTCGGTAATTAGGATCACAGATACGGTCATTAGGCATCTATGTGAGCGTCACAGACGCACTTACTAATCAAGCAACAACTCTGTGTAATTATTTATTACTATTGGCCATGTGGTAAAAAAAAATCGTGGCGATAGGTGATATATACTAGAAAAAAATTATTGCCGCAATTGTTGATTTGTCAGTAAACAAAAGTGCGCAGACGCCATGTGTTTTGTCATTTGAATTATGGGTAATGTTGTAGACAAGAGATAAATTTATTATTATATATAATATGTACAGTGGGGGCGAAATAATACAACACGTTGATTAAATCGCCAAATTCCATTTTTATAACCCTAGTTCATCAATGAAAACTAAACTATACAGAAATAATCATAAAAAGGTTATGGGGGCCACATCATGATTTCAGTTTTTTCATCCGATTCGTTTGAAATTTGGCCAGTATATGTATTTGTTGTAAGTAAATGTTTTTTACTGATGTAACTTTTTCGATTTAGGCCTTATTTTTTTCAAAAATAGGATAAATTAGTTTTTTAGTACATTTGATGAATATTTTCAAGAAATGTAAGTCATTGGGTTATTATGCTAGAAGAAAACCAAGGATAGTTTTAGAATCCTTGAAGCATTTCTAACAACAGTACGGTAGCAAATTATCCATTTGTAACTTTTCGTTTTTTTAAATGCGATATCAATTTTGATCACTAGCTAGCATGTACACTAATTTTAGGTGTTGAGCTTGATAAAAAATTTTGTACAATTTGGAAGTTTGCTACCGTACTTTTGTTAGAAATATTCCAAGGATTCTAAAACTGTCTTTGGTTTTGTTCTAGCATAAAAACCCACTGATTTGTATTCATTTGAATGTTGAAAATAAGGGTTGTTACTGAAGAAGCAATAAATAGATTTTTATCTGAACTGTAATATAATGGACAATTTATGTAATTGAATGTTTTCATTTTTATTTCGATAATCTCCACGTCTAAGTTCATATTCACTCTATGAACTGTAATTTACAAGAAAAAAAATCTTTTTTTAAAAATCAGGAACTTTTATATTTGTGGTCTGATTCTAATGAAATTTGACTATAATATTTCATTTTTAATAAGAAACACAATTTCGTCTATTCATTTTTTCGATTCAGGCCTTAGTTTTTTAGAAAAATATGTCATGTTGGTTTTTTAGTTCATTTTTATTGATATTTCAAAGAAATAGAAGTCATTGAGTTTTTATGCTAGAACAAAACCAAAGACAGTTTTAGAATCATTGAAACATTTCTTACAGAAGTGCGGTAGCACATTTTCAATTTTCCGCTTTTTGCAGATTTTTGGCCTATAGGAAACTGGTTTGTAAGAAGTCATCCTCAGAAGTTTTCTATAGGCGCTATATTGATGATACTTTTGTTCTTTTAAAAAACAAATGTGATGCCCATTCCTTTCTTCAATATTTTAATTCCAGGCATCCCAATATCAAATTCACTATAGATCTGGAAAATAATAACCAATTAAGTTATCTTGATATCAATGTTCACCGATCGGGTAATAAATTCATAACCTCAGTCTACAGAAAGCAAACATTCTCCGGGGTAGGTCTAAGTTACTTTAGTTCCTGTTGCAAGAGATTCAAACTGAATAGCATCTCCACCCTTATTACTCGTGCCTATAATATTTGTTCAAATTACACTGACCTCCATAAGGAATTTACTTTTTTGCAGTCTTATTTTACAGCTAATGGTTATCCACATTCTGTTATTTTTCGTACCATTAATAAATTCCTGAGCAGTAAATTCATTCCGAAATCTCGTGTTCAAGCTCTATACTATAGTTATTGTGTGTTGCCATATTTTGGATATCAATCGGAAAAGTTGAGAAAAGATCTTTTAATGCTTTTGACTAAATTTTTCCCGGACATTTCCTTTCGTATTATTTTAGTGAACCAGCGTACCATTGAATCATTTTTAAGATTTAAAGATATGCTCTCGACCGGCATGCGATCTTCCCTCGTCTATAATTTCAGTTGTGCGCATTGCGCATCGCAGTGTGTGGGTTCCACCCACCGAGCACTTTACGTCAGGGTTGCTGAACATGCAGGTCGGAGTCATCGAACAGGTCGCTTGCTTACCTCTTCTAGTCATTCCAGCATCAGACGACATTGTAGTAATAATTCCTGTAAACAGATTATTGACATTAGCAAATTTAAAATGTTAGATACTTGTACCGCCAGCTTAGACCTACGTATTTTAGAGTCATTATTCATTCATAAACTTAAACCTTCCCTCAACGAAATGCAGAGTGCATACCCTCTGAAAATAGTCAGCCGATAAATTATTGTTATTTTTGTTTTTTGTTTTTATCGTGCTTATATTCTGCGCTTCTATGATTTTTGGGTGTACTAACTTGTTTATTATTTTATTTGCAGACTTTTTGTTCAGAATGAGCTTAGCCTCGAAACGTTCAGAGTAAATGTTTTTAAAGTACTTCTTCTCTATTTCTTTCATTGCGAATTTGTTTCACAAAATTGATTTTCCTTTGTACAGATGAAATCAAAATCAAACTTTCTGGGAGAAACAGCACAAGCCATGTTTGGAGGCAACAAAACGAAAAGTATAAACCAAAGTGCACCATACCCGCTGTTGAGCTTGGAGGTGGCTCAATCATGGTGAGGGATGTTTCATACCATCAAAAGTAGGTAAACTTTATATCATTGAAGGAACCACGAATGGCAGAAAATATCGTGAAATATTGGATGAGCGACTTCCACCTTCAGCTCTTTGTTAAAATTGAAACGGGGATGGACCTTCAAACATGACAACGATCCAAAGCATACTGCAAACGAAACCGAGGAGTTGTTGAGGATGAAGATAAGCATTTTGGAATGACCAAGTCAATCCCCGGACATGAATCCGATCAGAAACTTGTGGAGGGAATTGAAATTGAAGATTTAGAAGAGAGGTTCCAATAACACTACTGAACTCGAAGAAATTTGCATTGAAGAATGAAATAAGATTTCACCCGAAACTTGTGAAAAGCTGGTAGTGAACTGCTCTAAACGTCTAGAAGCCATAATTAAGTAATAACGGCTATGCACCGAATTATTAATGAATGTATATCTTGAAATTGCTGTTAACTTATTTTCACGTAGATATTTTGCACGTTCCTATATATTTCGTTCCAACAAATATTTCTGGATTTCAGTAATATTATTAATCTTATTATACTATTGTTTTTATATGGTTCAATTTTCGTAATTGAGCGCTGTCTAGAATTGTAGAATCTGGAAATTTAATCAACGAGTTGTATTATTCCACCCACCACTGTATATCTAAATTGAGCAAATTATTATAGTGGGAGTAATTGGATGGGAACAACACCATTGCACGTGAGAAATACACTCGTGCACGTGGGAGGAGTACTTACGTGCACGTGGGAGAAGTACTCACACGCACGCGTCCAGGACGCACGTGGCACAGGCGCACACGACAGCCACGGCAGCCACACACGTCCACACCTGACATGGCGATTGATCAATAATACAACTATTTTTATTTTGTCAGAGAAAAATTATAATAAATTGGGTGAACAATTATTTATGGCAGAAGTTTAAGAACTTGTAATCCGTTGAGCAAGCTCCCTCACTCAGCTATCCGAATTCAAGGTTTTTCATCTGAACAAGATTTGAAGCAATATTTTTCCTTCCTAAGCTCTGCGAAATAGGTCTCTGATCTACGTATAACCGAATCCCATATCGATGGCCGCTTAAAACCCGATCTAAACGATATGCAGTCGTCTTACACTTAAAAAATAGCTTCCTTATAGCGTTAACCATCTTTTTGTATTGTTTATTCTTCAATTTGTGAAAAGATTTTTCAGGTGTTTTTCAAATAACCGCTGATGATGACCTTTGGGTCGAAACGTTCGTTTTTAACATAAATATTTTTTAAGCCGATTGTCTTCGCAATAACCTTCATTTTAAAGCTATTTCGTGCTGTACAACCCAATTTGATACGTAATTATTTTTTCTTAACGCAAAAATGAATTCATTATTTAATAAAACATTTATTTTTTGTTGGATAAATCAAATTTTTAATTATACATTCATTATACATGCAATGAACCAACGAGGTTATAAGCCTAATTATTTTTCTAACATTATTCATGAAAAATTAGTTAAGTCTTTGATATGAAGAGAAATTAATTACTGAGAAATTAATTACTAGTGGCACCCACCAGGGGGAGAACACCACTAGTTACACTCACTAGGGGGGAGAGCACCACTAGTGGCACCCACCAGGGAGAGAAACCACTAGTTACACCCACCAGGGGGGAGAGCACCACTAGTGGCACCCACCAGGGAGAGAACACCACTAGTTACACTCACCAGGGGGGAGAGCACCACTAGTGGCACCCACAAGGGGGAGAACACCACTAGTTACACCCACCAGCGGGGAGAGCACCACTAGTGGCACCCACCGGGGGAGAACACCACTAGTTACACCCACCAAGGGGGAGAGCACCACTAGTGGCACCCACCAGGGTGAGAACACCACTAGTTACACCCACCAGGCGGAGAACACCACTAGTTACACCCACCAGGGGGGAGCGCACCACTAGTGTCACACAACACGGGGAGAACACAAATAGCTACACCCACCACGGGGAGAACACCACTAGTTACACCCACCAGGGGGGAGAGCACCACTAGTGGCACCAACCAGGGAGAGAACACCACTAGCTACACCCACCAGGGGGGAAAACACCACTAGCTACACCCACCAGGAGGGAGAACACCATAAGCTACACCCACCAGGAGGGAGAACACCATATGCTACACCCACCAGGGGGAGAACACCATAAGCTACACCCACCAGGGAGAGAACACCATAAGCTACACCCACCAGGAGGGAGAACACCGTAAGCGACGCCCATCAGGGGGAGAAAATCTTAAGCTACACCCACCAGGGGGAGAACACCATAAGCTACACCCACCACGGGGAGAACACAACTAGTGACACCCACCAGAGGGAGAGCACCACTAGCTACACCCATCAGGGGGGAAAACAAAACTAGCTACACCCACCAGGAGGGAGAACACCATAAGCTACACCCACCAGGAGGGAGAACACCATAAGCTACACCCACCAGGAGGGAGAACACCATAAGCTACACCCACCAGGAGGGAGAACACCATAAGCTACACCTACCAGGAGGGAGAACACCATAAGCTACACCCACCACGGGGAGAGCACCTCTAGTTACACCCACCAGGGGGGAGAGCACCACTGGTGGCACCCACCAGGGGGAGAACACCACTAGCTACACCCACGAGGGGGGAAAACACCACTAGCTACACCCACCAGGAGGGAGAACACCATAAGCTACACCCACCAGGAGGAAGAACACCATAAGCTACTCCGACCAGGGGGAGAACACCATAAGCTACACCCACCAAGGGGAGAACACCATAAGCTACACCCACCAGGGGGAGAACACCATAAGCGACACCCACCAGGAGGGAGAAAACCATAAGCTACGCCCACCAGGAGGGAGAACACCATAAGCTACACCCACCACGAGGGAGAACACCATAAGCTACACCCACCAGGAGGGAGAACACCATAAGCTACACCCACCAGGAGGAAGAACACCATAAGCTACACCCACCAGGGGGAGAAAACCATAAGCTACACCAACCAGGGGGAGAACACCATAAGCTACACCCACCAGGAGGGAGAACACCATAAGCTACACCCACCAGGAGGGAGAACACCATAAGCTACACCCAACAGGGGGGAGAACACCATAAGCTACACCCACCAGGGGGGAGAACACCTGCAGCAACAGCAGGGGCTGCGTGAGGGGGCGGGGGGCGTGTGAGGCTAGCACGATCGAGTCTTTTGAAATGAGAGGTTGAAATTGGGGGTTGAAATTGAGGTGTTGAAATTGGAGGTTGAAATTGAAGGGTTGAAATTGGGGAGGTTGAAATTATGGGGTTGAAATTGATGGGTTGAAATCGGGAGGTTGAAATTTGGGGGTTGAAAATGGAGGTTCTGATTTGGGGGTTTAAATTGGGGGGGGGTCAGAAAACAGGGGTTGTAATTGGGGGGGGGGGTTAATTAGGAGGCTTAAATTGGGGAGTTGAAATTGGGGGTTTGATATCCGTGTGTTGGAAAGCATGTGTTGTAGTCAGTGTGTTGAAAACTTTTGAAATTGGAGAGCTGAAGTCAGAGTATTGAAATCACAGAATACATATGAAGCGTTCGGTGCAAGAACGACTTAAGCGCCACTTTAAATTCATCCCACAATATGAGGCAATGTATACTGTATGGGGCGCAAAGACACTTACTTGCTATTAACCGATGTTTGAGCATTTACATGGGGTTAAAAATCATACAATGGAAGAGTATTTTTATGTGTTGGAATGCAAGTACTGTATAATCTTTCAATATCTGTTTCTCTTTTCCATTTGTCCACGCTTCATGTTTTCTATTAGAGTCATAGTAGAAGGATGCTTACAAAATTAATTTTTCAAGATGGTCGAATTCAATGAACAATAATGATGTTATTGCACGTCGATTTGTAAGTCTGGAAAATCAAAGCCACATAGAACATAATTAGGTAGAGAATTTGAGAATAATCTATTGGCGAGAGTAGCCACATTTCTACATACTTTTATGATAATAGATATAAATATATATAAAACCCAATACATATAAAAATTAGTTTCGCATAAGTACTGGGAATTCTGCAAAGATATTTGACGATTAGATTTTCCTTGATATTCCACGCGTTAGCGAGAAAAATCTGTACATACAAATTTTTTGCGCTGACGTAGTTTTTCCCCCGAATGCATATTTGTTTTCATGTATCTGAGTTATATTTATTCAATATGTACACTAAGTATATCTATTGAAAGTATTTTAATATTGATATATCTGAGTACACCTCAATTTGTGCATTTTATTGAAATTTAGGCAGATACATCATAGGTACTTGTGCTGCTCTAGGCCAGTAAAAGGCCAGTGCCAGTGCCATAACGTACCAATGCCATGACGTACCAGTGCCATGACGTACCAGTGCCATGACGTACCAGTGTCATGACGTACCAGTGCCATGACGTACCAGTTCCAGGACGTACCAGTGCCATGACGTTCCAGCACCATGAAGTACCAGTGCAATGACGTACCAGTGCCATGACGTACCAGTGTCATGACGTACCAATATCATGGCGTACAAGTTCCTGGACGTACCAGTGCTGTACCAGTCGGTGTAGTCGAAGTACGGGAGACGCGCAGCAGAGATAGCGTAGTCCAGGGGAGCGAAGTCCGCCCTCTGGTTGAATGAAAGAATCAAACCATTGAAGCCTGATACATCTTGTACGTTGGTTTATCGAGGGTCTTATAACTAACACCAAGACACAGTGACGGTTACCCCCAGTACCCTTTTCCGACACCCGCGTGGGGTGGGGAATTGTGGCTGAGTCCTCCCTTTCCACAAAGAGGAAAAACACCGATTGCCACTTCCGGGACTCAAACTGCCGACTCTTCCCGTCAATCGCGCGCTCCTAACCACTCGACCATGGTGACCAGAAAGCACATCGCATTCGAGAGAAAAAGTTTAGTTGTACCTGAAATGTAAATAAAAATACACGAGTAATGAAGGCGCTCTGTGTAAATTGGGGCACCTGGTATCCTAAGATACCCTGTATCTTATCGGTATCCCTGTGCACACTTTATACTGGGGTACCCTGTATATATTGAGGCACTCTGTATACTGAGATACCTTGTTTATTAGGGCACGCTTTAAATTGCAGCACCCTATATATTGAAAAACAATGTATCATTGAATAACCTGTATACTGAATTACCCCCTATATTGGAATATCCTGTATATATTGGAACACTCTATATATTGGGGCACCCTGTATATATTGGGAAACCCTGTGTATGTTGGGGCACCCAGTATACCTTGAACCACCTCGTTTAAATATTTGCGGACATTTTTCACAATGGGACACACCCTGTACACTGGGACACACCCTGTACACTGGGACACACCCTGTACACTGGGACACACCCTGTAAACTGGGACACACCCTGCTCACTGGGACACACCCAGTACACTGGGACACACTCAGTACACTGGGACACACCCAGTACACTGGGACACACCCAGTACACTGGGACACACCCAGTACACTGTGACACACCCAGTACACTGTGACACACCCAGTACACTGGGACACACCCAGTACACTGCGACACACCCAGTACACTGGGACACACCCAGTACACTGGGACACACCCAGTACACTGGGACACACCCACAACACTGGGACACCCGCCTCACCCCGTAGATGATGTCTCCGGACATGCCAGTCCACACACCGTCGCGCAGCACGCCGAAGTCTGAAGACACGCTCCACTGGTACGTCCAGTTGTACCTGTGTGCAGGTGGCAGAGTTGTGGTTTAGGGCAAGTTGTACACGTTGTAAAACTTATGGTCTTGTGCAAGTTGTATACTTTGTAAGACTTATGGTTTGTGCAAGTTCTATATGTTGTATAACTTGTGGTTTTGTGTAAGTTCTAGATGTTGTACAACTTGTGGTTTTGTGCAAGTTGTAGATGTTGTACAACTTGTGGTTGTGTGCAAGTGTTAGACGATACACAACTTATGGTTTGGGACAAGTTGTAGATGTTGTAAAACTTATGGTACTGTGCAAGTTGTAGATGTAGTAAAACTTGTGGTTTCGTACCAGTTGTAGATGTTGTACAACTTATGGTTTTGTACAAGTTGTAGATGTAAAACTTGTGGTTTTGCACAAGTTGTAGATGTTGTGTGTACAACTCACGGTTTTGTACGGGTTGTAGATGTTATAGATGTAGTTAAACATCTGGTTTTGTACGAGATGCTCAACTTGTAGAATTTGTGATATTGTACAAGTTGTGGAATAGATGATTTTGTGTAAGAGTTATATATAATATATGTAACCCTTGCAACCACGTGCCCCTACTTGCCCCCTCGAGCCACCACGTGCCCCACGTACCCCCACGTGCCCCCACGTGCCCACACGTGCCCCCACGTGCCCCCACGTGCCCCCACGTGCCCCTACGTGCGCCCACGTGCCCCCACGTACTCCCACGTGCCCCCCTGTGCCACCACGTGCCATCACGTGCCCCACGTGCCCCCACGTGCCACCACGTGCCATCACGTGCCCTCATGTGCCCCCACGTACCCCCACGTCCCCCCACGTGCCCCCACGTGCCCCCCCGTGCCCCCACGTGCCATCACGTGCCCTACGTGCCCCCACGCGCGCCCACGTGCCATCACGTGCCCCCACGTGCCCCCACGTGCCCCCACGTTCCCCCACGTGCCCCCACATGCCCCCACGTACCCCCACGTACCCCCTCGTCCCCCTACGTGCCCCCACGAGCCCTCATTTCGCTCTCAGCACACGCAGCAGCACTGGCACGAAGCCGCCCACGTGATCAAGCGACGTCACGTGACTTTCCTGAGGGTGTCAGAGGTCGAATACACGCGGCTTCTGCGGGTAGATGTGGATGTAGATGTGGGGTAGATGTGGGGTAGATGTGGGGTAGATGTGGGGTAGATGTGGGGTAGATGTGTGGGTATATGTGGGGTAGATATGGGGGTAGATGTGGAGTAGATGTGGGGGTAGATGTGGGGTAGATGTAGGGGTAGATGTGGGGGTAGAGGTGGGGGTAGATGTGGGGGTAGATGTGGGGGTAGATGTGCGGTAGATATGTGGTAGATGTGGGGTAAATGTGAGGGTAGATTTGGGGTAGATGTGGGGTAGATGTAGGGGTAGATGTGAGGGTAGATTTGGGATAGATGTGGGGTAGATGGGGGTTGGATGTGGGGAAGATGTGGGGTAGATGTGGATTAGATGTGGGGGTAGATGTGGGGTAGATGTAAGGTAGATGTTTGGTAGATGTGGGGTATATGTGGGGTACATGTGGGGTAGATGTTGGGTAGATGTGAGGTAGATGTGGGGTAGATGTGGGGTAGATGTGGGGTAGATGTTGGGTAGATGTGAGGTAGATGTGGGGTAGATGTGGGGCAGATGTGGGGTAGATGTGGGGTAGATGTGGGGCAGATGTGGGGTAGATGTGGAGTTGATGTGGGGGTAGATATGGGGTAGATGTGGAAGTAGATGCGGGGGTTGATGCAGGGATAAACTTAGGGTTGAAGTTTAAGCGAAAATTACAAATTTATAAACCTCTCTAAGATTTTTCGAATTTATAGCAACTATTGCTAAATGTACAAAAATATGATAGAAAATAACCAAATGGGAAAGAAATAATCTAATTAATCTAAGTCTCAAGCAAAGCAAGTACGATCAACAGTGAACGTTAGTGAATCAGAAAAACTTATGATTTCCTAGTAGAACGCAGTACCGTTCTAACTAAGATACTGTAGAAATTTCCCCGCGGTTACAGGTCAGTTAGACCTTTCATAGTTAGTCCACACTACTTCGCGTCATTCCGCTGTTTTCTAATCCGTCTTCAGTAGCTCTAGGTCGTCGTGGGTTGTCTAGCTCGCTCACGGAAGCCCAGTCCTGCAGGTCATTGCGGGACTCTCCGCGTGGGACGGTGGCGATCAGCGCAGCTGGCAGGGCTGGCTTGTATGTGGATCTCAACCTTCCTGTTTCTCACTGACCTCATCACTAGTTCTTGTTAACCTTAACATTGCTTCTTATTGATATCTTCGTCGCCTTCTTCACCTTATTTAATGATTTCCTTCACCTTATTTAATTGTTCTCCTTCCCCTAATCTACTCCATCATCATGCATCTTCTCTACTCCATCAATTAAACTTACTTTTCTCTCTTCTTGAACTTAAACAAGATTGGACTTTGCATATTTACCCAATTGAACTTAAAATTTCTTGGATCAGAGTCGATGATTCTTAAGCTTGTGGTGGTGAAAACCATGCTACTTCAGAGAGTCTGGAACTATTAACCCTTTAACTATTAATTTTGTCGAGCAATATCAATCCATCTTTTTCAAAATCTGTTCTTGAGAACTGAAACATGCGCTACTTTCCAGCACCAATTGTTTTGGGTGAGACTAGGAGGTAGTGTTCTAGTGTTGAGTTCATAATCAGTGTAATTTGACCTTATTTTAATTATTCATAGTTTACATCTTCTTGCTTTAGTTTCGTTCGTGAATAGTACAATCCTCATCTGTTCTGCTTGCAGTATACCTCGAACTTCCAGCCCTACCTAATTTTTCTTTAAACTGCCGCGACCTCACCCGTAGTCCGTCCAGAGCTCTGCCCTTCTGTAGGCCATCCTATCAACGGCTTGGAGTGTGTGAAGGTTGGGAGCTTGAGATGCACAGGTTTGGTTATACCAACTTTTGCGATAGGCGTTGAGATATTTTAAATCCATAAAAGTTAGGCTTTAACGCCCTTGTTACTATGAATGTCTAGTGCTTGACTGTCACAAACTGATCTTGTTCGCTCATTCTTTTGGTGGTTATTATCACGGCTTTTTATCTTTAGTTAGGAGTTGAGACCTCACTGTGGACTGCCGTGCTTCCTGGGAGCAGCTGATGACTCTTGGTGCCCAGCTTGTTTTCATTTGTTCCACCAATGGTTAAACATCACTACTTCTGTCAACGTGAGGTTCAAGTTAGGAATTGCCTCGTACATTGTTTTCCGTGTCAGATTGCTGCTGCGAGAGCATGCAAAATCGAATGTAACTTTTTATGATCTGCTTGGACATTTTCTTCGCTGGGCACAGTACGTTGAATTGAGAAGATCATATTATTAGTTAGTTTAAGCCTCCCTATCCGCAACAAAGGTGATCCAAAGAGAAGAAGAAGGAAGGTACCATTTAGTATGGAGTTGAGGGAACGTGAAATCTATGCAGAAAGGGCATAGAAACAGTTAGTTGAGAAAGAAGATCATGAAACAAGATCAAAGTTGAAGAAGAAATTAGTAGGTACTGAAAAACAGGACATCAGTGAACCGAAAAAAGGTGGTCCTTAACATAATAAAAACACTTCATTTCAACAAAAAGAAGGCCTACCTAATTTCCAGCTCGGGCCCTCACATTTTCCCCCTGGGAGTGCCAATTCCCATAGATACAATAGTTGTATCCCCCTGAGGGGGGTTCAATTGAGAAATAATTAATAAGCAGTCAGTGACCAATTTTACCATTGAAAATTGAAATCTAAACTGTACGATTCAGTTTTGCTGAAGTCTTTGCTTAACCTAAATTGTCACATCCAGCTCATTGAGAAGCCGTGTGTTGTTCCGTAAAGGTAAGACTGTGTTCGCTGCGTTCTGACCATTGTATTGTAGCTACTCTAGCTTAATAATTAACACCCTGCTGATGTTTCGAATGAAGCGTTGCTTATTCAGTATTGCGAAGAGCGTTGATGTAGGGTTCCTTAAAAAGGACTGACATTCCTACGAGAATTAATAAATGAATTGTCATCTCCCTTTTGATTTACTTGTGTGAATATCAGTGTACTAGGACCTTATATTAGTAACTTGTAATTGCTACTTGAGAAAATAATTCACAATATTTACGTTTTTGGCAAAAGTTTTTCTTGCGATCAGCAAATTATCATTAACGGCAGTATAATAATTGAACGCAAACAACCTAAAAATCAAAGAAAGGAAAAGGATATGTGGTATGTTATTATTGAGCAAGTAAAAATAAAAAACATTGCAATAGAGAGAACTACCTGTTTCAATGAATGCACAATAATTAAATAACAACCAAATGCAACAAGAAACTAATATAAATCACGAACGGGGGGAGAAAACTGTGCAGAAAAAACAAATAACCTTATTAGTTTCAATACAATGCACGTAAAATAACAAAATAGGTTTTAAAATTAGAAAAGAACGTACATAAAATAACAAAATAAGCTAAAAAGATAGAAAAAGGTACAAAAATAACAGTATGAGCGTAAATGTGAAAAAAACGTTTAGAAAACACAAACAAAATAAGCCTAAATTTTAAAAAGAAACTCATAAAATATGACAGAATGAACTTGAAAGGTAAGAAAAAACAGGGAAACTAACAAAGCACAGGAATCCAACAAAAAGACCGCATAAATTAAAAAAAAAAACAAGAAAATGAGCATGAGAGCAAGCAAGAGTATGGACCTACATGCACAGTGGTGGGGATCATAGGCCTGCCTTGGAAGTCGCTCCTGATTGGCTGGCCGAAGGAGGCAATCATATTCAGTCCAGAATGTTTCGTACAGACGGCGGCTGTTCTGAATTGCTTCGTGCCATCTGCGTACGACTTTAGGGAATGAACGATCTATCGTGAAACGTCCGGTTCGTTTCCGTTTTGTTTGCGATTTGTGTTATTTTCGTCGTAAGTTTTACTGCTTGTGTAGTCATTTGTGGCATTTTTGATGGAAATTATGAAAGTCATGTTGTGATTAACGCTATTTTTGTAAAGATTTTCGGATGTTCTATTGAAATTTGACCTGTTTCTGGAGGTAAATGTAGCATTTTTGTTGCGATTTGAACTGTTGCTATCTGAGTCACGTGCTTTCTGAAGACAAAACAATGAAAAATTGAGAAAAAATAAGAAAAAAGGGATCAGACCCCCCACACACGTGCACCAGACCCTACACACGTGCACCGGACCCCACACACGTGCACCAGACCCCACACACGTGCACCATACCCCACACGAATGCCCCAGACCCCACACACGTGCACCAGACCCCACACACGTGCACCAGACTCCACACACGTGCACAAGACTCCACACACGTGCACCAGACCCCACACACATGCACCAGAGTCAACACACATGCACCAGACCCCACACACGTGCACCAGATTCCACACACGTGCACTAGACCCCACACTCGTCATTAGACCCCACCCACGTGCACCAGACTCAACCCACATGCACCAGACCCCCCCACGTGCAACCGACCCAATCCACGTGCACCAGACCCCTCCCACGTGCACCAAACCCCACACACGTGCACTAGACCCCACACGTGCGCCAGAAACCCACACACGTGCACCAGACCCCACCCACGCACACCAGACCCAACACACGTGCACCAGACCTCCACCACGTGCAGGTAGGACAGCTCAGGCACAAGCTCCCCAAGTTGGAGCCGCCATTGGGCGGCTCCAACGGCTCCGCGTCTATAAAAGCCGTAATTGTCGAGGCTTAGACGCTCATTCGTTGTCTGTCCACCCTGCTACTAACATCTGACAATAAAACTCGCCAAGACTTCACTCTGAGTTTCCCTCGACCCGCGTAGGTCGTATATAGTGGTGGCCTCAGTATGTGGTGAATAGAACTCACACTAGCATAATCGTGCAGAAGTGTTAAGTGGATATCAAGTGTCCAATTACTGGTTATTTTGAACACTATTAAATCCCGATGTGTACCGGCGGAAACAATCAACTCTGGCAGCCGCAGGAAACAACGATCGTTTTCGGAATAAGTGTACCGAAAGAAGTATTACAAGAAGCCTACTGCCAATTTACAGTGTTCCTGAACCTCGATTCCCCGTTGCGTACACGTATTTTGGTGTATGAAGCCGGAGACGATATCGAGCTGGTGTTCGAGGTGAAAATCGCTGCTTTCCCAGCAAATATCCAGTGAAGAAACAATTTTCTACATCTGCAAGTGATACATCTGTGGAGTGACCAACAACAATTTACTTTGTGTTGAGATAAATTACTACGATTGCATCAATAACAGTACCAGGGTAATTTGTGTCAAAAACAGTACGAGTGTAAATTGCATCATTAACTGTACCAGTGAAGTGACACGTACTTTCATTTTAAAAGTGTAAATTCTTCAACGTG
This sequence comes from Morinoia aosen, assembly GCA_030386875.1. Lineage (NCBI taxonomy): Eukaryota > Metazoa > Arthropoda > Malacostraca > Amphipoda > Talitridae > Morinoia > Morinoia aosen. Next base: position 55,615,861 of record CM059574.1, on the reverse strand, counting down.
GTGCACAGTATCAACGCAGTATCATCTTGCTGTACCAGCCGACATCATTGTCTGCACCTCATTACAGCATTGCCGCACCCCACCCCATCACTGCCTGCAAACGACGTGAGCAGCCGTTGTCATCTTTGTTTTCAGATAAGTCTTTCTGAAAAGAATTATTTTTCTGTTTCTAGATGCAAGTGAGCTCGGTCTCAAGCAGCTTATTTTTTGTCGCACTTCCTGCCGCGGAATTCTTTTTGCCGTGCCCATTTCCCGTATAGCTCTGCAATCTGTAGGCATCAGTCTCAGTCTGTGCATTGTGAGAGACACAGCCGTGTCCGACGAATCTGGAATTAGCTGATTACCAACTATTTACCTTCAATTATCGTCGTAAGTTTCAGATTTTTTATAATAGAATAGGAGTGTTAGTGGAAGTGTCTGAAACACTTTGAAGTTAATTTTTGAAGCTTTACATTGATATAAATTCACGTTCTTTTGCTGTGAAGCAGCGATTTTTTTTAACGCCTTGTCGAGAGCTTTATCGTGAGCTGAAGCAGTCACGTGTGCACTGTGTGATATTATTGACCAGTCACAAGTCTTATTGTGGTGCTAAAAATTTTAATTTTCAGGATTAGTGACGCTATTTCTTGTTTTTCATTGAGAGTATTGGTGATAAAGTACTGGTTTTATTGCTGTGGTTCTTTAACGTGTGTAATTAATTAATTTTTGTGTGTTCTGTGCTTTTTCGGTGTTTATTATCATTCTCGGAGTACGACATTAATTTTTGATTGAATTTTAATTGAATTCTGGTATTGAATTGTTGACTTTTAGTGATATAGGGGAATTTTTGGGTTGATGATTAGGAAATCGAATACATGTCCGATTATTTTGACAGTGATGAGGAAGTAGTTCGAACAGAGGCTACGGTAACTAAATTCGGACGTATTTCTAAACCTAGAGTAACTAGTGTGACCCAAGTACCGACCATGACGACCCCAACCACAGCAGGGCCTAGTTCTAGTGTTCCTGGTAATGTTAACACGACACAACTTGCACGTGATATTGCTGCTAACATGAATGTACCAAATGTCGGAACGATCATGACGAATGCGGATCTTCCTACGTTCCGAGGTAGACGTAGACAGAATGATTCGGAGTTTCTCGAGAATAAGAGTTTTCATACTCATATACAGAACCTCAAGGCATACATGACTTTGTTGCCTGATGCCACTAGTGACGAGCGTCGTAAGGAATTTTTGGTACGCTCGGCTAACAAGAACGTAGGAGATTTTAATTCCGTAGTTACGAAACTAGTTAATGCTGATTTAAATTACTCTTTTGATCAGGTAGTTCAGATCCTTGAGGACATTTACGTCTCACGTGGAGAGAAGAGTATTCATGCACTAGCCTGTGATTTAAACGAGTTGCAGTTAGTAAAGAATAATGCCCTCGCGGCGCAGCTCGTGAACGCGTTTTCAAAGATTAGGAAGCTTACGGAGAGTGTTTTAAATTCAACCTCACTGGGGTGGCAGAGACACCCGTACTTTCAGAACTGTGCGACGCAGGCAGAGTTGAAAAAATTTGTAGGCGACAGCATGTCGTACAGTTTGGCGTTAGCGATTTTAGGTCCACTTCTTGATGAGTCGTTCGCTAGGAAAATTTTTGAAAAACAATTTTCCACTGCCGAGGAGTTATTAGCTAAGTTAATTTCCGCAGTGCGAAGTACGTCCGAGTCGAAAAAAATTCTCGCGCAAAAATATCATGTCAGACAGGACAGTGAGAGTTACGTAGGTGAGGTGACTAGTGAATTTGAGGAAGGTTTGGAAGAGCCAGATCAATTTCCGCAGAATGAGGTATTCTACGGGAGTGTAGGAGGTTACCGTAGGAGTTACCGACCAGGGATGAGAAGGATTGTTCCTAGACCTTGGCTAAGAAATCCTCGTATTAGAGGAAGAGAGTTTAGCAGTTACGTAGGTGATAGAGGAAATGGATATTTAGAATGTAACGTAGTAAAATCAGACAGCAGTAGTTCTGGGTCTGTTCAAGTTGCAGGGAATTCAGGAGATTCAGGAGGAAAGTCGATAGGAGGAAACGTTGAGTGGAGATCTCAAAGAGGTCAATTTCCCAGAGGATGTTTCGCGTGCGGTGGAACTCATGTGGTGAAAAATTGTAGGGCGTCAGGAGCGGAAATCAGAAATTATAAGGCGTATTTGCGCGGTAGAGGTAGCTCAAATCGTGGAAGGAGTGAAGTCCATTGGGCAGAGAGTGAGTCGAGTGATTTTTTAAGGTTATTGAAAGTAGTAATGGGGATTTGAAACAAATTGAGCCCGAGGGAAGCGGCGACCTCGTTAATATAGCGACCGTGGCAATTCCAGATACCACCTCCGAGATAACCAAATCGTTTGTTGACCCTTTATTTAAATGTAAAAATAGATATAACTTGTTGCAAGATGAAGAGGTTGAGAATGATCATTATCAAGGCAAGACTATCGAATCCTATTTTTCGGTATCCGTTGTAAAAAATGTTAATAAAAATGCTGGATTAGTATCATTCAAGGATTGCAACAAGCCGACCATTATTATTAAAAATAATGACCAGTATTTAAGCGCTTTACTTGACAGCGGGTCAGAGAAATGTCTTATCAGTTACAGACAGGTTAAAAATTTGAGCGAAGAAGTAAAGCCGAGTAAATTGAGAGTAAAAGGCATTAACGGAAAGAGTGATGTAACAGGTGAGGTAGAGTTGTCAATTAAAATTCCCGGCACCAGTAAAGTAATTAAAACAAGTGCTCTTATCGTGAAGGAGGCTAAGTTCAATTATGACCTGATACTGGGTCGAGATGTTTTGAAAGATGCCGTGATTAACTTTAAGGATAAAAAACTTCTTTGGGAGGATATTTCAATTCCCTTCCGTGATTTAAATATGGAGCCTTTGTTAAACAGAGAAATAGTAATGAGAAAGATAGTGAACAGCGACTGTCTGTTGTCAGAGATTGCTGTTGCGAGGAAGAGCAACAGGAGATTAAAAAATGCTGACTGCACGAAAAAGAGAGAAAGCTCAGCGGTGACTGAGGAGGCACAGTCAATGAGTACGAAGCAGTTGTTCGTACATTGCAATCAAGCTGAAGTGCCTGGTAATTCACTTAATGTTGTTTATGGTTTCCTTAAGAAACCAGTTGCAGGAGAATATATGATTCGGAAAAGATGTCTTGATAATGGTGCTCTAATAGCTGATTCAATTGTTCAAATAAATGAAGACGGTGTGGTACCGGTTATGATCTTAAATCCAAGTGATGAGACTGTGTATCTCTCGGAGAATACTATGCTATGCAATGTGAAAGTCATAGTAGCTAATGATGTTGAGAGCGAAGTATATTTAACAAATGTGGAAACAGCGCTCATAGATGCAAGTGATGTTGAAGTAAATTCTGTCGCGGGGTCAGATACGGTAAAAGTTGTATCGACAGGTGGTGGAAGGAATGCCATTGTCAATAGAAAACTTGAGTTGGATGCTGATACTCGTGGCGGAGGTGAAATTATTGTTGATAACAAGGAGTTAGGAATTAATGCAGAAGCAAATGCAGAGTTAATAGCAGAAGTAGGTGTGTCAGAAGGTGGAGATCAGGAGTTAAGACGTGCTTTGTCGGAAAAGGACATTTCAGGCAATGAAGAAGACGTAAAATTACCTTTAGTTAATTTGTTGAATAAATTCCGTGATGTAGTGACTTTAGAAGGAGAAACAATAGGTGTTACGAATATTTTGAAGCATCATATTCAGTTGAAAAGTGATGCGCCTGTACTAAATTTAGCTCCCTACCGCATACCTCACAAGTACCAAGAGGAGGTAATGAGAATAACTAACGATATGCTCGATCAGGGAATAATAGAAGAGTTAATTTCTGACTTTAATTTCCCTGTCATTGTAGTTAAAAAGAAATCGGGAGATCTCCGTCCCGTAATAGATTTTCGTTCTTTGAATAAAGTTTTGATTAAACATTCTTATCCCATTCCCCGCATTGATGAGATTTTATCGACTTTAGGCGGGAACGCGTGGTTTTCTAACCTTGATCTGCGCTCGGCATTTCATCAAATTGAGTTAGAACAAGAGAGTAGAAAGTACACAGTATTTAGTATAAATTACCGTAAATTTCATTTCTGCCGTGTACCATTCGGTCTTTCAACTTCTCCGGGAGTATTTCAAAGAGTAATGACCTCTGCTCTAGCACCCATTCTGGGTAAACTAGCTTTCGTCTTCCTAGACGATATCTTGGTGTTTTCAAAAAATAAAGATCAGCACTTGGTTGATATAGAAATTGTTTTTAAGATGCTGCGATCCGGTAATTTATCATTAAAACTTGAGAAATGCCATTTCTTTAAAAAGGAGCTCGAATATTTGGGCCATATCATTGCCGCCGATGGTATTAAGTGTAAATATTCACAGAAATTACAAGACTGCCGAGCGCCGATCAATGTTAAGGAACTACAACAGTTTTTAGGGTCAGCAAATTATTTTCGAAATTTTTTACCCAACTTTGCAGAAGTAGCTTACCCTTCATACAACCTTTTGAGAAAAAATGTAGCTTATACTTGGACAGATAAGTGTCAAAAAAGCTTTGATTTCATGAAATCGTTGTTGACTTCCGACACAGTTCTGAGACATCCCGACTATACTAAAGACTTTCATGTTTTTACTGATGCTTCCAATTCAGGAATTGGTGCTGTTTTAATGCAAGCGGATGATTCAAGCGACAAAATTCTAAGGCCTATAGCTTATTATAGTAAAAATTTAAATTCCAGCCAGCGAAGATATTCTACTACCAAAAAAGAATTCTTCGCAATTCATTCAGCATTAAAATATTTCAAGTATTTAATAACTGGGTACCCCGTCCGGGTATACTCAGATCATAAACCTTTAGCGCCACTTTTTAATAAAAAACTTCCTGACGACACCAACATGGCGAGATGGTGCATAAATGTACATTCATTTGATCCTGTAGTTAAATATCTACCCTGGTAAGGAAAACGTTGTAGCTGATTATTTAAGCAGATTACCTGTTAATAACGAGAAATTAAATCTTAAAGAACTAAATTCTTGTGAAGATTTGGAAGTCGCATTTGAATCAGAAGTTTGTGTTGTGGAGACTCGATCACGACACAGACGCACGACAGGAAACGAGGTGGTTGACCCGCCGCATAGCGACAATGCTGACGGTGCAGCAGACCCAGACGCACGACCCGCGCTGATAAATTATGTACCGACAGAGTCTGAGATATCTTGGACGATTAAGGAATTTATCGACGAGCAAAACAACGACGCATTTTGTATAGAAGTTAAGAATGCTTTATTGCATGACAGTATTTCGACTATTTCTGACTTGGAAAAATTTTTAATTCTGAATGATATTCTTTATCGACGTAGAGAGATTGATAATCGACCGAGTACAATACTCACAGCAGTTGTACCAAATTCCTTAATGAGTAAAGCTATTCTAGCAATACACAGTCTATACCACACAGACTACAAGCACACCTTGTTTAAATTTAAGTTAAAATATTTTATTCAGTTAGAGAAAACCATTGTGCGCAAATTTGTTCAACATTGCGAGGTGTGTAAAATTATTAAAGCAAGACCTTCAGTTCCAATTAAAATTTTGACAGCACCGATTGCTAAGGAACCTTTCGAAGTTGTTTCAATGGATCTTCTTGGTCCACTTAAAGTAACTGATAATGGGAATAAGTATATTTTAGTTATCATTGATTTGTTCTCACGATTTTGTCGTTTATATGCAATCTCAAATCGAAATACGGAAACAGTGATTTCTTGTTTAAGCAATTGTTTTTCACTTTTAGGTTTTCCGAAGACGCTCATATCAGATAATGCTCTTGAGTTTAAACCAGTGGCACTCAAACAGTTTGCAAAATTACATGCCATTGCAAAAAGGGAAGTTTTGGCTTACAGCCCACATTCTAATGCTATTGTGGAGCGCAACAACAAAAAAATTACGAATCTTTTGAAATTATATGTCAATACACTTGTTCATGCAGAGTGGGACCAGTTATCAGAAGTTGTAGAGAATGCCTTGAACAATTCTTTGAATTCTACGTTAGGCGAAACACCAAGCTTTGTAATGTTTAATCGCGATACATGTGCTTTCTACCAGGCTGACAGTTTTGATTCAGTTGTTTACAGTTTTGATGAAGAATTAGATTTAGTGAATATTAGAGCTAGAGAAGCCGTTCGAACCGTGGAAAATATTAGAAAGTTAATCATAAATAATACAACAGAAAGAAATCTCTACAGAAATCTCAAGCGGCGCAACAAAGACATAAACGTAAGCGATCGCGTGCTTTTAAAAAATCACGATAAGAAACATAAACTTCAGCTGACATGGGTGGGTCCAGGAGTAGTCCAAAAAGTGAAACGTAATTACGCTGACATTAAAATTGGATCTAAAATTACTAGAAGTAATCTAAATCATCTAAAGGTTAAAACTGTGAGTTAAAAAGACGAGTTCATTAGACTGTATGACGTTCTAAACAATCGACGAGTAACGATTTAGTTTTGTTTTAACAAGTTTATCAATAATGTTAAGGATCATAATCATAATTTTAGGAGTTATTTTTTGCTCTGTGCAATATGCTTTGCGTTCATATTAATCTCAGTAATCAATGCGTTGTATTTTTATATGTTAGCCTTCCGGTTGCTCTATTCTCAAGTAATTTGAGGTAATGTTTAGGTATTTACCCCAGAGGAATTTGTACTGTCTCGTTTAGCTGTCGCTAAGACGTTTCATTAAATTTTTTTCTCAAATTCACTCAGACATTCGTATTGCTAAATTGACATTTTAATTCGTGAACGTTTAAGCAAGCGACGAATTGAGTTCGCTGAGCTTGTAAATTTTGCTGCGAGATGCGCTACTGCGATCTTGCTGAGCTATTTTTATCTGATCCGGAATGTCGCTGATCTAGAATGTCGATGATCCAGAATGTTCGACGATCAGCAAAATTTAAATTAAATTCATAAGACAGGTGTCTTGTCACCAGAAGCATTTTTTTTATACGATCAGCGTTTATTTCCTTTATGCGAGACTATCGTGGTTGATTAAATGACTCTTGTCAGACAACCGAGATTTGATACCAAATTATATGTTGTATTTATTTTATTTCATTTAACGGTCATGCTAATCTTTTTTGTATCCTTCCTTTCAGGAGCGAGAGTTCGATGGGAAACGCCCAGTCCAACATAGACGTAGACACCCTAGTGTCGGCGCTATCGACGCACTCAACCACTATCAACGAACAGTGGATAAACGAAAATTCCACCATGGAGCTGTTACCCGACCGGGAAACGGACATCCTCATTATGGGCCTAGTCCTTATAACCATGGGGATGGGCACAATACTTTATCACGTCAAACAAGAAGTAAAGGTGCTTGCGCGGATGCAGCGTGAGGATTTTTCAAGAAGTCTCTCCAGAGGGAGGCCGCCACGCATCCTCCAGCAGGAGCAGTAAGGATTAACATTGCGCGCGATGTGGTAGTGATTAATTTACCTCACGTAAAGCGGGCAGGATGTCCCCGAGATGCAGGACGCAAGAGTAACCCTGCAGGGGCGCGACGAGTTTAGATTGGAAAATTTACTGAAAATTTATTAATTGGGAAAGTGTTAGAATTCGAAAATTGGTTGAAAATTTTGAAAATTTGGCGCGCGGTGAATCGCAAGAAATATGCGATAAAATGCGCGCAGTGTTCTATTTAATCTATTATTTAATATATTTAATCCATGTTTTAATTTAGGTTTTTTTTTACTATTGACGCGTTAATTCCCAAGATTTAAATTAGTAATTTAATTTCGTTATTTATTTTGAGTTTCGAAGGTTGACATTTCTAATTTAAAATGGTGTGTTTCGTTTGCTCTATTAATTTTTTTGAGGGTGCTTTTTCCGATGTTTTGCGACAAATTTTAAATGTATTTAATATGTGTTAAATGGCAATGATCGAATGGTATTTGCGGTAATCCCTATATTTAATGCGTTAATTGGTGAAATTGGTTTGGGTTGAATTGACATATGTTGTAGGATAGGATGGCGTTTTACTATTATCCTTTTTCATCGTTCAACGTGGCAGTCATCGTGCAGAGTATTATTTTTTTGCACGGTAAGTCAATTTCTTTGCTTTTGCGTGTTTTCCTTGCTTTTGCTAATTTTGCTTTTTAGTTATTAAGTTTTTTTTTGCTCATAATCGTATAATTCTGTGTTGAGAGTGTACTTAACCTTGTTTAATGCTTTATTTCTTTTCAATCCATTTCTCATGGGTTGATTGCGGTGATATGTTAAGAATTTACAACGGTTTAGATGGAAGGAAAGATTTAAGTTTTTATTTTGATTTGAATGCGGTGGTTCTATAATTTGATGTATTGCGGTGCGTTAATTTACTTTTCCGAAATTCTAAAATTAATTTTGTAGTTTTTGACGTTTATTTTTTTTGATGACCTAGTTGATGTGGCGAGGGTGTGTTGGTGTATTGGTTAAAACGTTTTTTTTAGCATGTTTTAGCTTTAGTTTTTTTGCGTTCTATTATCAATGAGTTAGTTGCGTTTACCTATAGTGTTTTTGGTAATGTAACCGGTTCTTGCTTGAAGTTTTAGCGTTGCGTTTTTGTTCGAGTTAAAAGTATTAACCTCAGTAATTCAAGTGTTTTTAGTTAAAACTGGTATGCATATATTGTTCGCTGGAAGCTACCTATGTTTTTGCTTAATTCTTTTGCAACCTTATAGTAACGTTTGGCTTGGGCGGTTGTAGCATTGTTCAGTTTTTGCTATTGTGATTGCTGCAGGAGTTAACGTAACTTGATTTCGACGACGTACAAAAAAAATTGATGGGAGATGCGTTAATAGTATATTTTTGTTGATGGTCATTTAATTTCGTTGTTTTTTTCTCAATGAGTTTTGCTCAATGAATTACTTGTCATTTTGTTGCTTCCCGAGTAAGCTTGTAAGTTTTTGTTTAACTGCGTTAAAATTGGGCAAATAGTCCATTAATTATGCGTATCATTGAATTATTTTTTGAGTGTGGTACTCTCTCCAGCATTGAGAGGGGGTGCTATATACGGGCACGTATATCTGTATTCGGTACCGCGTCTATAAAAGCCGTAATTGTCGAGGCTTAGACGCTCATTCGTTGTCTGTCCACCCTGCTACTAACATCTGACAATAAAACTCGCCAAGACTTCACTCTGAGTTTCCCTCGACCCGCGTAGGTCGTATACAGCAGCACGTGGGTCTTCTGGAGGAGGGGAGACTTCGTTACCCCCCGCTTCATTACCCCCTGCTTCATTACCCCCTGCTTCATTACCCCTGCTTTATTACCCCGCTTTATTACCCCACGCTTGATTACCACCTTCTCCATTACCCTCGCTTTATTACCCCTGCTTTATTACCCCACGCTTGATTCATTACATCCCGGTTCATTGTCCCCGCTTTATTACCCCACGCTTCATTACCCCTGCTTCCTTACCCCCGCTTTATTATCCCACGCTTCATTACCCCCGCTTTGTTACCACAAGCTTCATTACCCCCCGTTTCTTTACCCACTGCTTCATCACCCCCGTTTCATTACCCCCTATTTCATTACCTTCCGCTTCATTAACCCCCGCTTCATTACCCCCTACTTCAATATCCCCCGCTTATTTACTCCCTGTTTCATTACCCCCCCGTTTAATTACCCCCCCCCCCCCGTTTCATTACCCCCGCTTATTCACCCCCTGCTTCTTAACCCCCTGCTTCATTACCCCCCGTTTCATTACCACCGCTTTATTTATCCCCGCTTCATTAACCCCGCTTCATTAATCCCCGCTTCATTAACGCCCGCTTTATTAACCAAATTCACACCTATATTAATGGATCCCATATGCTCGAGAGATGTGTGTACAGTGGAACAAAAGAATAGAAAAATCCCCAGATTTTACATATTTAGACCACGTATAATTACGAAATTTGGACTATATGTAAACAATAGTAAAATAAGGTAAATAATTCATCGAAAACCCACCAATATTTATACAAAAATATGTGGGAAGATGAATAATACATACGTGACCAAAAGTTTACAACACATTTCAAGATTACCTACATTAATACTTCGTTGCTTAGCCGTTATTATTAATTATGGCTTCGAAATGTTTAGATTAGTTCAGCGTTTCACAAGTTTCGGGTGTAATCTTACTCCATTCTTCAATGCAAATTTCTTTGAGTTGAGTGATGCTATTGGGACCTCTCTTCTGAATCTTAAATTTCAATTCCCTCTCACGTTTTCGATCGAATTCATGTCCGGGATTGACAGGCTTATTCTAAAATGTTTATTTCCTTCATCCTCAAACATTCCTTGGTTTCGTTTGCCATATGCTTTGGAGCGTTGTCTTGTTGGGAGGTCTACTAACGTTTCACTTTTATTAAACGGGCTGAAGGTAAGAGTCCCTCTTCCAATATTTAGCATTATTTCCTGCTATTCATGGTTCCTTATATGTGAAGCTTACCTACCCCTGATAAGCTTAAACATCCCCACATCATGATTGAGCCACCTCCAAACTTAACAGTGGAATGTTGCACATTGTTTTGTACTCTTCCTTTTGTTGCTTCCAAACATGGTTTGGCTGTTTCTCTCAAATTGTTCAATTTTAATTTAATTTTATCACAGTACTGAGTTTCAAAAACGCTGATGGCTTGTTCTAATGGTCCATGGCATACTTCAGTCTAGCTTTGACATGACTTTTCTGGAGAACATGCGGGAGTAAAGACCTGCAAAGCGCAGTGCCCTGCTTATCGTGTGTTTGCTGGCTTCAATCCCTGATGTTCTGAGATCATTTTTCAACTCTTCACGAGTAGTTTTTGGCCTTTGCACTACTGCTCGGACCAATTTTTAAGCAGCACTGTCGTTAATATTCCGCGTACGTCCAGCTCGAAGTTTGCTGAGAATCGTATTTTGGCATTTCCATTTACCTATTATGCTTCCAACCTAGGCTACAGGAACACACAGTTGGGCACATTTCTTCCGATATTCCAAACCTTCATTATAAAGCTCCAAAATATGTTCGCGAAAGTCTAGGCTGATGTCCATATTCCTACCCCTGCGAACGACTTTCCAGAACGAGAGGTGCTGTACCAATGTCACGTTATTGGAGATGAATGCTGACAAAACTTCGGTTGCCAAATTGTAGAATGCATTAGAACAGTCTCGAATAATCATTTAAAAATCCTGACGACTAATATCGTGAAAATAACAACAAGTGTCAACAATTACTCCGTGGAGTGAGGACGTTCATTGTCTTTGTTCCGAAACAAAGTGCGCAATTGGTTAATGATCATGCATTTCTAACCAAAAAGAGTGCCCACTCAAACCATGAGGACCCCAAGAGTACATTTCATATCAGCAAAATTAAAAAAAAATCGAACAAAAAGTGTTATATTCCCTCGGAAAAAACCCTCAACCCTTGTTTCTTCTTTTTACGAAGGTCTCCCTTCTCACAAGATGGTTGTAAGGAGCCCCAGCAAGAACATCAGTGAGGGTACGCTGGAGCTTGACTATCCAGACGTTCAAAGACTGTCAAAACAGAGCAAGCAAGTAGTCTCCATCCTAATTGATCACTTCAACTCAGTAATGAAGAAATTTCAAAGGAAAATTAGTGACTTGAAACGATGATTGAAACTCTAACGAAGAAAGAATCAAATCATAAGGCAACGATAGACGAGTAAAATAAGAAGATAGATAGCATAGTCTCTCGTCTAGAGCGATTCGAAAGGAAAGAAGAACGTGAAGAGTTGGAAAATAAAAAAACGCACTCTAGTTATCTCAGGGGAACTACCGCAATCACGTTCTGGAGAAGATTGTGAAGAAACTGTGTACAAGCTCCTGAAGGACCAAATCATCATCAACCTAAGTAACTCTGACGTCACTACAGCGAATAGCTTGGGGGAAAAACCTGCACCTGGAAACGTCAGTAGGAGAAATATTTCTTTTGAGCTACAACAACACGAAAAGAAGCAAGAAGTTTTGACGGCCTGCCGTGGGACTAAACCGAAATTCTACATAAATGAATATCTCATACTTTCGCGAGCAAACATAATGTACACTCTGAGATTGGCCAAACGAAAATTTCTGGAACAAATAGGACTCGCAAGAAGTCTGGATGGCAATATCAACGTCTACTCTCCGAAGATACCTGGACACGCAACTCCGAGACCTCTGACCATCAACACGCCTGAAGCACTTGATCAGTACTTGTTGCGACATGTCGGCAAGTCTTCGGAAGAAATTATTCGTAATTAGCATTTTCATGGACTGACGTACTGTATTTAATATTATTTTGATCTCTGTCCACATTATTTCTTCTTGTTTTCTGATAGAATCGCCTTTGTCCCCTCAAGGTACCCACGTCGAACGTGCAGCTTTGTTTTGCTGCTCACTAAATTGTTTTTAATTTCTTTCTTTTCTCTCATTTTTTCCTCGAATGCTCATAACGAATTTGCGGCATAGACTTGAATTGTGTGTTCCCACATATGTTTCTAAATCTGAAAATAATTTAGATACTCAAGATTGTTATATTAATCAAATAACTTAGGTGTCACTTAGATTCAAATTCATTTCGTACTTTGCTACATCTTATGTGTTATATGCGGATACCACTGGTATGACAGTTTTGTAACTGCATTATTCGCAATTTATGAACCCTAATGCTCCCGCTCATGGACTGAGTTTGCGCTATCCTGATGAAATCATACTAGATTTTAGACAATTTAGACTAATAATCTCTGTGTGTTTTAGTTTCTCTTCATTTTTAAATTTAATTATAAGTAGGAATGTCTTTATTTTATCATGACCCTGTAGTGTGTATAATTTTTGTTTTTATACGTCACATTATTACGAAAGGTTGCACCGGTTTACCCGGTCACCACCTTCACCAGCTGATCGTTGCCTTGTGTTTCCTCTCTTTGAGTTGTCAAATTTCAAGACTTAGAGTAAGGCAATCACTAAAGTACGGAACGATGGAACGCCCGGAACGAAGCGTTCGATGGAACTGATGTTAGTAGTCCTAAAATCCGGAACGCACGGAACAGTTACGGAACTCTCACAAACCTTGCTCTGAATTGTGGTAAGTGATGATGGAATACGCGGAAACAGTTTGACCCAGTTAACAATAATGAAACCCAACAACGCTGAAGCTCTATAAACAACACACGAACATTTCTCCCCAGAAGCCCTACAATTTCTTAGTGCCCGGAACGTTCCGTTCCGTAATGCCCGGAACGATCCGTTCCGTAGTGCCAGGAACGATCCGTTCTGTAATGCCCGGAACGAACCGTTCCGTAGTTCCCGAAACGTTTCGTTCTGTAGTGCCCGGAATAAATCGTTCCGGAGTAATTGTAAAAAAAAGTTTCATAGCACTCTGAAAACCCCGTTCTGGAGCACTCGGAACAAATCATTCCGGAACACTTGGAAAAAGTCATTCTGGAACACTCGAAACGAACCGTTTCGGAACACTCAGAACGAACCGTTCTGGAACACTCGGAACGAACCGTTCCGGACAGCTCGGAACAAATCGTTGCGGAACAATAGGGAACGAATCGTTCCGAAACACTCGGAACGAACAGTTCCGGAATACTTGGAACAAATTATTCCAGAGCTCTCGGAATGAACTGTGTGAGAGTTCTCAGGACAAACAGTTTTGGAGCACTCGGAATAAACAGTTCTGGAACACACGGAACGAATCGTTCCCGTGCACTCGGAGCGAACCGTTCCGGGACACTTGGAACGAATCGTTCCCAAGCACTCGGAAGTAACCCTTCCGGAGCACTCGGAACAGTTCCGAAACACTTGCAACGAATAGTTTCAAAGCACTCAGAACAAACAGTTACGAAACACAGGGAACAAACCGCACCAGAGCAGTCGAAGCCAACCATTTCGGAACACTTTGAACGAATCGATCTGGAGCACTCCTAACAAATAGCTCCAGAACTCATGAAACAAATAGTTCCGGAGAACCTGAGAAAACCCGTTTCGGGACACTTGAAGTGAATCTTTTCGGAGCAATCAGAACAAACTGTTCCGGAATACCCGGAACAAATCGTTCCGCAATAGACGGAGCAACTGTTTTGTTATAGACGGAATATAGACCAAACGCTTCAGAATAGAAAGAACCAACCGTTCCGGAATAGACACAACAAACCGTTCCGGAAAAGACGAAGCAAACCGCTCTGGAATAGACGGAACGAACCGTTCCGGAACACATAGCGTTCCGGGTACATGCGGAACAATTTGTTCTGATTAAACAGAACAAACCGTTCTGGAACGCGCGTAACAAACCTTTCCGGAACACACAGAATAAACTGTTCCGGAACTCCCGAAAACTGCTCTACATCAGAACCAAACGCTCCAGAGCACTCGGAACCACCGAACAACACTGCTCCGGACCCGAAACAACTGGCAACCAGAACAAAATGCTAAAACACTGAACAGGGAAGCTTTTTTTGTTTCTGTCCGACACGAGGAAACAGCGCCTGATTCAAACCCTTGACACCTTCACTGAAGGGCGGGTTCTTTAACCACTCGGCTACGACGAGCACGTAGAACACGATACTGTCGCGGAATGGTGAATCGGAACGGTGGGTCGGAATGATGGAACTCATCTTGAGCACGGAAATAGTTTTCAGGGCTTGAGAGATGTGTGTGGAACGAGCCAAACACGAGTTTCGGGAATTCTGGAACGCTTTAGTAACAAATTTATTCAGAGCCAGCGAAACATATTGCATTAAAGCACTCACAACCAACTGTTCCGCAACACCGAGCACAATCTGCTTCCGAGTCCTGAGAACACGAAGCGGAAGAACCAACTTGAATCGTGTCTGACGCAATGGAAAAACGGCAAATTTGCACATGGCAGGAATGCATCCGGAACAACCGTTTTGGAAAGCCCGGAACACAACACTAAGAACATGGAACAACGAAACTTTTTCATTCATGCTCGAGACGAAGGAACATGAGCAGCAAAATTTGAGTAGAGAGATAAACTATGAATGATATCGTGGAACGGAAGAAATCCTTGTTCCTAATCGATCGGAACATTTCTGGCACATACTACTTTGTAGCAGTTGTGTGTTCGATTACGAACTCACTGACACGCTTCTAGTTCGCACCGCCGTGAACGTTTCCTGAACCAAAGACCGAACTAAGCGTGTGACAGAGTTCGGCTTGACACATGAACTGATCATGTAGGGAAAATGAAATAGTGTCTCGTACTCGCGAATAATATGTCTTCCCAAAGAACAAGGTGTGCTGAATGAAGCGCCCGTGACTTTCATTTACCTGACATCTAATACTGTACAGTGTTGACCTGGGCAATGGCCATTCGCTGAGTATAGTCCCGTTCGT
Organism: Morinoia aosen; assembly: GCA_030386875.1. NCBI lineage: Eukaryota > Metazoa > Arthropoda > Malacostraca > Amphipoda > Talitridae > Morinoia > Morinoia aosen. The sequence continues at coordinate 55,600,461 of CM059574.1, read as the reverse complement.
CTGTTCGCCTCTTTCGTTTGACAGCTATTTGCAGGTATTAACCTGTGCAGTTACCCGTGACTCATGTGTGCTACCTTTTAACCGGGAAGCTGCCCGTAATTTATGCTTGTTGACTGGAAGTTAGCATAAAACTGGACGGCTTCTTGTGAGTTTCGATTGCTAGGATACTGCTCTATAGAGTTTACCTGAAAGGCTGTTCGAAACCTTTGCTTGCTAACGTCTTACTGAGACCCTGCTATTGACCTCTGCTTACTGGATTCAAATCTGTTAAAGTTACACCTTGAGTGTTTTTTCTGTTTCTTATGTTTATAGATATTAATTGTTCCAGACATTTCTCTTGGAAGCAGCTGTCAAACTAGTTCCTTAATTTGTACGACTGTTTTCACATATGAAATCACAGTATATAGTATTTTATTATTTGTTGTAAGGAATATTTGTTGCTACCAGTAAAATGTGATGTTTCATTATATTACTCACATTAGTATTTCTTCCTGGAATGTTCTAGATGGTTGATATCTAGACGTAATACGCATTAGTCTATAGTCTGACTCGGTTAATCGCCGTCGGTACTCATTGCTGTAAGGATGTGTGACTCTCGCTCTATCCTCTTGTGTTATGGATTTATCTACAAGTAAATTCTATAACGAAGCTCGTCGTCCTTGCTCCCGTTATTATAACAATGGTTATGGGCATAGCTATGCAATGCTGATTTGAATAAACGTTGTCTCTGTGAGCTCGTCTTTGATGAATTTAAATTGCGCGGCGGTTATTTGAATCGCGTGTGGCGGCAAGTCAGCAGACGACTGCAGACAGACAAAATGAACGGCAAGGCGGTCGGCATTGTTCCGCTGAACGACAGAAACTATGCTACTTGGAAAATTCAAATGAAAATGAACCTTATCCGAGATGATCTTTACGACATCGTCGATGGCAGCGAGACGGCACCTGGTCCTGGAGCTGATGAAGCGGCCCAATGTAAATTTAAAAACCGAAGAGACAAAGCTCTCTTAGCAATTTTGCCTGGAGTGGAGCCCAAGTTTTTTCTACCTTCTCGGTAATCCACAAGATCCCAAGGATATGTGGGAAAAACTTCAATCCACGTTTGAGGAGAAAAGTTTGTCCAACCAACTACGTTTGAGAAGAAAATTGCATAACCTAACTCTTCAACCTGATGGATGCATGCAAGAGTATCTGAAGGAGTTGGTGGAACTCTTTGACTCTCCAGCAGTAATTGGTGACGAAATCAAAGAAGAACTAAAAGTTTTAACTCTTCTTGCCTCGTTACCTGAAAGCTACTCGACATTTGTTACAGCGTTGGAAATTCAAGAGAAGGTACCAAGTATGGAATCTGTGTGTGAAAAATTGATCAATGAAGAAAAGAAGATCAAAGTGGTGTCAGGAAATAAGGTGTTGCTATCTGAAATAAATACAAAACTTAAATGCTTCGAATGTAATAAATCTGGACACCTGAAGAAAAACTATTTCAAGTTCTTGAATAGAATAAAACGTGAGAAACAAAACTCATCTGCAGTTGCTAATAAAGCTGGTGAATGCAATGACAAAATAACAATGTTTGCATATGCATCGTTCATGAAAGACTTTGGAAATCAGGACTGGTTAATTCACAGTGGTGCAACCAAGTATATGCATATGTGCAATGACAAAAACTTGTTTGTGAGTATTGAAGAACTCTCTATACCAATTAAAGTAGAAATTGGGGATGGCAGATTCATTGAAGCTATTGGCTCAAGCGATGTTCATCTTTCAGTGAAAGCTTCTTATGGCAAAGTAAAAAACTGTGTTGTAAAAGATGTGTTACTTGTACCAGAGCTAGCATTCAATTTAATTTCTGATTCACATATGTCAAATTCTGGCTTAGTAGTGACGTTCTCTAACAGCTCTTGTCAGATTTGGAGAGACAAGCAACTTCAAGTTACTGGAAAAAAAAGAGTGGTAAACTGTATCTGTTGTGTACTGTCAACTCTAATGAAACTTGTGCTGCTTCTAAATGTGATGGCAGAAGTCTGTGGCATTCTAGGTTCTGTCATTTAGGCAGTGAAAACTTGAAAAAGTTGGTCAAGTCAAAACTGGTCAAAGGAATCAATTCATTTGATTGTTCTTTGACTGATAATCACATTGAATGCATGTATTGTCTTGCTGGTAAATTAAGCGTCTTCCTTTTGATGTTTCTGATAAAATTAGGAAAACTTCTCCATTTGAACTGATTCGTTCTGATGTTTGTGGTTGCATTGAACCCATGTCTTTAGGAGGTAATTACTTCTTGACGTTCATTGATGATGCTTCCAGATATTTGTGGGTGTATGTTATTAAGAACAAGAGTGAGGTCTTTTCTGTATTTAAAAGTTTTAAATCACTGGTTTAGAAACAGTATAACAAAAAGATCAAATGTCTGCGCTCTGATAATGGAGGTGAATACTCTTCCAATGAATTTAAATTGTTGTTGCAACAAGAAGGTGTTGTTCACCAAAAAACTGTTCCAAAAACACCTCAACAAAATGGAGTAGCTGAACGTATGAATAGGACTTTAGTAGAAGCTGCTCGATGTATGCTCTCTGAGTCAGGCTTATCTAAATCTTTCTGGGGTGGAGCAGTTTCAACTGCTGCCTATGTTAAGAATAGAAGTCCAACTGTTGCCCTCCAGAACATGACTCCCTTTGAATCTCTCAATGGACGTAAGCCAATTGTACAACATTTCAAAGTGTTTGGTTGTGTTTGTTATGCTCATGTTCCTAGAGATGAAAGATGTAAACTTGATCATAAGTCAGAGCGCTGTTACTTTGTTGGATACAGTTCTGTGACAAAAGGCTATCGCTTGTATGACCCGGAGTTAAAAAAGGTGTTCTTCAGAAGAGATGTTTTCCACGAAAATGAATTTTTCCAGTCTCAGGAGTCTATTAAAAGTATTGTTGAAATTCAACCAATATCTGACTCAGGTTACCATGAGAGTAACACTGAAACTACCACTGATGAACTGGAGCAGGAAAACCAAACTTATCTAGAGCCTAACCTAAGACAATCTACTAGAATAAGGAAAGAATCTGAACGTTTTGGCGAGTGGGTGTGCGCCTGTAAAAATTATGATGAACCTTGTACTGTGAAAGAGGCTTTCAGTAGTCCAGACGCTGCTAAGTGGAAAGAAGCCATGGAAAAAGAACTTGCTTCTATTAAACTAAACAAGTCTCTAGTTTGAACCCAACAGTAATCATAAGCCAATCAAGACTAAATGGGTGTTTTGAAGATCCATCATATGGATGTAGATTCTGCCTTTCTGAATGGTGAAATTAAGGAAACCATTCATGTCACTCTGCTTGAGGGCTTTGCTGTTCAAGGCAAAGAAAACCTTGTTTGTAAATTAAATAAAGCACTGTACGGTCTAAAACAGTCTCCAAAGTGTTGGAACTCTACTTTATATATCTTTCTGAGGAAACATGGTTTTGCTCAAACTGACAGTGACTCATGTATACTAAAAATGTTGACAGCAAATTGAGCATTGTAGCCATCTATGTAGATGATATAATTATTGCTGGCTTTTCTTTGAATGATGTGCGTAAAATTAAAGACATATTTGCGTCTAACTTTAAGATGAAGGATTTAGGAGAGTTGAAATATTTCCTTGAAGTCAAAATTGATCAAGCAAAAGATAAGATCTCTTTGAGTCAATCTGCATTCACAAATTCTTTGCTAAAGCGATTTAGTATGGAAAATACGAAACCTGTGTCCACGCCTGCTGATGTCAATGTATTGGAAAAAGCTAGTGAAACTTCTGGATTGTTTGATCAGAAAATTTTCCAATCTGCTGTTGGTAGCTTATTGTATTTAGCTGGTAAAACTAGACCTGGTATCAGCTTTGCAGTTAGCAATGTAGCTCGACACTGCTCACAGCCCACAAAACAACATTGGAGTGAAGTTTAAAGAATATTTAGATATCTAAAAGGCTCAAACAATTATGGCATTGTGTATCACCGAAATAATAAGAACAAATGTGTTGGTTATGCTGACGCTGACTAGGCTGGCGACAAAAATGATAGAAAATCTACTTCTGGCTATTGTTTTCTGTATGGTAGCGGTTTGATTTCATGGCGAACTGCCAAGCAAACTTGTGTAACACTCTCAAATGCCGAAGCAGAGTATGTTTCATTGGCTGGTGCTGCTCAAGAAGCTGTTTGGTTAAAAGGCTTACCAAAGCAGCTAAACTATGACATCAAGTCACCCATGACTCTGTACGAAGATAGCCAGTCAGCAATATGCACGTTTAAAGATCCAAAAGGCCATCCAAAAATGAAGCATGTTAGTATCAAATACCATTGCATTCAAGTTGATTAATCAAAAGGAAATTGATCTGAAATATTGTCCTACGTCCGATAAACTTGCGGATCTGTTTATTAAGCCATTGCCTGCGGTAAGATTTACTAAACTTAGAGAAATGAAAGGAGTCTGATGTTTGAAAAAGGAAAAAGCACTCAAGTTGAGGTGGAGTGTGTAAGTTACACCTTGAGTGTTTTTTCTGTTTCTTCTGTTTATAGATATTAATTTTCAAGACATTTCTCTTGGAAGCAGCTGTCAAACTAGTTCCTTAATTTGTACGACTGTTTCTATGTATGAAATCACAGTATATAGTAATTTATTATTTATTGTGAGGAATATTTGTTGCTACCAGTAAAATGTTATGTTTCATTATATTACTCAAGTTAGTATTTATTCCTGGAATGTTCTAGAAGGTTGATGTCTAGACGTAATGCGCATTAGTTTATTGTCCGACTCGTTTAGTCCCCGTCGGTACTCATTGCTGTAAGGATGTGTGACTCTCGCTCTATCCTCTTGTGTTATGGATTTCTACAAGTATATTCAATAACGAACTTCGTCGTCGTTGCCCCCGTAATTACAACAAAATTTTCAGACAATCCTGATAAACCGCAATCTAAAAATATGGTCTCGGTTTGATATCGTTCATGAAACTTTGAAAATTGAATGGGAGATTCTCGAAGACAGCACCCATTGTAAACCATGCATTCAACTGTAGAGCTCAGACTTAATACTGGATTCATTTAAAGTCTTAGAGGGAAATAGCTAAGCTTTTAATAAATGAAAGGCAAACGAAATTCGAATTTTCTTAATAAGGAAGAAAACATAAATAAAACAAAGAAATAAAACAATTTTCAACCGCACTCAACTGTTCCAATGCAATGCAGAGCTATGAAGCTGTGCGCACTGAAGTAATTATTTACGTCGAAACAATTACTTAACATTTGAAAAGCAAACAAGAAACAGAAGGTACAATAATATTTTTTCACTCTATTAGCAATAAGTAAAGGATTGCCTAGGAAATAATTTTATCATTTAACATTTAGCTTCTTAGGGAAATACAACAAAGAACATATATGTTCATCTTCATGTTTTCCTTTCCTTTATACTTTTTTTCTCTTTTATTTCATTTTCAATACTTATATATATGAATATGTGTGTGTACGTATGTAGGTATGAATATCTACATAAATTGATATACATGTTTCTATTTCATTTCTTTACGCGAAAACCATCCGGTTAATAAATTTTATTGCACTAGCGAAATGATTCAAAATAGATCTATCACTTCCCCAGAGAGCGTTTCTGTGAATCGGATTAATGACAAACACAATTAATGAAATAAAGCGCAATTTAAGCAAATGAATCGTAGTAAAATTATCTTTCTGTCTGTATGTTGTACAAGCTATGAATTTTGATGTTTAGTTTACGCATTTCTGCCAAAATTTTGTTGATATTTGTCAACCATAAGTGGTAACCGGATTACACTGTATCTCCATTTTATCCCATGTACGGCGGATTTCCGCATGATGTTGCAGGGAATATCGAGAAGATTTGATATTTGTTTTTTTTTTGTTGTTGTTCCTCGACGGTAATTAGAGTTTTCTTAAAATTTCTCTTAGGGAATTAAAAAACCATTTTAATTGTACGTTTTTCGAAGTCCTATTCTATTCCTTATTTTTCCTCGGGTTATTTCTTACGATTCATCAGAGCTTTGGCTGTCATTTTAAATGTAGAAAGAGCAAGATTATTTACGTTTATTAACATTTTTCTCATATTCATTTTCAATACGTGTATATATGAATATGTGTGTGTAAGTGTGCGTATGAGTGTGTTTGTGTGCGCACGCAAACACGAATGTCTATGTATCAGTGTACACATGCACACGTTCGCACATATACATACGCACATGTACATTTATGTTTATATTTCTATTTTTGCGTAAAAAGCAAAACCTCAAGACATTACATTTTACCTAAAGCTCTGCGATCAGTTAACACTGAACCAAATTCCAGAAATAAACAAATTGATTACGCTTGCTTAATGATTCATAAATCGATCTATCATGGCCCCGAAGGGCATTTATGTGAATAGAATAAATTAAAGGTATAAAAAGACAACTGAAATAAAGCGCTCGTACAAATACTTGGTTGTCATCTACGATGGTTTTTCAATCTGCTCCGGTATAGCGTTTTTTTGTCTTTTTCTTACTTCGATAATTTCAACTAATTACTTGGGAGTTCCGAAGAATTCTTTAGTAGAATTCGAATTATTTATAAGTTGTTAGCCATCTCTTGGAATATGAAATATCCAAGAGATGATTTTTTAATTTCTTATTCAACTACCCCTTGACAGAATTAGACTATTAGCACGCCACGTATGGTTTGTCTATTAGCACACCTCGTATAGTTTGCCTATTATTATGCCTCGTATGGCTTATCTATTGGTACACCTCGGATGGTTTGTCAATTAGTACTCCTCGTATGGAAATTTTGTTTTAGGACGTCTTATATTAAGAAATTTTTAACAGCCAATATGTTGGCATGTATCTCATGTGGCAACTTGGAAATAAACGTTTTTCTTTCTTTCTTTCTTTAACAAAAAGGCATAAAGATTACTAGTTTGTGATATTGATAATGCATTATAATACTGTGCTTGTCCTATAAGTGATGTCCTTCATAATGCATTATAAGGATATCACTGAAGAAAAGGCTCCCTTAAATAATTATCTGATAACGAAAAATTTGCAGTAATTATTTATGTTTCGACAGTTTATGCGCCAGAGAAACAGCAGACGAAAAACTCTTTATGCTTTGCCCTGCCTCAATTTTTATTCAAATTCGTACCAAAGCAGCAAATCGGCTAGTCTGGTCGAAGCGCACACATTGATACAGCTGTTAAAAACTTTCTGACTTGAATCCTTGCATAAGGATATGCGATGTGTGTGCATAGAAAGCGCTACTTCACTGAATTATATTTTTAACTTCATTTTACTCTGTTATACTTTACTCGGGGCATATGTGGCAGAGTGAAGGTGCAAGCATCTCAATAGTGAGCGGGCAAGCACTCAGTTTTGGGATCTCTCCTTGTTTTCACAAAAATCATTTTCCTCGTACCTGGGGCGATTGCTTGGGCTCAGATTGCAGCGCAGAATGATGGTTTTGAAGCAAATCGAAGCGTGATTTTATATTTTGCTAAAATCAGTTTTGGGTTTCGAGATTTTTTTTAATGAAGCTTGTGTTTTATTGCAATCTGCGGAATAGAGTGTCACTTTTTCATTTATCCAAAACAATGCCTACCGACAGAAACGAAAATCAGTCATTCCCAAATTAGAGATTCCTTTAAATACTCCCCTAAAATGCAATATACCATTACATTTGATGTCATGAATGATCATTATTATCTCAGTTTTCTCTACCAAGAATATCTATGAATTACGACTTCTTTTTTTGTGAAATTGAAAAAAAAACAGAATCAATTTTTCATTAGTTGTTTCATAGGCTTCTCGCATTGAGCTAATGAAACTGTAAAATTTGGCTAATAAAGGAGCAACAGGAAACGCTGCGATAACAGAACTGGACACTTGAAACAGAAATTAATGGGAAATGGTCTCTTAATAAACCAGATTACGTAAAAAAATAATGCCAACCCAAGGTAGAGTCAGCATACATCTCCAGTATTATGCTCTCTTATATAACTTCGATCTTGAATACTCAATAGAGGGCATTGGCAGCACTAAAATGGTCAGATATTATTTAAAATAAATGATCTGATTTAAAAGATGTTTTGAGGGGCTACTGACTACTGTAGCGCAGCCAAGGGGGGAAGGGGAGGCACGGGGCCATGCATTCTCCACCCCTCGAAATGTTGAGCTGGGGGCCAGTTTCAGTTGCCGCTTTAAGTAAATGAATGAAAAAAAAATTGCTGATAATTAATGTCTGGTCTCCCTTGAGATCATTTGTCGGGGATCCTGGTCCCTCCGAAATTTTGGGCTGGCTGCGCCATTGATTGACTTAGCTTTACAACTCAACGCACACAGGCGGTCTCTAATTTTTATAGAAGTTTTGCTCACACACTTCATCTCACCCAATTATTGCGCACACGGCAACTTCAAACTCAGTCTTCAATACTGCATTTTATTACGCGCACACCAAATGAGAAACAGTCCTTTTAACTGCTGTGCAAGCCCTAACTGAGCCGCATCAGTAGATGTGCATCGAAATTGGTATGCACAGTGCATCGAAGTTAGAGTATACCGAGCAGATAGGGTTTGGTTGCCATGTTTAAACGTGAAACGACAACACAAGCCAAGCTTCTTTCCTAACCCGTGTACAGCCGAAGACAAAACTTATAAGTCAAAGAATCTTCCCAGCACGTAATCCCTTCTATCTCCCATAGTTTACTATCTCAATCACAGTTTGCTAAAAGATCGTGACTTCTGTCACTGAGTGTCTCTCATCAATGGTTGACCATGCTCGCATTTGAGCTTAGCTGAGTCGACTCTCTGACTCTCATTCACTCAAACCTTGGACAGTCTCTCATCTGCCAGTGTGTGACTATTTCACACAATCGTTTTAAGGATAGGTAATACAATATTAACTTTTAATTTAATTTGACATTTGACTAAATGCCGCTTCAAATTAGCGGCGTAAATTCGGAACAACTTATAACATAAGGCTGTCTCTGACAACAGGTCAGAGACGGCTTAGAAAATTTTTTGAAAGGATTAATATTTGAGACGCAAAATAGGAGAAGCTCCAGTTAGGAGCAGTCTACAGTCTCCAAGCCTCTTCGAAGAGACGACTGCTCAACGTGATGCTCCCTATGCCGGGTCGCTACCCAAGCTGGAACCAAGGTCTCATTTAGCTCCACGTCGTTGCAGATGCAACGGAAAGGAAGGGCAGGCGTAGCTCAAGCTGACACTGAACGATGACGTCGGTACCGTCAAAAGAACCGGAGCTCGGTCAGGGCTGGCGCACGGCCAAAAACTTCACCCGCTACAGACTCCGGAGTGGCATCAGTAGGAACGACAGTAATAATAAATTCAGGGCTCCCACTCATGGGTTTTTCCACCCAGATCTTGGTTATTAAAAACCCCTCCTGGGTTGCTAGGTTTAATTTTTTAAAAATTCGTTAATTCTGTTTTTTTTAAGTCAGACAGTAAATTCATCATTAACTCGAATAAATTGAACAATACAGTTAAGAATTTCTGATTCTACACTGCATGCAAAAGCATCTCATGTACAAAACTAAGCCAATCGGATGAGGTAGAACGTGTTTAATCCGTTTTTCGCCCGTTAAGCCGGGTCCACACGCTACGTTTTTTACTCCGTTTTAGTTTGCGCAGTCCTAAAACGTTGCAAGTTTTGAGCGTCCACACGGTTCCATGTTCAACTTTCCACCTGATTAGCTCAGTTGTCTGTCATATTGTGATGATGGAGGAGGTGCAACTTCTGACAGTTTTGGCTGTTTGTCTCGTAAAAAAGAAAAGAGTTCAACGCCTTAGAAGAACTCGCCGTTCAAATTGGTCGAGAACGTGGCTCCTACGAAGACGGAACTTTTCCCATATCAAATTGCTACGTGAATTAAGTGATGAACTTAATGACTGGCGGAATTACTTGAGAATGAACACGGAGACATAAACTTATTGGATTTGGTGACACCGCATATTATAAAAAAAGATACTTGTATGGGAGCACCAATTTCACCACATGAAAAGCTGACCGCTACTTTACGATTTTTGGCTACAGGTAGAACGTGCAAAGACATGGAATATACAACAATCATCTCTAAACAAGCATTAAGCAAATTCATTCCGGAAACATGTGAAGCTATCTTTCAGGTGCTGAGGAATGAGTATTTGAAGGTGAGTAATACTGTTATTGCCATTTGTAAATATTTACTTATAATAATAGTAATTCCAATTCTATACAAATAAAGTTATGGGATGCTGCATATTAACACCATGAAAATTATAAAAAATTATGGTAACTTTAACTGAAACATAATCATAATTATGTTATAAGAATGGCAATCACAGATCTAAGCAAGATTCATAGAATCATAGGATATCACAATGAAACATTGTTCGTTTTCAACTTCCTGAGATACCACATAAGCTATCAATGTCAGTTAACAAATGCATTTAATTCATGTGGGTTTAAATGTCGAAAAGTAGCTTCCAAGTGCAGAGCCATCTTTGCTTTGCTGGACGTCTGCTTCCTCATTTTAATTGCCTTCCCGTGGCTGGATTTGCGACACTGGCAGATTTTGTGCTCTTGTTTTATACCTTACACTGTGTGAACTTGCTTGTGGGATGTATGGTTGTGGCGCAGGTGGCGCTAGCTGCGAGAAGGACTGATATTGTTGAACTGGTGCATTGGAAGTATTAGGTATTCTAAATTGTTGGGCCATATTTTGTTGACATTGCTTTTCATTCACTAATTGAAAATCATTTATTCCCTGGCTGGTCATATCAATAATTTTAAACTGTCTATTCAGTGCACCCAACTCCGCTTCAAATAAAACGTCTGAAATGAGCTTCTGGGCGAATATGTTTTGGGGAGAAGCGACGCCTCTTAGTTTATGAGCCACATGTTTCCCAAACACCTCAAAAGCATCTTCTTCCTTGAGCGACTCCAGTCTCTTTCCTACTACCTTCAACACTTCATCGGTGGCATCTTCTTTCGGGGCTGCTTTCCTCTTACGAGTCGAGATGTTCAATGTGGAACATCCATCAGACAATATTTGACTAGAAACGGTGCTTGATTCTGCGGAAAGAGGAGTAGTACGTCCTTCGCCTTCTTCACATTCAACAGCGCGTTCATGCTCATCTTCTTCCGCCTGTAAATAAGATATAATATCGTTAATGAAAATGTTCATAAACATCTATATTATAAAAAGAGCCGTGTATCTCTGTCTGTCTGTATGTTTGTGTCCGTCTGTGTGTCACACTTGATGGACATGGTCTGGCCCTCTCTGCCCGGGGTCGAGGCCGAGGCTCCGGGCCCAGTATATGAACGCGATCTATCGATGTATTTTTGATCATAATGTCATTATCGTTATATTTACCTTCCGTACATCGCACCTGAAACTTCTGTCAGCGAACCGACGGGGTTTAAAGTAGTAATTAATTAGTAGACGGACTCCCCTTTACTGTTTTTAATACTACCTACGCAAAGGTAAAACCTGTGAAATATTTACAGTAAATGCTTATGAATAGAACTTGTATTCATTGAATCTATTGTTTTTCTTTGCAGTTCCCGCAAACAGAAGAAGATTGGCCGGCAGTTGCAGATGATTTCGAAAGAAAGAGGCAGTTCCCTCACTGCCTAGGGGCAATTGACGGGAACCATGTCAGGTTTATCCCACCCAAAGAAAGTGGTTCATATTATTTTAATTATAAGAAAACCCATAGTGTTGTTCTTATGGCAATAGCCAATGCCAGTTGCGAATTTCTCTACTGTGATATAGGTACAAACGGCAGGATCTCAGATGGAGGAGTCATCCATAATACGTTATTCTATGAAAAGTTAGCAAACAACGAGTTAAGAATTCCACAGCCACGTTGCATTGAAACTTCAAATAGAGTTCTTAAATATGTCTTCATAGGTGATGAAGCCTTTGCTATGCGCCAAGATTTTATTAAACCGTATGGGCGGGAAACATTAACAAGGGATAGAAGAATTTTTAACTACCGCTTATCTAGAGCAAGGCGGGTAATTGAAAACACGTTCGGAATTGTGGCGTCGCGATTTCGCATATTCCACACAAGCATAAATTTGAAGTTGGACAACGTGGAGACTGTAGTTCTGACGTGTTGCGTTCTACACAATTTCTTGCGCAGAAGGAACTCGCCAAGCTACTCTCCTCCTGAAAGTATGGATCACGAAAATCTTGCTGAATGTACTGTCGAGTTGGGGGACAGATGTCACCTCGATTTGTTGCACGACCTACAGCATGGAAGAAGAGGCCAAATTATGAATAGTGCTGCCGTGGTTAGAGATCAATTCAAAGACTACTTCAACAGCGAGGGGTCTGTTGATTGGCAAGATAGGTTTATTGCCTGAAAGTCCGATTGAAAAATGTGAATGAAGTAGGGCATAAATCAGCGATAGAACGATCACTTACTCAGGGATTTATGTACAATCCTGTTGAAGGCACAACAATGTAAGTACCTAGGAAATGAATGTATTGTTATGAATGCAGTGGCACGGTTTTCTACGTTTTCTTTGAATTACTGTTTGCATTTAATATTAATATGGTATATTTTCTTTTGTTATCTCTCAAAAATTCATAAAAAGGTATGAAATTTGATATTTGAAGCAGTGATATTAAAAGTTTGTGCGTTACTTTTTTGTTTCAATTCCTTACCTATTCTTTGTAAAATACATAAAGCGCTACTACGTGTAACAGCGAGCCGTTGCAGGTTTTGAAAGGCAAATGTTAACGGTAAATATTAACTACGGCATGACGATTGCAATAGCTACGCTCCTTCTACTAACGGCTCACTAATAAACTAGAAACATATCAAAGTAAATATTACTGTACTCACCTCTTTTGGTCGTCCGTGTGCTCCATTTTCTTCACCTTCAAATATGGTATTTCTAGATGCTCTCGGAGTCTCGTGGTCATTCAGGAAATGCAGCAATTCAAAATACCATCGAGCTGGTTTGTATATTTCTTCTTCTCCAGCACCAGATCGAATCGAACTATTGACTTTACACAACTCTTTACGAAAAACACTTCTGAGTGAATTAATTTTTTTCACAACTGTTTCTCTGTTTGCTTCCGCGTCAATCTCTCTGTATTTTTCAACTAATTTTCCATACGCCTTAGCCATTTTATCTCTATCACAATATTCCTTCGATTTGACGCGCCAAAGGCAAGGAAAGCTTTGGTATAGATCTATAAATTCTGTGAGAAACTCCCGAGGACAATTCCTGATGTAAGCCATTGTCACCTGCTGCACGAGAACTGTGGAAAAAGATGAGCCACAAAACGGAGCTAGCGTCTACACGTTCCAACTTGTCTGCGCAGTTCACGGAAATCTATGCTCATTAGCTCAGTTATCGTTGCAACTGCGCAGTCTTCCTTCGGACGAAAAATTTGCGCAGTTTTCCTGTCTACACGCTACGTTTTACCTGCAACGTCTTGAACTGCGCATGCAAAACGGAGTAAAAAACGTAGCGTGTGGACCCGGCTTTAAAACGCGAATAGCAACCGAACTTGCACGCCCGGCCAAGCCGGGATTAACTGGCGCGCCACTCCAGTGAGTTCAGTCTTTGGTGAGCTTGAGTAAGTTGTTTTGATTTGCTTGACTCGTGGCAGTGACGTGACTGATTGTGACTAAAGCGGCCCATAGACGATCAATTTTATTGTCAATATTATTGACAATGATGAATATTCACAATTTAATTGATCGTCTGTGGGCTTGATTGACGACCGTCAATCAATTGACTTCGTGGGCGAAAATAATTTCATCAATATATTGAGTCAATGATATTGACAATCAAATTGATCGTCTATGGGCTGCTTGAAACTGATAGTGCATTATTTAAAAGTGCATGCAGAAATGTATTATAGATATTTAATTTTAATATTTCAGCCGCAGTGGTATTCAAAATGGCTAGCTCTCCAAAAAAGATGGCTAAAAACTGATATAAGCAATTTAACGAAGAATGGTTGAAGGACGAGAATTTGAAAGAGTGGCTTAAAGAAGATCCAGGTGAAAAGGGCTGTAGTTACTCCGTATTCTGTGATACAAAATAAGAAACGCAAATAAGTCAATGTTGTTAGCGCATAGTAAGACTGCTAAACACGAGAAGAACATGAAATGTGCGAAGTCAACGACGAAGTTGGATGTATTTTTTAAGAAACCGAAGCTTAGAGAAAACGAGGTGGCTAAGGCAAAACTGGTGATCTCTGCTTTCATTGCCGAGCATCATATGCCATTTGCTCACTCATGATCATTTGATAGAAGTGTATAAGAAAGCCTTCCACAACAGCATTATTGCTAAAGAGGTTAAAATGGAAGCAACAAAAGTATCTTATCTCATTCGAGAACGAATTTCATACCATGAAAAACTGGAGAGATGTCATCTACGGAGTATGTCACCAGCGTAATGAAAAGTGCCTTGCACAACAGAAAAGTCGCCTTAATATTGATATTTGCGCTGCAGAAGCGAATTAAGAGGAGGAACAGGAATAAAATCAGCATTACCATCATTGTTTTCCCTCATGTATGTTAACTTTTACTTTTTCCTATCAAAATAACACTTCTAGGTTTTTTTTTTTTTGAACAAATCTGGGTTTTTTTAATGTTCAATCTAGGTTTATCTAAAAATTTAGAGTGGGAGCCCTAGACAGTATTACTGTTGGTGAAAAAAGAAGTACAGTTGTAAAGAAATGGAATTTTAGATTAGACTATTGTATTTACGCACTATAACAAACTTTGAGGTGTTATCTATGGACGGAAACCCACTGACCTGAGATACTTGTGCACTCAGTGTGTGTGTACACTTTTGGAAACGTCTTATTTAAGAAATTTAGAAGAAATCAGTCGAAGGTAAGTGCTCCAGGCTGGAAAAATAGTAAGTATAGTTGAAGATTTGATTTGAGAAATAGAAAATAGAGTTAATTTGACGGAACCTAAGGTTCACTGATAAAGTAAGAGTTTCAGCGCAAGATCCGCGTGTCTAAGAGCGGATCGATTTTAGCCGCGCGGAACTCAACACTTACGTGAAGTTTAATTGATTAGGTTGAATTTTTAATCGTTTGACTTGAGTAGACTGAAGCACTATAGTTGATAATTAAGCATTGATAGAGGGCAACTGAAAATAACGAAAATCACACGACAATCACACAAACAAAGAATATAGGGAAACAGAACATCATGAAGGAAAGAACTTATCCAGCCACTGCCGAATCTCCGTAGCTTCGCGAGAGCGCACTCTAGCCAGTGCGTAGCGACCAGGCGTTAAAAGTGTTCTATCTTACTATACTAGCGCGCCGCTAACACCGAGCAAACCTACCAAAACCAGTGAATACAACCAATTATTATCTCGAAATAAACGTGAATAGAACGGTGAGAATTTTCTCAAAAGTGTGATGGCACGCCGCTTGTTGTCCAGCGTCTCCCTTCAATACAAGTGTGTCTGTAGAGCGCTCGGCTGAAATCGTGAGTGAAATGTTTTTTACACTAGCCTGTATTGTTTAATTTAAGGCATTGTAATCAGTGGGCTTATTAAGTAACTATAGATAACTATCAATAAATTCGTTGCTCAAGGAAGCCGTTCGCTCATTGTAGTTAGTCTTGTTTCGGAAAATACGTGAGGTTATTTCAGCAGTTGGGATCAACGACTGAACAACTAGGCCTATGTGAGAAGCATCGGGGCGTGGAAAATGAAGTGGGTAAACCAGAGCTAGTGTCCTTTCGATTAATGTATGAAAATAATACAAATTAAGTTTTATTTCTTACAGAATTGTTCGATTACGTTCAGTTAACCTAGCCATTGATTATTTAGGCTCTGTCGTAGGAATAATTGGAAATATGTTGAAGGTAAAATTTTTGGAGATGGCGAGACCGGTACAATTTTACTCGCGATGCCGATCTAAAATTCAAAATTTAATATGCACACTGAATGTAAAGTTATGAAGGCTTGACTTTCTCAAAGAATAATCTAAAGACTGTGAACATTTATTGTATTCACTTAATTTGTTGCTTGTTTCAAGTTGTTTTAACACGTCATTTTTTTTAATAGAATCAAGCCTAAAGTGGAACACAAATATTTCTAATATTTTGCATGTTAATAATTACAATGATACTGAGACCCAAACGATAACATTTTATACTTAACTCTCCCCATTTAAATATCATTAAGACGAGCTCCTATTTCGTTTCCGGTATGCTTGAGTATTATCAAATGTTTCGAATATTCTGTGAAAAAGTGATTCGCTTCTGTGATTTGTTGAAATACCTTTCATTCTTTACGAAGCATTTTAAATCATTGTACAAAATCAGACCTTGATCCATTTGAACTCACATTATGGGCAGGTTCCGATCATTATTGGATACCCAATGCAATACGTAAATAATGATGTTTATTGTGAAGTCATCATTTATCTTGAAGATGTTGAACACAACAAAGAACAACTTTATATTTTGAAAATTTTATTGCACTTATGATCAACACCTATTTCATCTGCTCAGAAATAATGCAAAAATAATTTTTAGGTTCGAGAAATATCGTTACATTGGTTGTAAGCGTCACTAAATACAAGAAATAAAATTCATCGACTTGCTTAACAGTTCGTGAGAAATTGTAGGTAATACTCTTGTAAATGAAGATTGAATATACTTCGAATATTCATTTCGAAAAGGCTTAATAGTCTTAATGGAACAATTTCGGATCACATAGTGTATTAGTTTCAGTACTGAAATCAAGGTGAAGACCATACCAAATGAGTTCGTATTTTGCTCTATCATAGTAGGATTTTTCACGTAGAATGATTGCGCCAAGTATTAATGAAGATACATCAACATAGATTGTATTCATGAGAATGGAAAGAATTGAAAGATTTCTAAGTTCAGCGATGAATATGAATACTTGAAATTTGAAAGTTATCAGTCTACGCGTGACTATTGAAAGCATTAGAGAAGAGCGCTGTAAAGGAATCAGTTATGTAGTTCGTCAAATATTGGGTGTTCCGTCACTTTTTATCTTGCATTGAGCACCACCGCTGTGCTTACTGAAGTAGCCATTCAACCACGATTTGTTCATGTACGTAATTAAAGTATTTCAATATGTAAATGCTGACATAACAACATATTTCTCAATTGCTCTTTTCATGTCAATGTCAGAGTGATCGACGTTTTGAAAGCGACACTATTGAAGAATACGCGCAGTTTACGTGAAACTGCTCGGCAGATTTTGAAAGAGGTTAGGCTAATTTGACCGGTGACTGTACCGCTCACGTGCTGCGTTGCTCCCTTCTTTGAAGTGAGTGGTCGCCTGCGTGACGCCTGAACTGTGCCGGAGCAATGGAATGATGCTGCGAAGATAGCCGGGCGTCAGTCCACTGCCAACGAATCCTTTTAACGAAACAAGTCTGACCTGCAAGTATTGTAGATTTATGAAATGTCTAAGTTGGAATTTGAATCAAAGTTAATAAAAACGAATTATTTTCAGCATTCTGAGGTCGTGTGACACTCAAAATCTCGTTCATGTAAGAACAATTTTTCAAGAATCGTAAATCAAGTAGGAGAAGTTCCTCCAAAGCCTCTACAGGTGAGTTTCGAGAGTAATATTGTATTACTTACTCAATCTAATGTTTTTGAAAGTCGAGAAATAATGAAAAAACAAGATTTCCGTTATCGATGCTCGTGTACATGTGCTACTGATGATTTCAAGGAGACCGAACGGGGGTCCTTTCGGATCGAGACATATATGAGATTTTTGTGTGAAAATGTTCCTAAACCCTTCCTACATCACGTAGGTAAAACGGGGACCCTGTACGACGCTTCTAACCCCCCAAAATACCCCCATAGAGGGTATTTTGCCCTAAATACCCTCCAAAAGGGGGTATTTTGGAGGCATACCCAGAGGGTTTCCATAATACCCAAAGGGAGGAAACAATGGAAAAACCAAGTGAAGTATTATATAAAATGAGTTGTGTTATAGTTATTTCGTAGGAATAAACAAAACCTAGGTATCATGTATGGCAAAGTGCCCTGAAGGGTAGAATACCCCTTTAGGAAGAATTTCTTTGATATTGAACCTTAAGCAATAAAATTTTATACACTGATAGGGAATGCAATTTGGAAACATTTATCTTGAGTAAAAAAATGTGATTTTCTTTAAAGAAAACGAGATACACCACACTCACCTAACTCATAGAAAACGGAAGTTTTGGGGGTGTTTTTCAAAATGCATCTCCTCTGACAGTTTTTGAGTAAAAGTGATGATTTTGGAGTCATTGTATGCGGAAATACTTGCACATTACAAAAACTAACATGGCGTTCTCCAAAAATGCAATTTGAAATGAAATAAACAAAAAATTCCACGGCACGTCTTTCGTAAAAAAACGTACTTTATGACGTCACAACTCATGATCGAAAATGGAATTCGAATTTGCTAATCTAGTCCTTAAAATGTCCGCGTTTTTTCGCATCCAATGATACCAAAATCATTACTGTAGCTCAAACACTGTGGGAGGAGGTGCATTTTGAAACTCCACATTCCGATCCTTCAAAATAAGGAAAAAAAAGAAACATGGACAACCTCAATTTTTCTTTATTTTTATCGGTTGGGTCAGCTAGGACCACTGAAATCATTATACAGTAATAAAGAGACATAGAAGATGACATAGCCACTTCGATCCATGAAGAAAAAGCCAAGGGGAAGTGTAAAATGATAAAATACCACTTACCCCTCTCCTCCCCCCCCCCCCCCCATTCTTAAAACCCCCGTAGCATCGGACCCAGAGCACGTACGAAGCTAATTTTTTTATAGGATGTACCTGACATCTTACCCTCTTTATAGAACCTAATAATCAATATCCGAGAAATCCCGCCAATCTGAGGGTATTCTCCCCTGAACAAAACCCCCATTTTCTCAGAACCAACTTTTCAAGACTTTAACGCTAAATTTCAGCCACAGTTTTCATTCGATTGAGGTCATCTTTTATGTATCACCGAAAGCAAGGCGAGTACTATAATATGCCGGAGTTTTTTTTTTTGATCTTTCAAAATATGTTTGTTTGAATTTTTTATGAAAATATTTTGCTGAAATTTTTTAAAAAATTTTTAAAACTAAAACGAAAATCTGTCCGCGGCATTTTGACATGTGTTCATTTTGAATCCAACAGAAAAAACATTCGTCTCTATCTGTGTTATTGGCTGAGAAATTTCCTTTTTAAAGAATTTCTTTCGAGCCGAGGAGGGGGTTTGGGTAAATTTCGAAAACTTTAACGGCCATACCTGTCAATTCGAATGCTGCAAACGAACGTGCTCTGAATACCTCAAAGCTTATTTCAACCTGGAAGTATTTTTTTTATTTTTAAGAAATTTTAGAAATAGCGCGTTCGGTCTCCTTAAGGCAGCCTGAATTGTTAATTTGTTCGGAAGTCATTGCTTCTCAATAAAAAATGAATTCATTTTGAAATCGGAGAGTACTACTTATTAAATATCTCAAATGCCTACATGTAATAGTATGTTGTCTATTAGTTACAGAGGCAGATTTTCATAATTTTTTCATCGTAAAAATTCTGAATAGAGAATGGTTAATTAACTCTAATGAGATGGTGTTATTTTGGCTCTGTGTATTTAACACATATGCCGGGACAATTTCAATTTGTTTAAATTATTTTTAAAAAAGTGGCGATACAGGCATAAATATTAGAAGCTTTAAAAAGCAGTAAGAGGAATGAAGATGTGTATGTCCTTCTGGTCGTTGAAGGCTTTAATTTAGATGTGGCTTATTAAGCTCATCAACCCCCTGCGGTGCCCGTGTGCGTAAGAGCAGACATCTCTCCCGCCTGCCTGAAGTGAGTTTTATTGTCATCTATGAATAATAATTATTCCTTCCCTTTAAAATTATTTCACTTATGAAAATCGAATAATAAAGTTTCATTTAGACAAATTCATGTAATGGAATTATTAAGTTGAGTAGTCTATATTTTTGTACTGCGTCACTGCCTGTCTTCGAACCCACTGTTTGTCTCTAAGAAAGTTGCTACTAATTTGCATAATACTTGTAGTTTGAAATAATGGTTTCTGACTTTGTCGGAATCAGAAACACCAAGCGCCTTCCACACACACCACCCAACAACAACACCATCAACAACAAATCATACAACACACCAAGACCGCACTCTTGTAAAATCAACAACAAACCGTCAACAACAACAACATACCACACACACCCAATCATGATAGAGCCCATACATTACCTATCACCAACCCTCCATGTTCAACTTTCAAACAGCACAACCACTACTTCCTTTACCAACAAACCATTCACTCCTAACCATAAATCATCACTCAACCGGTCAAGAATTCAACCTCTTCTCATATGACACTTTAACCAACGCTTTCTGATGGGACAACAATTCTGAACAATTACACCAACCTAAGATAAAATACCATAACCTTGCCTCACCTAACCCAACCTAACCTAACCAACACGTCATGCATCTTTCACATATTCGCTCATCACGGTTCACCAACCAAACAAAGAATTCTGATAAACAATCTTCATTACTCTAGACAACATCTTTACACTTCTATAGATACACATCAATATTTTCACTAACACCATCGCCATTTTTCGACACACTCTCTTCAAAGGTAGCAACTTAATGAAACACTGAAAGTCAATTCCAATCAACTTTCCAAACATCATAAACAAAAGTCCATTCATATTCCACCAACTGACTGTAATTACGACACATTTAATGCCGTTCAAACAGAAATTATTTACGAACATAACATTTTTCACAACTGTATCATCAGTAATACATTTGTTCCAAATAATCTAAAGCATAACGTCATTTATCTTCTTTTCCCCCCTCAAAAATGTAAGCATAATTCTAAAATTACATAAATTATCCCATCTCATTACAGTCCATCCAAATCTAACCCCACCTATGTTAACGACAATACTAACCAAACACTAATACACACCAACACATCCAAAACTAACTCAACAGACCGTGCGTAAACCTACAATTATTCTCAAGGTAAATTTATTGAACGCAAATATAGTGTGTGCCACGACTGAAATTCTAAAAAGGAATCGACTACCCAAAGCACTTTCCTTCCGATACAATAAAGGAAAATCTTATTGAAGTCTTACTGACAATAATCGGAAAACTCCATAACCACTCAAGTTTAAACACCATCTCAAATATGAGAAACACATTCAGTAATATAACGTTATATATGAAGCATGAACAAACACTAATAACATCTAAATTATTGTACAACAGCTGCGTTCATCACCCACTCACAGTAAATTAACCAAACACACACCAGAATCAACACCATTAAATATTCAATCCCAACATTGAATGTCATTCACTCACACAACTGCAATAAACCCCACAAAAAGTAGTGCAACATTTCAATCTTAATGAGAAGAATCAAACTCAAACCTAGTGTCAGCGATTTCAAAAGTCCTTCGATTTCAACCAAATAAAAAAAATTGACCACAAAAATTATTTTCCCCAACTCATTAAGCACTCACAACCTAAAATTCGAATTAGAAATCAATTACCAACATTTCTTTGGCAATTCATCGAATTGTTCTCCCCTTCACGTTTTCCTACAATCTGTACACACACAAACATTTGATTCAACTGTGATCATTTGATATTTATCTCAAATTCTAACCATAGTCATTTTGATTCGATAACCAATCGAATGATCGAAAATCTTTTCCAAAATATATTTTAGACATTCAAATATATTAATTGAAAAACCTAATGAATTCCAATTTCAATTTCTTGTAAGCAATCTCATTTGAAGGCTTACAAAGCGCATCACTACTCCCGCCAATTTCTTCTTTGAGATTACTTCTCGCCAAAATAACCATGCCATCGCTCAAGCTCATCACGCTCCAGAATGAACGACTCTCGCAACAATATTTCCTCTTCAAACTCCTGACGCGCGTACTTCCCCAGTTTCATCAGTTACTCACAACATTACACAAATAAAAATCTCCATCAACACTGAACAATTAGAATTTTCTCTCACAACTTTCTCGTACGCCCTTGCAAATAATCGCCACTGACCCTTCGTGTTCATTTTTATCCTCTCATAATTACCTAAGGAAAAATAACATTCCTACGCCTCAAAGTTAAGATTTTCCCATATGCGATGACGCTATCTATACTTCTATTCCCTGAATCTTGGAACAACTCAGCCTTAAACACAAAATAAGTACAAACCATGACAATTCATCTTCTCATCCACATAACTCTACATTCCATCTTTTATCTCACAATGCATTCATTTTCCAGCCCCCAAGCCCTTCAAACAGGTTTCCAACTCTCCAAATGTTCACCTCCATTGCCTTTCCAAATGTGCGCACACCACGAAATATACAACATATTCCCAACGCTACTCCACACAATGTTCCCAACCAACATAATCCTAACGTCATACACACACACACACACACTTTTGCTGATTTCAATTCTTATTTCACCCATAAACTCCTCAAATATCCCTTGACATTACTTCAATTCATATCATCTTTCACCTTTTATCTGCACCCTACATCTATGAGCTTGCTGCATGAAAGCGTAGTTCAGCACCGTTATCAAAATCGGAAGAAAAAAACAACTAAATCTTCCAATCACTTCCCTAATAAATAATTGCCCTCTTTCAGCACCTATTATTTTGTCATCACAATGGAAAGAAATCTTAGGTACAGCCTTTTACATTGGTTCATGTCCCAAACCTACCTAACTGATAATCAAAACGATTCAACTCAATCATTTCGACGATTAATTTCCCCTGCAGATTTTTCTTATCGTTCAACAACTGCGATATTTTATACCGATTCCACCCTACAAATTTAAAAGCCTCGCCGATTTTTCACGGCAAAAAATGCTCCGAATGCTCAGCAACATTCTTCAAAATCAAATGAACAATTCTTTTTCGCCACTTGAGGACCAAACAAATCTTTTCGCCCACGACCAATTTAGCTTAAGGAGGTCGTCCCCCATACGGACATTTTTCTTTATTATTGAACCTAGAACAACGAAATTCGGTATACTGATAGGAAATTGAATTTGGAATCGTTTTTGCTTGGAGCAAAAGTTCGATTTTCTTTGAAAGAAAATGGGAAATCAAAGAAAACGAAATTTTAGGGGGGGTTTTCAAAAATCTTCTACAGTTTTTGAGCTACAGTGATGGTTTTGGTATCATTGGATGCGAGAAGACACAAGCTTTTATGGAAACTAAAATTCATTCCGAAATTATTTATTGTTCATAAGTTATGACGTCATAAAGCTGCACATTTTCGAAAAAAAATTTTCTTCTTCAATTTTTACACTTTTTCATATTAAAAATGGAAATTTGAGGAAACAAATTTCAGTTGCATAGAAGCCCGTGTCTTTCCGCATCCAATGATACCAAAATCATCACTGTAGCTCAAAAACTGTAGGAGGAGAAGCATTTTGAAACCCCAAAAACCTTTGTTCGCATTATTAGCAAAACAAAGAAACATAAACAATTCAAATAAATATTTTTTTAAATTTTTATTTCAAGTTAGACCCCTGAAATCATTATAGAGTAATCCAGAGACATAGATGACACAGCAACTTCGCGCCGTGAAGAAAGTGCCATGGGGGAGGTGTAACATGATAAAATACCACTTCCCCCTCCCCTACCCGCCATTCTTCAAACCCCCGTAGCGGGTGAACTAGTGAACGTACGAGTCTCATTTTTTCACAGGATGTACCTAACCTCTTACACTTCTTATAGCGGCAAAAATTCCAGTTTCGCAAAAAATCTCAAAAACAGGGGGCATAAGGGAGACGCTCTCCTTAACAAACCATGTGCTCAATTTTTCTTTTCTACAAACTACTCGCTCCATTTCTTACTCAACTACCGTCTACATAATCACACCCCAAACTCATAAGCAAGCAAGCAAGCATTATTGGCCACTTAGATTCTTCAATTACCCAAACCTTTCTTTTCTCACATTCAATCAAATGAAAAAATAATAGACTTTTCAAATTTTGTTCAATCTGACTACCATATTCAAACAAATTCCTTCTCGGAAGCACCAATTTTGTTCATAAAAAATGACTACAAAATAAATAACCTCATTATATCTTGCAGCAAAAGTATCCTTTCACTCCTATTCTAGACTTTAATACTAGTATGTACATCAATTTTAAATTACCCCATTTTTCTCCTTCCTCAACATGCGTGAAATTCGAGTCCTGAAAAATTCCGCTTTTCGAACTGTACTACATTCATATACAAATTTCTTGGTTGCGACGGAGATAAATAAGCCCAACCTTTCACAATTACGAGCCCATAAATAAGACCCTCGATTAAAGCTGGTCACTGCTTACTCCGACTTGTACTCATAAGTTATTCAGTATTTAGAGAGTGTTCGCGAATTGTGTGTTTTAAGAGTTTTCGCGATTTGTCTGTCTTCCAAAGCTCCAGGTAAGGTGAGAATGTAACTTTTGATGAATATTGTGTAATATTTCCAGTGAACTATGGTCGATGAATAATTAAAATATGTTTTCTGTGAAAGCTGCTAGTTTCTTCCCTAGTACGACACCATGGTGAAAATGTATCTGTCAATCCCATTTAAATCGGTGCATAATTTCTATTGAATATGTGCTTTATCTTCAAATAAGTGTGCCCAACTCTGTGTCCTGTCGCAACCTTTCTCCCAAAATGACTCTCTCTACCACGCATTCGTGTTGTCGAGCAATTCCTTTTACAGCGCCCATACTTTCCTGACACTTTCAGGTTGTACTGAGCCTCTACTATCAAACGCTATTCAAGCCTTGACTCCCATTTCCTTAAGAGTTAATCCATAACCTTAGACTTGGCTTCGCTTCAAAAATTACCCTCTCACGCTTTCTCCATTTCTGAGATTCCTGCATGTACTACGACTGGAGTTCAGAAATCAATCGTGTGATATCTGTCCTTTTCACTCTCCTCACCGCCTGTTTAATTAGCCGACATAGTTATTCCTTGTCGGCCGCCCTTCGTGTCGTATATTCCCCACTCTTTGTTTTGCTTGCGCAAAATCTTCTGTATCAAATCCGTTTTTCACTTAGCTATCACACTCCCTAGCGATTTTTTTAAAAACGACCTGACTGCTTTAAATAATACACACGATTGTGTTCCAGCGACATTCTGTATCAAATGTCAGAAGTTTGGCTATCATTCTAAGTCCAAAAGTAGATTCCATTTCATGTATGCAATTTACCTATCTGAGCGACTCGGCCCACAATAAGATGCCCCCATCCTAGCGCAATTCTCGGCCTCTCAATAGAAGAATTCATGATATTCGTGCAAAATTTTCCTATATAGGCCTAGTTATAATCGTTGTTACTATTATAAGTGACATTAGGCCCTACTTTATGAATTGTCCAAAAGGTGTCGAATTGAGAGGGACTGTGTCAATTTAAATATCTTAAGTACTGTTTTCGCCTTCCTAAACTATTTATAAACTCAAAACGAACCAGTCGCTAATGAAGTCTATAAGCACTAGCACATTCTGCTCTAAAAATTATTCTTACTCGTATAAAACTTTTCTTGTAAGCGTCATATTACTTTCATGTAGAGTGATTCAGTTCAGCTATGTTTAAATTGAGCGTTGCCCTGCTGGGCAAAATGATTATTTGTTGGTAGCAGAAATGCCAATACTCGCTTGTTAACGCTTCAAAGCACACAGCGGTCGTACAAATGTTAAGCCTCTGCCTTGAATTATTAATTCTTGAATTTCCTCCATTGGCCGTAGGTCGATAAAAGTGTCTACAATTCTTCTTGCATGCAAAATGAGTTAGTCACGCACTAAACACACTTCCATCCCTAGTGATTCTCTCTACCTTCTATTCATGTTGCTAAATATTTTTTCTTAACAACGCCCATACGTTCCCCGACGTTTCAAAGTTAAATTATTAACTTCCGTTTTAAAAACGTCAATCATACTTGTTGTTTAACGTCTTGGTTTCCACTATAATTTTTTCACAACACCGAAATTCCCTACTCGGCGGAGATTATCCTCACGCTTTCCCTACCTAAGTTTCATTTCTGGGTACTGCTGTTCAGTACTAAAAAATGGGATACCTGCCTCTTTCTTTCTCTTCTTACCGCCGGAAAAATTACAACTACTTTCTTCTTGTTAGCCGCACTTCATGAACTCCCAGCATTTCTGCGGCTGTTAACGGTTTGTTTGTTAGGTTGTTACTCGCAAAATTCGGAAATATTTTTTCCGGCTTGAAGAAATATTAATTCTTTCTAATGAATATGAAAATTCAATTGCACGATAATATTTCATCTCGCATAGTAATTATTCTGCAAAAACATCGCGAAACAGATAAAATGTCGTGCATTGATACCGGCACATAAGTGCTCAATTCAACTGACCTGAAGACAATCAGTCGATGGTACGTTATGGCCCTGTCTTTGTTTGAATATTTCAACGGCCTTGCATTGTCCTTAGGAGCATTAATGCTCAGAATGAGAGCCGACAGCCGTCGGTCCTCTATACATTCTATTCTGAGCCCTGGCCAAAAGAACAGCTACAGTACACAGCCGCCCTAAGATCTCGCTTGCAACTCCTAAAATTTGAAACCTCTCTAATACGTTGAATGACGGTAGTCGCATTTGCGAATCTCCTCAATTTTTCTCCCCCTTTTGCAACGTGAAAACTTCTAATCCTGATCCCTGACCTTCCTCGTTAGCAGATATCTTCTGTACGCAGTAACGATGCTTGGCAATTTGTACCCCCTTTCGTAAACTTTGATCTGGCTTCATTACCTCCATTGACTTCACTTTTCTACGCACTTAATGCATTCATTTCGTATTTACTTCAGTCCATACTAAGTGATGTCTTCCTCTCCTCTCATTGCACACCTCGGTTGCAACTGAAGAATCTTTCACTGATATTCAAGCTATTATTCGCGATTCCCAAGCAGCATTCCCACGCTTTACCATTGCTGTGAGACTTTTTCTTCCATAAACAAATAGTTTCATCCCTCTCATTCCCTTGAGATGCATACGCACCTTCACCGCAATTGATAGAGCATGTTCAATATTTATCTGATATTTGAGATACATTGTGAGAAGCAATTTTAGATTGTCGAACAGGAACTTAGAAGTTCCTTCATATGACTTGACGGTTTTATCTCGCGAATTCACTTTTTGTCTCCTGTACAATCGACAGGAATAAGCAAAACCTCTCCTCGGCACGGTCAACGCGCATGGCAGTCAAAGTTTCCCCGTAATAACGCATAGAATTCAACGCAACGCGTAACTTCAAATCTGAATTGAATTTCTAGAGTCACATATACCATGATCTTGTAACGGTCGTATTTCGAATTTCATCAAAGAATTCCGCTGCGTTATTATAGAATCAACAGCTTCAACGCACTCTGTTCTACAATTCATATTAGCCTCGCAAATACTTCTTCCTCTACTAGAGTTAATACAAATTATGAAATATTTAACTTGACTCGCGCTTCTTAATTCCAGATGATGCACGAACTCGTTGAGGACGGGAAAATTGACGAGGCGCTACGCTTCCCATTCAGGGCGCACTTTGCGCACACAACGCTGCCGCAGGTGCTCCAGGAAGAAGATCTCGAATATAAGCGCCTCAGCGCACTTATATTAAGCGTAAAGGCGTTCAAACAGAAAGGCCGCCAGCTCAAATATTCGGGGAAGGAAGCACCGGTACCTTATCACCGGCTCATTTTATGCAGGAGAGTTTCTACAGACCTCTTCAATTACTAATAATTTACATCAAATCCTCCCCCAATGCCGTCCGAACAAACGTCATTTCGTTTTTTTCCTCAAAATCTTTCCTCAAAAATACCATCCATTAAGTAAACCTCCTGAATTCTTTGAACACTAACCTTTGAACGTTTCCCAAAATGCTTCACTGAAACGAATCCATCTCATTAGTTGTTCATGGTACTAGCGTGAAGACGCGAACTATTGTGGGAATGACCTTCAACTTTTCCCTGAAACTTGAAGCTACATTTAACTAAATTTTTCTCCTTACAGGGACGTCAGCACCGGGATAAATTTCTACTCTGTCACCACAAATCAAGAGGACACAAACGCGTTATTTTGTATTCTTTCAGACAAGCCATTTTACGGCGAACAAATCACAATCACGAAACCAATGTCCACTGGGAATAACATCCTCGAACTGCCTGTTCTCCATACGGATGAGCCGTTTATCTCGCCATCATCGTCACCAGACAATTTCGCACAGAGCGACGTAATCGTAGATAAAGGAAAGATCATCATTACATCCTTTTT
The DNA here is from genome assembly GCA_030386875.1 of Morinoia aosen. NCBI lineage: Eukaryota > Metazoa > Arthropoda > Malacostraca > Amphipoda > Talitridae > Morinoia > Morinoia aosen. Next base: position 55,572,107 of record CM059574.1, on the reverse strand, counting down.
AGTTACTTCAGATCAAATAATCATCCTTTTTCCCAACTTACTAACATCCTGCTCCTCTTCCTTCTGCAACTCTTTCCACGACATAAAAAAAACTCCATGCCCCGCGTCCTTACCTAGCTTATCTTCATCAACACCCGGGCGCGTCCTCGACTGCTATGTGTATGTCCCCAACAGAGACAACTCGAACGAAGTTCGGGAACGTATCGACATCAGCATATTTCGTCGACAAATCTCTCCTGACGGTAATCCTTGCACACTTACTATAACGTAAATCTTACAGCAATCTCGGTAAAATTATTCAGTCCACCTAATTTTAGACAATTGTCAAATTCCTAGATGTGTCATGAAGTACTCCACAAGAAATAGTTAAACCTTGCTCAATGCTGTATGTATATTTTTCTGAGAAACCAAGAGCAAACGCAAAAAATCGTAACTTTCCTATTATGAAATGGAACAAAAACTGCTGCTGCACCTATTCCATGAACTTTACTAACGCAAATGTGATCTGCCCTAATTTAATTATGTTCTTCCTGTCTGCTTTCAGTTCCGTGACTTACCCTTCAGCGAGATAGACCTGAAACGCTCGATTGAACGCACGCTACGCCACTACCGAACCCATGCCGTTCCGTGGGTGATTGCTGGATGGTACAAGCGGTCCGAGGACAAACAAACCAAGAAAATTCATATTTGCTTCATGAAGCCGCGTACCTTCCTCCCAGGAGCTCCCCTATTTACACCTCAGGAAGCCGCAGCTCCGCGATACCCCCACCCGGAACCTTTGGAGAGGCGCCGCAGAGCGGCAGCTTACGTCGACGAGCAGTTCCCTCGTTTTCGGTGAATTACCTGGCTTTCTCGTATACATATTTATGATTTATACATCACTCAAATTTGCTTCAGCGATACCTTGCACGAGGCAAAGGTCAACTTTCCTATGACAATAGTTGACTTCTGTTCACAACGAACCTCTTCGTAACATCGCGTTGACGATAAATTTCCCCGCTTCCAATAAGTTCACCTCGGTAAACTTCATATTTTTTCTATCGTAGTAATTACCACGACCCTCGCTTAACTTGTCACCGCGCCTCTGTGACCGACTGCAGCTGCTGAAGCTTTTCTAGTTAATCACCAGCTACATCAAGGCTGCTCAGTTCTTGCTCACAGTTATGTCAGATGGCACAAGCAACAGAACTAGGTTAACAAAGCCGCAGGTCGATAGGAAAAATTTTTCTCTCCAGGTTTCAGATTTTTAATAGTTCACGCGAGTGTTCAGTAAAACGTGAAGGAACGCTTTAAAAATTTCCGTTTATTCATATTTGCACATTAAAATGCCACGATGGCAAGACGAATAGAGTTTCAAGGTAAAACACGTATAAGGAATTTTTCGGCAAACCAGGCACGATTTATGACAACATTGTCAGCCTTAATTACAAGCAACAAGTAGACTAGGCTTAGGTCTGAGGCAGAGCGGCTATAGGTACGTCCGCACAAGACAGCAGGACGTTGAAGACTGCCGGTGACCCGCCAAGCCACGCCCTATATACCCTACTGCCTGCCGACTGTACTTTAAAAAGGTCGCAATGTGCGCGAGTGGTGTGACGTCACTTACTCTTGCCTTCTCTGTCTGTTTATCTTGATATCTTGAGGTCTCGCAACCTTTATAAGGCGATCTTGTCTAGCCTGGGGCGCTCAATCTGTAACCATTCTCACCTGTTGCCAATGACACCTGGCTCTCACCAATAAACACTACCGTCAAGATACTACCGTGTTTTACTCGCCCCGTACATTGGTAGCGCAGTTTGTGGTGAACTCACGGATCCATGTGTAATTAGTACAGAAGATTATAAGTACTCATGTGTCCCTGTGCTGAATAGTTGACGAACTTGGTACACATTCTCCAATGTCTGGCGACAACAATAACCAAGTTTGGCAACCTCAACCCTCAGTGTTTGTGTTTGGTTTCCAAATACCGTTTGAAACATTGTTACAAGCTTATGCAGAATTCACCGTCTGGCTGAATATCGGCTCGCCATTCCGCACAAGGGTGCTGGTCTACGAGGCAGAAGTGGACATCGAAATTGTGTTTGAAGTGACCATTGGGGCGGCACTTCCCAGCCACGAGTAGCCAGTGAAGAAACAGTTTTGCAGTGAACAATAACTTGAGTGTAGAGGAATTACCACATACAAAAATTGTGACTTGTACCAAAAAAATAAACTGTGCTGAACAGTAGTTCCCAATCTAAAGTGGTTCACACTGTTTCACAATCACAATCAGAAGCTATTTCTTTAACGACTACGTCTTCAGGCATCGGCCCAGCCATCGTGTATCAGCGGCATCTTGCCCGGCAGCTCGACTTTTTTTTGCAGTTAAGTGTTCTCCTGAATTCTTTTCTTCAGTGCGTTTGTACCGAGAGCGTTGCAGCTCGAGTTTTGTTGTTACTAGTTTTTTCTGTTGCAATGCGGCTATGCACTTTGCGTTGAGCAAGGCTCTGTACCTCTGTCCCCGTCAGTAACTTTAGTCACCCCCGTGCACGTAGTGAGAGTCGCACTGCGACGCGCGGTCGTTGGATTAGCAGAGTAAACAACATCCTTTCTGTTTCAATGTTCCAGAGTAAGTGTATTTTTTTCTGTTGTGATTTGCAGTGTTGATAAAAGGGTTTAGGTGGCTTGATTTTTTGAATACCCCAGCGGGTAAAAAAGTAGAAGGGTTTCGGTATTTTTATGATTTTTTTTTAAGTCTGCTCAAGGGGGTGCTGGAGTGTTTCCAAGTTTTATCTGGAGATTTCAAGGATTTTTATCTGGAGTTTGTACTTTTTAGAGTTTTACCTTCCCAAATACCAGGGAAGAAATTGATTGTGTGCTTGTATTGATTGTGTATTTTCTAGAGCGTATATTATTGGAGTTTAGATGTGTATTTTTGCATAGTGTGACATTTTTATATATTTTTGGTTGTACTAACGGTGAATGGGAAATTCTTGAAGTAAATAAGTGGTAATATTCATGTCGGACACATCGGATTCCGAGGAATACGTCCGTTCAGAACCAATAAAAACGAAAAGTGGTAGGATAAGCACTCCTAGATTTACTGCTCCGCAAAATACCACAATGACTACTCCCAGCGCTAGTGCTAGCACTAGTAATGATAATGATAGGACTCAGTTAGCTCGGGAAATAGCGGCAAACATGCCTCCTAGAACAGGAACCATAATGTCAAGCGCTGAGATCCCTACGTTCCGAGGTAGACGCCGTTTTGCAGACCCGGAGTTCCTTGAAAATAAAACTTGGGGAACACATATAATGAATCTCAAAGCGCACATGTCACTTCTGCCAGAGATCAATAGTGATACTGCAAAGAAGGAATTCCTTGTGCGGTCTGCCCATAAACAAGTTAGTGACTTCAATTCTGTAGTGATTAAGTTAGTAAACAGTGATCTAAATTACACCTTTGATGAAGTTGTAAAAATTTTGGACGACATTTACGTGTGCAAGGGTGAGAAGTCATTTCACGCCCTTGCATGTGATTTAAATGAGCTCCAACTGGTCTGCAATGATGCTTTGGCAGCACAATTAGTAACCGCTTTCGCTAAAATACGTAAACTGTCAGATACTGGTTTAAATTCAAATGCGTTGGGTTGGCAACGTCATCCCTACTACCAAGCTTGCACAACGCAGGCAGAACTCAAACGATTTGTTGCAGACAGCATTGTGTACAGTCTCGCTTTAACTACCTTGGGTCCCTTGTTGGACGAATCCTTCGCGAAGAAAGTTTTCGAGTGTCAAATTGGGTCATCAGAAGAGCTCCTAGCACGTCTAATTGCTGCTGTTAGGAGCCAAACTGAAACAAAGAAAATCCTTGCGGCCCAGTACCCAGTCCGAAATGATAATGAAAGTTACGTAGCAGATGTAACTAGTGCTCTTGATGACTGCGTTGACGCGCAGGACTCCTTTCAGGAGAGTGAAGTTTTCTATGGGAATTTCGGAAACTACCGTAGGAATCGTGTAGGGCAACGCAGGATTGCAGGTCCTAGACCCTGGGTGCGAAATCCTCGTGGAAGAGAGAATTTAGTGGTTACATAGGAGATAAAACAATAGGTTCTATGGAGTGCGATACTATAAGAACAGACAGTAATCCTAGTAGTTCTGGTCAGGCTTCAGGGCTTTTTGCGGGATCCAAATATGAAGCGGGATCTAAAAAACGGGGTTTTCCATTTTGCAATTCATGTTCGGTTGTTGGTCATTTTGAGTGTAGATCTCAGAGAGGTCAGTTTAAACCAAGAGGAAGTAGCGGTTCGCTTGCGGCCATGCACACTTGGTGAAATATTGTAGAGCCACGGGAAGTGAAATAAGAGGTTAGAAGGCTTATCTACGCGGGGGCAATGTAAACAGAGGTAGCCAATCGCGCGGTAGGAGTGAAGTACGTGAAGTACATTTTGCAGATGCCGAGTCAGGTGCTCGGGATTTTTTAAGCGAAGAGTAGAAAAGGGTAATGGTAGCAGGGAGAATTTGATTGAGCACGAGAGGAAGGCCAGCTCTCTCGTTAATCTCGAAGCTGTGGTCGAAATTGCACCAGATACACCCGAGACAAACGAATTTGAATCTGTCATTGATCCATTGTTCAAATGTGAAAATGGGTACAAATTGTTGCAAGACGAAGAGCTTGCAGATAAAAGACAACAGCAAAGCAAAGCAGTAGAGGCCGATTTCTCCACTAGTGTCGTAAAGGGCAATCATACTGAAAAAGGCGCTGGTTTGGTTGCGTTTAAGGAATGAAATAAGCCTACGATAATATTAACAAATAATGACCAGTATTTAAGTGCCTTGCTAGATAGCGGTTCAGAAAAATGTTTAAGGATACCGTCTGGGTAAAAAAAAAATTCCGTTATTTAGGGATGGATTTCTCTGAAATTGTCACAGTAGGTGTGAAATGATGCATAGATCATTTGTTATTTCGACAAAATTTCTGTAGCTGCACTTTTTTTTTTTTTTTTGAAAAATATGATAAAATAAGGGGGTTATGTAAAATCTATCTCCTTCTACAATTTTGAAGTTACAGAACCAGTATTTCGTTTTTAGATTGCTTATATGTCTATATAACCATAAGCAATAGGGAATTTTGATAACTTCTTTTTGTGGATTTTGGGAATTGAAAAAAAAAATTATGTATTTTTCATTTTTTTCTTCATGTGGTGTAATTTTCAAAACAATAAATGTATCAAAAAATGCTATTGCTTATGGATACACCTTGCTAAGCCCTATCGAATGGTATATAAACCATTCTTGTAGCTCTAAAATTGTGGAAGGAGATAGATTTGAGAAAACCAATATCAAGTTTCCAGAAAAACGTGTTTTTTCACAAAAAAAAAAATTTTCATTTTTTCTTTTGAACTACAGGGTTTTCTACAATGAACTCTTGAGCGTTTGTAGCTCTTTTCAAGCCCTTTTGATTGATATAATTTACATTGCTGTAGCTCTGTAACTCTGGGAAAAAATAAACAACAAAAGGGAATGGGTGTAATTCATGACAAAAAAAAATTTTAATTTTTAATTTTTTTCCACCAAAATACGTTTTTTTTGTCTATTCAACTCCTTTGTTTTATAGCTCTTTTCAAGCCCTTTGGATTGGTGTGCTCACCACTGCTGTAGCTATGATACTGCAGCTGTCATCGAGCTATGAAGGAAAGCTGCGGTATCATAGATACGGCAGAACAGCTAAATTCTGAAATTGTCAAAATTTCATAAAAAATATTTATTCAGCCTTAGAATGTTTCGTTTGAATAATGGAACCACTTTGAGTAGCCCATGAACGAACTATAATGCCATTCTCGCAGAGAAACGCTCAATTGACTCCCAATAATGAGGGGGGGAGGGTTCAAGGTCACTCCACCCCCATCGCTTTCCCCCCCTCTGGTGGGCGCACTATTCGGAGTAGACGTAAACGGAAAGTACCAATGGAAGCGCAAGAAAATCCTCTATAAGATGCATATAAAAACAGAAAATCAACACATATCCTGATTTCTACACAGACGGTCTCCTTAATAAATTACAAACAGATCAAGAATCTGAACGAAGAAGTTAAGCAGAGTCGTTTAACGGTAAAAGGCATTAATGGTAAAAGTAACGTTAGCGGAGAGGTAGAGCTGAAGATTTCAATTCCAGGCACTAACAGAGTACTAAAAACTGGTGCTCTGATAGTTCAGGAAGCAAAATTTAATTACGATCTAATTCTAGGACGCGATGTGCTGAGTGATGCCATCATTAATTTCAAAAATAGAACTCTCCATTGGGAAGGTATTTCAATCCCCTTTTATGAGTCAAAAATGGAACCGGTTCTTAGCAGAGAAGTTGCGATGAAAAAAATCGTAAACAGCGACTGTCTGATATCCGATGTTGTCGTTGCCAGAAAGAGCAACGTGAGCAACGTATTCCCATGAGGTAGTGCCCCCGCTAAAAATAGTAACTGCAGAGAAAATAAAAAAATCGTGGCCGCAGCTGAGTCGAGACAGTACTCAAGGCCGTTGACCGTTCATTGCACTCAGGTAGAAGTGCCCGGTAACTCGATGAAGATAGAGTACGGTTTTGTTAAAAAAGCAACTCCAGGAGAGTATGTAATTTTGAAAAGATGTCTTGAAAATGGAGCCCTTTTGGCTGAATCCATTGTTCGTATAGAAGAAGATGGCTTGGGGCCTGTAATGGTTCTAAATGCACAGGAAGATGCTATTTATTTTACCGAGAATACGATGTTAATTGCAGCTAATGAGATCGAGAACGAAATGTACATGACAAGTGTTGAAACAGCTCTTAGAGATGCTAATAATGTGGAAATAAATTCTGACGCGGTGTCGGATACAATGCAGTTTGTCTCGGCTGGTGGTGGAATTAAGGCCATAGTCGAAAGAAAACTTGGGTTGGAGACTGACGCTCGCGGTAGAAAACAAGTTCTCGCTGGTGACGAGGAGTTGGGAGTTAATGCACAAGTAGGTGTGTCATGTGGAGGAAAGCAGGAAGTACGACGTTGTTTAACTAATGATTATATTTCATGTTACGAAGAGGACATGCAGTTACCTTTGGTAAATTTATTAAATGAATTTCGTGATGTAGTTACGTTAGAAGGGGAGGCTATAGGTGTTACGAACCTTATGACGCACCGGATTCAGTTGAAACCGGGTGCACCTGTACTGAATTTAGCTCCATACAGAATACCCAATAAGTATCAGGAAAAGGTGATGAAAATTACTAATGACATGCTTTCACAGGGAATAATTGAGGAATCGATGTCCGACTGGAATTTTCCAGTCATAGTGGTTAAAAAGAAGTCCGGGGAGCTCCGCCCCGTTATTAATTTTAGGGCTCTTAATAAAGTATTAGTGAAAGAAGCTTACCCAATACCCCGAATTGACGAAATATCATCGACTCTTGGAGGAAACGCGTGGTTCACTAATTTGGATCTGAGCTCGGCGTTTCATCAAGTCGAGTTGGATCAAGAGAGTAGAAAGTTCACTGCTTTCAGTGTTAATTATCGGAAATTTCAATTTGCACGTGTCCCATTCGGGTTGAGTACCAGTCCTAGTGCATTCCAGAGGGTAATGACCTCTGCCCTCGCACCTATCCTAGGCAAATTAGCATTCGTCTTTTTAGACGATATATTAGTATTTTCCAGAACTAAGAGTCAGCATTTGGCTGACATTGGAAGCGTACTTAAGATGCTTCGATCGGGTAACTTGTCTTTAAAACTTGAAAAATGTAACTTTTTCAAAAAAGAAATTGAATATCTGGGACACATTATTGCCGCAGATGGTATCAGATGTAAAAATTCGGAGAAACTGCAGACTTGCAGGGCTCCTATTAATGTAAAGGAGTTACAACAGTTCCTAGGTTTAGCTAACTATTTCCGTTATTTCTTGCCCAACTTTGCTGAGGTGGCTTACCCTATGTACAACCTTTTAAGAAAAGACGTTGACTATACGTGGACCGACGAATGCCAGAAGAGTTTTGTTTTTATCAAATCTGCTCTGACTTCTGACACAGTTTTAAGACATCCTGATTACGCTAAGGACTTCCACTTATTTACGGACGCTACTAACTCTGGTAACGGAGCAGACAGAAGATTCAAGCGATCAAATTTCACGCCCTGTGGCTTATTATAGTAAAAGTTTGAACTCTAGTCAAAAGCGGTATAGCACGACTAAGAAAGAGTTCTTCGCGATTTATTCAGCTCTAAATTATTTTAAATATTTGATTACAGGGTACCCTATCCGTATCTAGACGGATCATCGCCCATTGGCGCCTTTTTTTGCAAAAAAACTCCCTGAAGATTCAAATATGGCACGTTGGTGTATTAACGTTCATTCGTTTGATCCTATTGTAAAGTATTTACCTGGGAAACAAAATGTCGTAGCTGATTATTTGAGCAGACTTCCCATTAACGATGAAAAATTAACCTTTAAAGAACTAAAGCGCTGTGATGCTCTGGAATCCGCGCTTGAATCAGACGTCTGTATCATGGAGACGCGATCGCAGAAAAAAAGAGACATGACTAGACATGAGGTGGTTGACCCGCCGCTTAGCGACAGTGTTGACGACGCAGCAAGTAAAGAGGCTCGCCCGAAGCTTATAGACTATGTACCAAAAGAAAAGGAGATTCTTGGACTATAAAAGAATTTATTGACGAGCAGGAGAAAGATCCTTTTTGCATAGAAGTTAAGGAAGCTTTACTGCATGGTAGTATTTCGAAAATTCCAGATCTACAAAATTTTTAATTCTGAACGACATTCTGTACCGTCGTAGACGAATTGACAACCGACCTAGTACAATTTTGACAGCAGTGGTACCTAACTCTTTAATGGGTAAAGCTATTTTGGCTATTCACTCGATGTATCATACTGATGACGTGCACACTCTTTTTAAATTTAAAATTAAATATTATATTCATTTGGAAAAAACGATTGTGCGAAAGTTTGTACGGGATTGTGAAGTATGTAAATTAATTAAGGCAAGACCTTCTGTGCCAATTAAAATTTTGACTGCTCCGATAGCGAAGGAACCGTTTGAGGTTGTTTCTATGGACCTTCTTGGCCCACTAAAAGTTACAGACAATGGCAATAGGTACATTTTAATCATTTTAGATCTTTTTTCTAGATTTTGTAGATTGTAGGCGATTTCTAATCGTCGTACGGAGACGGTAATTTCATGTTTAAGTAACTGCTTCTCTTTGTTCGGTTTTCCTAAAACTTCAATTACAGATAATGCATTTGAATTTAAGTCGGTAGCGGTCAAGCAGTTTGCTAACATTCATGCCATCGCGAAAAAAGAAGTATTGGCTTACAGTCCTCATTCCAACGCTATAGTAGAGAGAAATAACAAGAAAATTACCAATCTGCTAAAACTTAATGTCAATTCGCTCCCTCATGCAGAGTGGGATCAGTTGCTTGAGGTGGTTGAAAATGCACTAAACAACGCACTGAATTCTACTTTAGGCAAAACCCCTAGTGTCGTGATGTTTAATAGAGATACCTGCGCATTCTATCGATCCGAGAGTTTTGATTCTGTAACTTACATTTATGATGAGGAATTGGATTTAGTAAATTTTCGGGCAAAAGAAGCCGCCCGGACAGTAGAAAATATTAGAAATTTGATTATAAATAATACAGCGGAAAGAAACCTTTACAGAAACATCAAGCGTCGAAATAAAGACGTGAAGGTGGGGGACCGGGTTCTTTTGAAAAATCACGATAAAAAACATAAACTTGAGTTAACTTGGCTGGGGCCAGCTGTGGTTCAAAAGGTTAAGCGTAATTGGGCTGAGGTTAAAATTGGTTCCAAAATTTATAAGAGTAATTTCACCCTATCCGTTCGTAGGTGAGATCAAATGGTAGCACCCTACCTTATATCGAAAGGCATTTTTGTAACTTTGAGTTTCTGTGCCCAAATTTCAGTGACTTTTCCTAAAACATTCTTATGCACAATATGAGAATGAATTTAGCATTCAGTGAAACGCGCAACTTGTTGAATATGAATTATTTCAAAAATGATATAATTAGAATGGCAGGTTGGACGCTGTTGAGATTGCACGTCTGACAGCCGGGTGTGCAATGCAGCGATGTTGCTGCTGCTGCAGTGGCTCACACGCTGGCGAGGAGTGAGGTCGTGACGTCGTTTGCTCCTGTCTGTTCCATGGCTTCACGATCGCGTAAGCGTCTAACCGAAGAAGAAATTTTAAAACTTCTGCTAGAAAACAACAGTGAGTCTGAAAATGAAGAAACTGTCGACAGAGTTTTGGGAACTGATGCAAGTACACGGGACCTGGACGTACAGGACGAAATTAGCGCAAGTAGCAGCGATGACAACAGCAGTGCCATTGCCACTGAAAATGTTCGTCATCGAAAATCGCTTACGTATCAAAGGTTAGTAAATCACCTCGATGAGAGCCTAAAAATTGAAAATTACACTCCATATTCAGAGCCTGATGATGCAAAACAATATTGTTCTGTAATAGAAAAAGGCAATAAAACTAAACCAAACGTGACAATTAAATGGACAAATCAACAGCCTTGTCCACCAGTTGGGAGGCAAGCTACTGATAATGTTATGCGAACCAAAGGTGGCACTATCAACGACGGCACCGCTGCGGATACTTCGATCAGCGCTTGGAATCTTTTCTTGACTGAAGGAATGGTTGCTGAAATTGTTAGACACACCAACTGCAACATTGAAAAAACCGTGAAAAACAATGCAAACTACAGAGAGAAATTACCTACTCACGCTAAGAAAACAGATACCACGGAAATACAAGCGTTCATTTGGTTGGTGTACGCCAGAGGGCTTTTGTCACAGAACCATTTGGACTATAAAGTCTTATTTATGGATAAAATTGGGCACCCGGTGTTTGGTGCCACAATGACGGCACACAGGTTTACTTTCTTGCACCAACACATTTCCTTTGACGAACCAGACACTCGTCAGCTACGCTTCAAAACAGACCGAATTGCTGCATTTCGCAAAACATTTGAAGCTTTCAACGACAGATACAGTAGCGTGCTACAGCCTGATGAGCATCTTGCTCTAGACGAAACACTGTATGGATGCAGGAATCAAATTTCCTTCAAGCAATATAACAGCACTAAGCCTGAGAAGTATGGGCTGTTATTCAAGTCCATAAACGGTGTCAGGTACCCGTTTACATTCCGAGCCGTTGTGTATGCAGGAAGGCCTACCGAAAATGAAGGTCCTTACTATTCACCTGGCATTATTCCCACCGTGCAGTCGCTTGTGTTGGGTCTTGTAGGAAAAGTTGATCTCAGCGGTCGAAATATTACAATGGATCGTCTTTATACAAGTATCGAGCTTTTCCGGTGGCTATTAGCAAGGAATATAACTGCTGTTGGAACTCTAATGGCAAACAAGAAAGGTCTCCCAAATGAAGTGAAGGAATTGACTGGGCGGGAAGTAAATTCCTACGAAGTCTTCTGGGAAACGCAGGAAAGGAAGATGTCTCTTCATTCCTATGTTGTGCGCACTAAAAGTAATGGCATGAAAAACGTGTTGCTGCTCAGTTCAATGCCACCATTGCTTGGAACAACAAAAGACGATGGGAAGAAAAAGCCAGCTATTCTCAAATTCTACGACTTCAGTAGGGGAGGCACTGACATCGTAGACCAGAGAATCGGGTCATACACGGTGAACACGAAGTCGAAACGATGGACTCTAGCAGCGTTCGCTTACATGCTCGATACTATGCGTGTAAATACACAAACAATCTACGCTCTCAATAATAATTTAGAGCCTCGAAAGATTTCATCTTTCCGCTTTGGCTAGGATTTGGTCATGGAGTTGGTGAAAGCACACCAAGGTCGTAGAAAATCTCTTCAAGGTATTCATGAAGCAACGAACAAAAAAATTCAACTTGTTTTGGATGAGAAACCAACTCCAGCCCAAACCCCAGACAGAGTGTTTCCTCTTCGCCCTGACTCGAAAATTAGATGCAACACATGCCTGCAACATGTATATGGACCTGAATTCAAAAAGAAACGAGCTCACGTTGGGCTATGTCCGTATCAATGTTCAAAGTGTGGAAAAGGTGTTTGCAAAAGGCACATCAAACATCTTTACTGCAGTTCATGTGTCCAGGAATAGTACGAAAGTGTTTTCTGAGCGAAGTTAGAATATTTTGGCTCTAAAACAAAACACCAGTGAGCGTTTGTAAATTATAGTTGAACCAATAAAGTATATTAATATTTTATTCATGTCTCTCTACTTCAAGTAGCTTTCTTAGAATAGAGGATATAAAATTGCACTCGTTTTTGTGACCATTGGGATAAGGAGAGGTGGTAGAAATGTACGAGAGACCGGAAAACTTTATGCACTGTATTACTAATGAAACGTAGAGAAATTTTTTGACTACAAAGAAAAGAAAGGCTATGCGCATTATGTTATTTTGTTTCAAGTAGGTTGGCAATTGCTATTAGATTAAGTGAATTTTGTGCATTTACTTCGGCTTTGTGATAGGTAGATATAGAACGGACAGCTTTACGTACCTACTATTTACATATGAGGCTGCAATTATTGTTATGACTGCATAGTGTAGTAAGGTCCAATATATTTTGTTTTTTTTCAATTGCAGATTGTTTATTTAGGTTAGATGGAATAAACTTTCGTGCATTCGTATATTTTGTTGTGATATAAATCTGTATAACGGAAAACTTTATGGAGATGGACACCAATATACTTATACAATAATGTAAAAGATGTTGTTTGGTTTTCCTTTGTACTTCAGAAACCGCTTGACCATAGAAAGTTTTACGTCCTGACATTCAAATACGGGCTTCTGGAATCGTTAGCCTTTATGCAACTTTTATACGACTGCAACGAACTGGCGTGCAGCCTGCACGCAGCAGCTGCTACAGAGTACGATAACTGCGTCTGCCCTGTTCACGGAACTGTTGCAGGGGGCTGGTCGACATTATTTTATATATTGTTCTTTAATTAAACCATGTATTAACTACTTTCACAAAAAGAACTTAACTGCAATATAATGACAAATAGTCATATATTAATTTGGGAAAAAATGACCTGCATCAACAAGATAACAAAAAAGTTATCAAACTATTTCCAGGGTGGTACGAAATCATCTCACCTTGGCGCTCAGGCGCATGTAAAAATTTGGGCACGGATAGGGTTAAATCACCTGTTACCCTTGAGGAAGGTTAAACTGTGAGTTGAAATGACAAGTCCATTCGGCTACGTTCATGACTTACGTTTTTGACGTCGCAACGACTCGACGAGTTACGATTTACTATGTTACATTGTTTAACAGTTGCGTTAAGGTTAATAATCATAGGTTAAGGAGTTTTTGCTATGTAGTATGCGCTGTGTTTCAAAAGTTGAGTTCCATTATTTATGTCACTAACCATATGTTATACTTTCAGCCATTTGCGCTGCGTTTTAGGTTAATTTGGTTTAAATGTTGATTTTGACCTGAACGTTAAAAGGAATGTGAATTCATCTATATTAACCCTAAAGTTGTCTCTAAGGCGCCTGAATTACTTTGTTTTTCGCATACAACGTTACTTTGATAACCTGGAAATGTTGCTGAATTGACATTTTCAATGGTGGGCGAATTCTTCGACTGCTAAATGCAATCGCTGAGGTTGAAGTACTTCACGTGGGATAGGCTGTCTTGACGCTGCGGCGCAACTCGCAGTGTTATTTTTAGTTCCAGGCGGAATGTTCTGTGGTCAGCACAATTTAATTAGAATTCATACAGTGGTTGGTGGCTACCCGACCGAGGGTTCGATACGAATTGATTTTACTTTTTAGATGATCTTTATCATGAACGTTCAATGAACACTATCAGGCCTCTAAGGTTCTGATATCAAGATTTTATGTTTATGAGTTAGTTTTTCTGTTTTTTTGTTGGTCATGCTAATCGGTTCTGTAACTTTCCATTTCAGGTGCACAAGGCACGAAATGGGCAACGCCGAGTCATCCATCGATGTTGAGACGCTGGTGACAGCATTAAGCAACCATAATTCCAACGTGAATGAGGCGTGGATGCGGGAGAACTCCGTGATCAGGACGGATCTTTTGCCGGACAGCGTCACCGACGTACTGCTGATGATATTAGTGTTAGTGACGACTCTAATGGGGACGATAATTTATCATCTAAAGAAACAGGTGAAACTGATTATGACATCCCGGCGCGAGGATTTTTTCTCGCGCGGCCGGGAGGCCGCCAAGGGGCAACCAGCAGGATCAAGTCTAGTGATCAACGTTAATAGAGACCTTGTCGTGGTGCAACTGCCTAGCGTAAGGCGGGCCGGACGGCCACGGGAAGCAGGACGCAATGGCCGTCCCTGTTCCTCTGCAAGTGTGCGGCGGGATATTTAATTAATTGGAAAAAGTGGAAAATGAATGAATTAGGTCAGAAAATATTAGTTTATTGTTGAAATTATGAAATTTCCCCGTGAATTAATTCGAATGAAAATGATAACCGCGCTATGGAAAATTCAGCGCGAGATGGTGAGAAGTAGAGAATTGGAAAAATGCGTAATCGTAAGAAAAATGAGTAATCGTTCTATGTAATCGCTTCAATTCGCTATGTAGTCTTATGTTTCTTATGCTTTATGCTTCTTCTAATGTCGTCGCGTAATTTTTTATAATAATTTTTTATAATTTATTATGCTGTATGCTTCTTCTAATGTCGTCGCGTAATTTTTTATAAACATTTTAATTAACTCGATTATTACATTATTTAAATTAATTTTATCTTACTTTTGGAAAGGCTGTTTTTGTTTCTGAGATGATGTGCTTCTTTTTGTTTTCCAATACTTTCCATATTTTCAATTAGTAATGTCCATATTTTTAATATGAAATTTTCGGAGTTGTTTCCTTTTTAAATTGTTGGAGATTATGTTTATTGGTTTCGTTGTAACGAGAAGAGGTGGCGTTTTTTTATCCTTTCTACTATTGACGCGCTGGCGATATTGGTGCACGGTAAGTTAGTTGTTTGCTTTTGCTTTGGGTACTGCTTTTGCGAATTACTTTTTAAGTAAGTATTAACCCCTGCTAATCTTTGTTCTTTATAACCGGCGTAACCATAGTTGTAAGGTGTGGAAGATTTTAATTTTTTTTGTGATTAATCATGTTTTTTTAACATTTTGCTAAGCTGTTTTTGCGGTGTTTGGTGGTGCCTCAGTTTTTCAAGGAGTTTTTTAAATTTTCATATATGTTTTTTTTTATTTTGCGTATTTAGTAAGAGATACATATGTAAATCGTTAATGTGCTAATGGTAATAGCGTATTTATATTGATTGATTTAACATGTTGTTTTGCGTTTTTTACTTTTTGGTATCTAGCATTGCTCGTTTATATTAGTTGCGTTTTTATCATTATTTTAATTATTATGTCTCGAGTTGTTTCAAGTTAATTTCGAACAGGGCATTATATTTTTCGTTGTTCGCTTAGCTGCCCTTGTTTTTGCTTGTATTGCCAAGTTTCGTTAACTATAATAATGCTTGGATGGTGTTGTTGGTGAGTTATTTAAAATTTGATGCATTCTTTTTAACTTTTTAATAGTATGAGTTGCGGGACGTTTTTAAATTACTGTTGACTTAAAGTAATAGCGTTACTTTTAACCTAGGGTTGTCGCGTTAATTTTTGAATACCTTTTGTTAACTTTCCTTGTTAACTTCGTGTTAATTGGTTCAACGGTTTCGTTCATTCTGCGAATGCTTTTTGAGTTTTTTTTATTAACCGTTTTAAATTTAGTTTTATTCCTCACTCGTTTGGTTGCGTTTAATTTGTCAGGAGGGGGGAGTGATGTGCGCGAGTGGTGTGACGTCACTTACTCTTGCCTTCTCTGTCTGTTTATCTTGATATCTTTAGGTCTCGCCACCTTTATAAGGCGAGCTTTTCTAGCCTGGGGCGCTCAATCTGTAACCATTCTCACCTGTTGCCAATGACACCTGGCTCTCACCAATAAACACTACCGTCAAGATACTACCGTGTTTTACTCGCTCCGTACAGCAAGCGGGACGACACACGCATGGGTACACTGGAGCGGACACGTTCGAAAGGGATTTTTATTGAAAGCAAAATGTATTAAAACGAGCGACAGTTTTTGTCGTTCACAAACTCATTTTTTTAATAATACAGACTTTTGGGTTCCGTAACACTAAGATTCATCTTATGTTTATCCTCAGGGAGCCACTCAGCCCTCCTCCAGCTGCTGCTGCTCCAGCTGCTGCAGACGAGGACGACCCAACTGACGAAGATCCGTCCAACCTTTCCCCACTCGCGTCTGAAGAAGACGAGTAGATCATGGCCATTTGCGGTGTTGGCCGTTCGTGGTTCTTTGTTATTAGTGTATAAGTACTTGCGTGTCAGTGTACTTTGTGTATAAGTACTTGCGTGTCTGTGTACTTGGTGTTTAAGTACTTGCGTGTCTGTGTACTTGGTGTATAAGTACTTGCGTGTCTGTGTACTTGATGTATAAGTACTTGCGTGTCTGTGTACTTGGTGTATAAATACTTGCGTGTCTGTGTACTTGGTGTATAAGTACTTGCGTGTCAGTGCACTTGGTGTATAAGTACTTGCGTGTCTGTGCACTTGGTGTATAAGTACTTGCGTGTCTGTGCACTTGGTGCATAAGTACTTGCGTGTCTGTGTACTTGGTGTATAAGTACTTGCGTGTCTCTGGACTTGGTGTATAAGTACTTGCGTGTCTGTGTACTTGGTGTATAAGTACTTGCTTGTCTGTGTACTTGGTGTATAAGTACTTGCGTGTCAGTGCACTTGGTGTATAAGTACTTGCATGTCTGTGCACTTGGTGTATAAGTACTTGCGTGTCTGTGTACTTGGTGTATAAGTACTTGCGTGTCTGTGTACTTGGTGTATAAGTACTTGCGTGTCTCTGGACTTGGTGTATAAGTACTTGCGTGTCTCTGGACTTGATGTATAAGTACTTGCGTGTCTGTGTACTTGGTGTATAAGTACTTGCGTGTCTGTGTACTTTGTGAATAAGTACCTGCGTGTAGGTGTACTTGGTGTATAATTACCTGCGTGTAGGTGTACTTGGTGTATAAGTACCTGCGTGTAGGTGTTCTTGGTGTATAAGTACCTACGTGTAGGTGTTCTTGGTGTATAAGTACCTACGTGTAGGTGTTCTTGGTTTATAAGTACCTAGGTGTAGGTGTTCTTGGTGTATAAGTACCTACGTGTAGGTGTTCTTGGTGTATAAGTACCTACGTGTAGGTGTTCTTGGTGTATAAGTACCTACGTGTAGGTTTTCTTGGTGTCATTAATAGTGGTACCAGAGCTGAAATTACTGTTGTATGTGAAACTAGTTTGTACATGCTACATGGATTTCAGCTCTGGTACTACTATTAGGACCAATCTTGATAACCCAATAAACTAATCCGAAGAAACAAATGTTTTCCTCTTTCATCCCGATTCTTATTCGTTCTTAACGAAATTGCTGTGCGTCAAACGACTGCTCTTCCAAATTGCCTGAAGGTGAATATTCAGCAACACTACTAAATCTGGCCAGTGAAGATAGCTTGAGCTCTAGATCGCTTCAATTAACACTAACAATACCAGTTGAACTCGTCGCACAGAAAATATTCTTCTCCTAGAAGAGAAATATTTGTTTGCGCAGCCGGACATACGAGATATTAGAAACGGGCATTACAGCCTCAAACTAGTGAACGCGCTCAGCGACACAACCTCCATTTATCCCCTTGACTGAGACTAATACGAAAATACCAACTATGATCTGCATCGTGCCTTCATTCAGCTGTGATTAATATTTATGTAAACTGAATTTGCAGCTACTGGTTAGTCAACATCATGGAAATTACCTCCGTCTACCACTCGTGGCCCACGTCAGATTACATTAGATTATTTAGTTTGAGCCTTCCTATCAACAACAAATGAGATCGAAAAAGAGGAAGGAAGAAGGCACCATTTAGTATGAAGCTAAGGAAACACGGAATCTATGCAGAAAGTGCATAGAAACGGTAATATGAGAAGTTCATGAAACATGAGCAAAATAGAAGCAGAAATTGGGTGCTGAAAAACAGGACAGCAGTGAACCGAAGAAAGATGGTCCGCAACAAAACAAAACCCTATTCAATTCCAATAAAAAGGAAGCCTACCTAACTTTTCGCTAAAGCCCTCACATAGTCCCTCTAAGAGCGCTAATTCCCATACATACAACACTTGCATCCCCCTGAATGGGGTGGCGCACGCCGCAGTCAGTGTGAAAATGGTAAAATCCCTAGTCTGAAATGTTCCTAAAGCCATATTGACCGTGTTCTTTCAACTAAGAGTAACTACTCTGAAGCCTCCGCCGCTTCACGACCAAACACTTGCGAATTTCGTTACTTCCATTGACGATACTTAATCATCGGTATCCTTCAAAACCTTTAATGTTCCTTAATTTTAAAACTCAATTTTGAAACTCGGGTAACGGGCTATTTTTACTGCGTTCAAATGCCAACATTTCACGATTAGAATTGTATTTTTCAAATTATAGAATTTCTCGATACTGTATTCAATATTTTACGATTCACCTGAATCGTAAATCGTAACAATTGGACTCATAAACTCTCTAGTTTCAATAGGCTAAAAATTTGAATACCACTTTAAAACTCGTTTATTATGCTCGTACCTTACAAAAACTGAAAGATATTAAAACATTTACCTATCCCTATTGCAAGCGATTTGGTTGCTCGACGTCGATACTAACAAATGACAATTTAGGCCGGCGTGAGTAGAACATACCATTGCGTTAGCTTTTAATTTACTCAAGGTCCCTCCACTTTAAATTCGGACATAATTAAGTCAAACGTTCCGATGAACATGCCTACTCGAACTTTTTAATATTTATTTCTGATCAAATTAGATACGAGTAATATTGGACGTTAGTTTTAGCCTCCCTACCTTGTACATATGCGATCTAAAGAGAGGAAGGAAGAAGGCACCTTTAGGATGGACTTAGGGAACGCGGAATCTACGCAGAAAAACATAGAAACAGTAAGTTGTCAAAGAAGGGTATTGACCCAGAATAAAGTTAAAAAGGGAAGTCGTTACTAGTTTTCTACATAGCCCCGATAGCCTTATTTCATGGTTCAACACTTTGACTGCGAGGTGCGACGTGCGCCACCGGTGGCACACGGAGGTAATTTTCATAAAGCTGCTGCTCTACGCACATTACACATTGACAGCGACTACTAAATATCACATTCAACACCAAACTCAACTTTGAAGTTATTTGTAGTATACTATTTTTAAAATACCAAACATGAACTGGATCGTGCCTCTATTAGCTTTGATTAGGTATTTATGAAAATTAAATTTCATTTTCACACCACTGGTCGGTCAGCAGCATTATGAAAATTACTTCCGTGTACCACCGGTCGAGCACGTCGCAGTCAAAATGTCAACAAGCAACTTGCTCGTCCCACTACCCTAAAAACGCACAACCATCATTCAGACCACAAAATCATTAAATAACAGAGCATTCAGCCATTTCACTAGGAATCAACAGATCAACGCGATAACTCGCCGCCATTCTCACCTATGTCTTAATTCTTCGCCAACGATATTGAACGCTTTTCGCTGCTATAAACCACAATAAATGGAATTCCATTCACTGCACTCCAAACACTATTTTCATACGAGCTTTCAACATTTAAACGGAGGCTTCAAACCTACGATTCTGTCATATCGTCACTGTCAATTGCACAAATACAGTATTACGTTATTCAAAACAAATAACCCCAATGCAAAAAAACTCGATCTAAATTCTAAATTTATTTTTTCATCACATGTGTTCACTCAAATACCGCGGCAAAATACATAAAAATTTACTTCGCAAATAACATGCTTTAATAATATCCAATAATCAAGCAAATCTTATATACTCGCGACCATAAACGATGCATTTTTCAAACATCGTAAATCTAAAAAACTAAATAATTCATAATACTAGTGCACACTTGCTGGCAGCCATTAATCTAAATAATTACATCCCTTCTTTCTCAAGTTAAATTCTCTCGCGCCACTCGATGTTGTCCAGCGTTATGCCAAAAATTTCGTCGCTTCTTTCATGTGTTAAGCTTTCTCTAGCTACTAAGTGTTGCTCTGCATCATTCCATAGAATTTCCAAACGCCGTTCAGGGGTGAATTTAGCTCTAGCTTCTCGTTGGCGGGCAGCATTACTTCGTCTCGCCATTTCGCGCTGTTCATCAGATCGTGTTCGGCGTTTTTCTTGCTGTCAAAGTCTTGCTACTTCTCTCTTGCGGTTGGACATATTTCTATTCATGGTGGCCTCTTTTGCCAAAATTTTATTCTAAATGTCGTCTATTATCTCTTCGGAGCTTTTCGAGAAAATCACAATTTCGAAAACGATAACTCAAGTTCCAAAACTTTACGCCTTATACTACGTGATAGCCAGGTTACTGGTCAGCGAATTTAAACGTTATATTAGATTATTATTTTAAGCCTCCCTAGCCGCAACAAAGGCGATCCAAAGAGAAGAATGAAGAAGGCACCATATGGTATACAATTAAGGGAACTCGGAATCCATGCAGAAAGGGCATAGAAACAGTGAAATAAGAAAAATGTTCATGAACAAGATCAAAGTTGAAGAAGAAAGTAGTAGATGCTGAAAAAACAAACGAGCAGTGAACCGAAAAAGATGGTTCGTAACATAACAAAGCATTTTACTTCAACAAAAAAACCTACCTAACTCTCAGCTCGGGTCTTGCCATTGCCCCTCTGGAAGCGCTAATTCTCATAGATACAATAGTTGTATCCCCCTGAGGGGGAATTTAAACATTTCAATTTGCATTATCAATTAATAATATCAAAGCAAAATGGTGAATTTCAAAAAAGAAACCTCAAACGAAATTTCTATTTGTAAAAATAAGCCGATTGCGTATTCTGCATACCATAATGCAACTAAAAGGGAATTGAATCGCCACAGAAAAATAATGCAATACAATTATTTATTGCATTTTTTAAGCTTTATCCTTGTTGCTATCGAAGCTATCGGTTACAAGAAGGGGTGACACAGACAGACAAACAGACAGACAGACAAACAGACGAACGGTCGGACTGACGGCGCGGCTCCTTTCATAATACTAATTTATTATCAAAATATAGATTAGATTTAGATTATTAGTTAGTTTAAACCTCCCTATCCTCAACAAGGAGATCCAAAGAGAGGAAGAAAGAAGACACCATTTAGTATGAAGTTAAGGGAACGTGGAATCTATGCAGAAAAGACATAGAAACAGTTAGATGAGAGAGAAGTTTATGAAACAAGATCAAAATTGATGAAGAAAGTCGTGGGTGCTGAAAAAACAGGACAGCAGTGAACCGAAAAATGATGGTCCGTAACAAAACAAAAACCTATGTTATTTTAACAAAAAGAGAGCCTACCTAACATCTAGCTCGGGCCCTCACTCTAATAAAATTTTACATTTCAACCACCGAATGCAGTTCACTATCATACCAAAACTGTAATTCCTATTTATCTATTCAGATTACACTCGCGCACTGTAAAAATCTACACTCAATTCAACCTTTTAATGACTAAATACAATAATTATTTATTACGCTGTACTTCCAGGGAGATCTCATAATATTTGCCTAAATTGAATACCAAAGAAATAAACAAAATATGCTCGCGGTGCATTCTCTAATTAAATACCTTACGTCTAAAATTATATCTAAAAAAATTTCAATGAAAATAAACTACAATGCACAATAGAAATACAGAAATGTACATGAATAATTTAATTAAAACTCGAAACATTTCTTTTTCATTTCGAATCAGTGCCTGGCATCAAAGGAAGAGAAAATAGTAATCGTTTTCGTAAATTTCGATGCCTAAACATAGTTAATTAGGTCGAAATAAACATGTTTTCTTCTATGCACTTTCCGTCTGAAATAAGTATTTTTTCAGTTATGGCGGTAAATTACTAACCACAACTCTAGTGTTTGAAGGAGCAAGTAATTCAAGGATTGCGTCAGATGGCAACACTGCAATGGAGTCTCGCTTCCAGCGCGCGCGTCATCAAAGACGAAACCAAACCTACCGCTATACCTCGGTAAATATTCATTCGACGAAAAAAGCGTTTAGAAGAGAAGTTGTTCATTTCGATGTTATTACCATGATTCAAGTAAGAATAATTCGAAAATCGATGAGTAGCTAAATATTCGAGCGCATTCGTCATCAGAGACGAAACTAACCAACCGTTATAACTAGTAATATAATCATTTCAGACGGAAAGTGCATAGAAGAAAACTTGTGTATTTCGATCTAATAAACTATATTTAGGCATCGAAATTTAGAAAATCGATTACTGTTCTTTCCTTCAGATTTACCGAACCAAGTTTTTTATCTAAAACTTCAACAATTGTAGTAAATGTGCGTTTTAACATCCCTAACTGCAACAAACGCATTCTAAAGAGAGGAAGAACGAAGTCACCATTTGGATAAGTTCGTAAGTAATACACGACGTAAAATAAAATTTGAAGAAAAAACCATTAGCTACTATGAACAAAATAGCATTGCGCCAAAAAAATGATCCGTACTTAAAAATAATTACCTTTTCGCATTTCACAAACAAATGTATACCTAGCCTTTAGCCCAAAACCTCACATATTCCCCCTACAAAAACAACTTATACATATAGATACAGCACTAGTGTCGCGTTCAAAAGAAACCCATTCAAACCAGCATTAATATAATTACGAATACACACACTACCGGTTTCGCTAATTCATTACAAAACACTACGGGGATTTTCACACAAACTCACATAGCAGCAAGCCGAACCCTCTCAACTTATACCCCACGGCTAAAATTATAACCTCAAATCCAACATTTCAAGATATTCATTCCAAATAAGAAACATACACCACTCAAAGTTTTTTCACAACGGCTAACACTTGATATCAACAGCTATCGTTTCCTTCCCAAATACTATTGTTCGCAATATATTTATATAATTACAATCAATTTATTCATTGTACTTCTTTTACAAAATAAAAAATAATTAAGAAAAAACAACTGTATACCAAGAAGTTGGGAATAATTAAATTAGGGTACATATTAGTTCAAGCCTCCCTAACCGCTACAAAAAATGCGTACCGAAAAGAGGATTAAGGAAGGCACCATTTAGTATAAAAATAACAAAAAGCGGAATCTATGCAGAAGGCATAGAAACAATAAATTGAGATAGAAGTCAGTCCATGAAACAACATGAAATTTAAAAAACAGAGTAGTAGGTGCTGCAAAACAGCACATCAGTGATCCAAAAGACGTGGTCCTTAATATAGCAAAAAAAGTTTATTTCAACAAAAAGAAAGTCAACCTAACTCTCACCTCAGGCGCACAAACATTTCCCCCTGGGACTCTAATTCCCATAGATACAATAATTGTTTCCCTCTCA
The DNA here is from genome assembly GCA_030386875.1 of Morinoia aosen. Classification (NCBI taxonomy): domain Eukaryota; kingdom Metazoa; phylum Arthropoda; class Malacostraca; order Amphipoda; family Talitridae; genus Morinoia; species Morinoia aosen. The sequence continues at coordinate 55,548,652 of CM059574.1, read as the reverse complement.
GAGGTTCTAACAAATCTATCCAGCCTAATTTTCAAGTTTATACATTCCAATTTTTTGTTCACATATCAAAACACATTGTTTCGTATATTTAAGTTAGTGATCAAAATCGCACATCAAAAGAAAACCAAATAGAAGTTAAGATTTCATACATTTCTTTGAAATGTTAGAGAAATTTCAAAACTGTCTTCGAATTTGTTCAACTTCTTTTGAAAAATCCACTAAAATAACACAAAAAACTAATATTTCAAATTTTCTCATAACACTAAGACGAAAACATAGTAGTTATAGCACTAAAATATGTTTCTTTTAAAAAAATTACATGTACTGGGCAAATTTCACAGCAATCCGATAGACAATTATAATCGCTAAGACATCACCCTTAAAACGATAAAAATACGAATCTAAAGTATTTTTTCTATCTAAACACACCACACACCACACACACACACACACACACACGCACACATACATTCAAAAAGGAATTACTATCCATTCATACTAAACTACTCGAATAGGAAAAAATTTCCATAAACAACTCTACGGTTCAATTCAAAAACCTAAATTATTAATCACAATTCAAAATAAAACACCAAGTAACAACTCCAATGCCACGCTTAAAAAATAATTGTCCAGCTTACTCTACTCACGAATAATGCTATCATACTACACAGATTACTAGCACCTCAACCTCAACTAACCGCGCCAAAATTAGTCATTTCCAGAGTAGCAAACGCACAATTACTTCAACATAACACAATGTCTCACTCAACTTATAAGTTGAAACTAACCCAACTTGGAGATACTACTCGCATTCACAATAATTCCACACACGCCTCATACTTTCCTAGTTGTAGCATCTGAAACTGTAATACCTGACCGTGACTGCATAACTGTATAATGGAGCGTAAAAGCAACTAATAATTTTAGGCTACCTTTGTTTGACTATTATTTTAGTCTGGCAGACACCATTGTCTGGCAGACATTTATTCGTAATAATAAATCAATTCTCCTTCTACTTGATTTCCAAACGCCATACCAGTAACATCTCGACGCCACGTCAATTAATTAAGCCCGGTCCAGCCGGTACCCATTTCCGACACGTGCATAAGGAGAACTGGGCCGAGTTCTTTCCCTTCACCCATCCAATTGGTGACTCTTCTCACGGAAGAGAGCGTGATCGCAACCACTCCAAAAGTCCTTTAATTTTAGAGACCAGATCTTCTCCCTCCGCCAACGACGTCCGTAAGCGCCAACCTTGATCAATCTGCACAAAACTTTCTTCACCCACAACGATACACCAGCAAACATACTCTCAACTCGCTTCATACTCTCAACTCGATTCATACTCTCAACTCGATATTTCTTATTTCTAGGAAAATTTCAATCAACCATCGCTCAAAAACTCGCAATCAGAAATAATTAACCATCGCAGTTCACCACAAAATTATACTCTACATACAAACATTCCTAATAAAATGAACTCCACCAACCCAAAAATTTTAAGGTCAAATTCATTGCTAACAGCCCACAATGACTAAATTCTTCGCAATCCTCAACTTTCCCCACACAAAACCATTCACCGTTGACTCTTCAACCATAATATAGATTAAAAAATATCTCCAATATCCAGTTCACACACTACATAAATTGTCGACAAACGCCCCAAGCAATAACTCCCAGATTTCTTTATAAATTACAGAGACAGTATAAAGTCACCATTTCTAAGAAAAATGAAGCACAGAGATTGTCCATACACAAAAACACACACATCTACACACATACCCACATACACACATGTTCCCTTACACATGAACATACAAACGAAGCAGAATGTTTATAAGACAAAATCATAATTCAACACTCATAACCCATAAGTCAACATGGTCCATAAATCAAACAAAAATCCTCTATGATACTAATACACAGAAAAATAGCTACTTAACCCTCATATCGGGATCCCACATTTCAATAGACCCATAAAAACCGAGACCCATAAATAAAAAAATTGCATCTCTTATTACCTTCGATGACACAGAGTTGCCACAGGCTGATGTACGGCACCCTTGTCTTATAGTTGAGCGGGCACAAGTATCACTCCGCATGTTGTTGCGAGAAGCAGTTACCACTTCCGAGCACCACTTGCCAGCACCACCATCACCAAGATCTGACAAAGAAACACGTTGTAATCACAAATTCATTTCATACCTCTCCCAAATTTGTGGGCATAACACCAACACCACCACAGAAATCACTCGCATACACGCAACAATTTTATTTTCTACTACCGTTCCAGAATACTCGAAATATACGTTACAGTATACCATTCCTTTCACAACATTTTTATTTCATCTTTGATATTATTACCAGTAACATAACTCAAACTAATTAAATTCTAAATACCCTAACAACAACAAAAAACACACAGCAACCAACATTTTTCCTCTGTCCACTCAACAACTAATCACTCAAATTATCAAACATTAACTAAATTTCAAATCCTCAAGCAACACAAGCCGTACACAATACACACTTCAAATTATGATACACTGAATAAAATCCAACTATCAAAACCAATGATTCAAAATTTGAACTTTTCATCATTCAGAAAAAGCAATTCAATAACTGAACAACAGACAAACAAACTCTTCCTTTACAAAAATGTTTATACGTTATACCAAGTATTTTTAACCTTTCTTACTTACCATTCCATGATTGAAGCTACACATGATCGACCGCTCAATTTTCAATTCACTCCCAAACTAAAAACTTGACCTGAATGAAATAAACAACTTTATCAATCCCATAGCTACTACAACTATTAAAAACGCTAATACACCCCAGTATTTTGAAAAACATCGAAAAACCAGCGCAATCGATTGATCCATCATCTTAGTCCCACACTACCTTAAATGAAGACCCCATTAAGCATGAAGTTAATGAAACGTGGAAACTATGCACAACATATAACAGCAAAAGACGTGATTTTCATGTCGCCTATGTCGCCACGGGTAACAGCAAACGACGTGATTTTCATCGCATTCGACCTAGGAATGGCCCAAAACACGCATTTTAGCTCTGTCGACCGTGGAATCGGCTAAATATGCACTTTCCACCTATGTCGCCACGGGAAACAGCAAACGACGTGATTTTCACAGCATTCGACCTAGGAATGGCCCAAAACACGCATTTTACCTCTGTCGACCGTGGAATCGGCTAAATATGCACTTTCCACCTATGTCGCCCCGGGAAACAGCAAACGACGTGATTTTCACCGCATTCGACCTAGGAATGGCCCAAAACACGCATTTTAGCTCTGTCGACCGTGAAAACGGCTAAATATGCACTATCCACCTGCGCCGCTACGGGAAACAGCAAACGACGTGATTTTCACCGCATTCGACCTAGGAATGGCCCAAAACAAGCATTTTAGCTCTGTCGACCGTGGAATCGGTTATATATGCACTTTCAACCTATGTCGCCACGGGAAACAGCAAACGACGTGATTTTCACCGCATTCGACCTAGGAATGGCTCATAACATGCTTTTTAGCTCTGTCGACCGTGGAATCGGCTAAATATGCACTTTCCACCTATGTCGCCACGGGAAACAGCAAACGACGTTATTTTCACCGCATTCGACCTAGGAATGGCCCAAAACACGCATTTTAGCTCTGTCGACCGTGGAATCGGCTAAATATGCACTTTCCCCCTATGTAGCCGCGGGAAACAGCAAACGACGTGATTTTCACCGCATTCGGCCTAGGAATGGCCCAAAACAAGCATTTTAGCTCTGTCGACCGTGGAATCGGCTAATATGCACTTTCCACCTATGTCGCCACGGGAAACAGCAAACGACGTGATTTTCATCGCATTCGACCTAAGAATGGCCCAAAACACGCATTTTAGCTCTGTCGACCGTGGAATCGGCTATATATGCACTTTCCACCTATGTCGGCACGGGAAACAGCAAACGACGTGATTTTCACCGCATTCGACCTAGGAATGGCCCAAAACACGCATTTCAGCTCTGTCGACCGTGGAATCGGCTAAATATGCACTTTCCACCTATGTCGCCACGGGAAACACCAAACGACGTGATTTTCACCGCATTCGACCTAGGAATAGCCAAAAACACGCATTTTAGCTCTGTCGACCGTGGAATCGGCTAAATATGCACTTTCCACCTATGTCGCCACGGGAAACGGCAAACGACGTGATTCTCACCGCATTCGACCTAGGAATGGCCCAAAACACGCATTTGGCTCTGTCGACCGTGAAATCGGCTAAATATGCACTTTCCACCTATGTCGCCACGGGAAACACCAAACGACGTGATTTTCATCGCATTCGACCTAGGAATGGCCCAAAACACGCATTTTAGCTCTGTCGACCGTGGAATCGGCTAAATATGCACTTTCCACCTATGTCGCCACGGGAAACAGCAAACGACGTGATTCTCACCGCATTCGACCTAGAAATGGCCCAAAACACGCATTTAGCTCTGTCGACCGTGAAATCGGCTAAATATGCACTTTCCACCTATGTCGCCACGGGAAACAGCAAACGACGTGATTTTCTCGCATTCGACCTAGGAATGGCCCATAACACGCTTTTTAGCTCTGTCGACCGTGGAATCGGCTAAATATGCACTTTCCACCTATGTCGCCACGGGAAACAGCAAACGACGTTATTTTCACCGCATTCGACCTAGGAATTGCCCACAACACACATTTTAGCTCTGTCGACCGTGGAATCGGCTAAATATGCACTTTTCACCTATGTCACCACGGGAAACAGCAAACGACGTGATTTTCACCGCATTCGACCTAGGAATGGCCCAAAACACGCATTTTAGCTCTGTCGACCGTGGAGTCGGCTAAATATGCACTTTCCACATATGTCGCCATGGGAAACAGCAAACGACGTTATTTTCACCGCATTCGACATAGGAATGGCCCAAAACACGCATTTTAGCTCTGTCGACCGTGAAATCAGCTATATATGCACTTTCCACCTATGTCGCCACGGGAAACAGACAACGACGTGATTTTCACCGCATTCGACCTAAGAATGGCCCAAAACACGCATTTTAGCTCTGTCGACCGTGGAATCGGCTTAATATGCACTTTCCACCTATGTCACCACGGGAAACAGCAAACGACGTGATTTTCACCTCATTCGACCTAGGAATGGCCCAAAAGACGCATTTTAGCTCTGTCGACCGTGGAATCGGCTAAATATGCACTTTCCACCTATGTCGCCACGGGAAAAAGCAAACGACTTGATTTCACTGCATTCGACCTAGGAATGGCCCAAAACACGCATTTTACCTCTGTCGACCGTGGAATCGGCTTAATATGCACTTTCCACCTATGTCACCACGGGAAACAGCAAACGACGTGATTTTCACATCATTCGACCTAGGAATGGCCCAAAACACGCATTTTAGCTCTGTCGACCGAGGAATCGGCTAAATATGCACTTTCCACCTATGTCGCCACGGGAAACAGCAAACGACGTGATTTTCACCGCATTCGACCTAGGAATGGCCCATAACACGCATTTTAGCTCTGTCGAACGTGGAATCGGGTAAATATGCACTCTCCAACTATGTCGCCACGGGAAACAGCAAACGACGTGATTTTCACCGCATTCGACCTAGGAATGGCCCAAAACACGCATTTTACCTCTGTCGACCGTGGATTCGGCTAAATATGCACTTTCCACCTATGTCGCCACGGGAATCAGCAAACGACGTGATTTTTACCGCATTCGACCTAGGAATGGCCCAAAACACGCGTTTTAGCTCTGTCGACCGTGGAATCGGCTAAATATGCACATTCCATCTATGTCGCCACGGGAAACAGCAAACGACGCGATTTTCACCGCATTTGACCTAGGAATGGCCCATAACACGCTTTTTAGCTCTGTCGACCGTGGAATCGGCTAAATATGCCCTTTCCACCTATTTCGCCACGGGAAACAGCAAACGACGTTATTTTCACCGCATTCGACCTAGGAATCGCCCAAAACACGCATTTTAGCTCTGTCGACCGTGGAATCGGCTAAATATGCACTTTCTACCTATGTCGCCACGGGAAACAGCAAACGACGTGATTTTCACCGCATTCGACCCAGGAGTGGCCCAAAACACGCATTTTAGCTCTGTCGACCGTGGAATCGGCTTAATATGCACTTTCCACCTATGTCACCACGGGAAACAGCAAACGACGTGATTTTCACCTCATTCGACCTAGGAATGGCCCAAAACACGCATTTTAGCTCTGTCGACCGTGGAATCGGCTAAACATGCACTTTCCACCTATGTCGCCACGGGAAACAGCAAACGACGTGATTTTCACCGCATTCGACCTAGGAATGGCCCAAAACACCCATTTTAGCTCTGTCGACCGTGGAATCGGCTAAATATGCGCTTTCCACCTATGTCGCCGCGGGAAACAGCAAACGACGTGATTTTCACCGCGTTCGACCTAGGAATGGCCCAAAACACGCATTTTAGCTCTGTCGACCGTGAAATCGGCTAAATATGCACTTTCCACCTATGTCGCCACGGGAAAAAGCAAACGACGTGATTTTCACCGCATTCGACCTAGGAATTGCCAAAACACACATTTTAGCTCTGTCGACCGTGGAATCGGCTAAATATCCACTTTCCACCTATGTCGCCACGGGAAACAGCAAACGACGTTATTTTCACCGCATTCGACCTAGGAATGGCCCGAAACACGCATTTTAGCTCTGTCGACCGTGGATTCGGCTAAATATGCACTTCCACCTATGTCGCCACGGGAAACAGCAAACGGCGTGATTTTCACCGCATTCGACTTAGGAATGGCTCAAAACACGCATTTTAGCTCTGTCGACCGTGGAATCGGCAAAATATGCACTTTCCATCTATGTCGCCACGGGAAACAGCAAACGACGTGATTTTCACCGCATTCGACCTAGGAATGGCCCACAACACGCTTTTTAGCTCTGTCGACCGTGGAGTCGGCTAAATATGCACTTTCCACCTATGTCGCCATGGGAAACAGCAAACGACGTTATTTTCACCGCATTCGACATAGGAATGGCCCAAAACACGTATTTTAGCTCTGTCGACGATGGAATCGGCTAAATATGCACTTTCCCCCTTATGTCGCCATGGGAAACAGCAAAGGACGTGATTTTCACCGCATTCGACCTAGGAATGGCCTAAAACACGCATTTTAGCTCTGTCGACCGTGGAATCGGCTATATATGCACTTTCCACCTATGTCGCCACGGGAAACAGACAACGACGTGATTTTCACCGCATTCGACCTAAGAATGGCCCAAAACACGCATTTTAGCTCTGTCGACCGTGGAGTCGGCTAAATATGCACTTTCCACCTATGTCGCCATGGGAAACAGCAAACGACGTTATTTTCACCGCATTCGACATAGGAATGGCCCAAAACACGCATTTTAGCTCTGTCGACGATGGAATCGGTTAAATATGCACTTTCCCCCTTATGTCGCCATGGGAAACAGCAAACGACGAGATTTTCATCGCATTCGACCTAGGAATGGCCCAAAACACGCATTTTAGCTCTGTCGACCGTGAAATCGGCTATATATGCACTTTCCATCTATGTCGCCACGGGAAACAGACAACGACGTGATTTTCACCGCATTCGACCTAAGAATGGCCCAAAACACGCATTTTAGCTCTGTCGACCGTGGAATCGGCTTAATATGCACTTTCCACCTATGTCACCACGGGAAACAGCAAACGACGTGATTTTCACCTCATTCGACCTAGGAATGGCCCAAAAGACGCATTTTAGCTCTGTCGACCGTGGAATCGGCTAAATATGCACTTTCCACCTATGTCGCCACGGAAAATAGCAAACGACTTGATTTCACTGCATTCGACCTAGGAATGGCCCAAAACACGCATTTTACCTCTGTCGACCGTGGAATCGGCTTAATATGCACTTTCCACCTATGTCACCACGGGAAACAGCAAACGACGTGATTTTCACATCATTCGACCTAGGAATGGCCCAAAACACGCATTTTAGCTCTGTCGACCGAGGAATCGGCTAAATATGCACTTTCCACCTATGTCGCCACGGGAAACAGCAAACGACGTGATTTTCACCGCATTCGACCTAGGAATGGCCCATAACACGCATTTTAGCTCTGTCGAACGTGGAATCGGGTAAATATGCACTCTCCAAATATGTCGCCACGGGAAACAGCAAACGACGTGATTTTCACCGCATTCGACCTAGGAATGGCCCAAAACACGCATTTTAGCTCTGTCGACCGTGGATTCGGCTAAATATGCACTTTCCACCTATGTCGCCACGGGAAACAGCAAACGACGTGATTTTTACCGCATTCGACCTAGGAATGGCCCAAAACACGCATTTTAGCTCTGTCGACCGTGGAATCGGCTAAATATGCACATTCCATCTATGTCGCCACGGGAAACAGCAAACGACGCGATTTTCACCGCATTTGACCTAGGAATGGCCCATAACACGCTTTTTAGCTCTGTCGACCGTGGAATCGGCTAAATATGCCCTTTCCACCTATTTCGCCACGGGAAACAGCAAACGACGTTATTTTCACCGCATTCGACCTAGGAATCGCCCAAAACACGCATTTTAGCTCTGTCGACCGTGGAATCGGCTAAATATGCACTTTCTACCTATGTCGCCACGGGAAACAGCAAACGACGTGATTTTCACCGCATTCGACCTAGGAGTGGCCCAAAACACGCATTTTAGCTCTGTCGACCGTGGAATCGGCTTAATATGCACTTTCCACCTATGTCACCACGGGAAACAGCAAACGACGTGATTTTCACCTCATTCGACCTAGGAATGGCCCAAAACACGCATTTTAGCTCTGTCGACCGTGGAATCGGCTAAACATGCACTTTCCACCTATGTCGCCACGGGAAACAGCAAACGACGTGATTTTCACCGCATTCGACCTAGGAATGGCCCAAAACACCCATTTTAGCTCTGTCGACCGTGGAATCGCTAAATATGCGCTTTCCACCTATGTCGCCACGGGAAACAGCAAACGACGTGATTTTCACCGCGTTCGACCTAGGAATGGCCCAAAACACGCATTTTAGCTCTGTCGACCGTGAAATCGGCTAAATATGCACTTTCCACCTATGTCGCCACGGGAAAAAGCAAACGACGTGATTTTCACCGCATTCGACCTAGGAATTGCCCAAAACACACATTTTAGCTCTGTCGACCGTGGAATCGGCTAAATATCCACTTTCCACCTATGTCGCCACGGGAAACAGCAAACGACGTTATTTTCACCGCATTCGACCTAGGAATGGCCCGAAACACGCATTTTAGCTCTGTCGACCGTGGATTCGGCTAAATATGCACTTCCACCTATGTCGCCACGGGAAACAGCAAACGGCGTGATTTTCACCGCATTCGACTTAGGAATGGCTCAAAACACGCATTTTAGCTCTGTCGACCGTGGAATCGGCAAAATATGCACTTTCCATCTATGTCGCCACGGGAAACAGCAAACGACGTGATTTTCACCGCATTCGACCTAGGAATGGCCCACAACACGCTTTTTAGCTCTGTCGACCGTGGAGTCGGCTAAATATGCACTTTCCACCTATGTCGCCATGGGAAACAGCAAACGACGTTATTTTCACCGCATTCGACATGGGAATGGCCCAAAACACGCATTTTAGCTCTATCGACGATGGAATCGGCTAAATATGCACTTTCCCCCTTATGTCGCCATGGGAAACAGCAAAGGACGTGATTTTCACCGCATTCGACCTAGGAATGGCCTAAAACACGCATTTTAGCTCTGTCGACCGTGGAATCGGCTATATATGCACTTTCCACCTATGTCGCCACGGGAAACAGACAACGACGTGATTTTCACCGCATTCGACCTAAGAATGGCCCAAAACACGCATTTTAGCTCTGTCGACCGTGGAATCGGCTTAATATGCACTTTCCACCTATGTCACCACGGGAAACAGCAAACGACGTGATTTTCACCTCATTCGACCTAGGAATGGCCCAAAAGACGCATTTTAGCTCTGTCGACCGTGGAATCGGCTAAATATGCACTTTCCACCTATGTCGCCACGGGAAACAGCAAACGACTTGATTTCACCGCATTCGACCTAGGAATGGCCCAAAACACGCATTTTACCTCTGTCGACCGTGGAATCGGCTTAATATGCACTTTCCACCTATGTCACCACGGGAAACAGCAAACGACGTGATTTTCACATCATTCGACCTAGGAATGGCCCAAAACACGCATTTTAGCTCTGTCGACCGAGGAATCAGCTAAATATGCACTTTCCACCTATGTCGCCACGGGAAACAGCAAAGGACGTGATTTTCACCGCATTCGACCTAGGAATGGCCCATAACACGCATTTTAGCTCTGTCAAACGTGGAATCGGGTAAATATGCACTCTCCACCTATGTCGCCACGGGAAACAGCAAACGACGTGATTTTCACCGCATTCGACCTAGGAATGGCCCAAAACACGCATTTTAGCTCTGTCGACCGTGGATTCGGCTAAATATGCACTTTCCACCTATGTCGCCACGGGAAACAGCAAACGACATGATTTTTACCGCATTCGACCTAGGAATGGCCCAAAACACGCATTTTAGCTCTGTCGACCGTGGAATCGGCTAAATATGCACATTCCATCTATGTCGCCACGGGAAACAGCAAACGACGTGATTTTCACCGCATTCGACCTAGGAATGGCTCATAACACGCTTTTTAGCTCTGTCGACCGTGGAATCGGCTAAATATGCCCTTTCCACCTATTTCGCCACGGGAAACAGCAAACGTCGTTATTTTCACCGCATTCGACCTAGGAATCGCCCACAACACGCATTTTAGCTCTGTCGACCGTGGAATCGGCTAAATATGCACTTTCTACCTATGTCGCCACGGGAAACAGCAAACGACGTGATTTTCACCGCATTCGACCTAGGAATGGCCCAAAACACGCATTTTAGCTCTGTCGACCGTGGAATCGGCTTAATATGCACTTTCCACCTATGTCACCACGGGAAACATCAAACGACGTGATTTTCACCTCATTCGACCTAGGAATGGCCCAAAACACGCATTTTAGCTCTGTCGACCGTGGAATCGGCTAAACATGCTCTTTCCACCTATGTCGCCACGGGAAACAGCAAACGACGTGATTTTCACCGCATTCGACCTAGGAATGGCCCAAAACACGCATTTTAGCTCTGTCGACCGTGGAATCGGCTAAATATGCGCTTTCCACCTATGTCGCCACGGGAAACAGCAAACGACGTGATTTTCACCGCGTTCGACCTAGGAATGGCCCAAAACACGCATTTTAGCTCTGTCGACCGTGAAATCGGCTAAATATGCACTTTCCACCTATGCGCCACGGGAAACAGCAAACGACGGGATTTTTCACCGCATTCGACCTAGGAATTGCCCAAAAAAAACATTTTAGCTCTGTCGACCGTGGAATCGGCTAAATATCCACTTTTCACCTATGTCGCCACGGGAAATAGCAAACGACGTTATTTTCACCGCACTCGACCTAAGAATGGCCCAAAACACGCATTTTAGCTCTGTCGACCGTGGATTCGGCTACATATGCACTTCCACCTATGTCGCCACGGGAAACAGCAAACGACGTGATTTTCACCGCATTCGACCTAGGAATGGCTCAAAACACGCATTTTAGCTCTGTCGACCGTGGAATCGGCAAAATATGCACTTTCCATCTATGTCGCCACGGGAAACAGCAAACGACGTGATTTTCACCGCATTCGACCTAGGAATGGCCCATAACACGCTTTTTAGCTCTGTCGACCGTGGAATCGGCTAAATATGCACTTTACACCTATGTCGCCACGGGAAACAGCAAACGACGTGATTTTCACCTCATTCGACCTAGGAATGGCTTAAAACACGCATTTTAGCTCTGTCGACCGTGGAATCGGCTAAATATGCACTTTCCACCTATGTCGCCCACGGGAAACAGCAAACGACGTGATTTTCACCTCATTCGACCTAGGAATGGCTTAAAACACGCATTTTAGCTCTGTCGACCGTGGAATCGGCTTAATATGCACTTTCCACCTATGTCGCCACGGGAAACAGCAAACGACGTTATTTTCACCGCATTCGACCTAGGAATGGCCCAAAACACGCATTTTAGCTCTGTCGACCGTGGAATCGGCTAAATATGCACTTTCCACCTATGTCGCCACGGGAAACAGCAAACGACGTGATTTTCACCTCATTCGACCTAGGAATGGCTTAAAACACGCATTTTAGCTCTGTCGACCGTGGAATCGGCTTAATATGCACTTTCCACCTACGTCGCCACGGGAAACAGCAAACGACTTGATTTCACCGCATTCGACCTAGGAATGGCCCAAAACACGCATTTTACCTCTGTCGACCGTGGAATCGGCTTAATATGCACTTTCCACCTATGTCACCACTGGAAACAGCAAACGACGTTGTTTTCACCGCATTCGACCTAGGAATGGCCCGAAACATGCATTTTAGCTCTGTCGACCGTGGATTCGGCTAAATATGCACTTCCACCTATGTCGCCACGGGAAACAGCAAACGGCGTGATTTTCACCGCATTCGACTTAGGAATGGCTCAAAACACGCATTTTAGCTCTGTCGACCGTGGAATCGGCAAAATATGCACTTTCCATCTATGTCGCCACGGGAAACAGCAAACGACGTGATTTTCACCGCATTCGACCTAGGAATGGCCCACAACACGCTTTTTAGCTCTGTCGACCGTGGAGGTCGGCTAAATATGCACTTTCCACCTATGTCGCCATGGGAAACAGCAAACGACGTTATTTTCACCGCATTCGACATAGGAATGGCCCATAACACGCATTTTTAGCTCTGTCGACGATGGAATCGGCTAAATATGCACTTTCCCCCCTTATGTCGCCATGGGAAACAGCAAAGGACGTGATTTTCACCGCATTCGACCTAGGAATGGCCTAAAACACGCATTTTAGCTCTGTCGACCGTGGAATCGGCTATATATGCACTTTCCACCTATGTCGCCACGGGAAACAGACAACGACGTGATTTTCACCGCATTCGACCTAAGAATGGCCCAAAACACGCATTTTAGCTCTGTCGACCGTGGAATCGGCTTAATATGCACTTTCCACCTATGTCACCACGGGAAACAGCAAACGACGTGATTTTCACCTCATTCGACCTAGGAATGGCCCAAAAGACGCATTTTAGCTCTGTCGACCGTGGAATCGGCTAAATATGCACTTTCCACCTATGTCGCCACGGGAAACAGCAAACGACTTGATTTCACCGCATTCGACCTAGGAATGGCCCAAAACACGCATTTTACCTCTGTCGACCGTGGAATCGGCTTAATATGCACTTTCCACCTATGTCACCACGGGAAACAGCAAACGACGTGATTTTCACATCATTCGACCTAGGAATGGCCCAAAACACGCATTTTAGCTCTGTCGACCGAGGAATCGGCTAAATATGCACTTTCCACCTATGTCGCCACGGGAAACAGCAAAGGACGTGATTTTCACCGCATTCGACCTAGGAATGGCCCATAACACGCATTTTAGCTCTGTCGAACGTGGAATCGGGTAAATATGCACTCTCCACCTATGTCGCCACGGGAAACAGCAAACGACGTGATTTTCACCGCATTCGACCTAGGAATGGCCGGAAACATGCATTTTAGCTCTGTCGACCGTGGATTCGGCTAAATATGCACTTCCACCTATGTCGCCACGGGAAACAGCAAACGGCGTGATTTTCACCGCATTCGACTTAGGAATGGCTCAAAACACGCATTTTAGCTCTGTCGACCGTGGAATCGGCAAAATATGCACTTTCCATCTATGTCGCCACGGGAAACAGCAAACGACGTGATTTTCACCGCATTCGACCTAGGAATGGCCCACAACACGCTTTTTAGCTCTGTCGACCGTGGAGTCGGCTAAATATGCACTTTCCACCTATGTCGCCATGGGAAACAGCAAACGACGTTATTTTCACCGCATTCGACATAGGAATGGCCCAAAACACGCATTTTAGCTCTGTCGACCGAGGAATCGGCTAAATATGCACTTTCCACCTATGTCGCCACGGGAAACAGCAAAGGACGTGATTTTCACCGCATTCGACCTAGGAATGGCCCGAAACATGCATTTTAGCTCTGTCGACCGTGGATTCGGCTAAATATGCACTTCCACCTATGTCGCCACGGGAAACAGCAAACGGCGTGATTTTCACCGCATTCGACTTAGGAATGGCTCAAAACACGCATTTTAGCTCTGTCGACCGTGGAATCGGCAAAATATGCACTTTCCACCTATGTCGCCACGGGAAACAGCAAACGACGTGATTTTCACCTCATTCGACCTAGGAATGGCTTAAAACACGCATTTTAGCTCTGTCGACCGTGGAATCGGCTTAATATGCACTTTCCACCTACGTCGCCACGGGAAACAGCAAACGACTTGATTTCACCGCATTCGACCTAGGAATGGCCCAAAACACGCATTTTACCTCTGTCGACCGTGGAATCGGCTTAATATGCACTTTCCACCTATGTCACCACGGGAAACAGCAAACGACATGATTTTTACCGCATTCGACCTAGGAATGGCCCAAAACACGCATTTTAGCTCTGTCGACCGTGGAATCGGCTAAATATGCACATTCCATCTATGTCGCCACGGGAAACAGCAAACGACGCGATTTTCACCGCATTCGACCTAGGAATGGCTCATAACACGCTTTTTAGCTCTGTCGACCGTGGAATCGGCTAAATATGCCCTTTCCACCTATTTCGCCACGGGAAACAGCAAACGACGTTATTTTCACCGCATTCGACCTAGGAATCGCCCAAAACACGCATTTTAGCTCTGTCGACCGTGGAATCGGCTAAATATGCACTTTCTACCTATGTCGCCACGGGAAACAGCAAACGACGTGATTTTCACCGCATTCGACCTAGGAATGGCCCAAAACACGCATTTAAGCTCTGTCGACCGTGGAATCGGCTTAATATGCACTTTCCACCTATGTCACCACGGGAAACAGCAAACGACGTGATTTTCACCTCATTCGACCTAGGAATGGCCCAAAACACGCATTTTAGCTCTGTCGACCGTGGAATCGGCTAAACATGCTCTTTCCACCTATGTCGCCACGGGAAACAGCAAACGACGTGATTTTCACCGCATTCGACCTAGGAATGGCCCAAAACACGCATTTTAGCTCTGTCGACCGTGGAATCGGCTAAATATGCGCTTTCCACCTATGTCGCCACGGGAAACAGCAAACGACGTGATTTTCACCGCGTTCGACCTAGGAATGGCCCAAAACACGCATTTTAGCTCTGTCGACCGTGAAATCGGCTAAATATGCACTTTCCACCTATGTCGCCACGGGAAACAGCAAACGACGGGATTTTCACCGCATTCGACCTAGGAATTGCCCAAAACACACATTTTAGCTCTGTCGACCGTGGAATCGGCTAAATATCCACTTTCCACCTATGTCGCCACGGGAAACAGCAAACGACGTTATTTTCACCGCATTCGACCTAAGAATGGCCCAAAACACGCATTTTAGCTCTGTCGACCGTGGATTCGGCTACATATGCAATTCCACCTATGTCGCCACGGGAAACAGCAAACGACGTGATTTTCACCGCATTCGACCTAGGAATGGCTCAAAACACGCATTTTAGCTCTGTCGACCGTGGATGGAATCGGCTAAATATGCACTTTCCATCTATGTCGCCACGGGAAACAGCAAACGACGTGATTTTCACCGCATTCGACCTAGGAATGGCCCAAAACACGCATTTTAGCTCTGTCGACCGTGGAATCGGCTAAATATGCACTTTCCCCCCTATGTAGCCGCGGGAAACAGCAAACGACGTGATTTTCACCGCATTCGGCCTAGGAATGGCCCAAAACAAGCATTTTAGCTCTGTCGACCGTGGAATCGGCTAATATGCACTTTCCACCTATGTCGCCACGGGAAACAGCAAACGACGTGATTTTCATCGCATTCGACCTAAGAATGGCCCAAAACACGCATTTTAGCTCTGTCGACCGTGGAATCGGCTATATATGCACTTTCCACCTATGTCGGCACGGGAAACAGCAAACGACGTGATTTTCACCGCATTCGACCTAGGAATGGCCCAAAACACGCATTTCAGCTCTGTCGACCGTGGAATCGGCTAAATATGCACTTTCCACCTATGTCGCCACGGGAAACACCAAACGACGTGATTTTCACCGCATTCGACCTAGGAATAGCCAAAAACACGCATTTTAGCTCTGTCGACCGTGGAATCGGCTAAATATGCACTTTCCACCTATGTCGCCACGGGAAACGGCAAACGACGTGATTCTCACCGCATTCGACCTAGGAATGGCCCAAAACACGCATTTGGCTCTGTCGACCGTGAAATCGGCTAAATATGCACTTTCCACCTATGTCGCCACGGGAAACACCAAACGACGTGATTTTCATCGCATTCGACCTAGGAATGGCCCAAAACACGCATTTTAGCTCTGTCGACCGTGGAATCGGCTAAATATGCACTTTCCACCTATGTCGCCACGGGAAACAGCAAACGACGTGATTCTCACCGCATTCGACCTAGAAATGGCCCAAAACACGCATTTAGCTCTGTCGACCGTGAAATCGGCTAAATATGCACTTTCCACCTATGTCGCCACGGGAAACAGCAAACGACGTGATTTTCTCGCATTCGACCTAGGAATGGCCCATAACACGCTTTTTAGCTCTGTCGACCGTGGAATCGGCTAAATATGCACTTTCCACCTATGTCGCCACGGGAAACAGCAAACGACGTTATTTTCACCGCATTCGACCTAGGAATTGCCCACAACACACATTTTAGCTCTGTCGACCGTGGAATCGGCTAAATATGCACTTTTCACCTATGTCACCACGGGAAACAGCAAACGACGTGATTTTCACCGCATTCGACCTAGGAATGGCCCAAAACACGCATTTTAGCTCTGTCGACCGTGGAGTCGGCTAAATATGCACTTTCCACATATGTCGCCATGGGAAACAGCAAACGACGTTATTTTCACCGCATTCGACATAGGAATGGCCCAAAACACGCATTTTAGCTCTGTCGACGATGGAATCGGTTAAATATGCAATTTGCCCCTTATGTCGCCATGGGAAACAGCAAACGACGAGATTTTCAACGCATTCGACCTAGGAATGGCCCAAAACACGCATTTTAGCTCTGTCGACCGTGAAATCAGCTATATAAGCACTTTCCACCTATGTCGCCACGGGAAACAGACAACGACGTGATTTTCACCGCATTCGACCTAAGAATGGCCCAAAACACGCATTTTAGCTCTGTCGACCGTGGAATCGGCTTAATATGCACTTTCCACCTATGTCACCACGGGAAACAGCAAACGACGTGATTTTCACCTCATTCGACCTAGGAATGGCCCAAAAGACGCATTTTAGCTCTGTCGACCGTGGAATCGGCTAAATATGCAC
Source organism: Morinoia aosen (assembly GCA_030386875.1). Lineage (NCBI taxonomy): Eukaryota > Metazoa > Arthropoda > Malacostraca > Amphipoda > Talitridae > Morinoia > Morinoia aosen. The sequence continues at coordinate 55,531,037 of CM059574.1, read as the reverse complement.
TTTCCACCTATGTCGCCACGGGAAAAAGCAAACGACTTGATTTCACTGCATTCGACCTAGGAATGGCCCAAAACACGCATTTTACCTCTGTCGACCGTGGAATCGGCTTAATATGCACTTTCCACCTATGTCACCACGGGAAACAGCAAACGACGTGATTTTCACATCATTCGACCTAGGAATGGCCCAAAACACGCATTTTAGCTCTGTCGACCGAGGAATCGGCTAAATATGCACTTTCCACCTATGTCGCCACGGGAAACAGCAAACGACGTGATTTTCACCGCATTCGACCTAGGAATGGCCCATAACACGCATTTTAGCTCTGTCGAACGTGGAATCGGGTAAATATGCACTCTCCAACTATGTCGCCACGGGAAACAGCAAACGACGTGATTTTCACCGCATTCGACCTAGGAATGGCCCAAAACACGCATTTTACCTCTGTCGACCGTGGATTCGGCTAAATATGCACTTTCCACCTATGTCGCCACGGGAATCAGCAAACGACGTGATTTTTACCGCATTCGACCTAGGAATGGCCCAAAACACGCGTTTTAGCTCTGTCGACCGTGGAATCGGCTAAATATGCACATTCCATCTATGTCGCCACGGGAAACAGCAAACGACGCGATTTTCACCGCATTTGACCTAGGAATGGCCCATAACACGCTTTTTAGCTCTGTCGACCGTGGAATCGGCTAAATATGCCCTTTCCACCTATTTCGCCACGGGAAACAGCAAACGACGTTATTTTCACCGCATTCGACCTAGGAATCGCCCAAAACACGCATTTTAGCTCTGTCGACCGTGGAATCGGCTAAATATGCACTTTCTACCTATGTCGCCACGGGAAACAGCAAACGACGTGATTTTCACCGCATTCGACCCAGGAGTGGCCCAAAACACGCATTTTAGCTCTGTCGACCGTGGAATCGGCTTAATATGCACTTTCCACCTATGTCACCACGGGAAACAGCAAACGACGTGATTTTCACCTCATTCGACCTAGGAATGGCCCAAAACACGCATTTTAGCTCTGTCGACCGTGGAATCGGCTAAACATGCACTTTCCACCTATGTCGCCACGGGAAACAGCAAACGACGTGATTTTCACCGCATTCGACCTAGGAATGGCCCAAAACACCCATTTTAGCTCTGTCGACCGTGGAATCGGCTAAATATGCGCTTTCCACCTATGTCGCCGCGGGAAACAGCAAACGACGTGATTTTCACCGCGTTCGACCTAGGAATGGCCCAAAACACGCATTTTAGCTCTGTCGACCGTGAAATCGGCTAAATATGCACTTTCCACCTATGTCGCCACGGGAAAAAGCAAACGACGTGATTTTCACCGCATTCGACCTAGGAATTGCCAAAACACACATTTTAGCTCTGTCGACCGTGGAATCGGCTAAATATCCACTTTCCACCTATGTCGCCACGGGAAACAGCAAACGACGTTATTTTCACCGCATTCGACCTAGGAATGGCCCGAAACACGCATTTTAGCTCTGTCGACCGTGGATTCGGCTAAATATGCACTTCCACCTATGTCGCCACGGGAAACAGCAAACGGCGTGATTTTCACCGCATTCGACTTAGGAATGGCTCAAAACACGCATTTTAGCTCTGTCGACCGTGGAATCGGCAAAATATGCACTTTCCATCTATGTCGCCACGGGAAACAGCAAACGACGTGATTTTCACCGCATTCGACCTAGGAATGGCCCACAACACGCTTTTTAGCTCTGTCGACCGTGGAGTCGGCTAAATATGCACTTTCCACCTATGTCGCCATGGGAAACAGCAAACGACGTTATTTTCACCGCATTCGACATAGGAATGGCCCAAAACACGTATTTTAGCTCTGTCGACGATGGAATCGGCTAAATATGCACTTTCCCCCTTATGTCGCCATGGGAAACAGCAAAGGACGTGATTTTCACCGCATTCGACCTAGGAATGGCCTAAAACACGCATTTTAGCTCTGTCGACCGTGGAATCGGCTATATATGCACTTTCCACCTATGTCGCCACGGGAAACAGACAACGACGTGATTTTCACCGCATTCGACCTAAGAATGGCCCAAAACACGCATTTTAGCTCTGTCGACCGTGGAGTCGGCTAAATATGCACTTTCCACCTATGTCGCCATGGGAAACAGCAAACGACGTTATTTTCACCGCATTCGACATAGGAATGGCCCAAAACACGCATTTTAGCTCTGTCGACGATGGAATCGGTTAAATATGCACTTTCCCCCTTATGTCGCCATGGGAAACAGCAAACGACGAGATTTTCATCGCATTCGACCTAGGAATGGCCCAAAACACGCATTTTAGCTCTGTCGACCGTGAAATCGGCTATATATGCACTTTCCATCTATGTCGCCACGGGAAACAGACAACGACGTGATTTTCACCGCATTCGACCTAAGAATGGCCCAAAACACGCATTTTAGCTCTGTCGACCGTGGAATCGGCTTAATATGCACTTTCCACCTATGTCACCACGGGAAACAGCAAACGACGTGATTTTCACCTCATTCGACCTAGGAATGGCCCAAAAGACGCATTTTAGCTCTGTCGACCGTGGAATCGGCTAAATATGCACTTTCCACCTATGTCGCCACGGAAAATAGCAAACGACTTGATTTCACTGCATTCGACCTAGGAATGGCCCAAAACACGCATTTTACCTCTGTCGACCGTGGAATCGGCTTAATATGCACTTTCCACCTATGTCACCACGGGAAACAGCAAACGACGTGATTTTCACATCATTCGACCTAGGAATGGCCCAAAACACGCATTTTAGCTCTGTCGACCGAGGAATCGGCTAAATATGCACTTTCCACCTATGTCGCCACGGGAAACAGCAAACGACGTGATTTTCACCGCATTCGACCTAGGAATGGCCCATAACACGCATTTTAGCTCTGTCGAACGTGGAATCGGGTAAATATGCACTCTCCAAATATGTCGCCACGGGAAACAGCAAACGACGTGATTTTCACCGCATTCGACCTAGGAATGGCCCAAAACACGCATTTTAGCTCTGTCGACCGTGGATTCGGCTAAATATGCACTTTCCACCTATGTCGCCACGGGAAACAGCAAACGACGTGATTTTTACCGCATTCGACCTAGGAATGGCCCAAAACACGCATTTTAGCTCTGTCGACCGTGGAATCGGCTAAATATGCACATTCCATCTATGTCGCCACGGGAAACAGCAAACGACGCGATTTTCACCGCATTTGACCTAGGAATGGCCCATAACACGCTTTTTAGCTCTGTCGACCGTGGAATCGGCTAAATATGCCCTTTCCACCTATTTCGCCACGGGAAACAGCAAACGACGTTATTTTCACCGCATTCGACCTAGGAATCGCCCAAAACACGCATTTTAGCTCTGTCGACCGTGGAATCGGCTAAATATGCACTTTCTACCTATGTCGCCACGGGAAACAGCAAACGACGTGATTTTCACCGCATTCGACCTAGGAGTGGCCCAAAACACGCATTTTAGCTCTGTCGACCGTGGAATCGGCTTAATATGCACTTTCCACCTATGTCACCACGGGAAACAGCAAACGACGTGATTTTCACCTCATTCGACCTAGGAATGGCCCAAAACACGCATTTTAGCTCTGTCGACCGTGGAATCGGCTAAACATGCACTTTCCACCTATGTCGCCACGGGAAACAGCAAACGACGTGATTTTCACCGCATTCGACCTAGGAATGGCCCAAAACACCCATTTTAGCTCTGTCGACCGTGGAATCGCTAAATATGCGCTTTCCACCTATGTCGCCACGGGAAACAGCAAACGACGTGATTTTCACCGCGTTCGACCTAGGAATGGCCCAAAACACGCATTTTAGCTCTGTCGACCGTGAAATCGGCTAAATATGCACTTTCCACCTATGTCGCCACGGGAAAAAGCAAACGACGTGATTTTCACCGCATTCGACCTAGGAATTGCCCAAAACACACATTTTAGCTCTGTCGACCGTGGAATCGGCTAAATATCCACTTTCCACCTATGTCGCCACGGGAAACAGCAAACGACGTTATTTTCACCGCATTCGACCTAGGAATGGCCCGAAACACGCATTTTAGCTCTGTCGACCGTGGATTCGGCTAAATATGCACTTCCACCTATGTCGCCACGGGAAACAGCAAACGGCGTGATTTTCACCGCATTCGACTTAGGAATGGCTCAAAACACGCATTTTAGCTCTGTCGACCGTGGAATCGGCAAAATATGCACTTTCCATCTATGTCGCCACGGGAAACAGCAAACGACGTGATTTTCACCGCATTCGACCTAGGAATGGCCCACAACACGCTTTTTAGCTCTGTCGACCGTGGAGTCGGCTAAATATGCACTTTCCACCTATGTCGCCATGGGAAACAGCAAACGACGTTATTTTCACCGCATTCGACATGGGAATGGCCCAAAACACGCATTTTAGCTCTATCGACGATGGAATCGGCTAAATATGCACTTTCCCCCTTATGTCGCCATGGGAAACAGCAAAGGACGTGATTTTCACCGCATTCGACCTAGGAATGGCCTAAAACACGCATTTTAGCTCTGTCGACCGTGGAATCGGCTATATATGCACTTTCCACCTATGTCGCCACGGGAAACAGACAACGACGTGATTTTCACCGCATTCGACCTAAGAATGGCCCAAAACACGCATTTTAGCTCTGTCGACCGTGGAATCGGCTTAATATGCACTTTCCACCTATGTCACCACGGGAAACAGCAAACGACGTGATTTTCACCTCATTCGACCTAGGAATGGCCCAAAAGACGCATTTTAGCTCTGTCGACCGTGGAATCGGCTAAATATGCACTTTCCACCTATGTCGCCACGGGAAACAGCAAACGACTTGATTTCACCGCATTCGACCTAGGAATGGCCCAAAACACGCATTTTACCTCTGTCGACCGTGGAATCGGCTTAATATGCACTTTCCACCTATGTCACCACGGGAAACAGCAAACGACGTGATTTTCACATCATTCGACCTAGGAATGGCCCAAAACACGCATTTTAGCTCTGTCGACCGAGGAATCAGCTAAATATGCACTTTCCACCTATGTCGCCACGGGAAACAGCAAAGGACGTGATTTTCACCGCATTCGACCTAGGAATGGCCCATAACACGCATTTTAGCTCTGTCAAACGTGGAATCGGGTAAATATGCACTCTCCACCTATGTCGCCACGGGAAACAGCAAACGACGTGATTTTCACCGCATTCGACCTAGGAATGGCCCAAAACACGCATTTTAGCTCTGTCGACCGTGGATTCGGCTAAATATGCACTTTCCACCTATGTCGCCACGGGAAACAGCAAACGACATGATTTTTACCGCATTCGACCTAGGAATGGCCCAAAACACGCATTTTAGCTCTGTCGACCGTGGAATCGGCTAAATATGCACATTCCATCTATGTCGCCACGGGAAACAGCAAACGACGTGATTTTCACCGCATTCGACCTAGGAATGGCTCATAACACGCTTTTTAGCTCTGTCGACCGTGGAATCGGCTAAATATGCCCTTTCCACCTATTTCGCCACGGGAAACAGCAAACGTCGTTATTTTCACCGCATTCGACCTAGGAATCGCCCACAACACGCATTTTAGCTCTGTCGACCGTGGAATCGGCTAAATATGCACTTTCTACCTATGTCGCCACGGGAAACAGCAAACGACGTGATTTTCACCGCATTCGACCTAGGAATGGCCCAAAACACGCATTTTAGCTCTGTCGACCGTGGAATCGGCTTAATATGCACTTTCCACCTATGTCACCACGGGAAACAGCAAACGACGTGATTTTCACCTCATTCGACCTAGGAATGGCCCAAAACACGCATTTTAGCTCTGTCGACCGTGGAATCGGCTAAACATGCTCTTTCCACCTATGTCGCCACGGGAAACAGCAAACGACGTGATTTTCACCGCATTCGACCTAGGAATGGCCCAAAACACGCATTTTAGCTCTGTCGACCGTGGAATCGGCTAAATATGCGCTTTCCACCTATGTCGCCACGGGAAACAGCAAACGACGTGATTTTCACCGCGTTCGACCTAGGAATGGCCCAAAACACGCATTTCAGCTCTGTCGACCGTGAAATCGGCTAAATATGCACTTTCCACCTATGTCGCCACGGGAAACAGCAAACGACGGGATTTTCACCGCATTCGACCTAGGAATTGCCCAAAAAAAACATTTTAGCTCTGTCGACCGTGGAATCGGCTAAATATCCACTTTTCACCTATGTCGCCACGGGAAATAGCAAACGACGTTATTTTCACCGCACTCGACCTAAGAATGGCCCAAAACACGCATTTTAGCTCTGTCGACCGTGGATTCGGCTACATATGCACTTCCACCTATGTCGCCACGGGAAACAGCAAACGACGTGATTTTCACCGCATTCGACCTAGGAATGGCTCAAAACACGCATTTTAGCTCTGTCGACCGTGGAATCGGCAAAATATGCACTTTCCATCTATGTCGCCACGGGAAACAGCAAACGACGTGATTTTCACCGCATTCGACCTAGGAATGGCCCATAACACGCTTTTTAGCTCTGTCGACCGTGGAATCGGCTAAATATGCACTTTACACCTATGTCGCCACGGGAAACAGCAAACGACGTGATTTTCACCTCATTCGACCTAGGAATGGCTTAAAACACGCATTTTAGCTCTGTCGACCGTGGAATCGGCTAAATATGCACTTTCCACCTATGTCGCCACGGGAAACAGCAAACGACGTGATTTTCACCTCATTCGACCTAGGAATGGCTTAAAACACGCATTTTAGCTCTGTCGACCGTGGAATCGGCTTAATATGCACTTTCCACCTATGTCGCCACGGGAAACAGCAAACGACGTTATTTTCACCGCATTCGACCTAGGAATGGCCCAAAACACGCATTTTAGCTCTGTCGACCGTGGAATCGGCTAAATATGCACTTTCCACCTATGTCGCCACGGGAAACAGCAAACGACGTGATTTTCACCTCATTCGACCTAGGAATGGCTTAAAACACGCATTTTAGCTCTGTCGACCGTGGAATCGGCTTAATATGCACTTTCCACCTACGTCGCCACGGGAAACAGCAAACGACTTGATTTCACCGCATTCGACCTAGGAATGGCCCAAAACACGCATTTTACCTCTGTCGACCGTGGAATCGGCTTAATATGCACTTTCCACCTATGTCACCACTGGAAACAGCAAACGACGTTGTTTTCACCGCATTCGACCTAGGAATGGCCCGAAACATGCATTTTAGCTCTGTCAACCGTGGATTCGGCTAAATATGCACTTCCACCTATGTCGCCACGGGAAACAGCAAACGGCGTGATTTTCACCGCATTCGACTTAGGAATGGCTCAAAACACGCATTTTAGCTCTGTCGACCGTGGAATCGGCAAAATATGCACTTTCCATCTATGTCGCCACGGGAAACAGCAAACGACGTGATTTTCACCGCATTCGACCTAGGAATGGCCCACAACACGCTTTTTAGCTCTGTCGACCGTGGAGTCGGCTAAATATGCACTTTCCACCTATGTCGCCATGGGAAACAGCAAACGACGTTATTTTCACCGCATTCGACATAGGAATGGCCCATAACACGCATTTTAGCTCTGTCGACGATGGAATCGGCTAAATATGCACTTTCCCCCTTATGTCGCCATGGGAAACAGCAAAGGACGTGATTTTCACCGCATTCGACCTAGGAATGGCCTAAAACACGCATTTTAGCTCTGTCGACCGTGGAATCGGCTATATATGCACTTTCCACCTATGTCGCCACGGGAAACAGACAACGACGTGATTTTCACCGCATTCGACCTAAGAATGGCCCAAAACACGCATTTTAGCTCTGTCGACCGTGGAATCGGCTTAATATGCACTTTCCACCTATGTCACCACGGGAAACAGCAAACGACGTGATTTTCACCTCATTCGACCTAGGAATGGCCCAAAAGACGCATTTTAGCTCTGTCGACCGTGGAATCGGCTAAATATGCACTTTCCACCTATGTCGCCACGGGAAACAGCAAACGACTTGATTTCACCGCATTCGACCTAGGAATGGCCCAAAACACGCATTTTACCTCTGTCGACCGTGGAATCGGCTTAATATGCACTTTCCACCTATGTCACCACGGGAAACAGCAAACGACGTGATTTTCACATCATTCGACCTAGGAATGGCACAAAACACGCATTTTAGCTCTGTCGACCGAGGAATCGGCTAAATATGCACTTTCCACCTATGTCGCCACGGGAAACAGCAAAGGACGTGATTTTCACCGCATTCGACCTAGGAATGGCCCATAACACGCATTTTAGCTCTGTCGAACGTGGAATCGGGTAAATATGCACTCTCCACCTATGTCGCCACGGGAAACAGCAAACGACGTGATTTTCACCGCATTCGACCTAGGAATGGCCGGAAACATGCATTTTAGCTCTGTCGACCGTGGATTCGGCTAAATATGCACTTCCACCTATGTCGCCACGGGAAACAGCAAACGGCGTGATTTTCACCGCATTCGACTTAGGAATGGCTCAAAACACGCATTTTAGCTCTGTCGACCGTGGAATCGGCAAAATATGCACTTTCCATCTATGTCGCCACGGGAAACAGCAAACGACGTGATTTTCACCGCATTCGACCTAGGAATGGCCCACAACACGCTTTTTAGCTCTGTCGACCGTGGAGTCGGCTAAATATGCACTTTCCACCTATGTCGCCATGGGAAACAGCAAACGACGTTATTTTCACCGCATTCGACATAGGAATGGCCCAAAACACGCATTTTAGCTCTGTCGACCGAGGAATCGGCTAAATATGCACTTTCCACCTATGTCGCCACGGGAAACAGCAAAGGACGTGATTTTCACCGCATTCGACCTAGGAATGGCCCGAAACATGCATTTTAGCTCTGTCGACCGTGGATTCGGCTAAATATGCACTTCCACCTATGTCGCCACGGGAAACAGCAAACGGCGTGATTTTCACCGCATTCGACTTAGGAATGGCTCAAAACACGCATTTTAGCTCTGTCGACCGTGGAATCGGCAAAATATGCACTTTCCACCTATGTCGCCACGGGAAACAGCAAACGACGTGATTTTCACCTCATTCGACCTAGGAATGGCTTAAAACACGCATTTTAGCTCTGTCGACCGTGGAATCGGCTTAATATGCACTTTCCACCTACGTCGCCACGGGAAACAGCAAACGACTTGATTTCACCGCATTCGACCTAGGAATGGCCCAAAACACGCATTTTACCTCTGTCGACCGTGGAATCGGCTTAATATGCACTTTCCACCTATGTCACCACGGGAAACAGCAAACGACATGATTTTTACCGCATTCGACCTAGGAATGGCCCAAAACACGCATTTTAGCTCTGTCGACCGTGGAATCGGCTAAATATGCACATTCCATCTATGTCGCCACGGGAAACAGCAAACGACGCGATTTTCACCGCATTCGACCTAGGAATGGCTCATAACACGCTTTTTAGCTCTGTCGACCGTGGAATCGGCTAAATATGCCCTTTCCACCTATTTCGCCACGGGAAACAGCAAACGACGTTATTTTCACCGCATTCGACCTAGGAATCGCCCAAAACACGCATTTTAGCTCTGTCGACCGTGGAATCGGCTAAATATGCACTTTCTACCTATGTCGCCACGGGAAACAGCAAACGACGTGATTTTCACCGCATTCGACCTAGGAATGGCCCAAAACACGCATTTAAGCTCTGTCGACCGTGGAATCGGCTTAATATGCACTTTCCACCTATGTCACCACGGGAAACAGCAAACGACGTGATTTTCACCTCATTCGACCTAGGAATGGCCCAAAACACGCATTTTAGCTCTGTCGACCGTGGAATCGGCTAAACATGCTCTTTCCACCTATGTCGCCACGGGAAACAGCAAACGACGTGATTTTCACCGCATTCGACCTAGGAATGGCCCAAAACACGCATTTTAGCTCTGTCGACCGTGGAATCGGCTAAATATGCGCTTTCCACCTATGTCGCCACGGGAAACAGCAAACGACGTGATTTTCACCGCGTTCGACCTAGGAATGGCCCAAAACACGCATTTTAGCTCTGTCGACCGTGAAATCGGCTAAATATGCACTTTCCACCTATGTCGCCACGGGAAACAGCAAACGACGGGATTTTCACCGCATTCGACCTAGGAATTGCCCAAAACACACATTTTAGCTCTGTCGACCGTGGAATCGGCTAAATATCCACTTTCCACCTATGTCGCCACGGGAAACAGCAAACGACGTTATTTTCACCGCATTCGACCTAAGAATGGCCCAAAACACGCATTTTAGCTCTGTCGACCGTGGATTCGGCTACATATGCAATTCCACCTATGTCGCCACGGGAAACAGCAAACGACGTGATTTTCACCGCATTCGACCTAGGAATGGCTCAAAACACGCATTTTAGCTCTGTCGACCGTGGATGGAATCGGCTAAATATGCACTTTCCATCTATGTCGCCACGGGAAACAGCAAACGACGTGATTTTCACCGCATTCGACCTAGGAATGGCCCATAACACGCTTTTTAGCTCTGTCGACCGTGGAATCGGCTAAATATGCACTTTACACCTATGTCGCCACGGGAAAGAGCAAACGACGTTATTTTCACCGCATTCGACCTAGGAATGGCCCAAAACACGCATTTTAGCTCTGTCGACCGTGGAATCGGCTAAATATGCACTTTCCACCTATGTCGCCACGGGAAACAGCAAACGACGTGATTTTCACCGCATTCGACCTAGGAATCGCCCAAAACACGCATTTTAGCTCTGTCGACCGTGGAATCGGCTAAATATGCACTTTCTACCTATGTCGCCACGGGAAACAGCAAACGACGTGATTTTCACCGCATTCGACCTAGGAATGGCCCAAAACACGCATTTTAGCTCTGTCGACCGTGGAATCGGCTTAATATGCACTTTCCACCTATGTCACCACGGGAAACAGCAAACGACGTGATTTTCACCTCATTCGACCTATAAATGGCACAAAACACGCATTTTAGCTCTGTCGACCGTGGAATCGGCTAAACATGCACTTTCCACCTATGTCGCCACGGGAAACAGCAAACGACGTGATTTTCACCGCATTCGACCTAGGAATGGCCCAAAACACGCATTTTAGCTCTGTCGACCGTGGAATCGGCTTAATATGCACTTTCCACCTATGTCACCACGGGAAACAGCAAACGACGTGTTTTTCACATCATTCGACCTAGGAATGGCCCAAAACACGCATTTTAGCTCTGTCGACCGAGGAATCGGCTAAATATGCACTTTCCACCTATGTCGCCACGGGAAACAGCAAAGGACGTGATTTTCACCGCATTCGACCTAGGAATGGCCCATAACACGCATTTTAGCTCTGTCGAACGTGGAATAGGGTAAATATGCACTCTCCACCTATGTCGCCACGGGAAACAGCAAACGACGTGATTTTCACCGCATTCGACCTAGGAATGGCCCAAAACACGCATTTTAGCTCTGTCGACCGTGGATTCGGCTAAATATGCACTTTCCACCTATGTCGCCACGGGAAACAGCAAACGACATGATTTTTACCGCATTCGACCTAGGAATGGCCCAAAACACGCATTTTAGCTCTGTCGACCGTGGAATCGGCTAAATATGCACATTCCATCTATGTCGCCACGGGAAACAGCAAACGACGCGATTTTCACCGCATTCGACCTAGGAATGGCCCATAACACGCTTTTTAGCTCTGTCGACCGTGGAATCGGCTAAATATGCCCTTTCCACCTATTTCGCCACGGGAAACAGCAAACGACGTTATTTTCACCGCATTCGACCTAGGAATCGCCCAAAACACGCATTTTAGCTCTGTCGACCGTGGAATCGGCTAAATATGCACTTTCTACCTATGTCGCCACGGGAAACAGCAAACGACGTGATTTTCACCGCATTCGACCTAGGAATGGCCCAAAACACGCATTTTAGCTCTGTCGACCGTGGAATCGGCTTAATATGCACTTTCCACCTATGTCACCACGGGAAACAGCAAACGACGTGATTTTCACCTCATTCGACCTATAAATGGCACAAAACACGCATTTTAGCTCTGTCGACCGTGGAATCGGCTAAACATGCACTTTCCACCTATGTCGCCACGGGAAACAGCAAACGACGTGATTTTCACCGCATTCGACCTAGGAATGGCCCAAAACACGCATTTTAGCTCTGTCGACCGTGGAATCGGCTAAATATGCGCTTTCCACCTATGTCGCCACGGGAAACAGCAAACGACGTGATTTTCACCGCGTTCGACCTAGGAATGGCCCAAAACACGCATTTTAGCTCTGTCGACCGTGAAATCGGCTAAATATGCACTTTCCACCTATGTCGCCACGGGAAACAGCAAACGACGTGATTTTCACCGCATTCGACCTAGGAATTGCCCAAAACACACATTTTAGCTCTGTCGACCGTGGAATCGGCTAAATATCCACTTTCCACCTATGTCGCCACGGGAAACAGCAAACGACGTTATTTTCACCGCATTCGACCTAAGAATGGCCCAAAACACGCATTTTAGCTCTGTCGACCGTGGATTCGGCTACATATGCACTTCCACCTATGTCGCCACGGGAAACAGCAAACGACGTGATTTTCACCGCATTCGACCTAGGAATGGCTCAAAACACGCATTTTAGCTCTGTCGACCGTGGAATCGGCTAAATATGCACTTTCCATCTATGTCGCCACGGGAAACAGCAAACGACGTGATTTTCACCGCATTCGACATAGGAATGGCCCAAAACACGCATTTTAGCTCTGTCGACGATGGAATCGGCTAAATATGCACTTTCCCCCTTATGTCGCCATGGGAAACAGCAAACGACGTGATTTTCACCGCATTCGACCTAGGAATGGCCCAAAACACGCATTTTAGCTCTGTCGACCGTGGAATCGGCTATATATGCACTTTCCACCTATGTCGCCACGGGAAACAGACAACGACGTGATTTTCACCGCATTCGACCTAAGAATGGCCCAAAACACGCATTTTAGCTCTGTCGACCGTGGAATCGGCTTAATATGCAATTTCCACCTATGTCGCCACGGGAAACAGCAAACGACGGGATTTTCACCGCATTCGACCTAGGAATGGCCCAAAACACGCATTTTAGCTCTGTCGACCGTGGAATCGGCTAAATCTGCACTTTCCACCTATGTCGCCACTGGAAACAGCAAACGAAGTGATTTTCACCGCGTTCGACCTAGGAATGGCCCAAAACACGCATTTTAGCTCTGTCGACCGTGGAATCGGCTATATATGCACTTTCCACCTATGTCGCCACGGGAAACAGCAAACGACGTGATTTTCACCGCATTCGACCTAGGAATGGCCCACAACACACATTTTAGCTCTGTCGACCGTGGAATCGGCTAAATATGCACTTTTCACCTATGTCACCACGGGAAACAGCAAACGACGTGATTTTCACCGCATTCGACCTAGGAATGGCCCAAAACACGCATTTTAGCTCTGTCGACCGTGGAGTCGGCTAAATATGCACTTTCCACATATGTCGCCATGGGAAACAGCAAACGACGTTATTTTCACCGCATTCGACATAGGAATGGCCCAAAACACGCATTTTAGCTCTGTCGACGATGGAATCGGTTAAATATGCACTTTCCCCCTTATGTCGCCATGGGAAACAGCAAACGACGAGATTTTCAACGCATTCGACCTAGGAATGGCCCAAAACACGCATTTTAGCTCTGTCGACCGTGAAATCAGCTATATATGCACTTTCCACCTATGTCGCCACGGGAAACAGACAACGACGTGATTTTCACCGCATTCGACCTAAGAATGGCCCAAAACACGCATTTTAGCTCTGTCGACCGTGGAATCGGCTTAATATGCACTTTCCACCTATGTCACCACGGGAAACAGCAAACGACGTGATTTTCACCTCATTCGACCTAGGAATGGCCCAAAAGACGCATTTAAGCTCTGTCGACCGTGGAATCGGCTAAATATGCACTTTCCACCTATGTCGCCACGGGAAATAGCAAACGACTTGATTTCACTGCATTCGACCTAGGAATGGCCCAAAACACGCATTTTACCTCTGTCGACCGTGGAATCAATTTAATATGCACTTTCCACCTATGTCACCACGGGAAACAGCAAACGACGTGATTTTCACATCATTCGACCTAGGAATGGCCCAAAACACGCATTTTAGCTCTGTCGACCGAGGAATCGGCTAAATATGCACTTTCCACCTATGTCGCCACGGGAAACAGCAAACGACGTGATTTTCACCGCATTCGACCTAGGAATGGCCCATAACACGCATTTTAGCTCTGTCGAACGTGGAATCGGGTAAATATGCACTCTCCAACTATGTCGCCACGGGAAACAGCAAACGACGTGATTTTCACCGCATTCGACCTAGGAATGGCCCAAAACACGCATTTTAGCTCTGTCGACCGTGGATTCGGCTAAATATGCACTTTCCACCTATGTCGCCACGGGAATCAGCAAACGACGTGATTTTTACCGCATTCGACCTAGGAATGGCCCAAAACACGCATTTTAGCTCTGTCGACCGTGGAATCGGCTAAATATGCACATTCCATCTATGTCGCCACGGGAAACAGCAAACGACCGCGATTTTCACCGCATTTGACCTAGGAATGGCCCATAACACGCTTTTTAGCTCTGTCGACCGTGGAATCGGCTAAATATGCCCTTTCCACCTATTTCGCCACGGGAAACAGCAAACGACGTTATTTTCACCGCATTCGACCTAGGAATCGCCCGAAACACCCATTTTAGCTCTGTCGACCGTGGAATCGGCTAAATATGCACTTTCTACCTATTTCGCCACGGGAAAACAGCAAACGACGTGATTTTCACCGCATTCGACCTAGGAGTGGCCCAAAACACGCATTTTAGCTCTGTCGACCGTGGAATCGGCTTAATATGCACTTTCCACCTATGTCACCACGGGAAACAGCAAACGACGTGATTTTACATCATTCGACCTAGGAATGGCCCAAAACACGCATTTTAGCTCTGTCGACCGTGGAATCGGCTAAACATGCACTTTCCACCTATGTCGCCACGGGAAACAGCAAACGACGTGATTTTCACCGCATTCGACCTAGGAATGGCCCAAAACACCCATTTTAGCTCTGTCGACCGTGGAATCGGCTAAATATGCGCCTTCCACCTATGACGCCACGGGAAACAGCAAACGACGTGATTTTCACCGCGTTCGACCTAGGAATGGCCCAAAACACGCATTTTAGCTCTGTCGACCGTGAAATCGGCTAAATATGCACTTTCCACCTATGTCGCCACGGGAAAAAGCAAACGACGTGATTTTCACCGCATTCGACCTAGGAATTGCCAAAACACACATTTTAGCTCTGTCGACCGTGGAATCGGCTAAATATCCACTTTCCACCTATGTCGCCACGGGAAACAGCAAACGACGTTATTTTCACCGCATTCGACCTAGGAATGGCCCGAAACACGCATTTTAGCTCTGTCGACCGTGGATTCGGCTAAATATGCACTTCCACCTATGTCGCCACGGGAAACAGCAAACGGCGTGATTTTCACCGCATTCGACTTAGGAATGGCTCAAAACACGCATTTTAGCTCTGTCGACCGTGGAATCGGCAAAATATGCACTTTCCATCTATGTCGCCACGGGAACAGCAAACGACGTGATTTTCACCGCATTCGACCTAGGAATGGCCCACAACACGCTTTTTAGCTCTGTCGACCGTGGAGTCGGCTAAATATGCACTTTCCACCTATGTCGCCATGGGAAACAGCAAACGACGCGATTTTCACCGCATTCGACATAGGAATGGCCCAAAACACGTATTTTAGCTCTGTCGACGATGGAATCGGCTAAATATGCACTTTCCCCCTTATGTCGCCATGGGAAACAGCAAAGGACGTGATTTTCACCGCATTCGACCTAGGAATGGCCTAAAACACGCATTTTAGCTCTGTCGACCGTGGAATCGGCTATATATGCACTTTCCACCTATTTCGCCACGGGAAACAGCAAACGACGTGATTTTCACCGCATTCGACCTAGGAGTGGCCCAAAACACGCATTTTAGCTCTGTCGACCGTGGAATCGGCTTAATATGCACTTTCCACCTATGTCACCACGGGAAACAGCAAACGACGTGATTTTCACCTCATTCGACCTAGGAATGGCCCAAAACACGCATTTTAGCTCTGTCGACCGTGGAATCGGCTAAACATGCACTTTCCACCTATGTCGCCACGGGAAACAGCAAACGACGTGATTTTCACCGCATTCGACCTAGGAATGGCCCAAAACACCCATTTTAGCTCTGTCGACCGTGGAATCGGCTAAATATGCGCTTTCCACCTATGACGCCACGGGAAACAGCAAACGACGTGGTTTTCACCGCGTTCGACCTAGGAATGGCCCAAAACACGCATTTTAGCTCTGTCGACCGTGAAATCGGCTAAATATGCACTTTCCACCTATGTCGCCACGGGAAAAAGCAAACGACGTGATTTTCACCGCATTCGACCTAGGAATTGCCAAAACACACATTTTAGCTCTGTCGACCGTGGAATCGGCTTAATATCCACTTTCCACCTATGTCGCCACGGGAAACAGCAAACGACGTTATTTTCACCGCATTCGACCTAGGAATGGCCCGAAACACGCATTTTAGCTCTGTCGACCGTGGATTCGGCTAAATATGCACTTCCACCTATGTCGCCACGGGAAACAGCAAACGGCGTGATTTTCACCGCATTCGACTTAGGAATGGCTCAAAACACGCATTTTAGCTCTGTCGACCGTGGAATCGGCAAAATATGCACTTTCCATCTATGTCGCCACGGGAAACAGCAAACGACGTGATTTTCACCGCATTCGACCTAGGAATGGCCCACAACACGCTTTTTAGCTCTGTCGACCGTGGAGTCGGCTAAATATGCACTTTCCACCTATGTCGCCATGGGAAACAGCAAACGACGTTATTTTCACCGCATTCGACATAGGAATGGCCCAAAACACGTATTTTAGCTCTGTCGACGATGGAATCGGCTAAATATGCACTTTCCCCCTTATGTCGCCATGGGAAACAGCAAAGGACGTGATTTTCACCGCATTCGACCTAGGAATGGCCTAAAACACGCATTTTAGCTCTGTCGACCGTGGAATCGGCTATATATGCACTTTCCACCTATGTCGCCACGGGAAACAGACAACGACGTGATTTTCACCGCATTCGACCTAAGAATGGCCCAAAACACGCATTTTAGCTCTGTCGACCGTGGAGTCGGCTAAATATGCACTTTCCACCTATGTCGCCATGGGAAACAGCAAACGACGTTATTTTCACCGCATTCGACATAGGAATGGCCCAAAACACGCATTTTAGCTCTGTCGACGATGGAATCGGTTAAATATGCACTTTCCCCCTTATGTCGCCATGGGAAACAGCAAACGACGAGATTTTCAACGCATTCGACCTAGGAATGGCCCAAAACACGCATTTTAGCTCTGTCGACCGTGAAATCGGCTATATATGCACTTTCCACCTATGTCGCCACGGGAAACAGACAACGACGTGATTTTCACCGCATTCGACCTAAGAATGGCCCAAAAGACGCATTTTAGCTCTGTCGACCGTGGAATCGGCTAAATATGCACTTTCCACCTATGTCGCCACGGAAAATAGCAAACGACTTGATTTCACTGCATTCGACCTAGGAATGGCCCAAAACACGCATTTTACCTCTGTCGACCGTGGAATCGGCTTAATATGCACTTTCCACCTATGTCACCACGGGAAACAGCAAACGACGTGATTTTCACATCATTCGACCTAGGAATGGCCCAAAACACGCATTTTAGCTCTGTCGACCGAGGAATCGGCTAAATATGCACTTTCCACCTATGTCGCCACGGGAAACAGCAAACGACGTGATTTTCACCGCATTCGACCTAGGAATGGCCCATAACACGCATTTTAGCTCTGTCGAACGTGGAATCGGGTAAATATGCACTCTCCAACTATGTCGCCACGGGAAACAGCAAACGACGTGATTTTCACCGCATTCGACCTAGGAATGGCCCAAAACACGCATTTTAGCTCTGTCGACCGTGGATTCGGCTAAATATGCACTTTCCACCTATGTCGCCACGGGAAACAGCAAACGACGTGATTTTTACCGCATTCGACCTAGGAATGGCCCAAAACACGCATTTTAGCTCTGTCGACCGTGGAATCGGCTAAATATGCACATTCCATCTATGTCGCCACGGGAAACAGCAAACGACGCGATTTTCACCGCATTTGACCTAGGAATGGCCCATAACACGCTTTTTAGCTCTGTCGACCGTGGAATCGGCTAAATATGCCCTTTCCACCTATTTCGCCACGGGAAACAGCAAACGACGTTATTTTCACCGCATTCGACCTAGGAATCGCCCAAAACACGCATTTTAGCTCTGTCGACCGTGGAATCGGCTAAATATGCACTTTCTACCTATGTCGCCACGGGAAACAGCAAACGACGTGATTTTCACCGCATTCGACCTAGGAGTGGCCCAAAACACGCATTTTAGCTCTGTCGACCGTGGAATCGGCTTAATATGCACTTTCCACCTATGTCACCACGGGAAACAGCAAACGACGTGATTTTCACCTCATTCGACCTAGGAATGGCCCAAAACACGCATTTTAGCTCTGTCGACCGTGGAATCGGCTAAACATGCACTTTCCACCTATGTCGCCACGGGAAACAGCAAACGACGTGATTTTCACCGCATTCGACCTAGGAATGGCCCAAAACACCCATTTTAGCTCTGTCGACCGTGGAATCGCTAAATATGAGCTTTCCACCTATGTCGCCACGGGAAACAGCAAACGACGTGATTTTCACCGCGTTCGACCTAGGAATGGCCCAAAACACGCATTTTAGCTCTGTCGACCGTGAAATCGGCTAAATATGCACTTTCCACCTATGTCGCCACGGGAAAAAGCAAACGACGTGATTTTCACCGCATTCGACCTAGGAATTGCCCAAAACACACATTTTAGCTCTGTCGACCGTGGAATCGGCTAAATATCCACTTTCCACCTATGTCGCCACGGGAAACAGCAAACGACGTTATTTTCACCGCATTCGACCTAGGAATGGCCCGAAACACGCATTTTAGCTCTGTCGACCGTGGATTCGGCAAAATATGCACTTCCACCTATGTCGCCACGGGAAACAGCAAACGGCGTGATTTTCACCGCATTCGACTTAGGAATGGCTCAAAACACGCATTTTAGCTCTGTCGACCGTGGAATCGGCAAAATATGCACTTTCCATCTATGTCGCCACGGGAAACAGCAAACGACGTGATTTTCACCGCATTCGACCTAGGAATGGCCCACAACACGCTTTTTAGCTCTGTCGACCGTGGAGTCGGCTAAATATGCACTTTCCACCTATGTCGCCATGGGAAACAGCAAACGACGTTATTTTCACCGCATTCGACATAGGAATGGCCCAAAACACGCATTTTAGCTCTATCGACGATGGAATCGGCTAAATATGCACTTTCCCCCTTATGTCGCCATGGGAAACAGCAAAGGACGTGATTTTCACCGCATTCGACCTAGGAATGGCCTAAAACACGCATTTTAGCTCTGTCGACCGTGGAATCGGCTATATATGCACTTTCCACCTATGTCGCCACGGGAAACAGACAACGACGTGATTTTCACCGCATTCGACCTAAGAATGGCCCAAAACACGCATTTTAGCTCTGTCGACCGTGGAATCGGCTTAATATGCACTTTCCACCTATGTCACCACGGGAAACAGCAAACGACTTGATTTTCACCTCATTCGACCTAGGAATGGCCCAAAAGACGCATTTTAGCTCTGTCGACCGTGGAATCGGCTAAATATGCACTTTCCACCTATGTCGCCACGGGAAACAGCAAACGACTTGATTTCACCGCATTCGACCTAGGAATGGCCCAAAACACGCATTTTACCTCTGTCGACCGTGGAATCGGCTTAATATGCACTTTCCACCTATGTCACCACGGGAAACAGCAAACGACGTGATTTTCACATCATTCGACCTAGGAATGGCCCAAAACACGCATTTTAGCTCTGTCGACCGAGGAATCGGCTAAATATGCACTTTCCACCTATGTCGCCACGGGAAACAGCAAAGGACGTGATTTTCACCGCATTCGACCTAGGAATGGCCCATAACACGCATTTTAGCTCTGTCGAACGTGGAATCGGGTAAATATGCACTCTCCACCTATGTCGCCACGGGAAACAGCAAACGACGTGATTTTCACCGCATTCGACCTAGGAATGGCCCAAAACACGCATTTTAGCTCTGTCGACCGTGGATTCGGCTAAATATGCACTTTCCACCTATGTCGCCACGGGAAACAGCAAACGACATGATTTTTACCGCATTCGACCTAGGAATGGCCCAAAACACGCATTTTAGCTCTGTCGACCGTGGAATCGGCTAAATATGCACATTCCATCTATGTCGCCACGGGAAACAGCAAACGACGCGATTTTCACCGCATTCGACCTAGGAATGGCTCATAACACGCTTTTTAGCTCTGTCGACCGTGGAATCGGCTAAATATGCCCTTTCCACCTATTTCGCCACGGGAAACAGCAAACGACGTTATTTTCACCGCATTCGACCTAGGAATCGCCCACAACACGCATTTTAGCTCTGTCGACCGTGGAATCGGCTAAATATGCACTTTCTACCTATGTCGCCACGGGAAACAGCAAACGACGTGATTTTCACCGCATTCGACCTAGGAATGGCCCAAAACACGCATTTTAGCTCTGTCGACCGTGGAATCGGCTTAATATGCACTTTCCGCCTATGTCACCACGGGAAACAGCAAACGACGTGATTTTCACCTCATTCGACCTAGGAATGGCCCAAAACACGCATTTTAGCTCTGTCGACCGTGGAATCGGCTAAACATGCTCTTTCCACCTATGTCGCCACGGGAAACAGCAAACGACGTGATTTTCACCGCATTCGACCTAGGAATGGCCCAAAACACGCATTTTAGCTCTGTCGACCGTGGAATCGGCTAAATATGCGCTTTCCACCTATGTCGCCACGGGAAACAGCAAACGACGTGATTTTCACCGCGTTCGACCTAGGAATGGCCCAAAACACGCATTTTAGCTCTGTCGACCGTGAAATCGGCTAAATATGCACTTTCCACCTATGTCGCCACGGGAAACAGCAAACGACGGGATTTTCACCGCATTCGACCTAGGAATTGCCCAAAACACACATTTTAGCTCTGTCGACCGTGGAATCGGCTAATTATCCACTTTTCACCTATGTCGCCACGGGAAACAGCAAACGACGTTATTTTCACCGCATTCGACCTAAGAATGGCCCAAAACACGCATTTTAGCTCTGTCGACCGTGGATTCGGCTACATATGCACTTCCACCTATGTCGCCACGGGAAACAGCAAACGACGGGATTTTCACCGCATTCGACCTAGGAATGGCTCAAAACACGCATTTTAGCTCTGTCGACCGTGGAATCGGCTAAATATGCACTTTCCATCTATGTCGCCACGGGAAACAGCAAACGACGTTATTTTCACCGCATTCGACCTAGGAATGGCCCAAAACACGCATTTTAGCTCTGTCGACCGTGGAATCGGCTAAATATGCACTTTCCACCTATGTCGCCACGGGAAACAGCAAACGACGTGATTTTCACCTCATTCGACCTAGGAATGGCTTAAAACACGCATTTTAGCTCTGTCGACCGTGGAATCGGCTTAATATGCACTTTCCACCTACGTCGCCACGGGAAACAGCAAACGACTTGATTCCACCGCATTCGACCTAGGAATGGCCCAAAACACGCATTTTACCTCTGTCGACCGTGGAATCGGCTTAATATGCACTTTCCACCTATGTCACCACGGGAAACAGCAAACGACGTTGTTTTCACCGCATTCGACCTAGGAATGGCCCGAAACATGCATTTTAGCTCTGTCGACCGTGGATTCGGCTAAATATGCACTTCCACCTATGTCGCCACGGAAACAGCAAACGGCGTGATTTTCACCGCATTCGACTTAGGAATGGCTCAAAACACGCATTTTAGCTCTGTCGACCGTGGAATCGGCAAAATATGCACTTTCCATCTATGTCGCCACGGGAAACAGCAAACGACGTGATTTTCACCGCATTCGACCTAGGAATGGCCCACAACACGCTTTTTAGCTCTGTCGACCGTGGAGTCGGCTAAATATGCACTTTCCACCTATGTCGCCATGGGAAACAGCAAACGACGTTATTTTCACCGCATTCGACATAGGAATGGCCCATAACACGCATTTTAGCTCTGTCGACGATGGAATCGGCTAAATATGCACTTTCCCCCCTTATGTCGCCATGGGAAACAGCAAAGGACGTGATTTTCACCGCATTCGACCTAGGAATGGCCTAAAACACGCATTTTAGCTCTGTCGACCGTGGAATCGGCTATATATGCACTTTCCACCTATGTCGCCACGGGAAACAGACAACGACGTGATTTTCACCGCATTCGACCTAAGAATGGCCCAAAACACGCATTTTAGCTCTGTCGACCGTGGAA